>CM056744.1:110042274-112885862 GCA_029851415.1 Eretmocerus hayati
GAGTGCCACTCCGAGCTCCCCATAACAATTGCCACTTTTAATCCTCGATCACGAGTGCCACCCAACGTTCTCCAACACGAGTGCCAATTTGAGTCCCCGATTACGAGTGCGTCTCTGAATTCTGGATCACGAGTGCCAGCCTGAGTTCTCAATCACGAGTGCCACTCCGAGGTCCCAACCACGAGTGCCACCCTGAGTTCTATATCATGAGTGAAATTTTGTAATCCCGATCACGCGCGCTACTCCCAGTATTCAATCATGACTGCCACTCCGAGCTCCTGATCACGAGTGCCACTTTGAATTCTCGATCACGAGTGCTACTTTGAGTTCCCGATCGAGAGAGCCACTCTGAGCTCCCGATCACGAGTGCTACTTTGAATTTTCGACCACGAGTGTCACACTCGGTTTTAGATCACGAGTGCCACCCTGAGTTCTCCATCGCGACTGTCACTCTGAGTCCTAGATCACAAGTGATATCTTGACTTCGCTATAGTTAGCGACACTTTGATATCCCAATCACCAGTGCCACCCTGCGTACTCCATCACGAGTGCCACTCCGAGCTTCCCATAACAATTGCCACTTTGAATCCTCGATCACGAGTGCCACCCAACGTTCTCCAACACGAGTGCCAATTTGAGTCCCCGATTACGAGTGCGTCTCTGAATTCTGGATCACGAGTGCCAGCCTGAGTTCTCAATCACGAGTGCCACTCCGAGGTCCCAACCACGAGTGCCACCCTGAGTTCTATATCATGAGTGAAATTTTGTAATCCCGATCACGCGCGCTACTCCCAGTATTCAATCATGACTGCCACTCCGAGCTCCTGATCACGAGTGCCACTTTGAATTCTCGATCACGAGTGCTACTTTGAGTTCCCGATCGAGAGAGCCACTCTGAGCTCCCGATCACGAGTGCTACTTTGAATTTTCGACCACGAGTGTCACACTCGGTTTTAGATCACGAGTGCCACCCTGAGTTCTCCATCGCGACTGTCACTCTGAGTCCTAGATCACAAGTGATATCTTGACTTCGCTATAGTTAGCGACACTTTGATATCCCAATCACGAGTGCCACCCAGCGTTCTCCAACACGAGTGCCAATTTGAGCCCCCGATTACGAGTGCGTCTCTGAATTATGGATCACGAATGCCAACCTGAGTTCTCGATCACGAGTGCGGCTCCGAGCTCCCGACCACGAGTGCCACCCTGAGTTCTATATCATGAGTGAAATTTTGTAATCCCGATCACGCGCGCTACTCCCAGTATTCAATCACGACTGCCACTCCGAGCTCCCGATCACGAGTGCCGCTTTGAATTCTCGATCACGAGTGCTAATTTGAGGTTTCCGATCACGATGAGCCATTTTGAGTTTCTCGATCACGCATGCCACTTCGAGATCTCGATCACGAGTGCAACCATAAGTACTAGATCAGGGTTACCACCGTGAATGAAACTTTCGAAAAGCTAAAATTTGAACGTGAATATCCCTCCCGGGGCTGGATCTGAGATGAAAAGTTCAATCCCTGGCTTGGGAAAAAGGATTTCCTGAATACCACACAAATTCCGGGTGCTCGAAGAGAACGGGCGTCATTTTCAGACGCAGCACCCGATCTCACGTAGGAATATACGAAGGTTCGATCTTTGGAAAAGGGCAAATATTTGTGGGACAGCGTTATCCGAGGCGTTATCAACACTTTTCAGTCAGATAAAGTCGGACTGACCTTCAACAAGCGTTTTTTTCTATCTCATAATCGACAAGGTTCTTACATTTTCTCAAATTATATATTCAATTCATTTAACTTTTACTTTACACGAGAAAATTGAATATTATCTCATTCCCTACAATCTTTTGGAGTATAGATTCCAATTCTATTTCTTATGAATGAAACCCAAAAATCTACCAATACTAACGAGGGGAGCACCAACCTTGCGAGTCCTGGATCTTGACGAAACTTTGGGAATCTTCTTGTTTTGGTGAGAAATGAAGGTACCCAAGAGGGTTTCGTCCAATGGGCCTCCTATTCTGAGATACAGCCATGGAGGTCAGCATCGTCAGTATATCTATATATGTGTCATTTTAACATGGGCTTATATGGACAATGCTAACCTCCATAGCTGTATCTCGGGATAGGAGGCCCATTGGACGAAACCCTCTTGGGTACCTTCATTTCTCACCAAAACAAAAAGATTACCAAAGTTTCATCAAGATCCAGGACCCGCAAGGTTGGTCCTCCCCTTGTAAGCCATATTTAATGTGAAGGTTTTCGTCCAAAAATTTTATACGGTACTTCGAGCAGTACATTCTACGATCCCTGCAATAAATTTCCACACCACAGAACATATATCTCTTAAACTAGTCCAAAAGGTCCAGAAATTGTAGGTGCTAAGGAGCTCAAAACAAGTAAGTCACCGACGTCTAATGTAGCTCATTCATCAGAGTGGTAACGTAACAATGACTTGGTGTATTTAGTTACGTCTCGAAAGAGTTTGCTGGCGAAGAGAGAAACGTTTCTCCTAATTTATAGTCTGCGACGCGAAAGAGTTGGATTCTGACACATATGTGGCGCAGAAAAGCCTTGTTCCCCTTGAATTTTGTTCAGAACCGTGACAACCGAGTATACAAGTATAGCAGCTGTCCTGGATTATATATATATATATATGTGGACTAAATGCAGTAAGAAGAAGTAATTCAAGACGATTCATTGCAAAGAAGGTGAAAGAGAGCAGTCTGAACCTGAGCGAATGAAACCAGTTTACTGGTTTTAAAGGTTTTTGAAACAAATGGCTTGTGTGCTCTTTTGACGTCACTCTATATATGTGGTGACTTTGCACTTCTTCTGCAGATCAGATTTTGGATCTCTGCTGTTTGAATATTGTTCAGGCAAAAATATTCAACGCTCTGTTTTAGGTGCGATAGTATTGGAATTTGAGTAGCTGATTCTGCATTCTGTTAGTGAAAATTGGAATTTCCAAGCAGTACTGTTCGTGACTTTTTGTGCAATTTCGATACAGCGTTGCAAATATTCTAGGTAGGATGTATTTACAGGGTACTCGGGGATTTTGCACCATGGTCTCTGACGTATGGACCGATTGTAGTTGAAAGTATAAAATAGTGCACGCATTTCTCATTAGATTGTACATACATGCATAATTACGGTTAGGCCATAGAGAATCATATTCGGAATCATTAAATAGTCATTTTAAAATTGATTTAACAGACCAGTGGTCGTGACTATTTTAACGTATAACACTTTGAAATTCCCTCGAGGCAAATGTGTTTCACTATACGCTTTGGATATGTTCATAAGTAGAAATTAATTTGAGATACGGTACCCAATACTTACGTGATGAGAAGGTAATTTAGATGTTTCTTCGCCTGATTCTAGGTCTATTTTTGACTCTATCTCAGACTACAATGGCTTGCTCATCTTTAATTTGAAGCAATTTGGATAAACATGTTGCCAAGAAGCGTATCATCACAAAGGCTATAAGATCCATACGATTGATATTGAATGTACAACAATGATCAGTGAAATGTCTACTACAATGATTATTCACAGTGTAGTTTTTAGTCAGATTGGGGACTATTCAAGTTCAGCAATGATTTTATCCGACACGAAGTTCCATTAGATGCGCAAGAATAATGTACCTTTTTTATCATTCAAGGTGGCATGGCAGATTCAATACATTATAAAATTTGGAAACTAATCCTATGCAAAGTCTATGCAAAACTATGGGCAGAGAAAGGATTTTGATTATTGTATCAAAACGTTCAATTTTCCTCAGGTCTTGATGAAAGTAGCAAAAGTTAAACCTTTCAGTACAAATCCTGTTTTGGCGCATAAGAAAGCTTCCTCTCTTTTTCATCAAAAATGTAACTTGGGTCAAAATCAGGTCAAAAAAGTTGAACCTGATTTGAAAATTTTTTGTTTTTCAGCTATAGCAAGTGCGCACATGCAGATTTTGGAACGAGCTCTTCGAGATTTTGATGTACAACAGCTCAAATGACCTTATTTCAAATTTTCTGAGAATTTTTAAGATTTCCTTTCCAATACACATCAGAAATTTCGTGAATATATAGAAATGGTCAAGAAAGTGAGAGGGAAGGAAAAAATTCATTGAGGGCAGAAGTGATAAGATAATTGATATTGATAAAAATCATGGTTTGATATGAATCTAAGTGATTTCGGGATGTGGATGCTAAATTTTAGCCCAATTGAAACTGAAGATGCCGAGAAAGCAAGTTTTCATAGCTTAAAGTAGCCATAAAAGTGAAATAAGAATATGATCTTTTTGCTTCGGGGCGTCAAAAGTACGAATATTTTGCTTTGAAGTATTCGAATAGTTGGAATGTTTTGTGGACTGAGGGTATTGCAAAATTCAAAATAATGAACACTCAGATCGGCACTCTTCCCCAGAGTTCATACAATAAAATAGATTGACCGCCAGAATTGATAGAAATATCCCGGTGGAACAAAAATTTCGTAGTATAGGGGAACGCATCAGTGGGGCACATCACGTGTATCGAAAATCTTCAAAACATGAGCCATAACTAGAACTAGTGACAATAATCTAGATCATAGATTGAAGAATTGTACCTCACACTTCGATTTTGTCATCATTTATGCATCATGTCATTTTGACCCGATTATTTATTGAATAAAGTTACAAGAAAATAAACATTTAAAAAAATTTTGAGTGTTGATATGAAGGACGAAAAGGACCGTGCTGCATAATGCGACCTTGAGAAAACTCTAGAAGCGTATAGACAGCATAGGAATACTAACGGTAACCATCGCAGACAAATTTTATACTGCACCTTGTGGGGCGCGTTGTATGCTGCACTTGAACACACATCCGTATCCGGGGAGGCACGCGCCGCCACACCACATCACCGCCACCGGCTGTTTTACGGTGCCTCCTCTATCTTCTATTTTTTTTTATTCCCTCTTGCTACATCTATCTTTCTCTTCCTTTTTTTTCTCTGTCAGTTTCACAAAATCGTCGGATCCTTGTAAGAGAAAAGAAGGCGAAGATATCTATAGTTGAGGAGGGTATATAGAGGAGGGTTCTACAATTGTTCAGTAACTCAGCATCACCACATGGTCCACATATATACACTCACGTGTTGTAATACGTATTTAAGATCCACGTGATCGATATATGCGGGAAACCTGTTGATGCTGGGAGGTTAGAGTTTATTATCACGAGACACGAGTTTGCTCACGTGCCCTCTGATACATATTTCAATATTCGACCAGGGATTTGGGATATGGGTTACTGAGGGATTATGTCTTGAAATTTAGGGCGAGAATGTGCAATAATTGTTTTTATTCATAGCTCATTTAAACTCAGAAAAATTGACGAAGGAGTCGATTTTTAAAGATCCCTCGAGTTAATCGAAGATGATATCCGAATAGATCAGAAGATTCTTGACTACAGACATAAGATTGTGTTCAGAATTAATTTTGTATCGTACTAAAGACACCTCGAAGGACTTTTTAGCCCTTTCTAATCCATGCATAAGTGTAATTTAATTCTATGCAGTACGAATCTGATGATACAAAAAAATTAATAAATAAATACATCTTTCACTGAAGACAGATGAACTCGACATGTTCACAACAATGGCACACTCATTGTAATGATTATCCAAGCTAAAAATAGGCAAAATAGGAGCGGAAGTGGCCTTATGTAGTAATGCAGTACCATCACACCAAAAAATAATGCAAAAATCACGTGGTCTTAGCATCCGGTGCACTGAAATACATAAAAATAGTCATGTATGAATGGAGTTTCCTCTTCTTTGGTTTTCCCACATCTTGATGCACTTTTCAAGATTTTATGAGCAGCAGCAGCTGATGATTTTTTTTTTTTTTTTTTCGTGTAGATGATGTGGTGTTTTTATGCTCACAGATGCTGTCCTGTTTTTGAGACATCCAAGGGGTTTTGACTTCTTAGTATGTCTTTTTCAAGGACGTTTAGCGTTCCTTTACGCAAAGTTGAAGTATAAGACAGAACAGAGCGTCTATTTCTTCCGATGCTGAACGGACGTAATCTATCAGCCAGCTATAGGTTCTGTAGCAAAATAGAGGTCCCCACGAAATTTTTTTTGCAATCGATTCGTCTTGATTTGCTGATTACGAATATCTAATTTTTGATCCGGAAATCTGGGGAGATTTTTTTTTATTAACAAAATACTGCAAAATTTATGGTTAAATGCGCATAAGTCGAGAAGTTTTGATCGGAGAAGAAAATTTTTCGAACAAAAAATGTTGCATTTCATGTTGCGTATGTAAATCATGCAATGGATTGTTGGAACTTTCATTTGCCATTGCAAAACACGAGTTTGTTTATAACAATTTGGTATAACTTTGGATTATAAAGTAAGTTCCCGAAAGTAAATATGTCATTCGGTTCGTCATTTCATTTCAAACAAAAGAGTATTATAAACATTTTTCTCTAAATTCATTATTTCCTGAGCAATTGTTGATGGAAGAAAGAAAACCAGCGCGTGGCATCAATCGAAGCGTTCAAACTTCAAAATGCTCCGACTGATGCCACGCGCTGGTTTTCTCTTTTCCATCAACAATTGCTCAAAAAATAATGAATTAAGAGAAAAATGTCCAGAATACTTTTTTATTTGAACTGAAATAATGAACCGAGTGGCATATTTACTTTTGGGTATTTACTTCATAATCCAAAGATATACCAAATTGTTATAAACAAACTCGTGTTTTGCAATGGCAAATGTAAGTTCCAACAATCCATTGCATGATTTACATACGCAACATGAATTGCAACATTTTTTGTTCGGAAAATTTTTTTCTACGATCAAAACTTTTCGACTTATGCCCATTTAACCATAAATTTTGCAGTATTTTATTAATAAAAAAAAATCTCCCCAGATTTCCGGATCAAAAATGAGATATTCGTAATCAGCAAATCAAGACGAATCGATTGCAGAAAAAATTTCGTGGGGACCTCGATTTTGCTACAGAACCTATAGCTGGCTGATAGATTAACGATGATATTCATTTTGGTGATGACTCCGTTCTATTTACCTAGATGAACGAAACTTGCAATATTTTCACTTTCTGAATGATAACCGTGAGGCAAAATTCACTCTTAATTTTTGCCACTCTTCAAAAATTTTTCTTCATTTGTATAATTTGAGTTTGTAAGAAACATTCAGAGTGCAATGAAGGATTTTACAGATGAGTAGGTTTCGATGAGCCACGGCTCTATATCTAAATTCTACTGTTCGAGTATATATGTTCAATGGGGACAATTGGGTTTAAGAACTTGAATATCATATCAAGAATGCTGAAATGATTCTAGAACTTTACTCTCACCTGAAGACAGAGAGTTGTCGTTACACAATCATTTTTTCATCACCAAGCTTCGATTCAATTCATGCTAACACGTTTGATTCAGGGCCGGCTCCAGACAGCTCCGCGCCCCTGGGCAAAATAACGTGCTGCGCCCCCTTGTAAGGCCAGAGAAAATCAAGGATAACGATGTTTCATAAGAAATCAAAGTTCCACGGAAAAATTTAGAAGAATTCATCACTGTCCAATCTTATATTCTCTACAAATGAAGTATAAGTCAAATTTGTACGTCCGAGATCTGCTTGTTTACCAGTTCATTTTATTATAATGAAAAACTCATCACTTACTATATGCGCAAACTCAACTCTTATCGGTTCTTGTTAGTTGTCAGATTTTCAATTCTACCGTGAAAAGGATAATTGGCTCGCGCGCCCGCGTACGTGTGCGGGTTTGATCACCTTGATATGTTTTGGAGTAGATTATTTTCTTCTGACAGGATTTGCGTGCATGCTTTCCTTCGGAAATCTTTGCGCCCCTCTGGCCCTGCGCCTTGGGGCGCCGCCCCACCTCGTCCCCTCCCCCTTGAGCCGGCCCTGGTTTGATTTATCAGGTGTCACACTCGTTTATCACTGCGCGACGATTATTATGACCATCCAATCGAACGTCTAATATACGTATAAATATCATCCGCGTAAATGATAAAAATAATGTTGTTCACAGCTGGTTCACGATGTGGATTCAATAATGTTTTAAACTCTGCTTGTGGTCTATCAGCTCATTCATGACACATTTTTATTAAAACGCTTTTATGCACTTCGGCATCAAGGTCATTGGTGTCGCTTCGCTTTTCGCCGGGTATTTTCTATATCTATATCGGGCAGTTTCTCGTACGTGTGCCGCATTCATCCTTGTGTGAGTGAAATGTTTTCTCTTGGATCTCATTTCGGCCAATGAGAATGCGCGCGCCGCAGCTGCGCACGGAGACAGCAGCAGACAGCATGGGCCGCCTAGCTTGGCCTAGCTATCTGTAGCCCATCACCATGGGGAGAATTGTGGCTTCCTGGTGGAAATGAGTGTCTCCGGGTCGAGTAAAAGTGTGCCTGTTGTGAATGTCTTTCGTGGTACACCCTCGAGGTCGAGATTCGGGTACCCGAAATGCAGCTTCTACATGGCGCGACGTTGGCGCCACGCCGTAACCTCCCCATCCCATGACACGATTTTGTTATTCATAACAAAATTATGGTTTTGGACCATTAAAAATGTCGTGTAGGAGTAGTGCGGGCCAAGTGCAAGCCTTAGGAGCTAGCAGATCAAGAAAAAATGTGTTTGTTGTGGTGTTGTTGCGCGTGAGGGATGTCGCTTTCCAGCTTGTTCCCCCTATTCCAGGACATGTATTTCCTTGTGGCAGCTCATAGTTTTACCACAGAATTTTCAATATCAGACAGAATAGCCTTTTGTATATTCAAAATAATTCAAAAAATTTGGTCTACTATTGGAAAGTGGGATGAAGTGGAGTAGTTATGTAGAAGTCATTTTAGTTGAGGTGCTGCATCTCGTTATTCAGAATTCCCAGGTACCATCAACCTCGAACATAGTCCCTGACCTTAACGTTGGTCTCTTGATGTTTAATGATGGATTTGGAGCCATCTTTAACTCTTAGAGAACTTCATTTACCAGTCTTACGACTCCACCAGAATCGAACAGACTCCACGCGTAGATTCATGATGGGTATACACCCATGGCAAGGAACCAAAGAATGAGACTTTTGATTGTTAGCAGATTCTGAGGCTCTCAGAAATGGAGTGAAGAGCCATTCGTATTGAGATGATGAAAGATTGAAATATTAGTAAATGCACTCCTGTAATCATACAGTCGCAGCAGCTTATTGTTAGTCATTGTGAAAGATCATGATTCAAACAAGAATTTGCCAACTCACAATCAGTCTCCAAAATTTCTGACGACTCTCAACTATACTTAGTATCAATTTCAAACTTTTGAATTAGGTGAGATATTTCAAGTTCATGGCAGTAAAACCCTTAGAACTACCAACAGTCTGAAATCTCAAAAAATTGGTGCACAGAGAAAGTTTTAGGATGATGTTTAAGGAACGATTTCTAGCAGAACTCCACGCTGATATTCATGTATTATAAGAAAGGGGTTCGACTGAATGTGCATGTTCTGTCAGAGATTCTAATCTCTGGTTCTGTTACTACTCTCAAAAGTTACTTGGCAATGGAGATGTCCAAGAATTGAATCCATTTGTTCATCCGAAAGGGACATTATCGAGTCTTCTAATCAGTTGGTATTCCCAACAGTAACTTGTTATCCAAGATGTGAAATAAGGGGATAGACAAAACTAATGATGAAATCCATGGGTGCTATCAGATTGATTTCAACTAAAAAGGGCAAAATAAAATAAATAAAAAAACAATTTTTAAGGCAAACGCTTTTATGAAGGCTCATCTTTTGTACTGGTGAGAAGTTGTTCGTTGTAGTTCTCTTGTACCCTAACTTTTTGAACATAATCCAACTCACTATAAAGTGAAAAATAATTGAAAGTCTAGTGATCAATTGTATTACAACTTATTGAAAGGACACTATTGAGAAGTTGAAGATGATTCTCGCAGTCCCTGATTAAATACTGTTTAAATTCTCACTTGAAACCGTTGAACAAATGATCAGAAATGCTGAAAATATTACCACCTTGAAATTTATATATCATGAAAGCGTGGGGTGCCATGGAAAGGAACTATTCTCTTCATGGCTACCCCACGCTTTCATGATATATAAATTTCAAGGTGGTAATATTTTCAGCGTTTCTGATCATTTGTTCAACTGTTTCAAGTGAGAATTTAAACAGTATTTAATCAGGGACTGCGAGAATCATCTTCAACTTCTCAATAGTGTCCTTTCAATAAGTTGTAATACAATTGATCACTAGACTTTCAATTATTTTTCACTTTATAGTGAGTTGGATTATGTTCAAAAAGTTAGGGTACAAGAGAACTATAACTTCTCACCAGTACAAAAGATGAGCCTTCATAAAAGCGTTTGCCTTGAAAAAATTTTTTTTTATTTATTTTATTTATAATACAAAAGATGCGGTGAGCGCGCATCTCGTGGCAAGATTTCCCGATTTCGTATACATGTTTTTTTACATCTGATACACGACGTGTAAGGAGTACAGTATTCATTTTGTGTTGTCTGAGAGTCCAACTTTAGTAAATTTATTTTATGAGGAGCGAAGCAAGGATACGTAAAGAGCCTTCCATTTTTCACCATTGTTATTTTGATTATCATTATGCCACCCGGAAGCTTTATTCAATACGATGTACGAGCTCACGTTCGCACCTCCGATTGAGATTTTTTCTTTTCTTTTCAAGAACGTCGACGCTTGAGGAATATCAGATTATCCACCAAAATTCTCTCTCAAGATTATATCATTCAAGTATGGGAAGTGTTTGAGATTGATTTTTGAATTTTGTTTCATTTTGACTTTTCCGCTAATTTCTATGGCTAAGTTGTATCATAAATACTCCGATTTCGATAAATTTGATGATTATGATCCCGGCGAGAGTTTCGGGAATATATTTCTTTATCTATAAATTCAGAATAATTACAGATATGAGCTCACCAATTCCTGAAGCTGAAATAATTTATTGCGACACGACTTGCAAATTTTTAGTACATTATAGATTTGATCGTTCGTTTTTATCATGAATTGTACATAACACAAGCCTGATTGATGATGGTAATCGGCAACGTGACTTTCAATCAAAGATTTTTCAAAAATTCTGATAGTTGAGATGATTTAATAAGTCAAATCATCTCAACTATCAGTCATCAGTGAAATAAGTCAAATCAGACAAATTTGTCCAAATTTATTATTATTATTATTTTTTTTTTTTTTTTGAAACCATAGTACTTAAACGACTAGTCAAAAGGTCTATCCGGATCCCGCGTATATTGGGTTGCCTAATACTTATGGAATGGGTAAAGTATATAATGGGTGACCGTATATAGGTCATGGGTGGTCAGGTTAATTGTTAGATGAATGGTCTGGTCTAGTCTGATCCGGTCTGGTTCGCTCTGCTACGGTCTTCTCCGGTATGGTACAGTTCTAGTACGTAACTATAATTAGTACTTTAACTAACATTAGTACCACTGAGGCCACTAAGATTGCACTAGTGCCGTATATTAAAGCCGTATTAATCGAGCGTATGGGAACGGCTCTAAAGTTATAACGTACTGGTTCCGTACCAGAATTAGCATATTAGTATGGTCTAAGTGCAGTCTAGTTCGGAATAGTTCGCGCTTGTTCGGCTTACCTTGGTCTAAATCGATTTCATTCCAGTCTGGTGTGGTCTATATGATTCAGTCTGATTCAGTTCAATTCGGTATAGTTTAGGTTTCATTCGGTCTAGCTTGGTCTGGTACAACCTGATACCCAGCCTGATACGCAGTCTAGTGGTCTAATTCTTTCTGATTCGGTATGATACGGTCTAGTTTGATTTAGTACGGCCCAACAATTCAGTCTCATTTTTGATAGTTTTGTCACATTTGATCTACTTGTTCGGTCTAGTTCCGCCTGATAATTCAGTTATGGTCTATAGTTAGGTTTAATTCGGTCTACTACGGACTAGTGAGATCTGGTTTGGCCTGATTTGGTCTAGTTCGGACTATAGTTCGGTCTGGTTTGACTGAAATATACCATGTGCCTGAGCGAGTAACGTGTCAAATTCATTTGGAGCATTTTAAAATAGCATCAAAATACGGATCAGAAAATGTTGGTAACAATTTTGAGTCATAAATCTCAATGAAACTTTTAAAATGCATTGCCACTTGTAATTTTTTCCACATTCACATGTCTGATCTCATTGCAACTGATGAAGCTCCGCCTTTCATGACACACCCACTCAGGTTACATACGGAGACTCAACCCTTTCACCGGCTGCTCTGTTCTATCGGACTGAGGGAAAGGGAAAGAGGGAGTGGCCAAACTAAAAGTACACCTTTTTGTGGGATTATTTCATATTCTCATACCTTGATTGTGTGACTCGTTAGTGCCTCACACATTTTCTTATTTTTTGAACCATGAATTATGGACGATATAATAAATAATTTTTTGTGGCAAGTAATATGGATGTAACTAGATGGCACTTCAGTGGTTAAAAAATATAGTGGCTGATAATTATTATATGATGTCCACTATCAATCAGATAATGTTCAAACGAAAGCCACTGATATCCGATAATTTGACTTATCAAAATGTGTCAGCGGTAAGCCGATGATTCTGATAAGTAAAAAATTTGATTATGCTCGCTGTTTTACGATTTTTGCTGACTGTATCTTATGATTTGTTTCAACATTTTGCCCGAAACTAACTATATACATGCTGTTTGGGAACAATTCAATGTATTGTATCTCATCTCAAATTATGATCATTATAATTTTCTTGATGACGATTTATTCATCGAAGAATCAAAGAAAAAATAATGAAACCCATCCTCTATATCCTTGCACAGAAGCCTAATAGTACTCAGCAAAAAACAAAGAAGCCGGTATCAGAGAGCTGCAAAAGAATGACTTATATACAGGTTGCAGGTTTTCGTTCAAGAGAAAAAAAATGTCCGGGTGCTGGGGGTAATGAAAACATGAATACTTGAAGCGGAGCGAAAAAAAGGGAGCTTCGCTAAGCTATCCGCGACGCCGAGACGTAATTATATCGTCGCCCTCGAGCCATCTCTGCCCCCCTGAATAATTAATTCCGGCATCCACCTCTTCCCCTTCCCCTCCCCCTTACCATTCCACCCCTCTTTTCTCAACTCTATGCTTATAGCCAGGCTCCAAGCAGAGTTGTTAATAAACCCTACCCTACGTAGAATACCATTATACCAGGTATAATATACCAAGTATAGGTAGAGTTCTCACCAGCCCCCACCTGCCCCAACCAGTCCCGTTTTTGCACGGACAACATTGAATTTTGCAGCTCTCGAATTGTCAGCTTGACTAAATCTGATGTGGCCTGTGATTTGATTAATAATTGAGGAAATAATAACAGTAAGTCATGTGCTTTCGCGAAATTTATGAAACTTAACCTGGCATAGGTTAAGTCTGCATCAATTAGTGACAGTTTTGTCTCAACTTCAAAAGTTCTTTAGCCCACTTTTTCCAACTTTTGAGTTAGATCAAATATGTGATGATGAAATGTAGAGCAGTATTGTTTAACAATAATTCAAGATCTCAATTCATTTCAGTGATTATCTTCCACCCAAACTTTGTCAATCTCCATGTATTGAATTTTTGTAATTTGCAGTGTTTGTTGATCTTATAGAATTTCTGTTCAACGTATGTCTTTATCCATTCTACTATCATCATCAAATTCAGTGTAGATGGAAGATGTGATTTAGTGTCTGACATATATTTCTTTATTAAACGATGCTATACTAATTAGCTTTTGCAAATATATTCCATGTATCACAACAAAATTTTATGGTGACCTTTGTGACAAGCTTAAAATTCTGGAAAGTCGAGCCACTTCCTGACTCTTCCTAGTATGAAGTTGAACCAATGAGTAATGGGTTGGTACATCCTCATCGCTTTATTCTATCAGTAAGACTCAGGAACATGCTCAACTCCAGATTTTCTACCTGTCAAAAAAAAAGGCATGGTATAAGGAGCAAATTTAAATTCAGAAGAGCTAGCAGTGTAGCAACAAATATAGCATTCAATCTCAAAGGTTCAATGACTATCTTTTAAAAGCCCAGAATTTGGTGACGATACTCAGTGCAGATGCTCCAAGTGTGTTGGACACAACAAGCACTTTCATACTTCAATTTCTCCTAAGTTTTTTAATTTTTGAGAGCTGCTCAAATTATCATGCCTGATCAACATTTGAGTAATTTAAGAGTTCTTTCAAGTGTTATAAGAACCCAAATAGAAAGACAGCGTGTGTATCTCGAGAGAGAATCATTTTTGAGATTGTTATAGTGGTAGAGCGAAGAACCAATGAGGAACTATGCACTGATCTCTTTTGTTTCTTTCAAATATGTCTTGAAGTTTACCTCATAAAATTCCCAAGTGTTGCTCAATATATCTGATTCTAACATGTCTAATAACTTCTTGTATAACTTGAATCGACAAGATGAGAATCTCATAGTTGTTAGAGCTTTCAACATCTGCAAAGGCTGTGGACAGTTCATGTTCCATGCTAACAATTGCCTTGAGAGTAAGACACATATTCATTAACTGAACCTGAAATCTTGATTGTTTTTAATTGGAAAATTGTCTGTTTCAAAACCTTGCAGGTGATGTGTTGAGCGAATATCAAATGTATGGCATCGGTTAATATAACATACTTGAGTCTTCCAGTCTATGTTATGATTTAACAAATTTTATTTCAGTACTTTGATATATCATGGAACAAATGAACCATTATTGGAGTACACAATAACTCGGGTTCATTATTTTATTTTATTGTTTTTCTGGAAAGCTACAGTCACTTTGATCTTTTACGAAACCTCCTAATATGTGATAGCATATCTGCAAAATCAAAAGTATAGTAACAGATTTAATAGTAATCCATTTTTTACAACAATCACAAATTCAGCATTATGATTAACAAAATAGGAAATGATTAGAAGATTTGACTACGTATTATCAGAAATGTAATTCATACATTTTTTGATCGCATGATATTGAAAGATTTAAACTTGTGCGTTCAAACCTTATTTATGGATTGCGAATTTCATCAAAAAATGTTTATACTTGCCTTACAAAGCTTTTCTCAGCACTATCATTGCTCTTTTTACACTAAGCAGTAAGAAGTAGTGCTCAATGAGATCATTTCTTTCCATAACAAAGCATTTAACCTTTGCAATTCTCCATTTTGTGAGAATTTGTAGGATTTGTTCTTTTCTTAGGTTGATTCCTTCCTAAAATGACACATTGAAGACATCTTTGCTAAACTCTTTTTTTAATACATAATAGCTCATTGGTGTGCACGTATTCTACGTCAAATTGTCTGAACTTTTCAATGCATGGATTAAAAATCCCTTTCGAGGTTTCCCAAAAATACGACTTTCACATCTAAACTCAAGTTAAGATCGCATTTTCATACCGATAATCGATAGATATGGCTTCAGAAGGTCAAAAAATCGTGTCATGCCGAACTATAGGATCTACAGATCAAAACAATGTTCTAATTCGAATCTGGGCCCGAGATATCGGACGAAATAAAAAAAGGGTTGGAGAGCTTTTAACGCTGAATCCTGAGCATCGAATAACTTCTAAAAATGTTACGATGTGTTTTCGGCGTCAAATTTTCGGTCTTTTCAGATTTTGTAATCAAAGTTAAGATGGGATGACGTTTGATGCGAAAACATGCTCATTATAATGAGAAGCTACCTTTTTTCGAATGAAAACTTCATGTCAAATCTGACTTTCATCGTGAAAATCCAAACATTATCACTTGAGACATTGCATGACATGTACACACTCTGGGATTGAGATCAGGGTATCAGAATGCGGCATAGATTTCTGGAATAGCATCGAATCGGAAAAGTTTTCGGCCGCACTGTAGTACGGGCATTTGATCAAACCTTTGTTTTTCCGGAATCTATGACATCGGACTCCCTGCTAAATGATCATGAGGAAGGTTCCCAACGTGAAATTTTTTGTTTGTTCAGAACACGGAGTCACAATCGAATGATGTCGCAGTTTGAATTGTATACATATAATCTAGCTGCATAACGTGAAGAAGGAAAAATTCCAAAAGAATACCAGTTTTTTTTCTCAAAACGGCATCAAATTTTAGTTCCGACTGAATTAAAACAAAAAAGAACATATTTCACGTTGGAAACTTGTCTCGTGGTCATTTGTCCCACTGAACAAACATTATCATTAGTATATCAAATAAAAAACTTTTCGCGACGGGAGAATTTAACTCATAGAAAGTTACATCATTAAATTTCATGGTTAACAATTGACGTCTGAGTCATTTGAATGAGGCAAGTATGCCTATTTTGCGCCCTGCTCTTGTTTTGCTTGCCATTTTGGCACACCTCAATATCTTTTAATGGTTCTTAGCGGATTTTGAGCATGTTTCAAGACCTATGAAACGAGCTCAATTTCCAGCCAATCAGAGCTGAGCTATCTCTATTTTTGCCAAAAAAATCTTATGTGAATTCCCGACAAGATGAGCCTAATTTGCGTTTACCGTTTATAAGAGGCCTATTTCCATGAGATTGCATGTGCTTTTCGTTAAATTTCCTGTACAATCGGGATATCTCGGCTTCCCAGCGTAGTGTTCAAATGAGACATCGTTAACTCATTCTGCAGTATTTTCTGAGCTCTCCCCGACTCCTGAAGGTATTGATAGATGATTTTTCATTGATTGGAGGGTAATTTCAGAAAAATGCTATGTGGGCAAATTAGGCACATCAGTGCACTTTTTCCAGTATTATGCTTGTAAAACCGGTTTGAAATTGAATTTTGCGATCCTGTAAAAAGCTTTCCGAATTTGAAATAAACACAAGAATTGATTGAGCCAATAATTTTTGGCATCTCGTTGTAAAATAACAAATCTAAGAATCTAGTACACTACCGGTCAAAAGTTTGTGTACACTTACAAATGAAAATTTTAAATTAGGAAATTCGATTTCTGCGACCTCGTTGGTCTAAAACTACTTTAGCTTAGCTCATTTTGTGGCTCTTTTCAAGCACTTTGAAAACTCTTTGTCGGATTTTACCCGCAACACAGCAGGATTTGGGGTGATCAAGTGGAATCCTTGGGAAAATTTATAAAAATTAGGTGAACACTCAGACCTCTGCAAGCCAAAAATGAGTTGATGGATCGAAATGATTCATAAACATCCACAGGAGAAGCGAAGAGCTTCAAAATCGGCGTTTGAATGTTATTCCAACTTAATTCTGGTCTGAGTTGTGACTGTTTTTGTGAAGGAAGATTTTTCTCGGAGAATAGTCCTGAAATTCATGAAAGGCGAGGAAATCGGTCTTGCTGTAATTTTCTTCAATTTCTCTCAAGTTTTCCCGTTTTGTTGGTGGGAGGATTCAAGATCAGTGCTTATACCAGTTAAAAAATGAGTCCATTCATTATTTCTCAACGACTGGTCCATTTTTAGCGAAAAATCTTCCTTCACAAAAGTAGTCACAACTCGGACCAGAAACAAGATAGGATAATTTTATAATAACGGATTTTGAAGCTTTTGACTTCTACTTTCAGATACTCTTTGGATCATCCCGATCCATCAATTGGTGTTTAACTTTCAGAGTTCTAGTGTTGGCCTAATTTTTATGAATTCCCCCAAGGATTCGACTTGATCTACCGAAATCCCGTCGTCTCGCAGGAAAAAACCACCAAAGAGTCCTCAGAGCGCTTGAAAAAGGCTACAAAATAATCTGAGTTAAAGTCGTTTTGGACCAATGAGGTCGCAGAAATCGAATTTTCTAATTTGGAATTTTCATCTTTAGGTGTACAGAAACTTTTTCCGGTAGTGTAGCTTCACGTTTTAATCTGCTCCCAGGAAAACACGTTGTATCGCTCATGAACATTTATAGATTCTTGTTGGGTTACTGAGCATTCTTTTCTATGGATTGATCTCTCGGCACACTTCACGAAATATAGCAACGCATGAGGGAAAATTACAATTTTGATTAGCAGAATGATCTACAACATGTGAAACCGATCGGTTTTATTCGTTTACACGTATCCTTAAAATCCGCTTTATGGGTAAATGTGATTGGGAATTTCCAGGGCTTTCAAGGACTGGGCGTAGATCACGTCACACTCAACAACACTTGAAGAAATCTCGGAAGAAATGAACGCAGCCCCTCAAGATTTTCGAGAGCTTGAAACTTCTCTCAACGACAAATTACTCATTTTTGTCACCGTTTGTAATTTGCCATTTTGCGCTATTGAACACCAAACGTTTCGTGATTATGTCGAGGCGGTTAAAGGTGCTCCAAGAAACTACCGTGTTCCATGTCGACAAACTCTGTCAACAACAGTCTTGAATCGTGTCACTGCGCGATTAGTGAGAGAAATAAGGCCATACTTTGAGGGAACAGTTGGTTG
Source organism: Eretmocerus hayati (assembly GCA_029851415.1). NCBI lineage: Eukaryota > Metazoa > Arthropoda > Insecta > Hymenoptera > Aphelinidae > Eretmocerus > Eretmocerus hayati. Next base: position 110,060,701 of record CM056744.1, read on the forward strand.
CCTTCTCATGGACGGCTGGAGAAACTCCAGTGCTCACAAAGATCTAATTGTATATGGTATTAGGAATGTCAATGTTGATTTCTTTTTCGTTGGAGCAAGAGATTTTTCCGGTGTAAGAAAGACTGCTGAAAACATAGCAGCAGCTAGTCAAGAAATCATTCAGTATCTTTTCGATGTTTATGGAATAATCATCACCTCGGGTCAAAGTGACAATGCACAAAACTTCCAGAATGCAATTGCTTTGCTGAGGACGGTCCATGGCGACCAACTACTGTCTGCATCTTGCTCGTCTCACAGTGCTAATTTGCTAATACAACACTTCATGGATGAGGAGCAGATTGATAAAGTAAGAGATGTGATAAATTTGTTCAGAGATCCTACATATGAAACTCTTTTGCTCCAAGCGGGAGGGACAAGAGTGAAGACCTACCCTCCACATCGCTTCCGGTATTTAGAGCTTACACTCTTGAGCCTTCGTAACAATTGGGAGAGACTCAGAAACATTTGCCAAGATGGAAACAATAATGTCCCTGTCAACGTCATTGACATTATTCTACACGATGACGACTTCGTTAATTACATGAACACCACGCTAGCTCTTCTTGATCCCATCTGCCATCTCATCAACGAGTGTCAAGAAGCTAAATCGAACTTAGGTTTGGCCGTTGAAAGGTGGCTGAGCATAAGACTACCAGTCCGTGACTATGATCATATCATTGCAGACCGTATCCGAGCGGCAATACAGCCCACAGGTTTCCTTGCAAATATTTTGCATCCTCTGTTTAATGGAGATATACTCAATATAGAACAGGCTGAATTAGCTGAAAATTATTTAGCAGATTCGTTTCCTCATGTACTTGACGAGTATCGAGAGTATCGGGACCAGATAGCAGAGTTTCGAGAAGTAATGGAGCGTGCTGAGGACCCCATTTCATACTGGGTTGTTATGGGATTACGGTTCCCAATTCTGAGTGACTTTGCCATCAAGATTTTCACGATTCCAGCTTCAACAGCCACTTTAGAGGGATGCTTGTCCAGTTTCAAATACGTGCAAAATCCTCAAAGGAATCGCTTGACCAATGACAGAGTTTGCAAGGTTTTGGGTCTTTACTATTGCCACAGATATAGAGTCATGCCAAATCGTAGCTACTTTCGCTTTCAAGCTGATGATTTACGAAACTTACGCATCGATGAATATGACATTGACCGTGAGCAAAATTTCGAATGATTACATGTACATCTTTATTTCCAAACGTATCAGAGACTTTTTAGAATATTCAGCCAGTAATGGACCATAGCGTTATCTGTAGGTCGAAGAAAATGTTTATTCGGCTTTCTCTACGCCACTTATCATGTAGAAAAGAATTGTTATTCGAGGAAATCTCACAAACTTTCGACTGATGACCTCAAAAAGTCACAAAGTTGTAAATACCGACCCACATGTATGATATTTCGCACATAGCTCTTCTGAAGATGGTAGCGCTACAAAGAATCGATAAAAGAATACTATTTGAAGTACATTGACAGTATCGTAGTAAGATTCGGTTGCATTTTGTATCGTCTACAGTTTGTACAGTATACACCTCCATTACTACTGCTTAATATCGTTTTGGAGTTCTGTTTAGCGATGGACAAATGACAGCAAAACTCAAATGTATCTGGAATTTCCCCATTTCTTGTTCTGAATGTAAAAATTGTAACAGCTCTTGGTCTGGGTTCAAACGCTCCTTTGCCTTCAAAATACTGATCAAGAGAAAAATTGAGGGAAATAATTTTTTCCATCGTAACTGCAAGCAATCTCGATCTCGTTTAGAGTGGCTTTTGATATATTTCAGAAAACAACATATGGCGCTGTATTTATCTCTCTTTACTTTCAATGCAACTACACTGGAGACTCGATTGTTATTATTTATGGTATATCTCACAATGCTGTTCTATCATGACAAAGATTGAAGCATATCCGAAAAATGTGGCAAAAGAAATCAAAGTTTTTGAAGCAGCACTAGCGTTGTCATGATCATGACGATTGGGTTGCATCGAGCTTTATATCTGCATTTGAGAAACCTGAAGTGAGGTTTCAAATAGTTTCTATAAACCGATGTTCCAAGCTATTAACTTCACGTAAACTGTTTTAAGCCCTCTGCACGCAGTGAGCTTAAAAAAATGTATACATTCAAAAGACTGTGTGGTTTACTCATGTAAAAATAAATAATGCTTTTGCTGACGATGACATCTTTTGGATCACCCGAGGGTGGTTTTCGGAGTGAGAGTATTTTGTGCATCTGTGAATCAATTTGTAAATAGAATGTATGTAGTCATGTACACACGGACACTGCGGTCAATGAAAGTAGGAGCCAGTGATTATATATATACACACTCCTCAGTATGCACCAGACCTATCCTAACTCTCAAATATATATCAACGCGTGAACTGACTATCACAAGATGTTGATTCTTGATATTTTCTTGTTCGTATGTATATTTATGTCTATTCGAGCTTGAGTGTTATTCTTCATAAAATGTACAGAGAAAAAATACATTTCGCAATTCGAATCCGTGATTTGCGTTGTTTAGACTTTGATTTCTCACTATGCTTGTTAGAAAATACATAGACTTTGACTGATTCTGATTGATCTCATTCTTTTACGTTCTCTTGAAGTAGTAAATTCCATGTCATCTCTACTTGAAATTTCTCTTCTCTCCACTGCAATTGATGGACGGTGAGAGTACAATATATATTGAAGACTCATCCTTTCGTTCTGCTAAAGGTATTTTCCAACTTGATCTTGATAAATATTTCAGAATTTTCTCGTTGAGATACTTCAGAACTGTGAAGTATAGCTTTTTTCGGAAAATGGTGAGAATCCTTTTTTGTTTCAATCAAGAAAATTTATAGAATACGTGGAGACAAAGTTGCACAAGTCGATAAATTTTGACCTAACCAGGGTGTCCCCTAGTCTGGAAAAATCTGGAAATTCCGGAAACTCAAATAATCCAATTGACTTTCTGAAAACTCAGAAATCGCGAGAAAATATGCCAAAATTTAGAAAATTCTCGGAAATTTTTCAACACGTTCGCTGCGACGGGTCCCACCGGTGGGACCCGCGATGTTTCCTTTTTCATTCTTTGCCTACTCAGACTTGCTCAGTAAATTCTTCCGAAATGATCTAACGTGTCGGTTTACTTCACCAAAGATATTGTAAATAACCAGCGAAAAAAGAGTTCAGCTCTATATGGGCGATTCTACCAAATCGCGATGGTCCAGCTCATAACCAAAATAGAATTACGATAAAACCGCGTCGCAGCGAACGTGTTAAGTGCGTCCACGATTAGGGCACAATTTTATGAACAAATCAGATAAAATTTTCATATTACAGCGGAAAATGTGGGGATGTGGTTTCGATACGTATCGGATTCTTATCATCATTCAACTTATTTGCAATCCAAGACGGGCTACATACACGTCATTTTTTAGTCTCATCATTTGAGCGAGCAAAATAGATTCCTTCATTTTCTGAACAATCCACAAACCAAAATGATTGTTTTCTATGCCGGTTGGGGAAAATTCAGAAACTGAGACGGATAAGAACAAAGTGTGATTGTTATCCATTCAGATATCAAGTTTTTGAACAAAGTTATGCGTGAGAAACCAAAAAAGTGCATTTCTAGAGATCAATTTACTGTTCTGAAAATATTTTGAGTAGTTTTGGTCGTGTATTAATCCTGGTCTCATTTCACACAGATTATTTTGGGTATTCATTTCTAGCATAAAACCGAACCTTCATCCTATATTATAGTCACGCATATCTTATTACGTTGGAGTACACCTACAGTACCTTTCATAAATAATAAATCATACATAGCCGCACTGATTCGACAGTATCTTCGATCTCTTGAGTCTAGAGAGACGATCGAAAGAGCATTTTGAATGTATTCATGTGACTCAAAATTTTTTCTGCAGCACTTTAAACTAAAAATTGCAACTTCGACCATGATTTTCGGATTCTCGTTCTATAAAATTTCGTATGAATTGATGAAGGGAATTCTAATGAATCTGACCTTGATCAATAACCTGTCGTTTTGAGTGGGGTGACTCGATCAGGAAAATCTCCAGTGTTTTGTAGGTCTTCTCTAATTCTTCGAAATTTTTATTGGATGTTCTACTACAACTATTCCTCACCTGAACCAGCGCAATCTGAATACTAACACGTTGAATCCAAAAATGAACAATTCATTGCCAATCCAAGAAAGGACTCATACTTGGAGCGGCATAAGCACTCATAGTTCCTTCCACCAGCCACGAAGGAGAACTCATGCGAGAAATCAAGAGAATATTCCCGTCAGTATAACTTCCTCATCGTTTCTGAATATTTGAACTAATTTCCAAGAATAACGAAACGTTATAATTCCTCGGGTCGAATAATTTTGCTTTATCGACCTATGCCTTACTGAAGTCTGAGTTTTTTGACCTACGTGTTAAGAATTTCCCCAAAAGTCCACCTACACCTAACGAAAATTTGTTGAATTGCGCGAGCAAACCCTAAAGAGTCCTCGAAGAACTTGGGGACTTGGGTAAAGCTACAAAACTAGTTTAACAGAAGTCGTTTTGGAACAGCGAGAGTGGAGTCGTTGAATTCCCAAAACCAGAATTTTTATTCGTATGTGTGTGCAAATTTCTTACTGGAAAATCCGGGAATCCTCAGGTGATTGGAGATTACGATTCAACTGGACTCCCTATTTATGCTTTTTACACCGACTTTTTTGGGAGGGGGGGGGGATCGAGACAGCTCGGCTTCTGTTCATCAAAATTAGGTGTAGTGTCTAGCTCATTTGGAAGGTCTTTGAAAGAACTTTCAAATAAGATGAAGTATGTACTTTAAAAAATGTTGAGATAGACCAGAGCTGGTGAGAAATAGATTAAAGGGGGCATGTTGGATACACACTTTCGCGAACTCGTAAAAATTTCTGGTAAAATTGTGACATCTTGGCTCTGGTTGCTCGAAATTGAATTTACTTCTGCTCTTTTTTAAGGTCTTGGAATAAACTCTAAAATGCAATCAGATACGTTGAAAAATGTTTTATCCTTTCACTGAGTATCGTTATTCAACTTCTTGAGAAATGATTGTTCGACGTCGTGGAAAAGGAATTGAGTGTGATTGGGCAACTCACTTTGGGATGAAATTGTGACGAAAAACCGGATGGAGATGAACCTGTTTGACTTTTGATTCGGCCTTGCACATGGGAAAATTTGTTCAAATGTAAATGAAAAAAGGGAAATAACGATCCATAATATATCACTACGGCTCTATAGTTTTCGACTGTGTTTGAATTTTATACTCTGTCGTTACTTGTTTTGACGAGAAGCAAGGGATCTCATAACATACAAGATGAGTGTCACAATAATTATTTGATTTAACTCCGTTCAAGAATAATCTTTATTTTTTTTTTAATATTTATTTTTTAAATTTTTTAATATTTAATAAAATTTTTAATATTTATTCAACAGTTTCTAAAAGACCATGAGTTTTAAGCAAATTTTTCTCATTTTCAATTGTGTAAATGAATCCACGAGCCTGGAATGAAAGAGATTCCTGACAAACATCGACTTTCAAGAGACATTTCCGGAAGTCGCCACATTTTCCAGGTTTAACGATTATGAGGCCCACAATTACCGCAGTTATTTTTTATAAGATGCGAGCATTAGCTCCTGATTATCACAAGTACAAGTATCTTTGGAACGATCATGGGCCTCACTGGGTAGAAAAAGCTAGTCAACTTGAAGAATTGTGGGCAACAAATCGTATTCATACGATTCCTCCTACCTTTCAAGTCAACAGGAATTCAATAATTGAAGAAACATAATTATTTCACAGAGAGTAAGAAGTGTGTACTAAGAGCAGATTACTGCAGAGACGACCAGAGAAAATGAGTTCACATAAAATGGGAAAGGAAACTGTTCTTCGGATTTTCATCGTAGGGTAATAACAAAATTCCTACTCTTAGTCTTGTTCTGTTTTATTGATAGTTCACTTCAGGTACATCATCAAATTTGGCGACATTTCCTCAATAAAATCGTTATCAACTTTTCTAATCGTACGGCTAATCACTTATCAATGTCATCACTAATTCATATATCATTACACAAACAAGCACATTCATTAAGTAACTATTCAACAATTAGTACGAGTGATTACATTTGAACCATTGTTAGGAATACTAGAGATGGCAGTCAAGAACAATTGTTTTTTTTTTTAAACTACAAACTGAAAATGAGTCATTTTAAGTGTTCAACACTTCACTTAGACACAAATATCAAACTTGGACAAACATCTACAATGTAAGTACAATCAACTTTTCAATCTTACAAACAATTCCTAATGAGTATTGTCATTAATTCATGTGTCATCATACAGACAAGCATATTCATTATGTAACTATCCAAGGTTTTGTACGAGTGATCACATTTAGACCTTCCTTAGAACACTAGAGATGACTTTTTAGAGAAATCATTTCTCTTCCAAACTACAAATCAAGAATGAGTCATTTTGAAAGATTAAAACTTCCGTTCGACGCGCATGGAACGATTCCAGTACTGATTGAGTTATACTATTTCTTTGTACCTGATCTTTTGAAAGTGAAATGAAGTTTTATGATTTTCAATATTCGATCACGATGAAAGAAAATTCATAGTTCTTCAAAAAGAGTACTCAAAAGCAGTATAACTGAATCAGGGCTCAACTCGTTGTATTCATGTTGTGATAAACTGGTTAATTTACAAGAATTGAGCGATTTTGGAATCGCTGGGATTTGTAACAAATTTTGGCCTATCCTCGCCATGTCTGGATAACTAAGTGAAGCGATTCGCCAAAACTCACCAACATCAATCTCATCACACCCTTCGGGTATCTCAAAAAGATCTAAAAATTCTTCACCTCCACTTATGTACTGTTGAATGCCTTGTAGATCGTCAAATTCTTTCATAATGTTGCTGATGTATTTGAAACCTTTGATTTTTTCTTGTGGTCCAACAAGGGATTTATAATTTGGATTTACATACATGGCAGCAAAGTGAATAGGAGTGAAAAATTTTTGTACGATCTCTTGTATTGCCTCAGCAATATTGTTTGGTTGATCCAAAAAGAATTGTAAAAGGAGTTTGGTGGCTTTGTCTATAGTTACATTATCTTGAAACAGAGCGTGAAAACTGTTCAAAGTATCGTAGTACTTGTCAACTTCATATTTTTTTTCATAAGTGGTGTTGAAAGGCTTATGTTTCTTCCGTAGGTCATCAAGAAAGATGTCAAATGAATTGCATACGAAAGCAAAACATCCTTGGGAGTACTCAATTTTCTCCAAATGAATGTTGATGTTGTGAACAATAGAATAAATTTTGACTTTGTATAAATGTGAAGCTGTTTTGCAAGATTCTTGACAAATTTTTACAAAATCAGCATTTAATTGAGATACAACCAAAAAATCTACATAAATATACTGACCTCCAGCTATGATTGAACTTATCAGTATGTCCTTGTTTTCAACACTCAACTTCTGGATCCATAGTGAACTGCTTTTTCGTTTTTTGGCATTCTCTGTTACAATCAAGTCTGCAGCTCTGGGTAAGATCGATTCTTCTAGATTTTTGGGCGATGGCACAGTATAAGTGGGGTGCAGCGCTTGGACAAACTTGTGTAAGTGGATAGATCTAGCATCATCAAATTTTTTCCCCCACGAACACATCAATTTCAGCAGAAGCTCATCAATCTTTGCAGTAGAAATAGCTGGAGTCTTTTCTAGTCGAAGTCTGTCAGAACTTGATCTTTTCTTTGGAGCGCTCCTTGAAGTATTGTCCTGTCCATCTGAATCTTCTGCCTTTTCTGGACTACGAACAGCATGATCCTCATTGTTTGGGAGTGCATCATTTTCATGAGACAATCTGAAAGATCATTGTCGTGGATAAATAATGTCAATCAATTTCCGTCAATGACAACAAATGGTTCGGATGATCCTTGGTAACTACATAAGAAGATGAGAATTTGAACAAGCGTTAACAATTATACATACGCATGCTTTGAGAGAGACTCATTGTTTCTCTTTATTCGAATCTTTTTGCAAACATTGCACTGGGCTTTTTGGATGACTCCATTATCATCTCGTATAGGGGTGAATCCTTTGCCAACAAACCATCCCCAACCAAGTTCTTTGGTTCCACTTTTAGCAGACATCTATAAGAGGATTCACAATAAACATGAGTACAACTCTGATAAAAAGATGACTGATCTACTTTATTTCATCAGTGGATCAATTATGATTCTTAGTGAATTTTTGCATATCAAGCGCATGCAAAAGTAATTGTAAAGTATAGAAATAAGTAACTCCATGTTTCCTTCAGCCAATATGTAAGCAAAATTAGTGTAATATCACCTTATATCATGGCAAGTGATCAAAATAAGGTTTCAAAAATTATATAGAAAATAGAAAACTTTGACTAAGTAGAAATTTCATTGAACTTCATCGCACATATGTAAAACTGTTGAACATGGTTACTGTAAAAAAAATATGGCATTTGGCCCCTACAACTTACAAGACTAAGAGTGAACATTCATACATAACCTATTTTGCAAGTAGCAAATTGTCTTATATGTCTATGTAGCAAATACATTAATGGAATGTACTTACGGTCAAAGCAGTTGTCAATTCACAGGAAGGCAACAAGATTTATTTGCTAATGCCCTTACAATTAGTTTATAAATTATAAGAATCACGACAATTTAACACAAGCATCTATGCGTTGAGAGTCTCGGCTTGAAAATCTTGAGATCCGGGACGCCGCGGCCATCTTACTATACTTCACTATACCAAGTATATTATACCTGGTATAATGGTATTCTACGTAGGGTAGGGTTTATTAACAACTCTGGCTCCAAGTTGGAGCGAGTTTAGTGCATGGAGATGGCGGGGACGCAGATGGAGAGAAGCAAAATTTGCGGGAAATCCTTTCAAGGAGCCAACGGAGAACGAGGCTTTTACAAGAACCATATACCTCCACCCATTAATGGTCGTCTCTCTCCTGTATAATGGAAAACTGAAGTTTGAATCGAGCAATTAAGGGGCGAGGCCTGCGAGCATTGATGTGGCCCTGCAAAGTTCGATTTTTTAACAAAAGTTTGCCATGATTCTTATCAAGATTTTGGTCAGTACATCACACGCAAATGTGTCAAATCTTATGTTGATATTATTAAAGTGCACATTTTTTTTTATTAAAGCTCTATCAACCCTTCTCCAGGGTTACTCAGCTACAATTGGTATACATATGACTCTTACACTATAAATTTCTATAACTATGAGTATGAATGTGGATTCACCGGCTTTATCGCTTAGATATCTAACTTGCAACTCTTCGAGAATTTTAAGATAACACTCCATTGTTCTAGAGATGGTTCAATCAGCAAAGATCTTGCTCTAGTTGGTGTAGAAAAATATTACATTTCCTCAAGGATGTTTCCAATTCTGTCCTTTCAGTTTCGAAATTGTTACATTGCCACAAAACATGGTCAATGTCTTGGTAATCATACCCACATGGACAAGATACGTTGTTTATAACATTTATGCGTGCTAAAGAAGCGCCAAGGTTATAATGGTTTGCACGTAAACGATTTATAGTAACAATCGATCTTCGGTCCAATTTAAGAGAATAAAACCAAGGTAATCTGGACTCTGAGTGATAATATTCAAAGTATTCTTTTCCTTTAACCTGGCCTTCGAGGTAAATTTTTTCCAAAGTACCAGCTACGGCTTTTTTTCTAAATTCACTCCTAAAGTCAGAAAATGGAATTTTAATATTCTCATCATGAGCATTTTCCGTGGCCGCCTTAGCTGCTGAATCAGCTTTATCATTCCCTTCAATGCTTATATGTGATGGTATCCACACAAATTTTATATCTTTATTTGCCGCATTCATCAAAAGCTCTTTGATTTCGAAAACGAGTGAACTGATCCTGATGTCAAGTTTGTAAGAGGTCAATTTAAGCAAGGCACTAAGAGAATCTGTAAATATAATTATAATGCGGTCCTCAATTTTAATCGCAATTTTTACCGTCTCTAGAATAGTTATAAATTCAGCTGTGAAAACTGAGGCACTAGGATGAATAATTTTTTGAACACAAAGATTGATTCCATCAAATACACATGCCGAGCCAACAGAAATGGAGTCACTAGATTTGCTACCATCAGTATAAATACCCAAAGCATTGTTTCGTTGTAAATACTCATTTACTAGATTATTTGAATCTTCAGCATTTTTCAAAGTCTTTTCGAATTCAAAATCACATTGTGGTTCAAAGTACATTGTTTCATACGAATTGGAATACAGATTATATTTATCGTTCGTATCAAAAATTAAAAATTAGATACTTAATTTGATTGAATAATAAATTGTCAGACATGATTATGATACATATTTAGATAAAATTGATCCATTCGAATAATTAGGTACATTTCACGGTGCTCTTAAACGGACTTTCATTGGAAGGTCTTTGCTCCCCCAAGATTCTTGTAGCATCTTTTCCCGTCTTTTCCAGCATGATTTCTGAATCATTTTCCTACAAGAACCAAAATCTTCTGTCAACCCGTTTCTTAAATTCAATTTTTCCAGTTTTTAATTAACTCACTCATCTCAATCACATTCATTAGACAAGTTTCTTGGGGTTCAACGTTGTAACTAGAAGATGATCACTGAATCACATCTAATCTACATCAATTCAACCAAGTGCTCAACAGTTGCAGTTGAAATTACTCCCAAATGCAGCATTGATGATTAGGTGGCTAACCGAGACGAAATCTTCGTGTTTGACTTTTTGATGACCCAAAACTCGACGTTTGAAGCTTTTCTGTTGTTCCGGTAATGATCTAGATCCATCGTTCGAGCATAATATATCTGCATCCCGTAAAAAATATCTTGACTTGGGAGTGAGAATCACCCCGAAAGTGCATATTGTTGTGATGTTTCACGTAGCAGAGATTTGCAAAATGACCAAGAAAAGGCTTGGGTTTTTCAGCGAACGAGCAATAGAATCTTGATCATCACGATTTCAGTGCTACTTGGGAGTGATACAAAGTGTCGTCCGACTATCCAAACTATGGTGCTCAGTTATTGAACGCTGTTCGTGCGTACAGGTCTCGCCACGTGTGAGGCATATTCGTATCCACAAAATAACGAATTGTGTGAGAATCTATAATCAGTTCCTCTCAATTTTACGTGGAATCCCTTGATTTGATTTCTCGGTTTGAAAAATATAAAATAAATCTCGATTGTGGTCATGACTATGCGAGAATCATGGAAGAATATGAGAGAAACATGATGAAAAAGAATTAATTTAATAGATTGAAATGAATAACACTGTGATTTCCTTGCCATAACAAAATATCATTGACAGGGATTGCCACAGATAAAATTCTTATTACAGAAAAGAAGAATCGCAAGTTGCCAAAACTCTTAAAAAATTTTTCCATAGTCATAACTTAGCCATGTACATATAGCTTACCATTCACTTGAGCAGTTTTTGTAAAATTGCAACGTTCAACTCTGAGTATATAACTTGTCTCATGAATGTGATTAGATAAGTACATCGATCAAAAATTTTAAAAATTGAATTTTAAAAAAGCGGTCGACAAAATATCTTGATTCTTGAAGGAGAATGACCCACAAATCATGCTGAAAAAGATCCCACAAGAATCTCGGAGGAGCAAAGACCTTTCAATAAAAGTCGGTTCAAGAGCATCGTAATTCAGAATATGGGGTTATTGGAGTTTCTCGAAAACAAGCAGTTTCCGCGGCTTGTTTTGTAATAACTGATTGTTGATGTTTTGTAATCAAGCTAGTTATTGAGACCTCTCGCTCAGTTTTTTTTATAATTTCATGGAAGATTTTTTTTTTTTCATCAACATGTCTCATCTAATTCCTGGTTTTTGTAGTCGTTGATACATTGTTTAATATTAAAAGAAAAGTTATCCCAACACTGCTTTTTTTCCTGGAGATATGACGAGGTATGAGCCTCTTCCTCACATACAGTGATAATAGAATGTAGATTGAAATAACTTTCGTGGAAGTCATCTCAATCGTGTATTCCTCTTGTGAAATTGTATCGTTCGAGGTAAATTATTTCACGTTAAGTATACTAAGAAAATATAACAGTACGGACTTCAATGAGAATAAATCTACAACCCTCCACAATACATTTTGATGTATAGATCCAATATTACATTTATAACATTGATCACAGAGAATAATAAATAAAGTACCATGCAGCAGTTTTCTCACAGAATGAAGTTATATGCTGCGGCTTATCTATTGTAATCTTCGAGATCATTTCTCAATGTGTTTGCGCTAAATCGATTGTTTCATTTTTTACGCAGACGTTGTTGATTCTTAATAACCGCAAAGATGAATTTTCAATGAGAAATCGTCTCGTTTCGATCAAATTTACCCACAATTTGGTCAATTTTTTCCTAAGCGCTATGTTGAAACAGGAAATCGTCAACATTTGCGCCAAAAAATTTTTCGCCTGGAGCTGTAATTTATAAAACAAGATAATAATTATAACTGATGCACAGCTCCCCGAAAATTGTCGAGAAGTGCCCAAAAAAACTTTTGCAAAGCTCTTGTGAGAGTTCCCGGGGAACTCCCGATTTTCAGCTCAGTTTAATTTAGCAGGGGTAACCATTAACACCCTGGGGCCCTCTTAGTTATGGCCATAGTTGTGGCATTTCAAAATGATCAAGTATCGATTAGAATACTTTTATAAAGGCATTATAAGATGATTTATGATGCGGTTTTTCACTTCTCTTCTATGATATTGGGCTCGGTCGGATGCTCTGTCGGTAATGTATAATTCACAAGCCCGCTAGTGAAATCACAATGTTCAAAAGGGTATCCAAGAATTACCCCCACTGGGACTGGTATTTTCACATTAGTAAACTTCGATACAAGGGCGGAAAAACTTTATTTTGCGCCCGAGTGATAGGTTTCTGGCCTGAGCCGCAGGCGAAGCTTTATCTACGGCCGAGCCTACGGCTCAGGTGTAAAAAAAAAGTTTCTCCACTTTTGTATCGCGAATTACGTTTTTCGACAAACTGTGCGAGAAAGTGGAGAATCAGTGAGGAAACACACTTTCACGCACAGCGTGTCGGAATAGTATATTACGTATCGAGTGCTGGAAAACTTTGCCGACGTCCAGCATGGTTTTCACGAAGTAAAAAGTTTTCCACACGAGATACGTAATGTGTTTTACATGCTAGTAGCGTAGAAACATTTGTTTCCAGGCTTTCTCGCCGAGCGAGGACGCCTGGAACTCGTGGAAACACGTGTTTCTGCGGTACTCGCATGTAAAAGTATTTTCCACAGTGCAAGGTCATTTTGAGCCCAGCCTGCGCTTGATAACTCCGAATTTCTGTTATTTCAATAAAGTGATCTCTTGAAAGTGATCCAGATGAGCATTTTCGATGGCAAATGATTTCATCATGGGAATTATGTATAAGTCGTGTGCGGTCCCCGCCATACTGGATGGTGTCAGTTCAAGTTGTCGAATCTTCAACGTGTCTTCAACAACGTTTCAAGAACCCTAAGAGAGACCAAAAAATTTCGAAACATTTTTTCTCCCGTCTATCTTATCGTGAACTCCCAAAACATGATCATATCTTCCGAAATGATGTCACTTTTTGAAGTTGAAGTCAGATTCTATTATGTATTAATCAAAAATTGTTGAAAATTCAAGTACACCTCAAGTACACTGAATAGTCGCATAGTTTTTCACAGCGTGTAAACGATACATCGAAACTTCGTCAACAAATTTTTTGCCACTGAAAATATTTCCAGTATCATTCTGAACCCAGTATGATGACATAGTACCACAAGATAGTTGTTCCAAGATAAAAATTTGTGTCTGGATTTTATGCAAGTAATGCAATTATACCCAAGACTGCGAGTGGTTTGTTTGAAAAAAAGTTCGCAGCCCAAGAAACAAGCAAATTAGTAAGGGAAAAATGGGGAAAAAGAAGGAAGTTGTGATTCGGAAGAAAGATCACAGCCGTTCGCGAAATCTCTTTTAATTATATTAGACTTGCAGATTGAGCGGAGATGGAAAGGAACAGCAGTAGCAGAAGTCCCGCCTGCCTTTTCCTTGTCGTTTGATTAATCGAGCCAAAATGAATCTTGCCATTATTGAAGTTACAGAGCTCTGAATTTGCGTGTAATTACTCTTGAGATAATTGCATCTTCCTCTGTTGAATCTAATTTTTCACTTGGCATACAATGTATCTCGCCTTTCACAGCTATGCATCTTTTATCTGAATACACAAAAAAAATTGAAGGTATGATTTTGGCTTGTTTTCAACATAATGTATAAATATTACGAAAAAATTCTTCTCTTAATGGTATTATTGTAGCTTATCTGAAAATTCGTGTCATCGGATATTTGTCGTGATGTCGACTTGACACAAGATGCATAACAAGTAAAAAATTCGAGCATGATTTTTTCTGGCACCATGAAATTGGTAAATTGGTATCCTTATTGATCGATAGGCTCTGGACTTGAACGGTCTGAGTGCATCTCAGAATTTAAAAAATGTGTTTCGGTATTTTTGAGCTGGTTTCATTGGTCATAATTATCTGTGAAAATTCCAGTGTTGGAATTGACGAGCATTGGTGTGCTGCACTCTCTTAACTTCTCCGAGTGAGATTTTTCACTCGGATTCCGAGTGAAAGTCCATTTCACTCGGTAAAGAGTCAAATATCAAAAAAATCAAAAATTTCACTCGGAAGTTCGAGTGAAATTTCACTCGGACGCAAAAGTGAGACGCTCAAATCAAATTTTAGGTTATGTTTTGCCGCACGTTTGTTACTAATGGATCAATGCGTAGCTCACAAAGAGGAAAATAGTAGATTTCCTGCAATATTTGTTGAAAATCTGAGCCAAGAAATGTCAGTATCCTCTTCCATAAGTTTTATAAATGCATGTACAGACCAATATTATATCATATTACGTATCAATTAATTAACCCTAATATAGAAGCAATGCCCTGTTACCGGAGAAATGTAGGTTTCACTTTTGTTATTCCTCGAGTTATTTCTTCGCCCGAAACAATAGCTACTAAGTAGTTTTCATATTTCCATTTCCACTTACGACACGTATAAAGTTACACGGTGCATCATTTACATAAGATGGTGCTATGGACCTTAGATATTAACAGCAGCAGTAGCCCAGTGGAGAAGCAGTCCGATTAACAATCAAGACAACCGAGTTCGATTCCCCGCACCTCCCAAATTACAAAAGTATCGAAGTATTATTGCCACTGTAGTCGAGATTGATTTTTTCTTTTTTTTCGAACCTTCGGATGATTAATAATAATTTGTTAATTTTATAGCCCGCAACGTATTGATTAAACGAAAATATTCAGTTTCAGCTAAATAATATTTGGATTCACTCGGATTCCCCGAGTGAAAAATCTCACTCTTTTTTCTGAGTGAAACTCACTCGGTACCGAGTTGCCACGATTTCACTCCGAACTTCGAGTCAGAACTCACTCTTTCCGAGTGAGATTTCACTCGGAAAAGTTAAGAGAGCAGGAATAATTTTTCCGGGAAATGAGAAACGATGAAGGAAGACTTTGAATCATAATCAAAGAAATTATTGAGAAATTTGAAATGGACATGAACCATCCTGATCCAAAGCCACCAGTAAAATACGTATATGTATTTAAAAGAGTTATATAACGACTAGATGACAGTCCGAACCATATTGCGCCCGGGATATCAAGATGGCAGTCTATCAATTGTTGCCAATTCTACTCGGAATATCAACATTCTCGGAGTGGTCACCTCGACTTATGAGTGAGATAATCTCATTCAAATCGCAACATCTATATACATATAATCATCACACGAACTTTTGCACTCGGCATTCCACGATGGTAGTCCATCAATTTTGATCTATATTCCACTCGGATGAATCAAGATTCTTAGAGTGGTCGCGCGTTTACTTATAACGAATTTGACTGATTGTATCCCATTTGAATGAGAACTGCAACGATGACACTACAAATTTCCGTGTCCGGGATCTCACGATGGTAGTTCATCAATAATCACGATGATAAATTCATGCAATTGAACAAAATTATTTTTTGGGTCAATTGAATTTGGAAGAATCAGTATCATCAGAGTCGTCAGGTTGACCCATGACTAAAATCAAGAATCTGATTGCTAATCTCAAATTCATCCACTCTCGAAATCTAATTTCTTGAGATGTACCAAAGGCTCGGCTGGGTATATGGGCTGAGGTTGGGACTCTAAGGGTGCGTCCACAAATATGCATATGCATACATGCGCACTGCACACGTGCAAATGTGCAGTTCATCAATTCAAATCAGAAATCCTCTGATTCGAGCCCTTCAATCTCTGCTCAAAGTCGATGAGCTGCACGTGCATCATTTGTGTACACATCCGAGAGAGCTCCATAACAACTGACGAAGTCGATATTTTAAGTTTTTGCTCATGCATGCAGAAGTATCAGAATAAATTATTCTCAAAATTTTGGGCATACTCCCAGAGTATGTAGTTTTCAAGGATAGCTGTTCCCATGCGAAGATACTTTTATCAAGGCCTTCAAAATAAGTGCATTCCTTTCTAATACTCCTAATATAGAGCTCAAAGTATCGACTTCTTCATTTTTCAGGCTTTATAGGGTCCCATAATCAACTAGGGCTCGGATTAGGGCCTGGGTGTAACCCAAAATGTCCTCCATATCACGAGAATTTGGTCTAGATTACGTAAAATCAACAACTCCAATTTTCCTCCTCTATCTGCTCGTATTTTGATCTAAATGGCGACCGTCAATTCAAATATCGCACCCTTTCGGTCTCGTTTTTTACCCGTAGGGTCTGCCCATTATAGTCAATTACACCAAAAGATTTACAATGGTACCTGTTTTGTTGGTATGATCGAGGCGTCACAAGGACCCCCATGTATACATTTTTGCGGCAAAGCTCATCATCACCCTTTCCTTTCCTTTTTTCTGTTCAAGTACAGGGTTAGGTCCCGCGGCTCAGTAGCAATGGCAGGTAATACGCCGAATGGCATTGAGCCGTGGTATGACCCTTTCGGAACCCGTAAAAAGGCGCAATGCAGCCATCGGTATTTTATTTTTCAGACTTTGGCGCATATACCTGGTCGCGTGCGCCATTCTTTTTAAGACTTTTTTACGGAACCCGATGTCGATATGCTGTACGGGCATTTTGACCTCGTTTGTGCCATTTGCCGCGCGGATTTGTGCTATTATGTTATGATGGGTAAACAAGTCATTTTACCTGCTTTGCAGTGATACGAGTTGTGGTCGACGTCGAATTAATTTGTCATAGACCCACGTGCCCACCCCTTTTTTACTCAACCCCTTTTTGTATTTCTACATCCATGATGTCTTTCTTCTTCGGGTGCAAAGTGGGCTTTTTATGCGCGGTTTACGGATTATTTAAGCTGGTAAAGGAATAATGCGAGTACAAAAGTGTGACTTAAATCTGATGTGCTTATCGCCCTTTGATCGATTTACGATCTGTTTGCTCTTATTGTATTGAGATGTTTGGAGCGTAATTTGGGTTTTACTGATTGATTTGTTATGAGTGTAAAAAATGAATTTGGGTGAGTAATAAAGTGATACGAAATATTGAGCTGGAAAGATGGCGCACTTTAGCAAAAGATGATAGGATATGATTGATCAGAGAAAAAACAGATAAAGATGACATATTGGGGGAAAGAACAATGGCGGCCCCTTTTATGCTTTTGTCGTCTCACTGGAATTCATGCACAATGAGTGAAAATGTTCAAGCCTTACGCCAAAAGCAGACCTATAGCTTTGAGATCATATTGTAGGCATTAATTACATAAAGTTTCAAATTTCTGCTCGTCCATGCAGTGCAATGAGTTTTCTCGATGTAATTCAGTGCTAATGACTGTTTCTTTTCTGAATTTTTTCCTGTCAATCATAATTTGTGTAGTTTTTAATATCAGTCAGAGACAGAAGACTCAATATGTAAAATTTCACGATTAATGAATATTTTTCAATACTTGTAGCCAGTGAGAATATATCGTCTTAGAGTGAGCTTCATTTCATTCAGAAATCATCACAAAAGTTCGCCTGCATTGAGAGAAAAAGTTTTGAAAAATTGATTGATTTCAATTTATACTCTTTCCTCTCCATTATTAGCAAGTTCCATGCGAATGATTCCAAATTTTTGAATTGATAGCCTGCCAGATCTGCCCACCCAAGAAGTACGCCAATATTGTGGTAAACCAACTCTTTTAAAGCATCAAGAAGGGGGGAACCATGAAAATTAGATCCAGCTATGGCCGAAGTAATTTTTTATCGAATGACAAGCTCACAACGGACTCCCCTTATACTTCTCAGCAGCAGCCTTTGCACACACTTTGTCATCGCCCGCATTTTCGATACACTATTATACTATATTTTTTGGTATATCCCGCCCCCGTATAAATACATAGATAGTATCATATATGGTAGACCATAAAACGTAAAATCATCGAGTGTAGCCCATCGCTTATCGTCGCCATTTTACTTTTTACCCGCACTCCGCACTTTTGTTGCCGCAAAAAAATAAGTATGGATGGACGTGTGGCTTTGGATTTTGTGTCTAAAAAAGCCATGCGTTCGCGCAGAAAAAAAAACTGTTCCATGCGAGATTTGGTGCTATTTTCCCCCTTTGAAATGCTCGTATTCCACATTTCTGCTGGATCCACCGAGCACATACAATAACTGTATATGGAACGAGTTGGGCGAAAGGGATGCGACTGTTTTGGGGTTGGATTGCACGAGTTTCCAAGGACGAAGCAAAATTTGGAGCCATTGTTCACGCAGTCTCTCGGTTCCATATAAAATACAATGTGTACGAGGGAGGAACTATACACACCCTGCCACACACTACTGTACCAATACTAATAATGACGATTTGTGCGGTAGTGTCGATATATATTCCGTGGATATTCACGTGACTGTCGACAAGATTACGCATTTATGGATTGCCGCATATAGAAAGTGTAACCCAGCGAATAAATTGGAGGGATTCTATCGTGCATCATGATTTATGCGCTTACGTGTCAATTAGCGAATTCAGGTAATAACTCCCCAAGTGAAAAGAATCTATGTAGTTCATATACAGAATCTATATACGGTTCTATTATATAATTCATATACAGTTTTGGTAATATAGAATCTGCATATGAACTACAAGTAAAATTCGAGTTACACGGCGTCAATCAGGCCTGTAGCCTATGCGACTTTTTCTACGGATTTTTGTGCGATTTTCACGTTTGGGATTTTCGCGGGCGTGTTTTTATCGGATTTTGTCATGGAACTTCGACAATTTACGCCTTCGAAATGATTAGTTTACTCGCGGACTAGGCGTTTTTCTATTCATTTCACCATCGAACTTACTTGAGCAATATACGTAGGAATAAGTGCACAGCAACTTTGTGGTCATTTCGTCGGCCATCTCGTCAGAATTTCGGTGCCAGTATGCGCCGAGCACCATAACGCGATGCTTGACGACCTGAAGCAGTGATAGATCATGTTGCTGCAGGAATAATTCTCATCCTGCACTCATCCTGCAAGCACAAGCGCGTATCGTACGACGTAGGGAAAAGTTCTAATCACCGCTTCGCTGCCACACATCACTGCAGCTCTCTTTCTTGTGATCCCAAATTTGAGAATCGCCACCTGCACGATAACACGATCATCTGAAACCTATGAAAATTGAAAGAAGAGCCACAAAGTATCGAGTTGACATATCACGGTGTTGAAAAAATATCCACCGTCAATCAAAACACATACAATTTTTGGGGTTATGATGATTGCAAAGTTTTCAAACCTTTGACGGGCGTAATTATACGGTACTGAAATATTTATCTGAGTCGCTCCGACTCCATAGATCCACGAATATTGATGCTCTGCCATCCGTTATCTTCTCCGAGATATTTTGTGGAAGCAGAAAGTTCTTTGTTGTTGTGATGCAAAATTTTGACGAAGCTCAGCTGGCTGAAACTGCCGCTCTCAATACGTAGGATATGCCTCACAAATTGCGGTGTCAAATTCGTCCGCGAGTAAACTAATCATTTCGAGGCCGTAAATTGTCGAAGTTCCATGACAAAATCCGATAAAAACACGCCCGCGAAAATCCCAAACGTGAAATTCGCACAAAAATCCGTAGAAAAAGTCGCAGGCTACAGGCCTCATCGACGCCGTGTAACTCGAATTTTACTTGTAGTTCATATGCAGATTCTATATTACCAAAACTGTATATGAATTATATAGTAGAATCGTATATAGCATAGATTTTTTTCACTTGGGTCACGGGGGTGTGATCAGAGGTCTCAATATAGATCTGTTTCAGATAGGTGTTGTATACAACAAACTTTTGAGGTCGGAATGTCACATCAACAAGACTGACATTAGGTTTATTCGATTATGTCGCTCACAGCGCTCACAGTGCTCAGAGCACTCTCAACGCTTTCTAATCGAATGCTCGTTCGGATTAAAAGTATGTTGAAAGCGCTTTCGTCTCCTCTCAATCGGAATCCGTTCCTTCCAAACAGCCAGGGATACTAAGGTTGAAATAGCCGAACCACCTGAACCGGGGCGACGCTGGGTAGAAGGAACGGAATTATAGCGAAAGTGGACGAAAGCGCTTTCAACACTTTTAATCCGAACGAGCATTCGATTAGAAAGCGTTGAGAGTGCTCTGAGCACTGTGAGCGCTGTGAGCGACATCATCGAATAAACCTATTGAAACCGAATTCGAGCGCCATATTGATCCAAAATGTCAGGATCCTTTTTAGATAGCAACAAATCGTTTTTTCTGCCATTTTTTTGACGTAGACGAAAATTCTGATGTCATCGCTCGAAACAGACCACGGCATTATGTTTATACGGTCACTTTGCGTCGGAAAAGCATATTTGAATATTCGGTGCAAGTGAGAATCTCCCCCCCCCCCCCGTGATTTTGAATAACAAGGATTATTGCAAAAACAGGCGCTTTTGACCCCCAAAACATGTGTGGCTGTCCAACATTTGGTGTGCGAATATTGAAATCGTGAGCCGTGAGCGCAAGGATGTATTTTACGACGTGGCCACGCTCTATTGCGCCATCGCGGTAATTTCCCATACCAAATGAGGTCCGCCCATGAGTATAGATGCAGACCTCATATCATATAAGATATTGCGGCTATTATTGGAATCGGGTGAAACGCCTAGTTTATTGTGTACCGACCCTAATACGCAAATCGTATTCAATTCGTTCGTATTCCTGCGCTATATCATATTCCCTACTATATATAACACATGAAACAACGAACTTTTGCCTTCATGTAATATTGATGGGAGATTTTTGGTTGCCAAGTATGACCAAGAGGAATAAGGTAATAAGTGTACTCAACATGCCCCCCATGTACCGATCTCAGAACTGGGCACTCGTTGATCTTCTCACAATTTTTTTCTTCTTTTGTCTCCTTTGAGTGTTAAAAGATGAAACGCAAAATTAACACTCAAGCGTTTTCGAACTACAGCCCATAGAATTAGCATTGTCCAAATAGGCCCATGTTAAAAATTATGCATTATACGTGTACCTGCAATGCTTATGCCTATGGCTGTAGCTCGGAAACGCTTGATCATTTTGGATTTCATCTTTTGGCACTAAAAGAGGATTATTCCCAGAGTTTCAGCCGAGTCCGTGATCCGGATCTGAAACACTCTTCTGGTGAGCCCAAATCATTTATGCGTCTCCCAGAAAATATTAAAAATACAAACACGTGCCAACGAAACTGCGTTTAGTAAAACCGATGTCAAAATTGTTTGATTCGACCATCTTGACGTACTTTAGCGCATTTAATTTCTTATTGCAAAATCCGTTCTCAGGAGCTGGGAAAGTTGGTTTGGAGCGATTTTATGAGCAAATTGCGGAGATTCGTTGCAAAAGATGTCAGTCAAAATTTGTTTGTGCCCTCATGCCCCCCATGTGCGGCTATCTCGAAAGGAAGTGCAGTACAACTTTTTTTATCGCGTCCAGAACGTGTTTATCAGGTCAAAATAAATCGGTGTTGGTGTTTCGGAACGGCAAAGAATTAACAAAGAGGTTGCACGCCAATAAAAACGATTATATGCATTTCATCGACGATTTAATCAATTTTTTTTTTTTTTTTTTTGAGGAACTTAAGACAATCTTAGCTCATTTTGAAGGTCTTGGAACAAGCTTCAACACGAGATAAAGTACGTTGAAATGTATATTGAAGTGAGCCAAAACTACTCTCAAAACGGCTGGGGGGGGGGGGGAGGCTTGTTTAGTACACTTACCTTATTACATAAAATAAGGGAGAAGAAGGATTAGTTCATTGAGCTTATTTTTTTGATCACTCGTTTTGAAATAAGGCGGAAGAATCGAGTAATCACTAAAAGAAACGTACCATGGCGATCACTACGGTTATTATCAAATTTTTCCAACTGATAAATATCAAGATATTGACGCCAAAAATCTGGCATATGGAATCAATCGTTCAATCAGTATTGGGGTAGGTTTCCGACACACTTGACCGTCAAGTTCATTGAGATTCCAAAAATGGTTGCAATATGAATATTGTCATTGACATGGAAGAATGATCATCTCTGAGCGCCAGTATACAAACATCAGTATTCCCAGTAGGTGCAGGAGAATTTCTCATCGTTTTGAAAAATTTCTTAATGAAGAAAGGAATATTGTCAGGTTCTGAGATTGGGCTGATAGTGAAAAAATTATAAATCATGGGTGGCAAAATTTACCACCGAAATGGTACAATTTGATCTTGAATGAGTGATCGGATCTCAATTGGGAAGAGAGCCTTCTGAAAATTGTGCACTTCCAGGCTCAGGTTTGCCGATAATAGATTCTGGGCATCAAACTTGTTTGTATTCCGGGAAAGAAATATTATCAAACCCTGCGAAGTTTACATGGAAATAAACACATCAAAGTATGGATTTACCTCGAAATGTTTATACACATCAAGGCTTGAGTCTTAGCAAGAAGTTCCAATATATATCAGACTCGAATGGAACTTTGATCATGCCAAATAAAATACGACAACAAAGCATTGTGAGTTGATCAATTGAGTGCTCGATTGGATATGAGAAAATAATTTGAACGGATTCATCATTGTTATAGCGACTTGTCCAATTTCTGTGTATCACAGCCTTGACTGCGCCATTTTGCGATTGTGCTCCATGTACGCGCAGACGTATACAGAATGAATTCATTGTCGCAACCCTTTTTATACCCTTTCACCCTTTTCTCTGTACCTCTAACATGAGCTCGACTTTGTGTAGGGTCTATACCACCAGCCTGTCACAACACAGCCGTAACATCCTAAAAAGCACCTGATTGGCTCAAATCAGTGTCTAATATGGGATATTATTGGAGGCAACCCTTTTCTATTATGAGCTACCCTTGATTCTTTCGTTGATTGGCCGCGATCTATCATTCCTTTTTATGAAATCTATACTCGTGTTCAACAATGATGTGTGGACCCCACGCGAGATAATGTAGATGTGTGTCCACAACAGTTTTCTTCATATTTTAGTCGATGAGAATACATTTTTTTAATCATTTCAGAAAACGCCTGTAAGTTTTTTGTCATGCAATTTGTAAAACAATGCCACAAGTGAAGAAAAATGTCACAAGTTGTAACCCATAATCTATAGTAGACAATGATGTTGTTTTATCTCTGGTAGAAATGTGAGCATTTTTTCTGGCCAACTATGTAATATGTATACGCCTAAGTAGCAACGTAACTTGGCCAGTTTTTGGCCAAAAAATGCTCACCATTTTTACCAGGATGAAGGATCAGTCAAACAGCTGAAAATAAATTTTTGTTCCAGTATTCAAAGGATCGATATTTGATTTTTTTGCGAAAAACCATCAATAGTTGAGAGAAAAGATAGTCCATTCTTGATAAGATCGCAAGGAAATAATTAAATCTAAATCGCATTATCTCAAAGCCAATGAATCACGATCTTACAGAGTGATAAGTCGAACCACAAATTTACCCGCAGACCCAACACAAAATTTCAAAACTCGGAACATATCCAACCGATCTCCTGCAGCGAACCAACAGCCCACATGACACCCATGTACATTATTTCTTTATCGTTTTTGAAACCAGCCGCAAACGAGCGACGAGTCGACGATCCATAACTCATATTATACACTCGAGCATTCTCTTCTCAGCTGGAAAAATTTAGAGCAAAAAGGGCGAAAAATTACTAGAAAAAAAAAAAAAAAATTCCTCACAAGCCCTTTACGTTGATATCTAGAGACGCCCAGTACTTCTCTTACTGTACCGAAAAAAAGAGTCAATTTATAACCCGACATGCCGGTACATATATATCGAAATCTATTATATGTAGCATGGCACTCGAACCCGGTACGATTAGTCGCGGGTTGATTTTTTTCCATTTGGGGTGAAAAAAAAAGTTGAAAGTTGGAACCTAGGGGGGAAACGAGAGTAGAGCGTCGTAACACGAGGGCGCGATTCTGGAGTAGGGGCAGATCTGTATACTTGTGCGATACTTTTTTGGGGTGAAAAGGACGGATTTAAAGATAAAAAATAGGAAAGGGGAGGGGGAGAGTGGCGCACGACCTAATTGTCGGGGCCACGCGAGTGTAGAACTGAATCCTTTGATATGAGTGTATAGAGTTGGAGTGTAGGGTTGGCTCTTTTGAACGACAGACAGCAGCAGCAGCCGGTAAGAAATAAAATTTTGGATCAGAATTTCGTAAAGGCACGATTTTTATTTTACCCCTCCGATAACTTCCTCCTCGCGTGCGTTACACACTTTTACCCCGATACATCTTGAAATAGAAGCAAAAGAGCGACCCTTTCATACTTACTTCTCGCGTGCCTGTAAAAAGCTGTAAAATCTCAAAAGCGTGACTCCAGTCCTGAAACCGTTTTCAGGGTTTCTGCCCGAGTATGGGCTGAAGTCTCGTATCAATTATTTTAACGATCGCTCAATTCATAAAATTTCTTGCATCAAGTGTGTAAGTTCCCGGTTACAGTATACTCACTTTTGTGACTTTTGGAAAATCTTGATATTTAGGAATTATTAATTCGTTGCCCGAAACGGTGCTTAGTTCAGAGATTTCGTGGTGATGATTTTCTGAATTTAATTCTGGGATCAGAGGAAGGACTGGACTATATCTCTATTTCTACTAGAATTGATTCTTCTCAATCTGTGAAAAAGATGGATGAAGGTTTGGGTGTTGAACAGGGTATTACAATTTTCAAGACTTTCGGAGATATTCATCGAATTTTTGAGGAAAAAAATTGAGGTGAGGCCCAACTAGGAACTTATGACACTTTTTCTGGTAGTGATGGTGAGCATAGGTCATTTTAAATCGTATTTAATTCAAAATGAGCAAAGGTAAATTCAATTCTGACGAACCAGAGCCTGAATATCACAATGTTTCCAAAAAGTGGTGATGTTTTGCGAGTTTGCAAAAGGATGTACCCAACATGCCCCCATCGGTTAGAACAATGTAAATCGAAGTCGAGTTCATGCATAAAATTCTGTTCATATCCGTGTGACTACATTTCAAGTTTTTTCGTCAGTCTAAATCACCATGAATGGCTGATTTTGAGGGGACAAACACCTAAGGGAAGGCATACTGCACTCTCTTTCGAGGTCACCGCATGGGGCATGTTGAGTGGACTCCGATTACGGCCTTCCTGTTTTACAAATCATCTCAAAGTTTTGCACTTAAAATCAGACTAGATTAGAGTTTAGCAACTCTAAAATGCAAATTTTGAAAATCTCAAGGTACGTGAAGATTGGCAAAACTAAAGAAATTTAGCAAAAGATTTTCTGAACGCAATCTCTTCAGATATTTCTTAGCTATGTGTAAACGTAAAAACTGAAAAAATCACTTGAAATTTTTTGGGAGATGCAGAGATCATCCGGGGTCGGTACAAACGACTAATTTCATCATGTGGGGTCAAGTTGGATAAATTAAGGATATATTCAATACAATATGTTGGCTCTTCCGAGCACGGATCATCAATCGTAGAGTTCAATAATGAATTTTGTGTTCTACATAAACTTAGACTTTTGAATATCAAATTTAGTCGAATACTGAGAAATTACACAATAGGTGTATGCAGTACCATATTATGTGATACAACTTAATTCGCTAAATCTCATCAATTATTGATGATAATCTGTTGAGAATAAAACAAAGAGATGAGTTTATGAAATGAAAATTTCTTTTATGCATTTTCATCTAATCATAATCACGTGCACGAATACCTCACCCTGCAATAAGATTCATCAGTCATTTGTGTAGAATACAATTCATATATTTCCAGAAAAGCTTTAAAACGCATCTATTCTTGCGTTTGAAAGATAGCCATCGTACAATACTGTATTTCATCTTTCGAATACTTTACGAGTTCGATCTCGTCAGACGATAATGAATCGTGGCTACGATGTATGAGGTGTGACTAATGCGTCAGCCTCACTCCTTCAAAAAATCGTGACTCCGTCTGATCGAGTGTTTTTACGTGACGTGCTTGGATTATTTGGTTTATCCAACGGTTCTTCTGAATAGTTTTTAGAGAAAAAGAAGAGAATAAACTA
This sequence comes from Eretmocerus hayati, assembly GCA_029851415.1. Classification (NCBI taxonomy): domain Eukaryota; kingdom Metazoa; phylum Arthropoda; class Insecta; order Hymenoptera; family Aphelinidae; genus Eretmocerus; species Eretmocerus hayati. Next base: position 110,087,415 of record CM056744.1, read on the forward strand.
ATAAAATTGAGTTGAAGGTTTCTTCTGCCCGTGGATATCCCGAAAATTTTCATATTTTGATGATATTCCATCGGAAAATATCATTTCCAATTTACTAAGAGGTTCAACATTTTTCTTCACAGTTTTTCTAGATGTTAAACTATAGATGCAATATTTTATGATCAAGAATGTGATCGATCCGAGGATCGATCACTATGATTTACTTAGTGGATACTTTTGACTTTGAAAAGATGTGATGCGTGTAATACTGTTGAAATTTTTTAACGTGTACGAGTAAAAGAATAAATGGATTTCTTTGTGATAATCTATCATCTTATTTCAGCTGAGTCAATAAGAAATTCTCAATAGATATCGTCATGATCGTCATAATATCTGCCGGTACTATACTCAACTGATCATGCCCCTTTTGTCTGAATTATTACAAGTTTGGAGTACTGATAGCTTTTAACCCTATATTCCCTAATTTGGTGCCCTCTGCAAGACAATATTGATTTCCAATAATTTGTAATCACCTTCTCAATACATTAACTAAATATGACAAAGTTCTGAGAAACCTCTGTCATATCAAGAAACACGGCATAAAATCACGAGGGACAGAATAAAAAGATGAAAATTCTACAGAATCTTGATTTTGTCATTTTTTCATATGAACTCTGCATACACGTGTGAAGTGTTAAAAGATCAAAGTGAAATGGAGTAGTTTTGTGACTCATCTATTCCGTGGTCTCCATGATTAAATCATAAGGGATCATTTCAATTCAAATATACTATCGTTATTGCCTCCGTCACTACAAGCCATTTGGCTTGTAAATGTTCTTGTTAAATCAGAGGCTCGTAAAATGCTTTTGCAGCCCAGAAATGATATTTGTGAAAATGATGGGTTATGGTTAATCTATGATATTGAAAAGAGGTTCCTTATGCAATCCGTTAGACATGGTATACATAATGTGAATTAGTTGATTGGTCAGTCAAACCCATCCATAACCAACACAGACGTAATATATCTTAGCCAGACGGACAAGACCAAATTATACAGAACTAGATCGAATCAGATTTACATAACTGAACTGAATTCAAACCGAACTATGTAAACTAGACCTAATTAGTCCGAAATAGTCATCAATAAACGATCGGACTGGACCGAAGTGTACCAAATTTAAACTGAACTAGACCGCATCTAAACCACAATAGTAAGATAATTCTAGTGTGGTACTAAAACGATAATTCCAGTACTTTACTAGTGTGGCACTGGCACATCTAGTGATCTTACCGGCACTGGTGTGGTCGTAGTGGTCGTACCGCTACTAGTACGGTCATAAAAGTTTTAGAGGTCCTAACCGGTATAGTGCCACCCTAGCTATATACAAGTGGTCTAGTACGGTGTAGTCCAGTACTCATATCAAGCACTAGAACTGTATAAATACCGGACTAGACCGTGTACTAGACCGATCTAGACCGGACCGGATCAGATCATCGTTTCTACCATCCATCCAGCCAATCACCCACTCATTCACAAAGCCATCCACCCATTATATACTTCCTCCCTTCCGCATAGGCAACCCAATATGCGGGATCCAGGCGGACAAATTTTTTAAATTTTTTAATCGCCTTTTCAACCTTTTTTTGAGGTTATCCTGCGGAATTTACAGTTTAAGGTGGATTCTGAACCACCGAAGCCAGCGAAAGACACTTATAAAAATTCACATATTGGTATTGGCCGAAATTCGAACGCCAACCTTTTGCATTGAAGGCAACGAAAGGACTTCATCCACAAGGCTGCAGTGACTTCACGGAGAAATTTTGGCTGGGCGTTTCATCGTTGTAATTGGTGTATTTACCCGGCCGTAATTGCGAGAGTGTTGGAATAGTGTCTTTACGCAGAAAATGTTGGAGGAACAGCATCTAAAGTAGTGGAAGAAAGACAATAAACAGAAAAATGTCATGGATTTTTTGAGCTTTTTATTCCACAAAATTATCATTCATATCCTTGATCTATAGACCTTTGCAAAACTCTTGCATCGCACTCAGGGTTAACAACACGATTTTGGAGAACAGCCTTCGTTCTTCGTAGTCTCGAAAGATATTCGGTGATCCCATTTTCAATGCAAATAGTTGAGCAAAATCACTTCATTTCTACAATAACCATTCAAATGAATCACCGAAGATCAAGATATTCTTGTATTATATAGCCGTGATCATACATGAGTTATGAGTAACTGCAACCCACACAAGATAAGTCATCACTCAAAAGTTCAACATTTTTTCAAGATTTTTTATCAACAGCAAGATGTGGGAACATTGTCGGAGACTTATTTAAGCACTAGCCGGATGCACTTGCTATTGGCCTTGCCCAAATTTTCAATCCGTATGGCATACCCTTCAATGAGCCATTTTTTCGTCTCAATGTGATAATAATTTTGAATTTTCGAGCCACAGGTCCATTTTTGGCAATACCAATACCGGAATAACTTTTTGGGTAGAGTATCTCCATCGCAGTAAATTCATTGCCTATTGGCATAAGAAATTCAAAATGCGCATGACCATCATCATCAAGATCCTTATCACTGATCACCATTGTGTCATTATTGTATACGAGTCGTTCTCCACTTTCGTGCTGTCCAATTTTTTTTGATTGAAGTTGTTTGTTCACAACTTGTTCTTCTCCTAATTCTATTTCAGGTGATGATGGATTCGAGTGTGCAGAAACGATTGAATTGAAAATGATCAACGATATCAAGAAGCTCAAAATGAGATTCCACGATCCGATTGACATTTTCTTTGGATTTTTTTTTTCTAACACTCTATGGTATGAGATACTTTTTGGAGACTGATAAGTTTGACTGACGAGTTTGACTAAGGCTCTGATTCTCAGATAGTTTGTCAGATTGTTCTGATAAGCAAAATGATGGTTGAGTGGATGCTAAAAGAATTTTATTTTTCATTCTAATTTCAATAGAACATCTGCTGCTACAATTTGAACAACGCAGCTGCTCTTAATTATTCTCATCAAAGATGTACCGATGTTTTTGTGTGAGAAAAGAATAATTAGCTTTAGATAACGTTTTTGAGGGGTCATTAGTTTTAGACCAGACAGATTTAATCAATAAATTAAGGGGATTCGTGATTTTACTATGAACTCACGCGTGATTAAATCAGGGTCATTGTTTTAGTCATCAGAAACTCATCCTACAATTTTTTGCATAACAAGAGCCAATAAGTATAGGATGTCAACTTTCGCAATAAAAGAATGAAATGAACCGATACCCCTTTCTTTCATACTTCTGAGCTCCCTAACCAACCCAATTCTGAGTCACTTTTTTTAGCTTTCATTTTAAGCTTTCAGAAAGTGCAGACCTGGAGAAATTTGAAAGTGGCGCCCCTGCGTCACAAGATTTGAAAACGGATCACCAGATATCGAGCAAAATGTGGGTCGGATTATATAATGACCTACTAAGATTACGTGTTAGGCTGTTTTTTTTTTCAATTATATTTTGATTCGTGCAATGGATCCAAAATTATCCGTTCATGCATAGATTGATAGATACAGGGAAGATTTCTTGGCAATGAAAAAAATCTGCAAGAGTTTCAACTCATTAGGACAAAGGGGACAAAGTCATGACCAATTTCATGGTCATGGAATATTTTTAGAATCATCGGAGTTCAATTTCCTCAGTTGATACAACATTATTGCTTCTCAATCAAAGTAAGGCCATAATTGTGAGCTGACAAATCGTAGTATTTGATCTCGTTTGTCGAAAATATCTGTGGATATAGGAATGTGTCGACCATTGAGGTCAGTGGGCTTTCTCAACAACTCTGACCTACCTCAACAATTTTCAACGTGCTTTAGCCGAAGCTCATTTTTTGAAGCCTATTCTTATAACCTCGGAATAAGCTAAAATATGTCTAATTCTGATTAACTGAAGCCGAGCTGTCTCAATTTTCCAAAAAAAAACTATGTCAACGAGGAAAATCTGGGATAAAGTGCATAATCGTTTTTATCGGTATGCAACCACATTTGGAACTTTTCGCCAATTCAGAACACTATTATCGAACTATTTTAACGTAAAAAACATATTCTGAGTGGTTAAAAAGGCACACTGAATCGAGTACTGCCCGCCGTTTCGAAATAACCGTATGGGGGCTGATAGGTACACTCCGATATTGTCCTTCTTGTTTTACAAATCATCTCCGTGTTTAGCACATGGAATAGCATCAGATCAGAGTTTTGCAACTCTAAAAAACGAATTTTAGAGGTTTTGAGACTAGGGATCGAATGCGCCAAAATACATTATTGAGAGTGGTCAAACTGAAACAATTTTGCAACCGTATTACTGAACGCAATTTTCTCGGTGATTCCTAAGCTAAGCAAATACGAAAAATAGAGATGCCACTTTAAATTTTCTGGGAAACGCAGAAATTGTTCAAGATCGATCCAAACACTCAATTTCTCGTTTGAGAAAACTTGTGAGAAGGTCAATGAGTGCCCATTTTTGAGATCAGGATATGCTGGGGGCATCTTGGGTACACTTGCCTTATTTCTATTTCAACAGTTGCCAGCGGGTCCTACTTCGGCCGGCGGAACAATTTTCCTTTTCTACTAATTAAAATTACTAACATAGTTGGACATCAGTAGAATACACCCCAGAAGATTGCTATGTAGTGAATTCCAAGTCATAGAAACTTGGGGGAGCTTGGAATACGGAAAATCTAATTTTTTAAGGAATCACTCATATAGGACTGTTTTTACATTCCATGGAATTTTATTTGAAAAACCAAATCCGTAAGATTCTATTTGAAGTTGCAGGCACGAAGCTTCTATTTGGAAGTCAGAGCAGTAAGAATCTATTTGATCAGCCGAGTTCATAAATTTCTACCTAAAAAATCAGGTCAGTTACAAGGCATATGCAAAAATCGGTGCTGGGTGGCGTTACTTGTTAAATGAAAAGAGGAAGTTCTCTTTCGAAGGGAAAGTCTTGATAAAGAAACGAAGAGCGTAAAAGTTGACTTTGAATAGTTTGACCTCCCTAATAGAAGGTTATGGAATCAGCCGATCAAATAGAGCTTCACTGCTCTGACTTCCAAATAGAAGCTTCTTACCCGCAACTTCAAATAAAATCTTACAGATCTGGTTTTTCAAATTCAAATAGAATCTTACTGCTAAGGCAGTCGATATGTGTATGTACAAATTCGACCTTTGCCTCATATTGTCACGTTTTTACTATAGTAGGAATCCGAGCATCGAGCAATTGTCGTTCCAGGTGCAGCATTCAAGAGGTTCTATACCATAAAAAGGGCTAGATATCAGCAACGAGTTGAGTTGACATTACTCTGTGTACACAGAATGCACATACGTATACAAGTACTTTTATAAAGATTCTTTAGAAGCCTATGTAGACATCATATATTTGTAGCCCTGGGGAACAATTTGTTTTGGCGCGTGTACGCGATAGAACGAGCAAAATTGGATGATCGGGGTTCGGCCATTGATGGAGATCGAGTAACTTGAGATCGATGCTTTTAAAGGGCATTTGTTCAGGGTAAAAAGATTTTTGGGGTGCATAAAATTGTTAGACCACATTCTGCTTTTCCTGATATTTTGAGGTCAAGCATGCATCGAATGATACGAAATCAAAGCTTCCACGTGCCATCTCTAATAATTTTTTGCATTAAATTTTTGAATGATTTCCTGTGATTTTTTTTTTATATGAGGTTTTTATGAGTGATTATGAAAAAATTCGAGGTCCTTACATATGATTTGGAATTTTACAAAGCAATGAGGATATTAGTCACAAGACAGTACTTTATTAACTGAGATTAAGCCTTGGGTAGAGAACTGATATGATTTGGGGAAGACTATATATTTCGTGAGTCAACGACAGAATGGACGTGGGAAAAAGATTGAAAATTTTCCTGACGCTCCTATGACTTTCAAAAAACATCATTGGAAAGATGTGAAGATTTGATTGGCACATTTGAATATAGCGGGGGTTGCACACGAGTCACGTGATTTGACAGTTGGTTTGCAATGAATTTTGATCGGATGTAAGCTTATTTCATCAAAAAAACATATTTTATCGGGATGAAAAAAGCCCAAGTCTGCTTCTAAATGGCTATGAAAGAAGTCGTATGCTTGCAGCACGTAAATCGTGTAAACAGCCTCCGCCATATTCCATGGATCCAATTCGAACTTTTGCAAACTTCAAATTTTTTTTTAGATAATTCTTACAGTGGAAAAGTTCCACATTTTTATCCAGGGCATCTTATCTAACGTAAACTTTCTCCATACGATCATTCTTATTCTGCAACTTGTTTAAGTTAAGTCAGTTCATTGACTCACTCAGCATTTTCGTTTTGCTTTCGTTCAGAACCCCTTATTTTCACAATTCATGACATTTCATTGTTATTATTTTCTTAATTAACGCATTTTCAACCTCTTCTCGAGGTTATTCTGCGTGACCTACAGTTTAAGGTGGGTTCCGAATCACCGAAGCCACAAAAAAGCACTTATGAAAATTCACATTGGTGCCGGATGAGATTCGAACCCCAGCCCCCTGCATTGAAGGCAAGGACCTTTTTCACGAAAATTCATTGAATGATACGATTTTTAATCTTTCGATCGACACAATAAATCAACCATTTTTTTTTCTACATTTTTTTTATACAATACCAAACTAAGTTTTTAAGATATTTCCTGGGAGTCTTGGGAATATCATCCCCTGACGTCATCATCAAAATATTGAATAATAATTCATTATGTAAACTTTCGAATAAAATAGATTGCAATGATCTTTTTTACAATAATAATTTATAGAATATTTATTTTACAAATTGTTGTCTTTTCCATGATAGTATTGCTTATAATTCTGATTCTTTGATATGGTCCGAATATCGTTGAATGTATTTTCAAATCCACGCCGAGATAGGCTTGGGGTTTTCACGAAAATTGGCAATTTCACGTATTGTCCAGGTTCTTTTTCGCAAAGGCAGTCTTTCTCATGCTCACAGAGTACTTTTTCGATCCCTATGTATTGACAGTATGCTTGACAGGCATCTTTCTTTATAAACATTCCTTGATATTTGCAACGGGGGTTAACTGAGGAAAATTATATAAAAATCATAAGTATCTGGAATTTGGTAGTATTGAAACAGATTGGGATTATTTTCGCATTTTTTTGCTATGTCTATCAAAAATTACTGATCAAACCATTTTTGGGTACTTCACTGAACTTTAATCAAATTGAGATGTGTCCAGTTTTCTGATGAGACTTGATCAAGGAACTGGTAGAATAACATGGATGATTGTGAGGGGATTTGAGTTTTTTTTCCATCAAAAGAAATTGTTGATAGCCAAAGTAATTCGAATCTACGACATTGATATAATTTTACATTTTTTTAGATGTATTTACTCACCAGGTGATCCGTGATAGTCTTCCTTTTGAACTTTGGCTAAAGCCACATTCCTATTGTGAGGCGTATCTTCCCAGGGCTTTTCATCTATGATGAAAAAAATGACATCATGGGTAATTATGTAGGTATTTGGAGGTGTAATGATTGATTCCAGTAAATCGAAATTCACGTAGAGTATGTGTTTGGATAATATGACTTTATTATACTTGCAATATGGCACGGAATCATTCGGAACCCTTATAACGTCGTGCAATCGCTATAGTTTGTAACATTAGCTTGAAAAAAACCACATCTTTCGAGTAATTTTAAGTATATCTTTGTAATTAATGTTGATTTTACTCTCCCCATTGATACGTTCTCCCAATACTAATAATAACTATAGCTGTTCCCCATCCCAAATTCGAGGTAATCATTGAAACAAAAGAATTTTTCACATTTTGATAGAAGCGCGGGTGGGTCATACATAGTAAAACTGACCGCGGCTCTAAGAATCGACACAATATTTGACTTTATACGAATACCCATACCCAAATACATTCTCGATTTTCAAGAATATTTGCCTTGAAATTCAAGAATGTTTTCATGAAAATTCAATGATGCCATCGAAACTATATTCAAGAACATTTGATTGAAAATTCAAGAAACAATTTGAATTTTCAACCAAGTGTACATGAAAAAGATTCAAGCACCAACTTGGAAATAGCTTTAAGAACACTTTCTTGAATATTCAAGCAAAAATTTTTTACAGTGAGACGTGATCACAAACCATAACATACTAATTTTTCAAGTCAAAAAACAATAAATGTCATGAAAGAAAGGTTCCGAGGCTAGATATTTGTAACAATCGCACCATTTTTCCATAAGCCCTATTAAAAATGCGCTTATTCAGAATTTTTTCTTATGAAATTCCCATTGAATGTAGAGATTATTATTACGCATCCGCAGAAAAAAAATTGGAACCGATAAACAATAAGCCGTTTTACGTTAGTACTAACTTAAAGTATGGAAATTTCTATTCTTGTGTCTCGTGCACCTCTGATGCAAAAGATTAGATAAATGTTGATCAAGGGGTCCGTTGGAATCAAGCAACCAATAATTCCCGTAATATTTCTATAAGTATGTTCAGTTTTCATACTGAAGGAAGGGGTGAGGATTTGAATGGTAATTTCGATCAGAGTGAGTTACTCACTTTTCTTAGAAAAAGAGCCTCCTGCAGATACTGAAATTACAAAAAAGAAAATAGATATAATCGAAATGAGTACTTTCATGACTGCAGAGTTATGAGTCCTCGGACAGACGCTAAATGACATCAATGTTTCCAGCGTAATTTTTCAGAACCAACTGATGATAAGCCACCGAAATATGTATAATACTCCTCAAGTAATGAGTCCATGACTGATTTCAATGATGGCCTTCGTGAATATCAATGAATATAGATTAGTTAATCAATAAGATTGAATTTATAGGCCCATCATTCAATTTTTCATGGAAGTATAGTCATAGTTGAATAGTAAACTTGTATACGCATAGAGGAAGTAAGTTGATAAACATTACTGAGAGCGGATGGTCTATATTGGAGTCGTTCATGCGAGAAATTGCGTCGGAAATTCCGTATGTAATTGAACACGTGATTAATTAACAGAAATAGATTTTGTCGGAGCTTAAGAAATCACTAATATTAGGTGATGGGGTTATAACTGTTCATCTATTTCCTAGTCGTCTATGACTATTTGTGTTTCGAGTAAGTTATCTACGAGACACTGTTTGAACACTATAGTTATTCATTCCGAAGCTGATCATGTGGAAAAAATATAACGAGTCAATACACGCAGACCTTAAACAAAAAAATCACGCAGTAGATGCGTGAACTCGCATGCGAGTTTTGGCGAATTCATGTATACAGGGTGCCCCAAAAGTCAGCCCCCCTCCTAAGAACTCGAAATCGTCGCATGGGGGCCATAACGTTCTTATTCAACTTTGCGCCCGAAAACGTTCTGGCTCGTATCCCTTATGCATGGTAGCAAGGACGTTCTTGAGCGCAAAAGTGAATAAGAACGTTATGGCCCCCATGCGACGAAATGGGCTCCAAATTGGGGAAGGGGGGGGGGTGTCAAACAAGCCCAAAACACGTGTCCTCTAAAATCAAGGGGGAAGCTCAAAAATTGTCTCATATTTGACCTCGAATGTGACCTCGGTGGTTTGTTGGAGGTTAGTTCGGTTTTTTGACTTTGGATTCTGAAAATAGCACGGAATTTTACGTCCAAGCAGGACTTTTTGCCAATTTTTTAGATGACCTGTGGGGGTCGTTTTGGGATAGGAAATATCTGGAGGGTGGATTAAGGTAGTACCAGCGGACCTCGAATGATCGTACAGAAAATGATCGAATTCGGCACAGTTGTTGAAATTTCAAGAGCCTTCAGAGTCTGAGAGAAACGCGGTGGTATATGGACAATGACGAGTAGAGCTCAAAGTAGAGTAATATCTACCTTACAGATTCTGACGAGAGTCAGCCCACAAGTCTTGAGGAAGAGTGCACGAAAATCACATAGAAACTAACATATTGACGATTCAGAGCCTACAAAAGAAGATCTAAGCCCAAGTGCCACTCATTTCTGCGGTTTAGGGGTTATGGTTGTCGTCTGCTGCGTGCATCCACTATAACTTATTGGCTATGGTCACGAATGTGCTATATAAAAAAAAGTAGACTGTAGCGCCGCTGGTGTTAGAAAATAACCCCAAACTGCGGTGGTCCAGGCGAGTTGCGCGGTAGCAGCGGGGGAAGAGCGGAGAGGCCTAGATTACACGGATATCGAAACGTTGCCTGTGTGCGTGAGGACCACCACGGCGTAACGCGCGAGCTACCCGCTATAGCCAAGATAGTCATGCAAGCGCGGGTACAATCTGCACTTGAACCAGCTCATCGGTACCGCTAGTACTATCTTAACGTACCAGAGTTACATAAAGCGATAGTCTTGTTCTGAGAGGATTTGACCTTGAATGTGACTTTCATGATTTTTTTGGAGGTGAAATCGAATTTCTCAAATGACAATCCCTATTTTTGACTCTGGGCCATATGAGAATGTGACGAATCTCGAGCCCAGATATGACTCTCTACCAATGCATATATGACCCTCAAACGTCATTTTGAGGCCAAAAGTCTCTGAATAGTGATTCAACGTGCCTAAGCTGAGTCAATAATAGTCTTCTTGTGTATTCATTGTATTTGATTGAGCTACAATGACTGTGAAACTACTCGCTGGCTGCCTTCGAGCAGAAGCCGACGAACTTAGGATTCTCCATACTTAGATCCTATTTTCTCAATCGCTGACGGGTATGCTTTAGGTCACGGTTCAAGGTTTGAACGGAGTCTGGAATTTCCTTTGAAAATAATCCCCTGATCCAGCTATCACCTCAACTCTGGCACGTTGAACCACTATTCAGAGACTTGTGACCTTATAATGATCTTTGAAGGTCATCTACGCAATTGGCGGAGAGTCATATTTGGCTCAGAATTTGTCATATCCTCAAGGCCCAGGGTCCAAAAGAAGGGTTCCATTTTGAACAATTCAATTTCACCTCTGATGAGGGTCAAGGTTATGCTCAAGGTCCCTGTTCAAGGATTCAACGAAGTATGGGACTTTTTTGGAAATAACCCCCTGATTCAGACTTCTGCCTCAGCTCTGGAACGTTGAGCCATTACTTGAAGGTTTTTAACCTGAAAATGACCTATGAGGGTCATCTACGCAATCGGTAGAATGTCATATCTGAGCTCAAATTTTCGTCACATTCTCAGGGCCCAGAGTCAAAAAGAGGGGTTGCCGTTCGAGGAATTTGATTCCAAAGAACTATCAAGGTCAAATCTGAGTCCATTTTTGAGTCCATTCCTCCTCGACTTAAAGAGACGTGTGTTTCGGTGTTTTCCGATACCCGGAGCCATTTTCGAGTTCGGAGAGTCAAGGTTATGTTCAATGTCACAGGTCAAGGGTGTGCATAAGGCTGAGAAACTTTTCTGAGAGGAGTTTCTCAGAACAAGACTGTCACACTAGCTCTGGTACGTTGATGTATCCTCCAGATATTTCCGACCCTGATATGATCCCTAGAGGTCAAATCAAAAATTGGCAAAAAGTCCTAAAAATATTGTGCTTTTTCAGAATCCAGAGTCAAAAATAGGGGTTTCTATTACTGTAAACCGATCAAACCTCCAAAAAAAACCATTGAAGTCACATTGACGGTCAAATCTGAGATCATTTTTGAGCTTCCTCCTAGATTTTAGGGAACACTTGTTTGGGGATTTTTCGATCCCCGGGGCCAATTTCGAGATTTTAGTGGCGGGAGGGGGGCTGACTTTTGGGACACTCTGTATGATAGATCCCACGCGAGAGCAATGTACGGGACGGGGTCACCTCTCGGAATCCTTCTAATTTTTTAAATTGATTCTACGGCTCAAACTAAGAAGTTTAGACCACTTATGGAGCCCAAAAAAGATTTAGTTAGCACGCACATCTGTCAAAAAAACGAGAATTCATCGTGTCAAAAAAAATCTTCTTTTATTCACTGAAGTAGAAATATTTCGAGTTCTTCAACAGGTACGAATTGTCGGGTTGCAGCATCTGGAGACAATCACAAAATTCATTGAAAACACTGTTGGAAAAATGTTTTTGGTGACTTGGGAGCCTCCTGGAATCAAAAAGGCGTTTTTCACTGAAACGTTAACTTCTCAAGAAGACGTTCTTTTTCTCTCAGAAAACTCTCAAATTTGACGTGAAATTCTGCGTTCCAAGGTAGACTATAGGGTGATCCAAGGGACTTGAGAGCCCGTGAGAGCCATTTCGTGAAATTCAATTTCTTCAGCAATATATAATAGAAGAAGGTGATTTCATGCGCACGCGCATGAATATACACTCCTGGTCCCACCTTGAATGGAAAGCTGGCGTAATTTTCTACAAGATGACCATCGGCAAAATTCAAATTCATGGACTAGAACAGGATCTACAACACAATGAATTACATCGAATCGAAAGAACAGGATAATTCAAGCCACCAGTGGGCGCTTGCTGAAATGACACATTCGCGAGATTGTCCTATTGAGTGAAATAGATTCTTATAGGTTAGGGTATAATCCCAGAATGATTTGCGGGCCTACTTATGGAGAAAGTGGAAAAGTTTCCAATTGTTGAGTGATGCTGCTCTATTCCGAGTTTCCCTTCGAAACACACCATCGACCGTTCACAACCGTACTATAGGCTTTCTTAACTGTAACATGACAAAATCACATTTGGTCTAATTGTTAAGACACTTGCCTGGCAATCAAGAAGGTGCGTACTCAAATCCCCATCGATTCGAACACAACTGTCAAAATTCTCGCAAGGTAAAGGCGCCAGTAGTGAAACACGGCTAGTTGGGCGCCTATAGTGGAACACCCAATTCACATGGGTTTTTAACCGCAAAAAGTCGATCCATCATCAGAGTAAAAATTACACAGTATTCTTTGATATTATACATTTCAAATCGATGCCCTGCATTACCCGTGAAAGATTCATAAACTAAGAAAAAAAAATCATGAAAAGTGTATGCTCATAACCACCCTTTAGAGGGTGTTCCATTGTAGGAGCCTTCTTCAAAAATGGAGCCAATAGTGGAACAAGAGTGTGCCCTCAACTAGAACAAGTTTCATATTTTCACTGTATTGAAAAACCTTCCGGGAATCGATTTTTTCCGGTCGCACGTCATTTATTCCGTACAGATCAGCACAAACAAACCACTAATTATCTACCAAATATTTTCAGAATGACTCCAAAGCGCTGTTCCAATATAGGAGACTTTTCGCGTTCCACTGAGGGCACCGAGCTCAGGATTGGTTGTTCCACTACAGGAGACAACGGATCCTTTCGTGAACATTCAATTACTCTTATTGTATACAAGTAATCAACTTGTACCTTTTTTCAAAATATGCAAAAAAAGTTTATCTATAAGATGCGTTTCTTCCCATTCGCGAGCAATTCATATATCATTCAAAATATGTAAATTACTGACTAACGCTCATTTTTTGTTCCACTACTGGCGACTTTACCTTAGAATACATTTTTCATAGAATATTAATAATCAGAATTACCAGGAAATCAATTGAAATATGTGTGCTCGCCGTGAATTAATTTTTTTTTTCAATATCTAGAATGTTACAAAGTTTGGTTTTGAATTATTTCACTCAATCCTAAGATTGATTGAAATAATTGACTCACGTTTGAGTGAAATTTGACTCCAGCTTGGAGTGATGAATCACTCTTGTTCAGTGCGCACGAAACTGACTCATATAGCTTTGAGTCAAATTTCACTCCAACAGGTTTAGAGAGTATGAATTGATAAACATGTACTATTTAGAACATAGTTCACAAGTCACTTGGATCACCCAAGTCTTCTCTAAAACCAATGTTTTTTTTAAAGAACGCAGAATTACGAGCAAAATTATACGTCAAGAACGTTAGTTTCAAAAAAGACAAAAAATGTCCTTTTGAGAAATTAATTTTTTAATGGAAAATACCTATTTGACTCCAGGAGAGTCCCAAGTCGCCAAAAACAACTTCGCAACAACGTTTTCAATCGGTTTCTCGATGACCCTCCAGATGCCGCAATTCGCAAATCCGTACCTGTCAAAGGTTTCGAGATATTTCTACTTTATTGATAAAAAGGCATAGTCTTTAACACAATATATATTCGCTTTTTTGACGAATATGCGTGCTACGGAACAACAAAATTTTTTTTGGGACACATAGGTGTTTCAAAGCTCTTATTCTTGTCCATAAGATTGATTGAAATAGGTTAGAAAAATATCTGAGCGAGTAGAGATGGTCCCTTTTCGTAGGTCATTTTCGCATGGAATCCGTCATATGTCTAGTAAAGTTTGTAGTACACTCGAATTTGTCATAGTCACACAAAGATGTGTTATAATATCGTACAATTAATTTCGTCATTTTTCCTAAGAATAATGAGTATCAAAGATAAAATGCAAAATTCACAATCATCTGTACTGCATAAAACCAATTAAATCTTTGTAGCATTGAAATTAGATAAAATATTAATATATCTGCGAGTAAAAATATGTTTACCTGGGTGAATTCTCATGAGGTATGCTTACTTCAAGAATTTTTACGATTCGGAAGAAACATCCTATGGTTATAATTTACTTTCGCAATATTACGCATCTAAATCTTGAAAGTCAACCAGTCGTGTAACTTCCATTCCAAAAAGCTCAAAATATTACCTGAAAGAGAGGTATACTTTTGCGAAGACAGTTCCACAAAGATAAGAATCCAACCGTGAAACAGAGCGTAACTATTATGCTAAAGAACGTGAAAATTTCAAGGAAAAATCTTCTAAAGTCACAAAAATTGCATGACAAAAGTCAACTGGAGCGTCAATCCACCCATGCGGTAATATACGATGCAAGGAACTACTGCCGCAATCGCACAACTCGAAAAAATATTGCACCCGCAAAGCCTCCGTATACGACTGAGAACGAAAATCGGTCAAAAATGTTGGAAAAGGCAAGGTAGCGACCTCGTTGTCACAGATGCATCGGTATGGAATCCATAAAACGCGGGTGAGACTAATTTACTTATTTTTGCGACCTTCACAGCGATATGGTTCAACTTTTTGACTTTCGAATTGTACCGAGCCGGTAGAGCCCTAAAAATATTCAAAGTGAAGTCCGAGTATTCTCTTAGTTCTTTTGATGCGCCCTCAGATTTGCTACTCATAACAAGATGCGTGACTTGGTGTACTCAAGATTTGTGGTCTGGTTTTTCGCTTCTGATTTAGAG
The DNA here is from genome assembly GCA_029851415.1 of Eretmocerus hayati. Taxonomy (NCBI): domain Eukaryota; kingdom Metazoa; phylum Arthropoda; class Insecta; order Hymenoptera; family Aphelinidae; genus Eretmocerus; species Eretmocerus hayati. The sequence continues at coordinate 110,102,642 of CM056744.1, forward strand.
AAGGTATATCTTGAAAGTTCTCGTGGTATATGAATAATGCCGAACGACTTATAATAATATGGGTGACGGTATGGTTTGGAATTTTTCGCCGAGGATCAGATTGTATACTGGTAAAAATGACCCCGTCTTCAGGGTATGTATTTTTGTACGTTATAGAATATCGGTCGAATCAAACGTTGGGTTTGGTGCAATGGATATGAAAATTCTGATTGAAAGAGATGCGCAATTTTATTTGAATCAGACCAATAATGTTGATCCCAAAAATCCTATTTTTGTCTTAACCACCCATGTATCCTTATTGTTCTTGAGCTATAACATTAAGGGGGTGGGTGGAAAAAGGGCGTAACCGCCATTATGCCCTTTTTCCGGACATCGCTTTTTTTAAGCCCCTATACCAAGATCTACCACCCCCCGAAATCCGTTTTTCGTAAGATTCCAAAAATCGTCTGGCAGATAAAAGGGCGTAAGTGCAATAATAGAATGTTAAAAGGGCGTAGCTGCTATGATAAAATGTGAAAAGAGCGTAACTGCTGTGTTATCATTTCAGAAGCAGGGCTTCCTTTTTTGCTCAGCCCAACAGGATTTGGAAAAAAGACTTAAGTGCCTGACTGAAAAGATTTAAAAGGGCGTAATTTCTCTGTAACAGGGCGTAAGTGAGGGTGGATCTGGAAAAAGGGCTTAATTACCGAGGAAAAATTGTATAAAAATTCTCCAGAGCCTGGAAACGCTTTTCCACCTAATAAAACGATGGAAACATGTTGTTTTACCTTCAAACTGAGTGTTTTTACCCTTCCCTAGTGAAAAATAATTCTCGTCATTTCCACACGACTGATGAAAGCTTTTCGTGTCCATAGAACCGCGGAGTACGAACCGAACCACCCCCTAGCAATCAGATATCTTTCAAAACATGCTCAGAGACACTCTCAAAAAATTTGGAGACCATTGGACTTGATCGCGAGATTTAATTCCACTTTTTGGGAGGAAGAAAGGCCGAAATTTGACCCTGTATTCGGAAAAAGGGCGTAATTGCATTTTCTGAAATAGCTGAAAAGAGCTCAAAATCAAATTTCATCCCCCGGCTTGGGTTGGGCTATTCCGAGAATGTTATTTTCTTCGAAATGAGTGAGGTCAACTCGCCCAATTATGTCTGTAGCGGTTTTTATTAAGTTTTTATTGATTTTCTCAAGATGACCGTTTTGCAATTACGCCCTTTTCCACTCACCCCCTCTTGTAGTGCAAACAAATGAAAAACTTTGCGTGGAAATTTAAAACGGAGGTTTTCTCGGAGATTTTATATTGGGGCCAAGTTCAAAAAACTGTTTTTCAATTTTCTTTGCGGGCGTAGATCTTCGTATTTTGATCTATAGAATCGAAACAGACGACTTGAAACAAAATTTGAGACCAATCTATTTCTAAATCGTGATCTCGTAAAACAACTATTTAATTACCTATCCATAGCTAAAAGCCTGACACTTAATCTGCATCGGTGCAAATATTTACCTCGTCTTGACAAGATTACGCTCGAGATTACGTTGTCCTGTCGGGCTCAGCGACTCGGACAATATGTATGTATAACCCAAAACAGGACAGATTTTCCAGGCTCAAACGCAAACCGTGTCAGAGCCCGTCTACTATTCAAAGGACGACATGAAAATTGAAAGAGCCGCCAGCTTTTGAATTGTGTGTGACCACAAGCTCAACTCTTTTCAAAGTTTATATTGACTGTTGTTACGACCTGCTTTGACGGATCAACGCCCCTGGATATCACTCTTTTTTGGCTTTCGGCTTCTCTTGTATGATTATTGTTACAAAGCGCTTAGCGTTATGAGGTTTTGTATAAAGGTAGGTAAATTTAGTTTTCATAGAGTGGATTGGATCAGACTTTTCCGGACAAATGAATGAATTTTGACGTAAAAGGATTTATAAAAATGACCTGAGTTGGGCGGCATCTTTGGAGGTTTGTTATTGGTATTGTAAAGCGAGGAAGGGTAGAAAAGACCTCCCTATGTGGCAGCAAGAGTTCGTTGGATTTGAGCTAAAGAAATCGAAATGCCAAAGAATACGAGATTTGTAGGCATCTGAGCAAGGGTTAAGATTTCTACATTTCTAGGGGTTTTTCTCGGATATGCTTAAAATTATCGATTTCAGGATATGATCTGAAGATATATTTCTATCTTAGATATTCCGTTAATTATTTCACAAAATTTTGCCCATTACAATTTACAGACCTAAACGAGGGTTTTCTTTTTGTCAAATTGTGGAACTAAAATTAAAATTATTTCTTGGAATGATAGTTCTTTAAAAGACCATGTCTTCAAAATTTTTTACGATATTGACACAATATTCGCTAAAATTGATTTTTGAATATCGAATGATTTTAAATCTTGTTCATATCACTGGATAAATAGCTGATCATGTAAAAATAGTTCATCTTGATTAGTAGTGTTAAGTTCTAGGTTCAGATTTATGTTTCTTCATTGTAGACTCATCCTAATCTGCTCATTCAGCAGGAAATCTGCGAATATCGACTTATCTCCAAGCGATCAGACTCGTATTATTAGATAATGGTAATAAAGAGGGATCTAGTCTGTAAATTATTTCTTCAATCTACGTACTTGACGATCAGACGCAAGAATGGCACGACGTGTATTACTTTTTTGCACTATCATTGCAGTTGTCTCAGCAGGGCTACCACGAGATTGTGAAAGTGAGGTTTCTGAGATCAAATTTAGTTTTTTCTTTGTTGAATCGCCGAGTAATTCAGACTCCTGAAACATGAATCTTCTAAATACAGCCTTCTTATCCCAACAAGTTTTTCTTCTTTTTATTGTTGATCACAAAGCGCCCATTTGAGGCGCTTTACCAACAAATCTATTGATAAGAGATGGATTCCATTTAAAAACAACACATGGAAAATAGTGATATCTCGGATCGGGTTCTCGTGGTTTCAGTTCGATTCTGTGTTCCAAAATGTGAAGTTTCTGCCCACTAGGAGGTCCCAAAAAAATTTCGGAGACGCCTGCGGAGCTATTTCTGTTTCGCATTTTGATTCCACCGGAGCATCAGAATCATGATCTTTTGTTACTAAATTGGATATATCTCAAGTTTGGCTCAAGATAATGATGCGCAATTTACACCATTCAAAAGATCTTGAAAAAACCCATCGATAATGAACTTGAAGATCTTCGTTTGGCTATTTCAGGCTCTGATCAGGCAAATTCCGGAAAAACCAGGCTAACCTGATAATTTCGAAAAGCAATTTTTTTAACTTTTCAAAAGTATGATTTCTCATGCAAAATCGCACGATCTTTGCGATGAATTTAGTCCGGAGTTGTTTTTTTCTATTTCATGCAGTTTTTGGTCAACTTTCTCATTTTTCATTCTTTGACAAATCAGAAAGCAGAGATTTCTGCGCATGCGCGTGGTTTGATGAAATGATGAATTTTAAAGTAGTTCCAATCGAAAGCTGAAGAAATTTCCTTAAAAATGACCTCTTGCGGAATTCAATTTAATCGACTGGCACTGAAGATACGCGGTTCTTCAGACAAGAAGATTATCAACACCACTGATAGCATGGATGCAAGAGAAGGTCTCAAGGCTCTGGTTCACGATAGTGAGGTCATCTTGCTCTGACCATCCTCCTTTTTCAATTAATCTGCCGTAGTTATGGACTGGGAACATGAAATTGACTTTGCAAGAGGTCATTTTTAAGGAAACTTTCTCAGCTTTTGATTGAAACTACTTTGGAATTCGGCAAATCATTTGCATGCGCAGAAATCTCTGCTTTCTGATTTATCAAAGAATGAAAAATGAGAAAATTGACCAAAAACTGCATGAAATAGTAAAAAAACAACTCCGGACTGAATCCATTGCAAAGATCGTGCAATTTTGCATGAGAAATCATACTTTTGAAAAGTTAAAAATAATTGTTTTTCGAGATTATCAGGTTAGCCTGGTTTTTCCGGAATTTGCCTGATCAGAGCCTGAAATACCCAAACGAAGATCTTCAAGGTCTTAGGGATGGGTTTTTTCAAGATCTTTCGAATGGTGTGAATTGCGCATCATTATCTTGAGCCAAACTCGAGATATATCCAATTTAGTAACAAAAGATCATGATTCTGATGCTCCGGTGGAATCAAAAAGCGAAACAGAAATAGCTCTGCAGGCGTCTCCGAAATTTTTTTGGGACCTCCTAGTGGGCAGAAACTTCACATTTTGGACCACAGAATCGAACTGAAACCCCGAGAACCTGATCCGAGATATCACTAGTTTTCATGTGTCGTTTTCAAATGAAATCTATCAAGAATATCCTATTGCATATTGTGCAATGATTTACAGGAAAAAATCTGCCAAATCTCTTGAACCACTAATGTTGAAAATTCAAACAGCTGATTGAGGATTCAACTACTGGTTGTATACTCAGATTTTAGGTTGAATCCGGTGGGCAGTTACGTACTGTGTTTGTGGTTATAGTGCAATCCGTTGATGGCAGAAATGTTTTCACAGTGTTGATATGCAATGTTGGATTGACCTTTGGAATGAATGAATGAATGAATGAATGTCTTTATTTCTGACTAGAGACTCAAAGGTCCATGATAGTCTGTACATATTCGTCGTGTCACAAATGACTATGTATTGACGTGACAAATACTGGAAAACTCGATTTTTCAATGTTTCAGACCCGTCCGAGAATGCTGTTTTCTTGACTCGATCAGGTACGTTGGAATCATGGCACAAGAACTTTCATCAGGAGTCGTCTTATCATCATGCTTTGCCAATCATTAATGCAAGATGATAGATTTGTACTAATTTACTTACGATTGCCTCTCAAAAAATTTTCATTCATATCAATTTTTTCTTCTTCCACAGGATATCGGCCTGGATATTGCATGTGGGACGGAGCACTGGTAACAAACAATGCATGTGATTCTTTTTGCAAACGAAAAGATTCTTTCACTGGTGGATGTTGTGTTAATAATCAATGCGTCTGTGAAGGTCCATCTATTGAATTACTCGAGTAATTGATTTGGATCCATTTATACAACAAGTTGTGGTATCATTTCAATTTAGTAATGGTGTGATTATAGAAACCAGAGATTATGAAAATGCTCAATTGAAGGGTCTAATATTTTTGTTGAGGACTTGATGTGCTATGCTTGACACTTTATGGCAAGCTTTATAAAGTGCATTGTACATAAATTTTACACGGACAATGATAATTTCTTCTGTTCTTCTCATATACTACCCTGTGATAAAGTTGACGGAAATGGTAATAACTGACCTTACCCCTCTGATTTTCGTGCATCCTCAAATTATAATCTTTTGGACTGTGAAACTGCGAAGAAGTCGCTACAGAGATTTGACATAGTTGTCGGGTTGCCTGCACACATCAGGCGTAATAAAATGTCTTCCACTGAATATGACCAGGAGAGTGTTTCAGATCCGGGTCACGGATTTGGCTGAGACTTTGGAAATAGTCTCCTTTCAGCACCAAAAGATGAAACCCAAAAAGCGTTTTAAAAATTATATACCCTAACGCTCAAGCGTTTTTGAGCTACAGCTAATAACATTAGCATTGCCCATATAGGCCAATCTTAAAAATCATACATATATAGGTATACCTGTAACGCTTATGTCCATGGCTGTAGCTCAAAAACGCTTGAGCGTTAGGGTCTATAATTTTGGGTTTCATCTTTTGGTGCTGAAAGAAGACTATTCCCAGAGTTTTAGTCAAATCCGTGATCCGGATCTGAAACACTCTCCTGGTGAATTCAGCTGCTCATACTTATCTTGTCATGAAATACTTATGTTTGAGCCAGTTCTATATTCACTTTTGGGTTTGGTAAATATTCAACAACCGGGAAGAGCTACAATCTACAACATCATAAACACGGCTCCATGCAACCAATGATTGCTAAACATGTTCTCCGAGATGGCCGCCATCTTGAAGAAAAAAACGCCTGTGTGGCGGCAACCAGATCATCATGTCCAAATCCGTAAGCGTTTTGGTTTCAAATGCCTATGGTAAAAAGTTTTTTCGGCACACTGGCATCGAAAGCCTATGGTTTCCGCCCCGATCCCGGGGCAGAAAATGCCGCAATGCCGCCCAGGCTAGAAAACGAGTGAGCATGTGCAGTAGCCCTCGGGCTGCGCCCTCGGGCCACTACATTGCATGCTCCGACGTTTTCTAACCTGTACGGCGGAGCGGCATTTTGCCCCGACATCGCGTCGGAAAGCATAGAATTTCGATACAAGTGTCACCGAAAAATAGTGTACGCACCTCGGGCCAAAAATAACCCATCGCGGCCCTTGTCGCGTAATGTACTATTAGACTTCTATAATTATTCAATGATAACTCCTGTACTTATGTAATGATTCATAATATTGATGATGCATTTACAAAGATTCTTCGTACGAGTAAAAATTATCTGATAACGCCATTCGACTTCTGGAACATGATTTGTGCGTTGGGTAAAAATGCAACTTCTTGCTCAGATGGCTAGAGAAAGTGGTTCAGCCCTTGAACAGAGCCCTAATGAAGAATTAATAGGATTAACAGTTAGGTCAGCGTTTGGACTGCATGTAAATGACGACCTCCTTGTTCTCGATATGCATTGGCCAAAACGGCGTGGCATCTATAGTCATAAAAACAGGCATAAGTATTCCCAATTTCGTCGAGTTTTTCTGCAACTATGTATAGTCACACGGGGAGTCCTTGGAACCTTGCAAAGGACCACCACCAAAATATCATGCAAATATATACCCGCGTGACACTTTTCTTTATTACGACTTGTAGTGTTGGTCGAGACTGACTTTTTACTCGTCGTAAACCAGGTCCCAAAATCTCGCCTTGCCTGCTTTAACAATTGGTTAGCTTTTTGACTTTTCTCGGACTTTTGTGCATCGACTATTTCTATATTGGGGCCCATTAGCTTGTTTAGAGTATGAAACCTTGAAAGACAGTTCTGAATGCTAATTTTGGGCCTCACTCAGTAGTTCAGTGGTACAGCATATTTTAGTTTTCTTAGATAATTTGCGATCTTTTGCTCGGGGTCAGAGAGTGAAAAGTCACATTTTAGAGTATGGAATATTCATCCTCAATTTGCGCCATGGACCATGGATCATCATTATTGCTTGGATTATGGTGATGAATTGTTGGCATTAAGTTTCTATAGGATGTTGTAAGACTTTCAAGTTTTCCGACGACGAGCTCGACGACGAGAGCGTTTCGGTTCTAACAAATATAAAGATTCACTATTCACTACATTTAAAGGTCAATTTTGGGATGGGCTCTCTTTAGAATTTTTGTAAATGATTTGGCGAGATACAGTAGAATATTCGGGGTAAAATGCACGACGAGCAACCTATCAGAGCTGTTGAAAATTAGTTCTATGACATTTGATAATTCATCTATTTTACAAACGAATCTGCTATTCGTCAGCTGAAGTAGAATTCGAGGAACAATTTGAACCAGTTGAGTACAATTTGTATTCAAACAGCTGGTGATGGCGGAATTACTTTGAACCAATTTGTGCAGGTTTGTGGTTGAATTTTCAAGAATATAATTTCAATTAAAGTTATGGTGAGTATAATTCTTAATTCTAGAAAAAAATGGTAGAGTTTGTTCTTCTGAAGAATTAGGAGGCTGCTAGGTAATTTCGCAATGCAAAATCCAAGACACCATTAAATGAAATTTTCACCTTGTATTGATTTCCAATCTCAGATTGATATAAGCAAAATTCATACATAAAATGCACCATGAACTCCCTCTATGACTCCATCATTCAAATTGAGTTGGATGAATAGATCTTGAGATTATCACTCGTGTCAAACATCATCAGTGAAGTAGAATTCAGAATATCTGAAATTCCCACGATTCAGTTCACCTGCTTGATGCTTTCATAATACACATCATGAGCATCAATCCCTTCAATATAATGGTCCTTTTGCGTACACATCGAAATCTTGTAGACCCTTGATCGAGCCTTTGATTCACATAACGTTATGCCATCCAAAAGTGGGTTCTTTTACAATAAACTCACAGATTGTGTTGTCTGAATTTCCGCGTAACTTTCCCAGAAGCAGGTAAGAAAATTCAAATACTTTGCATAGGGTTATTTGGTCGGATGGAGATTATATAGGTATTATTACATATAGAAGGATGGTGTTCACGATGACCTTTACTGAATTCACATACCTGAACTAAGGGGTTGTATGTTGTATTGCATTGGTGTCCATTGTGTTATATAATACATTTACTACGTGTGTGGGATCAGAAGAGTATATCTTCTGCAGGTAATATATGAGGAACGAATCATAGATATATGTACAACTGTGGGAAAATTTTGGATGAGGTTCAGTTTTGGAAGTTGGATGAGTTCTAATTTTCTGACAGAATAGTGGGAGTGCGAAATGAAATGAAGTTATATGCAACTTTATCTTCCTCTGTCTTGTTGAAAAGATAGTGGATTTACAATCGTATCTTACAGTTGCCACTAGAAATAATAAAATGAGCTATTTTTCATTTCAAGGGTTATCACGCCGACGTAATATTATCTATGGAAATGTTACCTACCTCCTGGTTTGAATAATTTTGAGCTTGATAATTCCAACAGTTTTAGTCTCTTTTTATTCTCTAAGCTTGCTTCCATCTGGATAAAAAGTAATCCAGGAATATGAATTACACCCTTACGGATACAGTCGGGAGCAAGCAGCCAACTTTCAATAAGCATATTAGTATTTTAGCTGAATACGACTGTAATTTATCGAAACATATGGGCAATAATTTTGGATGATCTTATCCTTTCTCACGTGATATAAGTATAATTGATAAAATTTATCGTTTTATCATATAATGCGTGTCATGGTTGTGGCCTCGAGGCCAAATTTGAAGATTTTCGTGCTCATTCTATATATTCTAATTCATGATGATGATTTTCTATTATATTGAACTATTATGCCATAATTCATAGTTACTGAATCGATTCTATAATTAATACACTGTGAAAAATTGGTTGACTTCAAATCAAATTAGTCAAACATTGGTTGAAAATTCATCCAGTTGGTTGATAACTCAACCAGGGATTGCACGCCAAATTCAAGCACTAAGTCAACAATTTTACCACAGCGAATATGGGAGTGTAAAGGGGATCCATGAGATTGGTCAATGGTGGTTTCCGGATGACATTATTGGGTCAATGGAACAAGTTTTTTTCATGTGCAGCCACCACGGCCTCGTGGATAAGGTCCTTGCTTAGAGTAGAAGGCTGGAGTTCGAATCTCGGTCGGCACCAATGTGAATTTTCATAAGTGCTTTTCGGTTGCTTCGGTGGTTTGGAACCCACCTTAAACTGTAGGTCACGCAGAATAACCTCGAAAAGAGGTTGGAAATGCGTTGATAAAAGAAAAAAGTATTTTTCGATTCGAGGGTGGGAAATTTGATTTTGCTTTTCGAGTGATTGTTTTCGGCCCGAGCCCTGGCGAGGGTTGAAATTATCACGAGTAAAGCAAAAACACCACGCCCGAGTATTGAAATACGTTTTTCGATCGACTGGGCGTGAAGTAAACGAAAAATACCGTGCGTATAGCAGTGCTTTACGCACAGCACAGTCGATCGAAATAAGTTTTTTCATGTTTTTCATCATCAGATACAAAATAATTTCAGCGTCGGCCACGCGAGCCTTTTCGGTGAAGAATCCAGGTTCTGGTACGTTTTCGCGATTCTATCTGCCCAACAGTCTATCCACACACCTATCCCATGTTTTCACCCACCCTCTTTGTACCCGGTTACCCATCCATCCACCTATCCACTCACGAACTCTCCTAAGCGTGCAACCACTTCACCTCTATCCAACTACTCACCCACCTACCCATCCACCTCTCCACTCACCAACCCGTCATACCGAGCACCCATCCACCCACGCACTTGCTCACTCATCCGCCCACCCATTCACCTCTCCACTCATCAACCCGTCTAATCTAGTAAACCCAACTATCCACCGCTCCACTCACTAACCCATCAAACCGTGTACTAACCCACACCTCTACCCATCTACCCTCCAACCATCCGCCCACCCACCCACCCATCCACCTATGTACTCACCCCCCCCCCCAGTCTTGCACTCACTAACGTCTTTGCCCATCCACTCTTCCCCTACTTGCCCCCCTTTTCCTATCCACCCACACCCACCTATTACCGAAATATCCGACCACTGATCCGGATTATAGAAGTTTCACGATCCAAATCATATTCAAAATTGTTTAGATTTGTGAAAAGGATCTGATTACTGCTGCCGAATCTATTGTTTATGGACAAACAATGCCTCTGACGTTTTCTTATTGACATCCTTGAATATTCTGTGCAAGAAAACATTAATAGTCGTGATCTGATGTATAAGTAGCTGATATTGATTTCATTATGTAGAAATGTTGAATTATTGTGCAATTAATAATTACAATAATATTAATGAAACGTCATTTCAATTTTTGATAATCATTTTTTGGTGAAATTATATCCTTGAGTATGCAATGCAACAAATACGGTGGATTGCTCGAGTTTCCAGCTCGTCATTTTAAAACAACTATTTTGATCATCGTTTACTCTTCTTCAAAAAACCCTGTACTATGCGTCTCGGTATTTTTCTTTTGTACCTGCAATCAATAAGTTAAGAACACGCACACATAGTCTTAATTATACAAAATGTATTTTGACCTGTCAAAATTCAAGAGCATCAGACGTATTTATAGGTAAAGGGGGATGCACTCAGACCTATCCGTGTCTCATATACTCAGCATTGTCCTTGCAGCTGACCATTTCGATCTGGCCTCGAATTTTCGATCGCACGCAACCTGTGTAATATATAGCACATTATATTAGGCAATACATGAGATATATAATATTAGCGTGGGAAGAGGGTTGCGCGACCCTTACCTGAACATCCGGATGTGTAACTGTCTTTTCGTATAGAAAGAGATGAAATGAAAATGATGACCAACATCAGCATCACCACATACTCCACCCTCGCTATACTAGGCTTTGAAAAACGCAATTTTCCGAGACCGGTTCTCATCGTGGACAAACGAATTGACCTTTGAAATACTATATCTATATGTAGTGTGCGTGTGGAGCAAGATATTGGTTGTGGATGTGATGGGGTTTTAAGGAGGTTGTTTGGACTTGGACTATCGAATTTTTTTTTTTTCATACGGTAAAAAGGACAGTTTACATGGGAAGGTTTGGTTCTTGAGTGAATTCGGAAAAATGATTATAGTGCGATGGAAATTATGAAATTTTTTGATTCTTGGCAATAAGGTTTCGGCGCGCAAGTTTATCACTATTTGCAATGGATATAAAATTTTTGCCTGCCGAGGATGATGCTATTTAAGATAATTTGAGGTTATTTGGAACACAATTTGTTTTCAATAATTGTAATGTGTCGTGAATTGTGTCAAGAAGTGTTGGGGCTAGGAGAAATTTAGTCAGAACTAATGATAAATCTATACTCGGGTCCATAAATCTAGCTTAATTTTTACCTGATTTTGCAATCATTCAGACACTCATTGCAATTAGTGATGACCCATCAGACTTTTTATATTTTTTGACAACTTGGTAGAGAGATAGCTGAATTGTAATGAAAATGAAGCCGGAATATTCGATTAATAAAGCTCTTTCCTCGGAATCGACCTACAATAGTATATTTCCGTACTGAGCGCGGTAGCCCATTTTGGGAAACAGGACAGTTTGTCTGTCGAGCGAAGCGAGACAGACATGTCCTCCAGTGCCAAAAATGGGCTTGCAAGCGAAGTGCGGATATATTTTTTCATTACGAGAACCCTAAAATCCTATTTAAACGCGGCATTTTTAGGTTAGAGTAATGAAAAATTCTTCGTATCAACTACCCCATCACTCCTTCAAGAATGATGTAACACATTAATAGACATAAAATGGCTATTTTTGGCCAATTTTGGGTGAAAATGGCCATTTTATGACTAATAATGTGTTACATTGGGATGAATTTCTACCAGGGTACAGACAAAAATATTTCCGAGAGATTAGAATGAGCAAAGTTTGCTGAAAATTGATCATGGTAAAAGAAATTTTGTCGGGGGTAGCACAGAAGTAATCCCCATATAACCTCGCGTATAACGGTTGAAATTACGTCATTTCAATCCTAATATGATGATCATTACTACAAAGATCATCTCAAATTCTTGGAAATGAACGTCAAAATTATGATAAAAAATTCATTCATGCAATCATGAAATTATGAAATCCATAAAGTATCAAAGATTCTATTTCCCTCGGGAAAATTTGAGCCTTCGTGTTATGAGGAAGCAAATTTGTACCGTATATATCTGCTCAAATTTCCCGTTCTTCGCACTTTCCCTTTCACACGCATTGCCTGACGCCCTTTTCCTTCCTTCCTTTCAACAAAGTATTATATGGTCACCCACAGGCACAGGTATCCAAAATTATAACAAATATTGCGTAACCGGATAGCTTCCGAACTGAAGGTCGATACATATATTTTATTATATATGTATGAATGTATGCTGACCGCAGAGGCCTCATCGGCAACTCGAAACGGACAAAGGGATGAGAGTAAGAGTGAGTAAGTACAAGATGAGAAGGGATGGACGGTGGAACGGGAACTTGAAGGGCGTATACGTACATACGACAATGAAACGACTGCTATTCGTTACAGGGTTTGCGTCACTTTTATTATATAGATGTACGTACCACAGTGGGACATTTTTCTGGATATTTTGAGTGAGATTCTAAATGAGACTTTGGTCGAATGATCGATTGTGTTTTCTTGAGAAATTCTCAGTTTAGAGTCGATTTTATCAAATTGATTGATCAATTTTGAAACCAAGTTTGTATGTCTGATGGAATATCACTTCGTACATTACAGATTTTCTTTTCATATATTTTTCATTCATCATATCCATTTTCATCTATTTTCTACGTAACAAGCAAAATTACCTTCAAAATCTTTAGAAATTGCAAGTGAATCACCTGAGATTTGTTTCTGTAGGGCTTTTTCATGTTAATCTCCATTAGCCTTTCAAACGAGGCAAGGTTTTCTTACACGTTACTTTCAAGTCAGTACAATCGTATAATCTTTTGGGACTGTAGAAGAAAGGACAATGAGAGAAGCACTGTGAATAGACCTTCGAGGATGATATTGCATGCATGCATGTACGGGAAAGATTCCAGGAAATGAGGATTGGAAAGGAAATTTTTCTTTTTTTTTTTGAGAACCCATTTATATTTTGGCCTTATTCGTCTAAAAAGGAGTCCTGCCCGTAAGGATTACGTAAATAAGGAAAAAAGCTTTTACATCACAGTGTCCCTTACCAGGATCTGATTTCTTTCGGTTTCAAATTTCTTTGCTTACACCGTGTGCAATCAGACTTATTGTAGCCTCTACAGTATTTTTTTAAAGTAGCCATCCCTGGGCCCTTCCCCCACCTCGTGATCAAAAAATCGTCTCGGATTGTGAACTCGTGGAATTACGAGTAGACAAATAGTGTATATTCCATTGACAGGCCGCAAATGAAAATAGATTAAAATATCCGAGTCTGTAAAAATGCATCACTACAAGTATGTCCATCAATAATAAATCTAGTAGAATTCCATCATCAGTGAAATTTTCATCACAAAGTAAAAAATCTGTACCCCCAAACTATGGCGTGGTGATTTTATTTTTTGAAGAACCTTCGTGCCGAAAATTGCGCAAAAACTTCACGGCCGTTGAATTATCATTGGTTTTTATTGCGGATGAATGAAAATTAGTCAGTTTTTCGGAAAGCCAAGATTTAGAGAAGCTGCACCTCGAAAAGCCGAAAATCCAAAAATATTAAAATATGTAAGGCTCTAAAAATTCGACATTCTCGAGCAAAAATTAAAAACAGATCCGGAGAGCCAACTTTTCTGAGAATATGCTTCAAATTTTTCTGCCAATCCCGGTTTTTGTAATTTCAAAATTCCCCCTTCCGAATTTAGGTCTCTCCAGAGTTTCCGCCTCTCCGAAATTTAAATTTTCAAGATTTTTCTTTCAAAAAAATTGACCACAATCGGAGAAATATCACGGCGGATAAACAGCAATAATTATTACAATTTTTCACAACTCGTTATGTGAATGCTAAAAATATTTCCCAAGACTATGTGTACAGTCACATACAATAAATATGAAAGGTCCCGACCTCTGTTTGTCTCAATTTAGCATACAATGCAAATTGCAACTACCTATCCATCACACACATAAATGCAAAACTGCAGTCCGGCATCCGAGGGGTTTTCCTTAAACCTTGCTCTCAATCTTTATAAATTAAGATAAATTGCATCTTTGAGGGTTCGTCACTACTCGACCTGCTGCACACATATATATACTAACCATGCATAAATCGTTGCGCAAATATGCCACTGGCATCTGTTCAGGTATATAATATATATATATTTATTAGGTAAACGTGCCACTTTACAGTCAGTCAAAATCTTATTGGCCCAATTCACTATATACATCCTACACAGAACCTTCTAAAGTCATTTTCTGTTTACATACCTAGTCCCTAACCTAAAACTCTAATTACCGTCAAGCAGCAACAAGCAGCCTCCTGAAAATCCTTCGCTGTAATTTATTCCAAGTAACGATTATATTACTCCAGTGTTGAAAGCTTTGTCACGCCCTATTAGGATGACTCTTATTACACCTAATGAGCCCAATACCGTATTATAGATATATGGAATCTTTACAACAACGACGCAAGGGTTGTTTGGCTTTGACCGCGCACTTTTCCGGGTGCAATAAAAGTAAAGACGGGCACAATATTACGACCGATGCAATAAAATTTTGCAAATATTAGTAGTGCAGGATGCTATGCGGTTGCAAGGCCAACAAAGTTGTAAAAGTTTCGCGAAAATGGATTCTTCATAATTTTTCGGGAGCAGCGGTGTGAGTATATATTTAGGGGTATATGTGTATATATTATAGAAGAATAGAGGTTAGCGGGAAAATTTCTGTGACTTTTCGAAGAGGTAATATTTTTCCAGTCGAATTTTATCTCATCCGAAAGATCTATATTGCACTCGTTTTGCAGTGTGTTTAGCTCGTTCTCGCGATGAAATGGTGGGTATCTGATTTTTAGGTTATTGTTTGGGCGTTATATGGTAGCAAAATTTTATCTTCGTTGAGAAGTCAACGAGGCGAACCAGTTTTGCGGTAATCGGTCAATCGTATCGTGTGATCTGTTGTAACTAGTTATCGTTGAGTGAGCTGGGAAGAGATGGGAGGAAAAATCACTCCGGGAAATCCAATTTTTCGATAAATAATGTGCATAATAGTAGTAAATTTTCATGCTAAAAAACGAAAAATAGGATTTAATCCCATGTATCGATCGTGTTTTTTGACAAACTGTGAGAGAATATGTAAAATCAGTGCGAAAAAGACTCAGAAAATAGTTCATTTCGATATAAGGGCGGGAAACTTTGTAATGTGATTTTTCGATGTTTGAGTGCTCACAAAATTGCATAAAATAGCATTTGCGCCTCGATCATGAGGTTCCCCGCTTCCGAGCGACCCTCGCCTGCGGCTCGGACCGAAAACCAATCACTCAGAAGCGAGCTACAACCTCATAATCTCGGTGTGAAATCTACTATTTTCGCGTTCGAAAGACGAGTTTCCGGCCTGAGCCGTAGGCGAAGGTCGGAATGAACATGAGGATGCGAAAAATAGGTTTTACACCCTTGTATCGAAAAGTATTATATAATTGCCGTTTACCACTTACCGGTACAGACCGGCTCGGAATATAGCAATGTAGACACATGGATATTTTTTTGGGTCTTGGTTAAGAAATTATTCCTACATAGAATTATTTACTAAATAAGACTGCCTAGTTTCCGTATTATTTTCTGGATCTTGATATCTTCGTCCATGCAAACAAATTTACTTCGAAGCGTACACAAATGAACGAATAAACTTTCTTTTACAGAGGTGGCTATATCTATTTTGTGGAAAATACATGGTTTAGCACAGAGATTTTTTTCTAAATTTCCCTCAAAATTTAGCATTAATGGATGAAATTGGAGATTAAGAAGATGCTCGATGAAATGAGTATAGGTAGGTAACACTTCATTTGCTTGTAAAAGCTCCGTAAGAAATTCTTTGAGTTATTTTCACGATCAAGATGTTGAACAATGAAGAAATTCTATTCGAATTTGTGAAAATGCTCCATAAAAGTGCATCGGTAACTTTTAATATTCACAGAATTCTTGAAACTTTTGAGCAGGGTTCGATAGAATCTCCACATTGCATCCTCGATTTTATCAATTTTCAAGAACGAAATGATAATTTTTACCTCGTTCGTGGTACATTTTTCGAAGCTTGAAATCTGTAAATTCTTTTGGGAATTTCGATAAAAAAAACCCAAGATACCATCACATTGACCATTAATTATTTCATAACTGACAATGGCGTGGTCCTTCACTAGTGACTTTACCAGTTATCGGATAGAAATTACAGAAAAATTTCTCCAAAAATATTTTCCTTATTTTCAAAATTTTTTATATCTATGCTCAAAAATTTTTTCCACTGTCCCAAAAAAACATCATTGACAACTTCGCTGATTCTGTGAACTCACTATATCCAAAGTGAAATTTGACGCCACAGAAAAAATAAATTTCTCCCAAGGACAACATCAGGAATGACAGATTTATGGAGTATATATGCACCCTGTTGAATGCAAAAGGAGAGCAGAACATTTTTGTTACACGAGTAAACTCGAGCAACCGTCAAAAAGTGGACGCTCGTGGACAAAGCTTGAATCTTTCCTTGATTTGTGACTTTAAAAGTGTCGGAATACCTTTTTCTAAGTCTTTCATGTGTATAACAAGTCGATTGGTATCGTATATCGACTTTTGACATTATACGAATTGTCTTTTTGGATTTATAATGATGTATCTAGCTTGTGGCATTGAGATTTAAAAAGAGTTTTCTAGACAGTCTTGTATTTTAACGGCTTTTCAAAGTGATTAATTTTCTTCAAGATAGGTTGGATACCAGGAATAAGCTAGAAACTTTGTTTCCTTTTATGTCTACAGGGATGCAAACTACGTAGCATCTAAAGAAGTCTCAACGATTAAGAATTCTAAAAAGAAAAAAAAATCGTAAAAAAAATTACTTGATATGTAAAATGGCAATTTCCTATCGACAAGCTGTCGCATTTTTAACCCTATAACCCTGCTTCTTCGTACATTTATACACCCACACACATATTACGTCGTCATTCAAATGCTTCAAAAGCACTTTCGATACGTATCAATTACAAGATTTTTTTTCTTTAATACTCCTATCGTCTCATCCCTCATTTTACCAAAGACACACGACAATAGTCGTAAGTATTCACCAGGTATCATCAATATCGGTATTATGTATTATTATACCCGATGGCCATTGGTCAAGCCACGCCACGCGACTCGACTTTTGCACACGCCAATATAATTTCACGTTTGTACAAAGTACCTTACATCCATATTGGTACATATATTCATTTATATAGGGTATAAGCCCACGTGTGGTAGGTGTATACACCTCATCGATATATTTCAATTACAAAAAAAAAGTGAAACCGTTATACATTGCAATATAGCGGTGAGTGGGTGAACGGGCCATACTTTTATGTATTTTTGATATATATAGGTAGATATTTGTGTGTATTTGCACCTGTTGTCGTCCTGGTATATATAACTTAATTGATACCTACATTTTTGTCCTCGGTTTTGTCGATGTTCTACTGCACTCGAGACGTGCGACTGATGAATTTGAGCAGGATGAAACGAGAGTGGACTGAAAAGTCTATACTCATTAAAGCGTGTCGGGTATTATGATCTCGGGTATGATGTATATCAATTTTTAAAACGCTTTTTTATTTTGTGATGATTTTGGCGTCTGCGGCGGTGGCGTGCACATTCTAATTGCGAATATTGGCTCTATATATTGATGTAAAAATATACTTTTTACCTATTCATTCAGAATGCCGATAGTATCATAAGGTAAAAGACAGTTGGTCTGAGGATTATGGTAACTCGTTGATTTCAGACGTCTACATTGTAGATTTCTTGGACATCTCTAAAACCGAGATTTATTTATGGGAAATGCTGCCTTTTTATATTTGTGATACAACTTTAGTTGAATATTACATAAAACATTGGGAAATTTTCCTCAAAATTTGCGATAACGCCATAAACTTATTCAAACGAAAAGCGAAGTTTTTGCATGCTTTTACTTTGGAGAAAACCTGAAAGAAAAAAAAAACAAAAAAGTCAATTTTGTAATTCTGCTTTTATTGCCACTTTGCGACTAATCATTGACTAATAATGAGCTTCAATCAGAAGATCTTTCCGAGGCTGGAAAGTGTAATCCAAAATGGCGGGTTGATATAGTTTTCGACACGCTGTGCGGAAAAGTGTCTTTTCTGCACTGATTTTCCAGTTGCTCGCACAGTTTGTCGAAAAACCCCACTCGATACACGGTTGTAAAACCTATTTTTCCACCCTTTTATCGAACTGTACTAATTTTGTTTGGGCGTGCGTGAAAATTTTGGATGTTATTGATACAGTTTGAATTTTTCAAGATTCGTTTCGTAGCCTTTGAGAGTCGGCTTCCATTCGGTTTTCTTCATATTGGAGGTACCTAAGTCAACGATAGAGTGCGCCAATCAACCGCATATCAGCGAATGCGATAGTGAAAATGCGTAAAACGAGCACTATCTTGGACCACGTTGAAAGCGACTTCTGACCTGTAAACTGACTCCTAAAGACGGCCATTGGATATCGTAACTTCATTTTTTTACCCATTTTCAATCACGTACCTCATCCTCAACCTTCCGCGTCTCGAAAGACTCGCATAAATGCACACGCGCCTCGATACGAGCAATTACCATCGAAAAACACGGACAGGCGATCGGTCGACCGGTTTTAAATGGGATTTAGCATTGTCCAAATTCGCCCCCACCAATTCGTCCAAAAATGCCCCCAGGCGTTTTTTTCGCAGAACTGTGATCATTTGAGCCCAAGTGAACCGATTTTGGCCCATGACGGCTCAAAATCTTCGTTTTGTAATGTAGTTTTCGACCCCCGAACGGCGATTAAGTTCGTCCACTTTTGCAGAAGCAGCGTGTAATCTTGCATTTGGAAAATAAACTACGTACGGGCCTTACGTGGTTGCGGGCCGCAAAAAGCACCCCTGCGTCAGCGAGGACTCCCAGTATCGTTTCGGGAGGTCTAACCGGGATAAAAACCATTGTCTGTGATGGTATTGAAAATGTTTTTATGCAGCGGAAGCCTAGACTCATCCACAACCGGGCTATCTTGCTTGTCTTAGTTCGGTGAGACAGTTCCAGTGGACTCATGAGTATTCAGCCTGAAATATTGATTTCGAAGCTAATTAATGGCTGATTTTTTAGAGATTATTGTACCAACTTTTCCCTTCACGAATCAGTAGAAAAAGCTGCCAATCGGGCCATTTTCATGGATTTATAGTGGAATCATACTTTGTAAATCAGTAAGAATGTGCGAATTTCGAGCATTTTTTTCACTGATTTGTGCAATGGAAAGAGTGAGATTTGTGGAAGAATTCATTACTTTGATCGGGATATGAGATGCAAAGGGAGAAAGAATCAAATAAATGCGGTGTGCCTGAGCTCATATCCTTCAGTAAGCACGTGAAGGAGCTGGGCTTGCATTTATTCAAATTCGTGGACCAAAGCGATGGGCCAAAAGCCTGAGAGACAAGTATAGGGGGAAAAAAAGAGCGCGGAGAGTTACTTGTAACTTTCATTGTAGCTTCAAGTTGAACGACAATTTTTGTACATATGAACCAAACTGCCTCACTTTCATTTTGTTCCACCCAAAAATTATTTTAGCTCGTCGAAAAAAATGTTTACTGGAGGAATATAATTTGAGTGAAAAGGGGACAAGAGAAATTCAAATTAGCGATTGAAACTTTTCCACACCTATCAAACGTTCAGATTCAGATTTCAATGTAATAATTCCTGAGAGACTTCAATGCACGGATAGGTCAAGAATTTTTCAGCACTTTTTAGCATTTCTCAGATTTTTCATTTCTCTATCCATTCTCAAAAATACCTCAAATTTTAAATCACGTCAATGACACCACCCCATACTTATCCTAAAACTTTCACCCATGACACAATGCAAAATTCGATCACGACAAGAAGAGCGGAACAAAAGCAAAGTCGTCGTCGTCACTTACAAAACCCTACCTCGGAACGTCTCTGAAGAAAATGAAACGAAATGAAATGAAAAAGAAAAAAAAACGCAATTAGTGAGAGGGTGGAGAGAGAGGAAGGGGTCTTTCGTTTGGCCCGGGCAAGCGGGTGGCTTATAAATATACTAAATCACACACATACATATATGTATATATTTGAATGGGCTCAGGCGGGGGTGTCTGGCTGATGGGGAGGATGAAAAAAAAATCGTTACGGGGCTCTCCTTTTTTTCGACGAAGGGGTGGCTACATCATCAGTATAAAGCTATATATATATGGGGACCGCGAGTCTCACAGCCACCCTCGTATTTTTTTTTCATCCTTCTTCTTTTGGTCCTTCTTCTTATTTCTACTTCTTATCATGAGGCCAGGTCCTTATACGATGGTGGAAGCCGGTAGTGGTGAACTTTTATAAGCGCAAGCAGTTCGTTCCAACTTTTTAATGTAATTAATTTTTCTTTTCACCCCTAAGATATTCTTTCTCTTGTTCTATTGGGTATTTTAAGAGTAGCTTCATTGTATTAGTCTTGAGATGATGGAAATGTTTGGAGGTATTGTATTTTGCGAGGTATTTTGTGTTGGGTTTTGGGTTTGATGTAATTTTTATTTTTAGGTTGGAATTTTATGCGTGCATGAAATACTTGATTTTTAGCGAGATATTTTTGTCCTCGTTTTTATTGATTTACACAATTGTATTTTAGAATCTGAGTTTGTTGTTATGATATAATGAAGACGTTGTTTTTTGGTTATAATTCATTTGATGTTTTTCCTCAGATTCTGATTGATAGCGGTGAACCTATACTTTGATCTTGATCAAAATTTTGAATATTGTCTGGTTTTTTTTTTCGGTGCAGTAGATGATATTTGACTAATTTTGGTCTGCACAATGAAATTTTATTTTAATCGGAATTTTTTTCGGAAAGAAAAAGTAATATAATGATAAAAATATAATATTCTAATAAATTTTGTGGGCAGCCTTGATGCCAGCACTAAATCAAATATTTAATATATTTTTTTAGAAGTTTCGAGTATTTTTCTCACTAGGATGAAACATTATTCGAACATTATCTCAGAAAATCCCGAATATTCTACAAATTTTGGACTTGAAGTAAAAATTTTATTTTAATCGGAATTTTATGAATATTCTAATAATTCTTCAAAGGCAACTGTAAACCTCAAGCTCATCCAAAATTCAAATATTTTATGAACAATTCCTTTGAGCAATTCCAAATATTCTCCCATATCAGAATTTATCCAGTAAAATCTCAAATTTGGTAAGAATTTCCATCAATGTAGAAATGAATATTTGGAAGCTTGCGTCTTGAGCATGGAATAAACTTGAACGGACAAATAAAGATGGCGAGAGCGACGACGCACGACGATGGTTCGAGCTTTCGTGTCTTCCAATTTGCCCGGATCTTAATTTGGGCTGCAAGTATACGCCGAAGCACAAGGGGTTGCCCGATAATATGCCTCGAGGAGTATATAGCTGACGCTGAAGTATAGAAAGGGAGTAAGGAAGAAGATGAAGGAGAGAACTTATCCACCCTGACAAGCCAAGGGCAAGTCTTATTCTCTTCTACAACTCGTTCTATGTTATATATATTAAAGTCGATGGTACTGTTGGGTGGTGTGTGGGGGTGGATGTACCCAACTGCGATATATTACTATAAATAAAAGTTCTCGTTTAAATACGTAATCAGTTGGAGATTTTTTTTCACCCCGAGTCGACTTATGCGTACACAGACTCGTTTTACTGTGAGCATCATATTCGATTAAATACTAGATTCAAAGTGTTGGAATGGATATTTTTTGTTTCTGAGTATGATGACTGTTTTGGAGTAACGAAACTGTATTTTGGAGATCTCATTTGTCTATGAAATCGTAGGCCCAAGATACCTCGTGATGAACAATTTTTTGACACACTTGGCTTTAAAATATCTTTTTTGCACACATTTTTCACTTTCACACAGTCAATTAGAAAATATGTAGCATACTATACGCGATCTTATCGACGCCTAGATATCACATCCTTGTGAGAATTCTAAGATTTACCTTCGACACTGGCAGGAAAAAGTCACTTGGAATGTAAAATCCAACTTTTCCATACACTGTACGTAAAATTCCACTTTGCGCACAGTTTGTCGGCTTTTACTCACAGTTTATTGAAAAGTATAGTTAAATACACGGTCGTGAAACCTATTATTCGCATCCTCGTGATGATTCCGACCCTCGCCTGCGGCTCGGACCGGAAACCCATCACTCGAACGCGAATAAAACGTTTTACACCCTTGTATCGAAATGTACTATTTGCACCCATACATCGTAAACTCATCTTATCGATTTGGCTTCAAAAAGGTTGAAAGTAGAAAGAAGTTAGCCAAATTAGATCCTCTGTCGTAAGGAGATTAGACGAGACTTTTTGGAACACTATAGATTATTTGTAATCCAGAGGAAAGTTTGGATGTTCGTTGAAAAAATTTCTTAGGCTTGAAGAAATTATTTTGGGTAAGTTGGAACTGCAATGATTTTAAAAATTCCAAAAGCGTTATTCTTAGGATCGGCGACAATTGAAATTTGTCTTATCTGACGGGTCGACGTTTTACAATGTCCATCAAGGCTGATCGACGAACTATTCACCTCATCATTGGGGTCAACTTTACAACTTTTTATCTTGCAATTCTCGTATCTTAGCGTCAATGGATGTAAATTTACGAAAGGGGACAATAATTTTGACACGCATGAAAAATCATGGATTCGCACAATTTACGAGATGTTAAAGAAAACTCTGATGGTGTCATCCGTATTGTGCAAAGGTCGATTTGACGGACATTTTCATCCAAAATTTTGCAATGCATGCATCGTCCCATCATTTTACTTAGTTTCTACTGGCTAATACGGCAAACTATATTTCTTCGCATTACCGAGTAAATCTGAGAATATTGTTGTCAAAATGCTTAGCGTACACAAAATCTGAAACAAATATGGCCATTTATCGATTTATTTGTCTCAGTGCAAGATCATAAAATTGTTGTATTGTGCATCTTTAACGATTCAAGTAATCGCATCAGGTTAAATGTCAAGTGTGCCTACATATCCTGCCTCCTGGACTGCAAGAGCAGTTGAACCAACGCCCTCACTTTCGTCTACAAGCACTTTTTTTATCCCTTTCTATCCTCACTCAGCTTTTATATTTAGCCTCTTTATGTAAAAAATACGGATTTAAGCTCGGGCCATAAGCTTTCACCGCACGCGTCAAGTCACGAAAATTTCTTTCTCTACTCACGCGCGTGTACATAAAAAAAATATATGCATGCTTGTATGTATTCGCTAATCGTTGGCTGCAAAAAATATACGCCAGTTTGCGTGCTCGTACTGCTGTCAAAAAAGAAAGAGCGATACACATACTTCTTACATTATAATATCGTTCAAAGTATGCTGATGCCTATTATGCTAATGACACATGCGCCTCGCGTGGCAACCCTTTCACCGATGCATCATAATAGAAAAAGAAAGAATGAAAAAAAAATAGGGAGGATATGAGAGGATCGTTTTGGCACAGCTGTGCGATTATTTCTACGAGTTTACTGCCTTCTACACTGTATCATTGATCTTTCTTTCGACTAACACTTAACTACTACTTCGAGTACTTCTACTGTCGAATTTTGAAGAAAGAAGAAAAAGAAATTCATCAGCTTTCTTGTCCAACAATATTGTTGTTGTCTTATAAGTTAGATCCAGTGCAGCTTGGTGGATAAAGTTCTGGACTTCAACGCCAGAAGGTACAGGGTTACAGGGTTCGAATCTCGGGCCAACACCGAGGTGAATTTTTACATTTGCCTTCTTTGGTGATTCGAATCTGAGGAAGGTTATACTTTCATAAGGAGGTTTATATAACCAAGTTCTCATCGTGTGCTGATCAGCATAAGAGCTACAGACGATACAATATTGTGTACACTATATTAGATGTTCTGTGCGCTGCAATTAATAGATGTTTTGAAATTTTGAATTGTGCGAGGCACCAAGTTATAGAATTTTGAATCATTCAATATGACGACACGGATAAAAAAATAAGGTTCGTGACTTAGACAACTGCGTTATTTTTTCAATTCCCAAAGAAGTGGAGAATTTTTGTGTTTTGGGTTAGACAGGTAAGATATCATGCTGCAGTTGATATCGTCTGGTCGAAATTACCAATAGGTTACGTGTCCTTGGTGCCAACAACTTATGTATGAAAATTCTCAGCTTTATTAGGAACGGTGAATCAGCCATTTTTTCAAATCTGTCAGCTGACCCAAAAAAATTTCCACTGATATTCAAGTAGAGTGAATGAAAATTAGCTGTAACGGTTGAATTTTAGTGAGGATTCGTCGATTTCAGCTAGTAGATTCGAAAAAATAGCTGATTCGTGCGACTTGATCTTCCGGAATTTCCTTGATGTGAAAATAGTACATTATGCAATTTTTTGATGTTTGAGTGCTTACAAAATTGCATAAAATAGCATTCGCGCCTCGATCACGAGTTTCCTCACTTCCGAGCAATTATTTCGACCCTCGCCTGCGGCTCGGAGCGAAAACCAATCGATCACAAGCGAGCTACAGCCTCATAATCTCTGTGCGAAATCGACTATTTCGATACAAGGGTGGAAAATCTTTTTTTCGCGTCCTAGTAATGGGTTTCCGAATTATCATCTTATTGGTACTCTCCTAGTCCTGAGCTGTAGGCGAAGGTCGGAGTCAACACGTGGATGCGAAAATAGTATATTATGATACAATGGCGCAAACGATGGTTTTCCGAGTGGTTTTCGCACTTCGAGTGACTTTTTCAGGCCCGAACCGCAGGCGAGGGTCTAAATAGTCACGAGAAAGCGAAAACCGTTGCGCCCGAGTATCATACTATGTTTTTTGATCTAAGTTTTTTAAAAATAAGTTTTACACCCGTGTATCGAACTGTGTTTTTCGACAAACTGTGCGAGAAAGTGTAAAAACAGTGCGGAAAATACACTTTTTCTCACAGAGTGTCGAAAAAATATCTTCAAACTATCCTCCCAACTATTTTTCGATACCTCCTATAAGAAAATATGTCTATTGCGAAAAATTTCGAGAAAAAAGGTAGCCACCCACAAAAAATCCAGACATACATCTCCCACGAAATTTGCGTATACCTCGTCAATACAACGTGTTATATAGAGGTTATATATCTGTACGATCGTCTGGGTGCACATTTCACCCCGACACTTTTTTTTTAATGAGCTACGTTGAAACTCACAATAGAACCAAACTCACATTCGAGACCCAAACGAAAGCTCACCCCACATATAAGCCTTTTCACCCGTCAGTCTAACCCGTTGAAAAAAAAAGGTCTCCCCGAAAAAAAGGGTTGAGGGCACGCGTTCAACGCGTGGCCCTACATAATATACCCTTGAGTATAGTCTGCGCAAAAAGAAGCCAGGCGATGCGAAAAAAATACTTCATCACCCCCGTATACCGTATTTTAAATCGGTTGACATATATATCATAGTATGTGTGTTGTCGTATGTAGAATTTGGGACGTTTTTCTTGAGCTTTTTTTGGTTGAAGGCTTGCGGCGATGCGTTGGTTGAATGAGCTGGTTATTTGCAAGAATCGCTTTGCGGATGTTGATCCGAGATTTGATACGTGTATAGGGCATATAATATATAATAGAATCGCTGCCGAATTCAAACTATGATATCGTGATGGGGGTATAGTTTATTCAAAGAATTAAGATTTTTTTGTACGCTGTGGTGGAGTTTGAGGAGCTATGGTAGGTACAGATTTTCCTGTGAATTTTTTCAATGAAAAAATTTAGGCTAAGATATGAGGCATTTGCAAAGTATAATTTTTCGCCCAGTGTATTAAAAAGAAATTCACTTTGGATGAAGTGGCAACCAATAGAGATGATGCCCATGTTTCATCGAAATTATAGGTCATAATAAGCACTCATCACATAACTATGCAAATATTATGGTTTATAAGGACATTTTTCTGGAAATTTTAAAATATCTCCCCTGCCAAAATCAATGAAAATGTCAGTGAAAATTAGTCTCAGTTTATTCAAACTCAGTGAATATCACCGCAACTTTGGTGAATCATGAGCAATTTGCACTGATCCATGCAGATAAAATCTTTACCTCTGAAGAAAACGAGGAAAGAATGTACCCAATAAAACCTCTGATCGTCATATGGTTCATTCAGAAAATCGATCCAGATGAATTTGAATCAAAAACCAAGTCAAAAATTGTGGATCGATTTTCGACTTCAACTTTCACACCCTGTCTTGCTTGTTTGATTAATTTACAGCTCATGACATGTTTATTTCATCTTCATGGAAGATTATTCGGAATTTCAATGATTGCCCCAGAAGCAGAGTCGTATGACCCATATGACGATGAGAAAGAAAAAATCTTATGACAAGGTTGGCGATCGCGTGGTAAAAAAGATATTACATATACACACAACGGCTATGAAATTTGCGTTAATGTATGCGTGTACATGCATCTCGGGTCGAACGAAAGGGTAAAAAAAGTCCGAGGGGTTCGCGCGCGTCTACAGTATTAGGATGGGATAGACGATTTGGCTGGGGTGAAAAAAAGGCCTGGGTGGAAGGTTCGGGGGTGGAAAAAATTGCGGCGCCGAAAGGATGTGGAACTCGTGCGTCTCGTGATTATAAATGAGCTCGTTTTTTTTTACAAACTCCTCCTCTGATTCACGCGATTCTAACTCTAAGTTAGACATAAGCCAACGAACCCCTTTTGATTTAAACTTCTAAATCACCACAGGGTGAGGGATTAGGGTCCGATATGCGGAAACTAATCTCAGACGTTAATCAAGTCTGTATTAACTGCGCCATTATTTTTCTTTAAAGCTAGACGACCATATGCATAGAGATTACAGAGGTAGAAGATTAAGGGCAGTTGATTGTCAACCTCGAAAATATTTTCACGCATTCAAAATCAGGTAAGTGTACCCAACACGCCCGTTTTGGCCGACTCAAAAATTTTTCACCGTACCTTATTGCATTTTAAAGTTTGATCCAAGACCTTTTAAATCAGCTAAGGTAAGTTTCATTTTGACCGACCACAGCTGAGCCATCTTATTTTCCCAAAAAGTGATTTTTTGCAAACTCGCAAAAGTGCATTACCCAACATGCCTCTATATTATGCCGTTTCTCAGTAACTCTAGTCTACCTTACGATTTTTCAATGTACTTTTAGCTCATTTCGAAGCTTGTTTCAAAACCTTCATAATGAGCTGAAGTATACGTCTAATTTTGATCGACGGGTGTCGAGCTGTCTCAATTTTCCCAAAAACATATGTCAATCGGCGATCAAGTGCATAAAATCATTTTTATCGGCGTGCAACGAAATTTGAAGTTTTTCGCCAGAGCAAAACATTACTTACGACTTATTTGGACGCCATAGAAACGTTCTAGGTAGTAAAAAAAAGTCACACTACACTCCTTCCCGAGTTAACTGCATGGGCGGCATGTTGGGTACACACCAATTCTGGGCTCCTTCTTTGCGAATGACTTCCGCATTTTGCATATAAAATCACTTCAAATCAAAGTTTCGCGACTCCAAAGAACGCATTTCGAAGGTCTTATGAAAAAAAAATTGAATGCGCTAAAGTATGTCCAGATTAGTCGAACCAAAAATTTTTGGCACTGGTTTGACTGAACGCAATTCCGTTGGCCATTTTTTGAGTATGCAAACACGAAAAGTGCGAAAACTCACTCAATATTTTCTGGGAGACGCAGAAATCATGTGGGTTTTAGTCTCCAAATCATCATATTTCAACGTAACAAACGTAAAAAAAATTGCGCAAAGGTTAGCGAGTGCTCAGTTCTGAGATTGGCACATGGAGCGTGTTTCATATTCCTCCCAGACGATCAAATGGTACTATATGACGATATGAAGGTCGAATGTTACGAAGGACTTATAACACTTGCTTCGCTCGTGTCGTAACCAGTCCTTCGTACAAAACTACACGTCCACGTGCAGTGTCATACAATATTTTATGTTACGAGTGCTTAAAAATCATGTTCAAGTTGCGATTTTTAGGCACTAGTAACATAAAAATGTATTTCGACACTCGGGTGGGAAGTTGTTCACTTTACTCGTGATAATTTCGACCCTTGCCAGGGTTCGGGTGGAAAACAAAGCAAAAGCAGGCCTCCCCCTCCCCCTTCAATCGAATACTATATTGTGTTACTTCAATCCTAGAATGAATTCGTTATGCCGAGTGTCTATCTCACCGTATTTTTTGTCATCTCATTTCGGACATTTTCCAGGATGCTAATCCTTCCCCCTCCCTCTCCCAAGAAGTTCTGATTTTACAAATTAATTTTTATCAAAAAACAAAAAAACAATTGAGTCGGAATCATCAAATACCGACGCCGAGATCCCCGCGCTGCTGGCTCCATTTTGCAAACTTTGGTATGCAAAAAACCTGCGCATGAGCTGTAGAGAGTTTGCGAAAGGGTTCAGATCTTCGTCGAAGCACACCTCTTTCATATAACCCTTTCTCTCAAACATTTTAATTGGACGCCTTGTTCTCATATCGAATGCGTGCGCGCGCAGATGCATTTTGATTCAACCCTTCTCATTCGCCACCCACGCTATATATTCTTGCTTCTCATGACTGTAGTGAATTGCAGATTTATTTTTCAGATTTTTAAATGAAAAATTTTATTTCTTTTTACAAATCCGAATGGAGCTCTGTCTTGAAAATAATTATTCTAACTTATAAATATGACATGTGATCTTGTTTGTGCGTCATATACTTTATAACGTCTCCCCGAACGTACGTTCATTCCACTGAAATCGCGCCAAATTTTTTTCAAACTTATATCCAAATTGACAAGTGAGAAAGTCACACTTGAATTTCATAAACTCTGATTTTCTGTATACTGGTATATTATATACACACGGCTGGTTGTTTAGGCGTAAAACTAGAAGAATTTTGTGAACATATTCGATTGTGCCAGAGACATATTTTTTTGCCAAAGAAACTTTACAATCAGTTCGCTTGAATAAATGGCAAGTGGAAAAAAATGATATGCCATTGTGATAGACACTGATATCCGAAGTGTATCGCGTGCTCAGTCTGGAAATAAGATCTGAAAGGTATAAGAACTATTCTAGAAAACCGACTCCGATCGGCTAGAAAATTGTTCCATGCAAAAAAGTTTGATTTCTGGTAGCAAAAAAAAAAAGAAAAAAAAACGACGGTTATCATTATTTTTCGCTTCGACGCGCGCACAATTGCTCATTCGTATTATAGATATTTCACGAAATCACGGTCTGTTCTACATGGACACAGTTCATCGATAAGAGTTAGAAAGTCGATAGCTTGAAAATATGCATATTGAGTGTAATATAACATCATGCGAGATGTCAATCACGCGTCTCTAGGCGCACTTTTTTTGCCCTTTGCAAGGTAACAATCCACTTAGTTTTTCGGTATAGCGATACGCGCCCGTTGTTCCGTTATAATACTTCTGTGCAACGTATACTTTTTTTGCATTTTTTTCGCCAATCATCTGTAAGCAGTAGATATATTCAAGTCGAGTACAAGGTGATATCGCCTCTTTTTTGCTCATGACAATAGTTAGTCTAAAATCATCCGTTTCGCACAATGAATTTGTACACATTTTTCTAAAATCTCGAATTTTTTTGTTTGTTTTTCATCAGTATAACAAAACGAATGCCTTTTTACTTTTTGATAGCATTCATACCGATCTTCAATTTTTCAAAGTATTCCATGTGATGCCGTACCCAGCAAAATAAATACGTGGACTTTCGAGTAACGCTAATGATGAGGTATATTTTGAGTCATTAGGCGATTGATTTTTGCCATCGTGAGAAAGATGATCAATAATCCCAACCGTAAAATTTCAAAAAATAATCTTTTTTCATTCAAAAAGAAAATCTTCAATTTCTTTGGTATCAAACTAATCACGAAACATTTTTTCTTACGAGTATCGTAATCGTAGTTTTTACGGCCTGTTGACATGCAGAAAAGAAGATACATATGACGATATTTCTAAAGAGTGTTTAATTTCGTAGTTAATTACATAAGAAAAAAAAAATCGTAGTTAATACTCATCTTTTTCCTTAGTTACGATTTTTCCGATCCGTCTGTTTTTTTTTCGATCTGTCCGATTCTTCCAACACAAAATGCGTCCCAATGGGTGGGGCCTCACGATAACAGTATTTAAATGTAACGATTGGGATTGAAGAGACGGTTGTCTCGTAGATAACAATATTCATTCATTTCGCTTGCATGGGAATCAATTGCATTGAAGGATACTTTGAAATCAGAGGTTTAAGGGGAGAGGCAACCCTCATTTGTGAAATTTGGCCTGGAAAATCATGAGAAGCTGAAGATTCTTTTATGTATTTCTCAAGCTAAGACTATGACACCGTCGAGACTGTTTTTGAAACTAAAAAATTTTTGACCATATTTATTTCCTGGCTCGCGCTCCCTTCGGCGGATCGCCGAACCCATACGACATTTTCTTCAAAATCATTTATAGTTTCCCTCAAAAAATTCACAGACCTATTCACCAAATTTTGCGAGACTCGATATATTTTTTCTGGGGTCAAAATTCTAAAATTTCTTGTTGATACGCCTCAGAACTCAAAAATATCGATTATCCTAAAAATTTACAAGAATATTTTGGGGTTAGGATTGAAAATTACATCTAAATAATTATGAAAAATTGCAAAAGTCGAATATTCTATCCCAAAAATTAGAAATATATATATATAGAATAATATATTTTTTATGATATATTTTATTGGATTTTGCATATATATATATATAAATATATATATATATATATATAGAATAATATATTTTTTATGATATATTTTATTGGATTTTGCAACTGCTTTCCACAATTCCGATGTAATTTATCAATCACAACAAAAAGTATCCTCGTACTTTCTCGAAATAATCGATGTTTTTCGAGTTTTGAGGCATTTTAATGAGAAAATTCAAAATTTTGAACCCGATAAGATGTACCCAGTCTCACACAACTTGATGAAGCGGTCTGTAAACTGAGGGGAGGGGGTGGGATCTTTTTGAGATATTGGACACAATTTTGTATGGATTTGGTGATCCCACGTAGGGGGTGTGAACCAGAAAATAAGTATGGTCACTGACCACGCCATCGTTTTTAAATCGATAAAAATATACGGAAATGTAAATTTTAGCCCCCCCACCCCCCTCATGATCTTTTAGGTCAGACTTCAAAATCAGAGTTGTCTCTAGCTCCCCTCAATTGGAATATATTTGCGAGTTTATTGATAAATAAATCAACAGAATTTATGCTGACGATTATGAATCTTCAACGAGGCACATATCACTTTGTCGTGTCTTTGTCAGAAGAACTTTTGATAGGAATTTGTCACCAGATTCTTTGATGGTAACACTGATGAGTCATATTTCACTCATGTTCTAACGATACGTTCATCAGTTTATTTTTGGTTTTTTAAATCAATCCAATTTTTAAAGGGGTTTGGCACTGTTTAATCAGTGCAAGATATTCTCGCGACATCCCATGTTTCCATGTTTTTTTTTTGCCGCCAACTAGAAAATAGTGTCGTGCAACTATACACCATTGCACGAGATCGCGTCGTACAAAAATCATACTGACAATTTTTCAAATTTCTCATATTTTATTACTATTGAATCACCTGTAACATCCTGAATTGAAATTTGCTATTGCAGACTACTCATGAGTACAAATCCTATCACATGTACCACTGATACAGTTAGACTCGTATACATTGTGCAGTTATTCAGCTCAGTATGTAGCATGTGTGTGTATGCTTGCGTAATCGATATCATTGATTTTTTTTTTTCGGCACTGAATGGAAAAAGAGAGAGAAAGTGCAGAAGCAACAGCTGATTCGGAACATTGAGCGTGAGTGTACTATATAAAGCCACCATAAGATGAAAACACTCGCGTGATTGATGCAATACGGTAGCAGCAGGGCTCACATGTGGATATAGA
Organism: Eretmocerus hayati; assembly: GCA_029851415.1. Lineage (NCBI taxonomy): Eukaryota > Metazoa > Arthropoda > Insecta > Hymenoptera > Aphelinidae > Eretmocerus > Eretmocerus hayati. Next base: position 110,134,971 of record CM056744.1, read on the forward strand.
TGTGTATCGTCCTATATTTGAGTAGAATTCTCAACTGTTGGGGGTTGCGTGATGGCATTTCTTTTTATACTTTCCCTTTCGAGATTGGGATGTGCGAAAAATACCGATTCATTCTATGGATATTTCAAAAAACATTTCGGGTTGAAAATCATTCATTTGATTCCAAATTGTTGACTTTCGTGAACATATTTTTTGTCCGGGCCCCTGTTTGACAGGATTGTCAAAAATTAAAATGTTCATGGAATGATGGCTCATGAATTGTTGAAATGTTGAGGATGTTGATGTGTAATGCAAGACACTCGTTGTCAACCTTTGGTATTCCTCAAGAGAAAAAAAACCAAATGGAGTGGAGATAAGTAAGAGCCAATTCTTCATTTTCCAAGAAATTGTCATAATGAGAAAAGGTTTTCAAAACCCACTGATAGAAGGTTCTGTATCTGTTGTACCTTCTATGTTTTTTGCAATGAGACAATTTTTAAATTTGTTTCTCTACCAACGATTCTTGATTTGGGATTCCTTCAAAAGTAACCAAAGGAAAAACAATTATCCGTCAATTTTTGATGTTGATTTGCGTGTATCGTCCCTATTGATGAATAATTGGAAACGATTAAATTTTTTACTGGTAGATTTGATTGCATACATAATGTCGTGGGTCAAATCACTTTACAGAATGCGATCATGACATTCACGCAAGACATCAAACTCGTAGATGACAAGAATGATGATTGCGCAATTCAGAAAAGGAGCCCTTTGAAACGCTTCAATTTTTTCTCAACTTCTTTAAATAGGGCTGAATTAGTCCTATAGATTTCCTGCAATATTGAATTGAGCCTGAAATCTTTCAAATTGGTTGAAACATTCTGACAAAATATTTGCTTAATAATCTTAATATAATGTTGATGTCTTAATCTCACAAGGATAATCTTAAAAATTCAAGAAATTCAAGTGGTTCAATATCTCCAAGACACAATAATAAACCAAGTCATTCGCATATATGTAAGTGTATCCAATACGCCGATTTCGTAGGTGGGCACTCGTTGATTTTCGCGCAATTTTTCTTTACGTTTGTTTTGTTGAAATATGAAAAAATTTATGAATTGGACCGAACCCCGATGATTTCTGCGAGTTCCAGAAAATTTATAGTGAGCAAGATATTAAGTTTTCCCATTATTTCTTCTGCACAGGTAAGAAATCACCAACGAAATCGCGTTCGGTAAAACCGGTGCCCAAAATTTTTTAGTCAATTCCTTTTTCGAGACCTTCAAAATTCGTTTCTTGAAGTTGCAAAACCTCGAAGTGGAGCGATTTTTTGAGCAAAATGCGAAGGTCGTTCGCAAATATGGAGGCCAAAATTGGTGGGTACCCAACATGCCCCCCATGCAGTTATCTCGGAAGGGAGTGCAGTACGACTTTTTTTAACCTTTAAAACGTGTTTATAGCGTCAAAATAGGTCGTAAGTAAAGTTTTACGCCGGCAAAAAGCTCCAAATTTCGTTGCACGCCGATAAAAATTATTTTATGCACTTCATCGGCGATTGACCTCGTTTTTTGGGAAAATTGAAGCAGCTTGACTCTAGTCGATCGAAATTCGACTCACTTCAGCTCATTTTGAAGGTTTTGGAAGAAGCTTCAAAATGAGTTAAAGTACATTGGAAAATGTCGAAGTAAACCAGAGTTGTTGAGAAACGTCATGGGGCCATGTTGGGCACACACTTTTGCAAACTCGCAAAAAATTACTTTTTGGGAAAATCGTGATAGCTCGGCTCTGGTTGATCAAAACTGAAATTTTTGGTTCGTTTTAAAGATTGTGGAACAAGCTTTAAAATGCAGTGAAGTGCGTTGAAAAATATTGAAGTGGACCAGAACTATTGGCAAAAACGGTTTATTGGGGAAGGGGGGGGGGACATTTTGTGTACTTACATTATAATTTATGTGATGGCTTCACAAAGTTTCAAAACTTTAATTCAGTCTCACTCATCATCGAACTATATAGTGAATCGTCAAGGCATTCAACTCTCCGCAACTTACACAGTTATCAGCAATATCAGAGAGAGATTCTCAAGTCTGAAGAGATCAAAGTTTAGCCTCATATCAGGGTAACACTACTACGTCGTTCGGTCGGAGGAAATTCATTCCGTGAACTCGTGGTGAACAAACGATGAGATGTTAGGGGTTGTATAGTGTGCGTTGTCAGCTCGTAAATTCAACCTCACGTGCTCTTATATAGCCGGAGGGTTAAAAGTCGAGGTTAGAGTTGGCTTTGCTATGGGCTACATTTTTACTCTACATACATGTGTATGTGTGTAAGGGGTTTATATGGGGTTGAGGTGGGAAGTGTGTCGCGTCAAGAACGAGGAGGAATTTGAAGCATTTGGAGAAGTGTCCTCGAAAAATGGTGTAACGGGGACATTGGAGATTTGAATTTTTTTCTTGCCTACTCAATCGTGGCATTTTATATTTATTACAGTTGATATCATTTCTATACGGAGTGATACTTTTGATGGGAAATTTTTGTGATTTGAATGCAAGGGTTGTGATATCGACGAGGTTTCGATCTTTTTCACTGTGGGGCAAGTCCACGAAAACAAGGATATGAGAGAAAAAGACAAAAATAATTGTTTAATGCCTTTATGACGCTTTAAAAATTCTGGAAAAAATCTCACTTATAGAAAAAGTAATGAATTTCATGATACCATTGAGACACTTGATGAAAAACCATTTATGATTGAATCATGATTGAAAAACGCGAAATTTGCATCCGTGCGACAGTTTTTTGAGGGGAAATTTACCTCACTGTAAACGATTATGACAAGGCCGTTGTTGCATTTAAAATTTTGTTGATAATTTTCAAACAATCTCAATGAGTCGCTTTATAAGTTGAGATTTTTTGCGTTGATCTAAATTGTTGAGAGGGTGGTCAATTATTGGTCCGAAAATGGTCGGACATTTTAGTCCGTGCGACATGGTATTTTCATCTGGTTATCCATCGACCAAGCTATGAATTTTTGAGCTAACAACAGGTTTGAAATTTTTTGGTTAACTGAGATTCATGAGCTAACTCGGCAAATTTAAAACCGAATTTGATTGCCCGTAGATTTGCAGATAGTTGATGAACAAGTCCAATGTACCAAAATCCATGTCCGAAAAATGTCCGTGCGACAAGCAACTTTCATTGATTTTTCACGTCGAACCTATTAACGTGAAAATTCTGAAAAAATTCCTCAGAGTGTCAAAAGTATCTCGGAGAAGTATTCTTGGATCAGAGTCTCTTGAAATTTATTTAGAGCAAAATAGTTTGTTTTCTCATCAAAAACACCTTGCGAATGTCCGTGTGACTGTCGTGGAAATGCCCTGTGGTCTTTGGACATTGACCGCAGTAGATGTATTCTTAATCAATTTTGAACATTGTGAAATGAGCTGAATTTTCACTGGCTTAATTTTTTCACGGATTCTTGATATTTGTCAAGCTATTTGTGCGACTTGCCTCACTAACAAGATGAAAAATCTGGTGAAAGGATGTCATTATAATTATTATTTGTACCGATATGGAAGATTACTCCCAGAATCTTGGATTTTGGTACATTTTCTTCATGCAAGCCTTGTGATAAAGCTTCATTCGCACCAAAATCAACGTCAATGTGGCTACCGCTACTGCACCTTACTCAAGAGGTGAAAAATAAAAAAAAAATCAACGTTAAGGAGGGTTGTCGAGAGGGTTGTTCTCAAGGGTCGATTCGACCAAGCATCAGCTCTAATATTCGTTCTCTCTTTCTCGGCCCGGGCAATATCTCGCAAAGAGCAAGGTAAAGGCGAGAGGACGCTGATGGTATAAGCTCCAACCCCTCATGCGCCACGACGCCGATTCGTTACCATGGAGATATGCGCTCTCTGTTTGTTTGTGCTTTGCGGGGGTGAGCCTCAAGCTTTCTAACCCTCCTCTCGTGTTTTATATATATAATCTTCGTCCTTGCTCTGATGATGCTTTGGTCTGATGGTCTAGTACTCCAATACCCGACACTCAAAACCAAGTATCTTGTATAAGTAGCCCTATATATGTCTGCCCAACCCACCTGCTTAGATTATCTAATTTTTTTCTGGATAGTTTTGATTGGGGAAGGAAATGTTCTGAGTTTAGATAATTTTACCTTGTTTGTAACGTAGATGAGCCCATAATTAATTTGGTAGATTTTTCGTCCTTGATGATTAATATACAAGTTGAATATTTGGTATTGTCGATCTTGAAGATTATTTAGTTCCCCACCATCCTTCAAGATCGACAAGACCAAATAATCAACTTGTAGATGATCCCAAATCGCAGATTTTTCTTTTTATTTCGTGCCAATATGTATGTCATTACGTTATTTTGAGTCTCGAGATTGACGATGTACGAGATATTTGAATATTGAACCTAACCTCAAATTGATAAAATAGTCCATTTATCAATATTACTTGGAGTTGTGCTACCAAATACGATTTTTGTTTACGTAGAGAAGTAATTTCTTATTTCTGCTTCAGTTCTGAAATGCCAAGGATACCAACTTGTCTTGACCAAAAAAAAAAAAAAAAAAAAATGACGGATATCATTATTACCAAAATTCACACACAGGCAACTCGACTATCGCTGATCAGTGCATGATGTTTATATTCGATGAGTACGATTATATTTTTCTATAGCTTAGCGGTATGCTGAATAAGCTTTGGATGGATTTTTGAGGTTATGTTCAATATTTTGACCATGACACTGGACTCAGAGTTGACCAACGCATCTTCAATGGTTTTTGATGGATGTGAAGTTTATCAAGACACGGTGTGAAACATAGGAAATACCCCATGGAATCAATGAGTTTTTACCATATTTCTCGTCATAAAAAATGATACAGAATTCAAACCAACTACATGTAAAATTGCATCACAAATGTTCTCAAATTGACTAGAAAAGAATATACCTGCTACTCCAACTGATTTTACGATCACACACGGTCGTATCATTCAACAAGTGCCTCATTCTCTATCTGAGTTTCTATACCTAATACACTCCTTGTGATCAGTGATCGATGTCCAACACAAGATTAGAAAATGAACATTTAGTCTTCTCTCAAGATTGTTAGAAGAGTGGTTATCGATTTTTTGCAAGCTCAAACGGACGGAAGAAAAACTTAAAGAAAAAGTATACTGGTCGAGCTCAAATGGAAAACGACGAGGACGAGAACAGACATCACCCTTTGCGACTTCTCAAGGGTAAAAAAAGGTTTTGCGTCGGGATTGGAAGGAGTAAGTATAGAAGTCCTGGGACAAGCTATCAACGCCTTCACCCCATATTTCGGTCCACCGATTTTTATACCCTTGGCAAAAAAGGCTCTCTCATCTTTTGGCTGGCTTCGTTGCCAGAGCTCATTGCTGATAGTACTTTCTGGACAAGAATCTGGGCAAGCTTTCATATTTTGTAATTTGTCATGATGGTTGCCAACGAAAGTTTTTCCTTTTTCACTAATTTCAAGCTTGTCTGCAGGGGAGTTTATTAGTTTTTCTTGTTGGCGGATGTTCATGATTTCAATCATGATAGCGATTTATCGTACAAAAATAATATCTCGATAAGCAGAGGAAAAAATTAGGAGCCCTGATTTCTTGATTATGAGGTGAAGTTAATTAACACGTTCGCCGCGGAGGCTGAGATCCGCACTCCCCCCCTCCCCCCCCCCCCCTAGGTGAGGAGGTACTCAATGTCAATTTTTCATATGACCAAAATTCTCAGCACTGGGGGAAAGACAGAGGCCCCGCCGCAGCGAACGTATTGAAGGGATTTACTTTATCTCGGAAGAACTTTCTGATCTGTGGGAAGCGGTCACGTGGAGAATACTTCTTACAATATTTGGAAACAATATTTGAATTATGATTCAAATGCATTGTGAGATGAGATGATTCGTTGGAGGTATGGAATTGCAAAGGGTATCATGATGAGGATCGGGCTTCGGGTAACTTGCCGATTTTTTGTAACCTGTGCCGAGAGTGAATCACATCGAAATTATGCGTAATTTTCTGGAGTACAGTAACGCAATAAAGCAAAACAATTATCTAGTAATGATTTGAAGTCCAAAGATGATTAATTCAAGAAATTTGAAATATTCACGGCAAAATTTGTTACCGAGTGATCATAGAGGCAGCAGATGTCTGAAAAAAGTCCGAGGTTAGTTAGGGGGTGGCATTCGTTGCCCGGGCGGGTGGCAGAGGCTCCTTTTTCCCTTTGGCGACGAGAGCTGAGTTTCTCTTTCGTATAATTTCACCCGCGGAAAAAGGGTGCGCGTGCGCATACTAAAAAGTATCGAGCGCTGGACCGTTCCTACTCTCCTCTAAGTATTAAGATCTGATGGAGCAGGTACTCTAATCTTATTTTTTCCTTCTAAATAAAGACATTGATGTTATATTTTCCGTCTGATGGTGAAATCTTATGCCACTTAAGCCATTTTCTCAACAAGTTCGGTATATTTTGATATTTTTCGACGTATCTTATCTCCATGTTGAAGCTTGTCTCAAGGTTGTTGAAATAATGAACTAGAGTACGTCTAAATTTGACCAACTGAAGCCCCAATTGTTTGGATTTTCCCAAAAAGTGATTTTTGAGAGTTTACAAAAGTGTGTACCCAACTTGCCCCCATCATTTAAAACAATGTGAATCTGCGATAAAGGGCATAAAATCGCTTTGATCCGTTTTTATCGCCGCGCAGCGGTATTTGGAACTCTACGCCAGTCCAAAGTACTATTTCAGACTAATTTTGATGTGGTAAACACGGCCTGAGTGGTAAAAAAAAGCCATGTGGCACGCCTTTCCGAGATAACCATATGGGGGCATGTTGGGTACACTCCGATGTCGGCCTTTATCTCGATTCTCTAATCATCTCCGTGTTTTGCACACAAAACAGCTCCAGATCGGGCTCTTATGATTTTCAAGAACGAATTTTGAAGGTCTCGAGATAAGAAATCGTATGCGTTGCAGTACGTTGAGATTGGTCAAACCAAAAGAATTTGGCACCGGTTTTACTGACAAGGGGGACCCACGAAGTGCGGGTCACCAAAGCTCACCAGACTTTTTTCACAATCTTGTACCACCTAGAGTATGAAGAATCCAGAGTAACTCCGTCAAATGGGCCCTCTGTCCAAAGTTACAGCCTATGACATTAGCACTGCCCATATAGGCACATGTTAAAAAGTGATATATATAGATATACTGACAATGCTAACATTTTTACTCGTAGCTCTGAACAGGGAGTCCATTTGACGGAGTTACTTTGGATTCTTCATATTCTAGGTGGTACAAGAATGTGGAAAAAGTTTGGTGAGATTTAGTGATCCGCACTTCGTGGGTCTCCCTTGTGAGTGCAATTTCCTCGGTGATTTCTTGGCTGTGCACAAGAGAAATGGAAAGTGTATTTGAAATTTTCTGGGAAACGAAGGAATGATTCCGGGTCGATCTAAACCACTTAGTTTCTGCTATTTCAACGTAACAAACGTTGAGAAAATTTGTGAAAAGGTCAGCCAGTGTCCACTTTTGAGATCGGAATATCGGGGCAAGTTGGGTGCAGATAGGCCAGTTGGGTACACTTACTTCAAAACACCTGATTTTGGTTTACAATCAGTACAAACGATTAGATAAGATCAAAGTCATCAAATAAATATTGTTGTCAACAAATTTATGCACGGAAAACTTAGAATTTTTCATAGAATTAGTGATTTTGGCTCAAATTGAGCTCAGCTAGTACTTTGACCTCAATTATTCATGAATTTAGTAGATTTTTATTGCACAGTTTGATAATGGAAACAATCAAAATGAATCTTAGACATTCTCTGACTAGGAGAGTGTTTCAGATCCGGATCACGGATTTGGCTGAAACTCTGGGAATAGTCTTCTTTCAGCGCCAAAATATGAAACCCACAATTATAGACCCTAACGCTCAAGCGTTTTCGAGCTACAGCCAAGGACATTAGCATTGCAGGAATACCTATATGTATTATTTTTAACATTGGCCTATATGAGCAATGCTATTGTTATTGGCTGTAGCTCGGAAACGCTTGAGCGTTAGGATCTATAATTTTGGGTTTCATCTTTTGGCGCTGAAAGAAGACAATTCCCAGAGTTTTAGCCAAATCCGTGACCCGGATCTGAAACACACTCCTGGTGAGCTACTATAATAGTAGATGCACTTGATGACAGTAAAAAAAACTCCCAAAATCACAATCGTTGAAAAAAAGCCACAACAAAAATAAATTCAGAAAAGATGCTACAAATTAACAGCAAGAAGTATAGAAAAGATGAAAAGAAATGTATTGGAAGACTAATTCGGAGCTCTCTGGCTCACCCTCACACACATTCATTTATCAACACATATACACATTAACACAGATACATGTACACAGATAGTCAAAGTCTCGTGGGTCATGGGGGGTAGGAAAAAAATAGCGAGGGTGGAATGCGAGAGAGCGGACGGGTGGACTATGGGTATTATATTGGGGGGTTTCACGATGAGATGCGGAGCTGCTTCTTTTTCTCTACCCCACTTGGAATATAAAAAAAAAACCCCGATCGATATTAACTCTTTTCTACCCACCGTGCGCGCGCTGCCTGCTTTTTTTTATCCTAACTTTGATGCTATATATCAGCTCTACGAGCCAGGACGATTCATCCTATGTCTGACGTTGCTCGGTATTCAAATTATTCTTGAATTTTTTGTTTGGATTTAAATGATTTCTTTCAGTTGCACTTACCTGGTGATTATCAAACAAACTTTTTAGATTGTTTCTTGGATTTTGAAGTGACAAAAATTTTAGGGACATTTTATACCCAGAATTTTTGTATTTTTTGAATCACTCTTTATTGGTGATTTGATCCATTGGCAGTGAAATGCTGATTTAACTTTTTTTTCTTTAAATTCCGAGTACACATGGTGGACGAAACATCAAAACTTATCTTCAAAACTCCACGTTAACTCATTGCGGGATACAGGTGTATCACTCGGATGTAAGAATTCTGGTCTCATAATTGGCGGAACTGCAAAAAGCTACAAAAAAGGCTTACCAAAACTACAATTTTTTCCATTGTCCGATTTTACAAAAGCCACGGAAGAAAAAGAGTCACAAAGAGTAAGTATCAGCCTTGCTTCGCGTCAATTACGACATAACAAGCTTCCTAAGGTTATATCTTCCACTTTATTCTATCCGACACGAGACCATAAGACCACAAAACGAGCAGCTGCATAAATCCACCATGCACGGCGCCACTCCACACACATACAAACACATACAAATATAGAAATACATCCTTTAACATGAAATACATAGCTTCATCAAGCGAATCATCGTCCATCAGGTCTTGTATACCACTTTGACTTGGAAAATATCTTTTTTTCGGGGTAACTCTATATCTGAGTTACCTCCTCAACAGGTGCATTTCAGTTGAAAATTCAGCGTCAGAAGCCATAGTAACTAACAGAAATTTAGAAATGAAAAATTTGACCCAGAATTATGTATATGCAGGTTTTTGAGGCGTTGACGCACCTGTGGTTCCATAATTGTCCTATTATACATTGACCCATATTAGTATTAGTCTCCTAGTAGGCTATACTCAACACGTAATTTTGGAGTGTATGACAAAAGGGTCGAACGGATACAACACGCCAAAGAGAATGTGATATGATTTCGTGCATCACGAAGTTTTTTGGACTGTGTCAATGTTACAATGTGAGGGTATTTATGGCGGTGACAAATTGCGTGAAAACGGGGCTATTATCGCATCATCATCGTCATCATCATCATCATTATCATTGTATTATACCAGAATTATATGACACTGTTTGGTTATATGATAGAGAGGTTTATGATGAGTGGCTAGTTGAATTTCGACCATTTTTAATACATATAAATAGCAATTTGGCTTTTTTCCCAATCGGGAGATCGGTCATTATAACACCGTGCCAGGATTGGCTGTAATTTGATTTGACAAGTGTATAGTTTGGAGTATTCGTGTGTCATGATATTTGACTTATGCTAATCGAGTTTTGATTCAAGTGTTTGCTTTACGGTATGTAACAACATTACTTGGGCAAACATCTCGGGTAACACATGGAAGTGTTTAGAGTGAATTGAATGTTTGCTTTTGCAATCTTACACATGATGTACATGTTCTATTTTTCAACAACTTTTCTTACAAGTATGAATTCGTAAGTGTGAAGTCCTAGATTATTGACGAGATTGATAAGATTCCTGTACTTATTAAGTTTAGCAAAAATTCTTCTTCTATAAGATTGTAATTGTCTGAATAAAAAAGAAAAGGAAGAAAAAAAATTTCATCCCCGAAGTCTTATGCAGAAACTTGAATTCATCTAAGAGCATTGCTTGCATCGTGGCCAAGCTAACTCGATCGTCAGCTGCATAAACAAAGCAGAAGAGTATACGTTCATCGTAGAAGATAGGCAATGCACACATGAAATTTTCTTCGCTCATGATATACGACTCATACTTGTACACCTTTTCTGGGGTTCACAGGAAGTGATAAACTTAGTGATAAGTCGGATTGTGAATGTGTGCATCGTATATCTAAGGAATATCTACTCTTTTAGGTTGCCTGGATGCAAAAATACATGCTGCTATTGAGAAAGCATCATGAAATCCAATTTTGTTTAGATGAGTTGCAAATACGAAGATTCCTTCATCTACAGCAACCCACATTCTATGATTTAATGATAACATTCTCATGCATATACTGATAAATTATTCAAATTATTACGGATGTGGTGGATACGCAGGTTCTTACAATAGTTCTGCGGATGATTTTGTACTTATATAATTTGAGGTTATGGGGCAAGTAATGTGGAAGTGGGAAATTTAGGTTCCTATCATATTTTTTGACTATTTTATGAGTTTACCGTGGACAAACTATCGCAAACACACCCTTATGATGGTTCCAATGGAGACAAGTTAGACAGACTTATTCACAAGGAGAAGTGCAACCTTGCGGATCTTGGATTCGTCCCAAACTCTGGGAATCATCTTGTTCCAGTGAGAAGTGAAGGTATCTCCAAGGTTCCTCCTTTGGTCCAATGACCTCCCTGTCCCACATACAGCTATGGAGATTAGCATTGGCTTTATAGGCCCATATTGAAAAGTCGTACATACATATAGTTATAATACCAATGCTAATCTTCATAGCTATGTCTCAGGATAGAAGACCCTTGGGATGGAGCCCTTGAAGATACTTCCATGCATTCCTCACCAAAACAAGATGGCTCTCAGAGTTCGTAGATACGGAGTCAGGACCTACAATAAAGTTCCAAACTTTGCGGGTCCTGGATTCGCAGGACCTCATCTCCTTGTTTGTTTTTACTATTCAATGTCAAGATTCTGATGAGTTACTGAGAGAGTACCAATCAGGTACTCGCCATCAGAAGTATTCTATGATTGAACGTTGATGGATATTTGTATGGAGGAACAACAAATAGGTTCTACTTCCTTTATGTATCATCAAGCTGCTGTACAGGTACCGTCAAAATACCGAGAAGATGTTTTCGTCACACGTCCAGACGTACTTACCTTGTGCCGATCAAAATAACGCAGGAGCAACGACAGAATGTAATTGAGATACTATGAAAATACTAGGCAGCCATTGATGAAGTACTCTATGGCCCGAATTTATATTCGTAATTCGGAGTCCGGATAAGCTAATCCGAGGCGCCACAATCGGTGCGGCGCGTTCGCGAATCTATTAGGACTGGCGGTTGTGGCGCCGCGGATTAGCTTATCCGGACTCCGAATTACGAATATAAATTCGAGCCTATGAGTTAAACAGTCCATAGAAACTATGAAAATCTCGCTGAGGTACTGATGAAGTACCCCAAAAGTACTGACAAAGTGACAAAATGCTGACGAGATACCGTGAATAAGAACATGAGACAGATATTGGTGGAACCATGGAAAGGTATTAATATAAGTACACAAAAGTTCCTTTGTAGTACAGCAACTGATCAAGTGCCGAGAAAGTGTTGTGGGATACATTCCGAGAGTACTTTCATAAGCCTAGCCATATCAGTGTTGCCATGATACCAACGAAGTGCGTGTATCGATATTGATGAGGCACCAACTCTGGTATTCATAATTATTTGTTGACCGAGGGTTAGAGTTTGATCCGCACGACTATGAATACCAGAGTAAATGGCGCAAGTACACTGCAGAGATATGACACGAATAGCGCAGCAGTACCGACAAAGTACTGCTGACGTACCGGTAAAGTACTGCCAACGTACCGGCAAAGTACCGCTGAAGTATTTCTGAAAGTCATTCACCGATGAGATACTTCACAAGAATAGTCACACTCAAGAATCCTGGCTAGGAGATTTTCAAGTCCTGTTGTGCAGGTACCAATATATGTATAGGCCAGGGTTTGTAACGAAATCAATTTTGAATTTCGTTGAATTTCGTTGAGTACCATACCCTGCCCGGGTCGAGCGGTTATGATGATCACAATCTTGATGATTATCGCAAAGAAGAAGGTTGAGATATATTTCCAAGGTAGATCTGGATAAAAACCTCAAAACAACGAGGTGCAACGAAATTCAAAATTTATTTCGGTATAAACCCTGATATAAGCTACCACAAGAGTACAATCCATCGAGTTTGGTTGGTGAAGTACCGATCAAATACTCAAGCATTGAATGCTCCGTGTGTAGTTTTTTAATACTGCCGATTAAAAATCTTCTATTCCATAGACGCAATAGCGCCAAAACGCCGGACACTCCCCCCCCCCCTTTCAAGACTTAGAAATATCTTCGGGTATCAAAAAACTCCAAAATACTTGTATCCTAATATCAAGGGGAAGCTTAAAAATGCTCTTGAATTCAAGCTTGAATGTGACCCTTGGGGGCTTTTGGAGGTCGAATCGAATTTTGCAAAGAGGGTTCCTATTTATGTTCTCGGGTTGTGGAAGAACTCAACATTTCACATCCAAATATGTCTTTTTGCTTATTTTTTGGATGACCCATGGGGATCATAACTACCAGGACAGGGACTCAACGACCAGAGTAAGAGCAATAGTCTAGATTAGGAAGGTTCCGAGGAAGGTTCTCCCCAGGAAAATCTCTCGGCCTCATTTTGACCGTTAACCTGTGACCTTGAGCGTAACTTCGACTTTGGTTAGGGACCAACTCGATTTTCAATGTCATTATCACTGTTTGTACACTGGAGCCTGAAAATGTGACGCATTTTTGGTCCCGATACAACTTTCTGTAGATTCCATAGAAGACCTTTTAAGGTCATCTTAAGGTCACAACTCTCTAAATAGTGGTTCAATGTGTAGAGCTGAGACAATAATTTGGATCAGGGGAGCTATTCTCGAAATAAAGACCCCAGACTCCATTTACCTCGCAACCTGTTACCTTGAGCATAACCTAGGTTATAAAATCTGAGAAGAGATGTCCAATACCAGTCCATCTTTGAGTCTTCTCTTCGATTCTAGGAAACACGTGCTCTAAGGTTCTTTGATAAACGGAGCCATTTTCGAGTCTTGAAGGAGGAGTCTGGGGACCTTTGAGACCATTAGTTCCACGGATATCACTTGAATAGCAGCTCCACGCTAAGTACCTGAGCAGTACTTCTGCGGGACTTTGACGGTACTTCACCGGTACTACCGCGGTACTTCATCGGTACATTGGCAAGGGTGGTATTGGTTCCTCTCAACTATCATTTTATGGAGATCAAGACGCCTTCAAATTTCAAAATTGATAGTTTCATTAATGGTTGTGACTCAAAATGATAGAAGATTTCGAACGAATTTCATCAACCCTCAGGCTGCCGGCTCGGCTCATATATGTGAGCCGTCCATAACCTTGCATAATCTTCGTGACATATCGAATGTTTCTACGAATGGAGTTTCTAAAAATGCAGGCAGTCTAAATATTAAAGGTTCCATATTGGACACAATTTTACAGTATTTTAGTTGACAAGATCTCCTAGACAAAAAGTCTGCAACTATTCAAAGAGTTGCTGTGAAGACTAGACTGCATGGCTTGTTCAGAGCACAGCTAGAAAATCCTGAGCGATCCAGCAGGTTTTGATTGCATTACTTGCGAGGCTCGCGCTCTTGACACAGATAGAACAACAAGTCTTGGGGTAACTCATAGAACAGAAGTAGGAAAAAAATACGAGAAATGCAGTAGACCCAGTTAACCGGAGGATTGAGGCCCGTTTAAAAAGTACGATACGGTTAGCCACTCTAACAAGACAATCACCTCATTGAGAGTATATAATATATATAGCTATATATGTATGTACAAAAAGGGCCTCGGGCGCCGCCGACGACGAGTGTTTTACGAGGTGCATATGTGTGCTATTGGAGGTAAAATACTGAGACGCACCTGTCGCGCTTCTGCGGTTCCGTTCCGTTCTATAATACTTTTAGATGCCCGAGGCACGTGTCCCTCGCGCGAGCTGCACGCGACAACAAAACGAGTATATCTTGAAGCTATCATTTTTATATATATATATATATGTGTGTGTGTGTGTGCATCTCATCCATCTTTCCCCTCCCGCACTATAAAGCTATAATACACACTCTTTTTTTAAAGCTTGATAGCCCTGAAAAGGGGAGCTATATATCTAAATGTTTCTCTGGTAGCTCGTGTAAGAATCGAGGTAAGAGTTGTATCTTCTTCATTTTTGATATGTCCTAGTATTCATTTTCATAAGTATATCCTTCTGTAGAGAGAAATTTTTAGGTTAGGTATTGAAATTTTTGATAATTTTTTATTAATCACATAAAAAAATATGGCAAAATAGATATCGGGGTAGGTTTATGTATAAGTGTCCTTAGCTCAGGTAGTTAGAAAATTTGAGTAGAAAGATTAATGAATACTAAGTAAGAAAAAAAAATCGAAACTCCAGTCTGACCAAACAAGTCTAGAAATGCTACTAAGCCACCCCCAGCAACGAACCTGCAATGCCATCGGCAGAAGCGCCCCTTCTGAATGTAACAGTCGTTGGCGCAGTCTCAGAGTCTCAGTTGGGGGTTCCCCTGAGTTCGCTTCAAGATACAACTCTCAACCCCTTCTCGATTCTTCCCCGTTATATATGTACTCTCACTTATTGACTTTCCGGACTCTCATCGTTGCCTGTGGCTTTGCACCACCACCTAAAACTTGACACGAGCATGGCTGCTCGTTGTCGTATCTTTTACCCCCCTCTCGACGATAAAATGTATTTTGCCAAGTTCGTATATCACTGACCAAGCATTGTGACTTTATATCTCAAGCTCTACCCTATTGTTCTTATTTTCGAATTCATCATCATTGACTATCACAGGATTTATCTCAAAAATCGAATGCATCCGACCCGCCCACGTTCCCGCACCTTTGCCCTTCATATATGTATAGTTTGTAAATGTTATCCATAGTGATGTAATAGTTAGTTTGATAATAATTCCTCTTACCCAAACATCCGTGGTAATATTTTTTTTAAGAATTTGAAGGACCATTCAGTATTTTTTGTCGAGTAAGAACTATGGTGAGACTACTTTGGATAATGAAAAGGTCGATAAATTGGGTATGTTTCTGTGTCATAAATCAAATTTTTTACGTAATGAGAAGGTAAAAAGTGCTGAAACAATTGTTTACGATAGAAGATAGTTGATTAATACTGGAAATTAACATTTTTGAAAGTCACCGGTGTGCTATGTTTCTCACCCCTTCTGTGGATCGATTCCAATTTCAATTTGACGTTCAAAACTGCGGAATACAAGAATTTCTCATCTCCGACTTCGAATGTTGAGAGATATGTAGAATTCTATATGACGCCGGGGCAACCGTATATGGGTGATTCTGAGATAACTTATGCATCTGATGTTCTGGCCTCGCATTCATATTAAATGACCAAATATGATGAGTCTAACGATGATATCTAGTGTATTACATTGAAAGGTAGATGTCCCAATAGTTCCAGGAGCGGATATAAGTTTAATGTGGACCTGAGCTTACCAAAAGTGGTCAAAATGTCCTTACCATGGCATGTCCTAAACCGGAGTTGCACATTTCAACCGTGTAGTTTACCGAGATATTCATTTAATCTCGGTTCCGCACCACTCAAACATCAAAGTTGGGTCATAAAAAGGTGATATCATGTACAAATCGAGTATCAAGTCTCACTTCAAAATAGTCAAAACACAGCCGACATTCTGTCCTGGAGTTTTGCAAATTTTTCGAATGCTTCTCGATAATTCGACTCGGGGTCAGCGAATCGCTTCGAATGGCTCTCTAGAACGGCGGTAATTGATTCCTAATACACCAAAAAACAAAGTACTACCACCAGCGGAATGATGAAGTGAGTGAACAGCTTCCCACGCGATGATTTATGGACAATTTTTCCGGTGCAAAATAAGAACTGTCCTTACCGTGGTCACTGGCTCTCGAACACTATGCAACGTCAAGGTCCAGAAATTTTTTTACAGTTTACTCTCACCGTAAAAATGGGCCATCTTTTCGGAAAAAACGATCCGTTTCGATTTACGCCTTTGAGATCAGTTTTCGTACCAAAATGTCCTTACCGTGGCAAAAATATATCGAAAATTGCTCATATCTTTTACATAGATTCACTAACGTTTATGCCCGTCTGGGAATTAGATTGTAAAACACCTAGGAGCAGTCAGATTGCAGCTATATTTCAACTAGTCAATTTTTGGTCCAAATCCCGACTCCCGCCGTTTTTGCCCTCGAAATATCTAAGTTATCTCATAATCACCCATAAAATAGCCTTGGTGATGTTACGTAAAATTCACTCTCCTTCAGAATCCGTTGTCAGATGTATAGATCCAAGATGAGACTTTTAATTATTCTGCGTCAGATAATGATAAAAAATTTTTGGTCAAATCTGACAATGGACTCCAAAATGCAAAATATTGCACTCGGCGCCGAGTTTGTGAAGCTATTTGCTCGCTTGTCAATGAGTAATTTTCGGTCCGAGCCGCAGGTGAGGGTCTAAATAGTCACTCGGAAGCGGGAAATCTCATGGGCGATAAGCGCAATAGTATATACATTAGGGTGTGTCTACAAATGAAGCCATATGCCAGCTCACGGCTCATAGGCAAATCATCAAATTTGAGTTGGCTTGTGCATTTTTACATCAGTCTGCTACAAGATCGTCTATCGTTCTTGATCTGAATTTCAAGTTCTGTTTTGGATCAGTTGGTAACGTTATAGAAACGCCGAGCGTACGCCAGCTCATGGACTTCATTTATGAACACACCCTTACTGCTCTATGCGCGTGAGCTCAGTTCGGACGCTAATAGGAAAGTTTATCTCTCGAGCGAAGTGAAGGAAATGAGACTTCTGCGCCCGAAATGAGCCTATACGAGCACAGGACAATTATAATTTTTCATCATGTGAAATCCTAAAACCATGTTTGAAAGTGGCATTTTTAGGTTAGAAAGATGAAAGAAGTATTCTATGAGATTTGATAATGAGCACCCAACTATTGGAGAATTGCACAATGTAATGCGGGACGCCTACAATCTCATTTCTTCCATTGGAACAACTCACGAATTTCACGAATTTCTTATGCAAAAAATTGTCAAGGATATGCTGTGAATTCTCCATGCACAGATTAAAATCATCGGTCACAAATATATTTGATATAATACTGTTTTAGAAATCCATTATCTTAATTCATTCCATCTATTTAGCTCTCGTATATTCCTTGTCATTGGATAAATTCACGATTGAAAGGTGATGGGTTACACCTTGATCCCAAAAAAATATCCCGAATGACATCAGTCAGAAAAGCAATCATTAAAATAATTTTTCATCAGAGTATGAAAAGGAAAGAGAGAGCATAAGATCAAGGTAAACAAACATCGGCAACACGTGACAAACCGTTTTATCCATCATGACGACGTCGTAGTGTAATACTACGTACGTGGGCGTCACGGGACTACATATATAGAAGAAAAGTTGAATGGAGACGCGTGAATGGAGGTCTGATATACGAATGAAGGCATATACACGAGTGGGAGGTAAAGTATACATGGATATAGTATGGCGGGTGAGCCAGGAGGAGGTGTGCGCTCACGTGCCGATTTTATTCGTGAGATATCGATGACAAAATGCGTGGGAGGAGGACCCCCCATCACATAACAACATACGATTCAAGCCTTTCATAGAAATAATCGGGTTTTATCTATGATTTTGATCTTGGAAAATTATTTGATTTGGAGGTTATGACAAATCATGGAGTCTGTGGAAAGCTCATGCGGAGGTGGATATTGATCGTTCTGAGTGTTGGACCCGTATCATGGTTACATGATGCAAGTGAAATTCCAAAAGTATAGCCGAGGAAGTAAAAGTGAAAGTTTATTGGGTACATATTTATATTGGTTCTTGATGCATGTAGGCTTTTTGAATGAGCTATGAATATTGATGATAATGTTGCGTGACAGCTTGATGACATTTTAGATTTTCTGGGTGACATTGTGCATAGGTGTATAACTGTCGTAATTTGAGCTTTGGCTGGAACGATTTTCATCATGACTTACAAGCAAACTTTTAGAGGATATCAATCGATGGACACTTCAAGAAGACTTTGAGTTTTTTCTACGTCTTTTTAATACTAGACACGTGAAGTGATTTTTTCCCTTCAATGAACATTTTCATAAAGGAAAAGTAATTGTTTCCCCTTGATGCGCGGAATAAATCTTGGTTTCATTGCCTGATTGAATGTTGAAAAAATTCTTACATTCCATTTATGGGACCAGAAACTCTTGAATTCTATATATGGATTATAGCACATGGATATGGTTTCATCCTTGGATGATTATCACCTCATCTGGATCAAGATACGATGTATTTTCAGTTAAGTAAATTAAATTCATCTATCGTCTTGAATTTTTGTTCGGGCAATGATGGAAAAATCCAAATAATTAATAAGAACTTGGAGAATTTGAGTTTGTCATATTACCGAATAAATCGATGACAGATCAGACGATAATTCGAATTTCGATCAATATTTGGTTACGATCAGATTCTACAGAATCTTAAAAATTGGATTTGGCACTGACATGCACGACCGTGTAGATCCAAATCGATGGATGTTTGAGAAAACAAGACTTATACCTCGACTTATACATCCTTTCAATAGAATGAAGGTCAATAATTGTGAAATATCAACCTTCAAAAATCAATATTATAATAAACTTCCGAATCATGGTTCAAAAGTTCCCATGACTCTATACTACATCCGCTCATCATAACAGTTTCCAAGCCATCCATGTATTATTATTATACCGGAACCTGATCATGAACCTGATGTCTTCTATATTAATACTCATCCGTGAGACAGATGATGGTAACAGAAAAAAAAACAAGCTGGATAATGATCGACGATCGAAAAGTGGATCGTCGCACGGAAATGGCCCAGATACGCCCAGATATGTATGCAAGTCAAGTATAACACCACATCCAGATGCCGTATTCTCATGGTGACCTTGGGACTCTCAAATAATAACGGAATCGGTTTGTATACCTCTTGGAAGGGTTTCTGCAATATATATCGATCGCCTTTGGCGTGTAACAGATGGTATCCCGGATACTATACATATATTTTCAAAAAACGGATATGCGATTTTTGATCGGGACTTTGCAATTTGTATATATAATAATACGAGAGGAGGTCAAAGATTCTGCTTGTGAGATCCTTTTGTTTGATGGGCTTGGAGAACTGTACATCTCGATATTTATCGCCACGGTCGATCATTATTTTTTTTTCTACCTGTCCCTGTATAAGTAACCTGTCCCTGAATGAGTTAACTCCAATCTATCTCGGAAACATTAATTATTGATCGAAATCGTGTTTTGAAACGTTTTCAAGTAGTTAGATCTATAACATTCTATCATCATAAACATCAGTAATTATTAGCTTCTGTCGGCACACTTACAGTTTTTCTCATCAGAATACGTTTCCAACGTGAGTAATAGGGGTGAAAAATCGAGATATTAGAATTTTGAAAAGTTTTTGTTTTGTTTTCTCATCCATCGTGACTATATATAGGCGGCTGTAGGCCAAAATAATACAAATCCATTCCAGATAAGCCTTACATGACACATCCCCAAAATCGGTCATAAACGACAAACTGGGGTCAAATTGACCCCAAGTCGAAATGTTGATACCTTTCGGATTGTATCGAGGATTTCACCTTGGAAAAATATTTGTAAGTAATGTAGAATGCTCCTCAAAACAAGGCGCTACAATGACAGAGCCTGGATGGCTGCCCCAAAAATTTCACATATATTTGATGTAGAAATTTTGCAACAATTCAAGAAATTTGGATATGTTACCGTAAAATGAGCAACTTTCTTCCTTCTTCATGAATAGCTGCTGAAATTAGCTGGAAGTTTGTAACGAATATTATACTTTTAGATGCATCTTCCACCAATAGCCAACCTTATAAAAGATAATAATTTTAGAATAACGGAAAGAAGAAAATGGAGTTTTTGCACCCAAATGGGGTTATACTGAAAACGTAAACTTGTAGATTTGATAGTGATGGGATGAAAAATTATCCTAACCATGGCAACAGAATGCCGCGCATCGACAGAAAACAATGAGGCTCCGGATGAAAATGGATGCGCTTAGATGACACACCGGGGTCAGGCTGACCCCATCCGAGATTACGTCTGACGTACATGAGACTAGTGGCGCAAGAGCACGGCCCAACTGCACCAACTGATAGTTAGAAACTTAAACTGGAGGTAAATAGCGTCGTGCCAAATTTTACGTACAAAAAGACGCAATGGGGTCAGACTGACCCTAGCCAAAACCACGTCTGGTTTAGGCAACTACGAGTTAGTGGCGTTGTGTTCATTGTGACTACACCAACCGATAGTTGGAGACTCAAACTGAGAGTAGATGAGACAAGGCGGTCAAAATTCGACAAGTTTGATATCGGAACAAATTTTGAAAATTGCCATGGGTCATTTTGACCCACGATGTTATTCGAGGGTTAAAAATCTAGATTTAGTGGTAACGATAGAAAATACAATATATCAATTTTAGTTTAGCATAATTCTTTTGCTGACAGTGACTTTTTGAGAATTTTTGCATTTTTCCGATGCATGACAGAAAAAATAACGACCAATTATTGTAAATCGATGTACCCTCTCTAGAAGGGAACAAACTTTAGTGAATGGGTCAAGTTAAAAAATACTTCAGAGAAATTATTTTTGAAAATGTTATTAGTTCCAACCGTTTTTGAGTTTACGGATACAAAATTACCAACAGACTCATCCATTGTTATCGATACATCGTTCTGTACACTTCTGCAGAGTCTTGAAGTTCTCTCTTTGATGATTTGCACCTGACTTTCAGCTAACAACTGCCCAAATTCGAATCACACCCAATTTGTAAAATGATATTGTGTCTAGTTATAGAGCTCAAAAGCGACAATTTTTGAGACATAGTTCATAGTATCATACAACAATGGAGAAACTAGAAAAAAAAATAGATGTCCCCGCACGGAAGAGCTAGTATTACTCGCAAGGTTCAAGTTTTGAAATGGTCAGCCAGCCAGCCGCAACCTTTGAAAAGGGCTCTATACACTATGGGCGATAATTGAAACTCATTCGGCGAAAAAAGTGCCAAATGTCGGCGCGTGCCCTCGGACAACCTAGACTACTCGTTCACTATTCTTTTTTTTTTTTTCTTCTTCGATACAGTCCGACTTATACACGGGTAGTTGTTTTTCGTCATCCGCATGGGTATTATAGTTGTGAAGATGCTGACAGCATATGTCGAAAATTGGCCGTTTCCGTGCTTTGAGTCGCGCTGCACACCTCATTTGATTGAGTTCGGTTTAATCTTGAACACTTCTACAAACATCTTGAATTGTCAAATATTAGAAACTTTATTGATCAAACTGAAGCTCATGCATAGTTCGAGGGGCGGATAATAATCCACTGACGGTCAGTCTTGCAATTACGATTGTTTTTTCTTCTATAAACTCCGAATATTAATATTCCAATTATATTTTTTGGCTTAGATATGATGAATAAGAATCAAATTTTTCTCTCTGTGGAGGGTGAACTTCAGGGATGAGTCGGGATTAAAATGATCAATTCCTGGATAAACGATCAAAGTGTCAGTTTTAATAATGAAAATAGTTCCACAAAACCAAACACGATTCCGTCGAACGAATTTCGTGCTCCATTAATATATTTATATATTAAAAACTCATTATTGACAAATTGCGTAAAAGTCCCCTTTATACATCACACTGGTCTGATCAATTTTCACTTTAAAATCGTACAGCTATCCTTATTTTTCTACATATTTCACTGAAAAACTGTGACGAATTTACAAATTTTTACGAATTTTTCATACACATCATACATATGCCAATGTCAGCAAAATAACTTATATATTACTCTCACAGTCTGGGATGATAATTTATCCTAATCAATTCGACACCAAAAATTAGAGTAAAATTCTAGTCGATAATATGGTAAATTTATACTCCAAGGTGTTTAGTTACTTTCACGCCAGTGACCAAAGAAAAAAAATATCTAAAATCGTAGAATACAGTAGAAATCGATGATCGAAAATTGCTCTTGTGCTTTTCAATACCGGTCAAGATGATAATTATATCTGTCACAGGACTATTATACAAAAGTCAGTCTCGTAGTTAAAGTGTTACACAAATATTATTAATAGGTGAGTTGTGAGGTAGAGTTAAATTTTGTAGTATACGGTTTCATGGCCGCCGGAAAAATTTTTCCCTTCATTTTTGCATTAACATAATTTTGAATGTAAATCTACAGTTCGAATAAGTTCTCAACTGATAGCGTGATTACATACTGGATCGTTGTGTATGTGAATTATAGAGGTGAAAAAAAACACGATTAAATAATTAAGATGATAACTTGAGTGATTTTCTATTTTTTTTTTGGGATTTGAATTGAAAAATTAAATAGATCTGCAATATAGAAGGAAATGCGATTTCCGGTGGTGTCGAATCGACAAGCGAGGTTGTATGAGTTATCAGTGAATTCATCACCAACTAGAACCTTATATTCTTCCCGTACAATCTTGTTATCATTATATTAAAATATTACAAATTGTATTTCTATACATGCGAATCCCCATTATCCCAAATATACTCAATTTTTTTTTACAATTTATAAAATTCTGAATTTGTACCATCTGTCTCATTACAGCTCAGGAATTTGAACCATGCATTTCTGCATTATTGATACGAACAATATAATCTATACATTTATTTGAGTTGTTTTATCGATTGCAATTTCTAAAAAATTTTATATTCGAAATAGCTGTCATACACTACTTTAAAATAAATGGTGAAAGTAGCCTTCCTCTAGATTTGAATTGATCTGTATTTAAAAATTGATTTGTGATCACTTTAAACTTACTTCCAGAGATTTTGATATTATTCTGAAAAATATGTTTTTGATACAATATTTTGATTACCTTTGACCAGTCATCACCACTAGAAAATAGATCCTATAGTTAACGTGCTATTTGATACGATGCGCACGTAATTTACAATTCTCGAGTAAATCATTGATGATTCAGTATCAAAATCCGTTGGGCAGGAAAAATTCATTATTTGGTCATCGAAGTCTTGCAAAACTATGTTATTTTGATCTGAACAGGTTCTTTTATGAAATATTATTGCTTCGACTAATTGCAATGGGCATTTCATGTTCAGGAGTACTAAATTGACAAAGACAGATCATGTCATAAACTATTTTTTGATTATACTTTACAATTTTTCTTTTACAATGAATCGAACTTTTTCCTATAGCTTCGTCACATATTAAATCGCAAAAACGGATTTTCTTCTGAATGATGATCAGATAATTAACCCGCTCACTTCGGGCCCCACTCCCCAGCTTCTGATAAATTTTCTCATGCGAAAATAGTCAGTAACTAATTTTGATGATGAAAAATGGCAGAATTACAAAATTGGGAATTTTCGGGTTTTTCCGTTTCTTCTACAAAGTAGGAGTATATACAATGTGACCGCGATATTTCGGCCAAAACATACATGAACAGGTGCAGGACATGGAAATAACCTCCAAAGCTTGCCTGAAATATCGTGATCACATTGTATATCTCTATATAGAGACTTCATTGGTGTCGGAATATACATTCTTCGTATCGTCACAGATTTTTGAGAATTTTTTCAGATTTTTATGATGTATCTATACGAGTAAAGTTATCACAAATAACGGTTTTAGGGCATGTCCACATCTGTGAACAGTTTTAGTGAGCGGGTTAAGCTTCATTTTCATACCTATTACTTCATGAAAACAGAATGTCCATGTTGCAACCACAATGCATACATTAGTTTCTACGTTATGCCCCAATATATTGTGTCTTCATAAAACACTTGCGCAATCTAGGTATCATCCGAAAAAAATTCGGTGATCGAAGCATCGCTTTTATATCATCAAATCTATAATGACGTAATTATACACAAACTGTACATCAAGTTCATCATACTATAGAAACTCTACCTGAATTTTCTTATATCTATTCTTATTGTGTAAGTATACAACTATAGGATTCTTGTGTCTATTCAAATGTGTAGGAAAAAGTTTTGCATTTGCCATTGCTATTTTTTTTTCTTAGCTTTGATATCAATATGCAATATAAATTATTGAACATGTTCTAGCGTATAAAATGAAACAGAACATGCATTTATGCATATTTATATATGTAACAGATGTTAATTTTTTTTCAAAATATTCATTCGCAGAGGGTAGGAACTCAAACCGATTATTTTTCAATCTGCAGTTGATTTTATGCACCATGTAAAACATAATTTTGCGGGAAAGCAGCCATTTTTTTCCTTTCCAATAATAGCAAATTTATTGCCCTTGAGATCAAAATGAGAACAAGGACTGCCACTTTGATATTCTTTATTTCGGAAACGCATATAAAAATTCATTCATGATACATTTCATAACCAAGGGTTGAAAATCTAACTTCACTTCCGAGTGATGTTTTTTCAACTTGAGCTGCAGGCGGAGG
Organism: Eretmocerus hayati; assembly: GCA_029851415.1. NCBI lineage: Eukaryota > Metazoa > Arthropoda > Insecta > Hymenoptera > Aphelinidae > Eretmocerus > Eretmocerus hayati. The sequence goes on from CM056744.1 coordinate 110,160,038, forward strand.
TCGAAATCACAATGAGGATGCGAAAAAAGCTCGGAAAAAACTAGTTTTTACCTCTGTGTATTTGAACTATACTTTTCAATACACCGTGCGTGATATTAGTGTCCTTTGCGCAGAGTTTGCCGACTTTTACTCACAGCTTGTTGAAAAAAAGTTTGATTTCCTATGATTTTGACGTTATTTTGCACTTTCACATCGGCACTCAATTTTCAAGACTCTAGTTCAAGTGTCATTCTCGGAGTTACCACGAGTCTTGAATAAAAATCGATTGAATAGTACATTATGCGTCGAGTGCTGGAAAAATGTTTTTGCGCGAGACGCTTATGCAACTTTATACGTCTATTCGCAGAAACACGCTGTTAATACGTATGCACGTATAAAAATCATTATCTTTCAACAAAAACAAGGGATAGACATCTAGAATGCAAATGAATAAAGAAAAAAATAGTTTCGAATAAAAAGTGAGGAAGTGAAAAAATTGCGACCCGGTGTAAAAATCCGACCTTGAAATTTCAGATTCGCAAGTGGGCCATTGTCCTCGTTCTCTTGATCTCCATAGTTCGTCTTCTATTTCATCATATACATCCCTGCTTACCATCGTTTATGAAAAAAAAGGGGCAAAAGCTATGACGCGAACATCTTTACAAGAGGGCCTAATACGATATCCTCCGATCTATTTTCTATTCGTACGTAATATCTAGAGGATCGTTTATATCCCTCTTGATGGTTGTCATTTCATAAAATGCGTATACCATTAACAAAAAATTACGCGGTTACTTTGTAATAGAGCGGGTTCACATATCGGAGTGGCTTGCCTTTTTTGACCGGGGTGAGGGCTCTAACGTCTATATTTCGCGACGCAACGAACTCTGTATATGTTATTTATAGTATTATGTATTTTAATTTATGTGTGAGTGCTCGTACTTTTGATTCCATAGTATTTCGCACGGTATTGTTATGCGCCTTCGTGACTCTTTTGCCTTTTTTGCGAAGGTGGGATTTTATTTCGCGGTTATGCAGAGGTCTAGTGGTCAATTTGGACTTTATTTCATGTGGGAGTTTTACTTCAAACGGTCAGATGATACATTGTTTTATTTATTTATTTTTTTTATTTTTATTTTTTTTTCGAAAGGTTTCAAGAATGGTGAATGAAGGTGTTCGATCGTATGAAAATTTTGGGCGTGATATTGGTACATGTTCATTTTGAATTAGTTTGATTGATGCAATGATTTTTTGAATGAAAAATGTAAAAAAATAATTTTCTCATGGATAGAATAGAAGAATTTATGGCGTACTCCATGAGCATGTGATATTTTGATATATTTTCATGGGCACAAAATTCAATCTCATGCTAAAAGATTCCATTGGTGATCTCATTCCTAAGTGATTGATATAATTTTCAAGAATGATAAGAAAAATAGTTTGACTTAAAACCAAGTTTAATTCCCCATCTGGGTTAGGGGTCTATGAGTTTAGATTCATTCGAAACTGAAATCATTTGATCATATCAACGGATGAAGTTAGAGAATTCACATGAAATACCACTTTTATAAAAATGTTCATTTTTGAGATTCTATATGAAATTTTCAATGTTTTTCTCGTCAAAATTTTTCAAAAAATTGATGGTTGAATAAAAATTTCAGTCATGCAGTTGGATGGATTTTCCTTCGATGTTTCTTTACAAGATTTTTTACGGTGAGTAATTTTCAACTTATATCGAAGCAATAAATAGTTTATCTGATTGATATAGTATCTAGGTATACTCATAAGTGTTATTCAGCTAAAATCATCCAAGTATAGACTAGACGTGTGGATAAAATCCCTATGATCAGTTTTTCAGTGTCAAAAACTTTTTCAACGATCAATGCAGTCTCAATTTATATCACAAATGATAAAAACTAACTTCAACGTACCCAAGTGCACAGATTCCTCATTTTAAGGGTGTAAAACATGCAGAATATCTACAACTAATATAATATACAGTCACATCGGAAAAACCGTTCGAGTTCCAATTCCACAGCTATAACATATATTTTGCCCAAGGCATGGGTAAATAAGTACTTTTGGATGATCCCTCGAATACCAGCGAATTCGTAAGTAATAACAAAGCTCAAGACCTTATAGTTTGGGACAAAAACTACTATTTGAACGTATACTATATAAGCAATAGGAGATCCTGATCGAGACCGATGGAGCGTAAAGTGGGATAGAAAAGAACGGGTCTACTTGCACGCCAGAGCACGCGATCTTCGGATCCGTTTTCATATACATATTATACCCGACGCACTTTTCGATATTTTGGTAGGGTCATATATGTGTATAAGTACACGTGTCTCAAGTACATTACAATTGAGTATTTGCCCAATATCGCACCCTCCCTGTTTTTCTTGGGATTTAAGGCGATCCTCATTTCCAGTTAACGCGAGATCTTTCAAGAGGACTTTTTCGAATGTACACTCGATTTTACACTTTGATGTTGAGGCGGTCCACTTATAGGTTTCTATGTGGGGTGTAACGGATGCTAGTGGAATTTGACCTATGAGATTTTTTAGAGATTCTTTGGTAGAAGTAGCCTGATTTTTATCGATGTTACTCAGAATTTTGCAATTTTGCAGAAAATTATCAAGAAGTATGTTGATGGTTTAATATAAGAGACTAATTTTCAATTCTTTGGTTGGCCAATTTTTTGACTACATGACTGACGAAAAAAAAGTTATGTGAATGAGGAACTGATTCCACGCAAGATGACAATGATAAAAATTCCATTTTTCACCCTTTAGGTCTACTTTTTCAGTACGACCTAGTGCGATTCCAAGCATAACAATTGAAAAATCATTCGAAGTGACTTCAGTTTGAAAATATAGTCCACGATCAGGTTTGCAAGCCATCGTTCACTCTGACTTGAAAATTGAGTAAAATCTGACACTCTATATAAATAAAGGAAAAACGAATAAAATGAGGGAAATTTTTTCTGGAAATTGCTTCTGGAACGTGTTTTTTTAATTGAACCGATGTCATTGTTGAATGTGACTTTTCGAGATACGTATGCGACATCATGATCAAAATTCCCAACACTGATTATGTGATTTTAGCGATTGACGAAAAAAGTTAGCTTCATCACGGTTCAAGTTTCTGGGTTGATATGAGAGTGTGCAAATTCATTACGAGAGATCTCCATTTCAGAGTTTACATCGTCGATTGCGATCCGCTCAATGTATTAAGGTACCCGCACAATGAGAAAGACCAAAATATTTTATGTCAAAAATAATGCGCTCGAGCTATATTTTGTGACCAACAAATTAGGTCTTTTCCAATGTGTCGGCACACAAACATTACTCAGATGTGATTGTAATTTTGACAAAAAAAGATCCTGATTCACTCCAGAACCACCCTTTCACTACAAAAACGACGAAAAAGTTGAATTTCAAAGAATAACCAACTTTGGATAAATAAAAAGAGACCGGACCTGGTCACCGGTCGACTTTACTTCCGCAAAAATTAAGAGGAAGCAAAGGATACACTATGCGGAGAAAGCTTTTACGGTGGTCTGCTAAAGTGAAAACATCAGAGTAGCATCTCGCCACTGCATGAGACCTGGAAAACGTAACAAAGCGTGCAGCGCTCCCGAATTGCGCTATTGTATGACCGATTTTCTCCCTTTGCACCCGCACAAACCATTCACTACTCGCCACACCGAATTTTGTACGTAAACTTATAGACAATATTACCTACTAACATACTCGTGTAGATCAATAAGTGTTACCGATTTTATCGATGCGAGCGAGTGAGTTTCCTTTTTGCCCTCAGATAGTTAGAAATTTTAGCCTTTGTAGATGAAAAAACGATTTTCACAAAGAGAAACCTTGAATAATAGGCCGGAAATATGTAATTATTCGAAAAAAAAGGATGCGCGCACAATGGGGAAATACGAGAAGGATGAAGATGAGAGCTTTTGCATCCGGACGTATAACTGTACTCGATTTGTATGTACTGGACGTGTTATATATTATTTACCTCTTATTTTGGTTAGAATGGTTTGAGATGAGCGTAGAAGAGCTATTTTACGAATTTTCTGAGATTTTTTTTGTGGCCAATATGGTTCGGATTGCCGATGAAATCGAGAGAGGATATCTTGCAAGGGTGATCTTCGATATTGAGGATTTTGATTCGTGCCCTCAGGTGTGGATATTATTGGTTAGATGATCAGATGATTGAGCGATCGGGTGAATTTGTTTTGGGTCTGATCTGAAAGATTTTAGGGGAAACAAACTTCCTCTTTGGGAGGCCTTTTTTGATGGTTCATTTGAGATTATGATGATGATGCCGATCAATTTTTGACAAGAATAAAATAATTATGTTATCAATATTTCTGAAATCCTGACCACGCACTAAGAGTCGATTAAGACCCATGATATAATAAATATTCTGTGTCAGATCTATCTGTTTTTCAGTCCTCCAAAATTTTGGTCCAAAGCTGTTTGTAGAAGTAAATTTTTTAAATATAATTCGATTGTAATTTTCCCTTTGATTGACGCTTTTTTACGTATGACCTCTACTTTGTATAACTATTTAATGATCATTCTCATAGTTATTCATTAAATAACCTAGAACCATAGAACATGAAAATTTTCCGATAATGAAAATGAATAAATCTTACAAAATTAGTCAAATTCCACTACATTTTTGGAATATTAAATTAGATGAAATAAAAGCAACAAGGAAAACCTAGACAAACTAGAAAATAAGCGATAAATTTCATCGTGACAAAAAAACCTTAAAAAACGAGTTGAATTCTGGGAAATCCCGCCACCACACAGACGCAGCTAGTAAAAATCTTGGGCCCTCCGCGTCGAAAGTGAAAAAAGGTGGAAGCAAATTCTCGGAGAAAGCGGGTTGGCATCTTCCTCTTGAAATATATATCTCGGTCGGCTCTTGTCTCTCCCACGCACGTATCTCTTTGCAATGTTATATATGGTATGTACTCGGCGCATATATATCTATTATACAAACCGGAGGTTTACAAAAATTGGACCCGAAACGAGAGCAATTCGGTTTCTGTTGCATCTAAAAGGGACACACGAATGTCGCAGTCCAGCGAAGACCTTTTGTATATATATACAATCGTTGCACAATGCAAAGGAAGGCTGACCTCGACTTTGAAATTTGCATGGCGGGCGCAAGCATAAATCAACGACAAGAATCATCCGGCACGCAGCTCTTACGACAAACTGGTCCGCTCGTGCTATTTTCTTTTTCTATACTATACACTTTTACTGAGGCAATTTTCTTTCTATGGATATAGTAAGACTGGAATGCCTGATTTTATGTCGATTTTGGTCCTTGACGTTGCTTTGTGGTGACTCGAACTGAAAATATATTATTTTAGTGCTTTCGCCCGATCGAGATGAAATTTCAGGAGAATTTGATACTTTTTCTGTTGAATCACTTAATTTTTGTAAATCAAATTATTCAAGAGATTTTTTTAATCTGTTTACTACTTTGTCCTCCCCAGGGGAGATTATTGATTCCCAATGATGTGTGAGTTTTCTTGTGTTGCATTGAAAAAATTCTGAAAAATCTCTGTCAATTCGAGGAATAAAATGGAACACCAATGGTGTCTCAATAGATTTATGCTAGAGGAAAAAGTAATATTCAAAAATTCATCAAAATACCAATTTTGTCATTTTTCACCGTTTTTCCACTTCGAAATATATTTTGATGAGAATAATAGCATTCACGATACCCAGAGCGATTTTTTAGTGAACGGGTTAAAAAAATTTCAACTCATTTTTTGAGGAATTTTAGTGGAAATTTGAGGTTTTTCGTCGATTTTCTGATTTTTCAGGCATTTGAAATGCAGTCAGTATTTTCACGTAAGGTGTCTCTTTGTTCATTGAAACAGAGTGTAACGCAAAAGATGAGATGAATGTAGGGAAATCATAAGGTATGTACTGTAAGTAAATAATAATAAAAACTTAAATTTTTTCAAAACAAATATCCATATATTTATTCTTATATAAGTCTTGTTTCGGTTGATCATTAGTTATCGAGTTATCGGTGATTTAATCACACCGATTTTGATTTTGGGTCTATTTACATCTAAGCTGTACATGAGGTATTGACGGTGGACATAACATAACAACAAATAATAAATATAGGACAAGAAAACAATCATTGGATGACTTTATCTTACAAAGTCTTAAACAAATAAGAAATTATACAATCATGCGATGAAATCCAAAAATGATATTGGAAATTGTCACAATGATAAAGGATAGCAATAATAATAAAAATATTTAGATCGTTGAGAATAGGTTTGTTCGAGGAATTAGAAATTACGGTAACGGTCCGCGCGTATCGTTGCGAAAACACTATCTTTCTATAATTACAGCTAAGAGTGAAACAATTTAAATCTTGGAATATTTTAAATATGGCAATTGATTTTGTTAATATGGTACAATATCGCGAAATTCTATAACATAACCTCAAATTGACAAAGTGTGACACGAAGTATCATCGCCTCACGTGTGGCGAGGTTAGTATTGAAAATAAGTAAAACGTGAGAATAAGCTTATTTATGTCTTGCACAGTCTTTACATTCAGATTTGATTAGGTGATATCGATCGATGATTATATTTATAACACGCGAGAGTCACGAAGGCGACAGAGGACGGGCGGCGACCGACGCGAGCCACTCTCCCCGTTAATTCAACTGTCAGAGGAACTTGTATACCAGTAGCATTCACACTATTCCAGGATAATTTTTCCATCTCCTCTCCTATTCTCTGAATCATTTTTTTTTTTCATCAATATTTCAGCAGTATGTTTTCTCTCCCTCATTATTTTTTTTCTTAGAAGAATATTCCCAGAGAGTTTCCGCTCATGCGTATTATAACCTATACGCACGAAATATATATATATATATATGTATTTTTATATATAAGTGTATAACTCTGCCCGCGTTGAACAACATACAAAAATCTGTTCCGGAAATCTATCATTATAGATTTAACGTTATTTGCACATATTCACACGCACGCGCAGTCATACTTGACTATTTGATCACCGGTGACAACCACGAGTCCGAGTCAACTTTCATCTTGTGAATTATTTCATGGAAAAATATTTTGTCATTTTTATTATTATCGAAATATATCTATCCTTTCTTTATGATCATTGAAAAGGCAGTTGAATTCAATGATCAAGCTAAAAAAATTTTGTCAGCAGTTTCTATATTAGGATAGATATGTTTAGGATTAGAGTTACTTTGGATATAGCATCTTCAGATATCAAAACTATCTAAGAAAATATCCACTTGTAACGTTTTATTGCGAAATCTGGCAGATGAACATTAGGTTCATCATTATGATTATCTTTGAAATCACTCGCGTACTTAACCTCACAACGATGATCTCAAACTCGTATTGGATGTCACCGTGACGACTCCGAGTCGACTCAAAGATTCGCTATGTACATCGAGCAGTATTCAAAAATATAATACAATTTTTTGTTGGCAACTCATCATCGCAGCACCATCTTCACCTGATTGTCCGCCTTTCTTCAGCTGACCTGAAAATGGTGCTATATTTCTCTTCCAATTCCTCATTACCTTCATCAGAATGTGGCGAACCGCAACCACTGCTATGTGAATGCGATCGAGGAAGCGCCATCTGCCGGTGGCGTACCTTAGAACTCGACATCGACAAATCTTCAGGCTCCGTTTGCACTGGTAAATCAGCCGGGATGCAAGAAAGATTCAAAGGTAATGGTGACGTTCTAGAATAACTTGACGGTGACGTCATAGGTACCGGTGCCCGTAACGTCGTTTGTTGTTGACGATGGTGACGCAACATCGAAGCTTCTTCCATATCCATGTCAATGTCGTCAGCGAGTTCAGGGCGCGACGGTGAGCCAAAGTGATGCGGTGAAACACTACTGGTGCTACTCGCACCGCTAGAGGGCACTGCGGCAGAGCTTGGGTTGACGCCGCACTTATGGTTGGCAAGATGGTGACTTCGACGGAACCTAGTGTGACATAGATCACACTGAAGTGGTTTTTCGTTCGTGTGGATCAGTTGGTGAGCTTTGAGCTGATTGCTGTCACTAAATTTCATTGAACAGGTCTCGCAGGAGTAAGGACGCTCGCCTGTGTGGACCCTCAGGTGACGACGTAGATTGGCAACTTGAACGAATTTTCGATCACAGTGACTGCAGTGGTATGGTTTTTCTCCGGTATGTAGACGCATGTGTGTCTTCAAATGATGATCACGGGTAAACCTGTAACAAAAAAGGAAGAGTTCCGTTGAAACGTGTGACTTTGCGATATTGGTGTAGTAGACTTTGACAAAAGTACTTCGATCAGACAGTTATGGCTATTGCGTCACGGAAAAGTTACTACTCAGTCGTCACAAGAACTTGAGACTTTGTTTACTGGGACTGATGTTGTAATTTTGTGAAGAAAACTCACCGTTTATGGCACTCGGGGCATTTGAAGGGCTTCTCTCCAGTATGCGTTCTCGCGTGATTCTGAAGAACGTGTTTATATCCAAAAGATCTATTGCAGACGTTACAAGTAAATTGTCGATCTCTGTCGGCTGGTTGCTTTTTTTGTTGTTCTGAAGTTGCTGGCGATGGCGGACCACAATTTTCAGCTAACCTAGGCCTTTTCTTATTAGCCTTAGTACTGGAATCACAAATAGCACTGCTGCTGCTGATCACGTTATTGTTGAGACTGGTACTGTTATTGTTGTTGTGATGGTGAGCCATTGTGTTGCCTCTTGCACTACCACTAGACGCATTTGAAAGTGCTGGAGACAAAGGCCCTGGCAGTGGTGAAGGTGGTGATGGGGGTGACCAACCAGGTTGTCGAAGGTTTTGATGGTGTGGAAATCGTGAAAGTAATGGATTTGCTGCTGCGGCAGCCAAAATCATTTGCTGTTGCCAAAGGGATGCCGCTGCTGCAACTGCTGCGGCAGGATCCATCCTTGAGAATAAGGATGCTGCCGAGGAAGATGCACTATTTGGACCTGGTGGCACTGTTCTTGGATGGGTGTTGTTACTCAAAGGAGGAGACGGACTACCACTGCTACCGTGGCTACTACTTCTGCTGCGTTTTTCATCCATGGCCAGACTGTGACCAAACAGCAGTCCTGCAAGAAGCAAAACAATTTTTGGTCAACACTCGTGTTGTAAAGTACGAATGTGAGTACTCATAGAGAGGATCGTTGAGACCGTTTATGGACTTCTTACGTAGAATCTGACCAAGCGATAGAAATTGCACTGTAAGACATTTCACCACCTTATTGATGTATTACAAGATTTAGTAGTTGGAAATTGTCATCAATTGTCTTTGCTTACTCATACGGAAATTCTAGAAGCACCGTGTGGATCAGATTGATCTTGTCAATTTCATGTGTTTTGAGAACATCGATGCATGTTCTTGTTTGCGTTTATAAAATTTATTTGGGACGTCCCTCTGAAATATCAGACTTGCTGAATCGGCACGGATATCAACTATCTATAGCAGTATTAGCTTCGGGATAGATTCCATCAATTCTCCAGAAACCGCAGATCTACAAAGCTCAACAGAACTTTATGCTCAAGGAAATTTTACAAAGATTTGAAAATGTCCGTCTTGCATGAGAGTACGATTCTGACGATTATGCTCCAAAAAGTACGTGCATGGAGATGAGAAAGAATAATAAAAATGTGTCCAAGCCTCAAAAAAGAATCAAGATGCTGAACCACTCGATCTTTTATACTCTTTAATTTGTCATCTATCACACAAGTCACGATGACTCGATATCTATCAAACTCGTTTCAAAGGGTGTAACCACTATTGCATGGTTTTTTCAATCATATACTTGTCAAAAGTCAGAGCGGGATTCAAAATCTGTCCTATCAATTAGCTATGTTCAAGTCACACATTGGACTGCGGGTGACCAAAATCAGACACTGAAAGAAAATTCCAATAACGACTATAGATGACACGGCACATATTTGTGATGAGTTTTTGATGGCACAGATTATAATATCTACGAGTATTATGGCATCATGAATGCTCATGTTATCCTTCGAAACGATTAGATTAGACTTTTTTGATGACGATGTTTACCAAAATTTTGATTTGGGGCCATTTCAGATATGAGGAAAAATCATGCCCAATCCTTGAAGAAGGTGAAAGAGGCGAAAAGAGGTATAATTCATCCATCGATGGGAATTTCGATTCGATTGGCCTATTATGGTGAAGGAAGTTCGACAACTTTATCGAAAATCTAGGACATGAGTCATTTTATCTATCTCTGGTAATACTTTTCGTTTGCTGATGAATTTTGAGGGGACGTAACACATTGTTCGATTTGCAAGACACCGTTTCTTCAAATCGGTTATTTGCGTATCAGACTCAAATTTGATCAGAGTATAGTAAGATATGAAAGGCTAAATTGTATTCAATTCCCTGGTAGAAATTTACTTCGATGTAACACATTAATAGACATAAAATGGCTATTTTTGGCCAATTTTGGCTGAAAATAGCTATTTTATGGCTAATAATGTGTTACATTAGGATGAATTTCTACCAGGGTTGTAGCAGAGAATTTTCTGATCAAGGCTGTACAACTTTTTGTGTTAAAGAGCACATAGATACGATCTCAGAACACTCGATTCGTGGTGACCATACACAAGACGACAATAATTTTTCAGAAAAAGCGTAGTGAAAAGAATAGTTTACTTCCGCACATTTGATGGGTCAGTGACTTTGTGCGCGAACGCGAAAGTTTGTCGCTGTCCGGCGGCATTTCAGCCGAAGCAATGGCCGGCGCGCGGGTTAGAAATGTCTCAACGCTACAATTAAAAAAACGAAGAACTGCTTTCGGATATTTATTTGCATCAAGCTTGTTAGTATGAAAAACCAATAATTTCAAGAAAGACCATTTGATTTTTTTAAATACACTGCACACTGCGAGTTCAGAAAATGTCGATATCAGAAAAAAGCCTCTTAATCTCTCTTCACCTGAGACATGCAAATCAAATCCATAGGTTGATGAACAGGCAGTAAACAAAATTCACAAATCCGGAAGTGTATCAATTTTGAAACCTGAGAAATTTTCTGAAAATCTGTTCAACATTCATGATTCGATCGTCTGTGCACTAACATGATAATTACCGAAGCAAATAGAGCATTGCTCATAATCTCAACTATTATCACGCTGGCAACTCTGTGAAATGAACAAAATTTTTCACACACTAGAATGTCAAAAAGGAGTCAGTAAGAAAGTCTAGTACTACAGAAAGTTCAAATGTTGTTAAACACACTAAACAAAGTTCTTTCGAACTTCATAACTGTTCCATAACTAACTTTTAAAATACTCGTAATATCACCCGTTGAACTCTTCTCAAATCGAAAATTTCGAAAAATTCTTCGACTCATAAAATTTCATCTCACAAAAATAAAAATATCAATACACTGTGCTAACCTGCATTAATTTGCGCCTCCTTCATGTATGACAGCGCCATATTAACATTCAGTCAAAAAATTTTGCACCACAGCTTTTCTATCAGCTACGATGACTGCGAAATTTTTTTTCAGTTAACTCAATCCACATGCCCTTGTCAAGGCTGTAGCAAAAAAAAAACTGCTTTCACACTGTCGTTTTCATCACTTTTTGTATAATATTATCCACTGAACACCCATGCACAATATATCTTCTATTTTTTAACTATATATAAATATTATTGCTAAAATTATATGTTTGGCCCCTCGTGTATAAGTAAATACAATTTCGGCGCACTAAAAACAAGAAATCAGAGACAGAGAGAGAGTCCGGCGCGTCTATTAGAACATAGAATTTTTGAACGCACAACCGACTTAGCCGAATGCTTGGCGAGTACTGAAAATGTTTGTAGTCGATTCAACTGGCCTCGCCAGGCAGACGACTGTTTCTTTGAGCGGACGTATATAGTAGGGCTTCATTGCTTAAGGGTTACCCCCTCTCTTTAGTATGCTGTACAACACACTTAGTTAAGGGGCGGGACTTGAGGCTATTTGGAGGTTAGGAGTAGGGATGGCAGATAGTATAGAGTGTTCAGTGGTTGGATTGGACCTGATGTGATGGGGTGTTGGTATGAGAGTGGGATTTTGTGTATTTAGATGAGAAACGGACGGTGCTGCCACTATTCTGAATATATATGCATATGCATTCATAATGTAAAGTGGTAATAATGGGGTGGTCGATTTTATCCCTTCCTTATATACTTTGAGCGCTGATCAGCGAGAGTTGGCTAACTGTAGATGATGAGTATATTTGCGAGCGTGACCGTGGTTAGATGAGAATTTTTGGATGGTTGAATTTTTCATTAATGGGTGGGGTTATTTTTTACAACTTGCATCAATTTTTACTAGTTTTGATTGTTACAAGTTCGGCAAGGAGGATTTTAATTTCGAATAATTCAACAACTGGGATAATAGCTATGAGTTTGATTTTTTTGATTTCCACATTTATTACGCCAATTTTTGAATGATAATTCCTCGACTCGCATTTGTAGTACTATATCTGATTTCGCTTTTTCGAATTATTTATCTACATTTTTGAGTCGTTTTTTAGAACATTGACACATATTTTTCATTATTTACTTCATGATAATCCATTTTACTTCAAATCATCTTGAAATGAGCTCGTTCATTATAGTGGTTAGAATAACTTCGAGTTCGGAACATTGAAAATTTGCCTAATTATGTCCATGCAGTCACACACATTCAACATCATTCACCTCTATCATTCTATCGGATATTTTGATAGTAATTCTGGGGCCTCCACGGTGACATCCGCATGAGTTATCATCTGAATTCATTAATTGACACGTAGCGCATAAATCATGAAACCATCCCTCCAATTTATTCGTTGGGTTATATTTTCTATATGCGGTAATCCATAAATGCGTAATCTTGGCGACAGTTGCGTGAATATCTACGAAATCTATCGAATTGGTAATGGTACCGTAGTGATGTGTAGTTCTTCCCCCGTACGCATTGTATTTTATATGGCACCGAAAGACTGCATGAACAATGGCTCCAAATTTTGCTTCGTCCTTGGAAACTCGTGCAATCCAACCCCAAAACAGTCGCATCCCTTTCGCCCAACTCGTTCCACATACAGTTATTGTATGTGTTCGATGGATCCAGCAGAAATGTGGAATACGAGCATTTCAAAGGGGGAAAATAGCACCAAATCTCGCATGGAACAGTTTTTTTTCTGCGCGAACGCATGGCTTTTTTAGACATAAAATCTAAAGCCACGCGTCCATCCATACTTATTTTTTTGCGGCAACAAAAGTGCGGAGTGCGGGTAAAAAGTAAAATGGCGACGATAAGCGATGGGCTACACTCGATGATTTTACGTTTTATGGTCTATCATATATGATACTATCTATATATTTATACGGGGGCGGGATACGCCAAAAAATATAGTATAATAGTGTATCGAAAATGCGGGCGATGACAAAGTGTGTGTGATGCAGAGGCTGCGGTTCAGCGGATTGTCAGTTGGGTAAAAAATTGCAATCGCATCGGAACGATTTATTTTACTTGTATGGTGTCCCCTAATTTTCGGCAACAAGCTATCTAGAGAGGTGATTTGATGAAATATTTGTCTGCCTTCACAGACGAGACCAACTGGAATGATGTGATGATATTAGAGTGAACCTCTTGGGTACTTATGAGAATTTTCTAAAATTCAAATGCGAAGGGTTATGCGATCTATATATTATGTTTTTGTTGTCAAAATTTCGAAAAGATTTGAATTTTCAAATTTTATGAGGGAAAAAGTAGTGCACGTTATGAAATTTTTAGGCATGGATAATGCGCTTGCACAAGCAGGATTCTAACTTTGAAATAAATCGGAAAAAGCTGGAAGAAGAAAAATTCTCATGGTCAAAATCGTTTCAATTGATCTTTATCCCGAATAAATGAAACTGGTTGAAGAATCATATGGAACAAATTACCACCATGATACTGTTTGGATGAAAATTTGTGGCCTCCCGAGACATTATTTTCAGAAATCATATCCGTTATCCACGGGCTATCGTGCTCCTTTAAATTTGAAATTAGCTCTTTTTTATGAGTGCTCGAAAATGTTCAATTCCACATGGACCACAAAGTAGCTAAGATCATCTTCCTCCCGAATTTCCTCAATTTCAAAGTATCCTTGATAAATTCTGGCCCAGGTGCGTACACAATAATGTTTCCCTTAAAAATGATGAAAATAAAAAGTAGTCTTTCATCTCGATGGTCAACCCCATACACATGCGTCCATCCATCCCAAAAAAAAAAAAAAAAATTGTACATCCAGTATGCTGAATCGGCTCGTGTTGTGAAAAAAAAAGTTCACGTAAAGCATCCAACAGTATTATAATGCATTCAACCGGGTTTATTTCACATTTATATAGTAGTGGACACGCGCGAGTCCGAAATATATATACAGAGGGTTTTTGGTTTTTAGTACCTTTCCAGGAGCCCTTGTACATCTGGCAACTACGTAAGATTTTAATCGTGCAGGCCAAAAAGATATAAAGAGAGAGAGAGAGAGTAGTGGCTGCTGCATAGAGCCGCTTTGATCGAGAATAGAGAAACTCATATATATACGACGAAGGGATGCCTTTCCCTGAAACACCTTTTCTAGCATAGAGAGCCCCTTCTTGTTCATAAATGTATATATATATATAATACTCTTTGCGTCATGCATGATGTCCGGCAAAAGGTCAAGGGGTTGGCCAGCTGCCACACTATATAACTGGCTCCATATACTCCATCACACACACGCATGCACACACGCACACATCTTATGCTATTCGTTGCGCAATATGGCTACGCTGCATGTGATTCTCTTTGGATGTATCTGATGCTCTGATGTCGAGGGACAAAGCCATTTTATGCGTGTCCAGGGTTTTTGCTCTTCTTCTTTTGAGTATCATCAGAAATTGCTTATATGTGCTATATATTTTTGTATTATACCTTGATTTTTGATGACTATGACGATGGACATGTTGAGAATGAGATACACCATGTCGGCATGAAGTATATGAAACTACTCCGGAATAATGAAGTTTAATATCAGAATCCGAGAAGAGAAATAAGAATATTTATGGAAGGTTTGGTTGTACAAAATTGATCAAACGGCAACATTCAATGTTCCAAATTAATTGTTAGGAAAATTATGAGGCATGATATGGAAAGGTATCGGTAAGTATTCAAATGATAATCCAGCAGAGAATAGACCCCATCATTAAACCTGTGACAATCTTTATAATAAATCTCTTTGTAGAAGACTTACAAGGGGAGCACCATAACCTTGCGGGTCCTATGAATCTTGACGAAACTTTGGAAATCTTTTTGTTTTGGTGAGAAACGAAATGAAAAATGGAGGTATCCAAAAGGGTTTCGTCCAATGGACCTCCTGTCCCGAGATAATACAAAAATGGAAATTAGCATTGTCAGTATATCTATAGATGTGTCATTTTAACATGGGCCTATATCGCCAATGCTAACCTCCATGGCTGTATTTCGAGATAGGAGGCTCATTGGACAAAACCCCTTTGGGTACCTTCATTTCTCACCAGAACAAGATGATTCCCAAAGTTTCGTCAAGATCCAGGACCCACAAGGTTGGTGATCACCTCGTTAGTATTATAGAAATTGTTGTACTCTTGATACACTGTGCGCAAAAATGCAATTTGCGCACAGTTTGTCGACTCACATTTACAGTTTATAAAAAAAGTGTATTAGTTTGATAAATATGGGGAGTACCTAATTTTCCGCATCCACATGACGAATTTGACCCTGACCTGCGGCTCGGGCCAAAACTCTGCCAAAAGGCCATCCCTGAGCCATGAAAAAAAATCTTCATCATCCTAACCCATAAAAAGGTCGCTTTAAATGTGATTTTGGGGTTCTCATGATGAAAAGTCATGAATGCCCTGTGTTCTCAGGGTCATTTAGGGCGTGGAGAAGTTATTTATATCGCCTTGGTAGGAAAATGAACTGTCTTAGCACCCGAATTGACTACACGTCCTCCGGGCAATAATGAACTATTTTATATCGTATTGATTCAAAATGCGCTATTAACAAATTCAATTTGTAAAATCTTGGATCCACTGAAAATGTATAATTTATATCTTGAGTTTGAAAATTTCTTTCTTGTGAGATTTATAGTACAAACTATCCGTATTCCGCGCATAAAAAGCTCACTTTGCACCCGAAGAAGACATCATGGGTGTAGGAAAATAACAAGGGGTTGAGTAAAAAAGGGGTCGACACGTGGGTCTATGACAAATTAATTTGACGTCGACCACAACTCGTATCACTGCAAAGCAGGTAAAATGACTTGTTTACCCATCATAACATAATAGCACAAATCCGCGCGGCAAATGGCACAAACGAGGTCAAAAAGCCCGTGCAGCATATCGACATCGGGTTCCGTAAAAGAGTCTTAAAAAGAATGGCGCACGCGACCAGGTATATGCGCCAAAGTCTGAAAAATAAAATACCGATGGCTGCATTGCGCCTTTTTACGGGTTCCGAAAGGGTCATACCACGGCTCAATGCCATTCGGCGTATTACCTGCCATTGCTACTGAGCCGCGGGACCTAACGCTGTACTTGAAAACAGAAAAAAAGGAAAGGAAAGGGTGATGATGAGCTTTGCCGCAAAAATGTATACATGGGGGTCCTTGTGACGCCTCGATCATACCAACTAAACAGGTACTGTACAGTAAATCTTTCGATGTAATTGACTGTAATGGGCGGCTCCTATAAGTCAAAAAATGGTTTTAGAAACTAGAGGAGAGGGGTGCAATGTTTGCTTTATTGAGAGATTATGATCGAGTACATCATCATATTGGGAACGAGTTGAGAACAATCTGATATGATCGAAAGGAATGTAATAATTTTTTTTCACACATTTTATTTTAGAGAGCCGTCATAATCTTATATCAGGTTCTGGTATCTTGTTTTTATGCTGATTGAAGTAAATTCTACTTCAAAGTAATCAGTCGTCAGATATATCATTTTAGTAAATAAATGGTAAAGAATCTAAATGGACTCGGGAATCACATATTATACTGTATTTTATGATGTACCAGACGACTAATCATGAGAGAGTCCCCGCAACCTCATATTTTATCTAAACGCATGGTCAAAAGATGATGACACTGATGGAATGCCTCTTAACAAGACCGGTACGTCGAATTTCGAAAATTAATATGCAGTCAAAGTTAGAAAAAATTATATCAATTTTGAAACAAGATCCAAGTTGCATCTCGAAAAAATGATTGGATTCTTGCATTTTACGGAGAGATATCATTACTATTCCTCGACTATTCCACATTCACATGCATTCGATATTCTTCATATATTGATTTGACAGTTATCCAAAGTCCCTCAACAATCCGAATCGATCATGATTCGTTGTGTAAATCAATTTTAATCATTCCTATCCCGGTCCCGGTTTGTCTTCTATAGAAATGAAAATCAAAAAGTATGATAGGGATTTCAAATTCCAACTGTAGCCCTTATTCATGTTCCCAAGGATTTTTGAAACCCCCTCATTCAATTATACATGCAAATAGTGACTCACGCGGGAAGTGTTCACTCCAATCCTCATTGATAATAATAATAATACTCATGCCTGCATGCTATTGGGTCGTTTCTGTAAACAAATTTTGCTATGTACATGATAATGGTACAGAATATTACTCATTTGTAAAACATGTCAATTATTCATCGGCAACTGAAATTTTTTCTTAATCGTCATCATCTCTTTCAGTTCCTTTGAAAATTCACCAGAGTATGGCTAGTTTTTTTAACTCAGTCCCTAAAATTATAGACATTTCATGGCAAATTTTTAGACGAGATGGATTGTTATTTTCACTGTCACCATTCACTTCAAATTTATATTTTTCAAAATTTTCAAATTGCATTTGTAAGACTCAAATTATATAAAATTTTTATCAAAGCTTCGCTTATAGTTCAAATGCGCACCATATGACAAATCGAATAATTATCTACCATAATGCATTTTCACAAAATTACTTCACCACAACTCATCTGAAATCCGCCTTTCATCAATGCCAATCATATTAATAAACCCAATAAATGTGTCTACAATATGGTTTTACCTTTATACGGAGGTTAAATATCAGAAGAAGGTAAACTGAAGGGTGCACGACACCTAACATGCCAACAATATGAATTTTTTTTTTTTTTTTTTTTTTTTAGAGATAGGGTTGATGAAACCAATTCTGATGGGCGTCAATTTATATAGTAAGACTTGGTAACCCGCATCGTCAATTCTAATAAAAAGGGATACGTATATAAAATACCCTAAATGTAACACAATGGAAAAGGGTATAAATAGAATTTAGGGAAGATGAGTGAAAAGGGTTTCGGTTCGGAAGCAGGATCATCAGATTCTCAGGTAAAAATTCACCTGCCACAGGATTTCGACTTTTAGTCCTGATGATGGGAGCATCAACTCTTTCGGGGCTGTTCATGTTTTGTTATATACGTGTATATATGGTGGTTTTCACCTGTGGCTGATGTTACAAGTGTATAAGGTCCTCGATTTTGCAGGTAGACGATATTGTTAGGCTGCAGGTATATAAATACGGGTTATAGCTACCCCTTTTATGCATCTTTGGAAATGGGAGAATTGTTGTACCTATATGCACTATTCGACTGTACAGTTCATCTTTTTTTTTTTTTTTTTTTTCTTATGATGGTTGGAGCCCTTACATTTATGTGAGGCAGTGATTCGGGATATTTTCTGGTTTATTTTTTCTCAACAGGGAATATTTTTCTAAATCAAAAAAGGCTTGGGAATTGGTTTATTAATTTTTACGACACGCGTATCTATGGGGTTGTTCACATGAGAAATATATTAAAATTTAATACGATCAATAGGTTAGAGATTAGTTAATGAACGATGTATCGAAGTTTGTCTCAATAGGTGATGTACCTCTTGATAAATTGTTTGTAAAATCCAAGTCGAAGTACTGGTATTGGTAGACGTCCCAGTTGTTGGAAATTTTTTGAGCTCTTGTTATCCTCACGGTGAAGTAATATACCAATAACCTCATCTGCGGAATTTAGCACAGGTCCACCAAAATCCACCTTAAAATTATTATAATTTTTCAATTCTATTATTGCCGATCAGTGACTCGTTTTATATGATAAATGACTGTGGACGATTCGAATTTGAATAACTCAATATCATTAAATATATTCCAATAATTAAAATTTTTTTAGAACCACCTGTCGCTCGTTCATTGCATATCTAATACTGCAAAATTCAATAACAATCTTTGAGGTTTCTTTTTTATCAAAAAGACATGTTTTTTTCATAAAAATAGGTTTTTAACCTTTCCTGAATCATCACCAAAACTTCAATTTTTCACACATCACAACATTTGGAATTGTGTACTTACATTTGATACAGATGTAGACGACACTTGCGCTGATGTTCTTTTGAGGCAAAATACTTTGTTAGACCACGTCAATTTTTTGTTCATCAGGCAATATTTTTCCAAAGCATCACAACATAATTGTTTCTTAATAATTTCAAGCTTTGCATAGGATGGAAATGTAGGTTTGGCATGTATTCTTGTTGGTCCCCAGCTAACTGCCGTAACATGATCTCCACCAATTGGAGATTGTACGTCGTACGATATTTTTGCGAATAATATCCCTGTTCTAGCGACGTTTAACTGAAAAAAAATTATTTCAATTCTATTACATCCCTGTTTTATCAATGGATTATAAATTTTGTTAGCAATATTGACTGTAACCGATGATAATGAATTGAGATTCTCGGTGTCGAGTAAATGTAGCTATTTTTTGGGTTATTTTCTGTACTTACGTTTTCCTTGTAATTGAATAAGTGAATGAAATTGTCGTACACAAAGGGGCAATTTAATGGAAATTTTTTCAAAAAGTAATCACGATGGAAATGGAATGATTTCGATACTGCGGATTTAGAGGATTTCACTCATTCCATAATATTTTATAAGTTATCTGATGCGGCATTGATACTTAGAATGAGTTACATAAATTTTTAACAGTAAAGTATCTTTCAATATGAGAAATAGTATACTTACAGTTATGATGCAAAGATCAACTTTTTCTGGACCATAGACAAACTCGTTTTGTCTCTTCAGCTCATCTTTGTAATCTTCATAAGTTATTTTGGACGAAATTTCGTATTTCCTTGGTTGATTAGAAACTGGATCTTCAATGATTACCAAAAAATTCTGCAACGACTCATTTTCCAAGCAACTTGCAAGAGTCATTACTTGATTATTGGATATTAAAAATCCTGTGCATATGCGTTTATCTTCGGTTGAACTGATTTTTTGTGATATTAATGTTGTAAATCCATAAATACCACTGGCCATGTAAATTCCAGAATTACTTCGAATTGGTTCGGATCTTGAATAGACATTTAAATCACCTAAAAACAGAGAGTATCGATATGTGATCCACTATCTGACGGATTAGAAAAAATTTGAAAAATGAAATGAAAGTCTTAACCGTGGATTACACTTGTGGAATGTTTTTATTCACACAAAATTATCAATTTCAGCGAAGCGGTACTATAAATTGTTCTTCTGATAAATTTTTTCTTTACCAGAGTCCAATTATTGTTTTCGTACCATCCCAAAATGTTATTTTTCTTCAAGGATGAAAATTTTTAATACTCACAAAATAAGATGATGCAAGTCAAAAAAATTGACTGGAATGCGAATTTTGGAATCATCGTAGAAAAAATTAAAATCTCTTGAATATAGTACACACACGAATCAACGACGGATGAAAAAAAAATATCGATACACTATTATCTTTTGGAACTGTATGAAAGTAAATGTTAAAATAGAACGAAGTATAATTCCCCGATTCTCAATTTATCGAAAAGTAAAGAGTGCTTCGTTATTGATGAAAGAACTATCTTATCAGCACATTAATTCTTCAATGAGAACGAAGCATGATTGAATCGAGCGTAGGTCGTAATTTCTTATGCGGAAATTCCCAAACTAAACCATTCAAGACTGTCCTCAGAGCAAAATTTAGATACGACTTGAATATATAATGCTATTGATAGTAAAGAGGTTGAATCAGATATTTTTGAACTCTTTAGCAGAATATAAAGACACGTGTATACATGGCTGCTCACTCATAACCAAAAAGTTAGCTTCAGCAGTGGGCTCGATTTTTTACAAACTAACTCATCGACCTATTATTTATAATCAGAACTTTTTGCATGCCTGCTATCTGTGATAAAATTCTGACTAGTCATTTTGATTTTTTCTTCATAACTCACTCGAAAAATTACCGGTTTGAGTCATTAGTTTGGGATTAGAAGTAGATAGAATATTTGAGCAAACTTATGAATTCAGATGTCCAAATCTTCGAATGTGCCAGATCAAGGTCTTGATGTTGATAGAAATCTTTAGCCTGAAGATCCGATATTGTTCTATACGATAGTGTTGAAATTATCTCATGAATGTTTAAATTTTGTCGAAAGGTGCAAATTTGATGGCTCAACAGATCCTCAACAATCCTCATGTATTATTTAGATCCTAACCAACAAAGTAGCTAAGAAAAAAAAGACCGTTACGTGACTAAGTAGTTACGTAACGGTAATATATTTTTATATTTTTTTTCAGTTCAAGTTTCGAAAATCTGTTTGCTGACCTAAATTAATTGATATTTGATATTTTCTTGACCGTGACCATACCTCTTCCAAGTATAAATGAAAAACCGCCAAAAATTCCTCACATTGATTCACTTCCATCATTTGCAACGAAAATAAATCGAAACATCGAGACCGTTTCAAAGGTATTCATTTGAACCATGACATGGAAAAATAGAGTCGATCTTTATTAAAGAAAAAAAAAAAAGGAAATCCTATATAGGCAAGACATAATAAATATCCGTCAAAGGGTTTGACCTGAAGCTCCTAAAAGATACTATATGCATGCAAATGAGTATAGGCAAACCCCAAAAAAGGATTAATAGGCAAAGATTTTCCAACTACGGATGAACGAGAGTGGACGAGACTTATGCACACTAAGCAAAATAAAGAAAAAGGTCAGACGCACATTAGTTATGTAGGAACGAAGGGTTTTTGGTCGAACAGAATGATCCTAACGAATGGTTTCCCAATGCTGACAAGGTATATATTCCATGCATTATATTAAAAAAAGGAAGAGAAAATTTCTTGGAAAAACGGAATGCAGATGAACGTTATAGGGTTTATATGCTATATATGTATTCTCTAAGGTATTCGGCAAAGTTTCGAACTAGGTGGTCTTGCTCAGGTCAGCGAGATCGATTGGTCCCAAAATTTAAAACTCAAATACGGGTGGTTGGACTAATACATCCCAAAGGGTTCAGTGATTTTCTGCTTGGGATAATACGTCAGGGTGTATTTTTTTTGGCCTTTTTCTTAGCTTGTGTGTAATACGTGTTTTGATTGTGATGAAAAGAAAATTTCAAAATTTGTATGGAAATATTTTGGTTGACTAATAAACTCGTTATGTATACATGTAAAAGAGGCCAGAATCTGATGTGGGACGTTAGAAAATTACCGTATGCTTGTGTGAACTTTTGTAATGTTCCATAGATCGTTATCTCTTGTATTTTACTCTTGAGTAGATTTTAGGTTTTATGAAGAATCCCTTTCATTTTTTAAATGTTTCTGATGCACTGAATGGGGGTGCGAAAAGGGCAATTTTCGCACAAGTTGCCAAACGAGTGTGAGAAGTAGATTTCACGCACACTTTTGGAACTTCTCGCGAACCTAGAGTGAATTGGTACGTCTGGGTGTCCGAGAAGTTCCAAACTGCGCGTGAAATTTACTTCTCGCGTGAGTTGCGCATACTATCTTTTGCAACTGTGCGCGAAGCTGTAATTAAAGGCAAATCAAAGGTCCATCGTTTCGAAAACGAACTTTCGGAGGGAGACCGGATTCAGACGGTTGATGTGGAATATTTTGGAACTGTACGTGAATGAAAACTCATCAGAGCAAGAAGTTAATTTCACGCACTCTCCACCAGTGCGTGAATGTAAATCTGTGCGTGAAGTCATTCACGCATTACTTCACGCACTGTTCATAATGAAAAGATGTCTCATTTTTTTTACAACTTCGCGCACACAGTTGCAAAATAGTACATTTCGATACAAGGGCGTAAAACATTTTATTCGCGTCCGAGTGATGGGTTTCCGGCCCGAGCCGCAGGCGAGGGTCGGAATCATCACGAGGATGCGAATAATAGGTTTTACGGCCGTGTATCTAACTATACTTTTCGATAAACTGTGAGTAAAAGTCGACAAACTGTGCGCAAAGTGCACTTTTACGCACAGTGTATCGAAAAATATTTTACTCCACTCATATTTGCTCAAAAAATATTTCTAACAATTATCCAGCTTGGTGATTTACTTTACTAAAAATATGGATAATGACTCTGAGAAAGGTTTTCTCCCCAAAATTGGCTACAATTATTGAATACTACAAAAAATTATCTTTGCAGTGCACGTGTTAAGATTCTCGTCAATATTCCGAGCAATGCACATCAATTTCTTTCAAAAGTTTAATTTTTTTTTTACGTAACAGTTCATTTCTTTCCCAAAAAGTATATGAATACAAAGAGAGAAGTATAACATATGATGAAAGTGATTCAAAATTCATCTGCATCATGGTTGGCGATACATTTATGGCAAGAACTTTTGTCTTCGTGCTCTAGTTTTCCCAAATCGTCATTGAATTAATTATCGTATTCTTCTAAGAAATGTCGTTTATAGTATGAAACTGTAATATTTATTGAAATGTAATGAGTTATAGAGAGAGGTAAGTTGGGAAAAAGTGCAATAAAATGGCGTGGTTGTGCATTCTTGAGACCATCAAATGAAATTTCACAGTTGAATTTTCAGTTCTCAGAATTTTTTCCATCACTTTTTCAGACCTTTTGATTTCTCATTGCAACTATACATAGAGCATTTGACAGAAATCAATTTGGAAAAAGAAATTTTCATGAGAAGATGAACAAATCATGGCTCATGATTCAAAAAATTCACTTTTCAAAAGTGTCACCAACTTCCACCATCTGGCCGTAATAATACTCACCCGCAGCTTTCCAAAGAATCGTATGTATGATAACCCTCCTACTATTTTCTTCAACTAGATCCACCCCTTGCGTAACATTCACATCTAAAGTCTGTTCTCATGGTGTTCATATATATAAACAGCTTCCATAGAACACCATATACCTTATAGATTCTTCACATTACAAGCACACATTTATATACAATATGTGCGGATGCTACTGAGACACCAAACATTTTGGCCGACCAAAAATGAAAAGAGCATCATATAAAGCTACAGTGAAAAAAAATGCCCAATCACAAGAAGAACGATTCAAACTTGAGTGTATCATAGTGAGTGAGTGTATCTATATACAACTTGTATACTTAGACACACGTATAAAATATTTTGAGGACTCCCGCTGATTGCGCGGATACACGTGCTACTTACACATTGACATGTCATAAAATGTATTTTGTGTGTGTGTGTGTGTGTGTGTGTGAGAGTGTGAGTGTGAGTGTGAGTGTGAGTGTGAGTTTGGTAAAAAGAAACCCGTGGTGCATTGGCCAATTTTTTTTCTTCAAACGAGTGACTGGCTCAACCAGTTTTCTTTCCTATAGAATCCTTTCATTTAGTTTGTAGTAAAACCTGATGGTGGTGGTGTTGGTGTAGAGGCGCTTTGGTATAATTAATCAAGTTTCCTCGCGTGTATCGGCGCTTTTCCATCATAAGGCTTTTTCAGCCACTCACCCTCACATTTTATATTGAGTGATTTTCTGTAAGGGTCGATAATGACGCTGCATCACACAATTTTGATGAATCGTGCGTCGCTTTTTGATGATGGCCTATGGAGTTTTTAGGATAATAAAATACAAACGGTCCGAGGCTTCTCACTCGAATTCATAATTTCTTCATGCTTTAGGAAAATTCTGGGGAGTTTTTGAGATGTATATGTTGGATAAGAATTTTCCCCAGGGTAATTTGGGATAACTTGAGTTTATCTTTTTTTTTAGGGTGAAGAAAGGATTCCGGCTTACTTGGAATTTTTCCTGGTAATAGATGATTCTTTTGCGTCAGTAGATAGCCGTTGGGGTTTCTGGAAATTTTTCTGGTGGTTTTGGAAAGTGAAAATGCGGTTGATGATCGTATTGAATAGGATTTAACAAATGTTATGCTTTTACAGTGAATTCTAAAGAAGCTCATTCCATCAAAAGAAATATAATATTCTGAATTATCTGATAAATTATCTGTACTAATAGTATAGCGTTATATCGACTCTCTCGCTACTGTTCATTTGGTTTGTCAAGGTGTCGAAGTTTGGAACGTTTTTTTTGCAATGATAAAATAAAATTTCAGGAAAATGAAAAACTTTTAAAACTCAAATCACCAACCATTCGTGGAATTTATGATCCGATCATTGCTCGCTGTTGTTCAGAACAAAAAGACCTCAATTTATGTTCTGAAAACTATCCGAGAGTATAAGGTTATTCATTCCGTCGTATTGACACGTTTCAAACTTCAACACCATGGTTTGATAGATATAATCACCCACCATGCAGCACGTCGTCTAGCCACCCACTCATCAATCTATCCCCCCCCCCCTCATTCACCCGACTATCAATTTGCCCACCTACCGAATCTCTCGCGCTTCATTCGTAAGCCGCACGGACACTAATTATATTTCAATCAGGCCAACTATGACCAGGCCGTGCCAGATCATCCAAGACCATTTCAGACTGCCTCATGCTTACCATCCCATGCATCAGACAACAAGAACGTCTCCGATCATATCGAACCGTTCCACACCGTACATCCCAGATCGCCCAGTCCATTCTATAGACTGCCTCAGACCATCCCAGACTGTACATGAGACCGCCTCAGATCGTATCGAACTTTTCTAGACCGTACCAGACCATCCCACATCGCCCCAGACCATTACCGCCGCAGACTATCCCAGACTGTACCAAAACGTTCCAGTTCGTACCCGACCGTCCCCTACCGTGTCAGACCAACCTAATTCGAACCAGACTATTTCAGACCATTCCAGGATCGTCTCAAACAGATTGTTCTAGACTGTTTCAGACCATTCCAGACCGTACCAGACCATCCCACATCGCCCCAGACCATTACCGCCGCAGACTATCCCAGACTGTACCAAAACGTTCCAGTTCATACCCGACCGTGCCTTACCGTGTCAGACCATCCTAATTCGTACCAGACTATTTCAGACTATTTCAGACCATTTCAGAATCAGCTCAAACAGATTGTTCTAGACCGTTTCAGACCATTCCATATCGGACCAGGCCATCCATCCTCCCGACAACCTACCCACGCACTTACTTACCAACCCATCCGCCCGTCGATCCGTCCATAACCCATAACCCATAACGGGACATGCACTATATTAGTACTTCACCCGTTCCAAATAGGCAACCCGATGGGCGGGATCCGGATGGACAAAATTTGACGGGGCATTTAGTTATCATAGTAATTTTTCAAAAATTGATACAGAGAGATTCGATCGATTCGCCTGCTGGCCTTGACAAAAATTGCCATTCTTATACAAAATTTTGGGAATTACAGGAGAATTTGAGAATGTTTGAGCCTGTCCTGATTATTTAATTTTCATTCCTTCCTAATTTTTTTTGCTCGAATTTTTGTGGGCCGGTGAACAGAAGTATCCGCGAGAATGAGAATATTGATTTTGTTTATTTTCTGTATTTTCAATTAATTGTATCACACAATATAGCTTTTAAATAATCGCTCAGTAGTGTTATAAGCCTAATAGACGTCAGAAAGTTATTGACGATGTTCGTAAATTGTAAACATCGACATCATATGAAAAATTCTCATCAGGATTTTTTAGAGCTATCGCAAACTAAGATCGTTGTTGATCTCACAAAAGCTATTTTTTTTTGCTAAAATTTAATGCCATATGATATTAGTGAATTTGTCATCGATGGTCAGTTAACGTATAGAAAAAGAAATAAAATTCCCACGTTTTATTTTTTCCAAGATTAATTTGTAAAATTAACCTCTGTCATCCATCTCACCAAATACCGCATACAGTAAAATACAAAAAAGGGAGTATAAAATTTCATATTGACCGAGAGGCAACTCAAAACTCCGTCTATATACTCATGATATCGCATATACTTAGCTATATACGACAATAATAATGGCTACTCGCAACATTTCGTTTTCAAGCATGCACCCCATCCATACGTAAGGGCTGCAAACCTATATATATATATATATATATATATATATATATCTGTATATGTACACATACACGATGTGTGATATGGCTCTGTATAGTAATATCGATCGTTCCAAGTGATATGGTGGGCTGTCGTTTGCTCTATGCACGCATTGGTCAGTGGCCTCGAGTACGGGGTGTGCGTTTACCCTATCCAATCCTATATATATACAGTTATATATAATACAGTGAAATAATATAGAATGGGGTGGCTCTCTGAATACGATCAAAGGGGTCGTAACGATCGCACACGCCGTGCCATACACGGAAGGATTCACGCAAAGTAAACCCCATCCGCCCATCCTCGCCTTTTTGCTGCTAGTTTGTGTTGTATTTGGATCAATCCTATATATGTGTACTTGAAAAAGGGGAAAAAGAGAGTAGGTACAGTGCCATAGATGGTATATATGGTACTGCTTGCGGCAGACCCATTGTTGTTGATAGGGTGAGCCCTCACTTTTCTGTATAGTGCCGATATATATATATATATATATATATATACAAACTTGCATCTTTATATAGCTTGCCATTTCGTATTATGCACGAGAGTCTCTCTAATCAAAGTTATGATGTTGCGCGGAAAGTAGTTAGTGCAACTGCAAGGACTTTTATCAGTCCACTGTTATCAGAGAATGCCAATATTTCTTCTTAAAAACTTTGTCGATTTTTCATCTTAATTTGTCATAATCATATTTGAATTTTATTCTATTCTATGCATCTCTGTCGTAATAGATTGATATGATAAGCTAAATCTGCATTCAAAGGTGTGATACTCTTCTTCATATTGAGAATATTTATCCCTGGTAGAAATTGTGAGCATTTTTTGTCCAAAAACTGGCCAAGTCTAACCTAATTGCATTGTCACTATATCTATATATTGCATGGGTGGCCAAAAAAATTGGCCACATTTCTACCAGAGATCAGTTAATCAGTGATCCTTTCACATTTGAGATGATCATTAGCAATCATCGAGCTCCAAATGGTGTTCCTGAATCCACCCGTGACACTCTTTGATTCATTAGTGGTACTCACTAATCTATCAAATATACTCATACTTACCAGGAGAGGTTATCACATCCGGATCACGGATTTGGCTGAAACTTTGTAAATAGTCTTCTTTTAGTGCCAAAAGATGAAACCCAAAATTATAGATCCTAACGCTCAAGTGTTTCCGAGCTACAGCCAAGGACAATAGCATTGCAGGTATACCTATATGTATGATTTTTAACATGGGCCTATATGGGCAATACTAGAATTCTTGGCTGTAGCTCGGAAACGCTTGAGCGTTAGGGTCTATAATTTTGGGTTTTATCTTTTGGCACTAAAAGAAGACTATTTCCAAAGTTTCAGCCAAATCCGTGATCCGGATGTGATGACCTCTCCTGGTTAGTAGTTCGTCAAAAAGAATCATTGAATCATTAGTGATAAGCAGCGATTCATGAGTAAGATTAGTGATCCATCTTTGTCACTTGATGACTAATAATTTTGATCTATACTCAACAGTAACGGTCAGTTATTGATCAGTGGCGTATCCATTTGTTCATCGGTAAATAGCAAAAATTGATCAGTAACAATTAGTGATTCGCAAGTAGCTCGCTTCATTGCAAGTGTGAAATCAAGGAAACTCATTGGCAACTCCGATAGATTCATCAAATACACTCATTGCCCTATTGGCGATCAATTGTGACATCTGCTGATTAGTTAGTGACCTTGTATGATTCAAGAATAACAATTAGTGATTCGTCATGGCATTTTAATGATCAACAAGTCAAACTCAAGTGATAGTTACGCTTGAACGGTTTTCGCTAATCAGCAACTCTCAGTGATTTTTCAGTGTCACTTAGTGATTCAGCAGAGTCACCAAATGATCGGTGGCTCTGATCGATTGAACAGTGACGCTTGGTGGTTAATCAATAACGCTATCCATTGATCTGTCACGGTCAGTGATTCATCAGTATAGTATAGGTACGATTTATGAAATATGAAACATATCATATCTACTATATTTATTGAGATAGCATAGCAGCGATTTGATCAAACATAGTCACTGAATGATCCAGCAGAGTCACCAAATGATCAGTGGCGCTGATGGATTGAACAGTGAAGCTTGGTGGTTAACCAATAACTCTGTCTATTGATCTGTAACGCTCAGTGATTCATCAGTATCACTTAGTGATCCAGCATAGTCACTGAATAATCTCAAGTGACTCTAGTTGATTGAACAGTGAAGTTTGATGGTTAACAGCTTTTAGAACGCTTACCATCAGTATCATTTGGCGATTCATCAGTGACATTCGGCGATTCTTAGGGTATCACTAAATGATCAGTAACTCTCATCAATTGATCAATTGAATCTTAATGATTGATCAGTAGACTTTATGATTCGGAGTATGACACGTAGTTATTCATGAGTGAGAACTACTACAAAAAAAACTCAATGAGTATTTGGTCTCAATCACTGTCACTCAATGATCAGTGATCGTCACTAGTTTAACAATGGAGGTAATGATCTCATGAATTCAAGTTTCTTGTGTCAAAGCAACCAGATAAAAAAATTGAATAATTTAGATAGAGATTGTCTGCCTCATGAAAAAAGACGTTCAACCTTGTTCTCACCAGCTCACAAGTGCAATGAAATTCACCTCAGAAGTTATTACAAAGACTTGAAAATGAGATAAAATGGTGGACAGCCACTGCTTCCAATATCTATGTACAATCGAGCTACTACCAACATACATATGTGTACAGTGCAGAAGGACTCGAATAGAGCTCATACGTATATAGATGGGTGACCCGAGGGACGCGACCGGCTGACCCCATGATGTGTGGGAGGTATATAATGCACCAGCCGAGCACTAGCCCTTTAGATATATTTGCTATATACGAGTAGGGGGTTGACCAAGCTCGCTTCAGGGAAGTTGCGAGAGGCGCGAGTGTAGAAAATGGGAACACTTTCGCTTCCACCCTTACGAATCACCCGTTCTTTCAGCCTTTTTGAGCTATATAACCACCGATTCTTCAAGTAAAGCTCGAAGTAAAGTGACCTTCCCAGGAGGGTGGAACAACAGACTATGGAGTCTAGATGGCGCTCACATCGTTTCAATTTTACTCCCTTGCTCACCAGACTCGCCACCAGATCACTAGTACTTGCTCTGGCACATTTTATTGCGTATGATTTCGGAGGATATTCATATCTGTATTTAGCTTATCACTTTTTTGTCGCAAGTATGACCTTGATTACCGGGTAAAATGCAAACACTGCTGATAGATCACAATTATCATACGATTCACTACCCTGGTAGAAATCTCTCCATAAAATTTAGACTCGAAACTAAAATATGGCCAAAAAAGATGGACCATATCCGATGACTAATAAATGGCCAATATTTGAGCGACTTCCGAAGGGGTTTTGCAATAGTCTAAAAAATCTGGGCAAAAAGTGGGCAATAAGTGATTCTCCCATTTCAAATGCAGGATTTAATTTTCTTGGTTAATAAATGGCTTTATATTGGCTTTGATTATATAAATCATACACTAAAATATAGCTGCACGCGAAAACTGGACACTAAATTAGCACGGTCCAGGTACAACAACATCGTGTTTAAAATCGGCGAGGGTGTTTGGTATGTGTCATTTGCACGGAGGAGCAAATACACCACATTGTGCAGCAAAGCCTTGAAACTCCATGGTCCGCTCCGGCTTCTCACGCGTGGCATTATAGCGTCTCCATCCCCATATCACAAAAACAACCGGTGACAAAATCGGCACATTTTTGTCACCCCGCGAACACTACCCCTTCGATATTATAACGATCAACACCAACTGATAAACTCGCGAGTCGTGGTTTGTATTCACGTCGACCATGTCGAAGGCGCAAGCTGACGACAAAGACTGGACGCCATTTTATACGAGGTTAGTCACAGCAAACATCGAGTCTAAAAAATCGAGCCAAATTTTGCCCAAAATATGACCTAACCGGAATGACTAAATAATGGACTTCTTTTTTGCGCTTGGACGGTTTGACTCTGATCGATAGGTGGCGCCGTGACAGGATTTGCTTACCCACTCTAGTTTTACCGACCTCGAGCTTAGACCATGAGCGCATATAGACTTCTCCTCCGCGTGCAGCTCCTCGTGGGGAACTCAACACATCTTTTGTCATGCAGTGATGATAATGGTAATAACCTGATCATCACGATACTTTTGCTCGAGCACATGAGCTTTATTACGTGATCTATTAATATCGAAAATAATATATCTGAATAATCTCCTACTCGTGGCTGTTCATTGAATTACTCAAAATTACGCCATAATATGCCCAAATTCTGTCTAGATAAATTTAGTCCACGAAATTTTGTCCCCGGTTGGCTAAAATTCTGGCTAAATATTGGATAAAAAATGGCTAAATAGACGCACTCCATAAATGGGCGATTTATGGCGGAAATATCGTTTCATCCTCAGGTAAAATATGGACAAATTTTTTGGCCATTTTTTGGCTATGGACAAATCCATATGGCCAATTTTTAGCCATAAATGAAAGTGGATTTATACCAGGGTATATTTGAAGACTATCAGAATTGATGCATTTTAGAGGCCACTGTGGCCTCGTGGATAAGGTATTACTCGATAGAAAGGTCTTGGATTCGAATCTCCGCCGCGCGCCGATACCAATGTGAATTTTTATATCAACCTTAATCGGTGGCTACGGTGGTTCATATTCACCTTAAACTGTATGTACATCCAACTGTACAACCGTGAGAAGAGGTTAAAAATGCGAATTTCTACCGCCTGGATCAACATCATAACAATAGCCGTGAAATTGGTTAATTCTCTTACGATATACAATTACAGTGAGTTCCATTATTCGGAAAGTTGTGCATAAACTCGATATATGATTCTCTTTGAGAAAGTAAATGAAGTCAAATTAATCATGTAGCAGTGCATGTAGGGAATCTCATTCATGACGACAGACTTCAGACTGACTAATTTTTCAGAGAACTCATGAGCTATAGTTGCCTGAGTTAATCCATACTACGTAATAACATCAAATTCACAAGAGGAATACTTGATCATAAAGTGTGCGTTACACATGAACCGATTGTTCCTTAGTTTTATCTTTTGTGATCAACTTATTCATGACCATCTCGAGTTATCAAAAAGATCACTACTTTGATTTCTTCAAATATTAATACGATTGGCTCATGCATCTTTTTGACCATTATATTCTATTATGAGTTATTTTCGATACGGATTTCGCATGGAATGTGTATTTTGTACATCAGTAGATTCTTTTTATGGAACTCGAATTATATATATTCTCGTCAGACAGTTTGATTTTTGGGTACCATTGCGAGATCCAAGGAACTTGATTGCAGACCCAGAGATCCAAAATAATCGGCCAAAAATTTATTCGATCGTATAATCCCACATTGAAACCCAAGTGTACAGAATACCGCTAGAGTGCACAAATGAAAAACTGATCGATATCGTTTTTTCCGATTTTCTTTGACAATGACTTTAGAGTCTCGCCGATAAGTTTACACCGGTTATAATTAAAAATTGATAATTTTCTACTTATTTATACTATATTGAATAACAATTTTTTCTACTGAACACACAATTTCAATTCGATAGCGTAACTAAAAAATTTCCGATATAATCAATTTCATGCAGAATTATCCCTTTTTCCATTGAACTTCATGAAATGCATGGTCCAATAGAGAAAAAAAGAGCAGTCGTACACCAGGGCCACATCCAGTACTTGCTATAACCTCGCCCCCTAATTGCTCGATTCAAACTTTACTTTTCCATTTCGCAGGAGAGAGACGACGATGAGTGGGTGGAGGTATATGGTTCTTGTAAAAGCCTCGTTCTCCGTTGGCTCCTTGAAAGGATTTCCCGCAAATTTTGCTTCTCTCCATCTGCGTCCCCGCCATCTCCATGCACTAAACTCGCTCCAACTTGGAGCCTGGCTATAAGCATAGAGTTGAGAAAAGAGGGGTGGAATGGTAAGGAAGGGGAGGGGGAGGGGAAGGGGGTGGATGCCGGAATTAATTATTCAGGGGGGCAGAGATGGCTCGAGGGCGACGATATAATTACGTCTCGGCGTCGCGGATAGCTTAGCGAAGCTCCCTTTTTTCGCTCCGCTTCAAGTATTCATGTTTTCATTACCCCCAGCAGCCACACAATTTTTTATACTTTGTACTTCAAGACGAGGAAGACATTTTTTTTGCAGCTCAAGACTGGCCTCTTTTGTTTTTTGTAAAGTGCTACCCACGGGTATATCCATTTCCGGATTATCGTGTAAAAGAATAAGACGCTTCGCTTGAATTTCTCGATAATTTTTACGTAAAGATCTTATTGTTTTTCATCGATTATTGTCTTGTATTTTCAAACTTATAGAAAACTTTGAAACGCATTCTTCGTTGTATAATTCGTTTGGTCAAACAGATCGAGTGAATTTTAAAGAGTGTAATGTATTGTTCTAAGACTGACGTATAGAATCAAGAATTATGAGTTTGAGAGGCCATTACGAAAAAAAAAAAAAAAAAATCGTAGAAAGTATTCCAACTCAAAAGATGTCTAGCACTGATATGACAGCATCTTTTGTGTTGATGCCAAATAACGTACTATCTTTTTTATCTGTGACATTACTACGGTTTATCTGCGGTTGTAAGAGTTAAGCATATATTGTAAAATTTTCTTGTTGTCTTATTGAAAAAGGCTTGTCAAATTTGAAATCACAAGAAGCAACCCATTAGGATTTGAGCTCATTTTGAAATTTTTTTAGGTCGTTAACGGCTTGTAATATTCAGAGGCGCCTCAAAACGAGACATCGAAAACCCGATCTTTCTGATAACTAAATGTCAACTAGAGATTTAGATAATGAGTCAAATATACTTTACAGCGTATGATTTCAGGGGTTTTACAACTAACTCTTCTAACCGCACTAATGAGTTTACTTTTTCGATAATCTTGCGGTTTTGGTTAGGATAAAGTCTCGACTTGCTCGTTAAAATATTATACTGCAGACCGGTCCGGTGAGGTGATTGGATCACCGAGATCAAGACATCATGACACAGGGTTTGACTTCAAGGTTTGTTGATTACAGATTTCAAGAAGGCACTTTTTTCACATCCTTTTTTTTGTTTAGAGTGATTCAGAATTTTTCAGCCAAATAATAAGCAAGCCAATAGATCAGAAATCTGACGGAAATTTTTCTCTAAGAGCAATAATGGGGCATGATTATTGTTTTATTTGATTCGCGGGAAATTTAAAATGCCCAAATTCCTAGGAATAAAAACTCGGAATGACCGGAAAGACAAAAATAATGAGAGAGAATCAAAATTTATGTTGGCAAAAAATTGAAATTATAGTTTAAAAATTTTGGCTCCTCAAACTATCATCTCCAAACTTTCATCAATCGATATTTTAAACAGTCATAATTTTTGCTATTCCGGGTAATCGAGATTTTCTTCCCTTCGAATTTTGACATTTAGATTTTTGTACTTTCAAATCTTGGCATTTAGAATTTTCACTTTTTTACATTCCTGATTTCCGAAATACCACTCCTTCCGTAAATCTGCATTTTGCGTAATGATCTTTCCGAATTTTCAACTTCTTATGAAATTGACCGCATAAATATACAATACAAATGAAGAAAATACCCATCATCCTTGGAGTGACCAACAATCTCGCCAACAATCTCGACATTCCAGCTTCTGTGAAGAGCTTGTATTTTTATAATCTTTCCCCATTCATATCCCAATATATGTTCAATAAAACTGAATTCTCGCATTAGAAAAATAGAGAATAAAAAGGAAGAAATGATCAAAGCCCAGAATTTCCCCCGAGCCGTATAATAAAGTTTTTGTATCACATAATTGCTAGCTGTATGCAATCTCCAAAATAAAAATAAAAATTATTTTATACAGTTTTTGTCTTCATCAGAACACGAAATAACCTATCGTGATGCCACCACATTATCGTGACAGTAGAATTGGTATAAAAGGGTTGAACCTCGTTGGTGGGTGTGGCTTATTATAACACTTGTCGAGTGCAGAGAGTATGGCGGTTCATAATACGGACGTGGTGCAATGAGAGACAGTCGAGTGGAAGGGTTGAGGCAAATCAGAGAAAGAGAAAGCTGCAGTTGAGCTCATGCCATCGCCCAAAGTGGCCGCCTCTAAAAGTTAGCTAATCCCCACCACTGTATACGGTTGTCCCCTTTGCGCTGCTCTTTCCTTTCGGACATTTTGAGTCGAGTCTTGCTTATCATTATGCTGCTGTACCTATGACTCTGTTGCATGCAATATGAATAAAAAACTTAATTTTTATAAAAACTCAGTATCACGATGAGTTTGATAGCTTTTTGTGATAGAAAACTTTGGGCGCAGCCGAATCATTTTATGAATAATCATCTTAAATTATAGAATAGTTCGATTTATAGTTTCGATTAGAAAACTGATTTTCATTGAAAAATATTGTAAAAAGGGAAAAAATGAATTCTATTCACAACGTTTTCATCATTTTATCATATTGTGTTCTTATTTTTTTTTTCCTCGGACTGAATGTTTGTATTAGCAAAATACATCTCCTGCATCCATGTCAAATTGATTTACTTACGACTAAAATTTTGTTCAACATTCAATAGATCACTGGGACATCCCTATAGAATTCCGTAAAATAAAATAGTTCTGAATTAATGACAGCTCTTTCTGATGACAACACAATTTTAATTCAAGTTTATCGTACGATCAAATCGACATATTGATTTCTGAAAGTTTTTTTGGATGCCCTAAAAAGACAGAATAAATGATACCAGATCAATGATACTTGAAATATTTACACAGTAATATTGAATATCATTTGAAATTAGCTCATGTCTGTTTTTCATGCATACATATCTATCTTAGCTATCATATGATCATGATTTATTTTTTTGTGTCAAATCTTTTACTTTCATTCACAATTTTTTACAAAAAAGCATGTGATATGTGATACTCGACCACAAAATCCGCATTTCGTATATCCTCGTAAAATTTCTTTGTCCTCGCCTCGGGCCGGAAAGAATCCATTGGGGTCCAAAATCCAGCTTTTAAGCCCATTGTATATAGCACAGGCTCGACAATGTAAAAAATGTTGAATGAAATTCACCATCTAGCTTGGTAATAGTATATTACTCCCGATGCGAGGCTAGGCTGTTTTGGGGCACGGGGATGGTTTTTCCCCGAGTGCAACGAGGGGAAAATATTCCCCGTGCCTTAAAACAGCCTGCCGAGCGAGGGAAGTATGCTATTTTTTCGCATTAGGGCGAATAAACGCCAATTTTATGTTCCCAGCCGGAAGTAAAAGTGGCGCTTTAGTCGCCCTATGCTAAAAAAATACAACTCTGGGAGTGGTGAGTTTCATCCCATTTCTCGTAACTTTACAAACGCTTGTAAATTTACCAGTCTCAGAGTGGTAATAGTTGGATACCAGTCTCAGACTGGTAAAATTTTCTGTAAAATTCCCTCGCTCAGGCTTGTAAAATTCAGTTCAACCGAGCATGCGCGGATCTAAGTTTGGTCTGCTGGGCGCACGCACAACTAACCTAAAAAGCTCCTCCGCGGTCGAGTGTTTATGTCTCGAGCGATGAATTTTCGACTCGCACGGGTTTTTTACCCTTTTCAAAATTATCGTGGACTAAGATGCTTCATTCCAAGACTCCATTTCATTAGAAAAAGCCCCCGAGTAGCCCGTACGCTTCAGTTGAACAAGGTTTCTTCAGGTCTGAAATTTACCGTCAGCCGGTAAATGAAATTTACAAGCCGCTTGTAAATTTACACGTCCCAGCGCGGTATCCAACTATTACCCTCTCTGAGACTTGTAATTTTACATAAAAATTTTTTACAGTGAATACAGGTGTTCCCCTCCGTATTCAAGAAAATTTACCGCGAGTACAGCAATTTTCAAATACCAAGGCCTTACTTTCATAGAAATATTATTTTTTGCTGTCCACGAATAAACGAGGAAATCCGCAAATCTAATACGATTTTCAAGTCAAGACTAACACGGAAATGACGAATAATATGTATGGTCTAACGAATTTTTAAAATTAGGAAAAGAAAAAATACCAAACGCCAGCCACATCATTTCCGGATGGAAGTTGGCGAATAGAGATTGATGGAAATAAAATCCTGAAAAGCATCAGAATTAGGAGGAAGGGACTCTCACCATCACATCGACATCCTTTTTCTAAACATTATATCTCAGTCAGATATGAGGTGCGAACGTGAGCTCGTACGTTTCTGGTGACACAAAGCCCACCGACGACATAATGATAATCAACACGACAATGCGGTGGTCACCCCTCTATATATGTATATGACAAAAGAAAAGGCTCTCATAAATAATGAGAATCACGTATATCAAGCTCCTTACTTTTTTTTTTTTTCATACGCCACACATGTGGTTCTACATTATTATATGTGAGCTACGAGTTCTTCATCACTTTCAACTATTATAAACCTTTTGGGGGGCCTAAAATCAAAATCAGATGGAAGAAAAAGATATATAAAATACGAGATCGGAAAATCTTGATATTAGATGCGCGCTCACGTATTTTGGTTTCCTGCGATGATTATATATATATATCTATATAGTGCAAGTGTAGGTGGTAGCACCATGGTAGCACCTGAGTTCTTTTTTATGCATAAGTCGCATCATTTGAGGTCCATATAAAGAATGTATGATGATGACAATGTCATCATTATATCATTGTGGGCAATAAATGATTGAACAATGATCATATAGAGTTCTTCTATTGGTAGATCACAATTTTAGAAGTGATGGCGCGGAGTTGTGCCCAAGTGTTTGATAGACCAAGCATCATGAGATATTATTTCGATGTATTCCATGTATGATGCGTAATGAGCAATTAGTTTTGAGATAAAAAAAATTGGATGTGAGTAAAATGCTTAATCATTATTGTGAATTACCTGATGTCTAATATCTTTGTGTTATCAAATAAGAAAATTTGATTCTAACGTAATTCACACTGTACATCGAGTACATATGCAGCAAATGATGTATTTGAAAGTTCGTTATGAACAATTTTATCCTGATGATGTGGCTGTTTTGACAATCGACGGCCACGAGGCAAAAATTGTACATTTTATGATGGCAAAAATTGTTTTACATAAAAAAAAAAAATTCAACAAGGAATGTAATACTTGTAACTTCAACTTTATTACTGGGAATTAAAATTTTGATAATAATTTAAGAACACATTACTGAAAATCCAAGTAATTTTCTGAAAAGAGAGGAGCAATTTTATCATAAGAGGATTGAAGTCGAATATTTTTCAGGGTATTTCAGAGAGTATTCAAATGATGCCAACATGTTTATTCAGGGAAGTGACGTGGAGATGACGAAAAATCAAAATTATCTGCACGCGCGGATAAGGTTTGCACAGGTACGATAGCTATAGCTATTTTTTTTGGATTTCCTTTTATAGAAGGAAATCCGCAAAAAATTTAGGCATTCACCTTGGATTTGTAAAAGAGATCGCCGGAAGGTTCTTGAAAGGCACCAGAAAGTCTAAACCCGTTGCACGGCTCAAAAACAAGGCCACATCTGTGAGCGCCAGAACATCCGCATATACGTATATGTATTATACCAAAATCATCAGCTGGAGGTCGTAAAATCTTGAAAAATGCATCAGGATGCGAGAAAATTGCGGAAGAGGAAACTCTTGTATGGCTATTTTGATGTATTCCAGTGCATCGGATGATGGAAGGCCTATTTTCATTCAGAAACGCCACGTGCAGACCAAACTTTGATTTTTGGGCTCATGGTCTCGACGATTGCATAATGCCACATGGCCCCCGAGTCGTATGCATACGTATTAAAAATTCGTGCACATTTTGTCAAGGCCATTACTATCTCCTGTATTAATTTCAGCGATTTTCTTCGCATTTCGGTTCCTTGGAATGTATATAACCCAAATTGACTGCGACCACATTCTAAAGTTTGAGGTCATCAGATGAAAATTTTGATCGTGAAATACAAGAAGAGTCATTGCAAATATATTTGGCAGATGATTTTCGTCACTCATGTATTATTTACTTGTTCAATCTCGTTCTACACTTTTATTAGACGAATTTTTAATTGAAAAATACTTCATTTTAGCTGTCCACGGGATTGAATGTTGCGATTTTATATACCGTACAGCGATGAATATCATGGAATACTTTTGAAGATATTTGGTAGCACATATTTTTTTTGTAACACTCAACGTGGAAATTCGAATAAAAATTATGGTATACTCTTCTGACAACTAAAGTAAGTGTGCCCAATTCGCCCCCTACTACGTTATAAGATGCTTATCTCCATAAGACTTAACACGTGTCTCTCGCGAAATAGATAAAATATTTCGCCTCCCAGACGTCTGAATGAGACGTTTCTCAGCTCATCTTTTGCAGCTTTTGGTTAGCTTCTTCTCATTGTTTGAGCGGCATAGATGAATTTTCATGACGTGAAAAACAAATTCAGGAAAATGATATGAGGGCAAGTTCGGCACACTCTACACTTGTGCTCATCAAACCGGTCGGAATTTTGCAACTCTGCAAAGAGAAATTTCAAAGTTGAAACAAAAACAAAAGAAATGAGCTAAAGGACGTTAGAATTGATTGAGTCAATCTTTTCTGGCGTCAATTTTACTGTCCGAGTGAAAAATAGTACATTTTGATACACGGGCGGAAATAGTACATTATTGCCCTGGGCGCGTAGACCCAGTTCGGGCGCCAGGACAGTTTATTTCCCTCACTTCGCTCGGGAAATAAGTCCTCCGCGCCTGAAATGGGCCTGCGAGCACAGAGCAATAATGATTTTTCATCATGAGAACCCTAAAGCCGCATTTGAATGCGGCCTTTTTAGGTTAGAATGATGAAAAACTTTTATTTTGCGTCCGAGTGATGGGTTTCCGACCCGAGCCGCAGGCGAGAAACATTAAATTAATTAAATTAATTAAAACATTTCGATTGAATCTCAATATTAGCTCGAAAAATTCGCCTTCAGGAGGTCATTACACAAATTCAGTAACCCGCTAGATCAATTCAGGGCCTTCCACACAGTATGACATATATCACACTTACGCGCAAAAGAGGGATGAGGATGTCACTACATGTCTTTCTTCAGCAACAGGCTGATCTTCTCGATCTATATATGTATAGCCCACTAAAGTCCAACAGTGCACATTTCGTAAAGTATACATATATATATTTTGTACGTAATGTGGTACATACGACGTGTTTGATTGTTCGAGAGGCTTGGTTTCACCACAAAATTCGTGCCACCTTCAACATGTAAGCATAAGACACGCTCGAAAGATTCGAGATATACACGTTCCCCTCATATCCTCACTTTTGCCCTCTTTCTTTTTTACGAGAGCCTTAGAGAGTATGAGAGTCTTGCTTGGGGGTGGCTCGTACCCGAGGAGAAAAAAAAATAAACGAGAAGGATGATAGAGGAAAGAAGGAGACGAAGGAAGAACGATACAAGAGATACGATTGAGAAACGGTGCATGGTGGTGGCGGCGCGTGCCCTCAATCCCCCGGATATATGTGTTCAAGTGCACGCGACCCTGAATTGAATACTTAGCTACTATATATATGTGCTGCAGCATGGTGCAGTGGTTTTTTTTTAAGGTTTTATAGTAGCGGATGGATAGACGAGTGTGGCCCGAAATTTAAAATCTGGCGGTATCTGATGAAATGATTATACCAGATTTTGAGGAGGGTTAATATTTTTCATTTATTGATCTCATTAATCAAAATATGATGGCTCAGTGAGAGTACTAATTCTTTGGGTATGTTGAAAAAATACGATTTTTTCCACTTTAAACCGTTTTTAGGCGGAATTTTGAACCTTGAAATCCGTAGATATGGCACTGGGAGGTCGGAAAAACGAGTCATTGAGTCCTGAATTACTGAATCTACGATTCAGAAGAATTTTGAAAGATGAATTTGGGCCCAAGACATCGATCGAAACAAAAAAGTTGTTGAGGCGCCTTTTCAAAATTCAGATCGATATAGGGTTGAGGGGTTTAAAGGTTTAAATGGCGATGAAAAGACGTCCCAAGTTTTTTTGTTTCGATCGATATCTTGGGCCCAAATTCGTTTTCTAAAATTTCTCTGACCCATGAGTGTAGGACCCCATCACACATCCTTCCGACCTCTCATGTAAAACATACGATTCCATGGTCATATATGATCATACGTATTTTTTTTTTTTTCTTTTTTTATTAAGCCATTTAGGCCTCTAGGGCCCATTTCGACTACAAGCAAAGAATCATAGTAATTATCTCCATCGATAATAATAATAAGAATATAATCGGCACATATTGAACAAAATGATATATACAGTAGATCAGGGTTTTTTCAATGTGGATTACAGTAGTTTGACACGCGCTGAACCTCGATGTCACATATTTTTCAAGTTCTCGAAAAGAAAAAAAAACTACGCGATTGAGATTTAAAGCTACGAGATGATGTATCGGGACGTGACGTAATTAGTTTTCTGTTTTCAAGATACAACGATAAGTAGTGGTAATGACATGGTCCATTAACTGTCATAACCTGGGTATAACTTGAGAAACTAACAATACGATAATTTACTGGAAGCATAAAATTCCCGGCAACAGATGTTTTATGAAGCTAATGCCCCGCCGAATTACCGTCCATGGTGCTTAATGTATCCATGCATTATTTTACGATTCATAAATATATCTATGGACGTGTACTTAGACAAGAGAGTGACGCCGCGGTTCATTATTCAGATAGAATGGGCACGATCAGGTAATGCCCAGGCC
This sequence comes from Eretmocerus hayati, assembly GCA_029851415.1. Classification (NCBI taxonomy): domain Eukaryota; kingdom Metazoa; phylum Arthropoda; class Insecta; order Hymenoptera; family Aphelinidae; genus Eretmocerus; species Eretmocerus hayati. The sequence goes on from CM056744.1 coordinate 110,202,272, forward strand.
TAGGGACAATTTGAATTTCGGCACTAATGCCACGATTAATTACTCATAACGTGTTCAAAAAAAAAAAAAAGGACCTAATGGACCGGAGCATTACCGGGTAAATTAAGCGTCTTATAGTCTATATAAAGGCCTCCCGCATTGGAAGGAGGATCAGTCGTTCCGGAACCGCTGCCCGAGCGACATTCGATTGTGACCTACTTTACGCCCGGAGCGCGGACGCTCCGCCGGGGCCGCTACCGTAAGATCGCGAAAATCTCATAACCCGAAATCTAAAATCACGTGGAGTGTGTGTGTGCGTGTGTCGTCGAGGCAATTAAGTGACTATGCATTTCTGTAATGATTCGTAAAAACAATATAGACTGACCGTAGTTTTCAAAAAGTGTTGACGTGTCCCAAATCATCATTTGATCGCCACTGCCTATCTCCCCCCTTAAAACAGTTTCAATTAAATTCACGTGGATAGCTCGGGCATACGAATTTTGAACTCTGCATAAAGGTGAGTGTTGGCGTGCCGACCAGTTCCTGCACCGAGACTCGACATAGCAGCCCCGATCATCACCCAGGAGAACCCGCATTATAAGCACCAGTGCACCTAGCCGCCAAAAAGGGCCTCCCGATCACTTTCGAGAACGCCTACCCCTTTCTCAAATAATTGACCCGCGGGCTCTGCTCATTGCACTTTCGGGCAGGTCACCCGCGGCCACGTCAAGTTTTCACTAGCGTTTTAATTTACACATTAAGGTTGCAAGCTTTCAAGAAGGAGAAAATGAACTTACATGCAGGAATTAAAGGTTCGGACACAATAGATTCTATGTTTAACGGTGGATACAATTGGAGGGTTTTCAACTGCTCTAATAGTCTTCGCCTCTGTGCATCATATAATTTACACTGCCATGTAACATGATTGATAGTCTCTTCATGCTCGCCACACCTACATTCCAGATTATTAATTATGCCCAATCTCCCCAATGATTGGGCCAGGTGGTAATGATTTGATCTAATGCGACATATAGTGACAATAAAATCTCGTGTAAGTTTTTTACCTGAAAACCAAGCTTGACGCTTGTCTTGGAAGAAAAATTGAAAGTATTCTTTCCCAGTCTTCACATCCTCGAGGATAATTTCAGTATCACGCTCATACATTTTAGTTTTGAAATGTTCTTTCAAATCAGTGAAAGGGAATTGATCGATAGTAAGTGTGCAAGTGTCAGACGCCTGTTTGGCAGCTCGATCAGCGTCTTCATTCCCTCGGATTCCCACATGTGACGGTACCCAAACAAACTCTATGTGCTTATGATATTCATCTCTAGCTACTTTGAATTTCCTCTTAACTTCGAGAATGTAAGGGTTAACCGTGATACTCAAGGATGGTCGCTCGAGAACGGTGAGAGCACTGAGGGAATCCGAGCAAATGAAGATTTTCTCACTATGTAGATGAAAGCAAAGATCTAAAGCATCTCTGAGTCCGATACATTCTGCAGTATAAGAAGAGGCTAGTTTGTGAATGCTCTGTTTTTTACAATGATTGGGCTGGTTACATATGCAGGCAGAACCAACAGAACCAGAGTCTATTGATTTGCTGCCGTCTGTGTAAATGAAAGTCGCCTCTGAGTTTTCGAAAAATCGATCAAATTCTGCGTTGGGATTTTTTGAACTCTTCAATTCTATTCCAAGACTTACGTTTACAGGAAGTGGAGTGATTATTGTGGCAAAATCATGTTCATATATATTGAAATGGGGCTTGGAGTAGATCTTGCGCCACATTTCTTCAGTTGAGATAATACAATGATGGAAAGTTCTTTTACATTGGTTTCTCTTTTTTGTCACCAAATAATAGAATTTTTTGATGGCTTGCGTAGTGGCAGAACTACTCAAGGAAACGTTTTTCGCAATGAACATACTTCCCAAATATTTAGCCCTCTCTTGCAGAGAAACTAATTTTGATTCAGCAAGCATCACATTCAGTGGAGATGATCATACGTAAAACCGCCTTAGAAATTTTATTTTTATTCCAGAAAGTTGTGATATATTGATTCAAACCTATTCTAACATCAATACGTCACGATACTGATCATATACTACTGAAAAAAAATCTTTCCAGGGGTTGGTCTCGAGTTCCCAAAAACTGACATTTTCGACGAAAAATGATATTTAATGTGGATTTTTTCTCTTTAGTACTTCAAATGTCCAAAACCTGAGAATGACTTCGGGGAAAAATTTTTCTGAGTAATACTCGATCATCACCGTGAAATATTGATGCTGTAAATTAGTATATCACACCTTTTCGGAATGAAAATGACAAATCTTGAAACCGATTGTATTTATGATCATATATGACCATGGAATCCACGGATTCCATGATCATATATGTTCATGGAATCTTATGTTGTACATGGGCTCCCAGAGCCACATAATATCGACTCCAGGGGTCAAAATGCCGTCTGAACACAATTTTAAGTGAAGCAAATCGTGTTTTTTAGCAGAAGATTGAATTTTGTTCTCCTCAGGATTGTCTCAAATGGAATATTCCACGACAGACGCAGATTTCAGAATTTCAGATAATTTTACTTCATAATCATAAGGACTGACTATTATTCGAAAGGGCTTTTTCATATTCGAAATTGAGCATCGAAAAGATGTTATGATAGTGTCATTTTGGGAAAAATTGAGTGGAGATTCTCCCTGTACTTAATGCAGAATCAGAAAAGCATACACCAAGAAATCTGACATCCGATAGATGAAAGCATTTGAGCTGGATTCTTGTTTTATGGTGCCATGACTGATCAGCCATAGGTGAAGAAACAAGATTCCAGTATTTACAATGTACAGTCCAAAAAATACGTTCATGCAAAGAATTTTGAAAGTATTAATTTACATTCTCTTGCGTTTGAATTTGAAACATGCAATTATTTTGGAGATTACCAAGAATTAAATTGTGATCTAATGCAAGAAAGATTCAGATCCGAAAATTCTTCCGACCTGGCCAGGGAAGAAAATTCGATCCTAACCTCCAAAAAAATGACTGAATAGAGGGAATGAAAAATGTATTTCCTTAGGATTGGAAAGATATAGCTAACAATCAGTACCTTAAGGAATTCTTATTTTTCAATTTCATCGAGATACTATAAGAAATAATTTGAATCAATGTTATTGAGGAATAAGAGTTGAGGAATAAGATACTTACATCGGAAACTCAACACATATATCACCTTGAAGATGTTCACACTTATACGGCTCTCAAGGGGCCTAAGCGTTCACTATTATTTGTCCAAACGCTATATAAGAGGGGGATTTCTCAAGATGTTTTCGATTATCGTTTATGCTAGATCAAGCGCGTGATATACATCGAAACGAGAACAAAAAAACGGACATCAAAAGAATGGCACATTCGAGATATAGGTTAGGTGCATCGAGATCACTTATGTACCAAAGTTCATGGTTTGTCTGAAACACACATAATGAAGGAGACGAATCTACGGAATCGAGGCAAGGGTGTGCACAAGAATGAGAATGAAAGTAGTTTTATTCTTGATATGATGTAATGTTCTCTGGATGTATGTACTTTCCATCTTCATCACCTAGAAATGTGTATCATTTCTATTGTTCACGAAAGTCATGTTCATGCTTATTTCGTTGGAGTAAACTTCACTTGAACTTTACTCCATAAGAGTCAAATTTGACTTATTTAGAGTCAGATTCGTGCGACCCAAAGCTTGGAGTTGCACGTATTTGACTCTAAATAGAGTCAAAATTCACTCCAACAAATTTAGAGAGTTAGATTTTAGTGATATACTATATGATAATTATTATGAAACAAGTAATTGAATACGTTGGTTGTCATTTATTTAGTTCTAGATGTCTTTTGTGACTTTAGTCCGAGTGATAATTTTAAATTATCACAAACATCATATTTTATTCTGAGTTATATGGATCACCCCAAAAGCAGAAGAAACTGAATGCTGATTATTGATTTCATATGACTTGTACACGTTTTACTCATAATGTATTGTGTGACTCGAGTATTTTAGAGAGAGATCGATATTGGTGACTTGACTGACGGCGAATAATAAAAGTATCAGAAGATGAATTTTTGGCCTATTCTGTTTGGATTGGTTATCGAAACTCATTATAAATTGAGCGGTACATGTCATTAAATGTATATTAAAAGTGTTTCAACCCACATTGGATGAAGTGTGAATATAGTATGCTGTTGCTCAACTTGTATCCAACCGTGAGTTTGAAATTCAAACCTTCGGGCTTTTTTCTATTTAATAATGGCTAACGCCGATATATATAGTATAATAGAATTTAAATTTTCATCTGCCTCGTCTCATTGACCTGTAAGAGATTGATTGACAAATGCTTATCATTGCGCTGACTGTCGTTACATTACGATTGACAGATAATTATTTCAAAAATCTGTCATTAGCAACATGGATGTTGAGATATGCTGATAAAAGAAAGATCTCTTAATTTCGATCTCTTTATCAAACGAATTATCAAGAATTGAATCCTTCATTGATACTAAGGCTGGAATTTATAGTCGTTCTCCTTATCCGAAATCCTTACGACTTTCCTTATCCGACACCTTATGGCTGGTTTCTAACAACTTGTCGTGACATTATGTGCAGTATTATATTATTTGGGACCGGCAGTACAGACTAAATGCAGTTATGGGCCAAAAAGTTATCAAATATGACCCGCTCATCTATAATATGGAATTCCATTAATGAATTGAACGGAAAAATGCATAGATAGTCGCGACATGTTATTGAAAACCGTCCGTAAGGTGTAGCATAAGGGGAGCCGTAAGGATTTTGGATAAGGGCAACGACTATAAATTCCAGCCTAATGGATCTTTTAGCACTTCCTAGTAGGAAAGAGACTTAAATGATTTTACGAAAAGTTCAAATTAGAGAGAATATTTTACTGCTCACTTTTGATCATAACTGATCAAGAAATTACAATTTTTCAAACACTTGTCGGATTAGCTGATTATTTCCATGATCGCATATGCCTCAAAAAATGCAAATAAGGTAAGTGTACCCAACTTGCCTCTGTACCGAGGGGTATGCCACAAATCTGCTCACTGTCGCTCGGACGCCGGTATCGTCCAGTATCGTCCAGTTACGTCCATTCGCAGCCGTTCGGCGTATATTTTTTGAGAGCTGAACTGGACTGCGAACAGAGGTACTGGATAGCGAGTGGCGAGCGAACGGCAGTGAATGGCGATAAGCGGCGATTGAGTGGACTGTTCGCCGAGTCGGTTCGCCCCGGCCGCACTCTATAGTTTGTGCTGTTTTGATGAATCGATGAAATTATTATCTAACAATTATTACAGATAGATTTTGTCATTCTGGGGTCAACGACGAGCTGTAAGTGACCCAGGCGGTCCTAAATTTTACCGATAAACTACCGAAATGATCCCTAAATCACAAGCCCCGTATAGGGGCCCGATGAACATGAGGAACATTTGAGCTCCTTATGTAGTAGAGAAGATTAGCGCAGGGGTAGCGTGACCGCTTCACACGCGGAAGGTCCGGGGTCGATCCCCCAATCTTTTTTTTTTTTTTTTCCAATTCGAGATTCTTTTTTAGCCTCTCCTCACGTTCGCAATTTCCTACTATCGCTATTTGATTGAATGAGCTGACCTCTCGTTTTCTTGGTTGACACAACTGCAAAGGCTTACATAGTTCCAGTATAAACTCTCCGAAGTCTTGTCTTTGGCGAACAAAGTCATTCGCCAATTACAATGATAGATCTCTTTTCAAAGTAGTCGTCGAACACGTTCAGATCAATGTATGACTTGTAGAGTTGATTTTGATGTTGAGCATGAGCAGTTTCGTCGGGCAGACGTGTGGGAAACGCTATAATTATATATTCAATTTCTGAACAAACCGATTTCTCAGATTCATGAAAATGTGATATTTGATATGAAGTTATATGTTTTTCCATAGAAAATGATCCCGAGTTTTTGTAGCGTATTAAGGCCTATTCTATTATTTTCCACACTTCTATTCCATAAGCCATTGAAAATCGTCTGATTCTACACATACGCAGTAATTTGAGTTTTCGGTACCAATACCACTGGAGATTCGAGGATATTCCTCTGCAAATGACTATTACTACTTGGCGAACTCAATTCCATGCATTCGAACAAGATTTACAGTGTCCAGATGCGAATGCGCAGAAAACAGACGATTTCCAATCGTTTGTGAATTAGATGCGTGAAAAATAGTGAAAATCAGCCTTAGAACGCTAAAGGAATTCGAAACCATTTTCTATACAAGAACGTAAAATATCACATGATTGATCAAATTTTCAAGGATCTGAGAAATTGGTATGTTAACAATTGAGGAATTGAATTTTCTGCGTTTCTCACACGTCTGCCCGGCGAAACTGCTCATACTCAACATCAAAATCAACTCTACAAGATCAATCTTGATAGATTTTTTCAATACCTTTCGAATGCCACAAACCGTATCTCCACATCTATGATCATATTTCGATGGCTCAGAACCAAAAGGAACTATCTGAAAACGTAAGAGTTAAAAGGAACTATCCAAAAATTTCTGTAGAAGGAACTATCTGTAGATTTTTGTAAAAGGAACTATTTGTAAATTTTTGTAAAAGGAACTATCTGCGAATTTTCGTAATAGGGACTATCTGTAAATTTTTGGTTGAAGTGAACTTTCCGAGAAGTTTTCGTTAAGAAGAAGTATCCAGAAAAAAATAGAGCTATTTCAGGATGTGAAAGGGTGCAGGCGAGTAGAGCTAGTGAATTGGCTCTTGTCAAGTATACCTTAGTATCAATACATCCTGTATGAGATCTAATCGCATCTTGTATAAGGACACGAGATTTTACTTTGAAATCATGTGGTGAGATAGTTAGTTCGTGGGACAAACTTTTGAATAGAATTAGAGCTTGGAAATATTGTGGTTATATGTAGACGAGGAGCTAAATTGACTAGGCGTATCAGCAAGATGAATCGGCCCTTATCAAGTATGGCCCACAGATTGATTTCCCCCGATTTCTAACACCAAAACGAGTAGGAGAATAGGTTCCTTAGGACCCAAAATTGCTCCTCCTGTCGTACAGCACCGTGAAAGATCCGGTGAAAAACGCTAAAATTGATGCCCCTCCTGCGGGATCGCATCCTGACGCATCAGATTGAATCGATCTGCAATTCTTCGACATGTTTTTGAAACGTTGACCAATTGGAGAAATATTCACGCTCTGACAACTTTTGATTTCGTCCCAGAATAAAATGCCGGAAAACTATGAAGTTCTCTCCTCACTATCTCATCTGAAATTGAGAAACTAAAGTTCCCGACTAATTGGAACATATATCTGAAGTTCTCGATATTTTCCCTATTTTCTTGCTTTTTTTCATCCGTTCAGACCCTCAAAGAATGACTGTCTTCAGAGAATGACTCCATAAACAGGACCCCAAATACTCGAAAATCCATGGAGATGACACTCGACAAGAGCCGATTCACCAGCCTTATCCGACTAAACATTACATTCGACAAAATGCTTCCTTCTAGTTCCTTTTACGAAAATCTACACCTTCTACAAAAATTCACAGATAGTTCCTTCTACGAAAATTTACAGATAGTCCCTCTTACGGAAATTCACAGATGGATCCTTTTACAAAAACTCACAGGTAATTCCTTTTATAAAAATCTACAGATAGTTCCTTTTACAAAAATTTACAGATAGTTCCTTTTACGAAAACTTACAGATAGTTCCTTTTACAGAAATTCACAGATAGTTCATTCAACAGATATCTACAGATAGTTCCTTTCACAAAAATTTACAGATAGTTTTTTTCTAAAACAGACATTTTCAGATAATTCCTTTCAACCAAAAATTCACAAATAGTTCCTTTTAACTCTTACGTTTTTGGATAGTTCCTTTCAACCAAAAATTTCTAGATAGTTCTTTCCTAAAATAAAAATTTTCAAACAGTTCCGTTCAATTCTTACATTTCTGGATAGTTCCTTTCACTTCTTACGTTTTTGGATAGTTCTTTTCTAACTAAAATTTTTAGATAGTTGTTTCACAGAAACTTTTAGATAGTTCCTATCAACCAAAAATTTTTGGATAGTTTTTTTTAACTCTTACGTCTCTAGATAGTTCCTTGTGGTTCTAAGCCATCGATTTGAGGAATATGCAATTTATTAGAGTAAATACCCTGTTCAATACAAAAACTTCTCTCTCTGTTGAATACAAAAAAATTTGCTATATGCAAAAATTGGTATAGTTCGGCTCGGATTGGTTAGGGTCATAGCGTAACTGGGGTCATTTCGTGGCTCGGAACAGATTGAAAAATACTCTCAAGCTGGATATAATATGCTGGGATGGGCCAAATTTATGAAGAAATCGGGAGCAGACTGGGCACACTTACCTTACTATTAAAATCGTATACATATTAGTAGTTAAAAATACATCAGCTGATGATAAAGAAATGCCATTTTCCGCGACGGGCTGGTCGGCAAGCTCCATTATGTTTTTTTTTTTTTTTTTTTTTTTTTTTTTCAAGTGACAAGTCATTCATTGATCTGAACGTGTTCGACGACTACTTTGAAAAGAGATCTATCATTGTAATTGGCGAATGACTTTGTTCGCCAAAGACAAGACTTCGGAGAGTTTATACTGGAACTATGTAAGCCTTTGCAGTTGTGTCAACCAAGAAAACGAGAGGTCAGCTCATTCAATCAAATAGCGATAGTAGGAAATTGCGAACGTGAGGAGAGGCTAAAAAAGAATCTCGAATTGGAAAAAAAAAAAAAAAAGATTGGGGGATCGACCCCGGACCTTCCGCGTGTGAAGCGGTCACGCTACCCCTGCGCTAATCTTCTCTACTACATAAGGAGCTCAAATGTTCCTCATGTTCATCGGGCCCCTATACGGGGCTTGTGATTTAGGGATCATTTCGGTAGTTTATCGGTAAAATTTAGGACCGCCTGGGTCACTTACAGCTCGTCGTTGACCCCAGAATGACAAAATCTATCTGTAATAATTGTTAGATAATAATTTCATCGATTCATCAAAACAGCACAAACTATAGAGTGCGGCCGGGGCGAACCGACTCGGCGAACAGTCCACTCAATCGCCGCTTATCGCCATTCACTGCCGTTCGCTCGCCACTCGCTATCCAGTACCTCTGTTCGCAGTCCAGTTCAGCTCTCAAAAAATATACGCCGAACGGCTGCGAATGGACGTAACTGGACGATACTGGACGATACTGGCGTCCGAGCGACAGTGAGCAGATTTGTGACATACCCCTCGCTCTGTACCCAACTTGCCCCCATATGCCGATCTCAGGAATGGGCGCTCGTTGACCTTCCCGCAATTTTTTTTACGTTTGTTATGTTGAAATATGAGCAAGTAAGTATTTTGCGTCGACCCCGAATCATTCCTGCGTTCTCCAGAAAATCTGAAGTGATTTTTCTATTTTTCGTGATTGCTTAGCTAAGAAAGCACCGAGGGAATTGCGTTCAGTAAAATCGGTGTCAAATTCTTTGAGTTCAACCAATCTCAACGTACCTTAGCGCATTCGATTCCTTGTCTCAAGACCTTCAAAATCCGCTCTTCATGGTTGCAGAATCCTGATTTGGAGGGATTTTATGTAGAAAACACGAAGATGGTTTGAGAAACAAGAAGGCCGACATCGGAGTGTACCCAACATGCCCCCATATGGTTATCTCGGGAAGGCGTGCAGTATGGCTTTTTTTACCACTCAGAACGTGTTTATCACGTCAAAATAGGTCGGAAACGATGTCCTGGGCCATTTCAAAGCTACAAATGTCGCTGCACGGTGATCAAAACGGATCAAAGCGATTTTATTCACTTCATCGCCGATTTACATTGTTTTAAATGATGGGGGCAAGTTGGGTACAAACATTTGTAAACTCTCAAAAATCACCTTTTGGGAGAATTGAAACAGTTTGGCTCCAGTTGGTTCAAATTGAATGTACCTTAACCTATTTTGAAGGTCTTGAGACAAGCTTCAAAATGAGTTAAAGTACGTTGGGAAATATTGAGATTAGCCAGAATTATTAAGAAAATGGCTTAATGGGGGCAAGTTGGGTACACTGACCTTACTTTGCAAGTGTCAGAAAAATTTTATAATTTCTTTCCAAATTAACAATCCTGGAACATTACAGACCTTTTCATGGAAAGAAAACGCGGTCTGTTTGAATTCTGAACCTTATTCTATCTCAACAAATGATTCTTGTGAATTTGTAAAAAGATATGTTTCTATGATCTTTATAAAAAAATCTATATTTTTCAGGACAAATATCCCCTTTTCATCTCAGTTTTAGAATAAACTCATTTCTTCAGACCTTTATTTTCGAGTTTATTCTCTATAATTTCACAAAATTATAGAGAATAAATATAATTTTGAGATTCTTCTGATGCAGAATGTTTTGATGCAGGAATGAGATCTCAAATAAACTAAATACTCAAAAAATAATGGGATTGCCGTTCTAGATTTACGTGATTTTCGCAGACTAAAGTCGAAGACCACCATATACCACTCTCATTAAATCTCAGTAATCATCAGTGAAAAAATAACGAGAGCATGAAGATCATGGATATTTTGCAGACCATAACAAAGTTGCAAGTAACAGACTCCCTATCAGTTGAGAAGAAAAAAACAGACTCAAGTTTGTCGCATCGGTGCACCGAAAACATCTGTTCCGCATGCTAATCGTGCCCATAAATCCTATATAACTCCACGAATAAGAAAGCAGTTCTGAATTAGGCCTACAAATATAGCAGTATAACACAATTATATATCTACTAAAGCCTTTTTTTTATATACGGTTAAAGGGCGGACTTCAAGTTGCGAGCGCATCGTCGTTTGCTGCGGGTTTTTTTTTTTTTTTTTTTTTTTAATAATTTATAGCGATTCTGTGCAGTGTTCTGGAGTGCCAATTCAAACTGCCCGCCAAGACTTGAGATAAGCCCTGTAGCAAAATAGCAATGTATAATAGCAAGCGCCTTAATTGAGATGTTTTGAGAAGACTATGCTTGAATTATTTTTTGATTTATTGTTTTCTGGTTAAGGATAGTTGAATTTGTAATTTAGATAGATACTTTTTTTTTCTTATGTAATCATACGGCATAGCACATAATAATTACGAGAAAATTGATTTCTTGACGAATACTAGACTAGACTTGTTTGATATTATCTATTATGTCTGTATAGCTGTTCTATCGAGTATACATTTAAATATAGCTTTGAAAAAGATAAAATTGATTTTGAAGTGTCTAATCACTTTTGCTTATATACCGACAAATGCATCTAACGTTTGAGTTTGATGATCTTATCATTATAAAGATAATAATATTGTAGACACGATGTCGAATGCCTCAGGCTGGAATTTCTTTGTCTTTGGATTTTACTCTAATCGTTGATACGTGAGGATCTTCACATATTTTAATAAATATTAGGTGATATCGAGTTAATCTTGCGGCATTATTTTTCTCAAAAATGATGAAATAGGATCATTACGGAATGATGAGGTAATTTTAACGATATGATTGTTATAGTTTCTGAGAATTTTTTAGGTGAACAATAATAGATAAAATTGAGTGAAGCTGGTAGAGTGAATTCTAAATGCTGATGGAATATACAAGCTGTGTGATGTAAGAGATTAAATATTCTGAATTATATGTCAATTACTTAGAGATTCTAAATGATTGAGATAGAAAGGTAATGAGGGTACACGAAAAACATTTTTGTTCGTATTTATTTGATTGTCCGCATTATTCGCATGAACCATAATGAATTTGGAAAATGTTATCCTATACACTTGAACAAATCTCAACATTAAAAATAAAAAAAATCTTGCATGTAGTTCATGACTCGTTTCATATTCTTCAAACTCTTAATCTTTTCATCGAGAGACACTTACCAAAGTAGACCAGTTATCAAACCGCATCTGCTATGAGGAAATGTTGCAGTTGTCTCGGAATCTTGTTGAACAAGTTCGTAAAATTTCCAAAGAGCACTAAACAAAATATCCACCGCCAGATCTCATCGACTGGAGAAAATTTTTTTTCCTTCCTCCTACTATTTCTCAAAGACAGTTCAAAATCCCGTAAAAGTGTTGATTAAATATCATTGGGAAAAGCTAGCTTCATTTTTTCTCCATGTATTAATGTTCGTTGCGGAGGCAGGAATCGGTGATACTTCCTCTCCTTTTAGGGGCGGCGGAGCCCTCCGCGGTGAGCCTTGCATAGGTAATTGTTACTAGCGTTATTATTGCCTCTTCCGCTACTGTTTTCCATGGTATATAAGTTATTCTTGATAAATCGGAGGCCCGTGAAATGCTTTCGTAATAGCTCAAAAATGATCATCGTAAATTATAGGGGTATTGTAAAGAGGTTTTTTATGAAGTTCGTAGAGATGACATTTTCTTGAAGTGGTGTCACGAATAGTTATAACCACCCACCAGCCGATCTAGCCCCCCTCCCCCCGACTCATCAACCTGTCCGTCTACCAAATTTCCTGCACCCCACCCGTAACCCATACGGCCACGTATTATATTACTGACAGCCCAGCCCAGCCTAGACCAGATCGTTCCGAACCGTACTATAGACTGTTCCCGACCGTGACAGACAATTCCAGAGCGTTTTAGACCAGTCCAGACCGTACCAGTCCGTCCCAGATCGCACCAGACTGTCCTAGGCCATTGGAGACCGTACCAGACCGTTTTAGACCATTCCAGGCCGTTCCAGACCGTACTAAAACGTCACAGATCACACTAGACCGTTGCAGACGGTCCCAGACTATTCTAGACCATTCCAGACCGTACCAGGTCGTTTCAGATCGTATCAGCCCGTCCCACATCGTACCAGACTGTGCTATGCCACACTGGCAACCGTTTTAGACCATTCCAAACTATTCCAGATCATTCCAGATAGTAACAGATCGTTGCAGATGATCACAGAGTATTCCAGACCATTGGAGACCGTTCCAGATCGTTTCAGACCATTCATCCACCAAATCACCACCCACTTGCTCATCAATTCATCTACTCATCGACCCATCTTTGACCCATACGGCCACCCATCATTCTTTACCCCTTCCACGTGGAGAACCCGATGCGCGGGATCGATACGGACAAATTTCAGCTGGGTGTTTGATTATTATAATTTTTCATAAGACCATAATTTGCAGCAGTGCTGAGAGGACACGTTGGGCCCAATGAGAGTGAATGGGTTAAAATGTTGTACATTTTAGTAGGAACTTTCGAAATATTCTCCCTGATTGTCTCGTTGTATAACTGAAGACCGAGAACTCAACGAGAACTTTACAATTTGCTTATTGAAAATGCATAATTCATAGACTCATGACTAAGGAAATGTTTGGAATTGAAATATCAAAAACTTTTGATAATAAGAAATTCTTTGAGCAAACCCCATCTACTCTACTCGACTCTGATACCAGTCATCAACGAAGGATATATGCTCAAAAGTAGCCATGGCTCGAGCCGCGTGGTCAACGAACTATACTGCACCCTATATCCACAATTCGTCAAGTCTTTCACCCCTTATTCGACAGCATTACAAGGGGTGAAATCGCTCTCTTGTATACGATCGTGAATCCAAGAACTCACGTGTGTGTGTGATGAAATCACCGAATTGGCTGCTGTCGTGAATTGGAGATAGCTAAACAATAAGATAAAAGGGGGTAGCTGATTTTCGAGGGTCATCGCAGGAAAATTGAGCCCTGAAAGTAGCGACGTGGGAGGGATATTCTTGCAATGGCTACTCTGTATTGTCCACGCATGGCGTGTCTTATGGATTTGTAGAAGTTCTACAAATGATGAATAGTGCGGATAAGAGTACTACGAAATGTGTGAATGTTATAGCTTGAGGGAAAGGGGGTTTCAATGAAAGGGGAGATTAAAATAAGACATTTGAGCAATCGCGAGATGCTGCAAGTAATACTGGGTGCACTCACAGTTTGGCCAATTTTCAAATCTTTTCTAGTTGCAAAGATCGACGGTATCTAGCAGAAAATTATAATTATTTAAGTATAGTTGAATTACTTTGAGCCTTTCAGTGCCAATTCCAATTTTTAGCGGCAAAATACGTTCTACCCCACACTAGAGTATCTGAGTCCTTATTACTATTATCGATTATAAGAGTGATCATATATGCATGTACCACGGCATGGACCATCAGTTTAGAAAAATAAACGATTAATCTAATTGAGAGACTCGCCATGTATTGTGGCTTGGAAAAGATATTTAATGAATGGAAAAGGAAAATGGACCAAGACGATGGAAAAATACAGAAAGAGAGAGGAACATGAAATATGAGAAGGAAAGAGTCCTCATCTGCAATCGGATTACCAACGATCTGGTCTACCCCCTTTTAGGTCAATAAAAGAGGGCTAGTTACTATAATTTGCCACATTTCATCGATTAGTTTGATATTGTAAGGATCAACAAGGTTGTCATCGCTGTTGTATTAAATCGAGAAAACGATATATTTTGGCTTCAGAAGAAAAAAATGAAAAATTGTTATTCGATCGGAACGGATTGCTCATAAAAAATAAAGGATCTGAGGAAGCCTCGTAAGAAGTAATATATACTAGCCGGTTAAAAAACATCGAATGGAAAATTTTTCAGCCACATTATAATCAGTTGTATACGCGTCTTGATGTTTCTTCTTAAGGGTATTATCTCATTGAGCTACAGAGATTATTCCATTGGCCAGTTCGCAAACACAAATCGGTATACACATTAATGTTCAACCGAGCTCGTTCATTGACCGATTTCTACAAGATTTTCTTTCATTTCATTCCTATCCGGATACAGTCGAACTGCGCTTATTGACGGTTTATCAAATAGTATATTACTCGCGGTTCAAAGTCCAGCTTGTTTTACGGCACGGGGACGGTTTTTCCACGAGTGTAATATTCCCCGTGTCTCAATCTCTATGCTCAAAACACTAATAGCGCATTAAGGACAAATAAACGCCAAATTTTTTTTCGCAGCTAGGATTAAAAATGCATTGTGCTTTAGTCGCCCTATGCACAAAAAACTCCCTCAAAAATCTCGCATCCTCGTAATGAATCTCGCCTACGGCTCGGACCGAAAACCTGTCACTCCGCGCATGCGCAAAATAGTACATTTCAATACAAGGGTGTAAAAACATTTTTTCGCGTCCGAGTGATGGGTTTTCAGCCCGAGCCGTAGGCGAGCGTCGGAATCATCACGAGGATGCGAAAGATAAGTTTCACACCCGTGTATCGAATACTATTTTTTTACAAACTGTGAGAGAAAGTGAAAAATCAGTGCGAAAAAGTTACTTTCTCGCACAGTGTGTCAAAAAGTAGAGTTGGATATACGAGTGTAATAGTGGATTTCGCACCGAGATTATGAGGTTGTAGCTTGCTTCTGAGCGATTGATTTTCGGCCCGTGCCGCAGGCGAGGGTCGTAATAATTGCTTGGAAGCGGAGAACCTCATGATCGCGGCACGAATGCTATTTTATGCAATTTTGTGCACTCAAACATGGGAAAATTGTAAAAAATTTATTTTTCATCATTCCAACCCAAAAAGGCCGCATTCGAATGCGGTTTTAGTGTTCTCATGATGAAAAATCATTAGAACCATCCTCGCTTCGCTCGGGAAATAAACTGTCCTGGCACCCGAACTGGGCGTACGCGCCCAGGGCAATAATGTACTAATTTCTACAGTGCTTGGATAAGACTTCTTCGTGCGATTTTTCGATTTTCATCTCCACAAAGCAGATGGAAAAATTTCGGGAAAAATAGTATTCGACACACGGTCGGGGTAATTTCCGCATCCTCGTGATGATTCCAGCCCTCGCCTTCGGCTCTGGACAGAAAATATTATTCGTTGTGCAGAGACCAACATTTCCCGACCCCGTATCGAAATATAAATTCTTGGGTCAGTTCTCGAAAATTGGGGGAAATAATCACAATGTAAAAAGTAATCTATAATAGTCACCAGGATGGGGTTGGGTATCTATCGTCAAAAGCAGTCAACAACCGATACAATTTGTTCTCAAATGCAATACAAAGACATGTGTAATGCTTTGCTTCTTTCTTTCCATTATGACTTTGCGAGACGATAGTCTGTAATTACTCACTATTCATACATTGACAGAATACATGAAAATCTGGAGAGCTATACAGTTCGTTTTTGCTGTATTGAGACTACAAAGCAGTGCATTGAACCCTTAGAGAATTTCTATGATTGAATCATCATAGTATTTTTCTATTTGTACTCCGTTGTGGTATTCTAGTGGTAGCCTGATTGTTGGTATTTTTCAAGATTTTTGACTCTGTATTGAACAAAAAGATTTCGCAGTGTATTTACTTTTTTTCACCCTTCAATTTCAATACACTCTCGCACAGCTCTTATTTTCCAATAGCTGCATGATAAAGTTGTTCATTTTATCGCTTGAAACTCAAATTACTTTCAATTCGGGATGGTGAGATATAGATTCTAAAGTCATCCGTGTCTACATCATCTGATTAATATTGAAAAATTATTTGTACTGGTTTCAAAATTTAATAAACAATAGTTTGTTGGTGTCACGAAAAAAAAAGAATTCTAGCGAAATGATGCCTGATAAAAAGTGTTCTTAATATCTTTCAGATAATCAATAGTCGGATGCTATAGACATGGAATATAGACATATCGAAGGGCATTCTAATTTTTCGTTAGTTGATCGAAAAACTCTTATTGTGAGGCGATGAAAAAGTTTTACAAGCTCTCAAAATTTTCGGAAAAAAAGAGCCAACGGATGTCACAGTACTTTTCTAAATTCTATTTGACAGATGAAAAAAGTTCATGAAATTTTCATTGTCCCGGGGCCTCCGGAAGATAAAGTATGAAAAAATTTTTCGTCTTTCATTATAGTATAGTACGATGATTTGAGAACATTCAGCTGTTGCAAGGTTATACATAAAGTATCATTCACAAATTCATTTCAATCGAAAATACGAATTCAAATAGACATACGCCACTGCCACTGTCACCACTCAAAATGCTATCTAACACAGATCTTTCCTTTATGAATAAGTTTCTATGCATGAAAAAGGGCGTGTGCTTCTGATTCAATTAAAATACTGTTGAGTGTTTATTCAGTGCGCAGCAATTCGAGAAAAATAGAGTGCAAAAAGTGTCGAGCAGTTGCGAATATCATGTCAATTCATGACTTTTTCATTCTGTCAACGGTCAAACATTTCGTTTTTTTGGAACATGCACTTGAACTCAAGTGGATGCTCATCAGTAAAGTACTGGTATGCACTCTGCACTTTTTTCCTTGCGATGGAATAAAAAAACTTGGGACTGTTTGGGCTTCAATTCGTTCAATTGATCTATCTGTACTCATTTTTTAGATTCATTTTTGATATCAAGGATAAAAGTAATGTCGATATCCGTGAATGTGTGTGATTAGATTCGAAAAATTTTCGAGAAAACTTTAAATTCCCTGAAAGAGCTTACAGGATCTCAGGTTAATAATATTGAAAAAGGCGCACTTTTATCGCTCTCTTATTTTTATCAAAGTTGAGATAATATTTCAAATCAGAATACAGAGAAATTTTTAAATTTTAGTTTTTTGGATGTGGAAAATGTATCAAGCCTTGATCTACTACGCCGTTGTGTACAAAAACAACCCATTTGAGGACTTAACAATGGTTTTTTTTCCATACATCGTATTACGATATGATCCATATACGTATGTTTCGTCAGGAGATGGAAAATGGCATCTCTGAATTATATTCTTGATTCCTGCTTTCTCTACCAACTCATTGTTATTATCCAAAGTTCGAGCCAAAGTCTGATAACACGTTCTCTCGTAATTTTTCCACTAGTGCAGAGATTTTGTGTCAACGCGAGGCTCAGATAATTTGTGTTTTCTATGACAAACTTGGTGTATATCGTTCTGTGAGTCAATACTGCACATAATCACAGATGGATTGCATCATTTCGCTCCCAAGTATGTGTGGACATGTTTCTTTAAATTTTCTAGTTATAATTTCATGAATTCTGCATAACGGTCAAATCCTACGTCAAAATCTTAACGCCTCAAACAATGTCGATTCCATGAAAATATTCACCATTTTCAACTTGTTTTGCAGGAATAGTTTGAGAATATTTTGAGAGTTGCACTATATCTGCAATCCAAGAATTCTCAAAAAAAAAGAGTAGATGTCACAATAGAAACCTCACAGCAGATGCTCACAAGTCACTAATATAATAATAATTCAGCGAGTTAACACTATTAGTCAGAAAGATGTAATAAAATCAGGTAATATCTGAAAATTTTCAAGACAAAAATGCAACGATACGCACAGAAGCAAGACAATAATTAAACTAACAAAAAGATATAAGGGCTATAACTCATCCTCGAAATTGGTTCTCGCGAACCAATTCCGAGGATGCTCAGTCAGTCATTTTTCAGAAGCTGCGTATATATAAAATGAAATATATACTCGAGCCAGTACTAGAGTAAACGAAAAAGTGTGACAGTAATTGCTAAATTTTCTCATTTCAAAATTGTTAAACGTTTCACGAAATGAGGCACGCGTTCTGGTCTATATAACGTCAAAGACCGCAATGCAAATATTATAAAACTGAAATGTACCGAGTCGTAAAAATACGAGCAACTCTATGAGGATCCCTTAGTTTTATTGGGCCTAAACCTATACTCTGAATAATATAATGAAAGAGAGCGCACGACCTTATTACAGAACTTTCCCCGGTATTGGTGTGAATTTTTACCTGAATTATATATATGACAAGGGCACGCGTCCTAAAGTCAAGTTTTTAAAATCATCCGAGACCAAAAAGTTAAACCACGTTTTTACTGGCTACGCATAAATTATATTATTGCAGGTCGATCTGTTCTATATAGGGAGGTATGAAAATGCAATATTTGAACAAGCGATAAAAAGTTGACTTTGAGTGTCATATACCTTTTTATTGTTAGGTAAATAATGAGTACAAAAAGTATTATATAGCTGCGAAAATTTTCACTTGAGTTAGCGCTGATGGAGTGTTTTTATGATTTTGTAAGTCAAAATTTCAATCGGTGCGAAAATCTTTTTTTTTAATTTTCATCTAATTTGATGCTGCAACGTGTGGGCAAGTCAATGATTTGTTAGAATATGATATCAAGATTTTGTGAAGATTGATTTCAATAAAGTTCAATAAAACAAAATGCTGGTAACTTTTTAGTCTACATTTATTGGTCAATTTTTCAAAATTTCTTGCAAATGATTACAAGCCTCTGTAGAATCTTATGTTCTCTCTGCTCATTGACTAATATGAAAAATTTTAAAGTAGAATGATGAACATTCACTTGATTGTACAAATGTACTCTCACTGGACATGGACATTATATCAGTCCGAATTTGAAAAAATCTCCTTCGTCCGGCTCTGGACTGCTATTTGAGATCCTGAGACTAGGTTCCAGTTCTGAGTTCTTGAGGACGAGGTTACGATTATCAAGGCACCAAAAACGATCTAGATTGAAACAACAGCCGAGGGACGTAAAGCCTTTTCAAATTTCGACAGATATAATGTTCGGTGAGTGTATACTTACATCATTTTTTCGATACAATCGTCTTGGGCGTTCTATGAGGTAACTTTGGAACATGAGGAGGAGGAGGGGGGGGGGAAGGCTCTGCAGCAATTTATGAATAAAGAGTGTCTGTATCACGCGTGTTCGGCAAGGCAGATTATCCTGGGGCTTGAATGCCGGTTCTCACCATTTTGAGCACGTATGGGTAATGTTTTACCCCGTGAGGTCCTCCTCCATCAGTTGTGAGTTCATCGAGGATTTCATCATTCAAATAAACAGACTTCTTCAAGAGTATGTTTTCAATCCAATAAAAAGTCTCTCGGAAAAATGAGTGTGGTGCCGACCTTTGCAGGATTACTCCATAAGGTAACTGGGCTATAGATTTCACTTGTCTGTATACATCAGATATCTGAACGAATTTATCGTTACATTGGCGTACTTTGGCCCAATTTCCATTTTGTAACGGAAAAACTAACAAGTACGTGTATTTTCTGCAAACCGGGTTAAATTTGGGTTTTGATTTTGAGCGCCTATAGCTACCACCACGAAAATCCGAATATTACTTCTTCAACCCCGTAATCAAAAGCTAGAATGGCTTTGAATTGACGACATCAGATACAATGCGATTCTGATGCGAGATGGACAAGTTCCGTGAGTTTTTAGGAGTAAAATTCGATTCTTGTCCCAAAAATCATCACAATTGACGTTACATAAACTTCTCGAAAAGTGAAAATTGGGACCAAAAAGCGGAAATTGAACTTTAATGTTGAACTTGAAACTGTGGTATGTATGAAATATTATAGTATTTTTTATCACTCTCGTTATCACTTGAAAATAAATTACTGTAATAGATGAAGGGCATGAAGTCAAGCCATCAAGAATTAATAAGAACATTCGCCATGCTGTAGTAAATGATTACTTTATTAAACAAATGCCAATCCGGATTTGTGGGCTACTATATTTTCGTTATCAAGTTTGAAATTGAAATTGAACTTGAATAATATATAATTTGAAATATCTGTTTCTAGAAGTGTAATACAATCAGATGAGTTAAAGGATGAGATTATGAGATAAGGTTTGGATTACAAATGAATGATCTGAATGGATTGTGATGAAATTGTTCCCGGTCCGAATGCACAATTTTGTCGTTCCAGCAGGCAATTTCATGAACATAATAATGAGTCAAGATATTCCATCATAATTTTGAACGACAGCGGATCAGAAGGTCCATATTGCAATTGTCTATATAAGAAGATTATAATTTACTAACGATATAGAACGCCATAAATCTATATAGTCAAATTGTTACTTTCTAACCTCTCTACTCTGTGAGCCCTAATTATTGAAAGAAAGAGAGAGTTATATGGCCAGTCACTCGCAAAATTGAGGAGATTCATGGCTAACGTACAGTATCATTGAGAGAAATGAGTGAAAATTTTATGCATTATTACGCTCATCGTATATTACTGGAATGGTTATGAATTCTTCGATTATTACGTTATTCCTGCTATATTTTGTGAATTTCTGTCAAGCACTTTGACAATTTTGAGGCCGAAGGACTTCATGATGACAAAATTTCTCACCTTTTTCATTTTTGTCAACATTTCAGAATGGCTGGAAATTGAAGCGATGGTCATCTACTTATACGCTTAAAAAATGTGAAATTCGTATCACATATTCCCTGGTAGAAATTCATCCCAATGTAACACATTATCAGCCATAAAATGGCCATTTTCAGCCAAAATTGGCCAAAAATAGCCATTTTATGTCTATTAATGTGTTACATCGAAGTAAATTTCTACCAGGGCTCTTATCAACGCAACTATTCTCCATTTTTCGCCAGAGCTTATATTAATAAAAAAATGCTTAAAATGCACTATATATGACTTTACTCTAAAAATGATTGATCATACAGAAAAATCTCAATCTTCACGACCCACAATGATGTAACCTGTTGAATGTATACACACACAATTTTTTTCCCCCTCGAATGAGCAGAGCCACATCATATATATATAGCCATTATTGATATCCCTCATCATGACCCGACTATCGCTCTCAGCTCTCATCGTACATTGTACACATCGTAAAAAAAAAAAAAAATTGATTTCGATGAGTTTCACATCTTATACCTTCAAAATAGCCCGCAGGTCAAAATTTTTGCCCTTTAATGCAGGTATATCGACATGTGGTGTTAGATCGAAGCGTATACGTGCAGAGATTAAATTGAAAGGATTGCCGCTTCCAAGCGTGCCAAAAAACACCATATATATTATATAATCGTGCACGGTCCCGCAAATTCGATGCGATCTCTCTATTATATTATATATTTTATATGTGGGCACACACCTTGAAACGTTTTGTATCATGTATGTATTTTTAGCTACGAGGTGTTTTGAGGCAGGTGGAAAAGGGTTGTAAGGGTATATCTTATATGAAACTGGTGGTGTATTTTTTGGCAGGTATAAGTGTGAACCTGTCGTCTGACTCTTGACTATATCTTGTTACGAGGGCAATAGAGTTTACTAAATTGGTGAATCGAGATTTTAGATAGTGCTTAAAATATGGGTTAATATATCGTGAGGTGGACGATATTTTGAAGCTTTGATTAAGAGTGTATGGTGAGTATTAGTAGGTAATTAGTTTTAAAGGGGGTTTGAACTCGGGTTTGAAGATTTTTCCAACGTCTCGTTGTCTTATTTTATTTCCTTGGCTCAATTGAAAGCATTGCACCAAGTATGTATAGGCTGAATAATTTCAGGCTCTAATTCCTATGGTTATAAACATTCAAATACTGTCTCCCTTTTAAAAATATTTGGAGGGAATTTTATAGAGAAATCATCTTGATTATGAGTTCAATTACTCAACCCGCTTACTAGAGACACCACTTTCCAAGCTCGGAAAAATTTTCTGGCATAAAAAAAAATATATATCTATAACTTATCGTAAAATGACAAAAATGGTCAAAATTACAAAATTGAAAATTTTTAGCATTCCCATTTTTTAAAAAAATTGAAAAACTTCGAGACTTTTTTGTTGAAGAGATGTGTTTTTAGGGATACCACAGATATTATCAGAATTTTTTGAGATTTTTACCAGGGGCAAAATAAAATTTATCAGAAATACCAAATTTCGGCCATATCCATTGCAGTGGACAAAATAAGTGAGGGAGTAAATAATCAGTACGAACTTCTTTGAGCGGTAAAAAGAGTGTTCTGGTCTCCATGGAAAATGTCTGGAAAAATGATTTCTGTCAACGCAATATTGAGGCTCGAAAAAAAGTCCTCATCGTTGAAAATGAACGTTTTGACTCTTTGAATAGCAAATTTTGGATACTCAAATTATCGATATTTTGGAAGAATATCGATAAAAAGAATTGGGACAAGTCAAATTTGAAAGGAAACATCATAATATGAGTTGTGATAATACATCTTCCAAATCGCTGAGAGAAAGTTTTAGCGTTTCAGTCGTACAATAGAGTTTGGTTGAATCTAAATACTTTCACAGTGTTAATGGGTTAACACAAAAATTGATTTTTCCATAGATATGTAAGAAATTTTCTGAAAAGTGACGGGCGATACAGATTTCACCATTCAAATATTTTCAGGTCTGATTATTGATATTTTGTTATCCCTGAACATTTTGATGAGTAAATTAGCGTACATTTTCATCACCGTGTAAATCTTGCTCATACATTTTTAGCACGCTTGAATAATTGCAAAGTACGTGTAGCTCAAGCTTGTTTCAAAACTCACAAAATGAGAGGAATGAGCTCAAAATACATGTAATTATAAAACTAATCAGGTCTGAGCTAATCTTTAGAAGAATTAGTTTTCAACGAGTTTCTGAATGGCTGAACCTATAATATTTTATCCCCATGTGCATGAGAGCTTCTTATTAATAGGCTCATTTCCTCAAAATTACGTTATTTTTCTTTCCTGAAATTGTGATAATACATCTGAAAGCTTCTTTGGGTATTTTGCAATTTTTTCAAATCATCATGCGTGAGTATACCAAGGCGACTTCCACTTAGCACAATCACTTTTTCAATCGAAAGAAAAAATACCACGGCGATAAATATACACACGTGTATAATTACTCAAGTTTCATTGAAGAAGTGGAAAGGGGTCTCCCAATCTTGAAAAAAGAATAGATAAAAAAAATATCAAATGGAAGCGCAATATTGTCCTGTCACCCATTCAAGACACCCAGGTATTAAAGCATCCTCATAACACGCAAAATTCATCAAGCATCATCAGCATCAGAACCAAAAAATACACTATGTGTATACTTACGTATGAACTTGGCCAACCAATCGATCATTGCTTTCATTTCATTCACCATTCTGATCGATATATGTATATGTAATCTTTATATAGGTAGGCACGCGAGTTGCTCGTGCCCAAACTTTGAATTTTCATAAAATGCTCCTAAGACCTATATACATATAGCCACGCGTATCTTATCCCATGTCTTCAACACCCCGTTTTCAATACCTTTTTTTTCGTGAACACATAAGTACCTATAGATATATAGTAAGATATGTATAAGGCCCAAGTCGAGTGGGGGCGAACGTTTTTTTTTTCTTTCTTTCCAAAGCACCGCGCGTGCCACAAAAACGGCGATTGGATGCTTCTGTTGCTGATGCAGGTGAGGATCTTTTAGGTTAGGATACATATACATATATGTACATATGTATATTGTGTCTCATAGGCTTCTGATTTTGATGCTGCAGCTGCAGAAGTAAAAATTTAGGATACGATTCTTTATTATGTGAGTAATGCTTTTATACATATGAGATTGTGATATATAAAAAGAGAAAAAAATATAGGGATTGGTAAAGGCAAGCGGTCAGTTTTCTTTATTCTAAAGAAAAACGGTTCAAATGTTGCGTATTCGAGAGAATAGAAAGGCCAACGGAATTTTGATTTGATTTGATGCCGTTGGATAAATCGTTGGAAGTATAGATTCAAAGGAATATTTTTTTTGATCGATTGTCAAGGATTTTTGATAGGTATTTCAATTCTACGACCGTTCTTTCCTTCTCAGTAGGTTGATCAGCTTTTTTTCACTAAAGGACGAGAATTTTGATTTCCATGACGTGAGAAAGAAAAAAAGAATTTCGAATATCCAAAAAGGATTGAATATTGAGAGCTTGGATGAAATAATTTTCATTGACATGACTAAATAAATTCTATAATGATCGGTATGTAAGAGTGATTTGCTGATGAGATTTTGGATAAGAATGATTCGATATAAGTTTGCCTAATTATCTCCCATAGCCTTTTTCTAGACTTGTTCAATCCATATAGAAACCCATCCATTCAAATGGTGAAATTTGAGAAAGTGTGAAAAAGTTTGCAAAATGAGCTAAGTAAAAGTTTTCATCGGGAACCAAATAGGGAGCCGAGGTAATTCGATTTTACGAAATATTTTATACACGTGGAGGCAAATTAGGCACACCCTCTTGGAAACTCACGAACTTTTGCAATAATCCATAATCTATAATCCATATTTAATAAACTCATGATGCATAAAGTTCATTTTGTAGTGGGCAAAACAAATAAAATGGGGCGGGGGTGTATTAAGAAATTTCACTTCAATAGTTGTTGTTCTGCTTCTAAATCATTGCGGGAAACCGACAAGCTTTTACTATCATCGATACAGGGACTGCTGAAGTAGATTTTTTAAAACTTGGAGTAGACACGAATCCCTCGATATGCGAAGAAGAATTTTTTTCATGTTCTTTTTCACCCGTGAAATGGTTCTTCTCATCTATAATAATCGTGTGAATTCGAGTGTAACCGAGCACTCATAAGTATGTTGTGCATTCAATCAGCAAACAATGCCCTATTAAATATGGGAAATTTAAGTTTTATATTTTCAAAAAAAAATTCAATTTTCTGAACGACTTGTTCCTCTCTGAATGAGTTCGAGTGAAAATTTATTCGATTTCACTCGTTTCGAGTGATATTTTCACGAGTTATGGGGTCGCAACCCGTCTTCGAGTGAACAAATTTCACTTGCTTCGAGTGAAATTTTCACTCGAAGCCGACTTGCGACCGTTTTCACTCGAATTCTTTTGCAGAGTTCATAATCGATGAATAATATCATGCTTATACTTGACTTTCCTATAATACATGATTCCACCACCTTCCTATTTTATCAAACTAAATATTGTCTTTTTTGACTTTCGCGATCAATCAATTTCCCACTCAATTTCACTAGGTAAATCATCTGCATTTTATGATCAATACCTTTGATTCGCATTATTTATATAGCTTATTTAGAATTGGGAGGATATTCATTACTCAAATGTTCTTACATCCCTTCCATATACATAAGTAACGGTCGACTTAGGATAGATTACGCTTGTACAGAAAAAAAAAGAGAAAAAAAAACTCGAAAAATAGTCATATGCATGCAAACTTAGCTAAAATAATGCAAAAGAAGCACCAACTATTGAGTTTTTCTTTCGGTCGCAATACAAGTGCAAGAGATAGATTGATGAAGAACGATTAGCTAATTAGATGATTCGATTCTCGATATGGCGTTCCTGTCTATTAAAAAGGTATGTATTTTACGACATGCTCACGCTTTTTTTTTATAGATGCCCCATGCACGCGCCTTGCGTAAAGTTTGACCGATGTGACCGCAGAAAATATTTTAAGTTATGTTTTGTGAGAGCCGCGCACGATTTATTGTGAGCTCATTGCCTATATAATAACACCAAAGTCTGTTACTGCCAATCATAGAGATAACTATGCTGCCAATTGATGCAGCTGATGAGTGATGTACACAATCGTCACGCACACTAAGTAATATCAACACACAAACGATCGTCGTGCACATAGATTCTTTCACGAAACGTATCATATCGCGTGACCTCCCATTTTTTACTACAACAGGACACTTGGAATAGGTTATAGATTTTGAAGCACACGACGTTGTACGCAATAAATTATATCCATGATTTAAAAAAAAGCTCTGTATGCTCACATTCATTTTCGTCGATGGATGTTAAATTAATTATTTGATAAACCACATTGCGTAAGATAATTTAGAGCTCAAAAGGTGGACAATTTTTCTCAATTTTACAGTATCTGAACAAGATTTTTGGCTAAACTTAATTGCTAGAGAAATTTCATGTGAAATTCGAGCATGCAGAGATCCTTGAAAATATTTCAGATTTATACATGGAATTCCGCACCCAGAGAGAATAAAAAATATCAATCGAATGGCACCATATCTATACGTGATCTCAATCTCCGAAAAGAATGAATTTTCAATCTGGCACGTTACAATATAACGGAAACGCCCGTGTAAGATCTGTTATTGTAACTCATGTCCTCATCGCGCATATAACATTCGAATCTCGCGCTCGAAATCTAAGGCTGGAATTTATAGTCGTTTCCTTACCAAAACCCTTATCGAGCGCCTTATGCGACACTTTACGGCAGCGTCCAGAATTTTTGACGTGGTCGCGCGTCTACCTTATTCGTTCACTCGGAGGTAGACAAGAGCAGAAATTTGAAGGATAAATGAGCTAACTGTCAGCTCGAGCGGCTGCTTGAGCCACAGAAAGTACAGGCAAATAAAGATGAGCAGCCACCGTCAAAAATTTTTGACCCTGCCGTAAGGTGTCGCGTAAGGGGATTGGTAAGGGGTTTGGTAAGGGAACGACTATAAATTCCAGCCTATCTCTCCCCATTATTAGTTCCATCGTCCGCCGCTATGTGTCTCCGATCATACTTTCGGCGCGAATGCGTCTCCTTCAACCTCAAAAAATTCAACTTTTAACCTCAAAACCATCCTTCTTCCTTTTCAAAAACCCACTAAATCCTACAACCCGTATACCACCTACAATTTCCACCAACCTCACATCTCCATAATCTCTAAAATTTCCACATCACTCAAAAAACCATCCAATCTCCATGTACTCGCAATCGCATAACACCGAGCTACTTTCGTATATAAGAGCGTTCTAATTTGGTAAGGTCAGGGTGGTCCGATGCTACCCAGTAACACTCTCGTTCCGCATTCGTTCGGAGCTGGCACGTTGCCGCTGCGAACAAAACTATACCAATATTAATAAAAGTAACAATGCGTCTTCGCATGAAACCCGCAAAGATCTTCACCGATCGGAGCAAATCTGATGGATGAGTCAAAATGACGGTAGACTCGCCATCGGATGCCTTGCTGACGTAGGCGTAAAATGCGTCAAACCGTCAAAACCATCGTCTTATCTGCGGCCTGCGATAGGATGATGTCATCGGGACGGGTCAGTGACGGCGGATGCGAACGAGAGTGCATTGAGATCGAAAGGTGGGCCCGCCTGGAAATCACTATCTGTGGTAGCAACTACGACCATCTTTTTTTGCATTTTTATTCTAGAATATTTTCTCTTGGTTTAAAATATTTGTACTCGCAGTTCATTATTTCATTAGAAGTTTCAAAACTGTACGTAAGTTGTAACTTGTCATTTTGACAACATAAAGTAAGTTTGCCTAATTAGCGCCCGTGTAAAAAAAATTACGTTTGGGTAAAGTTTGGGAGAAGTTTTCTTTGGATCAAGTTTGGGCCAAACTTAACCCATGAGACTGAGCCAAACTTGTGCCATCAGCCCCCAAAGAGGTTTTCATGTTTGGGAGAAGTTTTGCATGAAGTTTAGCCAAACTTAGCACAGCTTTGGGCGAAGTTTCGGAAAACTATGGGGTCTGATTAGGAAATTTGGGAAGCTTGTGGCTCAAGTGTGGGAGACCTCTAGCCAAATTTTGCCTTGGGTTTGGGAGAAGAAATGCCAAGCTTTTCCCAAACAAACGCCTCGCAGCATATACTCCACGCGCGGGTTTCGACAACCCTTGAAAACAGCTCTCACGATGTGACGCAATTCGTGCCTGCAAAAATCGGGTCGAAAATAGGGGAAAGCCTGGGTCTAACGACGTACAACTTATCACCACGGCTGCTCATCGACGCGAGCTTCATTCATGCAGAGTCGAGCCGAAGATACTCTCTGCTTTTTGCCTGCAACAAACAAAATTCACCACAAAGTATCGCGTCGAGGGTGAATGAGGAGAGGTACTTCTAAGAAACAGAAACAGACTCAAAATTTTCAATACGAGGAAACGGTTTAGGTTAAGAGAACACTGCGGTGTATATTTTTGAGATATTTCTGAATGAAAAAACCTGGAGTACTCATCTGAACAGGAGCAGTTGTAGTCATGCCATCACCGAGCTTTTGTCCGCGCCGGGGTTGCTCTCTTTACCTGAAAATTCATTGAAATTTTGTCATGAATTTCTGGTGCGAAAAACTTGCACGATACGACGGCATCAGCCACTGTTGACTAATGTCACAGGTTACACCTTGACAACGTTGTTGGTTACCAACAGAAAAATCGATATCAACGGTCGTTGCCACCCGACATTATTATCAGCGTAACCTCTTCAACAGTGGCTGATGCCGACTCGTGCAAGTTTTTCTCACCAGAAACTCGTGGCAAAATTTCAATGAATTTTCAGGTCATCAGAGCAACCTCTGCGCGAACAAAAGTTTGGCGATGGCATGACTACAGCTGCTATTGTTCAGATGAGTACCCCAGGTTTTTTCATTCAGAAATATCTCAAAAATATACATCGCAGTGTTCTCTTAACCTGAACCGTTTCCTCGTATTGAAATTTTCGAGTCTGTTTCTGTTTCTTAGAAATAGCTCTCCTCATTCACCCTCGACGCGATACTTTGTGGTGAATTTTGTTTGTTGCAGGCAAAAAGCAGAGAGTATCTTCGGCTCGACTCTGCTTGAATGAAGCTTGCGTCGATGAGCAGCCGTGGTGATAAGTTGCACGTCGTTAGACCCAGGCTTTCCCCTATTTTCGACCCGATTTTTGCAGGCACGAATTGCGTCACACCGTGAGAGCTGTTTTCAAGGGTTGTCGAAAACCCCCGCGTAATGCTGCGAGGCGTTTGTTTGGGAAAAGCTTGGCGTTTTGTTCTCCCAAACCTAAGGCAAAATTTGGCTAGAGGTCTCCCACACTTGAGCCACAAGCTTCCCAAATTTCCTAATCAGACCCCATAGTTTTCCGAAACTTCGCCCAAAGCTGTGCTAAGTTTGGCTAAACTTCATGCCAAACTTCTCCCAAACATGAAAACCTCTTTGGGGGCTGATGGCACAAGTTTGGCTCAGTCTCATGGGTTAAGTTTGGCCCAAACTTGATCCAAAGAAAACTTCTCCCAAATTTTACCCAAACGTAATTTTTTTTACACGGGCGTCCACTCAAGTTCTCGAATGCGATCAGTTTCAGAACTTGACGCGCAGTTTTCTCGTGTTTTTCACGGTAAAATATGAAAAAAATGATAAATTACCCGCGTATTTCTTCGAGCCGGAAAATTGGTTTCCGATATTTTCGACTTCTTTCTTGTTAGTCACTAAAAGTAATGCCAAATGAAATTAATGTGATCAATTTCAACGTACCTCAGCTTATTTTTTGTCCTTGTCGTTGTCCTAACTTAGAAATGCTCTCTGCTGAATTGCAAAATTCCATCTCTAGACGATTCTACGCTCATATTACCTCCAAAAAGTGCAGTATGCCTAATTCGTCACAATACTATTTTTTTTAACCTCGTAATTCACTCCATCAAAATTCATCAATTGACCTCCGAGAATTTGGAAGGGGGTGAAAAAAAAAACTAAAAAATGAGCTGATAATATTTTAAGTCCTAATTTAGAGATCTGGGGGCTAAAATATCCTGATTCATGATTCTACGAAAAACCCAAATAATCTCATGGAAACAGGCCTCTTTCCTATGGGCAAATTAGGGGCACAATCTTCTGATTGCAAAAAAAAGCAATTTCGCAAAAATTGAGATAGCTTGTCTTCAATTTATTGGAACGTATATTTTAGATCATTCTGAGGGCTTTGAAACAAGCGAGGAAACAAGCTTTAAAATGATCTCAGGTACGTCGAACACTTCGATACAAGGGTGTTGAAACTTTTTTCACGTCCACGAGGATGTGAAATAGTATTTTTCGCACGACTGGGCGTGCAAAAATGAAATCTGCCGCGCGTAAAGCACGTGTTTTTTATGCACGGTCACGTGAAAACTAGGTTTTACTCGCGTGCATCGAACTATACTTCCCGATAAACTGTGAGTAAAAGTCAACAAACTGTGGGAAAGAACACTTTACGCATAATGTATCAGAGAAAATATTCAAATGAGCTAAAAGTACGAACGAAACAAACGTAGTGGTGGCATACTAGGCATACTTATCTTATGCAAGAAAGACTATTCGCTATTTTACTTCAAACAAATTAATGTTAGATGAAAATTCAGCCAAGCGTGGTTGTCCTAATAGAAAATAGAGAGATCAAATCGAAATTCGGGTACATAATTTACTAATAATTTCACAGAGCGATAGAACAACACGAGGCAAATGGTTTTTGATTGCTGATATTTGAAGTAAAATTCATGTGAGGATTGCGAGGAGGATTGCCTCCAGAACGCGGAAAACTTTAGCTGACAAACGATAGTTATTCAAAATATTTCGACTAGCGGGCAAATTTTGATAACGAGAATAATAATTGTTTGATACCCTTGACAAAATGAAAGATATTTTTCGATAAAAGTACTTGGCACCATGCAATTTCTTTTGCTTGATATTTTTCATCAAATTGTATGTCTTAATTTATTGAGATTACTGCATTCCTTCATCACCTCAGGAATTATGACTATAGTCATGATCAGACGGTATGAAAAAAAAACCTTGCCAAGTCTCAAATATTGATTCTTTCGTTATTTTCGGATACAGGAAAATCTTTCCGATTCTATAATACTCAAATTTTCAAGCTGGAAAAATATATTGTATGTATTATACCAGTTTTATTCGAAAGCCCTGATATACAACTCCTATTCATCAGGGAAGTCTATTCGATTTTTTGGAACATTATAATGATAAATAGACCGATTGACAAGTTCAAAGTACGCGCCATTTTGCAATGGTGCACCCTATGCTATTATAATATGAGCGCAGGCGGAGCGGGCTTTCATTGTCGCAACCCTTTTATATAACCTTCTACCCTTTTTACCCTTTTTCTCCCCCACTCATGGTAGTACTCGACTTTGTATACATTTATATGGGGTTGTCACAACATAGCCATTCGAGCGTCAATCTCGAAACACCTGATTGGCTCGAATCAGTGTGTCACGAGTACTTTAGGTACAACCCTTTGCTTCTCTGCATCAGCTTACCCTACAACACCGACTATAATGTAGAGAGGTAAGTTAGTACAAGTGTGGGTGACTTCTCGCGATTCATTGACTCTTTAAATTATATTGTTGTTTCGGGCTTGTTTTGACGTTTAATCGGTGAATTGGGGCTCAAGTTTCAAATAATGATTTCTTCAGTCCACGAACGATTTTGCAGCTAATTTTTTTCCCCCTTTCAACGCCGAATTCAAATTCAGTGTCGAGCAGTTTTATTGATTTTTTTGAAACACATTTTTGATTCCGCGACATCTGGCCTTTCCATCAATCTGTTCTTTACAGAGTCATCTTTGGTATTTTGAAAAGGTCAACCTCTGTTAAAATATATCTCTGAGATTAAAGAAAAAAGATCGGGATTTTCGAAAGTATTTGGTTTTTTAAATTATTTCACCCTTCTGGTTTGATAATGAGACCACAATCCGTGGTCGAATCTACGTTTCTTGCGTCTATGAAGTATCTTAGAATCTTAAGTTTAAGAAAAGATAATCGCAGATTATTAGGAACGGTTATTGTTTTGTGGGGCACAAAAGAGACCAGTCGAAGAAATAAATCTTCAGATGATAAAAAAATACGATTTGTTGTCTAATTTAAATTTTTGATCGTTCTATACGACCAACTTTTGTATTATAAATCTTTGCAAGTTTGACGATTGATCCCAATGTAAAATATCCACACACCACAAACTCACCCACAGATTTCACCAAAAATAGCTAAAACTATTAAAACCTACATCCGATCTCCTGCAGCGACTAAAAACCAATATCCTGCAACCCATATCGTATTATAACCCATCACCACAGTAACAAATATCGTACCAAGCCACAAAATAGTGCAGTTTACCCATTAGTCAACGCATCTACGTTTTCTTCTAAAAAAAAAAAATAAAAAAAAAGAAACACAGCAAGAGGACGATGAAAAAATTATGAAAAGGGGCGAAATGAGATATATACCTATAGAATTTTATATAGAAAAGCTGCATCACATGCATCGAAGCGTGTCTTTAAAAAAAAAAAAGTATCGATTTATATAGAACGAGATGACGAGTTTTGAGACTGAGTACTCGAATACGATGCGATTCGTCGCGGGTTCATTTTTTTCCATTTGGGGTGAAAAAAAAGGTGAAAGTTGGAACCTAGGGGGGAAACGAGAGTAGAGCGTCGTAACACGAGGGCGCGATTCTGGAGTAGGGGCAGATCTGTATACTTGTGCGATACTTTTTTGGGGTGAAAAGGACGGATTTAAAGATAAAAAATAGGAAAGGGGAGGGGGAGAGTGGCGCACGACCTAATTGTCAGGGCCACGCGAGTGTAGAACTGAATCCTTTGATATGAGTGTGTAGGGTTGGAGTGTAGGGTTGGCTCCTTATTTGAACGACAGACAGCAGCAGCAGCAGCAGCCGGTAAGAAATAAAATTTTGGATCAGACTTTTGTAAAGGCACGATTTTTATTTTACCCCTCCGATAACTTCCTCCTCGCGTGCGTTACACACTTTTACCCCGATACATCTTGAAATAAAAGCAAAAGAGCGAGCCTTTCATACTTACTTCTCGCGTGCCTGTAAAAAGCTGTAAAATTTCAAAAGCGTGACTTTCGTCTTTCTTCTCTGTAAATTCGTTGGATTGGAAGGTTTTGTGTCCTGTCACGAGGTAGGTTATGTGCCAATGTCGATATGTGCATGCATTATTTTTACGACAATTTTATTATTTTAGAGGTTTTCTGAATCCTTTACGAGTGATTATACATTGTAGAATTAGGGCACTGAATGGGGCTTGTAGTTCAGATTATTATTGACTAATTTTATGGGTGATTTTAGGGGAGATTTTAGGGGGTTGCTGGATTTATTAGATACTTTGGTTAGCTATGTGAATATGGAACCAAGGGTACACAGGCTAATTTGAAAATTGATGAAAAAATCAACGAAAAAAAAATTACGGAATGAATATTTGACATTTTTGAGTCATCTTCCTTTGTGTGATGTTAGTCCTGTACAAAACGTAGACCCGAACACAAATTGAGCAAATTCTAGAATGAAATGTAATTTTCAATGCTCAGAATAGGTATGAGTGAACAAGATTTGATAAATGGTTTTGGATTTGGTCACTCATGTTAACAATAATGGGTATAGTTAACGATCGATTTAATGAGTCAAGGGTTGTTCTTCTAAAAGTGGCACAACGTTTCGGCGGCTGTTTTCCGCCCTTATCAAGTGCCTGTAAATTTATTATAAATAACATCACAAATTGGTAACATCTCGTCAATGGGTGTCCTTCAAAATACAAACCTTACAGTTACTATCACATTAATCACATAAGTGATAAGTCAGTCTCATAAATCCTTATCTTTAACCTGTTACAAAATTATTATGTTGAGATGTAGGCATTTATCGATATTCAAAATGAGGTTATGTTACAAGAAATCTCACCATACTCTGTACATACTTTCGACTATTACTGAACACAACATGACTATTGCACATATCACTTCATAATATATCGATCACTAGTGGGTTATAATACGTATTTTTCATGGTTCTTTGGGGTGTTAAATAAACCATGGAGATGCATGGTTTCTTGGAGGTTGCACTCTCATTAGTGAGTTGATGTTTTGAAACTCTCGTTGTCGTCTGCAACCTCTAGAAACAGCTGACTACTTGATGCGCATGATCGATATTCAGGGCATGCTAGATCAGTATAGATGGCTTGCATCACTTAAGGCGCGTAGATTCAAATCATGAGCAATGAGATGGACACATATTGCACAACTATAATACTACCCAAATTCTAAAAATGTCAGTAACAAACCAATTTGCTGAAAGGGAGAGTTTACATGGTTTTGTTTTTCATCTTTTGGATCAATGAACTATACACTGCTTTCAAATTCTTCGTATCAGTATTAACATTAATTGAATTGTTCTGTAAATTTATATGCAACATTTCTGAAATGTTGCGTTTAAGCCAATGAGTTTCTTTATCTAAAATTTTGGGTTCTTTGAAATTGAAAGCGTGATTGTTATTCTTCATATGATCATGTATAACATAGTTTTGCTTAGTAGGATTTTTTGAGCTGCGCCAATAACACAGTTGCAGAAAACACGTCCAATAACAATAAAAAAATGGTAGTTTGTGTTCCGTACATCAGAGGATTTTATGAGAATGTATCAAAGAGCTTGCGAGATGTCAACATCGCAACAGTACCTAGAATCCACAATAAGTTGAATATCATACGTAGAGGCAAAGATTGTACTGATCCATTTGAGCAAACTAATTTAGTTTATAAACTTGAGTGCAATAACTGTGATGCTACATATGTAGGTCAGACGAAAAGGAAAATGGGAGATAGGATCACAGAACATATACGCAGCTCAAAAAATCCTACTAAGCAAAACTATGTTATACATGATCATATGAAGAATAACAATCACGCTTTCAATTTCAAAGAACCCAAAATTTTAGATAAAGAAACTCATTGGCTTAAACGCAACATTTCAGAAATGTTGCATATAAATTTACAGAACAATTCAATTAATGTTAATACTGATACGAAGAATTTGAAAGCAGTGTATAGTTCATTGATCCAAAAGATGAAAAACAAAACCATGTAAACTCTCCCTTTCAGCAAATTGGTTTGTTACTGACATTTTTAGAATTTGGGTAGTATTATAGTTGTGCAATATGTGTCCATCTCATTGCTCATGATTTGAATCTACGCGCCTTAAGTGATGCAAGCCATCTATACTGATCTAGCATGCCCTGAATATCGATCATGCGCATCAAGTAGTCAGCTGTTTCTAGAGGTTGCAGACGACAACGAGAGTTTCAAAACATCAACTCACTAATGAGAGTGCAACCTCCAAGAAACCATGCATCTCCATGGTTTATTTAACACCCCAAAGAACCATGAAAAATACGTATTATAACCCACTAGTGATCGATATATTATGAAGTGATATGTGCAATAGTCATGTTGTGTTCAGTAATAGTCGAAAGTATGTACAGAGTATGGTGAGATTTCTTGTAACATAACCTCATTTTGAATATCGATAAATGCCTACATCTCAACATAATAATTTTGTAACAGGTTAAAGATAAGGATTTATGAGACTGACTTATCACTTATGTGATTAATGTGATAGTAACTGTAAGGTTTGTATTTTGAAGGACACCCATTGACGAGATGTTACCAATTTGTGATGTTATTTATAATAAATTTACAGGCACTTGATAAGGGCGGAAAACAGCCGCCGAAACGTTGTGCCACTTTTAGAAGAACAACCCTTGACTCATTAAATCGATCGTTAACTATACCCAAGATTTGATAAAGTTAAAAAAACTTAGTTGAATTAACCTAAAGGGGAAAATAAATTTAGTGCAAGATGTTATTGCCGACCGATCATTCGTTTGCTTGGTAACATCTATTTAATGATATTTCCAAGGTCACCGGATTGAATTCTATAAGAAACCTATTAAGGAAAACTCACGCCTAGGAGAGAAGTCTCTCAATCGAATTTGAAAGGAAGCTCTTATAATAATATTGAAGGCAATCTTTACCTCTATAGAAACACCTTTTCATCTCGTTCTTCATTCAACTTCAATCTTCAAAATCACCAGAACTGTGTTGTATCTATTATAGACGAGTCTATAGGTATTGTTACAAAAACTATATCACTGATCTTCAAATCTCACGAAAACTTTTTTCGAAACTGATGAGTGTGATGTGAAGTGTGAATTCTGGATCATCCACATTCACAAAATCCAAGAACTACAAGCAAATCTCAAAGAACTGAAAACGTGCATCACTCACACCATAATCTCCAACAAGGTCGTAAAACATATACATGAGTATAGTAAAGGTTCGATTTGAATAGAAAGCTCGCAACTTTTCCACGCTTTCACCGATCATAAAAAATGTGTCGTAATACCAAAATCCCATAACCTACAAAAGAATCCTGCACTCGGAGCGCTCATCACGTAACAAAATTATTATTATTAGTTGGTATTCGTAAATCAGTTGAACAACTAAAAGACATTATGATGTAATAACAATGGCTCATACGCAAAAGAGTAATAAAATTCTTTATGCCTCTTCGATGTTACTTTCTTCCAGCATATAGGTATAGCAATTCATGTTAGTTACATGTTACACGATGTTTGACGGCAAAAGTAACGAAATGAGATTAGCTTGTATAGGGCTTCTGGAAGCCCTATTTGAATATGGCCTGTATAAGTATTGGCGTTCACATCTGTGATGGTCTTTTGGTCAAGCTTTCGACACATGATGTAGCAATGAATGATCGGTTTCATTTTCCAATAGTATAGGTACCAATAGACAGGTAAACTTTCATTGTCATGACTCGTGGTGAAAGGCAACCGAATTTCCTCCTAATTTGCAAAATAAAAAATGGTAATGATCATGATCATGATTCCACATTGATTCCACTGAGGTTTATGTTGTTCAATATAGTCTTATTAATAGTTCACTCCTCCAAAGTGTTCATGTCTATAACCTACAAAACTTTCAATCCACAAAATGATATACCCCGGTCAAAACGATGAACTAATATTTCAGGGCCCCGCGTATTCTAAATTTTGCTGTAAAATTTTTCGGCAAAATTTACCGCAAAATTTGCCGGCATCGGCGGCGCTCTGTCGATAATCTGTAAGATTTGCCGCTATTGCTGCAGTTTGCCTGCAAGATTCGCCCTATTTGCGTTGCCGATAGCGTTTGCCATGAAAAATACGGCACACTGCGCCGGCAAACTGCAGCAATAGCGGCAAATTTTTTCGAATTTTACAGGTTACCGACGAAGCGCCACCGATGCCGGCAAATTTTGCGGTGAAATTTGCCGGAAAATTTTACCGCAAAATTTAGAATACGGGCTCTGCAGATCACGGAAAACTTACGGGTTAGAGGTGAAATTTACAGGTTAGAGGTTAAAAACGCGGGAAGAAAAGGGTGATAATCGTGATTTCCGCTAATAACCTCCCATGTAAAATGTACGATTCCCTGCACATATATGATCATGGAATCCGAGGATTCCATGGTCATATCTGATCATACGTAAAACCGCTCTAAACATTTTATTTTTATTCCAAAAAGTTGTGATATATTGATTCAAACCTATTCTAACATTAATACGTCACGATACTGATCATATACAACTGAAAAAAAATGTTTCAGGAGTCGGTCTCAACTTCCCAAAAACTGACATTTTCGACGAAAAATGATATTTAATGTGGATTTTTTCTCTTCAGTACTTCAAATGTTCAAAACCTGAGAATGCCTTCGGGAAAAAATTTTCTGAGTAATATTCGATCATCACGAAGTATTGATGTTGTAAATTAGTATAAGGATTGGACACACTTGTCGGGTTGCCGTCAAAAAAGCGTTTATTGCTTCAAGATGGCCGCCTTAGGGTATAGATTTAGCACTGGGTGCATGGGGCCGTGTTCATAATATTGATTTTCTACCTATCCCCGGTCATCAAATGCCCATCGGACGCAATAATGAGTAGACCAGATTCAAGCATAAATGGTCTATGCCAGATTAAGTGAGCTTAGCCGTGAATAATACAAAAGCCCTAACCCTTCCAATGCTAAATCTAGATCCAACGGCAGCCATTTTACGCCTGTGTGCAGGCAACCCGACAACCATGTCCGATCCCTATATCAAACCTTTCCGGAATGAAAATGACTAGTTTTTAAACCGATTTTATTTATGATCATATATGACCATAGAATCCACGGATTCCATGGTCATATATGGAATCTTATGTTCTACATGGGCTATCGCTTGGATTGTAACCCAAAAATGACTTAATTTCATGTTGAGATGTTGGCTGCACAATCTTGTAAATGTATGCATGGTCATATCAAGTTTTCCACAGATCATTGAAAATCAGTGATGTCTCATAAATTGATCCAATGATCGGATAGATCTTACATCATATGTATTTGACAATTTACAGGTTGGGTTATTCTCTGAATTGTTTCAATGGTTATTTCTAGTTATCCCGAGGTATTCCGGAAAAATTCATTAAAAAGTTGCAAAATTCACGAAAAATGGAGATAATTTACCATCTTTGTACTATTCTATTGTAGAATATAACAGGATAGACCAGTCAAATTTGAAATTTTAATAATTACATAAACATGCGTGGTCTTAATCATCTTGTCATTCCAAATTCTTGGTCATGGCAAAATTCATCCAACTATTCTGTGTGAAAAATTTTATTGTAATAAAACGTGCCAATAAAAGATAATGGTTCATTGAAAAAAAAAGCTACCATCCTTCTACAAATCATCAATCTTCATAAATTATCCATATCCCGGAAGATGAAGGCAAACGGCCACACCTTTAGACAAAACAAATACAGAGTTCTTAAGATGATGGTAATCGAACAATAGAACATTCGTAATCTCACTCATTTCCACTTTACGGGGTAAACTACTATATGCGCGTGCGCATCTCGCCCAAGAAGTTTTTCCTCATAATAATCAAATTATAGAGTCTCAAGAACCATTCACAATTGAAACGCATCCGCCCGGGTATAGACAGATAGTCATCTTATGATACGTCTTCCGAATACTTTACGAGTTCGATCTCGTCACACGATAATGAATCCTGTACAATTCAAGAATATAAGGATAAAAATTTTGAGCTCGTAATTCTTGTATACGATGTATGAGGTCTGACTAATGCGTCAGCCTCACATCTTCAAAAAATCGTGACTTCGCTAGTATCTTATTCTGTAGTACGTGATGTATTTGAGATCTTGGATTAATCGAGTAATCTGACTTTACAGAGGAAATTCAAAATGTTCAAAAGACCTCACGCATAAGCGATTGTTTTTCGTTTCTTTTATAATGGTGGTATATATTGGTGTGAGTGTAAAAAGAAAATGTGTGAAATTTATGAGTAGCGAGCGGGTGGATTTCGAAGATTATCGGTTATGTATTATATAGATGAGATGGAGTTGAACGGGTTTATAGAACGAGAATAGATAGGATTTTGTTAATTTATATTGGGTTACGGAGATTATCTGTGGAGAAAGTGTAGAAAGTGGATTTGAGCCCTTTCGATGTTTTAATAATAGCACAACCAGTTGGCGACAATGAATCAAGTAGGCTTTAAACGGTTTACCCTTTCAGAAATTTGAAACTAAATTGATTGTGTGAATTTTGAATCTGATACTATTTTTGTATCGTGAAAATTGAAGTATAACTTGAATATTTTATCTCGTATTTTATGGACTAGACTCGCAACGTTATCCGGGGGCTATACTCTGGATATAACGGGGTAAATTAGCACCACTGCGTTGGAAGAATGCTGTTCTGTATGGAATTATCGAGAGCATGCACAATATACTATTTCCATCTTCTGTGCTGGTAATGACTTCTCCGGGTTTTTTGATTTTGTTCCCCGCCCAGCATATGGAAAAATAGTATTCACTAGAACACTTTTCATGTCG
Organism: Eretmocerus hayati; assembly: GCA_029851415.1. Lineage (NCBI taxonomy): Eukaryota > Metazoa > Arthropoda > Insecta > Hymenoptera > Aphelinidae > Eretmocerus > Eretmocerus hayati. The sequence goes on from CM056744.1 coordinate 110,242,591, forward strand.
AATAAAGTGTGACAGACGCACGTCCTCCAGTGCCCAAAATGGGCTGAAGTGTGGATGTATAATTTTTCATTGCGATAACCCTAAAATCGCTTTCAGATGTCGTTTTTTTTAGGTTAGAGTAATGAAATACCTATTTTTTGCATCCTAGGCTTTATCGAAATGTAATCACCGTTGAGCGTGTTGTATTGCGAGTAAAGGTTGATAAACTGTGCCAAAGTGAACTTTCCCGCACAGTGTGTAAGATATTAGAAAATTTTGCAACGATTTTATGAGGTTATTTCTCGCTTCTAAAAGCTATTAATTGTTCTTCGGTCTGAGCTGCATGGAAGGGTCGAAGTAATCCTCGAAATAATCGTTCGGGATCGGGGAACCTTACAAACGAGGCGCGAATATACTATTTTTTGAAATTTTGTGGGCATCCAGGCATCGGAAAATTGCAAAAAAAACACATATTTCAATGCTTCTTAACCTAAAAAGCTATAAAATTGGTTACCTCATCCTTCAGCAAGCTCAAATATTTTCAGTGAATAAATCCAAACCTGTGCCTTATCCAATTCGATCACGAAAATTTTTTTCTCTAGGGGGCAATAATTGAGCAGGTGTTTTAGCCGTGCAGCAAAAGCTTATATCCTCACTGTCTTCAAAATTCCTCTTTATACACTTTACAGATATGAGCATCACGTACTCACCCCTCCTGTCCAAACAAATTGAGTGAAAACGAGAGCGAGTATGTCGCGCGTCGACCTGTACGATCAATATATATTCTATACTCTAACTAAAATCTCTTTCTTTTCTTTATAAATTGTGAGCACCACGCGTCTTCATTCTATAGATCAGAGATTTATATTCTGTGGGGCATAAACGCGTGCCTGATACGTGATGTCTAAAAGATGTATTCAGGAGGGATGAGCCAGTAGGATTTTGGATAAAAAAAAACGAGCATCCATTGATAAAAAAAATGAGGGACATCTCACATCTCACCCTCTTTCTATATCGTAGTAATATAATTGCGCACCTGAATTTTTATTGTACTCCCGTGCCTTGATTTTAGCCGATATTATCGATGAATCTGTTTTCGGATGAGCTTATTCATAGGGTTCAAGTAAATGTACTTGTCATTCCAGATTTTTTAAGCATGCCTTAATAACTTTGATAAATATGCTCGTGACACTTTCTGAAGATATAATTCATGCATTCTCACTGGATATTTTGTGAATTCGGCTTGAGATATGATCGGAGTCGATTTTGGCATCACACACAGAGTCGGTATTTGTTAATGAACTCGTTATGTAATAGTACATTTAGATACAAGGGTGGATAAACTTTGTTTCGACAAGCTGTGCGTAAAAGTCTCTTTTCGCACTGATTTTTCATTTTCTCGCACAGTTTGTCGAAAAACACAGTTCGATACTCGGGTGTAAAATCTATTTACACCCGTGTATCGAACTGTGTTTCTTGACAAACTTTGCGAGAAAGTGGAAAATCAGTGCGGGAAAGACACTTTTCCGCACAGCGTGTTGAATACACATGATCACGGAACATTTGTAGTTTTCCGATAAAAAGTGACTCGGTTGCAATAGAATTCGACCGATTTCCATACAATCGGTGTAGATGGGTTTTTGAAGTCGCTGATCACGAAAATGATATCAGATTTAGAAAATCTAAGATGGCGTTCCAAGATGGTGGACTCAAAACCTGTTTTTATCGTGAACCTATGTATAAAGACGAGTATAAAGTATTTCAGCCAAACCTATGAAATTTTGGAAATTTCGGCCGCCATCTTGAATCCGCTATTTCTCGAATTTTTCAAAATCTGACTACATTTTCGTGATTAGCGACCCCCAAATATCCCTCTAAACCAATTTTCATCAGAATTGATTGCTTCGAAAAATGTATGCCGCAAAGGGTTAAGAGTATACTGATTTGGACTATTTGAAATATCACTTACTCTGACTTGGTCATGTGCTAATTTATTATATCGACGCATGTTAAAATATTTTCTGATATAGGTACTCTGCTTAATTTCTAATAGCTTATACAAGTAAAATGAAAATAAATGAGCGTAAAAAAGTAATAACCGGTATAATATGAAGCTGGATTCAAAATTTTGGAAGTTGTGCTGAATAATTTTACCGAACTGCTCAAAACGACACGATAAAACTTATGAACATCAGTTTGAATTCGATTTTGGCCTGTAACAATATTGTTGCTTAAAATTGCCAGTTGAATTTTATATTTTTATTTATTTATTCATTTTTTTTGAGCCATAAATAGTTTGAGTTGTACCTTGAGATCAGATATATAATTTTATGTAATTTCATAGTTGATTGGAATCTTTGTTTCGCCAGGAGTCTAATGAGTGTAAATTGTGTTGCCTCAGACTCCTAGCGAAACACACTCTTGGTGAAGATTGGGAACTCGGGCACCGTGGTCCCCCCTTGAGAGTATATTACATCATTTTCGAAGTGAATTTGCGAAACATTGTCCTTTTTCACGTCTTATTTGATCAACGAAGTTAATAATAATATAATGATTTCCAACATTAGCTCACAGTTTCTTAAATGAAATTTCTGTTGTTGTAGCAAAATTTACTCTATTTGATCAGTTATTTTGGTATTCTTAAATTATTCATACCTCGAAAATAGTATATTATGATACGAGGGCGCAAACGACGGTTTTCGCATTTCGAGTGACTTTTTTAGGCCCGAGCCGAAGTCGAGGATCTAAATAGTCACGAGAAATCGAAAACCGTTGCGCCCGAGTATCATACCATGTTTTTTGATTTTCTGTGAGTAAATGAAAAGCGAAGAACAGTGTGCAAAAAATTACCCATTTGTGCACATAGACGATCAAAATAATAGTTTACGGTACATATGAAGAATTATCTCAGCTTATTCAATGGAAAATTATATTCTCTTGCCTTTTTCATGACCTCGTGTGATACCTTTCACACTTTGCAAATTGAACTACAGAACAGACAATGTACATTAATATTAGTTATTCAATTATCATCGGCGTCATATTCGGTCTAGTACATTTATGCATCTGCTGCACAGCGGCAAAACCCATCAATCCAAATACATATCTCATATCTATGGCTCTGAAATACATCCATACATATCCCTATAATGGCTGTACAGCTCACACGTGTCGCAAATATCCCGCAACATTTACATCCCAAATTATTTTTCCGCAAAATTGTCAGCATTTATATAGGTAATGTATACAATACTGTATTGAACTCCCTTTTCTCTTTGCGGTCAAAACGTTATCCCCGTTAAATCGTGTATTATTTTTACCCTAACTCATCACCAATAAGTCGATATATATTTTTACCCTCCTTTCCTTAACCCCCTACAGTTTATATTCGTACAAACGCAAATTTAGCATCTGACGCGAAAAATCGCGATCAGTCATTACAGGGGCGGGTATAATTTATGGCATCGATGTTATGTATGTTGCTATTTTTTCTAGATATGATTGTCTTCTCGTAATTGTAATAGCGATCGCAATTGTGCCGAATGAATTTTCATATGGATATTTTTGATTCGTATTGCTGTCCGTTTACAATATTAGTCAAAATTATGCGAAAAACTCTTGTGAATTTATCGCACGAATAAGTGTCATAATCCATGTTGGATATTCATGCCTATGCGTGTGATTTATAAAAAATTTACCACAGTTACTCTGTGATAAGTACGTATTCTGAATTTCCGCAGAAAAAATTGAAGTAAGAATTCTATCTGGGAATAAGGACGAGGGTCATCACATTGAAATTATTAGAATAATGCGCCTATTAACGAACATGCCTTATTCCACTCAGTCGGATGAAGTCTTGGCGCACAATGGGGAGAAAGAGGTCATTTTGGACAAAAATAGTATTCGTTCAGAATCTTGACCAATTCACTCGATTCCAAACGTGATTTTTCTTCGTTTTTTGATGCTCTATACAAGATGGCTTTATCACCTTTTCGATCAAAAATATCATAAGAGGTGAAAGATGCTCTAAATATTGATCAATATTAGAACTGCAACACTCCACTCATCCTGTACTAAAAAGTTCGAGCGTCAATTTTCATATTCCTCCATTGTGACATTCGGTAGATTAATCGTGTGAGATGGTGACCCAAATATTTTTGATCTGCAAGTCCAAATAGATCCCAATATAATTAATGATTTATTGTAGGTCACTCCCTGGTAGAAATGTGAGCATTTTTTCTATCCACCTATGCAATAAGTATATAGCTATAGCAGCAATGCGTAGCAATGCCACTTGGCCAACTTTTGGCAAAAAAATCTCACCATATCCACCAGCGATGTATTGCTGTTCTCAAATGGTACTCTGGTGAAAGAATTTTCTCAAAAATTTCAACGGCAATTTTTCATACTTTTTTTTTTGTGGTATTCGACGAGGTATTCGATAACGAGATTATGCAAGTGTGTTTGAGCTCCCCCGTAGGTCGTTTTGCTCATCCCAAATAGCCAATTTCCTCTGAAAGCGTCTCAGATAACACCCATTGATCTCTGGGCCTCTTTTGGGTATGTGCTACCTACACCCATTACAACCGAGAGAATGTATATCAGTACGATTATGTGGGGTAGTAGTTCAAGCATCGCATCGGTTAGTTTGGACGATATCGTGATGTCAAGAGCATCCCAAGCACACAGATAATAAGTAAGGTAGCTGTATACCCATAACATGCCCCTATGCCCAACATCTCCCCCCCCCCCCCCAATACGCCTATCTCAGATCTGGGCACCTGTTCACTTTCGCGCAATTTTTTTTACATTTGTTATGTTGAACAATGAGAAAATTGTTCAGTTGGACCTCCGGATGGTTTCTGCGTCTACCAGAAAATATGAAGGGAGTTTTGAATTTTTCGTGTTTGCACGCTTAAAAAATCGCCAACAAAATTGCGTTTGGTAAAACCAGTGCCAAAAATGTTTGGTTCGATCAATCTTGATGTACTTGAGCGTATTCTATTTTTTTTTTTCAAGATTTTTAGAATCCGTTTTCGAAAGTTTCAAATTTTGAATTGGGAGCTATTTTATGAGCAAAATGAGGAGATTATTCGCAAAAACGGAAGCCAAAATTGATGGATGTGTACCCAACATATACCTCCCATGCAGTTATCTCGGAAGGGCGTGGAGCACGACTTTTTTTACCCATCAGAACGTGTCTTGTATAACGTCAAAATAGGTCAAAAGTTGTGTGTTTGCTCTGGCGAGAAACTTCAAATTTTGTTGCACGCCGATAAAAATGATTTTATGCTCCTCATCGCTGATTGACATAGTGTTCTGAGAAAATTGAAACAGCTCGACTCCAGTCTATCAAAATGAGACGTATTTCAATTCATTTTGAAGGCCTTTGGATCAAGCTTTTAAATGAGCTGAAGTACCTTGGAAAATGTTAAAGTAGACCAGAGTTGTTGAGCAGGAAATGGCATGGGGGCATGTTGGGTTCATCACAGATGGGGGAATCTTGAGTCTTAGATTTCACTTGGGAATTATATCGATATTATTTCAGACTAACAAAAGTACAACTAATCTCACATTACACTGAAATACTCTCTCATCTTTGTGAATCAGAGTTATCAGGGATTACGTTGAAGTGAGTTGCAGATAGGCCGTGAAAAGAGACCACGATCAGAATTAATATTTTGCACAAAGAGTGACTTCTCCAAATGAATCTTGCATAATGTAAGCATTCATAGATTTCTGATGAAACATCTTCGTTCACAATCATATTCAAGTATATTTAATACGAAAAATTGAAGTAAAAATTTGATTTTACGCCACACAAAAAAAAACCCACAGACGATCTGCCTATGCCGATGCTAAAATTTGTAAAGTTGCATTTTGCAGAAGTCCCCATTTCAAGACCAAATGTACGTAACAACTCGTAAAAATTGCGAATAACTTGGCAGCCCATTTTTCGACCTCAGTCGGAGAAAGTCGTTCAGCCCTTGAACAGAGCCCTATAAAGTATCAATAGGATTAACAGTTAGGTCAGCGTTTGGACTGCATGTAAATGACGACCTCCTTGTTCTCGATATGCATTGGCCAAAACGGCGTGGCATCTATAGTCATAAAAACAGGCATAAGTATTCCCAATTTCGTCGAGTTTTTCTGCAACTATGTATAGTCACACGGGGAGTCCTTGGAACCTTGCAAAGGACCACCACCAAAATATCATGCAAATATATACCCGCGTGACACTTTTCTTTATTACGACTTGTAGTATTGGTCGAGACTGACTTTTTACTCGTCGTAAACCAGGTCCCAAAATCTCGCCTTGCCTGCTTTAACAATCGGTTAGCTTTTTGACTTTTGTATTCATAGCCCATTTCTATATTAGGGCTCATCAGCTTGTTTGGAGGTATGAAACCTTGGAAGACAATTCTAATTGCTAATTTTAGGCGTTGGTCAGATCTTTTTTGCTGTTCCAGAAATTTTGTAACTTTCGAAGAAGAGCGGAGCAAAAAGTGACAATTTAGAACTGGGGTAGAGTCAAATTTTTCTCAGCCTCACTTCTGTGCCCAAGGATCATCGTAATTTCTTAAGATTATGGTGATGAATTGTTGACGTAAAGTTTGAAATTGCGGAGGGAAATATTTTCAAGTGCTCCGACGTGAGCTGAAACAGTGCATGACTACAAAGGATTGTATGACGTTTAAAATTCATTTGTAAGAATTCAAAGGTCGTCTTGTAATGAGTACGATTTTGCTCTTCAAAATTTAAAATATATGGCAAGTTTGGTTACTAGAAATCAGTGGAGTGTACCTTGAAGTACTGGAAATAGGTAACCACATTCATAAATGAAATTCAGGATAAAGTATCACGAAAGTTGACGGTCACGCTCGTACTTACTTTTCAGTCAAAGAGTCTACTGATTGACTAGTTCGATCAGAGTTTTTTCTACTGAAAGAATCTACTCGATCGTCAAATTTAGATAAATGGGATGCAGATTCGAATGCAGATTTGTCATTATTACTCGGTTGTCATGGATACAATCATCTATAATCGAGTCTATAATGTTGAGAATGCTTCTTTTTATTAGAGCTAATTGCAAATCATCAGATTTATAAAGAAAAATAATCACAGTCGGTCAATAGTTAGAGCTTAATGTTTTCAAAGGTTGATTTTCAAGCCCTAATTGATCAATTATTTGAGATAGTCTTTTCAATCCAATCAATGTAAGAAGAAACTCCAGTGTACACTGATGGAGCCCCTAAACTTCCACATGGAATGATACCCCACGATACGATTCCAATCACCTCTGACTTTCCGTCATTTCCAACCTTGATCAAGGGACCACCCGAATCACCCTGCAAACAATTATTTTTCCATGAATTCACATTAAAAATCAAATATCTTCAATATTTTTTTTGTTAAAAAGAGAAAAATAAATTCTTACACTGCAGGCAGAGACTCCACCAGTCAATGGTCCGGTGCAAACGTTACTCGTTTCAAGGGGTGATGACTGACCCAATACCGATATTAAGGCTTCTTTACACGATTCAAAATTGACCACGGGTAGATTAGCTTTTTGAAGGTTATTCGGCGTGCCAAAACCACTTGGAGCTACTGAACCCCATCCAGACAAAATAACTTCACCTTCAACCTGGCTGTTCTTTTTTGGTAATGCGATCGGCTTTACAAATTTGTTGAACTTGAGCGGAGACTCGAGCTTCAATAGAGCAATGTCATATGGAGCAACTCCACTGAAAATCAAAAATGAGTTGCTATATTATTAATATCATGCCCTATGGTGTTCACAATGAGGCTGATAAAATTATCTACACAGGGTCCAAGGTATGTCAACATTGGGATTTGATAAATTTATCTCGTACATCTAGTTTTCCTCTTTTATCAGAATCAGGAATTTTACATCAATGAGAAGGGATAAATTTTTATAAATCCACAGATGAATTTATAATTTCCATTCAAACTTTTGAAATTTTTTTCAAGGATCAATTTCAAGATCTTGAATTTACATGCAAGTCATGAAAGTCACCCAAAGTCCATTGGACTCCAAACAATTTTTATTTTGGAATTTCCCAGTTTGGTCTAATTCAACATTTTCCATCGTATTTTGTCTCATAGGGAAGGTCTTGTGAGGAAACTAGCTAAGATTGAATAAACTTGAGCTCCAATCAAATGACAATAGATCACCCGTTTGTCACTGAGAACATGAATTTGAAGGTTAGAATGACTTACCCGGGGTACTTTTCATGCACGATAGATTTTGAAACTTTAGCAATCTGCTCGTGAGCTTCGTTATCCTCGTGAATGAAATGTTTGCCAGCCTTGACAAATATCTGCTGTCCTGGGACAGCTTCGGGACAGTGAGCAGCTGTTAAAATCCATCTATCGTTGATAATACTACCACCGCAAAGATGACTTAAAAATGATCCGAAGCCATATTGCAGCGACACCTGGTGGGGAAATTCACCCTCATCGGCATCTTGGCCACCAACAATGCGTCCAGATTGAGATCCAGTTGACCATGATGGAGATGGTAGACGAAGACCAACACCAATGGGTGGTTGTCCTGGAATCAATCATTTCAGTGAGAATATTCTGTGAGAATAATATTCAGTGGGGAACATCTAAGGAAATATCGTACAGCTTTGGAGTTTTAATAAATGGATGAAAATAGATGGGTGAGTGACTGGCAAACATTTTGACGATTCGAGAAGTAGGATCAGGATTCCAAATCATAAAGGAGCTTAATTTTGAATGCTTGACAAAATGTTCTGTTATAACTTACTTGCCAATACGGTAGTCAGCAAAGCACAAATAATTGTAAGTTTGAAAGACATTATTGCACTTTGTGAGACCGACCTTGATTCAAAACTGTGATTGTTGTTCCACTAGAGCGGATCTTTATATAGGTTCGATCTCGGGTTCGATAATCAGATCGCTCATCCAAATGATTACACTATGCACGTGACTAGATAAACTTTCAATAGTTATACACTATCCATGATTGCAATCAAGTAAGTTTGATGAGATTGACAATTAAACACATTTTTATATACTCTATTAATTCCAATCGCTGTTGCTTGTTCCCATTTCACTCTGATATCGCTTCTGCAATGACTCGTCTTTTTCAGGATCATTCATAATTTCAGAAGGTACAGCTCATATAGCTTGCCGAGAACTACACTATTCATGTATAAAGTCAATAGTCACGTTGCAACCATTGAAATATAATCTACAGTACACTATCATGATTGGCGACAATAGTTGAGATTTTCAATCAAATTTTTGAACTGATTTTTTGTTGATACTATCTATTCTGGCCTAATTAATCTATAGATCTATAGTTTTAACTGGGATTTTGTGCTCGCATCTTATCATCTTGACCATAGATATCAATTTGTAGATTATGTATTACTAATATCTACACAACAGTCGTAGAAACTCTTGATTATTAGCTATAATAACTTTTACGAAATGGGCTGTTCAGAGTCAGACTAAACTAACTTCAAATTTTGGACCAGGAGGAACTTTTATTTTCAATGTTCAAGGTAAGTGCCAGAAAATTGTCAAGAGTATTTTGTCGAATAGAGAACATGATAGCGACGGTGAAGAAATTTTGATATGAGATCTCCTGCCTGATTGTTGAATGCAGAATAGATCCTGAGAGTAAAAAAGCCAGTCTTCAAAAGTAAACTTAGCCCACTCTGACTCTGAACAACTCATGCAAACATCACTCAGCGAAACTCAAAATAATTAGTTTGAAGACATGAGTCTACTCAAATTCATAGCCATTTCTGCCGATAAGAATTTTGACAATGCAAACTCCAATTTTGACTAGCATTATTGCCTTACTCACTACCACTCATTCGAGTTGTAAGTGTTCTTAATAAGTCAGAGGCTCCTGAAATCTCGCCTGAAATGCTTTTGTAAAGTTCAACTCAAGCTTCATAACCAATACACGACACGCGATGAATCAATGAATCAATTGATTGGCGTCAGATAATTGACTAACCACTCAGACCAATAGACTAGTCCAACGAATTAATCACCCACTCGCCAACTCGTACATCCACCCACTAGACCGCTGACCTACCTTCCTAGCGAACTTCCCATGCAGCCACCCGCAACCCATATGATTATGTACTATATCTTACCTCTTTTAAAGATATTGATTGAATATTCAGCATTGATAAATTCATATATGATATGGCACATCCATTCCCTTTTCCAATTCTACTCCCGTTCTCATCTCTGATCTGATCTCCCAGCTCCTCCTGGCTGACGTCTCCCATCTCCCTATCCAAGACCCCCATTTTCCGACTCCCATCGCCCAACCTCTAACTCCCTTCTCCCATCTCCCAACTCTCAACTCTCATCAGCCATCTTCAATTTCCCAACCACCAACTCCCACCCCCTGACTTCTATCTCCCATATCCAAACTCCCAACTCTCATCTGCCACCTCCAATATTCCTACTCCCAACCCCCTTCATCATCTCCCATCTCTCACCACTCATTTCCCATCCCATATCTCCCGTTTCAATCCCACCTCTCATCCTTATCTCCTATCTCCCAATTCCTAACAGCCATTTCCCATCTGCCATCCCCACTCCCAATTCCAAAGTCCCATTCTCGTTCCAATTCCCATTCTCATCCCCATTTCCATTTTCATTCATTCACCCATATGCATCCATGCATCCATACAACCATGCATATCCACCTCCACACCCTTCTACCCATCTACGCATTCACCCAACCAACTACCCATGACCCCCACGGCTTCCCATTATATTTCACTCCTACTACATGTATCCCGATACGCGGGTTCTGGACGGACATATTCACATAAGCGTTTAATCATCATGATTTCACGAGCTGTAATTCATTAATATCTGAAAGTTTTAAAATAAAATGTGATACTCCACATTATGCGAGTTGGTCACAATTTCACGTAAAAATTTTAGAAACTTACACGCAAATTCTGATGACCTCAAAAATTATCAAAATAGAAGCTACTTTGTTCACACATTCCGATGCTCGTTCCGATGCAACATATTCTTGCCATGCTCCAACACAGTAGCAAAATAGGACAAAGTCAAGGTATAGGGTATGAATTCTAGGCCAGGTCCTCTTCTCTCAATAATAGAATACTTTCGTTTAACCAATCGCCAACTTTCCCAGGAACAGGTAAAAGGATCGCTTACGTAAGCGTATATAATAGAACTGGACAAATGCAACAGTGGACCCTTACTATATTCATACCTGAAAAGGGTTGCGCCAGTGTATCATTGTCCCTTTGACTCGGGGTGGTCGAAAAATCCTTTTCTTGTGGATTGAGTGAAAGAGACTTTTCAGCAGAGATCGTTGCTCCCGTGAGAAAAATTTGAATTTGGGCTTGTACCAACAAGGCAAAACGGGAGTCGGGAAGTCCTTAATCCGAAATGAGTCAGCCAATACTTGAGGACTTTGGTTATACAGAACTGGAATATTCTTGAGCGGTTTGTGACACACAGGAAATTGAGTTGAATTGATTAAAAAATCATTGACAACTTTTTTCAAAACATTGCAGGACTAACATTTATTTCTTCACTGCACAGAAATTCTCGCAGAAATTCGTAAACTTTCAGAACACTCAATGATTTGTAACATTGGTTTAGAGATTTCAGAAGAAATTAAGCTAATCATTGATTAGCTCGGTGGTTTTTTCCGGAGGCATTATCGTAGTATTATATCAGGGATTTTCACTTCACTTTATACTTTTACCACGTGAACCATCTGTTTGAAATTGAAAGAAAAGCAGAGTTCTTGAGGATAAGACCGCTTTGCTTTGGAGAAATTTGGATCTAATCAAAATTTTCCATTAATCTAGTATCGAGGGCATGTTCCAAGTTTAGATAGTAACAGAATTGGTTTGGATTCTATCTTGATATCCAAAATAGTTTTCAACTTGTATCTCTCATATATTTCGGAGAGGTGTGATCGGATGCTATCCATTACCTTAGAAATCATCAACCCTTTTAGTCTTGCTTGTCAGAAAAATACAGTACAGATCGAAATACAGATGAATTTCAACCCATCGATGATACAATTTAGAAACTTCTCCCATCAAAATAATTGAATAGATCAGATGTAACCATGAAAAAGTACTAGAATCAATAATAGATTAATCAAAATGCTCATACGCCTAACTATTCAGTTCACATCATTGATCTATGGATTTCGATTTGACTTGTATTCAAGAAAAATAATGAGATATTGCACGCAAAAGCACAGCAGGCGTACACAGTTCAGTTTGCATTATATAGAATGTGTTTGAGCGTGGGAAGAGGGTTGCGCGGGTGATGTATACGGATTCTGTTTCGTATTATATAAGTGACCCTTACCTGTCCGGATGTGTAATGTGTACCATTCTGGCAGATGAAACTGACCACCCTATTATAGGATGTTCGATCTCGAAAAACGCAATTTTCCATGTTTAGTTCCCACACGTGTTATTAGATCAATAACTAGTTTAACTACGAGTTACATCAGAGTCCTTTTCCGAATGAGACAAAACATATAAGGTTTTCGGTCAGGTAACGATTGATCAGGTTATGTTGTATGACAAGGTTCTAAGATTTCAGAGAGTTTTTCAATTTAAAATTTTTCAAGAATTCACAATTTTGGATTTAAAGATACTATTTGGAGATTATTAACCCACTTTACGCCCTCGAAATTATACTTATTGGCAAGCTCATTTTCATCCACATTAATCAGACTTCAAAAAAATTCACAAAACGTTTTACTGTCTTGTAACTGTCTAGGTTAAGAAAAATATGTGATTAAAAATTCGATGGGATGTTACCCTAAAGAGCAAAATTTGATTATTTATCGGAAAATACGACTTTTCACATTTGAATTCGTCTGCGAAAGACAATTTTACACCCAAAATCGGTGGATACAACTCTGGTAGGTCGAAAAAACGCGTCCTGATAATCGAATCCTTGAGGTTTTAGAAATTCGAATTCATGAAAATCTGAGCTCAAGATAGTATTTGTGACGACTTCCTTCATCGTCAAAACTCTCTAAAACCTTTCCATAACAGTTCTGAGCATTGAATAGCTTTTAGAAAAATACCTTACGACATATAAAGTCGTCCGTTGTTTCAAAATACTGTCAGATTCGAGGTAGCATGACGTTGTGAGACCAAAAAGTGCGTATTGTGATAGAAATAAACTTTTTCGGAATGAAAATTTCTTTCCAAATCCAGTTCCCAAGGTCAAAGTAATTCTTTAATTTATATCCTTCAATTTAAATTTTCCAAACCCACAGATTCTGTTGTTTAAGACCCAATGACACATTTTTTTAGACTCACCCAAGGCATATCTACTCATTTTGGGCATAGAATTGCGGTCTGCAGACCATTTCAGACTCGGGGAAAATCGGGTATATTTTTTTAATCTTCAGCCAGGTATGTGATTTAAGAGTTAAGAAGAATTCACGCAAAGTACATGGTTTGTGAAATTTTTTTAGTGCTAAATCATAGGATAAAATGAGCTTGACAAAGATGAAGTAAAAGTGTCACTTTCAAGATGTAATTGGATTGAGAAAATTTTGTACTAGAGTGAACTGTCCTCATATTTCCTCAAGTGAATCTTTGGATATTATAAATTAGTTCCAGTTATCAATATCCAATTTTTTAGCAACTGAATTGGTAACCTCTGTATTCAAAGCTATTACGATATCTATATGAATATGCGACTTCAATCTATGAGGCTGTATCAAATTCTTTTGTTGTTCGTCAAATTGATTGAATAGCTCCAAAAATGCATTCAATCCACAGTCTCGCTTTTTTTTAGAAAAACTTTTTCATCCGCACGTTGGATGAGTATACTTCGAACAAATTCAATTTACCAGCGCGGTATGTACATTGATTGCTTACATAGAAAACCTTCTAATATTCCTGAATCAGGATGCTTGATCCTCTGTATAAATCTCGGTATCAATTATCCTTCATTATGATGATTCAACATTGAATAGACAATCAATCCACCCTCTTCCAAGAGGAGCATCAAAGTCATCGTAAATATTAACATGAAATGACCTTGAAATGACGTATATCGTCAGGCTATGTCCAACAACCTCTTATGTTGAAGATTTTGCGCTTGAAAAAGCGGCAACATTGTCAAGCTCAGCAGGACTTCTGCAACCTTCGATAGTTAACCTAATACTAACCTTTCCCTATGTATACTTACACTTTCTTGCATCGATATTTTGTCTTTCTTTACCATGTTTCCATCTCTTTCTCCTCATTGTGATGAGCAACGATGTTTCCCCTTCGGAAAGTTCTAAAAGAATCGGTCATCGGTCAGAGCAAAATCATCTTGTTTCGCACTGATGCGTCTGTATTTTCTATATAAAAGAATAGGAAGAAAACAATGTACTCAAGTTGTGGCGCGTGCCGCCGTTCACTACTTTTACAGTTTTTTTTTTTTAAAGGAACTGTTTTGAATCTAAATTCCTTAAGTATAGGCACTAAAAGATGCCGAGATAATTGGGTAATGGTGTTTGTAATTCGTATGATTCCATTGAGTTTAATCATGAAATGCAAGAGATATTTTATAAAATGGTCTATCGAGTAAGTATGGAAATAATACTGACCACCGAAGAAGATTGGACGCGTGCCATTCATCACATGGTTTCAAATTTTTATAAGGAAAAATGTCGAGATGTACAGTTACACGATTCTTGCCGGATATTCCTTTTCAGATTGTCAGAAGTTATGTAGTCATAGGATGGTCAGTTTTTGGCTGTTGCCTATAAAAATCAGGAACTGTAATAATTTCTTGAACAATCTATGAATTGACCATTTTACCGTGAAAATACTGTTACATTGAAGGAAGATTCCCATAAATAAATCCAACATTTCCACATCATGTGCCTCCGTTATTCGGAAATCAAGAATTTTTAGAGGTGAAAACTCAGAATACCAAAGTCCGTAAGGACAAATCGTCGAAATGCCGAAAAAGGCAAAAATTGAGAACGATCAAAATTCGGATTGACAGAAATTCTGAAGCCGAAATTTTGATTCTCCGAATTTGTAACCTCACATTGGTGCTAATCCAAATTTGGACCATTCCTAATTTTTGCCTTTCCACCAGCTATTCTGAATCTTACTCCCTTTGGATTTTAATATTTCAAATTTTGTCATTCCGAATCGTCACCTCTTGACACTTCTGATTATTGAATATTCGTACTCCTAATTGAGAGGACTCCGAGAAGAACTCGCTCTGACGCTCGGAACTGCCCGATTCTCTCGCGGGAGGCCATGGGTGGGGGTCGATTAATCAACCTATCCGTTTCGAAAAATGAAAAATACCACTATGTAGAGCTTAATGAGCGGAATAGACTTTGTATTTGAGATTTTTTTGTTGGGCTCATACTTTTTGGTCAAAAAAATATTTATCAAAAAACTTTTTGTTCATAATTCCGAAAATTTTTTAGCAAATACAACACCAGTGTCGAGTCAATTATTGACGGATTGAGTTAATATTGGAAATATAATCTCTTAAAATACTACCAAAGCCCATGATCTACTCAGAAATGGAATATTGTAGTGAGATCTGATTTTATACGCATTTAATTATGAAAAAACGGCGAAAAATTTTGCTTTATGAAGGTGGCACTTTGAACTCAAAAGTTGTGCTACAAAAGTTGGAAACCGAAAATTTTTTAACGACGAAGTTGTTCCTTGATATGTTAAGGAGATTTTGGATGATTTTGAGCAACATCCATTTACAAACCATCGAGTTATGGACGATATTCGCAAAGAAGATTATGCGCTCGACCCACGCGCTTGATCCCCGCTTCAACCTACCTCTTGAAGCAGTGGTGCTCATGCACCTGCTGGCTATATGCTGGTTCATGCTGCGGTTCGATCCGCGCATGGCCTACCTGACCCTCCCTTGCGCACCATTTAAATCACCTTCGTGGTATTTGATGCACCTCTATGAAAATTTCTGAAGTTGAATGCCAAAGAAAAACAAAGCAATACGAAAACAAATCAGAATGTATGTAAGAAGAAGAGAACTAGTAACAAATTATTGTCTAATGTAGAATCGAATGAGAAGCAATCTAAAACGAGATCGAAGAAGCAATCTGTGCTGAGCTCTAAGAATGGTTGAGTTTTATATGAATAAGTTCTCATTTATGTGATTGGTGGCTTGTACTTGAATCAAAAATTCTGATGCGTACTGTACTAGAATGATTAATTTGTATTTATAAACTCAATGAATAAATTGAAATCAGAGTATTCGAGCTTTCACGTTGATTGCGCTTACCTAGAGTGATAAATCTTGATGATCAAGCATTTTATGAAACATATTCAGATTATTTTCCTTCAGATTATATTTCGCAATGCAGGCTTACCTGTAGTATTCATCTATCTTTAGCTCAAAATATTTATGCCTTACGAATTATCTTAGAACCGTCCCAAAATCAGAGAAATACCCCGTTTAAATTTTGAACAAGAGTGGCAGGTAAGTCACGCGCGGATCGGGCCGCAGCATGAACCAGCATATAGCCAGCAGGTGCATGAGCACCACTGCTCCAAGAGGTAGGTTGAAGCGGGGATCAAGCGCGTGGGTCGAGCGCATAATCTTTTTTGCAAATATTGTCCATAGCTCGGTGGTTTGTAAATGGATGTTGCTCAAAATCATCCAAAATCTCCTTAACATATCAAGGAACAACTTTGTCGTTAGAAAATTTTCGGTTTTCAACTTTTGTAGCACAACTTTTGAGTTCAAAGTGCCACCTTCATAAAGCAAAATTTTTCGCCGTTTTTTCATAATTAAATGCGTATAAAATCAAATCTTGCTACAATATTCCATTTCTGAGTAGATCATGGGCTTTGGTAGTGTTTTGAGAGATTATATTTCCAATATTAACTCAATCCGTCAATAATTGACTCGACACTGGTGTTGTATTTGCTAAAAAATTTTCGGAATTATGAACAAAAAGTTTTTTGATAAATATTTTTTTGACCAAAAAGTATGAGCCCAACAAAAAAATCTCAAATACAAAGTCTATTCCGCTCATTAAGCTCTACATAGTGGTATTTTTCATTTTTCGAAACGGATAGGTTGATTAATCGACCCCCACCCATGGCCTCCCGCGAGAGAATCGGGCAGTCCCGAGCGTCAGAGCGAGTTCTTCTCGGAGTCCTCTCAATTCTCGAATATTCGTATTTCCGTTATTCTAAATTCAATTAAGATTTGATTCTTCAAAATTTTTTGCTCTGCAGAATTCAGCATTCCGAATCATTCATTTTTTGAAAAACTGAGCGCATTTGAAAATTTTTATGTGATCATCTGAAAACGAAACTGTCAAAATCATGCAAATTCTGCAGATTATATGTCATATTTTCACAATATTCTGATGGAAAACAAGATCCCTACCGGACACATTATTGTACTGAATGAATCAGCTATTTGACTTCATCGTTATCGGAAAATTGATTGACCTTTCTGAGAACACCACAAAATTATGTCTTTCTTCGGATATTTTTTAAATCATAGCAGTTTTTCATGAATCACAAATACACGGAAATATCAAATAGCAATTCCAGTGAAAATGGCTCAATCATGCCCGTTATCTGATTCACATTATTTCCTTGATCTGGTCGAAATCCAAAAAATTTTTAAGGATCTGAAATGCAAGAAAACTTCTGCGAATCACTATCCATAGACAACCGACTGTTTTTCGTATAAGACGAGAAATTTCCGTATAAGTATATAGGCTGAAAAAATCGAAGAGAAAATATTGAGGCCGGAACACAGTTCAGTCATCGGGTTACCTTTCATACATCGTCCCCATATATCCGTATACACGCACATATACATGTGATGTAAGTATAATAACCTTTATACGTCAGCTGTCGCTCATCCTTTTCATCAACCCAGATATCCTTTTCATAGACACATGCATACACAAACTACTAAATATACTTACCAAAGAAAAACTTTTTCGCGTCCCTATTCGATGACTAATAATAAACCCACGCAACAGTTTGGAATTATATGACCTTATCTGATCAATACCCATCTGACAATCTATATACAAATAGATACTAGACTAATACCTACACATCCATAAAAAAAGACATTATCTCTTTCTATCAATCGAAGATTCCACTCGGAAAAATTCAAGATCCCAAACTGAATGCCCTTACTCAAATTTCCCTTTTTTCAATTTTCCTTTTATTATAAGCATCAGTAGGACAGGTATAGCTTATATATCTCTAACATACCATTTCACAATTAACAAAAACGTTACGTAAGCGGATGGATTTTCTACAAACTGACCATCATCCTGATCTTCTTTGATGAGTGGGTGCAGAAAAAGGACGAATAATAGAAAAATAGAACGGAAGAAAGGGAGAACAGGCAGGATTATCCCATCTCTTTTAGGATCCGGTTAGATGCAACTAAACGAAATGAAGAGGAAACTGAGAAATAAGCATCGCAACATTTTGACATGATTCGTTTCTTCCAAGTTTGGTTTTAGAGGCTGATGGTATTAGATATAAGTAGGTTGTTTTGTGGGTTTGGTGCTTTCATGATGAGGAAAAGGAAGTTATTCTGCTTTTCTGAGTTTCGTGATCTAGATTTTATGGATTTTATCTTGAGTTACATTTTCTGGGTCTTTGCATCATTGCATCATTTACAACTCATTTGTTGGAATATACTGGCCTCCTTTCCATTTTTACATATCGTCGTTTGTGATTCATTTTACGATCAAAAATGTGAGAAAAATTCAATTTATGCTGACCGTGTGTGCATCAAATTTTGACTATTTCATCGAAAAAATTTGAAAAATGGTTAATCATATCAGAGTATTCATTAGTACTACGTTTCAAACTGCCCAATATGTAGTTCCCTCTATACGGGACGATATCGATTTTCAAAAATTTATAATTATTTTCTTGCGATCATGCATCAAATGAATCCGAAAAAATTGGAAGGACCTCTTTCGATACAAGATACTTTGAAAATGGAGTGAACTACAGAGAAACTCCGATAAATGTTGTCTCTTTTTGAATATTTCTTGAATCAAAAAATACAGGGATCAGAAAATAGAGATTGAGGAGCTTTGACTCGAATATTTCTATACGATCTGATCAGCTCAAAATTTATGAAAATTAACGGCTCAACTTATTGAATTACATTTCAGATGAATTACGACAATGAATTTGGATTAAGATTTATCTTTTTCCTTTACGTGCCACTCCAACACATAGGAAACGCAAAATTTTGAGAAAAAAAAGAGAATCGAGCTCGTTAAAAGTACTGAAACATCTTGGATTGAATGATTTGGACATCGAGGGTAGAGAATTTATATTTAATGTATCAGAGCTCGTGCTATATTTTCAAAAGACACACATTTGTATACATTATAAAGCTGCGAAAAAGCCAATGAACAGAAGTATGAATGTGTAGGTGGGCGGGCGTAAGAAGTAAATACTAAGAATCGAGAAATAAAGAGGAAATCTCTTTTTTGGGAGGGGGGGGGGGGGTGGGGGAATCCGGTCACTTTTTGACCATCCATGTATAGTAAGTTGAAAAGGAGTGTATGGATTACGTAAATGGGGAAAAAGACTCTTATGTGACAGTATCTTGTTCCCCGCAGAGCTCAAGTTTCTCAGCTTATACATATTGGAACTATAATACTGATGTATAGATGATGCACCCGGCTACTCCTCCTGGACGTTGTCCTTTTCTTTTTTTTTTTTCCTTTTTTTTTCATGGACAGTGTCCTTTTTCATCAAAGAAATGGATTCACAACTCATTCATGAGCTGTTCCACTCGTCTCTGAATGAAGAATATTTACGATTTTTCTTTTGCTATCGAACAATGATATTATGCGACCCTCTCATATATATAGGAAAGAGTCAAACGAGCAAGCAGATGCGAAGAAAATATCGATATATGATTTTTTTTTCTACATAAGAAGGTGGCTTGAAAGGATATTCAATGGTTTTTGGTGCTTGGAAGTTTTTAAATAAATGCCGTAAATTTTTGATTTGCAAGTACAATTAAGTAATTTTTGGTAATGAAAACAAAATCTGTTGAAAAAGTGACTAAAGTCATTGAAGAACTGAACGAACGGAATCAGAAAGTTTGAAATTTAACAACAGAAAAGCTGAAAAAAAAATCATTATTTCGAGTGTCTGTACATCTTTTAAAAGTGATCGCTTTAAATTCAAGTCTGATGATCTAGGTTCACATAAAAAAGTATTCTATTGAAATTTCAATCAAATATAATCAAATTTGATCTCTGATATAGGTTATGTATTAGCGTCAGCAGCTTGTAGACGAACGAATTTTCGAATCGTAGTCCTTTGTCCAGCAAAAATGTCTCATTTGTCAATTTCCGTATTTAAAAATTCATATTTCATCCTAGATCGAGAAAATCTTATTTATTTTTCATATTCATCATAGCGTCCCTCCCCCTTGTATCCCCTCCCAGTCATCGATCTAAGAATCTAAGAAAAGATTAATGACTGCGCGATCTCATTCATAAATCTCCCTTTCTATATCTAAAATCCAAGACATTTTTGAGCAAAGGGTTCCCCAATGTATAAACTCCAACCCAATATCGATCACATTTATTTCCTACCCTTTTCTATTCTATAACCTCCATACCTACATTTAAACTCTCTAATATTGGATAAGAATGAAGACCACCTAAAAAGACATTAAAAAAAAAAACTTGCCGAGTCAGAAAATTTGAAAATAATAATCGCTCAAATTTGCGCCAGGGATAACTTTTGTTGATTTTTAGTCCCAAAAGATCGGATTGGGCACCCGCTGTCACAACACTTTCGGCATTTACTCATCATAATAGTATAAAGATGCCACACAGAAGTTTTAACAGTTCCGTCATTCTGACACGCACAAAAGTAAAAGCAAAAGCTGCAACAGTAGCAAAAGCCACCGGGTAAATCCATTGACATTTTTCAAAGTCATATTTTTCAGCCTTGTTGATCCTTTAAAAGGAGTAAAAGTTGTGAGAAGGATAAAGTCCCTAGAGACTGAAGCTCAAGTTTATTGTCTCGTGGGTTATATTATATTTTCTTTGGGCCTCAAAACTGGTGTGATGTATTCAGCGACTGTATTATATGGAAGAGTTGGTGGTGTGACCGCAGATGTGTTTTGGAAAATGCCAAAATATATATGCGATATTTTGTATGATTTTGGGTTATGCATGTGGATGGATGGAACGGAAATGTCTTTTGAGGTCTTGATGTGTTTGTGGAAGCGCGAACATGGAAGCAATTGTAGAACCGCGTGAAAATTTTTTAGTCAATTGCCGAATGTTGGAGTATCAGATTTTCCGGTTGAAATACAAGCAGTTTTTTTTGGCATATTTTTTTGAACATGTATGAGAAAAGTCTGTAGATCAATTTCTTGATCAATAAACAACAGTTATTCAACTTAGATTTTTTTAATGATATGAAACGTTAAATAAACAAATTTAGGACAAACTCGAAATCTACTTTTTGTAAAAAATGATCTTCAATGAATTATTGAGAATTCCTGTGAACGGACTGTTTATGATCCTTGAAATGACAACTTATGCGCCAAAAAGTTGAAAATTGTACACTGTAAAAAATATCTGATGTATAGAATCACAACGCCAAAGAAAAAAACGGGAAAAAAATCATCACAATTATTGTCGGTCTTGAATTGTTACAACAATAAATGTAAAGTGATTTTACACGACCGGAATATAAATTCACTCTTCGGTCGGGTAAAACCACAACATTCATTGTGAGAAGATTCCACTCCCAAAGTGTAAAGTCGTAACGTTCATTGTTGTAACAATTCAAGACCCACAATGGTTGTGGTGGTTTTACTTTGGCGTTGTGATTCTACGTCGGATATTTTTTACAGTGTACAGTTGGTATCCCGTACAGAATAAAACTGACGAATATTGTTTAGAACTAGATGATTTGAAAGGTTTATCACTTCAATTAGCTGTTACAATCTTATCCAAGATCTAACTCTCAACTCGCCTGATGATCATCTAGAAGACTTGGTATTCTAGTAATTACGTTATCGCGACCGCAAAAATTCATTCTCTAATGAGTCTGAGATCTCTCTATGATTTCTAACATAGTTTCCAGTGCATTTTTTTTTCCTTTTCATTTTGAAGTCGAGGTTTTTTCATCTGTCGTGACTGAAATCCCAAAGAGATGAGAATGTACCAAAGTCAGATGACATATTTGACCGTAATTATACAGTTTACTGAGGCAAGGTTACTAAACTCATCTCTAAGCTGGATCTAGAAGATACTAGGTTCATCAGTCTGCTATGAAAACAAGGAAAAAGTCACTTTTTCTTATCCACGGGAATTCCAAGGGAAGTTTTTTTTATCCATTGCGTGAGCCATAATAACTATGAACAAAAATGATGGACCGACCGATTTGATATTTTTCAAAAATGTCTTGCATCATCGTAGAACCGAGGTAGAACTCATCTTTCTTTGATTTGTTTCATTCCTTATTTGGAAAATTTCTGGCAATCTTTGAATGCAAAATGATAAAAGTAAGTTTTTGGTGGCATCCCCAAAATTCTTCTATCTACACCAACCGCCCAAAAAAAAATCTTATCAAATATCGTCTAAGGGTCCACATCCAATATCGCTTATCACTTATTTGTCCGGCTAAGATAATACCTACAAAGACCCGATACACTTCATTTTCAATTCCCCTAATGTGTCATTAAGGCAATCGTAGTGTTGTGTACTTTTCGCTCTTGTCACAGCTGAAACACGTTTTCTCATACCTCTTGATTATCTGTGAAATAGCCGCATTTCCTCTATTTTTTCGCACTCACCCTCAAGCATGCTCTATTTAACTTTCGGATCAGCCTCTTGAAAAAGATAATATACACCCACAGGAAGATTTTGTCCTGCTGATGAGTTCCGACGTTTATCCCGGATGTGTCAGCGGTCGTAAAAGAGTATGTATGTGTTTTGGTGAGCCAATAAGATACTCTGCGTTTGAGTTGATATTCATAGATCATCCAATTTTCAGGCATCAATGACATGGCTCATAGATAGTTTTCCGTATAAATCGAGAGAGACAAACCTTAATTAACCAAGAGTGATGAACAGGATTTCATAGTCCATTAGACCCTGATAACTATTCTCTTTAAATCCCTTCGACTGGGATGTCAGTCGATTTCGACTAATTTTCCCGATGATTTTCCAGTCGAAGCCTAGACTGAAATTCCGTCCGATCCGTTTTGACTGACTTTGCTGTCGAGCTTCGACTGACTTGTGGTTCAAGTTTTAAAATTTTCAAAAATTTACCGATGTTTGTGAGCGGTAATTTACGATTTTATCGACATTAGAGGAACATAAGAATCAGTCGAACAAGAGTGACTCGACTTGTCAGTCGAATTTCCGACAGGAAAAGTCAGTCGAACAGATTCAGAGAGTTCGGTTTAACATTGATAAAACCAGTTGAGGATACCAACAATGTTTAGTATTAATTTCTGGCTACAAGTTTCATTGCTGAGTCTAAAAAAAATTGAACTGTGAGTTTTTTCCTCAGTTTTTTTCTCATTAAGTTTCAATTCAAGATCAAATATTCTTGAAATTATTTACCAGGGCTGACTGTACCGCCAATGCAAACTAAAACGGTTTACTTCTTGTGACAGTCTCTTACTCATTTTTGTAACATTGATTGGGTGGATAAGCCCGAATATTCATGAATAAAATCAATAAAATCAATAAAATCAAATAAAAAATGTCTTTTTCCCACAAAACACTACGAGAACCTATTGCATCTGAGCTATTTGAGAAAGCTAGATTATCCCACCAAGTTACTCTAGAAAATGAACCAGTTCCAATAATGGAAAGTCAGAGAAAGGCATACCTCGAAAATCAGTCCACAGTGAAATGAAAAAACCGCAAAAAAAAAAATAAATTTTCTCCAAGGGCAAAGGTTGGACAGATTTATGAGATATTCGTGCAGTACTCCTATGGTTTTTTTTTTATTTTATGAAAACGAAAGCAAAAGTCAAAAGTGATATCCCGCTGTTACTCCCGGAAGACCATCGGTGTAACGTGACACGACCTCGCCTCTTTTTAGCCGACAAATGTCAAAAACTGGACCGCGGTCTCTTTGCGGCTCTGATTTGTGGCTTCTGGTAGCCGTGTTGATGCACTATGAGAAGCGAAATATGTACCTCCCTCAGGCCCTTTGCGATACTTTCTATAAATCGATGCGGGAGATTTTGCTTCTGTAGCAAGCTGAATTGCGTTACAAGCCATTCTTTAAAAGAAAAAATATTCATTTTATGTGGGAAGAACCAATAATATATATATCAAGAAAAAATATGAAGGAGAGCTCATTTCACAATTAGATTTGGAGGAAGAAAAGTATATCCCATAAATCCAGAAGCTGATCTTTGATGTTTGCACAGGACACCTCAGTTGAAAGGATGAGATCTGAATCAGGCATTGAATGCGTTGTGCAAGCATATTTTCTTGCAAATGAGCGAATATATCTTCATCTTTTGAGTCCTTCGAAGCAGAGTTGAAAACATCACGATCGGCTTGGCAGAAGCCAGATTGGATTTACTCTCATCTGTTGCATGAGCTCCTTCTATCTGTCTCATGTACTTCAGGTATCTTATATTTTAGTCAGTTATTTTTTATGATGATGAACCAAATTGTGCTCACTTGCAAATTAATGCTAACTTTGCTGGGTTGATGGACATAAATTATGAGCCTTGTATAGATGGAAGATCAGATAGAACATTCATTGATAAGAGTATGTGCAACGTATTCTTGCTTAAAATTCATATTAAGACGGTCCACAAGATCTTTTTATTATGAGATTCTCAGCCCCTATTTTTAATCAATCACTACATCGTATATCTGAGTCGACATCGATTATCTGATGTTTGAAATGCAAGGATATTATTAACGAATCAACAAAGAAAAGACTAGTCAAAACCATGAAGACTAGCCAAAAACTTGAGCTGTGTTCATAACGATATGATGACCTTCGTCTGAGACCCCTCTTGTGTCTGTTTTGATAAACAAACGCAAGTTTTATGCTAGTTGTATCTCACGCAGAAGATACAAAACGATTGACATCCTCAGTATGACGCAATGTCTAAAATAAGGTATCTGGCAAGTTGTACTATCAAGGTCAGTATATTTTAGAAATTGCAGGCACACAGGTGACACGTATGTCAAGTCCACTGCTACAGAGATCATGTCAATCATTCTTGGTTTAGCAACGAGATGAACTTGAAATGATATAATTTTATAACATACTAGAGGCTACTTCATATAGGGATTTGTATTTTTTCCCCTCTTTATTCTAATGACATCGACGACTCTTTTGAGAAGTTTTCGTTCCAACATTTTAAGAAAATTTGTTTTAAAAACATAGTTTATGATATTTTCTACCTAGAACCCGATTATGGTTAAACTCAGCCATGCAGACGCTCTTCAACACTCTATTCCAGTGCTCTTGTGGTTTCATTGAAACTAAAATGTTTTTTCATTCCATGATTATGACTGTAAATTGAGTTGTTATTCACAAACAATCCGGGAAGGCTAACATAATCCAACAGGAAATAGCCAAAAAAATGTTCAACTTTTGGCCAGAGTCCATACCTACATAGGCCAAAAATGTGACAATTTACCGACCACCTATGACCACTGAATTCGCCGAATGAAAATGCTGAAATCATTCGTGAACTCACATTGTCAAATTTTTAGTAAGTAGATATGCTCTTCTCATTGCCATTGTTCCATAACCCCACAAAGAAATAGTCTGAACTTTAACTCTCACCACGTCATCTTAACGATTTTCGCTGATTCCGAGTGAGTTGTCAAATTGCATCGATCACGTCGCTTTCCGAGATATTGAAGATCAAAATGTGTTGAGTATCGGAACATTGCTGAAAATCAATGTATGTGGGTTTTTTGGGTCGCTGAACACGATTCCGATGCAATATCCATTTCATCTATTGTGACACAAATGTGGGATATCGACTCATACCTCATTATTATGACGGAAACTTCATTTTTGACATCAAATTATGTGAGATCACAAAACTTCACGTCCCAATATGTATTTTTGGGAATTTTTGAGTGATTTATACAGGCCATACAACGGGACGAATCAGAACTTGACGAGAGGATGACTATCCCAATTTGCTGGCAGGCCATGCCTGCCAGGCGAACAACTTACTTATACTGATCTGATGTATGATTTATCGATCCACCGACCTAGCGACCAGGTGTATGACATTCTGACCCACCAACCCCTTTATCCGCTACATGACCCTTCACCCCGTCTGGTGTGAAGGGTCTCTAGGTCACCGAACTGGTGACCTACAGACCCACTAATCCACTGGTCTGTCATATTACCCGCCAACCCGTCGACCTGCTGGATGACCTACCCTTCCGGCGAACTCTTTATCTGGCACATAACCCACTGAGCCGTCAACCTAGTGACCTTCTGGATGACCAATAGACCCATCGACCTACTGATCTGTTATATGATCCGTTAACCTGCCGACCTGCTTGATGACCTACCACCTAACCGAGCTCTTCATCTGACACATGACCAACTAACCCATCAACCTAGTGACCTTTCGGATGACCAATAGACCCACCGACCTCCTGCTGATCTGTCGCTTAACCAGCGAGTCTGCCGGAAAACGTACTGACCCCTGGGCCTATTTATCTAACACATGATCCATCAACTCGTAGACCTTGTACTTGACCTGACGTTTCGAACGACCCATCGACCCACCAGCTTACTGACCTGATATATGACCTAATGACCCGCCGTGCAACCCATTGATTTGCAGACCTGCCATATGATTCATCGACCATCTAACCTGATGTATAAACTATCGGCCGATAGACCTACAAATCTGCCTTCAGAGCTGCAGCCCTGTCGGTATACTTTCGAGGATGTAAACAATTCCTGAATGGTATAAACAAATCAAGTCTGTCGTTCACGGAATTCATTTTTCACTCAGGTTTTTCATTCGCGGGAAAATTCCAATGAAACATATAGATAGTAAGAAATCCATGTATGTTCTTCTCTTATGATATAATTTCACCAGTTCCATGGGGCGAAGGGTAAAACAGAATTCCATGTCATTCATTCACTTCTCTTGTAGTATGATGTCATCAAGTCCACGAGCTGGTTAGTCATGAAGTCATATACTTCACGTCAGTAGATCAGTAAGTCATGCGGCGAGTCAGTAGGTCTACGGCTGGGCGGGTCGTTTGACAGGTCAGTAGGATGGTTAGTTAGTTCATTGGTCATCTGAAACGTCTTTAGGTCTACGGGTACGTAGGTCATGAGATGACCCGTTATCTGTCACATTGTGCCAGATAACAGGTTTCGGGGAGTCGGCAGGTCATCCAGCACGTCGGTGGGTAATATGACAGACCTGTGGGTTATCAGGTCAATGGGTCACTATTTCAAGTGTGATGGGTCATGTATCAGA
Source organism: Eretmocerus hayati (assembly GCA_029851415.1). Classification (NCBI taxonomy): domain Eukaryota; kingdom Metazoa; phylum Arthropoda; class Insecta; order Hymenoptera; family Aphelinidae; genus Eretmocerus; species Eretmocerus hayati. Next base: position 110,270,113 of record CM056744.1, read on the forward strand.
TAAAGGGGTTGATGGGTCAGTATGTCATGCACCAGGTCGCTAGGTCGTTGGATTGGTAAGTCATACATCAGATCAGTAGGTCTGTGGGTGGGGAGGTTGTCTGACAGGACAGCGAGTTGGGATAGTCATCTTCTCGTCAAAAATCCCCAGCAACTCTTCATTCGACGTAAAATTTTGTGCTCTTCCCCACATTGATGTGGAAAAACGAAATTTGTGTCATGAACTTGAAGTAATAGCCGATATATCAGGTTTGTGTGAAAGTAGATGAAATATAGCACCGAATTTGTGTTCAACCTCATTTTGACTTTCAATATCTCGGAAAGAACGATAAGATCAGTTCAAACCGACGCGACGCCGGATTCGAAATCAACCACTTAAAACACCTCTTAAAAAATGTAAAGTTGACTTGACAAAATAAAAGCAAAAGTTCAGATCACTCCTTTGTTAGGCTGTGTAACTGCAGCAGTTTCACTTTTTCACACCTCACAACTCACCGAACGGAAATGAGATGTTCCTCAACAATATTTATTGTATGAACGCATATTCATGGTCATACACCTTGATGATTCTACTGGCAAAATAGCATTGCAATAGTGGCATTACCTCGGGTATTACACAATAACCGATCAAGTTGGCCACATGCACTCAAAAAAATCGCACCTGTTGTCGCCCTTGTCTGATCCCAATAGATAATAATTGATACCTTGCAAGATCCAATGTTCTCTACTGGCACGCAGCACGCACCATTGCATGCTGACCACGTGTCTGACCCTTGCCACCGCCCTAACCTATATATCAGCTATAATTTTGTTTTTACTCTTCAGCAATTTGGATCTGCGGCACGCTTCGATCACGAGGCCAACTCAATTTTTTTCTTCCTTTTCTATGTACTCGAAACATAGAAGAGATACAGGGGATAATATTGAGCTAGTTAGCGGTTGTCTATTAGGCGCTTTAATAACTGAGTTTTGGTGCATATACCACATGGTCGATGAGTCTAGTTCTCTAGGATTGTGAAAATTGGTAGAGTTTGTAGATTGCTGCAGCTGACTTGTTGATTGGCACATACCGATGGTTGTTGATTGGACATTGCAGGTATATCGTTTGAAAATATTTCTCAAAATTGATTGGGATCATGAGATGTAACTAAAATAATACAACGTTGGTTTTTGATTGGTGGAAACATTTTATGATTTGCTTTTGCTTATGAAGGTAAACATTTTTGGAGGTCAAATCAAGTTTTATTTACATTGAATTCAATTTCATTTTCAGGACACAAGGACACGCTTATCCAACGAATTTTCTTGGAATCAAGAACAATGTTATTCACGCAAATATTAACACCAGATACACATTTTTTACTAGAATATGACGGGTTGAGTTTTGCAACAAAACTCTCTATCACTATAATTGCAGTGCTTATGAGTTTGCGAAAAAATCTTCAAAAAAATTGTCACCAGGTATGTCTTTGATATATTTTTTGAATCATACAATTTGGAATTTACTTCTCGAAGTTAAGATGTAAGTTTTGAAGATTGCGAAGTTAACTAGTCCTGCAAGAATTATGAATCAATACAGAAGCCTGGAACTACTGTATTGTAACGTCTACAGTTTATTTTCTTCAAATAACTGATTAGATTTATTTTAGTGTGACTAAGAACATCTACGCCCAATACATTTTACAACAGCAAACACTGAGCATCATCCAAATGATTATAAATCCTTTCATTTGGAAGTCAGGCAACTACATTCCTCGGATTTTTCAAGAGTCCAAACTTTTTTGAACCAATAAACAACTTCCACAATATTTCAAGAATCAGTACAATACAAGCTATTGTATAACCGATTGACAAAACCCACAATAATTTGATAGAAATCGGCACCTCTGGATTTTCCTTTTTCAATGACGGAATGTATCGATTAAGAGGAGCTTTTGAGTCATCTTTGCTCTTTACTATGGAAAAATGACTATTTTCTGAAAATTTTTGCCAATGATTGACGAGGCCAGTCTCCAAAGATCGATAAAATAATTTTTCCAAATAATTTTTGTATATCAGTCCGGATTGCCGTAAACGAATGAAAGGCAAATAATAAATCACTGGCTCGTCAATTGTTCCGACAACCCAGTCTCGATTTTCAAAATGAAATTTGGGTATTTTATATCCTGGAAATAGGAGACAAGCATTGACAGAATCATCAACAGTTTGATCTGACTTTGCATAACAAAACAATTTAGATGGTTCATCGTCGTCAACAACTATGGTTTGACTGACGATTTTCTGTAAAATTGGATCGTTATACATATCAGATAAGATATCTATATGGTGTCGGTGCATCGTCAACATTATTCCAGAATCAGCCAAATCCGAAAGTGTTGTAAATGTCAAATCATTATGATAATACAGAAAGTCAAGAATTCTACCAGACATAAGAGTCGTTATGATAAATGTTGAGACATACAAGTTGATTAGGAATATACCATTGGATACTCTTATGTGATTAAATTGTTTTATTCTACCACCCATTTGAGCAGTCGTGATATTTATTATATTCCAGTCTCTATTTTTGAATCTTAGAAGCCGAGTAAACAATGGAAATATCAAACCGATCAAAAAGAAAACTATAGAGATGATAATTATATGAAAGTCCACGTTGATCTTTGATACTCTGCGTAGTCTTACAGCCAATTTAAAACTCAAAGGTGTTGGAAAATAAAGATGATTATGAGTCCAGGAATATGTGACAGAGTTTCCCTCTCCGTTTTTGGAATTTGAATCGTAAATCATTGATAAATCCAATCTTGCATCGAAAGAAAGGTCGTTTGATTCAATTTTTGTACCACATTCCGATTCTGGCCTTTGGAAAGCTTTGACAATCAAGCGATTGTCTCTTTCATCTACAGCAGCTGGTACAAGTGTAGAATTTAAAGATTCTGAAAGTGATCTTAAGACAGCTTGGTCAAGATCTGGAGCTCTGAGTCGTTCATGATTTTCTTTCTTGACAACTTTTTTTTTATCATCTTTATTCGAAATCGTACGATGTAGTGTGTGCATTGGATAACCATTGAGATTTGTCAATTTGTTAGGAAATATGTCAGTATCAATTGTCATAGCATTTTTACTATATTTTTTGTAAAATGGATTATATGTATGAATTACGGCTTTTTTGCCGAAATCTCGAGCAGAGTCGAGTCCTAAAATTGAACTGAAATTCTCTTCTTCATTGTTGCTTGAGACCCATTCTATGATGGTAACATCCAAGATTCTCAAAGACCAAGCGTCCCGGAGAAACTTTTCCAAAGTATTATTCTTACCATTGATCAAGAAAATCAAATATTTACCACGCACAAGAGGATATTTATTGGTGAAAAGATTCAGCAGCTCCGTCATCTCTTCAACCACATTATTTTGATTTTTTGTTTCGACAATGCCAATTTTGAGATATTTCTGAACAGTGATCAAGCTCTGCCAAAATTCATCCTGTATCCTTTGATCTTTAGTTTGTGGAATTTTGAGTTTATCAGATTCGATCAGGTTGGTTGAAAATTCACTGAATATACGCTTTGTAATTGAACCAGCAAATCCAGAGAAATAATCTGTTGTTCTTGTAATTAGTGTCACTTGATGTACGAGTAACTTTTCTTTGATGTATGGAAATACATGGTCAAGTAATTCATTACTATTATTATAGCTTTCCGTGAAGCTCATAATGATGATTAATAGTATCATTCTGCAGAATATTTTGAATTTCGCCATTACTTTAAGAAAAGTAAGATATTGCACTTGTTAGGATAATGGATAATTCCAGAGAATACACTTCCACTCTCTTCGATGGTTTCCGTACATCTGAATCTTCCTAACTACGATGTAAACTGACTGGCTTCATAAAATTGATTTCCTCACTCTATCATTATCCGTAATCAAGGGACTAGATAAAGATCTTACTCTCTTTGAGTAAAAGTCCTCACGATGACCTCTTTGTTACATATATGTGAAGGTATTCCGGAAAACAAACAGTGTTAACGACGACACGATCTTATCTGGTGCGATCGAACAGAATCGGAATATTTGACCGAGTCAAAAATATTCATGTCTATGTAACGATCGATCCATAATATATTCATATATACTTCCTACATTTAATGGTGTCTCATCAAGATCTTCATATATATGTCAAATAATACGTAGAAATTTTTTGTAGGCGTTTAAGTTATCAGTATTTCAATTCACAATTAGAATAATACTATTTTGTGAAGGTAGGAATGTACATCGTTACTCGAACCTTTTGATTGACGAAGTACGATTGATCCTGAGAATCCGAAGGGTTGGACAAGATTTTCCGTGATAAAAGTTAACAAAACGACTTTACATACAAAACCAAACCACGCCCAGCCTGAATCGATCATCCGGCTACTCGAGCTGATTCTTGTGCTCTTATATTCTATAATGCTTACACATTATAATACCGCAAGAATCAAAACTAGCCCTATTGTCTTACTCGCTAACGCTGGTTCGGCTTATGTTCATGATAAGTCAAAAACCCCCTGAAAGCTTTTGTAGTTCAGTAAAAATGATTGTAAAAAAACGATTGATGATCAATTTAAGATTCAATAATGACACACGATACACCAATGAATCAATTAATTAATTGGTTAATAATAGTCAAGAAGATCAATAAACCAGTCCAATTAATTAGTCACCCACTCACAAAACTCATACACTCACCCACCCGACCACCAATTTACCCATCTAGAAGATTTCTCACGCAACCACCCGTCACAACATGGTCACACGCATTATTTTACCCCTTTCACATATTATCAAAGACATTCATAGAATACCCAGCACTGATCAATTTATGATACTGAAACTCTTGATACACTCATTTCAATTCCGGCTTCCACTCCCGTCCCCATCCCGATCTCCCACCTCCCAACTCCTAACTCTCAAATCCGGAGCTCAACTCGCACCGCCTATCTTCCAACCACAATCTCCCAACCCCATCTCCTACATAGGCAACCCAATACGGGGGATCCGGACGAAAACAGGGCTGGGCGTTAAATTACTATAGTTCCCATTCCCATCCCCACTCCCAACCCCGTTTCAATTTCGATCTCCCATCTCCCAACTCCCATCTCCCATTCCCTAACTCGCAACCCCTATCCCCCAAGCCCCACTTCGCATCCTCCATCTCTCACCCCCATCTTGTATCTCCCACATAGAAAACCCAAGACACGGGATCCGGAAGAAACGCTCGTCCGGCTTAGAAGTGTCTCTGATATGGTATGAGCCCCTGAATGCCTCTGTAGTTCAACAATGTAACATTACGATTTCATAATACAATGAATTCGGAAAAAAAATTTCCTTGATGTAACCTAGTAACTGTGATTGAGAACTATTGAGTTGGTGTACTGTTGGCATAGAAAGGTTCCTGAATCTCCAGTAACTATCTGTAAATTTCGCCCAGTTAGCCAGTCCCAGCGACGGCCTCAGCCCCCAATCCCAGCCTCTGCCCCATCCACGGCCCCAGTCCCAGCCACAGCTCCAGCCTCAGTCCCAGTCACAACCTCAGCCTCAACCTCCACCTAGCCTCAGCTTCGACCCGGACCCAGCCTCAACCTTAGCCACAGCCCAGCCTCAGTCCCAGACTCAGCCTTGGCAACAGCTCCAGCCTCAGCTCAGCCTCACCCCAAGCCACAGGCCCAGCGTCATCCCTAGCCACAGGTCCAGCCTCGGCCCCAGCCAAAGCCTAAGCTCCAGTCTAAGTCACAGCCCCAGCCTTGGATGAGCCCCGGCCCCAAGTAGAAAAGACCGAAATTTTTAGTTCAAAAATTAACACGCTTGAGCCATTTGACTTGTGAGCTAAAGGATTTCGATCTTTCCCACTGTGCTGCTCCAGCCCTAGCCTCGACCCCAGCCACAGTCCAGCCTCATCCCCAGCTACAGACCCAGCTTCTGCCACAGCCCATCCATCCAAAAGGAAAGTTCTGACTGATTGGATCGTAGAACAACTGATCGGCCCATCTGATCAACTAAGTAGCCCAATCCGTACGGAAAAATCGAAAGCCATCACCAGCAACACCAGCATTACCAACGCGGACCCACCGCGCGGATCCACCGACCCACCGGTTCACTGACCCCCCAACCCTCCAACCCACCGACAGAACCAGCGACGCCATCACGATCCGAGGCATCCGGACGGATAAAATTGAAATGCGCTTAATGGCTTAATCGATTTAATTTCCCATTCCCATCCCCACTTCCAACCCCGTTTCCGATTCCGATTTCCTATTTCTTATCGCCCGTATTCCATATCCCAACCCCATCTCACAACTCCCCTCTCCCATATCCTTTCCCCCAACTCCCATCTCTCACATAGTCAACCCGACACGCGGAATCCGGACGAACAAATTTGGGCTGAGCATTCAATTACTATAATTCCCATTCTCATCCCTACTCCCAACACCTATCCCACTTCCGATCTCCCATCTCCCAACTCCCAACATTAACCTCCCATCTCCTATCCCCTAACTCCCAACTCCCATCTCCCATCCCTCACATAGTCAACCCGATACACCGGATCCGGAAGAACAGAATTTTAGCTGGGCCTTTAGTTATTAAATTCCCCATTCCCATCTCCACTTCCAACTCCGTTCCCAATTCCGATCTCCCACCTCCCATTCCTCATCTCCCATCTCCCCTCTTCATATGAGGAGTTCGACCTCACGTACCGGTAAGTTTTCTGACGAGAAAAATATCAATGGCTAGGTGAAAAAAGATAAAAAAAACGTCAATATTACATAATTGAAAAAATTGGTATTTCCCATTTTTTTTAAAAATGAAGAACATAGAGATTTCAATGTCAGGGAAAGTATTCTTAAGGATGCCACAGATTTTTCAGAATTTTTTCAGATTTTTACCATGCGCCAAATAAAAGTTATCGATCGGTTTTCGGCCATGCCCACTGTAGTGGGCTAAATAAGCGCGGGGCTTAATACCACTCTGAAACGTGACAATCAATCACACCATTAATATGCCTTTGATAATGATTGCCCCACGTATCAATCGAATTTAGCAAGATAGTTCATGAAAAAGTGCGTATGTAAAAGTGAAGCGAAGATCATAAAAAAATACAGCGATCAGAAGGCACGATCATCCCTGTTACATAAAGAGTAAATCGACGCATGGTAATTACTAGTATCGGTCGGAATAAGCAGTAGTCATCAGATGAGGTATAACCTAAGTATATAAGTTGTGTGTATACGTACATACAGCCAAATGTATACTCAGTTTGTGCAATGAGGAAATATCAGTATCTGGTTCCCTGGGACGAGTTGTTGTTATTATTACAGTTATTGTACAGGGTAGACGATCGTCAAGCTCATCCCTGTGGTTATGATTATAGGCTCATTTTCTACCTCTTGCCCTGTGTCGTTGGCCTCATGAATTTTTTAGTGAATAAATGGGAAAGAGGAGGTTTTCCGCTTGCGGTTACTGTCCTCTGTCTCTCTGAGTTGGCGAATCAATGATGATAATGGTCAGAATTGCGCGTGGCGTGGCAGATTTTTCTTTTATTTTTTTCTTTCACGATGATATGGAAGGAAGTGCGATATTCCGGAGGAATTTTGAGACAGTATATTTGATTACACATTTCAATTTGTGAATAAATACATATTTGCCGTGGTCAATTTTCAATAGATTGGATTTGTAGTTATTCACGAATTCTTTTGTAGATAAATAAAAATTGAGATTTACAGTATCATTCCCCGGAGTGCATTTTGGTTTTTTGGAAAGATTTTACCTGTATCATGATTCTAAACCATTTTCAATCGTTCTTAAACAGCAAACTTGTTCAACAATATCCTCAGATTTATATCCCAGATATTTTCTATTTCATTTTGATCGTTTTTTTTTGATTTTCAAGGTCCAAGATTTTTCACAACGGTAAATCACCTGAAAATCGTTTTATTCGTGTTAATTAAAAACAAACCATCAGTTGGTGCTAATTAGCTAATATTCTATTCGAAATTCAATTCTCTCGCCGGGTTACATAGATGGATTCATTTTTGATCAGTTCAGTACACCATTGCAGACAGAGGGTTCGATGACCGTAAAGTATTTTTCTATAGACCTTGTCATCGATGTGAAGAAACAAGCAACGTTTTGATTATCCATGAACAGAAATATTAGTGGGTACAAAATCTTTCAAGTATAAGGAAACGAAACGTTTGGCAATTTTTACTTGTGAAAAACACGTAATTGCAGTAGAATGATGAGCTGAACAGCCAAAAATTCCGCGTCTTGTTCTGAACTGATGTTTATATATTTGTAGCTGTAAAACCCTGGTAGAAATTCATCCTCATGTAACACATTATTAGCCATAAAATGGCCATTTTCAGCCAAAATTGGCCAAAAATAGCCATTTTATGTCTATTAATATGTTACATCGAAGTAAATTTCTACCAGGGAAGTACCGACATAATTCAAGACATCGGATCGATTGAATTGTTTTTGGTCGTACTATCGCTAACTTTATCACCTAAGCATATTTATCCCTTATCAGATTGCTTACGATTAATTTTACTCTTCTTTTAATTGGCCACCAAGTTTATTGAATAGATATAGATGAAAATTAGGACTGAGAATAAGAGCCGAAAAATACACAGACATCCAAAAAAATGAATTTGAACGAAAATATTCCAAAGATGATGAATTATTATACGTTTCTCGAAATGATTCGATCTGAAAAAAGGCCTAGAACGAAAAATTGGATATTATAATAATAATCCAGGCTAAATTAATTCGACGATATATCGATCGATTGGGAATGGTGACAGCTCACACTTTGATGATAATAGAAACATCGAAATTCGATCGATGCTCCTTTTGTTCAGGGCACGTGCGTAGACGCGTGTGTAGGTATAATAATGAAGGTATCAAGCAGGAATAAGGGCCATCTAGATCTCAGAATAGGGTGAAAACAAGCGGCTGTGTAACCCACGCATATATATAGATAATAGTACGTCCATATAAAGTCCCATTTATCACTCCGGCCTCTTTAAATTCTCTATCATAATGAAGAGTACACTCTTTTTGGGCCCGCGAACCCTATCAAGATGACGCAATCCACACGAGGCCTTAATGGGACTCTTTTTTGTTGAGCTTATTATTTCGTCTTTTTAGCCTTGATCGGGTTAAACGGTTCCTCTTAGCTACCTCTTCACGATGTATGGCTTGTAGGAAGAAACCCTATTATTATTATGTCTCAATATCTTTTTAATCGAAAGTGTTTTAAAGTCAGCCTATGCTCAATCAATAGATCCTTTCAAATAGGTTGATATTATATATAGGCCGATGTAATAAGCGTGAAGAAGATTTAACAGGGCCTTCAAGATTGATGGATGATTTATATTGCTATTTATTTTTCGACGAGTTTATCAAAATGAAAATTGTTTCTTTCGGGTGCTAAGAAGTGAGTTAATTCAAGTCGCATGTACATTAAAGACGAGATTTGAAGATATGCTAAAGTTTTATCTCACCGACATTCATCATAAATTGATGATATAAACCTTTTTAGTGCGGAAATATTTTGGCACGTCAGAATTGAGTACATTAGGATGGGTTACAGACCCGAGCTATCATGACGATGCGAAAAGTATAGGTTTTACTCCCTTACATCGAAAAGTATTACTTTTGATAAACTGTGAATAAAAGTTGAAAAATTGAACGCAAAGTACACTTTCACGCACAGTGTATCAAAATACAGTAGAACCTGTCTAAGTTGGACAGTTTGATTCCGAAGAAAAGTGTCCAATATAGCGAGGTGTCCAACATACACGGACATGCCAAAAAATCGACTCATCGTAGCGTCAAGTCACTCAATGAATAAATCTAAACATCCATAATATAAACACTCATTCACTGACAAATTAATCGATGACTCATACTTGAGGATCAAAGTTATATTCTTCGAATATCTGTTTGAAAAAATTGAACAATGCAATTCCCAATCATTTCGTCAGTTAACCGTTCGTAATTTCAAATATTCAATAAATGAATCAAAATATACGTAATATGTACACTAATTCATTGACAAATCGATAGATAGCTGAGTCAGATATCATATTCGAACATCTGTGAAGGAATTGAACATGTCGTTTTGTTTCACCATTCCCCTATAGAATCTTCTTGATAGATGTTATTTAAAAATTCTGGAAGCCTGCTTTCTTGTAGCATTTCGAAATTGTCGTTTCAGAGACAGTTAAACAAGCGTGGTTGTTCACATTTTTTACACCATGTATGTGCGTGATGGTCAGTAGGCGATACAGACTTATTCTGATACGTGAGCTGTTGAGCGTCCTAGTATGTGTCATATAATTTGAAGTGTTCAACTTTGAAGGTTTTCATACATTGAAATACTATTTCTGGATTCCTAGTGAGGGTTAAAACTTAGCGAGGTATCCAACATATAGAGTGTTCAAAATACAGAGAAAAATTCCCATTTGAGTCAATGTAATTTTTTTCGGTTCCGATGAAAGGCGTACAACTTAATGAGGTGTCCAACATAGGGAGTGTCCAACTTTACAGGTTCTATTGTAGTACATTTTCCATCAAATTTATAAGATTGTAGCTCGCTTCTGAACGATTGGTTTTCGGCCCGAGCCGCGGCCGAGGGTCCGAGGAGGGTCGAAACAATCGCTTGGAAGTCGGGAACCTCGCGAATGAGGTGCGAATACTAATTTTATCAAATTTGCTAGCATCCAGAGATCGGAAAACTGCAAAACAGGTTTTACACCATGATTATCTCAGGAAGCAATTTTTTTCGACTCCTCGGAAATACGATCTCTTATGCAAAATTGCGCCATGTTTGCGATGGAAGTAGTCGGAAGTTATTCTTTTGCTGTTTTATTCGTTTTTTGGTAAATTTTTTGATTCTTTATCATCTTACAGATTAGAAAACAGCGATGTCTGCGCATGCCCGTGGTTGCACGACTTCCAAAATAGTTCGAATCGGAAGCTGAGGAAATTTCCCCCTAATGACCGCTTGCAAAAGTCAATTTCATGTCCTATGGTAGTAGGTGTACGGCAGCTAGATTGAAGAAGAAGGGTGGTCAGAACGAGATGACCTACCTACCCTGAACCAGAGCCTTTGAGCCCTTCCATTCTGCATCCATGGTATTGGTGGCGTGAATAAAGAACTATGTATATGTTCAGTCCCAGTCGAAAAAACTGAGCTTGGCTGATGATCATTTTGTAGGAAATTTCCTCAGCTTTCGAATCGAATTACTTCGGAATCCCTACACTCACGCGCATGCGCAAAAATGGCTGTTTTTTGATTGGTCGGGGAATGAAAAATCAAAAAATTGATCGATTCCCGACTACTTAGTTTTGTCGCAAAAAGGGCGCAATTTTGCATAAAACGTTGAAAAAATTGATTCCAGTGATCATCAGGCTAGCCTGATATTCACGGATTTTGCTTGAACACGGCTTAAAATTGCTGAACAAAAATTTTCAAGTCTTTACGATAGGACCTTCAGCCACACTCGAGAATGATACAGTTTAGTACGAGGAGATAGTGATTTTTATGTTCTGATGGAATCAAAAAATAAAATAGCTTCACAGGCGTCTCCAAAATGTCGTTAAGGTGCGTCCCCAAATGATGCATATGCATGCATAATATGCACTGCACACGTGCATATATTTTATCCAAAACCAGATTGAACTCGTGTAGATCTGCTTTGGACCAGGCAGCAAAGACAAAACCCGATTCATATCAGAAGTTCTCTGATGCGAGCCCTTCAATTTTTCTCAACTTTGATGAGCTGCATATGTGCACGTGTGCAGTGCATATGCGCAGTGTGCACTGCATATGCATCATTTGGGGACGCACCCTTAGGCTCTCCTGCGGTGGGTAAAACTTTCACACTATGGACATTTTAGAATTGAATGAAAATTACAAGAAACAGATCCGAGACATCACTATTTTTCATGGGCCGTTTTTAAATGGAATTAATCATATACAAAATATCTTTCTAAGTGGAGGAACGGTGGATAGTGGAGAGATTAGAATTTTGAAAATTGGTCGTCTTTCATTTTCCTCTCTCTCATAATTCCACTCTATGCCCGCATTGACGTTTCATCATGTTCCATGTGAACAAGAAAAATATTTTTCAATCGATTCAATACAAGAATACTATCACAAATTATTATTGGAAATCGATAATGCTCCTCGGAGGGGACAAAACAGTGAACAAGTTGATCTAGATTAATTTACAATTCATACTTCTGTGACAGCGATAGAAATTGCATTTTCTACCAAGGCTATAACCAGCGCATTTTTATCAAGTACCTTGGAAGATAGACAAGCTTAAAGAACTTTCCTTTACTTGACAATCTCGAACAAAGCACTAAATTGAGTCTGAAATCATCCAAAACTCACTAAGCCGCGAGTACTAAGCATTACGAATCATTATCAGCATCAATTGCACGTGTCTCAAAGATCCCATGATTCGAAATACCAGTAGTGTATTATATATCAGATCCAGATGAAAATTCTCATGCCATTTTCCGAGAAATCCTATACACATGACGTCGATACAATCACTATATCTTAAATACCCTTGGGTTATATTACGCATGGATGGCATGTCCCATGTCAGGTTTCAGTATAAATACGAAAGCGAAAGGATTGTGAGGATCCATTGGAGCATGAGTCCATTTTATTATGATCGTGAGATTAGAATCTAGGGCTACTAAACCCATAACGGTGATTCATCGATCTGTAAGTATTACATGACGAACTACCCATGTATTTTTTTTTCCTTCTCTGTCCTTTTTGGAGATATATGTAGAGGATGACAGGAGTATCTATACCTAGTACGTGGGTGTATCTAAAGAAATTTGCCTTCAAGATAAAAATCTTAATTCTTAATCCTTCCTCGATTAACGTATGCGTGTGTTGCAAAGAAAAATTGAAGATGACACGGGAGCGTGTTTTACCGAGGTGTTTTACACAAGAGATGCTCGATCATGCGTGAGGTTTTTTTTTGAGTCCTTGGGAGATGGTTTGTATGTAGGTATCTCTGTTCCTTGTGCGTGAGAGATTGAAGATGAATTAAAGGATCATTATTATGTTGGGAAATGACAGAGGTAAGGGCATGATGTACATGGGAGCTTCATGAAAACTCAATCTTGAAGCTGTCAAACTCATCATAGATGTTGGATTGTGGTCACATTTAGAATAAATTGAATTCGTATAACATTTTTCAAAGGGGAGAAACCTCTTGGAGAATGGTCTTAAAATAGGACAAAAATGATGAACAAGTCGTAGTGTGCTGCAAATATCTCTTGAAATATCTTGCTGGTTTTTCGAAAACATTAGGAAATATTTTTTTAATAGAAGATGATTTTACAAGATTGACAATTTCTACAATTTTTGAGACTTTCTTTTTCTCATCACGAAGGTACAAATGAGGATGTACGCTCTTTTCCATTCATCAAGACCGTGACCATATGAAAAAGGATAGATATTTTATTTTTCGTCTTGATTCACATTATGGAGGTTCCGATTAGACCGAGAATTAGACGCAATGCACGTAGGATCTTACGAAACATTCAAGAACGTCACTTATTGCACCCGTCATCAAGAGTGGCATAATGAGATTTTTCCCAATTTTGGTTATTTGAAAGTGTTTTGGGCGTGTATTTTTTGAATCCCTGAGATACAACTGTGGACGCGAACCCGATCAAAATCTCAGAAAGAGTAAAATTATGTTCGTACAGCGACGATTTAATTTTGACAATTTGAAATTTGTCCGAATGATGTTTTCGGAGTGTTTTGGAAACTCGGAGATCGTTAATAGATATCAAAAAATGATAAAATTGTTAGGTAGAGCCTAAAACAAGCTGATCAAACCTTTAGCGGCATGGAATATTTACATAGATATATGAGATTCAACATATAATTGGGTTCTGCAAAACCCTGCGGACGCTTATGGGTTCAGGTCATGTCGGATACCGGTATTGCCGACTTTTGTGATTATTCGATGAATTTTTAAGATATCGTAGATACCAAAGTCACCGCCGATTCCTTGTAACTTCTAGAATCGCTAATGACTTTGATATTTGTAATATAATCTCAAAAATTCGTTGAAAATTTTTGAAAGTCGACAATGTCGGTAAGTATGCCAATGGGGATGGGTCGGGGATGGGACTCGAACATCTCCTCAAAAGAATGCAAGAATTAGCCTGCTACTGGAAAAAACTTGTTTATCGTCAGCCTCAGACTTTTCACCGGTCAATTTCCATCATGAGACGCAAAACCTCGTCGTCGATGCCATCATTACACCATTATCAAAACTCAAAAATTGTTTACTCTTAAACATAGCTCTTACATTGACAAAATGAACTTTTATTCATACAAGTATCTCAAAATTTAAGCGACTGATATACAAAATTAAGTACGCCTGATGTTTGTCCAAAGCTCAAGTACCCACCTCTCACTCTCGTAAATTTTTTTCGCTTCGGCGCCACACGATTATCCCATCTCAGCTCTCTTGAGCTCTAATCTAATTAACGTCTTCGAGTGGTTTCGCGATTATTCGAAGGCATCGAGTCATTCGAGATCTCTAAGAGCGACGGCTCTTTGAAAATTGCACAGCTAGTGCTGATATCTTATAGGTTGGGATAGTACATGTGTTCTATTTTAAAATCTGGCACGTGTCAATTGAAAAAAGGGTTGGAAAGGCGATCAATTAGTTTACATAGAGATCGAAAAGAGAAGATTTGTAAATCTGATTTGTGGACTTTCATACGGCTTGGAACAACTCCACAATTTTCAAATGGTTTGGTGATATGGATTAACGAGGAGCTATCTTTTTCTGCTTTGCGCAGATATTACTAGGCGATTGGAAATGAGAAATTCAGATAATGAGGGTTGGTCATTGAGGTGTCGTGCTCGGAGTCGTGCTGCAGTTATAGTATTGGAATTTTTTTTATCAATTTTTAACTCTTGAGATGCCATTGTACAATTAGTTGGTAGTCTGAAAGTCAAGGGAACTAACCCATTCACTCACAGTGTCTAGTATAATGGACAAAGTTTTATCCATCGATTTGCAATAGCCGGTGATTATCATATACTTTTTGGACACATCCGAGAAATTCGAAGAAATTGTCTGACGTTAAAAATAATGAAGCGCTTGTCTACATCTTGTCCGTGTGGATGCCTCGTATCGGGGTGGCGTCGCCGGCACTGATAGTGGGTTAGTGGGTCGGAGGGTCGGTAGGTGTGTAGGTTTGTGGGGTCGGTGGGTCCGTGTTGATGTTGCTGGTGTTGCTGGTGATGCTGGTGTAGCTGGTGTTGCTGGTGATGGTTTTTGACTATTCCGTACGGATTGGGCTACTTGGTTGATTTAATGGGCAGACCAGTTGATCTGTAACGATCCAATCAGTCAAAACTTTTCTTCTGGATGGATGAGTTGTGGCTGGAGCTGGGACTGAGGCTGGGCTGTGGCTGTGTCTGTGTCTGGGGCTGAGGCTGAGGCTGGGCCAAAGTTGACACTGGGAATGTGGCTAGGGGTGAGGCTCGGGCTGGGGCTGAGGCTTAAGCTGGAGCTGAGGCTGGGCTGTGGCTGCGTTTGTGTCTGGAGCTGAGGCTGTGGCTGAGCTGATGGGAGGGATGAGGCTGAGGCTGAGGCTGGGGCGGCTGGGGCCGAGACTGAGGCTGGGGCCGAAGCTGGGATTGAGGTTCAGGCTGGGGCTGAGCCAAATGCCGAGACTTAGACTGGAGCTGAGGCTGGGCTGTGGCTGTGTTTGTGTCTGGGGCTGAGGCTGTGGCTGTGTTGATGCCGGGGATGGTGCTGAGGCTGCGGCTGTGGCTCGGGCTAGATCTGGGTCTGGGGCTAAGGCTGAGGCTGGGCCAAAGTTGACACTGGGGCTGTGGCTAGGGGTAAGGCTCGGGCTGGGGCTGGGGCTTAGGCCGGAGCTGAGGCTGGGCTGTGGCTGTGTCTGGGGTTGAAACCTTGGCTGAGCTGATGCTGGGGATGAGGCTGAGACTGGAACTGAGGCTGGGCCAAAGTTGACACTGGGGCTGTGGCTAGGGGTAAAGCTCGGGCTGGGGCTGGGGCTTAGGCCGGAGCTGAGGCTGGGCTGTGGCTGCGTTTGTGTCTGGGGCTGAGGCTGTGGCTGGGGCTGAGGCTAAGGCTGAGGCTTAGGCTGGAGCTGAGGCTGGGCTGTGGCTGTGTCTGGGGTTGAGACCTTGGCTGAGCTGATGCTGGGGATGAGGCTGAGGCTGAGACTGGAACTGAGGCTGGGCCAAAGTTGACACTGGGGCTGTGGCTAGGGGTAAGGCTCGGGCTGGGGCTGGGGCTTAGGCCGGAGCTGAGGCTGGGCTGTGGCTGCGTTTGTGTCTGGAGCTGAGGCTGTGGCTGGGGCCGAGGCTAAGGCTGAGGCTTAGGCTGGAGCTGAGGCTGGGCTGTGGCTGTGTCTGGGGTTGAGACCTTGGCTGAGCTGATGCTGGGGATGAGGCTGAGGCTGAGACTGGAACTGAGGCTAAGGCTGGGGCGGCTGGGGTTAAGGCGATGCGGTCACCATGCAAGCTGAAAATCATTCCCAACTATCTCCGATTCTGTTGCGATTTGGGCTAAACGACGAGCGCACAAATATTTTTTATCATCTAACTTAGATTTGTCTGCTTTTCGTTAAGCCCAAATTGCAATATAGAATCAGAGAAAGTTGGGAATGAAAATGTGCGTATATTATAGGTTAGGAGGTTCCCGTGGCCGAGTTATTCTCACTTTTCTTCGATTTTCTTGTGATTTGGGCTAAGCGACGGAATGAGGAATACAAGTTGGACAATAACAAGTATTCGACAACTCTACTTACACTTCGAATCATCAAACTTTTCATGTAAGGTGTATTTTCAAGGTCCATGGTCGCGGTCACGGTGACCGCATCGCCTTAAGGCTCAGGCTGGGGCTTAGACTGGAGCTGAGGCTGGGCTGTAGCTGTGTTTGTGTCTGGGGCTGAGGCTGTGGCTGTGCTGATGCTGAGGCTGCGGCTGAGGTTGGGCTGTGCATTGGGTCGAGGCTGGGGCTGTGGCTGGAGCTGGGGCTGAGGCTGGGCTGAGGCTGAGGCTGAGGCTGGAGCTGAGGTTGGGCTGTGCATGGGGTCGAGGCTGGAGCTGGGGCTGGGCTGTGGCTGGGGCTGAGGTTGGGCTGTGCATGGGGTTGAGGCTGGCCTGGGGCTAGGCGAATTCACTCTATTATGAAATTTTAGTGTTACATTGTTGAACTACAGAAGCATTTCAAGGGCTCATGCATATCAGTGACACTTCTAAGCCGCACGAACGTTAGCGAGGAAAGCAATAATGCTAGTTTTTATTGATATTCGGAATTTTTCAAACTATAATAGGCCTAGATCAAATAGCCAATTGCAAAGGAAAAAGACATAAAAATCAAGATAGTTTGAGAATTCTAGCTTCGAATCCTCTCGTACCCTTCCCGTTAGACTAATATGATTTGAGTGTCAGAAATACGCATTTCAATGTCCAGCGCTTGTGATGATGAACGGGTCCAAGAAAGAAAATTCCACAGACTTGCAGAGCTTGTCAAGAATAATTTTACACAAGAAGAATAATTGAAAAATGCAAACCATGCAACTGATGTCTAAATCTAAGTTCAAGAAAAATCCACACCCTGAAGAAAAATTTTAAGCTTTGATAGGATATTTTTACAGGAGAAAACATAGTTCAGAGTAGTGAGTTTATCCAACAACACTCTAGTGAACTCTATATCACCAAAAGTATCCCTTCAAAACATTCCAAAGACCCTCGAACCTTTTGCCTCCCTATTACCGCATAAAAAAATCAACGAATCTCGATCGAACCTCGTTCACTAACAAAAGAATCAACGAGGCACACCTTTCTTCGTCATATAAAACACATACAAGGTTTCACTGGTGTAAATTACTTTTACGATCACGGCATGCGCCAGGTTAGCGGATTGTACAGTGGAAGCATTAGCTCCCTTATTATTGGCGCGTGTTGGAGACTCTAAGCTAATGAAATGAGACAGCTGAGTCTATGCTCTACAGTCAGATAGGCATCAAGCGCCTCCGTTAGAACTGAATTTCTTTTATAGAATGAATATGCGTTAGTGGGTTTTGGATTTCGAAATGTCAACGGTTGGCTATCCGTTTTTGGAATCAACTCTTTTGTCGAGGAGGAGACTTTCACTTTTTTTGTGATGGTTGAGGCCCAGTGAAACTGTTTGATGGTAGATTCTCGACTTGATCTGATGTTGTAAGGTAAGCGTAACAATTATTGTTTAAAAAATCCTAAAAATTCTCAATTCTGTAGTATATTTTTGATAGTTACTAAGTTGAAAGGTTTCTCTGAAAGGGAAAAAATTCTCAGAGAAAATTCATCGTAGCAATGCCTAGAATATACTAATTGCGAGTTTGCACATGCTACTTATTACGATGGGATTATCGATTTGTATAATGAACAGCATCGATAACATCTATCTAGGTTTTATTAGTAGTCTTTGCTTCCTTCAGAAAAATGATTTTTGGAAAAACATTATTCGAGCATTACCAGATAAAACGGATTCAGAAAATGTGTTATCAGAAAAAAGGGTTTAGAAAAATTTACCTTGAGAGAATTGGGATTTTAGAAAAAGTGTATTAGAGAAAAATGATCAGGAAAATTATTCCCCACCGAAAAATTTGATCGCAAATCAAACAAAATTTGATCTCAAGACGATGAAATTTTGTTAATTTTAAAATAACCTCAGCTACTAACAGACTTGAGTTTTTCAAAATCCTCTCTACTCAGCGCGTAAGAATCTTTGACATAAATTTTTGACAACATGTACTTATATGATATTTCGAGATTCTCACTTTTTTCGAGGGAACCAAAATTTCCAAGAGTCTCTCCCCCTTCCCGTGCTTGTGTTGCACCATGCGTAGCAAATGATAATCCAAAAGTTTACTGTTTCCACCGTGTGGGATTGGACTACATCGTAGGAGCTGGATATTGAATCCAAATCGTGATTCCTCTCGATCTTGTAGATATTTTTATGGATTACCTAGATCTAGAAACAGTGTTCGAATCATGGCCGAAATTCAAAGTTCTCGCACACAATTAACATGAGTCCACTCTGACATCAAATCTAATTTTTTTATATTTTATAGACATTAGTCAATCCTTACCGAAAATCGATTTAGATCATGATGATATAACATGCAGAACGCACGAATCATCCATTCAAAATCCAAACTACAATTTTCAAAGATCCTCATAGTCCATGCCACGCTTTAGTGCATATCAAAGTAACGTGTCTGTATAAATATTTGTCGAGTCAAAAATTATAAATGAAATTTTTACACACGATGAAATCTAATTGAGATTGTATGTGCGTACACGAAAGACACGTGAGTTATTCATGCAAAGATCCTACAGCAGCTTATTTCGTTACATAATTTGAGGTCTAATCAATGAAATATTAGATATTTCTTCATGATGAAATAGAATAACGAAAATCTCAAGGTATTTCTTTATTCAATGTAATGTATTGTTCAAACACTGATGTGATACTCAGTGATACAGTAACAGCTATAAATGCGATCGATTTGCCTAATTTTAGATATACCTTCTATCATCTGTAGGACAATATTCAAGCTCAAATTGGTGTGTTACATTCAAAATTGAATGCTGTGATTTTCTGATAGTTTCTGCTCGAAATTCGGCTCAAGTGTTCTCTAAATTCTATAAAATAGCGCAATAAGATGAAGTACTCTTTTGTGATATTACTGTGTGTCGGAGTAATTTTAATCGCCACTGTGTCTGCTGTATCTCCATCAAACTCCAATAAATTAGGTAATTACTTGGATTGACCTCTGTACTTTCCCATCCGTATTGGAAAATTTTAATTTTCGCTCTTGAAAGTTGAAAGATAATAGCTAGTTGATTCGCTTTTCAAACAATTACAAATACTGAACATATTAAAAAAAAAAATTTTTAATTCACGTATTTTGTGAAATGTGAGGTAAATCAATGGAGAATGTAAAAAGCTTCGCTGATGAGAATGATTTTCAGATTCAAGCAAGAAGATTTATGGCGAAAAATCCAACGATATCAATGACTCGATTAATCACACCAATAAAAGTAAGTAAATCGCGGTAATAACGATTTTTACGAAAATTTTTCACATGAATCTTGGAAATTTATTTTCAAAATTCTTTCGGTAAGTCATTTAATATCGTAGAACTACATAACATACTATTCTTGCATGTATGCGGAACTAATACGAGAATTTCCTTTTTCTCCATAATATTACATCATTATCGTATTTTGTTTTGCAATACTTTAGGGAAAATTTCAACAGAATATTGCTGGATTGGGAAGGAAAAGCTTAAAAATTCCAACTGCCGTAAAGTTTGCCAAAGTCATGAGAAGAAATACATTACTGGGCGATGCCTGGATTTTGCATGCGTCTGTCTATTTCCTCAGATTGCCGAAAAGGAAGAAAGCCGTTGGAGTGATTGACTCTTGACCAAATGATTCTGTAAATTGCTGAAAATCTTACCCCATCGTCATTCAATTTGAGCTTCAAATTGAAATCGTGATATCAAAGATATGAATAGTAAGTTAACCAACTTGCGTCTATGACATAATTTTGACGAAATGTTGTAAAGTAGTCGAAATACTATCATTAGTTAAAATGATTGAATCGATTGAAGAACATTTTCTGATTGTTTCGTAAATATGATATTTTCCAAACCTTGTCTCTGTCAATAATTTAACACAAAATAGAAAACAAGTATCATTTGATAGAGATGGATAATAATTTCGACACGCTCAGGTACCGTTTCATCTTTGTGTCGAAATTTTTGCCATCTTTCAAGCAGAGGTCTGAGCGGATGTCATACAATTTTTTTCTTATCATATTTTACTCTGAAAATCTCGCAACGAATTCCGAAATACCTCTTGTTCATACGGATGTTTGACTTGCTGCAAACTCATTTCCACCACGATTTGCGGTGAAAATAATCATTTGAGCTCAAAATAAGCAAAAAAGTGCAGGGCAATATTTGAGGATGTCATTCTACTCTGTTATGCAATCGAAAAAAAATCAGATTCGATTTAGGAATAACTATCCCATTTGCACATTTTGATGATAAAATATTGATTCTTCAGAATGATGGAAAGCAATAAAAATAGAATTCCTGTTAAACTAATAATTAGGGCTTCACCGAGATCTGGATCTCGTCTCGTTCTCGGGTCGAGATCTCGGCGCGAGACGAGACGATACAGTGGCCTCCGAGAGTTAGCCCGAGCTCGATACGAGACGAGATCACATGGTCTGATTCCGTGACGATACGATATCAATGTATACCGAGACGAGCGAGATCTCGTCGATATCATATATATATATAGAGGTATAAATCATGTACAAATTTGAAATTTCATAACTCGATGTAATCGATTATTCAATCACATGGACAACTAAACTTCGATTCTATGAAACAAACACCTTGTGAACATCGGGCACGAGAGAAACAAAAAATTGACATTATCACGAATATAAAATAAAGTTAATAATATAAAATAAAGTAATAATATATAAAATATAGTTTTGTCATCGCATATTACACACGGAGAAAAACGTGAGATTCCAATATAATAATACAAATTAGAACGTGAAAGGCAGTTGGCAGATGACATCTTTCAGAACGCTATGTATCCATCGATTGATGCACACGAGTGCTCTAAAAGATTCATCTGAGAGTGAGCACCGGTGTTCAGTCATGGCACGAGACGCTTCTGAAAAAATCCTTTCTGATGGAACTGATGTCGGCATTATACTTAAAATATCTCTTGCCATACGAGCTAAGAGTGGGTACGTCAACTCATTACATTTCCACCAATTTAAGACATCCACAGTAGCAGGCTCCCTTCTTGCTCGAAGATTGGAATTCGGGTTTACCCGTGACAGATATGTACGTTATTGGCAGATTTATCAACGTGCGTAGCGCGGAGTTTGAAAGCGTCTTCGTGGACGAGACGAGTTTTTCGATTGGAGTGATTAGTACAGAATTCTTAGAGTGGATCTCGAATTCCCGATATCCTCGTCTCGATCTCGGGACCAGAATCGAGACGATGCGAGATTGAAGTTTTCTAATCTCGGGCGATCTCGATACGAGACGAGATGAAGGGCTGTTAAGCACGAGACGACACGAGATTGCTCTCATTTCTCGCCTTTCTCGCTCGAGTGAAGCCCTACTAATAATTTTGAATAATGATAATACATCTCGTGCTTGTAATGTGAAAGATTTACATGGCCGGTACTTTCATGATCCACAAAGTACCTCCGTGACAATGAAATTCAAGCAAAACTTATTCAATAAAATCTATACCTTTTGTCAAACTTTGAATTCACAAATGTCATTCACTCGAATTCCATCTCCCGCTGCTTTATAACATACTCTATATCCAAAAGATTTCCCAGAAATAAATCTCGATCCCACGGCACCATCAATAAAATCACATTCAATGACGTAGGCACATTTCATACCTATAGATACGCTAGCCCCGCAAAATTGAACCTCTTACTCATTTAATGAAAAATTGCATTTTTCAGAGGTCTTATATTTCCCACGAACAGGTAACTTGTACAGTATGTATGTAAAATTGTCATCCAAGTGGTGTTCTTCATTTGAATATGACACAAGTATTTAATCCATACCCTACACACACTTACACATCACACACACACACACATGGATACAGAGGGTACAGACAGACTTTTAGGGTAAGCTTCTTGTGGTGAATGATTTGTTAGAGTATTGAGTAAAAGGGTTGCGTGGGTGGCATTGTATGTGATCATTCTCGCGTGACTATGGGCTTTTCATAACGGTATATGTTACAGACACACAGTATAGGGATGATGATGGCCCTGAAAAAAGGGAGATTGGCCAAAGGTGAGCGGAATCGTGAGAAAAATTGTGTGAATCGATCGAAAATTCGATATACTTGAAGGTAATGTGTATTTTATATAGTAGGAGAACCCTTTTCGAGAAGAATCTTTGATCATGTGGCATGTGAGAATTGAATTCATCTGTTCCATCTGAGTTTGCCCGTCAGTCCACGATGTGTACCTTGAATAAAGACTCTTTGATCAAAGAATTGACGAATTATTGTTTTATTGACTCTGAGTAAGTTTGATACCATGTACCAATTTCTTCTTTTGATTAACTCGTAGTTTTTTTTTTTTTTTTTTTTTTTTTTTTTGATGGTTCAAGATCTCCAAATCGTGGTCTCGGCTACTGAGTGGCCAATATTCGTGATTGATTTCGATCGGCGGACGATAAAATAAAAATAAATTCAGATGAGTATTTGTTAATTTCAGGAACCCGTAACCGTGAAATTGAAATCTTAATATGCTTGATGGGTTTTGCAGGAAATGGAAGGAACCAATATAGAACATTTCGATGGCGTCCGAAGTGCGTCCGAATGATGGGTTTCCAACCCGAATCGCAGACGAGGGTTTGGAATCATCACGAGGATGCGAAAAATATGTAGATCTTAATCTCGTGTATGGAACTATACTTTTTGATTAACTGGGAGTAAGAATCGGCAAACTATGTGCAAAGGACACTCTTACGCACAGTGTACAAAAATGTATCAATTTCGTTTTTAGTACCTTACGCGCCAAGGGCCGAAAGTGACCCATCACGGCCCAGGTAGGTTGACGCACAATGGGTTATTTTCGTCCCGAGGGGCGTACACTGTTTTTCGGTGACACTTGTATCGAAATTCTATGCTTTCCAACGCTATGTCGGGGCAAAATGCCGCTCCGCCGTACAGGTTAGAAAACGTCGGAGCATGAATTGTAGAGGCCCTCGGGCGCAGCCCGAGGGCTACTGCGCATGCTCACTCGTTTTTTGGCCTGGGTGGCATTGCGGCATTTTCTGCCCTGGGATCGGGGCGGAAGCCATAAAATTTCGATGCCAGTGTGCCGAAATTATCATTTTTTAACTCAATGCCGATTTTTCTGGAATCGGAAAGTATAAGGTTCCAAGTCAGTGGGTAAGAAAGTTATACAAAATTCAAAATTTAGATATTTTTATCATCCGTATTTGTTTCATTTATAGATAAAATGCCTGATAGAGACCCAGTCTATTCCATTATTGTCTTTGAAATTACTCTTCGAAGCCATATCCTTCTTGAAGCAAGTAATGCTATATGAGTAACGTCATTAACTGACCAAAATTTTGTCTCCACCATTCTGGCAACACTTTTCTCAACCTTAACGACCTGAGAAAGCAGGTAATCTTTTCGATCGTCCAGACCGTTTTCACTACGCGGTACATTAACTCACTCAGATCATTATACACGTGCAAGGATTGACGTCTGGAAAAAGTCGAAAAGATTTCAAATCTTAGACGTGCCAGTCTGTATCCCAAAAAGATCAGTGATATGATTGATAAAACTGGCGCGCCACATCTTAACCCAGAGATCCCTAACCCACTTCAGTGATCGCTAAGGGTTTTTGAGTATCGTGGTCGTTGTACAACGCGATAAACCCATCGTGAGTAATGTACAGCCTGAAGCTTAATGATGCATAAATTACAATGATCTTAGGATGTTTCCTGTCTAGTGATGTTTAGACAAAAATACAGACGGTATACAGACTGTCAGAATCATATTTTTGCTGCTTTAGATAGGGGGAATTTTTTTTTCCACGCATAACGAACTTCTTTTCGAGGTGAAATTTTGCGCAACCTACATTTTTTATTCACGCATTATCAACTTCTTTTTGAGGTTATTTCGCAAGACCCACGCAAGTTTAGGTGGATTTCGAAGCCCCGAAACCACTGATCAGGTACATTTATCGAAATCCACATATATGTTGACTGAGTTTTGAACGTAGTGGTTAAAGGCAAGAACATTATCCACGAGGCCACATTGGCTTCATAATATTTTCTCACCTATTAGTCTGTAACTCGAAAATATCATCGTAAGGGGTAATTGATTCACTGAACCGATCATTTTGATCGATGAATCATGTCATCACAAGTGCAACTGAAAATTGAAGATAAGTACTATATAGTTATCGTCGCATTTTGATCCTAAAATGGAGAACCCAGATTGAAAAGAAATATCACACTGATGTTTCCTTGGAATATGAAATCTAGGAAATAACCAAAACTCTCATAACCTTTACATTAAAAACTTCGGGAGCTACTTTTTGAGAGGAAGATGGTATGTCCCAGGAAAGGTATAACAGTTCCATAACAAGTTGAAATCATGATGTAAACAAGCCTGCAATATTCATATAAGTTATGATGTGATCATACCCAGATTGGGATTTTGAAACTGCTTGTTGAAACTTCATACTTGTTGATTTTTTCTATTTCCCAAAATCTTTGGGGAGTCTGTATGAGAAAACTTTCATCATTACTTTGAGCCAAAATCGCGTAATCAACCAACCATATCAAACGCATACAATATTCAAAGAGTCCGTAAATTTCGACAACTCACAACTAAACCGAAACTCCATTTATGGCATTCAAAAATTCTTATAAAAATCTATAACTTGATTTCATTTACAAGCCACTCGACCAGCAACCTTCAGTGGATCATCCTCCATTATAATACCGATAAAAATCTACAATCAGGCTGGCTGGGTGACCATTCGATGAATAACGTTCCGAATTCATAAAGATGATCAAACTGGTCGTGGATGAGAATTCGGTAAAAAAGCTCAAAAGACGCAAAGTCAAAACGTTTGAGGGAGAGAGTGTACAGAGAAATAAAAATGAGATCGAGGCCGTACTTACTGCACCCTCACACATCGAGTTGACAGTGTAGTGTATATACTCTTTTATTCGAGCTTCCGGGGTAAAGAAAAATGCTACTGAAGAAGCTGCACCAGGCCGTCATAACTCAGCGATTTTCTTTTGTGTGAGCATAGCTGTGCTGTCTTTGGTGAATGATTCTATGGGTGGATACGGTTAATCCAAGATTTACCCCTTACTCCGAACAATTTTCATGCAGTCAGTTGAATTTGGAATATTGTACTGTAAATCTAGTAACTTTGATAGAGACTGGTCAGGGATACATAAATTTTATTAACCGATGATTATTATTTTTTCTTTTTTGGAAAATCATAGAAAGGTGGGTCAGAGAACAGAATATTATCAATTTTTCAGAGATATTGGCGGGAAAAGGAACAATTTTGAAAAATAAAAACGAGGTAACAAGAGATTTCCAGAGTGAAAAAGATACACAAAAACAATAAAGTGGAGGATGTCGATTGATAAGCTTCAGAAAAATACAGAATGATGAAGAAAATTCAACGAGAGTGAAGAAAAATGCTATGGACATAAGATGTTCGGAGTCGGACCTCTGAAACGAAATAGTACATTATTGCCCTGGGCGCGTACGCCCAATTTGGGCTCTAGGGCGGTTTAGTCCTCTGCGCCCGAAATGGGCATGCGAGCATAGGGCAATAATGTTTTTTCATCATGAGAACCCTAAAACCGCATTTGAATGCGACATTTTTAGGTTAGAATGATGGAAAAGAATTAAAATACTGATTCATTTGATGAGTTTTCCAATGAAAATATGAAAGCCATCAAAAGTTCCTATTGACATTAAAAATGGTCTCCAGATCAATCCTAAGAATTTCTATGGAATTATCATGACTCCACGCTATTTTGCGGGGATTTTTTTTCATTGCTTACCAAAGAAAAATTCACTCGACATCATATCGCTCTTTTTTCAATTCATTTCAAAAATATTCAAGTTTCACATAATTACATACTTTGGCCCAGTCTAAGGTTTCAAAATGTGGAAAATCGGGTGAAATTCTGGAAAATTCGCTGCTCACCTCACACCTTATCACTATAATAAATAAAACTGCTTTTCAAATATCTCAGAATCGTGGAGACTCATCAAATCGAGCCACAAATTCTTCTCAAATCTTACATCACCAAACCAAATTTTTCTCATTTTAAACCAAAGCCCCATTTTTCTTTCCCTTTCCTGTCTCCCGATTCCTCGAGTTACAACAATGGTCCACTGTGAGCATAAATTCCGCATTTGCTCTAAAAACGCCGCCCTAAAAGAATCCGAAACCCGGTCAGAAGAGTTTCCAACGAATATATGTATGCGCAACCATACAACAAAAGAAAACGCAATGTGCATAGCAGCAAAAGAATCGAGGATTGTGTCGTCCAGCCAAGCATATAATAATGTAATACAATGTTGCGTCCAAAGTTGACCGCAGCCCGTTCTTCGACCATGTAAAAGGGCTAAAAAAATTTATGGGTCGCAGCTGATGCGCTGCAAAGTTATACTTGTTATATTCATTCGAACTTCGTCCTTGGCTGATGGTTTATACATGGTATAAGTAGTAGAGTAGTAAAGGGCATCACGCGAAAGGGAGGAGTTTTCAAAACTAATGCTCGCACGTCTGGGCCACAATAATTGACGTGGCCGAGTTAACAAATGCGTGCAGCTATACCCTTTGTCCCTTTTTGTCTCCGTTTTTGAGAATGTGATGTCTTTGCTACCACGGTATTATAGTCAAAGATTTTTATCAGGTGACCCAATGGCTGTTTCTTTCGATTTCCCTCAACGGCTTCCTATAAACTTTCTTTCTTTTGATTGGAATGTCCTGGGCGCAGATATGCTAATTACAACCCTTTGACGTATTTCAGTTAATTAAATGTCATTCCTTGTTGAGATTTAGAGCAATTTTTGTCTAATGTAATAACTACGCAGCAACTTAAAAAAGTTGTCTGACCGAGGGTCTTACCCAGCGCTGCTTTTATCTGCTCTTTGCAAGTTTTTCGGGTTGCTGCTATCGAATCCGAGGTCGGTTTGTACTGATCTCTTGGTTCTTGATGTTGATACTTTGAAGGTCAAAATGAGGCAAAAAGTGGGAGAAAATTCATCCACTCTGGTTTTTGGATAGCTGAGTACGGTTCCGAAGCTTCACCTTGACTATTGTCACACGAGCCTGAGTGATTGACTATAATTCCACTTCTAAGGCAAGGATTTGATTTTTCTCTCGGTTTTCCGTCACAAAATTCAAAAAGAGCTCATAAATTCACGCCCAGATATGAATTTTCAAAATAGGTTGAATTTTTTCTAGAAAGTCCCATGATGAGACCAATTGGCACTTGACAAATGGATGACCATTCCAACTCGCTGTCCTGTCAAACGATCTATCGAACCGTCAACTTTGTGACCTTCCAGTTGGCCTGCCGACCCACCGACCTATTGACCACAAATGACTCACCGATTTTCTGACCTGACAGATGACCTACAAACTCACTCACCTATTTACCGACCCTCCGTCTTACATTCATCTACCATATCACCCACCATTCCGCTGACCTGATGACCTTTCAGATGACCTACAAAACACCAACCTATTAACCTGCCAAATGATTCGCTGTCGATATGCTGAACGGACAGATGACCTACCGATTCACTAACCTCATGGCATGATATCCGGGAGGTCAGCAGAAACACTAATGAACGCAGGGGGTGGCTTACTAGGGAGTAGCCGAGGCCAATGCCGACTAATATAGCTAGTTTTGCGGCAAATGCGAGAGACCCACTATAAGTGCAAGTAGACAGAAGTAGCCAAGAGTGGCCTCGCTAAGATTTGAAAGAGTAGCATTTGTGCAGGGGCCATGTTCTACTCCAAACTACTTTACCGCCGCTGGAAACTACTTCTGGCTACTGTAGAGTTTGTATTGCGGACCCAACTAGCGACCAACAGTAGTCATATAGTAGCTGGAAGTAGCCACGAGTGGTCCGTACAGGGCGAGGGAGTAGCGCTGCCTTGCACTGGGTTCCAATGCCAGCTATATCAGCTACTTCCAACAACTTTCACTCTGTGTAGACCACTTCTGGCTACTTCGAGCTACTATTTGACTACTGTTGGTCGCTCGTTGGACCCGTAACACAAGCTCTACAGTAGCCAGGAGTAGCTTCCAGCGGCGGCGAGAGCGGCGGTAACGAAGTAGTTTGGAGTAGAACATGGCCCCACAAATACTACTCTTTCAAATCTCAGCGAGGCCATTCTTGGCTACTTCTGTCTACTTGCACTTGTGGTAGGTCTCTCGCAGTAGCACGCGTTTGCCGCAAAATTAGCTTTAGGTATTAGGTATTAGCCGGCATTGGCCACGGCAACTCCCTAGTAAGCCTCCCCCTGGATGAACATATTAAATGCAGGACATTAGTTCATCCAGAAGGTCAGCCAGATCAGCGAGTGGGCAGGTCGGCAGGTCTAATGATAGGTCAGTAGATCAATTGGTTTCCGAGTCATCCAAAAGCTCATCAGATGGACGGACTGGTGGGTCACGTAGCAAACCAGTAGGTTGGGGGTTAGGATCAGGTGAGTGAATCATGTATCAGGTCAGTGGGTCGATAACTGCATCGGCAAATCGACGAGCTGGCGGATCAAATGGCAGGTCAGTAGTGTGTTGGGTCAGTGGGTCTTCTGGAAGATGCTAGATTGAGGGTTCGGTAAGTCATACGGCGGATCAGTGAGTCAGTGGCTTATGAGCAGGAGACCACAGGTCTGGGTGTGCCATCCAAGGGGTTGCCAAGTCAACAACAGTGTGATAGGTCGACGGATCGGTGGGTCGGAAGGTTTTATATCGAGCCAGTATAGGGCCAGTGGGTCACTAGGTCACCCGAGAGGACTCATACAATTAGTTCACGGTTTCATAGATTGTCTGGCAAGCCAGTATGGATACGACTATCGATAGTCTTCTACTCATCAAGTGCTAATTGGTCTTAGGGCTTCACTCGAGCGAGAACGACGAGAAATCAGAGGAATCTCATATCGTCTCGTGCTTCACAGGCGTTCATCTCGTCTCGTATCGAGATCGCACGAGAATAGAAAACTTCGATCTCGTATCGTCTCGATTCTCGATCCGAGATCGAGACGAGAATATCGGGAATTCGAGATTTACTCTGAGCATCCTCTTCTGATCATTCGTAATTCCTATCGAATAGCGTGTCTCGGCCGCGGGACGCTTCCAAATTGCGCGCGACGTACTTTGAATAAACTGTCAATGACGTACACATCTGTCATGGGTAAATTCGAATTCTATCGAGTCTATCACCGATTAAGTGTCAATAGATTGGCTGCTTTTCTTGACGTTTGGAATTAGTCAGTCACCGGCAGGTGTGAGGAATAGTTTGAAATAATTTATAGCTGTATCATTTCCCTAGTAAAAATAAGTGCCCGATGATCATATATGAACACATTCCCAGCCGAACTGTGGTCATCTATGACCTTCTATGACCTCAGAAAATATTATGTCTCCATGTTTAGTCATAGATACACAAAGCCAACTAGTACATGGCCGTAGGGTGTTGTAATCAAGTGGTTGTACATGACATTTTCAATATCGGATGGAGGCCTAGCAGTTGGAGTCCCAAGCGCGCTTATTTCGAAGCTTCGGATTGAGAAACATTTCGAGTAGGCAATGAAGTGCTTCATTTCCAACATGAATTCCTAGGATCAAGTATGGAGACCAATGACGACCTATGACTCCGGCCTCATGGTCATAGGTGGTCATGTATGCCCAGAGTCCGGTCGGGAACATGTTCATATATGATCATGAGGCACTTATTTTTACTAGGGTTATCACTTCATCTCATTGTGGACTCCAGATTGGGAAGATTTGAATGAAAAAATACATTCAGAATGTCGAGTAAGAATAAGAGAGTGGAAGATTCCAATTATTATGATCACGGACATAATAAGGGAGGAAGAATCGGTATCTGACTCATATGCCAGGGCAAAATAATTACAGAAGAAATTAAACCGAATGATAGCAATACGAGTGATCCTCGAGGAGGATCGAAGAGACACCTCGAAATTTTTCATAAGAGAGAGTGTAATCTCCTTTTTGATTCCAAACAGCTCGCCTCCAAAAAATCAATCCAGTCTAAGTATAATGCCAACGTCAGTTCCATCAGAAATGATTCCGTCAGAAGCGTCTAGTGTCATGACTGAACAACCGTGCTCACTTCCAGATGATTCTTTCAGAGTACTCGTGTGCATCAATCGATGGATCAGAAGCGTTCTGAAAGATGCCATCTGCCAACTGCCTTTCCCGTTCTAATTTGTATTATACTGGATACTCATGTTCTTCTCCATTTGTAATATGCAATGACAGAGCTTCATTTTATATATTATTTTATATTTATATTAGTGACAGTGTCAGTTTCCTGTGATTCTCTGACGCACTTTGTTAGTAAGTTGTTTGGTTCACAGAATTAAGGTTCATTTGTCCACGTGATTGAATAATTGATTGAACTGAGTTATAAGATCTCAGATGGATGATTTGTACATATATATATGAAATCTCGGCGAGATCTCGCTCGTCTCGGTATTCATTGATCTCGTATCGTCATGGAATCAGACCACATGATCTCGGCTCGTATCGATCTCGGACCAAATCTCGGAGGGCACTGTATCGTCTCGAATCGCGCCGAGATCTCGATCCGAGGACGAGACGAGATCCAAATCTCGGTGAAGCCCTAATTGGTCTTATCATAAGACTCTAGAAATCGCTCAAAAAATTGTGAGAACACATATGGACGTGGAACTTCGTGTTCTTTTTGAATTTAGTGCTGTTCTTCTTTCTGAATTCAGATCGAAAGATCAAATTTTTGTAATTGAGGTACAGTCTCAATATCACAGGTTTGTGTGAGACAAAATATGGTTTCGGGTTTGTATTCAACGCTTCAAAAAACCTGAGTGAATATGAGACGTCAACTATTCCTTACTTGTTGCCTCATTTTGACCGTCAATATGCGTCAATATCTCGGAAAAACAATGTTGTCGGACCTCAGAATGGTGGAAAAAAGTTTTGTCGAGGATTTTTTTCTCTTGTTTGAGGCAGCGTTATTATTATAAATTGAAAATTGTATGGAAATCAGAAACGTCCGCAAGTCAAAATTCAAATTCTCCTATGTTTGCCGATGAATGAAGTGCTGTAATGATTCAGAATCGATGTAGATTTTATAAGATCCATAAGAAATGAATATTCTGAAAAGTTGAAGGTACACATGAGAATGAGTTCCTGCATAGCTAAATAAACAAAATATACGACATGACATTAAATCATCACTTGATTTTCGGGAGAAAAATCGGAGTCAATTACTATGACGAGCTTGAAATTAATTTGCTGCAAAAGCCAAAGAAATGCGCCCCTTTTAGAGCTCGAGAATATTTCCCTACAAAATGTTTGAAATGCTATTCCCTCCAGTAGTTCGGATGTACTTTAGATTCTGTCTGATTTCTTGGTATAATAATTGATCAAACCCGAAGTATTTCATTATCAAGATAATAAGTTAAAAATACTTGCCAAAAAAAATCCACGAGATTAAGAAAAAACTATTTTTCACGAATGTTGAAGAAAATATCACCAGGAAATTCATTTTCTTAACGCACGACGTGTGAACTCATTATAGATTTTCTCAACAAGATACTCGTCACCATCAGATCGTGAGTCATGAGTGACACACATCATTCGTCATTCAATCTTCAAAAAGGTCCCAACAACCGGAAATCTCAAATGCTCACCAATCAAAGATCCTAAATCGAAGTCCGAATCAAAATCATCAAAAGATCGTGAGTATAACACGTACGGTAGCTCAAATATCCAAAAATCGTCTCTCACACGCCCGCCCAGTAGCAGCAGCAGTTCACTAACCATACATACAAAAACACAATCCATCACACCTCTCACAAAAATTCAAAGCCTCATACATAATATACCTCCAAAACCCAAATCATCAGTATCGCGTCATACGTCTCATAATACCTGTATAACACAAAATACGATGCAAGGATTTCGGATCTTACCGCATCTACAATATATTCCATAATCCTTTGCTTTCCCCATCGTCCTTATTCTCATAGTTTGAAAGAGTGAAAAAGCTCCCGGGGGCGTTTCTTGAGATTTGACCGGTTCTTTTTGTGATTATCCCGCGGAGGGAATAATCGTGTCTGAGGGTATGGCGCAAAACACCCCTTTGATCGACTAAAGACTAGCGCCTCTATTATAATGAAAGCTGTGATTATTAGGAAGGGATTGCGGTGTTTATATAAGCTTCTTGTCGTGGAAAAACTACTTTTCTTATTGAAGATAAAGTGTTAGAGTGTGAAGTGTATAATGGTGTATGGATGGTTGATTTTGCGAGCGGATTTTTTCAGGGTAAGTATTTTTTTTAAGGACGTGATCCTGATTGCTGCAGAATTTTCTGATTTTGCCTCATCAGTCCTCAAATTTTTATCGTTGACGATTCAATTTGAAATGAGATGCAACATTTTTTCGACATGGCTGCAGTATTGTTATTATCGAACGAAAAAATTCTTCCAATGCTCGCGAACTCTTCACTGAAAGTTAAAGTAGTGATATTTATTATGAGATTCCATGGATTATCGTGTCATTTTCAAGATAAGGAATAAATTATTAAAAAGAGTTTTCAATGTTTCAGATCATCAATGGCTTCAAGTCATTGCCATGGTAGAAATAGATTTCAATTGGCCAGTTCTCAACCAATGAGATATTCATGTGTTAAACTTATGTGAGTCCCTGTCACTGTATGGATTTAATCATCAGAAAGACTCTTTAATTCACGATACAAAATTTCATCATGATATATAACCACTGCTAGTCATGCGGCTTTGATATTGCTACACAATTTTATTGAAATCGGCGAATTTGGTAAGAACTAAGGTAATGAATGTTACTTGATTAAACTGATAGAATATTTCCATTCCGACTTTGTATAGAGATTGAGAATATCCGATTGAAACGAATGAAGATACTAAAAAGTGATTATACGTCGCTCTTATTTAGACTATTCCCGTGTCATCCCTCCCGAGTTATTGGACTTGACATTATCTTATATCGAATTCCGATTATAGAAGTTTGAATTTTTATAAAATCATTATATTTTCGAAAATAGGGTTATCCGAGGATTCCAAAAGAAATCGAGGAAAGGGACCTAAACAATGTTATTTTTATTAATTGATTACTCCAAACCCTCAAATGAGAGACAGTTCATCATTCTAGCTTTTTTTGGTGAGATGATAGAAATGAACCATGACAATTTTAGCACGATTGTGCTCAAAATGGAACGTAGGAGGACGTACAAGGAATCAGCGAATGTTATCATTTGTATGAATAAGTGGAAAAACGTGAAAAAATTTTGAACTTGGGCACTTGAGGATCAAATTCTTGCCAAGTTTATAACAAAATTTCTTTTCGAAAATTTGCTCGAAATGACAAGAAGTAAGATGTAGAGAATCGCTAGTTCAAGCAGTTTTCATCTTTTTTTCATCCAAATAATCATGTTTCTGTTGCAGAAAAATTTTCTTGACGAGTCAAAACGATTATCTTGCCTGAAAGAGACTAAATAGCTAATTTCTGGATTGTGATCATGAACAAACAAAAAAATGTAACAATCAATGATAACGAGACAAAAAATTGCCATTTGTACTTCACTTTGGAAAATTTCACTCCCCCGCTACACACACATAGATCACCAATAAAAATTCCCATCACCAGCTTAGAAAAAGGATGTTGGATCATTTACCAATGAGCCATCTCAATCTAGTTCTTAATTTTTTAACAGGAGATGAAACATTCATTCGACAAAAAAATCTTTGAGCTTCTGACGATGTATGAACTTCTATATTTATATATAGCCTTATTGTCAAGTTGCATCCAGTCGAGAGATGATCGTTGAGTATGTACACCGTACACACATATACCTATTCGCGGTCGGGTTAGCCAGATATGAAAGCCTCAATCATATTTCACGAGCTGCCACCTTCAAATGCTTCAGACAAATCATTAGCGGCTATATTTTCGTTGAATCAGTTTTTAGTCCACGAATTTGACTCGGTTCAATTTTTGGGGAAATTTTTTTTTTCCTCAAATATCAAAAGCATCATTTGTGATCGATATTTATGATCTGATATAAGTTAATGAGGTTGACAAAGTGATGATATCTTATTTATATTGTGTTAAAATTTTGATTCAATATAAGTATCAGTCGTTGGTGAATGTGTGGAAAAAATTGATATAAATTGACGGTTTTTCTGTGGTTTGCACTGCTTTCATTCAAAACTACTGTTATCTTTCAATAAATTTCAATGAATAGCTCATTCTTTATACTGACTCTAACAATCATTTAGAAACTGAAAAGAAATTATGATTCATGCTTAAAATTTTAGAAATATTGTATCAACTGTTCCATACTGCCTAAAGTGTGACGTGTCGATTCTCGTCTTGATATTATCGAAAAATATCAGTCTATGAACTCATACCGATATTTTCAATCGACAATAAAAGAAGTGTCAGAGTCGTTTATTCCATTCGAGTTTCAGTTTCTCAGTTCAAACAGGCATAAAGTGTGCTGAGTGGTGCGGATTTTTATCACTAGTTTTTTTTTCTCATCAAAATGCGAATTATGAAATCACAAAAATTTTGGATATTTCATCTCAGCTTTACAATAATCATTGTATCTGCCGTAGATCTTGAAAGGCGAGGTATTTATTTTACGTCATACTTTTTAAGCCATAAAAAATTATGATACGGTGAAAAATTTTGAATGAATATCGAATTCTGTGATTCTATCGCAGAATGCAGTTGAAAATTCACTCGACATAATTCACTAAGTAAATTTTTCTGTGGGAGAATCAAGAATGATCATGATGTGATTTTCATAATTTAGAACATTTTAACAAGCCCAGAAAAGATGTTGACCTAAGAATTGCTCCAAGGAATGACGAAGACAACCAGATTGATCGAAACGTTGTTGACGATCAACGTAGAGGTAATGTAAAATTGCATAATTTATAATTTCTTCTCTTCGGACATTTGTCTATTTACTGTCTCTCTTGTGTTTTAATGATTTGATTAATTAAATTGGAAAAAAACTGTATACGTGCATGAGGTGGTGATTAAAACATAGAATTGCCTTACATATGGAATCTGAAATGTAGTAACAATATTTGCATGCATTATTAACTATCAGATTATTTTCAAATTTTCGCGTTGAAAGAAATTCGTTATATCTTTTTCCTAGTTTTATTGAAGTTGATGTCTTGTCGATCTTGAAGGACAGTGAGGAATTAAATCAGTTCCCAAAATTTCGCGATGGAAATTTTATTACGACGTTTCGTTCACAAAGTTTCGTGGACCTTATCAGGCGTAGCTTCTCTGTTTTAACATACAAAGATAGAAAAAAAATACATGAAATATTATGTACGTATGATAGATGTATAAATGTAGTGATGCGCAACTTACGTTATTCTTTAGATCGTCATGGTATTTTTTGAGCGATCTTGTGCTGGAGACAATGTTTTTCCTAGTTCATTCGATGAAAAAATATTTGAACCTTGTTTGAATCAACTAGAGTGATATTACGACCATTGATACATAGTTCAAAATAAGAAACTTAGTTATCGTTGCCTCGATAAATTGAACTTTAGCATGTTGAGTCTTTAGCTTTCAGTATTCTGCATTATTTCAAAGTAACTCGATTCCTATCCATGTTTGAAAAATATGTCAACA
This sequence comes from Eretmocerus hayati, assembly GCA_029851415.1. Lineage (NCBI taxonomy): Eukaryota > Metazoa > Arthropoda > Insecta > Hymenoptera > Aphelinidae > Eretmocerus > Eretmocerus hayati. The sequence goes on from CM056744.1 coordinate 110,306,745, forward strand.
TCTTTTAATTGAGATCCAAGTACTATTACAACTACGGTATAGGCTTGAAAAAAAAACTGTGAACTTCTGGAAGTCCCACTTTGCTTGAGTATTTTCTTTTCACTCTCAATGATTATAACCTATTTTGTTAGAAAAGAATATCTCCTCGGGCATGAAAAAGAAAAAAACCAGAAGCCACAAATTAGAGCGAGAACCCAGGTTTTATTCACAATTTAAAATTATAATTCTAAATTGGGAATTTCTCCCCATGATTATGCGGACGAATGTACAATTATAAGATATAACCTCAAGCTACAAAATAAATTTTTGATAAATTCTAGCTTATTAATGAAATTTGAACGACTTACAGCCAATATAGATCGTAATCGTCGACTATGCTATTGGCCTCAAGATCTCAACAATCAAACAAACCGGATGACAGATACACAATGCCGAATGTTTTGCATTAATATTCAACGTAGAAATGGAGGAGGATGCATTGGTGCTTTATGTACTTGTACTCCTCCGAGGCGAAGGTTAAACCCTGAGCGAGGTCCAGGATTCAGACTTTAGTAATCTACTCAACAATTACGTCCAAGTTAAAAAGTGTCAAGTATGCAAATTACAGACAATTTTATTGACTAAAAAATGCGGATGAGTCAGTAAAACACTAATCCTTGTAATTATATTCTAATACCTGGAATTAGCTTCTGATAGAAATTTGCAGTGTAAGACATTACCGGTTATAAAATGACGAATTTCTAGCTACTTAGATAAAAAATGTCTATTTTATGGACTTCAGCAAAGTGAATTTCTTCCATCGTGTGTGGTATGATAAAGTTTCTAGTTTAAAATCTTGTAAGATCCAAGTAAAAAATAATGAATATGAGAATATGGATGAAGCATATAATGTCAGATCTGTACATACACAATAAAATTTATCAATTATCAGTTATTCAAATTCTGAATTTTTTACATCAATTTTACATCAACTCGCCAGGTACTCTGCAGAAGGTGCTAATAACTCATGTGCGCAGTCTGGTTCCCTATATAGTGGAGACGAGAAATCCATCTCCGGTACTTCTTTTTTATTGAGGTGAAGTGTACGAAAAGTAAATTTTACATCTCCACTGGACCTACAGTTGAGGGTGAATTCCAAACCACCGAAACCGAGAATTTTTTTATTTAATATTTCCTATAAGAACAATTACATATCAAAATTGATGAATTCGTCAACACTACGTTCGACGTTGACCAAATTTTTTCACGTATCTGACCATTTTCGACATATCATAAAAAAGCAAACCGACCAGGCCTCCAGCTACATTATTCGAAAAACTCGTAAAACCAATTCCTTGAAGAAAAGTGGAGTCTCCTCGTAGCGGAGAATCACACTTTCAAACTGATTTATAGGTGACACCAGACTGCAAGGAAGACTAATATCGTAACGGATATACAACCCTTCGAGACTGCCTGGACACTATTTAGACAAAAGAGATGCGACGAAATAAATGGAGAAGTCAAGCTGAGTCTTGGCCTGAGTATTCATAGGATTCTTTTCAACTCTTGCATCCTATGGTTGCAACGTGGTAAGCATTAGTTAAATAATAGTGTCTCTGGTCTGGTTTCTTAGTTATAGATGCATTCTTTTTTTTTTCGCCACAGAAAATATGTTGTAATCGCCTTGCGGGATTTTTATGTCACGTTGCTAAGAAAGTGAAATCGTTGAGCTAGAATTTCACTTTTTGCATTTGTGTATTTCATTATCCAGACGCAATTTTAATACGGAACGAGGTGAACTAGAATTTGTGGTATACGACCTGATTATTTGTGAAGGGCCTGAACATGAATTTATCGAGTTATTTGTTACAAATGTATGAATTAATTCTAATAGTTTTGCATGAGTACATTTAAACACTTTTTTTGTTTCCGCGTTATGGTTTTCCGGTCCGGGTCGCAGACGAGGGTCGGAAAATAGGTTTTACTCCTGTTTATCGATCCATAATTTTTGATAAATTGTGATTTAAAAGCTGACAAATTGTGCGCAAAGAGCGATTTTATGCACAGTGTATCAAAAAAGATTTCAGCTAAAACTATATTTGTTTGTAAATCTGGCATCAAAATTATCTGCGAGTTTGGTGCAAGGTTTGGTGCCTAGAAAAGTGAAAATCGCAAATTTTGGGGTGGGGGATTAAGACGCACTTGACACTGTGAAATGAGTTCCCTGTAGGTAGAACTTGATAACCGGCCTTGACATCATTGACCTAGAAATTTCCTGTCGAATAATGTGCGTCTAGTTTGCACAATGATTTCGAATAACAGGCATATCGAAGTTGATTCAACAAGGACTATCAATGAAATATATTAGCTCTTTGCCTATGACATACACTAGGCTGTTGAAATGAACCAACAAAGGATATTTCATTCACATTGTTCTTAAAAATTCTATTCAAAATCACTATCCGGAAATCATTTTCCTGAATCGCAAAAATGTTATACCGAGTGAAACATATCCTATCCAATCAATTTTGACGAAAAAATTGGGTAACCAGGTTTGATTAAAAGACTACTCTTTTCTATTCGTACCGTAATTTATTATTTTACTTCTTTCCACAAGAAATTATTTGGAGATCAATCATCCTTATGTCAATCTAACATATTTTCTTCTAATATCTAGCAATGCCATAGGGTCTATCCTAGGCAACTTGCAAATTCAACATAGTAGTCTGGGTCAAAATAAATGATGAAATTATAATCAACAAACAAGTCTCAAAGTCAAAACCAAAAAAACTCCTCGTGGACAAAATTCTCACGCCTTCCTTACCCGAAACAAAAATCTTGGTGACCACCACCAGGTGTCGCAAGATTTCCATGAAAATTCATGACATAAATTTGACCGTTTAAAGGGCCGTCGCCACAAGAAAAATTGCGGTGAAATGTCTCATATTATATCCTAACGGGGGCAACACCTTACATAAAGTATACAAGGCAGCGATTTTCCAATTTTTCCCGCCCTCAGAAACTAAATGCCTTGACACATAGTAATACATACCATAGAGGTAACCGGATCGTAAGTTTTTCGCCGGAAAGGAAGCCATCACTCTTTCGCATCCCTTTCGAAGACGCAAAAGCAGGTCGGCCCTTTTTTTTCTCCCTTCACACGCCTACGACATCACATAACGTTACTTCACATAAGTATGCAGTGATGCAGCTGCTGCAACTGCAGGATGTTCCAGTTGTTCCACCTCTATTTTACTAATATATAAACGTGTATTTGTAACCGTGTAACCATGCGGTAATAAAAAGTGTATATATCCTTTTCAAAATTTAAGATGCAGCCGGTAGAATGAGGAAAAAATCATCGGTGTCGCGAGAAATTTTTCTAGGTCTCAGATTCCACAGCGGGAGTTTGGGGGAAATTTTTGGGTTGAGTAACTTTCTTTGGGATGAATTTTTATGAGACAGAGGTAAGTGGAAGACTGTAGGAGTCATGATGGGAGGACGGCAATATCTTATGCTTATTAGTGGGTTAGTACAAATGATTATGAATAATTGCTTGTTTTTTTTTCTTGGAATTTTGGAATACAAATGATGGTCTACTGCCTTCAAATCGGTAGAAAATGAAAATGATGTCCTGTGGCAGTTGGAAAATCTTTTGATTTGGGTGTCTGGAAGAAGACAATTTCCATTCTTAAGAATAAATGATACTGTAGATGATACAAATAGTTTTGTCTGGTGGCTTAGAGCTATCAGTTGTACTTTTTGTTGCACGAAACCTACTTCTAGATAACAAGATTCCTAGGCGGTCAACACTATCTTCAAGACCAGGGATTCCTAAAACTAGTAAGAAAACGAAAAATATTGCAGGCAAGTCGTAGATAATCTTAAACCTGAAACCGTGCATGAACAAGTCAACAGCGTCTCTAAATAACTGAATAAAAAAATGTTTGATTCGGGTACTTATTACATCGAAACTGCTATTTTCGGGGATAAATCCAAAATTCATTTTTGAATTGAGTTTTATTTTAATTCTGTCAGCTGAACCCCTAAAAAATTTTCTCTGATATCAGGAACGATATTTTTCTCATCAAATTTTGTTTTGGGGTGAAAAAATGGTTAAAAATGATAAAATTCAAAATTGGAAAATTTTTCGTTCTTTATTTTGCTTTTTTGCGTAATTTCATTTTAGTGCGCCATTGATATCCCATAAATTTCATTGTAATAAAAGATAATCGTCAGAATTTTCCTAGATTTTTCCGATGCAATCAAAAAAAAAACTATCACAAATTATTGGAAATTGATAATAGTCCGTGAAGGAGACAAAATAGTGAACGTGTTAATTTGCAGCATAATCTACGTCTACGTTTCTGATTTTCGATTGGTCTGGATAATCATTTTGATCAGAATCGAAACAACTATGATAAAATCCGGCAATATATCAAAGTGGAAACTACAAGTAATGAAATGAAACGAATTCCAAAAATCAATTTTACGAATATCTCATCTGTACAGAGCACAATGATTAAAGACTAATTTTTAAATATGCAAATTATATCGATAAGGTAGATCTCATCGATATTTTGACTCTATCGCTCGATTTGATGAAATACATTTAATGAATGAATTTATCGTTCTTTCGAGCCACTTATAATCGTCGCGCTCAGGCGGCGATCACAGTTTGACAAATGTCAAACTGCGACCTTCGAGGCTCCACTTTCATAGTGGCTGCATCACGAAGGGATTTTTTATTTTTTTGGATTTTTTAATTTTTTGTTGAAAGATTGACCAAGAGATGAAAAAATTCTTCCTCGGGCGGGACTTGAACCTCGCAATCTCCGGTACTCCGGACCGGCGCCTTAACCAATTAGACCACCGAGGCGATTGCGTATTCACTCGCTCGGGGAAGCCTTCTCTCATCTCCTGTGCCAATCTTTCGATGCGGTCAATCAAGGAACCATGACCATTCGAATATGCAAATTATATCGATAAGGTAGATCTCATCGATATTTTGACTCTATCGCTCGATTTGATGAAATACATTTAATGAATGAATTTATCGTTCTTTCGAGCCACTTATAATCGTCGCGCTCAGGCGGCGATCACAGTTTGACAAATGTCAAACTGCGACCTTCGAGGCTCCACTTTCATAGTGGCTGCATCACGAAGGGATTTTTTATTTTTTTGGATTTTTTAATTTTTTGTTGAAAGATTGACCAAGAGATGAAAAAATTCTTCCTCGGGCGGGAATTCGAATGGTCATGGTTCCTTGATTGACCGCATCGAAAGATTGGCACAGGAGATGAGAGAAGGCTTCCCCGAGCGAGTGAATACGCAATCGCCTCGGTGGTCTAATTGGTTAAGGCGCCGGTCCGGAGTACCGGAGATTGCGAGGTTCAAGTCCCGCCCGAGGAAGAATTTTTTCATCTCTTGGTCAATCTTTCAACAAAAAATTAAAAAATCCAAAAAAATAAAAAATCCCTTCGTGATGCAGCCACTATGAAAGTGGAGCCTCGAAGGTCGCAGTTTGACATTTGTCAAACTGTGATCGCCGCCTGAGCGCGACGATTATAAGTGGCTCGAAAGAACGATAAATTCATTCATTAAAAAAACTAATTTTTAAAACTGTATCTTTAGAACAAAAGTGCGTAAGTGGAAAGATTTCCTGAAACTCTCGGAGAATCTCAAAGGGCTGCCATCAAATCTGTAGAGGAATGTACTAGAAATGGATTCTCTATACTAATCAAAGGTGCGATAATCCTAACCTTTCAATCGTGGATGATTCGTACCCTTCTTTTATACTTACCGAGGACACTCGATTAATCCCATCTCATCATCAGTATCACGTTGCTCAATGGCTATTACGTGACTCGCTTCATCATTTCACCTCTCGATTTCCTATTTTAGGGGATGATACTCGCGCACATATCAGTGAAGCTATTTCTTAGACATTTTGGCCATAATACAAGAGAACAGTTCCGTCACCTGAGATCATAATGGATCGAATGGGGTTTCTATCGAGCTACCGAGAAGATGGTGCTAATAATATAATAGGTAAGGACACTAACTGAACAAAACCGCGTTGACATTATATTTGTTTTTCTTTTGATCTTTATAGTCACGTGCTATTTTTGTTGCGTCAAGAATGTCGAGACTTGTTTTCGATCACGTTTGGATAATTTAATCCATCGGTATTTGGTTAAAGGATGAGCAAAAGTTTGTTTTAATGTGAGAAGAGAGGGATCTATCTTGATGTTTGATAAAGTGGTAATTTTTTATGACATTTTTTGGGAGTCAGTATTCCAATAAATACTTTAGTATAGAATCTCGTCTAATACTGTGGTAAAAAAAAAAAATATTAGCAAATCTTTGCTGAATCTTCTCAAGATTTTTACTCGGATTTTTACGCTTCACAAGTGAGAAAAGTGTAAATACTGTCTCACAAAATTTTATAGTTGAATTGAATTGAAACATTTCGAACTAATCCTGCCCTGCTTGAGCCGGAAATAAAGGAAAAAAAATTCAAAGCAGATAACTATGGAGAGGTAAAAATTGAAAATCGGATGAAATAGAGTATAACATACTGATTCTTGTCGTGAGTCGTTTTTTGATACTATTTCCCAATTTACAAGGTTCTTTAAAAATTTTGCGTGATATTGAAAAAAGCTCGGAGAAAGTCACACCCAGATCAATAATATGAAGTTCTCTCGAGCAAAATTATTCTCAATCCTTCTCTACTGTAACAAGATCATCAATCACATCCAGTTTCACATCCAGATCTCACGGCTGTCTCTGTTCACTATCTAAAGTATATACACTCTCTCAACATGAATCAGCTAACACAAACGGATTTTGACTGAGAATCAGCTATTTTAGCTGATTCTCAGCTATTGTAGCTGATTTTCAGTGAAAATCCGTCCTCGTTAGCTGCAAATCAGCTGAAATAGCTGATTCATGTTGAGAGAGCACATATCCACGATCACATCAAATAAAGTAACCACAAAGCCCGAATGAAAACTCGGTAGTATGTGAGTATCTCTCATTTACATATACTTTTCCATATTTCAAAAACTCTTAATGCCATAAAGATCATCGATCAATCCAAATATAACTCGTTTCTTCGAAATACCGCATCATTTCTCCACGGGTATGAGGCTGAAATACGTTCACCTCAATTATCAGCATCAGCATCATCAGGTGCGGCATGAGTCAAGAGTTTTGCATAAGAAAAAAGGCATATAACGAGGTATACAAGCTCATCCACACCTGCCAAGCCTATTCTATTTACAGCTATAATCCGAATAAGGGTTGAGAGTCTTGGCGCCACGAGATATATACCTGGAGTGTTATATTGGTTTGGAGGTTATATACCATCAGCTGCGGCTTCTTTTAATTGAGGTTCTAACTCTGTAGGCTAATGACGTTGCAACTTTGAGATGTACAAATGCTTTGAAGCTCAACCCCTTTCTAATGGTTTAGCTTTTGCAAATAATATGAAGAAGTGTTGTAGCGTGACTTTCGAAGGCGGGATATTGTTTCTTCAAAGGGATTTGCTTGGCTCTCGATGATGAGATATTCTACAAGTCTCTTGAGGATTACTTATGGCTTTGTTCATCTTGTACTCAGGGGATGACATGGAGGACTAGAGTTATCGATTTGGTCTGTTTGAGTGTAAAGACGAATGAGAGCGATTGATGGAATAGAATGGAATTGCATGCTGATACTGCATTAGAGCTGTTATCAGGCGTCAAAAATTGACGGAGCAACAATAATAACTATTCACTATTGCGCAATTTACTTCGCTCATGAACAATTCCCAGAAATCCATGAACAACACACACTGATTACCCCGGCCGTCAATTTCATAAAAGTCTTTACCTCCGAATGAGAAACCCAAAGATTGATGAATAAACGTGTGCTAGGGGCCAAAATGCCATTAGTTTTGCTTGAGTTCCAGAAAAATGTTATATCGATTGGTCCCCGTAGGGGACATGGCGATTACCAGTCGTCGCCGTGATATGGATCTTGATGGAGACAATGTCGCGCTCAAGCATTCGAGATGACACTTGTAATCCAGTACTCGAGGTGGCACTTGTGATCCAGTGGTCGAGGTGTTACTTGCGATTTAGTATTGTAGGTGACACTGGTGATCTAATGCTTGAGGTGGTACTTGTAATCCAGGACTCGTGATTCAGCAGTCGATATGACACTCGGGATCCAGTTTTCGAGGTGATACTCGTGACCCAGCACTCAAGGTGACACTGATGATTCAGTACTCTTCGCTATCCAGCACTCGAAGTGACACTCACGATCCAGTTTTCAAGGTGACACTCGTGATCCAGTACTCGAGGTGATACTGGTGAATCAGTACTCGTCGCGATCAAGCACTCGAAGTGACACTTAGGATCCAACACTCGGGGTGACACTTGTGACCCAGCACTTAAGGTGACACTGATGATTCAGTACTCGTCGCGATCCAGCACTCGAAGTGACACTCGTGATCTAGTTTTCAAGGTGACACTCGTGATCCAGTACTCGAGGTGATACTGGTGAATCAGTATTCGTCGCGATCAAGCACTCGAAATGACACTTGTGATCCAAAACTCGAGGAGACACTCTTGGTCCAGCACTCAAGATGACACTTGTGATCCAGTACTCGAGGTGACACTCTTGATCCAGTACTCAAGGTGACACTTGTGATCATTCGAGATGGCACTCTTGGTCCAGTACTCAAGATAACACCCGTGATCCAAAACTCGAGGTGACACTCCTTGGTCCAGTACTCAAGATGACACTTGTGATCCAGCACTCGAAGGGACACCCGTGATCCAGTTCTCGAGTCGACACTGGTGATTCAGTACTCGAGGTGGCACTGGTGATTTAGTACTCGTCGCGATCCAGCACTCGAAGGGACACCCGTGATTCAGCAGTCGAGGTGACACTCGTGATCCAGCACTCGAGGTGACACTGGTGATCCAGTACTCGAGGTGACACAGGTGATTCAGTACTCGCGGTGGCACGGGTGATTAAGTACTCGTTGTGATCCAGTATTCGAGGTGACACTCGCGATCCATTGCTTGAGGCGATACTTTTTTACAGTACTCGTCGCGATCGAGCACTCGAAGTAACACTCGTGATTCAGAACTTCATTAGTTCGAGAGATGGATCACGCGTGTCACCTCGAGTACTGAATCATGAGTGTGACATCGAGTATTGGATCACGATTGTCAGCTCGAGTGCACGAGCACGACAGTGTCTCCAAGATTCATATCATGTTGATGGCTGGTAATCGCCATGTGCCGTACGGGAATCTATCAACTAAATTTCACCCAAGTGCATATTTGAAGTTAAGTAGGCACCAGCATTGGGTAACGTATCACGAGCATTCGGGGCCCTGCGCCTACCAACACAAGCGTCAGGCTACGAGACGCGCTCGCTCACCGACACACATACACAACCCAAGCTCGCGCTCGCGCAAGCGTGCAGCGGTCGAGCAGCCGCTGCACACCTGTTTTTCGACAGTTTTGGTTCTTTCGAATGTTTTCCTGCCTTTTACACGTCGGCAACATGCATGTTGCTGAATGATATTCCATTCGTTTACAAATGATGCATGCTTGGACAGTCCCTCGTCGCTATAACACTGTTGAATTTCGAGATATGACTCATCTCGTGGTCATCACCCATAAGGGTGTGTCTCCAATTCAAGCGCATGACATCCAAAAGTGCACGACACGGCGCACCGCAGGCACACAAGCTCACGTGGCGATGTTGGTTTTTGTTTAAAAAGCACCTCTGTTGAAATTTTCCAACTCTTGGATGTTGAGTGAGCATTTATACATCCAAAGCTCGCGGCAGCATGTGTAGACAAAGAGTTTTTAATGCTTTGTAAACAAAAATAAACATCGGCGCGTAAGTCTGTGTGCTTGCGGTGTGCCGTGTCGTGCGCCGTGGGATGGCATGCGCTTGAATTGGAGACACGCCCTAAGACGCCGTGTTAAATTCCAATAATTGAGAAATTTTTTTCTCAAAAATTAGGTCGGCAACTTGTATATTTCAAAACTGCAATGGATTCGTTTTATCACGGAGTATGTACCATAATTTTTCCAAATCGAAATGACTGAAAAAGTTGGGGCGCTGGTGCCTCAACTTCTTCTCCCGATTCCTAGGTCAATAATCCAGTAAGCCCCGAATAAGAATGTTTCCATGGAATATCCCGAAATGTTGGGTGTGTACGAGCAAAACTGATGGCATTTTTGGCTCAGCGCACGATTTTACCTCGGTTTCTTATTTTAGGGAAAAAAATTTTCCCGAAATTGTGGACCGGTGTCATCCAAATATACCGCATTTTAACAGTATCATTCACTGAGTCAATAATTTCATGGACCGAGTTTTATACGAGGTATGAAACTTGTTAATCACGAGACTTGCGAATTCATCAATAGTACAACTGATTCATCAGGGGCGTGATTTACTAGTTGTTCCTCGCTTGTCTCATCACTAATTTAACAGTGACACATACTGATTTATGAGATGCACGAGTTTAGAGGTGAGTTTCACTGTTGTTTGACAGAATAGTTTTGAAATTATTCAAGAGTATCTTTAACAGTAAGTTGTATAACTGATTCAAATAGTTGACTGTTGATATGGACTTAACAGTGATACGCACAAGCTACTTCCAGCAATTTGCAAGAGGTACTATCTTTTCGGAGATTTAACAGTGATAGTGGGCATCTCTTGAGATCATTAACTAGGTTCTTCAAATTTTTTACTATATACTTCATCACTGCCTCAACCGTTAAACCACTAATGCACGAGTTAAGGTAGTACCCGCGTGCAGGCCCGTATCAATGAGAGGGCGCCGGAGCTCGAGTAGCGTTGCCGCATGAGCGCAGCAGACGACGCATACCGCAAAGCATGGCGTTGGACCCGAAAATGCCTCTCCGGCCGACTTCGGAATCAATTTGCTAAAGATTTTGATCGACTAGCCACATTTCTGCTGCTAGCAAGGGAATTAGCAAGACCGCATTTAGACGTATATTAAAATTTTACAGAACTTGACATATTTATTTCCGCATGAGCAGGTATAAACAGTGACGCTCCCATAAGACCGCGTGTATAAGCGCGTCAGATGCCGATGCTTTTTTTTCAGAATTTATATCGTCAACCTCCTTTTTTCTTGGGAGGTATGGAAAGCTTAGAGTTTTAGCTTTAATTCGAGCTAAGTATCGCTTCGCAAAACATATTTATTCAAAAGTGCGGGTACTACCTTAAGTGAATTTGGAGTTGAGTCTCACTGATTTACTACAGACATCTTTTAGTAATTCATGATTGGCTCCAGCAGGAAAGATCTCTCACTGATTTAAGACCTTGACTGTTGATACCGATTCAACAGTGACGCCTGCAAGTTACTCTGAGTGATTAGTAACAGATGTTTTTGAAAGACCTAACAAAGATAATGACTGCTCCGAGGACTCTCCCACGAGGCACCTCACTAATTCAACAATTTCATAGCCTATTGTTTCATTAACAGTAGTGGTACTCATTTTATTTATGGGAGTTACAACTTGAATCTGAGTCAGTCCGGATGACCTGAAGTACTTGCCGAGCATAATTTCATAATGACTGATATCGATTAGATTTTTCAACATCTCAAGGTTACTGGTGATATTGATTCATCAGCGCTTCTGATTCATGAGATACATGACCTCATCAATGGTTTATCAGAATTCCTTCTCATAATTTTACTCTTACAGTGATTGATTCGTCATGTTTAAATGAATTTTGGATTTAAAAGTCTTTTCCGAATTTTGACTCAATTCGCATCCCCACTGAAAATGATTACATTAATTAGTAGTTTCCACAACTTTGTAGAAAATTTTTTTTGTCCAATTTCAACTTGTATGGCTTCAAGAAATAGTTCGGAACAAGTAATTTGATGAGGGATTCATGCCTGTGTGAGTGCTGGATGATTCCCAAAAAGAATTCTCACATTTCATTGTCCTCCCTTCTTGTTTAATCGTCATTCATAGAGACTCAACAGTGACATTTACCAAGTTAAGCTATGCATAGTTTTACAAGGCAAGCCTACGCTAATAAATCTCAATGAAACAGTGAGGTTAACTGCTTCATCGGTATGGATTGATTCATCAACTCACCTCAAGTTCAGAACTCTAAAAGTTGCGAATCGATGAAACAGTGCACGATACATAGAATAATTTCCAAATTTGTCGATTAAATAGAAAAAAATTAGAGATTGACAACGGTTAATCTTCCGAGCTTTACCTCGATGTTTCAATAATGTTTTTATTTTTCCATCGAAGATATTGTAATCTGTATCTGTACTTACTATGACTCGTCAACAGACTCACATTTCATCAACAATGACACTCACGTAGAGCAACTGCCACACTGATTCGATAACGACGAATCGTGACAAATTTTTCGACCAATTAAAGTCTCACAAAGCAGGAATCGAGATTCTTCCTCAGCACATTTCTATGCTACACATATAGAATCTTCTGCAAATACCTATAAAGCAGTCACAAACGAAGAATATTCATCTTCAAGAGGGCGAGAAAAAATACTTCCCCACAATCTTCTCTTTCGAGTATTTGCACGGCGTCGGATCAATATTATCTTAGAATAATGAACGAATTTTTCCAAAGGAGTCGTACCACATCACCACCACCACTCAATGAATACTACGACCCCTTCAGAATCTTTATATAAGTCTTTCTTGTGCACATCATCCGAGAGCATCGCATCGCATTCGAGTCAAAGGATCTCATCAAAATGAGTCCACGGGTTCTATGTATATAAGGTTAAAACCCTCACCGTATCAATCAGAACTGCAGAACATAGATGGAAAGGAAGAAAGAAAGAAAGAAAGAAGAGACACTTCTTCAAAGAGCTGAAGAAGACGAATTTTCCGGTCTCAAGGTATGAGAAATGCTGTGACAATGCATTTTATTATACATGAGAGAGTGAGACCCTTGTGATGATGATCGAGATTATTTTTAGAAGATGCAATTTCTAAGAGGTCCTTGATCGAGTGAAATATCTTAGTATGTTACTACCTGTATTTGTACAACTTTTGAGAGGAATGAAGAATGAGGTCTACGAAGGTGGCAAAGGGTTCCCCATAACCTAGAATACGTCAGAAACTGATTTTGTTCTCCCTAAGACATTCGTATGGATAAAATGATCGATAATATCATACTTGTCATAAGGAAATGTTTGAGATGAGGTGAGGGTCTAGCACCCAAAAAAAAATGATCAATCAAACGAGTAAATTGTCCATGAGTCAAGAGGATCATCATCGTCATCCTCTCTATCAAGACACTCTCCTTGTATACGGAAGCCTGAAATCAAGTTTCAATGCGTATAATACTCACTCTCGATCTTGTTGCTCATCGTACACAACATATGACATACGAAAGACCCGAATAAAGGAAATCTCTCGCGACACGTGATGAATTTTGAGGTGTCGATATAGTTTGTGTGTGTGTGTGTGTGTGTGTGTATGTGTGTGTGATATATAACAGTCATATGCATCATTCCCTTCTGATCGAGCTATGACGCATAAAAATTCAAGAATCATTGGACGGTAGCAGCTGTTGCAGCTACTTTTGATGGTTGAGTACAAAGTTTATAGATAGGTATTGAAGGTGTATTTCAAGATGGTGTAGAGTCTTGGATTTGATTTTGGGGCCCATATTGACGTAAGTTGAGCGTGTCGAAATAGCCGATGGTCGTATAGGGGTAAATTCAGTGATATTTATGGTATGTTTAATCGGGTGATTTGAGTACGGATAGGCAGAGTAATGAATCAAGATGAATGTAAATGACGGAAATAGTTGATAGTCTATTAGTTGTCAAAGATGTTGAAATAGATGAGAATTTTAGCTTCGCCTTGATGATAAATCAGTGGAAAAAAGGGTGAAACAGTTAGTTTTTGAATTTTCTGTTTCTGCTACAAGTAGAATTTCACTTGGCAGTGAATAACTTTTCAAAACCTGTGAATCATCTTTTGTTGAATTCTGATTTGTATCTTTCTCATTAACTCCTTGAGTTCATTCGCTAAAATTGTCGGGACAATTACTTGGAGTGATAACATTGATCCTCTCAGCTATATGTAATCACTGATTCAGACTCGATACACGAAAAAAACTAGCAGCTCCACTAAAATAATCCATTTTCAACTAGTCAAATTTCTGTTAGTTCTTTAGAGTCACTTTGATTCTCTGAGACTTGAGAGTGATGATTCGATGACTCGTTACCGTTGATGAGGGCATTCATCGACTCATCACTGATTATTCGCCAGACAAAAATTACTAATAGATGAGTAAACTTTAGAGGATCAATAACACAGTTATAGGCAATAGTTAATTGATGATCCACGACTTACACTCAGTTCACTCATTACTATTGACGCACAAATCTGAATTTACTATTGACGCACAAATCTGAACTGAGTGATTCCAACCAAATCATGAGTCGCACATAGTGATCCATTACCAATAATGAGTGGTGTTAAATAGTGGATATGCAATTATGAGTGACTCATCAGTGATGATATAAATCATTAGTGATTAACAATAATTTGGTCTAGGCTGGAATAATTGAAATCACTATCTCAGTTATGATCAGTGCATGGTCATTGAGTGGATCACCTACGAATAAGTGAAACAGTTCAATGCAAGAAGAGGGCTAGGAACTTATTGGTGAATGTCATTGCAGTATCTCTGATTACTTGAGTCTACCCGTAATACATGAGATTACCAACTCATCAAGAATATCCACTGATTCAATGATAATTACTCTGGTTGAAGGGCGTGGACTGTGGATTGGACAAGCAATTATGTTTTGAAGTCGGATATTCAATTTTCGACATCGGATTATGAAGCTCGGGGAAATATTACGTCCCATGATGGTATTTTCAGAAATTCTATTCGGGGTGGTGATCCAACTCTCAGGGATTCGTGATCGAGAACTCGAAATGGTACTCGTGATCGAAAACTCGAAGTAGCAGACACGTTCGGGAACTCAATGTGGCATTCGTGATCGAGAGCTCATAGTGTCACTCGTGATCGAGAACCCATGGTGGCACTCGTGATCGTGGACTCGGCGTGACTTTCGTGATCGAGAACTCAGAGTGGTACTCGTGATCGAGAACTGAATGTGGCATTCGTGATAGAGAACTCGATAGCACTCGTGATTGAGAACTCGATGTGGTACTCGAGATGGAGAACTCAGGGTGGCACTCGTGATCGAGAACTCAAAGTAGTACTCGTATTTGAGAACTCAATTCGGCACTCGTGATCGAGGACTCGGAGTGGCAGACGCGATCGAGAACTCAGTGTGGTACTCGTGATCGAGAATTTCAGGGTGATGATCTTGATCCACGAATGCCACCTTGACTCCTCCAACGCGAGTGCTACATTGAGTTCCCAATCATATCTGCCACTTCGAGTTCTCGATCACGAGTGCCGAATTGAGTTCCCAAATACGAGTACTACTTTGAGTTCTCGATCACGAGTGCCACCCTGAGTTCTCGATCACGAGTACCACATTGAGTTCTCAATCACGAGTGCTATTGAGTTCTCTATCACGAATGCCACCCTGAGTACTTCATCTCGAGTGCCACATCGTGTTCTCGATCACGAGTGCCGCTTTAAGTTCTCGATCACGAGTGCCGCTTCAAGTTCTCGATCACGAGTGTCGCTTTAAGTTCTCGATCATGAAGGCCACATTGAATTTTCAATCACAAGTGGTACTTGAACTTCTCCATCACGAGTGTCACTTCGGGTTCTCGATCACGATTGTCACCCACGTTACTGGATCAGGATCCTTACCCTGAATGAAAATCCTGAAAAGTCCATACTGCGACGTGAGATTCCCTCCTCTTTCTGAATCCGAGATCAAACATTTGATGTCCATCTTCAAAAGAAATTTCTCTCGATTTCAGGTTGACCGGGGAAATCGACATGATGTTTCGATTTAACGCACAATTTTACTTAGGGACCCTAGGGTATGGTCCCTCGAAAAGTGTATCCTTTCTTGTTGGTCTGTATAATGAGTCAGGGATCAGTGACGGCATCATTAATTCGTAACTGATTGACTCTTCCCTAAATAACTGTTCAGTGATCAACGATGAATCACTGCTATATGTCATTGAACATTTGTCGGTTAGTCAAGGATTTTCCAAGAATTACTTATACACTGGGAATCATTGATCCTCGAGTCACGTTGAATAAATCAGTAGTGATAATCACTGATTGATGGAGAATATAATTAGTCCGTGATAAGTGGTGAATAATGATTAATCCTGAACCTTTCCGATCTTATCCGCGCACTGGCCTTCAAAATTCATCAGTGAGCTCTTCTACTCCATCACTGATTATTACTTATCACTCAAAAAAAGGAACCACGGAGTCCGGGTCGCCAATCTTTCTCAAGATTTTTTTACAGTTTGGTACTACTGAGAATATGATGAATCCAGAGTGACTTCGTCAAATGAGTCTGCTGTTCAGAGCTACAAACAAAAACGTTAGCATTGCCAGTATATTTATAAAGGTATATCATTTTTCAACAAGAACTCGTATAAACTATGCTAATCTCAGAGGCTGTATCTTTTCACAAGAAACCCATTTGACGGAGTTAGTCTGGATTCCTCATATTCTCAGCATTACCAAACTGTACAAAAATTTTGGGGGAGATTAGAAACCCGAATCCTGTGGTCCCCTTCCTTATTTATTGATCGTCCTTGACTTATAAGTGATTTTCAGTGATTCACTGGGGACGCACATGAGTTTTGCTTGTAAATTTTGAGAAGGTCATGCACCCCACTGCTGTACCGAAGTCAATTAACTCCGATTGAGCAGTACTTTGAAGAGTAGCAACGAGAGTACGAATCGCTACTCTCCAAAGTATTATGATTTCATATTTTTTCCAAGACACTCTCTGATTCATCCAGTAATCGTGGAACTCGTGTGATGGTCTTTTTTGTAAATTCTATGATTTCCTCTGATGGATTCGAAACAATTTTGAATATAACTGCGAATCAAATGCCCAATACATAGAAAAAAATATATCAAAAATTTCAGGAAATACTGAACAAAGGAACAAGGAGAAATGAAAAATGCCGCAATCCTGAACACCCACAGAGAATGACAACCGTACAGATCGAGATGTCGGAAGCTTGAATCGTTATGTATACTTTTACCCTCTTGCGTAACAATTTCAATTCGATCGGCATGAAAATCGCCCACGGCATGTATAATAATACACCCTCAAAATCACGAATGGTGGCAGCCCTATTTACTCGTCAGGGTTCAAAAAAAAAAAAAAGAAATCGAATAGATCAACACTCCGAACGGAGGAAAATCTTTAGTCTATCAGGCGTTTCACATTTGCGTTACTCTTTGCGCCATTCACAATAAAACCAGCACCTTCAAAATCCAAGTGTCTTTCTTTTTTTTTCTCCCACCTCCTTCTACTTTATATAGAAACATATACCTCGTGGCATACATATATGCCCATATATAGATGAATGCATCCAAGTACAAGAAAGCCAGGTTTGATCGAGAGCACATAACCTCATTGTCACGATGCGTCGATAGCGTATAAGGAAACGTGAATGCATTCAAAAAAATTTATGTATGTACGTACGTACGTAACTGTAACTGTATTTCATGTATGAAGGTAAAAAAAAAAGAGAGAAGGAAAAATAGCCTTTGGGATTTTCTTTGGCACCATCAGGTAAAGTATCATACCTACAGGTCGAATCTTGTCATTTGTATCTCGCGGATGTACAGTGGGCTGTATATAGGAGCGGGCTCATTGTTATGAATCAATGAGAGAGGCTCACGCTCGCGAGGTCACCCCATTGGCACACGACACCCCCATCGAGCATTTTGTAGTGATGTATTGGAACTTTTATATCGGACTGTTTCTTGGAATTCGACTCCGTTTGAATACATATGAGTGAGGCAGAGCATGTAGCCTTTTGCGTAACAGCCGGTATAACGTTTTTGAGGCTCATCCCTTCCACGCTTCCTTATAGTTACTTTCTGTGGAATGGAGATTGGGAAAGATGAGGATTGAAAAATTCATGCGCGAAACACCTCTTTGTCTACATTTTTATTCCAGTTCTTTTCTTTTGGAGAGGTAGCTTGGTTTTGGGGGGATTCCAATAGATTGTCTTTGGTGCAGGTTTTCTTATTTTTTTGGGATGATCTGCATTTGGATCAAAAACTATTGTGTTCACCGTCAGATTGACAGGATGTTTGAACTTGACCTTGGTTCGAGCCTTGGTTTCGCGAGTTGGTTTTTATCGCATCGACGTCAGAAAAGTTTGTAAAAAAGAATTTAGAAAATCTGCACCGTGCACATTCTTCTTAGAATTCAAACTACCTCTATCGGGGTCGAGATATAATCAACGTCAATCATAAGTGGTATTTTTTTATACGAGGTTGGAAAGTTTGGTGCGAGGGTCGGAATTATCACGAGGATCCGAAAACCATCCTGTCCGAGCGTTGGAATACGTTTTTCAATCAGCTGGGCGGGATAGGAAAAAAATTGCCGCCAAGCTTATTGGAAATTTTCAATAGACATGACCGAAAATTGCGATGAAGAATAGAATTGCTGAGGATCAAATTAATCACTCGCAAAATGAGGTTACAGGTTGCGGTGACCTGTAGATGCTGTAAATAGTTCATTTCGATACGAGGGCGCAAGTGATATTTTCCGGCTCGAGCCGAAGGCGAGGGTCAATATTAAATTATGCGGACTCCCTCCCTCCCCCCCCCCTGCCCTCCGAGTATCGAATGCTATTTTTCCATTAGCTGTGCGAGGAACAAAAAAACCACGCGGAAAAGTAATTTCCCGCACTGAAGATGGAAAAATAAATTTTTAAAGAGTTTCCATCAGTGACAAAACGGCTTGAATTGATTGCCACAATAATTGTCTGATTATGCTAATGTGACTACAATTGTGAGGAATTTTGAATATCTGATTATGTTGGGAATTTGGAAGTGTTCCAGAAAAATTTCGAAAGATAGAAATCATTATTTTTTACGTCTTTTAGTATACTTCTCCGCGACTATATCTGTTCTAGGAATTTCAAATTTTTTTCAGCTTTGCAGGATCAGGATGCTAAATCATCATCAAAAAGAGGATATGGGGACAAGAAGACCCCTTTCATGCCTTTCTAACTCTCAACTCTTTTCCGAAAGATTAAATGATTTCAGCATTAAAGTCATGAGATACAGAAAGCACCGAGCTAGTTCTCAATGAAATATAGCATTATTTCATTGTCGATGGATCTAAGAATCAAGCCAAAGGTATAAGGTAGGTCATAAAATTCAGGATGTATGTCATCCCCATTTACAAAGCCCAAAGTCAAGTCCAAATATGTACCAGATTTACGAGGGGAATGAATTCAATTGAAAGTTCTGATCAAGATGTATCAAAGAAGCGATGCCCATCAAAAAGCGGAAGCATGAAAAGTCAAGAAAGATTTCGGGGGTGTATAAAATATATTTGGCTTCCTTGCAAATTCTTCCCATATAATTTCTAAGTAATTTTGTCATCCAACAATGAATAAAAATATAAAATATCAGAAAAGAAGGTTATTCTATCAAAGAAAAGTATAGCCACCCCCAAAAGTGTACACATATCAATGCATCATGTGTCCGTTAGAAGATGCTACCTGCGACCAAGTGTAAATAAACGACTTGGGGTATTTTCAACCAGCGGGGCGGCAATTAATCTCCGATTATAACACTAGCCTGAACCGACATCCCTGCGTAACACTTTTACTCCTTATAAGAAGGTCCTCCCTTTTTTCCTGCACCGGCACACTCCTCGAGCGGCAAGTTTGCTTTTGATCGGTATACAGAAGCCGCTATATATACTTTGTGATTCAAGGAAATCCTTGTGTGTAGGTTCTCCCGTTGCGTTTTACCCTTAAAAATGCTCGGATTGTAGAATTTTCTCTCCTTACGAGGAAAGAGATGCGATAAATCGTAGAGGACACAATCGGACCTTTCCCTTTTATCTGGTACTGAATATTTGGTTTTTTTTGTCTCTCTACGAGCAAACGTCTGATATTGGTTCATTTATCAGAACGATTTTTACTCATTTGAGTACGGTTACTCGTAAAGATGGAAGGTCGTATTATTCTGGCTATTCATATCAAAGTTTTGTTGCGATCGTGCTTTAAAATTTTCGTGCTTATCTTTTTAAATCAAATAAATTCAGCCACGAATAGATGAGTCAAGTTATAAAAAAAAAAAAAAATTATGATAATAATTCCAAGTTATAGCTCATATTTTTGAAGGTTGTATATATCATTTTCACTTCATGACAAAATAAGTATCATGTCTCCATGGTTAGGCATAGGTACACAAAGCCAACTCGTAAACGACCGTAGGATATCGTAATCAAGTGGTTGCACATGACATTTTCAATATCGGATGGAGGCTTAGCAGTTGGAGTCCCAAGTGCGCTTATTTCGAAGCTTCGGATTGAGGAACATTCCGAGTTGGCAATGAAGTGCTTCATTTCCAACATGAATTCCTAGGATCAAGTATGGAGACCAATGATGACCTATGACTCCGGCCTCATGGTCATAGGCGGTCATGTATGACCGCAGTCCGGTCGGGAACATGTTCATATATGATCATGAGGCACTTATTTTTACTAGGGGATGTATATCTAATTGTCGTTTCCACCGCAAATTGATTTTATAAATAATCGTGATTGGTTTTGGAAATGTGCCTCGAATAAATAGAGAAAAGTCTAAAGAAAGTAAACATTTGATAAAAAGTATTGGACAAATCAATTCCAAAACTCTCAAAAATCGATAAAATCATTCTCAACGGACGCAATTTTGCGTGGATTTTAGACATGGTCCAAAGTCACAAACTCTTTCTATCATCATAGAGTAGGCGAAACTACCGCCATCGTGTGCAAAAATGATGCAATGGAAATTTTTTGTGGGATACTCACCGCAAGACCTCCCTGATCCTTAAGTCATATGTTCCTAAGCCGTATCTGGGTGCAAAATTGTTTAAACCGAAATTGTTTAAACAATTGAATAAAATTGTTTATTTTGGATTCAAAAGATGTTTTTTAGGTAAATTGGAGCATTTTAAACAGAAAGTTACTCTTGTCATTTTTCTCTAGGATCCATTGTTTTTGCGCTATGAGCATTTTAAAGTTGAAAAAACTCGAAAATCGCGATTTTGAGGCCCGGATTAAAGTGTCATAATAATGAAAATGTTATGCTCTCACTAGGGAAATTTGTCAATTGGGATCTCCTCTACAAGTTGTGATAGCAAAAACCCATGTTCCTCGTCGATTTACCTTCGTTTTTTGAATGTTAATAACGCGTCGTATGGCGCTCGTTTGCGTGCTCGCGGGCTCCCACCTCGTGCGTGCAGACGACGCAACGTTGCTATATCGCGGCGCGGGGAGCATTGCGATCACCAGTGAACTGGCGCCATACGACGCGTTATTAACATTCAAAAAACGAAGGTAAATCGACGAGGAACATGGGTTTTTGCTATCACAACTTGTAGAGGAGATCCCAATTGACAAATTTCCCTAGTGAGAGCATAACATTTTCATTATTATGACACTTTAATCCGGGCCTCAAAATCGCGATTTTCGAGTTTTTTCAACTTTAAAATGCTCATAGCGCAAAAACAATGGATCCTAGAGAAAAATGACAAGAGTAACTTTCTGTTTAAAATGCTCCAATTTACCTAAAAAACATCTTTTGAATCCAAAATAAACAATTTTATTCAATTGTTTA
Source organism: Eretmocerus hayati (assembly GCA_029851415.1). Taxonomy (NCBI): domain Eukaryota; kingdom Metazoa; phylum Arthropoda; class Insecta; order Hymenoptera; family Aphelinidae; genus Eretmocerus; species Eretmocerus hayati. Next base: position 110,328,541 of record CM056744.1, read on the forward strand.
AACAATTTCGGTTTAAACAATTTTGCACCCAGATACGGCTTAGGAACATATGACTTAAGGATCAGGGAGGTCTTGCGGTGAGTATCCCACAAAAAATTTCCATTGCATCATTTTTGCACACGATGGCGGTAGTTTCGCCTACTCTATCATGAATGATCAAAACCAGTCATCAAAAGTCTTATTTTCGCTCACATTCTTACAAAATCCAACATGAGCTAAACTATATTCGTTTCAAATAAAAACGAATTTGGAGATACCTACTTAAACACCGGGAGCTGCACTGGTCGAGCGTCAAATCCCGCTGCTGATGAAGTTACAGGTGTAGTTCAAAATGCTAGAAAGGTCAATTTTTTTGTTTTGTGATAAAAGATTTTGATATGGTCCGTGGCAAAATTGACTTACAACGTTACCATTTTTGGGGAAAAAGATGAAGGTCAAGAAACTCCGTCGTTATTGAAGAATGTTTTTATAGTCGCCCAGCTACAATCTAGCACATTGCGGCCGTCTACGCGGCCTTGACGGCCGCGTAGACGGCTCGCAACGTGCTAGATTGTAGCTGGACGACTATAAAAAAATGTATGTACCTCGTGCCGCAATCGCGGCTTTCCATGACTCGGGCTGCAAACAAGTTTGCAGCCCTCGTCATGGAAATTCCGCGATTGCGGCACTCGGGTACATAATCTACTATTATTTTACTCTTCTTGTCAATCGATTCAAGCTTTTCTACTATTCAAGAAAACCTCACACAATATAAAGATTCATTATGAGCAAGAATCATCGAAGCACGTTGCATATCTAGATCATTCGTACTATTTTGTCGAGTCTTTTCTTATTTTCGATCGGAGCGTGCGTTTGCGTTGTATAGAGCAACTCCGACCATCACCATACGTCAATTTTTTTTGTAAAATTTCCAAGTCGGGTGATTTTTCTTTGCGGTAGTGAAATTTCTTTCCATCGTAATTAATTAACTTCTTTCAAAAAATGTCTGAGACTTCGTTTTGACAGATTTTCGACATTTTGCTCAGAAACGTGAAAAAACTGTCCTACTACCTTTGAAATACCTCTAGACTAATTCTCAGTGTTCAACAATCTACACAAACCCAAATTCATTCTTTAATTCTTTTTTAGAAATTTCTGCAATGTTATATCGTTACTGACTGAATAGTTTTGTTGATACATTGTGAGTAAAAGTGCACATACTCGGAAGAAACTGCTTACCCTTTATCGACTCACACTCATAGTTTATCAAAAATTATACTTCGATACCCAGAAGTACAGAATCTATTCTTAGCATCCTAGAGACAATTCCGACCCTCGCCTGCGTCTCGGGCTAAAATCTCATCCCTTGGAAACAAAAAATAAAACATTTTTGCCCTGGGGCCTTATTCTACTATATTTTTCCCTCAGCGGGGTAGAGAAAATCCAGCAATTTCCAATTTTTCCTACTCTATATTTAGTAAACAAACTATGTTTAACGTTCATTGTTACAAAAACATCATCCGAATATCCTTAATGGCGTATCCTTCCAAACCCCCAACCATTTTCCAATATCACACAGTTGTAAGGTTGGGTCAAAAGTCATCTCGACAAGAAATTGGAACATTTTTCGATCTCACAATCAAAGTGACAGGTTAGTAAGCGGAAATGTTGTGGTCTAAAAATGATCCAATCTCATGTTAAGATGACTTTTCGGCCAATCTTAGAATTGTATGGTGCTACAAAATGTTTAAGGGTTCGGAAGGATACGCCATTAAGTATATCCTGATGATATTTTCGTGGCAATGAATGCTACAAACTAATTTGTTTACTAAATGTAAACGAGGCGGAAATTGGGAGTGCTGGGTTTTCTTCCACCCCGTCACGGGAAAAATGTAAGACCCCTGGGCGGGTACGCCAAGTTCGAGCGCTAGAATAATTTATTTCCCTCGCTCCGCTCGGGAAGTAAGTCCTCCACGCTCGAAATGGACTTGCAGCACTTGGCAATTATGAGATTTTGCATTAAGTGAACCCTCAAGCCGCATTTTGAAAGCGGTACTTCTTGGTTAGAATGATGAAAAAGTTCGTACAACAAATGTATAAAAATATACTATAACTTGATCTCCACACAAGTGAAAACACTCATTGAAACCAATCGACTATATCACATCTCTCTTATATTGATGAACCATCTTATTAACAGCTTTAGAGAAACTACATACATAATAGTAGGTGTAGTAATGAGACCTGGAAGATCGCTATATAGTAATGAGATACTTATTCGTCTCTTAGCCCAATCATTATACCGCCTACTTTTTTTAGAAAAAACTCAAGGTCCTGTAAGTGCATGTGGTATACACGACCCCTTGCAGTTACTTCACCCTTGAATCATACGAAAATCTTTAAAAAGCGTGATGTGACTCAAAAAGGCGCAACCTGATGGTGGTTTGAGATGCACCACCATCAGGGGGTCACTTATAGTTTGCGTATGTGTTTCTCTTCCGGCCAAAAGTAATGCTCATGTGATGAGGGGCTCATAGTATGCATACCACACATCACGTTTGGCGGCCTTCGTATAATTATATGTGAAGGTAACATACCACTCATGTGTGTCATCCTCCCTATGACAGAAACTGAGAATTTTTTTTTTTCTTTGCTGAGACTTGGAAAAATAATCGGCTTCAGTTGCTACGCGCGTGTCCGATTTATAGAAACGACACGTTTTCTTGTAAATCTGAAAATTTTTCTAAAAATAAGACGCAGTTTTTTCGCGTTGGCTGCTGCATTTAGTCGAACCAACAGTAGTGACGTTTATTTCATCATGGTAAAACTGATGACTGCATTGTATCGTGGTTAGGAATATTCTAAGGTGGTGCGAGGACAGGCGAGTGACAGTAGATTACGTTAGGATAACAATCAAATCTGGATATCGATTTATCGAGATGTAGGCTGTTTTTATGCTTGATCATCCTTGGCTTTGTACAAATTTTTGGTTCTGTACAATCTTATTTTAATAAATTGAAGTGTAATTTTTTCGAAAGTTTAGTACCGATAAACAGAGCCTACAGAACTATCAAATTCTAAAGAATTAATGAATTTTCATGTTAGTCAAAGTTCCCAAATCCTTTGCCCGGGATGTCCAGTATTAGAGAAATTTCTCAAAAATTCTTAAAAATTCCGGCCATTTTTTGACCTCCGAGAACCATATTGGCCCACGAATTTCTTTTTTCAAAATTTTCATAAATGATGTCAATATTCATGAAAAATGAAATAAATTGGAAAAAATCTTTGACTTTGCAATAACGATGTTTTTTTACTAAATACAATGTATTCATTTTCATACGAGTAGTCAATATACCCAAACGTCAGAATTTCATCCTGAAGGTCCTACGTTGGTTTCGCAGCACTTTCGCAGTGATCAGGTTGAATTTTATTCTGCTATTCATTCAAACTTTCACTATAAATTAATTTAGCTCGAAGGCGTATCACTCAAATTAAATTTGAATGCAAATCCAATTTCAAGTTTCAATGAAATAAAAGTGTACAGGTGGCACTAAAAACATATTTGAGGCTCATTTAAATACTTATACATTAACACTTCATGCTGGCAGATTCCTCAAAGATAAATCATAAGCCAATAGGTAATTGATATCAAATGGTTCGCGAAACAAAAGTTTTTGTTAGGAAAATTTCCTAACAAAATTTCCAATATTTAATATTCGATGCAGTTAGACTGATTCTGAAAAAAATATCACTTGACTACACTAATACTGCCAAAACAGCCAGAAAGTTCAACCCAGAAAATCAAATGATTGTAATCTATGCAGAAACTTTTTTGATATAGAAAATTCTCAGAAAGTATTGGACTACTCAAACACCACATGAATCATCTTCAAAAAATTTGTCTCGTAGTCTACTTTATCATGCATCTTTCTAAATTTCCATGGATAAAGTCTAAAAGAAAACTCAGAGCTGACAAGAATGTTAAAGAAGATGAGCTCACTCTCCCCTATAGTGTTATCGCTTCTCTTGACACAGTCTAAAATCCTCATGTTCGCGTATTGTCAAGAAAAGCAGCATATCTTTACCTCATCGCGGCTTTTCGAAGGTCCATCATCCATATAGCTTTGATGCAAGACGAAAAGAAAATCGCCCCAACACTTGTCACGAACGCGTCATCGAGAGGCGCTCATTTTCACCGCGATCCGGAAATACGACACTTTTTTTACCTGATGCGACGAAAGCGGGACAATTTTTTTTTCTTTTTTCAAACTACCTCAACCACGGATACAAATTTATTTGTAGAATTCTAGAAATATAAGTCATGAAGCGATTATGAAATCTATTTTACGGACAAGGTAAGTATATTATAATCTATTTTACGGACAAGGTAAGTATTTTTCAATATATTTTCAAGAGTGATTTTTTGTATGAAATTATCTAGGGGGATTAGGCCATTGCATTTTTTTCTTCTTAGATCAATTGAACGTCAATGAGCAGACCAATACAACGACTCCAGAATAAAATACCGTAGATTCACTACTGACTTTGAATTATCGAAGAAAATAATAGCTGACAGTAAAAGTGTGCACGAGGTGCACCAGTAAATATCGGATTTGTGTTCAAAATTGAAAAACTCGAGTTTCAATTGATTTGGAAGAATTGAAATTAGTTCCAGCTTTTCATCTATTTTTCGTTCGATGTGTTATACCGCAAAATTCTTGCATTTAATAAAAGTGCTCAAGACATTCACTATTAAAAAGGATTCTAGTTGCAGCGCTCATCCTATAGATAGTATTCTTTAATGGTCTTTTAGAATTTGAATTGTGTTTTGCATTTTTTTCACCATCGCAAACGCACTTTTTCGCGCTGTCGCATCTACCAGCTGGATATCCCTCATTGATACACCACCTCATGCAATCTGCTTCAGTTACCAAAAATTCATTGTACCAGCATTGTTTTGGTTTCCCTAATACAAAAAATGTCCATTTTTAATATTTCTTTTGATGCATCATTATGGTGAATTTCTAGAGGTGAGAAACTATAGATGTTGACAAATTTTGTCGAAATTGCATGCACGATCGAAAAATATTTACATGGAAAACATTTGATGAAATCACCATTTTTCCAACGCATTCGATCAGAATTCAAATATTTAATCGAAAGACAACAGAAGAATTCGAATACCGGATTTCAGTCGATGCAAGAGATGTAGTAGGGAATTGGACTCACGTTCACAAAGCTTTGAAAACACCTCACTCTTTAGACATCCATTTCTAGCTTCATCATGGAACTCAGCTAAAAAGACAAAAGCTGATTATAATTATTGTGTCAAAAAATTCTAAAATGATAATTGGTTGAAGTTTTTTTCCCCAAATGTTTGACTGTGTATATTATAGAAGTTATAACACAATATACGATTACAGAAATACTGACGGGCAGAGTGATTTGACTATTTCCATGGACTAGGCATCGAAAATTCAAATACGACCGTTAACTAAATGGTTTCAAACTAAACCATAATATATATGTAAGCCTATGTGCTAACGATTATAAAGTTGTTCAATTGATCACTCGTGCAATAAAAAAGTTAGCGTCTATAATTTGAAGACTCATTGTATGAGTATGAATCAAGGATTCGAACAGGATGAAGATAACGGTTTGAGAAATAATCTCTATCATCGAGAAATAAAATTAGCTATTTTGGTAGCTTTCCCATCTCATTGTGAAATTCAACTTTCTAATCAAAATTTAGCCGATGTGGACTCGATTTTTTTACTGAAAGTATTTAGCTTGTATAGATAACCTGGCGTATTTGGCACGATGGCAAGCACATCAGTGAGTAGTAATAGTAAACAAATTGAGAGAAGAAATTCCATACTCTTGCTGCGACGAAGGTACATAAAGTCTCTCCTTGATCTCGTCTTTTTGACTATCTTGAGTTCACTGAAAAAGATTATAGCAAAGATCTGTTGAAGAAGGAATTCGAATCATGATAATATCTGATTCTTTTTTCATTTTTTCTCTGACACAAGCAGTTGGAAAGTGATGAAGTTTGAGAAACTCATATCTGGAATCTGAATTGAGCACGACTAGCAGCTCAAAAGTCAGTTCTCCAAACACACATTTGCATAAAAATTTCTCCTGCCAACACTCTTCGAATAATTCACAATAGTGCTGTATGTATGTGATTTAAAAAATGCCTCGTCTTTGACCTGATATAGCCAATATCATAGATTACGATATTAAAAAATATACTTATTCTGTCAGCGGCGGATCCAGGGACCGATCGGGGGGGGGGGGACGATTTGCGAAATTTCCCGGACGCGCGCGCGGCTATGTTCCTCGTGCAAATTTTTTTCCTTGGGGGGGGGGGGCCTACCGCCCGCCCTAGATCCGCGCCTGTATTCTGTCCAGTCATGTGGATAAGCACTACTCATCATTTCTCACTCACTACCCGCCAGGATCGAAAAATGATCTGGGTCAGTACCGCCTCCGAAGTTGCGTCAGATCGCGGTACTATACGTGCAGTTAGGGTGTGTCCACAAATGAAGCACATGAGCCGTGAGCCGGCGTACGCCGAGTGTGCGCTGGCGCGCGGCTCGTACGCCGCTCATCAAATTTGAACCAGCTTGGGCTTTTTTCATGTTACCAATAGATCCAAAAAAGGAACTTGAGTTTAGCTAATAAAAAACGATTGACAATCTCGTAGTAAACAGATGCAAAAACACACAAGCGGGCTCAAATTTGATACCAGGGATACTCTAGTGAATATCCTACGGGACGATTTTTGAGTCTATGAGACTGATGAACGCGGAAAATTGCAAAAATAATAGAGCTGACGTAGAAACTTCTCCGCGCAGATTTCATTCATCTCCATCATATGCTGTTGGGAAATTCTGGTTCCATTTCGGTACTTTCCACTTTGTTTGACTCGGCATCCCAACATGCATCGACGAAATTCATCAATCATTAGTTAATCTAAACCTCACAGTCCCCGTTTCCGATTGACGGGCAGTAAAATTCAATCTGGTGCGTGTAACCGGAACTATTAAGAGTTTAAAAAGTGTACCTGAGTTAGACCCTGACAGCCCGATCAGAAATCGCCACGCCTGCCCCTTATAGGCTCCCCGCGTGGGAAACTGGGGTCGCCCAGCGGTGCCCCCGCGTGGTAAAAGACGAAATGTAACGCCTGCCCCGCCTGGCGCACGCACGGCATGTAACGGCCGCGCGTACGCTGTTGATGCCTTGGTGACCCCTCATACAAAAATACACGTAAACATTCCGCGGCGAGATCACAGCTGATCAGACGTGTAACCTCTATGATAGATAAACTAATGTATTAGTTCAGTATAGTTATTCGATTTTTCATATGTAATCTTTAATGATGTAGAATTTGTGTGTGCTGATTTACACAGGATCTGTCTATTCGATGTCACTCGAATATATTCAGCAGGAGAAATTCACCTCGGGATTTCCCTCACATTGGTACCCGCCATATATATTATGCACGCTGGCACGAATCAGGCGATCATTTTATCTGACACGGCTTCAAATCCACAAAAATTGCTATCTTTCACTTCACACTCTCGTCGAGGTAGGAAGCATCAACAAAATTGATGAACAATCACACCCGTGATACAGCGAGCGGAGCATATCAACAGCACGGGGCAACGCGGAGGTGAGGTTAGATTGGCCAGCACCACGCGTCTGGACTTGGCCACTGTTGTGGTATGGTTGTGGTGTTGTGGTATACACCACGTATGGCTCGCCCTCATCTCATCAATATTGTTCTAACTACTCATCGGATCGCATAGATTCATATTGGAGATTGAAGCGAACAAACAGAGCTACCGTTTTGAGATGAGTGGCCGAGTCTATCTAATCACATTGATGCACAAACGATCGATTCGATGGCGCGACACCGAATAATTTGCACAGGTTAGTCGCCGATTCTAATGCATGGTGCGAAGTTGGCCACGAGTGACTCGTCGCCGACAACGCGTGCGTTTGCTGCATCAGTGCAGAATGTGCAGACACTTGGATCAAATGGTCGTCATGATCATTACCAAAATCTCAAGAATCACTAAAGCGCTACGCTACGATTTTGCGCCACGACACGACGCGCTATCGCACGCCACGACCCAAAAATTCATTCCAGCAAACACGACCATCGATGGACTGGATTTATTGTTACAGTATCAGTCGTTGATTATGAGAATGAATCAAGTCCATCGATGGTCGGGTTCGCTGGAATTAACTTTTGGTCGTGGCGTACGGTTGCGCCACGCCACGACGCCCTATCGCACGCCATGAACCAAAAACTCATTCAAGTGAACCCGACCATTGATGGGCTGGATTCTTTGTTACAATCATCAGTCGTAGGTTATGAAAATGAATCAAATTCATCTATGCTCGAGTTTGCTGGAATGAACTTTTGGGTCGAGGCGCGCAATGGCGCGTCGTGACGTGGCGCTCTGGGGTACATAGTACCTCACATGCGCAATAGATGGATGACAGATCCAGCTCCTTTCCCGCAATCGAGGCACAAGACCTCGATTAGTGTATATAAGAGCGCATAAGTACTTCATCGCCAAGCGTCCAGGGCACCACCTGCAACTCCAGCCCTGCTGATGAGTCCGGTTACGATGAACCAGGTTGCAGGTGGGGGACGAACCGCATAGGAGCCTTCTGCTCAAGCGTGTAGAGTCATTCATTAGTATGAGTAAGCCATAAGCTTATTCCTACAGCGCAAAATCATAGCGCAGCGCTTTATCTTTCATCACTCTAAGGGTGATGACAGATAATCTGCTACGACACAGATCTCACGACACGACACGGAATTCATTCCTGCTAACCTAATCATGGTTGAATTTGATTCATTTTTATGATCCATAACTCGCACTGTAAAAATGAATCCGACCCATCTATGGTTGGGCATGCAGGAGTAAATCCCGTGTCGTGTCGGGTGGTGTCGTGTCGTGAGATTCGTGTCGTAGCGGGTTGTCTGTCATCACCCTTACTGGTCTCTTTGGTGCAGCGGCAGCATCACGCACAACGCACATACTTATAATTATGCGTCTTGTGCACAGTCGCGTCTTCTGCTTCGTGCGGTCGCATTGTTTACATCTCTAGTTTACATGCTCGCGTATGATGCAAGCATATGATGATAGTAGATACGGATTTTGAGGCACCAACGGAGTATTTTTTTCAGTCAGGGGGGCTGCCGCCTCCCGAACCCCCCGCTTGCCCCCCATACCTCCTCGCTTCCTCCAAAACGTATAGGGGCACACCTGCTAAAATAGTATATTACTCCCGATGCGAGCCTGGGCTGTTTTGGGGTACGGGGATGACTTTTCCCCGAGTGAAACGAGGGGAAAATATTCCCCGTGCCCCAAAACAGCCCGCCGAGCGAGGGAAGTGTGCTATTTTTTCGCATTAAGGCGAATAAACGCCAATTTTATGTTCGCAGCCGGGAGTAAAAGTGGCGCTTCAGTCGCCCTATGCTAAAAAATAGAGTACGATACAGGGGGCAAAAATGCCACTCGTCGGCACGGCGTTTAGTAGTGACCCTCTAGTAGTGATGAGCAGATCCCGCTCCCCACTTCGCCATGACTCCGCCCACCGAAAGAAGGATCTAAACGCGCACCGTTCAAAATGCTGTGGAATAACGAATAACGGATCAAAATATTGCCACCACAAGAAAGTTATAATGTTTTCCGAACTGGAAATTAATGAACAGCAGAGTTACTCGCCTTCATTCAATCACGGAAGAGATGTAAATATCGTACACGGCAAAGAGAGCTCAAAAGAGAGACTTGATTCATCAGGTTATCTCGGGTTATGGTGTCAGTCAATTGCAATGCTCACTTCTAATTCCACCGAACACTCTAACGGATTCGGACAATTCGGATTCTTTAACGATATCAGTATCTCATTTTGGTGCGATAAGCAGACTGACAAGTGGTACATCACAATAACAATGCCTAAAACCCAAGCTCCCTCAGGGGAGCAGATGAACATGTGCAACCTTTGAAATATCCATATTAGAGATGTCCGGTAGTCAAGTGGTACATCTTTTGCCTCGTGATCAAAAGGTCGTGGGTTCAAATCTCCCTTCTTTTCTTTTCGTAAAACGTATACTTCGTAACACTTTTTTAATTACTCGATTAATATTGTCTGACTTTTTAAGATTTTATCTCAAATTTATTTCAGCGGTTCTTGTAACTACTTTATAAATGTTTATGAAACAATGTTGTGTTTTCGGTAGGTCTGAATGATCATATTCATTTCGATTTGAAATCTTCAACTCCAATTAAATAAATTTTTTGTAGATTCACGAGCAGATGAGCTAGAAATTTGAGGCACGATAGATATTGCTTATACACGAATAACAATATTTATGGAATTATTCCACGGACACCTGGGGTAAATTCGAAATAAAAGCTCAAAAGATCTGAAAATATTAATCGAGTAGTTAAAAAGGTGTTGTGAAGTATAAAAAAAGTTTTCCGAAAGAACAAATTTCGGCCGAAAGCTGGTTTGAACCCACGACCTTTAGGTTACGAGGCAAAAGGTTTACCATGCGACCAACGAGCATCGCTATTTAATTGAGTTCAAAGGTCGTACATGTTCATCGGCTCCCCCGAGGGAGCGTAGGTTTTAGGCATTATTGTTGTAGTGTATCATTTATCACGTCGAAGTGCGATATTGCTGAAGAGTCCGGACTGTCCCAATCCATAAAAGTGTTCGGTGGAAGAGTGGGTATTGATTCCTGACACCATAACCCGACATAACCTATGAACCAAGCTCGGAACGAATTGTCAAACTCATTGCCGAGTACGATATCAACATATCCTTCGTGATTAAATGAATGCGAGTAAATCTGAAGATGATCAGTTATCTCAAAAAGAAACGATCAGACTTGCTCACGGTCGTGACATTTTAATTTCGGACTTTGATTTAGTTTGAACTTAGGCGGCTCGATCCTTCTCCCACTCTTCAACTTTAGATCCTTTTTTCGACCAATGAGAAGCGCCGCTGGAGGATCTGCTCATCACTACTAGAGGGTCACTAGCGTTTAGCTCCCTCGCGCAAGCGCTCTGACGCTAACTTCACGCCGTGCCGAAAAGTGTCACTTTTTCCCCCTCGTATCGTAAATATCTATTATAACCTCATGGGCCATGATTGGATTCAAGAATAGTCCAAAAACAGCTGTCATACAAAGTTAAACCAAAGTTACCCGGCAGTCATGCTTCTTATCTAGAGTGGGGTAACTTTGATGCACTTTTTCATGGTTTTTTCTGTTCTCTATCCAATAGATTTCTGTATACTGTGAACACTCTAATGTAACGATGGTTTCTTGCAGATTGTGAAAAATAAGGTCAAAATTTAACGTTGTTCACTTCATATTCAATATTCCAGTCTCATTCATCATCATATTTTGAAACTAATCACATTAAACTCATTTATATCATCCAAGTCTCGAGATTTGTTTACTCGCAACAAAAAATTCAAAGGACGTATACAAGTACTCTTTTCCCTGGTGTTTTTAACTCATTCGGTCAACTTCATCAACCATTGGTCTTCTGTGCAGCTCTCTGGATTCTATTGTCCCTGAACATGTACATAGGTTAGATTCACATCTTGCATGAGTATATCCACTGTTGTGGCATGTTGTCACACACTCCTGAACAGTCAAATGTCGACCATGGTAGTAGCAATAGACTAAAAATATTAATTTTAAATAAATAATTAGAATCTGTGCGAAAATTTGGAAAATGTATGCACGTCCTTAGCTCGGAGATTTATGTTTCTTCCTCGTGGTATTTTGTGTCGCTCGGGCATCCGAATGATAATACGGATTTTCGGCTTAATGATGTGTTAAATAGCCTATAAAATAAATTTTGAACTATATGTAAATTTTTGTACTCACCTGTATGTATCGAGTTTCGAAGATTTTGATTATTCTTCCTCTGTTGAGCGTCCTTGTTATGAGCTAGAGCAATGTAATTTAAGAGTTTTGATATCCTCAGTAGTATACAGATATTTAACAAAATCGTGCATTTAGAATACAACCGATCATCAATACCTGGTGTTATTGGATCAAGTGCTTTTACGATTAGTGAGCTAGTGATGATAAAATAAAGACATGCAGCCATGATGAATTTCTGGATGGAACCCATTATTTTTCCACAGACACTGTGAGATTATTGAACAAAATTCAGATGATACAACGTATCGTGACCCACCGTGATGATGCCGCGTTTTTTCTTCTCCAAATTTTGAAATTGCAAATCGAAGATGAGTGAAGATTTCTGTTCACAAGAACGGAAGCTCGGAGATGAATTTTATTACACAAATTATTAATTCTACAATGATCGAGACGTGTTCGTCATTTTTTGCGATATCTTTGCACATTATGTGCAAAAAGCAGCTGATTATACTCGATTTGCGGTAAAAAGTAAACAGGGGGAATCTAAGAAATACATGAGTGATTCGATGTCCCACTTTCAAAATTGTGCTTCCTCTGAGCTTTTTTCAAGGGAATTGGTTTTCCAACCCAGTGATCTGATGAACTCATTTTCCCGAGGAGAAATGAGTTTAACCGCACAATTACATATGACTCCAATGGAAGTTTGCATTCTCTATGACAGGCGAAATACCGGAAACAATATAACCTGTATCGCTATACATCTCAGCAAACCAGCGTAAGACCGAAATGGTTTATTAGTTACCTCATACAGAATATAGCCTGTTATTCCGTGGGAAATGGAAATAATAACCTTAAGATCTTTTATAATAATAATCAGTAACTTCTTCTTTCTTGTTGGAGAATCTCATTTGATAAACTCACGAGTCAGAGTATTTGCAAGGATTTGAATTCTTATATACCAATATGACAAGTCCGTAATGCTCTGTATTATCGACCTGGTGTGAATTCAATAATATCTCATGTTGGAATTATTGCAAATACTTCTTGAATCATATTATTTAGTCATCAGCGCGCTTCGCGATAGATTCGCGATATATTGCGTCCGTTGGAAAATTTCAACTGTATTGTCCATGGAAGCAATGGCGATAACTCAAGATTGTATGCACCTTATATTATTCAATAATGTCAATATCCATGACTGTATCTTATGATTAAGAGGTTAGTATTGGATCAACATCCCGAATTTTCGTTAAAGTGTGTGTACTACATGTGCTATAGGCAGAGGTGAGCCAATCGTATGAAAAATATCAGGAGTCGCTCGTTTTCGAGAGTAACTCGAATCTCGATTTTGGATATTTTGTCATGGGGAAACATGTACGGTGTCATATACCACGAAAGGCCTGGTTTTATTAATACCTTCAACTGTTTTATCCATGTATTTTTTTTCATTTTGATAATTTTGAATGGTTCCTAGATACGAGCAGATAATTATACATTTGGAACAGAGGAAAAATTTAATCATCCAACGTTCAAGCTCATGATCTAGCATGCGTGTCTATCCAGTTGAATTTATCGATTTGTATTTGAATAGATTCCAAGTAAGATTCAGATGTTTTCAATGAGCCACTATGAGCTACGTGATGCCATCGTTCACTTGTGGAAATATTGTTTCTTCTGCGAGTTTGCCGAGTTCTTCGGTTAAATATTTTGTCATTCCTTACTCGAAGACTTTTTATGGGGAGAAACAGCTGAGTCACACAGAAGGACACTTTTCGGCTGCCATTGTATAATATTAGTCAAATTTTTTAATTGTTTTCGTATGAAGGTTACCCTTATCTCTTTCTACTAATCACACACATTGTTGAATAGCAATTGCCTTCGAATTATCTACTCCTAGAGATATAAAGCGAGTGCCTCTTATTCATTCTCTAGTTCAACTTACTCAACGTCTGGAAATCATGAAAACTTTCATAATTTTTTCAATTTTTTCATATTTCTTGGCCAATGGCATCGATGGATTTAAATCTAGAGAGTGCAGGGGCAAGTACTGACATGATTTTATTGTAGCAAAGATATTTTGAAATTGTGATAGCGTGCTGAAGGAGTAGATTGAAAAACTGACAAATGTTGGCTTGCGTTTGGTTAACAATGAGTGAGCAATTTTGAAATGCGCAAAAATCATAGCCGCGTTACCTTGCGCGTTACGGTTTCCTCTTCTTTCTCACTAGCTCATGCCAAAGTAAAAGTTGATTGAAATACCTCAAGATCACATTTTTCTGGAGTCCATTATTTTCAACATTCCTATGGTGTATTGGAAATTTTTTGAATAATTAATATTAATTTCAGATACAGTTCAGGCTCCGCAATGCTGTTTTGGGAATCAAAAAGTACTTACCCAGGAATGCGAGCATTTGTGCGGATCCGAAAGAAATCTCCATTATGGTCTCTGCTTTAAAAAATCTTGTCTATGTACAGATGACCGCACCTTTTATTACATAGTGTTGGAAAGGATAAGACAACAACAACAGCAAGCTCAACAACAACAAAGGCGACAACGACAACCAAATCCTCAAAATAATCATCATGTTCCTCAACCAGCTCCTGCTGCTTGATATTTATTATTTAATTTGTAAATTTTACTTCGGACTAGATATATTGATAATACATATTAGTAAGTTGTAATCAGAAAACCCAACTGGGTAGTACTAACGTTACATAAATTAGTTTATCTTCGAGACCGTATTGAATAAATTATTATCTTCCACTGACTTCGTATGTATGCCCACCTTTCCTCGATGATGGATTCCTCTCAAGTATCAAAAGATGTGTCCAACCTTTACGTACGAGATATGGCAAGTAATATTGAAAACGAGATAAAATTGATAGTTTTGGCGGATATTTTCGATTATTATCATGCGATTTTACTACGTATATAAATGAAATTTTCTTTGACTATTGAGCCAAAAAAAGAGGAGAAAAAACTTTCCATTTCTGAGTATTAAATCTAAGTTAATTAAATCTAAGTATGGAAATAGTAAATAAAGAAAAATTAAGAGACACAAGTAACATGTGGCGCTGATAATACTGATATAGCATGCGCGTCGAGGATTTAAAAGGCTCCACACGAAATTAAAAAATTCATAGAGAGCGTATCTACTCTCATTCAGGCGAGAGATCTGTCATCAACTGTGTGATGTATTTGTACCTATGTAAATGAGAGTAGATACGCTCTCTATGAACTTTATGATTTCGTGTGAAGCCTTTTTAACTTCTCGACGTGCTATTTCAGTATTATCAGCGTCACATGTTACTTAGGTCTGTTAATTTTCACTTTATTTACTATTTTTATACTTAGATTCAATTTCACGCCGTTTGCCAGCACACCTCGGTCTGATCGAGGCGTAAAGTAGGATAATAACTGTATTTATGTAAAATTGTTTGTATATGTATGGACTATGTAGGACCGACGAGTCCTTTGTTTGGAAATAAATATTCATTCATTCATTCATTTACATAGGTACGAATACATCATACAGTTGATGACAGATCTCTCGCCACGAGTTTTTTAAAATACGGACTTTTCAGATATGCGCGGGTACATTCAGGATCCTCATTCCATATACGAGGGCCTGCAATTTGAACGGAGTTGCGATAGGTTTCAGTACGGGCAAAATTGACGATCAAATCGAGACTAGAGCTTCTTTTGGATCCCTTCTGACTCTGAGGACGGAAATTGAGTTTTTAGGCTAGATATTGTGGTTCTTTGGTACTGAGAATACACGCAATGAGACCAAGCGTCTCCGCGTCGCTCCAAATCCCCTTTGAGCGTCGGGCCCGCAAGCCGAGAGCCAAGCATAGAGATAATGGAGCCAAGCATAAGCCGCGTCTCGGTCGATCGTGAGACGCGGAGGTATGTGTGTGCGTACGTGAGTGTACTACGAACTGTGCGTCAGCACCGGCTGTTCTGTGAGAGGTCCACGGAACTCATTCTACCGAATTCTGACCCTTGATCATCGGATCACTCCGCCGGAATACTACCGATCTCTCAGATTCTACTCGAGTAAATGGTTATTTAATCACTGATGACGACGATCCGCGCCAGTACCGGATGACCCGAAGAGGAAGCTGTCAACAACGTCGAGAGCCGATGAACCGCTGATTTATCATAGCATATTGGCCGCGGCCGCCTCCTCAGGATATTATTGACTTCTTTTTGCTCAGATTGACTCCTCGAACAATTTTCAAAACTCACAATGATTCACTCATGCTACGTACGCATATATCGGTTTTTCCTGACTGTTTATACTGACTCATACTATAGGCAAGTATCCCATCACGCTGTTGCATGTGTTCTAATCTCGCTGCACTCGATCAGACTAAATTCTACAGACATAGAACTGCTTCGAGGAAATCGGCTGATGTCGTATTCTATTTTTGGTGGGGGCTTATCACGTGCTATTGCACGTTCTGTAGCACATGCTATAGTGCGTCCAGAAATGATCCATAACAGTACCCACTTCAACACTGGCAATAGCCCATGATATGGGACGTGCTCTCACACCTGAATTAGAACGTGCTATGGAAGTGACCAAAGCACGTGCATTAGCATGTTCAATAGCACGTGGGCATTTTTATTAGGGATGGTGTGGAAAAACCGTATGAATATTGCGCTCCATCGTTCGCAAGTATTGCGCAAGGAAATATGTAAGTTGATCGAAATTGAAAACACTGAATTGTAATTGATTTTTTAAGTGAAACAGAAAAACGTATAGATCTCTTTGACTCTAATGTCCAGAAGCAATGATTGATGATCATGTAATTTAATGCTCTCTATGGACCGTTGCGTATATTGAATTTTCTTAATCTATGTGAAACGACGTGTTTCGGACATCGAACTATGTCCTTCTTCACGTTAATTGATATTCAATATAGTGGAGAGGATTGAGAGTATAGAAGTTTAGATAACTATGACTTATCGACGCATATGCGGTGTCTTGTGATCCCCCCTGAGATGGAATGTAGTGCGGATCTTGACGTTCATGGAATCCACAGGAACTTCTTCGGAAATTGACTGTGTGACCAATTAGCTGAACGGTACCGGGATGCACTGATCCACTCACGAAAAATTCAATATACGCAACGATCCATAGAGAGCATTAAAGTACATGATCAAAAAAACTTATGTTGATTATAAGAACGTGAAAAGAAGTTGGTTAAGTTAGACGTTGTTGTGCTCGCTTCAAGAGTCTGAGCGAACCTGACGAACGATTTACATATTTTCGTTTGGTTGACAACACGTTGCCGACAAAATTTTCTATTAGTTGAACCGAATTCATGACCAGGGACACCGGGACCACGTGCCTCGCGTTCTAGGTTGAGTAATTCAAAGAAGAGTCATTGCAATGAATCAGCGATTTCACAGAATTTTAGATTCGAAGCGAACACATAATTTCCAATGACAATTTTGATTTTACATAATTTATACAAAATGATTAACTTAATCAATTTCATTTGCGTTCTCAAAATTTAAATATTCAAAGTTTATGTATTATATATTCTTATGAAATTACCTAAGATTAAAATTTCAGTTTTTCATAAGGTAAATATTCCATTTCAATACTCTTATCTATTAGAATAATAAATTGAGCTTTGGAAATTCCTTCTACATGAAAATCCAATATACCAAAAATATTTGCTAAAATGAATACCAAACTGATCGGAAACGAATATGTGGGAAAGCTGCAGAATTTCATGGAGTG
The DNA here is from genome assembly GCA_029851415.1 of Eretmocerus hayati. NCBI lineage: Eukaryota > Metazoa > Arthropoda > Insecta > Hymenoptera > Aphelinidae > Eretmocerus > Eretmocerus hayati. Next base: position 110,346,211 of record CM056744.1, read on the forward strand.
GTTTATCCCTGCAATGAAAAATCGAATCAACACGATTTTTGTCAAAATAATTCACTTTCCGAACAAAACATTTGGGCAAAATTTTATTCAGATCAGTGATGGTAAATAATGTGATGAATAACTTTAAAAGGCACGACGTAGTGATAAGCAGAGGGTTAATTTTCTGAAAAAAGGTTTGATCAATTAAAAAAATGCATTGCGTCACTGCACGATACTAACCAAATCCCGCATATCGTGACAAAATTTTGGTAGAATCGGAGTTTCCTCGTAGGAAGGGTAGTGTTTGAAAAAAAGTTCAAAATCTGGCGGAGAGGGTTTCGCCTTTCAGACTCTGCCCAACTAATACTATTTGTAAATAAGGACCATGAAAAAAATAATAAGAAAATTTGAAAAAAATATCATCTCATTGGGTAAAAAGACTTTCTTTGAAGCAAAGGCAGTCAAAAGAAAAGAGAAAGCCAAATGATGAATATACAGATGAAGGATCCCTTTCCGTTCCTTTGAGCCTTTCGAAATGAGGGGCGAGTATCTAACTCCATATTACGGAGATGTCCCGGCCCCTGGCACCCCCTTCAACCCTCTCACGATCAATACTCACTCACTTTTATTTCTTTTTCTTTCTTCGTCTCCTACCACTATCACCACCACTGACGATTCGTAGAATTTCTGCAGCTTTCAAGGTATGGTACTTTTGATATAGTTAACGAGCTTCGCTACTTTTTGGTCTCACTTGTGTGCCTCTTGCTCTGATATAGCGCAAACGATCGAGCTTGTTTCTGTACCATCAGCTTTGAGCTTCTTTTTTTTACGTCTGTAAGGACGTTAGAGTTTCTTTTCAATTTTTCTGTCGACTATTGAAGCTTGATTGTAGCATTTTTCAAGGACGCTGCGTGGTGTTTCATCGAAACTCGTCAAGCAATTTTTTTTTCCATCAATCAATTCTTCGATGTGGAATTTTTCGAATTTTTATAAGTATTCAGGGCACAAATGAGACTGTTAGTGCAGAGTTGGTCAACATGGCAAAATTTGTTTTTTCTTTACCAGAAACTTGAATCTACCAATTTTATAATTGGTCGACGAATTTCCATTATAATTTTTTCTCTTCATTATACCTTTAAAATTCTTATTTTCTTCTTTTGCCAATTATGATCGATAGTTGGCAAATTTTAATTTGCCTATAATTACAATGCTTACATTAAACATACCCTGGACGGTCAATCATTATCCGAATATCATATCGATTTCCAATCAAAATCTAACTCCTCCTTAATTTTCCCAAAGTCCAATCCGCAAAAAGGTTGAAATACTAAAACATCCTTCGTCCTTTAGTACTTCCAACATAATAATACAAAGATAGCGATACTCTGCAGTTTCTCTTTTCGAGGGGTGGAATTAAAATCGTCGGTGATGGTATATAGCGGGCGTCGAAAAAGTCGGGGATTCGTAATATCGGAATTCAAGCTCTCTCTCTTTTTCTCGGCAGAGAGGGTGAAATTTTGCCAGTCGTGCCTTGGAATAGAATGCATATAGCAGCCCGAGCAAACTTGCTAAAGCGAACGAATGAAACGAGCGAAAAAGGGGGAGTATACAGTTAGTACACTCACTCGCTCGGTCGAAAGCTCTGGCTCCGCGTCGCGTAATCAGGAATATCATTAAACTCTCGGCTCTGATGGAAATGGGTAAGAAACCTATATCTACTATATGAAAAAAAAAAAAGGGAGAAAACTCGTTCGCAAGGCTATGCTACTGCTGGGTACTTCTAATTTCAAAGTCTATTCTTTTCTCTGCATCTCCGTGTATATACATGTATATATGAGCGATTCTGCGCAAAAACAGTTAAATTTGATGTCCCGAGCTGCCGTTACAAAGGGTGTAAAATATGTCCAATCTAAAAATTTGATGCTTTATAGACACTAACATTTCGGGAATACGGGAATATTTTTGAATGACCATACTCGCTCTTTTGCACACTCTAGACATCGATTTACACCAAAAAACAGACTTTTTTGCTTGTCTTTTTTCCAGAACCATCACTCTAAGCTCATAATTCTGATATGTAACAGAAGATGAGGTAGGTCCATAACACACCATTTGAAAGCTCACATCTAAAGAAATAATTTCATGCGCTACTAAAGTCCCCACTCGAGTTTTTCATAGTGTAACCAACACGAAAATTTTGTCCTAGAAGATCAGGTCACACTCGATAACCTCCACTAAACACCCTCTCGAGCTTTTTTGTAAAGGCAAAAAGCTTTCTGCCGCGTGCAATCTTGTTCCATTTTAAATCGATTAGAAGTTCCTGGTGCGATGCAATCGTTAATTTGAAGGAATTCGGCGAGCGAAGCAAAAATCTGCTGATTTTTTCCAAAGGTACAAAAAAAGATGTCACATGCATCACAAGTGAATTTAAGAGCGTCTCAATGACTCCAATGCCTCAATATTTCATATTTTCCATGTATTTTGGTGGCACTAAGAGATATATATATTCGGCCAAGTTGATTCGAACTGATACAAGCTCGTGAGATGGGTTTGAAGGCCAAGATGACACAAATCGTAACACGCAAAAAACCTATTATTGATCTAGCGTCGGTCGCGTGGATGATAGGCGCACTATTGTCCTTAAAACAATTTGTACTAACGGTATCTCACCTGGAATAATCAGCATTTTGATTCCAAAGTGACTCTGTAATGAATGAGAATCGGATAATTAAGAGGGTAGAAAATGTGCCAAAGGGACAGATTTGACCGTCAAAGTTAACACTTTTGGCGGAATCACCCATATATATATAATCAGATGGTGGAATTTTTATATCGGCATGGGGTTTCTTTCTTCCTCTCTTTCTTTCTTCCTTTCTTGCTTGGAAAATGGTAGATTAGCGCGGAGAGGTGTGGGTTGAGGAGTAATATAGGGAGGGATGGCGATGGTGTGACAGAGTGACAATAGAATTTTTGTGGCTTGTAGTTTTGCACCAGACAATCAAATGAATTTTGTATTGGTCTGAGGTAATAATATGCCTTGTAGAATTTAGTTTAAAATCAGGGTGAGATTGAAAATGTGATTTGTGAGAATCTATGATACGTAAACATGTCAATGGGATGATTTTGAATTCAAATAACTATGAGCGGTTTCATCGAGATTCTTTGAATTTAGTTTTAAAAAAATAGACGCTCTGAAAGATTGCAGGATTATCATTAGTTTCTAGGATTTGAAAGCATTGGTGAAGCATGCATTTGGACTGGCAAATTGACAGCAAGAGTTTGCAAAATTCAATACAATACACGATAAATTTTTATTTCAATATCTTGCGAATCCACGTTTGTGAATTACTGAACTCATCCATTTTAAAGCTAAATACTTTTGAGTTCTCTGGTAAAGGGATTACCTTTGTATGTCTCATTTCGATAACATACTAATAGTTCTCAGTTTATTTTGAAATAGTTGAAGTGACTAACGGAGCTCTTGGAAAAACTCAACACATCAAGTGTCATTTGACATGTCAAAAGATCAGGAGTAGAACGAAACGAGAGGCCAATATTATTTGAAAAAATGTTGATTTCTGCAAAACACCAATAGGCAGTTTCAAACTCGGTCTCCCTCCAGTATAGAACGATTAACATCCAACAAAGAAAAGGGTTTCAGATGTTATTTTGACATGGTCACAGTGGCTCTATGAAAATTCGTATACCAGTAAACGAATCGATGATCTAGCGCGCAATCTCACACACAAAGAGAATCCCTTCGATGCAAAATATGCACGATATTCGTTTGGGGTATTTTTTTGATAAAACACGTAGATTTTTTTCCGTTCTTCGGGCTACAGGGCCCGTGTTCTAAATTTTGCGGTAAAATTTTCCGGCAAATTTTACCGCAAAATTTAGAATACGGCTTTAGACACCTTATACAAAATGAGGTTATTGGGTGCGACCTTTCCTCTCTTGCAACATCCAGTGAGGTGATAGTTTTTAGTACTATAAAGAGCTCAGTAGTGTGTGTAACATGATCTTTCATGACTCCATGTCATGGAAGATGACAAATTCTCACAACCACATACTTCAATATATTTAATTGATTCGGTGTACTTTAAGTGTTACTTATTTTAATTTGGAGATATGAAGAATTATTGAAAGCTATTATTGATGACAAAAAAAGTGAAGAGGAAAATAAAAGTTTCAGTCACAATTATATGACTGACTTGTCAAAGGTGTGATAAAATGTGGAATTGTCCAATAAGTGATATCGAATGATTTTATTGTCCACTCGAGAGCAACCTGAACTGTCAACTCTACAGCTATCTTAAAAGTCTCTCTTCCATGCTGATAGCATAGGTGATAGGCTTTTAAGTTGGCAAAAGTGTCAAAAGTTTAGGTTGCTCCCAATTGTCCATGAGTAAAATGAAATACAATCACCAAAACGTTTGTGCCACTCCTGAGAGAATATCTTCCGCTCATGAAATCGATTGAAGCGAAACCTCTGACATTCTATAGAATAATGTACAGGTTAGGCCGGACCGGAAAATGGGAATATTGAATATCGCTACGCCTGATGTCACATTTTTTATCATTTTGCGCGTCGTTGCACGTAGATGTAGGGTAATTTTTACTGGAATTTGTAAAAAAAGATGTTAGGTCGGGGCAAAGGCATTAGCCGATGGTGCTAAACAGTGATCGAACAACTTCCCAACGTAATTTAGACCGTATAGGAACCGAAAATCAAGAAGAATCGGTGAGCGGGGGGGGGGGTGAAGACGGAAACTAACCTAATTTTCCGCTCGGCTGCACAAAAGTACACGGCGAGTATATACCTAATGTTGACGATTTTTGACAACAATTCGATAATATTTCTGCAAAATACATAGTAAGCTGTGATCGTCCAAAAGTATTGTTCATTAGGAAATCCTCTATCGTCTGAATATTTATAAAAATTTTCTCTACATCTCAAGAAGTGCTAGACTCGTTTTGGTGGCAACACACAGCGAGATATTGCTGTGCACGCCGTACATAAGAGCCCATGTTATTTCGAAAAGTGTAAGAGCTTAGATCTCGAAAAAATGCCTGGTGAAAAATTTTGAAAAAGTTCACTAAATATTTTTTTTTTTTTTTTTTTTTTTGTTACAAGGATAATTGTGTTGAATGTTCGGTCACGATCTTTACGTCTTCGTCAAGACCATCGAATTTGCTGAACCCTCTGAAGTTATGGGTCTTCGCTAATTGCGAGACAATGATCACAGAGGAATAGCACCAATTTTTCGGAATACACAAAATTTCTGTGAAATTGATGACAACCAAAAATCACTACACACTATACTTTCTCATGTATTTCGACCTGTTGGAAACGATCCCGGTAGTTTTGGAAAGCTACGTATAAGAATAGGGTACGTATAAGAATTCAGCTATGAGCAGATGATGACGGATGTGTCAAAACCCGTGCAGAAGGGTGGTCAACCCGTACATGAGATAAATAGGCAACCCTCCATCGTCATCTGCTTTTAATTGATTTTTTCCCTTTCCTAGCTTTCTGAAACCACTGCAATCGGTCTCAACGGGTCAAAATATGTGAGAAAACATGATTTATAATGCTTTATGGTCGGCTGAAACAAATTCCACGAGGAATTATCAATTTTACAGAAATTTGGTGTATTCTCTAAGCTCAAGCGGGCTTGATTTTCGGTCTCTACGGTCGAAAATATATTAGCAAACATTTTTTGATCATTATTGGGCAGGACCGAGTAGTTTTTGAACGCTGTACACCGCCTTTAAAAATAACGTGAGAATGAAATTTTTACTCTATTTCTTGAAAATCTTTAAAGCTTCCGCTCTAACCTGAGATCTCTTCAAAAAATTCCCAGTAAAATTTTTTTTCCATCTACGTGCAAAATGGTAAAAAATGTGACCCTAAGCGTGACGATATTAAAAAATTCTCATTTTTCGTCTCGGCCATGTACAGTTCCTCAAGCCTCTATCGAATAAAACGATGGTTTTTCATCCAATGAACAATTTCTGAGAATGAGTCATGATTGCATGAAATTTTTCTGATCTTTACATAGTCTTTCCCCGATACTCGCAGAAAGTAATAGATATGCTACGCCAAGAAGTAAATTTGCCACATATTCTTTGGCCCATAAAGACATCAAACACTCAGCAACCAATTCAAAATCAGTCAATAACGAGAAGGACAGGCCTCCATTTAGTAGCCCGCAATTGAATATACTGCGGATGATGTACACAATACAACATACGCAATCCATGCACCTTCCTCTGTCTATTTTTCACACAAATCAAACCACCCTGCAAAATTCTTACACCTAAAAAAAAATTCACGGGTTCACCATTTTGCTCAACCCCATCCACCATTCTAACCTCTATTACTGAATAAGAGAACCCATCTCTCTTGCAGTTTGTCGCGTGCCAATAAAACGCCCCTTAGTACGAAACCAGAAGAAAAAAAAACAGATTCGATGATTAATGCCTCTTCGATAACTCGTCGTCGCATCTCTCGCTCATACTGTATAATAAAAATAGTATTGTGTATATTTAGGGTGTAAAAAATGCTTCAAACAGATATATTTAAGTGTGTGGTAGTCTGTATACCTGATTTTTGAACGGCCCTTAATCCACCTTTCCACCTTGCTTATATTTTATGACAGATTTAGACGTTGATGGCTCGAAGTGCGTAATACAAAGTGTAAAGAGAAGAAGAAGGAGGGAACGAGGGTTAAGATTGGTGAAAGGGTTGGCGTGGAAGACTGGTTGTCATGGTTACAAGATTGTAGAGAAAGGGATAATGAGATTGGTTGTGTGTTGGTATCAACAAGGGATGGAATGAACCCCTTTTTTGCTTTGATAGAAGAGAGGGTTACAAGAACTTGTTTGGTTGTTTGGGGAAGGTGTGGGCAGGTGGAGGGGAAATAATTGCACTTGCGTTGGCTGCATGGGTGAAATAAGGGGTAGGATTAAAGGGCTGAGCTGAGAAGTAGGGTGTTTAGGAGAGAGAGTGGGGAGTCTCAACAAAGATGGAATGTGAATTCAGTAAGGTTGTTTTTCTTAGTCTAAAAGGATTGAGGTTATTTAGTGATCAATCAACGATGAATTAAGGTAAGTGTACCCAACATTCCCCCCCCCCCCCCTCTTAAGCTATTTTACCAATAGTTTTGCCCACCTTCGATATTTTTTGACATACCGTGCGTAAAAGTGTACATTTTGCACATCTTGTTTTTTACTGCTGCTCGGGACGGAAACCCATTTCTCGGGGGCGAAAAAAAATTTCTCCGCCTTCGTACCGAAATGTTCTATTTTAACGTACTCTATTGCATATTAAATCTTGGTCAAAACCTTCAAATTCCAAGTCTTCTGTTTGAAGTGAGTTTTATTCTGCCTAAGAACAAAGAAGGGTGAAATATTTCGATTTGATTAAATCATGTGATAATTTTTAGATGAACGCAGGACTTCTCTCGAAACTCTACCTGTATTGTTCAGTTTTGAATGGCGTAATGTGTCAAATCAACTATTGCATAGAGGCTTGCATGAATTTTGAAAACTCAGTAAGAAAGTAGATTGAGTGAGAATAAAATGTATGGAAAATATCAGAAAAAATTCGTAAAGAGTCGGAGAAATGGATTAATCTGAGTATAATTCGAATCCAGCAGGTTCATCAAAAACACCCTGCAATACAAAATTTATCGCTGAAAAATTTTTTGCGTAATGCCCAAAAATCATACAAAATCAAAATCTCTCATTCGGTCAATGAAATACTCAAATCCCCCAAATCTAGATCACTCGGTATCCAACAGATCCAACTGATACACCCCTAACACTGTGCTGCTGACATAATAGTACATAATATCCTTCTTGACAGGCGCGCATATGTGTGAAACAGCTTCATTTCTCAATCGGTTAATTTATGACCGAAAATTCCCCGAGTTGTCGAATGATTGAGAAAAAGGGGCCCATCATCTCAACGCTTGACAAAGAGTCCTCAAAATCAAAGGGTCTTTGGATGCGCTACACAACGCAACGACGCATCTGTCGCGCGCAAAATAACCAGAAAAGAAAACCAATCGATAGAAAATGGAACAATTCTATTTTGTATAAAGGATATATGCGAGGGGGACATTTTTCTCGCGACTCATCGTCGATTGTATGCGATCGTGAATCGAATGCCAAACATCTTCATAGATCTGATGGGAAAATTATGTAAATCGTTAGTTTAACAGTATGTTACAGCTCGAGAGTCTTACATTCAGATCCAAGAATCATTGTCACCTCGAATGTCGTTGAATGCCTAGTTTTCTAGCCTCACAAATTTTTATACTAGATCATTTCCTCCTTATAATTCTTCGATCGACTCATCTTTGTCATTTGGGATCCGCATTGGCTTCAAATAATTTTCGCAATTTCTTTTTGATCCCGATAACAAGAGCATAATATCTCAAAAACTGTCTGTGATGTTCAAATTGCACATGCACATTACAGCTACATCCATTACACATACATCAAGCATCTAAAATCAAAATACATATATTGTGATAAAATTTCTAATCGTGGACTTTTTATTGCTCGCGCCCCAAAAGCATTAATTCTGCAAATATTTTTCCTTGTGCAATTTCCCTTCCTCACGTTCACTTGAAGGATGATATGAAAGAAATTATTTAATTAATCCAGTAATGCACCTCATGTATAGGTATAATGATCTGTGAAACTCAGGATGAAAGTATGGTGGTCCAGTCCCTGCACATGAAAAAATTTGAGTTCTGACCTTTCTAATACAAGAACGAAATAACCGGTACAGATATGCACGAATCTCAGTATTCAGGTGATATTGTGATTACCGGCATATTTTACCTCACTGGAGCCATGGTTTGCGGCAACTGGAGATTTTCACTGAGAAAATTCGGAAATTCACTCGTCCTCAACATTTTCAAAGACTTCTGACGTCCATATTCTGCTATGGACCAATAATACGAGACATGCTATGCAGGAAAACTCGATTCTTTGGCTGTAATAACGATTTACAAGTCCACGTCTTAGCTTGTAGGTTCGGGGTGATTGATCAACTACCCTGGAGATTAAATGGATGATTGATTATACTTCGGAAAATCAAATCCTACTATTCTCGAGGCAGTTCTCATCGAGATAACAGAGCTGAGGGGGTTGTTGGTCTGTCACAAAATTTTTGTCATTTCAAAAAATCGCTCTTGCTCACGACCCTGAGATACGAGGATGCGAAAAATAGATTGTGCATCCGTGTATCAAGTTGTGTTTTTCGACAAACCATGCGAGAAAGTAGGAAATCAGTGCGGAAAAGACACCTTCCCTCACAGCGTGTCAAAAAGAACTATTTTTATACACTGCGCATATAATAGGGTACTTTGTGTACAGTGTATCATACTGTATGGTTTGGTGCATGGAATTAGAAAGCATATTACCGCACTGAGCTCCTTAGCCCATCTCGGGCATAGCCACCAGTGCCGAAAATGTTGATGTATTTTTTCATAACAAGAATCTTAAAATCGCATTTGAATGTGACAACTTTTGGGATGAGCAGTTAAATAGTGTATCTCGATACAAGATCGTGAAACATATTCTAACATTGTATCCAAATGCACTACTTTCATGAACTATGAGTAAAATCTATCCACTTTTTGTCGGGAATTGCAGCTACATACCTGTGAAACGTCTTCAGACTAAGGTTTTTTTGTTTTTAGAAGATGTAAAGTCAAAATCTCGCTATATAGAAGCACAAAATTATCTTACAGATTAGCCCTTTGTAAGGTTCAGTACTAAATTCTTAGTATGACTTTAACGAGGATTTTGTTCATTTCATCAATTTAAAAAATAGTTGAACAAAAAATCAGTAAGGAAAACTTGGAGAGAATATTTTCAGAGTTTATGATTTTGTGGCGTGGGCAATAAAAAATCTAGCATTAGAATTATTATTGTGGCACGACCTTCTGTGTAAATGGCAGCGATTGTATTTAAACTCTCACTGATAACCAGTCTTTTTTTTATAAGTTGTAGTCAAGATTTTGTTATAATCTCCACACCGAATTCAAACTATGGAATTTTCTTCTCGGTGGATAAAAATGATCAAATTACTTCTCTGTGTACTCATCGGGTGTCGATATTACTGTGACGCGCTTGGTCATCGAGATGGTGATCCGATAGAAGAAAAATCCATGAACCTGAATCCAAGATCTGAAGATTGTCATGGTAACTGTGGAGATCATAAAAGTTCATCAAATGGATTCGACAGTATAACGGATAGACTCATCGGAGGCGAGAATCTAATCAAAATTCAACCAAATTTACGATTTAAAAGAAGCGATAATACCCAGAATCATAGTGAGTCTGAAGAAATGAAGCCTATTCCCACGCCGACAAGAGCTGCAGAATCTGAAAAAACTATGAAATTCGAACTATTATTCAATCCCGTTCAAGCCCAATTTACAAGAGGCCCTACAGGTCGTGGATCTGTACTAGGTACTGTAGTTCTAGGCAAGGGCAAAGACGGACTCCACGGCAAGCTTGTGCTCTATAAAGGATATGGAAATAAACCATTCATTTCTAATTCCTCATCTTATGAAATTGCCAACATTAAAATCATGGACGATCATTGGGAAATTATACGAAATATGAGTATCCATGGAAATGATACATTGGGTGATGTGATAAAAAGGTACAACTTGGAGCAAGGCATTCATTTAAATTATGGATATTTAATTGAAATAACTGTGAATGACCCAGACAGGTTTCCAGTAAAAGTTCTATACAGTAATATTAAGAAAACTAATGAGAACAATGCCATACCCAACTTTCTAAAGTGGACGTTTGAAAATAATACTTTAAAACAAACGAAATCAAATTCTCAGATATTTATTTATGTAGATGGGCAGTTCTTATTATATGAAGAATATGCACGAGAATATTTACGTTCACTCTCAGGATGGTACAATGTTGCAAATACGTGGGTGGATCGTTTCAAACGTGAAAATGAAGGAAAAACTGTTGGCTACAGTGTTGAGCAAAAGGCTGATTGGAATAATAATAAGGCGTTTGAATTGGGGATAATGTTTATTCAATTAGATTCAATTATTACGATCATGAAAAATCGCGAAGAAATTCGCAAGCTAAAAATCAGAGTTAATAACTTAGAGACGAAGATACGTGATGGGCTCAGTGACTTGCAGGACAAACTTAGCGAAATACAAGAACGTTTGTCGAATCTTGAGGCTCCCAAAGGCGGTTGCTCCAAAACCTTTTCATTCATCTCTCCTGGCAGTTCGCTGATTCCTGGAATAGGTACATTTACTTCGGCAGTGAGTGGAATGGTTGGGGCAGCTTGCACAATGTTCGGCCATTAGAAGTATTTCTCAATAATTTCATCCAACTTGCAGTGATGAAAGAATCTGTAGCAATGATCAATAATGAAAAATAAATCAATATTTGTCTGCGCAGATTTCAATGAGATGCTTGTATTCAAATTGAATGATAAAATTTTGTAATAAAATACTATTCTTGACACACTGTACGTGAAATTATCTCTTATGCAATTTTCCGATATCTGAGGGAAACAGTATATTGCCGTACTGAGCGCGGTAGCCCATTTTGGATAGTAGGACAGTCATGTTTTCTAGTGCCCAAAATGTCGCCAAAATGGTCTTGCAAGCAAATTACGGATATATTCTTTTATCACGAGAACCCTAAAATCGCATTCAAACGCGGGGTCTTTCGGTTAGAGTGATGAAAAACTTTTTTTCGTAAAAACTATCAAGGTTTTCGGGAAGAAAATAGTTTACCGCACGAGATATATGCGTAAGCAGTTTTATAATGTTTATTCGCGGAAACAATCTATTTCCACGTAAGAAGCTATAAGAGAACTTTTTTGCAGCTCGTTCATGAGATTCCTTGCTTTATCGAGATTATTTAGAGCTTCGCAATCACTCGGAAAGAGTAGCATTCTCGCATGATTTCGTTGCAAAAAGTGCTATTTCGGAGCGACTATTTCGACCTTCGCCTGCGGCTCGGGCCGAAAACCAATTGCTCAGAAACGAGCTACAACCTCATCAACTCGGTACGAAATAATATTCTGCAGAAATTTTCCATTTTCACTCACAGTTTGTTGACGAGATATGAAATTGCAATGTATACTACAGAGATATCTATACTGAGATATACGAAATTGCAATACCTGAATTTTGCATCCTCGGGGCGATATCGACCCTGGAATCTGGCTCAGGGCATAGAAATTCACTGGGGATGCGAAATCTAACTTTTAGTTATACACGAGACATTTAATGGAGGACCTATTATACCAAACAATTATAAAAAAAATCTAGATCCCCATAACCAGATAAATTGAGTACCTACTTCCTTTTCAAATTTAATCTCATTTGTCTTGGAAATCTATTCTGCAGACAGAACGGATTGACTTACAAAAAAAAACGTTGAAATGAAGCATGACCAATGCATTTTCACATAGTAAACGAACTACAGTGACGGTGAAAATCGCTATGGGTGCGATGGACCCCACCAGTAGGACCCTTTGCAGTGTAGGTGTTAAGCTTGGGAGCTCTGTAGGTGAGAGTCATTCGTCCGATTTGAATGTTTGGTATCAAAAAGCATCAACAAGGGAAGTACCATCTTTGCGGGTCATGGATTCGTCCTAAACTCAGTGAAACATATTGTTTTGGTGAGGAATGAAAAAATCTTCAGAGGTTTAATACAATGGGTGGCCACCTATTCTCAGATACACTGTAAAAAATTGGTTGGATAACCATCCGATTGGCAACCTCCTACCAAATTGGTAACTCCCTGGCTGAAAAGTCAACCAGGTGATTTTCTTATCAACCATTGTTTGCCTACCAAATCTAATCACTGGTTGACTTCTTTCCCACAGCGAATATAGGGATAAATACTGGGCCCGTGAGGTTGGTAAATGTTGGAGAATGGACGACATTTTTGAGTCAGAAAAACATGTTTCTTCATGTTTTTTCATAAACAAATAGAAATAAATAACGGCAGTGGCCGCACAAGCCTTTTCGGGGAAAAATTTAGGTCGAGCAGCGTTTTTGCGATTCAGTATTCAGATTGGTGACCAACCGTCTTAGTTTGTGAAGCTTATGTATAACTTATTTGGGCTCAAGAAGTAGGCAATCATAAGCTGAGCGGTCACTAATCCGGATACTGAATCGCAAAAACGTTGCTTAACCTGGATTTTTTCCGAAAAGGCTTGCACGGACGTCACTAGTGTTGAAATTTATCTATTTGTTTATGAAAAAAGATGGAGAAATTTGTTTTTCCGACCCAAAAGTGTCTTCCGGAGACCGCCAATGACCAATCTCGTGGGCCCCGTATCCATTCTTATATTTGCTGCTGAAAAAAGTCAACCAGTGGTCAGATCGGCAGTCAGCCAGTGGTTACTGCCAAAAATCAATCAGCTGGTTGATTTTTGGCCCCAACCCAGTGGTTGGGGAAAAGACTTTAATCACCAAATTTTTTACAGTGTACAACTTATATGCAGGTTAGCCCTGCTCATATGAAATAGTCATTAATATAATCATACCGGCACACTACGGGCAATGCTAGGAAATTTTTTATTATCAAAACGTATGTAACCATATGGGCATAATAATAAAAACTTCACTAGAATTTCCCGTAGTGCGGCAGTGCTCATTTCTCGCCAATACAAGATTATTCTCAGAGTTTGGGCAGAATTCGAGACCCGCAAGCGAGCCCGCAAGTATCGTAAAATGAGTTGAAATACTCCGAATCTGGACGTCTGGGAGACTATTTTCTCGATTGAACGAGAAATCCATGTGCTCGGGCAGAATTATAGTAGATCTCATCTCTCACACTGAAGGAGAAACTGAGCTTAAAATTTTATTTCACGTAAATCATCAATAAGGTAAATGTACCCAACTTAACCCGGTTGATCCATTTTCTCAACAGCTCTTGCTCACTTCACTATTCTGGCCCATCTCAATATTTTTCAACGTTTCTCAACTCATTTCGAAGCTTATTTTAAACCCTACAAAATAGGCTAAGATGTGTTGGAAAATATTGAGATGGACCATCAGAGTAGTGAAGTAAATCGGAGTTAATGAGAAAATGGCTCAATGGAGGCAAGTTGGGTACAATGTACTTGGATTGTGTCGATTGGTTCAAATAATCTGTACTCAGCTCATAGAATATACTCGAACGGTGTAAGAGACCCAAAATTTATGCTTAGTCAGTGACGAGTGCACATCTTCTTATAAATCATTTCTGGTGCACAGTCATTTCCTCGTTCTATCTCAGGTGTAAGACGATTTCATGGAACTGAACTATATGATACATTTATGAAAAGAATGCCTCGTACCAAAATCCTCACGTTCTGAGGATGTAATTGTAGCGCTTCCCTGTTTGCTTTGGAGCGCAGCGCAATGCGGGCAAAGGATGAAATAAAGTGTTTTGTTATCATAGGAGTTGATGATTTTTGAGGACTCGAATGTCTATCCAAAATATACACATTGAAAGTATGTTGAGTTTTTGAAGGTTAAGGATTTTCCGGTATAAGCGCTAAGTTGTAATCCCAAGATGGAAAGATTTTTGTAGACACTTGAAACTGTATCATGGTATGTGAAGGAATTTCGTTTACGGAAGCTGTCGGTTGTTATTCAAAGCATTATTATCGAGCTCTTGAAGTTCCAAGTTCCATGAAACTGCTGGGAGAGATCCAGGCTTCACATAATATTTGGTGTGAATATGACCACGGAAAAGTACCATAATGCAGAGGCTAGGCTCAGCAAGACATATTCTGTAGGAGCATATTTTTTGAACTCTATGAAAAACTGGATCTTTGTGTAGAAAAATTCTTCCCGCGTGGTAATATTTTGCGCAATCTAAACAAATGTTTTACGTAGCACAAAACTCATCCAAGTCAATTTCAGCCAAAATAATTCTTCATGATGTGAATAAGCACTGACTTCCAGCCAGTCCCCGGTCAGTTAAAACTGACCGGGAACTGACCAGTCGACGCTCCAGGAAATTTATCGATACATCCCGATAAATCATTGACTATTCTTATCCTTTGATCCCCAAAGGTATGGATAATATTATTTAGTTCTTCATCATTTTTTGCATTTTCCTTCACGTATCACTCAGAATTGAATAAGTAAAATATTTTTCAAATCGCGCTTTCTCGTTTGAATCTTTCAACAAATTATTCATCAAACCATGTGCAATATTGCATTCAAAATTTCAAATCCATCTAATTGAAATGGTACTTTGAAAATATGCCAGAGTAAAAAAATTATCTTCGACTGCGAAATACTGCGACAACGAGCGCTTTGCCTGATGTACGAAAATAATCGTCCGATGAAGAGTGCCATAGTTTCTTAAGCATGTTACTATGAGAAACAAAATCATTATTGAAATCCTAACCTCATTGTCATGGGCATCACATCAATACGAAATATCAGAAGAACTTGGCTATGGGACTCGCTACGGGACATTCTTTTACCTCTTTGGAAATAAAATGATTTCATTAATCAGCTACAGAAATGCGAGAGTATATAGAACAATATTGTGCTCACCAATGACAATCATTCAGCCAATTTGTCAGGTCCACGCTCTTATGGTACATATTATAAAAGTCAATCTACATTGAATTCTGAGAAGCACCGTTAGGTTTAAATATTCTGATGAAGAATATCCTGGAGGTCATTTTTAAAGATTTCTATCAAAGGATCACAATTGGAGACAACTAAAATGAATGATCGTAATTCGAAAAGAATTACTAAGAAATGCTTCTCCAAAAATGTATGAAACCATTAAATACCATAAAAAAAAGTCTAATGCATGCTACACAAAGTTCAATTTCCAACATAATCCACAGAGAAAAAAGTCGACTAAGACATAATAACTACCAACATATACCAATAATTTTTGTCGGTCACTTAGAAGCTAAATCAACAATTATACCCAATCACTCAAATCCACTCAAAAGCAACCTTACAAAACTCAATAACTATCCATAGATTTCTAAAAATCAGTCCAATCCATGTACACGCACACATTAGTTAACTAGACCGAGAAATCAGAAGCAAAGATCGATCGATGGGGTCAAGCCCACCCTTTCGCAGACCCGGAAGCTGCTTTGTCATTCAAAATTTACGATAGTTCTTGCTTCGGCACACCCATAAAAGTACCAAATCCAATAGACTCCATCATCATTCAATCTAACCGGAAGCTGTTTCTTTCAATCGAAGATTCTGATGGCTACCTTATAGCAACCCTCAAGATCAGCAATTCACGCCGATGTGGCTATTTTTCTTCATATAATAAAGAATCACGTGAATATGTATATTCATGCATTTTGTAAGCCTTAAGGTGTATAATGTATCCTTTTTTCAAGACGATCTGCGTGAGGATGCGGTCAAATACCTTTGAATGCACTCGAGGGGTCACTCAACGAAATCTATATGAAAGGATCTCGGAAATGATGGTAATGGGCTATTATTGATGTTCACTTTCAAAATGAATTTTTCGTCTATACTATAGACATATTTTAAGAGATGTAAAAGTTGCTGCTTAGCGGTCGGATTACGCGAAAGTTGGAGTGTCGAATGCAGGCCACCAAAAGTTGATATTTGTTACCGTATGTACATTTGGAGTCAATTGAAACTTTTCGAATACATAGATGCAGAGTAATCGCCACAATTGTAGAGGTTAACCATGCAAACAACTGAAAACGTGGCGAGTGCTTGCATTCCATTTCGGAAAGTCATTACTGACACCAAGTGTACTTAAAATTTGTATCTGTGTAGACATCCACATCATGCCATTCCATCAATTTTGTAGTTTCATGGAAAATACTTACGAAGAACTTCTTCTGCTGTTACGACTAAAAGAAGTTTGATATTATTTGACAAGGACATAAGCAACGGTATCGATCTTTTTAAGAGACTCCCAATATCAGAACTCATAAAGTTAGTCAGTGAACTGATGTCAAAACCTTTATATTCATGCAAATTCACTGACATCAGCTAGCCAATATTTTACGAGAAAGCTTCTCAAGAAAGCCATTAGTCTTCAACGAGGCTTGACCCAACGATCCAAAATTACCCGATACAACGTCTCAGTAGCCGTCCGATATTATCAAGTCTATCATACTCTAATACAATAAGCGTTCCACGCATAATGTGGAAAAGTCCATCAAAACTTGGGTGAAATTGTTTATAAGTATCAAAACTACCCAAAGAATTGATCGATACCTACGATACTTCATTAGACTTCAAATGTCATTTTCATATCACAAAGTTTGCAGGTTACATGCTTTCCACATCAGGAATCGGCTTCCCAAGTATTACATTGACGTTAGAAAAGAACAGCTATCCATCTTCTATTTTCATCAATCTTGTCAGCGCTGAATCTGGTCGGCTATACTCTCAAAGGATTTGGGTACAATGCTGTGTTTCTGTTTGCATCAAATCATTACGCTGTATGTTTGTGAAATCTAATGCGAACTTGGCTCTAACCTGTTGATTCAAGATATTAGTACATGTAAACGTGTTTGATTCTCAATATATGTGATACCTTTTGTTGGGCGCATAATAACACAGACCCAGAGAAAGTGATTTAGAATTGCGTTCTTACTGTATCATCTTCACGTTTTTTGGGTCACCGATCCCAAATCTGGTGTTAGTTTGCAGCGATCTCGTTGTTCTTCCGAGATATTCAAGTTCAAAATGAGGTAAAAAGTGTAAAATTGCTGATAATGTATTTGAATTTTTTTGAAGTCGCTAAACATGAGGTCGATGCTTTATTTCATCTTTAATTGCACAAACCTGGGATATCGACTAATACTCCAGTTTCAGACAGGTATATCATTTTTAACGTCAAATTCTGAAAGAGCACGAAATTCTACGCCCACTTATAAGTTCTTGGGGATTTCCAATTCGTGTTTACAAGGCCATTCAACGGAATAATTTAGCTCAAGACGAGATGATGACTATCCCAACTCGCTGCCTTGCCAGACAACATGCCGACCCACTGACTAATTGACTTGATGTATGACATACCTACCGACCTAGTGACATGATAAATGACAGACTGGAACCAACCCGTTCATCTGACATATGACCCATCATTTCGTCAACCTGGTGGCCTTCCGGATGACTAATGAGCCCACCGTTCTACGGACTTGTCATATAACCCTTCAACTCACCAACCTGCTGGATGACCTACCGACCCACCAAACTCTTTACTTGAAATATGACCCATTAAACCGTCGACCTGGTGACCTTCCTCATGATCAAAAGACCTACCAACCTGCTGACTTGTCATAGAATCCGCCGAACTACCTGATGGCCTACTGATCCCCCGACCTATTTACCTGACACATGACCCACCAATTCGTAGACTTTGTGATGTTTTGGATGACCTATAGGCCCACTAGCTTACCGACCTGACTTATGACCCATCACTTCGTCGACCTAGCGACCTCCTGACCAAGAGACCTCCACAAGCTGTCATCCGCCAATTCATCGACCTGCGGAATGACCTACCGATTCACAGACCTATCTATCTACCACATGGTCCACAAACCCATCTTTCTACTGACCTGACGGATCATCTCACAGACCCTTTGATAACGGTAATATGACCTTGTGGCCTACAAACCTACCGACGTATGATCCATCAATTGTACGCCCAGATGGACTTCCGACGTGCTGACCTAAAATATGATTCACTGACCCGCTACATGAGCTAGTGACAGATATGGCCGATGAAGAGGTTGGTGGATGGGTGGGTGATCAGTCAGGTCTGCAGATCTGTGAGTCTTATAACAATTCAGTAAGTTGGTTGATCAACGAATGAAATATCAAGTTTATAATATTCTAGATCGCTAGGTCTATAATTCACGGAAGCTCGCCAGGATGACAGATTGGTGGCTCAAATTTCAGAGGAATCGGTCGAAGGCCTGGTCGAAGGTTCAGTAGATCGTACATCATGTCACTAGGTCGGTGGGTTTGTAAGTCATAAATCAGGTCAGTAGTCCAGTGGGTCGGCAGGTTGTCTGGCAGGGCATTGAGTTTGAAAAGTCATCTCTTCCTCAAATGCTAAACCGTTTCATTGTAGGACTTTTTAAAAATCAATTGGAAATTCCCAAGGACACATGTTTGAACGTAGAATGTTGTGCTCCTCCAATATTTGATGTCAAAAAACGAAATTTCTGTCATGAAACAAAACTAATAGTCGATATCTTCGGTTTGTGTAACAGTAGATGAAATGTACTACCCAATTCGTGTTCGGTAACCCAAAAAAGCCCATGTATATAATTTTTCAGTGATTTTCCTCTTTTCACTCTAGTTCTCCCTTCAATATCTCGGAACACGATGAAATCGGTGCAAACTGTAACCATATTCGGGATTAGTGATCCAAAAATGTGAAAATAACTCTTTGAGAACGTTAATTCAGGTCACTCTTTTTTTGGGGCTATGTGATAGTCTGGAGAAATTAGATAAATTTTTGGCGATTTGAAAAGCTCATAGCCAAGAGAATGTAGTCTTCGTGTACTTGTGTTTTAAAAGGATAATCCAAAATAGCAATATTCCACAGTATTTGACTCATCCACTCTTTGTCATTTTGCAATTAACAGTCATAGATTTTTTTCGTATCAAAAAATCCTGACACGTGAGGCCGCGAATTGAGATCCAAAGTAAGCGGATTGGGTTATCGTTTTCATGCGCAATGTGGACTCGGCTGAGATGTACACTACCGGTCAAAAGTTTAAGCTCACCCAAAAAATTTTTTTTCGATTTTGTGCATTGAACTACTCGGTTCTATTTGACCGTAGAGGACTCTTCTGGAGCTCATTTTGAAGGTTTTTGCACGTATTTTAAGATGGCATAATTCATTTTTATCCGTACGGATGGGGATCTTTCCCAATTTGAGCTTGGAAAAGTGCCAATTTCAACGATTTTTGGGAGAATCTTTTGGCTCCTGCCAATTTGAGCCACATGAATGTTTCAATATGGGAGTTGTGGGATACAAAAGTACCAGTCTAGAGCTTCAGAATCCGTTTTAGAACATTCCTCTACGCCACTTCCAGTCCGAGCTATGACACTTTCTCTGAGGGAAGATTTTTCGGAAAAACTAGCACTCCAATTCGAGAGAGATACAGAGACGCATTTTTATGAAGTATAATCATCATTTCTGTCATCTTTTATCAACATCTTGATTAAGGAAACGAGGAACCTTTGAAATATGCCCCAAAAAGTGAATTTTCTCGTCATTTTTGAATCCAGGTGCTAGTTTTTGCGAAAAATCTTCCCTCAGAGAAAGTGTCATAGCTCGGACTGGAAGTGGCGTAGAAGGGCGTTCAAAAATGGATTTCGAAGCTCTAGACTGGTACTTTCATATCCCACAACTCCCATATTGAAACATTCATGTGGCTCAAATTGGCAGGAGCCAAAAGATTCTCTGAAAAATCGTTGAAATTGACACTTTTCCAAGCTCAAATTGGAAAGATCCCGATCCGTAAGGATAAAAATGAATAGTGCCATCTTAAAGTACGTGAAAAAACCTTTAAAATGAGCTCCGGAAGAGTCCTCTACGGTCAAATAGAGCCGAGTAGTTCAACTCACAAAATTGAAAAAAAAATTTTTGGGTGAGCTTAAACTTTTGACCGGTAGTGTATCTTTTTGAGGTCATGATGGCCCACTCTGTCATTCACCTGAAACTTTTGATCATTTTTTAACGAGAATGGAGTTTGAACGATTTGTATCTGTTTAAACTCCAATCATATGACTTAAATCACAATTCAGAGCAGCTCTTGAAGGCGGAGATCCAACAAAAAGTGGAATTGTATTTGATATTGTCGAAATAACCAAGAGTATCGAAAATTTTTAAAACCCAAGACAATCGTCTGAATTTGAGTCTGAATTTTTTCAGGTCAGATACGCAACTCAAATTCAAAGTGTGTAACCTCCATCGTTAAATCAGTGGTTACTATACACTTCTCCTGCAATCAATCTTTATGCACATTCCCCACATGAATTTCAGATCTACCCGACAATCCAGCACCCAAAATCTCTGTATCTCACCCCATCACAACGAAATAATAGGGCTAAGGGAAAGTAGCAAACTATCAAACCAGCATATATGTCACAAACCGATGGAATCGAGTCCACGCATTCTTACATAAAATAACCACGAATGAGCGAATGTTTGCACCGGTTCAGGTAAAACTACGTAAATTCTAAGCTGGGTTCGGATGAATTTTAAATACACGTTATACCTCTACAAGCATAGATCACTCTATATGTACGCATATTATCCGATCCCTCATTGCAAAAGTGGAGAAACCGACCCTTGGGGTACCTATTGCATGTAGCAACCATATGCGTAAGTATATATACGAAAGGTAAGTACTTTATTCAGGGTATCAGGATTTTTCGTCTGATTCGAATAAATTCAGTCGACCGGTGTACTGCGGGCATAGAAAAAGTATGCTTATATTTCACAAAAATTTGGAGGGATATATGCCAACCGTGTGTGACTGATATGCTATGCATGGGGGTAAAAGGAGCCAGGGGTAAGTAAATACTCTGGCAAAGTTTGATTTCATGAGAAAGGTGAGATTCTTGAATATCATATCGAAAATGTATGTGAATGATTCGCATACGCTGAATTGGCGGTATTTTCGAATGTTCAACCCTGTTAATCAAAAACTCATCAGATACGAACCGGTTTGTGGGGACATCTCGGGTGGCATAAGAACAATTCTCAGTCCGTAATTTAATTTTTTTATCATTTCACCCCCAGCGAAAAGTAGTCACTTCGAATACTCTAATAATGCTACAGAGTAACTAGAATAAAACAACGAAGCTCTTTCAAAGCCTTCTAAACGTCTTAATATTGTCAAAAAAGACGCATCTGGTCCTTTTAGACCAAAAATGGCAAAGTTTAAAATCAGAGCGGCATGGCATCCTCTTTCAAAGTGAAAAAAAGAATCAGTCCATTTCACCGGATAATCCAAAATCCACAAAAATACAGAATGTTGCAACATAACCTCACTAACAACGAAAATGAACAATGAATGAATGAAGGATAGTCTGTCACAATAGCCAAGTGTCCAAAATATTTAGTCGCCAAAGTAAAGGAGCGCACTTCCTTCCGATCGGCACCGATCTTTATATACTGTGACCAAAAATTTTAGATGGTCTCCCGATTAGGGCCTCACCTTATACCTAATGTATAAATACATCCGAGACTAGTGGGCAGCTCGGGCAGCTCGTTAGCGCCCTATGTAGACTATTAGGTACCAGGATCAACAGATTTCATTATATTCAATCTATATATACTTATAAGTTGTCGTGTGTTTTACGCGTGAAAGATATCCTATGCTCACACGCGTCGTCTCCTTTTTCAAAAGATTTTGCAAAGAAATACGGTTGCGCAGTTTTGTAAGGCCTATTATGGGTGGTCCCTTATTCGTTTATTCACTCTGTCATCTATATTATATCCTAAAAGCGCGGTCCTTTTTAGGTTATGTACTGAGGATATATCTCAATGTGTTGCGACGACCTGATTAAAATCAGAAAACATGGTACACTCCATTAACGTCGGGTTTCCCTTAATGTATTTGCTGATCTGAAGATGTCCGAAAAAGAAGAGCGAGTTTTTCACCAAAGGCGGGTCCTTGAAAAGTCTATATAGATTTTGCGCGACTAGACTAGCTAATGTGCGGTTGACTGTGCAGAAGATACGATGGAGAATTTGTTGAGAGATGAACGGATGAGAAGATAGGGATAGGATATATGTATGAATAGGGATATCTGGCGTTTGGAATTTTGTGAGTGATCTGGGTCGGTTTCGGCGATAGGATGATGTTTGTAAGCGTGAAAAACTAGTGGTGGTATCTGAGGCCCATCGCGTCTTTCGGTCACTATCTCGGTATCTCTAAGGAAATTTTCGGGACATTACGTCACTGGGTTCATGAGTCTTCTCATGCGAGATAAGTTTTTTTTTTTTTGATATGAAGAAACTTCCAATTTGTTCAACATTGGCGAGGATTGAAAGTTTTTGAAGCAGTAAAATAGTATTCCAATATTTTGGTCATTAATCATACAAAATGATACATACAGTGCTATGTAACGAAAGATATCAACTTCTTTTCGGTAGCCTAGGCCTGATGAATAGAGTAATAGTTCTGATACAATCAATGATATGTAATTCGTGAATTGGCATTGGAAGGCTGACCTGTCTTTATTTCTCTATCAAACTCAAATTTAAAGGCCAATTTAATTTCTTGGTGTCTCTAGTCACTTCTTTGGACAATTCAATTTAATCAAACTCAAAAATAGTTGTCGGATTATTGATAGTTCGCGGTTATCGCGCCCGCTGATTCAAATAATCAGACAATAGACGAGGTGGTAATGGGTAATGGGTGGATCTATGGATGAATGGGTTTATGGGTAGTCTAGTCCGATCTGGGACGGTTTGGGACGTTCTGGTACGGTCTGGAATGGTCTAGGGTGGTCTGGTCATAGATGGGTCTTGTGCGGTCTGGCATAATTTGGAATGACCTACAATGGTCTAGCACGGTGTGGGACATTCAGGGACGTTCTGGGACGTTCTGGAATGGTCTAGGGCAGTCTGGTGATAGATAGAATGATCTGGGATGGTCTGGTATGATCTGAGTCGTTACGAAGCGGTCTGGGATGGTTTGGAATGGTCTGATACAGTCTAGAACAGTCTGGGATGGTCTGGAATGGACTGAAACGGTCTGGTCTAAGCTGGGTCGGGCTGAGCCGACTAAAGTGTGGGTTATGGGTGGGGGCGCGGGAGATTCAGTAAGTGAAGTGGGTAGGTCGATTGTCGGGCGGGTGGGTAGGCAAGGTGATTAGTGGCTAGCTATAGATGAACTGGTGGGAGGTTATAAGTATTTGCGGCACGAGTTCAACAAAATGTCATCTTTCCGAATTTCATGAAGAACTTCTTTTCAATACCACCAATTGATCGTTAATCGTCATTTTTCAAACATCATTTCTGAGTTACGATGAAGAATTTCAAGTTTGGGCGTAACTCAACATAAATAAAACACCAGGCAAAACATTTTAGCTCTGGAGTCTCATAGTATATCGTATCTGTGATCAAGTATTCCGAGACATTTAATAGTGGATAAGTAATAGTCATGAGTAAATTCGGGTAGGTTTGAATTTTTGTAATACAACATAACATTATCTATACTTCTTCCTAGCCCTTTTTGTATTGGAAGTCATTCATCGCTTTTTTTTGCCATTGGTTCATTTTTAAGACCGCCATTTCACGACGCGTCAAGTCACGACAGATTAACTGATATTCAACCGGTTAACAAAATGACTCAAGACTTAACTTTACCCTTATCCGAATCAGCAAATATTTCCTTAAGATCTGTAGCGAAAGACAACGTGAGTCAACCAAACTCGTTAATTTTAGCCTTTCGTCAAATCCATTCATACTCTGTCTTAGATAATGACGTAATCACTGATCACGCCTTCGAAAAGTTTGAAAAGACTCAGTTGCCGATCTCGGATGAATAAACCAAGAACCAGGACTAAAATCAGTTCAGTCTTGTTGGGCAATGCGTAAAAGTAGCACACCGTTTGAAGATTTTCACGTCCATTAGCTAATCGGTTCGGTCTGAGCCGGAAACAAAACCGCCAGCGAAAGACTTATCTTTGATTTTTATCAAAAGGGATGATCTCAACGAAGACGCAACTCGACATCTCAATCCCTTATTTGCTTTATACTTGAATGAATTTCTGAATATTCATAGACTAGAAAAATTCAACCGATGCAAAAATAGTGTATTAGAAACGTATCAGATTATGCATTGGTCAGGATTATTTCCATGCCCCTGGCTTCTACGTATTCTCAGATATATCTCTACTCCTCTCACAATCAACACAAATTTTGAGCATTTTTTCATCCCGAAATCGGATCATCTCATCTTTTGTGATGCAGTTTTGTTCTTCACGCTCTTTATTCATTAACGGTAGGAGTTTTTTGCAAAGCTATTTTATGTAAGGGAACAAAAATCATCTTAAAAAGTACCAAACTCTGCCAATTTGTCACATAATACCAGAAAATAGCATGAAAAAAGTAATAATTTTTCCCATTCTTTCCATCACCACATCCAAGAACATTGTTATTCTTCTCATCCGACCATAATACATCGAACGTCTGAATTTCATGCTATTGACCAGCCTATATAGATTCGATTTTGATAACAATTTGACCATTTAAAGTACGATTTTATCCCTGGTAAGTAAAAAACCACTTAATCTGAAATATCCTGTGGCCGTTTATAAGAATTTGGAATGAGTTTCAGATAAAACTAATGTACTTAGAAAAACCACAAAATCTTGAAAGACTGAGTGAGGAGCTAATCAATTTGAGGTAACACTAGGGCACCCTGAACTCATTGAGAATAATAATGTTTGATCAGGATTAT
The DNA here is from genome assembly GCA_029851415.1 of Eretmocerus hayati. NCBI lineage: Eukaryota > Metazoa > Arthropoda > Insecta > Hymenoptera > Aphelinidae > Eretmocerus > Eretmocerus hayati. Next base: position 110,371,688 of record CM056744.1, read on the forward strand.
TTTTCCTGACAAATTCAGCACATCAAAGGTGAAATAATGAGCGTGGTAAGCATCCTTGTATAGGCCTTCGTATTTTTCAAAGCCTCCCCAGATTATTTGAACGTGTTGTATCAAAATTACTGCAATTTTTTTATAAAATTGTGTCTACTAATACGCATATCAGACCATTTATACGACTGATAACATAATTAATCAGCACTGAGATATCAGTGAGTCCATCCCCCATCAAAGGGCTCGAAAATCCTATCAAATTAATTACCTATGCACGTGGCACGCGATTAAAAAAATTCTTGTAAAAATAGTACTCGGATTTATCCACACGTAAGCTTTTTTTAAAACACTTTTTTTAATCTCTTACTCGGTCCTTCTTGATCAGTGAGTTATATTTTCCATGAATGTACAACAACTAGAAGGGCAGTATGAGGGTCACCTCGATGAGTGTACGAGCCTCCCGAAATATTTTCAAGCAGGAGCATCGAGTAAACTTATACTTTCGACTTTTTTTGCCCTTTCGCAGATCTCGCAAGCTGTACGATGAAAGGGGCATACGATGAGGTACACATACATCGATACAACTGGTCCTTAAATCGGGTAAAAAAATTTAGTTCGATATGACAAAAAAAATGTATATATTGCCGATCGTTGCTTGCACACGTGCAGTTTGATATATCCTACAAATACATGTGTCTACGTATGAATCTTTTTTCATGTATGAATAGATCAAGTTTCCGTGTTTTAGGTAAAAATGCATCCGTAGCCTCTTCCATAAAGGAGTTTGGCCTTTTTTTCGGACAGTTTTTTTTCGATGCGCCACTTCGAGTTGTGCATTGGGGAGAGTGAAGACTTTTTTAAAAGAACCGATGAGTTGTGGGTGAATTTGTAGACTTGTCAACTAATTGTTCACTATTACTGAATGGGATGGTACATGGTAGTCAAAATTCTATTTCAATCGAGGGTGAATGTTTGTTTTAGATCGATTTCAGGCATCAGCTCATCACGGTGCGTGATGATTTTACCCTTGTGTTTTTTGGGCGATGATTTATTTTTGTTTTCATACATTTTTAGAGAAAAATCTGAGTTAATCACGAATTCTTAAGGAAATAGATTATTTTATTCGTCTGCAGGCAAAAATTAAGACTAGTTCCTATAAAAAATACATATCAGCATCATTTTTATTTTGGTCAATTTTGGTTAAGTATCAAATTATCACGATGGTGGGTGATTAATAAAATTGTATAACCAATTGGGGACACCGGGTGAAACACGATTAAAAAAAAATCAAAAATCTGAACGTGAATATGAATGAACTGTTTTAGAAGAAGCGTATAAGTCTTGGGTTGAATATTTTCGATTGAATTAACCATGGGTAACATTTTCAGATCACTGTGACATTGTTTCAGATGGAAAGTAGTACCAATTTGCGTCGACTTTTGAGATTATCGTACGCATGTACAACCGTACAATGAATCTATCCCATATTGAATCAAGACCGCCCATTTTTCGACTAATTTTTTTCACTTCTACTGGACTGCCAAACTCGACATTGCATTCAAAATCCTTCAACCTTTCATCAATGTATTAAACTTGGAAAAAATACCCTAAACTTGTCATAAAAAACTTCTCATCCGCAAGAAAAAACTGTAACCGGACCAACTCGTTGACCAAACTCATACGATGTCTTTCGTTTCCACCCTTCGCATCCCAAATATCATCACAGCCCAAAAGGTCCAGTAAACACCAAAACCAGTAACCTCCCCTTGAAAAAAACGGAAACTCCTCAATCAAACCGGACCCAAAAAGAAAAAAAATGTCCTCGCTTACATTAACCTCTCAAAATCCCAACCACCCTAAAATATCAGAAAGGTAAAATCAAATCGCCACACATCTGTCAAAAACCCTTGACCCTAAAAACTGGTCACTATATATATTCTATATAACACTCCCATCATACCTAAATCTCAAAATTTTACCCTACAAAATCTGCGCAATGTATGTACATACTTATAGCCCTTGTCCCTTTTACTTCGTTGCCAAAATATACATATCGTACTCGTTACCCTGGGAATCTAAATTTCTCTTGACGAAAAAAAGGGGGGGGGGAGAAAGAGAATCGTTTTTAGGGAAACGAAGGGACCGCCCTTTGGATATTATATATGATGTATATGCATGCATAAGCTTCACTTTGGCATTACTGACCGAATAAGAAAGAAAAGAGAGGTTAGAATTTTTGGTATGCCCGTGACCGATTACGCTAGATATTGCATAATGGACCTTATAACCCCCTAGACTCTCGATCCTTTATGGCAGATGCGCGGAAAAAGAATTCGTGGTTATATAGAATAAAATTCATATATATGGATATTATGTATGTAGATAGGGACGGACATCTGGGTGCAAAATTTTACTTGATATAAAACGTAAGCATCATCAGGTATGTATGTAATATTTGAATCGGACCGATGACTCGATGAGTGAGGCTAACTTTTTCTAACCGATATAATATGTGTATAAAGTATTCCTATATATAAAATTCTAAGGTAGGCATACTCGGATACCTCCCTTTTGTCCAATTTACATGAAACGTACCTTTTTTTTTCTCCCCTTGCGTGTGACATTGAGTCCCGAACTTGTATGATTGCGTATCCACGAGATGATTCTACATATACGACATTTGCTTACGATTAAATGTATAGAATTCAGATGGAATACGTGGCGTGTGAATGAAAAAATTCATCGATTTATTTGGAAAGGACTTTTAGTAGTTTCTCAAAATATAGGGTAATTTTTACCTACCCAGGGTGTGTAAAAGGGACGAGAAGATTTTAATGGATTATATATGCCATGATGATCGAAAGAGAAATTTTGGCCTCGATGGATACTGTACTTGATCATGACAGAGGTATGTAGATATACATATTGATGGTATTGTGATGTAGGGATTTAGGTAAGGGTGAAACAAATGGATTTTTCGACGATAGGTAAATGTGTAACAGTGAGATGACCTTTTGCAGGCATATGGATTTGCTCGCATTTGTAACTAATGGGTATGCCTGATTTTGAAGAATAGTAAATTTATTTGATTTTGGAATTGTGGAGATAGCGTTTAATTCAACGGCCAGTCTTTGATGAATTGAAAATGTAGCATGCGCCTTGATTAATCATGTGTGAAAAAATAAGCAGATTTATTTCGTTTAGCTGTTAGTGTGCCTAATTTGCCCCCATTACCTAATTTACCTCCACTCAAGTTCTCGGATGTATTCGCATCCGCAGAAATTTTCGCGCATTTTTTTCATGTCTGTTACGTTAGTATATGAGAAAACCAACGTTTTTGACCGATCCCTTAATGACCCGAACATTTCTTAGTAAAGAAAAGGTGGTTTTCAGTACTTTCGACTTCTTTTTTGTCAGTCGCCATGAGCTATGCCAACCGAAATTCATGCGATCAATTTCAACGTACTTTACTTTTTTTTTGTCCTTATCCCACACCTCCAAAATGATGTCTACAGGATTTGAAAATTCTATTATCAGCCGATTCCAAGCTTATGTTACTAAAAAACGTGCAAAGTGCCTAATTTGTCTCTGTAGTGTTTTTTTCAAAATCGGTCTTCACTCCATTTAAATCCATCAATTCAATTCTACAAAATTCAAAAAGGGGGAAGGGCTGCAAAATGAGCTGGATTACGTCTCATTTGGAGGTCTAGGAGCCGAAATATCCTATTTTTACGAAAAACACGTGAAATCTGATAGAGAATAAACGAGGAAATGAGCCTCTTTTCCTCGTGGGGACAAATTAGGCGCACGCTCTCCTGATCGCAGAAAAAATATTTACTTGAAAAAATTGAGATAGCTTGGCTCCAATTCGTTAAAATCAGACAATTGTTAAGCTACTTTGAAGGTCTCAAAACAAGGTTCAAAATGACCCAAGATACATTGAAAAATAATCAGATGGGGCAAAACCATGAGAAAAACAAAAGTAAGAGGCGAGACAAATTAGGCACACTCTTAACTGATACCCTCATTTTCATTACAAATTTCGATCGTACACTCGCGGTTATCATTTGAGCCCGCTTAATCATCATCATCCCTCATCATCAGTTGGCTTGCAATACAAAACTACAATCCACATTCCATGTTCAACAATTTTTTATTCTCGATGAGAATGGTTGTATGCCGAGTTTTTTTGTTTCCATTATCATCCAAGAATTTTATGCTTTTCAGTACGCAAAATTGTGCGTAAATGGCCGTTTACACGCTTGTATTCCGTGCGCAAATGCGGAAATTCTGCACAATTTTTTTTGCGCGGGCCGCAAAAAAATCTCTCCGAACTGAAGACTGAACTTAGAATCGTGAACCCCAGGATGTGGAATATGAGTACAAAATCGCTGGAATTTTTCAGAAATTACGATGATTTACCAATATTTTCCGCGCCGAGTTCATTTGGTTGTAGCAGTGCGTAGCTCGCTTCTGAGCAGTCGTTGTAGTCAGAGTGACAGGCAACGATTGAAATAATCGCTTATAAGCAAATTGAAAATTAAAAAATTTCGTTCTAAACTTTATTCTCTCCGCTGCAATAATCAGGTAACTGAGTTTGGTGTGTAGTATTGTGTTTTGATTCATCTTAGGTATTATGAGAACTTCTCAAAGAATCGAGGAAAGAATTTATGGACTAGTGTGAGTGAATTTGTTTGACTATTTAAATGAGTTTGCTTTCTTGCACAGAATGAACTACGAATCTCATTGTGACGACACGTCAAAAACATAGTTACCATTGGGTTAAACTGGCACTTTTTCACAAATCTAAAACTTGGAATTTTTCTAGATTGTTTCATTGATTCCATTGGCATCTTTCATGTGTAACCCTCTTAAACATTTTCCCAGAATTCGTCTGAATTCTAAGGAAATTTTCCACCATAATATCCTTACGCATTCGACTAATTACAGAGATTTACTTTGCCTGGCTTAACCGTCAGTTTCTTTGATTGCAATCGACAAAATTTTTGAACTGTTTCTTTTATAGTTTCATCCTTTCACATTTACATCATATTTAATCATATCAGAGCCGAATTTTGGAAAAAGGGGATCAAAGCTTTGGTTAAAAAGATAATGGCTAAAATTGAGTCCAAAACATGTTTCCATCGTCTTGATTTTACGGCCAACTTAAGAATAATGAGACCTTTGCCATGAGGAATGGACTACCAACTCTCGAGAAATAATCAAGGCAAACCCAGTCCAGGATACCAGACCGACATTCTCGAGTAAATTAATTCGATTAAAAGTTTGCAGGAGCATCGAGCTCGCGGAAAGCTTTCACAACTTCCGTATACCCAAATGCCACCGTCACTGGATAAATCTCAAGCCAACTTGATTATGTTCTGGAATCTGTGGGCGCATTAATTGCGCGTCTGTTGTTCTTCCATCAAGAGATTCAAGAATAAGCTCTTTTCTCGTAGGTATTACACTACCACAGTATAGTATTTCTGCTCAATTTACTTGGCAGTGTCATCCGGATGCAAAAGAATGAGGGAACGATTTTAATTACTTTGCCTCTTCCCTGGGCGTTGTGCGCGATCAGCCAAGCTCGTTGTCCCGTTAATATGATTTTAATCTGGAACTTTGTAGCTTGTTTATTTTTTTACTTTCTCAAGCAAAACTCTTCGATGAGATTCAGTATGCCTTGTAAAATACCCGTAGGGTTGAGGTGGCAGAATGTACCAGAAGACGACAAAGTTTGAGATAGGATGCTCCTCACAGAATCACTGATTACATTGAAAATTCAAGCAAATGACCGACTGCTGTTCATACAAGCGTCCTTTGGGACTAATTAAGGTTGTTTTCGTTTGTCCAGCATGCGTATTTTTTTCGGAGACGTTACTGATAGCTTATGGTGGAAGAAGAAATATCATGGATGGCTAAGATTTGAGAACAGGTAAAAGGACGATAGAAGGGAATAGGTAAGTATAAAAGAACTAGAAGCAAAACTGAGATAGAAAAAAATATGTCAAAACACAATTTGGGAATTTGTTATTAAAAAATTCATGATGAATGGGAATAGAATCCAAATTTAGTCGCGTTTTTAACATTATTAACAGCACTGCAGCTTAAATCTATCCATCCGGATCCCACATATAATGTTGTCTACGTGAAAGGGGGCAAGTATAGTAGGCGGTCATATAATCATGAATGGGTGAAAGGATGGGTGGGTACACAGTTGTCCGAGTTGGTGGGTGGCTGCTCGGGTGGAGAGGTAAGCAATCGAATGGGTCGGTGGGTGGGTAAGTGCGTGGTTGAACAGGTTGATGCGTGCCGTATATGGGACATGAAGGGGTAGAAAGGTGGGTGGGCACACAGTTGAACGAGTAGGTGAGTGGGTGGGTGGGTGACCGGGTGGATGGATAGGTATGCAGGCGGATGGGTTGGTGATCGGGAGGTTGGAAGTGCCGGTAGTTGAATGGGTGCGTGGTTGGACGGGATGAGACGTGTCGTATGGATCATGATTGGTTGGAAAGGTGCGTGGATACACGGTTGGACGAGTTGGTGAGTAGATGGAGAGGTAGGCAAGTGGATGAGTCGGTGGGTGAGTGGATGCGCGATTGAATGGTTTGATGAATGCCGTATGACTCATGAATGGGTAGAAGGGTGGGTGGGTACGCAGTTAGACGAGTTCGTGGGTAGTCGGCCGGATGAAGAGTCAGGTAAGTGGAAGGGTCGGTGGGTGCAAGTGTCACTAAGTGGGTGGGTACGCGGTTGGACCAGTCATGCGTGTCGTATGGGTCATGAATGGGTGGGTTGGATGAGTTGGTGGGTGGGTGGATGGGTCAGTGGGTGGGTGGGCAGAGTAGTCGATTACGTGGGTACGCGGTTGGGTGGGTGGGTCAGGTCAGATGGTGCACGGTTGGACGGGTTAGTGCGTGGGTAGGTGGATGGATAGTTCGATGAGTGGGTGGTTGAATAAGTGACGATGTGTGGTGGGTGGGTACGTGAATAAGCGGTGGGCGGTGGGTGGACGGAAGAAGGGTGGGGTAGACGGGTTGTTCGGTGAATGGCCGTTATGTCAGATAAGGATATAGGTGGGTGGGTGAGTGAGCGGGTCAATTGGATCTCAGTACATTTAATTGATCAATACTCAACGTCTCATCGATATCTTTTTTGAACAGCACAAGCATTTTGGGGGCCTACGACTTATCGGGAACAGTTACAAACCGAACCAGTGGTTGTAAAAGAGGCCACCACCGTTAGTTCTCAAATGAGATGAAAAAGTTGTATTACTCGCAACCTTCTTCAAAATTTTACACATCTAACGAATGCAGATATCGAAAAATCAGAGCCCTCACCTGTAATGTCTCAAAATACAACATGATAACTCTCTCAACTTATTCAAATTATCACGAAAAGCTCCAACCCATTTCACCTACCAAAAAATTCATACCTCCCTCCACCCACTCTGTTCCAAGCTAGCCTTGCAAACGAAGTGCAAAAAAGGACGACTCATCATAAGAGCTCCTGCAAGTAAGTCATTATCAATTCATCGAGACACTCGTCGCTTCCACTCAGCTCTCTCATACACCCTGATCGTTCTTTTACTATCTAAGATACAAAAAATTATCCAAGAAGTAGAGAGTAAAAATATAGCCTCTCCAACATTGGCGCAACTTTACCAAACACCATCATATCTAACACCATAATATAGCATCTAACGTAACGAGAGCCTGACATCAAAAATATATGTCCAAGAAGCTACTGAAAGGGGACAAGTTACGCGTCTAAAAGTATATATAAGAACTATGAGTATAAACGTGATATTGTGGGAGGAAGAGGAGGAGGAAAAAGAAGAAGAAGCCTCGGTAATGCGGCTTCGGTCAAAGTTGCGAAAGTCTAAGAGAAAGAGAGAGAGAAAAAGAAGCCTGATGGCCGTTGACGAAGGGATGATATCGACAAGGCAAAAGGTCTGGCTATATAATGTACTTGTATAGATGTATATATGGTTTGGACACATTATATACTCCCCCGGAAAAATGTCGGATCAACCCCAAAGAAAAGAGAAAAGAGGCGGATGGACGGGTAAATGTATATGCGCAGAAGCAACGGATCGATTGGCCAATCGGTGAGCTCTCAGATGGGTTGCGCTGCGTTATGCTTTGTTCTTTGCTGATCAGGGATTGAGTTGGGGTTCTATGGCCTATGCGATAAAAAAATGATATTGTTTTTGAATTCTAATTCATAATGTGCATCATTTGTCTATAGAAATTTGAAATTGCACGTGGATTTTTGAAATTTTCTTAAATTTTGGATGTACTTATTTGCCAAGACTAATGACATTTACTCCAGTCTTTTGATTCGGAAATCAGAATGGTGGAAGAGTAGCGCAATTTCGTTGGACATTTTCTCAAAATTTCAAGGTAAATTGCTGATCTGGTTATTTTGATAGAAAATCATTTGCTTACTTTTCGAAATGATACTTTTCGCACCGAGTCATGCGGTTGCTACTCGCTTTTGAGCGATTTAATTTTGGCCCCATTCGCAGGTCATAGTCGAAATAATTACGAAGAAGTGAGGAACTCCATAAATGATTCGCAGAAAGTTCTTAATGTAAATATAGCCGCCGCGGCTATAAAAATGCGTATGCACTTCATTGCGTAATCTATTATTGTAGGCACATCGAAAAATTGAGTATTTTCGTTTTTTGCATGAAGTAATCCATTTATCATTACTCCAACCAAAAACACCGAGTTTAAATACAATTTTTGAGTTCTCGCATGCAAAAAAATACCTCCGCACTATGCTTGCAAGCCCAGTTTCGGGCATTGGAGAACATGTGTGTCACACTTCGCTCGACAAATAAACTCTTCTAGTGACCGAAATGAGCCAACGCGCTCAGTACGGAAATATATTATTGATAAAGGTCTCTGGTGTAACTGAAAAATCTTATGTACAAGTAAATAGGCCTTCACGCAAATTTTTTATTGCATCGCATTATATGTTTGAATCAGTTCATGCACAAAGAGAAAGTCAGTGAATGATGAAGTTTCTATACTGAAGGTGTTTTTTTTTTTTGTACGATCCGGCTCATTTACTTTGCAAACAGTGATACAGCCTGACTTGCCTATTTTCATTATTTTCACTCACATTCACATCATTTAATCCGGGAGCCCCATTGGGCAACATTATGGAGATCACTCGTTGATTTTTGCGCATTCTCATTCACTGAATCTGGCATTTGATGATGTGAAAAGAAAGGGAACCAAAAACTGTTATTGAGAAATTTTTGTGAAAAAATCAAAACATTCAGGCGTTTTTATGAATAAAAATCCCAAATATATTTTAAGACATTTGGAGTCAAAAAAGTTGTGTCAATTTTTCATGAAAATTCTCAGTTCTCCCGGAGAGAATGTTCAAAGCCTTGGAAATTGAAAATTGGACGAATCGGCTCTGTGAAATGCTGGAAATTATTTCGGGGGAGACTTTGCATTTTCGTGAAAATTTTATGAAGACTTTTTATTCTTTTTGCATAAGCAATGAATCATATTGTGATTATACACTATCATTATTTTGTTTTTCATATAAAATTCATCAAAAAAATGTGTTTTCACACCTTGTCATATTTTGCCAGTAATTCGAATGAAGATTCTTTACATTTTGATATCTCTACCTGGAGGCTATTTTTATCTCTTACGCAAAAATCAAATGCATAATGAGACTTTCTTAAATCTAAGTAGAACATACAAAAATCTGACATGTTGTCCACTAGATAATCAAGAGTTTGTGCCAATAGTAGAACACCTGTGCAAATGATATTTAAAACTCCGTTCTCTCAATTCCCAACGCAAATAAACAAAATAAGGCGCCAGCCTCGCACCAGGTGAACTTGATGTGTGAAAAAATACGTCGAGCTCAACATAATGTCTAATCAAATTACTAAGAATCAGAAATCGAGTATAGTCGATGCGAACGAAGCCCGTGTCCTAGATGTGCGCCTAAGGCATCCGGAAGGAGTTTTTGATGACGGATAACCTCACAGTATTTTACACAATACCGTTCGCATCTTGGAATCGCGTAATTGAGAGCTTTAGACCGTTATTGGAATTAGACACGTGGCCAATGTGTACATACTTAGGGAATCCTTATAGTGCTATGATTGCGCAAGTAGAACGGATTTTACGATGAAATTTTTTGATCAAAAGTCAGACGATGCCCTTTGTTTGTTTCTGTCTATATCAACACCTGCTTCTTTCTGAGTCACAGGCTGAAAATTCTTTGTCTGTATTGATTCTGTTTTGTACTTTGAAATATGATTTAGAATCAAAAAAAAAAATATAAGTGCTCTACTATTTTGTCCTCAACTGTCTTGAAAATCAATGTAGTTCGAATCTATGATGAGTAATATCACTACGAATGAATCTCATCCATCGTTGCTGGCCCCCAAATATGAACCTGGATTGATTAATTCTTCACCGCTAATACGAAATTTTTTCTACCGAATTTATAGAGCTTGAAAAATTCAAATCCGGATGAGTTCTTCATCTACAAAATAGACGAGTCCATGGATTTTGAACTTAGTTAGGAGTACAAGGCCCAAAAATGATATTATCATGACCTCCCACATACAAGTTTTTGCGACTAGAACTTTTCAAGATCAAAGTTATTGAAACAATACGCAATCAATAGAATTTCCACGATGAAAATCATGGAGGATTTGAGAATTTCGGACGAAGGATCACAATGAAAAATTTATTTCTATCGTATCATTCGAATTGAACGGTTTGAAACTTTTCAAACGTAATCCCTTGCAATTTATGGGAATGAGCGTATTGGATGATCTAAGTCATTAGCGCCGATAAACAGACAATAATGATATTTGAGTGGCCAAAATGACACGACTTTCTCATTTCAATATGTGTTTATCAAGATAGTCATTAAGACACATAGCAGCAGCAAAACTAATAATTTCAAATTTAAAAATAACGAAGCTTGAATTTTCAATCGTTTGTAACCCTGATTCTTCAAGATTATGTTCGAAACTCATATGGCTTTGGCCGTACATCGAGCACATGATTGCAAGTTAATTGTGCATTGTGAACCGAAAAATTTTCAGAGAATAAAAGGGCGTCCAGCCCTCAGTCTAATTAATCTTCTCGACCCAATACGATCGATACCCTCAAATAACCATTACGAATCATCAATTAGCAAGATTTCCCTGAAATTGTCACTGCCCATGAATACGAAGCAGACAAAACATAATCAGTCCGTATCGGCGTCAAATTTGAAAAATGAAACAGAATCTGACTTTTGACGCAACAGTACAAGATACTCGGACATTCAAAATCTCCTTTTCTAATAAAACCAGGAAATAAGAATTCCCATGCTCACCTCCAAGATTCAGGTATTACCTTTTCTCGTTGTCTACCGTTCAAGTTTGGCTAACGTACAGGGCTAGTTTTACCTGTACAAAGTATAACTAGCCATTTTGATTGATGGTCATAGGGTGGTCAAGGAGAACACAAGAAGTATAAAATCTCATAGAAAAAAGGAATTTATAAGGGGTGGATCATCGCTCATCGTCCATCGTCGTCTTCTGTTTGCCGCTCGTCACTTTCGCTCTGATGTACGTGTCTGTATTTCTATGTAATTTTAGTGACCCGTCCGGTCACATGATGTACATATACAACCCGATTGAATTAGATCCGTTAAAAGCTGGAATATAATGTTACTTTACTTATATCTCGGTACCATCATGACACAGGTCAGTAGTGTAATGGGAAGTCGAATCTTAGATCAAAAGATGCGCAACTATTCTTTTCTTTGGTATAATAGGTACGTTTATGTAATAGTCGTTCATGCACATTGGAAAAATTTCTATTACCGGATATGATAGTCTAGGAGGAGTTCAGATGAAGAAAGATGCAGAGTTTGACAAACTATTGTGGTGATTTTTACAACAAGATTTGAATTACGCGGCTTACAAGGCGAGGTTTCAATCATTGGTGAAAAATTCATTTGTAACTATTTGGTTTTTACTCATTTAGTAAGCAGTTTGATATTTTGCCGTATTTTACGACAAGTTTAGATGAACCGAATCGTACCGAATCCCCGAATGACTGACTTTTCTGATCTGAATAAAATTTAGGTAGACTAAAGGAGAAATATTTTATGCAATTACTAGGCTCAGATATTATATTAAAAGTTGTTTACTTGACAAATATTTGGATTAATGATATCTGAGATCAATATTTTTCAGCATAAAATTTTTAAACCCCAACTATTGCAATGGAAGCAATGAATATATACCTCTTGGTTTAGGCTGAAAAGCTTCATCTGCCCGAATTTTAAAATTGATTCATCGACAGGGCTACAGTGTTTTTGATTAATTCCGGCTGTCTTGCGACACGCGGATGGTCTTTCACCTAGTGTATGAAAAATAGTAGATTATGTACCCGAGTGCTACAATCGTGGATTTTCATGATGAGGGCTGCAAAGTTCGTTTGCAGCACGAGTTATGGAAAGCCGCGATTGTGGCACGAGGTGCATATTATTTTTTACAGTCGCCCGCAATGTGCTAGATTGTAGCTGGGCGGCTGTAAAGGAAAATGTACCTCGTGCATCAAAACAGCCTACAAAAAGCGAGGATAGTGTATGATATTTTTCAGCGCTCATGCGAATAAGTGCCAATTTTCTGTTGGCATCCAGGACCAAAAGTGGCGCTTTAGTCGCCATTTGCTAAAAAAAATGTATTTGTCTGTGGTTGTCCTCATAATCAACGCAGATATCATAACCTAAAATAAGGAACTGTTTAATCAAACTCAACATGAAATATTACATTGAATTTTTGACATCGAATAAATGCAATCAATTTCTTATTTTTTAAGTTTATGTTAGCAAACATTCTCATGAATTGTGTAACTATTTGTGGAAAATATTCGCACAAAGTCATGAATGTTTAAAAAAAGGAAGATCGAAAATCGAAACCTAGAATTCTAGATTCATTTAAATGAGAAACTTTTTCCCTAATCCAATGAATCGTATCCACCCCTCATCACCTTCAGTCAATGTCTAAGAAGGAAATGAATCCAAATTGATATCTCACTCTCAGCATCAGTAAATTTACCAAATGGAAGCAAGGAAACCGATCGTATGGAGGAAAAAAAACCTCTCGATGTATACAATCACACTTGAGGGATAATCAACCTGCCTTCTATATAAAAAAACAATTTGAAATAGATCATGAAAGTAGAATATTCTCACGTGTGGCATGTCAATTATACCCATGTACAACTACTGTTTACAATCTTCCCATGACCACAATGCTGAATTTTACGTACAGTCACTATTGCACGCCTACTAGAATACACCTTTTTTACATCCTCTCTACGTTTCACAATATTCACCATAACCTATAAGATCAAAGATCTAAGTGTCGAAAAAAATTCTTCCAAAACTCGCCATCAGCTGCAGCTCTGACCCCATCTATGTACTACCGGACCTTTAGAAAAAAATAACTCGATTCTCAGGTCCCCTTGCATCCCTTCCAATAAGCCAAGACCCACTTTTGCATGAGTATCTACCTCAAATGCATAAATACACGTGTATAATACTATATCGAGGGTTACGTAAAATTCGAATGCCGGATACATTTTTCCGGGAAACATCATCCGAATCGGACAATGGCCGTCCAGGTATATGCCCTATACACTTTGAATATGCATTACGATCGGGTGTATATATTGTGATGACCCTGGCCCCTCATCTTTTTTTTTCAGGGTCTCGAAAAATTGCGTATGTGGACTCAATAGTATGAGCTCCCCGGATTGGTGTTACATAAATGTATATAGAAGGGATGGACCTTTGAAAATGGATTCTCCGGTTTTGATGTCCTTTTTTATCTGAATGTATGAACGGTCTGCTACATGGTAAGATTTATATGTAGAGGTCAGAGTATACAATTTTCCTCTTGCTCTTTGTCCTTTTTTTGAATGAAGGCTACTGTGAAAAGTGATGCATTTGCAAGGTTAGAATTATCTATTTTAAAATTGAGTCTCCGAAATCATTCCGTTTCCTGAGGCGCCATTTTAAACTGTGGAGATTCTTTGATGGTACAGGTGACGCGTTTCTGTGTGAATATATGTGAGGGTAAATCAAAGTATGCCATTGGTTTATTTGAAATCAGTTCTGACACTTCACTGATTATGGTGGATTTTTTTTAAAAATACGATCGGTTTGAAGAATCTGCTCAGACAATAGTTTATTGGTCAGCTCTGAAGTAGGTAAGCCTGTCCGCACAGTGGGAAGAACCAGAAATTTTCTAGCTCAAAAGTTAAAAGGTTCAACCGAGTTCCTTTTGTGCTAAAAAAATTCTGATTCTTTCCACTATGAACCGGTTCTAACACAGACCAATGTTACTATGAGAGCCCATCTCCCCTGTCAATGACTCTGAAGAGAGTCGAAATGTTCCTGGGGTATTTTTTTGCGTACTAGAAGATTTTTCCATGTCGCGCATGCTCAACATTTTTTGCGCAGAAATGCAAAAATTCGTGAATGAGATTTTCATTCATTTCATAGATTAGCCCTTGAAAACCTTGTAGCTGATCCTGTGAGACCCACGATCTGCAAGTCACATTGCTAATACGAAAGGTAATGTTCCAATGCAGTAAGTATTTTGTCACATTGTCCCAAGCCCAAACTAATCTTTCTCCGTGATTGAACGGTGTTAAATAAATCCAGTTCATGAGGCCCCTGCAAATTTATAAAAGTATGATCGACCGCTTTTTCGAAATTTTGAAAGAGCATAATGTCTTCCACATTTTTTAATGGTGCATCGCAAACCGGGAAACTTTGGTCACTGAAAACTATTCAAACATTAAGTTTGGAACACCCTCGAATGGATCTCACCGGTGAAATTTGCTGCTATTGACAGTTTCTACAGACTCTGAAAATATCGATCCTGTAAAATCCATGAAATCTTGAAGGTTGTGAAGATTGATAACAACAAATTGGTGAAAAGGCAATCAAGATAGCTCTATGAGTGAGTAGAGCCCCGTATGATAGACTATCTAAGATCTGAATTATTACCAAAACAAATATAAAAACTTATTGGTACTGAGAGTGTCAGACGTAGTAATCGCGTAACGTCACCAAAAGTGTTCTTTATGGTCCAGTAATTGTAGTTTGTGGTATTGAGCTTGTTATTAGTGTAGACTTACTTCGGAAATACTTGAAAATCTTCAAATTGTATTCAATATTTGACATCCCTTGACATAATATTCCTACTCGGGGGATACACTAACGTAGGTTCTGCAGGATGTGTTCTGAAAAATTAATCGTCTGGATATGCTGAGCGATTCTGCGGTCATCGCGCCTCATTGGAACATCTGCGAGGATTAACTCACGAGGAAAAACTAGTTTTTATTCGTTTTCAGATGTTCTAGGATCTTAAGAGTTGAACAATTATTTTTCCATCTTTTGTGTGGGAAATGACTTTTCCGTACGGGTTTTTTATTCTTTCTCCCCCCTCCCCACCTTTGATGAAAAAATAGTATTCGACAACGAGACGGGGTGGTTTCCGCATTCTCGCGATAATGCCGACCCTCGGCTTCGGCTCGGCACGAAAATATCACTTGTTGTGCGGAAACCAACATTCCTGCCCTCGTATCAAAATGTATTTTTTGCGTTGGCCAGTTTTGTCAAGAGCCTTGTCGACATATAACGATATATAAGCAGTTCGTTTGAAATATCGAATATTAAGGTGAGTGTACCCAACTTGACCCCATTGAGCCATTTTCTCAACAACTCTGGCTCATTTCAACATTTTCCAACGTATCTTAGCTTAATGTGAAGTTAAAATTGAACTCTATAGAATGAGATAAGATATGATGGAAAATTTTGAAATGGGACAGAGTTGTGAAGTAAACCAGACTTGCATTTCTGATAGGGTGAATAATAAAGCAATTTAATACATCTTGTTTGAAACTCTGGTGAACCGATCGGATTTTGTAGCAGGATGTTCAAAATTTACAAAATTATCATGAAATTTATGATTTGACAGTTCCAATTTTGAGTCAAGGTCTCGTGCGTCACCATTGATTAACATAAATCCTAGTCAAGAATTATATGTGAGGGTTTCAGAATAGACAACAGTTTTCACTAGAACTTGGAAAAATTTTATGCGCCGAGGTGCTCAGGGTTATTTCGAGGGGAAACTCGAGATGGTGGAAGGCGACAACATGAAAATTTCTTGGGAGGATGGCACAGATTTGGACTACGACATCCACGTCAATCAGTCATCAATCGCATGCTGACATAGAAAAAACTGAAGGAGTCGACACATTTTGTCAGTTTATTAGCTTTGTTGAGCTTTGTTGCTAAACAGTTTTTCGGTTTCAAGGGAATATGGAAATTTTTCGATCATATTTTGTGCGCACTTCTTTTCTGTTCATTTGGTATATTTGACGATCAAAAAATTATCCATAAGAACTGAAAATTTGAAATCCACATTCTATCTTGCTTATGACGCTCATTAAAATTTCTTTTGTACTCCGATGGACGAAAGAGTTTTTGACCCACAGATTTTGTAATTTCATCCTCAGATGATTAAACAAAAGCTATACACGAGTTTGTGCGGTATAACTTTCACACATTTATTTAAATCCGGAAAAAATTTCTTATGCTCATGAATATTGGAATGTACGTTCCTCGTTATCATTTTTGCAAAAATGATCATTTCGATCAATCTCGAATTCAGTATGAACCTTAACGAATTGAATTTTTAATTGACGTTTATCTGATGTTGATCAATTTTCTTATCGCCGAAAAATTTATTCTCGGTTTTGGGTCAATACAAAACGGTATTCTGTTATTCATCAGTCTGAATCCCAAACTCGAATCGCAAAAATGAAGGTTCCAGTCTTCATCTGTTTTTTCTTGGTTTCTACATTTGCTGTAGTCTCAACAATTGCATCAGATCGAAATCCATCCGATCCATCAGGTATTACATCGAAAAAATATTTTCATTTGAAAAAATAAATGACAAAATTCCAGCTCATAAGTACCCGAATTCATTCGAGCTTATAATTTTTGTAAACTATTAGCCCTTCGTTTTCAGAGAAACTAGATTACATGGAATATGAATAATTTTTTCTTCTTTAGCTGGAACATCCTACAATTATTTCGCTCAAGAACCCGGCGAGAAAGATAAGCTCACTCTGCAATGTAAGCAAGTTTCAAAATTATTTTTTTATAAATCTACAGTATTTTCACGAATCATTTTCTTTCTGTTTAGCAATACTCACTACATGTTATTATGCTGGGAAACCAATCACTGAGTTTGAATGCAATAGAGTATGTCGCCGTACAGGTTACAAAAGAGGAAAATGTCGACAAGATATTTGCAGCTGTGACAATGGAGTAGTTAGTGAGAAGTCCACTAAATCAAACAAGGAGGTTGCAGAGTCAACTAAAAAAATAGTAATCGACAATACCTGGACCAATGACATTTATTCATTTGACAATTTTGCAATGCGAGGGAGGTAGCATTGATATTTTTGGAATGTGTAAAATTATTGTAGTGAGATTAGAACTGACTGAGAAAAAAAATTGAAATAAATTGAAGAAAAGTACACTTCTCAAGAAACAGCCCTGTAAGCATGGCTTCAAATATTTCCGGTCAAAATTCCCCGCGATGAGTTGAGTACAAATAAATCATACCAGTTTTTTTTCGCCTTTAGAGGTGTTATTTAAAAATAATATTGAAAATTTTCTAAAAATTCACAAAATTTTTTTCAATACATTTTTCATCAATAGAGAATTTAATCTGAAGACAGCTGGTGAGATTGAGATGAAGAAAATTTACAAGTGGTTTTGTACACAGCTTACTATGATCTCCAAGGGTACTCACACCAATTCAACTATTTCCTTCATGAATCTGTCAAAAGTCACGCGCCTACTGGACACTATAAAGACCACCTTTTCCTATCATCCATATCCTTCTAGCGCACGTTTCTAACAGTTCCTAAAAAAAAATCTGAAAGCTAGTCCAGCTGCGCATAATGTATAAAATTCTTAAATGAACCGTCCACTATTCGTATCCACCATTTTGTCCCTGCAAACGATGGGTTTTTTTGGGAGAAGACCTATATATGTTCAAGTGAAGGGTGGCACTGCCCATAAGCAGCATCAACCCCATATCCACATATATGACTACATTTATCTATCTATATATATATATCTGAAGTGGCCAAGGCGCGATTTATTGATCTCATAGCTTAGCCAATGACGAAATAGCCACGGTATCAACCATGCGTACCGGTCACTGTACACTCTTGACTAAAAAAAGGGAAGAATACAAGGCTTAGGCAAGTCCGAATCAGCACCCTTCTTCTATGCTAAGCTTTTTTCTCCTTAGTTTTCGAGAGAGTGAAAGAAAAAGAGCCGCCATTCTGAACTTTTTTTTTCTACCCTTCGGTTATATATAAAGTTTCGTATTCTAGAAGGTTTTGTATCAAGGGGTGGTGGTATAGGAAGGCGAGATTTTAGCCGGTTTCTATACGTTGTTTCAAGGATCGAAGTTTGCTGGGGAGACATTTTTTTTTTTTTTTCGTTGACCCTTGGTATTATAACATGGCGCTCGTGGCGTTGGATGGGGTTATGTGGCTTGACCATTGCAACTTCTTGAGTTCTTTCGATGGGGAGCTGATCCTTTGGTGGTTGAGAAAGTTTGTTGAAGAAGATTAGAACTTTGAGAAGCTTTATTTAGTGCGTGATTAGTTTTTTTTTTTCTGTTGAAGAGTTAATTGTCTTTATGGTGTCTGTTCTGAAAATTTCGGAGGGTGATGATTACCCATTTTATTACATAAAAATCTACATACGGAGTATCCCAAACCCGTTATGACTGATTTCTAGGAGTTGCACAGAAAATTGTAAAAAAATTCTGAAAAATATTAGAGTATCTAAAAATTGAGCTGATAGAAGAATTTCATCAAAATCTCTCACCTAATGCTCGATGAGAAAAGTCGAACAAAGTGATTGGAGATTTCGTAGTTAGTAATTTATAATATTTCAATTATTTTCGATTCAATTGGATTAACGAGTTTTTGAATGACCAAAAACTGAAATGTTTACGGCCCAATCAACTACACATTTAACTCAGAAACTAGTAAATCAATTCGTGTAGCTGCATCTTTGGGAACTTTAGATCGTAAAATTACCATTGAATTAATCCGGGTGTTATGATCATAGGTTATGATCAGGAAATTGCGTGATCAGATTGGGTTTACTTGGTGACATCACGTTCTTAACCTCTTGCTCCGGATGAACTCTATACTCCTGATCACGTAGTCTGGCTTAGTTTCCGGTCAGCCGTGAATAAGGCTCGCCCACTCCAATCCGGTGGTGGGTCGATTTCTCACCCGATCCGAAATGCGAACTTGATACTGCTTCTGACATCTTATACACTCATCTCTATTTTGCTTATAATGCATCTACTCATCAAACCGTCGATGTTCTCGTACAAATTTAGGTTCAGAAATCCTTATTCCTACCCTTTTATCGAAAATTCGTAAACTCTTTTATAAACATTTCATTGTATGGAACAGAGAATTTCTTCTTGTGACATTGAAACTAATTTTCTTTGACTTTTTTATAAGTTGAAACGTATCACAAACCAGAACTTTTTATGGGTGACTATACTCCCCCCCCCCCACCCACAGGATAACCACCCTCAAGATAATTCGGTGTGTTTTTTTCTAATTTCTATTCAAGGTTTTTCAGCCATTTCATTTCTTTTATTCATTCCATTAACCTCCGTTCTCTTTGGTAAATTTGCAGAAAAGTTTCCATTTCTAAATCCTTGAAAGGCAAGTTTCATCGGGTTGATATAAATCCTCCTGAATCTTCATATGGCCTTCACCAGGTTGTTTCAAATATTCAAACCCCATCAACTGCAATTTAGTTATTGCAAGCACTCCAGAACTCACAATTCAAATCTTTCAAAAATTTCATACCACAGCATTTTCACCTTCACAGATCGGTCACAAGCCAAAAGACAAAGACTTGTATAACTGCCGTGAACACGAGGGTCCTTGAATTTTGCGCTAACTCTGCAGTAGTACATATCTCTTCCACAGAAATATATATATAGTCGGAAGCTTTCAAGTTGAAAAAGAAGCCCACGGGCAGAGCTTTAGCTTGCGTTATTCAAAGAAGCCAGCAGGCGGACAAAAGACTGCCGAGCTTTTGCAATTTTTGTCACCCTTCGAGCTCTCCGCAACTGCCCCCTGCCATAGTCTTTACTTTCGACCCGACAAAGCATCAACGCTTATAATGCTCCCCCTTTTTTTTTCTTCTTCCCTTTCTCGCGCGTTCAGGACGCTCTTATCGCTTTGATTAGCCGTAGAAGTGGAGTCTGGTGCGACGAGATAACGCCCTTTATTTTAGGTTTCATATATATAGCAAACGGTAGCTTTCCTTTAGACTATGTCTCTGTGAACCACTCATTTTTAACGCAAATGCGCATTTAGAGAAAGAATGGGCTAACCAGAACTTGAAATTAACGACCTTTTCTCGTTTGCCCAAAAAATGATTTCTTAGTCTTTTGTATATTATCTTTGCCCTTTGGCTATTCTCGTCGGCCCTTAAATCATTATTTTACATAGAATGGGATTACGCTGCGTTTGAAGCTTGCTTTTGTTCTTGAGAATACTGCTCTGGCGTATTTTTTTGAGTTATTTAAGCAGAGATGTGAGCCGTTATCGATGAATAGATGAATAGTTTTTATGCAATTTTTCGATATTTGGGCGCTTACAAAATTGCATAAAATAGCATTCGCGCCTCACTCATGCATTCCTCGCTCCCGAATGATTATATTTCAACACTCGCCTGCGGCTCGGGCAGAAAACCAATTGCTCGTAGGCGAGCTAAAACCTCATAAAACTTGGTGCGCGCAATGTACTACTTCGAGTGCGCGAAAGTATCATCTTCGCGCTAATTTCTTACTTTCTCTCGCAGTTTGTCACAGTCGATACGGGTGTAAACCCTATATGTTGCATCTTCGTGATAATTCCGACGAGCAACTCATCAATCGAATGTGAAAAATAGTAAATTTCGATACAAGAGTGTTGAAACTGCATTTGTACTACTGTGCGTAAAAGTGCACCTTGCGGACGATTTGACTTCTACTCACAGTTTACCAGAAGGTATAATAGTTCGATACACGGAAGTAAAACCTATTTTTCACAGTTTTCCGATGTTTGGGTGCGTACAAAAGTGCAAAAAATAGTATTCGCTCCTCGTTCATGAGGTTCCCTGGTTCAAAGCGATTATTTCGACCTTCCCCTGAGGCTCAGGCCATAAAACAATCGCCCAGAAACGAGCTACAACCTCATGAACTCGATACAAAATCTACTAATATGCCCTTATATTGACACGCAATACTTATATTCTGTTCTGCAGAATAGTGAGCCGACTTTACTACTATTATCACCTGGAGTGCGAAAGCCAACTTCCACACTTTCGCATAGAAATCTAATATTTTTTTATGAGTTCTGCTAGCCCTACAGGGGTCACCTCGAGATTTTGCAAGGTCAGAACAAAATGACGAATTTCAACAACTCAGAACTATTATTTTGACATTACGGCAGAGTCACTGCCCCAGAGAAATTGATTTTGAATATTGGTAATATAGATATCCTGCAAAATTTGTTTTTTTTTTTTGGTAACCCATCAATCACTAGTTTGATCAGTCTATCAAATATCAAAAATATCACACTTTTTAAGAATTCAAAATCGATTAATTAATCGAACCCGGCTAAGAATTTTTCCGAAAAAATTTTCCAAAGAACCTGCGTGGAAAGGTCCAAAATTAACAGATATATGGGCGGCTCCGGATCAGAACGGTATAAGTCCATTTTTTCCATTTCTGGAAAATGCGCCTCAAAGTTTTGGTGATATGGAAAATTCGAGTTATCATCAGAAGTAAATATTCTTATTCTACCGTGTAGTGAGTGTGTTTTCATGCCATTTTTCGCGTGGGGCGTATTGATTTTCAATTGTTTACACTTTTTACATCTCATTTTGCAATAAAAAATGGACTTATATCGTTCTGATCCGGAAAATTTGTCGACTTTTTTTCCGGATCAGAACGGAGAAGATGCCTGAAAACATGATGCAAAATCAAATTTCTCTGCAAGCTCAGTGCCGATCTCTCTCACAACTACGCTTTTGGAACCATCACTAAGAAATTCGGCTCTTTCAATGACGATAAGAGATAAGAAAATGAGACTTCAGGGCTTCTAGAGAAAGATCCCAGGCCCATGGGAGTACTGACCCGAGGTTGTTCATTTTCGTAAGGGCTTGCCTGTGTCCAAATGCGTCAAAAGGAAGTGATCGGACGTCGGCCCACCTCCTTCGAAACCATTCGATGCAATCATTTGGACAACATAGCGAACCTAACTTGTAGTTTCTGAGAGTAGCTACGACTTCTAACTATGCATAAAAGCACGACAAATGAACGTGGAAGACCCAAAAGCGATATTATTGAGCGAGAACATGGACTTATACCGTTCTGATCCGGAAAACAAGTCGAAACTTTTTTCGGGACAAAAACGGTCGTGTCGCTTGTGATGCCTCAAAATGCGTTTCTACTTCCGAAGTTGTGCATACATGTTTTCACATGTATTTTCTATCGTTTCCCGTCAAAAACTCAATTTTCACCAAAATGGACTTATACCGTTCTGATCCGGAGCCGCCCATATATGCATGAAGAAGTAGTGGGCCACCCTTCCGCATCTTCCCTCGATAAGTCTTGGTTCTCGGGCAAACATTGCATGATTAAGCCGAGGGCAAGATATGAAGCTCCGAGTCGGAGTATCTAACTGTCTCTGTACTGTAATACTGATGGGGAGAGTGAGCTGAGCGAATATAACCCACAGGGTATCTCTTTCTACCCAACTTTCTTCCTACCCCCGCCCAGTCATTTATCCTCGTGACGAGAACTGACATCATCCCCTTCTCATATCGCACACGCGCAATTACGATTGAAGTGAAGGGCAAAAGGATCAGAATCAGTCGAATCGAGTGAGTAGTATTACATTCGCGTATGTTCCATCACCCTCTGCAATGAGTCTGGAGCGAAATTTTGGTCCTAGTAGACTGATGTGCTTTGAAGGTAACTGTTGAAGAGGCGCGTAAGTATCGCAGTAGAATTATAAGATAGTATGGTCTCAAGAGGGATGAACTCAAGATAGTGTGAGCATTAATTACTGTTATCGAACTCGTTCGTTCCCTCGTTGAACCGATAGATTACGCCAGCCGACAATTTGATAAAAATTCTTTTCCCCAAGAGGGCTGACCCAGAGATTGGTGCAAAATTTTGCTTTCAGTCAAAAAGTGCCATCAACTTTATTCGTACACCCTTAAAATGTTGAGTTATAGAATAAAATATCTTTCCTTCGGGCCTAACTAAATTGTTGACCTCGAAATCGCGAAGGGGGATGATTTTACAACCAAACATGCCTCTTGGAAAAATTCAGTTGATTGACTCCCGTAGGGCGAGTGTCAATTATCATCAGTCATCGCCGTGATGTGAATCTTCGATACACTGCCGTGCTCGAGCAATCGGGTCGACACTCGTGGTACAGTACTCGAGGTGACACTCGTAATCGAGAACTCAAGGTGACACTTGTGATTCAGTACTCGAGGTGGCACTCTTGGTCCAGTACTCAAGATGACACCCGTGATCCAAAACTCGAGGAGACACTCTTAGTCCAGTACTCAAGATGAGGATTGTGATCCAAAACTCGAGGAGACACTCTTAGTCCAGTACTCAAGATGAGGATTGTGATCCAAAACTCGAGGAGACACTCTTAGTCCAGCACTCAAGATGAGGATTGTGATCCAGTACCCAAGGTGACACTCTTGGTCTAGTACTCGAGGTAACACTCCTAGTCCAGTACTCAAGATGACACTTGTGATCCAGTACTCGAGGAGACACTCTTGGTCCAGCACTCAAGATGACACTTGTGATCCAGTACCCAAGGTGACACTCTTGGTCTAGTACTCAAGATGACACTTGTAATCCAGTACTCGAGGTGACATTCTTGGTCCAGCACTCAAGATGACACTTGTGATCCAGTACCCAAGGTGACACTCTTGGTCTAGTACTCGAGGTGACACTCTTGGTCCAGTACTCAAGATGACACTTGTAATCCAGTACTCGAGGAGACACTCTTGGTCCAGAACTCGAGATGACACACGTGCTCCAGTACTCGAGGTGACAGTCGTAGTCCAGTACTCGAGGCGACAACCGTGTGATCCAGTACTCGAGGTGACACTCTTGGTCCAGTACTCAAGATGACACTTGTAATCCAGTACTCGAGGTGACACTCTTGGTCCAGAACTCGAGATGACACACGTGCTCCAGTACTCGAGGTGACAGTCGTAGTCCAGTACTCGAGGCGACAACCGTGTGATCCAGTACTCGAGGTGACACTCTTGGTCCAGTACTCAAGATGACACTTGTAATCCAGTACTCGAGGTGACACTCTTGGTCCAGAACTCGAGATGACACACGTGCTCCAGTACTCGAGGTGACAGTCGTAGTCCAATAATCAAGGCGACACCCGTGATCCAGTACTTCGTCACTTTGAGAAATGGATTGCGAGAAGCAAGTTCAGTACTTGAATACGAGAGTCTCCTTGAGTACTGGGTCACGAGTGTCACCTTGAGTACAGGACCATGAGTGTCACTTCGCATACTGAACCACGAGTAACAATTCGAGTACTGAACCACGAGTGTCACCCAGAATTCTAGATCAAGAGTGTCACCTCGAACACCGCATCACGAGAGTCACCTCGAGTACTGAATCACAAGTGTCACCTCGAGTACTGGACCACGAGTGTCACCTCGAGTGCTCAAGCACGACAGTGTCTTCAAGATTCATACCAGAGCGATGACTGGTAACTCCCCTGTGCCCTACGGAAACCAATCAATCGAATCCTTCCAAAACGCATACTTGGACGTAAAAGTATCTCCTCTTTTCGATCCCTAGATCAAAAATTCAGTACGCAACGGAGAAAAAATATTTCATGAAATATTTCTGAGTTTTGAGGTTGTACCAGGAAAACTGATGGCATTTCGGACTCACAAGGAGAGGTCCAACCTTGCGGAACACGGATCTTGATGAAACTCTGGGAATCATCTTGTTTTGGTGAGAAATGAAGGTATCTCCAAGGGTTCAATCCTATGGACCTCCTATTTCGAGATAAAGTTATAGAGATTAGCATTGTTAGTCTATCTATATATACAATTTTTCAACATGGGCCTATATTGGCAATGCTGATCTCTAAAGCTGTATCTGAGAATAGGAGGCCCTTGGGATGACGCCCTTGCAAATACCTTCATTTTTCATCCAAACAAGATGATTCCCAGAGTTTCATCAAGATCCGTGTTGCGCAAGGTTGGACCTCCCCTTGTCAGCGCATGAGTTCCACGATCTCTGGTCTTCTCTTTCCGGGGTAGTGAACTTTTGCCGAGTTCATTTTCGACTTTGATAAATTTAGACGGTGCAATCTCGATTTCGAAATTAATCTGTTCGTGCCTCGGAAGATTGGAAAATCATCATTTCTCAGAGTTGACGGACAAATTCATTACATTCAATGGAAAATGACTCTATATGGACAACGAGATCTGAATAATGTATCTTGAAGATCATTACGAAGTATTCGGAATATATTCTAATGTTTCATAGATTGAATGCATGAATCGGGTATGCAATTTTCATCAAATTCATTGGATTTTATTATTACATAAATATTAACTTCCATCAAGGCCAATTCAGGATTCGCAAGATCAACATTCTAGTGAGGAAAACTTGAGTGAAAAAGTGTATTCATTTAGAAATCGATTGTCGCTCAAGAAAATTCTCAAACTATGTAGTGCGGATCAGTCTCGAATCTCTTTGAAATGATATCAATCAATTATTAAAAAAAAATTGTGATAAGAATGAGATATTATGAACAAATTTACATTGTAGAACAAACGGAAATGAATTTAAACCGTGAACTTCTTATTAGCGAGCACAAGCATTTCTTGAAAAGAAATGGCGGGTTGTCTGTAGAATGGTCATACCCTGCGTTATACATACAGCGATGTGAAGCACGATATCCTACGCTCAACCCTTTCACCCTTTCTCTTTCGTGACAGCCAATCATAGTTGAGCTCCACCTCCCTATGTGCTAACCTTCCTTATCTCATCCGCCTTGTGCACTCGACTGCTCATTGGCTTAAAATACTTGAATAAGAAAACAAAAGATTTTGTATACTAAAACCTGAGATTATGAGCTTTAATAAAAAAAAGTCTTACAAAATACGTAGTGAGGTCTCTCATAAATACACAGAATAGACATCTTTAACGATCAGTAACAGGTGACGCGATTTTTTTTTTTCAGAATGATAAGTTTATTGTGAAGGTCTGTTTGTCGAGTTATTTATATTGATCATTCATGGAAAATGTCCAGTCATGAATGGACTGATATGTGGATCAAATATTACCCATAAAATTCTGGAGGAAGATTCTATCAAACGCAAACGACCGCAAAGAAACCGTCCAAGTCCTGTCACGCTATCGATCAAATACGTCATAAGTATCAAGAAAATGCCACCGATGTACTGCAAACACACGAAGCCCGTCTAGGATACCTAAACACTCCAAAGTTCTTTTGCAGTACTAGGTGAGTACCAATAAGATGATAATTTGGTCCTTATAAATTCAGTACTGCAGATGAATCGTAATAGTTCTGTTATCTCATGGATAAAATGCGGGTGAAACAATGGAATGGTGCTGTTCAAGGATGGATTTGATACTTCATAATTTGAATGCCATGGAAAACCACACCAATTTTGCTATGCCCACAGAGTTTAGTGCTGCAGTTGGATCATATCAATGATCTTACTGGCATCATAAGAGAATTATTTAATCATAACAACTATCTCACTGATAGAGTCTCGCAAAAGTACTTATGAAGCGCGGGCAAAGTACTGCAAACGTATATTTTAGAACTCAGGAGCTTCTTTTGCTTCTTATTGAGCTTTTTAAACCCCAGGTCTCAAATTTTATCGTTAAAACTCTCAATAATAGCAAGTCTCATCATACGGCCAATACCGAACGAATGTTATTGCACGTGATACCCTGATATCAAGGCAACTCGAAATAGATTTTTCGATGGTAATCTTGATTTATGCAAGTCAATTTAGCTAATCATAGCAGTTTTTTATCTCACTAATTAAGTTCCGGAGAAGTACTGACGAAATGCGGGCGAAATTGGCAAAGGTACTATTCAAGTGTTCAAAGGCTGATTTGATACTAACATATACACATTGAATACTACGAAATAATCATATCGATCTTGCAATGCTTGCAAACTTTAAAGCTGCAGTTGAATCATAATAATTCTGTTATCGTAAGAGAATGCGGGGAAAATATTTCAAGAGGCTGATAGATATTTCATAAGTTGAATACCATGGAAAAGTCATACCAACCTTCTTAATTATTGATCAAGTACCGGAAAAGTACTGCAAAGATGTTCGTAAAGTACCGCAGAAGTACTGATTAAGTACTGATGAAATATTTCAAGTGATCAGACTGCTTTAGAGACTATTCATAATCAGAAGGCTAAAAACAACTTTGGGAGATTACTGCATAGGTGTACGTAACATAAACAAAACCCTGCTTAGATACTGGAAACAGACTCTAAAGATCCTACATTACATACATTTTTAGTAGAAAATTGCAGAGGATATGTGGCAAATGTCAATAGAGCACTGGTACCGATGAGGTGCCGTAATAGTACCGACAAAGTACCCATGAAGTACCGCGAGAATCTTATCGGGAACCCTTGAGATTTTTTTCGTTTCTGCATTTATCTTTCGAGGCTAATGATATTTCATCAATTTTGTGACTTATTTGGGAGTTATTAGTCGTAGCCGTATGAATCATGAAAGAATGGATTGGTGGGTAGGTTAGTGAGATGTCGGGTGAATAGATGGTCTGGGACTTTCTGGACCGGTTTGGATCCGTGTGAATGAAATGGTTTGGAACGGCTTGGAATGCTCCGGTCTAGGCATGGGCTGAGCTGGCTAAGATATGATACGTGGCCAGGTGGGTTGTAGGTGGGGGGTGCGGAATATTATGGGTCGGACGTTTGGGTGGACAAGTTGATGAGTGGGATGGTGGTTGGGTATTACTACCAGTGAAACCAGTCGATCAAAATGTCATTTTTCCCAATTTCATATGGAACTTATTTTCAATGCCATCAATTGATCATTACCCACCATTTTACTAACACCATTTTTGAGCTATCCAAAAGTATTTAAGGGGTCTCTGACTCATCAAGAACATTTACAAGCCCGGGAAGTAGTAGCAAAAGAGGCAATAACGCTAGTATAATATGGAAGGTAGTTAATATTAATCATGTTAAAAAGGGGGAAAGTCACCATATAAAAATAAAGCACTTGAGATAGAATACTCCATTGTATACGAAGTGGTAACCTCTTCACAAAAAAATTATTAATATGTATTTGAAGCAGAGTCGACACTGCACATGCACTCCGAAAGTTCACTCGTTGTACCTCATTCTGTTAGACAAAATCTTGATTGAAAAAATTTACTCCATTTAAGGGCATGTGAAAGCCAACTTTTACCGACGACCCTAACCATTGACAAATCGATTTTTCTCTCGAGTTCTACGGTGAATCTCAAAAAAGTGATTCCAAGTATGGAGGCTTTAGAATCAGATCTATCATTCAAAAAAAGAATCGAGTTGATCGGTTGAATATTGCCTTCAAACTTTGGTTTCGAAGTTGACCATTGCCTGAAAAAATACTCACACACCTGACTTCGAAACCAAAGTTTGAAGGCAATATTCAACCGATCAACTCGATTCTTTTTTTGAATGATAGATCGCATCCGAAAGCTTCCATACTTGGAAGTACTTTTTCCGAGATCGTCCTCAAATAGTTCAGAAAATGATCAGAAGTATGACTTTTCCGAAGGCCCATGAGCTGTGATTTTGGCTGAGTCGAGGCAAGGTTGGGTTAGGTCCTCTACCGCCCACACCAGCTGTTGTTAGTTTTGAATGAACGGTGATGGACTGTCGTGAGTTGTCGCGCGGTACTTATATATTTGACTTGCACATAATAATAATCAGGAACAGAAAATTCATTCGTTGGAAAATTTTATGAAAAATAGTAATAACTTTGTTCATATCTGAGGAGAACCAATCCAAGTATTGACAATCTGAGTGACAATCCTGTTTCTTGAGGCAATTACTTGCTCCTTGATTTGAAAAGCAGTGAATATATAAGAGTGACAGTGATAATCATTCTGAGCCTTGGAGTGACTCAATAATTAACAATAATAGTAAGCAACGAGGCAATGCTTTATTGATATTGACATCCAAATCTAAGCCTTTCGAGGTATGAAATTGTCTTTCGTGGACATCAGAAATCTTTATACAGAATGTGGAGTTAGCATTACCCAAGATATAGATGAAGTTATGTACTTAAAAACAGATCAGAGGAGGAACCAGTTGATCGATGAACTGAGAGGAAAAGCATGCATCCACCAAACTTGCAAAAAATGCTATACATGAGATAGCTCATCAGAAAGGTTTACAACCTTTCGGTCTCACCAAACTCTATCTATTTGTGCTAAGAATATGTGTTGATGCAGCTCAGAATGTTCCTGTGATGTCGAGGCCTTCGGATGATTTCAGAGCAAACTAATGATTCTGTTTTGATGTTTCAACTACAATATGTCTAAATACTCGGTGAAAATAGCAAGCACGGGTAAGTCTTAGAGCAGAAGTAAATATTTGGAAATTGCAATAAGCTTCAATTTGTATCTACTAAAATCTCTATACTATAGAGGGGTGAATCAAACATTCATTCATTTAGATCTATTGAGAATTAGAGCTTAATCGTGGAAATTTTGTGACTTGAGTTGAAAAGTCACAAGGTGGATTTCACTCTACAAAGAATGAAAGTGATGAAATTGAGTATCTTATTGTCATGAGTTGACCTCTGAAACATATTTGATTGATCTCACCATGCTACTGAAGGTTTCAACTAGAATATCTTGAAATTACCTAGATCAAATGGCGCACCCGGGTGACTCTTAGAGCAAAAGTAAATGAGTGGCCATTGCTATGAGCTCCAATTTTTGTCTGCTGATATCCCTGTATTTTAGAGGGGTGATTTCATATTCACTTTTTTTAATCTATTGAGAATTGGCTTTAGTTGTGGAGTTTTTGTGACTTGAAATTGAAAAGTTACTTGGTAAATTCCATTATACAAAGAATGTAGTGATGAAATTGAGATTCTTTTTGCCAGGAGTTGACCTCTGAATCATGTTTAATTGATTTCACCATCCTACTCCAGGTTCCAACTAGAATATCTTGGAATCACCTGGTCCAAATGGAGCGCCCGGGTGAATTTTAGAGCAAAAGTGAATTAGTGGACATTGCAGTGAGCTCCAATTTGTGTCTCCTGAGGTCCCTGTATTTTAGAGGAATGATTTCATATTCATTTGCTTCAATCTGTTGAAATTTGGCCCAGTTGTGGAACTTTTTTGACTTGGAATTGGAAACTCATAAATTCCATTATACCATGAATTCATTGGTGGAATTCAGAATCTCATTCTTAGTTGTGTGCCTTCATATTAACTCTGATCAATCTCATCATTCTTTTCAAGGTATCAACATGAATACCCTAAGATATTTGTTCAGAATAGCTCGCTTGAGTGACTTCGAGAGCAAAAGCTGATCTTGAGTATGCCACGAGCTCCCAATTATGTCTGTTGAGATCTTTGTATTCGAGAGGTGAGATTTCATCTTCATTTCAAGGTATGTCATGAATGTATGTACTCCAATGTCTACATAGCTTCTATCTGTATTTACCAATTTCTAGCTGTTTGATATAAATCATGAACTTTGGATACTAAAATTTTTGGAACAGGTTAACTTTGTGGAGTTGCTTCGCATGAAATTCTGGGATTGTTCTGAGTCCCAAATAGAGTCAAATTTGTGTCTACAATCTGAATGGATGCCATAACATGAATAGTGATACTATCACAATGAATCCTTTTAGGTACAGCGATAACATGAATACATGACTTTGGCCATATAAGAGGCAGCGATGTGTCAGAATCACTACACATTTGAACAGGTTTTCTCTTCTTGGAACTGACAAAACAGCTCAAGAGTGTGTAGAGATGTGCATTCGAGTAATTGCTTAGAAAAAGTTACCGAGGAAGATATTCCTGCAGAAACCACTTCACTAAAAATGAATACACATAGTACAAAAATGTGTACACACACATAGTACAAAAATGTGTTTTCAAGAGTAAAAGTGATGGTTCAACAAAAAAGCCACATAAAAAATATACTTGAATGCAAGTATATACAAAAAAATGTGAGCCCAGCAGAATTATCACTAGATGTCACATAAAAAATATACTTGACAGTATATAAAAAATGTGATTAGGAACCTTCATTTTTTACATCAATAACTCATCATCAGTGTACCTAGCAGATAGCTATTTAGTCATGAATCTACGTATGCATCAATAAGCATGACGCAGTTATTATGACGCAGAGGAAGGGGGGAGGATTCACACCACCCCTCCCCACCCTTATAATATATTCATATATGGAACATCTAACCCAACCTCCCTTACCCTTAGTACGGTCCGCTCGGTCGGTAAAAGTC
Organism: Eretmocerus hayati; assembly: GCA_029851415.1. Classification (NCBI taxonomy): domain Eukaryota; kingdom Metazoa; phylum Arthropoda; class Insecta; order Hymenoptera; family Aphelinidae; genus Eretmocerus; species Eretmocerus hayati. The sequence continues at coordinate 110,403,431 of CM056744.1, forward strand.
GGCTTTCACATGCCCTTAATTTTTCTGGCTTTATAAAACATGATAAACATCTCAAAACTGCCTCTACTTTGATCTTCAAGAAAATCACCTACTACCCATCTTCACTAAATATACCTCCACTCATCGCAGTCACCCAATCCCTTTCCAATAACCAAATACACACACAATAATCCTCATCGTGCAATTTTTCTTTTGCGCACTACGTCAAGCGCGTATATCAACCTGAATCCCAACCCTTACTCACCATCTTCATCTCTTCATAATAACCTCATATCCAACCACCAATAACCAGATCAAAATATCATATGCCAACCAAACGTATGAATCTACTCTCTTGATGCATAATTAAAGATCGCGCATCATCGCGACCCTGTATACACCACTTGAGTATAACCTCAGGTTGAAAATCGCAATATATACAGAAGCCCTTACTCAACTGCTTCAATGTACATATGTACATAAAAAAAAAGAGGAAGGGTCTAACTTGCTGGAAGAGGCAAATGATTTATAATGTCACGAGTTAAAACTTTGCTCGCTTGAATCTTTTGAATTTTTAATGCTATACGCTTGTATGTGTACTTATGAGTTTGAGTGTATAAGTGTATAGGGTGAGCGCAAATTGTGAGCTTAAATAATTGAAGAGGCCATCCACGATGCATCAGTCGTTCTTTGGTCTGAGCATTCAGCGACGAAAGACCTTCATTATTATTATCCGAGCAAGAGATCGACCCCTCGACGGTAACGTCGTCGTCGTCGTGGAATCATGCTGAATTTTTTATCAGGATAAGGTAGAAGAGTACAAGGCATGAGATTTCACTTGTAACAAGAAAAAATGTTTATGATATGAATTTTACTAGAAATGTTAGACAATGATTTTTTTAGCATAGGGCGACTAAAGCGCAACTTTTACTCCCGGCTGCGAACATAAAATTGGCGTTTATTCGCCCTAATGCGAAAAAATAGCATACTTCCCTCGCTCGGCAGGCTGTTGTAAGGCACGGGGAATATTTTCCCCTCGTTGCACTCGGGGAAAAACCACCCCCGTGCCCCAAAACAGCCTAGCCTCGCATCGGGAGTATTATACTATTATTTGACGTAGTAAAAAACTGGCAGGATTTTGGGAAAAATGAGACTCTGATCGTGACAATAAAGACAGAAATACAGGTTTCAATTTTTTTGACATTTCTGTGACTTTTAATCAACGATTTGAAGGGTTGACATACGACCCACAAACCTGTCAACCTCGTAGACTCCCGAATGACTAACCGATCCACCGGCCTCCGATCTATCTTATGACCTCCCGACCTGCCGGATTACTCCCCGATCCACTCTGACACATGACCATAACCCTTCGACCTGGTGAACCTCCGAATGACCAAGAAACCCACCGATTTACTAACCTGTCATCCGCCAGCCTATCGATCTGCCAAAAGACCGACCGACTCATAGACCTATTGATCTGCCACATGGCCCCACAGACCCATCGACCTGCTTACCTGAAATATGACCTCACAGCCTGTCAACCTACTGAGCTTCTACGTGAAAACACCAACCGCTGACCTAAAATATGATTCACAGAACTACTATTAACCTGCCGTTGACCTGCTATGACCCGTTGACGTGCTATGAACCGTTGACCTGCTATGTGACCTAGTGACAGATGTGGTAGACGGAGAGGTTGATGGTTGGGTAGGTGATCCGTCAGGTCTGCAGATCGGTGGATTATATGGCTATATATTAGATTAGTAGGTCGTTAGGTCTATGAGTCATTATCGGAAGGTCTCCAGAACGGCAGATTGGTGACCCATGTGGCAGATGAACGAGCAGATGAATAAGGCAATGTGCCGGTAGGTCATCTGTCAGGTCCATGGGTTGGCGGGTCATATGGCATGTCAGTACTTCGGTAGGTGTGTTGACCAACCGGGAGGTCACCAAGGTAACGAGTTGGTAGATCATGTAACAGATGAATACGTTGGTAGGTAAGTAGGTCATCCATCAGGTTGGCGAGTTGGCGGGTCATATGACAGGTCCCATCCGAAAGGTCACCAAATATGTCTATCCAGGTTGGTGAATCATGTAGCAGGTGGCCAAAAAAATTGGTCACATTTCTATCAGGGTAGGTCATCTGACATACAGGGTGCGTCTGTCAAACCAACGGGGTGGGAAAGTCATCTCCTTACCAAGTGCTTACTTGGATCACTGTGGGGCTTTTCAAAGATCACTCAAAATGTTACAATAACACATAATTGGGACTAAAATTTCGTGCTCTCCTTGAATTTAATGTCGAAATTTCCGGCATCGAACTAAAACTAAAGTAATTGTCAATATCTCAGGTTTGTGTAACAGCTGATAAAATAGCTTCAGTTTTGTGTTCAGTGGCCTAAATCGATTTTCAGCATTTTCCCCCTGTTTACCTCATTTTGCCCTTCAATATCTCCATAAAACGATGTAATCGGTAAAAACCGACACCGTTTTCGGAATCAGTAGCTGAAAAGACCTAGAGGTGAGGGCTAGTTCATACCTTCTTTTCTAATTTCGCCGAGCTGTGTTATCGTGGCCAACTTCTCCATCACTTGAATATAGCAATCCTGGTTACACTTTTTCTTTTTCATAACACGAATACCGTAAAGATGGCAGTAATTTGGAGACTCAAGATAACAGGACTTTTTCTGTGCAACAATGTAGATACTTTTTCTAGCTGAACAAAAATCCTGCATACAGTTTACAGTAGCGGCATAATCATTCTCTTGATACAAAAGTGCGGTCATTTAATTTATAGACAGATTTTCAAGCTTGACAATTCTCCAGTTACCAAACCCGGTCTAAATTCAAATCCGATTAGATGTAAATGCCATTCATTTTCGACAGTTGATCAAATAGGTCATTTTGTTCAAACAAATTTCAGGATATCCGACAAAAAACAAGAAATGTCGGATTTGTAATCGTTCTTGAGAAAATCTTGAAGATTAAAATCGTGCTCGAAATTCAAAGGCGTGTTCGTCATCGCTCGCCACTCTCTGATATTTGTTCTCGCATAATAAATTTGAAAATATGTGCTTGGGTGTGATGAGATTATAATATTCAGTCTCTTATCTTTAAACTCAAACTCGATTATGCACCGTGGGATCTCATGTGCAATAATGATGATGCAAATATATGGTGAGTATAGGTGAGGAGAATTTACCCAAACTGCTTAAAGTACGAGAAAATAATTTGATCGATCCCCACTCAATTTCATTCCAAATAACTGTGCAAACCAATGGATCCGTAAGAGATGAGATCCCTCAGGTTATTCATAATCCTTGTTTTCCAAGCCATCTCTACAAATATAGCGGTAGTACCGTTCAACAGTGAGCATTCAGATTACTAAAATTTTTAATGAAAACATGGTAAATTTTACGCAGAGCTGAGACTTGAAAAAATTCTTTTCTCGGTGAATTCGTTCTCACCCTAACATTATATGAGACTACTTTCAATTCCAGTACGATTGGAGGAGAGACAATGTTCCCATCGGATAATGAGTGAGTCAAAATTCATTCTCTACAACTTCAAACCTTAATTTGAAATTTCGTCCTTCTATCATCGCAATGCATCACAATACTCAACAGTTTTGGAAGAAAATTATGTAAAGTGAATTTCGATGGTACTGGTTTGATTCTGTCAACACAACCTACTCCTTTCCTCGTCATGGAATTTATAAAGGGAATATTTTTGTTATATGAAAAATTTCTCAAAATTCTTAATGGTAGACTTCCTAGTAGGATAGAGTTCCACAGTAATCTTGATTTGTCAAGAATTGGCATGTAACAAATGAAGCGAAGGTCAAGTTTTTGAAAAAGACCAGTGCTCATCAATCGTCTACACAAGAACTAATTTTCTCGAACTTTCATATTTGGAACTTTGTAGAATTTTCGTTTTGGTCTTTCAGGTCTGCTTCGGTTACAGTTTGAAAATGTCTCACTTTTGACAACTTTTGGGCTTGTATCGTCCTATGCTATTCTTGTGGGTAAAAAAATCATCAAGAAAATCACTGATACATAAAAATTTGAGCTCATACGAACCTTCAAACACGAGTCATTTCCAAGTTAATATTTCTATGAGTAACCCATACACAAAAAAATCTGTCATAACCGTCAAATTGGGTAACTTTGGCACCCGTGGGGTAACTTTTGTACACCCTTAAAAGGCTTGTCTCGCGTTCCAGGAGCAACGAATAGGATTCCATAGTATCACAGAATTTGATTGAAGTGCTGTAAAATTAACTGAATTGTTCCCTGAGCGTTGTACAAGACTTTTGAAGGTGTACCAAAAGTACCCCACGTGTACCAACGTTATCCAATTGGACGATATTGCAAAAGAATGCACGCTAGTCCAATATGTGACAGAAATCCACAAACTGCATTTGATCGTTATTAAAATATATCACCTCTTTGCTTCATTCATGACTTTGTTTTATCACAGATGCAGAGCAAGATTTTTGTTTATGGGACGGTATATGGCTCCATCATTTATGCGCTTACATGTGTTTTCATGAAGGATGGATTGGAGGCCAATGTGACGGGCTTTTATGTCAGTGTCATCGCATTCCTCGAATAAATAATAAGAAATGAATAACTCTACTGATGGATATCAATGTTTCCTAGAGAACAATCAGTCCATGTGTATCACGAAAGGATCATTATTTTATTGAATCATTTGCCCCTGTAGAAATTGCTCTGAGAAACTAATTGAGGTACAACATTCTTTGCAAATCTTCGCGGAAAAAATCCGAGAGTCTCGCTCCTGCTAAGCATTATGGTTTTCGGCTTAGAACTTAGAAATATAATGCTGTTTCTCTAATCAGAGTTTGTTCCTGGAGTGAAAAAATTGCCGAGAATGGAAAAATTAGAATTTGAAGAACATTTACTTTTTTATTTTTCTCTCTCTCTCATAAACCTTTATTTGAGACCCCATTGATGTTCCATTATGTTCCTCGTAACAAAAGATATTCATCATAATTTTTCTAATTTTTCTCTTCTGCAACCTTGGGGATATCAAATTTCCAAAATTTTGATTCTTCTTTCACCCTAATATCTATTATGCAACAGCATTCGACAAAGCGATATCGAGAAGAAGCTCGATTGGAAAATTTTGGGCGCGTGGCAGATGCGCGTGTCCTCGCTTCTTTTTTCACAATAATGTCCATCAGATCGGACATTACAAATGCTCCAGTAGAAGCTCTTTCTTTTGAGTTTTTTTAGCACGCTTTAGATCGACCGAGGTTTTTTTTCGTTCAGAATTTCGAAGGTATACGTGATACATACACTTTTTACATTTGAATGATTTCTATTTAGGGGTGAAGAGGGTTTGACTGGACACACCGGTGTTATGTAGTTTTTAGCTGTTAAATATACTTATAGAGTTTTGAAGAAGTTATAAAAAAGATATAATAAGTGCAATCGGTTGAATTGAAATGCAAGATTTCGTTGTAATAAGATTTTGGTTTTGTAGAGGGGCTCTAGAACACAGACTTTGATTGAACTGTTGAAATTATCTTGATTTGATATGAGTCGAAGGTATCTCGAAGCTTGTAATTTAATTAAACAAGTTTCCTGATGTACTTACTGAGATACAACTAAAAGCAGTTTTATTGATTCCCTTACGATAGATTTCATCAGCAGAAATGATTTCATTAGAATAATTTTTATATCTCCATGTGTATCAAAAATTATGCTTATTCATAAAGATAAAATAGTAATCTCGATAGATGGATTTAATTACGAAAATTTTTGTAAGATCTAGTCATCTAGACTTCTATCTCTCACCAAAGCATGAGATGATATACTCAAATATTTTGATGATCACAATGAAATTATGCACTCAAATATTTTGTACAAAATCTGTCTTTCAAAAATCTGACGCTTTCTTGATTAATTCAACTTCATACATGATGCAATGTGTCAGACGAGTGTTTTCGTGTTTCAATGTCGTAGTTATATGAGATCTATCCAATTTAACAGTTTGATCATTTCTATGTCAAGTTTTATGGGCTTATCTGAGAATTTTCAATTATTATCATCAGCCTAAGTCATACTTCCTCTTTTACAGGTATTATCTGTCTTATCCAACTAAAATGGTCTACGCAATTCATATCAACACAATAATTCAACTTAATAACACGAAACAACTTCGGATCCAAAATTCTATTTGAAACTTTATTCTCTCACTAAAACATAAAACTGCCGAATAAAAATATTTGAATATACAATTTAGAAAATGAGTTAATTTTGAAAAATGCGCAAGCATGATTATATTTTCAATCGAATGAATTAGGATAAAATAATGAGGTTATTATTTCTAACCATCTTCATTTTTAACATCAATTCTAAAATATGCAAAACAATGTGAATGAAAGTAAAATAGTTATAAACACTAAGAAAAAGTCTGTAGACAGTAAAATCTTAAGCAATTTACATCAAATATTCGTACCCGTGTGAAATCCAATAATGACCAAACGACGTCTGGCCATGAAATTATATACCAATGATTAAAGAAATGTAATTGAGTAAGCCAATCAATTTTCATCAGTCTTCTCGTTTACAACATTTTTTGTCACACTTGTTTCCTCTTTTTTAACCTGAAAAAAATCATTCTATAATTAATTTTATCAATCACACGAGGATCACGAATTCAATCATCTGTTTGCAAGATATATTTTAAGGTCTAAAATCAATATTGTCATTCTTAGGGGACTGGATAAGCAATCGGACATTTTTAAATCACATGTCCATATGTGTACACTGGAAAAAAAATATTGAAATTCATCACGTTTTTCAGTACGATTTTGTTGAATATTCAATAAAATTCGAACTGAATCATTGATTCAATACAAAATCGTCTGAATTTTCAATAAATCTTGTCTAAAATCGGATTCAATACGAAGTTTCATGACTTTAAGGACGATGATTGATGATTTCCAAAAGAACGTACTGAACATTCAATAACCTCAACAACTTTCCATTAAATTCGTATTGAAAAGGACACTCAAGTCACAAATACTCTGATTTCTAATACAATCATTATTTAAATCCTCCGGAGAATCGAAATTCTTACGCTTATCTGTTGTATCTTTCTGTTAGATACATCATAGGATGGTAATTCGTAACGGTCGCAGATATAGTCTAAAGTAGTATAGCTCTATAACATTTTCATTTCCATGTAGTACCTATTTGAAAAACTATTCGGCAATGAGCACTCGAAGTTCTCCGTGTACGGCATTTGGGAAATTCTGTAATAGTTCTGAATCGTTTGCAGAAAACATCCCCAAAACTTGCACAAGTCAAGTGATGTATAATTCAAGTATAGAATTCATCTTCATCTCATTGTGTGACTCCGAGAATTTTCCTCGGAAAAGCTATTGCTTTTCATTACATGCTCAGTCAAAGGATTCTCACTCAAAATGTGGCAAAAATGCGAGAAAATTTTTGCATCGATGGCGTGTTTTGCAATTGTTTATGACAATTTGTTAATAATAATTCTTGGCAACTATTTAACACTCTACACACTTGCAAATTGTATTGAGTTGAATTACTTACGAGTCATCAAGTTTCATTCACAAGAAGCCAAAACGGCACAAAAACCTTGGTGTACACACGCATTTAGGTAATACAGGCCTTTCGAGACCGTCCTAGATATCTGTTACAGCAGCGCAGTGGTCATGCCTCCAGACTACAAACCGAAGGTTCTCTGGTTCAAACCCCATCACGGACAAAATTGCAAAATCAAATACGTTTTTTCTCAGCACTATTGATAGGGTATCATCCTCACATGGATGGGTGTTGAAGTTCGGATAGTCTAAGCCAAGAATTATTTTTTTTAACATTAAAAACTTTCATTTTACTAACGTTTAGAATATTCAAGATGCTGATATTGAATATTCAATATTAGTTATTGCCTTTCAATAGCTCTTGCTGAAAAATGATTCAATACCACGTATTGAATACTCAATACACCCTTGTGAAAAAATTTACAATACGATCGTACTGAAAAACGAGGAGGAATTTTTTCCAGTGTATATCATAAGGTATTAATTTCTAGAGTATTTGTTAAATTGATGAAATGCTTCTATTGTTGTTCATTTTCAACGATCAAGACCGTAAACCACAGATAACAAAACATCTTTAATTATAATTCCTTAAAATTTATATTTTCGTCTTGGAAGCATCGAAAAACGTATTTCTGACATTCGGGATATGTTATCTTGATAAAAATAGGTGTAAGAAAGGCAAAATTGGGATGTTCATCAATTTTTAGTTTTTAACTTTTTTTCTTGCTTGCAATCGAAATATTTTGTCTCGGGCTCTGATTTGATTCAATTCTTGTATAAGTAGAAACTTGTGATTTTTTTTATTCTTTTCTAACGTCTACAAAAGAAATAATAAACCGACTATTGGAAATAGATAAAGAAAAATTTGTCCATTATAATGGACAAAGTTTTAATAGAAATTTATGACGGATGAAAAAACAGTATCTCGAGCAATATTTCTTATTCTTATGATAGCGAAAATCCAAAATGAAAGAAAGATAAAAATCACTTTTATTAATAACAAAGCCAATCATTGAAGGATTTATGTCAGTGAATCAGGAACCAGTATAAATCTTCATGATAATTTTTGCATTTTATACAAAGTTAATTTTTCTCTTGAGAACATAAATGTGTTTTTCCACTACTCTAGAACTTGCGCCATTTGATGAAAATATTTTTGAATGGAGATCTAAGTTTAAAATCTAACTTTCGGGGAATAATGAAATTGAAAAAGAGATATTACCTCTAAATTTTGCTGTTCGTGGTCATCAATGTCAACGTGACCATCAGCACCGATGCATAATTCTTGAAGTCTTCGGCGATGCAGCTCTGAATCTGTATGTTTTTTGAAAGCTTCCTTGAAGTTCTTATCAGATGAAACTTCTCCCCAAAAACCATTTTTCAATTCTGTATTGAAAAATACTTCTTTGCAGGCCATACAATTTAAAATTAGGGACCGGCAATCGGAGCTTAACGTTTTTTCAATTAGTAATGATTGGTATAAAAGGTAGTCATTCTCCGAATCACTTTCTTCAATCACTTCTAAGCTTTCCGCTGAAAAAAAAAATTCTTTATATGGCCAAAACTTGAATCTTATCAACAAGATGGAAAAAATTGAGATTTACGAAAAATCCATTTGTCACATATTCGTGCAAAAATTTCATATTATACTGAAATCTGCACAAAGAAAAAGAGTAATACTTACGAAATTCAGCTGAATCATTTCTTGACGATGTATGAGCTCGAGGAGTTTCTGATATATCACTATCGATGGTCTCATTGTTGGTATTACAGGCTGTTTCTGCCGCAGCAGAAGCGGCACTAATAGATCGACGATGATGATTGTTGTTTGAAGCACCTGCAGCAGCACTTCCTTGTCTCTCATTCGTCGATCCATTATCCGTTATGTTAACTCGAGGAGTAGCAAATCTGAAAATTTGTTTTGCCTCATATTCGTTTTGGTTACGTACAAGCACATAAAAGTACATCACATACATATTTCATACAAAAAAAAGTCGAGAAAAAATCTATACCGCGATTGGATTTGATATAAAGTTTGCATCCATGGATAAGAATTAATAGTAACAGTAAATTTCATGATAAACAACTAAAATTACTACAAATTGGTAAAAACAAGCGTTAATATTTGTACATTTAAAATATCCTGAGCAGTTTTATTTTATACACGAAAGCCGAAAGCCAAAAACACACAGACACACATGGATACATCCACACATTCGTTATGGATTAAACATATCGGCTTACCCCATCAAGCTATGCTCATTTATAGTGAAAGATCCTTCGAAAATGCAATTTTTAAAAACATGACGGGGTGACATGATGAACACACGGATAGATTCTCCAACTTGAGCTCAAGAAATGTAAGATTTGTTCATCAGCTTCAATCGAGTAGATACACAACAAGTTATATGGAGTACGCCGTTGATTTTCCCCCAAAATACGATTTTAGAAGTTCGTCTGGTATGTTTACTCTTGCACAGCAGATTCTTAACTGAACGAGGTCGAAATCTGCTTACAAGCTTCTTATTCGATGGGAATGCGATGTGTAGAATGAACGTTGCCGAATATTAACTTCTGCAAAGTTAATAGTTGACTCGAATCAACGACGACCTAATTTTTGAAAGCTTTGTGTGTTTATTACAGAGACAATATTCGTCTCATCCGTAGAGTGTTATAGCGATCTGAAAAATTGAGAAAAAAATGTAAAGCCTTAGCAATTCTTTGATGATAAACAAAATCTGACATGAATTCGTAAAGACGTTTCGTTTTTCAATACAAATAAGGACTTTTTCTATTTTTGTGAGTGATATGAAATTTTTTTTTTAACAAAGTTGAGGCCTTGGATTTTTTTCACATCAATGGAGCATTGAGCTATTCACAAGGCATTAATTATTAGTAAAAAAAATCACGAATAGAAACATCGATAAGAAACTTTCGTGAGATGACTTTATACATTTAGATTTTTATACAAAAGTCATTCCATGATCTGAAAAAATGCAAAAAAATTCTAATACAGAAAATAACCATCATGCCTTTTCTCTGACCCTATTACTGTCTCGAATTTAATTGATCATCGACTGATCAATGCATCTCATAGCGGTATCTTTATCATAAAAAATATTTAAACGAACATGCATATTTATTGACATCGAAATTAAGATATTGAGTGAAATCCAGTGCGAGAATTATAGAATTCTCAATTTACACGAATAAACGTGGTATAAGGTACAGATAGAATTCGAACACGGTAAAAGTTATGAGTTCCTGAAGCTAACAAAATCCATATACAGATATCTTAGCAGGAGAGGTCTTCACATCCGAATCGCGGATTAGGCTGGAACTTTGAAAAAAGTCTTCTTTTAGTGGCAAAAGATGAAACCCAAAATTATAGACCCTTACGCTCAAGCGTTTCCGAGCTACAGCCAAGAATACTAGCATAGGAGGTATACCTATATGTATGAGATAGGGTCTATAATTTTGGGTTTCATTTTTTAGCACTGAAAGGAGACTATTCCCAAAGTTTCAGCCGAATCCGTGATCCGGGTGTGATGACCTCTCCTAGTTAGTGAATTGTTACTTCTACATTTGCTGTAAAATAAAAATGTCGATAAAAAAAAACGAAATATCAACTGTATGATATACGTCCCATAATTACAGGCTAAAGGTACCGAAAATTTGAAATATAATTTCATCGATCATACTCTAAACCAAAAATTTCCACAGAGAAAGTTACAAATTTTCTGTGAACAACGCTATTTACCATTTTTGATTATTTCAGGATACCCGTTTCGACACAAGAACTATACCTACCCTAGTAATAAGTAAGAGTTAAAAAGAACTTTTAAAATACACTTTTATTAACTGCGCCTGGTGCAATGCAGTACATGAGCATCTGAGGCTGCCTTTCCATGGCAGATGGCGCGGGTACCCTCTCAATGTGTAAGAGAGAGACACCAAAGTAGTGCCATCTCTTTCGCACTTATTGTTAGGTTAGGGTTTTTCAAATCTCGCGGTCTGATTCTGGCAAAATATTTGTCCCATGGAAAGGCAGCCTGAGACGCGTGTGTGCAGCGGGTGTCCCGAGAATGAGCTAAGGCACCACTATATGTCGCGAAGTCCCGAAGTCACAATCGCATGCAGCAGACGATTTGCGGCATTCCTCGCCTGCCACGTGGAAGGCCCGAGGTCGGCACCAATAGTTTTTCTTTATTAATCGAATAATCTAACACTGCGCTGATTAAAATGACTCGATATTATGTATTCTGATCACCCACAACAGTGCACGTACACTCCCGAGGAAGGTGAACTGCACAGCCGTGACGGTCAGAGTAGCATTCGAGATCTTCCGTCTCGCTCGCACTCATAGGTTATGGTACGAGCGCGAGCGAGACAGAAGATCTCGAACGGTAACTGACCGTCACGGCTGTGCAGTTCACCTTCCTCGGGAGTGTACACCCACGAGATCAAATGGAGCGACTAGCTGGAAGTTAATTATCGGAACTCACGTGATATGACCAAAATTACTGTATCTAGGACGGAGAAAACACCTACTCGGTGAAGTGTAATAAAAGTGTATAAAAATAAGTGCCTCATGATCATATATGAACATATTCCCGACCGGACTGTGGTCATACATGACCGCCTATGACCATGAGGCCGGAGTCATAGGTCATCATTGATCCCCACACTTGATCCTAAGAATTCATGTTGGAAATGAAGCACTTCATTGCCAACTCGGAGTGTTTCTCAATCCGAAACCTCAGAATAAGCACGCTTGGGGCTCCAACTGCTAGGCCTCCATCCGATATTGAAAATTTCATGTAAAATCACTTGATTACAACACCCTACGGCCATGTTTACGAGTTGGCTTTGTGTACCTATGACTAACCATGCAGACATGATATTTTCTGAGGTCATAGATGGTCATAGATGACCACAGTTGGGCTGGGAACATGTTCATATATGATCGTGAGGCACTTATTTTTACTAGGGTACTTATATTGAGAAGTGGTCCGCATCACCCAGAATTTCTTAATAATAATTCATTAGGTGTCCTACATTTTTTCGTGATTATCCTATGAAATAACTATGATTGCCAACGATTTACAAAGAATATAGTTTACAATTTTTTTTATAGCAAGTATAATTGAAGTATAGTATATTACGCAACAAGTGCGAGAAGGTCAATTTCCGCACAAGTTGCCAAACGAGTGCGAGAAGTTAATATTCACGCACATTTTGGAACTTCTCGCACAGCCAGAAAAACACATTTACGCACGCTCGCGAAGCGAGCGTGCGTAAATATGTACTTCTGGGTGTGCGAGAAGTTTCGAAGTGTGCGTGAATGTTACTTCTCGCGCGAGTTGGCAACGTGTGCGGAAACTTCTCGCACGTGTTGCGTATACTATTTTTTGCAACTGTGCGCGAAGTTGTAATTAAATGCACCACTGTCCGAGCAAGATCATCTTGAGAACGAAGTTTTCAAGAAAGGCCAAATTCAGAGGGATGACGTGACATCATATTTTGGAACTGTGCGTGAATGAAAATGCATTAGAGCGAGAAGTTACATTTACGCACACTTCACCAGTGCGTAAAAGTAGAACTGTGCGAGAAGTCATTCACGCATTACTTCTCGCACTGTAAATAATGAAGAGAAGTCTCATTTTTTTACAACTTCGCGCACACAGTTGCAAAAATAATTTTGACGTGGTATCAAATACTATCAAAAATTGGCCTCAACAAGATTTATAGAATCATACGTTGATAACGTTACCAAAATGATGACAGGACCAACATAAAACGATGGAAACCAAATTTTGAGAAAAATCGAGTGCCTCATACATTGCACAATGTGAATGTGCTACTGTGATTGTGAGTATAAGGAAGAGTAATGACTAACACATTAAATTGGGAAAAGGATTGAAACACAACAATGAGGGATTATGTTATTATACTCTCATCTGTATCAACTACAATCAACGACTTATAAAATTAGTAACAACACAATCATCAGAACGATAAAAAAATCCCATAATAATTAAATAAAATCTAACATTCAACAATCAGCATTATGAACACATTATCTCTCGAAATCAAAATAATGTACATAAAAATTATCTAAATACTGATTCGATACAGTTTTATGAAAAGAGTTTTCAAATTCAATTCCGACAATGTTTAAAAAAAATCCCCAGACTAATACATACTTGTCGCACCCCTAATTTGAAGACAATTCATCTGTGTTAACCCCACAATCCTCACCGATTTTACCATTGTTACCATTTTCCGTCGATTTCGATTCCTCCTCAACCTGAAAAAGTTATTCTCAATTCAACTTTATGAGCAATATTTTACTAACCTAAAAGTCGAATACTTTATTTTCAAAATTCCAATTTAAAAAAGCACCGGGATCCCTTGTGTGTCAAATTAGTTCCAAATCTAAAATTGTAATCATTTGGATCACGATTGATGGATTTGATCATTTTAATACACTTCCTATGCATGAATTTTATCCTTCAAAATAGAATGTATTTTGATCTATTTTTTACAAGATCCGTCCATTTTCCACTTATGGGGAGAGGAGGGGTTGGAGGGGGGATCAAGAATTAAGTAAGAAATTGAATTATGAATAAATTCACTTATGGAAACAATTTTCCACTGTGCAGAGAATAATAGGAAATTAAAAAATAATCAACTCGTATAAAGCATTACCAGATCCCAAAAACCCATGAAGCACATAAAATAATTCTAATAAGGAAGAATACAATATACCTGTGCATTCGATGGCGCATCGATTTCAACATCAGCTCGGCGTAAGGTATGAATTTTTTCTTTGAGTGTTTTACGGTGCAACGTGTTTTCTCGTTGATTTTTGAAATTCTTCATCAACCCAAGCATCGTCGTGTGATTCATCTTTCGATAAAAATTCAATCAAACCATCGTTACAGATTTGACAAATCAAATATGTTCCATTCTCACTAACTCTTTTCTTTATGTATAAAGAGTTAATTGAAGAATCTTCATCATCGTCCGAATTCTCAACCTCAGTGATTAACGAATCTTCGTATGAAGCTAGAAAAGAGAAGCGGAAATTAAATTGTGTGTAATGGTGCATAAGAGCTGAGTCCAAAAGAATTGATTACTAACATAGGAATTGATGAATTTGATGGTCATTTTATTCGAAAGAGAGAAAAAGTAAAATTCAAAAGTATCCGATTTAACTTCCGGTGTATAGAATGAACATTTTCAAAAAATTTGTTTGATAACGAAGTAGTGTCAGATCGACTCAACGATTTAATGAAATTGGTCTCGTCTCATATCAATACTTGGTAGATCTATAGATCAACAATGTATTTAGATAAAAATAATAAAAACTTTACCAGTAGTATAGGAAACAGAACTCGCAGTATAATCATCATCATCACTTTCACTATCCAAGGGGTTTAGTAATTCCGAAGCAGCAATAGATCGTCGTTTATTTGGCACTTTAGACGACACACTTCTCGGACTCTCATTTACAGACTGTTGATTTTTAATGTTTCTGAACGGACTAGGCATCCTGAAATTTCAAATAAATGTTCACCAATCCAATATTTGGATATGCATCTACTATAGCTATTTTTAGATGAATAGCTTGATATAATAGAGTTTACTTGAAAGTTTATATCAATGGAAATGAACGATTGTCTAGAATATTTCATCAGCTCTGTAAGCAGGCCTCTGCGTGTGTGATTTTTGTGTGAGTGTGTGTGTGTGTGTGTGTATACATCCATTTTTTTTTGTATTACACAATATCACCAATGAATTTTGCAAATTCAAATCCATCTCGCCTAAATACTAGTTGGTTGTAGAATGTACACATTTTACAGTCAACCATATTGTGTATACTTGTATGTGCACTGCGATACTAAGAATATTAAATGTACTTACTCGACTTTTTGCTCTGTAAAGTTGACAGGTCCATTAAATACACATTTTTTAAACAAGTGTCCACTCATTTTTGCTTATTATTTGGCACTTATTTACAACACTTAAAATTGAATTTTCCTTCTTATGATAAGCGAACTCGATTTTTGCGACTCGCTCAGCAGATCACGATTTACCGAGGAATTAGTAAACTATGAATTGCTTTGGTATACCTGTCGAACTATGCTCGTATCATGTATATACAATACTGGTTTATGTTCAGAACGCGATACCTGCAAAGTTTCATCCAAATCAAAAGCAAAATTGAATTGACGATCCGCATCGGCATGTTGTCAACTTACTCTTTTGACCGCAAGGAGTAGAATACCATTAATATGTGCAAACGTTTAATATTCAAATTTTCTGAAAAATTTTGGCTCAATCTCTGACTGTGATCCGATGGTTATCATCCAAACATATCAAATGTTTAATTAGGCCTTGATTTTCAGGATAATTCATTCTCATAATGACACGTTAATGGATAAAATGCGCAGTGAAATAAAATGATTTTGAAAACTTAGGATCCATCACCGGATTCAAAGAATTTTCAACAGAAAAGTAATGCTATGATGAAATTCTCTCTCTTAAATTAAAAAAAAAGTTCATTGGAATAGTACAGTAAAATATTGCTTGAAAATAAAAATAATTGTTTCAGTATGGGTTTGCACATTTTTCAGCTCGGATTGTGTTCTGAATGCAGAAGCGTAAAAATATAGACCTTTGAATCCAATGGTCCAATGATGAATTTCCGTCACGAACTGAAAGTGAAAATGAAAATCATTGCGATGATACAGAGACTAGGTTTCATACCAACCTATCAAATCCTTTTATGGACGATGAGTGAGTAAAATTGGGAGAAATAGTAGACATTTCTGTATAAAACACTGTGAAAAATTGGCCGAGTTTTCAAACAGTTGGTTGAATTTTTCTTCCAACGAAGTGATTGAATGCTTTCTTGAACCATTGGTTGAAATTTCAACCAAGTGATCCAATGCCGAGTCACGTCGGTCGAGAATCCGGGTTAAGCAACCTTCTGGGTATGCCACGCTTAGGTTAGGTCGCGTAAAAAACTCTCCGCCTCTATTATTATGAGTATGATACGGGACCCACGCATGAAATAGGTAAATGATGGTGATCGGAAGAAATTTTTGAGTCAGAAAAACAAGTTTTATAGTGCTATTTTCATGAGCAAGTAAAAATCAACAACGGTGACGTCGCTAAGAGCGACGTTTCCGCGGAGCTTTGTATCCGGATGTGTGACTATTCGTCTAAGTTTGCAAAGCCAATATTAGCTTGTTTAGGATCAAGAACTAGGCTAACGCAAGATGTGAGGTCACCAATGTGAGGTCACCAATCCGGGAATAGAATCCCAAGAACGTTACTTAACCTGGATATTTGACCAAAAAGGCTTCGCACGAACGGTGCCGATGTTATTCTCTACTCAATTACAAGAAAACATGAAAGAATTTGATTTTCTGACCCAAAAATATCGTACTAATATTACCACCACCTAAATATCCATCTCACGAGTCGCGATTTCATAAAATCACAAACTTTGATTATTCAACCAGCTCGATGAATATTCAACCAGTCAACGGAACCTTTCTGAATAATTTTTTCTACAGCGAAGTCACTGTCGTGCACCGAAATAGACCTTATTTTTTGAATTGTATCAATCGATAATCAAAATCTTTTTCGTAAATTCCGCTATTAATTTGCGAGTCATAATTTCTTCCATGATTTTTTAAGAAATACAATTTTATAGCAATAACGATTCTACAACATTACCGGCAATATGATAGTGAGCTCATTGAAAAAAAAGTACCGAAGTTTGGGAAAAATTGTTCAATTTGTTATACAGGGTGTTTCAAAAGTAGTGTACGTCACCGCAAAAAGTACTTCGAATTTCAGATCGGATTTTTTTCTCTTCTTTTCTTCATATTGGCTACTCCTCAATAGTAGATGGAATTTGTTGAGATCAAAATTTTTTGAATAAGAGCATCTCCCCCAAAACCCAATCACCATTCTAACAGCAATGCAATACCAATCCAAGACTCATGCGTCAATTCCGCAACATTTTTACGGGATTTGAGCGGTACCGCAACAGTATTAACGCGATAGTACCAGTTCGAGAATGATAGGGAGATTCGCGACACTTTTTCGGAACTTGGATGGTACCAAAATAGTACTAGCGCAGTAGTACCAGTTCGAGACTGATACGGGAGCTTCACGACACGTTTTCAGAACTTGGATAGTACCGCGGCAGAACTAGCGCGGTAGTACCGGTTTGACACTGATACGGGAGCTTCACGACACTTTTTCGGAACTTGCATAATACCAAAATAGTAATAGCGCGTCAATACCAGTTCGAGACTGATACGGGAGCTTCACGACACGTTTTCAGAACTTGGATAGTACCGCGGCAGAACTAGCGTGATAGTACCAGTTCGAGACTGATATCGGAGCTTCACGACACGTTTTCGGAACTTGGATAGTACCGCGGCAGGACTAGCGCGGTAGTACCGGTTTGACACTGATACGGGAGCTTCACGACACTTTTTCGGAACTTGCATAATACCAAAATAGTAATAGTGCGGCAATACCAGTTCAAGACTGATACGGGAGCTTCACGACACCTTTTCGAAACTTGATTGGTACTACGACAGAGGACTAGCGCAGTAGTACCAGTTCGAGACTAATACGGGAGCTTCACGACACGTTTTCAGAACTTGGATAGTACCGCGGCAGCACTAGCGTGATAGCACCAGTTCGAGACTGATACGGGAGCTTCACGACACGTCTTCAGAACTTGGATAGTACCGCGGCAGAACTAGCGCGGTAGTACCGGTATGACACTGATACGGGAGCTTCACGACAACTTTTCGAAACTTGGATGGTACTACGACAGAGAACTAGCGCAGTAGTACCAGTTCGAGACTATAATACGGGAGCTTCACGACACTTTTTCGGCAATCTCATGACACTAAAATAGTACTAGCGCAGCAGTACCTATTTGAGACTGATATGACACCTTCCCGACACTTTATCGGGACTTGCATGATACCAAAATAGTACTAGCGCAGCAATACCAGTTCGAGTCCGATAGGGGATCTTCGTGACACCTTTTCGAAACTTGGATAGTACCGCGGCAGGACTAGCGCGGTAGTAGCAGATTGAAATTGTTACGGGAGCTTCACGACACTTTTTCGGAACTTGGATGGTACAACGACAAGACTAACGCGGTATGTACCATCCCTCGTCTGATACGGGAGTTCGTAACACTTTTCCGGGCTCAGATGGTACCGTGACAGTACTAGCGTGGTAGTACCAATTGAGACTGATACGCGAGCTTCGCGACACTTTTTCGGCAATTGCATGACACCAAAATAGTACTAGCGCAGCAGTACCTATTTGAGACTGATACGGCACCTTCGCGACACTTTATCGGGACTTGAATGGTGCCGGGACAGTACTAGCGCCGTGGTACAAGTTCGAGACCGATACGAAAGTTCCATTACACCTCTCCGGGACTCGAATAGTACCACAAAAGTACTAGTATAGCATCAGTCTAACGAGTCAGCCATGTGAGTTTTGTATTGGTACCGCTGGGCTAGTGCCATAGCGGTACCATCGAAGTTCCGAAGAAGTATTGCGGAGCTCCCGTAACAGTCGCGAACTGGTACTGCTGCGCTAGTACCGTTGAGGTACCGTTTGTGTTCCGGAAAGGTGTTACGGAGCTGCCGTATAATTAGTCTTGGCTAGGGCTGGGAATATCCGTGGATCCGGATATCCGGATTTTTATCCGGATATCCGCCCAGGTTGAAGAGATCCGGACGGATACAACTATCCGGATAGTATCCGGCTATATAGTCCGGATTGGATCCGGATTTCCGGATATCATCTAGATTCTCAAATCTGTTTTGAGATGAGGAACTACACATACCTAATACACAACTAATAGACAGAAGACGACGGAGACAGCCAAACAGACAGACAGAGAGGAGTAGAGACGAAGAAAGAGCAAGACAGAGATACTGGTTGACCCGGTTGCCAGACTGACAGGCTGAGAACGGTAGTATGGGTCTGTTACAAACATATTTGGTACTGCTACATTTGATATTCGTTCATATATGCTTTCCTCACGGAATATAACTTAATTCGTCTATAAATTCCGGATAATATCCGGTTATCCGGATATTTGGATCCGTCCGGACTTTTTTGCCGATTCCGGATATCCGGATAACCGGATAGTTCGGATTTTTCAAAAATCCGGATAAAAGTCCCAGCCCTAGTCTTGTCTGGTACTACCGCATCAGTACTGTCGCAGTACCGCTAAAATCATGTAGAACTGTCGCGGAACTGCCGCATGAGTCTTGGTCTCGTACTGCATTAGTACTAGGTTGGTGATTCTCAATCAGGTTTTGAGTGAGCTCTTCCTCAAAATTTTCTTTATGATACCGAAGATCAACAAGTTTCTAACAATCAAAAGGAAGTTCAAGAGATGCGTTGGAGCAAGAAATACAAGTAAAAAGAAGTCCCTTACAGAATTGAGAAAATAATTTTAAGCCAAAATATCTTATGTGTAATGAAAGAAAATTGAATTAAGGACCATGAAAATGGTATAGACAAATTCATCCATGAAAGAATTTCCGAGGCAGAATCAAATGCTTCCTCTTGCAGCAAGCAAAAAACGTTAACCTTCTCTCTTCTGAGCGAATTCACTTGGATCAGAATCTCCTCTAAAAAGTGTTTGTTTCTCAAAAGAAAAAACTCTAGTCTGCACTCTTCACATATGATTACATTGTGCCTTGTGCAATTATTTACACTACTTGCAAAATTGACGAAATTCACGCAAACACTTTGCACGTCAGCAAGATGGTCTATTTCTAGTTCAGCATTACCTAGTTGAGATAATTCTCTAGGCTCTGTTTTGATATGTGCAAATTCAGTTAACCCACTATAGATTCAGCCTCATATACCATGCAAGAAGACATCGATTGGCTAATTGAAGCCTGCCGATATAAACGAGAGAATTTATCGACGCAGGTGAGATTCTCTCGACGATTCGATAATTACATACCTATAGAGAAAATAATCGATGGTTTTGATACGCACACATTGGCATCTTGATATATAACGACTCAATTCTCAAGTTCCCTTTACTCCAAGTGTATCTATCTTTCGGTATTTTGATACACCCATATATATTGAGTTTAATTATACTTTATAAATACTTTGCTCTTATTCTAGTGATGTGGCGCCTTGATCACTCCTGGTGTTCCCTTTACTCTTGGGATAAAATAGCCCTTTGATTTTGGAATGGCTCAATTGATCGAATTCATATGTGCCGACATCAGAGGTTGATTGAGATGTTGTATACCCTCAGCAATAATCGGTTTCGTTGAAAACCATTACTTAGGTGTAAGATGTTAAGCAACTTATAGTAGGGCATATTATTCGCTCCGATTCATGTTGGGTAATCGAACTCTTTGAGCTGAATTATTGTGTGGGTGGTCAGACACTGTGTCATGTAAAGAAATCAAAATTAATTATTATCGTATTTTTGCGTATTTATTTGAACGTTGATATTCCGAGATTGTTTGTTTTATGAATCTCTATGCCTCAAATATTTTAGAATTCAATTCTAATTCGTGTACCAATCAGGTGAATCTCATGGATTTATCAACTTGATCGTCCGATTGATGAATTAGACGTAAGAATTAATAACTTTATTGTTCTTCCAAACCACTAAATTGTCGTGCTCAGGCAGCAATCGTAGTTCAAACAATTATTAAAGTGGCAGCTTCTTTTCAACCCATCTTGAGTCGAGTGATGGTCCGTGAGCTTTCAAAATGTTTCAAATAGCTTAGAACAATACTTTTGAACGATTAAAATCAATCCATTCGCATGGTAGTGGGTAGAATTGAAATATTTTGTAAGTATACCAAAGTTGCCCGGTTGGGGTCTAACTTTGGTACACTTCTTCAACTGCTAATAGCTCCAGCTCAAACACATCAAATTTAACTTTGTAGCCCATCAATCAAAAGCTGAGACTGTAAGCTTTCGATTGACCACTGATTAATATGGGTTTTGTCAATGTATTTTTAAATGCCGAGTCAAACAAAATGAGAAGTAACGGAAACGTACCAAAATTACCCAATCCGACGGTAGAGTAATTTTACATAGGTATTTCTATATGTGACATTTCTATTCTTGGTGTCTAGGATTTTTTATCACTTATCAATCCGTGATTTCAAGAAAATTACCTTATGAGGAATATCAAAGTTGTATTCGCTCAAGCTCCCTACAGACGCCTGAGTATCATTGCGTGGACATGAAGATTCATTTATTTGTCTTTTGCGTAATGAATATCAATCTCATCGGTCATGCACTTGTTTCGGAGGATAGTAAGTATTTGTCTGTCATCATTCGAATTGTAAAAGATTATCCCTGGTAGATATTCATTTCAATATATCACACTGGAGTAAATTTCTACTTAAGTTTATGTATATATAAGGTAGATATTGAAGACTGCGGTGGGTAGTGTAAGAACTAGAGCTCTCACAAACTTCCAAAATACTATACACTTTTTCAAACAATTCCGATTCTTGAGTATTGGCAGAAGAAGCAACTTTAATTTTTCATCAAACCGAGATTACTCAAAATTTATGGGACATACACGTGAATCTATAACGAAATGACATTTTTTACGGAGCAACCAAAAGAAGATGCTGCCGCTTGGCACATTCGTAAGTATACTATTTCTAAAACGCGAAAGATGAAAAATTTTGAATCTTCACAAGCGCTCTCATATAAGTTCTTGTACAAAGTCGTGATTTCATAAATTGATTCGGCCTTTCCAAATCAGCTCAACAGTTGCCAGGATTATGCCAATATGGGATGAAGCAGAGGTTAACTAATTTGGGTCCCGTCTTCGCTGTTTTCGTAATGGATGGAGTGGAGGGCTACGCCAAAATATTTTGTGCAAGTGCTATCTGGAGAATCTTTGAGTGGCTCAAGTGAAATTTTTGATATGCAAACATGATTACACTTTACATGCATGAATGATGCATTATAAATAGAATTTGGCATAATTAATGATAAGTTGATGAGTGTCACAGGTGTTCAGAAGGAATAAACTTTATGAAGATATGCATGATTTACAGAATGAAACGCAAAAAATTCTTCTGGAAGTCTGTTATTTTTGGTATCATCTGGTGTAATGATTACGGAGAAGTCCATGCATTTTTCAGCTTTAATATTTTCCTTGATCATTCCAGTGACATTAAAATAAGTCCTGATATACTTTTAAACGTTTTCAGAGGCTAGCTTTCTTTTAAAAGATATCGAAAAATATGATTCAAATTTTCAAAAAAGCTCTTACAATTATCTTAATTTTTTTACTAGTGGTTCTAGTTGGTGCAGGAGTACCTTCGAATGGTGAGTTAGACCCAATAAAATTGTTCATCTAAACAGAAACTAAAGAGTAGAACGAGTGATTTCAATTGCATTGTTTTAGTCTCAAAAATGGACTTGATATAAAAAAACTGAAGATTCTTTGTATGAATGCAAAAAATTCCACACTCAATTCACTCATTTTATATGACCGCATAATCACTAGAAATAAGCAATTGTAAAATTGAAGACCTTTCAGACCAACCCAAAGAGGATGCATCAGTGTTGGCTTTCAGTGAGTATTATGAGAGATCCTGATTCAGTTTGAAAACCTTCAGGACGTTATACATTGAAACAAAAACCCCGACGATAAGTTTGATAATTTTTACTATTTTTGGTAATTTCTGCTATCTTTGAAAGTCTTAAAAATTACAGTTTCTCCTTGAATGATGATTTTGAAGACTATCCAAAAAAAATATCAATTAGACCTTGGAAAACATTAAAATCATGATTTCTTCTTCAAGCATACGAAAATGGTTACTGCGAATGGGATGGAGCTTGGGTCACTACTGTTACCTGCGACAGTTTTTGCAAACACAATCATTGGTCTTGGGGAATCTGCATTGAACGCACCTGTCGATGTTTTGGTACGAGGCACCGCTTTGATTTTCGGTCAAAATAGATTTTAGTTTATTCTCAATGCATCTATTTATTCTCAAGAATCTGTTCAAAAAAGTTCTCGGAGTGATTCACTCGCTTCAGTTCGTAAATTTGATATAAAAAATATAAAAAGATAAAATATGTCTGTATTTTGAAACCCCTTCATTGTCTCCTGTGATCTCTGCGGTGTAATAGAGAAATTTGCATTCGTAAGTATAATATTTTTTTAAAATTCATCCCCAAGTCTCGACCTCTAGACTGAAAATCTGCATGTGAACCGAATTTATGTACACTCACCGGGCATAAAGTCTGCACAAATTTGAAAAATCTTTCTTATCCATGAGCTGCTTTATGATTATTAAGACACCAGACATGGTCTGATTTGAATTGAAACAAAATAGCCCAGAAACAAAGAGCTTTTTCAGTTTTCATCAAATTCATGTCCAGTGAGTGTAGACAGTCAAATCACAATTTTTGTCATGTGGGGACTAAAATTTCATGAATAGATGATATCTGTATCCATGATTATTGAGATCTCTGCAGATAATAACGAGTTACCATGTAAATCAAAGAGTAAAAAAATATCGAGGAAGAGGATGACACATACATGGCTAAAAAGTATCCAAGTTCAAGATCAACAGATTTCAAGCACATTTTGGAGTGTCTCGTGTCACAGTAAGATATAGCTAACCCAAGGAAAATACTTCTCTGGCGGAAGATCGAAAAGAAAATAACGGTAAGGGAGGAAAAAGGAACGAGCGAAACGGATCGGACATCCACTTGCCTTTTTCTCACGTATCTCTGCTGAGTCCTTTTTATATAACTGCTTTTTGGACACACATGCTTGCAACTTCCTGATTTCTACTTGACTCGGGCCAAGGACATATGTGCTTCTTTCCGGATTCGATGGCTGTATCCACAAGTATTGAGGGAAAAAATACAGGATGCGAGCAGAGTTTTCTTGAAGTAAACCTATTCTGAAAAATTAAATCAACGAGATAATCTTCGAGAATTTAGTGCAAATGCACATTATGAGGAGAAGTAAATATACATTAGGGCTTACTCGTGATTTTTGGGATGGTGTTGACGGAGAATATAATTTACAATGATAATTCTTTCGAATGTTATTGAAACAATGGATGATTATCAATGTTTGTTGGAGGTTGTCTAGATTTGGGTTTGAAAAAATGGGCTTGTATCGCGTAAAATGTAACGATTTTTAGAGATTGTGATCGTTCAACTCAAGGAATCATTCGATCATAGTTGTTGCAAAGTACTGTTATAACTAATGAAAAAATTGAAACAGATAATAATGAGTGTCATTCAACACAAATCATCAGGTTGTTCATTTAGCTTGTTATTCTTAAATAATTTTGTAACATTTTGAAATTTTTCTGAATTTCTTATCTGTTGATTTTAGCAAGAATCAAGACTTGAATCGAGGCCCTTCTCATATTTCTATTATCTAAAAATTGTATATACAAATAAAACGGACCAAAATAGAAGGTATTGGCCTATATCCTATTGTAAACTCTGTTGATCCAAAGAAAAATCTCATGAAAATCTAATACAAAAGTATTTCCCTACAAGTCGTGCCAGTGTTTTGAAAACTCTTCCGGCTCATTCGTCGATGAGATGAGGGTAAGAAAAATTGATCATTCGAATGGAAACTCTTTCACCGTTGATACCAACTTACCTATAATACCTTCACTACGTGGTTGAATACGTACTTACATTTGCGGCGGGTCAATTTTCCAATCTACCGAACTCGATCCAAAATATCCAATTTACTCAAACCCCTCGAGAAAACCCCTTTTGATACACATAAAATATCCATGCTTTCATCAAAGTTTGGTCAGCTCTGGATCAAGTCACGGACGAAGCTCTGTGATGCATTGAGGAAAAAAAAATCGATTCATCGAAAAAAAAAGCTGAGCACGGAAGCAGAAGGTCTAAAGAAACATTCAGGAAACCCGAAATTGAATAGTTTTACTCTTCGATAAATAAGCTTGCATTGTTATGAAATCCGTGATTATGTGTGAGATGGATTGAGCCAAGGATTGATGTGGTCAGATTCAAAAGAGTTTCCTTAGGTACCCAAAGATCAGAATCAGAGACTATCATCAGAACAATGCTCAACAATATCATGATCGCAGATGTTAGGATGAAAGTCGGGATCGAGGCAACACCAACAAAGTACGAGTCAAAAGAAAATTCATAGATATTTTCCTGCAAAGTTTTATGAGAATTTTGTGATTTGGTTGAAAATTCAAGTTTTTTCTTAAATTTCCAATCGAATGTTCTTGAATATAGTTTCGATGACATTAGTAAACTTTCAAGAAAATATTCTTGAACTCTAAGGCAAATATTCTTGAAATTCTAGAATGTGTTTGAATGTGTTTGAATTCACAAGACTGCTTGGTCATTCAACTTTATCAAAACTCTAAAGAGAATATTATTCAAATTCGAAATTTGATCTCAGAATAATAAATTACACTATGAAAAAGGATTTCGCTAATATTGTAGGTTATGAGACCACCAACACGAAAATTAATCCATCAAATGTCCATTGAATGACAGAAAAATGTTTTGGATTGCTCACCTTCCAACGACATTTATCACGGGCATTTAATGGCTCAAAACAGCCCTTGGATATTCGAGGTTGGGTCAAATATTGTCATATCTACACACTAATGCCCGTAAAATGCTCAATTCTTGGCCGATTATCACCGCAGTCCGTGAAAAATGTACATTAAATGCCACGGGGAACATTTCCAATGTTGAACATTTCTATACTTTCATAAAAATGAGACATACTACCATAATTTTTTCATAACTATTTATGATGTTTTCTTCGTCTCAAAATGATTTTAATAATCATCTAGAACCACATCTGGTCGACTCTGGACTCTGAGACACTTATAAGAATCTCATTAATATAAAAAAATAAGAATCATAAAAAAAACTCTAAAATTGGTAGTCTCGCGCAATGCTGCCTCAATTTCTTATAGCTTAATTGAATGCCAAAGAAACTTTTATATGCAATTTGTAAATCATAACCATGCATTGTACACGCTGGATTATATTCATACATCGGATATTTTTAAAAGCCTCGTCAGATCCTCACAATGTATTACATACTAGCTTTAAGAAAATTGAATCCCAGTAAATCAAAATTCTCAGTTAAGGAAATGATGAGCCCCATGTATAGTAGCATGTATCTCATATCGATCAATTTTTCCTCATACCAAAATTCAGATTCTTAACTCACAGTCAAGGAAAAGTAATCCCATCTACTAAAAACCATCAATTCTCAATCTCAATTGCAAACACAGCATCAGAGCTCAAACATTTTTCCGGATCTACCGGATTCACCTACGCACGCACATACCGAAAAGCATCATTTATCGAAAACGCGGATGTATCTGTATTGAAGCAGAAAGAGTAAATCCGAGGGTAAAAAGGCAGGCTTTTCAAAGATCTGCGCATTGGTACGTGCAAAAGCCTCGGAAAGGGGGCTATTGAGCCCTTTTTTCGGTCCTCTGCTCTCGTTTGCAAACACTAGTTCTATATACCTTTGTATTCGTGACCGTGATGGCTTTTCGCAATCCTAGTAATGTGATCCGTGCATCGTGGTGGAATGTGCTTACCATGAGATTTAGTCCGGTCGAAAAAAGGACGATGACAAAAGCCGGAAAATGCCTAGACCTGCATGTACATACTTCAACAAAACTTTTTTTTTATTTTAGGAAAAAATTTGGTAACTCTTTCGATGCAAGCTATAATCAGGTTTCACATTTTAAGAATCTTTCGATTGAGAAAACGAGTTTACAAAGAATCATTTGAGATCGTGAAAAACTACCTGCTGAGAATGGTTACGGGTATATACCTATATAAAATAGTAAATTTTATGCACCGGGACATTGACATGAATGACTTCCGAAACTGTCGGGAGTCTGAGGTTACCGCATCATTCGTATACAATAGGCTGTCGATAATTTTTTTACGAGCCTTCGAAGCATCCTTGTCGTTGTCGTTTCTATATATACTTTTCACGGAAAAAAATCTACTGTCTGTATAGATGAACCGCAAGAAATCATGACTTTACGACCTCGTCCCTTTCAGAATAAAGAAGGGGGTTTCCGTATTTTCCGTACTGAGGCCACCCACCGCACAGAGGATATACAATAAATGAAAGTGACGGTGTCACTGTGTGAAGTATATGAGTCATTCTTTTTAATATCGCCAACTTTTGGGTCGAGGGTCACGGATTTTTTTGTAACTTGGGGTACATGTTATATATGATGAAAGTAGGTGGAAAGCACAGTTTTTAGGCCCGGAAAGTGATCCGTGGAGTTTTGGCGACCTATTTTCGTTTTGAAAATTTGCGAAAAAATCGGTTTTCTCATTTTTTGATTGATTTTTCACGCGGATAGGACCCAAGAAAAAAAATATTTCAAACACATAGTTCGACGTAAAAAAATCTGAATTTCTCGAAAAAAATACTTGCAGAATCGAAAAATGTAAACATAACCTCAAAAAAAGAGTTTTTTTGAAAAAAAGTGATTTTTGGGGCCTTAGGGCCCACTTTACATCAAATCTGATATCTTCATCGGATTCCTCGTCAAATTTTACGTCGAAAATCGTTTAGAACAGATTGGGATCCACTTGGGATAAGTTGCTTTGAATGAGATTCCAAGAAAAATCGTCGAAAAATTGCCTTCATTCGTGCTTTCGCAAGGTGAGCACCTGCGTACAGTGCCATGCGGTCGAGTTATACGATTTGGGTGAACATGTTTTCATACGTAATTTTTGACGTAGAAACTGAATCTGCAGCCCATTTTATCCCAGTACTTCAGATTTTCTCATAACATCGTAATATATTATTCATATAGAAATCATTTTTGACCATTTTTTTCAACATTTTCAAAGTTCACGATCTCAAGAATGCAGCCTTGACAATGTTATCATAATATTCAAAACTAGATTCTTCCCTGGAAATTGAGGTGCTCAACGTGACCTTGATGATGATTTTGACCGAAAATGCTCCTGGTGTGAGATGCGAACCAATCATTTGAGTTGCTATCAGCAACATTTGCGTGATTTCATCGTTTATTGTTCAAAAGCTCGTTGAGTGAGTTAAAATCATCCTTCCTTGAACCAAGGTGCACTTTCTTTGTTCCCACATGATTACTCAGGAAATATGATTATCATCTCAAGTATGAATGTCCTGAATCTATGAATCTGTGAAGCATATTATACCAACAACTGATGAACTAGCAACTATTGAGATTCGAGGAAAGCTTCCACTAGATAGGAGAATTCAAAGTGTTCGAGGTCACTATTCTATCACGAGGATGAGGAAATGTTCTTGTCTGCCAGGACAAGTTGACATTTTCAGTTGAAAATGCCGGAATTCATCCTGCTTTCGTAGAATTGAGAAACTGATTCATTTGGATTCGTACTGAAGCTGTCCACATTGTTTGTCAGCGTCAAGGTTAGCACACATCGGGATACTTCCACTAATTTTCTACAGCTCACTGGATCGTTGTTGAGTATTAAACAGGATGAAGAGGAAATAACATCTCGTTATGATGGACGAAGACCCATCACATGTTCCCTGACCCCCAACGCTTTGAATTTTCCCCACCAAGTGATATTCTCATAAAATCACGATGAATATTGACTCATTTGATTTGTACAAGTAGTTCGTACATCCTAGACATCAATACTTGGGAATAACAATCATATTCCCTGAAAGATCATCCTGGAACAAAGAAAATGCACCTTCCTGGTTCGAGGAAGAGTGATTTTAACTCACTCAACGAGCTTTTGAACAATAAACGATGAAATCACGCAAATGTTGCTGATAGCAACTCAAATGATTGGTTCGCATCTCACACCAGGAGCATTTTCGGGCAAAATCATCATCAAGGTCACGTTGAGCACCTCAATTTCCAGGGAAGAATCTAGTTTTAAATATTATGATAACATTGTCAAGGCTGCATTCTTGAGATCGTGAACTTTGAAAATGTTGAAAAAAATGGTCAAAAATGATTTCTATATGAATAATATATTACGATGTTATGAGAAAATCTGAAGTAATGGGATAAAATGGGCTGCAGATTCAGTTTCTACGTCAAAAATTACGTATGAAAACATGTTCACCCAAATCGTATAACTCGACCGCATGGCACTGTACGCAGGTGCTCACCTTGCGAAAGCACGAATGAAGGCAATTTTTCGACGATTTTTCTTGGAATCTCATTCAAAGCAACTTATCCCAAGTGGATCCCAATCTGTTCTAAACGATTTTCGACGTAAAATTTGACGAGGAATCCGATGAAGAT
The DNA here is from genome assembly GCA_029851415.1 of Eretmocerus hayati. Classification (NCBI taxonomy): domain Eukaryota; kingdom Metazoa; phylum Arthropoda; class Insecta; order Hymenoptera; family Aphelinidae; genus Eretmocerus; species Eretmocerus hayati. Next base: position 110,433,386 of record CM056744.1, read on the forward strand.
ATCAGATTTGATGTAAAGTGGGCCCTAAGGCCCCAAAAATCACTTTTTTTCAAAAAAACTCTTTTTTTGAGGTTATGTTTACATTTTTCGATTCTGCAAGTATTTTTTTCGAGAAATTCAGATTTTTTTACGTCGAACTATGTGTTTGAAATATTTTTTTTCTTGGGTCCTATCCGCGTGAAAAATCAATCAAAAAATGAGAAAACCGATTTTTTCGCAAATTTTCAAAACGAAAATAGGTCGCCAAAACTCCACGGATCACTTTCCGGGCCTAAAAACTGTGCTTTCCACCTACTTTCATCATATATAACATGTACCCCAAGTTACAAAAAAATCCGTGACCCTCGACCCAAAAGTTGGCGATATTAAAAAGAATGACTCATATATAACTGTGTGTCCGGTAGTACTGGTTCACCCTCTTTTTTTTTTTTTTATGATGGTGTATGGTCAAAAGATGCGATGGACCCAGGCAACGGTATATGACCAAAGTTCAAGGTAAACGTCGTTACTTCACCCTTGGTTCTTCTAAAAGTGTATTTTTTGTGTGGTTGTACGCGGATCAGTGTCCGAGGAATCATTTTTTCTTTATGGTGTGATGGTTTCCCGTTGTACTTTTATTTTTTTATTTCATTGATCATCTTATTGTATCGATTATATCGAGACAATTTTTTACTGATTTTTGGTTAGTGTATTTCGATACATCTTTTTTAGCGAAATTTCTTTATATACTTAATACGTTATTTTTGGTCGATCCTTTCTTTTAATAATTTACCAAAAAGTCAAGGTTGTTAAAGATCGCGGCAATTCATATGGTATTATGTCTAATTTCATGAAAAGTACATAAGATGATTCCAATGAATCAAAACGCTTCAGTCCAAAAAAAATGAAGATGTGGATGGCTGAGTTTAGAGTTTATCCGATGTTCGTCAATTGTGTGATTGTATCTGACGGCAAAATTTACGTTTTGATCAAGAGACACTGGCGCAATTGGAGTGAAAATTTTGAATAACGGAGACTTTATGGATGCTCTGAAATATGATATTCTGAATTGTTCCAGTATGATGAAAATCAAGAAACCCGAATTATTCAAGTGAAAATCGCTGCACGAATCGACAAATTATTAGGTCTTTGGTGAATTTAATAGAAAAATGATTAGCTGACTACTGACACGATCTCACGATCCAAAATATACCCAACGAAACTGACCAACTCTTGAAAATGGTTTTAAAAAATTCAGAGTTGCTACCCTGCAATGGCTCTACATAATTTTCGAGTTTAGAAAAAAAAGGGGCAAGACGTGGAAGGAGTCGATAAATAAGGCACAGCAGGCCGTGAATGAAAAATGGTCCGGCAGAGAGAGAGTTTCGTTTAAAAAGTATGCCCAGGTTATACGATCTTGAGGACTACATATTCGTAAAGAAAAGGGACAAGGGGTCGAAATCGGCCATCTGCTCTGTTATAATGGCAAGGAATGCAGAGCAGGATTGAGAGAAGAGCCACCGGTCATCGAGGCGAGAGAATATTATTCATCGTTGCGTCCACGTGATTATGCGATGTTGCAGCGAATGAAAAGATGCTAAGCGCATTTTCTGAAAATTCGGGTCAGTCGCTAAACTACAAAGCGATCTCGTAATGATCTCCGATTTTTTTAGTGAGTTAAATTGGGTAATCCTCGTCTGCTGATGGTTTCAACACAAAAAGGCTATACATAATTTTTTTTTTTTTTTTTTTTTTTTTAATAATAAGCTTGAGTTTTTTAATGATAGATTTTAGAATTTAGAACTTTTTTCCAGCTATTCGAATACTTTTATCGTACCCCTATAGCAGGAAAGGATTGCCAAGACTATGCGGCTAGGGTGGATATAAAATTGAGTAGCTTCGACAGATTCAGAGCAATTTTTGACTTTTGCTTGCAACTCATACCAAGAAATAAGTTGCTCGATAAATTGTTTCACCCATTGCCAGTAGGAGCACAAAACAACTTTACGTAGACTTGAATTGTTCAAAAAATGATGACTTTGACCCTTTTACACAGAGATCTGATGTGTTTTGCACACTTTTCAGTTGTCCATCACCAAAACCCATACTAAGAATCAAAAAGTTTGTATCCCATCAAGCAGACTTTCTTTCCATTTTTGTAGTAAATGCAAGCTACACTCAAACAATTTTTTTTTTTTTTTTTTATCTAACTCATACTCGACGTTGTCTCCTCCAAGGGGCAATATCAATCCCCAATAGTTTCTAATAGTTTTCTTGTAATGCCTTAGAAAAATTTGAAAGAATTTTAAAAATCTCAGCCACCCCAAAAAACATTATGGAATACCAATGGGGCCTGAACACGAGAGAACAAAAAAATCAAAAAACAAAAAATTTTGAAATTCCTGATTTTCTCTGGTTTTGACATTTTTCCACCCCGGTCACACACTCTGATGAGGAGAAAAAAATTTCTCATAATACCATGGACGATGCGGTAGTGAACGGGTTAAAACAATAACCAGTTTTCCCGGTTTTGTGCAGAAAATCATCTTTTTCTCCTTTCATTGTTCGTGAAAACTTCTACCCTCTAAAATTGCGAAAAAAATTAATGAATTTTCTATCTTTTACACACCTGAAGACGGTGGTGACGAAGATCGTCTGAAAAAGTAATTGCGTTGACACTCTTGAATAATCGAATGCACGTAATTCTTGCGATATTCAAAAAAATTAGGGGTTTGACTCATTCGATGAATGGATGATAATTCAACATCATCTTAGGAACCAGATTCTTTATCAATCCTTCTCAAAATCAGACCCAAATTTTCAGCAACTACCGATCGTTGTGAAAGTTTAGTATGCGAGATAGTATGAAACGATCGATCATACAAGCCTCGTGAAAGAATTTTCCAACGGCAAGTACAAATTCAAATTATTAAGCCCTGACAATTCTTATAGGAAATGATCGTACAAATAAAAGTGCCCATTTTCTAGCCACAATCCCGAGCGGTTTTCTCGCTCGTACATCAATTTTTCAGACATGCTGAAAAAGAACATATGTACCGTAGTACACTTTACCACCGCCCGTTTTGAATTAGAATCCTGTATTCTCGCAAAAATTGACCCGCCCCTCGAAGAAACTCCCTTCCTTCCTCCCTCAAAATTTACATATCCGTGTTCTCATTCATTACAGATCCTAAAAATGCATCAATTTCTTAGCACACCTTTCGTCCTTGTCAAATTAATGATGACGCTGAACTTTCACTGTATTTTATATATAATGCATGCATTTCTGACCACATATTACAATACCAAAAGAACTGTCTGCATCATAATGGATCTCCTTTTTGGTCCCTAATTGATGAGTTCTGTGGACACAGTAGGTTTTCCGTTTTCAAAGTATATTACAAGCCTTTCACATGAATATTGTCATACAAAAGGTAGAATTGGTGCTTCGAGACTCTTTCAATATTTGCTCGATGTCACCCGCGCCACGTGAGGGCTCTTTCTTTAATGTGTGTGTGTGTATGTGTGTATTTTTTGCTGTTCCGCTTTCATGGAAACACGTGTCTTGCTCGGCATGAGCGAATTCAAATTTTAGAGTTGAAAGAGTTTTAGTGATGGGGTACGGTTAGATTCGTCTGGGTTGTTGATTTTCGTGTCACTAATGTATGTGAAGAGGTGATACGTCGATTTTTATGTGATGGAATTCAAGGATGAGTGTGATGGATAGTGATCGGATATTTATGGAGAATTTTGAGATTTAGTAATATGTCAGATTTTGATGGGAGTCTGTTTTTGTATGTGGCAAAATTTTGTCTATGAAGCTCTTCTGATCCACACAATAATTAATTCACTGCGCTTGTGATTCTTTTTTATGAACATTGAAATTTCTAATGAATTTTTTATGAACATTGAATTTTGAAATTTCCAGAAAATATTTACTTCTAGAATGAAAAAAAACTGATGTTACACTATTATAGGACACTTTAGCATAACTCAGGACTTTTTCTCGACATGGGAATTTTCTTAGCACCACCATTTCAATCGAAGTTGAAATGTCATAAAATATAATCTAACTCAATCTTACCCCTGAATTTTTATTTTCTAACGAAGGAATGAACAAGGGTCTGCAATATGACCCTTTTTATCACTCAGAGCGTGTTCATTGCGTCAAAATACGTTGGTATTGAACCAACAAAGAGTTCGAGGTGTGGTAGCACGGCAATATGAAAATGGTTTAATGCACTTCATCGTCGATTTACATCGTTTTGAAGAATGGGGGCCTGTTGGGTACACCCATCCGCAAAACCGCAAAAAATCACTTCCTGGGAAATTTGACATAAGAGCTCAGCTCCAGTAGGTTGAAATTGATTTTATCTCAGCTCATATCTTGAAAGTTTCAAAACAAACTTTGAAATTAACCGAAATACGTTGAAAAATTTTGAAGTAAACCAAATCTATCGACAAAATGTCTCAAAGGAGGGGGGCTTGTTGGGTACACTCACCTTATAAACACGTAAATCGAGCAAAAACTTGAACGATAAGCATTTTTCTCATAACAAGAGTGATTCGAACTAAACCCATTAGACCGTTAGAGCCTCTTTGAATTGAAATTTTTTTTGAATCGAGAAATTTGATATCTAAAAGTCGAGAAAAATCTCAAAAATGTAAGGATGCATCAAAAAATAATATAGTCCATGCTCGGAACGAAATCCATGTTATATCGACGGTTACAACTCTCTCTTTTTTCAGAAAATACACCTCTAATTCGACCTCCCACATTTCTTTTTCCTTGGGATTCAAAAAAATTATACCAAAGCAACTTCCTCTGCAAGAATATATCATAAACAAGACAAACAGCTCAGTGAAAAATAGTTCAATAGCCATTTTATGAAAAATGATCGATTGAGTCGATAGAATATAGCCTCATTCTGCATCCCAATGGAATATAACACACGCTCACGCAGCATGCAAACTATTCAAAAGATCAGATTATATACCGTCAGGATATAGCCTTTCACTATATTAATGTACGATACACCTTTTTTTACTAAAAGGTTATTGCAAATCATGCTGGGTCTCGTTCAAAAGAATATTCGTGTATGCTTAGAAGCGGTAAAGGTGTACGGAAGCTGCATCACGTCTAAATCGTGATTGTCGGCTCACTTCAAAAAGGGTTGGAACGTGTCACCAACAAAAGGACTTATTCAGTTGCTAACGATGCTACATCGTTCAATCAGGATTGTTAACGATGGTCACTCCAGGTGACATGCAGAATGGACATTTTATACTTGATCATGGGTCGTTTTCCACTCATTTTGTCTTGAATTAGCTTGAATTTTCTGGAAAGTGCGACAATAAATCTTCAACCGATGTAAATTTCTTAATATAGGGCTCAGAAGTTAATTAACCCCTTCAGCACACGGAATATATTTTGGCACATAATGGAAGATTTTTTCCTTTCTTACAAGCGCGCAAAAGTAGATATCAGAATAATTCTTTTTGGATTTGGATCTGTAGAGGCTCAAGTAATTTTCTGAATTTCATCAAATTTTCCCTCCAATGCATATCAAAGTTATCGCCAACTTGTTGTCATCCCGTGTGTCTATAATTATGGATATCCGTGATGGAAAGGTGAATATGAAAAACAATTTTATAGCTACTATCGAAAAACTTTTATAGCCGAGATAGCCAATATTTATTCCGAGTTTACCTTTGCTTTCGATTGATATTTGAAAGGACTTTTTCGTATGCTCTTCTGTAAAAAATATGATCTGTAAGTACAAGATGATGAGATCGGAATTCAATGCTTTGAAATAAGAATCCACTGCTTGTACGGATTTATTATAAAGATTTTCTGGTTTCGCAGTTGCTGCGGCTATGATGACATTTTTCCACTCACAAACATCAAACGGTCCTCTGAAAATTATGATCAAAAACTTCTATGTAAGGTAAGTGTGCCTAATTTGCCCCCACTACTTTTGTTTTGCTCGCCATTTCAACTCATCGCTATATTTTTCAACGCACTTTAGCTTATTTTGAAGCTTGTTCCAAGACCTTCAAAATGAGCTAAGATACGTCTAATTTCAACAAATTGGAGCGGAGATATCTTGATTTTTGCGAAAGAAGATTTTTTGCGAGTTTTTGTCAGTGTGTTCCTAATTTGCCCCCACAGGGAAAAGAGGCCTATTTTCATGAGATTATACGGGTTTTTCGTATAATCGGGATATCTCGGCTCCCAGACCTCCAAATAAGACGCACTTTAGCTCATTTTGTAGCCTTTTTTTACCCTTTTTTGAATTTTTAAAGTAAGATTGATGTATTTGAATGGAGTGAGGAACGATTTTAGAAAAAGACTTTGGGGGCAAATTAGGAACACTGCACTTTTTCTCGTAATATGAGCGTAGAATTGGCTAAAAATCGAATTTTGCAATTCTGCAAAGGGCATTCTAAAGTTGGGACGAAGACAAAGAAAATGAATTAAAGTACGTTGGAATTGATCACACCAATTTTGTTTGGCATAGCTTTTAGTGACTAACAAAAAAGAAGTCGAAAGTACCGAAAACCACTTTGTTGTTGTCAGAAATGCGCGGGTCATCTAGGATCGTTCCGAAACGTTTATTTCCTCATATTTTAATGTAACAAACATGAAAAAAAATGCGTGGCAGGGTCTGCGGGTGCATACATTTGAGAACTTGAATGGGGGCAAATTAGGGAATGAGTGCAAATTAGGCACAGTTACCTTATGTTAAGCACTTTAGACCTAATACAAGTGAGGTCATAATTTATATCACAAAACTTGCTGCATTAATGATAAACACAACAAAGAGTAAACATTTTGCCAAAAGTTGCGTTATTTTCTCTTTTATTTCAATCAATATGCAAATTTCGAGGCAAATTTACTACGGATTTATGTTGAATTCAAACAGAACAGTGTCGCCATGATACTTTTAATTCTCATGGTCAATTCAACGGAAAAGCAAATTCGTATCTCCCCAGATTTATTCTTACAAACAAAGTCAAAATCTCGCAAAATCTAGTACCATCAGGATTCTAGCGTTGATCCTTCCGAGCTCCTAGAAAGGGCCATGCATGGACATCTTGCGGCATTCGCGAGAAGTCGGTTCAAGACCATGTTCACGATATTACCTTGCTGGCAGGCTAAAGAATTTTTTGAACAAAAAAACTAAAAATAAGCGGTATTCTTCCATTTTTTCCCAAAAATTCCTCATGCACAGATATCTTTCACAAATGTCAATCTTTTCATTACCAACAATAAATTCAATGGTGTTAGATACATAAACGTAATTTTGCTGCGTGGCAATAATCATGTTCATATGAGTATTATATGAATCTACTTTCATGTTAAAATTGAATGTTTCTTGACAATTTTCATGAATTCTTATAACACGTCTATTAGTGAGATATTTCGAGACATATTTGAAAGACCAATGAACACGTTCATTAACTTCTAAATACATTAAAATGTGAATATGCCTGATTTCCAATAACTGCGTGACAAGTTTTGTTAGACGTTTGATCTGAAAAAGATCAGATAAATTTTTTATCATTTTAAGAACAAATGATCACAATGATGAAGTCGATGTACGCTAGTATTTTGGGGAGACAGCAACAACGAAAATTGTTCAATTTTGTGATTTTGCAATATTTATCAATATACATCAGGGAGTCCGTTATTTCCCAAGTTTCTCCGATTCTCCGTGACACCCACCACAAACTAATCATTAATTCGTTGAGATATTGCGATTAAAAAACTAGGTACCGGAGAGTATTCTTAATCGATAGCCGGTGGAATTTCCTTCAAAATGACCACTTGTTGAAGTCAATTTGATGGAGTAGAACTAAAGTTATCGCTGTTTTCGAAGATTGGAAAATTCAAGGTACTAAATCCGTGAAACAAGGTTTTCCTCAAAGAGTCCTAAAAATGCGAATTTTGAGTCGTTCTGTTTTGAATATGTGAATAAGTATTTTGATGTATTTTTGAACGCAGAAACAGAATCCGTTCTCAGTTTCACCTCTAATCGTCAGGATTTTTTACTAGGCTCAAAAAACCGAAAAAACAAAAAACGGCCGTTTTCAGTTACTTTCATGTTCTTCAGGTGGATGATATGCGAATAAGTGGGCTATCTCCGGTTCTACTGTATCAAATTAAATGTTTCAGGTGGTCATTTTGAAGAAAATTTCGCAATCGATTGAAAACACCTTGAAGGACGTAGAACGGAATGCATGCGCGGTAAATGCAAATCATTGACTCAAACTTTCATTCAGAAGGGTTATACAGTTCGAATAAAAAACGCTCCAAGTGGGGCAGCATTTAAATCCTCACCTATAGGTCCCCGAACATTTTTTTCTCGCAATATCTCACCAAATGATTAAGTTGTGGGAGGTGGCAAGGGAGATCAGGGAAATTTGGGAAATAACGGACACTTTAATATACAAGTATTTATTTCGTGATTTCCCTGATGTAGGATAGCAGAAAATTCATTCGAGACCAAAAAGTGAGGTCCAGAGTGACGGACCGTCTCTGCAAATTCATAAAAGATAGCATTTTATCATAGCTAATACCGAGTAAACTACTTAGAATCTCGCACTAGCCAATCTGCACACCAATAAACTACCATCTAAGCGCGTATACCGGTAAGCAATATAATGTCTCATATTCTCGTTTATCCGCTTCAAATAAGCATCTATAATATCATACTCAAGGCTCACCGACTTACTCCATCAATGAAATAAGTCTCAAAGCATCGATGCATCCCGCGTGTGTTTTAAATACTACCGCTGACTCACAATCTCGTCAAACGAATAAATTAAAATCCTCGTTACCTAACTATCTTTCTCTGTCTCTGTCTCTCTCTCTCTCTCTCTTTTCCATCACAGATCAACATCTCGATATAATTCCTATCCTATTCTCAAACATATTCAGTTACCTAGCAAATCTGCTCAATACAACAAACAGCAAAAATACTAATCTAAAAACCATCAATAATCGTCCTCATAATTTTGTTAATACTATCCGATCTCATCCGATCGTTTCACGATGGGTGAAGTAAAATTACCAGGTTTCTCGTACACCTTCTCCTGGCAAATTGATGCCTGTCTCAGTACACTTAGATCTGCAAAAGAAAATAGTGAAATTCGTGCAAATGCTAATTTAGCCAGGTGTAATTGTGATTGTGAAGATTCTAGTGAATATGGTTATCCTGGAATAGTTTCATGCGATTTAACATTACTGCCTAAAAGTGAAAATTTATCTAGTGGTTTTGTTGTAGATTTTAAGTGCGCGGATGAATTGCAGAGGTATGAAATTTGTTTTACTTATTCGATTGTTAATAAGGAAAAAGAATGCTATGTTGAGAGAAGCTGTCCTAGAGAAGCTATAAGGGTACGAGGCTGCGAGGCAAGAGTTGAATTGGACGATTTTTTAAACAGAAATGTAATGGTTAAGGATCTTGCTGTTGAACCACTTGATACTATCGAGATACTCTGCGAGGTGAGAACTATGAGAATGGGTAAGAGTGATTAATTTAGATATTATGAAGAAAATTTTCAAGTCATTTTTGTCATAATGAAACACGCGAATTGGCTCAAATATCTACAGTTTTGAGGTTCCGATGAAAACCTTACCAGGTACGTTTCGGGAACTCGTCGTCCTAAACTGGAAAATGTTGAACAGTATACTATGAATTTGATGACTAATTTTTGATTAGATTACATCTCTCCACAACTCACCTCAAGGTACGACGGGTTTTTTCAACATGTCTCCAAAATTCACCTACGGGGTTTTTTTTCGGATCTCTTCATACAGTGAGAGTCTATTTCAACCAAAATCGTACAGGTTCACCTTTCAAAATCTCCAGGGAAAATATTTTTCATCATTCTAACCTTAAAAAGCCGCATTCAAATGCGGTTTTATGGTTCTCATGATGAAAAATCATTATTGCCCTGTGCTCGCAGGCCCATTTCGGGTGCGGAGGACTTATTTCCCTCGCTTCGCTCGGGAAATAAACTGTCCTAGCGCCCGAACTGGGCGTACGCGCCCAGGGCAATAATGTACTATTCTCTATATAATCAACATGAGGTGAAAAGTATCTGTTTGGACATACAACAGATCTATTTTTCGATGATTCGAAAAAGATTCATCTTTTCAAAATCTGCAAAGAAAATTTTCTGACAATTTTTCAGATGATGCATTCATTCAGAGTTACAGAGTACTCTTTTTAAAATATTCTGGCTTGTATGTACAATATTTTCGCCGTACATCATACTCAATACTTCATATATTTTTGATATTGGGTGCGTAAAATTGTGCCGAAAAGTTACTTTTTGATCGTCTGTGCGCGAATGAGTTATTTGCACACTATTTTTCACTTTTCATTCGCTCACAGAAGATCAAAAACCATAGTATGACACTCGGGCGCAATGGTTTTCGCTTTCTCGTGACTATTTAGACCCTCGCCTGCGGCTCGGGCCTAAAAAAGTCACTCGAAGTGCGAAAACCATCATTTGCGCCCTTGTATCATAATATACTATTGCGGGTGAGTGTGCGGTGCGCAAAATTGAGCGAATTCTTTTTTACGCACGATTTTCAGTGCGCAAAGTTGTGCCGAAAAGTTACTTTTCGATACACTGTGCGTAAAAGTGCACTTTGCGCACAGTTTGTCGACTTTTACTCACAGTTTATCGAAAAGTATAGTTAGATATACGGACGTAAAACCTGTTATTCGCATCCTCGTGATGATTCCGACCCTCGCCTGCGGCTCGGGCCGGAAACCCATCACTCGGACGCGAATAAAACGTTTTACGCCCTTGTATCGAAATGTACTATTGCGGGTGAGTGTGCGGTGCGCAAAGTTGAGCGAATTCTTTTTTACGCACGATTTTCAGTGCGCAAAGTTTGAAATCGTGCGCAAAATTGCCATAATCGTGCGCAAAGTTCGCTTATTAGTGTGCAAAGTTGTTCGTGGTACCACAATGTAGGAAAGTTTTTCGTACTCAACAAAGCTCCAACATTCAAACATGATGCCTCATAAAATGGGAGTATATGTACAATACCATTGAATCTATTGTTCGTGTCTAATAATTGATTAAAATAACTAAGTACTGACTCAGATGAAAATTTGAGCTTTTCTAGGATAACCAACACGATATGGTTGATGTCGACCGTTCCCTGGAGGATAGTTCTCATTTCTCATTCGAAACTCTCTGATTACTCAAAACTTTGACCCATTTGTCAATAAAATGTTGAAAGTTTCTTGGGTATTTCACTTCCAAATTCCAAGTAACAGCGTACTCAAATAGTGTTTCAACTTTGATTGTTGATGCCTGTTCGGTAATTCTGAATATTTCTTTCCTAATATATCCATATTTTCCAGTTAGAATGGTCCATGTTTGCAAAAACTCAAAAAATTCTACATCCACGAGTTTTGTCCTAATGTTTGACAATAAGATTCTGTTGCCAAATATTCAAAGGACTTAGAATATTTTGCCATGAAATTTGATGATAAAGTTTTCTCTAAAATGAATTTTTCCATTATACAAACTTCTCGTTTGATACTGATGGTAATACTTCTTTGCTGGGAGTACTCGCATATCTTATACAATTGGTGTGGTCTACTATTAGTACTTCTGAAAGTTGAAATCAAAATTTTTTAGCGATGCGATAAAATATGATTTAATATGGGGAGATTTTTTTATGATACTATTTCAGAATTTTTTCTCAGTCGGGGGGCTCCGCCCCCGAACCCCCCGGCGGGGGCTTCGCCCCCTGAGCCCCTGGACCCCACTCGCGCCCTTCCTTCCCCCCCCCCCCGACCTTCAGGGTATAGACCGCGGGGAACAACTTTCCACACCAATTTCAAAATAGTACATTTCGATACAAGGGCGTAAAACGTTTTATTCGCGTCCGAGTGATGGGTTTCCGGCCCGAGCCGCAGGCGAGGGTCGGAATCCTCACGAGGATGCGAATAATAGGTTTTACGGCCGTGTATCTAACTATACTTTTCGATAAACTGTGAGTAAAAGTCGACAAACTGTGCGCAAAGTGCACTTTTACGCACAGTGTATCAAAAAGTATAGTAAGCAACACGGGCGCAACATTTCCGCTCTCGTTCCCGAAATTTTCGTGCGTAAAAGTGAAACTTTGCGCACGCTTCGCCGTGCGCAAAGTTTTCTGGGCTGTGCGCAATAGCTATTTTGCGCACAGCGCAAAACACTATGCTCACGTCGCAGAAGTTACAACTGTGCGCAAAGTTCACTTTTACGCACTCATTTCGGAAACTCGTGCGTCAAAGTACTTTGCGCCCTTGTTACTTAATTAATGTACTATTCCAGTATAGTTAGGAAAATCGGATGATTCTGTAGGCATTTTCCCGTTATTTTCGTTAGATACATATCCAAAGAAATGGTCCAATAGATGATCCACCAAAATCCGAGGTAAGCTGGAGAATATGGAAGTATGGTGTATCATAAAATCATTGCAAAATCCAGGAGATTTGATTAAGAATGTTTTATAACTCGAAATGGACACATCATTCGAAAGTTTGTCGAGAGATCTTTTTCGTAGATACTAAAAAGTACTACAAAATCTCACCCTACACACTTATCCCAAAAAATCGAATATTTTTGAGTAAGAGCATGTTCCATACATGTTAGCTATTATGTAGAGAAAAGTCTTTCACTATATAGCCATTTCTAAAGACGAACCGATACGATTGAGCTTGAAACGGATTTTGAATAATTAAATCTCCTCTCTTGATCTTTGCGAGCAACCTTTATTTGGCAATGTTTTTCCTCGTGACTTGAAACGGATTCTCACTAAGCAAAAACGACCGTGGAGATTTTTACGGGTAAACTTTTTTGGGTCCTTACTCATATCCATGACAAAATAAATTGACGTGATGGTTATCAAAAGGGAATGTTTTTCGATTAAATAAATAGAAGGGATCCACCTGTTAGCTTCATTGAAATAACGATGTTGATCGGAAGAAATCCTTGACTTCTAAGGAAAAGGTTTGGGAGGTGCGAGCATTCAAAATCATAATTTTGAATATTTATTCCACATCGTGATGATGAACTTCTTTCGCTCCCGTAAAAAATGAGTGCAAATGTAATAATAGGCCGAATATAAACAAGCAGCAATCCCATTTTCACTGCTGTTCTCCGACTCAATTTAATGAACTTTGTTAGAATCGAAATGCAAATAATTCGCATGATTCTGACCACTCAGTTCAGTTTTATATGCACAGATGCTAAAAATGTCCAAAAGTCATACAGTAATGCTTTGAATTAGTATCACTAACAAAGTCTTGAAAGACTGATTGAATCTTGAGTCTGACAGCGTGAATAAATGAGATCGGTCGAATTTTATGTATATAAAGAGCAAAACGATTTTCATAGTGTCTTTCATGAAAACTCTTCGAAAATAATTGATTGAAATAAAAAGTTCATTACATCCCGACTAAGAAAATGAAATGAAAGAACCACCTTTACCAAATCAGCTTTCAAATTCACAGGTGAGTTTCCTCGAGCGTTCAGCTATATCAACGATGAAGCGTCCCAGCGAGGTATCTCCAACAGACGATTCCGACGAACAACAGCAACTCACAAGTACCTCATCACCACCAGCATCCGCAACCAGCCTTTCCTCTGACCTCGCTGATCTCCTAAACGCATCAAGATTAAGTGACGTCACCCTCATTACCAAAGACAAACAAGAATTAAAAGCTCACAAAGCAATCCTTGGTGCCCGCAGTCCTGTTTTTGCATCAATGTTTGAAACCGATATGATTGAACAAAATCAAAATATCGTTCGTATTGAAGATTTTGAACACGAAGTACTTCTGGAAGCTTTAAAATACATCTATGCCGGTACTACAGAAAGGTTGGATGAGCTTGCTGGTGAGATTTTACCAGTAGCAGAAAAATACGACATCAGACCTTTGAAAGTCGATTGCGAAAAGTTGCTCGAGGAAAGGATAGACTTGGATAGCTGCGCTAAAATCCTTGTTTTGGCAGATACTTGTAATGCTGAAGGATTGAAGGCTGCTGCAGAAAGTTTCATCATCGAGAGAGGTGGTGAGATAATGAAGGCCAATGAAGAGCTGCAGTTGCTGAGAAGTTCACATCCACATTTGCTTGGTGATATACTATTTAAGCTTCTTGAAAGTAAGTGATGAGATAAATCGAATCAGTTTAAGAATGATATTTTGTGCGACAGATTGCAAAGGACATTTTCATTCAGTGATTTGAGAAGATGTAGCACTTTCATCACCTTGTATAATAGATTGGTTTTCATAATTGTAATACAAGCAAGATACAAGGTCAAACAAGAGACCAATAGATTGTAAATAATATAACATGAGTAAGGGAACATACAAAATATTAAGTTTATTCATCTTCTGTAATCAATGACAAAAGTATAAGTGACGTACAAATATAATTCGCGGCTCGTATATTTTTGTATAAATCTGTCTTGAAAAAAGCGTATTGCAATTGTATGTAAGATTAATAAAAATATTGTATAATTAATAGATCTGGAAAGTGACATGATTGCTAATCGACAGTTGCATACAACAAAAATCGATAAAACTTTCCTTTTACATTGCGTGAATCTTGCCAATGATTTTCAATGTAGCAATGAGAACTAATACTTCACTGAAGTGCATTATTCGCCAAAGGAAACTAAATGTTAAATCTCTCGAAACAAGAGAATGTTTTGGTATCATAATGAAGATATACATTTTTCGGGCTTTCCCCAATGTAAATAGAAATACTCGAAAAAACGATACGACGGAATAACATGTTTCTAGACATAGACGTGATATTCACTCCACTATCACTATTACGATAACAGTGAAAAATTCATCATGGAAAATATGTACAATTGATCATATAAATATGTGTATAAACATTCAAAATAATCCAAATGGATTCAAATTTCATTTTAACGAATCCCTCCCACTTGATTAAATAGTTATTTCACTCAACAGTCAGTTATGCTTTTTTTTGTAAAAATCACAATAACAAAATTCCATTGTATACTCAATCTTCTATCATTTTCATCCGGAACTTTGTAAAATTCTTTGTTTCAAAGATGAGGAATTACGCGCTTGAATCCTTTCGTAAATCCTGATTATTTTGTTCTTATCGTTCGACTTTCGTTGTTCTCCAAGGATTAATGCAACCAAATTAAAAATTGTTCAAACTTTTTTAGCACTTTCAACATCTTACCACAGCCTTAAACAGAAAAAAGATTCTTTAGTTCGCTAGATCATCCATTTATCGGAATACCGCCCAGCGGAAACCATTCGCCCGTTTCATTCGTAAGATCTACTTGATTGAGCGGTAAACGAATACCACCCAAAAATTCATTTTCTTGTAATGTGTCATGGTTCCAAATAGTCGCTTCCAATGTTCGTTCTTTAATAACTTCTAACGGCATACGATACTCCAGCTAGAAATTTAGAATGATAGTGTTATTATTATACTGAACGTCGAGCTGTTATAAAACCATTCAAATTTTTTACAATAAGAATGATTAGAAACAGTTATATATTAAAACGGCTTCTTGAATTTAAATTATAGGTGCGTACTCACCACTTCCATAAACATGGGGTGGCAATTTTTCTTTACGACTTTGGTTTTTCGTTTCGTAGCTTTCGTTGGATCGGGTTTCAGGTAAACTTTTACATAAGTATTTGGTTCTTGAGCATTGGCCACTTTTGGTAAACCTCGAGCGTGGTAGACCATTACACAAAGCGTTCCCCGAGTGTAATGTAGAGATAATTTTATTTGACCATTTTGTACATTATCTCGGATCTTTTTGTCTGCCCACCAGTTGCCAACTGAAATCGATTTAAATTCATTACATACAATTTGCTCGTCATCTTTATAAACAAACGATAATCTTTGTGACGAGCTTCATTTTATTACACAACTGACAACTATTATCATGAGCATATTTTTTGAAAAGTTCAAAGATATAAAAAAATATTTTCATCAATAAGTTGAAGATAAGCTACTTCGAACGTGAATAGATCCAAAAATTACGCGCGTAATTTGTAAAAAAAGCTCGATTTGCATAAAATACAGAATCATTACCTTTCACTTTCCGCCGATGAATGTCAGCATTTTGCTGATCCCGCAGCAGAGGGTGGAAAAATGTGTAAACAAGATCGCTTTGCGAAATCTCTGGTGCCATTTTAAAAAGGCTCATAAGGAACCTCTCAATATCAGCGCGTCTTTTGTCAGCGACTTGTTTGATGTTTGATCGTCCCACATTCATGCCACTAGACAAACTGAAAATAATATTTAATCAGCGAAACACGTTTTATTGGTTCATCAATTTCGTATTAATTTAGAATGTATATAGCCCACTTTGTGCCTTATTTTACTATTCAAAGAGGATGACGGAATTTCAAACAGTTTTGATAACCATTGAAGAGTGAGAAACAGTTCTTTTCGGTTTTTACTCATAATTAATGATAGTCTTGCACTTGAATCAATTGATAAACATGGATATAAGTAACACTTCCGTTGTTGGTACATCGTTCAAAGAATAAAGTCAACTGAACATTATTCACCATAGCTATTCTTTCTTGATTGTCGTGTGCAGATATGATAAGGAACTTTTATCAGAGCAGATAAGAAAAAATTGTGAGAAATTTAGAGACGAGAATCCGAATGTTGAGCGAATTGTCAAGTAGAACAGTAACAGATCCTGGACACTTCAAACTTCAATATTCTAAAAAAACTGGAAGATAACGTTCATCGTTGCAAACGAAAAACATGGCTGATACGACGGAAATATTTTGATTCAGCGGAAGTTTCCACCCACGAAATCAGCAAGGACTTGCCAATGGTGTAAATGTACTTTCTTAATGACAAGTGAGTTCATAGGTATTTTCTGTTTTAGTTATTCTTTTTTTTTTTCTTTCTAAAAAATCAGAGAAATTTATTCTTAAAGACATCAAAGTAGTTCGTGATGTACAACATTTGTGAATCTATTGCGACAGGCTATGGGCCTCTCATGCGGCAAAGAAACAATCGAAATCGAGAAGAATTCACAATTTTCATCGCAAGGCAGCGGTTTCTATCGTACATTCGATCAATTGAACTACTGGAGTCAACAAAAAAATGAAACGAAATTTGAGGAGTCTGACAGCGCAAGTTCGATTGGACGATCGCAGGGCTATTCAATATCGGTTAATGATATCACAGTCTCTACAATCACTGATGATCAACCGCAAAAAACAGTAGAGGCAGATGTGATCTAGTCTATGTATTTACATTGCATTAAAAATAACGATAGGGCGATGGAGTTTTCTATGATTTGTGATTATTTTCGTTCAAATAAAATACTTGAATGACATTCACATTTCCCATTTCTTTACGGCATTTCAATATACTTAAAACATAGCGCAGGCCATAGTTTATATAAAAATAAAAAAGACCTTGAATTTAGCACGAAGGAGAGAGAAAACAAAATGATGACTGGCTAATGATGAATTTAGATTTTTACTCACCTGGCAACTTTAGCAAGAGGAAAATGTATGCAAAGTTTCTGATGTAATTCACAGAATTCCTTGTACGATCTGAAGAGATACGTGGGATCGGTTTGGCCCTTTCTCGTAATTTTGAGGATATACATATAATACTTCTCAGGGTCGTATCTCTTTTGGTAACCGTGAACTTGGACACTCATCAGTTGACCCTCCTGTTGCATCCTGAAAATAAAAAAAGGTTCTTCATAATGACCTCTCTTTACAATAATCAAAACTACTAATCACCAACCATCATCAACTATCCTAACTAACAAGAGGAGGACCTGGTCCAACCTTGCGGAACACGGATCTTGATGAAACTCTAGAAATCATCTTGTTTTGGTAAGAGATGGAGGTATTTCAAAGAATTTAGTCCCATGGGCTTCCAGTCCCGAGATACAGCCATGAAGATTAGCATTGGCAGTATATACATGTGTACCACTTTTCCACGTGGGCCTACATGGCCAATGCTAATCTCCACAATTGTATCTCAAAATAGGAGGCCCTTGGGACTAAATCCTTTGAGATACCTTCATTTCTCACCAATACAAGATGGTTCTCATAGTTTAGAACGAATCCAGGACCCGCAAGGTTGCACCTCTCCTTGGTCAGTAGAATGAAAATTGATGCGTTATTTGAGTAGGGACAACCACTAGTCCAACTTGATCCATCTTTGATGGAAAAGCCGGTGTGAGAATTTCGCACCAAGACACAACTAGTGACATGAAACGACCACCTTTTGGCTGAATTTGTCACAAACAAGAGAACGCACTTGACGCCACATATTATATTTAATTATTAATTACATATTCTGATACAATGAAAAAAAGGAAAATTTTTGGAAATAAAAAATTGGAAGCCATGTGAAGATTCGACTACAGAGATGTTTTCAAAACTGATTTTTGAATTTAGTATCCTTTTATTTTTCCTGGTTTCTACTTGAATTTATACCGGAAGTCTATGAGGATCGTTTTTATTACGGTAATAATAATGATTGCGGCATTAGAGATAGTGAAGAGTTATCAACCCTGGTGTTACCTATCAAAAATGAGATCAGACGAAATTCGAAAATCAATTTCGGATTCAACCCTGTTCATAAGTATCATAATTCACTTCCAAATACATTGCAAATGCTCCCCAAATGATTACATCTGACTCGGTTACTATTCTCATCATAAAAAATGATATCTCTTTGGATTCTTTTTTTTTTATATCGTAGTAATGACGTGCCATTCCACAAATAAATCCCAATATTGCAATCCATTCGATTTCAAATTGTTACTTATTTTCCTGCCTGTATATCTTTGATCCTGATGAAAATCAGGCACCAGACGGGGTTTGCTTGCACCGAAATTGAGGCTATCTTCTTAAATTGTAGCAACATCCTCGACAATGATTTTGCAACAAGATACCACATGTAAAATCTTGAACAACAAAAAAGTGCAAACGTTATCTCTCAACTCAAGGGATTGTTTTCAGACATCATATAAATCAAAGTCGTGGAGAAGAGCTTGCACGAGGTACTTTGATAGAGGTAAAAAACCTTTAAAAGAACACAACAAGAAAATATCTAATAATACAGATCCAAAACCTACATCGACAATGTAATAAACTATTCAATAGAAAAATTATGCTTACGTATAGGTCCTTGGTACGAAAGACAAAAGTTCACCATCGGTGTGGTCTCCACTGAACCGCATCTGGGCAATATTGTGTAAGAAAAAGTTAAACTGAGTAAACCAACTCTTGAGTGACGATTCAATCATACGGGCAAAAGTTGCTGCTGCCTCAGGATTACTTTGATCTGGAAGAAGAGCTCGTTGCACGTAGCTCACGGCATCCATCGTTACTCCAGGTATACCCGACGATGTCATCTGCGTGTTAAGATCGCCATCGTTGAATTTTAGGTCGAGGTTCGGATTGGGATTGGGATTGAAATTTGTGTACTGGTTCATCGCAAATTTATAGCAAGGAAATGCGATTGCAATGCGATTTTATT
Organism: Eretmocerus hayati; assembly: GCA_029851415.1. Classification (NCBI taxonomy): domain Eukaryota; kingdom Metazoa; phylum Arthropoda; class Insecta; order Hymenoptera; family Aphelinidae; genus Eretmocerus; species Eretmocerus hayati. The sequence continues at coordinate 110,452,925 of CM056744.1, forward strand.
GAGAGCACGGGTTCATATTTCCCCCGAAAAAATGGACCTTGGGTACAGATGCGATTTGACCCCGATAAAATTGTAATACATCAGATGAACTCTCAAAAATCAGAGAAATCACACAATATTTAGGCCTAGAACAGCTTTTAGAAAAATTCTCTGCGCTATCCCAAACAGAACTGGACGAATACACGCTTACAAATAATAACGAGTAAACACTCTATGCGGTGGTTTTGTGATTTGATTATGACGATGCGATATGGCTTGTAGAGAGTGAACGATATCTCATCAACGTTGGGTATAAAAAAACCCAGAGTTTGCTGCGGTCCAGAATCACATGCGATAAAACGGGAATGCGATAAGCTGCCTTTTTCCGTTTTCGCGGTGGGGCAGTTCACGGTACCATGAAGATTAGATTTCAATTACATGCCTGATTTCTACTACTGAATTTCATAGGGCAATGTACGATTTAAATCTTTTGTTGTAAAAAAAAAATCAAATAAATTTACGGCACAGATCGCAAGAGAAATTTTTTGTTTTTGGGCGAGGTATCACACTCACCAGTCCAAACAGATGAAGAATTAGATTTCCATGCTTTCTCACAATGTTGAATGCCTGGCAGCACAACTCCACGAAATGGTGAAATTTGATCGAGGGCTTGTCTCCACCGTTGATTACGTATGCCATGTCCGAAGTCAATACAAACGGCGTGCGATCTCTGAAAATAGAATTTGAGTTTTGATTATTCAATCAACTTTTTCCCCGGTATTTAGGCTTACTAATATTCATATTCAAAATCACGACGACATTCACGAAGAGAGTCTTACAGCAACCAAATGAACGATGAACTTCGAACTAGTAACATCGTACTTGGATAATAACAGCATGTAAAAAAAACTTCACTTGTGGCGAACTATCTACAGAAATTTCAAGTTATTCAATACAAAAGAATATACCTTTTAAAATTGCCAAACATCTGAGCATCCCCTAAAAATTTTCCAAAGTCGATATGAAATAGATGGCCAGAAGTTTTGAGCATAATATTATCGTTGTGACGATCACAGATGCCTAGAATGTACGTAGCAACGCTATAACCAGCGCAAGAAGCTGTAAAATTTTCGACAGCTCGTTCGTACTCAAGCTCCGAAGGATTATGTTTAGCTAACCACTCAGCAATAGGTCGATCTTTAAATGATCCCGTCAATCCAAATTCGACTTGAATTTTCCTTAGTGTCTCGGCGTTGGTCACCATTTCAATCATGCCTCGCTTACATCCTGTAGGTACACATCCGAATGTAACCATTTTTAGGTCAAGACCCTCTTTGAGCCATAGTTTGTCCATTATGCGAACCATTTGAAGGGTCAACATGTCTTGCTGCAAATCATCACCGACCTATAATAGATCAAAAAAGAATGAATCTCAATAAATGAAAACTAGATAAAGAAAGCGATTTGGACTGACAAATGTTGATATTTATCGGTCTCATGCATGCTTGACAGGGCCTGTACTCACCTTGAAAATTGCAGGGCTGATGTCGTTGTCGCATCCGATGAAATTGATTTTCAACGGAGTCGTAAAGGACGGAAAATATGAACAAGTCTGGACGCTAATACCAATAACTTGGCGACTCGGAGATAAAGGTAAACAGGTACCTTCATTTTCAGTCAACTGGCTATCTATGTGTTGCAATCCAAGCTTTAATGCTTCCAATCTTAGAGATTCCTTCGTTGATTTTACATTCTCTGCTACCTCGTGCAAGTTCTGTATGAGCATCACATTATTGATCATTGAAAAATATTATCCAGCTAAATTGAATAAAAAAAAATCAAAAATATTTACGCTGACGAGGAATTGCTGGGCTAGAAAGCTATTTCTGAGAGCCACGCCAATGATTGCTAGTAAGGCACGAAGCATCAATTGTAATCTTCTTTGGTACCGAGCAAAGCTTAAACTCTTGTCGTCTTCTGAGGATGATTCCGAAGAATTCTAAAGAATAGCAAAAAAAAGTGAATAGTGGAATCTTTCTGAATCAATTTACAATGATGAAGAAACATACTTGTGGACTTTGACCAGGCAAAGCTTGATTTAATAGCCAATATATGTGATGAGCGACACGCGGGGATAGTAAAGCTCTTTCTAATAAAAATCTTGCCAAAGGAGAAGCTTCATAAGTTTCATGCTTTAGTGCTTGAAGCAATTGTGGTAAGTAATCGACCAATTCATCATTTGTAAAATCTTTGATACGACTAACTGCCAATTCTCTGACTTTCATATCTGGAAAACTGCAATGAGAAAATTAGATTTTAGCTCACCTATCTAGTTTTACTTTCAACCAGAAATTCTCGATGATACATTAGGTATGTGAATTAAGGGATTGCTCTGCGATCACTAAAGTTTAATGGATCGAGCTTGGGATGCATTACTTCATTGAAATAAAATTATTTTGATTGTTACCAAGGCAAAAGTAGTTGCAGCGCTTGAACGGGTGGAAGTGGACTCCAAACTCGCAATGAAGCGTGTAAATCTGGTAAACAAGCCCAGTCCCAACTGTGTGCTGCGAGAAGGACTTTTGGTAGAGCTTCGGGTTTTTCATGTAGATAGTGTCGCTTCTCCCATAATATTTCTCGTTCTTCGATAGGTGGTCTGAAAAATACAAAATAGATGGATCAAATTTTTTGAAACTCATAAACTGAAATAGAACTCAAGTATTATGCCAATTATTGTTTAAGAAATTTAAATTATTCAAATAACATGGGGACCCCCTATCTATCTCAAGAATTTAACATGGAATATTTCGGTATTAGGTCGAAATGTGACTCATTCCTTTTGTAAAGACTGGATTGACCAGATCTTGAATAACGTAATGTAGGCACTTCATGAGAACTATAATATTCACAGAAAAATATTCACCTTGAAAACGTATCCTGCTCCGTGATACACGAAAGTAGCTCTTGAGTATTTCGATCCAATGAATTAAAATCAAGAGACTCGATGTCGTGATCACGGAGCTCTGTAGGAAAGAGTACTTTCCCACCATAATCTGGGAGCTCTAATCCAATTATGGGGCTAGATTCACCGTTTGGGTGTATTCCAGGTGCGGGAGCAGGACCCAGACGTTTATCAGCGACTGCAGGCCACAAAGAGAGGAAAAAGCTTCCTTGACTCATCACACTAAAATAAAAGTGAAAGATAAATAGGTTTAATTCCTGATACATAGATACGGAAACTTAAAAAGAGCTAATTCAAAACTCACCCATCGTAGTCGAAGAATTGAATAGCGCCCCAACCTAGCTCCACTTTTTCTATCACACATCCAGAAGAATTTGATTCATTTTCAACCGGTTGCTGGGTTCTACCGTAAAGTACAAGCACTAACCGAGCTTCTCTGGGAACTTGACAGACACTTACGCCACGAAATTCCAACCTGATAGAAAAAAATCCAGTGTTGGTCAAATTTTGTCATTTTTAAACATTGACCAATCTGTGATAGTTTCTCACCATGAATTGAACAATATTTTAGGGTAATAATTTGAATGACCCGGAGTCATAGGCTCAGATAACACGGGATTACCAACAGGTCTTGTACCGTAGAATATTTGAGCAGCTACAATGTAGTCATCGTGTTTCCATTCACTTGGTATCCTATGCACTGAGCCAACTCTCACAAGGACTGTATCGATTACTTGCGAAGAAATCAATGTATCTGAAAACGATTCAATGATGTATTTAGACACTCTTCACAGTGTCATTCATTAATCTCTGCTACTCACTGGTTGGATAATCTCCTCGGCTGCTCAATTGGAAATCGACTCGAAAAGCGTGACAATAAGTCTCAACGAGATCTTGGACTGCATCTCGAATCTTATGACAATGCGACGATATCACATCAGGAAATTTAGTTCTAAGAGTGACTACAGCATAGTCGCCATCTTCATGGAGAATTTCTGGTCTTTTGCACTCAATATTTGCCGTATGAGCCTGGGGAAGAAATTTGCAGCAGGCATTGACAAAATTGTCCACAGCCTCGGTGATTTCGTAAGTTTCGACGTTACCCATGAGGGCACAAACTGCTTTTACAGATTGAACAACTCCACGTGGTTGCAATTGAGGCAAGAGACTCGTGCCGTGATTTGATGTTGCCAATTGCACTGCAGTATTTTCTACTCGTTCCATCTCTTTTTCGACAGTTTCTGTCATTTTAAATAAATTCTCATCAATCCACAGCTTATTTACGCAATATTGATGACAATATTCATTTGCATTATCAAGGACAAACTTACCTAATAATATGAGGAGAGTATCGTAAGAAATCGGTTGCAGTGGCTCATTCGGTAGAATATCTTCCAATTTCAGATACTGATCTCGGTTATCATCTTGTAACTATAGAGAAAGACAGCGTTCAAATAATTATTTCTTTTCCATTCAGAGAACTGATATGGATTTGCAATAAGTGCTTGATGCATACCGTTCTGGCAATGGATTTTTTCATTTGATCTCTTTTTTCAATAGCAAGTTCAATATCCCTTTCCAATTTTATACATTGATGAACGTATTCATACTGCGAGAGACTTGTGTTAGGAGATAGATACTCTGCCAAGCCCCAAACTCTGAGACAGTACTTTTCAATATTAACTGTATCACCTTCCTCCATAGAGCAGGCTACGTTCAAGATAACATGCTCTACACTGCAATTCACTGTGGGCCAAAGGAATGAATTAATATGATCAAGATCTTGCTCTTTAATAAACCAATGCTGATAGTAAAACACGCTAACCATCGCATGTGAAAGAAATGGAAGGCTCTGCATCATTAACATCACTTGATGATTTTGAATGTACAATCAACTTTATGCTTGTATTTTCAGGGTATGAGCTCTCCATCATTGGACTGGTCACATGACCAATATTCGTATTGGGGTCATTGAAAGGAAAGTCTCCTAAAAAGTAAGCGAATAATTACGTTGAAGATTCAAAGAATCATTATTGACTTTATATTTAAAACGAACCTCTGACAGATTTGACCATCTCATGGAAGGCTACGAGGTCACAATCATGTAGAGAAGCTCTAGTTTTTACCACGGTAACATTCTCGTACAGCCGAGTCTTCCGCTTTTGCTGTAACAAAATAAATAATCGCAATGGAGTCAAAACATCATCAAGAATTAATTAAACGGGTACTAAGATATGATACGATTTCATCACATCCAAGCAACCGTAACTGATTATTATCTCCATAAGGTATTTATTTATAAATGCCTGGACTATCATAAATACTACAACATTGTAAATCAGACAGTTTTCATAGATTTCGAAATTTTTAACTCACCCTCCGATCTAACGACGATTTTCTCCTTTCTATCGTATTCCAGGCAGACGAATTTCTTGGTGGGAGAGGCGGAGGTGCAGCAGGGGAAGCAGCAGGCGATTTAGTGGATTTGTCAACAGCTGCGTATACTGGATCTGAATTGACTGTTTCACTTGTACTATACATGTAATCAAACGGATCAAAAGGATCGTAGACAGAACGTTCCATTTGTGATTCAGAATCTATAACGGAAATGAAAATTCGATATAGTCTTGAATTGGAACGGACGCATTATTTAATGACTCAAGATTTATATAGAGTAAGATTTTTTACTCCAAAGTAATCAACTCACCACTTCTTGAACCTCCTGAAGTATCAACTTCTTTCGGATCTTCAGTCTTAAATGTGTCAACAAGTAGAGGATCAAAGGCCTCGAGTACACTAACCCTATTACTTGGTTTGCCTTCAACATTTTCAAATGCACTCAGATCTATAAGATTGTTATTAGGCTTTTTCTGAATAAGCTTTGAAACTTTCCAATGGCTGTCATCGATCGGAGATGAGAGTTGTGGGATACTGCTTACTGCTGGAGATGGTGGAGTAACTGCTGGCTTGTAGTTTGATGGTAGTGGTGGAATCTTTAGATGCAGAATCAAAAGAATTGGGGTAAAAAAGTTGAAGTTTCTAATAAATGGATTGAATGAAAAAAATGGCTAGAAGTTCGATGAACTGTGAGATGGCTATATTCATTGGTAAGCTGCAAAAACTGTATGGAGTGACAAAAAAATTGATAAAATAGCCTATTATTAGTGCTGTCTCAGCTAAGCAATTTATAGAATCTGAGTATTGAATAACAGATCAAAAAAGCATACCTCCCTAGCATTTGAAGCTGTTTCTATTAATGATTCAATGAAATGATTGGTGATGCAGGGTTAACTAATAGAGATTGTGTTGTTCAGATGATTGAACTGATTAAAATGTCAATTGATGGATTGAAATTACGCAATACCAATGTAACTTTCTAAATAGCATGAAAAAATATTGAATAACTTAATAAATAACAGCTTTATAGGATTTAGGGATTTCAAATAATATTTTTGCAAAGCACTGAGAGAGTACCTTTAAAATACAGGTTCTGAAAGAGTATGGATTCCAAGTAGGCTGGAATGATAGAGTTCAAAGTCAAAAGATTATTCCCATTCACCAACAACAATTTGTTAGTAAGGATGCTGCTTGAACACTTTGTATGTAATATTTCTCTAGGGACCCAAAACCCATGTGCACTCATTGCACATAAATTCTACGCAGACCTGAAAAAGCTTTTCTTCCACGGGTTGCTCTTTTGATCTATATCAAACCGTTTGTGGGGTCAAAACAATCGTAATTTCATACTCATTTCCTTAGAATTAGAGTCTAGTCTCAAGATTTTGAGCAGCAGCTTGGGCACAAGAAAGCTTTCTCAAATTTGTTCAAAATTCAAGTCTGGTAAGTGTACAAGGCAATGAATAAAAATCTGACTTTTTTCACCTGTGGTATGATGTCGGGTACATTATTACTAATAGAGCCAGTTCTGGAAGAAACAGGACTCAATCCTGGGGTGCCTGGAGTGCATGGTGCTGTTAAGCACTTGGGTCCAGGTATAGGAGGAGTTACATTATATCTGAAATCTGTCGTCTGGTAGGCAGCTGCAGAACTGTTACTCCTGGAAACCTTTGAATTCTTCCGCATTAAGGCAGGATGGTTTTCCCATTTTGGATCTGCTACTGTTTTTCTGTGAGAATGAAATTGTAAAATTTACAATGAAGCTTAGCAAAATCATGCCAGGCATGAGCTTCTGGAGTTAGCTCTACTTACAAAGGCAATGGAGGAGGAGTATCGGTACAGTACTCTGTCAGAGTATCCTGTTTGATAGGACTTGTAAAATTGATAAGGTCTGCCGCCTGAGTTTGTGCTGAGTTTCTTCTACTTGGAATTGGTGGTGGTTGTATTTGTACTATCATTCCATTTCTGCTATGACTCGAATTACCACCAGGCCTGGGTCTACTTCTCAATTGAAGTTTACTGAAAAAACAAATAAGCACAAACTGTTACACACGACTAATCAAATAACAAAGTCACTTATTTGAGAACTATGCTCACTTTTCATTATCAGCCCCGTTAGATTTGATTGCAGCGCTGGTACTTTGGATGGATGAAGTACTCGAACTTGAACTGTTGCTTTCTTGTTTACAGCTGCTATTGTTACCACACTGCAGTTGCTTTTGAAGTCTAAATTTTTCAAGGGCGAGGCTCTCCAAGCTGAGTGCTTGTGCTCTTTCCAAATCTTCTTGAAATTGTTTTTCATAATCGACAACTGCGGCAGTTTTATTACCGGTAGCCGCTTCCCTGTTGTAACTCGACATCTGCGTAGATATGTAGTAAGTATAGCGTGAGAATTAAACAAAAAATAATACGTCGTCGTTGCACATAATCGTCATCATCTTCTTTGAGGTATAAATTTTGCAGAGACTTTGAGGCACGCACATCACGATCATGATCGATTACACAAGCATCGATTTAGCTTTAAAGAATACTAATGCTATAAAGACTCGCCGCCACTGTTTCTCTGGATGGATGTATGATGAGATAGAGAAAGCAAGGAAAAAGAGCGAGAGGAAAACGATGATAAATCTCTCCTCTTGAAGCCGTCATCTCGGCATCTCAAAAGGAATGCAAGACTTGATTGCATGCAGCTGCAACTCTGATGCAGCGCCAGCGAATCGAAACAACATATATAACACTATATATACAGCCGACAATCAAAATCATACGGAAGCCCGTATGGACATATAGTAAGCCGCTCATGGATTTACGAAATAACTCGGTTGTATGAGCAGTTTGAGCGAGTGAGTCGCTCACTCGCTCGCGCGGGCAACCTGCTAAGATACAGATCCGAAGAACCGGGGTTCGAGCCTCTTGTGGGGCAAATTTTTTTTTATATTTTTTCTTATTTCCACGTTGTAGGTGGGTGTTGGAGGCAAATGAACTTATCAGCTGAGACTGATGGGTAGTGATTGTACCCATTAATACCCACCTAAAATTCTGAAATTCTCTAGCTCTAACTCATTTTGATATTTTTCGACGCGCTTGCACTCATTTTGGAACTTATTTTGAAAATTTCCAGAAAATTTTATTGTCTTTAATGCCAAGTGAAATGAGTTCAATTATTTGAATGGCAAAAAGAAGAATAGCGCCCTGTGAGATCACGATGGGGGTTTCCACCAAAGTCCGTGGTCACACACCCGCTTATATCTTGCTCAAAATCATTATTATCATACCCGTATTATATATGGGCATTATCGCGTAAACTCACTCATTTATGTCCAAAAATCTGGGGATAGGAAATTGAGTCTCCGCGTGTTCCTGCAAACTTTTCAAATGTATTTTTGCCACGGTTTTATAATTTTTGCATAAATATGAATTACGATCTGTCATAGTACTCATAGAGAAGTATAGTTTCGGAATAGAAAATTTCCAAAATAAGCTCCAAAATGAGTGCAAGGGCGTTGAAAAATATCAAAATGAGTTTGAGGTCGAGAATTTCAGAATTTTAGGTGGGCATTAATGGGTACAATCACTACCCGTTAGTATCAGCTGATAAGTTTATTTGCCTCCAACACCCACCTGCAACGTGGAAATAAGAAGAAATAAAAAAAAAATTTGCCCCAGGAGAGGCTCGAACCACGGTTCTTCGGATCTGTATCTTAGCAGCCCTGGTAGAAAAATGAGCGTAGCAGTACTGGCCACGCCACCTACGGTCGTAGCACTACGATCGTACCGCTACGATCGTAGGGCTACGACCGTAGTACGACCGTAGTACGACCGTACAGCTACGATCGTAGTGGTACGGCCGTAGCTCTACGACGTAAATACGCTCGCATTAAACTTTAGCGATACAGTTGATATTATTCATAGAGTAACTTTTCGTCCGATCGATAAGAAGCATTACAATGCAAAAGGTGACTGAAAAATATAATTTTATTACTTATGTCACTGGGAAATTACACATTCATGAGGTAGATCCATGCTTATATCAACCGTTGGGTGTGATGAAGATCCATCATCACTCGTGATTATAACTCAAATCATTCTCTGATGAGTATTCAAGTGAAACAGAAAAATCATCTCAGGTATGGAAAAGAGCCTTATTATAAGTAGAGTCCAAAATATTTACTTACTTCTGCTGTGTCCGCTGTGGGGAGATGGGTATACTTTACTTTGCAGTATGTGATCATATGTGATGAAGATTGTTCTGTTTCTGCACAGTGATTTGAGTTAAAAGTGAGTGCTTAATGATATCAAAATATAGTGTGATCACCTGGTGGAAATTTTCTTGACACATCTGCAGAGATGAGGTTAACTCAAGAACATTACGCAGGCCACTAAAGTGATCAGATGCTTTTCGCACTCCATGTGACAAGTGTAAGATTCAACTCAAGTTGCAGAATCAGGACCTGATCCTCCATTACAGGTGATGCACATCCTCAGCTAAGTTCTACTTCTCTGTAGGATATTTCATAAAGTGCAGGCATAGTGAAAACACTCGGAAAAAAATCTATGCTCAATTATATCTGGCCCTATTGAGCTTGCTCATCCCAGTTTTGATAAATGCTTTTTGCTTCAGAGTGACAGGGTGTATATGAACAATTGTCACAGCATCTTCACCAAGCTCTTACAGTATTTCTCGCCTCCAATTCTTATGAGCATTCATATTCTGTCAAGAAATTTTTTCAGAGCTTGAATATTCTACTATGAGTCTTGGGGTGCTTCAAGACACTGATTTCACATTCTAGAATACTAATTGGATAGATAAACATGATGATAACTCGATCATCTCCAGAATATTTACAGTCATTTTTTAGTTATGTACATAAATCCAAAATATCTTACTTTTCTATGGTGCAAAAAAGAAGATGCAAGAGATTATTCAATGAGTGCCATCAAGAATTGGTTTACTGTCACATTTTTAAATTTCTACTTCCTTTCGACCAAGTACCAAATGCTTGCACTTGATTAATTTTTCTGGCATAGCAAAGTAAGATAGCTAGGGATATACTAATTTTCCTGTGAATATTCTGGTAATGATGAGTTATATCATGCTTGGCTCTACAATTAGTATTCTGAAATATAAAGTAAGCGACTTAGAGCCAAGACTTATAGAAAGATATTCAAGCTCTGAAGAAACTTCATGACAGAATATGAATGTTCATGAGAATTGGAGGCGAGAAATACTCCAAGGGCACATTGAAGATGCTGTGACAATTATTCATGCACTCCCCATCACTGTGAAGCAGAAAGCATTTTTCAAAACTGGGACAAGCAAGCTCAATAGTGCCAGATATAACTGAGCGTAGATTTTTTTCCAAGTATTTTCACTATGCCCGCATTTCATGTAATATTCTACAGAGAAGTAGAAATTGGCTGAGGGTGTGTATCACCTGTAATATAGCATCAGGCCTTGATTCTGTAAATTGAGTTGATTCTGATAGTTGTGTTATGGAGTGCGAAAAGCATCAAAACACTTTAGTATAACATCCCTGCGTAATGTTCCTGAGTTAACCTCATTTCTGCAGATGTGTGACTGTGAGGGAAATTTCCTTCAGGTGATCACACAATATTCTAAAGTCACTGAGAACTCACTTTTAACTCAAATCTCAGTCCAGGGAGAGAACTTTCCTCACCACCAACCTGCTGAGTCCAGATCCCAACTCCTTACAGCAGAAGTAGGTAAACACAGACTACAGAAATATCTACCCAAGTTCTCTCTCGTTTTTCCAGTCTTACTTGAGTTTTTGAAGAATGACATGAGTTGTAATCACAAACAAGCCCAAAAAAATACTAAATTTTTCATGAGAAATTACTTGTACATTATGCGAATATTGCCCCGGGGATGCCCTGCGGGGGCCCCGCGGGGAAGCTCTGTTGACGCGGGGGAATTTCTGATCGGGTACTCATCAACACCAGATGCGATATAAATGATCCCTTTTCTGACGCGAGCGCACTCAAATTCAACGGATTTCGGAAATTTCTAGCTGAATGTTCGAATCGTCGAATATTATAATAGCTATATATATAATTATTATAATAGTCGAATAGCTAAATCGTCGAAGAATATTATCCATAAGTATGCCTGCATTGAGAAATATTTTTTAGTGTTCAGAAATTGAGCATTATATGTCGAATATTTTCATTCATGTAATGACTTTTATTTAGATCAATAGTGAGCACGAGTTTGATCATGTATCAAAACATTCCGCAACGACTCTATAATCATGAAAGAAAATATACGTATTATAATACAAACCCGTAGTACTAATAACATCGTAAGGCTACGGTCGTAGTGCTACGATCGTAGAGATACGACCGTAATACGACCGTAGTACGATCGTAGAGCTACGATCGTAGAGCTACGACCGTACCGATACGGCCGTAGTGCTACGGTCGTAGTACGGCCGTACGACCGTAGCGCTACGGTCGTACTACGGTCGTACTACGCTCATTTTTCTACCAGGGAGGTTGCCCGCGCGAGCAAATGATTCGCTCACGTTGAAGCCGCGAAAAACGTCGCAGCGAGTGAGCGACTCACTCGCTCAAACTGCTCATCGAACCGAGTTATTTCGTACATCTATGAATGGCTCACTATGTGTCCATACGGGCTTCCGTAAAATCACCATATTCCAGCCAACATATATATAGCAATGAAACTGTACACCCACGCGACCATATATAGCATAACGGAGCAAGCAAAGCACAGCGAACCCTTTTATGTAGAAAACAGAAGCAAAACAAACACTACTACATCACATGCAGGCTAAAAAAGCAGCTGACGCACTGGTGCAGCATTTTTATACCATCGAAAAATGGAATGCTGATTTTATCCCTAATTTCACATAACAAAATGATGCATATTAATTTTGAAGATTGCAGTTATAGTACGTGTACATGAATAAAAGAGAGAAGAATAATTAGATGAAGATTATTCGTGTGTATTACAGATATTATTTGCGACTCACCGCTCAAGCATGGTATTGCTGCTCACGCGGCAGCTCGCGAATATCAACCGTTATGCAAAACAAGGAATTAGCCTTTGATGAAGATTCATTGTATGACGCGGAGATTTATCCTTAAGCGTTGGACATTCTTGCGATTGTTATTTGATCCGGTTCCTTTTTCCGTCTACACCCGGATCAACGAGAAATAAAGTCGCGATCAAAAATATGCGATCGCTGACAACAACAGCCATAATAAGCAGGCTGCTGCAGCAGACTAACAACGTTATCCTGCTCCGATTTTCGGGATGTGAGGAGGTACTGTAGGGATCTGCTGTACCGACCAACTTCCACGTGCAAATAATCTACATGGGTGTTTCTATAATAAAAAAACATTTTGTTAAACCATAGAGATATGACATTCACTTTTGGAAGAACTCTTATAGTTGAGAAAAATCATGTAAGGTAAGTGTACCCAACTTGCCTCTGTACCCAACTTGCCCCCATATGCCGATCTCGGAAATTGGCACACCTACCCAGCAAACAAGGGTTAGTTGCCGCAACGTTGAGGCACAGTGTCACCACAACCGCGCAACGTTCCATTTTTCGCCTCGGAACGTTGCTGCCGCCGTTGAGGCAACGCGAAAATGGCTTTTTTGAAACGTGCCGTGGTGGTTGCCACAACGTTGCGGCCTAGTTGCGCTCGATTCCCGCCAGCAGCGCCATTGGTTCCCACGAGGTTGCGGTGAAACGTATGGGGTCACTTGAGACACTCATAGAGTCATAGTGGACCTCCGCCATAACAGAACCGGCGGATCGAAGCGTTGCTGAATGTCTACCTTACCGACGTAAGGTATGAGATTGCATCAGAGCCGTTCGATTCGAGGTATCCCCTGACTTTGACGCCGCCACCGGGTATTTCACAAACTGGAAATACTCGGTGGTGGCGCCAAAGTCAGGCTCGCCACCTCCAATCGAAAATCGAAAGTAGACGGCTTTCCTTGTCCTTGTGAGGATGGGACATATCATGGAACAGGATTTACGGATAGTCGGTCGGATTCGAGATATTTATGGTTTGAAACGAATATTTACGGACCGGGCCCAGATCCGAAAAAATTCGTGTCAAAACATATTTATCTCGAATTCGAACCTGTCAGGCATGTAAATTCCAAAGAGAGAACTCAGGATCTAGTTCTCTATTTTGCACTTTACATACCTGACAAGCTCGGTGCTAAGTTTTATAGTCACTGTGGCTATAAAACATCATAGGTGCACTCTTTCCGTAATTGCTGTTTTCCACGATTCGGGATGAAAACGCAATTTTACTTCTATTATATCTCCAACGGCTGGTGAGCGACTGACTCTCCCTTCTCATGTCATCTCTGCTCTCGCTTGGGCGAGTTGAAACAGGCACATCCTGCCCTGCTAGCCTAGCCAGGCCTAGCCTGCGCATCTCTGATGTGGAACGGTAGAAAACCATAGACAGGACAGGGGTGGATAGGGTATGGAGTAAAGAGAGAGAGAGAGAGAGAGAGAGAGAGAGAGAGAGAGAAAGAGTGACAAAGAGAGAGAGAACATCTTGTGCAAGGGATTGGAGGGAAATCCGGCCCGGCAGGCTGAGGTTTATTTTTAGAAAATCTCAATAAGTACTTGGCGAGAGGGACTTCGAGGTCAAGAAAAAATGCATCGAGAGAAACACTGTTTCACGCGTTTCCTTCGATGCATGGCATTATTGGCTCCAACGTTTACAAATAATCTTCCGTGCATCCATCAAGATCCGTAAATTGTTATCACGCGCGGATGTATCCCTTTGCTCTGCGGGAGTATATGATATTATCGGGAAACTTACACATACTGGATCCAAAAATCCATAGGTTGAAAATCTATGCCCCGTATCTTTGTCCATCTTCACCATTGCTTATCGCATACTAATCAGTACTCGAGTGATGACATGCTATGAAATATGCAGAAATTTTTTTGGAACGAGTTAGAACGGCACATGTCATTTTCACATGTGGTACAAGACCTCGTATAAGACATAGGGAAAGTTGTCCAAGGAACTGACATCTGCGGTTTTCAACGTTATTACCCATAGGCGCCAGGACAAGAATGCACCCCTAGAATATTCATAATCTCGTTCATAATAAATAATCAAAATTGTGAGAAATCTTATGATAACGTTTAAGATGTCCGACGTTAAAAGTGATGTTCTTGATTATTTTAAGAGATTCTACGTACATTGCGAGTACATTGGATGGGTACCACACTGGGACCAGGGTCCATTGTGCCTGGTCAAAACCTCGAAAGAGGTGAATCAAGTCACAAAACAAAATATCTACCCGGTTTGACATGGTCTTGGTTTCTATGGGTTAATGTCTAGCCAGAAATCCTGACGCAACAAGACCAAATGACCTCAAAATTCGATTTCAGTCACAGATACAAGGTTTGGAGCAGATGATTTTATTTCTTTGTCTTTTTCGTGCCTTTGATCATCCCAGGGAACCTCATCAGCTTTTGAGCACATGGAACTGACATTTCACCCTGATATTGACTGAAAAAGTGATGGAGTTGAGGTAGACAATTTTCCGCGCGAGTTTCATCGATTCCCATTAATACTAATGGGAAAAATTGTTTGCGCCCAGGTCAATTGACTCTTAGCAGGTTGACATGGTATACATGGACCTCACATAAGTTAACCCGTTCGCTGCGACGCCAATTTTTCGTAATTTTATTTTGGTCACGAACTGAACCCCTGATTTTCGGGAAAAACGCTCATATGGGTCTAGACTCTCCTATATCTCACTGTTCACGTTCTTGGAAAAGTAATCCACCATGATAGATCTTTTTGGGGAAATTTCCCGAGCAAGCCTGAGTCGAAAGATTGAACGATGAAAAATCGCGGGCCCCACTGGTGAACCCCGTCGCAGCGACGGTGTTGATTACATGGCTGATTCTCGGCAATAGATGTTTATGCAGCAAACAGAGTTTTGGTTCTGGGCCTGCTTTTGTCGCAATATGATTCTATTGTTTGACATGTTTTCTTGAAATTTTGTTCATGACAGAGTCCTTCAGGGTGAATTTACGATGCGCTGTCTGCCTTCAAAGCAAATTCCTCATTTTTAGTGAAAATCCCATAACAACAACGAGGCACGTGGCTCGAGGACTAAACTGAGCATTCTGACTATCAAAATCTATGGGAAAAAGATGGTTCAATATTGCAGTTTTAGAGAAAAATTCGAGAAGCCCCACCATATAGATTGCCTTGACGCGACCACTGTGACAGTATGCGTGGAACTTCATTTATAACAGTATATCCATGCACGACATTTCGACGCATCTTTGAAAATGAAAGAGATGACTCGACGGATCGACCTAGGAATCTATTCCTATCAACTGTCTTATAAACATGTAGAAGAATTCGAAAAGACTGATTCAGGGGTCACTAGTCACTAGTGGAGATGCAAGGTCATAACACGCTCTTGGTGAATTCTCGCTATACTACTTACTACTCATATATGTGTGTCGGGCTCGAACAGTTATGATCGAGGTTATGATGTGTTACTAACATCTGGCAGGTATACATATCCTAGGAAAGATGAATGTGAGTAATCCTGGAGCAAGCTGGAAAAACCGCCACCGGGTGTGTCTGATGGAAAATGAAATTAATTTTCCCAGTTTGCATTGCGTTGAATTGGTGCGACTAACTCCTTTACAAATTTCTTTGGCCTACCACCCCCTGAGGGTCCTAGGGCCAATAACAGCGAGAATAACAGGGTCGTTTCGTCTCTTTTAGACTGTTTTCAAAAAATCATGGCATCTGCGGGCTTCAACCTTTTTTGGCGTAGTTGGCGTATTTTCCTCGTCAATGTAAACCTCTACCACGAAAAAATTGCCAAAGCTGTTAACTGACTCTAGTCTCTCTAAAAGTATCCGAGTGAAATTTCACCCGAAGCGAGAGTTGTTTTTTCACTCGATCCTCAAATTGCCTATAATTGACGGTATAGAAAAACTAACTATTCATTAATTGTTGAACGATATTGAAACTGAAATGATTAATAAGATCAATGAAAACTGCATATAAGAGGAAAATGAAAAAAACACTTCCAACAAAGTTTATTATCAATTCATGATTGATTGTTCGCTGGGATTTGAACCCAGTTTCCTCTCAACTTGTTTGCTGTCCGATACTAACACCAAACATTTATCCAACTGAACCATGAGAGAAAATGCCAAGTTATACTCAATAACACTTATGAGGGCCGTTATGGCAACAAATCTTAAGTTTTCTGAAAAAAGTGGTTTATGGTAGCCCAGCTACAATAAAAAATTGTATGTACCTCGTGCCGCAATCGCGGCTTTCCATGACTCGGGCTGCAAACTTTGCGGCACTCGGGTACATAATCTACTATTACTGTAACTTTGAGTAAGACTATTTTTTACTTTCTCCTGTGAAGTAGCCTGAATGATTGATATCTCGTGTGATACGGATTCAAAATCCCATTAAATGAGGCTACAAGTCTGATTGTTAATTCGACAGGAATAGTTGCTATTTACGAACTAAATATCAATATATTAGATAGAATATGGGTGATTATGAGATAACTTATGCATTTGATACCCTGACCTCGCATTCATATTAGACCACCAAATTTGATGAGTCGAACGATGATATCTGGTATATTCTATTGAAAGGAAGATGTCCCAATAGCTTTGGGAGCGGATATGAGTCTCATGTAGACCAGAGCCCACCAAATGTGGTCAAAACGTCTTTACTGTGGTGCATGTCCTAAATTTGAGTTGCACGTTTCAATCGTTTAGTTTCCCGAGACATCCATTCAATCTCGGTCCCGCACCACTCAAACATCAAAATTGGATCATAAGAGCGTAATATTATGTACAAATCGGGTATCAAGTCTTACTTTAAAATACTGCTTGGAACACAACCGACATTCCTGAAATTTTGCAAACTTTTCGAACACTTCTTGATAATCCGCCTCCGGACCTGCGAATCACTTCAAGTGGCTCTATAACGGCAGTAATTAACCCCTAACTCACCAAAGAACAAAATTCTACCACCAGCGGAGTGATGAATTTCGTCAGCAGCTTCCGGCGCGATGATTTGTTGACAGTTTTTCCGTTGCAAATTAAGACCGTGGTCACTGGCTCTCGAGCACCGTGCAACATTCGGGTCCAAAAATTTTCTTACAGTCGACTCTCACCGCAAAAAAGGGCTGTGTATTCGGGAAAAACGATCTGTTTTGATTTACGCCTTCAAGATCAGTTTTGATGCCAAATGTTCTTACTGAGGCTTGTCCTTGCCGTGGCAAAAATATGTCGAAAATTGCTCATATCATTGACGTAGATTGACCAACGTTTATGCCCGTCTGGGAATTGTTTTTGGGTGTCAGATTAATTGGGAAACACCTTTGAGCAGTCAAATTGCAGCTATATTTCGACTAGTCAATTTTTGGGTCAAATCCTGACCTCCGTCATTTTTGGCCACGAAATACCTAATTTCTCTCATAATCACCCATGTACGGAGAAATTGAAGAGTCCTGTTTAAAATCGAATTACACATTTACATTCGATTTAAGAACGTTTCAGTAAAATTGTCAAAATGATGATATTGAGCTATGAGAACACATTATATCTGCCGATTTCTCTCGATTATCGAGTTATTACAATGACTTGATCGATCGAGTGACCTAAAATCACTCGAACGGTGCGTTATTTTCCTCAACTTTCACTCGAAAGCAAGTCAGTTGGCCCGATTCGGTTAGTGACTCGAGCTTCGAGTGATGAAAACCGCTCGAATACTTTTAGAGAGTCGACTTGGGAGTTTATTTACTAGGGAGCAATTGTCGCGATTGTCGGGTCAACTTCTAGTCGACCTAACGCATCTTCATCCAAGTTCCATATATTTCAACACCAGCAGTTCCACAGTTTCAACCCCATAACTCAAAAAGAATACATTGTAAAGAAAAATGTGTGGAGTGACGTTTTGAAGGTCTTTTAGAGATGAACAGAAAAGATCTCCACACATTCTCTCGTGTAAAGCCTCCGGTTTTCGTAATAGAAGTATTTCCGTGTAAGAAACATAATTTTTTTTTCATTTCTGTTGGTTGCACCTGAGTTCAGAAAAAATATAGGCCTAGAACGGAAATACATTCATTGCGGTAACAGAAAGCCCCACATGAGAAAATAAGTACAGACCCTCATTTGTTCATCTTTCAAAGATCTACAAAAAGTTGCTTTACAAATTTCTGGATAAAATGCGTTCCCATCGAGTTATCTGGGGTAGAAAAGTGAAAATTGTCAATATTCAACACCTATTCTCGACGATTTCCAAAAGCGGCTCATGTGGCGATTTTGTTTCTTATTGGTATGTGATCCCATGAATTTCTCCAACCATACGAATCACATTTGCGGTCGGGAGTCCGGATTGTGACCTGCTCCAAGAGAACCGAGCAATCGATCAGTAATAACCCACACGTGTGGGTTGAACATTTAGTTCGACGAGCCTAATTATTTAAATTAGGCTCGTTGGGCTAGACCGTTTCAATGATGATATGAATGAAGAGAGAGGAAGATAGAGAGAGGGAGAGACTCTCTTCACTTTCTCGAGTGAGATCTCACTCGAAAAGAGTGAGTTCTCACTCAGAGTTCCGAGTGAAATTGTGGCAACTCGGTACCCAGTGAGTTTCACTCAGAAAAAAGAGTGAGATTTTTCACTCGGAGAATCCGAGTGAATCCAAATTTTATTTAGCTGAAACTGAATATTTTCAATTAATCAATACGTGACGGGCTATAAAATTTATAAATTACTATTGATTATCCGAAGATTGGGGAAAAAGAAAAAATCTACTTCACCCGCAGTGGCATAATAACTTCAATATTTTGTCGTTTGGGGAGTGCAGGGGATCGAACTGAGGTCGTCTTGCTAATGAATCGGATTGCTTCTCCACTGGGCTACCGGTGCTGTTGCACTTGTAAATTCATAGCACCTACTTATGGGAATGATGCACTGTGTAATTTTGTGCGTGCCGTATGTGGAAATGAAAATATGAAAACTAGCTATTGTTTTGAGTGAAAAAATTACAAAAGAGAAACCCACATTTCCCCGGTGACGGGGCATTGCTTCTATGGATATTAACAGGATTGATGGATTTTTTGACAATAACATGGTATCATATTGGGCTGTATATTTCTAGAACTTATGGAAGAGGATATGAATATTTCTTCGCTCAGTTTCTTAACAAATATTGCAGAAAACCTACCATTCTCCTCTTTGGAAGCTACACGTTGATCCATCAGTAACAAACGAGCGGCGAATCATAACCTAAAATTTGATTCGGGCGTCTCACTCTTGCTTCTGAGGAGTGCAATCTCACTCGAACTTTCGAGTGAGATTATTGATTTGTCCATTTTTGACTCTTTACCTAGTGAGATGGACTCTCACTCGGACAAGTTAAGAGAGGAGAAATATGATATAGAAGAAAGTATTTTGACCAACTTGAATATCTACGGCTTCGTTCTACTTGCACCTTGACAAGCCACTACTCATTTCTTCCAAACTCACCAACAACGAAACAGATGATTTTCGCTTTTATTTAAATGTATTCAGACCTCGATTCAGACGCTATAAATTTTCTCTGCATGGAGTTTTTTCTTATTAATGTTGAAAGGTATCTCCTGGAGAATCGACCTCATGGTTCAATAGGCCGAGAATTGCTTCTCGTGGCGAATGGAAATGATAAGAATTTGCGGAGCTTGATGGATGCATGGAAGTGTATTATTGGACAACGTTGGAGACCTGAGCAGAGCCAATGCATCAGAGGAAATGCGTGTCGAAACAGCGTCTCTCGATGCATTCTTTTCTAAGTCCCGCTCGCCAAGTACCGAGATTTTCTAAAAATGAATCTCGGCCTGTCGGTCCGGATTTCCCTCCATTCCCTTGCACCAGATATTCTCTCTCTCTCAGTCTTTTTCTCGCGCGCTCGCTCGCACTCTCTCACTCTACCCTCCTATCGTTCTCCCTCTTTCCTTTGTCTCTCTCTCCCCTGCATGTGGTGTTCTCCCTATCCGCATCAGAAATGATCAGAAATACGCAGGCAGGGCTTGCATCCTGCAGGATGTGCCTGCTTCCAGCTCCGTGAAGTTGGCCTGCCACTTTGAGATAAATATACCGAAAAATCAAGCAAAAAATCCTGTATCCAATGGTATAAATCTTTTAATTTGAGTAATTTGAGTATTTGAGCAATTAATTTTCAGAGTCTGAAAAATTATCCTGCTCCACTAAAACATAAGAAATTCTCATCACTTCTCGAATATACACATTAGGGGCAGCTACGCAGGCTTAAATTGAAGCTCTTAATTTGAGTATTTTGATTCCAGCACCCAAACTTATCATTATTGACGCAAAATTGTTTAAACAGACAGGGAGAAGTCCCCATGTATAAGGTATGGGCGGCGCCGACCGTGGCGGTGGCGGGAGGGGTAGCAAAGTGGGGAGTGCGCATACTTCCCGTGTTGGCGCCTGCCTATGCATTATACATGGGACTTCTCTCTGTCTGTTTGAACAATTTTGCGTCAATAATGATACTTTCGGATGCTGGAATCGAAATATTCAAATTAAGAACTTCTAATTAAGCCTACGTAGCTGCCCCTAATGTGTATATTCGAGAAGTGATGAAAATTTCTTATGTAATTTATATGAAAATTTCTTATGTTTTAGTGGGGGGTAATTTGTCAGACTTTGAAAATTAATTGCTCAAACACTCAAATTAACCGTGAAAAAATGTTTGGTGCACGATCATGCATGATGGCATACCGCTACTGGTGCACGATCATGCATGGCCGCGTACAGAAGATGGTGGTATGTAGTCATGCATGTTTCATGCATGAATCATGCACGACCATGCACCATATTTGCAAATTATACTTGGAATTAGGTTATATTTTCGGTGTATGGAGAAAGCTCACGATTTAGAAATTTGGAATGTGACAGAGAAAAATCTCCCATCTTACGTTCTCATGACTGGCTCAAACGATGTCAAGAAAATTTCTATCAAGCGATAGCCCGGGTAGAAATGAGCTCGGGAAGCAGGTTTTTGTACAGTAAGGATCTCCTTGCGTCCAAAAAAGTGAAATATTGATATATTGCATCGATGTTCCACTGTTTTCGTCATGGACGCGTAAAGAGGCTCTTACAGCAGGAATACCTGGCTTTCCGGGCTCACCTCTTCCCGGGCTATATCTTGATTGTAATTCAAAAAATTGACCGGTATTCCAGGAGGATACTTCATCTCCCTCACGGTGGTCTTGAACTCCGTTCATATTTGGTCGACATACAGAACCTAAAATTCCTGTGCAATGTGTTTCTGTGCACTCGCACAGGAGATCATTTCCTGACAAGAATCAAAATTGTACTCTGGTCCGTTTTTGAAAAGATTGAAAAAGAGGTGGTTTTTTGGCAATTTCCTGTCGGAATTCTTCCTCAACTCGAAAGGAGCACATTTTATCGAAAAATATATAGAGAAATTATTTGTAGATTTTCAAAAAATCTAAAAAAAAGTATTCTCATAGTTTTTCTCGTACAACGTATCCTGTTAGGGATATTTGGGGATGATCCTCGAAAATTCATATTCTCGTAAAACGGATCCTGTTCGCGCTATTTGAAGATTTTTCGTCCAGGTCCAAATTCTCTTCACCAATAGAGATGAGAATATAAATCTGCTCGTAAATCTTGATCAAAAATGTGTAGAGCAACTTCTTGTGGATCTTCAGAAGATAAAAGAATAAGGTCTTCCCACATTTTCTCATATAAGACCTCCAGTTTCGGCAATGAACGGGAACCCATCTTCTAACCCGGTCGAAACCGACGAAAATAAAGACAAAATATACTTTTCAGACGAATATACTTGAATCGCGGAAACAGGAAGAATCCGGTAAGAAAATGTGTCCAGACATTTTTAAAACGCGTTTATTTGTTCGTCTCTCAAAGATCTATGGAAAGTTGCTCTACAGATTTTGCAATAAAATGTATCCCTTGTGAGTTGTGGGGTCAAAACGATGAGAAACATGGGTCTTGGACGAAAATCCTACGAAGCCTTACATGAGAAAATGTGCGGAGATCTTTTCTGTTTATCTATTGAAAATCCACCAAAAGTTGCTCTACACATTTCTCGAGAAAATGGAGTTCTCATGAGTTATGGGATCAAAACCGTGAAAAATGTGGACCTTGGACGGAAATGTCTTGATTGCGGAAACAGGAAGCCTCATATGAGAGAATGTGAGGAGACCTATTTTGTTCATCCTTCAAAGATCCATGAAAAACTGCTCCGCACATTCTCGGATAAAACGTATTTCTCATGAGTTGTGGGGTCGAGACCGTGAAAATCATGGTCTGGGGCGGAAATACGCCAATTACGGAAACAGGAGGCCGTACGCGAGGAAATGTGTACAGACTTTTTTTGTTCATCTTTTAAAAATCCACCAGAAGTTGCTCTACACATTTTTCGACAAAATGTATACCTCATGAGTTATGGGATCGAAACCGTGGAAAATATGGATCTTGGACGGAAATGTCTTGGTTGCGGAAACAGAAAGCCTCATATGAGAAAATGTGTGAAGAGCTTTTTTGTTCATCTTTCCAAGATCTAGAAAAGTTCCTCAACACATTCTGACAAAAGTGTATCTTGACAACCGTATACCCACATTATTTCTGGATGCATAACAGCTCCTAATTTTGATAGAACATGTCTCTCTAATCGCATT
This sequence comes from Eretmocerus hayati, assembly GCA_029851415.1. NCBI lineage: Eukaryota > Metazoa > Arthropoda > Insecta > Hymenoptera > Aphelinidae > Eretmocerus > Eretmocerus hayati. Next base: position 110,476,025 of record CM056744.1, read on the forward strand.
TGAGTGAAAATTTACTCAATTTCACTCGAAAAGAGCGAGAATTTCGCTCGAGACGAGTCACAGCATCGCAACTCAGCTTCGAGTGACACGATTATCACTATGAGCCGGGTTGCGACACAGTTTTCACTCGAATTTTTTCAGAGAGGTTCTATCGAAAATGTGTGAAGCAATTTTTTTGTAGGTCTTTGAAGAAAATAGAAGAAGTTCAGTGACTTTTCCTCGTAAAACGCATCCTGTTTGTAATATTTGAAGATTTTTCGTCTAGATTGATACTCCCTCCACCAATAGAGATGTAAATATGAATGTCAACCAAATCTCCTCACATTACGCAAACAGGATGCGTTTTACGAGGAAAAATCACTGAATCTTTTTTGTTACTTTCTTGGAGACCTACAAAAATTGCCGTGCATATTTTTTCTAAAACATGTTTGATTGGAGATATGGAACTAAAACAATTTAAGAAACAAACTCTCGAGGATCATCCTCAGATATCTCCAACAGGTAACGTTGTACGAGAAAAACTATGGAAACAATTTTTGTAGATTTTTTAAAAATCTACAAATTCATGTCCTATGTATTTTTCCATAAAATGTGTTCCTCTCGAGTTATAGGGGAATTACGACAGGAAAACACCAGAAACCGCTCTTCTTTTAATTCTTGCGAGAACGGCCCAGTCAAGAAATGATCATCTGAGTGCACAGAAACACATTGCACAGAAATTATCGGTTCTGTATGTCGGCCAAATGTGAACGTAGTTCAAGACCGCCGCGAGGGAGATGAAATATCCTCTTGGAATACCGGTCAATTTTTCGACATCGTTTGAGCCTTCAAATGGCGGAACCTTTTTAATCATCAGAATTTTTGAGTGATTCGTAGTATATTAGGAACCGAATAGCCATGGAAACGTAAGATGGTAGAATTTTCTCTGTCACATTCCAAATTTCCAATTCGACAGCTTTCTCTATACACCAAAAACAGCACCTATCCCAAGTATAATTTGCAACATTATATGGTGCATGGTCATGCATGATTCATGCATGAAACATGCATGACTACATACCACCATTTTCTGTACGCGGTCATGCATGATTGTGCACCAGTAGCGGTATGCCGTCATGCATGATCATGCACCAAACATTTTTTCACGGGTACTCAAATTAAAAGAGTTGTACCATTGGATAGAGGATTTTTTTCCTGATTTTTCGGTATATTCATCTCAAAGTGGCGGTCCAACTTCACGTTGCTCCTGCTTCCACTAGCCCAAGTGTGAGCAGAGATGAGGAGGGAGAGTCAATCGCTCACCATCGCTACTCACCAGCCGTTAGAGATAGAAGTAAAATTGCGTTTTCATCCCGAATCGTGGAAAACAGCAATTACGGAAAGAGTGCACCTATGATGTTTTATAGCCACAGTGACTATAAAACTTAGCACCGAGCTTGTCAGGTATGTAAAGTGCAAAATAGAGAACTAGATCCTGAGTTCTCTCTTTGGAATTTACATGCCTGACAGGTTCGAATTCGAGATAAATATGTTTTGACACGAATTTTTTCGGATCTGGGCCCGGTCCGTAAATATTCGTTTCAAACCATAAATATCTCGAATCCGACCGACTATCCGTAAATCCTGTTCCATGATATGTCCCATCCTCACAAGGACAAGGAAAGCCGTCTACTTTCGATTTTCGATTGGAGGTGGCGAGCCTGACTTTGGCGCCACCACCGAGTATTTCCAGTTTGTGAAATACCCGGTGGCGGCGTCAAAGTCAGGGGATACTGTGGGGTACATAATACCTCACATGCGCAATAGATGGATGATAGATCCAGCTCCTTTCCCGCAATCGACGGCTCAAGACCTCGATTAGTATATAAGAGCGCATAAGTGCTTCATCGCCAAGCGTCCAGGGCACCACCTGCAACTCCAGCCCTGCTGATGAGTCCGGTTACGATGAACCAGGTTGCAGGTGGGGGACGAAACGCATAAGAGCCTTCTGCTCAAAGCGTGTAGAGTCATTCATTAGTAGTGGATAAGCCATCAGCCTATTCCTACATTGGTGACCCCGACGTGATTGAACGCAACTTTCATGGAGTCAGATCAGTCTGAAGCATATGCTCATTACGAGTACGCTCAGTAAAAGCCTTTCCTCATTTACATTTGATCACTTGCTAAGCGCCGTTGTACCGCGACACGCAGTATAGTAACCTAGAGGCATTGCGACTTCGGTTCTGCTGCGGCGCGAGTTGCGGAATGCGATGTCACGATGAATTCGCTCTCGGCATTCGCAGCTATAATGCGGTGTCATGTATATTGAGTGATAAGTGCATAATTAATAATTGTAAAATCATCCCTTGAACGCTATGGCTCTGAAGCGGGGGGAGTGGCTGTGGGGTACATAATACCTCACATGCGCAATAGATGGATGATAGATCCAGCTCCTTTCCCGCAATCGACGGCTCAAGACCTCGATTAGTATATAAGAGCGCATAAGTGCTTCATCGCCAAGCGTCCAGGGCACCACCTGCAACTCCAGCCCTGCTGATGAGTCCGGTTACGATGAACCAGGTTGCAGGTGGGGGACGAAACGCATAAGAGCCTTCTGCTCAAAGCGTGTAGAGTCATTCATTAGTAGTGGATAAGCCATCAGCTTATTCCTACAATACCTCGAATCGAACGGCTCTGATGCAATCTCATACCTTACGTCGGTAAGGTAGACATTCAGCAACGCTTCGATCCGCCGGTTCTGTTATGGCGGAGGTCCACTATGACTCTATGAGTGTCTCAAGTGACCCCATACGTTTCACCGCAACCTCGTGGGAACCAATGGCGCTGCTGGCGGGAATCGAGCGCAACTAGGCCGCAACGTTGTGGCAACCACCATGGCACGTTTCAAAAAAGCCATTTTCGCGTTGCCTCAACGGCGGCAGCAACGTTTCTGACACGTAAAAATCTCAAAGGTTGCGCGGTTGTGGTGACACTGTGCCACGACGTTCCGGCAACTAACCCTTGTTTGCTGGGTAGGCCTCCCGGCAAATTTTTTTTACGTCTGTTATGTTAAAATATGAGAAGGTAAGTAGTTTGCGTCGACCCCGAATCATTCCTGCGTTCTCCAAAAAATCTAAAGTGATTTTTCTATTTTTTGTGATTGCTTAGCTAAGAAAGCACCGAGGGAATTGCGTTCAGTAAAATCGGTTCCAAATTCTTTGAGTTCAACCAATCTTAACGTACCTTAGCGCATTCGATTCCTTATTTCAAGACCTTCAAAATCCATCTTTCAAAATTGCAGAACTTGGATATGGAGCGATTTTATGTACAAAACACGAAGATGGTTTGAGAATCAAGAAGGCCGACATCGGAGTGTACCCAACATGCCCCCATATGGTTATCTCGGAAAGGCGTGCAGTATGGCTTTTTATACCACTCAGAACGTGTTTATCACGTCAAAATAGGTCGGAAACAGTGTTTTGGGCCAACTAAAAGCTATACAAATTCCGCTGCGTGATGATCAAAAATGATCAAAGCCATTTTTCGCATTTCATCGCCGATTTACATTGTTTTAAATGATGGGGGCAAGTTGGGTACACACTTTTGTAAACTCTCAAAAATCACCTTTTGGGAGAATTCAAACAGCTCAGCTCGACTATATCCAAATTGGACGTATCTTAGCTCATTTTAAAGGTCTTAAGACAAGCTTTAAAATGAGCTAAGGTACGTTGGAAGATATGGAAATGGGCCAAAGATAATAAGAAAATGGCTTAATGGGGGCAAGTTGGGTACACTTACCTTATATCACAAATATCCTGTTCTGTGATGGATGTTGACGAAATTTCATAGAAGATAACGATCCGAAAATCTTTGATACAGATAATGAGCGTTAATGAAACTGTCAAAATCAACGCTGATGTGGATCTTCATTTTCCACAGAAACTAGATCATAATCGTGAAGAATATAGTCGGCGATGTAATCTTGCGGATATTCGTATATCATCGTCGAGCTAAATGTTAAAGATGACGAAAGATAACTAACACCAAAACAATCCATCTAAAGAGGGACATAATTTAGATGTCCGGAACACGTGATTTTTTAGTAAAATTGGAGAAAATTCATCGCCTATAAATAGCATTAGATTCAATTATTATGTTAGCATTGAAGTTTTGACATAGTTTCCAAGACGAGTTCAAATTTGATAGTCCTCGAATCACCCCAAATGGAAATGAGTTTTTTTTATTCAGTCTGGAAATATCTTACCAACCCAAAAAGAACATATATATATATATATATATATATATATATATATATATAAAACCGAAACCTATATATATGTGTGTGTGTGTGTGTGTGTGTGTGTGTGTGTGTGTGTGTGTGTTTCGCACGGAAAACTCGAAGATCAGTAATATTTGACGTGACATGCTAATAATGTGATTCGTCGAAGAATGGTCAAAATACATATGTATATGAGTGATTCCGACGAAAGTGTGAATTTCCGTGTTCCAAGCTCCTATACGGGGGGAATGTGCATCATAGCAATTTTCTGGACTGCATGCTATATGTGTGCAACTATATTAATAGTTTTTTAGATGATTCCGACGTCCCCGTATTTTGTAGTCCTTCATAGGGGGTCAAAATGCCCTTTCTTCCGACTTTTGGACCGACTGCGACACATGTGCAGAGTTAAAAACCTCTAATAATGTAGTTATTTGAAATTATGTGGCTTCACATAACACGATTCACCACTTTGTGAGTCGAAATTTTACCCTCAACTTAATCCGCACGGTTATTCGACATTTCGAAGACGGTTTTGCACCAAGACTGCTTTGCGGTTCTGTTCTGTGTTGCACAGCACCAAATGCACCATATAAGCGTCTTTTCAGAACGGCGTGCAAAATGTTCTGTCTTTTCCGTCCACATGTTGTCAAGCATGTTGTGCTCCCCCCCCCCCGCCTGAGGCGTTACATCGCTCTGTTAGACACATTTTCCTCCAGAGTTTGATTGCATTAGAGCAAATATGTGAGTAAAAGAGCCTCCGATGAAATTGCCGAGCCGTAGGTTTGAGGCGAAATGTCCTTTCTGACCAGCTGTCAATTCCACCCCCTCTGCAACTCCTAAAACTTGATATATCCTTGTCTGCTTTCAGTTGCGAAGTACGTAGCTCTAGATTCTTTCTTGTCGAAATTAACTCCTACGACCCACTAAAACTCGTCTGGGACTGAAATAATTATTTGACTCAAATCACTCCTCGTGACGATTTTTTTTTGGACTAAAAAGTCCCACTTTCGACGGAATCATCCATATGCGTCTATCTTCAATTTTGTTTCTCAGTCATCTTTAGCTTTCAGCGTTTTTCAAATACTGACGCTTATCTAGGAATTTTTGTTGGGAGAAGTCGATTCATTAGCACAATACTTCGATAGCAAAATTGAAGATACTATCAGTATTATACAAAAGTGCAATGAATGGAATACACGAGGGAATACATGAACTGAATCATCAACTTTGTTCATCGACAAAGCTATGATCAAAATCTCAATCAAATGTATCACAAAAATGCAGGAGTTATGCCTGACTAATCTGTATCATATGCTATTTTTCCATTGCATTTTTGAATTTTTTAAATTTTGAATTGCAGACAACGGAGGCATGAGAAATGAGAATTGCCTATACACCTCATAAAAAATGGACCAGCCAAAACAAGCTGAACTCCAGACCAGTACCTGGTCTACAAAACTGTACTGACTTACTGTTTGTATACGCTTAATAATGAAAGGTCCAAATTACAAAATTCGATTTCTCCGGCCTCGTTGGTCCAAAATGACTTTAGCTCAGCTCATCTCGTAGCTTTCTTCGAATACTTCAAAGACTCCTGGTTTTTGGTCCAAGGCACAACAGAATTTTGGTTGTTCGAGTCGAATTCTTAGGAAAAATCGTAAAAATTGGGTCAACATTCAACCCCTTGTAAGTCAGATATGACTTACTGGATCGGAATGATTCGGAAAGCATCTAAAAATCCAGACCAAGAACTTCAAAATCAATTTTGGAAGTTATCCTAGGTTGTTCTAGGGCGCAAATTCTGAATTTAGCGGAAAATTCACCGGCAACTTTTACTGTCAACTTTAGAGCACGGGCCCTGGTCCGAGCTGTAATTGTTTTTGTTAAGGAAGATTTCTCTCAAAAAAGAGTCCCAAAATTTATGAAAGGTGAGGAAATCGGACTCGAGGTGGTATTTCTTCCAATTCTCAAGTTTTTCCGTATTGTTGGTAAAAAAACCAATGACATCGCTCATATACCATTTTAAATAAGAGTCCATTCATGATTCCCTAATGGCTATTCCATTTTTCGCAAAAAATCTCCCTTCACAAAAACAGTCACAACTCGGACCAGAGACAACCTAAAATTAATTTCAAAGCTCTTGACGTATACTTTCAGATGCTTTCTGAATCCTCTCGATCCGTCAACTCATGCCTGGCTCGCAGGGGATCTGGAACGTTGACCCAATTTTTATGCTTTTTCCCGCAGATTCGACTCGACCTAGCAGAATTATATTGTGCCGCAGGAAAAAACCACAAAAAGTCCTTTAAGTACTTGAAGAAAGTTACAAAATTGAGCTAACCTAAAGTAGTTTTGGAGCAACGAGGCCGCAGAACTTTCTAACTTGGACTCTCCATTGTAAGATGTATAATTACAAGGTATTGACCGGTAGCTTATAAGTTACTCACAACTTTCAGATATTTTGTATTAGCGCAGCTCAAGGATACTGCAGCGTTTATTGGTCGAGCCCCCATAATAATAAACTTCTCACATCAAACACGCCAGCCAACGCTCATGCGAACGAAATTATGTCTAACGTGCCTGATGTTGTAGCAGAATTGAAGTACTCAGACGATTCTAGGATGAACCCAAAAACAAATGCAGAGTTTGGTATTAGACAAGTGAACATGTTCAGAGTAACAAATTCTGTGGTTTTAACGTCGTGATCATTCGAATGATACAACTGATTCATTTGACGAATCCTCCATCATTGGAGTAGTTATACATAAAATTAGAATATGTTCAGTCATGGAACTTGCTTTCCCTAGGTGCATTCGAGTGATATTGAAGACTCGTATCGGTCATTTTTCTCAATTCATCTTGATGCATCTATTCCATCCTCTACCTCTTTACAAAGCAAAGCAGAGAAAATACAATTCAATTCTGACAAAATCATTGGTACTACTTCAACCTTGATGAAAGATTGAAGATGATTGAGAAGAGGGATAGGAATAGTTTTTCCTGATAGTGATGAAGTCTCCTAGCATAATGTGGAAGAATAACTATTCATCACAAATGATCCCTTTCATGGCACATATTTTCTTTTTGTTTAGAATTGCTATTGAAGTTTACAGCATGACGATAGAAGTCCGAGATTTTTATGAGTAATTCTGGAGCAGGCTGAACAAACCCGTCACCAGCCGGGGTTCGGGAAAAGATGAGAAAAAAATGTTCAATTAGTGCTATGCTAAAATAGCACAAACATTTTTTCAGATTTTTCCGACCTTCCTTCCCTTCAGTGGGCCCAAGGTCCCGAGAATTGCCATATTAGGCCCTTTTGAGCCTATTTTGAAGAAATCATTGCTTGGACGAATTGCAACTTTTTTAACGGTACATAGGCACAATTTTTTCGTTGATATAAGTACTTTCCAGAAGAGAATTTTCCAGGGCTGATGATTGGATCTGGTGAATGCTGTGGACAATTTACTGAGAGCAAATTTTATCAATTTTCACGTTTTGTCCTGGACGACCTAGTTCTAACTAGAGATATGGTAATCGAATTTCACCAGTGGTTCCTTCGAAATCTTCAAAATAACCACTGGTAAAAGTCGAGTATCACCTCTCCATCAGTTAGAGCTAGGTGCGTCCAGGAAAATGACTTGGAAATCGTCAGAAATTGCTCTCGCCAGGAGAGTTCATCACATCCGAATCGCGGATTTGGCTGGAACTTTGGAAATAGTCTCCTTTTAGTGCCGAAAGATGAAACCCAAAATTATAGACCCTGCTAAAGTTTTCATAAGCTACAGCCAAGAACATAACATGGGCCTATGTGGGCAATGCTAATGTCCTTGGCTGTAGATTATGAAAACTTTAGCGTTAGGGTCTATAATTTTGGGTTTCATCTTTCGGCACTAAAAGGAGACTATTTCCAAAGTTTCAGCCAAATCCGTGATTTGGATGTGATGACCTCTCCTAGTCAGTAAATAGTTCCTCGAAGTCATCAGGATCAATGATCAGTCCTGGACAATTTTTCTCTGGAAAGAAAAATGAGCCCAAACACATAGAGAAAGATTGAATTCCGTCGAAGCTATGATTTTTGAAAGTAGGCTAGAAATCGGCCTAAAATGGCCCTCAAATGGACCCTATAGGGCCCACAGAGGGGATCAAAAAAATCGAATAAAAAATTTTCTGTGTTTTTTCAACATAGTACTCACTGAAAAAAAATTTTTTTAATTTTTTGTCAGACCTGCCTAGTGACGGTGTTGTCCAGCTTGCTCGAGGATAACTCATACAGAAACAGGATAAATATAAATATTGATGTAGTTTTGAATATCGAAGCTACAATTTTTTAAACGTATTGTGGAGTTGGACGAATGTCAAATCATAAAATGTGTTGACAAAGCAAGAGACTCGAAAACATCTGATAAGCCTTCTCACAAGACACAAAAAAATTTCTTTCTTTATAAGAATCGATTCCTAGAAAACCGTTTTCTGGCAATGTACAAGGAGGTTGGAATATTGTAATGCTAATTTGTATGTTTGTTTCCGCTCCAAATTTAAATAGTTTCGACTTCACATGAAAATTGCCAAGCCAACAATGAGGAGTTTACTGAAAGTAATTATTGAAAACGGAGGATTACATTATTGTGAAGTCATTTTGATATGTCATGTGCTGATGTTTACTCATATGTAAATTACTATTCCATTCGTACACGATGGCGATTCATGGCGTGTGACGGTATTGTTGACACGTTATTATTCAGGTATATAAAATAGACACTTGTAGTAATAGAATAAAGTAGTTTGACACACGTAGCCCACTCAAGTTATCACACAAAAGTCTATTCGATCGATATGACACTCTCAGTCACACATTTGTCGCAATGAGCCGTCGTTCCCACAGTTGACTCGACTGTTTTGTATCGCAATGAAGTGGATTCATCCGTGGAAGTCCTTCTTCAGTAGGTGAGAATTTTGAGCATTTTTTTTTTTTGAATTCTTGACTCCTCGCCGAGATAGACATGTGATCAATGATAAATATATGTACATACAGTTTTCTGAGTAATTTTCAATGAAGTATAGAAATTATTTTCTCAAGAAAATAATCTCTTCTTTATATTTGAAGCAATTGCTCCAAATATGCTACTCTATGCAAGTGAAAATTACGATTCTTCTTGATGCGCAAAGGAATTTCCTTCATTTCGATACAAGTAGGGCGTAAAAAGCGGTTTTACTCCCGTATATTGAACTATACTTTTTGATAAATTGTGAGAAGAAGTCGACAAACTGCGCGCTAAGTATGTACACTTGCTGTCAACGAATACTTCCCGAGTGTGTCGAACCTTACGCCTCCCAAACCACGTGACTTCCGGTAATTTTAATCGGAGGTTAGAGACACGTGGGATTTGTTGTTGTTAAACAACATAGGTGAATCCATTTTCGCGGTTCTCGATATTGTATTCACTTTTACAAGCTGAATGTATCAAAAAATTATGATTCTACAAAAACCATGAGGTGCAAGTCTTGGGTTGCTTTAAAATCAACATTGTCTGACATCATCTTTTTAATAACATCGTCGTACTCTAGGAACTCCGTTAGATTTTTACACACATTTTTTCAAGCTCTGTTTCCTTTTTTTGAACTTTTGACAGTTCCTGATGCCCCTGTTGAACTGAATCAAACGTTGTAACAAACATGTGCAATGAGTTCAAACTCGAACAAACTTCTCAGTCACTAAAATGCGAATTAACTCTATATTTAAAAGAAATATCAAAGTGTGTAGATACTGTTGTTGTTGATAGAAATGTTAATCACTATGCAAGAGAAGGTTTAGAGTTTATGCAATTATCCGTAAGCTACACGCTTAGTTACTGAGGACCGATTCTGAAGAAAAATCATATTCCTCTCATATACACATACAAGTGGTCTAGCAAGTAGTACTTATAATTTGGACATCAATTTCTCTTATCACATACGGTTTTATAGTACTTTGTTACAAATCAATGATAATACTAATAATAATGATGATAATAATAATAATAATTCGAACGCAGTCTATCAACTAGGAAATGATCATTCTCGACTTGCATGATTTTAAACGGTGTGAGTACTGAAATGATTTCCCTGTGATGAATTTGTTATCTAACTAGATGATTGGAATAATCTGAGCTCCAATCCTATTGAGGAGCATTTTCAAAACTATTTCAAATGACGTTTCGCAGAAAATCTTAATATATTCAAAATTGGTAATTTTTCTTCCAAGCTGAGTAATACAAACATGAGTAGTATCTCGCTACATACTCACTCAAGCTTTTGCATTATGATGATGATTTTTTTCAGAAAATCCGCTTGTTGGAAGAAGTATTCATATTTGGAGGATATTTTGATTTGTATTTACATTTTGATCCTGATATTTGGAATCCTACTTTTTCTGTGCATCTTCATGGACATCCAGATGATTTTCAACTGCAGGAGTATGAGCAAATGTGAGTACCTTGAATTTTTTCAATGTAATATGCTACAAAAAATATGATCATTCGAATGACGAATGATGATTGTGCTATATAAAAATTCTTCAAATATTTTTGGCCTCGCCAACTTTTTATTATGTGGTAGTAGATACCACCAGACTTGGATCGCAAATAAATCCTTCTAAAATCAGAAAATTTACTGAAAGCAATACTTGCTACACAACCGAATGCAATAAAACCGGTAAGTCGTCGCCTCTGTAATTGTTATCCCTAAAAAATATATTTATTATTGAGAATTTGTATTATCTATTTAGCTTTAGAAATACTGGAGTACATGGACGAGAATAACGAGCCATGTGATGATTTTTATAAATTTGTCTGTGGTAACTTCGTAAAGAAAACTGTCATTCCTGATGACGAAATAAGTGTGAATAATTTTGAAACAGTTCGAAACATATTAGTGCAGCAAATGAGAGACATTGTATCGGCAGAATCTAAGCCTGATGATCCGAAATCATTCGAATTTGTGAAAAATTTGTATAGCGTTTGCATGAATGAAAGTAAGTTTCCTGAATTCTTTGTAATCGATGAGAAATTTGATCAATTGTCTTATGCAAAATACAATTTCTGGAATCTTTGTCTGATTTAGCTGCATTGGTTTTTAGCGTTGGCAGAAGAAGAAGGTTTGGCGCCACTTCACAACATTTTGAAGGAATTGGGTGGTTGGCCAGTTTTGGAAGGTGATAAGTGGGATGAAGACAATTTCAGTTGGAAGGAATCAGTCTATAAATTACGCAAAAAAGGATACAGCACCGGCTATTTCCTTACTTTTGATATTGTCGATGACTTTAAAAATAATTCAAGACGTGTCATTGTGGTAAGTATCAATTAATGATGAATATCCATTCGAGCTTTATGCTAGTTCTCCTTCCATTTAATTTATTTATCTTTATCTTTATTTATTTTTCATTGATCGTCATACAGTTTTGATTTTTACCCAATAAAATTTCAGTCTTCTTGATTAAGCTTCTGAATTTTACCATCTTTGTATCAGTAATGAGTTTTTTTTATTACGAGGGTTTGACCTGATTTTCACCGTTGCACTGGAACTACTATGAATTCAAGGCCCAAATTTTCAGCTGGACCAAGCATCGTTGGGATTGTCAAATAGGTACTTGAAGAAAGGAATGAAAAATAAAATTGTAGAAGCTTACTCAAACTACATGGTCGATATTGCTGTGATGCTAGGAGCCGACAAAGATCGAGCGGAGAGTGAGCTTTTGGAGTCTCTTCAATTTGAAATTAAACTCGCAAGTGTAAGTATATATGCTATACACATCACACTCATGCTCTAGTCAATCATCAATTTTATCACCCCTCCCCCCTCCCCCGTTACATTCCAACTGTACAGTTTCAAAACGTCCCTTGATCAACAAAGATGAAGATTTGATATCTCGCAATTTCATAGGAATGAACTCTTGTTTATGTTAAGCATGAGGAGCCAAACATCAATCAATCTTTAGGGTTTTACAAATTTTGTTAAGCGTGTTTGGGGCATTTTTGTTTTTGACTTTACTGAGTCCTAGAAAATTGTGATTGATTGTTTTTGTTTGATGCAGACATCTGTTATTTGATTGATTTAACGACCACAACCGATGTCTATATCTTGCGGACACCTCCATAAGACAGAATGAAAATCGTTCTGTATAAATCAATTGAGGCGTTTAAGGCCTTAGCGTGATTTTTTGAAGATGCTGACCAAAATTATGATTGAGCCTCATCATTTTGAGTAAATTTTTTTGAGATAAATTTGCATATTTTTCTTGTGCAGATATCGTTGCTTGACGAGGAGCGCCGCAACACAACGGCATTATATCACATCATGACGGTAAATGAGCTTGTGAACAAGTATCCATCAATTCCTTGGCTGGAATATCTTAACATTATGGTAGCACCTGTGTTGAACATAAATGGAAAGGAGCCAATTTGGGTTATTGTTCCATCTTACATCAGTGAGCTCGAGAAACTTTTGAACGAGACATCAAAGCGAATTCTGGCCAACTACGTCATGTGGCGCGTTGCTAAAAAATCTGTCAATTTTCTAAGCAGGGAAATTCGGGAAAAGCAGTTGACATTCCAAACCATTACTACTGGTCAGTATCTTCCATATATGAGGAAATCCCAGAAACTTTTGACATTTGCTGTCACTCCTCGATCATTTGGGCTGTACGACGTCTCATGAGGCCTAACCAGTCAAATTTTCTTCGTTCAGATGTCCTGAAAGTGGACACCAAATTTGGGATCGATTGGTGGATGCGGATAGATACTAGAGAAGGTCATGTGCGAGAAAACACCCGAAAATCGAGGAATTGACGTGTCACTCGGACCGACTCTCCCAATTCGTTGAGCTCTCACGGTTCTAGCGTACCACAGCAGAGTCTGTAACTTCGCAGGCATGTTTCTAATGATCCAAAGTTGTGATTTTTCTTTTAGTGGAAGATGTACATCGATGTACTGAGCCGTGACAGGCATTGGACGGTCTGTCACTCCATTTCGATGAAAAATCATTATTCCTGTCCTTGAGCTCATACACTTTTTAGCCCATTCTACAGGAACTTTGCGATGAACTCATTGTCTTACCCACACGAAAACAAAAAAGTCAACCTCTTGCACATCTATGTACACTTGGCGTCAACAGATACTTTCCGAAGTTGCAGGGGATCCTTTCTCACAAGCGAGCTTCTGATGTCTTCACCACATAAAGACAGGTTATATTTTGATGGCCGCCGGAAAAGATCCCCTGCACCTTCGGAAAGTATCTGTTGACGCCAAGTGTACATCAATGGGGAAATCAAGGAATTGCGTTGAATCGGAATGAAATTAGTCTTACTCGTAGTTTATTTACGCCGTTCTCGGCGGTGTACACTTGCTGTAATCAACGGATGGACTCCTAAATACCGAGAAATAGTAGGTAATAGTATCAGAAAACCATATCCACATCGCTACGCTCAGACTCTGGCGCGTTTGAGAGTACCATCTGTTTGAATGGGGACAATTGACAATTTTATATAGACGAAATCGTCATGGAATATTCTATCAAATCTTTCGAAGGGTTCAGGGACACTCCGGATTGGTATAAAAATGACCAGGATCGTATTTGATGTTTGTATTTGTCACTCTCCACGAAGAAAAATTTTTCCCGAGACACTTCCATATTCAGTGTATTTTTGCCACCTTCGGTAGATCACACGTCTCCATCATTACTATTGTGCAATTCTTATCACGCATTCTGAAAGTTAAGACTAATTAATGTCCATTCAAGTATACTAAGAGACCCCCAATGCTTACCCAAACAATGAAAATTCAGGAACGAATTTTCCAAAAGTACTCGCTCAAGACTTTGTTCTGTAAGTCGTTTAGCGATTTTTTTCAGATGACCTACGTGGAAGATTATGTTTTTGGAGCCTTAAAAGAAGGGGTATAAAAAATTTCAGACATGTACACAGCTTTTTTCTATAATTTCACCTTTAGAGGCCAAAAGTCAAAAGTTTCTGGGATTTCCTCATATCTCGGTTACCAACTCATTTTGGGTCTTTTTCAGACAAAGGTATATACAAGAAACGATTCGAATTCAGGGGAGGGTACACCCTAATTTTGAAGTCTGGCCTAAAAATTCGTGGGAGGCTGATGATCTGGATTTATACGTATCGAGCTAAAAACAATGACGTAGTCGGTCTTCCAAAAAAGAAGTTTTTGGCCATATTTATTCTCTGGTTCACGTCTCGTTCATCGGAGCGCAAACCAGAGAATGAATATGGTCGGTTTTTTTTGTTTTTTTCTTTAAGTCGACGACGCCATCGTTTTTAGCTCGAAAATATACGAATGAATCCAGATCGTCAGCCCCCTTGATTTTTAAATCCAGACATCAAAATTATGGTGTACCCTCTCATTAAAAGTATGAACAGTATGAAAGGTCCAATCATCAAAAATGATAAATTTTTTGATTCTATATTTTAGACTGCATGATATGAACTACTTTTGAGGTACAGGCAGCCCCCGCTATTCGCGGTCCCGGTATTCACGGAATTCGCTTATTCGCGGTTTCTGATTTGCGGCATCCCCTCGTATTCGCGGGGCCCTGACTCGCTTATTCACGGTTTGGATCTGGATATTAGAGATAATTCACCTCATGAAATGTGAATTTTCGATGGATTTCATTCAAGTGTCTCATCCCAAAACAACTTTGTGATTGAGTGTTCATCATTTTCAGGGTGTTGGTATTGTTATTGTTTCCTGAGACTGATTAATTGGTTATATGACAAAGTTGTTGTTACACTATCTAGATTCTTGTCATGACACAGTACGTGAAGAAGAATGCATATCCGTCAATCAGAAAACGTGATCATAAACTGTGAGCCTTTCGGAGAAATTGAAAATGTTGAATTTGCCTGCCACTAAATAAAGGGAAAATAGCCGGAGCTTTCAGAACTTCTTATGGCCACTTACCAGACATTGTTGCTGACTATGTTCGTCAATCTCGCTAGTCAAAAGTGATAGAGCTCTTTACTCGCACGCTCGTGACTGATTGTTTCCACAGATTTTGGAGTGGATCACAGTAGTTTTTCAATCGTATCAGACTGTTACTTCGTATCTTTCATATATTAATTCATTTTGCTAGGCTTATTACATGAATTTATCATCTAAAGATGATGTGTCGAGTTTTTTAGTTACTCACGGATCCACATATGTATACGTAACCCCCCTTCTCCCATAAGCCCAAGGTCCCGGTATTCGCGGTTTCGGTATTCGCGGCATTTTCTTCATACGCATTAACCGCGAATAGCGGGGGCTGCCTGTATCTCATAACTATCATGAGAAATTTATCGCCTTTTTAACTTATCATCATATCAACTATTAAATATTTTAACAAAAGTTCAATGTAAATATTCCAGAGCCTATTTATGGGCTGACTTGACTTCCGATTTGATTCATTGGGTGGTTCACATCCGGATCACGGATTCGGTTGACACTTTGTTTAACATAGAAAGAAGATGTCTATAGGCAGGTATGCGTCGCATACTATGCGAGAAAGTATGGATTCTAATGCTCAAGCATCTGCAGTTACAACAAAAACATGACTGATAAGTATATGGATAGGTATACTTGCAATATTGTTGTTTCGTGTTGAAGTACCGGAATATTGGAGCGTTAAGGTCTATATTCTTGACAATCTTTTTTTGTTGCTGAAAAATAGTACATTACGCGTCGAGTACTGGAAAAATGTTTCCACACGAGACGCGTATGCAGTTATATACGTCTGTACGCAGAAACACGCTGTTTCTACGTATGGACGTATAAAGACAGTTCCCAGAGTTTCAACCAAATCCGTGATTCGAATGTCACACATACTCCTTGTCAGTTCTGTCAGGAGTCAACAGATGCTCCTAGGTTATTCTATTTCTAAATGAGATCTCCACCAAGATCCCCGATTCGGTCAATCAAGTGGATCATTTTGTAGGGCGAGCTCTTAAAATTCATCAGTCAGAAGGTTTTTGTGGTGATTATTCTATTTTGAGCTACTTCAAAGTCAAAAAAGATATCATCCACACCCATCAACATTTCTGGATTACATACCGACGGCTCCTACGAAGAGTAACACCGAGCCGCTTATGAATGACGAAGACTAGCACATTTTCTTATCAACGACGAAGAGTAACACATTTCCTAATCAACGACGAAGACTAACACTTTGCCGTATCAACGACGAAAACTAACACTTTTTCTTATGAACGACGAAGAGTGACACATTTGTATGTACGACAAAGCTGGTTGCATGACCTGCAGGGTCCCATACAAGGATTGGAACTGAATGCATGGATGAATGGAGGGAAGGGTGGGTGGAATGAATGGATGGGATGGATGGATGGGATGGATGGATGAGATGGATGGATGAGATGGATGGATGAGATGGATGGGTGAGATGAATGGATGGATGTGTCGGATGGATGGAATGGATGGATGGGATGGATGGGATGTAGGGATGGATGGATCGGATAGATGGGATGAATGGGCAGGTCGAATGTATGGAATGGATGGATGGGATCATTTAATGGGATGAATGGGTGGGCTGGATTGATCGATGGGTCGGATGGATGGGATAGATTGGATGGATCGATGGGATGGATGAATGGGATGGTTGGATGGATGAATCGCATGGGTCGGATGGATGGGAGGGGTGGATGGATGGGTCGGATGCATGGGATGGAGAGATGGGATGGTTACGATGGTTGGATTTGATGGATGGATGGGATGGATCCTCCTATCCATCCCATCCATCTCATTAAACCATCTCATCCATCCCATTCACCCACCCAACCACCCCATCCATCCACGCCACCCATCCATCCAACCATCCCATCCATCCCATCCATCCGACCCATCCGATCCATCCATCCATCCATCTCATCTATCCATCCAATCCATCCCATCCATCTGACTCATCGATCAATCCACCCTGCCCATTCATCCCATAAAACTATCTCTCTTAACTTCTCCGAGTGAGATTTTCCACTCGGATCCCGAGTGAAAGTCCATTTCACTCGGTAAAGAGTCAGATATAAAAAAAACCAAAAATTTCACTCCGAAGTTCGAGTGAGATTTCACTCGGATGCAAGAGCGAGACGCTCAAATCAAATTATAGGTTATGTTTTGCCGCACATTTGTTACTGGTGGATCAATGCGTAGCTCACAAAGAGGAAAATAGTAGATTTCCTGCAATATTCAATGAAAAACTGAGCTGAGAAATGTCAATATCCTCTTCCATAAGTTTTATGAATGCATGTATTACGTATAAATTGATCAACCCTATTAATATAGATGCAATGCCCTGTTACCGGGGAAATATGTAGGTTTCACTTTTGTTATTTCTTCGACCGAAACAATAGCTACTTTTCATATTTTCATTTCCACTTACGACACGTATAAAGTCACATGGTGCATCATTCCCATAACACGATGCTATGGACCTCAGATGTCAACAGCAGCAGTGGCCCAGTGGAGAAGCAGTCCGATTTACAACCAAGACAACCGAGTTCGATTCCCCGCACTTCCCAAATTACAAAAATATTGAAGTGACCATGCTACAGGCGGGATTGATTTTTTTCTTTTTTTCGAACCTTCGGATGATGAATAATAATTTATTAATTTTATAGCCCGCAACGTATTGATTAAATGAAAATATTCAGTTTCGGTGAAATAACGTTTGGATTGACTCGGATTCCCCGAGTGAAAAATCTCACTCTTTTTTCTGAGTGAAACTCACTCGGTACCGAGTTGCCACGATTTCACTCCGAACTCCGAGTCAGAACTCACTCTTTCCGAGTGAGATTTCACTCGGAAAAGTTAAGAGAGATCCCATCCATCCATCCCACCCATCCGACCCATCCATCCCATCCATCCGACCCATCGATCCATCCACCCCGCCTATTCATCCCATCAAACCATTCCATCCACCCATCCCACATCCGACCATCCATTCACGCCATCCATCCATCCATCCCATCCAATCATCCCATCCATCAGACCAATCCATCCACCACCCAAACCATCCATCCATCCATCTCATCTATTTACCCAATCCATCCACCACCCAAACCATCCATCCATCCCATCCAACAATCCCATCCATCCATCCCATCTACCCATCCGTCCATTCATCCATTCTTTCAGCTTCAATACTAATATTCGACTCCTGCAGGACAGGCAACCCGCTTCGACGCCCATACAAATGCGTTACTCTTCGTCGTTCATAAGAAAAAGTATTAGTCTTCGTCGTTGATAAGAAAAAGTGTTATTCTTCGTCGTTGATTAGAAAAAGTGTTAATCTTCGTAGGAGCCCTCGATATATTCTCGGAAAAAGATAACTGCCTAGAACAATGAATTTAAATGTGACCCGAGTAAAGTGAAGTTGTTCAATCTTAACTTATGAATATTCAGGCAGAGTGAAGAATCAACCAAGGTGGAAGGAGTGCACTGAAAAAGTATCTAGCGTCTTTCCCATAACGATTTCATCACTGTATGTCAGGAAATATTTCAATGAAGATGCCAGAAACAATACCAGAGAAATGGTTTCAAACATTCGCCAGAAATTTATACAGATTCTGCAAACGGTAGGGATATAGGATGCTTGATTGGATACTAATGCCCTGATAATTTCCTTCCTGTGTTTTTTTGGCTATCATCCAAACGTAACCATTCTAATCACAATTTAACGTCAACATCTTTACGATGACTTGTTGATAAGATTGTCCGATGTCAAAAAATCTTTCGTTGCATCCACCGCTGTAAATATATAAGGTAAGTGTACCCAACTTGCCTCTGTACCCAACTTGCCCCCATATGCCGATCTCAGGAATGGGCGCTCGTTGACCTCCCCGCAATTTTTTTTTACGTTTGTTATGTTAAGATATGAGAAAATATGTAGTTCTTAACGACCGCGGATCATTTCTGCGTTCTCCAGAAAATATAAAGTGAGTTTTCTATTTTTCGTGTTTGCACGGCTAAGAAATCACCGAGAGAATTGCCTTCAGTAAAGTCGGAGCCAAATTTTTTGAGTTCAACCAATCTCAACGTACCTTAGCGCATTCGATTCCCTGTTTCAATACCTTCAAAATCCGCTCTTCAGGGTTGCAGAACTCTGATTTGGAGCGATTTTATGTACAAAACACGAAGATGGTTTGAGAATCAAGAAGGCCGACATCGGAGTGTACCCAACATGCCCCCATATGGTTATCTCGGAAAGGCGTGCAGTATGGCTTTTTTTACCACTCAGAACGTGTTTATCACGTCGAAATACGTCGGAAACAGTGTTTTGGGCCAGCTAAGATCAACATATGTCGCTACACGGTGATCAAAACGGATCAAAGCGATTTTATTCACTTCATCGCCCATTTACATTGTTTTAAATGATGGGGGCAAGTTGGGTACACACTTTTGTAAAATCTCAAAAATCACCTTTCGGGAGAATTCAAACAGTTCGGCTCCACTTCATCCAAATTAGATGTATCTAAGCTCATTTTAAAGGTCTTGAGACAAGCTTCAAAATGAGTTAAAGTACGTTGGAAAATATTGAGATTAGCCAGAATTATTAAGAAAATAGCTTAATGGGGGCAAGTTGGGTACACTGACCTTACTAAAAATTGATTAACTTCTCACGTACATAAATCCTGTAAACTTTCAAAAAGTGCCGATTAAATCAACAGTATTATTCTTCAATTTGTGTGAATTTCTCTTGTATCAGTTTATTGTTCTCTATTCTATGTCATTTATTACAATAAATTTTGTATACAGAAGGTCCGTATAAAAATTCAGAGGCAACGTACAAAAATTCGGAAGCAACGTACATACGAGCTCATTTTATGCAAAAAAACAAATCAAGCCGGTTGAAATGAATTGGAAATCGATTACACTGGTCGACAAAGAGTTGGGATCAAGCGAGTACAAGGACCAAATATGTCTTTGCTGTATACTTTCCGATATGACAACCAGATTCACCAGCCCGTTCTGCGCCTGCACGTCAGGTTTTCTTTCAAATTTGAAAACAATTACTTTCCTAAAAGCAGCGTTTGCCGCGTTTTATGCTAATTTTGTAAGCTGATTCCTCCGATGGCGCAACCATGTGGTGAGTAAAATCATACCGGTACTATGATTTCCTACGTATTTGGATCTGCTGAATACGGTGGCAGTGAGTTTAGAGGGGTCGGATGCTTTTGAAATGAATGACATAAGCAGATTTTTCGAGTTTCCATCATCGTAATGAATCTTAAAATGCTCCCAAAACCGCCATAGTGACATCATTTTCAGGTTATCAAGAGCGCATCCTCTTATTTTTCATATAATTATTCAGGGAAAATGGTTTTCAATTGCCCAAAAAGAGGGGTCAAAAATACACGTGTGATTTTGAGAAAGGCGTTCTGAGCATCCTGCGATGCGACCTGGAACGGGTGCTTAATCCTTAACCTCTTGATTCTGAAATTTCCATAATGTACATTCAAATGGGTCATGGTTTGAAAAATTGGCTTCTTTCCATTCAGAAGCGACGTAGAGATATAAAGGAGTCTTCCCCAAACGTGCGAATTCGCAATCGCCCCGGTG
The DNA here is from genome assembly GCA_029851415.1 of Eretmocerus hayati. Taxonomy (NCBI): domain Eukaryota; kingdom Metazoa; phylum Arthropoda; class Insecta; order Hymenoptera; family Aphelinidae; genus Eretmocerus; species Eretmocerus hayati. The sequence continues at coordinate 110,496,887 of CM056744.1, forward strand.
GTCTAGCGGCCCAGAGCCATCACGGAGAACTGGAGATCCTCGCCTGGGGTCGCTGGGGAAGAACTTTTTCCTCTTTTTGGCGCATTTCGAATAACATCCTCCATCTGAAGATCATAGAAAGAGTGGTACTATGAGGGTTCGTGCTTGATTTTGAAATTCTACTGATTGCAATTCGAAACATCAGCTTCTCGCCCGTTTTAAACGCACCCTAGACCTCTAAATAATACTGCCACTTAGTTCAGCCCGTCAATATAGGTAGAAAACTATGGTTCCGGTACATTCTTGGCCCATAAAAAGGATGCGGTACCAGAAGCATCACTTTACAAAATTAGCACAAAAACAAGGGAAATCAGTTTCTTGAGATTCAAAGTAATATCCTGACCTATAGTCGGAAAATGCGAATTCGGTCTCTACGTCAAACTCCGGCACAAGAATAAGATCGTTTGATTTTTGTACACTTCCATAACCCAACATTTTGTTGATCAGTGTTATCGATGGATGTGAACGCAGGAAAGTCTCCAATAGAGTTGAGGATGCTCACTGATTATGAGTTAGAATTAGGCGAATGTGCTGATCCTAACGTTGTAAATTTCTTTGGGATCCATTTTCACAGTATCTCCTATCTAATTAGGTTGACTGGATGGATGAAGACACGAGACGAATTGCTGTGGATAAAGCCAAATCAATGAGTGAATACATAGCCTATCCTGAAGAGCTACTAAACAATACAAAAGTTGACAAAGTATACGATAAAGTTCACATGATACCAGGGCACAATCTCTTGCAAATTTCACTTGACTTCTCATTGATTGCAATCGAGTTGGCCCTTAAAAAACTGAGAAAACCTGTGAAGAGAAATAAGTGGATTAGACATGGCATGTCTGCAGACGTCAATGCTTATTACTCAACTTCTGACAATAGTATAGGTAAGCAATGGTTGCAGGAAAATCGATTTGAAAAAGTTGAGACTCATAATTGTCGCACTCATTATTTGGCACAAGAATAATGAGATTCGATTCTAATATTAAGATGGAAATGAAATTGAACAATTTAGAAATTAAGCCAGATTCATGTCAATACTTATGCAATTCTACTATGCCCTACTGAAAACTCTAACGTACTTTTTCTCTTGTAATCTCACGTAGAATGGCAGATAAAAAATCACGTGCCTTGATCCTCAGCTCTTTCAAAATTGGGACAAGTTTTTGTATCGGTTTTCAGAATTTCCAGCCGGCATTTTGCAAGGTACATACTTCAATGCAAAGAGGCCTCGTTACACGAATTATGGAGCAATAGGCACAATTATTGGCCACGAAATCACGCATGGCTTCGATGACATGGGCAGTCAGTTCGATAAGGAAGGCAAAGCTACGGACTGGTGGAAAAATAAAACCAAAACTGAGTTCCTCAAAAGAGTGCAATGCGTTATTGACCAAGCCAACAACTATACAGTTTCAGGGACATCTCTCAAAGTAAGATATTTCATTTTGTTTTCTATCACTTTGATTTAAGTAACTCAGATGATAATCAGTACTCAACGATTCGTTGTTAAGTTCAAGTCGGAAGAAAATTTGAAAGGAATGTATTCAAAATTCAGCGTCCATGTGAACGGCATCGCCCTAATACTTGATATCCATTTTAGTCTCATTTTATCATGTTGAACATCTAATATGATTTTCAAGCAGGACTAGTGTTTTCCGCAAACTGTTATTTTGAAGGAAAAGACTGCAACTTGGTGATATTCTGGCAGTGGTGGTATCAGTCTAGTAACATGATGCACCTGTAGTGTCCTCAATCAAGTTATCTTACTTTCGATACTCAAGAAGGAACCATTGAACATTTAGAAATTCATTACACCTGTTTTTACCGCATTTTTATAGCAATAAACACTTTTTGTGTTCTCTTCGGTCTTCCGTTGATCACATCGTAATTTAAATACATTTCTATAATGTCATTTTTCAGAAATGAGATTACTGATGACCAGTGATCTAGTCACTCGTTTTATTCATGTGTACGAAAAGACATGAGCTCTAACCCTTTTTAAATTTCTATTTTATTAGATAAATGGTATCAATACTCAAGGTGAGAACTTAGCCGACTACGGAGGAATTAAGGTAGCTTATCTAGCTTACAATGAATGGAAAAAACATCATGGAGAAGAGCAGAGTCTTCCTGGTCTACAAAATTACAGTTCCAAGCAAATGTTCTGGATCAGTGCAGCTCATATGTGGTGTGATGCCATTCGGCCCGAATCTATCGAGTTGATTATCAACATGGGTTCTCATAGTCCAAATGAGTTTCGGATTAATGGGCCTCTATCAAATTTACCCGAATTTGCGAGAGACTTCAATTGTTCCCTTGGCTCGAAAATGAATCCAAGGGGGAAGTGTACGGTGTGGTAACTACGATCTCAACCCACTACTAGTTCAAAAGTTGACAAAATTTTCCATCTTGCGGGCTCCATGAAAATATCAAGTGCTACTAGGAAAGTACACTTGCCTACTAATTTCAAGGGTACTTCACACGATTGCATTGGTGAAGAATTGTTCAAATGTTGTTTTTTCATTATTAATGGGCAGTTTTTTCAAACCATCTCCTCGAAATGATGGAAACAAGTCCTAAACGGCTTCGACAGGCCTCAAAAACATGGTCAGGGATGATCATCGCCCCTATTACTCAAAATAAAATTTGAATCATGAGTCTATACCACTCTTTGAAACCAAATGGCGGACAAGAGAGTGCAACTGTTGTATAGCGACCATACATGAGAGGTTGCATCTTTCAATTTCTGTATTTTTTTCGGAAATTTTCACCGAAAAAACATCACTCTCACTATATTACAGGGTGTTCTACCTGATAGAATCAGTAGGATTGGAAAGTGGTAGATTAGCTTTCACTGCCCGATTAGAACGAGGGTCGACTACAAAACATGAAAAAAACAGGTTCCTCACTTGCTCACAGAAAATTCACCACAAGACATTTGGACTGGAGCGAGAATGTGAGAAAATCTCGAAAAGGCTCTGGAGATGAAAAATTCAAAAACGTGGCCTGAGTTAATAATTGCACTCTTTTGATCGTCATTTTGTGTCAATGTGTCGTAGATCCATGAAGCAAAATTTAGTTTGAACTTTGGGGACTGTGATTTTGTCATTTGAAAAAATATTCTTTAAACTGCACATTATCACGCAATCTGTTGATTAAAAATTGAAAAGAACATCTGAGCTCTTTTAAACAATTTCATTGTGTAAGCATTCTCGATTAAAGAAGATGGGTGTATTTCTCTTCATATCCTTTGATATTTTTATAACGTCTCAGGAGCCCACAAAATGATAGCAAATTTTCGTTAGCTTGGGATTCCATGGGTTAATAGAAATCTAAGTTAGTCTTTCAAGAAATCAAAATCTGAACGAGTATGAGAAGACTTCTAAATCTCTGCAGCCTCGTGCCTGCACGGCCCTGATCGTCTCGAACGCAGAAGTTTCTGTTTTGTATATCAGCCAGTACCAATATGACTTTTCATCAGTGCCATTTGGTGGCTTTGGTAGATGAAAATTCGCCAAACCTGTAAGTCCCGCAAAATAATCTTGAAAAGATGTTGGAAGTAGGTTATAAGAACTTTATAAAGAAAATGTAGAAAGGAAGATGCACGCTGACATACACATTAGGAACGTCATACATAGCATATAATGCATGGATACCATACAGTGCAATACATGCATATCACATGCAACGCATTTGTCGTTTGTTCAAAGAGCGCGAGTCACTCCCATGATAGCAAGCGTGTAATTCGACGCAATTGTGTGCAAAAGGGCGCATGTTGATCGTGTTCTAGCATGCATGGCATGCAACCCGTGTATATTCAAAAATAGAGAGTGGTTCGTGTGCCAGTATGCAGAACGTGGTGGCGCGTAAGCGTTTCTATATATTTGACAGAATTGCTTTGAATTCTTCATTTTCTGGGTAACACTGAATTGTAAACAATTTTGGGACAGAGTGGTTATAGGGGTCCTTGGTCCTCCGTATGTAAACCTATGCTCTCCTCAGCTGCTCCGTCGATGGACTGCAAAATAAGGTCAATATTGTGGCTAAGGTTTTTGCATACATTAAAAAATCAAGAACACATAGACAGATCATCATGTCTGACCATATCCGTCTATTACTACTTGTACCATTCTTCAGTTCATCCATGATGAACTAGAGATCACCCTAATTGATGGATTATGTGCATGTACGAAATTCATCGAGATCGACAAGATGTCTGCAAGAAAACTTGATTCAGCTTGTGCGTTGGTCGCATATGAGGCAAAGTATACAAGAATCGAAACAGGGTATTCTTTCGTCTACTTTAACGTTTCTCGATTCCGATGATGGCTCGCGCACTCTGTGCCGGCTGTTGTCCTGAACCTTTGAACCATTTGAACAATTAGCCGCAGAATGAGTTTAATATCGTCCATATTGTATCCAGCAAACTCTTAGAAATCCAAAGTCCATTATCATCGCTGCGGGTCTGGCCATATCTGCCTATTACTACTTAAATTCCCTTTCAATTCAATGGCGTGGCCCAAAAATCCCCTTTGGTATTTGAGTGATGCCTACCCAACCACGCAATTCATCAAATTTTACAATATGGCAATAAAAAATACCAGTATATATGTCACCTGTTCGGTGGGGTTGGACTCTGGAGCTAAGATATTGACAGGAAGAGTAAGCCAAAATTAACGGTGGATATACTTTATTACAACTACATGCTGGCCGACAGAGCCTCCGGCCAGCTTGAGGGCACAACAGGCACTGTATTACACAGGCATAGTCCCGAGCATCCTCCTGAAAAGCCAAGGGACCCTTTTCTCTTAGACGCTTTTCGGCGCCCCTCTTTTCTATTTCCTCTCTCCTCGCTTCTTTAGCTCCGCACTCAAATACGGAAAACTCTACTGGCGGGGGTACGCGCAGTTTCGGGGAGTATACCTCTAGATATACAAGTAAGCTAACCCATAGAGCTATAAGATGTAGTATGAGTCCATAGGACATCTCCCCCCTTAAGGTCAGAAAAATTTTCGGATACGTGAATTTTTCGTCTTCATGTGATGAATGGAATTTGATTCTGAAAGTGGTGCGACTCCATAGTTGATAATTTGCGTATCGTCATTTCCATTGAATTTGTATTCGAATTCAATTCTACTTGTTTTTTCTAAATCTCCATTTGACATGGTATTTTGAGCCTCGTGCAGTAAAGTCACAATGAAGCTTCAAGCTAAGGTGGGTTTACTTAATGTCATGAAATGTCATCATAATTGCAACCCGAAGAGTTACTGATATGACTAAATTATCAAATGTATGAGTGATTTCTTCAAATAACTATTTTCGGACTATCGATCAATTTGTTTCAATCAGTTGATAATAAAAGTTTAAACCAGAACAAGTTATGAGTGTACCCGAACTGAACTCGAATTGAACTCTGTATGTTGATTAGATGTTATGTCTATCGAAACCTACTTCACATATTCATCTGAATATTTTTATTTTAGATATATCATCACTTCGTCAAAGTTTTCAGTATCACTTGAATTGATCATTGTGCTGAATTTTTACTCCATTAAATTTTGAATCGTTATTGGTTTTTCCACAATCGACGAAAGCACAAAAGTTAAGCCATTTTTCAAATTTGAGTTGATTGCAAGAATCCTTGGATATTTTCATTGAAAGATGTACTTTGAGTAAATGTTCAGTGGTGTGCTGTCAAATCTTGAGGGATTAAAGTGTTAATCGTTTCATTCTGCAAGCGATTGAATGTGGGTAACATATATGATTGTTTGAATTTCTGTGGAGAAATATTCTCAATTCTCAATATGCATAACACATAAGGGTCAATTGTTTCGTCATTATCATCTATCTATATTCGAAGTTTACATACTTGGTTATGATATCAGGTAGTAATTATTGTTATATTATCTCTCAAGATCATCAATAAAACCCTTACTCTAGATTCTGATGCCTTGGAATGGAATATGAATGCGATTCTCGTAATTCTGATTTGGTTTTCCGTCCGACGGAATTTTGGAGGAATCAAAGTACCTTCGAAAGTGAAGTGGAATTCATCCATAGTTTGTTATGTATATGAAAACTCTCACTTTGTCAGTTTTAAATCAGAGAGATTATTTCTATCGGTATTGAAAAACACCTGATTTTGGCGGGATCCGTTCTTGTAGACCAAAATGTAGGCTGTACTTACTGTTTCACTATGCCAATGAAAGTCATATGGATATCTCGGTAATTTAGAATCGTTTCATTTTCTACTTATAATGATTGAAAGCCTTCAATTCATTCAAGAGAATCTTACATTTGTATTGAGTTTTTCCAAAGTTCTGTGAGTGAAATAAAGTATACGATGGAATAATTCCGGAGAAAGGCTCATGACCTATTCCTAATGGATCTTACATCTTAGTGGTCATTCAAAGCATCGGTGCCGTATGAATTTGAGAATTTTCATTTGGTCGTGGGGAAACAAAAGCTGTTGTGAGCTTGGAATGCTCTGCTGATCAATTCTACGGAGCTATAATATATATTGCGTTATTTTTCTACACGATTGATATAAATGTATTCGTAATGTGGACAATCTATCTTGTAGCTCATTTCTCATTCTCGTCCTACCATAATTTCTAACATTAAGATGTAGTCGTCGTTCCAACCTATCTGGAATTGTATCATTATATTCATGATTGTGTGATTTCTCTCAAGAGTATAGATTGAAGTTATTCCCAAAAAGTCAATATTTATGATCTAAACTTATTTCTAGGTAGTAAATTCTTACTAAGATTCATTATACCTTATCTTTCCCTCTATTGATTATATTACTCACTTTTTCACGTGATAATCGCCATCTTCTTTCGCTTCATTTATACTGAATAACGTTACAGGCAACAAATTCATGCGGTCTATGGAAAATGTTTAATCGAATTGGAGCTTCCATTAGAAATTCCTTGATGCTCTTCTTAAAAGGTGTCTCACTGAATCAATTCTCAATGATTCGTCTTTGAGCTCTCTTGTATTTCACCCCTACTATAATGCTAGTCATCCTCGATCATCTTTGAGATTTTTCTCTGATATGATACTTATTGATTTTCCATATCCTCTCATTCACTTAGTTTAGTTCACGTTTTGCGGCATTTGAATTCAGATTTTCCGGGGAGTTTCAGTTTAATTCAAATTGTATATATATAAATATTCTCTACCAAGGTCATTCATCGACTACGGAGAATCAATAGATAGGAGATGCATATCGTATTTCAAGACCGAATGTTTCTATGAATAGGTGATTGGCGAGCAGTATAAATCTCACCTAATTATGTTTAATGAGAGTCTCATCATTGGGAATTTAGATTTTGCTAGATATTTATTACAGACTCACTCCGATTTGGGAGATGAATCTTTCATCAATTTTCGTTGCGACCTTTCCGCCTAGAAACTGTAAAAAGTGGTGGGCATATGAAACTTCGTGGATTGTTCGAATTCTCTCTTCTTTCAAAATGGGAGCTTTCTCGCCAGAATATCAAAAACTAGGCAAGTGTTTTGCTATTAATGATTGATTATGAGTTTCTTGACATCTTTCTGAGTTTTCAAATCAACTGGATGAATACTTTCTTCAAAAAGTGAACAAATGAGGAGAAAATTATTAATAAGAATCTGAAGCCTTTTTGATTCTCGACTAAAATCTTTGCTTTGATTGCGAATGTAAATTTGCGCCATTGTGCATCGTTGCCTGATCGTTGCTCATTGGTTATCTTATTTGGAAAGATAATGAGTTTGGATAGCTGACTCTAATGATACGAGGATAGACTTTGACATTTTCGCTAAATTCTAAACTTTGATCGATGATTCTCTTCGTAAGGGATGTATTCAGTTATCGTACCTTAAACTGAGATATTATGTGTACTTAACCAACTTTAGATTGGCTGCAAAAAGTTGTGATCAACAAATTCTGATTGCCCTTTCCATTCTCTCACGGTTTAATTCGCTTGGTAGCCTCAATTGAATTCTTCTCGACTGATAAATTATCTTATGTAATAAATTGGGATCCTTTTCCGTGGACCAATCATTTTATGTCATGAATTCAGGTTTTGCGTAAATCAAGATTCAAAAATTGACCTGAAATCTGTTATCGAGTGGATGAACTACACAACCTTCTTATTGCAATTTTTCTTTCCAAATATCTGATTCTATGGTATAAAATGAGTGTTTGGTGATTTCGTTCAAATACCCTCTCTCAATATCAAGTACTTTGGGCTGGTTCGTTTCATTATGGAGAATGTTAATGTTTGTTTGTTAGTTTTAACCAAAAATATATTCTCATTCATCAGTCATTTCTATTGATATGTTTCTAAATAAAATACGAATATGGTCATTCGGTCATTCATCAATTTGTCAAAATTATATCTTGTTGTGAACTAGCTCATTCTCTATTCATTTATCATGGTATCATTCTCGATTATTCTAAATACTTGTTTTGTACTCTGTTCCTCTCGTTCCGATCACTTCTGATGAAATAGACCTAGAATTTCTATTATTTTCCTTTTCTTTCTTTTGTTCTAATTGACTCAGAAAAAGAATGCGATCTCTATTCGCGTCAAGCGGTGAAGGAATATTCTACAACTCAATTAGTTCGTATAACGTCAAATTATTGCTTGACAATCCACCTTCATACAATGATCAATTAGTGTATTTCTCAAATATCAAAGTGAATGAAACATTTCTCAATATATATATATATATATATGTAACTGAGCTTCGTGCTTGACTTCTTCAAAAAATCAAATGAATAGATAAATATGTATAGACACTGATATTCTTTCGATGCCACAAGAGCTTTCAATAATCATGATTTGGATTTTTCTGGATATACGTGTTACTATGTTTCGGAAAATTCGATTTGAGATTGTAAATTATACTTTCGATCTCCTACTTTTATGACAAATGTCTCAAATGATCTAAGTTTCTTAGAATTATGATTACCTGAAAGCACTGTCAGAGTGCAGGTGCTATATCTATGGGAAAGAATACTGCAAGTTCTTCCGATTATTGTGTTGAGGACATCCTTTACAGCAATCTTGATTTTCCCTGGGGTGATCCATTTCGATCTTGGAACTTCTTCATTTGGGAAATCCACGCTGTGCTCCAAATGTGCAATGAATCCTCTTGAATCTCTGGTTTCATCTCCATTCACATGTCTGATCTCCTTCTTCATTTTCTTCTTCACCAAATGTTTTGGTGGAACACTCCATTTTGAATATTCACTCTCAACCGAATATATGATCAATTTTGAATGATATTCTGGGGATTCTCGGCTATTCTCTGATTTTCTTCCTTCCTTGTATTCTTTCCGAGACTTCACTTTTGACTTGATCCATTCTAATATCAACTTAAGCTGCTTGGAGATTAATGGGATTTTGCTTCTCTTCATTCTCTGGTTATTCATTTGGTGAAGGATAATTTTGCCCTCTCTATTGGTTTGTTCAACTGATTCATTTTTTGCAACTGAGTGAACTTTTTGTTCCACAAGTTTGTCCTCTGATGAGCAGGTACGTTCTTGGCGCTCCTCCCATTCACCAGATCGCATCATGGGCTGATCGTCAATTTCAACCCCTTTTTGTATGAACTCATTCTTCGATTTCTTATTTATCCTCCTTTTTGATTCCACGCCATTGAGCGGTTGCTTAGTTTCATTTTTCATTTCTACCAAATCAACATCTGACTGGCGTTTAGATTCCTCTCTTCTCAGTGACTGCGTGTTAGACGCTTCTTCCACATGAAAATTTGGAATGATTGGGGGATTTCTACCCTCCCTGCTTTTCTGTGCCAATTCAAGTCTCCATCTGCGAGCTTGTTTCTCTCGTGTTTCCTCTTTCGCCACTGGCTGCGTATTAGACGCTTCTTCCTCGTGACAACGTGCAACACTTCTGATGTTGTTCTTAAACGAAACTGCGCAAGCAGGTTGCTCTTGCGTTCCATCAGAACAAGATTTTGTGGGTGTACCTTTAAATTGGATCGGAGTACGACCTTTTTCAGTGATGAATTCGAAATAATCAACGCATTTCAGGCGCGTACTAGGTTTTCCTGACCCGATGCGTTCTTGGCGCTCCTTCGACTCAGCAAAACTCTTTCTTCTTGTAGAGTCAGTAACTCTGTTGGCGACATACTCTCTTTCAACAATGGATCCTTCACTCGAATGTTTCTTCGTAGAGCTTTCCAGTACTGGCTGCGTATTAGACGCTTCTTCCAGCTGAATATGAACTTTGGTCGAAGTTTTGATTATCTCGCTATCTGAATCGATGCATACTTGACGCTCCTTCGGCTCAGAAAGTTGTTCATTTATGAAAGTATCATTTCTCATACAGGGTTCACTAATATATCCAATACTTGTTTCGCTGTCGTTATCACTTGAGACCTGCTCCATCGGCTGCGTTTTAGACGCATCTTCCATATGGACGTAGGTTTCAACAAGAGAATTCCCGGATATTCCTCGATTGAAGTCTGAGCGTATGATTTCATTCCTTGGAGTGTCTTTACTTTCATCGGTCTCTATTGGCAATTGGTTAATTCTTGATAAAGTCTCGTTCAAAAGTCGAATATGTGATGCTACAATCGCCTGTGAATCCGCGAGTATATTGATGACTTCATATAATGCTCCTGTTCCCCTTCTGCACTGATTCCGTAGATGTCTCAATTTTTCTTTGAGATCAGTTGAAGCCGAATCATTCGCATATACTCTACAGAAAAGGCCACCTATAGCAGAATGTTCTATCTCACTCTCGGTCATCAGTGGTTGAATCATCTGTAGTAGATTTTCCAAATCTCTCAATCTAATAGCTGCTGATGATAGGCTAGACTCTAGCGATTTCTTCCAATGGACAAATTCTTGACGGCGTGTGATCAATGGTTGCGTATTAGACGCATCTCCCATATCAAAACGCCACGGCATCAAGTTATCATCCATTCCACATTGGTTTTTGAAGGTTATTTCTACAGATTTCATTTGATTCGTCAAGGACGAAGCCTTTCCTCGTATGATTGATAAAGTTCCAAATTCACTTAAAGCATGGGAATCCTGATTTTTCATTGATTTGCATTGAAGTAGTTCAAAATTGAGTATCATAGATTGAATATCTTCTCCCGAATGCCACATTCTTCTCCTGATATTGATGACTTCATTCAACATTTGTTGCAAGTTTTGATATTCATTCGGCAATCTAGGCGAATTCATTCGCAAAGCTTCACAGCAATGTTCTATTTCTGATAATATTTCCCAAATCTTGAAAGCAGAGTCGTAGTCAATCATTTGATCATCAATATTAATTTTTATTTTCGGTTTCATACTGGAAAGATTCATCTTCGAATTCATAGTATGGCTTTGACTATTATAAGGTATGTTGTGATTATCACTCATCTCGTGCATTGCGTTGATGAAAAATGTAATAAATAAGCCAATATCTGTTACTCATAGTGAACGCACAATACCGCATTGGTACGCGTAAGAGGTGGCGTGCAGAGGGCTCCGTAAGCTGAGCGGTCCCTGCAGCGGCAGTCATGCCCTTCCTCCTAGCGCTGACTTTCTCTAGTGCTCTATCTCTCTCACACCTCCACGCGACCACTCACTGCATTCCTGCCTTGAGCGTCTCGCCCTTTTTGCGATTTTTACTCACTTCTGATCTGCTTTGTTGCGACCTCCACCAAAAGATATCAATGAGTTGCTTATTAGAAGCCTCTTCTCACGTGTCACTTCCGGAGTATGTTGTAGTTGCAATAAAAAGATCGGCAAACTGCGGGTCTCGGCTTGGCGAGGCGTCCCACTGTAGCAGTCGCGTCACTCTTTGGCTTCCCTTCACTGTATAACTTAGGTGTTTTACATACACTCGCGATACACTTTCGCGACCCCAGGTCCTGTCACGGTCGCCAATTTGTCACCTGTTCGGTGGGGTTGGACTCTGGAGCTAAGATATTGACAGGAAGAGTAAGCCAAAATTAACGGTGGATATACTTTATTACAACTACATGCTGGCCGACAGAGCCTCCGGCCAGCTTGAGGGCACAACAGGCACTGTATTACACAGGCATAGTCCCGAGCATCCTCCTGAAAAGCCAAGGGACCCTTTTCTCTTAGACGCTTTTCGGCGCCCCTCTTTTCTATTTCCTCTCTCCTCGCTTCTTTAGCTCCGCACTCAAATACGGAAAACTCTACTGGCGGGGGTACGCGCAGTTTCGGGGAGTATACCTCTAGATATACAAGTAAGCTAACCCATAGAGCTATAAGATGTAGTATGAGTCCATAGGACATATATGCTAATAAAAAATCTTTCTACACAAGAAAGATACTTCTCAAATCTTAGTAAGGCTCGAATTTATAGTCGTAATTCGGAGTCCGGATAAGCTAATCCGAGGCGCCACAATCGCCAGTCCTAATAGATTCCCGAACTCGCCGCACCGATTGTGGCGCCTCGGATTAGCTTATCCGGACTCCGGATTACGACTATAAATTCGAGCCTAATAGTTCTTCAGAAAGAAAGATTCACTCATCTATCTGCCACGCTGGTTAAGGGATTCAGTGCTATCTGGAGCTCCTTTTTTGGATCTCTTCAGTTCTCTTGCGTCAAGATCCGGTCGAGCTTCGCTTTCCTTATCATCCAAATAGCAACTGTTCGAATCACGTCCCATCAAAAAAGTAATTGCTGAGCAATGATTGTGCAATATTCCTTGACAGCGATAGCTCCAAAAATTGTTCTACTCACTACCCATGTAAAACATACGATTCCATGAACATATATGATTATGGAATCCAAGGATTCCATGGTCATATAATTATGATCATGCGTAAAACCGTTTCAAACATTTCTTTTTATTACAGAAAGTTGTGATATATTGATTCGAACTTAATTCTAACATCAATACATCAAAATACTGATCATATCGACGCCTCTTACGAAGATAAACACATCCGCTAACGCCCACGAAGACTAACACGGGGGCCGAAGATTAGCATTTGCTTTGTTACGGCCACAAAGATTAACACTTACTGTGTACGCCACGAAGATCAACACTTACGCCTCAGCGCCACGAAGATTATCTTTTAGGGCCTCGACAAGAAGTTTCCGCGGCGAAAAAAATACACGAGAAGCATTGGGAGTGGAGCGCGCATGCGCGGACATTGCCACTCTTCCCATTACTTCCCATGTATTTTTTTCGCGGCCGCGCGGACTGCGGACAGGCGCGGAAACTTCTTGTCAAGGCCCTTACTGCTTAAGACCACGAAGAGTAACACTTACTCCTCAAACTGCACAGAGATTAACACATTCGCGCATTTTTTTCTTAAAGGGGCGAAGACTATAAGTCGAGCTATAAGTATTCCGCCTTGAGGCCACGAAAAGTAACACATTCTCCATAGCGGCACGAAAATTAACACATTCGTAGACTTCATTCTTGAAGGGACGAAGATTATAGGTGCTTCGTCTTGAACGAAATACTTACAGTCTCCGTTCCTCCATGAAAGGAAGTTTAGGGATGCGTTAATTTTCGTGCCGCTAAAGAGAATGTGTTTTTTTTTTCGTGGCCCTGAGACGAAATACATGGTCTCCGTCCCTTTGACCGAGAACGTGTGCAAGTGTGTTATAGTCTTCATACCGTTCAAGAGGAAGTGCTAGTCTCATCGGCCGTTGAGCAGTAAGTGTTAGTCTTCGTGGACGTAACGAGAATGCGTTAATCTTCGTGCCCGTAAGGAGTAAGTGTTAATTTTGGTGGACCTAAGGAGAATCCGTGAATCTTCGCGTTCACAACGAATAAACGTTAATCTTCATCAGTCACAAGTAAAGAGGTGTTAATCTTCGTAAGAGGCGTCGATATACTACTGAAAAAAAATCTTCACAGGAGTCGGTCTTGATCTTCAAAAAAGTGACATTTTTGACGAAACCTTGCTCTTCAGTGCTTCAAAAGTTCAAAATCTGAGAATGACTCCGAGACAGGTTTTTCTGAGTGATATTTAATCAATACTGTGAAGTATTAATGTTACATCAGTTGTAAATCAGTATATCCTGTCTTTCCGGGATAAAAATGACAAATTTTCAAACCGATTTTATACCTGATCATATATGAACATGGAATCCACGGATTCCATGATCATGTATGTTCGTGGAATCTTATGTTCTAAATGGGTACCCAAGGCCTTCAACGTGATTGAAAAAGTTATCCTGACGTGCGCAGCTCATGCCATGATCAGCCCACATATCAATTTGATACATAATCAAATAGACTTCATTCCTACCCAAGCTTGTTTACCCATAAGTGTGAGTCATGCAGCATCCGCGTTTTTTGCGGATGCCAAGGGGTGAGTCATCCGGTGTCCATCCGCCTAATTACCGGATGCCCGTGTGGCGTCCGCAGAATCCACGAATTCTGCGGATGACCATCGGAGAATCCAGGAAATCGGCGGATACCGGGGAATCCGGCAATTCGCCGGATGCACACGGGACGGGTGGCATCCAGCTATTTACCGGATGCCCTCAAGCAGCGTCCGGGAATCCGCGGATGCCCATCCCAGTAGGTATATAAGACGAGCCGAGCACTGGCTCGGCACTTCATTCACTTCGTCGACTCTATTCGAATCTGAAACCTTAGACCGGCCAGAACGCGCGTCACGCCACTGACCGCGTCTGTGCGCCCCGAATTTTTCACACTATATTCACGTCAGGTTACGCCGCGGTCTTGCAGTAGGCCGCGATCCTGAAAGTTCTCTTGATAGTGATCATAACCCGCTAGTGTGTGTTACTGTGTGTGTAAATCTTAAGTTAGGTTGTAGTGTCGGCTACCGCGTCAAGTGTGTGCATAATTCCTGTGTAGTCAATTCAACCCTATCTCTTCCCGATCCCACAAACCATTCAGCTTTGATCTGTGTCAAGTGTCCTAAACTCAAAAAGTCCGTCACAAGAGTGCCCATTCTACAGCGTCAAGTGTAAAACACGTTCGTGCCATATCAACTTCGAATCATTCGCATTTATAACGCAGTTACAGTTTCAACTCTCGCCCTCTCGCCGCGACCTAAGGTGTGATAGTGTCGTGACGAGTCAAGAGACTTTCGAACTTTGAGTGTCAGACCATCGGCCGGCCTTTCGGCTCACACCGCCTGCCGTGAGCCCTCGATGCGGCTTTGTCAGTCCTTCGACACTCATCGGCTATTTTCCTGTGTAAATCGTGCACACTTCCTTGTACAGTATGCTTCATGTCAATTAACTTTTGATCATGGTCACACTTATCGGAGATGTATAATGTTTCGAGAAGAACTTTAAAAGATCCAATAATTTTTTGTGTCATGCACGTAATATCAGAGCGTTCGTGTAGTTAAAACACTAAATTGCGCTCTCAAATGAATGGCACGAAGAAAAAAAAAGTTTCCTATTCAGAGAATGATTGTTTTTTCGCGTTGAAATAACATCGGAAGAACAATGAAAAAAAAAATTGGAGTCGGCGGGATACAAACTCGAGCCCTCCAGCCTGTACTCTAGAACCGTATCCACTAGACCGAGGAGACAGTAATGAGGATGAGACAAAGCTTATATGTAAATCACGGCCTCGAAGCGGAGCTTTGTTTACATCAGGAAAAATCGTCAGTCTCAGAAACGCCACGTCTAGAGAGGGGCTGACGGTCGATTTCGATCGTTTTGGATCATGATCTATCATCCCTGAAAGTTTCAGATTTTAATAAATATAGCACTCCAACTTGTCAACATTGAATATTGAACAAAGAGCTGACGCAAAACGCCCAGGCTGACGGTTGATTTCGATCATTTTGGATCATGATCTATCATCCCTGAAATATCTAGATTTTAAATTATATAGCACATGTTGGTCGAAAAAATTATTTGAAAATTTAATTTAAAAGGAAACGCCCAGGCGCTGAGAGGGCTGGCGGTGGGTTTAGGTTAGGTACATCAAGGACAACATTTTGAGTACCTTTCCAGCCTTCATGATATGTGGCACAAGAAAAGTTCACCAGCTCTCGGTCTATGCTGGTGTTGCTGGTGGTGCTGGTGTTGCCGGTGATGCTGGTGTAGCTGGTGTTGCTGTTCATGATTTTTGACTTTTGCGTGCGGATTGGGCTCCTTAGTTGATTTGATGGGCCGATCAGATGATCTATGCTCCAATTAGTCAAGATCTTTCTTTTGGATGGATGAGCTGTGGCTGGGGCTGTAGCTGTAGCCGTAGATGGGGCTATGCCTGTGGCTGGTGCCGAGGCTGTTGCTGTGCCTGTGCCTGTGTCTGGGGCTGAGGCTGAGGCTAAAGCTGGGGCTGAGGTTGGGGCTGTGACTAGAGATGCGGCTGGGCTACGGCTGAGACTGGTCTGTGACTAGAGGTGAGGCTGTGGCTAGGGCTGTAGCTGGGACAGGAGCTGGGGCTGTACCTGTGGCTGGTACCGAGGCTGTTGTTGTGACTATGCCTGTGTCTGGGACTGAGGCTGAGGCTGGGGCTGAGGCTGAGTCTGGGGATAATGCTGGGGCTGTGAATAGAGATGAGGCTGGGCTGGTGCCGAGGCTATTGCTGTGGCTGTGGCTGTATCTGGGGCTAGACTGAGGCTGGGGCTGTGACTAGGGACGAGGCTAGGCTAAGGATGGGACTGGGGCTAAGGCTGGGGCTGTGGCTAGGGCTGCAGCTGGGACGGGAGCTGGGGCTGTAGCTGGGACAGGAGCTATGGGGCTGTAGCTGGGGCAGGGGCTATACCTGTGACTGGTGCCAAGGCTGTTGCTATGTCTGGGGCTGAGACTGAGGCTGGGGCTGTGACTAGAGATGAGGCTGGGCTAAGATTGGGACTGGGGCTGAGGCTGGGGCTGAGGCTAGGGCTGTAGCTGGGACAGGAGCTGAGGCTGTAGCTGTAGCTGGGGCTATGCCTGTGGCTGGTGCCGCGGCTGTTGTTGTGGCTGTCTTTCCGTTACATACTGGCAACTACTGTTGCGTCTCTTTGAAGCGCCTCCCCAAAATCCATCACATACTCATTCCGTATTGTGTAGATAGCAGCAATTACTACTGCGAGTAATGGCAGGTACGAGCCAGTACGTGCAGCTATAAGCCGAGTAGATACAAAATGGAATATTAGCTATTCCCCCCTTGAGCAAACTGATAATTACTTTCCAGGAACGCAATTTCCCACAGCTGTGTAAGGCCCACCATCCACGGTACTAGAACGGCGGTTTTCATCGTCGCAGTAAACCTATTGAGGAAACAGGATCAAACATTTTTACAATTGCCCGCTCAAACAGAATTCCCCAAATTTTTAATTCATTCTTGCTTTACGAATGAAGAATATGAATGAGTTTGGATACTTATAGTTCCTTCAGTTGCCCGACCAAAATTTTAATTTCGAGAGAATCCTGTGCTGAAAAACGCTTTAAATGAATTATTGTAACTATACATAATTAATTTCACAACTGTACACACTAATGCAGATATCTGACTTCTTTTGAGTAGAGTTATAGAATTGGAATTCCTTAATTTGAAACACCTGTATAAATGGACGATCAAGGGCTTGTCTGCTTGAATCGAATTATTAAAACGCACTCATTTCACAGAACCATTGTTTCTGTATGCTATCTTTTGAAGAAAAATGATCTCATTATAGATGCGTGAAAGAACTCGACCAGCATCCGCAATTCAAAGTGTCACCTTGAGAAAGTTTTGTATTGAATAAAAAATTTTCTTAATGTGAAATATATAGCTATGCATCTAAATTTAATTACTCAAACTCATTCAAAAGTATCATCGGAATTGTTGAAACACTCGTCACGACCCAATGAGTGTATGGGCCGAATATTCAGCTACTTAAACTGTCACTATCTCAAAGAGTTAGTCAGTTCTGAATCTAACATCTGGATCCGTATTATAATCATCTTAACGATGTCAAAAATTAAATTTTTACTTTACGCTGGACTTGTTCTGACCATCCCAGCAAACGCTAGTACAGTCCCTAACAAAAGTAAGTCAAACCCTAATTTTAAATGATGATCGAAACTCCAATTTTCACATCTAACATTTCATTAATTAAGTCGTCAAAGGCAAATTATAGTTCTGATGGTACTAATACAAGGAAGCCATGGTAAAATCCTCCACAACTATGCGTGAAATTATCATTCTAATTACTATTTAAAATACTAGAGCCCGAAGGCAAGAAGACCATCGATCTCGTGTCACCTCCCGAAGCCTGTTGAAGTAAAATTTTGACTCCGAGTCAGGCGTAAAATGCAAAATAACTCATACTTGAGTGAAATTTCACCTATGATGACTGAACCCACAACAACATTGCCTTTCACTCGGTGATCAAGTCAAAATTGACTCTTTCCATCGAGTGGCATGAACTCAAGTAAGTGTACGCAACACGGTGGGCTGGGAGAACGAACGGGTGGACCATAAGTGTCAAAAAATTGGTTGATGGGAATCTGTTATGTTATTTCATCAATTCAGAATCTTTTTTGATCGAAAACCTAACTGATTCGCTGTCAAAATGCGAACAAAATGTGGAAACGCCACTCAACTTCGTGTATTTTCTTGGCATATGAGCTTTATCGTGAAAACTCACACCGTTTGGTCCTCAGAATCCAGAAGTTGAAAATTGATGCCTTGCGTGTCTATCCCTTCTTTTTCGCATATTGAGTGATAATATATTATAAAAAATATGCAGACATTTTTTTGGAACGAGTTAGAACGATACGTGATTTTCACATGTATAAGACTTAGGAAAAGTAGTACACTCCCCAACAAGGTGAACTGCACTAGGGTGACGGTCAGGGGTAGTTCGAGATCTTTCGTCTCTCTCGCACCTAACAGATCATCCCACGAGTGCGAGTGAGACGGTAGATCTCGAACTACCGCTGACCGTCACCCTAGTGCAGTTCACCTTGTTGGGGAGTGTACATGAACCTGATATTCCCGGTTTTCAAAGTTTTATTGTCTAGCAAGAAATATTGACGCGATGGAACCAAACGACTCTTAAATTAGTGTTTCAATGGTCGGTTCGAGTAAGAAGAACATGGTATGGAGCAGATAATTTCATTTCTTCGTCTATTTCGTGCTTATCGAGTATCCCAGGGAACGGATTTTGAGTACATGAACCTGACATATATGGACCTCATATTTCGACCTTAAAATTGCTCGCAAAAATATTGAAGTTGACGTAGACATTTTTCTGTGTAGATTTCATCTATATCATTATATACTAAGGAAAAACATTGTTCGCGCCCAGATAAATTGATTTTCAGTAGGGTAATGTGGTATACATGGACCTCAGAAAGTTCGTTATACATAGCTAATTTTTCACTACTTTACATGCGGCACTCAGAATTTCCGTTCTGGGTCTTTTCCCGTACTGGGTTTCAATTGTTTGACATGTTTCCTTGAAATATTGTCCGTGAAATAGTCCTTCAGAGTGAATTTGGGGTGTGCTGATGTTGTTTGAAAAAAATTTTTCATTTCTAGTGAAAATCCCATAACATGGTTGAGGCACATGGCTCAGGAACTAAACTGAGCGTTCTAGCCATAAAACCTATGGAAAATAGTTGGGCAATATTTTATTTTGAAGGAAAAATTTAGTGATAGCTACTGCCTCGAGTATTTCGATGTTGGTGCTAAGAATATACGTGTAATTGCGAATACAACAGTACATGAACCTGACATTTTGACCCTCGTTCTTTGAAAATAAAAAAGATGACTCGGCGGATCGATCTGAAACTTCAATACCAACTGTATTCCAAAAGAATACGTGTGGGAAAATTTTAATGGAGTGATTCGGAACTGGGTCGTCGAAATGAAAGGTCATAACCATGTTCCGCGTAAGTTCTCAGGATAATACCCGTATGTTAACTAGTGGACGGGTACCAAAAGTACATTGGCTGACACAACGTCTCCGAACGGACCAAAAGAGTGTCACAATACATTTTCATAGGAGATGAAATAGGATATAGATTCATGAATTCTATTATATTTTCACATGAACTCGAGCCCAGTTTCTTCCTTACTAGTTGAGTTTCCATTCGAATCGTGGAGAACTGCCGTAATTTTCCCACTATGATTGGACAAATAAGAACTCGATCGAGTCGATTCGTAGTTTATTTTGAGGTGCATTTTTGAATCATAGCACCGTCGACATTATATCAGGTGGACTACAATATATTGAATAATTGCATCAGAGAGATTCTTGTGAGGTTGAGACGGAGTAGTTCTTCTTCGATTGATTTGTATTCTTTGCAGAATTTGAATGAAAATTGGAAGTTTCTGGGCAGATATTTTCTTAACAACTATGGTTTACTTCACTACTCCGGCCCATCTCAATATTTTTTAACGTATCTTAACTCATTTTAAAGCTTGTTCAGAACCCTACAAAAGAACTTAGGATACGTTGGGAAATATTAAGACGTGCCAGAGGAGAAAAGTACACCAAAGTTGTTGGGAAAATTGCTCAATGGGGGCAAGTTGGGTACACTTATCTTACTATCAGTTGGGATACAGTTAAAAAAAATATGGTAGAATCGATTGTAATCTTGAATGTTGCTACTTCAATCAAGCTCTTCGTCGAAACATTCGTTGGGTGTGCCTGAAGATTATTTTCATCAACTGTTCACAGCCATAGATAGATATTTTAATCCTTAAGGAGACCAGGTACCATTAAATTAAACCATTAACTGTTCCATACCTCTAGAGGACATTATCGATTTTCACTAATTTGTGATCGTTTTCTTGTATTGCATCAAGATTAATGTGAAAAACTTAGGGAAAATGTTTTTCATTACAAAGAACATGATAAAACGTCAATGGAGTCTCAAATTGAATCATGAGAGAGAAAAATGAAAGACGAAGAATTCTAATGTTCCCATCTTCCCACCTCAAAAACATAGTCTGATAAGAGGATTAACATTCCTGATACCAGAAGCAATATCACGAGAATGACGATTCAAATCATCATCGTAATCGAAACTCCTTTGAAATCATTCGTGATATATGTTCCCACTCCATGAAATAGTTACTTTTTGTTGGAAAAATCGAATAACTCTAAGAGTGGATACTGACTCGAATTTTAGTGAATTTTGACCCCATCTTGGAGTACTGATTGACCCATAGGTGAGTCACGTGTATCTAAGTCTTCGAGGTACACCAATATGGAAGAGATGGAAGATGTTCAAGGATCTGAAAGTTTGCTTTTTACCTATTCTCGATATCGAAAATCTGAAAACGTTTCGTGAAGCATTAGAAAATGATTGTAGCTTGAAGTCAAATTTCACCCACTCACAGTCAAAATTGACTTCAACCGGTTTAGAGAGGCGATAACCTCGTTATTTGTGTTTATAGCCCCCGTGCGCTTGTGTTACTAGAAGTGTAAACAGCTCGGTGAGCAGTGTTCCTTCTCATTCCTGTTAATTTAATGGTACCAATTGTAACAGTCAAACTTTTTAAAAATGGTAAATCCTGGTAGAACACATAACTCCTCAGCATGAAAATTTTAGCAGATGAATCGAATGTTGAACCGAGGGACCTTGTCGAACAGGGACTCAAACAATCGACTAAAACGGAAGTATGTCTAACAATGGGATGCAATCACACTGGTATGTCCACTCACAAGCTCATAAATTATGTCAATCTATAAACCTTTACTCGTAGATTATTATCTTGCTATTTAATGCTCCTCAGCTTCATTGATTCTTGAAAAAATGGATGAAAACCTCGATCCATGCGATGATTTTTACAAATTTGCCTGTGGTCAATTTCTGGAAAAGACGAACATTCCAAACGATAGGGTAGAAGTAGATACGTTTGGTACTCTTGAAGACAAGCGTGACGAACAGCTTAACGTGAGCTTCCAAGTGGGAACTACAAACAATAATCTAAGGGCATTCGAGCTTGTCAAAATCCTCTATGACGACTGCATGAACGAAGGTGAGTTAGATTTTGTCCAGTTGTATTGATCCTACATGGTTTATATGTATATGACGTTGATACAAATCAAGGGAGAGGGGTCAAAATTTTATCACTTTCTGAAGAGTGAATCAAGATACTTATATCACGTTATATCAAGGAGCGGGAGCGAGGGTTTGACCGGAGATCTCAAAATTGGGGCTTTCGCGATATGGAATGACAGACCTCGCTTAATTTTTGTGGGATGGTAAACAAACTGTGACTTCATTTTGTGCTCAGAAAAAAATTGATCTCGAATCGCTCTCGATTTTCTAATTTTAATGAACGCTAAGAGCTTGGAGGTAATTATTGCGGTACTTACAGCGTACTTAAATTGTGTGAACTACAATTTTGATTATATAGAAATTTTTTGTCATAAACAGGTGTTCAAAAGTCGTGGTAAATTTAAACTAAAAAATAAGTCGGTAGGAGAGCTCAAGTTAAAATCGATTCCAAACTTACTGATTCCGAATTGTTCAAAATCAGTGGGAGTAATTTTCAGCTCTAATTGAAAGGCAAGGCTTGGCGCCTTTACGCACAATCCTGAGGAAATTAGGAGGTTGGCCCGTCTTAGATGGAAATAACTGGAAGGAGGACAAATTCAGCTGGTATGATTCTGTATACAAGACACGCAAAATGGGATACTCGCCTACCAGCTTTATTTTTTTCTGGGTCACCACGGATCTCGACAACAATACACAGCACGTGATTCAAGTAAATATCCTTATTTTATTCTGGTGTATGAATATATTGAATTAAATAGAATATCGAAGCGAATGAAATATTCCCTTCTCCGTCACCAAAAGCTTCATCAAAGTTTGAATTTTCAGTTGGATCAAGCAATATTAGGCTTATCACAAGAATATTTATCACGGGGAGAAAATAATACATTAGTGAAAGAATACAAA
The DNA here is from genome assembly GCA_029851415.1 of Eretmocerus hayati. Classification (NCBI taxonomy): domain Eukaryota; kingdom Metazoa; phylum Arthropoda; class Insecta; order Hymenoptera; family Aphelinidae; genus Eretmocerus; species Eretmocerus hayati. The sequence goes on from CM056744.1 coordinate 110,519,761, forward strand.
AAATATATGGTCGACATCGCTCTAATATTGGGAGCCAACAAACAATCAAGTAGAAAAGAGGTGGAAGATGAATTACAAGAGTCCTTGCAGTTTGAAATAGCTCTTGCTAATGTAAGTAAATTTACTGTTTCAATCATCAAACTCACATCAGAATTATCACTCCTCTTGAATGGTTTTCAGCTCAAACAGATCGCAAACTTTCTGAAATTTGAATTGAGAAATTGAATAGATTCATCGATTTCATGCCTAAACCCAGAAATGCCGCATTTTGAGCTACGACATCTTGGACATATACGGGAACGTCCACAAATTACGTAAGGAAACAGCTCATGAGTCTAGATCCCCCTCCCTCGTGTCGTATAATACTTCTAAAATAGAATATTGCTGACTAATACATTCAGCGTGAAGAGTTAGGACTCTCCATCCCTGAAACCCTTATATCCTACGTAATTTGTGGACGTTTCCATACCTATAATGAGCCTTATGACATCTCTTCATCATCCTAACCTAAATATGTCGCTTTTAAACGCGATTTTAGGGTTCTCATGGTGGAATTCATTAGGCCCTGACTGAGCACGTATATACGCTCCATTCCGGTGCTAGACTTTCTGAAAATGTGCGCATGCGAGAGCACATGCCCTCGTGCACGCTCCAGCACGCAACGAATTCCACAGTTTAAAGCACATGCGGGAGCACGTGCTGTGTGCATTATGTTATAAGAAAAAATTCAGGATCTTGCATGGAGAGAGCAGAGTGACCAAAAGGAGGATTATTAGACCTGAGGGTCGTGGGGCGTGTCCTGTGGTGGTGGTGGTGGTGGTTGCTGCAAAGGATACGGCGACGGGAGCTGTTAGTAGCCACAGTCTAAATGAATGGCAATGCACCCCTATGGGGTTGGGGAGGGAATCGGATCATAAATAAAACCTGAAATACACTAGATGCGAGTGCGGGAAAAACTCAACCGAGATTTGTGAGGGACCGCGTGTACCCTATTATAGCGACCCGCAAGGGGAGCTGGGGCAATGTTGCCTCATCCCTGGAGTCTGACGAGCTCCCGGCCCCAGCCATCGTCCGCCGGAGCGAGGAGAGCGCACATCTCCATCCGGCACCACGGGAGTGGGTGAGTCCAGGGACTCAAATTGGAATCGCCCTCGGGCAATAACAATGCGAGCCTGGAAGACTCATCCATCATCCCGAGGGACTCCCTGGGCTCTCAGGAAGCCTAAAAGAGTCCCAAACACTCAGCGAGGGGTCGGCATCGGCCTTATGCTGGGGGCTAAGCCCAAAATTCGGTAGTCGGGGAGGAGGGTGGCTGCGTGATGGCTATCCTCCAAACCGACGCGCTGGCAGGGCGTATCCTTGCCCCGCGTCCATGGGGGTAACCGGGGTGAAGGCAAAAGCCAGGCACCCGGGATATAAAAGATAAATTCCTGTACCGCATTAGCGTTTCCTGCAACAGGCGCGGTGGCAGGTGCCTCAGCACGTGCGGTGATGGATGCCATAGCATGCATACACTTTGAATGATGCTCGTATCGCCAGACAATTTGTTACTATAAAGCTTAAGCGGGACGAATCATACTCGTGGACAAATAAGCCGGTAGCCAATACCCTCCCCCCCCACCCCAGATATCTGCCTTGAATAGGTCTGATACCTGTGAGTGGCTGTGAGCCCTGATGACACATATCAATAAACATGTGCCGTAATCTTGCATAGTTCATTTCGTCTAGCAGACGTCACGGCACGTCCTGTGCATTTGTCTCCCCGCAGGTACTTGAATAATAGCCCTTTTGAAAGATTTTGGCGTCTAGTATGAATATGATGCTAAAAAAAATTGAACATTCTTATCTGGCTTCTCTGTTCTCCTTCTCGTGTTCCAAATCCACGTCAGTAATTATGATGTAGCTGAAGTTACTTCTCCTTTCATCATGGCATCTAACGATAACCATTAAAATTAGAGATCAGTGGCGGTTGGGCTATCACCTTCTGTCTCAACGGAATCAGTTCGCCTCTAAGCTAGTATATAGGGGAAACAACGTTTGTCTCGAATGTTTTTCCTGTAACATAATGCGCACAGCACGTGCTCCCGCGTGTGCTTTAAACTGCGAAATTCGTTGCGCGCTCCGGCGCGTGCTGGAGCGTGCGCGAGGGCGTGTGCTCTGGCATGCGCACATTTTCAGGCGAGAGGACAGTTTATTTTCCTCGGTTTGCTCGAGAAGTAAGTCCTCCCCACCCGAAATGAGCTTGCGAGCACAGGACAATAATGTACTGTTGAGTGCTGTTATTGTCCAAGGGCTGCTGTAAAGGGGCAGACAGTGGATGGACCGCGCGTGGAATGATTGTGGAGTGAGGAGAGTATAAATAACAGCAACTATTTGTTTATGCTGTAAACTAATAATGACGTATATTCTAATATATGTACAAGGAGGCAATGAGAGCAAGCGACCCGGGCTCGTCAGCTGTCGCTGCTGAACTGAGGGTGATGACAGATAAAGCGCTACGCTACGATTTTGCGCCACGCCACGACGCGCTATCGCGCGCCACGACCCAAAACTTCATTCCAGCAAACTCGACCATAGATAGATTTGATTCATTTTCATAATCTACGGTTGATACTGTAACAATAAATCCAGTCCATCAACGGTCGGGTTCGCTGGAATGAATTTTTGGGTCGTGGCGTGCGATAGCGCGTCGTGGCGTGGCGCAAAATCGTAGCGTAGCGCTTTATCTGTCATCACCCTGACTGGACGACGCGCTAATGGCGCAAGCAAAGACTCTACCGCGACAACAATACTACAGTGCGTGTAACTGTATATAATCCGTGCGCGTACATATGTATATATTATTTGTCGAGCGAGAATTGAATCTACAACATCCTACCTCCATTCTAGGCTTGACAAATATAAGAATCATCATAATTCAATCAGAATAAAAAATCTCAGTATTCAAACCTAATGTAACAAGAAATCTCATGCTGCATCATAACAAGTTCATAACAAAACAATTCTTGCATGAGATAAAAAAAAATCAAAAATTACAAAATAGTCTCTGTCGATCACTGCTCTCTACATAAGAAAAATAAATCATCTCATATCAGATTAATGTTCTTCAAAAATATGTCCAACTTTGGAAATGCAGTTATCTTTGTTAGACAATCAGCAACCATTTCCTCCGATGGCACATGGTCAATTCTGATCTTCTTATCTTCAATGTTTTCCTTTACGAAATGATGTTGCACGTTGATGTGCTTTGTTCGAGGGCTGAAGTTTGCATTCTTGGAGAAACTGATCGTAGCCTTGTTATCACACCAGATTAAAATTGGAGTGTCATCCTGTATCTGAAGCTCTCTTGAAAAATTTCCAAGCCAAATTGCCTCTTGAGTGGCATTTGCAACTGAATAGTACTCAGCTTCAGTACTCGATCTAGCTGTTTTATTTTGTTTCTTGGTACTCCAACTAATTGCACCATTCTGCAGAATAAATACATACCCAGACATGGACTTGGGGTCATCACGCTCACTTGCCCAAGTTGCATCACAATACCCAATAATGAGTGGGTTTCCATCACTCGTAAAAGTCAATTTCAAGTTCATGGTTTCCTTGAGGTATCTTAGAACTCTCTTGAGAGCAATCCAATGCTTGAGTTCATAATCGTTATTATACCTGCTCAATACACTTACTGCTACTGCTAAATCTGGTCTAGTGGCTTGGCATGCGTACTGGATAGCACCAAGCAGATTTCTATATGGGTATTTCTTTACACGATCAATTTCTTCTTGAGTTTTGGGTGAGTTGCTGGGGGTGAGGACACATTCTACCTCCATTGGCGTTGATACTCCCTTGCAATCACTCATGTTTTAAATGGCCAATATGTGAGCAATATAATCATGCTGATCCAATTGAACCATACCAACTTTGTTGTCGACTGTTATATTGATGCCAAGGAATTTCTGAATTGGCCCTAAATCTCTGATTGAAAATTCCTTATCCAATAAGATTTTGAATTCATCTATAAGATCTGGGCTGTTGGAAAAAACTGGTATATCATCAACAAAAGTGGCAATTATCAGAATCTTACTTGCAGTTCTGAGATAGAAAACACATTTGTCAAAATCTGATTGTTTGAACTTCATACTTTCCAGTTTCTCATGAAGTTTCTTGTTCCACGCTCTTGACCCTTGTTTGAGACCATAAAGAGCTTTGTATAGGAGAAGAAATAGGTCCTCAGAACCTTCAGTTTCATAACCTTCAGGTTGCTCTAAGTAGATCTCTTCTTCAAGGTCTCCATGTAGGAATGCAGTTTGTACGTCAAGGTGATGAATCTGTAATTTCATCTTAGCTGCGAAAGCGAAGAGTAATCTCAAGGTAGTTATTCTTACCACAGGTGAATATGTGTCTGTAAAGTCTACGCCTTCAACTTGACTGTATCCTTTAGCAACTAAGCGTGCTTTATGACATACACTGCCATCAGGTAGAGTTTTGCTTTTGAAGATCCACCTCACACCTACTGGCTTCATACCACTTAGTAAACGTTTTGGAGTCCAAGTGTGGTTTTTGTGAATAGCATCCATTTCAACTTGCATAGCCTGTTTCCACTGTTTATGCTCTAAGCATGAAATAGCTTCTTGATAACTTTGCGGCTCGTGTGACTCTGAAATAGCTGAATAAACAACAAAATCATCAAGTTTTCTAGGGGGCTTACGTAATCGTGCACTGCGTCTTGGAGTATCAGAATCATCTTCATCTGATTGTAGAGGACTGGTACTTGGCGCTGATGCTTCATTTGGTATGACTGTGTCGTCGAGAGACGAGTTGTCAATAACTGTTTCATCTAAAGAAGAGTTGTGCTGATTCTTATCATCTGTTTCATCTTGAGGATCTTGAATCTGTTTGTTGAAATTACTGCCTGATTGATCTGGATTTTGGTCATAACTGTTTTCATGAGAATCCTCTGCAATATTCTGTTGATCATCTTCATTTTGGTCTTCGCCTAAAGGCAATAAAATTTGACTTCTTGTCTTGACTGGAACTTGAGGAACGGTCTCATGGAACACAACATCTCGGCTAATAATGACCCGCTTTGCGTTGATGTCCCATAGCCTGCAACCTCGTTTGTTTGTCGGATAGCCTAGCATTATACACTCTTTGGCTTTTGGATCCATTTTACTTCTCATGTGATCTGGAATGTAGGCAAAAGCTTTGCATCCAAAAATTCTTAAATAACTCAAATTGGGCTTACGATCGGTCCATAGTTCTTCTGGTGTTTTTCCATTTAGACATCTCTTGGGTGACCTATTTGAAAGGTGTGCAGCGGTGGCTACAGCTTCCGCCCAAAAACATTTGTCCAAATTTGATTCAATAATCATGCACCTGGCTTTATCCAATCAGGTGCGATTTACTCTCTCAGCTCTTCCATTCTGCTGGGGGTTGTGGGCAACTGTTGTGAGATGCTTGATTCCTGCATCCTCCAACATTTTGAGCATGGTTTGGTTATCATATTCCTTACCGTTATCGCTCTTGAGTTTTTTTATTTTTCTTCCAGATTCCTTTTCTGCAAATGTCTTGAAATGTGCAAATCTATTTGGAACTTCGGTTTTACTTTTCAGAAAATATACAAATATCATTCTGCTATAATCATCTAGAAAAGTGAGAAAATATCTTGAGTTACCAATCGACGGTTCTCTCAATTGACAGAGATCAGTGTGCACCAATTCCAGCGGTGCAGAAGCTCTATTTTGGCTGGTTGGGATTGGCTTTTTAGCAAGTTTGCCGAGAGTGCATATCTCACACGGGCTCAGCTTGGCGGTGCCACGGAAGCTAATCCCTGCAGCTCCGCCATTTTTGAGTTTGCACAAGTACTCATCATTTAGGTGTGCCAATCGTCGATGCCAGATATTGATATCTTGATCAACTGTCGTTTTGAGTGCAACTGAAGATGTGCTGCAATTTTCATTAGAATCATTAAAAATACTATTCATATCTAGCTTATAAATCCCATTCTTCTGTAAATTGGCTTTCACGATTATTCTTCCATTCTTCTCTAGTATATGTGCGTAATCATCTTCTAACAAAACTTTCTTGCCTTTCTTCGCAATACAGCTAATTCATACTAAATTTGTTGACAGCTCAGGGACGTGTAAAACGCCCTCCAATTTAATCCTTCGTTGACTTTGCGATCGATTTGAATTTGGAATTACGTCGCCTTGTCCGAGCACTGGTGTTTGAGACTTATTTGCCGTTGTGACTTTCGTGACCTTTGAATTTTCGACGCGCGACATACAATCGCTGGAGCAACTCATGTGTCGAGACGCACCTGAATCGAGTAGCCAATCATCTGATTTACAACTACATTTGTCTACTGCGGTCAATGTCAAGAAAGCACAGGCAGCGGTTTCCGAATCATCATCATCATTGCGGTTGCCATCCGCGAAATTTGCTTGATTCGATCGGCTGTTACTGTTATTTGACCTTGGCTGGTTACAATCGCGTGAATAATGCCCGTTACGGATACAATTGTAGCATCGAACTCGAGACATATCCACGGGGCGACGACCTCTGCCGCGTCTGTTGTTATAATTTGAACGTCGAGCGTTACCTGGTGTATATGTGAAAAAACCTTCTGCAGCTTCATCTGCTCTGTAGCCTCGACCTTGAAATTTCACATCTTGAAGTACCTTGCTTTTTACTCGACCACTTGTCATGGGAGTGTTGGAGCTCTCCATGGACATCACCATAGGTTCATACCGCTTCGGCAGCCCGGTCAGCAATGCTGATGCCAGCCAAATGTCAGGAACTTGAAACCCGGTGCTCTTCAGACGATGCGAGATCGTCACAATTTTCTCCACGTAGTTTTCAACTGAATCACAATCTTCTAGTTTTGTAGTCGCAAATTCTCGGAGCAGGCCCATCATCCGCGTCCATCCTTGATCTTCGTAGATTTTCTTCAGATTATCCCAGAGCGCCTTCGGAGTGTCAAGACCTTCGGTGTGGACATATACTACAGGGTCGACAGCTAGGATGATTTTGCAGCGTGCTTTTGTTAACTTTTTTTCATCTGTTGATAAATTTCCATTTGTCGGAGCAACTATAGTGTCCCAAAGTTCCTCGTGCTGTAAATATGCCGTCATGGCAATGGACCACGATCGGTAGTTCTCCTTGCCGACCAACTTGTCGATCATTTGCATTTCTCTCAGTCCTTGACCTGAGGAACGGCTCGCCATCCTTGCAATTTCGTTTGAACTTCGGCTCACTCACTTTGTAACGGCCACACATTCACAACGCCGGCTCACGTTCGAAAGGTTTCTGGGCCCATAACCTGTTATTGTCCAAGGGCTGCTGTAAAGGGGCAGACAGTGGATGGACCGCGCGTGGAATGATTGTGGAGTGAGGAGAGTATAAATAACAGCAACTATTTGTTTATGCTGTAAACTAATAATGACGTATATTCTAATATATGTACAAGGAGGCAATGAGAGCAAGCGACCCGGGCTCGTCAGCTGTCGCTGCTGAACTGACTGGACGACGCGCTAATGGCGCAAGCAAAGACTCTACCGCTACAACAATACTACAGTGCGTGTAACTGTATATAATCCGTGCGCGTACATATGTATATATTATTTGTCGAGCGAGAATTGAATCTACAACAAGTGCAATTTGTTGAATGCGGAACTGGTACCCGTAGTTGACTGTTTCATCATATTCCGATTTTCTTATCCCCATCCAAAACACTACTAATCTCAATTTTTCGTGCAGATCTCTCTACCTAGTGAGAAACGTCGCAACTGGACGGAGATGAATAATCACAAAACAATCCGTGACCTTGAGAAAGAGTACCCGTCCATCCCTTGGCTCGATTATATCAATACAATTTTGGCACCAAGCTTCGGAGTTACTAGAGATCAATCAATATGGGTTCTTGTTCCATCATACATGAGAGAGCTTGAGGAGCTCCTCAAAAAGACGCCCAAGCGAACTCTGGCAAACTACGCTTTATGGCGAATCGTACAATCCTCCATCAGCTATCTCAGTAATCAAATTCGCGAACGGCAGTTGCAATACAACTCTTTACTGACTGGTTAGTATTATTTCCTTGACTGTGTATTATTCTATCATTTTTCATTAGCGGAGCGAATAAACAACAGTCAATAGTTTTCCGCGGCGCAAATATATATAATAATATAATGATATAGATAAAAGTTTGGAATCCTGCAGGTCGATTTAAAATGTTGGTCTCAACTAGGTGTGGAAGTCTAGTGACTAAGGTCCACCCCAATATTAAGTCAGGGTATGATCATAGGGTTTTGAAAACTTATAGGTCGGACAAAGAGGCAGCCAAGATGGAAAGAATGTACAAAAACCGTGACTGATACTTTGCCGATAAGTGTTGGATCACTCTATGTCAGACGTCACTTCGACAAAAAAGCCAAGGAGAGTGCCGAAAAAATGGTCCAGGATATCCACAGGGAATTCGTGAAAGTCTTAAACGAGGTGAGCATAATATATTTTCCCTTGACAACTAGAGATTCAACCTTGCAAGACATGCATTCTGAAGAACAAAACTAGAATATTCACAGATTTTGGGACAAATGTGGGATCCGGGAGCTTGGCGATCCCCTTGTGGGTAGGCATACATCCATTCATCAACATCATTCTCATTTCATCCATGTATAATTGGTATCCAACTAGTTCTGCGCGAAACAGATCGACGTAAAAGGGTAATGTCTCAGACTTTTCTCGAAGCACTTTTATTCGATTATATGTTAGGAATATGAACTTTCCACCACTCATAAAAATTTCTAGTAGCTCGAACATTTTTTCCTTATCCTTTTGAACTAGCTGCAACTAAAATATTTGGGTATTTTTTTCAATAAAATGTTTTTTTTTTTCCAAATCCAATACAAGATACGGATATGGTTTGTGGCATAAAACCAATCTTGTAAAGTTAAATATGAGCTTATGGATGATATTATCATGCAAAAGAGAGAATAACACAAAAATCCATTTATCGATCAGTATAGTAGAAACAGCGTGTTTCCAGACGTCCGATTTCAGCGTACACTACCGATCAAAAGTTCAAGCTCAAACAAAAATTTTTTTTACAATTTTGTGAGTTGAACTACTCGGCTCTATTTGACCGTAAAGGGCTCTTTCGGAGCTCATTTTGAAATTTTTTTCACGTAGGTACTTTAAGATGGCATTATTCATTTTTATCCGTACGGATCGGGATCTTTCCAATTTGAGCTTGGAAAAGTGTCAATTTCAACGATTTTTGGGAGAATCTTTTGGTTCCTGCCAATTTGAGCCACATGAATGGTTCAATATGGGAGTTGTGGGATACAAAAGTACCATTCTAGAGCTTCAAAATCCGTTTTTGAACGTCCCTCTACGCCACTTCCAGTCCGGGCTATGACACTTTCTCTGAGGGAAGATTTTTCGCAAAAACTAGCACCGGGATTAAAAAATGACGAGAAAATTCATTTTTTGGGGCATATTTCAAAGGTTTCTCGTTCCCTCAACCAAGATATAGATAAGAGATGACAGAAATGATGATTATACTTCATAAAAATGCGTCTCTGTATCTCTCTCGAATTGGAGTGCTAGTTTTTCCGAAAAATCTTCCCTCAGAGAAAGTGTCATAGCCCGGACTGGAAGGGGCGTAGAGGGACGTTCAAAAACGGTTTTTGAAGCTCTAGACTGGTACTTTTGTATCCCACAACTGCCATATTGAAACATTCATGTGGCTCAAATTGTCAGGAGCCAAAAGATTCTCTCAAAAATCGTTGAAATTGACACTTTTCCAAGCTCAAATTGGAAAGATCCCGATCCGTACGGATAAAAATGAATTATGCTATCTTAAAGTACGTGAAAAAACCTTCAAAATGAGCTCCAGAAGAGTCCTCTACGGTCAAATAGAGCCGAGTAGTTCGATGCACAAAATCGAAAAAAAAATTTTCGGGTGAGCTTTAACTTTTGACCGGTAGTGTAGCTTAGATCTCTGTTTCAGAGATCCAATCTCTTGCGCTTGCGCGGAAAACAGATGATTTCCAACCGCCTGAAGAATAGATTTCTGGAAAACAGCAAAATAGGCCTTGAAACGCAAAAAAAATATTGGGGATTGGGGACTATTTTTCTCTGTAGATAAGGGCCCCGACAGAAAGTGCGGATTTGCTCCTTTTTCCCCGTGGAAGTAGCGCCACTGTCGGTCCGTGACGCGCAACGAAACTATGGCACCCATGCTTCGAAATCGAGAATTCGTGTTGAAGAAGCTTTGGGAGAAGAATTTCGCAAGAGATCTAATGTTCACGCGACTTCAAACAACAATGCTGAATACTTACAAAAAAAAGTTTCAAATTGCACTAAATTTGTATCAAACGACATCACCCGTGCCAAGGATATCCTTTCTTGTTTCGATCACAACTCATTTGAAGCCTCAAATTAAAATCAGTTGATAGAAATCTCTAATATTCAATCGCATCGATGCAAAAGGTTAGCAAACACGAGTAACAACAACATGCTCTTTCATTTCAGCTTGGATTGAAAAACGTCTTAAGTACAACGCTTGGACTGAGATTTCAATCCCTTGAGGTAGAAAGCTACCTCAAAAAGGCTCGAATGAAGGTTTCAGTAGATCTTTTGACAGGGAATTCCATCACAAGGAATTGAGAATGTTTGACAGTCCCAAAAAGTTACTCCGAACCAAGTTGCTAAGATTTTGATGGCGGATCTCTATGATATCATTGCAATGTTGAAAAAAAAAAACCGATTGAGATCTACAAATAACGACAACTCTCAAGAAGTTGTATGTTGTAGGATTTTTTTATATTCTTCATAAAAAGTGGAATTCTGAAGATTTTAGAGTGAATTTCCTCACAACAGCACCGGATTATGGTTCAATATCTGCCACTTGATGGTATACATATATACAGGTCTTCACGGATACACAAAAAAAATGCCTGAATAATTCATATTTTACCATTTCAGGATGGTCAATTTCTTAAAACTCATTGGTTCCGACCTAAAACTAAAAATTTACACAGCTCCGAAACAGAGCGAATATGACCGATAAGAGATTCACATGTTCTTTCATTTTGCATTTAGAACCATATGAAAAATCCCCAGAAGAATCTATGACTTTGATTGTTTTCACTGCTTAATCTTATATGGATTCGGTCATCTCCGTACCTCAGATAGGATTTGAAAAATATGCATTTCATTGAATAAAAACCAAACTCTTTATTTGGAGCTAATTCAAGAGAATGAAGTAAATTACGTTGGATTACTTGGAAAATGTTTATGGGTTGTGGAGAGTTCATGTTTTGTACGATAGAATCGAATAAGAAAGCTTAGAAAAGAGTTTGAGACATGACCCTTTTTCGTGAGTCTACTCCGCGCGGAACTACTCATATACATGAGTGTTTAAAATTCTGAAAGCAAGTCCAAAATTAATGTCTCTAGTCTATCCCATAATTGGATTGGTGCATTTTTGACTAAAATTTGCTTACTGTCGTGCTTTTTTATTGTGTTTTTATTGTACTTTGATTTTGTTTAATTGACTCATACATCGAAGATGAAACATATTTGTGTCATAAAAATATCACAAACAATTCAGTAAGTACAGCGAAATGAATTAGATCACATGTACCTTTGAAGGTCGAATTTCTTGTCAGTGAGCCTTATATGCCCTCCTTCCATATTCGTCGAGGAGTGATATTCTTCCTGGTTTACTATACTACTTGTACCATTGTGTATGGAGGAAATTTTCGAATTCCTTTGTTGATGATTGGCGGGTATAAGTGATAATGATACTTTAAAGCACGTATTGAAAAATAAAGAATATTAAATCTTCGATACAGGTTGACTGGATGGATCCAAAAACACGAGAGGCAGCCATCTTCAAAGCTGAGTCCATTACTTCTCATGTGGCCTATCCAGATGAGCTACTAAATGATACTCTTATCAACGATTACTACGCAGATTTGGACCTGACACGTGGGAGTTTCTTGTGGAACTCACTGAAAGTTGGATTTTTCCTTCGGAGTAAGATTTATCACAAGTTAAAAGAGCCAGTGGAGAAGTATCACTGGTCTACTTATAGCGAAACTGCTGATGTTAATGCTTTCTACTCCCCCAACGAAAACGCTTTACGTAAGTGGATACAGAAACTATTCTATTTCACATGAAATATCTTCACATGGTCAAATACATCTGTGGATGGGGCTCTTTTCGCAGATATTGATTGATCCAATCAGCATTGGGCTTGATACCCAGTTTTGCTTTAACAAACGATTGCAATATCGAGTTCAACGGGATTCTTACCTTGTCCGCTAACTTCATGGACCCTTGGGCTTGAACTCTACCTAGCGACTCGTGAAAGGGTCCCTTCTTGCGTGAAAATCAATGAGTTGTATATTTGAGTCGTTGAAGAATTCATTGAACGAGTCAAATATTCGTTTCATAATGGGGAGTCGTCGAAACGGCTCATTAAAATGACTCATTCGGTATACATTTTGGAATCAAAGTTTTTTCCACTGACATTATAATCTTCTCAGAAAAATAGGTAGTACCCTATTAAAAAACTTAGGCAGTAAAATTTTCAAAATGAGTCACTTCAATGAGTCATTTAGAATGACTCCACATGATGAAAAATATTGGACTCGTTTAACGACTCGTTCATGAACGACTAATTTGTTTCCACGCGATTTCCAACACCGAGAGAAAATTCTTGGTCGTACGGCGAATTCATTTGTCGTGCGACCAAAAAGTGGTACAGCCAGCAGGAGAGCAATACCAATTTTGTCACTATGACAAGCCATCGAAATGATTTTGCATCTAGTACTTCTGCCAGAATAAATAATAATAGCCCATATATTTCAAATACTTTGATACTCGATGGAATCACAGTCACATTACGATTATTTTACCAGGAAAGCCATCTAGTTTTCGCAAGTAATCATAGCAGCGAAGGATCATTATAATCCAAAGATTTTTTGAGGTTATTTAAGGGCAATAACAAATCATAATGCTATGTTGACCATCCAGTATTGGTCTGAAAGCAATACCACGTTACAATGCAGCCATACTGTTCGAACTGCAGTATTCTGTTTTCAGTGAACTCATAATTTGTAAATATTCCCTTGTAGAACATCAAAAAAATACTAAAATTCCTTGAAAATCTTAGTCGGTACATAGAACACGATGGACCATGCATGATGGCTCGACATAGCATCACGAGAGCGAAAGAATGGAAAACCCAAATTTTTCAAAATCCTGATTTTGCCATATCCCACTCTCTTTCCACTTTATAAACAAATGCAAATACGAGAAATGAAAATCACGCCAAAGGTAATTCTACCCTGAAGAAATTCGTATCGATAGTTACTTCACATCAAACTTCTTGGTCCTTTTCACATGGCTCTCACGACGGAATTAAAACTATGAGTCAGCGGTGTGACAGAAGATCCTTTACGAGTATTGCTTCATCTTTTAGAGCAACTAAACATTCTTTTCATGCCTTTTCCTGAGTTTGCTGGTTAATTGAACGAGTCAGTTTATTTTTAAAATACAACGTGATTCCTGCTAATGACTATGGCTATTTGTCCACAGTCCAGTTATAATTCCGAATGATAATCTAAAATTACCATTGAGTCCTTATTTACTTCATAAGTGAGACTCTGTTGGGGAGAAAATTACCGCAGAATTTTGCATATTTTCTATTGTTACAGAGATCCCTGCTGGCATCCTACAAGGAGCTCTTTTCAACTCAGAGAGGCCTAATTACATGAACTACGGCGCAATAGGCTCCATGGTCGGCCACGAGATCACCCATGGTTTCGACGATGAAGGTAGTCAATTTGATGCAAAGGGCAACACTAAAAATTGGTGGGAGGATGCTTCTAAAGATGAATTTATCAAGAAAGTACAATGCATTATTGACCAAGCCAACAACTATACTGTTCTCGGGACTTCCCGTAACGTAAGATTTAAATCCCTTAGTCTAAGTCCGTTCTAAATTATTTGTTGCTTCCTTGTGTTTCTAAATTGCCTATTTTGCTCCTAATTTTCCTCATATTTCTGACCACACATAATTTTCTATCAGTCATCTCGATATAACCCATTATTAATTCTTATATCATCGATACCGATATGATTGCATCTATTATGGTTTCATAGCAGGGGGTTTGGAAACCTTTTAAACATTTGAGCGTAAGCTGACGATAGTTTGTTTTGAACACTATATTAGAGAGATTAATTTATATTATTTAGATAAGTTATCATGCTTTTGTTTTAGGTAAACGGAAAAAACACCCAAGGTGAAAATGTGGCTGATAACGGGGGTATAAAAGTAGCCTATCGTGCATACAATGCAAAGGAAATTCGCGAGGGAAAAGAACCTCGACTTTATCGCTTAGAAAAATACACTCCACGGCAATTGTTTTGGATTAGCTACGCCCAAACGTGGTGCGGAAAAATGAAACCAGAGGCTCTCAACCACATAATAACCACTAATGAACACAGCCCAGCTGATTTTCGCGTGAATGGCCCTGTGTCGAATATGATAGAATTCGCGCAAGATTTTAAATGCTCATCGAACTCTACAATGGTTCGACAAAATAGATGCACAGTGTGGTAGGCTTTGATTTCCAGCCAAATAGGATATTGTCAACGTTTTAGCGAAGCCACCTGATACAAAATGAAACTTAGTTAGATCGTTCACACTATTAATAACATCGAAGTAAATCAATTTGAGCATCAAACCACTCTTTGGCTTTTGCATATTGCTCTATTTTATGAATGTACAAAATTTTATCGCGGAAGTTTGCGATTACTTTTTGGAATTTTCTCCGATATAATTTCGCATGCTTATGTGGCGCATACACCTGCAACGATGGCGTCAGCATTTTGGCCCTTTAAAAGGAAGTATAAATCACGATTACTTTGAGACCATCTGAAAAATTATCAACATCAAATAGTCGGACCCTGATAAGATATGCCATAGAAAACAGTCATGAAAATGATCAGAAATAGCTGGAACTCCCGCGAGTTTGAAACACAAATAATTTCACCTGACCGGTATTGAATTCTTGGAGATATCTCCGTTCAGGGGGCCATTCGACTGACAAAGAGAGGCCCACCCTGCGGATTCTGGATTCGTTCCAAACCCTGGGAATCATCTTATTTTGGTGAGAAATAAAGGTATCCCAAAGGATTTAGTTCCATGGGCCTCCTAGCTTGAGATACAGCTTTGGAGATTAGCATTGCCAGTATATCTATGTTTACTACTCTTCAACATGAGTGTATATGGCCAATGCTAATCTCTAAAGCTGTATCTCAGGCTAGGAGACCCATGAATCAAATTCTTCAAAACCTTCATTTCTCACCAAAACAAGATGGTTCTTAGAGCTTGAAACGAATTCAGGACCTGCAAGGTTGGACCTCTGCTTGCGAGATGTTCTGGATTCGTCATGATTAAAGAGGTACAGTACCGTGCAAAAATTCCTGAACGGGGGATTGAAATCCTCTCTTGCGAAAATGTCAATTACTCGAGCCCAGATTAACGTAGAGGAATTTTGAAAAAAGCATCTTAAAGATGAGAAAAAATGCTAACTTTTTATGGTCTTCGATTTTTCTTTCAGCCCTTTTTGGTACCTCAAATAGCTGATGTAATTTCAAGGATTTCGAGAAAAAACCGTTTTTACTCTATCGGCTGTAATTTGGACGCGGATAAAGATAGAACAATTTTGCAAAAAGCATCTTGAAGAGCGAAAAAAATGCGATTTGCAATGATTTTTCGATTATTTTTTACGTTGTGTGAATAAGAGTGTGAGAGTAGCCAGATTCTCGGATTTTCAATGAAATACGTGTGGAAACAGCAAAAAATGGCAAAAAACTACGGTTTTGGCTACTTTAAGAGCTCTCACACTCGTATTCATACGACGTAAAAAATAATCGAAAAATCATTGCAAATGGCATTTTTTTCGCTCTTCAAGATGCTTTTTGCAAAATTGTTCTATCTTTATCCGCGTCCAAATTACAGCCGATAGAGTAAAAACGGTTTTTTCTCGAAATCCTTGAAATTACATCAGCTATTTGAGGTACCAAAAAGGGCTGAAAGAAAAATCGAAGACCATAAGAAGTTAGCATTTTTTTTTTATTTTTAAGATGCTTTTTTCGAAATTCCTCTACATTAATCTGGGCTCGAGTAATCGACGTTTTCGCAAGAGAGGATTTCAAACCCCCGTTCAGGAATTTTTGCACGGTACTGTACGAAAGTGTTAGAAAATCTAGCAAAATCTGTGTTTTAAAACCCAAGTCCTTCCTATGCAAGTTTAATACGAACACTTGATATGGTAAATCATAGGAATTATTGTGTAATGGAATATGCCATAAAAGTTTCAATTATTGTAATAAGTATAATTTTTTGTAGCAACTGTATTTTCTAAATTTTTTTCTCTTACCGAGCAATATTTTTGATCCATCAAACCTCAAATTTAGCCTAGTCTTTTACGTAGTATCTTTTTGACACTTTTTTCCATCCATGGAAAATGAATAAAGACGCTTCTATTTAAAGAGCCTCTTACAATATCCCCCCTCCTCATATTCCCGAATTATTGGAAATCATTGATAACATCTATGGCGAGTAATATTCCAGTATTCTAAATGAATGGAAGCCAGTGTTATTATGTTGACAATCTCTAGTAGAAACCTGAATTATTGAATCACCTTATATCGACCTTATATTGACTGCGTCTTTGAGTGAATATCGGACGTTTATATACTGACTACAGGTTTTCACGGTAATATACGTGTGTATTATGTTTGTATGAATGTATGTATGTAGCCTTAAGGACTGCGTATTATAGTCAAAGCCGGCTTGAAATGGCATCGCGCCCCTGGCCGAGACCGAGGCCGAGACACAGAGAAGCAACCCCCCCCCCCCCCCACCAAGAGAATTGAACTTTTACAGTCACTCTTTGGGATCAAGAGACAACGTTTTCCTCAATTTTTCTTATTATTGTTGAATTTGTAATTTTTGTCCCATTCCATTCATACATACGCTCCACCACGCACACATATAAATATATATACACTCATTTTTTCAATATCTATACTTATAGATGAAAAATATGTAGCTTATTTATTAGGTGAAGTCTTTGACAAGCTCGTCGATATCCAACGAATCCGCAACTGGATTCTCGATTGAAATCGTCGCTAAAGGGCTTATGAGCAGAGAGTGCGCATTTGCTCCTTTTCTCCGGTGGAAGTATAGCGCCATCGTCTGTCTGTGACGCGCAATGGAACTAGGTATGGCGCTTATGCTAGTACACGGAGAAGAGAAGGCATACGATACGCGCAAAGGAGCAAACGCGCAAATTCGTACTTTCTGTCGAGGTCCTAAACTCGAGAATCTCTCATGGTAGATCTCAAGTAGTTCTCAATCAGCTTTAGTTTGGAAGAACTCTGTTCTCCACTATAGCCATAGTGACTGGAATGGTGAGAAGAATATGAAAGCGACCATTGATGCAATGAGCGGTTTAATTCGATTACTTCCCCTTTTATTGAGACTTTTCAAACTGATCAGCTGATCACATAAGGTTTATTCGATTATGTAGTTTGGATCGCTCCGAGCATTCCCAACCGAACACATATTCGGCGATGGTTCGCTTCGAGCGCTCCGAACGCTCCGTCTAAGATTTGTAGCCGCGGAGAGGGAAGACAACGAGTTCTACAATGTAAAAAAAATTTCGATGATTTTACCAGTCGGTAGGAAATTTTAATATTACAAGTTCGTAATTTCACTACCTGCCCGCCAGTGAAATCGCTAACGGATTAGTGAATTTACGCAAGACGGCGTACTGTATTGAAGTTAAGAAAGCCTCAAACATCGGTATTTTGCGATTGAGTCGATCTCAGTACGTCTTTACAAGCCCTCCATTTACTTTCAAAGTATAAAATACTAATCCAGCAATTTCCTGCACGTGCAGGGACTCCCGAACAACCGCGTGACCGAGTCCAGTCGAAAGACGATAATGTCGTCTATAACCTAAAAAATTTGGGATTCGCTCCACCTGATGGCATAAAATCGCTAAGTCCCCTTAGCGAATTTACATTGCCGTATAGCAAATTCACTCCGCCCAGCGTGGGTCACCTTCACTTCCTACGCTGGAATTAACGATTTTGTCAAAATTTATTTTACAGTATTACGGTCGAGATTACAGTGTAAGCCCTGTAGACGATTTCTTCCCTCTCCGAGACTACAAGTCTTGGACGGAGCGTTCGAAGCGCTGGGAACAAACCATCGTCGAGTATGCGTTCGGTTCGGAACGCTCGAAGCGCTCCGAACTACATAACCGAAATCTATAAAAGCTTGCCGATAATGTCTGATTCTGAATTTTCTGTCAGTTTCAACTGTAATTGACAATATATCTTTAGAAGCATTTCTTCTTCTGGCAACTGATTGATGTCGAATAAGAAGCCCCAAAATCGAATCTTTCTCTAATGGACATCGTGGCTGTATCTAGTAGCCGATTGAAACATTCGATTTCTAGGATTTTTTCTGGACATTTTACTGTTTCTTGAGGTTAAGCATCTTCACTTGGTCGAAGTTTCGATCGATGAACCCTTTTTTGAAGTTTGAATTCCGGAAAATCATTTAGCTACTCTGCTAATTATGTAGCAGTCACGATAGCACAATTCGTGATACGAATCGTATCACGAATTGTATCAGATAATATATATAATCGCACCACCGATCTTATATGTATCAAATCACGTGATACCGATGAAGTACCGCAAAAGTACCGATAAAGTATTGCTAGATTAGTGTTAAAATATATTGAGAGAGCACTGAAAAAAATAGCTCTGATGGAGTATTGCAAAAGCATAGAAAAAATACCGCTAGGATATTGGAACATTACCTATAACAATCCACAGGAATTTCCCAGGAACCGCAATGCGTGACATCCCGCCATGTATGATCAAGATGAGGCAATGCGTAATCATGAGTAACATGCCGCGGTGTAAGAGCAAAAAACAAATGAGGTCTTTAAAGACTCTAAATTTTCCTCGTCCTACACCCATGTATACTACTTTATGACACAGACCGTTATGGGCATTGCCGGTGTTTTTTTGCTTTAATTTTGGCCAGGAAGTCTATTTAGCGAAGTTATTCTGGGCACATATTCTACCCGATGTAAAATTATGCGAGAAACTGTAAAAATATTTGGGCAAGATTGTCGACCCATCAGTCCCTGTTCCTTGCCTTGTAAAGGAGCGATACCTGTAGATGAATATGGATTCGTTGTGCCATGTTGTGAGCAGGGTTTAACAACTAACTCAACCCTTCATTACTCAGGTAGAATTTTGGCACATTTCAATATCGTTGCCGATTAACACGTTCGCTGCGACGCCGAAAATCACAGTTCCTGTTTTGTGTGCGACGGGTCCCACCGCTGGGACCCATTTAATGGGATTTTGATCACCGTTGCACACAAAAGAGGACGAGTGGATCCCACCGGTGGGACCCGTCGCGGCGAACGTGTTAAAATTTTTTCAATTAAATGCCAAAAGATCAGTGCATTGCCATCTGAAGGATTTGAAAAAAACCAACCATCATAGAAAGTTAACACCTTCTCTCTTCTTTTGAATTCCTTTTCGGAAATTTTCTCTACGTTGCTCTGGGTCTGAGTAATCAACTTTTGAGCAAGAGGCAATTCAATTTCTCCGTTCACAAATTTCTGTACGGTACTGGACATAGCTAGCCTTGTATATACATATGGGCGTTTCTCTCTGGAACTTTTTACCCTACTGGAATACAGCTATGGATGATGATATAAGAGAACAATTGAATGTATCGGTTCCAATCAAAGTGCAAATATCATCATCCAAGCCTTGAAATGAAATATATTGGGTCGTTCAAGTTCATTAAAAGAGGGCATACTTATGAAAAATCATGTGGAAATACCAGGGCCCACAACTTTGCATTATTCAATCTTCATTACCACTCACGTTATTGTTCAAAAAATATTACTGAATCCGTCAGGTCCATCCACTGTCAACGATCGAAATAAAATAACCAACAACTGATTTCGCTATGTGGAGTAAAATACATCATGATGTAATGATTTTAACAATTTGCCTAAATCTGTGATCAATTAACAGCCCTCTCAGATCGCAAATCTTTGATGTCTGAAAAAATAGATTACGAGGCGGTTTTCATAAAAAGCGCGCGATTTCTTTAATACCAACATTACCGACCGAGTTACACCGCCATTTTGTGATGTGAAAATTATTTTGTTCATCGCCGCAATTAAGTACCGGTAATAAATTAATGAACAAGTGATATCACTAATTGCGTTTGATCGCCTATTGCCCGCTCTTTTTCTCGCAATGATCCGCGCGCAACTCAAAGTCCATGTGCTGCGTGCTGCGTTGCAAGCACATTTACCCCTCGCGTTCGGTTCAGCTCTTTTCTCTTTCTCAACTTTCTCTCAGCTGTTTCCTTTCCTCTCTTTCGCTCCACGCGTAATGATAACAGCATATGGTGTATGAATAAAGGAGATAGTACCGCGAATAATTTGCCGGTCGCGCTAATTAACAATCCACATACTAATCCCAAAAACCCTACCAATACGTATTATCTATAATGCTGCTAAAACCGTTTCGACACATTTGAATGATTTTCGAACGTTGTGTTCCATGTCTTCAATTATTTCTCTCAACAAAACTCAAAATTCTTTTTAAAGAAAACTATATATGTAAAGAAATGTTCTTTAATTACCGCGAGGTGGCGGCTTCCCCGAGGGCAGCGCTGCTCTCGTAAACCGGAAAGAGAGAAAAACGGCGCCGCCACCACGACTATCCTCTATCCAAACCAATACATCAAACAAGGCTTGCACGCATTAGATTAGTCGTCTCAACGGGGGCACCACATATCATATCATCGTGGTAGGACATCGTGGACCGCCGATTTCCGTGCCTCGTCTTTACCAAACCACCCCCGCGCGCTGACTGATAAGAAACAAAACACCGCCCCGCGTGACAGGTGCGCGCTACTCTCAGTCCGCGAGGGTCAACAAATCGATCCGATCCCGATCTCATGAAGAGCATATAATTTTGCTGCAGCAAAAGCGAGACACACACCTTCCCCAGGCCTCCCCACTATACATACCCCGGTCGAGCTCTATTACCTAGTTCACGATTCGTCCACTTGCTTCGTCCGGCGCTGGCATCGTCCTGCTCATTCTCACACACGCACATACACATGAACACACCATAGCACATACACAAGCATCCAGTTGCTCAGGTCAGTGTGTTCGACTCGGCCGCGGCCTATCTTCGCTCCGTGAGTAAACTTTGGCTGGGCGGGCTGCGGCGCCCTGGGAGCAGGCAAAATCTAACCCCTCGGGCGACGCGAAGCATAACCTAAGTGTTAAGTGTTTGTGATTAAAGTGTTGAAAAACCCAAAGTGCGGGTCAGAGTGTTTTTTTTTTTATATGTGAGGTACCCGATGCGGGCATCACAGCCGAGAAGACGTCGATGCTGCCGCCGCAGTGGCGCGCGCGTAGCAAGCAGCACCATCGGCTCGTAGACGACGCGCCAGCAACAGCAGCCGCCGTTGCATCAATTGAGCCAGGATGGCCCTCGCCCAGCAGCCGCAGGGCTCCGCCTCGACGCCGGCGGCAGCCGCGGCTGCAGGGGCTGCAATGTCACAAGACCCATCCAGTTATATTAAACTGCGCGAGGCATTCATCCGGGACCTGCGCCACTTTCATGATACCAAGGGGTGAGTGTCTTCGGCCACCTTCATGCTCCTCTGGATTTTTTACCTCGTGGCTAGCTTAGCTGCTTGTTATGGATGCCTTTGGGTGATGGAATTGTGATCAGCATAGTGTGATTGTGGGGCATGAAACTGTGGTGTGGTACGAGTGTGATATGATGCTGCTCGTAGGTTGCTTGAGCATCCAGGTGTCTGTTGCCAAGAGTTATCTGGGGTGTTGGGTAGTGAACAATTAAGAGTTAGGTTGTGAGGATATGTGATAAGGATTACCCTAAGAAAGGTGTGATTGATGATGTGATTCGTAGATTATATGCAAACGCTGTCCAGATTATCTGATAGATCATGTCACTCTTCTTGTATACTTCCTTCGTTGCCTCCCAATAGCAGATTTTCAGGTTTTTTGGTTCCTAACATCTTAGTGAATGATCATTATGTAAAATTGCTTCATGCATTCAAACACATTCTGCAATCATGAGTGCATATGTAATATGGATACACCTATTCCACTCTTTCTCTAATTACGCTACTTGTTGGATCTCAAAGGTACTCATGTACTTGAAGTGTAATACAGGCTTCAATGTGTCTATAACTTTGATGATGAATTAAATAGAACCAGAATTGTGATAACTAGTGTATCTCAGTCACTGATTCCTCATTAGACAACTTTGCATAATGCTCCATACTGATGTGGTTGAGGATGTGATCAACTTAGGATGGTACTGACCCAATAGTTGATTCTCTCCAATTTTATGTTTTCTAAAGGAAGCCTTCTCCAAAATTCATTTACTTTCGTGTTAGCACCTTCTGAAGTTGAGAATTATTCCAAAATTTTGTACCTCACCTCATCTGCTATTGGGACGTCTATACCCCTGTGCATGCCCAATCTTCAAGCTTAAGGTTTTGTGTGCATTCACAAAGTTTTTTAGCAGAAGATACCTATCTTAGTGATGGTTCTACGACATTACACAAAGCTTATCATTACTCTCCTCCAAGAGTGAAAGTCAAAGTCAATGGATTTTAGCAGAATTTGTATGATTTTGAGTGCATTAAAGTTGTTTTACATTTTTTGTTGAACAATAATTCATCTACGTACACTTGGAGTCAATAAATACTTTCCGAGTGAACGCAGAGCACTCACCACAGTTGTGGGGGTTGACCATACAGACAAATGGAAATATTTTGAGTCCTTGCATCCTGTTTCGGAAAGTATTCATTGATTCTAAGTGCTCCATTCATTTGGTTTTGTTGTATATTTTTTAAATCAAATAAATGGAGTTGATCAAGATTGTACTCAATATTCCTCTTATTAATTCAAGACTTGTAGTCGTCTATTTCATCCCGTATTATCATAACCACATCATTTGTCAAGTCCTATACTTCTGGAATATGGGTAGCCATTTAGGAATGTGTGTTAGCATATTCTCAATGCTTCTTGTACAATTGGCTGGAAATTTTCGAAGAGTGGAAGTAAAGAATCTATAGACCGACTCTCATTGTAGATTTTATGTATGATCTTGAATTCTTATAATGTCTGAAATCTCCATAGATTCTTCTTCCTCATTCTCAACAATTCTCAGTAGAGTATTAAGCAATTTTGAATAGTACAAATTAGATTCTGAATAACTCCTTTCGTGTAATAAAAATACCAACACTGTATTCATAACAGAATCATATATTTTAATCATTCCAAGTTTTGGCAAATTGTTTCCAATACGTTCACATGAGAACCTTTATTATTTTACTTGCTACCATGAAAGTTCTCTAGATTAGTTCAAGGTTATGGATCTGACATTAATGGCATCATCTATTTTTTCAGCACATCGTTCAAGCATAAACCAAAAATCAATGGGAAAGAAGTGGATCTTTTCAGATTGTACACAGTTGTCACATCTCGTGGTGGATGGGTACAGGTGAGTTATTATCCAAATGAAATTATTAACTGTGTGTACATTTCAAGCCCGCTCAATGACCTCTAATCTCTCAAACACAAATGTTCCTCACAGAGTTGCTCAGATAATTTTGATAACTGATCTACAATCATCAGAGTAATTTTTGAATCCACATCATTTTCAATCTAAGTATTTTTTAGAATTGTTCCAACTTTTCTGAATTATGTTGTAGAAAGTTGAGCTCCAATCGTGAGCCAAGGAAATTCTAATACCAGAAATGATTCCAGTAGTGCATTTGAATGCTTCAAAGTTGTATCAAATCAATGTCGCCTTTATTTTTATTTGCTAAAATGAGAGTCCATACTAATAAGACTGTTTCTTTGAGACAATTCTTTGTTATTCATACATACATACGTATACTGAATGATTACCCTAATTGAAGAAGCCTTTAGAGATCGAAAGTATACTTGTGATTGTGTTATCCCTAATATATCAACACTCTGCCTCGAGTATTTTTGTACTACTTGATTCATTAACTGATCTTGTGAGTACAGGATGTCCTCAAATTATTGACACAAGTTTATTAATCCATTTACACAGTGAGTTTTGACTCACAATGAAACTGTCTTCCACCTGAAGATATCTTGATGTACATCAATTTGGGAAAACTCCTAGATATGTTTCTGCACAATCATTCTACATGCTTAAATGTTAACCAAACTTTACTGGCAACTTTGATTTAAATGTGTTTCCAAAGACTCATCAGAACCATCAGCATATCCAGTCAAATAATATTAAATTCCTGTTCCCCTGAATGGAAGATTCTCTGTTATGTAAGAATCCATCTAGTGCTGTATACCTTGCAAATGGAAGCACGTTTCAAAGTGAAATTGATGATTGCATCTTAATCACCTTGGTATCAGTCATTTTCCTTTGTTATTATTATAATACTCATAAAATTCTCACATAAAATCACACTCTGCTCAGACATTTCATGAACATCAACAAACATCTTAAATTTTGACGTATTCCTGGAAGACCCCAGTCCACATTAAGAATCATCTAATATCCATTTCCTCTACAAGATTCAATCAGACAACTGTACAG
Organism: Eretmocerus hayati; assembly: GCA_029851415.1. NCBI lineage: Eukaryota > Metazoa > Arthropoda > Insecta > Hymenoptera > Aphelinidae > Eretmocerus > Eretmocerus hayati. The sequence goes on from CM056744.1 coordinate 110,544,529, forward strand.
ATTTTGATGTTCCACATGAATTCGAAGCAGAAGTGCTGACCATTATATTTCAAATAATTGAATCTCCCTGCGGACTATCGAATTCTTTTGAGAAAGTCATACAAATGTGCTCTCATTTCAAAGGGGTAAAAAACAGTAATCCAAATATATTTTCATCTTATTACTCGTGTGTTGAATTAAGCAGAGCTTATCTCTCGTACACAATATTATCACATATTTTCCAGTTACAACTCTGTTCGCTTTTGTTATGCTCGTACACTGTTCTCCAAACAACTCACAAGCCTTTGACACTTGACAACAAACTTCTCCCTACCTTTTAAAATTCAGACACCCTCAACTACCAGCTTCTCACAATTCACTTCAATCAAAATGATCAAAAACTACCCCCTCAGACCCAAACTAGAGAAATTACCCCACGTAAATCTCAATCGAACTCCAGATTGAGGTAGTTGACCGGCCGCCGGCGATAGGTCGATTTCCTCCCGTCAAAACACAAAAGTATAGCAATATACACAGTTATATAGGTGTTTGAAAGCAAGCATGAGTCGACTAAGCTATCCGCTTCGCGCGAGTGTCATCGAGCTACTACTGTTGCCGCACCGGTATACATGTGCTACGGGGCATCGAATCGGAAGAGTCTCGAGAGCGGCGCAGTGCGAGGATAACGCGGAAACTGAAATTCAAGGTCAGGGTCGTCCGAGGGAGGTATACACCGGCCACACCACGCGGTTTTGCTAGCTAGCTATGGCTGGCTGGCTGGGTGCTACCATGCAGTCTCTCTGTGCCATGCCGTCACCCGGTGGTGGTGGTTGTGGTGGGAGAGCCAATGTGAGAAAGCCGGCTCTCTCTCTCACTCTCTCTTGCTTTCTGCAAGCTCTACAAATGGGGAGGAGAAGCACCACGAGGAGACACACAGACAGAAGTGTGGAGTGGGCGAGGGCGATATACATGCTGAGACCGAATCTATATAATACTTGTGTGGAGCTTTGTCACCAAATTTTAAAGCTTCAATTGAATCTATTTAGGATATCCACAACTTTATTAGTTTGTAAAAATATGGGTTGAATCACTTCCTGGTGTCAATCATGTCTCAATTTGGTTGTCTCAGTCTCACATATTATTAGGGGTTGTGGAGACTTTTGAGATTATCAAGAGTAAAATGTTGACATGATTTTGTTGAAATATCGATATTTCAACAAAATCTACTCGACAATTACAATCTTGACGAAAAATCTCACGAAAAACACAATTTTTCTATATCAATGATTAGGCCAGCTTGCAAGCTCAATGTGGTCAATAGATAGTCTGTTTCTGTGGTTGAAGGCAGGAGTGTCCCTCCCATAAACGCTTACGGTTCGAAAAAGTGGCTCAACTGGGTACTTCAAGACGATGAGTGGTACATTCAATAATCAATATTGATAAGAATTTTTGTTCAAAAATTGGGGTGTGGTATAAATAAACAAAGAAAATATACATTTTTCACTTTTTTGTGGTTTTTCCATTATAAGTTGGAAAATATCCATTTTTCGAAAGAATTTGTGGGGAGGTAATTTGTAGATCTTCAAAAAATCTATAAAAATGATATGGACATTTATATGATTTCCCTGAAAAATGCATCCTTTTATAATTATTTTTTATCGAAGTTATAATAGAATCTATCTGATTGAATTCGCTAAAAAAGGTTGATGATGGGCTCAAACTATTCTTCCAGAATAATTGAGTCCATTTTCAACAAAAAAGGCCTCTTGGTATTTTTTCCCGAGTTTGATCGTTTTCGAGTAATCAAAAAAGCCAAATTCGCGACTCGCAACCCTAATTGCGGCGCTTTCATGAATGCATTTAGGATTGCAAGTCGCGAAATTGGGTGTTGCGATTACTCGAAAACGATCGATTTTGGGAAAAAATACCAAGAGACCGTTTTTGTTCAAAATTCACTCAGTAAATTTGGAAAAATAATTTGAACCTGACATGAACAATTTTACTACCGAATTGATTTAGACAAATTCGATTATAATTTTGATCAAAAATAACTATACTAGAGGATGCATTTTTCGAGGCAAAATGCGCATATCATTTTTGTAGATCATTTGAAGAACTACAATTTACCTTCCTACAAATTTTCCAGAAAAATAAATATTTTCCGACTTAGAATTGAAAAACTGCAAAAATGGCGAAAAATGTATATGTTTAATGTTTATTCATGCCACGCACCAATTTTTAAACAAAAATTTTTATTAATATTAGTTATTGGATGTGTCACTCATCATTTGATACCAAGATTGTCCTGAAGTACCGAGTTTAGCCCGAATTGAGAGGGTCTCACTCCTGTCTATTAGTGTCGTACAGCTCACCCATTGATCACAAGATATCACTTTGTCTACTTATAAGAATCCGAATTCGTGGCTGTAGATCAGATTCTGTAAAAATATTCATTCTAAAGATGAATATTGAGACTAGATAGTGTCTTCAGGGGCATTTCACCACCCAATAACTGATTCTGTCTTTTCAGCTCTCTTGCTCCTAAGTTTTTAATCCCTTGCTCAATCATATTCAGTACTGGGAACAAATGGGAATAGTATTATCAGAAACAATGGAATTCTGCGTCAAAACTAAGAAGAACATAATTTATCACTTGTTGCATGCTCAGTGTTTTGTGAGAAGGGATTCTGGCGTGCCGTTTTTGTGACAGAGCTTCATTGATAGCTGTCGGAGTCATGAGTAATTCGATCGAATTGGACGTAATTGTTCTAAAGATCGAGTTCCATTGTTTGCTGAACCCTATGATGAGCAGGCTCGAATCAATCTCTCACATTGTGTGCAAAATTAGAGCATACGTATATTTCAACGTCGAGGCCTGCATTGCGTTGCGCTTGCATGTGCATTCAATCGGGAAATTTCTATTGACGTCACTTACCAAACTAGAAAGTATAGTGTGATTGCTCTAACTATGGTATTTATTAGCACTTTTGCACACACTATTCTATCATTCTCATATCGCAGTATTGAAGTCGAGCAAAGGAAAAATTATTGAAAAGTTTAGAGGCGTTGGGGTAGAATTTAGTCGAACTCTGATGTGGTAGTTATGCAAACTTGATTTTTTTCTTTCATAAGAAAGTCACTCGCGACACACACTCTCGACGAATACGCCTGGAATAATATTTTCTTTATTCGCAATGATTCTAGTTTTTAATAAAAAGAGGGCAATTCGTCGATACTATAACCGGATTGATGGATGATTGTTTGATGGTCAATCGAATATTATCGTTATAAATTTCAAGGGAAAAAGTAGAAAAGCCGCGCACCATCGAAACACATTCACCCACAATGTCTGAGATAGTGGACATCGATTTTCAATAGTCGATGATGATTATTCTTTTCTCACACGTCAGAAAAATCTAAAAATCCTTTAATGCCCCAGGTGTCACGAGGAATGAACCATCAAACCTCAGGCCGATGCAAACCCCATTGCAAAGAAAAGATGAATAAAAATCGAACAGTTTTAAAAATTTTCATTTTTTCATCTTCCATCCTATTCTCATCAGACTAAGATAATTTGAATTCTTCAAACACATTTTCCGATGTCCATCAGAGTTCATGGCAGTATAAATGGGTTATAATTAGATTGCCGATTTTCTCTCGGGGAGAACATTTTTCCCCTGATTACTAAATCTTCATTGTTTGGGTTGGTTCTCTCATCTACCTGTCCTCTGCGCCAGAAAAATCTAGAAGCTTTGCAGCTCAACTTGCTAAGTACTGAGAAAAAAATTCAATGCGGTTAACAAAGCAGAAATTTGAGTCGGCCATGATGGTGAATGAGAGTCAGACGTTTCAGCATCTCGTGGCTCATTGAAAGTCAGGCTGTGAAGAAAGCCGCTCCTCTTTGCAAATTTGTTACGTTGGCAAATAAGCAAGAGCGATTGTACAGTGTCGGAGTGACAAACTTGAAACGTTAAGATATTACGCACAGAATTATATTGCTAAGACTTCTTCGCACTACTCGTGACATTATAACTTGTTGTCAACCATAATTTTCGCGCGCTGTAAATGAGTCTTGTCTATATATTTTAAGAATTCAGATTGGTGTCTTCTTGGCACATTTTAAATGGTCGTGAATTGACGTAGCCTTAAAATTTCCGAAATATTTTAAACGTAGAGTAAGCGGTATTTTATCAAAACTAATAAGCTTACAAATTCAGAAAATATCCCTTGACACAACCTAACGTTTTTGTTCTATTTTGAACTTACAATAAAACATGTATATCGAGAGCTCCAGAAAAACGATCGTTATAACCGAGGTTGATTCCATTCATTTAGCATAGTAACCAACTCCAAATTTGGCAAATTTGCGTGCTCGTTACAACCAAGTTCTCGTTATAACCGAGCTATACTCTACTTGATACGATGAATTCAATTTGACTTCTCAAAAAGAGTCTCAATAGTTATTTCCTCCAATCATACGCTGAAACAATCGACTTTTATCTAATTTACATCGCACATGCATCCATGAAGCATATAACATATTTCAAAAGCTCTGAATTCTTTAATATTTCAGTGTTCGAACCCACCATACGCGGCTTGTTCTTCATCAACTAAACTGGTAGAAGTTTGTCAGAGTCATCCAGCAAGCAAAATTGTATAAAAAAAAGACCCAAATACGTATAGTGATATTATACTTACGTGAAAGTCATTATAATAATGATCGTGAAACCTAATTCCGTGTAACCTCAATTTATAAACGAGTCATATCGATGTTGCATAAGAAAAAACTTCTGTGCAGTCAAGAATATCGTCCATTCTACGTAAAATCTTTTGTCGGATAGATACTTTTTGGAAATTTTCAGAAATTTTACGAGATGAGAAACAGAGCAACTGCAAAAGTCACTAAAAATCACTAAAATTCTACAGAATCAATTATATTTTCATCACCCCAATCAGTGATAGCTCACTGATTATCAGTGTATGAGCACTGATTCGTGAGAGCTATTTATGCTGATGGATTAGTGCGTATGTACTGATTGTCAGTGGGATTATTATCGACCCATTCGTAACCTCAAAGCTACCTGGTAACTTTGATCGTTATTCATTAGCCTGGCACGCATTGAAACTCCGTCAGTTTGTGTTGTAAGAGTCGAATAATCATGCAAAATCCCCATTCATATCATCTCAACATCAGTTTCTGCTTCGCTGATTGGGAGCTAGGTTATTAGGATTGTTGTAAGGCACAACCAGCAGACGCACTAGAGCCGTCACGCGGTCCTTTGTAATAATGATCAAAAAAATTAGAACATGAAATATCATCTGCATCAGTTGCGTTTGGATGATATTATGAGTAGGTTATGGCAATAAAGTATGCGATAGCCACTGATGAAACAGTGGCTCTGCGCTCATTTTACTGCAGTAATTGGCCCATAGACAGAATATTCTAGTGTTCAGACAAGATGAGATGCATTCTGTGAGAATAATTCACTAACTTCATGGCTGATGGCAATGGCTTTTATCAATGATGATAAAGCTAAAAAAAATGACGCCCACACTTGCAAATCATCCCTGATTAATCAGTGACTCTTGGTTTGAGTACTACTGGATGTTAATGATATGAATGAGATTTTGGCATGATTATTTGAATCTTACAATACAAACTGACATAGTTTCAATGCGTGCTAGGTTTTTAGAATAGAAGTCAAAGCAACCAGGTAGCTTTGAGGTTACCATCGAATCGGTAATAATCACACTGACCAATCAGTGAATATGCACTGATCTATCAGCATAAATCGCTCCCACAAATCAGTGAGCTTTTACACTGATTGGGGCGGAGAGAGTATATGGGGATACGGAGGGGTGTGATATCTCGTTTGCCTTCCGTTCCAACTCTCTAGAATCGCTGAAAAATCCCCATAAATTCCATCACCCGTTTTCGACGTAACATTTGGCGTATAATTCGATCCTAACCTTAGTTTTGGCTGATTTATCGCACTCGTCTAGTTAAGAATTTCAATACGTGTAGGGGTTTATTTAGCTTGCTATAGAAAATACAGAAACTAGATAAGAAAATGATGCGTTCTTAATGTGAAATTTGATGTTCAAAACGATCTCGTCCTTAATACTGCTGAATATAAGGTGTAAATGACTCGAATCGCATAAGTACCGATTAAGGTCATGACATTTTCCCCCCTATAACTATATAATCAACACTTAGCAACCCTCATACTTCATAGAAGCATGCAATCACTGTGAGGTACTACTTTGTAAGATCCAGTAAGCGTTGCAAAGAGAATCAGAGGATCTAGCACCTCGCCTAGCACTCTATGTGAAAAAGCAAGCTCTATATGATCGTTCCTCTGCTGTGATCCCTTATCATCTCTCAACGTAAACTTTCCCTACCCTCATTGATTGATCGGAATACTTGGATTGCGGGCTTTCAATGAGTAATATTTCTCATGAACATGAACATTAATTATAATTATGATGACTGATTTTCCAACATTTGTACATTATCTCAAAAATTACAAAAATGTCCATTTGGCCCAAAATGTGCAATTGACTCCAGTATAAACTTGGACTCAAACTTGGAAAAAAATATGTCACATTTCTCTATCGCCCGTCACTACAAATTTGCACAATTCTTACCATATCAGTGTCATCTCACCATTGTTCGCACTGATCATTGCAGAAATGATCATTTCGTAGTACAAATCTCATCACTAACCCACCTCCTCATTTCCCTCTTTATTAAAATACTATCAGAGAAAGAGAATTGACACGACATGGTTTTGATGAGTGTGGTGGGTTATGCCATATCAGAGTGTCTCGAAGGACGGGGGGGGCGCAACTCTTTCTGAGTGAGAGGCATCAAAGTCGTTTGTCTATACTCTTGTATACAGCTCGTTCACCGGCAAAATATATATATAGCTATAGCAGTCATACGTTGAATTACTAGAGGTACAAGACTTGGCAACATCGCAAAAGAGACGACTGCATCAAAGGGGTCTTGCAGAAAGGACGTCCGCGCTCAGAGGGGGGGAGGGGGTCGTCGAAAGTGTGACTTTTTGTGACTGCTGACGGGGGGTATCTCACGAACATTCGGACGTCCACTTACTCGGAATCAAAACTCAGATATTTCATTGGGTGCGAGACGCCTTGATAAAAAGTTTCAAGTTTCAAAAGAATTTCATGTACAGTGAGACGTCCACAAGCATGGATAAAGCTTTGACGGTCATGCGGCATTAATATAATAGTGATCCGATGTAGTACAACGATTGCACAGCGGCTCTAATCGTAGGAGTTTTGAATTTCAAAACAATCATCACGTTTACGGCTCGATTTGAAAGAAATATACCATCATATAAGTCTACTTTTGAAGATTTGTCGCTGCAGATTATATTCAAGGTTATATTTAGTGATGATATCCCTTTAATATGAAGCTATCTACAAAGACACAAACCAACCCACGGGGTCTGATCATGATTTCGTGGTAGCAGCTGAGCATAAAGAGTCTGGGCGCCCACCTATGCTCCCGTATGCATTTCCACTTGCTGAACCGATATTTCGAGGTTCCTTGGGCGAATTCTTTTGCCAACCCATTGTTATTAACAATTTTTAGTGCAAAGTTAGGATTTTTTTACCAATATCTTGGGAAATATGCATTCTCCGGGGAAATCACAAGGGGTCAACGTTGAAGATCTCAGAATCTTCCACAGGAAAGGTCTTCACAACTTTCCCGGGAAACCCACTCCTCAGCCTATAAACGCGTGGAAAGCGTCCAGCGCGGTTAAGCCAGCGCATCCCTTCTCAATTTTCATATAGTTTCGATGATATCAAAAATATCGAGATGGATCCAAGCCCATTCGAAAGAGGAAGATGTAAACTTGACAATAACATCGTTTCGATATCGAAGAAAACGAAAATTTTCGATTTTCCACCGAGAGACTGCTAAAATCGAGCCCCAGACCAGGCGCTTGGGGACCAAGTACACGTTATACGTTGGCTGTTACTAACAATTCTTCGTTTCATTTCTGTGTTAATTGAATCATTGAATTGATTCTTGAATGTTGCCGGATTCCATTATGCGTTGTCATGAACGAAATCTATTTGTTATAAACAGCTGTAATAAAAAAATCATATCTTGTTAGCATCATTATCGTACGCTCACAGCTGAAGAGGGAAGTGTTTGATCATGTTTGAAAGCCCAATGATTCCCCACACCAAAACGAGTCGCCTAGTTTTCCCTCGAGTTTTCCAGGGAAATTGTGGTGGGTGGGAGAAATCGGGGGAGTTAGAGGACATACGCGTGAAGTCTCAACCATAATGGTGTAATGTCTCTGATATGCTCCGCAATTTCGGGATGATGTTGTTCCCTGCTTTCCACGATTTTCCACCACCTACCACAATTTCCCTGGAAAACTCGGCGACTCTTTTTGTTGTGAGAAATCATTGGATTTTCAAACATGATCAAACACTTCTCTCTTCGGCTGTGAGCGTACAGTAATGATGCTAACAAGATATGGTTTTGTTATTATGACTGTTTTTAGCAAATAGATTTCGTTCATGACAACGCATAATGGAACCCGGCAACTTTCAAGAATCGAAGCTATATGAAAATTGAGAAGGGATGCGCTGGCTGCCCATATAAGCCCATGTTAACCGCGCCGGACGCTTTCCACGCGTTTATAGGATGAGGACTGGGTTTCCCGGGAAAGTTGTGAGGACCTTTCCTGTGGGAAATTCTGAGATCTACAACTGTGACCCCTAGTGTTTTCCCCGGAAAATGCATATTTTCCAAGATATTGGTAAAAAACCCTAACTTTGCTCTAAAAATTGTTAATATCAAAGGGTTGACAAATGAATTCGCCCAAGGAACCTCGAAATATCGATTCAGCAAGCAGAGGTATTCCCGAGAAAAAAAAAAGAATCTCGACATCATTCTCAATATGCGAGCCAATTCAAATTAGTCTATGAATTAGACTTATTATTTGCAACTTATTACAATTTCAAATACGATTTCGATAAATTTCGACGATAGAAATGGTGAGACGCAACATATTTCTCGGAAAACCTCTATATCAAGGAAATTTACTTTATCGATGCCAATTTCCAGTCGAGGGTATGAAAAATTTTGAAAAATTCGGACGTCCTTATGAGGGGGGGTATTATCCACGAAATGTGACCACGTGTGACAAGAGGGGGGAGGGGTCCAAAATCTTGGAAAAAACCGCGGACGTCCTTTCTGCAAGATCCCAAAGTTGTGTGAGTTGCTTTACTGCTCTGAGTTGCCCATACGTCTCGAGTAGACATTTTCACACTCGCATCAGTGGCTTAAGTATTCACTCTCTCCATGTTCGACACACTAATTTTCTCGCCTTGGAAGTTCTTCCAATTTTTTCGCACACTTGGATATTTTCTACTTCTGCCATACTACATATACGGCTTTATTTTTTCGATTTTGAAGAACAGTAATGTCACGAAGTTGATCAGACAATTGCTTATAGAACAACGCCACGACATACGTATTAGTGTCGCACTGGCATTGTCTATTGTTCCAATTCATACTCATTAGAATTGGTATTGATTATTTTGATCATAATTATTCTCGTAAGTGTGTACAAACGCTAACACAATTTTACAATTATTACCTGTGTTTCTTACTCTTAACTTCTCTGCCTTATGATTATTTTTTTTTTATTGTTTGAATCAAGATCAAGATATGATCTCGATCTCGATCTCAATATAATATTATCGGACAGTGCTATGATCAAATGGCATTAACATATGTATTGTCACCTGAAACTACCATAACATCGACTATAAAACACCTTTTGCTAACAACATCGATATCATGAGAGAAAGTCATCAAAAGTGTGCCGCATGCAGACTTGAAAGTGTGTACCTCTTATTTCATGAAAAGTTGACCAGTCTTACAGCAAACAAAAGTTTTTTAGCACCAGGCATCTGAATTTTTTAATTTGTCGGGTTCATTAATTTCAAATTGGATGCCGCTTGTACTTGTAGAATACCAATTGATTCAGGGCACGGTTTCTTTCCGTTTCATGTTGATAAAATTCTCCAAGTAAATATTGATCTGGGCTGTCTACAAAATTAAAGATCATATTTAAATAATGAATGATCCATACTGAAACATTTGTGGGCAGAAAAGGCCGACACCTTCAAGCTTTTTTTAGATCACGAATAGTAATCTTATTTTCAGAAACATTCAGTTTTTCTTTAGGCATAAAGATACCACAAAGGATTCGATCTTTCCTCGTGATGATGAAAAATATTACAATGCCAGTGTAAAAAGTTAGACATTTGATATATTTATAACTTAGCTGCACACACTCACAAAATTTGGGTCGGCGATTGCTAGGCATGCATATAATAATGAATTCTCATATGTAAAGCGTTTCTTTATGTGTGAATTAACGTGTATTCACTACACCAATTCGTCTATCTCACAAAATTAGAATTTGAAAAAAAGTTGGAAAAAAAAGGAAATGAAATGAGTGTAGTTCAAAATTTTTGCTCCCTTGACTACAGCATTCATTTCTCCGTGTGAATCCATAACCAAAAATCCCAAGTGAACAGTCCCAACTGAGCGTCATCAGTACATAGCTCCGCGAACCGGCAAGATATCACTATCACAATTTTCCTCGTCTCTCGTGCAGAGCACGTGTTGCTTCAATACCGATGAGAGTAGCGTCCGGAAGATCTCGTGCTATACTCACGAGTATATTGCAAATTTGACCTTGATAGTCTAAGCGCTGGCTCTTTCTCCAGCGCGTTACAGCATCCGATTTGCAAATCAACGCGGTCAGTGCACTTTGTGATGTATATGCACTATGTGCTCACTCCCAGCACTTGGCTTGTCTATTTCTGATGTGTCGCTTCCAAATGCCACAACACATGTATGATCATCAATCAATTTTCTATACTGTACTGTAATGCGCCCGCGGCGGCGTTAAAAATTTTTTTTTTTACTATTCTGAACTATTGTAATTATCAAAAGCTTGATGATAGATCTCTATACAGAAATTTTTTTGTATCGATAACAGATGCTCGAGCAAACTTCGCAATGCTTTTCAACTCCTCCAATTTCATCGAGTTCTTTCCCGAATTGATTTGTTCGGATACTTTTGCTTGGATTCCATCCTGTACTAAATGTCGGTATCGCTTTCTTTGTCCAATTCAAGACAAAAAAACTATTCTTCATCATGACCATTGCATCACATAGATGGAGTAAAAATCACTCACATCTCGCAAAAAATCTCATTTAGTTAACGCGAGGCCGGAGTCTGACGCCATTTTGAATTTTTTTTTCCTCATATTTACGGAAGTTGTCTCCATATTGCAATTCTGACATGCATTTTATTGATGCATACAAAATCGTATGTGATTTGGTCAAGTAAAACTCGAATTATTTCCAGAACGGATTCCAGTCCACTCCTGTAGGCGAGCTGTAGGCTATTCATCATGGCGGCGTACTCTGGACTCGCGTTTACTCAATATCTATGAAACAAGTAGACGCATCTCTATTTCCAGATCATTTGACCTCTTCGAGATCTACCTGGCTGTTAGGGCATCTTCTTTTTAAAATATCTGGACTTTAACCTTTTTATTCATCAGATAAAATCGATACAATGAGTTTTAATATGGCTGATATCATTTAGAATTCAGAAATGAGCGGTAGGCAGCCATATTGAATAACCTAGGAGAATGGACCAGAATCCATTCTGTGAATAATTCGAGTTTTACTGAGCCAAATTATATGGTATTTTGCATCCGTCAATAAAATGTAAGTCAGAATTGCGCTATGACGTGAAATTCCATAAAAATAAAGGAAAAGTTCCAAAGTAGTGTCAGACTCCGGACTCCCCTTAAAAATTTTCTTCTCTCATTTCTAGCATTCGATTATCTCATGTTATCTCATCAGATTCTTTTTTGAATCTAGGTTGGCTAAATAGTTAGAAACTGTGACAATTTTTGTTATTATTCTGATGGATTTCATATTTCTTATTCTCAAATGAAATGTTACCTAGCGCACTTTTGCTGCATTATTGCTTTTTATCGAGATAATTATACCAACGGCTCCGGAACAGAACGGTACAAGTCCATTTCAAATTTTCAAAGAATTGCTTCGATATTCTCTCTTCATTCATTGTTGATTACTTTTCGGAAGATTTACTTTCACATAGTACGGACGGGCTTCTACTCAAGATGACATCACAGAAATGTTTCATTTTTCCGTCTACTTTGGATCGAAAAAAACACTCTCTAAAATAACAAAGCGATTTTGTGAAAATTTGAAATGGACTTTGACCGCTTATCCCATCAACCAATTCTCCTAAAGGATAGTAATTCCTATGGTATTCACGAAGGAGATACCATCTTTCGTAGTTTCGTTATGAAAAACAATTCTTTCTTCATCGGAAACATCTATATTTATAATGACGAAAATGTTTTGAATCTCTTGAGAAAGAATAGAAGGAGTAGAGTCCTCACGACGACTACACCCAGGTAAAGTTTATTTGAAGATTCTTGTTATGTCCGAGAAGATCTGAGATTTACCCAACGATGCATCTCCAAACTCAGATATGGAACCAAACATAATTCTATATGTTCATGATCATGACGAACCTTCCAAAAATCATGTCCATGACTCAATCATCCAAATGTTGACTTGCCATATATCTACCCTTGTTCATCTCTCATTTTCTGAGGGTAATTACCTGTTAACCAAATCTTTCACCAGCATTCTTGACGACAACTCATTCGTGACTATAACTGTCCTCGCTTCCTAAGGACTTGACTCTGTCATACATCCAGCCATGTATAGGCCATGAGACAGTCAGAGTCAGCACACAACGGCGTTGTCGACCACTACCCTCTCCTATTTGAGTATTATAAACGTTACACCAGCAGTAGACTGCACGTCGCCAACCCTCTGTGCCTACTTTCCACCCCCCTCCCTCCTCTACTCTTTCTCTTTATCCCAATATGTTGAACCTCGTGGTCACATCTCCCACCCCCAATTGAAGCTATACTATGATACTGCTATTTTCTTCTACTCTTCACGGCTCACCACCACCTACCTATACCTACACTATCTATAATACTACTACCTCGTGGTTGCAGACTCTCTGCTCTGATCAGCTGATGACGACGACGAGACGGTCGGTCCGAGCACGTGGTAGCAAGCCTCTGTATGTGTCAAAGTAGAATGTGTGTGTGTGTGTGTGTGTGTGTGTGTCTGCGCGCAAAAGAGAGAGAGAGAGAGCCAGAGAGCGAACGTATCGCATGCAGTACTTTCTGTTATATATACCGGTGGGTTATGGTGGTGGTGGTGGTGGTGGTGGTGGTGGTGGTGGTGGTGGTTCATGGTATAGTGGAGCGTTTGCACTTCCAAGCATCCACCATCAGAAAACGCAAGTGGAACCGGCACCAGTTGAACCTATATTGTTCCGAATGCTTCTTCTTGGAGCATTGACTCTGAAGAGAAAATCAGTTTGCGTATAGATATTTTTGAAGGTTGTGGTTTACGTGATGCCTGGACCTCGGTTAGCTCGGAGTTGGTATTTCAAGAAACATTAGGTAAAGTTCAGGATGCTTTGTAGGAGTTAGCTGTGCTTGACAAGAATCCTTACATTGAATGCCTTCTTGGCTTACTCTGACCGTAGCATTTCCCCTCTTGAGACATGTCTGACCAAATTCTTCTGGTTCTACTGTGGCCGAGTGGATTACGTCATTGCTAAAGGCTTTCCCAGAAAATTTTGATCTGATGGCTTTTTCAGCTTTTTTGTTGGTTGAGGATATGGATTTGATGAATATTGTTGTCGACGATCAGTTGAATTGGCATTATTCAACCTAATAATGATCGATTCAAGTAGGCCTTTTTCATGACATGATGATTCTTGGATGATCTTATCTTCTCTCGGACTCCTTGACACAACAACTTGACATTTTCTTACCTTTCGAATCATCTCGAAAGAACGTACTCATATACTGTCGTCAACAACATCCATTGGAACAGTTTTTCATGAATGTGTGAACCATTGTGCATATTACCCTTCAGAATAATTACAAGGGCGTCTTATTTTGTTCGATTTCACGGAAATCATTACCCATTTCTTCATCCTCAATAATTGTCAGCAATGTGCTCATAAAACTTCCACACTTTATGACCAAAGACTTCTCGGGTTGTCTAAAATGCGCTTATGACCACAATGTGAGATGTTGTTTGCAAATTGAAATGGCAGTCAAATTTCAACAAGATGGCGATCGACTACAAATTGGTTACTGTGACTACCTAACTTGGAACTTGGACGGATACCTCACAAGTCTTGATAGATTTGAAAAGTTTTACATGACCAGATCACTCTGCTCAGAAGATATCTGTACTTTAGTCCATATCTCAACGTGATAGTCACATCTTCAATGACTGTTTTTTCAATCTTATCTAAAACAAGTTTGGTCCCTGGTTCATACATATACTCTACAGAACATTGCCCCAAAGAGCCAAATACTTAGAATTTCTGCATGGTACAAGCCTAGACTATCAATCAATATGTTGTCCAGGCTTGCATAATCAAAGTCCTCCTCAGTTTCATACTGTATCTTCCTGTCTTTTCTGAAACCTCCAACTTCGAGACATATTGAATTCTCATCATCATAGCATTCCTCCAACTGAACTCACTGTAACTCCTCTAAGATTCCGAAGATCAACATTCAACTGCAGTCCTTGTGAACTGAAAGTCCCTCTTCTTCTTCAAAGCCAAAAACAAGTAAAATCTTCTATCGGAGCAGATACTTGGCCCATCCCGTCCGGTGAAGCTTGCACAGCGGGGTCTCATCGGATCGGTGTCTGGCGAGGTACTGCAGTATTATAGCTTGAGCTCGCTCTTCTGATGCTCTGACGAAGAGGAGCTCTCGGAGTTGTCTGGCCTCATATCACATCGGGACGCCACACCAGATCCAAGCATGAGTCGAAAGCGAGTCAGGCATCGGCACTAGCATATTAGTAGCGAGCACGTGGTGCGCGTAAGGCACTCTCGGTGCACATTCGAAAATGCGCGTGCGCTCTCTCTCTCTCTCTCTCTCTCTCTTTATCTATCTATCTGTTTGCCAGCAACCGCGTGGCCTGATGCCGGCCGGCAATGGCAAGAGCTTGGGTAAAGGAGGGAGGAGAATAGAGCATCGAACCTGGGGATATATGTTCTACCCCAAACGGCCTCTGGCTTTATCAGACGCCGGAACCACGTGGTTGATGTCTCTCTCTCTCTCTCTCTCCCTCTCTCATTTTCTGGCGCTCTCTCACTTCCACATTGTCGTGGTGGCCTGCACACAAGGTATCGGGATGGTCTGCAAGAAGGCACATTAGTCGCTGCGCTAATAGGTGAATTTTGTATTTCAAAAGGAGAACGCATGCGTGAGCAAAATTGGCATGAGCGAAAAGCGCAAAGCCGATCATCTGTGAATCTTTACTGTAGCAGACCTTTAAAAGTCATGATTGCCAAAACGTGAGACTGCTGGAAAGGGGTACTATGCTACAACCCTTAGCATTAATGCGTGATCTTCTAAATCTGTTGTGAGGATTGCTTACATGCTGATAGGATAGTAAATGCATGGTTATGATAGGTGATGAGAAATTGGGTGGTCGTGATGGGTTTGCGCTTTGATAAAAAGGTTCATCACAAACGTTGTTATCTGATTTGAATGGATTGTTGTTAGGTGATCAGGTTGGGATGCTGTCAAATGTAGTCCAAATTGAGTTTACTGTACACCTTGATTTCATCTGATCTTTGAGATTGAACATAAAAGAATCTGTATTGAGTTTTAGATAATCCGAGTCCAATGGCCAGACTCAGATTAACTATTATGTACCAAGAGGAACATTGGCCAGGTTATGTGCTGTACCTTGATCGAATCAGCATTTTTGAGGCTGTGTAACTGCTAATTTGAACGGTAGTTTTAGTAACAACATCAATCTGAACTATCTAAGACTATCAATGTATATTTATTATGTGAGATGTGCATTGACAGCTCAAAATTCAAAATTAGATCAGGGGGTCTAAGTATAGATAGGTTGACATCAATCAAATACTATGACAATAAACACAGATTCTATGATTAAGAACACTTGATGAAATTATTAGACTTTAATAACTGGAACATTATCTATTCCATTCTGTCTCTCTTAACCTTTCCGAGTGAACATCCTCTTTGTGGCAACTCCGAAAAGAGTGAGTTTCACTCTTTCGGAGTGAGAATTCCACTCGGGCCCGAGTGAATCTCACTCTATTCCGAGTTGCCACAAAAGGGGGGTTCACTCGGGAAGGTTAAGATAGGTATCCATACCTACTGAGGTTCGGATGTATAAACTCTTTAGTTTCTCAATAAAAGAATTCCTTCGATAATTCGTTCAATATCAAAGTTACCTATGCAACATCACATATTATCTCTCTTAACTTTTCCGAGCGAGATCTCACTCGGAAAGAGTGAGTTCTGACTCGGAGTTCGGAGTGAAATCGTGGCAACACGGTACCGAGTGAGTTTCACTCAGAAAAAAAGAGTGAGATTTTTCACTCGGGGAATCCGGGTAGATCCAAATGTTATTTAGCTGAAACTGAATATTTTCATTCAATCAATACGTGGCCGCCTATAAAGTTCATGAATTACTATTAATTATCTCCGAAGGTTGGAAAAAGAAGAAAAGGTCTACCTCATCCGCACTGGCATTATTACTTCGATTATTTTGTGATTTAGGAAGTGCGGGGGATTGAACTGAGCTCTTCTTGCTTGTGAATCGGACTGCTTTTCCACTGGGCTACTGCTGCTGTTGACATCTGAGGTCCATAGCAACCTGTTATGTGAATGATGCACCGTGTGACTTTATACTTGTTGTATGTGAAAATGAAGATATGAAAACTAGCTATTGTTTTGAGTGAAACAATTAGAAAAGTGAAATCCACATTTCCCCGGTAACAGAGCAGCATATTGCTTCTATATTGATGGGGTTGATCAATCTTTTGACATTGCGTAATATGATATAATATTGGGCTGTACATTTTTAAAACTTATGGGAGAGGATATTATGACATTTTTTCGCTCAGTTTTTCTACAACAAATATTGCAGGAAACCTACCATTTTCCTCTTTGGAAGCTACGCGTTGATCCATCAGTAACAAATAAGCGGCAAAACATAACCTAAATTTTGATTGGAGAGTCTCACTCCCACATTCGAATGAAATTTCACTCGAACTTCCGAGTGAAATCTTTGATTTTTTGATATCTGACTCTTTACCGAGTAAGATGGACTTTCACTCGGAGAAGTTAAGAGAGATGCCTTCCTGTTTGTCAGAACATCCTTTTTTTTTAATTAACTTGGGAAGAGTTTCGTGAAAGATTTTTCGAAAACTTGTTTTTGCTATTTTCTCTTTTCTCGTGATTTTTTCTGAATTCTGCCATGTATGAAGCGAGTAGTCACAGCAAATCATTAGTTTTTAAAGGACAAAAGATGGCCATCATATTGACCACCTGAGCTTGCTGGACAATTTACGAGACTTTTCCTCTCGATTCTGGTCTACATCAAATCTTCATATAAGTCTGGCTCAATGAGCCAGACTTCTCACGGGATAATACGAAGTCTCGGATAGTCTCGTAAGCCAGACTTTCTCCGAGACCTCCAGGAAGACATATTTTGCCAGACTTTCTGCGAGACGTTTTTTTTGTTTTACACGGGAGGTGTACACTATACAGATGCGGTCCAGGTGGCATAAAAAAATTTTTCTAGAAGGTTACTGGGTTTCTGAGTCTGATTGTAAAGTAGGCATGTCTTTATAATCATCAAGGCGTCCCTCCACTTGACCTGCCCCCATCGCCATGTGGGTATATGTAAAAAACATTTCTCGCATAGTACTGCTTAGTAGGCAGGTTAAGAATCGTTACTTGGGGGTTTTTGGGGTCCCTGAGTCTGATTATAAAGTCGGCAAGCCTATATCACATCAACCATTTGACAAACAGAATTCTAAAGATACTAATGCAAATCTATCCAAAACAAGGATAATAAAGTGCAAAAAATGCCAATTTTTACCCTGAAAATGTGACTTTGGCAGCCGTGGTCAACCTTAGAACATTATTTTATCACGAAATTTTTTGCGTACGAGAGCACCAAAAAATATTGTAATACGAACTAGAGGATTTGGAAGATAAATTTCATTATAGCATTCCCGTCCTGTAAGCAGGAAGACAGGACGGGGATTGCCATAGTGGTTCGCCACGATTTCGGACTGATAGAATTCATTATACAGTCATCATACATGAACGTCTATGTGAAAATCAAATTCATTCTATGAGGAGCAAGCCCCATTTTCTAATAAGGTTAAAGATTAATAGTATTTTCTGTAGAAGCTAACGTTGTGGAATGATTTACTCCTAAGAATTGAATAATTTCAACGATGCTTTTCTACTACTACCCCAAGTTTAATCTGGAATCCTGTCGAAATTAAAATCGTCTCATACTGGTCCACACTTTATGTTCCTGTCATCGACGATCGTGGCAGCTCGCATGAACTCGTACCTCCGAAGACCATATATAACCTACGCATTGCCTTCTGAATTTTGAGTTGATAAAAATAACCAATTTTTCAAGTTTATGAAGGCTTGTATTGATCATGATTAAGCATAACTTGATCAACACTCTATTTTATTTTATTTGATAAGGATGCTTTGTATAACAACGTTGTCCATTTGATATCATGTGTATTTTCTGGCCAGAATAGCTCTTATGAACTGGTGCAACATTATTATTTCATTGTTAAAAAGCTATCACTCAGAATCAATCGAATCAAAAAAATTCTCTAAAATGTCACCAGAGTTGAAATTTGAGTATGGTTTCTCTTCCAAAAATTGTAATCTTGTAAAAGTTGAAAGTGTCTAATAGTAAATTAGAAAATCACTAATAGGCCACCGCAAAGGGATGGATATCTATCACTTCAGAACCACGGGATAATATAACGGTTTTCCCCTGTATCTTTCAGAACCCTGCGATCAAAGTCTCTCGCCAAGAAACTCTAATACTACTTTTAAGTATCATACGAAAGTTCAAATAATTCCTTCATAAAATCGGTCGAATCGAATGCGCAAGTCAAGCTTCTGACTTTTCGTCTTACACCCAGATTCCATGTAAAATAAAAAAAAAATCGAATGAAAAGAGAGGTGGTTAGAGCTCGAAGGTAATCAATCGAGGTGCATCATATCATCCACGGCATCATACACACGAATATTTTCTACATTCCCGGTCATTTGCTGCTCAAGCAGCAGGATGCAATCTTGTATCTTGCATCTCAGCTGCATCAATAGATAAATACAGATATCCATGTATAATACTTGTATCGTGCGGTGAGTGCGGTGAACAAGCGCGTTGATACGAGAATAGTACCATCCCTGCGCCCAGGCTGACTGCTGAGCTGAATTTCACGCATGCGCACCACCCACAGTGCGTGTCTCAGGAGCACTGACCCACTATTCCCGTCTGACTCGATCTATATTTAGTGCTCTTTCCGTTATTCTACAGTTTTGAGCTTTTCTGGGATATTTTTCATCATCATATATCCTTCTTCTTCGTTGCCTGCTCTCTTGCATGGAATGCTCACTTGTACCGAGCTTGCAGCTTCAATTGTCAAACATATCCATTCATTTTTATCCACTGTAAAGTGTTTTGTGATTTCTCTTCTGTTTTCGACTGATTTGTTCGAATATTTCTCGTAAGAATAAAAACATACTATTTTCTAGGCTGCCTTTTCATCCGAGGCTCTCACCAAATGACACAATAAGAAGAGCTCTTATCATAAATCAGTAGACACTTTTTTGATCTGAGAATCTCGTCTTTATAGCCTTGTGTTAGGAATAATATTCATTTGGTTACGGGTTCCCAAAATTTCACCGTCACCATCTAACAAATAAGTCTCGCTCTCCTAGATTTTTGTGCTACAAGTAAATGATAGGATATTCTATTAATCATTCCTCATTCATGAAAAGCGAGAAATTTGGGATATCAAAAGCATCAGTTAACGAAGTTGTATCATTTCACTTTCTGAATCTTTGGAAGAACTCTCTTCTCATAACGATGTAAAACCCTTCAGTAAAATCCAAAAAATAACCCTGGCCTCTCAGGGTGTGTCTGTGTATTATACTGGCTACTGACTTTTCCCATCTTACTAAATTCAATTTAGTTGGATACTAAATAATCTACTTACATATTATCTATCATCCCACTGCGCAATTGACACAGTGTTGACCTTTGATCAACACTGTGAAATTTTGCGAAGTTCCAACTACCGTGGTTAATTTTTGGTACATATCCCCAAAAACGTCTCCCTTCTAGTAATCTTATCTTTGGAGAAGAAATTATGAAAAAATTGTCTCGACGAACTTGACCAACTTGAAAGTCAGTTTATAAATATATAATTGACCCATGAAAAAGTGTTCTGGTTCCCATGAGAAATTCTTGAAAAAAATCACCTTTGTACGTTCAGATGATGACAAAGTTTGTAATTTCCAAAGAAACCATATCACAAGTTGTAATGAAATTTTTGAAATGATTCTCTCAATACAACTGGGTCTTGAATAAGCTATTAGACCACAAAGAAGGAGAGAATTGTCCAAAATAAACTTTTTGACTCTTGCGATTGACGGATTTTGAGTACGATAATTTGAAAAAAAAACCACTCAAAAAATTTTCGAACAGTCGAATTTGGAAGAAAACATCATGATTTGAGTTCACATATAGCTTCCAGAGCGCTTCGAGGAAATTTCAGCGTTTCCGCTGTAGAATGAATTTTGGTGGTGCCAAAATAATACCACAGTGTTAATTAAGGGTAAAGGTTAAGCACATTCTTTGATCAACTGCTGCCAACTTTCTGTTCTAAACAACACGGAGGTGAGGACATCATGTTTTGAAGGAAATATCAGCCCCACTCTCGAAATTCTCTATGAATACAATGCCATATGATTAGACTGA
Organism: Eretmocerus hayati; assembly: GCA_029851415.1. Taxonomy (NCBI): domain Eukaryota; kingdom Metazoa; phylum Arthropoda; class Insecta; order Hymenoptera; family Aphelinidae; genus Eretmocerus; species Eretmocerus hayati. The sequence continues at coordinate 110,565,536 of CM056744.1, forward strand.
CAAGTAATAGTAGATTATGTACTCGAGTACCGTAATCACGGAATTCCCATGATGACGAGAGCTGGAAAAGATATTATTTCGACACATGCACTCTGACAACACGCTTCGATTTTGTTATACTCTTGAAACCAAACCAATCATTATCTAACTATTCTATCATCATGAGTATACGACGAATATGACATCATGAGAAAAAAGTTCTTGACATTGTTTTACAGAGAATTTTCTGTCCAATATTTTAAATTGGGATCAAATCACATGGAAAACTGAACATATCCAAATCGATAATTGGTTGTCCTTATATTTTGTATCTTACAAAGATTTTCTGTTCCTATGTTACAGGTGAACAATAGAAATGAGTGGTCATATATATGTGAGGAGTTTCATTTGCCCAGTGGTTGCGTCAATAGCAGTGTTGGTCTCAAACAAATTTATCTTCGGTAAGTACAACACTCGACAAGTGGCACGAGTAAATGCATCTATATTTTTCGATAAGAAATCTTTAAAAGAGTAATTTAGCTGAGTAATTTTTTTCTACTACTCATCGTACATCCTTTTTGAAATCCGTATTCGATTAGACAAAGCACAATGACAATTTTTGCTCATCATCATCACTCGATAGATATACATTCGTGTAGGTAAACATTGCATATAAATTATAGCATAAACTTCCTCTTTCTAACCTACTTATTCAAAAAATGTATCAAAGGGAGTGGATTATTAGTACTAATAAGGATGTGCAAGTATAAAATTCATATTTTCTTATCATTGTTTCTATAATCACACAGCTTGAGTTATTTTTCATTGATTTCGCCTGAGGTGAAAAATGTTGAACTCTTTCTATTAGATTCCTGGAGTTCTGTGGAAGTTTCCCTGGCGATTATGATGAGTAATATCAATCCGAGGATACTATCCTTAATTTAAACGAAAAATATGATATGATATTTATTCAATTTTTTCTGAAAAAAGGATTGTCATCTTGACGATGAGTATGGAATCTTCTTCGTCGCAGATAATTTGAAGCGTTTTAGTTTCGCGAAAGCCTTTATACCCATCCATGATCCTCATTCTTCTTCTTCTTTTCTTATACAACTATTTGTCAAAAATTGATTCAGTATTATCTTTGTCATTCCCCAAAGATTTGATGTAAAATCCTCAATATTTTTCCCCATTCGATTTAAAATGTGTTTCGCAATCATGTGTCTCTCTACTACCACATGCAGTTATGTCTTTCAGGCACTGATCTATCTAACATCAATAATGATTATTATAATTGATGAATGGATATTTCAAATGGATTTAAAATATTTTATTTTACTTGCAGGTACCTAGATAGGTATGAAAAAGTACACTTCCTTGGAGAAGACGGAAATCAAGGAGATGACAATGACGAAGATTCGAGGCATCGGAAATGGAACGTTAAATCGTTACATTGCGTGCCTCTGACCTACAATCATAATCAACACAATGTAGCTGGTGAGTATTATTTTGCCCATCTTTTTTTTTATCAGACTGATCGATGTCTTGAATAAGCAGAATTCTTTCAAGATTGAGAGATCAAAGTGATCAGTGATCTCTGAGCCCTTCGTTTAAAATACATTTCAATAAACTTGTTCAGACCTTTTTTTTTTTAATTCATCCACAAGTACTAGAGTGAAATCGCCTCTTCAAGATGGAATTTTTTGCCCTGTGCTCAATGTTTGTAATCAAAGTATCTCAATAAAAATATAATTCATTAGAACTTTTATATAGTCGCAGAAAAGGATTTAGAAGAATGCTGAAAATACTTGAGTATCCAAAAATTCAACTTCCTTGAGAATTACATCGAAAGTTCACCCTCTTCCCACCCGCCTCTCGACACCCACTATGAAAAAACGTCAATTTGAGTGTTTTCCATACTTTTTTGCCAATTGACACATTTCAATTAGATAAAGGATATTTTTTCGGAAAGCCAGAATGTTTCGGTGGTAAAAGTTCTAAAATAAATGTTCATATGTGATTCTCCGATAGCACACCGACGAACCGAACAATAAAAAAAAATATGTATATTCCCACGGGTACAGAATCGCGAAGAGGTCGGGTCCATATCTGCAGCGCATGCGTGATGACTGTTTCCTATTGTTGCGGCTCGCGCCATATATCCCGGGATCAGATCCATCCACATCAACACGGTGTCTCGCTTTTCTCTTCCTTCACATGCATATACTTATTTTACATTCCCTTCCCCTGCTGTACGTGCATACTCATACATATCACTCCTTCTCACGAAAATGGGATACAGAAAACTTTTTCCAGTTGGTTTCTTGCAAGTCTGAGGGAACAATCGGGCTTAACTTGAAGCAAGGAGTAATATTTAAATAATTTCAGGGATGGGCCATCAAATCGAGTTAACTAGATTGATAATATTCATATTCTGAAGTCAGAAATTATACACTGACGCATTGAGTGTAAGCTTGGTCGATCATTGAAGTTAAGCAACTTTGGATACGGTTAGTACGTGGATGGGTGATCGCTGATCTAGATCTGACAAGTTGGACTTGTTTTGTGGGCTTTACACCTTAACAATGTGAACGGGAGGCACAAAATGTTACAATTCCTCCGATGTCCATGTTTCCGAAAAATTGGCATGAGCACTGAAAAGAGAAAAGATAGCGTGATAAATGTGCCGAATTCTCCAGAGCAATTTTTCTTCCTTCAGAAGTATTCCCTCGCTCCACGGGCCACGGAATTGATTCTCAGGCAAATGCGGATACAATCAAGTTTGAATGAGTGGCTGGATTTTAAACACACGACGATAAAATACGAAACATCAAACCCACGAGATCTGCCCCGGTTAATAATATGATCCATTGACCGCCAAGAAGACAACCGTTAAACGCACGAAAAAAATAAATAAAAATAGAAAAAAGACAGAAATTATTTGCTAGGCAAAATTAAGATGTTTCGTACTTCACAATTGTTGCAAAAGCGTGTTCTGAGGCTTAGCCTGAGGCTTTGCCGATCTCCCACATTTTTTATCTCACTTCTCTCTTTAAAATTCGTTCATGAATAATTTGAATGATTTGGTCCGGCCAAAGGATGAAAATAAGCGATGATTTTAATCATGAATTAGCCATTCTATTATATATCGTGACTAGACTCATATGCCCTTTTCTCAAATAAGTGACGAGTTTAATAAGATCCTCTACGGTATTGATTCGAAAAAAATTCGCCGCCTCTGTTTTATTTACTTTTGGAGCAAAGTACAGGTTTTGTCGAGTGAGTTTATTTAAATAACCTCCAAAGATAAACTTTAAAACCGTCAGGGAAAATCTCGACTGGGATGAAAAAAAATTTCTTCTAGTTTCTTGCAAATGTTTCCAACCTAACAAAATTTAATGGTTGTAACGTTGTCTTCGAAGTCTTGGAAAAGTCAATAAAAATAAACTCCATAGGTGTAAAAACTACCACAAAATTTTTCTCAGTCTTATCATTATCTCAAGATGAATTTTTCGCGTTGGAAAAAAATGCAGAAAAAAAATAAAAAATTTCGGATTAATGGGTGCATCTTTGAGCTTCGATGAAGAAGAAGCAGGTGATCCGCGTTGGGGTGAGGGCCGGGGTGGTCACAGGATCGATGTAGCGCTCCAATACTATATATCTCCTCGCGAATTGTGTATAAAAGAAGTGGAGGCAGCGAAGGAGAAGAGTAAGACTATGGCGCGCCAGTCAACAAGTGCGAAAAGACTTTGGCAAAAAAGTCTCTCTTTCACTCACCTCACTTGTATCTCAGAGGGGTTGCCCCGACACACCGCACAGTCCGGAATAACAAAGACGGAACTATATAACACAGCAACGCAACCCTGCCGCAATCAATAATCGTTCCGCCAACTCCCCTTTAACAAAATGCCAACGCACCGACACTTCTGTGTGTGTATGTATCTATATAATAACAGCCATATTGCGTGTAATGGTATATATGGTTGCAAGCTCATTTCAGTGTGTACTATTTGTATGTATGCGTATTATCAGACTATTCAGCTTTTGCGTTGAGAGAAAAGCAGATGTATAGGGGTGTAGAAGCCGGTTAAGATTTTCTCGTATAACAGGCTTTACTGATTCCATTTTTTGTCACAAATATCATACAGAGCTCATCATAGTTTTTTTTTCTATGAATTTTTCAAAAAAAAAAAACGAGCTTGCAATACAATCACGTGGAGTTATGCTCTGAACAGAATTTTTTTCACCTTTCTCATAAGAATGAATTGAGATACAATTCTGTAAAATATCTTTGTGTGAACCAGTACATTATTATTATTTTTTTTTTATGAGCTTGCAACTGGTACACAGAGCTTTGACAGCTCCAGTTTTGTTTCGCAACTGTGAAATTCATAATCTAACTAAGTAGTTTATCAAAATCAAAAATTCTGTCACTTTGATAATCAGCATCAAAATGGAGTAAATTACGATATAACCCATCTGCACGCAGTCTCCATACAAATTTTATAGCACGAAAATCCAAAAATCATGTTCAAACATGTCAATTTAATGTCAAATTTGCTGTAAAAATTATCAAAATTTTTAATTTCTTTAGGAGTGCCCATCAATCTCATAAATTCAACACGACTGCATAAATTTTCGATGCTCCTACGCAATGACACTCGTCTCGCCCGCTCACCCGGCAACCCACTTCCCCTATAATAATGCTGGCTCAAGCTTTACCCGATCATTTAGCCACAGCTCTATCCCTCCTACTCTTTCCATACCATCAGCTCAATTGAGATTCCCACTTGTTTGCCGCTTCTGCGCGTCAACACGTTATAACGGTCCCGCCACTTAATTTCGGTTCTGGAACAACCACCCCCGCAGCCTTCACTTACATATCTATGTCGATATGATATTCCGCGCGAAATATCTAACTTTTGGTACATTTTTTCTCCTTGATAAATTTTAATCGATGTACTGCAGTTTTAAAAAAAAAAAACTTTAAAATTATAGTTATGCCATTGGACGAAGGGAATACGAGAACATGCAAAATATTTCATGTTACTTACTTGGTCCTAATGATACAAATTACTTCATTCTGTATATTACTTGGATTAAGTTGAAAATTAGACGTCGAAGTATAAACTGATTAACAAATAATGGTGGCTCAATTTTCCTAACCCTAGTTTAAATTTTATAATTTACTTCATAATTGTATGAATATTGGTACATTGATATCGTTTTGATTGGCAATGACTATGATCACACTATGATACATAGTACTCCTCGAGAGAATTTTATTCATTCAATTTCTTATGGACTAAATTTTTCTGCACACTTCACTCGATAAATCTACTCTTGTACTACTTTTGTAACTATGTACAATTTCCTTATGTATGCCTCAACGATCATTATACCAAAGTTTCATCAAACGACCTAGATAAACACCATCATCAATCTATTGGTCTACCCTAGCAAAAAAAACCAAAATAGATATCAATATTTAATCAATCTCAAATCTACACCAAATAATCACCAATCAACTTCTTTATTTTTCAGAATCGCTACGTGAATACAACGGGCTATCGTCAAACCTGTACAAACCGTCCAATTACGACAAGCTCGCCCTATCTTTGCTGTCACCACTTCCAAATGAGCAAGATTTTGCCATAAATGTCTGCACTTTCCTGTCAAATGAAGGAAAACACACTCTTCGTCTGGATAAATATCCACGTTTAATAAATCACTTGTTGGCACATGCTGGAGTTTTCGATGCACCAGGAACTAGGCAACTCTTTATCGAGTCTTACTCCAGAGTTCGAAATTATTCAATGAACTCGTTCTGGCAGGATGTTTTAGATACTCCTGATGTTTTAGATTTGACAGACGAGAGAGCTTTTATTGTTTCTGCTCAGAAGGCTGCTATTTGTAAAAATGGAAAGAAAAAAGATTCATTACAGCAGCAGCAGCAGCAGCAGCAGCAGCAGCAAGGTAGTGATGGTGCTGGTGCTAATAAGGCTAAGAGGCCAGAACAGGTTGCCGATAGTGTCGGTTTGGACTCTCCTATGGATGTGGATTTTGTGAGCATTCTTATTGTTTGATATTATATTTTTGAGAAAGGCAATGATAATTTTGTGTGGTCGGTGTATATTGTGGTTTGACTTTTAAAACCAATGAAATTTTTTAGCAAAATTTTGATCTATATTCTTTACAGTTGTTGTCTCATAACCGCGACACATGAGTAGAGTTGAATTTACTCCACAAATTTTCTTATGTAATACTTACAAAACGGCCAAACAAGATTTCGGCGAGACGGGTGTTATTCAAGTACATAACAAAAGTTACCAATTACAGTCATGAGAATGCTATGCCGTAGTGTTTTCGATTATGATATTATCTCTGATGTTCTGATCCGATATAATTTTAAAACTCTCTTCAAATTTCCAATTCAACCAAATAAAATTCACTAATGATGGGTGAGTTAATTGATTGCCAAAAAATTTTCTTAGATAACGTTACTCATCAATCCCGAAAAGATGGCTTTAAATTCCAAAAACTTTCACTGTCCTATTCGCAAGAAAATTTGTCAAGAAATATCCATCAGAGCCTCGAACCAAAATCACTCTCCATCAAGTTGTTTCCATAACTGATGAAAAAAATCATCACTTCTGGAATAGTGAACATCGACTATGTCGAACAAATTAGTCTAAACTTTTTACCACATTACTCGACGGAAACAAAATTTGAATATCCATAATTCCATCAACCACCTCAGGGTACTTACCATTTTCATCGTATTTGCAGATCGCTCCATCAAAAGACGACAAACCAGACAACGGAATTGAAGTTCCAGAAGAACGCTCAGCAGCGCCAGATCTATTATTCGCCGACGAGACATCTTGTTCCTCGAGCATATCCTCTGGCTTCAGAGACCAAAATCAAAATTCAATCAAGTTCGAAGACGACGACAAGGACCTCTTCTGCGTTGGAAGAACTCTCGGTACTCAAGACCCTTACGGTCAGCGAGTACTCCAGATAGCCTCAATTCTACGCAATTTGAGTTTTACTCCAGAAAATGCCGCAATACTAGGCCGCAGTCCAAATTTTTTGCGCTTTGTATTACTGTGCACAAGAGCTAGGTGGAGTAATTTGCATCAGTTGGGTTTTGATACCCTTGGCAACATTGCCAACGAGATAGTGTTGAAAGAAATCGGACAGAGACTCACCAAAGTTGTGCTCGATTGTGTTTCAAAAGGCATAAGCTCGCAAGATAGATTTGTTGTGATCAGCTGTCTTGAGGTGCTCAACAAAATTAGCCAGCAGGATCTCAACGAAGAGACTCTTACGCTTGGTCTCGATGACAACGTGTACCAGCTCATTTGCAGGTTCGTTATCTATTTTCTCAATAGACTTTTTGTATTTGTCAACTTGACATTGTACTTATGCATCGGTCATATTGCATTTCATGCCAAAGCTTTCAAATTTTTTTATTTCTACAAAACGATTATACGCAAATCTTACTTAATATCAATAATTATAATTATGTACCCGTCTCAAATTTCGAACTCCTCTGTGCATTCTGACTTTTATGCATTTCACGATGAAATTAACATTCGTTGACAGAGTATTGTAATTTTTTGTTCATCAGGTTCCTTGCGTTGAGTGACATAGCCCTTCTTGTACATACTCTCGAGTGTTTGTACGCTCTTACGTCTCTGGGTGAGCGCCCATGTAATAGCGTAGCTCGAGTTCGCGGAGCTATTGATACACTCGTTGCTCTGGTGACTGTCGAAGCCCAAAGTTACGGACCAAAAGCTTGCATTTTGATGCGAGTCGTGGAAACTGTATCCTCGATATCTGCGTCAAATCAACAACAGCAGTCCCATCATCAATCGACTGACGTTCACCATCATAGCCAAAGTCAACAGGGATTGCACAGCTCACCACAGCAGCAACAGCATCACAGTCAACAGCATCATCACCACAGCCAACAGCATCAACATCCCAGTGGAGAAGGTCCGAGTAGTGCTGGTTTTGCCAACTGGTTGAAGATGAAGAAGTAAGTTGTTATGAAAAGCTGATCAAAATCGTCCCACAAATGTTTTGTTTGAATATTTGAAGGATATATTTTCATATCTTATATCTTTTAGTTTCGATAATGGATCACTAACTGTGGCTGGTTTCTTTGTTTCAGCAGTCCAGTGCATCAGTCAAGTTCTTCATCAACGGGTGGGTCTACGGCAACAAACACTCAAGTACCTGGGCCGTCGAGTTCGCATAGTAGCGGAACGCAAGTTTCTCAATCGCCGTCGATTAATACTAAACAACATGTTCAGCATCAAGTTCAGACTCAGGTGCAACAACAAGCTCAGCCTCGCCAAGGGCAGACCCAACAATCACAAGCGCATTCACAACCAAAACCGCAACCGCAACCACAACCACAACCACAACCACAACCTGCTGTTCAAACTCAAAATCCAGTGCAACCAGTTCAGCAAATTCAGGTACAGCAACCGTCGCCGGCACCAAAAGTTGCTTCAACAACCACTGGAGGAGGTTCATCCAGGCCGAGTACTCCCAAAAATTCTGCGTCAAGTCAGTTTTTCATCAAAAAATTTCATCATAATACTTAGAAATTTGAATTTTTCTAACACTTTCTATGATCTCTGTCATTTACAGAAGCAGCAAATTCGCTGCAGCAGCAACATGCCCATCAACAAATTATACAAGAAAACGAACAGTTTGCTTTGAGTTGGTTGAAATCCAACTTTGAACTAGCTCCAGGCATTCGCATTGAACAAGAAGAGCTTTACAAAAAATACTTGGGTTCATGCACAAAAATTGGGAGAAGAGGAGTTATTGCACCACTCCATTTCCCACGTTGCGTCAGGTTAGGCTTCTAACTATTCTTCCCATGATTTGATCACCAACCGTGACTTTGTTATTACTAGTACTAATTCTGAGTGTTCTGAAAGATCATCTTTTGAAACAAACTGCTTGATTGCACCATTCATGAACTATTTCTTCTGTCTATAGGAGTGTTTTTGGCGGAACGATTGGTCCCAATTCTATAAAAGGTGGAAGCAGCGGAACATTGTACTACGAAGGCATCAAAGTCCGACCAACTCCGGTTCAGGTTATCACCTCCGCCCAGAACGTAGTCTCATCGACAACTGTAAATCCACAGGCGAGTAGCGGCAACGACAGCTCAACGAGCAGTCTGAATCCGGAATCAATGGTGCAGCAAGCACATCAGCGTAGTATCGATAGCCTCGCACAATCCCCAATGCCATCATCCCCAATCCTAAAAGCCCATTTGTCAGCTCCGCCAAGGCAATCCGTTTCATCAATCATTAGTCCCCTTAAATCCCTTAGCCCCGTCACCGGCGAGACAAAAAGCCAGGTGCGTTATCTACGAGTCTGTCTCTTCCTTTTTGGAGCAGTTGCTAAACGTTTATCAATCTCTTTTTCATCGTTGTTGTTAATTTATTTATACTCTCTCCATTGTTGCTCTAGCACCGTTATTTATCGCATCATTTGATGTCTTTTTCATATGATTATTTAATTTTGCAGCTTGCGCAAGCTTTTTCTTGGTACCTGGGCCATTGGCATGAGCATAGATTGTCTCGTGCCCTGGATGTCTCTCAATATGATTATCATACCGTATGATTTGTTCAATGTCTTTGTTTCAACATTTTTGCATATTTTTCTCATTGAGTCATCGTCTTCAGTCACAGAATGTTAAATTTACGAACAAAAATCACCAAATGAACAGATACACACTTACTTGGAGAAGAACATCAATATTCAGATCACGTGACTTTATTTTAAGAATTCTGTTTTTTAACGAGCCTATGCTTGGAACAACCTAAACCGCGAATTCCCTCTGTTGCTTATTGCTACCAGAAAATGAGATTCCTAACAATTTTTAAGTACAATACTTTGATCAAACATGACCTTGCATTACATGAGTCAAGTGGATACTCGACTTGAAAAATTCTTGATGAAGCTTCATCACAATCGAGAGAGCTATCAACTAATTTTAAAGTATCATTCGATAATTTTCAATTTGTTTGCATAAGCCTGAAGACAACTCGTGGATAGTATCTCATCCCCGTCCTTTATTTTTCACCGGTGTTGGCATCCCTCATATTTGTAAATGTCTAGTTAGATATCTTTGAGTGTCTATGGAACAACCTAAGTGTAAGAATACTCTATGAACCACACGTACAACGCAATGACTACCAATGCATGGTGTGAAACACGCAACCAAACTGACACTCCATTTAATAATATACTCTGATGCGGAAAACTTTTTGTGATTCTGGTACCGGCGCAGAACTTGTCTTATTTCCACTGAAAGTTGATCGTCTGAACCCCTTCCAAATTATTATTTTTCAATTGATCGATTTATTCGCTCAGTTCATATTTTCAATCGTGTGATAACTCTTCCTTCGTTCAATACACTCGTAGAAAACTTCCTTCAAAAGTCCGCACTCACTCCGATGAAACACAATTCTCACAAACACTTTGCTGTAAAAGTTTAACAATTAGACGTTATCGTAGAGACACCACAGGTTTCGGTAGCACACCCACACTTGAGTCAGGCACTCTTGTCGAGTGGAGCTCAACAGCAACAACAACAACAGCAGCAGCAACAACAACCACAACAACAACAACAACAACAACAACAACAACAACAACAAGCCCCAGCAAGTCCAGGTCAGCCGCAAATACAAACTGTACAAGTGATCGTGAAGGACGATGGTAAAGGCGGTACAACCTCGAGTTCGATCATAAAGAGTTTACTCGCAACAAAGGTAACAGTCGGCGGCGATTGCATGCAAGCCGCCGCCGCTCCGACGGCCAGTGTGTCCGCGATAACAAATACCCAGGTAGTGACCAGCGTCAGTGCCAACCAGCTAGTAACTGCCAGTCAGGTACTTGTGTGATTAATTAACCGCCTGTTCAAGAATTATGATTCTGTTATTTTTCTTCAATTTTAATTTCTTGATGTCATCGACCGGATGTGAAAAGTATTTCTTTCGTTTACGATGTCCAGGAAGAATGTAGTTGCAGAGATTATTCGAGTTCAAATGGAGAGGAATGTAAACTCAACATGAGCATCAATTCTAGTCGAACATCTTGATCAGAGTCAATTTAGTGGACGATCTGAAGCAAGTCAACAATCTTGATCAGAGTCAATTTAGTGGACGATCTGAAGCAAGTCAACAAAAATATCTCAGCTTCAATTTCCATTGAGATGTTTTTCAAGATGAATTCCTTGGTAGTTTTGAAGAGTTTCTTTTGAATTGCATCTCATCAAATTGTTTACTCATCTCAGGAAGATATTTCGTTATTCTAGAAATAGGACAAAATTACGAATATAGACTCACTTCACATTTCAGAAACTACTTTCAGTTGGACAATATTATAATCTTTCGGGAATAGTTAACTGATCTTCCAACCAAGCCCATTTTAATTTGTGTTGAACTGTTTTAGAATAGTATCAACATTTCTCATATTTTCTGTGATTTGTTCTGTCGTAAGTAATTTTTGTATAAAGCAGCTCCAATATTCTTTGTTTTGTCTTTTCATACTTTTAATTGCGTTCATTTTGTAGTTCGGAGCATGGTTTGATACGTATCGAATGAGTTGACTATTTAGTGATTGTTCAATCTGTGTCGAATAATGAGCGATCTAAATTTAATATTCGATAATCTAATCAACTATGGGGAATTTGAAAGAAATTGGCTTTTATTGAACTGAGAGTCGATCAGTTATTATTCTAGTTTGAATTTTTTTATAGATGAATTTCTTCGTTTGTACGGTTTATGTCAAGTTGTACACAGTTAAATTCCAATGTCTATTCTGCTTTGTTGACATCGCATCTTTTACTCGTTTTATTCTCTCTCATTTGTCAAACATTGTCAATAACTTTTAGTGATGAATGATTGATTGAGATACTTGTTGACATTCTTTCAAATTCCTTCAAAAGTACTATTTTGAATAACACTATTGGCACTGATCGATTTTGGAGTGATAACTAACATCGGCATGCCAAAAAAGTGAGATAGTACATTCATAAATGTATTATTTCATTTAAAAATTCAATACATTAGCTATCTTTGATTTCTTTTCGCTGTGTCGGATAGGCTTAGAACCACTGAAATAATGAATAATTGAATTCAGGTTGCCCAACGTCAGCAGCAACAGCAGCAACAAAGACAGCAGCAAATACAGGCTCAATTGATAACAAGTGGTGTCCAGCCTGGGACAATTCCTGCCAAGGCTTTCATCAATGCGAAAACGAAGCAAATTGTCACCGTCAAGAAGCTACAGAGAATCAACGGTGCCAAGCTTGTCGTTTCCAACAATTGCGAGAAGGTAAATTCGATTTTATTGTCTTCATTTTACACATTTTTCCTGTGCTGTTTGAGGAAATCAAGGCATACCCAATAAATATTCTGATCGCAATGGATGATTGGTTTTCAGTCCGAACCCATGGATACAGATAGCACTTCTCAGCCATCCCCACTGCCAAGCTTCGTAATCGGTGATGTGAACCATCGTCAGCAGCAGAGTCCCACCAATGCACTAGGCAAACCTCAAAGAAATGCTTCTACACCTACTGTTGAGGATTCTGACTCTACCAATAACTCGCTTGCCTCGTCTAGTGGTATAGGAGGCAGTCGTGACTGCTCAGGAATGGGCGCAGAAGAAGACATTTCTTTGACAAGCTTTGAAGGACTTCTCAATGGAGCACCGAGTAATACTGACATTGAGGGTCAAGAAGACGGGTCCTCTAAAGATTCTTCAAGTGCAGGTTTGAAAGACAAAGTACCGATGCAGAGTATCATGCTTGCGGATTTGCTAGAAAAGAAAGCTGACAAGGAACCTATGGTCAATGGTGTACTTGGCAAGAAAGATCTAGTAGAGAACCACATAAAGCAGGTAATACTCGTTGAAAAATTTTCATATCGTGATATCTTTGGTTACAAAATCTTGAAGTCGTCTGATCCATTTTTTCTCTTCAAATCTTACAGGCATTAAAGGAGGAACCACCAGACGATGCAAAGATTAAAATCGAGCCGGTGTTAGGCAACGTGGTTGTTATGCCACTCCACGTAGCTGGTATAAAGCGATCGGCAAGCACAAGTGACGAGTCTGTCGATTCAAAAAAGCCCAAGTATGCTAATGGTACAAATTCATCGGGTCCGGCAACACCTAGTCCACAGGTGAAACCCGAAGAAACAGAGGATGAGAAAGAGGAAAAAGTTACGGTGTCTTCCACTGCTGCAAATCTATACGCTGCCCTTGCTGCTGATATTATCAGTGAAGAAGATCTCGTAGATACGATGGAGGATATCAAACCCGTCATCAAGGAGGAAGTAATCGTCAAAGAAGAACCAGTAATGCCTGGTAAGTTGATTGATAACTATTTATCCATATAGGCATGAAAAATTCGTGCACCTTGATCATTTTTAACACTGCTCATCAAATATCTGTTACAGTCGCAAGTCCAGCCATTGTTCAACAAAGTCAGCCAGCACAGATTCAAGTTCAACAGCCGCAACAGCAAGGAACGCATCAAGTTGCTATGACTCATCAGCAATTACAGCATCAAATTCAACAGGGATTGATCGTCGCTGCAGGTTCCAGACAAATTGTTGTTGCACAGCAGGCTTTACAATCTAATAACCAAATGGTAGTTCATCCCGGACAAGTGAAAAATGCGGCAGCTGTAGCGGCGACAACGACTCGCCCTGCTACACAAACTCAACAAGTTCTCCAAGTACAACAGAATCCTGGTGGGCAAACTCACTACGTTATAGCGGGTGGAGTACCCGGGCAAAACTATGTGCTGGCTCAACCTCAAACTGCGTTAGTTCAGGGACAAGCTCAGACTGTTCTGGTGGCACAGCAACAGGGCACAAATGCAAAAACGATCATCATCTTGCAGCCTCAAGCTGCAGCGCAACAACAGACCCAGAAAGTGTTAGCGATGACGCCGCAGGGGCAGCAAGTTGTCGTCACACAGGTAAATGTTCATCAATTTTATTTGTCTCGAAATTCGTTGTTTACATTATCTCGAATCTTGTGAATGAATATCTACATTTTCTTGTATCCATTCTTTCTACACTTACCTTGGCACAAAATCCATCAATTTACATTAAGCAAATGAAGTCGGTGGATTATCAAACATATTCAATAGCTTTGAAGAGTTATCGCGGAGATTTACTCGTGACATCTTCTAATTTATTAGTAAATAAACTTACAAACGTAATTTCTTATTTATTAAGGTCCAGAGGCAGTTGTTGCAAGGCTCTGGAGTCACCGCCAGTGCTCCTCCGCCTTTAGTTTCCTCGGCTGCAGGTGCTTCCCAAAGTGTAGCCGTGGCAAATAATACAGTGGTACAACAGCAACCTCAGGTTGCTCAATCAAATCCAATAGCAATTGTGCAAACGCAGCAGCAGGCCTCTGCTGTCCCATCGCGAGTAGCTACACCAACACCCACAACGACTCCGCCACCCTCAAGACCCATGACTCCTCAGCAACAACCTGTTATGGCTAGTGCAACAAAACAAACTCACAACCCTGTGCTAGTAAAAGACACTAAAGACATCAAAGTGGTAGCAACGTCAACCGAGATAGAAAAAGATAGTGCTGGTAATAGTGGTAAATCTGGCGGTAACAGAAAGTCATCCAAGGCACAACACAATACGCAGTCGACAAGTACCACTGGCTCGAGTTCATCGTCCAGATCGCAAGCACCGACAACGAGTGGCAATCCATCGTCGTCGGTTGTCAGCAACGTTCCTAAGACCATCACCATAAAATATGATCCCCAATCGTTTCTTTGCGAGTGGAGAGGCTGCCTAAAGTGAGATTCTTAACTGTTACTCCTCATCTGAACTTTTCAAGTTGTAGAATGAATTGCAAAATTTTCTGATCCTATTGAATTCTTGGTCAATGATGTCATTGGGGTTTTTATTTCATAAACTCTGTGTCATGTTTCAGGCAATTCAAATCTCCTCGCAAAGTGTTCATGCACGCTTGCGAAGTTCACTGCCCTACTGGGAGCGAAGAAGTTATCTGTCTATGGGCAAGCTGCGACACTCTAAAAAGGAGAAGATTCTCATTGATGGCACACTTGTCTGATAAACATTGTAACGATGAGGTAGGTAACGATTTATATTTCAAGTCCCGAATGTTTCTCATCTCTCATCTGAAATTCAGCTCTGAGTAGGAGCTTTGATTTTAAATGCAATTGCGTGAACTGTGTCTAATCAAACCTTTTTCCAGGAAATGTGGAAACGGAGGAAACAGTTGGCTACATCAGGCAAAACAGAAATAGCAACGACAACCGCTCCTACCCCAACAGCACACCATCCAGGATATGCGCCGAACGCCGCTTTCCATGCTATCAAGAGGCACGCTCTTGAATTTGTGAATCCTAAAGAGTTGATGGTGAGTGCTTTTGTTTAAATAAAATTTTTCCTGTAATAAAATTTCATTGAGAAAGTGTTCCGAGAAACATTTCGTCTCTTTGGAATCAGTTCAATCAATCTTCGATGTTGGAAACACCGAAATTTCCAACGAACTTCGTCTTGAAGAGTCTATACTAACTCAGTAGACTACTTTCTGAGGGGGGGTTGCTCTAAAGAAACTGGTGCAATTCGAGGACACACGAACTAGGAATTACCTCATACGAACCTAAATCCCAGAATGGCAAAATAGCTGTTTTACATTTTGGTATAACAATCAATTTTCTCTTTGGGTAAAGCAGCAAAGGCCACCCAAGCCAGCTGCGATGATCGCAAGCTCCTCTACTCAAAGATCCGGGCAAAATCCTCCACCTGAACAGGTAACACTGACAAACAAATTGTCGCATAAGCGCAAGTTTGAGAGCTCAAGCGTATAGTTGCCTCGCATCATGTATTGAACCTCCCCATATTTTTTGCTTTAGTCAGTTTGCCAAACCCTTTGCCCGTACTTTACCTGGATTGCAAAAAACGTAGATTGGTTTCAATTAGAAACCAAAAGATTTTCGTTCTTGTTTGTTCGTTGTAGTAGTTTCAAAAGTGGAAGGGTGTAGAAGATTTCATCATTGAACAAAGGCGTAACTTTTACGCCATAGCAATCATATTCTTTGTCCAAGGATCATCATTGTCTCCCTTTAAAATATGTTTAGTAACATCTTTTTCCTCAGACTCGTGCTAGAATCGCATCCACTCGCGATATTGAAGATCGTATATATTCAAAGCCATCAAGTCCGTTCGTGTATCAGTGTTACATCATTTCCATTGGAAAAATATCAACATAGTGCATGAATGTGCGTAAAAGTATTCGACCAACTCATACCGGAAATCTTGAAGGTTCTATCATTGACACGTCTTTGTCCAGAAATTATCAAACTATATATGCTTAGATTCGCAGTTGTGGCATGCATTGCTGATATTTCTCGCAAAATATGTATGAGTAGTACCGTGGAAACTTTAACATTTAGAGGCCGAAAATGTGCCAACCACAAATCCCACTTCGGAAGCTCCTGACATGTATTTTTCGACTTTTTCAAACATAAAATGTAAAATTCAACTCGCGCACGGATTCAAAAATTTCCACCCATCGGTACCATAAGGATAACACGTATAACACGGTAGTGGCGCACGGAACCTGACATTTTGAGCTGTACACGGTAACCTGACATTTGACATTAAAATTGATCTCACAGCCAAACGATACAAGCTACAGTCTTGAGATTTTGGGGTTTACATTCAGCCATCAGATACTTTGAAAAAAACTGACAAGAGCCTCCGTAAGCTCGCATTTAAGAGGATGTCGGATACCGACATTGTCGAGTTTTCGGATTTCCCGATGAATTTTCGAGGTATCGGGATTTTACTAAGTAACGCCGATTCGGTATGGCTCAGAGAATCGGCGTTACTTGTTAGATTTTTGATATCTCAAAAATTCATCGAGAAATCCGAAAACTTGACCATGTCGGTAACTGTACAATATTGATAGGACTCCGACATCCCCTTAAGGGTCGTACTGGTGCCACATGGAACTGACCAAAAAATTTGGCAAAACCAGATTTTCGCGGGAAAGAGCTCCGCAAAGTATGAAAATCAATTTTTTTCCGAAATTCTGAGGCATGGAAAAGTTTTGCTTGACGATTTTCTTTAAAAATAAAATGGTACAGGAAGGCCTGGAATGAGGCAAATACACTTTTATCGAGGGAAACTGAGGGGATAAAATTTTAAGTAAAATTGCGCCACAAAATGTATGTGCTCCGCACACATGCAAAAAGTGGTGTTTGGGCTCTTATAGCAATGGGATTTGGGGCTCAATGGTATTGTATTTGATAAGTTTGTCCGACCGAATCTCAAATGAGCCCCACCGCGACGCTTTACACTTACAAAGGTCGAAAAAAAGGCAAAACCATGGCGCACGGAACTGGCATTTTGACCCCTTTTTCGATGATAATTTTTTTTGGCGACGCTGGATCGCCAAACAAATGATCACGCCATAAAGAGCAAAAGAAAATACGTCGAAAATGACCTGCACGAATTTTTTCCCAAGTGTTTAAAGGGTTCGTACAAGCAGGCACACATTATTTCAATGTTTCCACAGAACTACTCATACATATAAAAAAAAGGAGAGAACGTGATAGTCGAACTAGTGAAGATTGTCTCAATCTTGTCCACCGCATTACTCGCCCGTTTCCAATCGAACATTAACGTTCTTCAGCCCATTTGAATCCATAGTTCTATGGATTCAATTGGGCTGAAGTATGGATAACACAATAGTGTTATCCATACATTAGGTCATTATTTGTATCAAGTCATCTAAGTTCTATAAAATTTGTTTTACTTTTTCTATTTTTGCATCAGTATCTACACAAAAATCATTTAGTGATAGCAATTCTTACAGTCACGTTTGGGCATGCTTTTGTAACTAATGCACATATAGTTTAATATTACCTGTTTTTATTACACTATGTTGCACGATTTTTGCTTTTTATATTTTATGTCATCACCTCGTGTTAGATCAAATGTGGCTGTTAGTGTTTGATCTAGTTCTTATTTATTTATGCTGTAACACACTATCCATATTCATTTCGAAATATCGCTCAGAAATGTCAAGTTTCATGGTCTATAAGTAGTTTTAAAGTAGGAGATACTATATTGAACTCTTTTTTTTTCCAGGATGACAATGAAGGGCCCGTTACCAAAAGTATTCGGTTGACAGCAGCTCTCATCTTAAGGAACCTAGTCATATATTCCGCACATGGAAGAAGGTATGTAAATGAGTCAAATAAAATTCTGTCGAGGTACAAAAATCTCCTATTGACCATCGGTGATGACAACAAGAGCCTATTTCAATGATTTGAAATTTTTCTTTATCACGGCAGATTATAAAGTAACAGGATTCAACTCTATGTTCGGTTAGTTCCCACACGAATCTCTTTTTGACTCGGAGCGGCAAAGTGATTTCCAATATGTTATTGAGTATTTTTTTCTCGCTTCGAATGTAAATGTTTCTACTGAAAGCATGCACTCGCCGTGCAAGCAATTTTTTTCCTAACTTTCTCGAATTCTCTTGAAATTTAGGTTGAACGTCGAGTTGTTGCACTCTTCCTATTGCCTAACGTAACAATCTAAAGAGAATTTGAGTTAATTGGGAACGAAATGTGCCCAATGTTATAGCTTAGGAGGTACAAACGATCCAGTTGTTTGAATTTTTCCCCGATAGTCTTTTGATTTGGGCTAAACGCCGTGTACGAGTTGGGCGCTATCACTTATTCCATAACTTGTCTCTAACTAAGTAATTAAAAATATTCACGTTAAATCTTAATGAAACTCTACGGCCGCCATGCATGGTGATCGTATACCGTTAAGCGTGTTTGAATAATCGCGTGCAATGATAAATATTTAGAAACGAATTTATCTGAAAGGTGTAGAGTTATAAAAGAAAGAGCTTAGAAAATCATCATATTTTGGTAACCAAGAACCCGGTGTAACTTCAGACTTTAACGAATTCTACATGATATTTTTCATTCATTCTAGGTGCATACCAATATCATGCTAATCAATCTTTAAAACATTTTACAGGCATCTAAGGGCATATGAACCACATTTGGCTGGGGTAGCGTTGAGCAACGTCGAATCATCGAGGACGATCGCACAAGTCCTTTACGACATGAATGACCAGGGTAGCAGTGGTCACAGGTGACCTTTTGAATCAGCCTTCCAAGAGAAAACCAACACCGGCACTTCCAAAAGACACACAAGTTCCGGTAACTCGACGTAGTCTGTGCGTCATACTGAAAGCCTCAGTAGGGATTTTATTCTTGCACTAAGAAAAAGTTATGTCCGGTGACGCTGCAACTTCACTGCAGAAATGAACAAAGTGAGCGCTAGTGAGAATAAATTTACTAGCGCAGTGATCGCTCATAATGTGCAGGAACGATAGTTCCAAAAACCAGTAACAAATCGTGCAGTTGGTATAAGAGGCCTACAAACTTACAATGGGCAATTCAATTTGCCACTAATGTAGCACGTACGAATTGTGAAATAATGTAGTGTTATACATGTTAAGAAGAGGATACAAGAGGATTCGTGGGTGAATGTTGAACATCGTATACACAATTAACATTGCGGAAAGAAGATTTGAATCGAAAATTACTAATGGACTTCACGATGGATAGAAAAATGAAGAATATTTTAGATTAATATTAGTATTTATTTTCTCAACAATGACGACAAAAATTTTTTTAGTCTGTACAAAAACAGGGAATTAAGACATGGAGAAATGGAAGTAGAGGTAGAACTAGAATATTTTCCGAACGTTATAGTTGAATTATAACGAGTTAATGTTTTGTGTACGAACTGTTTTTCCTCTGTATCTTCTAAGTTCTCATCTTTTACATAAACCGAACCAAAAGATCAGAGTAAAAGCTTTTTTATCAATTGTATTTGTAGGAACTGTATGATATAATTCTATACTTACTAAGTTGCATTTTGCAATCACATAGCTGAATCATCGTCTCTCTTTTCATTTTAATGATTAGCGAATGGTCTTCAAGATTCATGGTAGAATCACGAGGAACTAATCATCCCAGGAACTTCTACTTGTTGATTTATCTCGATTTTCAATCAAGCTCCAAATGTTTTGACTTCTACGACTTTTTGATGATTTTAAACACCATCAAATGGTGCGTAAAATTTGTTCACTATAAATTCACAAGTAATTGAGATGCATTGATCATATGACACCGCTTTTACTTGAAATAATAATGATTAAGTTTTTGATGAACTTTTTTTAGGTGGCACGTATAATTCTTCTCTTGGTAATGACTATGCATTTATGTAGTTATCCTTTTTTAATCGTAAGTATCAAGCGAATCGTGTTGAAACGAATAAGTTTAAAGCTATCAGAAAAGAGAATGTTATAACAATGTAAAAAGTAAAGATTGTAAGATTTCACTTATATGCCAGGAGATGATATGAAAGCACATACATAATCCATAATTGTAAATAATATCCGTGTTTCATTTGCTTTGTGAGAACTGAACCATCAATGTGCACTTTTTCCTCAAAATCGACGCTATAGTAGATATCTAAAAGCTCAAGATGCGAGAAAAAATGTGCGAACCGATCAAATCAGGTTAATTTATAATTTAAACATTTCTTTGTATCATACAAAATAAACGATCTTCTATCAAAATGAACAATGAAAAATGAACATTTTTCGTAGGAGAATAGTATGTACCTATAGGAATAATTTCATCATCGCACAACTTGACGGATAGCGTTAATCAATCATTTCCGAAGAGCACCGAATCACTCAGTGTTTTGTGGTCGCGTAATTAATTCAACTCGATTGAGTTTCAGAGATCATTATGCGGCGCAGCCCGCGCCCTCGCGCATGGCTAGATTCTTCTGCCACTCATCTAAACGCCCGATCGAAAATTTTGGTAGGGCTCTCATCACCTTCCTATCCGGATAGCTTAATATACGGTACCTCGTGTACGAAGACTGTCCAGTTTTCAGAGTCTGATGAGCACCCGTTGTTGATCATCTCTCTCTCTCTGTCTATCCGGTTCTGCCCGTGTACGTACCCAGACTTATATCCAATCCATTGCCCCAGCAGTTCCCAACTAAACTTCTGCAATAATACATTACCGTAAACCGGGGTAGCTTTGGCCACATTGGAGCTTCTATTCAAAATTCTTATTGCGATTTTCCGACCAAACTCATATATATCTTAGGTCATTCGACGCGTCTTAGCATTTTCTTTCAAATGCTGTGCTCCGAATTCAATCTCATCTATCTGCATTCTTAAGAACTGTAGAAAAACAGGGTAGCCACAGTTACCCCGGATGCCGAGCACCACGAACTTCGTGTACACTCGCCGGACAAAATATCTGAACAAATCCGAAAAAGCTTTTCGTCCTTGAGCTGCTGTTTCAATCCAAATCAGGCCGTTTATGGTATCTTGATGATCGTGATTGTACCCTCAACTCGGTAAAATTGAAACTCAATCTCAAGATCCCAAACAGCGACTCAGGGATAGAAAAGCTTTTTCGGATTTGTTCAGATATTTTGTCCGGTGAGTGTACTTTTCACAAAAGATAAAAGTCTCATGAAATCATGGCGATGAAATTGAGAGTTGCCGCCCTAGTTTGAACAATAAAATTCAGCCGACTAGACTGCTGCAGGGTCGCCAAAGCCATCCCGGGCGAGTGACTCAAGCCACCCCAGATAACCGAGCGATTCGAAAAACTCGAGAAATGACAAATCATTTTCAACGAACTTTATCTTGAATTGAGTCTATTGTATAAACTCAGTAGACTACTTTCTAAGGGGGTTTGCTTTAAAAAAACTGGTGTAATTCGAGGACACTCATGCTACGAATTACCTCATGCAAATCTAAATCCCAGAATGGCAAAATAGCTGTTTTACATTTTGGTATAACAATCAATTTTCTCTTTGGGTGAAGTAGCAAAGACCACCCAAGCCAGCTGCGATGATCGCAAGCTCCATCAAGTCCGTTCATGTATCAATGGTAGATCAATTTCCATAGGAAAAATATCCAGATTGTGCATGACGAAAGTGATAGTAGAGATACTTGAATAGGACCTAACTTTCCCTCGAGCCCTTGAGCCATTTTCTCAACAACTCAGGTTTACTTCAATACTCTGACACATCTCAATGTTTTCCAACGTATTTTAGGTCATTTTGTATATAGAATTTGAAACAAGCTTGAACATGAGCGTACGTTGGAAGATACTGAGATGGGACAGAGTACTGAAGTAAGGCAGAGCTGTAGAGAAAATGGCTCAATCGAGCCAAGTTGAGTACACTTACCTTATGATTAAAATTGTCTGAAGAACTTATCACGCCTTTGTCCACGAAATCGTCCAACGAGGAATGCTTAGAATCGCAGATCAGACTTTGCCAATATTTTCTGGACATTGTCGACATTTCTCGACGAACACATAAAAAAAAGAGAACTTATAAGGAATCGCACACTAATGAAGATCATCTCAATCTCGTCCGTCGCATTACTCGTCCGGTTCCAATCGAACATTGCCATTCTCAAGCTCAATCAGATCCGTTATGCATGTACTATCTATCAAATCTCTCTTTCGAAATTCTCTAAGAATTCTAGGTTTTCCAGGCACTTAAGTCAAAATTCCCAGATCCAAAAAGTATTTAATTTGTGGGTTTTCTCAACCCTTTTACATCGGAAATCTGTTAAAATTTGTCCAAGTTTTCTTAGTTCCGAGTTAAACCATCTAAATTGATTTTCAGTCTAGCTATAGAGCAACAGTGAAACTTTTTCATAAAAATGAGAGTGGACAAATTTTCGTCATTGATTACCAATAGCCGGTGGAGTTTTTTCACTCGAACACATCAGAAAAATCTGAAAGAATTCTAGAGAACCCCTATCGATAGGTCATGAACTGTAGTATACCCCTCAAGGCCAAATATTTGATTTCAGAGAAAAAAGAATGTAATAACATTGTAAAAAAATAAAAATTGTACGGTTCTACTAATATGCCAGGAGATGGTATGAAAGCATATACATAATTCATAATTGTAAATACTCTTCGTATTTCATTTGCTTTGTTGAAACTGAAGTATCAATGTGCATTTTTCCCTCAAAATCAACGCCATGATACATATCTAAAAGCTCAAGATGCAAGAAATTTCTTTGCAACGTACAAGAATAAACAATCTTCCATCAAAATGGACTACCAAAACCGAACATTTTTGTAAGGGAAAAGTATGTACAGTGGAATAAATTCATTGTCGCAGAATTTTGCAAGATAGAGTTCATCATTCTATCCGAGGAGCGCCGAATCATGCAGTGTTTTATGGTCGGGTAATTTAAATAATCAAATCCGATAAAGTTTCATAGATCATTATCTATTCTCACTCTCATCAATGCAAAATGTAATATATTTCTCACATACAATAGATTTCTAGTGAGTTAAGACCTCTCATTTACTTGGAAGGACTTGAAAGTCATTCGGATAAGGAATGTAAATTTAGTAACTGGCGTTACTCATTGAACGCGCTAGTTACGAATTCCAAAAAGTCTAAAATGCAAAAAGTTGAACACGAAAGTATTCATGGCGACAACGCCATACGTTCACGTAGGTATCTGCCACGTTTGTGGATAAAGGTAAAAAGTGTATCAAATTTCAATTCTTCTATAGTACAAATTACTATTAAAATTTTACATTCTTCATCTAGGCACCCACAATAATGTACATATTTTCAAGAAATTGATATCTAACACGAATCGATATTGACACGGCTTAGGATTCGTTATCCATCGCACTTGTCAGCCTGTTTCTGCTGCTTAAATGGACTATTGGCACGATCAGATAGCAGATCTTTCCGCAATTTTTCAATCTTCTCTTGAATTGTACCAACTTCCTGAACAACTTGGGTCATCTGCTCCAGCAATCCATCCTCAACAGGCATAACTTCTGAATCGCTATCAGAAAGATGCATCTCCGGTGGCCTTCCCAAGCAATCAGGAAGTTCCTTGTACACTGTCTCATCGTCATCATCATCATCATCGACTCCTGCACTAGGTGGTGTACTCCTATCCGATGCTTGAGCCTCCACAGTGCAGCTAATCTGTTCATCTTCTAAAGACACCAGAGTGTCTCGTCTATTAGACTTTGACCTAGGCGTTGAGGCAGCTGCAGGAGATAGACTCTCCAATATTAACGACTCATTCTGAACAATACCATCTTGATGCTTCGAGATGTTGGTTTTGTTAGCATCAATTGGTTGCCATAGAGCATTTCTGCGATCTAAAGATTGCCTCTTCTCAGGAGATTTGGGAGATACTGAAGTTACGGCTGAAGCAGATACATTCTGACGCAGTGATTCGTTAAGTTCTCGAAAATGCTGCTGAATACTGCGAGCGTACTGCTCAATGTCGGCGAGGAGTTCTACCAAGTGTGGCCTCGCATTTTCTGGTATACTCAAAGTTTTTGAAGAGTCTAACGCAGTCTGAGTTGAGGATGATAGACTAGATCTGCCACTGTCTACTTGAGTCTGATTAGCCTCGGCTTGTTGATAAGATAATTTATTGCGTCGTTTTTCGAGAAGCTCTTCAAGCATTCGTACTGCTTCAGGTAGCCAACAAGGAGTTTCGCAATCTTCCTCACTTTTGATGCTGTTGTTCGCATCGTTTTTGTTGGTGTTATTGTTGTTGCAATCATTTTTCAAGGCATTAGTTTTGGTACCACCACAGTTAGCACATCGATTGGGCTGAGGATCCGCGCAGCTAGACGTGACTGTTGAATTACCCGATGTTCCTGGTTGCTTTGTGGTCTCGTTGATGTTGCGCTTGGTTGGAATATGAGATCCGGCACTTCGGCATCTGAATGCGTTCATATATAGGATCTTACAGTTTTTGTTTTTAGATGATTACATTGTTGTCGCGACCGAAACTATCGGGCGACGAGTTGAGTGATCTGCAAGCAGAAATTTTTTTTGTGCTTAGAAAACAACAAAATAATCAAGTATGAACGAACATTTTTTTCATTCATGGAACGATGGAAGAAATATTTTGTATTGGGGCGATGCAGGTCACTCACGAGTCTTTTGCATTAAGATGGTAATTTTCTACCTGTGAGACTGCTGATTTGAGGCTGAGACAGGTCTAGGCGAGCAAGTTTTGGTCGACTTACATTTGTCACAGTGAGGACATTCGGCTCGACAATTGCAGCTACTGGTGCGTTGATTTTTAAGACAAGCTACGACACGATTACTTCAGAGGGGTTGGAAATACATCACATTACCATATTCTCATTCTAAAATTATTGAAGTGCAAAAAAATTTCTTTTATGTAATTTGAAAAATTGATTGAAAAATTGATTGAATATTTCATGACTTTATGGACATCTCAAGCATCGCGAAGTTTAATAGCATCCATTATTATACAAAAATAATTAATTGGTAATGGGGATTTATTACCTTTGCGCGCCTTCTTCCTTCTTTTTCGATCGCTCGAATCGTTCGTTAGTCACCTGTCGACGAAGTTCACCGATCTGTTTGCTGTATTCTGCCGCCTGAGTCTGATATTTGCGTACCTCTCTAGTTTCTGAACTCCTAAAATCATAGACATCAAATTACCTCTATAGCTCATAATATGAGGCGTCTAAATAGAACTTATATTATCAAAATTACAAATAATTACAGTTTATTCTGTACATCACAGAGCTTTTGCTTCAAACGTGAGACTTCCGTCTGCAATTCTCGGCAATTACTCTGAGCATCTATGGTCTCTTTCCTCGCTTCTTCGAGCAACCTCTCAAGCCGATCGATTGCCATGTGGTCCTTATTCATTTGGTCCTGGAAAATATCTTGCTCCGATTTGTACCTCGCCACTTGGACCTCGTACTTTATCAAAAAATTAGTCAAAATTATTAGATATCAATTGAATGGATTTGAATGCTAGACAGAAACTTTATTGAAATTTATTTCAAAATCTTACCTGAGTCCTCTTATCGATACAGTCCTCAAGACGCTGAGACAAAAGATCTTTTTGTTGTTCAAGAGTTACGCAGAGATCGCGCACAGTGCGCAATTCGTCTTCAGCTTGCAAACGCTGCTCAATTGCTTGCTCTAATTGCAGTTCCAGATTTGCGCAAGTTTGCCTTAATTCGTGAATCTGAAATTGAATACAACATCAACTTTGTATTTGGTATTGATTCATTTTGTGTTAAACATGAAACACTTTTCTATTACTAACTCTACATCAAATTAAAATTTTTAATAAGATGTAGGTATGTACAAGATTGATTGCATACTTGGTTTTCAAGACCGTGAGATCCGCAATCTTTGTCAATGAGACGTCGTTCGAGTTCAGCGATCTGGTCTCGAGCAGATTGTAAAGCACCACGTGCCTCAGCAGCTTCTGACTCCAAGCTATGATTGTTATTTTCTAAAACACTTGCCTCGAGACTCAAGCTTCGGAACTGATTTAGCATCTCCGTCCGCTCATTTTCCTGAAAAAAATATCAATTATTTACAACTGAGTTCAAAAAATTTTTTCGAATAATCTTGAACCACAGTTTTAAAAATGTTCAAAAACTGGATAAATTGAAAATTGCATGGAAATTGTAAGCGGGCGAAATTTGAAAATATCTCACCTTCTGAGAGAGGAGTTCCTCTGCTCGATTGACTTCAGCAACGTATCCCTGCAATTGTCTGCGTAAATCTTGTGATTCAGTTCGTGCAGACTCGAGTTGTTTATGCACGTTTCTTAGTTCGCAACCAAGTTCGGCAACTTCGTCGGCTAGCCTGCGATTCTCGTGCAAAGAACTGTCACGTTCGAGCTGTAAAGCATGTGCCTGGCGTTGTTGGTTATCAAGTTCAAGCTGCAACGATCGAGTTTGTCTCTCCGCATCTGCAACTTGTTCCATACATATTCTGCAACAGAAATTTTACATGATTTTTAGTGTTAGTGTATGAAATGAAATTTTTTGGCTCTTACAATTAAATTCGGTGGGACATAATGAAGGAGGATTTTTGATTGATTTGACGGGATCAAACAGTACCTGATTTTTGAAAAGTGTGATTTTATCGTTCTTCATTTTAACAATGGACTGATACTAAAATAGGGTATTTTATTTTGCCATATTCGTACCAATTGTTTACAAATATTAATAAGAGCGTCGTGAGACCCTGGTAGAAATGGTCACATCTAATATACCAGGGAAAGGATCCGAATGAAGAAAAGCCGTAAGTAAATAACATTTTTGCAGTAAACAATCCAACGAGGTGGTGAGTACCGTAATAAGATATAGTTCATCTACACTCTGAGTCACAAAACGTGTGATTTAGGCACAAAATTTGTAGAAAATGACTATTCCAGTTTCCAGTAAGGGATGATAAGCAGTTAAATGGTGAACATGATAAGCAGCACAATTAGCAATTTTTTTAGCCGTAATTGAAAAGATTGATAGGGTAGATCGCTTCACCAGGCCAGCCGAAAAAGTAGTTCGGCCAGCCACGGGACGACCTGAGCCCTTTCAAAAATAGGTTCGCTTATACTTTTGAAGCATAGCTAAGCGTTACCAAAGCCCAATATTTTCCTTACTCATTAGTTTAAGGCACGAATTCTCATTGGTCTGCGACATCCCTATGTAACATCACCGGCCAATTTCTGTTGCGGAATCAAAAATTCATACAACCCTCTGTCGGCGAATTGGCGAACTAAAGGCCTGGGCACCTTCAAAAGGGCGGGTAATTCAAAAGTTGGATGCATACCGATGGGAAAAAGTGAACTTGTTTAAAGAAATAGGAGATTGAATTTCAAAACTGAAATCAAACGGAACTGAGAATATTAAAGAAAAATTCAAAAAAAATTTTGAAAATCAATGAATATATTCAATCAATAAATTCTTTAAAATTATGAAAATGTGCTATAAATGATATCGCTGCCATTTTTAAACAGAACAATGACGTCAAAAATAGATTTCTTGCTCGGATTTGTGTAAGATGGTAATCATGAGAAAATTCTAGGAAGCGGTTAGATAGCTGCTATATACAATGATCTATTCGTAAGAATGTAAGAAAAGAACAAGGCATCATCCATGAGTAGAGAGGTCAAGCTGAATTTAGATGAATTCTTCATTGTTAATTTCCAAAATCAGCTGATGATCAAAATTTACGGATCTGGTAATTTTTTGAAATAGACTTTGAACTTCAGACTAATTTCAAAGTTTGGATAATGAAACAGTCCAAATTGACTTTGATTACACTCAACAACAATATCCGATCCAAAATGCGTAACTGATCAGAAAAAATATGCGCTTGAGTATGAACTTGTTATTTAAATTACTTTTTTTTATTCAAACAGATCCCGACGCACGAATCCGTTATAATCTTCTAAAAAGATGAGGGTGCTCCACAGTGACGAGCACTTCCAACATAACGCATCGATTGCTTATCATGAGTAATTTGGTAGATTTTTCGTCCTTGATGGTTCATATACAAGTTGATTATTTCGTCTCATCGATCTTGAAGGACCGTCCTTCTAGATCGATGAGACCAAATAATCAACTTATACATCGATTGCTTAATTCATCAGATCTATCAATTTTTAATCTGATGACCCAGTAAGGAGTGTCAAAACTCAGAATTCGAACTCAGAATGCCGAATAGAATTTTTTCATCAAATCCGAGATTAAAAAAAAAAAAAAAAAAAAAAAAAATACAATAAGCAGATTACCCAAAATAAGATTACTCATATTGATACTCAATTTCCCGATGCATATGATCTCAATCCACTCATTGCATCCATCATATATACAAGTACATACTCAGAATAATGCAATACACAAGTATAATCAGGGGATGGGCCACATTCAAACAAGACCCATTGTGCATCATTGATGAGTCGAACGATAAAAACATTATGCCAAAGGAAGAAGTGCTAAGCATAAATAATACCATACATACACATATGAAATCGAATAATTTATTCATAGCCTGTAGTAAGTATACAAAAAGAAGGTCTATATACCACGAAAGCCTCATCACACCTGGATAATATCGTTATGAAATCTTGAATCATTATAAGACTCTATAAAAAGTGCGAGTGAGAGAGGAAATGAAAGGAGAACAAAAATGAGGACAAGGTCAAATCGAGGCACGAATTCTGAATTCCCCATAATCGAAAGTCCATGGCTTTGATGACACATTTTTTTTTATACCATTATATTGACGTGGGTGTAATCGTCATCAAACTCAATATCATATATTTCTTATATATTTTTTTTAAGTAATTCGAAGAAAGGGTTTGATGATAATTGATTTTGATAAGTATAAATATAGCAGAAATTGAAAGGAAAAAATTTTCGGTATACGATGAAGCGTGAAATTACTGGTTGATATTTACGTTGTGGTTATGACTGGAAGCAATGTAGGTACTCGTGAAATTTTATTACGCGTAATTGGTATTATATCGGTAATCATTATGTAACCGATTTCAAAACTTGGATTCGGTGAATTCTCATTGCGAATGATATCACTGAATTAAATACAGGATTTAGGGATGTTGATTACCGGTCAAGTTATTAATTTTAATCTTCAGGTTTGCGGATTATGAATTTTTCGACACGATTCTCTGAATAACGATCATATTAATCAAATATTAAATCTCTCACTCTCGCAAAAAAAATAAATCACTCTAAGCTCGTGAGAAATTTGAATTTTTGGCTCAATAGAGCATTCATTTCTTGCGAAAAATCATTATGTAACCCAAAATTGTATCTAGCACTTCATCATCATCCAAACCGCAAATTTCTAAATGCGTGAAAACAAACTTTCTGCCATAAACAGTATTGCCCACGCCTCAAGACTTATTATTAGGAGAGTACTTTGAATGATATATGAGATGGCGAGTGTAGACCGCAACTTTTACATGCTCTATTACACTTATTGTTATAGAGATAATGTTTACTTAGAGTACATCAGTTTTGTAAGTGGAATACGGTCGAATAGAATATATTTTCAAGATCGTTTGCTGCGGTGACGCTGCGGCGAGGTATCTTGTTCATTTGAAAATTGAAAGTCGTATTATTTTGAACAAGAAGTAACCAACTCATTTTATCCAGCTCTTCCACAAATAAATTTTTCATCTAATTTCACGTATTACACCACGAACTCTTTACAACTATAGTATATTCAGAATCTTTTTATCAAGTCGAATTAGAATGAAAAAATGACAAGACTGCGATTTGAGAAAGTTTTCCTCTCCATTATTCTCTCATCTAACATCATTCAAAATCGAATGCGTATTTAATCCGAAATCACTTCAATGATGATTCAAGAACAGTTAAACAATAAATCATTGATGAAATAATTCAAGAATAACTCAAAATCAAGCCCCTATTCGTGGCCTAATATATTTTCTTACTCTAATACAGATGACATTGAAGATTTTTCCCATACAACACAAAAAAAACATCACAAATAATCCAGAATTGCAAATATTTCTAATAACTTGGTGTAAAAGTTACAAAACGTATCGACAAAAAATAACCAATCCACAATTCTTAACAACTATAAAAAAAAACTAAGCGAACCCCGTGACATAATCCAGTGTTCAATCCTTCCAATTCCAATCTAATTAAGTCGTCCACAACCAAGACAGACCCGAAAAAAAAAAAAATAGAGCCAAACAAATCCATCAGAGCGCACTAATTTTCATCGCCACAAATCCGTGAGATACATCTCAATGTTTTCCATTCTTCGCGTATAATGAGCAGAATCACGGAAGAAACCAAACCTTGCTCTCTAACGGCATTTGCCACATACATACATATAATAGGAAGCCGGAAGGTAAAATGTACAGTATCTCCATCAGGTTCTTCCCGTGCTGAGAAAAGTGATACATATATGACTCGCAAGACACCGAGAAAAGCGCATGACGCGGGCAACCTTTCATACCATAATACCTAACTAGACAAACTTACGCAAGCTATACAGATTCTTGTTGTTATCGATATTCTACACCCGCAAGGCAAGTTTATATTGTTGCCTGCGGGAAAATTAAAATTTAATACGGATGATGTAAGGAGGGTTCATTCAAGTTACGTCGATGTAGAATCATCAGATGATGCTTATGAAGATGTGCTCAAAGAGGATAATGATATTTTTTTGGTATTTTGTATGAAAAAAAAAAAAAAAAAAAAAAATTATTGGCAGGTTTCATTTTTGGTGAGAAATGAAGGTTTGATCAATTTGAAGATTAAGAGGATGATCCGGAGATTTTGAGCTCGTCATAATTTGTTTAGTACTTCTATTCATATAGTAGAAACTAACGTTGTTGATTGAGCTAAATCTCTACATTACTTTTTGGACCAGGAAATGATATAAATTATCAAAGAAGTATACGCATAAAGCTTTCAAAATTTTGATTGATGATCGCTCGTCAATATATTTTATTTGGTGATTACGTATCCGCAAAGTGGCTAGTGTACATGGATAATGAGGAACATTTTACATACCTATGAGACATGAATATAATAAAAGCATTTAGAAAGTATACAACGTATACAACGCTTCTCAACTATAAATGTCCAAGTCACGATGAATATAATGTTCGCTTAATATTTTCGTTAAGGCATTTTTCGCACCATCATTCTGCTTAGCTTTTACACTCTCTGTGCGCAATATTTTATATTACGTGAGCTTATAGATTGATTGAAAAAAAAAAAAAATTTCTTTGGTATAAGTGGGATGCTTAAAAAGACAAAATGTAGGTGTTATTATGTAGAAGGAATGAACTTGGACAGAAAAGAGATTTGACCACCTTGATTTGCTCTCACTTCCTTTTTCATGATTACGAAGGCAACTTGATGAGTAGAAGTAGAGCAAAAAATTTGGACTCGTGTTTTAGACATTGCATAATTGAGCCAATTTGTGAGACTTTCTTGTCTCATTATTCTCACTTTAGCGACGAATGGTATGCTCATTTGCAAAAGATTCAAGTTTAATAAAGATTAACAGTACAATGTCAACTTCTTCAAATAAGAATTTTCATTCATAAATAATGG
Source organism: Eretmocerus hayati (assembly GCA_029851415.1). Taxonomy (NCBI): domain Eukaryota; kingdom Metazoa; phylum Arthropoda; class Insecta; order Hymenoptera; family Aphelinidae; genus Eretmocerus; species Eretmocerus hayati. The sequence goes on from CM056744.1 coordinate 110,597,607, forward strand.
ATACGATTTTTAGAATCATTTCTTCAAAATTTTGATCTTGACTTAGATTCACTCCTTTGGAGGTTCTAATTAGACACAATGCACGTAAAATCTCATAAAACATTCAAGATTGTCACTTATTAACCCGGTCACCTACTAGAGCATCATGATGAGATTTCTCGTACTTTTGGTTATTCATGAGTATTCTAGGGGTGCATTTTTGTTCAAAGGAGTGCTATTCACACCATTGAAAAACCCCGTAGATTCAAACTTTATCAAAAACTCAGAAAACGTAGAATAGCGATAGTGCAATGACGAGTCATTTTTACCAATTTGAAAATTCGTCCGAACGATGTTTTGAGAGTGGTCGGGAACGTCGGAGGCTGTTGTCAGAGACTTCAACAACCATACAAAAAAAGGTAGGTTGGCCTAAAACAAGATGATGGAACCTTGAGAGGTATAAAATATTGACAACGGATGTATGAAATTCAACATATTGTTGGTGGGTCCTACGGGGCACACTGGCCCCTATGGGTTAACAGTCGGGACGGTTTTTTCGGGATGACAAGAAACAAAATCTAGTAACCGTATCATCAAGTTGCAAAATAATTCAATTCAAAAGGGACGAGGGCTGAGATCACTTCTTTGAAATTTTGCAAGAGTCGGTTTTGTTTATCGGTGGATATTTCAAAGGAAAACTTACTCGTAAAGACCTATGGAAGAAGGAGAAAGAGGCAGCTAGCCATACTCGATACGTCGTAATTAAATTGAAATGCTGTGCTCATTCTAAAGTTCCTAAACTAGTCGCAGACTAGATGTAAGCAATGGCAACTTTGCAAAATTTTTGAAACTGCCATAACCCATCATGATACTTCTCAACCATGAAAATGAAAGTATTCATGGAAAATAACGCATTTCTCACATTTGTTTACAAAAAAAAATGTTTAAATCAATTGGCACAAAATTAATTTTACGGAGATATTGAGCCACTTCTTTAAGACCTCAATTTCTGGTACTGAAGAATTTCATGAAATTGAAAATACCAATTAACAGTTGAAAAATGACGAAAAACGTTAAAATTACGAAATTGAGATACTTTTGTTTTTTCCATTTTGTTTCCAGAATAGAAGCATGTGAAGTCTCTGTCATGAAAAGAATAGGTTCCTAGGATTGACAGAGACTTTTCAGAATTTTTCAAATTCTTACCATGCGGCAATGAAAGGTTTTCACAAATATCGGTTTTTGGCCATGTCCCCCGTGGTGGACAAAGTGAGTAAAAAGGCTAATGGTGGCAGACTATTCTACTGAATGTTTACCGTGCGCATGAGATGAAAATTGATGATCAAAACGTAGAGTGTCTGGACTCGATGACGAAATATTGATCGAAAAATAATATTTGTGAAAATAATATCTGAAGTCTTTGAAAGGAATTTCTTTTAAAACTGAGTAAAAAAACGTGTTTCGCATCGATAATTATCAGATTTCCGGTGGGAAATTTCACAGAACTTATCATCAACTAAGATTGTGTTGATCAAGTTTGTGTATGAAAACTTTCGTCCCCAATAAATCCCAAAAACTCAATTTTCATAATGTCTTCGGAACATTTCATCTGAATTGAACTTTGAAAATCTATCGCATCCTCGGGGATATTCGTGAAATTCAGCCCAAAAACGCCAATTTTCAATCAAACAGAAAAGTTTCTCTTGAAAATTTTGGGAACGACCAACAGTTTATAGCATCTCACATTTTCGAGGGTCCCAGTTTCCCGCGTGAATTCAAACTCCCCTCGCATAGTTCCAGTAGCAATCGCCACGCGTCTCTGTTCGTCTTTTTGCTTTCGACCCGTGGCTCTAGGCTTCAATTAATTTAATTTTTACCACAGAACCATGTATCTTTCCAACAAAAAACTCCACTATTACTGCAAAACTCTAATATCTTTACCCAAACCATCGATTTGATAACTGGTACAACATCTCATTACCCCAATAATTCCACAGAATCAACTCGTATCTCCCTTCTCGCAATCGCTCAACGCCGAGCTAGTTTCGTATATAAGAGGCTCCAAGACCCCCTCCAAACGGACGGTCCGATGCTACCCAGTAACGCTCTCACATCACGTTTCATGCGGTTCACGTGGCCGGTGTGAACTTATTACATGAGTCATACAAGCTCAAGCTACTGATCTGCTGCTACACAGCATTCAATTCAATATGCCTCGGCATCAGAAAAATCTCCGATAATGCAAGCGAGATCTCTGATGATCCAATAGGCGAAATCTGCGACAATTCCTGTATACATGGGATAAAGCAACACTTCTGCGGCTGAGGTATCGTGGAGTACCTTCGACTTCATTGACGGCCGCCTCAGTTCGTGGATAATCTGCCTTGCTGGCGTCGGCATTAAATGCGCTAGGCCGTCAAACCACCGTTCAGCTCCTCACATGGAATGACGGTGCCATCGGCATGTGTCCGCCGAGCGTGATGAGAGTGTAATTAGGTCAAAGGGTTTACCCGGAGATCTCTGACTGTGGTAGCGACTATGACCATCCTTTTTGCATTTTTTAAAAATTTTTCTGAATTTTCCAAAGCTGGAGGCAATAATGAGAATTGCATCATCTTTCGTCTCATCTTTAGAGGACAAAACGTCTATCTCTTCCAATATGATGATCAAAATTTCACCCTTCTGCATTTGCGTTATTCCGTGGAAACTTAGAATGTGTGCCTGCTTCTACGAACCCTTGAATCGCTTGGGAGAAAATCCGTACAAGTCCTTATCGACGTATTTTTTGGTGCTCTTTTTGGCGCAATCATTAGTTTAGTGATCCAGGACCACCCAAAGAAATTATCATCGATAGAGGAATCAAAACTTGAGTTTCGTGTCATGTGCTCTCAGATTTTTCGAAATATCTTCGAGCCCCAGAGTGCGCAAAGCAATACTTTACTCCCGATATGCTTGCGGTATTTTCATTCAGACGATCAAAATATAGTATTTGACGCTCGGGCGGGAAATTTATTGGTTCTACCGAGATAATTTCGACCCTAGCCAGAGTTCGGTCCGAAAATGATCACTTGAAAAAACAAATACCAAACTTCCTACTCATATCGAAAATAGTACATTCAGATTATTTCGATACCAGGGTGTGAAAGATAGGTTTTAGTCTCGTATATCAAACTGTGTTTTTTGACAAACTGTGAAAGAAAGTGGGAAACCCAGTGCTAAGAAGATACTTTTTCATCGTCTGTGCGGGAAAGAGCCATTTTCGCACGGATTTTTGATTTTCTTTCCCGCGCCGACGATCAAAAAATAGTATTCGACACTCGGACGGGGTGGTTTCCGCTTCCGAGCGATGATTCCGAACCTCGTCGAGGCTGGGGCCGGAGAAACATCGCTCGGGCGGCAAAAAAATAACATCCTTTCCCCTTCTCCTCGTATCGAAATGTACTATTCTTGCAAGGGTGTGTCAAAAATACTATTCCGATCTACACGTCCATTATTGAACCATTATTTAGTGTAGTTTGTAAGAAATATCCATCTTTGTATCGTTTGTAAGTTTTTTTTGGGTTGTTACCCCAAGGTCTTGAATGGGGCACATTTGGACACAAATAAGAATCAAAATCAAATGGTATAACGGAAAGAATGAGATTCCTCTGATTCAAATCATACAAATAATTTATACTCATTTGAATGTCTCACATTCCGACCATGTCATCTTAGGATCAGTCCCATATTAAAAGATGAACGCGAATGTAAATAGATAACCATGAGACGAAAGAATCTTCATCTTATGGATATATCAAGTAAGTATGTTCAGAATTTCGTTGTCTCACACTCGCAAAATCTTTCAAACAAACAAACAATCTCCATGAAATCGTCAATAAGTTAGTCATCCAGAATCCAATGCCAACAAGCTAATCCATTGATAAGTTGATCATCTTAAACTCCTTTTCGCAAAATTAGCACTTTCATAATCCATTATCTCACGGTCACTCGCTTGAATTCCGATCAAGGACATCATTAATCTTTCCTATCCCAAAAAAACCCCACACTCACCTCAAAATAATATCATAATAAAAAAAAAGAAAAAAAAAAGATTCTCCGAAACTTACGCAAGTCCCAATACATTAGGTACACATTCAATTAGCACTGGGAGAATACCGTAGGCTTAAAATCAGTTCCATAACCCAGAACCATAACCATCAATTTCTCCGTCAGTCGTGCAATAACATAGTCGACATGTATACTTAATAGGGAATTAGACTCATCCTTTTGTACGTAGGAGTGGCCAAGTCATAGTTGTGTAATACACAAGCCATACATATATAACACTACATGTTTTGTATTATAACGTGGTACGAAAAACGAATGTCGATCGTTGAAAAGACCGCGAAAAATTTGCTTTCACTCTACAAGATACATACATACATACGTACAGTGAGTGTCTGAATATTGTGCATCAGTTTTGCACAGCATCCAATGCGTTTTACAAACGTAAACGTTTGGGTCCTGTGGTTTTCGTATATGAATTTGCACATTACAAATGCAATATTCAAAGGATTTATTAGGAAGATTTTAGAGGCGCGCCTGCATGATGCAGCCAGCGAAAGTGAAAAGCGCGAATATAGAGGTGATGCTTCATAATAAAATATGTGCAATGTATATGGCACAGCCAAGCTGTTTGTATAATAAGGCGAAAATGACCGCAATTGTACGCGACACTCGAACTTTCGTTACTTAAACGATGGATCTTGAGTTTGAATATTACTTAGCAGTGTGGTGGTGTGATTAAATTCAGGGTGTATAAGTAAGATTACAAAGCGGATATGAATGCTGCGGAGATTTTTCCAAAGGACGAAAATGATTTGGATTGATAATGAGGAGTTATTGAAAATGAGGTCGTTTGGTTTTGATAATCATGGCAGCCCTGTTTATTTTCTTTTAGAACTGTCGGTTAAATAGTAATATAATCCCAAATTTGATTTTCCAATTTCTGTTATAACCCAATTGAAAGACTTTTGATAGTTTTCAAATTTTCATTATTTTATTTTTAGGTTTTTATTAATCAGATTTTAAAATTCTGAATGTCCTCATTTTTAATTTTCTTAGCTAGGATTTTTTAAAATCTTTTTTCGATTGTCATTTTTTGATATTTGCAAAAAAAATTCCCTCTTGAGCGTCTCTGGAAGTTTCATAGAATATTTTTTACATTGTAAAAATGAAAATTTTTCGAAACCCATACAATATCAAATCTGTTTGAAATATTCACACGTAGCTCACGGAATAGGATGCTGATAGTCTCATTCAAAAATACTGATTATGAATTAGTATTAACTTCCGTGACGCAGGTAATTAAATTTTCTGAATTATTATATATAATTCGATCCAAGTTTTCTCAGTGCATAATCTGTTCAACACGAGCACATTTCTTCTGAGAAATATCAAAAGAAATTCAATTAATCCCCTCAAACAAACCGGGAACCCTAATTTATCAAAAAACATACATCTGCTTATGAATTACCAATTGGATTGAAACTTCCGTATTATATAAATTGTATATGCACTCGGAAGAGTCACCCGATCGGATGTTCTTTGCTTACCAGGATGATAATAATCTCAATGAGACTAAACATGACTCCAAGTACCTCATATAAATAATTTCAAAGACCCAAATCCAATTCAAATAGCAACAAGCTTATCTCAAATCTTACTACCTCCATGCACTGCTACCGCTATACAAGTCTAATCCTTTTTTTTTTTAAGTACCAAGATGTATAAAAGTACTTTCACTTCGATGCATTCGTAAACCAAAGTGCAATCCTAAGGTATTATAAAGATTTACCGTTCGAAAAAGTGAGATAATTCCTCAAGATACTATCAAAATACTTCTCCAAACGTTACACAATGGAAGGATGAATTGGGGTATGCGAGAATCTGTTGTTGATGGTATGATTTTCAGTCTCAGACTCACCTAACACCACAAAATCAACCGATCAATCAAATTGCATGGCTCATAAATTACTTACCCAACTTTTACTAACTGATCCTCACTTACCTACCTACATACAACTTTTGCTCAAAAAGAAAATATTCGTGAGGTAATTTGGTATGCAAAATTCATTCACAGCTTGAAAATTCCTGAAGCCTATAAAAGGTGTCTCAATAATACCAAAAGACGGGTATTATCTAAACTGCATGCGCAATAATTTGGCGTTAAATAAATTCCACAAAATCGATTCTACATATAAGAATACTCGATATAAACGCATCATTGCGTAAAAGACATTTTGCCGATCGTTTTGCAGTACTCATATGGTTATGTTGAGTTCACGAGTTGAAAAAAAAATTTGACCCCTGAATAAATTTGTTTCGAATCGCGAAAGGCGGGGATTTCGAGGTGCATATAAAATATACACTCGCAAGCATGACATGTAATACAAGGTTTGAGAATTTCCGGGTTTACCACAATGTCTGATGGGTGTTTTCATGTGCCTATACCTCGGCCTATACTGATTTTATGAGAATTTGTGAGTTATGATGCACCTCGTGTGATTAAGGCAATAAATAATGTTACTGTGATAAAATTTTAGAGTGTATTGAGTGTGATAATGTCTATATGTCGATAAGTTACCAACGTAAAATGTACATAGTTTGTGGTTTTGTTTTTATAGATTTATGATGCGTCAAGGATGCCTGCATGGATTTTCGAAAATTTTGAGAAGAATTACATCGTCAATGCGTCTGATGTTTGCGATTAATGACTTATTTTTAGAGTGAAACTTTTGAATTGGTGAACGAGAAAGTTAACGGGGCGTGAGTTTCATAGCTACACTTTGTGAAAGAAGATGATAGGATTTGGTAAAATGTCAGTCTCAAAAAATATTTAAAGTTAAGTTCAAGAAATTTGACATTTTCGTGCATAGCCGAACCTTGAGGAACGGATTCTCTTACAAATTCTGAACTATTATCTGTTTTACAAGTTGAGAACAAAAAAAATTTATTTTTAGATCTCGATCTCGAAAATTTTTCGATTTTCGGTTCCTCTGATGGATGATCCATATTTGTGATATTAAGGTTCGAATTCATATCGATTGGATTCGAGTTCTAGAATATCTAATCAGTTCACAATCTGCACAACCAATTTTTTGAAAAAATTTGCAACCACTTGATATTGAAAATGATTTCAGGATTTGAGACTGTCGAAGTTTGATATACTTTGACAAGTTACATCAACCAGCTAACTTTGGGCCCTACTTCCAAGCTTCAGAAAAATTTCCTGCCACGAAAAAAGTCAATGACTAGTTGAAAAATGACGGAAAATGGCAGAATTACAAAATTGCAATTTTTCGTTTTTTTTTCTAATTTTTGGTTTTTTTCATTTTTCTATAAAGTAGAGACATTGGTTTCAGAATATATTTTTGGCATCGCCACAAGTTTTGAGAATTTTTCAAATTTTTAAGATGATTCCAAGTGAAGTTTCAGTGAGTAGAATAAATTGTTAGTAAGAGACGAAATAATTATTTCTTTCTCGATAGGAAATATCACCGAATGAAATCTCTTCCTATTATATAACTACAACAAGAAAAATCCCCACAGATTAGTAGAAACTATTTTTATCACAAATTTCACTATCCTTGCAAGAATGATCTCACTTAATTTCATGACGATGTCGCCACAAAAATAGCAATTCGGGCTCGAACAATTTAATCCAAATCAGATCATACAAACTCAACAAAATGCAAGGCTATGAAAGAAACAAAAAAGTTCCCTATAAGTAACTTGAATAATCGAAATAAACTTGGTAGCTATACGTATCAGAACAATTTTATTGCAAATAGCTCTGACGTCTGACAACCGAATTCGTTTAGACAGGTGAGATGGAAAGAAAGAGAGGAAGCTCAAAAAAGTAAGTACAAAGTTTCAACTTCCGTGCAATCAGATGCGCCGCGCCGCCACAAGTGTCAGAGCTATATACGAGAGACAGGAAGGAAGCAATCAGTATTCGCGATTCTCAAAGGAACGAGTGCACGTCGAGATTTCGATTCATTTTCACTGGCCTGCTGCCATATTAAAAGCGAAATTCGTGATTAAATCGCTCAATTAATGTCTATTGATTCTAAGATGAAAGCATATCCATTTGTTTCAATATTATTGGCATTTAAAGCTGTACACCAAAAAATACATGATTATGACGTACTTTTAGTCCTTTTGTCATTCTTATTTTTTCATTAAGGGGATGTCGGATACCGACATTGTCGAGTTTTCGGATTTCTCGATGAATTTTCGAGATATCGGGATTCCACTAAGTAACGCCGATTCTGTATAGCTCATAGAATCGGCGTTACTTGTTAGATTTTTGATATCTCAAAAATTCATCAAGAAATCCGAAAACTCGACCACGTCGGTAACTGTGCAATATTGATAGGACTCCGACGTCCCCTTAAAATAGGAACCTAGAATTGAATAACAGTAAAAAATACCAATGTTACGTATTTTATAGTTTTTCAATCCTATATATTTTGACTCTTATACTTCACGTACTGTGATATATTATTTTCGGACCATTAAAAGTTATGGGAATTTTCTGAAATTTTTTGTTGCATTTGCGGAAAAAATAAAATTGCCGACGTCCGAGATCCGCTTCGGAAAGAAAATGCGTTTTCCGTATAAAATACACATCTTGTGTATAAGATCTTCGCCTTCAACGTAGAAGAACAGGGATCGAATCTTGTCCAACACACAAAAATAATTTTTCTTTAGAAAAATAAATTAATGAATTTAATAAATTATCTTTGTATAACTTCTTTTGTGGCTTTATTGGTTCAAATCCCACTCAAAATTGCGAGTCCCGCACAATGGTCTCGAAAACCGTTCGAAAATACGTTTACGCAAAAAAAGCTAACATAAAAGTTTCAGCGTATGAGTCAATAAAATATTAAAATCGAAATTTTTCAAAATATATTCTCATTTTTTATCAATTTTGTACCCATGCACACATCAATTAATCGCCAAATCCCTAGTTAAGCGAGTCAGGAATCAATCAATTTTGCATCGACTCGAAAGTCTAAATTTGCAACAATCTGCATGTGTGAGTGGGGAAAGATTCTCCAAGAGAGGTTACACATCATATCGGACGTACAATTAGCCTCTGACAATATTTTTTAACTGTCAACTTGTCTCGAAAGAAAAAGGCATTCAACGATTTTTATACCAACAAGTCGTCGCGTCACGGAACTTGTCTTTTTGTATAGCTCACAGAAATTTACACATATACGTCAGACGAAGGTAGAGACTTGAGCCTTGAACAGAGCGGATGGTGAAATTTTTATAACAAGAAGAAAGAAAGAAAGAAGATTAAAGGGAGTAAAAAAATTGTATCGAGGACAAACTCGAAGGACGAAGGATGAATATAAGGAGACTTCTAAAGACTGCTTTATCTGCTGTAGATTTCTTTCCGACTGTATTCAAATTTATCGTGGGCTGCATGAGATTCGTTGTGAAGGCCACTGGAATGAATGTTGAATTCTTGAAATTAGCAGAACAGGGATGCGCAAGGGTTCTAGTACTATTTTTCTCGATGGTTGCATGCGTGGAGAACATTTTCCATCGGTGTAGGAGTTCTTATCATCTGTGCATAGCTAAAAAGCAAGAATTTCGAGCAAAAATACTGAAAAAAGTCATTTTTTTTTGCTCCAAAATCATGCTTTGCAGCCACACACAGCTTATAAGGACTAGCACACCGGTTCGAAGTGTTGTCCACGCATGCAATTATCAAGCAAATTAATACTAGAACTGTTGCGCTGCGCATCCCTATTTTGCTAATTTCCAGAGTTCAAACGAGTGTTCAAAGTAACCCCGGTTGAAGGTAGTCAAAATCTCGAGTGATCGTCTGAATTATGTTTTCTCATCAATTTCATGTTTTTTCTTGAATCTATATCAGACTTGTCGAAAATAAATTGTTACCCCGTATGTCCTATGGTAATTATGAGCACCCGTATTGAAAAGTGATCTTTAAAATGCAAATAAAACCCAAACAAATCTGTAAAACGCCAGAGCCAGACTCTTCTGAAACAGGAAATGATCATTCATTATAAAATACCTCAGTCATAAAATAAGAAGATAGGCTAGTCAATGTACTTGTCCAAGACTGCGCTGCAAAAAAAATATCATTTCATCTGTAGAGTCACCGATAAGGAATTACATGTGTTCACCAGTATTTCTCCAATTTTGAGATTATAACAATTTGATGTATCACTAAAAAATTGGAAGAAAAATGCATCGAACAGCACCTTAAAAAATTGAACACAACATTAAAAAGGTGACCTAATTATAGCGAAGATAATAACCCGAAGATCGTGCGCAAAGGATAAATTTTCTCGTTGTAACTTTTAGATCGATGTTGTTATTGCATAAGCCCACTGTAATGATAAATTTTTCGGACACCAGATAAGTATTATCCAACGCAGTTATGTTCGATATTGATGATTACGTACAAACCATAGCTGGTGAATACGATAGATACAACAAAAGAAAAACTTTGCATGTCTCAATCGTGTTCTAAAATTACAATTCTAGCTTGTCATAGTGAGAGGTTGTTGTTGTAGATTGATTACGCGTAAACGTTAATTTCCGGGTTATCCTCGGGGTTATCTATAGAACCGTTCGATGCTACTCGTACAACGGGATCTAAAGATAGTTCTCGAGATAGTTTCACCCCTTAAATTTCAGAATATAGCCTCAGTAAATTTTGAAAAAAATAACAAGCTCAAGGCATTAATAAATGCAACATTAAGTATAGTGCTTGGGTAAAATTCTTGGTAAAATTTTTTGGGCCCAGAACATTCCATAGATTTGAAATTTTTGAGTTCGCTCATAAAAAATTGTGCAAGAAGATGAACCGAAAATTGTTACTTTCTGAGAGGATTTGAGATGTGAATTAGAAAAATGTTACTCGCGAAAAACAATTCAAAAGCAAGAAGCAAAAAGCAATAAAGGAAGGAGAGATTCACCAAAAATGACTACTAAGGAAAGTACGTCTGACACACGTGAGTTGAACGACCGAAAAAGTAGCCAGAAGATCGGGCCTCAGCAGAGTCTCGAGACTAACCAAGGTCACGAATAACGCAAATAGTGACGACGACAATAATGCGAGGATTTTTTCCATTTTCCGAGAACAACTCCTTGAATCAACAACTGAATGGAAGAATCTTGAACAGGCAAAAATTACCAGGGTACCTAAAGTATAGTTACATTCTGTTGAGAATGACAATGTTATTTTAATTTATAATACTATGGCTACAACAAAAGAAGCAAAAAAATTGCTTTCGGGTACCTCATTGGGTGTGCAAATTTGCGCGAATCCTTACATTGGTTTCAAGGGCGTATTAGCGATAAAAATTACTCAATTTTCAAAGAAATTGACATCGTGTATCAAATTTTATTACATCTTCATTTTAAAGACGGTAGTCTTGCACGATAACAGAATAAAATTCAATGAAATATGTTGGAATAATAGTACAGGAGTAATTAATTTACAGTACATTCAACAGAGATGATATTACTATCAGTATAGGATGCAGATCTTTGGCATAGATTATTGAGTGTATCTCAGAATTTTGCAAAGACCATCGAAGTTTCAAACACGAACAATATGGCTCAAAGAAAGAATGAATGTATCAAGAATTAGGGTATGCATATGTATTTTTGATATTTCTATCCATAGCATGACAAGCATACAAACCATTAAGTGCGGTATTTTGAAAATTAAATTGAATACGATTGGATCCAATATAAAGTCGATAAAACCCATTTTGTACTTTCAACTGATTCGCACGTCTGAATGGGAACGAAAAATTTTTGTCAATACGATAAGGTTCAAAATAAGCTTGTAGAAGGATTATCTATGTTTAGGGATTGATCCCCATAATACTATGAAAAAGTTCTCAATCTGCAATCCAGGCTCAGTATTATTTTGTACGCGAAATGTAACCGATCTATGTAATAGTGATTCAAAAATTTTCTGAGCTTCTTGAAAGTCATGAAAATTTTTCACCAAAGCGGAAAATTCTCATTATCTTCCGGTCTGAACAGAGAGTATCTCATAATAAACGATCAATGTGATGCAATGCTGAATTGAAACTTTCTATAACCTGAATTAGATATATATAGGTAGTAGTACTCGTCACTCTCGATTAGCTTGAACTTTCAAACGAATGTATATCTCTTACCGTTATGTATACTTGAACATGGGTTTAGAGGTATAGAGTTTATTCATAGTATAATATTATACCTGAAGAGAAGAATACTGTGTAACATGCAACTTTGGGTGAAATTGGTTCAGAGAAGGTCTTAGACTCTGTTTGAATACACTTTATAGCAGAGCCAATCATTTTTCTCTCTCGATCTTGCATTCGGTATGATTCACGGATGTCTCATGTCAATAAATTCAAAATGCAACGATTGTCATCGTTCAGAACAGAATTTTCTTACCATTATACATTCTTCCTAAATAAAACTGTCTCTGTGATAATTATTGACCCTTCTATCGAGGTATGTGTATTATAATACTCAGAGACCAGAATTTTGTGTCGTAAAAACTGCCAAAAAATGTCGTCAAAATTGTCAAAAGGCCGGTGCAGTAAAAATTATTAAAAAGTGCAAATATGCGTGTGACGCATTTTTTTCTCAAAATCATGGAAATAACTTTGATAATTTAATTTTTTTATTTTATACAATAATTTGAAAATTTCTGTTTCGTGATGACTGGTTGTGGGGACAGTGGCATGCATTTATCGGCATAATCTGTGTTTCTTTCCCTCAATTTGAGAATAAGAAAACTTCGAACAACATTCTCAACCCACAACTCACGAGTTCGTTGATTTACGGATATATGTTACAGAATTGCAACCACTCCGTCATCGGCGAATACCCGAGATTTTCCTTATTACAAGATCGAAGTTTGATATCGAAACTTCGATTAGCTGTCAAGGTTCTGTGGTTTTTTCACATTAAAATTTCATTTTTTTGTCCCAGTAGAATCAATTCATTGCAATTCTGATTGGAAATAAAGGCAAGCGGATGGAAAATTGTAAAAAAAATTTTGAGTCCAAGGAAATCACCAACCCCAAAATGGAACGTGCAATAACGTTGGATTGGATATGTCACATCACGATAAAACGGGTCGTAACACGGAAATCCAGTCTCTCAATCAAGGGAGACATATGCAATTTTCAGTAATTTCCTGATAGGTTTCTGAGGAAACATAGAAAAAAATTGAAAAAATTTAAGAGATTTTGAAGTTGACATACGAACTATGCTCCGAAAAATGAATCATTTTTGGAAAAATAGCGAAAAATGGAAGAAATTTCGAATTTCTAGTTTTCATTATGCCAATCGCCATTTTGACAGCATTACGAAATGTTCCAGATGTCAGAATGTCATTGTGGCGATCGGAAATGGTTTCTGCAGTGAGCAAATCGAGTATCAAAACCAGGAGAAATGTATTGTCATTTGCTTCAGTAACCACGAGATTTTGATTGATATTTCATCAGATGCAAGAAAGATCAAAATCACACACAGAAATCAATACCACCACGAAGCACACAAATTGCAAAACCGCAATACCCAATCCAAGCAAGGCAAACGATATATACATATATCATACATCAGAGTTGAGAAACGAAACCCAATTCAATTCAATTCAAGTCTGCCAAATTTTCTCGAACCATAACAAGGCATTACACTCGTATAAGACACATCTCTGGCGAAATTTCATTCAGTCGAAAAAAGATGTCCTTGCAATATACTCCTTTAATATTCACGCACGGATACCCAAACCCATTTTCATACATGTCTGAATGTATGACGATCGAAGTCGATGATTGAAGCATGCCAAGGTCGAATCGTGCGTCTTATTAGAATGTGAGACTGCGCGGGGTATAACCCACAGAACGACGATATTGCGATATACAACGGCTCGTGATGTGCATCATGTTCCATTTTATAATTTTTTTTTTTTGCTCATTTTGCAAGCTATTAGAGTTCTTCTGGCGCAATCATTCTGGTCTGGTTGAAATATACTTGAACGAACTTCCGGCTGACTCAAGGATAGGATAGAATTTGTACAATGCGACTCCGTATGTATCGATAAATGGGGTATTGGATCTCATTAGTCGGGCATGGGTGGGTTTTCACATTTTCTTTCATTCTTTGACGATGATCGATTCTCTGTTCAGCAAATTCGAATTTTTGTTTTAGAGTATTTCAGAAGCTTTGTGAAAAGACGGTGACAAATTTCATGAAAAGTTCAAACACAGAAATATCATTTGGTTTGATACTCTTTCCTCGCAATCAAAATGATTTTATGCTAAAAAAAACTGAAGAGGAAAATCGTAGAATTCAACAATCACTGGCTATTTTCGGCATACACTGTTTTTGGGACACAAAATGGAATTTTTCAAAGATTATAAATTTGACCACTTCGCCTACTTATAGGAACCATTCACAAATTACGTCATTAAACTTCTTGACACTTTCCAACCCTACTCCTTATATTCCAAGAAGTTATGGTGGATTTGCGAATATCATGTAATCATCAGTCCCATAAACTTGGTTATTAAATGACAGGCTGTTGGTTTACTCAACAAGACGCTCGGAAATTGCCCATTATTTTGACCAAATTTTGAATTCAATGAATTTTTTTCAAAATCCACAATAAAACAGCCACATGCTATGAGTATATATCCATTCATGTTAACAATCATGATTTTGATTAATAACACTGATCATGAGCCGATGAGTTACAAGAATTTGAGTCGATTATCTGAAATTATACACACAGCTTGTGCTTGGACTCAAAAGATTTTTTTCCAAATTCAAGAGCTTTCAAGAATAAATACGACTATCTCTATCGAAGATCTATAAAGTAAAATTTGAACGACCCCTCAAACAATGTCATGTCCAAATCAAAGATGTTGAATTACCGAAAGACTAATGAAAGAGTTATTTGCATAGCGATAATGAAATGATAATCGAATTCCCTCAGCTCAGCACGTTGGAAAGTTCAACGATCGCACAAACCATTCCTCATTCGAGTCTACAACTGTCGAACTGGTTCATCGTGCTAATATAACGTGAGTTAGATGATTGAATCACCGTCAATTTGATCATCTATAACCTTAGGAAAATTTGAATTTTTATGTTTTTTTCTGGCGAAACATAGGTAAATATCATCAGAATTTATGTCGCGTAGGACATAGCATTCAATTTAGAATTTAACAAAAAAAAAGCATCTTCCAAGAAATTAAGATTTTATCCAAAAACTTGATCGAAAATTGCCACGTAATAATTTTCAAGTATTGCTACTGAGACAGATCCCGAAAAATCTCAGCGATGTAGAAATTTAAAATTCAAAGCTCTCCCACCCAATTTTCTTTGCGATCTGAAAAAAATCCCATTAAATTCTATATGGGGAAAAATCATTAGAAAATTCGGAAAATAGCCCATGTATAAGATCAGAGTTCACCTCAAACAGGACGAAACTCTAGTTCTCGCACGAGCTTTTAGATCTCAACGAAAGTGAAGGTATATGTACTTACACCACGCGTGAACCGGCATTAGATTCGATTCTCTATATAGTGGTGGTGTGACCGATGTGACAGAGGAGAACGTGGGTTTTACAGATGGCGAAGTGCGATGGGTATACCGGTATCATGCCAGTTCAACAAAATCAGTCTGCTCGCGCGACTCGAACGAAGCGGACGTACATATATTATTATGTATTATTATGGTTACCGCATTCAGTGATGTGCTTTACCAAACCGTGTGTGATGACATGAGTGCAAAAGAAGCCGCCCCCGTGGGTGAGCAATTTCATAAAACAGTGCAACGAAAGTTACGTATTTGTGTTATTGAAGCTGATTTGAACTGGATTGGGAAATTTTTTGCTTATGAGTGACCTGACATCTAAAAGATACAGCATGAGGAAAATTATGTGAGTTTAAGGTCAATTTTAAAAAATGAATTTTTTCGCGGCGTTTGGACATTTTGTTGAAATGCGGCGGACTGACAGCAAGATTTCCAGATTTGATATGCGCGGTTTGGGTGAGGAATTCTCTTGTGAGAGTTCATTTGGTAACCGTTGAATTTATTGGCAATTGCTTAGACCTGAATCTCATCAAAAACAAAAAAAGTCAGATTGTTATCGTTGGGTACCGTCAAATGATGGGGTGACTTTGAAACATCTTTGGAAAAATGAATTGTAAGATCACGATTAGATTTCGATACTCGTATTAAGGTATTAGAATTCAATCTTTTTTGGTTATGGTACATAAAAACAACGATTTTTGCCCTTGAGAGCAATCCTTCCATCTATTTGATTTTTTTTACGCCAATCAAGTAAAAAAAGCATAGTAAAAATGGAAATTTCTCCGATTGGTATCCATAAAACTGGAATTTATTTGATTTAAAACATTGGTACCATATAGTGTAAGTGAAAAAAGTACCATATAAGTGAAAAACATTGGTTTTAAGAAGATAAAAATAATTCTCGGATCCTAGGCGCGATTCTACATGTCATTATTTCATGGATGTTCGAATGTTCCAAAAAAGGGATGTTCCGATGTACCCCAGTTACCGACAGTACCAGTTTTTCAGAGGGCAAAAAAAGAGACTTTTTTCACTTGATAATTTCAAAAACAGTAGATTTTGCGTAACGTTTTTTAGGGAAGAGGGGGGGGGGTTCTCGTGATCCTTCTGAAATGAATACGTGTAATTTGGAGCTTTCAAAAGTTCCATCATTGATCTTGATCAGCTCTAATTCATGTAACTAGGCAGTAACAGTTTGGTGATTTCTAAAAAGTATCAGGTAATTCAAAAGATAGATTTCACAAGAGGTAGTTCCGCAAGTAGATTTTCAACACTTCCGAGTTAGAAAACATGTGATTTCTCAAATTAATTTTCACTGATTCAGATATTTTCCAAAGAGATTTGTTCATTCATCATTTGAAGTAAAACGGTGCTGATGTTTACATTATTGCAAATCTCAAGTGTGTTTTACAGAGACAAATTTCTTACCCGGCACTGCGAGAGTAAATTTTTAGTTCTTGAAAGAAAAAAGTACCAAAGTTTGAATAAGTGACTTCAGTCAAAATACCTGGATGGTTAATCTTATACATTTCGATCTCACCCTTAACTCATCTTCTGCGAATTGAGATTTGAGTGTATTTCTAAAAGAATCGAAAAAGCAAGAAGAAGTCATGTGAATCTCTGAAAAAACTACCCACGATATTCACAACTCCACTATCCAATCGATCTGAAAATGTCAGATTGGCACCAAAAGAATAGAGCTTCTTCGAATTTTTCATAATACCTATTAGACTGCTAAAATTTACAAGAAATTGGAACATATAATCTGCAAAAATCATTGGCTTGAATAATTTACTTTGCACAACCGACTAGGCCATCACGAAACCTTTTTCTTATGAACAATTTTAATTCTTCTCAAAAATGCCTGAAAAAATTCCATTGTCTGGAATATTTTTTCTTTTCTCGCTACTAGGAAGAGTACAGAGATTTCTAAGCGTAGTTTATGTAATTACAAAAATTTTGAATGCTCCAGCCAAATGGATTAATCCGATCTTTAGTTAATTCCAGAAAATCATGTATAAGATTTCCACCAAAAAGTTTTCCTTGATATTGCATACTGGACACGTATGATGCTTAGTTATTTCGTATGTGACAAAAATTTTTCTATTTTGTGAGTTAATTTGAAATTACAGTAACAAAAAAATTCTCAGATAACAGGACTACTAAATTGACAGATTCTGATCAGGGTAAACGAATAAAAGATCTTGAAAGGATTAGGGTTGGATATAAAATAAAATCAGGGTTCTATGTCGAAGGATTGATATTTTCATATATTTGAAGATGCATTCAATCGTCCGAACTGTACATTTAAAATGAATCAAATGCATTCCAAATGTATGACAAAATTATAAAATGACGCCACAAAATTAAACGAAACTTGAATTTAATTTCATGTCAAATCCTCTGAAAAAAACCTCTGAAATTAATCACAAAATGAGTTAACAAGCAAACATCTCAATCTCACACTCTCCATTCCATCTGAATAATTTTCCCAACAAAGTATCTCTAACAACACGAAAATTCATTCCCAATCTCATTATATACCTATACATAACAAGCCGTAACCGCAATAAGACTCCTCATTGAAAACGAATAACCGCGCAGAATCTCGCGAAAAAGGATGAGATTTTTCACGCTACAACGCGTAATTTCGTCACAATCTACGTAAAAAATCGAAACCCAGGTATTTTACACATGTATGTATGTGTACCAAACACACGAATCGTACTTGCATATACCTATACGGTCGTATATATCGTTAAGTTTCATTGCACCAGATTGCGAGAATGCAACTTTGGGTCCATTTAAACCAACGAAAGAAAGACGAACTTGGTATAACTACACATATTCACACCATGCATGCACCACAAGATGATTATTTACACTCGATATTTCGTAAACAAGTTACGACATCAGGGGTCGCCTGGTGTTGATTGCACTTTTTTCTCCCAAATAGCTGACCCCTAATATACCAATATAATACCATTTTTGGAGATTCAGAAGTAGTATTGTCGGTATATCGATTTCAATCCTTTTTTTTTTTTTTTTTTTTTTTTTAGGTGAATTGGGTGATTTAACTTTTATGGTTCGATTTAATAGGTGAGAGATTACAGTGACTTTTAGATCGTTTAGTTTGAGTATAGCTGTCGAATAGGATAGGGATCATGGTGGCTGTTCATGGTGATTACATTGCGATTGACGTGACTTGAGTGTTGATTTCTGAATTTGATGAAAGTTGTGCTGAATTTTGCGAAACTGGTAAAGTTTATTGACATACAGATTCCAAAATATGAAATTAATTAGAGATTTATCCTGAAATTAATTGACATGGTACGTCGATGATAATTAAGATTATTGATTGATTGATTGATGTAGTCGACCCAAATAAGTGTTCAATGACCAAAAATGTATGATACAAGTAGTGGTGCAAGATTTTAGATGATATAATTAAAACTAGAATGCGTGAGCAACTCACAAAGTCGATCTGAACAGTGAAAATTTTATTATTGATTAAGTAAGAAAAATTTCATAAGATGATAGTTTTTGCAAGAATCCATAAAACTTGTTTCAAAATAAGCTAGGAAAAATTGACAAATTTGAAAAATTCTTATAGGATGCAAAAAAGGGCCATACTACTGAATTATCAACAGAATCCCATAATTTCATTGGCAAATCACTCCATAAATCTATAGCAAACCGCTAAAAGTTGCAAGAAAGTAAAGTAATCGTGAAGATTAAGGTGTAGGTGATGAAATTGAACATTTTATAGAGGCATAATTAATGACTGAGACATAAAATAAAAGATTGATAGTTATCCTGGTGTCGCTTTTCACACTAAAACCTGACATTTCACTCGCAATATCAGAATACATCTTGAATGGAGCAAGAAATGAAATTGCAACGTATTCAGCAAAACTGTAACTTTGTCTACAAAAGAAACGAATATATCTACTATAGCCTACGAAAGAAAATAATCAAAGGACTAATAAATATAACAAAACAACGCTCGAATTTTCTTGAATTCTCATCTAACATAATCACTGTGTTTCAAAACAAAGAATTCGAAAATCATTCGAGTGTCTCATCTCAAACAATTAAATACACTTATTAAATATTCAGTGGTCGCACCATATAATCGTCGCGTCTCTGTGGTCATTAAAAATACACCACTGCAACTCATTAAAATATTTTCAAATGACGGGGATACTCTCACCACTAACTCTCAAGAGACGTTAATTTAAAATCGATTCGGTAATTATGCCTAATTACAAGCTATGGAAACAATGTAAACAAAAAATTTTACATTTTTGTATTATAATTGTATATATACCTCATATTATGCCTGCAGCGATGGCAGCAATCATTGCAAAGAGTGTTTCTTAACTGCATCTCTTGTGCAGTCGAGTTTTAGATTATCTTTTTTTCACCAGTTTCCATGCAGAAATGAATATTGGTCCCGGCGCACATTTGGATATGTTGCGGAAAGTGCGATTTTGGTCGCATTTTGTGATCGGGTGGTGTCTTGAAAAGATCCATAATTTTGAAACATGTACTCAAGTTATAGAAGAATTAACCTATAAATAAATGTTTACACCGGAATTGAAACCATTCACTTGGTCTGCTACATGATAACAAGAGACTATAATGCAATAAGACATGAGACTGGTATTAGACGTGTGCTGTGTGTTATGGCTAAAATCACCTCTCAAAAAGATATAGCCAACGATTTTAAAGAAGTTCAAGATTTACAATAAAAAAATCTCTATAAAAATTGAATATCAGCCTATACAATATTTACCACCCAACACTTCAACGAAATGGTTTAAGTCATACCTGCCAAGTGGAGCAGACGACAAAGCCAATATAAGAGGAGGAAGAAGAAGATTTTAAATAGAGAGGGTAGAGAGATTTTCAAGAAGAAGAAGTCTGCTGACACGTGTGCGTGTAACGTTTTGACTACGAAAAACCAATAAGCACCCAAGATATCAACTGGTGATATTGAATCGACAAGGGATCTTTCAAATCGAAGTTATGAATGATTTTTGTTCGAAATGAGTTCATTTTTATTTTTGTTTGAAAGTAGCTTCCAATCAACATTGTTAATGCCGAACTCGGTGCCGAATGAAATGAATAACTTTATAATCTTATAATTCGTCAATTTTTCCAGAAGATTGATGAATTTGTCGTTTTCTTGTGCTTCGTCACTCAACTTAGTTCATAATATCAGAGTGTTGGAATGAATAAAACTTTCATGGCACAGATGAGCTTGAGGTGGCTTTTACTTTCAGAAAATTCTAAAAGTATGGGTCCTGGAGCAATGAGGAACGATAAAAAATTTCAAGAATTTTGAGAATAAGGCCGATCTTCTTGATTAATCAATTGATCGCTAGCTAAAATACTTCATTGTTTCATTAAATTCATCGAAACTTACAAAATGAACTACAAAGTGAAGTCACCGGTCTCAAACTCATGAGATTTGACAAAAAATGAAGGAAGACTGATTTTTTTTTGATCTCATAGATAGCCTACCACAGATGGTTCTCCATCATACGGTCAAATACATATGTCAAAGCTCGCAAAAAAGTTAACAAAAAATATCAGCATAATATGTAAAATTATTTCTCGAAAAGTTAGACAAGGGTCTCTCATCCAAAAATATCCGTGCAATCGCATCACTACACTGATAATTGAATCAGATTTTTTCAGCTCGTCACTTTTTTTGAGAATCCTGATTTTGCCTTTTTCCCATCCTTTTTGCACGAGGTAAACACATTCTGGATGTCAGAAGTACGTTTCTCGATCTCCCAAGCTCACGGTAGTGAATCAGGAAACGCTGGAAATTTATGGTGATCACAATGAACAATTCTGCAAAGATTCGAATTTGTAATTTTACCAAGGTCTGTTATCTAAAACTTACATGCATTCCTATCGAAGGCAAGGATATTATTGTACGTCAGAATCATTCATCTAGTTAAAATCTTGCGGTTTTCACCAATATAGACCCAAACTTAATACTCAGAATGAAAAATTAAACTATCAGTTTTCCGATCATTTAAGTACCGTTGTTTTCCCCAATTCATGATTAAATCGATGATAAAAACCCAAAAATAATTTCAAACCAAGGTGACTCAAATTGCAACGACACAAATCTACAAGCGACTTCATATCGTAAAATTTTCAACAATTCTATTGTTACTTTGTCAATAAAAGTTGAAAAATTCCCATCACTTTCCACCATACTATTCCAAACATACAAAGCATCTCTTTACCATTGCAACACACTATAACAGATTTACATTCATTTTTACCAATAAATGAAAGAAAAAAAAAACGGCACGAGGTTTACTCATTTTCGCAACCTCTTTTCCAAAGCTCATGTTGTTGTACCTGTCTACATACGTATAGACATACTCAATTCATCCAACAAATAGACAACATGCAAAAGCGTGAAAAGGAGATATATATATACAAAATTCGCATCATCATCGATATTCATCTCGCTCCCATCATCCAACATATACAAAAAGAATGCGCACCAAATCATCGCCTTGTTTTCTCGCGCAATACCCATGCAATATTCCCTCTATATATGTGTTTATTTCGTTATCCAGAACACTCGAGAAATAAGTGCATCGCGTATTTAGTACATGTAACAAGGCCCAAATTACGTAATATACACACTCTTGATTACACGAATTTTCATGCACACACAAGAATGCATGGGAGCTTTAAAAATCTTTTCCCTTCCGAATTCTTCTTTTTCTATTGAAGATGCGTACATACTGTAGTTGCGTATTACAATTTTGCAAGACTACTGTTTTTAACGAAATGTGTAACGCTGGCAACAATAGAAAAAAATTTTCACGTGAAAAACCAATCGACATCTTCATTATCACAATTATTTTATTACACTTCGAACTTGCATGTTACACACTATTTCTTGAGTGTGTGTGTGTGTGTAAATGTGAATCTCACTTTCTTCAAAAGCTGACATTTTAAATATGCTATAATATTTCTGCTAGTATAAGAGAAAGAGAGGTGCTGGGATTATTAAAACACGTTTGAAAACCCGGAAAAACAGTTAATGCAATAGGCAATGATGATAATGATGATGATGATCACTATACGGTGACGGTGACGGCGCGGCAGTAATAATCAAATCGACGGCCACAAACTTTGGACTGGTGAACGACACACGAAGAAGATACCTACTCATTCTATTAAGAGTTTGTCCATAGTGATTTTGTTAATTGACGCCTATGAGAAGTTTCTCCGCGAGCTATTGTGTTGGAAGAATACGTGAGGCGTTGAAATTATGTTCAGTATTATACGCGTGCTCTGGTATCGATGACACGTAATTATAAAGATGAACAATTTTTGAGATAGGTAATTATGAGAAAGTTGCACAGTGTTTTTTAGAATTTTGCCAAGCTTCCGGGTAAAGAGAATGAGAAAAAGGTGTTGAAATGTTTTCTGCAGATTGTAGATTTTTGACGACGTGATTTTCTTCAGAAGAATATGATAGTATATTACGAAACAACTTTGATTCTTTACGCACTGACAGAAATTTTTACACACACGAGGGTAACAACAGTGCGTAAAGTGTTACTCGAGTGGGTAAGGTATCGAAGTTGTTTCGTACGATATTTTTCGCAATTTTCCGATGTTTGGGTGCTTACAAAATTGCGAAAGATAACATTCACGCCTCGCACATGGGGTTCCCCGCTTCCGAGCGATCATTTCAACCCTCGCCTCCGGCTCTGGACGGAAACCGATCGCTCAGAAACGAACTACGAGCTTATGAACTCGGTGCGAGGTATACTATTTTGCAATTCGGTAAGCGTAAAGTTTTGCCTTACGCACCGAAAAAATGGTCTTTACGCACTAACTTCACGCACATTATTGCAAAATAGTGTATTTCGCACCGAGTCTATGAGGTTGTAGCTTGCGAAAGAATCGCTTGGAAGCGGGGAACTTCATAAACGAGGCGCGGAAGTTATTTTTCGCAATTTTGCAGGCTCCTAAACATTGGAAAATGCGAAAAAGATCATTTCAGGATGTGCAGGTTTAAATGAGGGACTCGAAAGAAACGATTTTTATTTCAAGTTTGACTTACAATTAGTTTCGTCATTGTCTCAATCATTCTTTTTATTCCGTGATATGAATAAGATTTCGAAACTTTTTCATTCTTATGTAAAATGGTCGAATTTGCTTCCGAATGATTTTTTCCTCATTTCTAATTAATCTATTATTTTATTGTCATATTGACATATTGGTATATACCCAGCAGTTTTGAATCAATTATCATTGTATGAGAGTTCAAGAATCCCATAGCCAATGATAAATTCTGAGATGAAACCGAGAACCTTAAATTCTTTGCTTTTTCTACCCTCAAAATTGTTCCTATCCCACGCTGCAATGGAAAGTTGGGGAAGCCAAAATTTGACCAATATGGAAAATTCCTACTCGATCAATTCTTAAGTACTCTTACGGTCATTTTTCCGACAGAATTGAAATCATCCGTCGATGAAATTTGGAATACAGTCAATGTTTTGATTTTTTCATTAGAAATGATTCGTGAAAGTTCGTCTTTTTCACGTTTTTTTTTTTTTTGCTTTTTTCAGTCTTTTTGATGGGTTTTCTCGTAATAAATCGGAAGGGATGAGTTCCATTGTGAAATGCGTAGAACAATTATAAAGGGATTTTGAGAGATCTTCAGAGAGATGCACATTTATTGAGAAACTGGATCCATCGAAGGTAGTGGAAGAAAGTTGAAAGAAAAGTGCGAGGAGTTTATATTATAAATATTTGCGAAAAAGGAATTCATAATGGTTTTCTTTCATCGGAGAATCTCTCAGTGGATCTTCCTCGTTTTTGTAGAACTGAGAGCACAGGATCTCGAATGACACTACTTCAAATTCCATCGGTGGATGGTTTCGATTTTTTCGGGAAATTGACCGTTCGGGTATTTAAAAAATTGACCGCGGAAGCATTTTTCATATGGGTCAACCTTCGACTTTCCCGAATTTTCAACGCAGCGTGATTCATCTAAGCCGGTGATGCATATTATAATATTTGAATAATTTCTATACATATCAAAAAAGAACTTTTGAACACCCGACAAAAATAAGTCAAAAAAAAAATACCTCATACAATCCAAAAAAAATACCTCATACGAAGGGACTGAAACACTGCGATTGACGATCCCATCCTCGAAACCGCACAAAAAACTCATCTAACTCAAAAGTCATGAAGTGTGAAAAATGGGGCATGAGCAAACGTGGTTGTAAAACGTGTCCTTTTCATACTATTTCATGCGTCTGAAGGACTTTGAGATGCTGTAAAAACCGTGCAAAAATATAAGAACCGCATCGTTTCGATTGTGTGGCCTCGCCATCGACTTTCACTTTTACAAAACTGACCTTCGGTTGACGGAGGGTCCTGATCATCATCATGCCCATAGGTATGGATGCCCTTGCCACGGATCCACTATTCACGGCAATATTTTGTTCGTTTTAAGATCGATAAAAAATAACACGAGATGCTCTCGATCGTGATCCTTTACACGACAGCTTTTGTAAAAACTACATTGGTTTCGGGCGAAAATTATTTTTTTCGACAGTTTTTCCCACTCTTAATCTCATAATTTCATGAGCCAGGCATCATTCCCAATCTAATTCATAATCTCATTTAATTTGATTGGTAGTGATTCAAAATCGATAGAATCTTGGTGCTCGGCTTTAACCCTCAACTACTATTGTGATATAAATGTATTTTTGAAAATCTTGAATTATTTCGATGAGGTAGCAAGTTGGAAATTCTATTTTTGTGATATCCTAGGCTCAGAACTATAGAAATTAAATTCATCTTTCGTTTTTCAATTAAGGACTAAATTATCTTCAATATTTGCAATATGGAATCCATGTAATCAGACCTAATTCGGTATCATGTAAGATGGACCACAAGGGTGAATGAAAAATCAGATTCTCCTCTGAAATACCGCGATTCTTATCACAACAAGAGGATACATAAAAATTCCTATCCCCGGTAACATAAAAATTTATGACAAGCATGGGAAAGATCATTTCGTAACGCTATATATCTTCTTCTCTCGTGCATGTCCATTTCAAGGTAACGTAATTTTTATGAAGACTTTACTATACAAGGTCCATACAATTTCGAGCCCTGAATTATTATGTATGCATGTATAAAAACTCGTGACATCGTGCGAGTAGTTCAAAAATATAATGATTCCAAGGATCGAGAGAACAATGTTTTACCTAATTATAGGGCTGGTAAAACTCATTCAACAATCCTTTCTTTACAATGCAGATGACAAAGTCGCGTCTCACTTTCTTGACTCGATAATTCCGACAAAAGAATATCCAGAATGGAGCAAAAATTTGATTTCCAAGTGTATGAAAACAGTTCAATCAATATTTCAAAAATAAATTGTATTTTTTATTGAATATTTTCAAATTGAATACTTTTAATGGTTGCAAAATTATCGAATTCATCCTCAAATGACAAGAAAGCAAAAAAAATCTACTAGCGATCGGTTTGAATAAATTTATGATCATATTTGATCTCCAATCTCCGATTCGTCATTGAAAAGTGAATGGGACAACATAAATTTTATCGCTGTTTCCAAGTCTTTGCCACTTTGGAAATATTTTCAACGTATCCGTCGCGACACTTTTACATATAAAGTTAAAGAATGTAAAGCCGACTAAACTGACATTAAAACGTTCTAATGAACATTACAGCTCTGAAATGTTCATATTGCAAAATCAACGAGTTTCCTATAGTAAGTACAGTATACTTGATGGCGAGGAAATTATATAGAGAGCGGCTCGTATAAAACTAAAATCAACGCACTCATACACGTAAAAGTATAGTTTATATTTGAATCACCGTATTATATACTTACTTTTCGTAATCATGGAATTTCAGGGACAATGCCATTGCCATCATAAATATACTTAGCAAAGAAAACTGAGTATAGAAGAGTGAAAGTTTATGGTCATTTCAATTTCATCAAGCGCTTCTCATTTTTCCACTTATTATTTTCATACTTAATTTTTCAAACGCTCTCATTTTCTTTCACTTTTTTTAAAACACTTGTTTCAATAAATTACACTTCCTGTACGTTAAATATTACTTGAACTGCATTACTGTACGTTATCCGGTATCCGAGCTGTTCAAAAAAGATAATTTCAATTAGTGAGATTCAATAAAAAACGTATAATGAGGCTCAATGACCAAAGACAATACTGAGATTTAAATTTGAATAATTCATTAGTTTTGGAAGTATGTAATTCGAGTTCGAAGTAATGGAGTCAAATGAAATTTCAGACATTGAAAATGAGATAAGATATTTCGTGTATATAATTTTAGAGGTATTTCGAACACCTTTCACAACGAGAATGTAATTATTATATCGAGACACGGTGTGCGAGATAGACAGTTTCGGAGTAAGGACAGTGTTCCGAACTTGCCTCCATTAAGCCATTTTCTTGATAACTGTGTCCCAGGTCAATATTTTTCAACGTATCTCAGCTCATTTTGAAGCTTGTCTCAAGACCTTCAAAATAAGTTAGTGTACATTCAAATTGGACCAACTGGAGCCAAACTGTTTCAATTCTCCCAAAAGGTGATTTTTGAGAGTTTACAAAAGTGTGTACCCAACTTGCCACCATCATTTGAAACAACGCAAATCGGCGATAAAGTGCATAAAATCGCATTAATCCGTTTTTATCACCGTGCAGCGATATTTGGAGTTTTTAGCTGGCCCAAGACAGTGTTTTCGACCTATTTCGACGTGATAAACACGTTCTGAGTGGTAAAAAAAGCAATACGGCCTT
The DNA here is from genome assembly GCA_029851415.1 of Eretmocerus hayati. Lineage (NCBI taxonomy): Eukaryota > Metazoa > Arthropoda > Insecta > Hymenoptera > Aphelinidae > Eretmocerus > Eretmocerus hayati. Next base: position 110,625,089 of record CM056744.1, read on the forward strand.
TCTGAGATAACCATATAGGGATATGTTGGATACACTTCGATGTCGGCTTTCTTGTTTCTCAAATCATCTCCATGTTTTGTACATAAAATCGCTCCAAATCAGAGTTTCGCAACTCTGAAGGGCGGATTTTGAAGGTCTCGAGACTAGGAATTGAATGCACTAAGGTAAACTGTGATTGGTCGAATGGAAATAATTTTGCACCGGTTTTAGTGAACGTGATTTCCTCAGTGATTTCTTAGCCGTGCAAACACGAAAAATGAAAAAATCACTTTAAATTTTCTGGCAAATGCAGAAATGATTCGGAGTCGATCCAAACCACTTATTTTTTCATATTTCAACATCACAAACGTAAAAAAATATGCGGGAGGTCAACGAGTGCCCATTTCTGAGATCGGCATATGTGGGCAAGTTGGGTACAGAGGCAAGTTAAGTACACTTACGTTAGTTTCGAAATTCAAATGCGACAAATTCTGATTCTCAACTTTAGCAAAAATCACCTATCCGTTTGACTACAGGCACATATACGTAAGTGAACCTATTGTTTGATACGATTAGATATACCTCGATTGTTTCAACATTTTTCCAGTCAATTTAGATTCCCAAATTTCAATGCAACCACATCACTAAAAATATTGAATAAGTTTTCCAAGCATCAATTCAAAGTTCAAGTACGACTAGATCGAATGACGAAACGAATATATCGCCAAGATCCAACCGACTATATACAAACAAAATCATCCTGCAGACGTAAAAGAAAAAAGAAGAAGGAAGGATTAGATAATTCCCACGAAATGTAACAAAGTTTATCCGACTCAATACATCATCTCATTATTTTTCTTGCAGAACGATGCAGAGTCTGTCAAGGGAGATAGCCTGTTTTGCGATTTTCTCAATTTCGATCGTAACATCAGCAATAGTACCACCACCTTGGGCTGATCCAGCGAGTAATCCTTGCGCTACACAACCACGAGGATGGCAATTGTTATATTGGCCTCCCGATGGAAAATGTTACAAAATTTTTCAGGCGAGTATTTATTTTTCTTTCACTATTATCTGATATAATTTTTAGCTAAAGAATTAAATAATAAGTATGGATATGCAGATTTAGCGAAACATGTTGTGTAAAGTTTGTGAAAAAAATATTGATGTATTATTGTGTGAAAATGTAGTTACCGTTGGTGAACATAATTTTTCTTGGCATTGTGTGTTTCTTGTGAGTGGGTGTGTATCCTGGAATGAGAAAGCTGGTTTTGTTGCACGAGGTGAGAATATTATGGAGGTAAGAATATAAGGTGACCAGATGGGAAGCTGACACAATGGCTGAATTATGCGGATAGAAATTTTGGAATTGCCAGCAGACAGGAACGATAAGTTATAGTTTTAAATGATTGCGATGAATAAACTTGAAAAGTTGGAACACTGGATTTCGAGCATTACTTGCAAAACTCGAATGAAGATGAAACATGAAACTCTACGATACGAGTAAGAACCAATCATTTCTGAAATCGAAACAAGAATACTTCACTTAATTCATGCTGACATTGTTTTATCCGATTTGTGAAAATTTTAAGCATAATATTTACTCAAAACTCAACTATCTAAGAACCAGTATGAATGTTGTCCAAACAGCGGAAATTCCTGAAATTTCCTGAAAAATTCCTAAACAAAGTCAGTTTTGGAGGTCAGACCTATGAGTACATTTATAATTTTTAAAAAAATCATGTGAAAGGTTGCAAATTTCACTCTCAAAGTGATTCTATTATACAACAACTAGATCTCGAATAATCCATTGGAGCTCCATTTGAGTAAATATTCAGAAAAATGGTCATCTTCATTTTTGTCGATGATGAATTTTGGATACTTCATTTATTTATTTTTTAAAAACGATAAGATTCGAAAATTCTGGGAGGGTCACATCTGCAAGAGAACGTCAAAATATGAATTAATATCCAAGTCCCGAGTAGGGGAATTTCAGCATCTTAGACGTAAATGAAATTTTGCATGTGCCAAAAGTCTACTTCGTAATTGATTGAAGGATATATTAAACATTTTTTGAGTTTAGTGAATCGTCCATTCTGAATGGACGATTTACATGATGCATGATTGAAAAACAGATTATTCAAGTTTATCCCGTTGTTTTATACCGGACAAAAAAATGATAACAAAAATAATACAGTTTTTCATTTACTCATTTCTATTTTTAATCAAGAATCATTTTTAACGACAAAAATTAGCAATTCCCACATTCATTATTTGTATGAATTTAATTAGAAATCACGCGACCTTATGAAATTTTCTTCCATGGATTAGCGATATTGACCTAAACGACGATCTATAATTATTACAGATCGGAGCTCCATGCCCAGAGACAATGGAACTAGGCCCGTCTGCTGTTGGAAGTGAGTTTACAGCAGAATGCCGATGCCCACCTGGTACAGCTCAATCTTCTCGTGACGCAAAATGTTATCCCTTATTTACGAGAGCTTCGTGTCCAGAAGGAGAATATTTTGCACCCGTGCCCGATGCTCAATCAAAGAGGTAAAATCCTGACAGGATTACAGACACTCAAACTCATCTAACCATGTAAAACCGGCCTTGAATAAGACTCATTTCATTCATCCAAATACGTTCAACCTTGAAATAATTCAACACACGCTCACATTCCGATACTAATTTTGATTTTAAGTGGAGCTACTTGAATAGATTTCATTTTCAAGGTTTCCAAGTCAAGTACCTCAACAAGAATCTCCATAATCATATAACGCATATCTAGAGCAACGCCGCCCACATCATCCTCAATCATTTTAGCTCCCAATCCTTTTTTCACGCACTCAGAATCAACACAAGTAACGTCACATCCTCCGCGACAATCCAAAAACTACTATTTTATTCAAACCATCCTTTTCATTTATTAAAAAAATCATAAGAAAATTCATCATCCATCATACGTAATTTCCAAATATTTTTTGTCTCTTAAAAGCTCAAAAAAGCAGAGATGGGGAAAATGTCGAGAGCCAGAGCCTTGCCCTGAAGAAGACGAACTATTCTGGCCACGTGAAAATAAATGCTATAAGCGTCGAAGTAAAGGACCATGTCCCAAAGGTGAACTTCTCGTGATAGGCGAAGATGGACTGTCAAAGTGTTCTTGTTCGGCTGAAGGTGAACTTGGCAAATATTATTCGCAATCCGGTTGCTACGAGCATTTTACAAAAGGTCCTTGTCTCGAACCGGGTCATCTATTTTTGCCGAATCGTAGCTGTGCTTGCAACGAGGATATGCCACATTATTATCCTGATACAAAAATGTGCTACCAAATTGGTAAGATATCGTTTCTTTGATGCCGATATATATCATAAATTCATTCAGTTATGGAAAGACCATTAGCTTCAAGTCGGAAGTACTTCTAAGTAGTGAAAACAGATGCATGTATGAACCGGGATGTTTACGATTTTTATGAGTCTCACTATGAAAAAATGATCTCTAACACTTAGGACCACAGTGCAATGAAAGTGGATCAACTTTTGAAGTAAAAAAGAGAGCTGGGGTTTCAATTTTATTTTTCTTTCTTTTTTAAAATAAAATTAGATTGTTGTGCAAAGTTTTTCTAATCTCGAATTCAAAAAACCTGAATAAGGTGAGAGTGGAAGTATCAATTAATGATGTAACCCGTGACAGCGCACGCAACTTTCATTCAACATTTGTACTGAGAGTATTAAGATAGCCTGCGCAATGTCACAAACCACACGCGTTTCTTTGATGGTACTCGTAATAAATCGTAAAGAACACTTATTTGTTCCTTTGCGCTTAGTCTGGCTTTAAAAATAAGTAGTATCACCGCAGAAGATTGAGAATTACTTCCTACCCTGCAAGCTTTACTGTGCGCAATACAGAAGTCCACTATTCGTCTATTAGGCTCTTAAATGAAGATCAGAATCGATAAACACGAATTAGAATTTTTGCAAAAAGGAATGTCAGAAGTGAAATATCTCAATCAAGCTAATTGTTATCATAAACGTATAATTAAGAACTTTTTGAAAAGTTAATGAGGTTGAATAAAGTAGGTTCTTTTTATATCCGGTATGACGGCGGTTTATACCTTTCTCAATTCAAATTTCATCCTTGATATTTCGAAACCAATCAAAGTAAACTGAGCAGTAATCTAGGGCGAGATAAAATTTACCTTTAATGAATTACTTAGCTTTTAGGTCAATGAACTTAACACTTCACAATAGTTCACTTCGTAATCAAACGAATCACAACGAGAACGAGGGATAAAACTTAAAAAAATATAACGATAATCTCAAAAACATAAGAGCATTTCATCACTTTTGTTTCAGGTGGCCAAGGTCCCTGTCCACTAGGACATCATTTCGTACTCCAAGATTCAAACACTACCTCGAGGACACCAATAACCAGAGCTTCCTGCCACTGTAGACCAAAAAATGTTCTCCATTCTTCAGGCTTCTGCTACCGACCTTATACTCAAGGTCCCTGCTCAACTGGTTTCATGCTTTCAGAATCAGCAACATGCGAATTAATTCCTTGCAAACGAGGTCATCTGTACTTCCCTCAAGAAGGCACTTGCTATCGGCTTGGTCACCAGGGACCCTGTGATTCTGGCCAGGTTGTCGTTTACGATTACAGTGCAAGCTTAAAGCTCGACGGAGTCACTTATAACGGAGTTTGCGGTTTCAAAAGTTCTCCAAAGACCAGCAACACCTTACATCAATTTGATTTGAAAAACTCGACAAAACTTGAGAAACCAGTACTCGATAGATGTGAAGATAAAAGAGGATGGGTTCGACTTGGTGATACGTGTCACAGACTTTATACTCAAGGTCCTTGTCTTCAGGGTGAATGGCTTGTTGCTCAGAGACAGCCAAGACATTCTAAATGGCTCAACGACGATGACGAAGATGACGAAAAATTGCCCAGAGCGAGATGCGAATGTAGACCAGGATATTTAAGATCTTCTGGTGGAAGTAGTGAATTGGAGAGTAACGTTTTAGCTCAAGGTTCAATAAGGCCCAGATGTCTTCCTCCAGCTGTTGGTTTGGCAAAGTACCTCAACGAGATGCTTAGGACGACTCCAAAAACTACACGTTAAAAATTATTGAAAGACATTTCATACATAGTAATGATATTCTTGTGTATTATCTGATTATTATCTTTGTGTGTACACAATACCATACGAGTGGACGATATTTCGAATTCGTGTGGCAATAATATATGCGTGCCATTGTTTCATCTATTGCAGACATGAACAGACAGTCGTTACGCTTGCGTGAATTTTCGTTACGAGTGACGAAATTTTGTGTCTGTTATAACGAGTGCTTAGAGTGTAATATTATATATACTTACTGTGGATTGTGCGTGAAAACAAGTGGGCGGAATTAGTGCAGCGGATGAAGTAATTTCTCAGAGTGTCGCGATATATTCCATAAAGTGCCAGTCACCGCAATCTCGCAATTCACACTCGAGCAACCAGTGCAGCTGGGATGTAAATACATATACATATACGCTTTGGTATAATTTTTCTGAGACGTTGGTTTTTTTCTTGAGAGGAGCTATGATGAATTCCTCCCTCGACAAAGACTGCTTCTTTATCGACTTATTTTGTACATTTTACACGAATACACGATTTACGTTATATTAATGATTGTTAATTTTTTTTTTTTTTTGGTGACCAATGGGGCGGATTTTTTTCATTAGGATTGATATATTATGATGGATGGAGACTTACTGCTTGGTGTGCGACAGGTCTCGAACTTGTTGCTCCATATCTGTCATCTGCTGCTCCTTGAAGACTATTTCTCTTTCTAGAGCTGCAATTTTTTCTGTTTTCTCGTCCAGGTCCATCTGTCGAGATTCAAAATTTACAATAAAGTTTTGCTCGTCAATTTAAAATGACAAGATATTCCGATAATCAACGAATCGGAGAATTTATGATAAGTATGAGATTTTACCAGTAGTTGATCTTTTTCACGATCGATTTGTGCCACCTTGGATCGATAATTAGATATTTCCTGTCGAAGCTCCTTTACTTGGTTGTCAAGCTGCATCTGTTGTCGCTGAAGATTTTTGTTACGATCAAGCGCTGCGCTCAATTCGTTTTCGGTATGACTAAGCTGACCCTGAACGTCGCTCAGAGCTTGGTCGGTTTGGTCCTGTAGAGCCCTGTAATCAACAGAGGTATAAATGAATGTTTCAAAATCGAGCTAGAATTCTAACGACGTGAGATCGTTCGTGGAATTCGTTCTTTTTACATAAAACAAAAATCTCACTGGTAGACGAGTATTTTGATATTATGAAGTATACCATCGATTGAAAGAGGAAAATTGAAGAAGAACGAACAAATTGATTGTTGAAATGTAAGATCGTGGATTGTGTAAGAAAATTTTACACGAGTTATTGGCTTTACTAGGATTTTCCAATATTTTCATGCAATACTTTAAATTGAGAAGATAGACCATTTGGCGAATTCTGACATTAGCCATCAGTTTTACCAGCTCAACTTTACTTGTAAATGTATAGCTCCTTTCATACAAAGTCAACCCAAATAACAATAAAAAAGCATGGCCAATCTTTGCAATCTTACCTCAATTGGAAATATTGTGTGCGCTGTTCGGTAAGTTCGAGTTTGGTCCTCTGAAGTTCGTCTTTGAGATCATCAAGCTGCTGATCGAGTCCATCAAGAGCCGCTTTTCTGCCACCCTGCACAATCAAAAGTTGCCTTCTTTCGCTGCTCGTGTGCGCCAGTCTCGACTCAGATTCAGCTAAACTTTCGCGAAGTCGACATTGCTCGGATACGTGTGCTTCCGTAGCCAGCTATTAGATTCGCTTACATGCAGGATAGATTGATCCCAACGAGATATAGGTAGGTAGGTAGGTAGAAGACACCCCCACAGAAGTCATTTTTTTAAATGACAGACAGCACAGACAGCACGAGCACCGACAGATGCAGATACAGATGCGAAATTAAAAATTTTATTTCTCTAATTTATGAAAATACAGTATTCCCAAAGCTCTACAGAAAATTCTCGACAAGAAATTTCTACTGAGATAGAAGTGGCACAGAAAAGATTTTGTGCATGCAAGAAATATTCACGATTGCGAGAGAGAAATCTAATTCTATATCATGGACTAGCATTGATCAAGTAACTGGCAAGTTCATCTGTTAAGGAAATCTCATAATTGTAAGTATGCAGAAGATGAAAAGTAGAAAATTTGACGTCTAAAGATGTTTACAGTGAAGTGCGATCGAGTTAAAATCCAATGTATCGTATACTGTGAGTGATACAAAAAAGCGTGCTGGAATTTAAACTTCATGGTTGTTAGAAAGAAGATACATCATTTCAGATAATTTATCAAAAACGGACTTCACTGTATAATAAAGATTAAAAAATCAGAGAAACGCGTCATGTTTCTATTGTAGAATATATTCATGCATAATGAAACCAACAATTAATTTAACATAAAAGATCAAGAACTTGAGTCTTCAAATAATGTCTTTCAATATCACCTTCAATCTCTCACGAAGCGCATCCCTCTCTTCCATTAATCTTTCGACGTCTGCTCTGGAGGCATCTCTCTCATGTATAAGCCGCTCAATCTAGAAAGTTCAAGAGTACATTTTAATTGTTGTACACTTACTTTATTGAGATCTTGCGGTACGTAAAATATCACATTCTGTTCAATTTGTGCTTACCCGATCACTAGCTTCTGAGTTTTTATGTGACGAGGTAAGTCTACAGTTGCACGATGAACTCATTCTCTGATTATTTTGATTAGAATGCGACTGATTCTCGAGATTATACTTCTCCTGGAATAGCTCCTTCTTCTCACGCAAAAGTTTTGATATTGCATTTTCCTTCTCGCTCATTTGGGCCCGCAGTTCACAAATTTGCGACCACAAATCTTCCTGCGTGATTTGAAAGAAAACATTTCGTTGGGAATTAATAAACTAATAGCAAGTTCCCGATGGACCGAATGGACTTGATAAAAAGATAGATCATCAAGTTAGTATACTAACTTTTCCACTGTCTCTCTTGGATTGATCCCTCAACGAGTCATACTCCGATTTGTAGTGATCCCGTTCAGATTCAAGCCTCTCTATTGTATTCTGCAACTAAAATTATAGATAGTTCAGAATTTTTCTAAATTATCAGGACGAAAGGCAATCATAGATACATACCGAATCAATTATGACATTCTTTTCTTTCAAGAGTCTTTCGGTATTGCACTGAGTATATTCGTCCACGGGCTTGTCGTTGGATGTCTTATCTCGGGGCGATTTATTTGAATTTGCTATATTCCTCTGATCTTGGTATCCAGAATTTCTGATTGGATTTTTTGATGCTTGCATAACAAATGAGAATAATTTTAGTATATGCGTCCAAAAAATGTACATGTCACATCAAACGTGATAAAAGCATTTCAACTTATATGTTGTAAAAAAAACGTGGCAACTAGATCTAGAACATTACGATTCCGTATTATTTCCAAAAAAATATACCAGGAACGCAGGAGCTTCTGGTCAACTTTTGCTGTGCATTGCTTTTCGTTTTATCTTCTTTTTCTTTAGACTTCCGCGAAATGGAATTATTATCCTGTTTTTGAGTTGGTGATTTTGCTAAATTTTTCTTCGCATTAATTTGATTTCGATTTTGATTTTGATTTTGATTTTTTTCATTCTGCTCTAATTCGTCAATCCTTTTCTTCTGCGATTCGTTCTCTTCACGGAAACGTCTCATCTCGTCGGTCAATTTCGATTCTACAACGGTCATGCAAAACAGTTACGCATGCATTTATCTACTCAAACAATCTTGAACATACCCATCAAAGTTAAGTTGTTGATTCTGTCCGTCATTTGCTTCTTTTCTTCAAGAGTTGTCTCTAGAGTTCGTTGCACACTTGATTTTTCCAATCTACAAGCCTCCAAATCGGCCCTCAGCTCTTGAGCTTCACGACGCTGGACTGTTAATTCACTTTCAAGCACATGTACTTGAGTCATTACATCCTCCAATTTCTCCTAAAAATGAAATCGTCAAATTTACCAATTGTTAAACAGACTGATTTATAATGGGAATCAAACCTATTGGCTCATCCAATCATCAATGATTTTCATGGATAAATTGACATTTGAACAGGATATCACTAGACTGACATTGTCACCCCAACACTGACAATCTACAATCTAGCAATATAGTTTCATGGGTAAACACCATAATTACCTGGAGCCTACAAACTCTTCTATTATTCTCCTTAACAGTAGAGTTGCAATCAGCCTCCACTCTCAGGGCCATACGGTCAACATTTTTCAACTCGTTCTCAAGTTCTTCATTACGTTCTGCTAACTTCATAGCTTGCGTCATAGCATCATGCTGTTTATTTAGAGCTTCTTTCAATTCTAGTTCCAATTTCAGTTTAGCTTGCTGTAAACTATGCAAGTCTTCATATCCATTCATATTTTCATGCCTCGAACAGTAATGATCTTTAATCACAGACACGCATGGCCTACCACCCTCTAACATTCTCCTTAATCTTGACATCTCTTTGTCTTTCAAATTGAGCTGTAATAAATTATTTGTGTTGTTACTGACGGAAATGACCAAATATCTTGAAGCAGACTCAATATTTCACTGGTCAATTTCGTGTAAGAATTTTACATACCTGTGATTTCAAAGATTCAATATTTTCATTGCTGAGACATAAATCTTCCTTTAGATGATCAACTTCTCTGATCAAATCACTGATCCTCTGTTCTGATTTGCTGACAAAACCATTATCGTGTAGCTCAACTTTCCTAGGATCAAAACTTGTGCTTGATGAGATTGTAGTTGTTGGAAGAGGCTCTGCTTCCGATACTGATCTCCTTAAAGGATAACTGGAGCATCTTTTGTTTGCTAATTGTAATGAAATAATTACTTTAGACATTTCAATTGATACAAAATGTACAGAAATGGTAGAAATTGTTATTGGAAGATAAGTACAGTTTTAGGAGCATAACAAGTATTTGTTTACCTTTGTTGACATTGTTTGAGATTGACTTGGAACATTTTCCTATTGAACCACTGGTTTTCTTTGATTTCTCTGAAGATTCTTTCTCCAGCAGCTTTAGCCTCTGTATACTTTTTGAATAGGATAATTGTAAACCGCTGAGTTCACTCTCTAATTTTCTAATACGCCTCTTGTAATCATTGCTCTGCTTTTGAATTGTCTCTTTAGCTTCTATCAATTCCAAGTGGAGCTGATTACATTCTTGAACCAATCTGGCATTGTCACATTTGTATGGTTCAACTGCTAATTGGAGTTCATCGCATGCCTGTTGGTTATAATTTATATTTTATTGTGTTGAAACATGAAATTATCCATGAATCCAACAAAAACAATAGAAAAGTGCAACAATGAAAGCAAGCAGAAAATGCCAATTCTCAGTATTAGGCATTACTGAATCCTCGTAAGAGACCAGAAATAATTTTCAACAGCTACATAAAAGTAAAAATGAATCAGAATTCAACAAACCTCCAAATTATCTTGGGCAATAGATTGAAAGTGCTTCAGGCTTTCTTTAGTTTGTGCAAGATCAACCAATAAAAGTTCTATCAAAGGTAATGAATCAAGAGAAAAAGCTTGTTTATATCCTATTGCATCAAGATTTTTTCTAACAGTTCGGTATCGTCCTGCGACATTGTAATTGCTATCTTCCTCATTCATGTTGACAATAAAAGGATCTCAACCATCTAATGTGAGAGCAATTGATCTTATTCAGAGATTATTGTGGATTCCAGAGGATCCATATTTTGTGAATATCCATACAGCACAGAGCAAACGTTACACTTGAGATGAAATAAGCAGAAAATCAATAAACATTCCCCAAAACCTCAAGGTTGTAAGATTAACAAGTACTTGTTCACTGTTTTGTGCGTTTAACATAACATAAAAAACATTCATTCAAAGCCTTTGAAGACAACATCTAGTTTGCATCAGTACATTATTACACGATCAAACCACACTATCTATCAAAAAACAGTATTTCAAGGTATTTACAACTTTGAATTATCGATGAAAATTCTACACATTCATCATTTGACGGAAAACTACGGAAAAATACGTAGTAATGTAAGGCACTTTGTTGTTTGTTATGATTTCCGTGAGATACTGACTGAAACTGACAGCCACCAAGAGCAGACGCTGCGCCGATATAGTCGCCGCCATCTTGAATGTGCATTTCAAATGTGCTGCCACTTTGACAAAACTCGCTTGTCGATGTTGTCGTGTTGTCAACCATGCACTTTTACGGTATTTGAAAGTGCAATCAGATCAGAAACTCATCAAGAAGGCACACGTATGCAAGTAATAAGAGGTGTAGATAAGAATCTGCTCTCATTTTCAGTAACTTTTTATTGAATAACTGGGAAAAGCTACAATTTCAATCAACTTATGATGGTGCTCGGTTTATATGAAAATGGAAAATGGATCACTATTAACTCAAACTCATTGAGAAAATTCAACATTCTTCACAAAATGTTTAGTCCAATGAATATATTTTGAATATACATATTCATGAGACTGAGTCTTACATCAACATGATCCTTGGGAAGTTTGATTTAATAAAAAGATGTAAAGGAAGTATAACATGGAAATTACTCCCACAGATTCAAATGGACTATGTCAAAAGTTGCAGTGGCTAGAGAGCATTACCCAAATTGATTATATACTTAATTGTGATATAAATTAAACGCAGGTACTATTCTTCCTAGCCACTTCCTAGCTGAACCTTATTACATCATCTTTGATGGAGCTTTAGAAAAAAGTTGTAGGCTTTTCAAATCAGTTACAAACTCATGTGTTTTCAACTTTTTACACATACTAGATCAAGAAATTTTCACCGAGATTTTTCAAACTGACAACTTCTTCAAAAGGAGAGTAGTAACAATCAAGATTTTTAATGAGTGATATTTAGAGAATTCCTTGAACGATGTCGTCATGCAGTTAGAGATTTGGACAATTTGACATTCTTTTCCAACAAATCGATGACATTTGAGTTTCCAATACATAGTTGGGATATTCACATATTTTTGAATTCACCAGTGCCATTTGCATTCAGCATCAGTATGTTGGGATTTTCCTTTTCAAATGCAGTAGCATCTCGGCCTCCTGGTCTCTCCTCTTGTCCCCATTCACCAAGAGTTCCATATAATCCATCAGGCAGCTTTTCCTCCTCTCGTTCTCGTTTCTGTGACATTTACTAGTATGTTGTAATGAAAAAGTAAGAAAGATGTCTCTAGACAGTTTATTCGTATACTACTCAAAGATAAACAGTGCAGAATGATGTGATAGAAATTCCACTAGTTGATTCAGAAATCAATGAATGATACATATGTAGATGAAATTCAAAAACATATCATATTTATTCAGATCAGATCTAAGCATTACACACTACTAAAGCTCACAGCTTTGTAACTAGATAGATATAAAATGAATGACAGTGTCTTGGCAGAGATGTCATAAAAAATAATATCCCTTTGAAAAAGTCATAATTATACCCGTAATTCTATCAGTTCTTTATGATGCTCAAATCAATTTTGATATTATTCATAGAATTTGAATAGACAAATGAGATGGTATCACTAACGATTTTTTAACTTAGATAAGCATGCAAGGATCAACAGGATGCGGTCAACCAGTACATCCACATCCTGGTTCTACTGATAAGAAATGCCAATGTGGTTTAACCACCTCCAATCCCAGAAATCCCAAGTAGATAGAAAATCTGAGAGAAATTGAACATTCCAAATATCAAAAAAAAAAAATTAAACACTAACCTGTTGATCCTCTTTAGCAAACTTTTCAAACATATTTGCATACAACTTCTTCTGCCTAGCTAAATCTTTTTTGATTAGATTATTGCAAATGATGATTTGATTTGCTGCAGCTTTATTATTTGGTTCAATTTCGATAACTTTCTGAAAATCAATGACAGCAAGTTCTGGAGATGCCAACTGCACATGAGCTTGACCTCGTCTGAATAAAGCTTTTTCATTATTAGGATCCAACTCCAGAGCCTTATCACATGCCTCTCTTGCCTCAAAGTATTGTTGGGTTTTCAGAAAACATAGAGCAAGGTTTAGATTAGCTGAGAGCAATAGTTTATCTCTGCAGACTTTTGCCACTTCTTCTTTGAAATCATAATCTGAGTTAGTAAACTCCACAACTTTCTTGTACATCTTAATAGCAAGATTTATTTGATCATTCTTGAAGTAAGTTGTTCCCTTTTCCTTGAACATTGCTCCCTGTTCTAGTTTCTGTTGTCCATCGAGAGACCAGACCTGAGGTGCTTTCTCCAAATTTTTCAACTCAACTGTGAACTCTAGGTCAGCATTTGGTGGAATCTTCAATTCTGGTTTTCCTTTGTCTCCATATGCATACTTGCTCTTCACAAAAATTTTAGAGATCTCGCCTTTTTTAAATTTTTCAAGAGCAATTTCTACTCCTTCAACAATTCCCTCAGCTTCTCCTTCTCCCAGGGGAAAGCTGACATCTCTATCTTCAAATGTGTTATCATTGTACTTGCCAGTGATGTGAACTAAAACAAAATCAATCATTGGTCAGCATAAGCTTGAGATAAAAATTAACGGTGGTGAATTTGATATCATACTTTCTACTAATCCTCCATCACTGGGTGTCAAGTATCCTTCTCCAGCTTTGATCTGCTGCCTTGAAATTCCTTTGTCTTTGTGTGGGCTCAAGTCCTCGCTCACCCAATCAATCATTTCAACCTGTTGGAAGAAACAATGATTAGACCCTTGAGAGTACAAAATTGTTTGAACAAGAAAATGTATTCATTGGTCAGATGATACAGTATTAAAAACTCTACCTCGAACTTCAATGTTGCATCAGGAGGGATCTTAGGCGGACTACCAGCTTTTCCGTAAGCATATTCTGGTGAGCATGTAAGTATGGCTACTTCTCCTTTCTTCATAGTTTTTACACCAACATCCCATCCTTTGATGACTTGGCCAAGACCCAATTCAAATTCGAATGGCTGATTCCTATCCTTGCTCGAATCAAATTTTGTGCCATCCAAAAGGGTTCCAGTGTAATGTACTTTTACCTGGCATCCAATGGATGGAGTGAGATCTCCAGTACCTTCTTTGATAATTTCCTTGAGAAGACCTCCATCATTTGATACTGAAATATCTACAGCCATCCTGTAAAATGGGTTATGTATATATTATGGGATATTCAGTCAACGAACACGAAATCTCTTAAAGTTAGGGCAGAATAATTCACATTAATTGCCAGCAGAATCCAAGAAGACTAATATCTATTAGTTCAAATCCGGGGAACGAAATTCTCAGAACATGAATGAAAAATTCAAACAAAATGTTAAAACTTTATGGGAATGTGTTCAGGAAATAACTACTAGCAAGTCATCTACTATATACACGAAATGGTCTATTTGGGGCTTGAAAAAAAGAGTTACATGCATAAGAAATGAGCGCCGGCACGTTTTACTCAACTCTTCGAGTCACACGGATTTCTAGAAACTTCGCTGAAGAAAAGGCCGTTGTAACGATGAGGATTCGCTACAAATGTAGGAATAACTGACTTAGGTGATGTAGAAATGTTCCGAAATTCCAAGCACCGGTTACACGAATAATAATCACACAGAAGTTGCTAGAAAACTGATGCCATTTAGCCTATATTTTCATACGGTATAATTGTTTGGCTTGCGTACTTATATCTGCTGTAGCGAAGGCTTATTCTCATGAAACTAACTTATGCATGTTTTGCATATTATTTCACTCGACTAATGTATTTCATATGAAAACACACTGACTTAATAACCTCTCATATTGCTCACGCAAGAGGGTTCGGTCAGGATTGTAATTTTGGTTGTAGAAATCTATCTTGAGCCTTCTGTGGGCTCTCTAAATCCAAATGCGTAATATCCCTCCTTAGCCTTAGCAGGGCCGGAGGTGCAAACAAGAAGCGCCGCCGCGCCGAGCGGCAGTCCAGGTTTGGTCCCCGTGCGATCCGCACGTATTTTGTAGACCGTTGTAACAAAAGGAATAAACTCGGTGTTCGAAGTTTATACAATTGTCGAAGTTATTGCATTTCTAATAATTCGTTTCACTATAAAGTTGCGATTCTGTTTGATCAATCTTCCGATTGATCAGCGAACTCGAACCAATTTAATTCAGATTAATTTTCAAGTATAGCGGCAAGACAGCCGCTACAGTGGTGACAGCGGTTTTGTTCGCAGGAATCGCAAATAAAAAGAAGAAAAATCCAAGAAGCCTACAAAAAGTGAAAGAAAATGATCGACATCGAAGTGAATTATTTGACAAAAAAAAAAGTGATGCATCCCGTGGCTATAGAAAATCTCGAGCTAAGCCTTTGTTTCGCTCGATCCGGCATGGCAGCCGTGAGAGCGAGAGAGAAAGCAGATACGCATCAGCCTGTTGCTATGTATGCGTGGGAGGGGAGGAACATGCAAGTCTGGGGCCTGTGATGCGTCGCAGCAGAGTTGCAGCTGCATGTTTGGCGTTGCTGACAAAAAGAGAAAGTGAGGTGTTGCTGGGAACAAAAACGTCGTTTTGGCTCAAATTTTGTTGGTTTTGATGCTGGGTGCTCCAACTGCTGTTACACTTCAAAATCAAAGATGAGTACTTGAATGAAATCTGAATCTAGTTAAGAATTGAATCTGCAGTTTTGTATACGCTTTGATTGGTCAAAATCATTCCAAATTTCTCTCTGAAACTTCTACTCTGACAAGTAAACTCATGAACAAAAATCTAAAACCGAGCAAAGTATTAAGTATTATTGAGTGTCGTTGGAGCTTACATTGAAATTTCTTCTGAAAGTAAATGCACCAAAGTTGCTTTGACACTAATAAAAGTTGTTGCAGTATATTTCAAAATGGTCTATTTTGAGAAAAAGGATTAGAAACTAAAATTTTTAAAGCTTGATTACATGAAATAATTATTTTTCAAAGTTACTCGACTAAGTAAACTATTGAATATTCTGATCATTCTTGAAGTGTATTGAAGTAAACTAAAAAAAAAAAAATCTTTTATGAATGTTGTGATGATGATAGCAGGAAATAGTTGGTAGTTGGTGAACTTGGTGTCACAAACTTAAAATCCGCCATTCAAAAGTCTGAAAATTTTCCAAAAAGAAAAGTAGATCAAATGTTTTGAAAAAGTCTTGTGGATCCTAATTGTAAGTTAGCTAATCTGAAGAACCCAAAGTAAGTGGCCCAATTCCATATCTTGTGTGGAACGTTACAGGTTCAACTGATTATTTTTTTTCATTCGCTTAGAAATAGTCAACTTTGAGGTACATCTATAGTTCAGAGTCAATACTTTGATTGAATTCTGGAATCATCTCTCTATATTCATTATACATGCCATTTTTTAACTCGCTTTGGTTAATACATTATTTGAACTTCAAATTCCATCTTAGAATCTAAAAACTCCTAAACTTTCAAATGACGACAAATCTTGATAGGAGTTTAGCCATTGAATCAATGTGGTAGGAGTGATCTGAATGATTCTCTGAATGTTTTGAGTGACTCTTGACCTTTACTAATCACAAATTCATAAGTGACCTAACCTCTCGGTAGTGTTGAGGGAATTACCAACAAATACTGGCAGAAATTTTGATGTGTCCACAGGTATTGGGAATTGAATACAAATCAGTGATCTCAAATCGATGATGAAATGCTTTGATGCTGAAAGCGAACAATTGACAAATCTGATTGAACAATGAATTGACATATGAAACTAAACCAAACAATGGAATGATAGCCAAGCAGTGCTTATTGAGATTGAATAAGAAGTTGAAACTGAATTGAATGGAAGTGAGAAAAACTTGGAGTCTGGAACAAGAGCAAGAAATTGAATTGACAAATGAAATATGAAATTGAATTACAAACAGTCGAGCATATACAGATGAGAAATTCAGAAGGTATTGACATCAGAAATGAAGTTACGAGAACTATGTATAGTACGAGAAGGCAAAATCATCAAAAGCTGAATTGAAGAAACTATATCAAGGTAAAATGTGTCTAATGAATGAAAATCTATTGGCAAGTGATCGTGTTTGATTAAGATGAATGATGTTATGGATGGTTGAGACTCAGATTCATAAATCAAGTGACAAAATTCAAGCTTTAGTAATGTTCAAAAGTAATTTGAAAAATTTTCAATTTTTATAAAGGAACTCTCTTATAACTGTGAACTTGGTATGCACTCATAATGCATTCCATTTTCTCGGTTTCTGAAAGTCAAAATCTGAAAGTGATTTCTAGAAATTTTCAATTTTTATAAAAAATAATCTCTCTTACAACTGTGAACTTGGGATGTACTAAAAATACAGCCCATTTTCTCGGTTCCGAGGATTCCTAAACTTTTCATATTCCAAAATGAGTTGAATTCAATTTGAAGAAACTTGAAAGTCAAAAAAAAAAAAAAATCTCTTTCCAAGTGAATTCCTCTAAACACCTTCATGAAGTCCATAATATGAACTAATTCTCCCAACTACAAAGTGCGCAAATTATTTACTTTGAAAAATTCTAACAAGGTAAATCTGAAAACTGAGTGTATGATTAGCGAAATGCTGGAAATGAACGCCGAACGTGAAGTTGTTAGTTATTAAAAATGTACTCGAAGAAGAGTGTTTGAAATCTGGATGAGTTGTTTGAGAGTTGGTAAAATGTGTCAAGTGGTAGAAGTTTAAGTCTGAAAAGTGGTAAACTGCATACTTCTAAAACGCTCCGACA
Organism: Eretmocerus hayati; assembly: GCA_029851415.1. Taxonomy (NCBI): domain Eukaryota; kingdom Metazoa; phylum Arthropoda; class Insecta; order Hymenoptera; family Aphelinidae; genus Eretmocerus; species Eretmocerus hayati. The sequence continues at coordinate 110,642,880 of CM056744.1, forward strand.
ACAATGTCTCATATTTGCAAGAAAAAGTTTTTGATTTAAAGTAACAGCTTCAGTAAAATAGAATATTCATCTTCACATTGAGAATACACAAAGTCTTGATTGTCATTTTTTTGGAAAACTGATTTTTTCTGAAACTTTTAATGCACCGAATTAGAATATGAAAATTTTTTCAGCTTGTTAAAATCACTTCAAGGAACACTTTACACACATTCTAAAACAACTAAACACTTTCATATCTTGTCAACAATATACTCGAGGGGTTTTCAAGGGATCTTGATTACGCGTAATCATTCATCCACTGATCACCTCAGGCCGAGTTTGTGGCAGGAATAAAATTTTTACTAAGGAAAATTCCTTTCCTAATTCTTAAGCACAGCTAGTTAACTAGTACCTTCCTAGATCCATTGAAGCTAAAATTTTACAAACTTCTAGAGAATTCATTCCAATAATTCTCCAAATTTCCAAATTTTAAGTTGAAAATGATAAAAAATGCATTAAGGATGAAAACATACATACACCATAACATAACTGCACAATGGTTTCGGGCGGGTGTCAGGGTTGAAACCGTGTGTGGTATCACGGGAAAAACGTGCAAACAGCACAAAAGCGTGTAACAAAACACACGGAAAGTCCTCCGGAGCGTGAGCGAGTGAGAGTACTCGCTCAACTGTTGCAGGCAGCAGTGGGGCAAATTGCCGGCGAAAACTACAACCCCACCCAAGTACAAGCGAGGCTTTCCCGAACCTATGTGGCTTTTGAAAATCAATAAGGTCAGAATAAATTCAATGTTGAAATTTTGGTCATTGACGAAATAAATGAGAAAATTTTTCTCGTTGAAAGAACACCACTCAGATTTGAATTTAAAAAAAAAAAAAAAAAAAAAAAAAAAGAAAATACCACTGTTTCAAGAAAAAAAAAATGTTGACGTAAGACGTATGTGATGAGAATGAAGAGAGACGATTATGTGCTGAGTTAGAACGTTATAGAAAATAGAAAAATTTTGTAAAAGCATGTTGGGTTGAAATGTAATGAAAAATGTGCTGGAAAAAAAAAAAAAAGAAAAAAAAAAATTTGTGAAGCATGAAAAAGTTTTGGCTGAGCAGTTGTAAAAATAACCTTGGAGAGTGCTGATGGAACAATCTAATTTATTCAAAATACAAACCACGAATATTTGTAAATTGGAAATTATTCAACTTGAAGATGTCCTAAAGGAAATGATTACTCTAATCCATTAGTAATTTGTGAGAGACAAAAAAAAACTCTAAACAAAAAAAATATATAGAAAGAAACAATGTACCGAGTGATAAGATGATTATTTTGTATGGTGAAGGTATAAAAATAACTAATGATGAGGAGCGTTTTGTAAAAATTGTGAGAAAATTTAGGAAATCCGATTGAATAAGTCAAGTTGATAAGAACAAGAAGAAATTAGGATGATTGTAAGAAGTAGTCCCTAACGATGTCTGGAGATGTTGAGTTGTTTTGGTTAAAATCTGTCTAGAATCAGTGAAAGGTACGATGGAAAATGTTGAAAGAGAACTTAACTCCAAATTTGGGATAAAAAAGACATTTCACATTCATGAGAATACACTTCGCTACTATTCTAATCGAATATACAATCTGGTGATTTATGGTTTAGCGTTCAGAAAAAATTCTCATGGTAAAACCAATTCAAATTTTTGTAAAAAAGTCTTTTTCTAAGGGAAAAAACTTTTTTCTTAAAAAGGGGAGCTGTAGCGAAGGCTTATTCTCATGAAACTAACTTATGCATGTTTTGCATATTATTTCACTCGACTAATGTATTTCATATGAAAACACACTGACTTAATAACCTCTCATATTGCTCACGCAAGAGGGTTCGGTCAGGATTGTAATTTTGGTTGTAGAAATCTATCTTGAGCCTTCTGTGGGCTCTCTAAATCCAAATGCGTAATATCCCTCCTTAGCCTTAGCAGGGCCGGAGGTGCAAACAAGAAGCGCCGCCGCGCCGAGCGGCAGTCCAGGTTTGGTCCCCGTGCGATCCGCACGTATTTTGTAGACCGTTGTAACAAAAGGAATAAACTCGGTGTTCGAAGTTTATACAATTGTCGAAGTTATTGCATTTCTAATAATTCGTTTCACTATAAAGTTGCGATTCTGTTTGATCAATCTTCCGATTGATCAGCGAACTCGAACCAATTTAATTCAGATTAATTTTCAAGTATAGCGGCAAGACAGCCGCTACACTGCGGTGAGGCTCTCGATGGAATGTGCTGGGCAGCGACTTATCTCGAAAGCACGAGCTTTAGCGAGGTATCGAAGCAAACCGCAAAACTTGAAAAGATAAAAAATAAAAAATAAAAAAAAAAGATGTATACTCAGATGATTTTGCCCATGAAATAATGCTGGCCATGAATTTCTGACGGCTTGAAGGCGTTAAAGTAGGCCCCGCTTCCGGATATAAGAATCACCCGCTTATTAGAATCAATTTTTCTCGGCCCGACGCGATCACTTTAAGCAAGCGGGGCCTACTGTATATTAAAAAAATTGAAATTCTAGTGGGGGTGCGGCATTTGGCTTCTGCTGTAGCCTAATATTTTACAATGAATAATAAAATAAATAGAAAAATGAATTGTTACAAAAGTTGTGTGATTCTTATTTTATTCACCGCAAACAATATCCAAGGTATGATCTGATGAGACAAACGGCTGAAGATCAGTTATGGATGCATCTTTTCCAGTGGCCTCTATTTGCAACAATAATTTTTTCGATAATTTTCAGATATTCTCTCAATATATCGAAATAGAATACTTTCGAGTGAGTATTCTTCTTCAGTTTTGCCATTTTTTCCTGTAAGATTTTTTATTTCATAAATTCCGATTGATCTTGACGATTTAGGTAGACACTTTCTACTGGTCCCAATTTGGCACCCAGCCAAGGTTGTATCAGATTTACACGCTACATACTTTTTATCCAAGTTTTGGGAGAAAATATTTGGTAAATAGAGCCTCGTGTGATTTTTCATAAAACAACACGTTGCTATTTTTTAAATTGCGTACTGCATTATTGTGAATAGAGCTTTCTGATACAATCTCCATTGAAATCCTGCATTTTTTAAAGCAAATATTTGCGGTATTTTTCTCGCCCTTTGCATTTACACTGGCAGAAAATATTTATGGAAATAATTTCAAATTTCTCGCAGTTTTGTGTTCCTTTTCTTAACTTGATTCCGTTAGTCATTCGTCTCAACTTTACCGAAATCAAATCAGGTCGAGCGACGTCTCCATTCCCGATCTATATCAATATTTCCTCTGCTCAAAGAGCGATTTTCTCTGCTCGATACCTGATGCCACGTGGGTGGTCCGTATACGCAATTAGTGTATTTTGATTTCGAAAATATCTTAAAAAATATCACATTCTGTGGTATTTCAATAATTTCTCATTTCAGATTTTTTGACTCTGAATGAATACCATAATAAGCATACTCAAAAATTACCTGGTGAGGTTCGCAATTATTATTATGTATGTATGTACACTGTACATACAGTACCGTGCAAAAATTCCTGAAGGGTGGTATGAAATCCTTTCTTGCAAAAACGTCAATTGCTCGAGCCCAGGTTGATGTAGAGGAATTTTGAAAAAAGCATCTTAACGATGAGAAAAAGTACTAACTTTTTATGGTTCTTGATTTTTCTCTCAGCCCTTCTTGGTATGTACCTCAAATAGCTTATGTAATTTCAAGAATTTTGAAGAAGAAACCGTTTTTACTATATGGGCTGTAATTAAAGATAGAACAGTTTTGCAAAAAAGCATTTTGAAGAGCGGAAAAATTCTATTTGCAATGATTTTTCGATTATTTTTTACGTCATCCGAACAAGAGAGTGAGAGCTCTCAAAGTAGTCAGATTCTCGGTTTTTCAATAAAATACGGGTGAAAACAGCAGAAAATGGCAAGAACCGATGGTTTTGGCTACTTTGAGAGCTCGTATATTTTTTCTTACACGACGTAAAAAACAATCAAAAAAATCATTGCAAATGGCATTTTCCGCTCTTCAAGATGCTTTTTGCAAAATTGTTCTATCTTCATCCGCGTCCAAATTGCAGCCCATATAGTAAAGAAGACTTTTTTCCGAAATCCTTGAAATTACATAAGCTATTTGAGGTACCAAGAAGGACTAAGAGAGAAATCAAGAACCACAAAAAGTTAGCATTTTTTCTCATCGTTAAGATGCTTTTTCCAAAATTCCTCTACATCAACCTGGGCTCGAGCAATTGACGTTTTTGCAAAAGAGGATTTCATTCCACCGTTCAGGAATTTTTGCACGGTACTGTATGTATGTGAAACACTGAGAAATGCAAACTCTCTCCGATTAAATTAGACACGATTCAGACTTATAGTTGAGATACCTCATATTAAGAAACTTTGTTGAATGACCTGGATTTTTCGATTTTGATAAGAAATTTAAGTGAGATAAAAATTTTTGTCCTAATTTAGAACGATGAATACCGTACTCGAAGGGACCATTGGTCTATTATCTGGCCACTTTTTGGGACCCGCCTGTGTTCCAAGTTGACCAGTATGACAAATTCTATAAACTTGGGGCCATTACACCGGCTTCAAACATATTTTATTTATTCTGCTGAATGCATCGAATGAGGAGGATTGAACTGATTACATAGGCCACAAAAGTAAAAAAGTTTCCTGATCACAAAGGGTGGAAGTCATTTCGAATCAGACGTATTTTGAGCTCCTGAGAACAAATCCAAACTCACCCCCTTAGTCTAGGGAAAAAATACCCCACCTATAGAGAATTCCATGCCGTGTCAGGGTGATTTTTAGCTCCCTAGAGATACAAACATTTTATGGTAATACGTTTTTGACACAAAATTTAAAGGCAATGACGATTCTGCCCTAACGGAGCTGGACTAAACAAATGAATGTATAAAGCGAGTAAATAGTTCTAATCAAAATGAAACGATAATTTGGATCGATATAGAAGCTCAAAATATGCTTTTTGAGCAAAAGTAACGACGCTTTTTATCATTTCTCATTCCATAGCCCTCATCAAATTTGTACATTTTTTTCCGTAGAACTGAGATGAAAGGGTTCTTTTAGTTCGTCCATAATGGAAGTTGACTTGACTCATTCTTGAAAAGAGCTATACATAGATATGTTTAAGAACTCCAATTATACTACAATGGGTAAATACTTTACACTCACCGAACATAAATTCTGAATAAATCTGGAAAAGCTTTTTTGTCACTGAGCTGCTGTTCGAAATCCTTAAGGGAGATTCCAATATTGGAGGAATCATTAAAAAACAGCCCAAAGACAAAGAGCTTGTCTAATAGATTTTGCCCAAGCCGTGATTCTAACTCTATATAACGAGCAGCTATCAATTCTATATTCTATACCTCTTTGCATTTTTTAAATATGTTTCAACAAACGTGAAGTTATTGTTTCGGTCTCAAAGCTGAGTTCAGGTCTTAGTCAAAATCAACAAGAGTTTTGTAAACAATCACATCTCCAAATCGATCGTACCACCATTCTCCAAACCATCTCTAAATTTTAGTACAGCATTCTAAGTAAAAAGAAAAAAATTGTAAAACCGTGAAAGACGTATCAAAAGATAAATACTAGATCGTTATATAATATAACTGAAGATAAATATGAGCGGCTGCCCAAAAAAGAATCGAAATTACATGAAGGAATTGAGATGTATCCTGGAGAAGATTCAATGCACGTAAGAATTCATTAAGCACCAAAATCAATCAAATTCATTTGAGAGACAAGTGAAAATTTAGATCAAAACTTGGGGTCTGCCAGCAAGGAATAGGAATCAAAATTTTACACTTCTTTTGAAAAAAAAAAAATAATAATGATAATAAATAAATAAATAGAATTCATGTTGCATACCGTGATTTCATGAACGGACACAAAAGTACTCTTTGTAAAATCAATGCTCTCGATCAATCGTATCATCACATTCCAATAAAATCTAAGTATTTTGATTTCAAATATGTGACGTTGATTGTAACAGACAAATGGAGCCGGAGATATGCAACATGACGTGTCCACCACTGGGTTGTCCTCGAGGTCCATGTCCAGGTCTTTGCAGAGATGATCGTGGATGCGTTGATCCTTGCTGTTTTTCAAAAATGCCTGAAAAGTGTCCAGCTTCATCGGGATGTAGATCATCCTCATCTTCGACACATCATCGTCATTCAAATTCGCAGTCCGTATCTTGTTGTGGTCACTCTTCTAGTAAACGACACTAAAAATCTTTTTTGCCAATGCATAAAGATTCTCTGCAACTTTATCCAAAAATTACAGTCTGTGATACTCTTTATTGCATAAAATTTGTAAATCCTTTTAAACAAGCAATGAATTAATATTACAATGATAAGCTAAAATATAAACATGTAAATATAAAATGGTTCTCGCACCAAAAAAATTTTTCCTCGTGTAGATTTTATGAAGAATACTGAAAAATTTTTTAATTTTTTCCAAAAATAACGTAATAATATTAAAACTCATCCTTGGAAAAATTAAAACAGGGTTGCCAGAGAAAAAACACAAACACTTTTTCACTAGCCGGAAACTTTGCTCATAAGGGCTCAAGATACTCTATCCATGCAAGCATGAGATTGTACTTTTTGCCAATAGCAGTTTTGAGATTTTGGGTGCTCGAACGCCCGAAAATCTTTTTTTTTACAATTTACAATTGCGTTTCGATGGCATATTTCTACTTATCTTAAGATATTAATGATGAAGTAAAGAGGCACGCTAAAATCTTCAATAAAGTTTACATCACTCTCAAAATATTGGGACGAGAAATTTTCGGCATCAAGCAGCACGCTTACATTCTAAAGGACTTACGTAAGTAATAAAATACCAGCAAGGTGTATTACCCAACAAAATTACCCGTTAATTTGTTAATTTATTTAGCCAAGATGAGTCTCGTTTTTTTTGAGCACGCACAGGACCAAACCAGCAGTTGGGACCGACAAAAATTGGACGGCGTAGTGTTACATTGTTGCTAATGACGCAAAGATTATTTAATGATGATGCCGGTGATATTACCTCTTGGTTTTTGGTATCAATATCTGGGAAATGACCGAAACTTGTCGAGCGACGTCTTTTTCCTACAGTATTTTTTAATTTGACTCGTTCATTCTCCAATTCTTCTTTCTCAGATTTGGATGATTTTAATTCGGCTGTTGCTCTATCGGAAGAATCAAATGCCAAGGCCTCAATCTTTTTCCTACGAGTCATGTCAGTCATAACAAAATTATTCCAGCACTAGTAGCTGAAGTACATTATAAGACCAGTTCGTAGTATTTTATGTAAAATGTGCAGCCAGTATATACTTACAATTTTGTTTGAAGAGTATCGATTAGTTCATTGCGCTGCGCTAGAATTCTTTTAGTTTTTCTCAGCTCATCGCTCAAATGATAATTTTCACGAATGAGCTGTTCAACAAAACTGGACTTGGACTTTGCGCCGATTGGGGTACTGAAATCATGAAATTCGTCATAACTTGTTGAGATTCGTCAAAAAAATGAATTCTATTAAGTATATATTGTTAATTGAGGTATATGAGTATTATCGCAAATCGTACACGCTTTGGCCCTAAAAGTCCAGAAGTAATTGAAAGTTGAAGTTCCGCGCGGCTGTGCCGACTTTTTCCATTCGTTGGAATGATAATCTGTCATAATACGTATCCATTCTTTCAGATTGAATAAGCTAGGTTTTTGTGAATTGAGCAGTTTACAAGAGTGCAACACTACATATGTATCTGATGATAAACTCGATTATGAGAATATAAAAAAAGAAGTTATCTGTATCTACGTGGAAGATTCAAATATTAAAATCCACCTCAAAAATGCCATCTAAACACTATCCTGCAGTATGTTTTGAGCTTACACGTTCGCATTATTACCTCAGATACAAAAATCACTAAGAAAACCTATTTTTGGACACGTTGTTAGGCGTCTAGAGAAAAATTTTGAGGTGAAGAGTCTAAACGGGTATGAAATTCGTGTTCAGACGATTATTTTCCATTGAAATTATTTGCTCTCGACCACTGATCAGATAATTTTAATTTTTCGTGTCCCTTGCTCTATTGAACAGTTCAAGTTCAAGCTTTCGAGTCCACACGAAACTGACATACATGCAACTGACATTTTTCGCCCTATAAAATCGATCGCAAAACTAAAGGAGTTGATGTTTGACATATAGAAACTCCCCGCGTATATTTTCTCTGATCTTATCATATATGAATGGAAAAAGATGTTTGCGCCCAGATAAGTTGATTTTTAGTAAGGTAATTTAGTGATAAATGTTTATACAGCATTCAGAATTTCAACTCTCATGCCTTTTCTCGCGCTGGAGTCTGATTGTTTGACATGTTTCCTTGAAATTTTGCCTGTCCGTGACAAAGCTCTTCTGAGTGAATTATTTGGAACGCGCTGGTGTTATTTCTAAAAAAATTTCTTTTTTTTTAGTGGGAATATACTATTACAAGAAAGAGGGCACGGCTTCGGATCTAATTTGAGCATTCTATCGATAATACCTATGAGAAATGGTTGGTTCAATATTATATTTTGAGAGAAAAATTTGATTACCTCGACGTTATAGCTCTATGAGTTATGCGTGGAACTCCAATTATTACAGTCGTGGAACTAACATTTCGACCCTTAATTTTGAAAATTAAAAAAGATAAGAGTTGGCGGATCAACCTGGAACGTTTGTACCAACTGTGGAGTGATTCGGAGCTCACTAGTTGAAATGGGAGGCCATTCCACGCCCTGTGTAAGTTTCCGTGATAATACTCAACATAGACAACATATACAACAACATATACGTATACATCATCAGTGATGCAAATGTGATTTGTCGAAATTTTTGAGTGTAGGAATCCATTACGAAAGGCAGATAACATAAAATATTTAATATATGAATACGCAGAGGGTGTATTCAAATAGTTCTTGGATTTGATTCTTTATTCTCTCGACAAATTACTTTTTTCGAGGCAATCAATTGGTAAGAAAAAGGAAATTTTTATGACTATCTTCAAATTTACTCACCATTGTCCCAACATTCCATCACCACTCAGATTGAACCCAAATGCACTTTTTTCGAAGTCCTCCGTTCTGATTTCACTTTCGAGGATATGATCGGTACTGTAATCCAAAAAAATGTTGATGTAGGTTCAAAAAATAACGTTTCGAATTATCGTGTCAGAATCTAATTACTTATACAAATTAGGAGGTCTACCGAACATTTCCGATTACAAAATGTCTTTGAATAGTTGGGCCGAATTTTATTAGGCATATTCGATCGATCGAATAAAGAAATTCGAACCCACGTGAAAATCAATGAGTCGTATATTTGAGTCGTTGAACGAGTCAAATATTCGTTTCATTATGTGAGTCGGTGCAACGACTCGTTAAAATGACTCATCTGGTCATTTTTGAAATTTAAGTTTTTTTCAACCGACACTGCAATCTGCTCAGTAAAAAAGGTGGTACCATTAAAAAACTTAGACTATAAAATCATCGAAATGAGTCGTTTCAACGAATCATTCGGGATGACTCCGCATCATGAAACAAATATTAGACTTGTTTAACGACTCGTTCATGAACGACTCATTCGTTTTCACGCGGGGAATGCCTGATTTATTATATACAGATGTTATTGAAAATCACTGAGACTGCATGGATGAATTGGCTAAAGGATATATCATTCTTATAATTACACACATACTACCTGCTATAGATTTTTGCGAAAAATTCGATCGCATCGTTTTGCACGTATCGATTAATTAATGTGAGTATTTTGCTTATTCATAAATCAAACCTTGCAATCGCTGTGCTGCTGCTTAGTTGAGCATCGCTGACCGTTGATCCAATAATAACAAAGGTATGGTCGTCGAAAAGTTCCTGTTTAATACCATTATCTTTATAAGCAGCTTCACTTTGCGATGAACTTTTCCAGGCTGGGCTCAGGCTCCTGCAATCATTCTGACACTGATAATCTCGCATTTCTTCACGAGTGTCTTCAAATTTTTCCGCTTCTAGACTCATTTTGTGATTTTTCATAAAAATTTGATCTATTTTGAATATAATTTATTATTTATATCACTATGTGTAATAATGTGTCTGACAATGTTGACGATCGAGTGATGTCGAGGTGTATGTACTATTCTGAACTAAACAAGCTTATATTCAAATTCAGAATAAGATATTGAGTTGTGTATATACAGTAAAATCTGTCTCTATATGGGCACCTCTAAAATCCGGGCACCTCCCGATTACGGGCGCTTTCTCTTGGAATCGAATTTCATTCTATAAGCTCAAACGTTATTCTTTCTCTATAATTTGGGCACCTGCCTAATATGGGCGGTTTTAGAGATTTCAAAATATGATGTCACATGTTAAAGGAACCTGTGAAATCAGGGCACTCACTCCAGTTGTCAAAATGAGCCAGGTATGCATGTCGAAAACTTATGCCAAGTTCAGAACGAGCTTGAAAGAGATGTGTCCATATTGAGAAAAGCAAAAATCATTCATCTTCTAAGTTCTGCGTCAGTTTGACGAATTAAGAAGATTATTAATTACTAAACTACATATTTGAATATTTAACGAAAAATTATAATGAAACAATTGAAGGTGTAATTTTGACATCTGGGTTGTTTGATACTCTAAAATTCACAACTGCTAATTTCTAATCATTCACAGCTATTAAGTCACTGACCTTGAATGCTAGAGTATTGGATGCTTACTTCGACGGAGAGTATCTTTGAGCCTTTCCTAGAGATCCCTCGACCTTTGAGATTTCCAAATTCAAAGTTTTGAGTTTGCAGATCCTCGATCTGAGTATGTTCCGAATCTTGAATTCCCGAATCACCATCATACCGAATTTCGAAATCCCGAATCTGAATAACTATGAATCTTGACATTCCACATCTTGAGAGTTCCAAGTTCTCATCGATGTATTTCATTTATTCCAAGATTGTATGGTTTGAAATGAGTTCTTTCAAAATTTTCACTTTCTATAATTTTGCATCAGACTCTATAATTCGGGCACCTGTCTACTATGGGCGGGTCGGACTGGAACCGGAGGTGCCCGAATTAGACAGGTTTTACTGTACAAGTATTCGAACTTCAGGAATGCGCACCCATTAGAACATTCACGAAGTGAAAATAACTTACATAAATAATTGGAGCTGACCTGAAATTTTTTCTACTTCAATTCGCAAAAATTCATATGAAAGACTTTTTGCGTTTTTTAGCTACCTCGTAATAGTTGTTAATGAATTCGCATTCAGTCTAGCTGCGTGCCAAAATTTTTTGACATGATGATACTTGGGATAATTTTTGAATTCTTCTTATCTTCTATAACAAGATAAGCTCTCAGTTCCTACTTTATACTTGGCTTTGACAATTTTGATTCTGAAAATAATTTTGCAAGGTCTTCATCAGTGGCTGTACAGTGAAACCTGTTGAATTGGGCACTTGTCTAAATTGAGAACTCCAATGTGGGACCAAGAGTACCCTTTATATGTTAAATGCCCTCCGTATATTCGGCACCCGTCTATTTTGGGCGTTTTTTCCTGGAACCGAGGGTGCCCAATTTTGACAGGGTTCACTGTACTCGTACATACACAGTATCATTCATTATCCCATGAGTATGCATATTTAATTGTTCAACCTACTTACTTTGGGCCTCATAACTAAGCTTCGGAAAAATTTTCTGATACAAAAAAAAGTTAATAACCATGTTCTAAAATGACGAGAATCGGCAGAATTAAGAAATTGAGAATTTTCGTTTTTTTTTCCTTTTTCTGCAAAATATTAAAAGCATACAAATGCAGAGCCTTAATTCAATGTTGTTGGAAGATATTCGTGGCATCGTCATTCGTCACACGTGTTTGACAAGTTTTTGAGATTTTTATTTCATATGTTCAAGCAAAGCTATCACCATCAATCAGTTTTCGGATATATGCGGGCACAACCCCCACAAATAAAATGTATCAGAATCAAATGAATCAAAACTTGCTCGCTGGTGACGATTTTTCGTATTCCAATTCTCAAGTGCGCCAAACACAAGCAGCTGAAAAGTCGTTCCATTTTTGATTAATCAAAAATAAATTTATTCAAAAAGTTTGTGTGGTATTCAAAAAGTAGTTCAAAAAGTTTGTGTGGTAAAATTTTTTGAGAAATTTTGAGGACAAAGTTTCTTGTATTCTGAATATGCTATTTTACTTGGGTGATTAGTTTGAGGGGTTTTTCTAAATGAAAAATGTTCGATTAAAAGGTTATATGTTTTTTAATGAAAATTTCTAGCATCCGTTTCGAATCCTCATCCACGTCCTCTCTCGACTCTTCGAAATGTATGTTAAACTTGATGAGTTGATATCTGATCTTATATAATAGTTTCCTTTTTGTTCATGAAAAATAAAATAAATAAGTTGAAAAGTCTCTCTTCGATTTTATCGGCAAAAGTACTTCCAAGCTCGTCCGCAAAGTCGATGGCGCTAGTTTGTAGACAGCACTATGACAGCAGAAACAAGCAGAAAAGAAACGCATGGAATTGGAAAATTGGAATGGATGCAAATGTTGTAATAAAGAAGCCTTTCCTTTGTTATTGCTGTTACTCTGATCACAACTACTTAGCTCTCAGCCTGAATTGTTCGGCTAACTTTTTTCGAATTTCAATTGGTACGGATCTAATCAACATTCAACATTCAAGCATAATAAAAGTGTAAGTGATCATGGAGCTTGACATCAGCTTATCGCTCATCAAAATCAAATTGTAAACATCGATGGACGTCCAGCACTCGGTTAATCAGGTATAATATTATGAACGATCATAATGGATCACAATTGGCGCGGATGAATCACCGCGAATGCAAACTTTCACATGACTAATTTTTTTCCGAGTATAGTGCATTGTCCTGGAGCTGTCCATCTCTCGTCTTGCTCCAGAAGATGAAGAAATTTAAAATGGTCTGCTTTAGAGCTGAGGTGCTTCTAGGGTTACTCTTTATTCCTTATGTGATCAATTCCAGTAATGCAGACCCTCTGGCACTCAAACCTATCATCATTTCACCAGCCGATTACAGCCATAAGTATAATTTCTCTCTCAACTCTACAACGGAATATGTGTTTTTATATGGTGAAAGTGAGGTGATTATTGCTCTCTATTTTTCACTCTACATTTCATTCATAGGTTTTAATAAACATTGTAACTTTGAATGGTTTTGACAGGCATCTCATGTAGAAGGAGCTAGAATTGTTGTGGAAAGCAACAATGCTAGTACAGCGTATCCTCTGCTGGTTGTGGTCAGACAGAAAAAAGGAATTCTTTCTTGGCAAATACCTTTGCAGGTGGAAAACAAACATCTGATTGGTCCTATCCCATACCGTCTGACAAGTCGAACTCTTTGTCAGTCTGAATATTACAAGTCGCAGCGTGATATCCATGACATCCAATTTAAGGAGCCCGATCAATTTGTCACTATCAGCATAGCTACTGCTAGTACTGATGTCATTGGGTTCAATCTCACTGTGAAGCCAATACCAAGGTTTTTCATGACGTGAGTTTGATTTGACTTTCTACCTCTTATTTCTACCCTAGATGTTTTAACGAAAGAACAGTAAAAGATAAGGTATTCACCACTTACCAATGATAATCCTCATGCATATTGTTACATTTCAATTTTGAAGCTTACCATCAGAATATTCTATTGAATTATGAAAGTAATCGAATGTTCTGATTGACTTTGTTGCCATATAGCGATTAATCACTACTAATTTTATTTGTAGGTCTGGAGAAATTAGGACCTTTAATATCACACCAGCTGAACCAGTTTACTATGGCTATAACTTTACAGGTTTTACAGCTGATAGCCCATCAGTGCTTGTCAGTGTCACCTCTGACTCTGAAGTTTGCATGACGTTCTCTATTCAAAATACAACGGTAATGTAACTTATTAAAATCAGTTGTAGATTAATATTATGGAAATTTTAAAATTATTCTTGTATCCTTACAGTGTCCAGTATTTGATTTGGAGAGAAATATTCAATACGCAGGGTATTGGCAAACTGTGAGCTTGCAAGGAGGGATTTTGGTGCCTGTAAGTTGATTGGTCGAATTCTTAAAGTATGATATATTTGATTTCAGAAATTTTGTTTTGCAGAAAGATGCGTATCCGAACGGATTTTTTATCGTACTTGTTGTCAATGCTGATGATTTTGATTGTTCTCACAAACCATTCAGCCTACACGACCGCGTGAAAGAAGTGACGCTTACGATCAATAACAGTGTTACAAGACACGATTATGTTGTTGCATGTCTCTCAGCAATGACACTTCTTGTGACTTTTTGTGTGATGTACATTTCTGGAGCAATTTTCTGCAGAGTTCGACGGTTCCGGATTTTGAGAGAGCAGACAATTCAAGATGAGCTCGATCGAGCCCAACAAAGCATTAGCTCGCCAGATGCTCAAACATCAGGCTTTCAAGAGGTGGATAAAACGCAATTTTGATATTTTCTAATGCCATTTAGTTTGTGTAATTGAAATCTAATTACATTTTTTAGATTGGTGAAAATGCGGAAATTGGTCTTGACGATGATTCATCGCTTGATGAAGACGACATTGATCTGATGGAAGATGCTATGTTTGATAAAGAAATCATCAGAACAAAGCTTGTGCTCTCTGTTTGTGATTTAGCTCGAAAAGAGCCGAGGGTTCTTCGAAAAAAGTCTCGTCTTTACGTTCATTATCTTATTACCATAGCTATATTCTATGCAGCTCCAGTAGTCCAGTTAGTGGTGAACAATCAAAAAGCCCTTCATGATACTGGAAATCAGGATCTCTGTTATTACAATTTTCTTTGTGCCCATCCGTTATTCTTTCTCTCGGATTTTAACCACGTTTTCACCAATCTGGGATATATTTTATTTGGCTTGCTTTTCATCTTCATTGTGTACATGAGAGAAAGATGCGATGATTGCTCATATCAAGTAGACAGAGGTTTTGGGATTCCTCAACATTACGGTCTCTTTTATGCAATGGGTTTTGCTCTAATGATGGAAGGTGTGCTCTCTGGTAGTTATCACCTCTGTCCAAACCATAGCAATTTTCAATTTGGTAAGAATATCTTAGACTCTAAATGTTCTATTATCACAAGCTTTTCTAAGTCGAATAACTCAAATTCTAGATACAAGTTTCATGTACATAATCGCAGTCCTTAGCATGGTCAAGATCTATCAGAATCGTCATCCAGATATCAATGCTCAAGCTCCAGTCACGTTTGGAGTACTGGCAATAACCATCTTTCTTGGTCTCATTGGAGTTCTGAATGGCCAGTTATATTTCTGGATACTTTTCACAATTGTGCATATCACGACATGCTTGTATCTCAGTGCCCACATATATTATATGGGACGATGGAAGTTTAATGGTGGAGTTTTTCATCGCGTGATGCTAGTAAGTCTTTTTTTGTATCTCATACTTTTTTCAGTTTTCTTTCTACTCAGCGCTTCTATCGTCATTGATTATTCTAAACTATCATTTTAATTGTACTTTATTGTAACAGACGATGAAACGTGACGCACGCTCCGGAATAATATATCTATTCAGACCTCTTTACTGGAAAAGATTACTCTTGCTAACAATTGGCAACATTTGCAATATTGCATTAGCAGTCTATGGCATTAAAAATCACGAGCAAGATTTTGCTACATATCTACTCAAAGTTTTGATGATGAATCTTCTTTTGTACATGTTTTTCTACATTTCTATGAAAGTAAGTACTCATTTTAGTCTGGCCAAAGTATCATCAATATATTGCTGAACCAGTTTACACATAAATTTATCGATTACAAAGATTTTCTTCTGAGTCTATATAATTAGTCTTTTTCTATTTCAGTTGATCCAAAGAGAGAGCATTCAGTTCCAACCGTTTATGTATTTTCTCATTTCTTCCATAACTTGGAGTGGCGCTCTCTACTTCTTCCACAGTAAAACAATATCGTGGGCTTTGACCCCGGCCCAATCGCGCACTCATAACAGACCGTGTGTGCTATTGAACTTTTTTGATTACCACGATATATGGCATTTCCTCTCGGCTCTTGCCATGTTCTTTTCGTTTATGATGCTGTTGACACTTGACGACGATCTCAGTGACACTCATCGCAGTTTAATACCTGTGTTTTGAAGTATCATGAGAATGTTGCTATTTTTCTGCATCAAGAGATAATGTGCTATGAAAATCTGTCAAGAAGTGAGTGGCTACTCTGATTTCTTGAATTAAATTGCGAGGCCCCGCATCACATTGCAAAGAAAAAATCTGTGATTAAATCAAAGTGTTGTGTTCATAGCATTCAACGAGTGAAATTGCTGTAATCTGCGTGTATTGATTTATAGGTAAGATTCAGAGATTCTTGTACTGACTAGGAATATATTTTCTCGCGGAGAACTTCGAGTCAACGTTTATTTTCTGTTCCATGTGCAATCTAGATAACCAACATGAAGCTTTTTTGCTATACTACTCATCAATTTTCGTTCCCTTTGAAATCGAGATTCGTTATTGATTTAAATGCTCAATAGAGGTCTTATATGAATTTGAATACTCCGTGTTACTTTTGAATGACAGTCTTTGTAGATACGATTTCAGTAGAGATTTTTGTTTCTCAAAGCAACATAGTATTGTCTCAACCGAAAATAATCTTTCAACTCGAACGCGATCTTTCGTTCATTAGCATATTCTTCTAGTGGAACTCAATTATTATTATACTTGAATAGTCATAGATAATTTTGAAAATGTCGAATGTAAGGGATATGAGATCTGTTGATAATCTAGTTCTAGCTAACAAAGAGTAATTAATATGTGATATTGCATCACGTGATCATGTAAATAACTTTTCGTATTTGTATAAAGTTGCTAAAAAAAATTATGTAGAAAATGATGCTTCTGTAAAACAACCTGTTACTTACCTACATCCTAATCGCAGGTATTCATGCATTCGAATGCTGAGCAAGCCTTTTACAGTCAATGTAGAATTCATGCAAGTTACTCTTTTCAATTTTAGGACACGAGAGTTCTTTTTTATCCTCTTTCAAACAGATGCTTCCAGAAGTTTTTACTTTTTGCTTTTATGTAATGCTGTTGTCCAACTTTGTTTTCATACTATTCATGTTGGATAAGAACGTTAATATGACAAGTGAACTCTGATGAGATCACTGTAGATTGCAAAAGTTATAATCAAACTTTTCATCAACTCTGAATTTATCATGCTTGCAAAACTCATTTCAACTCGTGAAAAAAAAAAAATTACGGTGTTAAACTTACCTTAAGAACTGTATGAGTGAAAGCAACCTTATTGATCCAGTGAAACATCACCCTCACCTACCATTGAACGGAAAAAGTATGGAAAATACATGTTTTGCCTTCTTGATTTTGATTTTTCATGTATGATACGCGCGTCGCGTCAAGTTTCGTCACCGACCGTCATAATACTATCTTTCTTACCTTGACCGTCATAAAACACTACCCGCGACGGCGCGCGCCCTTTTTTCCCCGCTCCGCACCCCCGCGTCATCAAGCCCCTCTTCGAGAGCGCGCGACGCAGAAGTGCTCGTTGTAGCTCATCTCGTGGGTTAAGATTTTTGTGTTCATCGAGATTCCGGGTTGAAAATTTATAATTCCGGCTACCCTTCTCGTGCTAATGGCGATGTCGAAAAGCCGGTGAAGTTTGTTTGTGTTACGAATTAATCAAGTAAATTATTCAATCATGTCGAGGAAACGAAAGTACGCAGATTTGGAGCAGCGATGCCGGATATGTCTCAACGACGACGCCTCCATGAGCGAACTTTTTGTCGACTGGTTAAAACCTCATCTTGGAGACCTCGAAACATGCTCCGAAATCGAGGTAAGACCTTCTCCTGGTCGAATATCTGCCTCAATATTAACAGTTGATCAATTTTGAGTTGGGCTTGGGAAGGCAACTGCTGGGGCTGGTATGATGTGTGCTCTGTATATTTCTGGAGCATAAATGAAGGATGCTTTGCAATGACCAAATTGTGTTTGATTTAAGTATAATCACTCACTCCAATGAAAGTCTAGCTTGAGTACCTTGATTCTACTATTCCTTCTAATTCTTGACTTATGACCCTATTGAAATCTGATGATGTGCAACACTTTCAAAGAATTTTGAGTCTGTTTTTGAGGTTAGACAGTCCTTGCATTTGTAATTGGAGGATTTTAAATTACAATTTGTAATTGTCTTCTCTGATAGAAGATTTTCTGAATGATATTATTCGAGTAATAGGATCGCATTGTACTGTGATGTATGATTGAATTTACCTAGGTATTACAATCTCTGTTCATGACAGCTCTTGGCAAAATTAGATTCTGAATTGTATTTTGACAACACGCACACTGATTCTGTGAAGCAATGAAAGTTTTGAGTCATATTACGACCTTGAGAGTTACAATCTGCACAGCGTTGATTAAAGAGCTGTACATGAGAGTCTGTTATGTTGTCCACAGCATTGAATCGAATGGGTCGGAGTGTGGAAGTTACTACGTTCTAATGTGGATGTGTGTGTCATGTCGATGTTATTACAATCGTAATTTTGAAAAAGTTGTCAGCTGAGTAGAAATTTGCTAATTGTTCCCATTTTCAACCATTGCTTGATTCCAATGCATTATTTACCATTAATTGAATGAGAATCATGGTTGATTGTTTCAGATTATGGAGAGACCCAATTTTCCCAAAAACATTTGCCATGTGTGCCTTTATAAATTGGAAATGTGGAATGACTTCAAATTGCAGTTCATTGCCACTAACAAGAAACTCCTCAATTACTTCAAGATTGAGAATGTACCCGTAAGTAGTATTAATATTTAGAAAAATTGGCTCTTTCAATGTTTCTGGTATTATACAGGATTTATACTTACAGGCTGTCAAAAATGCCAGTCTACTTGATGCAAACAAAATTTTAAATAATTTACCTGCCAAAAATGCAGTAAACGTAGCAGTAAGTGACTTTGTATAGGCAACAAGCCAATACAAGTGCTCTCATGAATTAGACTTTTTTGAGACTTCACAAAGATGATCATCCCTCTGACATGAGTGTTATAGATTTTAAAATTACCAGATCATCTTCAACCTTTTGACTTGGAATGATTTTTTGGACGCTAAATTGCTGTTTATTCTGTGATTAATTTTTAGTCGAGCGTTCTAAGTTTATTTTAGAAGTATTTCTGCTAATTTCTAAAAATGTCTAAATTCAGATTTTTTGCAAATGCTTTTACAGTGGTTTAGGTAGTGTGAAATCCACCTTGAATTGTAGGTCCAGTGTGGATGTAAATTTATTTTTCAAACGCTTGCCTCATCTTGGAGATGGATTCACATCTCTATTGTAAGAAAAGAATACATCAGTGTACCACTTGTCAAGGGTTATCTAGCTTGTATATTCCAAACATTATTTTTCTTCTTATTGTAGTTATTACTTAGTTTCCTAGGATAGAGATATTACAGTTGATTCTTGAAAATAGTGTCGTGAAAGGTTTCTTATTCTTTGAAAAGCATTTGAAAGATCTTACATGGTAACAGAGCAACCCAAGAAACATGGATAATTTCTTATCTCCGTTTATATATGTATCTTCTGCCTCATCCAATTGTGCACTCTTGTTCGTGAAATTTTCTAATCCGGCAGATGGTGCATTCTATTTTAGCCAAAGCCTTTGTCTTGCAAAATCATCTTAGATAAACATTTGCTTATTGCTTAATCTGTGATCAGATGAGGAAGGATTAACTCGGCGTTCTAATAATTTTCCTTCTCCAACAGAAACGCCAGAAAGTTGAAGAACCGCCTAAACAAGTCACCACACCAGCACCAGTTGAGGACAAGAATTCAACTGAAGTAAAGTCATCTGAAGGTGTTGTGCAAGAAAAGTCTGCGGTGGAGAATTCAAATTCCCAAGTCTTGACCAATGCATCGGAATCTGAGGAATTGCTGATTGATGATGATGACTTAGCTACTACTCAGCCACAGAGTCAGTCATCCGGCAGCAGTTCACCGGCACGTAAATCAAGAAGAGTTGAGCGTGAAGCTTCCACAAAACGATGGATGGAACGCAAAAAAGCTCTTATTGCTGCTACTGGCGAGCAACCATCCGAGAGCGATTCCGATAATGGTGTCTCTCTTTCACCTGTACAAAAAGCTAGAGCAAGAGTTGATAGTGAAATTGAGAGGCGGAAAAAACTTGAAAAAGCGTTGAAAGCGTTGCAAACAGATTTGACCGAAAAATATAAGGTCCATGAAGAAGATATAGCTGAACAAAGGAGGACGAGATCGAGAAGAAATGATGCCAATTCTCAGAACAACAAAACTAGAAATGGTGCTGCAATAAATACAATCAAACCAAAGGTAAATCTATTGTACTTTTGCAAGTTTAATACAAGAATACCGTGCTTGAACGCTATTCTATGCTTGTCTTGATGGAAAATATTATCCGTACTTCGTTTGCAAGACTTATTTAGGCAGTGGAGGACGAATGTGCTTCGCTCGCGCCAGTAAACCATCCTAATACTTTTTGTAGGCTTTATTTACTCAGTATAATTATATGATTTTCGAAACAATATAAGCTTTTTTGGGAGTTATTGTTTGCTTATTTAAGACAAGATTTCGTTGCGATAGTTACTTCTTTATCAACATTACACCTTGATACCTCAACCTCAATATTGTGTAATGCCTCTCTTCACTCATCATTAGTTAATGGCAGTCAATGTCATACCACCTCTCAGTAGAAGGATTATGGTAAATGGTATTTTGTTGCCATTTTACTGCTACGGACTAGCTAAGATTCACACATGTTGCACAAATTATTTGAAACTGTTGGAACTGATTCAAATTGTGTGGTATAAAAAGGGCCATGATTACCAGGGTAAACCTCCTTTCCATCATGTCTTCTTTCATTTTCATCAGTTTAGTTAAATAGTTCATAATAATCTGTGTGCAATGTAGGTGAATCTAAACTGTTCTGTGGCAGTGAAATGGTGATGAACTGACAATAACCATCTTTGTGCTTTAAAGGCCAGGTGGTATTAGTTTGACTCGTGTCAATAAATGATCTGTAAAAATAAGTTGACCCAAAATTGATGTTGAGATATTAAAACCCTATAAGGACAGTACAGCAACTAGTGAAACTTGCCTTGGATGAACAACTAATAACTTGCAAATCAGCTCCTATTACTCCTGAAATTAGTCCATTGAAGTAAGTGATCAAACATGGGTGTATGGATATATGAATACTTATTATTCTATCGCTAAATGGAGGCAAGTTCTCTACACATTTGATAAATTTGTAAAATATTGTTCACTTTGATATCCGCGTCGGTTGCAATACGTACGAAATCATAAAAATTCACGAATTGGAAATTCGGCTATGTCGGTATTCGAGATCCTGTTGGCTGATTGAATTACTTTTTCTGTCCACCCTAGGAAATTTTTTCAATATTATCACCCTTTGGTAAAGCGTCAACTATTTATAGGATGTTACATCAAAAGGCTTTCATTCATATCATGCTCACCTATAAAATTCTCAAGTACTGAAGATAGTGTTTATATTCTTAGGATCTGAACAACACAGAGACCAACAGCAGACAAGTCAAACAAACTAATGTAGAGACAAAGAATGTCTCTGGCACTAAATCACCAGTGAAAAGTCCGAATGTCAAGAAATCTGTTGATAACTCAGTTAAGAGTTCTGCTGAACTTGTGAGAGTACAATTGATTGACATAAAGTCTCCAGTCAAAGCACCCAAGAGTGCTGCTGAGTCAGTAAAACCACAAGAGACTTCCACCAAATCAGCTCCAGTCAGAGCAACTAGGAGTGCTGCTGAGTCAGTAAAACCACAAGAGACTTCCACCAAATCAGCTCCAGTCAAAGCAACTAGGAGTGCTGCTGAGTCAGTAAAACTACAACAGAGCTCCGCGAAATCAGCTCCAGTGAAACTATCAAAAGATTCACCCACCACAGTAAAAGTACAACAGAATGATTCCAAGCCATCTTCAGACAAAGTCTCGAGAAATTCTGCTGATTCATTGAAAGTACAAGAGAAGGACTCCAAACTGTCTCCAACTAAGGTACTAAAGGATTCAGATGTTTCAGTAAATGTACAACAGATTGAAACAAAATCATCTCCTCTCAAAGTGGTGAAGAACTCAGTTAGTTCAATAGAAATATCATTGAAGGATGTAGAATCTTCAGAAGTAGCTTCTGAAGTCCCCCCACCCGTGATTGAGGATCAAGAACGGTCCTATGAAGATACATCTACTGTTCCTAACGAGATTGAGGAACACACTCAAGCAATAGAAGATGCAGATAACGAAATGGAGGTGATAGATGTTGATGGCGATGATCCTCCTTTAGTTCCGGTATCTGATTCTACATTACCATCCAATCAAACGGAGTCTCAAGGTACGTTGAGCAACGCAACAGATGTGATCGCTCCAACGCCTACGGAACCTGTGGACTCAAATGCAGTTAATGATGCGACTCCGCTAACTAATGGTTCAAGCAAGAAGAATAAGAAGAAAAAGAAGCCAAATCCAGTAAAAAGAGACCTTCCAAGCGTCAAAGAATTGAACAAAGTGAATAACAGCACAGATAGCGTTACCGATGAAACGAACAACCCAACAGATGAAGCGTAAGAAGTTTTCACTTTTCTCGTCTCTCTATTGATAGTATTTTGGTATAATTTTTCGGTCGCCAACATGAATGGCCTCATTCACCCGAAACCGTTCATAATATGAGAATTTCTCCCGTGCGGTCGTTTCAAACTCACTCAAATATTGCTCTGTGTGGTTTGATTCATGAAAAAATCTCTTGAATAATCTCAGAATAGTGATATTCGTTGTTAACTATTCTCTCGTTAGTAAAGTACTGAATCACGTATTTGGAGTGTCGTAGGTAATTTGAAAATATGAAAATATAATGAGCAATAACTTTTTTGTTTCAGCGATGCAAAAACAGGCTCGAATCGCGAGGTTCAGGGAATGAAAGTTGAAACTTTGAAGAAAGTCCAAATGGAGTTGACGACTTTTGTCAATGAAGAAATTCGAGATCGCCTTCTTGATAATCCAGATCATCCAAAGTACCAAGCCAAATCAATCAAATACAAAAATGCTTGTGACGCCTTGAACAACGAGCTTAAAACTATCCTTGAGAATGTATTACGATCAAATTACGAAGCAGAAACAACTCCTTCCAAGAATTCGAGCAAAAGGAAAATTTCAAAGGCTTTCGTCAAAGCAGCCGAAAAATCTTCTGTCTTTCAACCAAAAGTACGCGTGCCACGTTTCGCAATGAGCGAGGAAACTAAAATTAACAACTTACGCATTTTGGAAGGCTTAAAAAGAGAGCGAGGTATCGTTGGCCCTCTTAGCAGAGTATTGGGGAAGCGTCAACTCAAATTACCAAGGAAATTCGACGATTTTTCTGTGTCGTTGAAAGATGCATTCCTCGAGGAGCAAAAAGCAATGGCTGCAGCTGCGAGGAATACCCCAGAAAAAGTTGTAGCTCCAGCTAATACAACCCAACCCTCTGCTGAAGAAACGATGGACATATCAATTGTAGAACCATCATCTCCTCCATCTTCGGCACCCTTGGATTCTTCGTTACCACAACCATTCTCACCAAGACCACGAGAACCCTCACCACCACCACCGTCTCTACCAGACGTTGTTGTTCTAGACTCGGACTCGACACCACAAGAATCATCACCAGCACAAGATGAAATAGCTCAATGCACTAGTCCAAAGAATGACTCGACTCCACCCCAAACCTCTACCAACTTTTCACTTTCGGGAGATGTAAGTGAATTACCAGACTTGGTCGATCTAGATCCAGATGCGCCTCAAACAGAGCCGAAACCAAACTTATACACTTCAGATATAAGGATCGGATCAGTGACTATATCATTAGAGCCTCAGCCAAAATCAGTTCCCAAGGATCCAACGACACCAACTGTGACCCCTAAATCGATATTGAAGAAAACCACTCCAGTGTCAACTAAAGTGGTGTCATCTGCTTCGCAAGCAACTGCTGGCACTCCTAAGAGTGTCTCCATGAACTCTACCAAAAATGATGGGACTGTAACCAAAGGTCCCTCACCGATGGTGGCTAAACTCTCAAAATTAGTATTAGCAAATGCCACATCCACCGCCAAGACACCCAAACCAGTAGCAGTTTCCACTCCAGTTCCAAATTCTTCGGCGTCGAAAAAGTTGGCTGCTGCTAAAGTTACGCCCAATCTCAATCGCAAGCCTATCGTCGCAAATGTGAGTACCTGGTTATACGAATGAAGAAATCATTATTTTTGTATATTTCACTAACTCTTAGTAAAACCAAACTGATGAACTAGCGGTCCCAAAGCATGTATGTTGCAATCGATATTTTTATTTTATGGGAAAAGAGATAATGGTTAATTAAAGTAATGTTGAATCTTTAGAAAAAGTGATCCGTTCGAAATTCATGATGCAGGTGGTTAATGAAGAAATGTAAATTTGAGAACAGAAGAGTCCCAATCTTCAGATCAAACAAATATTCTTAGTCTATCGAATGCCAGGTCAAAAGATTTGTAGAATTTAATAATCGAATTATGCCCCAGTATTGAACGTATCAAGTGTAACTGTTCAAAAACCATGAGTGTGCCGAAATGAACTAATTGAGGGGCGATCATCGCATGAGTACTCGAGATTATTGGATAAATTTTTTTGCCAAAATCGGTACCTCGCCAATATTACGCACATTGCTTGCGTTCCGAATTCTAGATCCAAGTAGCTCATCGTTCAACTCAAGTAAAGTGCTAAGTGTGATGTTAAATTTCTATTTTCAGAACTCTGTTGTTGCTGCTAAGCCTCCAACGCCATCTCCCAAAGTCACTAATAACGTCGTTGGGTCCAATACACCAACTCCAGCTAAACGTCAGCGACACATATGTGGAATCTGTGGCGAGGAATTATTCTCCAAAGAAGCAGCTGAAGCTCATGTCAAAAATCACAACGTAGATACAATTCCCAAGTCAAATTCGTCCCATCTGGCTAATGAAAAATTGGTAACATCAATCCCAGCTGTAACAGCTCCATTACAAAAGCACAAACCCAAGCTCATGAGATGCAAGCGTTGCCAGGCTATTGTTGAAGCTAAACATGTCAAAACTCATGTATGCAGTTCAGTCAAGTTTAACTGTACACTGTGTGATTGTAGCTTTGGTGTTGAACATCTTCTCAAGGCTCATATGGATACTCATAAAAAGAAAGCTCAGGTCAAAGCTGTTCCAGTTGTCGAGAGAAATAAACATGCCAAGGTCACCGATAACAGCCATGCAAAGGTAATCAAAGTCTACTTTTCATATCGTTACTGTATTTTTCAAGAATCTATCATCTTTTTAGTCGTAGTAGGATGGTATTGATTGATAGTTATAGTTTTCAAAGGGGTTTAAAACACTCAATATGATCAATATTTCAGTCTCCCAGAGCAGCACCAGTACAGGTGAACGATTCAGATGATGTGGTAGTGGAGAAGAATTCTAGAAACTACACGTGCTTTGTGTGTGATAAGGTCTTCGTTGACGAAGAACAGATGAAAGATCATTTGCAAATGCATTGTGAAGAAGCTACTGATGATATAAATGAAAAAGGCGGTTTCCAATGTGCTTTTTGCGGCGAAAAATTCCAGTCAGAAGAATCTTTGGAAAGTCATGTAAGCAAACATCTCAATGAAGATGGTGACGAGAAAATAAAGCTTATGATAAATCTTGAGACGCAACGTGATAGACGAAGAAAAACTTATTTTAAATGTGACCAATGTGACGAAACATTTTCAACACCATTGCAACTCGCTATGCATTTACCTGTTCACGATGAGGAAGAAGGTGGAATGGATGATGACTCCGATAAAGAGCAAAATCAATTGGAAGAGGAAGTAACAACCGAGCACTATGTTTGCTCAATTTGCGATGAAATGTTTGATTCACAAGAAGATTTGTCTGAACATTTAGATGTACATAATGGTAACGCACATGTTTGTATACTTTGCGAAAAGCCGTTTTCTAACATTAAGGATTTACAAGAGCATGTTGCTACACATCTGTAAGAATGAAAGTATGTATGAAAATTAGCCATGTTTTTACAGATAATACAAGGCCCTCCCTTTTTTGTTGGAATGAGTGAGGCTGATGCAGATATTACCATGATTTTTTATAATTATAATTCATTATATTGTTTCAATATTGATTGCACTAGAAATTGTTAGTAACATTCAACTTTTAATCTTGCTATCATATCTCTGTAGTGTCGATTTTTGTATATAATGACGTTAATCTGGTAGATTGCAAAAACTACGGGAGATCGGTAAACGATTTCTCATTTAGTAAGAATCTCTTAGAGATTCCTGTCATGACGTCTGTTATCTAAGACTCAAAAGTATCTACATTTTTCTGGTGATACAAGATGAGTTAAAGAAAGTCTGGGATATGGTCCAACTCATGTGCATGAGTCTGAGACTCATTTTGTCCCTTTCGTGATGAGAAGACTTTCGAAGAACTGTTGGTCTGAATGCATCAAAAAATCTGTAAAATATCCAATTTAATGGATAATGAACTTGCAACATTTTTCTATCAATTTCCGTGCATATTAAGAAATGGCTGGTATCTGTAAAGTATATCTAGATTTGATAATATTTTAATGTAATGATGTTGATAAGAAAAAAAGTGTTCCCAATTTGGTCAGGTAGTAAGCATCTCTACAATCGACTACTCAAATAATCGCTGATGTTCAATATGAGCCATAATATACGTCGACTATTGTTGTGTAAGCACCAGGTAGAGAAGATGAAAAATCATTTCTTCGATATATTATTTAGTTTTGTAATGATTTTTCTCCTCATAGCACAGACCGCATGAATTACCAATAAATGAGATAGATTTCTGGACAGCTTTGTGCGATTCATTATGAAAATCCTCATCGCGAAATTCATGTTTTCAGAACTCTGGTTGTCAATAAATGATATACCGGCTTTCTCCATTCATTAAAAAATGAATTCTTCAAAACTACCATTAGCCGCATTTCTATTCATTTTCGTATCAACATTCTACAATACTGCGACTGCCGATGTTATAGTACCACGTTTTTTGAGCCATTTAAATTTGAAATACGAACGATCGCTCAATGCCACAATTATACAAATCGGTAGCAGGTGAATATTTTTATAATGTAGTATAAACCGTTCATAATGCGCGCACATTTCCCAAGACTCGCACTTGTATAACAAGAAAAGAGAAATTTGCCTTCTTAGGTAGTATAAATTACAGTTCACTCAAGAAATATTATTTTTTGCTAGACGAGATTGGTGACATTTTCGTGAGAATATTTCATGTAGTAGAACCTTTCTAATTTGATATAAAAGGCCGGGCTTTTGAGAAAAACTCTAATTCGAAAAAAATACACAGTAAACTGAGAACCCCCTAACTCGAAAAAAGCAGCCGGCAAAAACTCCCTATGTCGAATTTTTGAACTTGCAATAATTGGGATGCTGTGGCAGGGGTTTTTAGTGTCGGTGGTCTGACTTTTCAAGAAATCTCTTGATAATCGGCACTGATTATCGCGACGGCATGCTATTTGGGTGACGAATACGTCTTGAATAGTGTGATTTACCTGGAGCCGGTGGACGATGCAAAAAGAAGCGTTATTAATCGAGAACCTGAAATCGATAAGGTTCTGATTTGTTATGGTATATGTTACAAGCTCTCACTGATCATATTTTGAGGAAGCTGAAGGGATCAGGAACGAGACATTTTCAGCTCTGTTTTGATCAGAGA
The DNA here is from genome assembly GCA_029851415.1 of Eretmocerus hayati. Taxonomy (NCBI): domain Eukaryota; kingdom Metazoa; phylum Arthropoda; class Insecta; order Hymenoptera; family Aphelinidae; genus Eretmocerus; species Eretmocerus hayati. The sequence goes on from CM056744.1 coordinate 110,670,762, forward strand.
ATGTTGTCGGTCGTGTGAGATTGCACTCTTTACAGTAAACGATAATAACTGATTTTTTGTAATAACTGAAATCGAAAATTCTCATGATATTTTTCCAATACATTCAATCGAGAATGCGATGATCTGATGATGCGATTCAAGTAGATTGATTTTAGAATACATCATTACATGTTTAAAAAAACTCCTCAGCTCGAAAAACTACTTAACTTGAATATTTCGTCGGGTCTCTTGAAATTCGAGTTAGAGAGTTTCTATTGTATATTTGTTGTTGGATACTTCTTATGCAAAGAACAAAGAACTTTTGTTTCTTGGGACTGGCCTGGTATACACGTGTAATGACAAGATGAGGGAGGAAAGAATATTTCGAATATATGTTTTATCCTTCCTGTTTATTAATAATATCAACTAATAATAAATTTACACAGAACCTAGATGTACCATATAACAATCTTTTAAACTTCTTGACAACGGACTTTGTGAAGAAAACCCGCCAAGTTATTAGGAAAAAAAATCAGTTCAAAGCATGTATGTATGTATGTATAATAAACCGGAGTTATTCATTCTACCTTTTTATTTACATGTCACTTAAAATCCTGTATACGTAAATGGTCGCGTAACAACATTTTTTTCATAACTTCTCCTAGAATTTGCGGATTTCACGCAGTTTTTTTATAGAAATAGAAATGGGCAGAGGATAATCACGATTGAGTTCGTTAAACGTGACACCATTTCTTCATGTATCATATCGAACATTTTCTCCAATTAAGATTTAATCTAAATTTAATTTAGTTTCATCATGCACAACTAAAGATATACTCTTGTCGATCAATTATTTTATCTGCGATTCAATTGTCCAGGAGGAAGTACGATTCAGCCTTGAGGAAAGGCTCGAAAAAACTTGTTAGCTAAATGCAGACTCATAAATGATTCAACTTTGTTGAAACATTCATTTCAAATAACTAACAATTTGAAATTCTTAAAAAAATAGATAACTCCTTCCAAAAAATTGAAAGTAACAATGAGAAGATACATGTATACAAAAAGAATCTAAATATTTAAACAGAGTAAGATTGCCAAATTCATTACCCCAGTTGCGATCACCGCTATTCTTGATGCATTTTTATTCCGCAATACCGCTTTTTATCTTGCTTAGATGGTCACACTTATGCGCATCAAATGTAACGTAGGTAATCAGCTATTTACACATAAATAACCTTTCTAATCGTGAAATAATGCAAGTAAATGAGAAAACTATTGCACACTCGGGCGCACATAATGACGTGTAATTTGCAAAAATGTATAAAATTCAAAGCAAAATCTTGTGATAAGCAACGAATTATTGCGGCATCAACCTCTTACAACGAAATTACTCCCTTCCATTTGTTGCTAAGACTAGTTATATCCAGTTGGAAACTGGCTGTCTCGCATTCACACATTTCTTATCCTTCTCTGTTACAATTTTGGTAATCCACTCAACGCAATGAGTTTTTCAGAATCTCTATAAACGGAACTGATTTGGCAAAATATTTGACCTGTACTTCATTCATAACAATTCGAATGTGTGACTGTTACTACTTGTATTCAATTCGTTATTTTATTCAATGCAATTATACTTTTGATATCCTTCGTTATACATTAGTAATAGATTCTTTATTGTTTAAAATTCTTCTTTAATATTCATATCTGCATAACACGTGTATCACTATGCAATCGATATAATAATACTATTATGTACAACAATACCGTTTGAAAGATTGTGTGTATTCTATCTTGATGTTGACATTGCATTGTTTCACTTCTCATGCAACTTCAGATTCACGAAGTCAAAGGAATTCATCAAAATATTGAACGTAATTCGCATTTTTCTAAAAAATGATTACATTCTTTCGATTTTTCACGAAGTTTTTCATGAAAAATCTAGACCGTTTAGCCGTGACTAACAACATCATTGGGAAAATAAATGTATTTCACGATGATAATAATGAAGATGAAGCGCTCTCTCGCCCTATTTTATCCAAGAAATCATTCAACTGTACATACATATTTATCATCATTGGGCCCATCTTTCACCAACGGTCACACAGTAATTTAATAAACGATACCGTAGAAACGCTGGCGATACATACTTAGACTACGATCTAGCCTATCTAGTTAAAGAGTTGCGTCTGTATTGTTTTTTCTTTTGATCACCGACAACGCAAAACTCTCAAATATTATTAGTGAAAAGGGAATCTTAGGAAGATGTCTCGTCGCATTTTACGCAATTGCGATAGCGCATTTCAATATTTACGATTTTGAACGTATATTCGAATACTTTTTTTTCGTCATTCCGAAACCACAATAATCATTATGCACAAAATGTGACAGAAGCCAAAGTCTATTACGACGTTACACATCACTGAAAATTTGGCTCAAATGAACTCACAGTTCATTTTAATCGTATATGATTCGATGATGTTCAAATTAAGGTGAAACGAGGTCCACATAGTTGGCTGGGTACAAGCCGACTCTGCCATCTTTTCTACCTTTGCACCAACCTTGCTCGTCTTCATCTTCAAGTTTTTCAAAGATGTCTCCTAGAATAAGATGATTATTTTAGTCTCCAAAAACCTCTTGGTTGTGATTCTTTGCGATTATGAGCATTTAATCGACCTCAAAACTGTTGTAAATTATTAAAAGTAATTCTCAACTTTGAACGTTACAAGTTTCAAAATATCTGAGAGTTATTTGTAACATTCACATTTAGGAAACATTTTTTGATTATTCAAAAATTGCACAAATGGGAAATCTCCAATGCAAATCATTAGTTTTGTTGAAACGATCAAGATAATATTATACCTTGCTTGAAACTAAGTTCATCAGCCTCGGCTCCCTCGTAGTCGTACAAAGCTCTAACCGGAACTCCAGGTTCACCATTGTCGACTAAAGGCTCTGGCGCATCTTCATCCCATTCCTCTTCTTCGAAAGGATTTGATTCTGCTTTGCCATTGTTGGAACCATTTCTGTAAGAAATTCAAAGACGTAAATCATTAACTCAAATTGGCTAAAGATGATCATTTTCTCGAAATTCGGAATTGAAGACTGTCCCATTTACCATTTTTGAATTCGTTAATAATGATCGAACTCATTCCTAATTGATACATCACTCAGATGAGAATTTTTTCAGTTTCTACATTCTGCTCGATTTATCTGCTTTTCATAGTGCTACTTTTCATGAATCTCGAATGAACTAAATCAAAATAGTAGAAGATGATCTGAGTTGTCACTGTAAATTTAATGTCTTTTCCGACATACGCTGAACAACGATTAGCCATTTCAACGTACAGTTGTCCGTATCATGAGCATAGAGGGTAGACTTTGTAATGATATGGATAAAGAAGTTTGAGAAAATTTAGAAAATGAATAGAGCCTATCAAAACTAAAAATTCCACAAGAACTATTCCAAACTCAATTAATGAGTATTTGCTAGAGGTAAAAAATGAAAATTCCCAAAATCTTCAATTTAAGCTTTTTTTCACTCAATTTTGGTCTCAATAAGATTAGTTGACGAAAAAAAGTTTTTCTCTACACGACGAATAACAAAATATCTCAAACACGACGGAAAGAGAAGTTTGGACAATGAAATTCGAGACATTACCAGGCAGCCTCAGATTCTTATGAAATCTTGAATTGAATGTATCTCGGGTGAAAATACCGTATACGAATGTAAACACAGTCAAATACAGTACAAAAAGACTCAATGGTGTGTATATAAGAGCTGAGAAAAAGAATAAGCATCGAGAGTGTATACTTACGTAATCGTGGAATTCCTATTAACAGAGTTGCCGTCGTGATTATTCTTTTCAGGCGCAGGCTTTGTCGAATTGATCGTATCCGTTTTGCCATCACTGTGATTTGGGTCTGTCGATATTACTCTAGCAGCGGGTTTCGCTTTCAATTTATGATTTACCGGCGGGTAGTCCTGTGAAATAATTTAGAACAACTAGATTAATTTCAAGATTATTACTCATGGTGCCACTCAAAGATTGATATCCTTATATCGAAGGAATAGCATATTATAGAGCTGTATAGACATGAGAATATTCGATTGCCTTAGGTAGCTATGGGGGCGATGAGAAGAGAGTTCGAATGTAATTTTTTAGGAATCATGGATATATTTCCATTGATGAAAATACTTTTTGAAAAAAAAAAAGAAAATCTCGAAGGATCAAAATATGACGGTTGACAAGATCACGGACGTGTTCTTTGAAAATTTTTTTACAGTGGATTGTAAAACAAATTCTAAAAAATGAATGAGAAGAACGCGTTCTTGATTAATTAGAAAGATAAAAATACACGCAATCGCATTATGCAAAAATTTTATCGTATTCAATTTCTGCGAAGACAACTTGAAGAACAAACTTAGCTTATCTGGTCTCTCGCCGACGCATCAAGCAAGAAATCTTTCGACTAACTTTATACCACCCATCGACACGGTTATTATCATTCAAGAATGAGTGTACAATCTGAATGAGCAATGAAAGGAAGATGCTTCTTTTTTATCGATGACGGTATTTCACCATTACCTCGAGAAGTTGTAGCTAAGATTTATGCTCATCAATAGCATATTACGTTCAGGTTTTCGACGTATTGTGTTGAAGCAAACGTAATTTCCCGTTATTTATTGGAAACATATATATAAAAGCAATTATTACAGGAAGAGGGCTGGGAATTTGTGCACAATTGAACCAAGAAATGAGTTTGAGATGGAGCTATTATATGACGAGGTTGTGAATGGAAAAAAATTCAGACGACAGGCGTGACTTTGAATTCAATACCGATTTTTGTATAGCCGAAAGGTGCAATATCAAATCAGATTTCAAAGAAGTAAATTAGGGAAGATGAAATTAATTTCAGGAACACCACGTCGAGAATCGTTTTTTTTTCTAACTTATTACTTGCGTCACTCTGACACACCTCTGACATCATGGTATTTTTCTATCCTCAAAACCTGAATGATCGTTTTTTAGCATGAGACCGATTACGATAATATAATTCTCTGCTATCGTGATTAGAGTGTCATCTGCAATAAGTGCATGTTCAACAAATGTGCTAGATCATGCATCAATACAGGGTGATTCTATAATCTAACATATTCATAGTATGAAAAAATCTCATTTTCGTAACATCGCAAATATGCAATTCTACAATAGTTATCGTTTTCAATTCGTAAAAGGTAAAAAATTAAAAATACAAATTGCAAATCGAATGTAGAAACCTTCAATCACAAATAAATCTGGAAAAAGGTCTTGGTTCTATAAAAAAAAGCAATGATCGACGGATAAAAATAAAATAGGATAAGCAAAACTGAGAAAACTGAAAAAAAATGAAGACGTTACATGCAGATCCTCGCCGACTGGGCGTTGATTGATTAGAGTGATGGATCCAGCGGGTAGTGCCTCCTTTGATTTTGAACCCTTGGCGATCTCGCGGAATTCCTCCGTGTAGTCCTGTGTAAATAGCAAATGGGCACACAAAATTCACATGCACACATTCCAATGCTTAATCTCTTTCTTGCTTTTACCAACACTTATTATGACTCTTACTCGCCTCCACATTACCATCATCATAAGTACTACCTCAGTCATCTCACGCGGTGCTCATTTCGTATTCAGATCATGACTTTGCGATTGAGTACATTTTTTTACAAAAACAGACACTGTGATTTGGACATATGAAATATTATCGATGAATAAGGATACTTGATCATCTGAGTGGATAAGAAAAATGTAGAGATCAATTTAGAGATTAGACAAATTTTTGTTGCATTTAATTTGTGAAAAAAGTAGTTTGGCGTCATGATGTATCGTAAAAGAAAGTGGATTATTGAGATATGGCCATATAAATAAAGTTAACAGCAAGAGAGAGCTTCTGGCACGAAACTGGTTATATAGAATGTCTTAAAGCTTTGAAAAACAAGTTTATTTTCACGTCAACTTTAGCCACTTTCGACACGTGCAGCAAAAGCAATACTCAAAGAGTCACAAATGGCTTTACAGTACTGAAGCTCGATATTTTTAGCACATTGTTTGGTTCACACTGTGTAACGCTGAATGATTGAACTCTCAAAATAAGCGTTAGACTTTGATGAATGTTGCGAGTGATCTCAACGTTGTCTTAAAGTTATTTCATGACTCTCAGTTAATTTTTGAGTCTTTGGGATGGAAATTTGGAAGAATTGAGGCTTTCAAGATGATAAATTGAAAACAAGATGAGCTACTTCCCAGCATTTATAACTAGACAGGGTAAATTTGCAATAAATTATTAAAATTTCAGCTCATTTTTCAAAAATTTAAGACAGACGTGGTTGGTGACAAGTAAATCACTATCACTATGAAATATACATTTAAACATGTGCTCTATTTTATAGGGTCAAAAGAGACATGAGAATTGCAAATAGTTTAGACAAGACTGACGTAAAAGGAAATTCTAAAATATTGAGTGTACTGATATTGAAATTGATGGATGAAGACAAAACTAGGTCAAGACTAAACAAAAATGGAATCATGCGTTTGCAAACATTTTAATAAATCCTCTTATTTTTTCAGATTTGAAATTTTTTTTTAAATTACCTCGAACTGTGGCCAAGCCATAGCCATGTTGACTCCGTGATTGTTCGACCACCATTTGAGATCTTTTTCGTGATCAGCGTTGTTAACCGTATGATAGAATTCTTCGTAGATTTGTGGAAGCCTGAAATTAGATAGCAAAATATTTAGCTATTGATCCAGCGACAGAAATGTAAAATTTACGATGTTTTTTTGGACCACTTACACTGGATCCTGAGAAATGTTGAGACATTTGTGAATACCGAACAAAACGTCTTTGAAGAACTGTAACCGTTGAGCTTCCATTTCTTGGCACTTTTCAAACACCTGGGTCATATCCTCCATGTATTTGGGATTGTATTGGTTGATCTCTTGCAACGCGCTTTCGTATTTTTCTTTTGCCTTTTGAACCTCTTCTTTTGTTTTCTGCACTCGGTCTTGCATTTTCTTTACCTAGATGGAAAATATAATGAGTACAGGAATTTCAAAGACTAATATATTTCAATCTTTCAGCGTAAATACATAATAAATTTTTCTCGGCAATAGCCGAAACTCAGAACGGTAAGAATGAGTTATTTACAGGGGAAATGAATGCAATAGGTCAGCAAACACTCTAACATGATTTTTCGAGACAAACAAAAATGATAAATCAAACAAATGGAATAGAAAAATCACACATTATGTATACAAGCCAACCAATTGCATTGAGTCTCGATTTTTCTTTACAAACAAACATCTATGCGAGTAGAAATAAATAATCAATCGTTTTTCAAAGAATTAAAAACTCATATGTACATTGAATCCATGCTATAGCAAGAGATAATTCATTTGAAATGATCTACTATAGTTCAGTAATAGTCGATGCTCACGAATGAGTTCTAATTTTCTAACAACTTTGTACTCAAAATAACAAATTAAATCCCATCTAAAATATTAAATGGTAGCAAACACTTGCAAGCAAAAAAAAACATCCTTCTATTTCTCATTGAAAAACACTCTATATTGAAATTCGTTTGAAAGCCAGTAAATCGAGCTGATTCAGAATAATTGGAAAAAGGGAATGAAAAAGATGTTTGTAAGTTCCGTTTCTGAGCTGGTGCAAAATCTTTAATGTAAATTTCAACTACAGCATTAATTTTTTGTCTCTTACCGTAAGAGCTTTCTGTGATGCAAACGACATGTGACGCACAGTGGGTGAACGAAAAGAAACAAAAAAGAATGAATTAATATAAACATGCAGGACATGCACTTTTTTCTCTCCATTAATTACATACAAGCTGTTCGTTGCTTATCTTAGGATGCCTAAATTTTCGAAATCTTAGCGCCCATGCATCACATCCACAATTTGTCATCTAGAAATTTATTCAAGACTCTTTTGAACTTCATTTGTTACTAAATTCGCGGTAGCTAAGAAATTCATCAAAATTACTCATAATTACAAAAAGATGTTTCCGTGTAAAAGTGATTGAAAACATTTTCAACGTTCGTTCGCTTCAAGTGAAACGTGATACAAAATTCAAGAAGAATTATTACAAATTTTCGAATGTGTGAAAATTTTCAAAAAATGAAGTTCCAAAATTCAGTTGCCATTCCAGTCAATGATGCTTTATTATAATACAAAGAAACGGGTTTGGTAAATGTTCCAAGAGAGCAACATGTTTTCATTTCAATTTCAGATGGAATTTGAGATAACGTGGAATGATATAACGTCTGCCATCTTCTAAATAAAGTAGAGAAAATGTTCAGAATCGGAATGTACTACACAAATCATGAGCAAATTTCAAACTTTTATCGCATGCATATTATTAAAAATTCAAATTGGTGGAAGAAAAATTTAATGGCATGCACGACAAAATCGATAACATACGCTGTCAGAGCCTCGGGCGGCGGTCTGAAAATAACGTACGCTAAAAAATGTTTGTTCTTTCTCCACCAATTATATCTTTCTAAACGCGCAATGTTCAAAAATAGAGTTCATAAAGTCTTTCAATGTTATTGTCAATCGTAACCAACTAAGCTTTTATGCACTTAGTATAGATTGTAAGTTTCGTCAAAAATTGAGATTTGAATTATTTCACAGGTCAGAAGAATTTCAAACCAATACCAAAGAGTTGAAAATAGATCTTTAACTATAGATATTTACATCGATAAGTAGCAGGCTCAATCTATGTTGAATCACATTTCAATTGAAAATGTAAGATTGTTTTACATGAGACATGTCATCTTCAAGAGATAACGATTTTTACTCATTTGTCAAAAGTCTCATTTTTGTATAAAAAAAATGGTATGTATCAAAATAGTTCATCGGTGGATTCATGATACATCGAGCCAAGAAATTCTGTCAGTATCAAGTATTTCAGTCACTTCATCGAGTTCATTGACTCATGAATGAGCGGCTACCAGATACGGGGTCAAGGTCACGCAAAAACCAGACCTTTTGTTATGAATGAAAATTGAATCATACCTGGTCGGGTGACAAGGAACTGTCGGCGTTGGCATTTCTCTCCTGGTTTGCTGCGGTACGCTCCGTTTTACAGCTGTTGTGATAGTCCGCCTTGGTCTTTTCAACCTTTTGCAGAATTTTGGACCACGGTTTTTGGGCTTTCTTGAACGCATCTTCCATTTCCTTCCTCTCTTTCAGCGTCATCATCGACTGAAAAATTTTTATCAATGAACATTTTTCAGAAAATAAGCAATTGTTTTCGGAATGAATGAAACTTATTTTATTGTGCAAGGTTTGATAATGCTATCATAAGTGATTTTGGTAGATTTTTTGTCCTTGATGGTTAATATACGAGTTGAATATTTGGTCTCGTCGATCTTGAAGGACGGTGGGGAACTAAATAAATTCCCAAAATTTCATGATGGAAATTTTATTGCAACGTTTCGTCCACTAGGTTTTGTGGACCTCATCAGGCTTCAGGTTTGTTATTCTTTAGATCGTCATGATATTTTCTGAACGATCTTGTAATAGAGCACAGACATAACGTCTAGCTCCTGTCAATACAAGTAAGTAGGAGTACTCACTCTATTTACTATGTCTGTGCTCTATTACAAGATCGTTCAGAAAATATCATGACGATCCAAAGAATAACAAACCTGAAGCCTGATGAGGTCCACAAAACCTAGTGGACGAAACGTTGCAATAAAATTTTCATCATGAAATTTTGGGAATTTATTTAGTTCCCCACCGTCCTTCAAGATCGACGAGACCAAATATTCAACTCGTATGTTTGATAATGCCCCCGGTTGTTTCAAGAATTTAGCCGAGGAATTCTCAATTCATTAGAAGATGCAAATTTCTTGAGGTTTCTAAACTTCGATGCTATATAACTAATAGTGTTAAAGTGTTGATTAGAAGTAAGTATGGAATTAATACTGAGACAGTACATAAATTAGACTTTAAATCGTATAATGAAGGTAATTTTAGGCCAAGTAACAATGTATGAGTCGTTCATGAAACAATTTTGGAAGACTAGGAATACATAGTTGATAATTCAATTTCTTTTTTTGGAAAAAGGAAGAGCTATTGCAGGCCGATGAAAAAAGGAAATATATTATTACGATTCAAAATTCCTAAAAGAGATTCCGATTTGGCAGGGGATTCGAAAATTTCCACGCGATTCCCACACATTCAGCTGATATTAGATTTGAATCATGTTGTGGAGGACTCATGTCGTTTTGAATCAATGAATTATTATCTCAAGGCCCAGGGTTTTCCAAACGAGAAAATGGAGTCAAAATCGCATAAAATTTTGAAGTTTTCGGTGACATTGGATAAAAAATTTTGGGTCGGAAATGTCCACCCTTAGGGGAATATGATTTTCTTGTGTTTTTTTACGTAGGAACCGAATCAGACTCTAGCCTTGTGCCCATACGTCAGGATGTTTTTAATCGGAAAAAACTGATTCTCTTGAAAAAAAAAAGTTTTGACGTTTTTTGCTCATTTTGTGAATTCAATGTTCTGGTGGTGCATCCTTGTAGCAGGCAAGAAATGTTACGGAAATATGATTTCATTCGGATTTTGACACGTTGAACACGATAACGATGGTTTCAAAGTGCTAGGATGCGGTCAAAAAGAATGGCAAGCTGATTTTTTCGAGCTGCTATGAGCGAATCGAACCCGATTTTGCAATAAATCTTAAAATACTCACAAAATGGACTAGAGACATCCTTTTTTGAGCTCACGAGGGCGCATTTTCATTGTTTCCATGTATACATACAGGAAAAGAATTATTTGCAATAGGCGTATGAATGAAAACGAAGGAAATACGTCCTCGTGGTTTCAAAAAGAATGCCTCTGCTTCGTTTAGTGCGGATTTTAAGATTTATTGCAAAACTAGGCAAATTTGTCTGACTGTAATCCGAAAAATCGGCTTGCCATTACTTTTGATCGCATCCTAGTCCTTCGAAACTATTGCCATCGTGTTCAGCAGGTCAAAATGAATTAGAAAATCATAGTTCTATGTGCGCTTTTGGCCAACTGCAAAGATGCACCAGAGCATTGGATTTGCAGAATGAGCGAAAAATGTTAAGATTGCCGTTTTTAGGACAATCAGTTATTTGTTATCTAGAAAAGATCCTGGCGTGTAGGCGCAAAGCTGGGGTCGGATTCAATTTCAACGTCGAAACATATACACAAGAAAATCATGTTCTCTTAAGGTGGACAGTCTAGACCCAAAAAATTTATTTTGTCCAGTGACCCAGGATTATCATCCAGATATTCATGCAAGTATCCAGATACCCAGACAGAATTATAATCCAGATATCTATGCAAGAACTCATTTACTAAGTATGTGTAAAATCTCACCTTGTGATAAGTGTCTTTCTGCCACGTTTTGACCTGTTGTATAATATCATTGCAGAGGTTCTCCTTAACCCTAAGATGAACGTCACATATTCTGTCAGCCTCACCAAGAACACCTTTCCACGCTGCTTCGGTCGTTCCATATTCAGGCCCCTTTTCAATTTTTTCATTCCAATTTTTTGACCATGTTTTCAAAGCTTTGGCATAATTCTTTTCAATTTCAGCACGCTCCTGTACCAAAGCTACAAGACTGTCACAAAGTTTATGTCCATCTTCGATTCGTTTAGTTGTACGTTTATAATTGCCGGGTTCCCAAAATGAATCTGACGTTGCTATTAGCATATTATCATCGCTGTGGTGAGACATGACTGCTCCTACTAATGATGATGATGATGGTAATGATGACGCTGGTCTGACACAGTCGCTATATAAGGGTTGGTTCAGCCGCTCAAAGAGACGACCTCACCTGCAAAATAAAAAAGAAACGATTCTGATTAGTACATTATGAAGTGTAGACTTTTTTTTAATGGTATTTGAAATTGAAGTAGACTGATGAGGGGGGAGGGGGGATTGGGATGCCTTTTCTGGAGGATTTTTTGATGGGATGTTCAGTTATAAAATAGAGCAAAAATCGGGGAATGTTCATCATTAAGCCTCCCTTCTCAATTCTAAGGGATTCATCTCAATTATCAATATAAAAGGGAAACCTGAATAAAATCTAGCCAAGCAGCAGAAAAAATAAGTGTTGAGTGTCTCATTATGCTGACACATATGTTTAAATTCACAACTATTCATAATTTTCGGCTCATAGTAGATATCACGATGCCTACCAAAAATAATTTTGGTCCACGTACGTTAGAGTTTGGTGACGTTAAATAATGAGCGATAACTTTCTGCATGGAGTCTGACTGACCCCACGTGTGGTCAAAGTTATTTTTTGAAGGTTTGTGGTCAACGGGCTACTAAATTACCAAGTTGACACTTGTAGACTGGACTGATTTTTTTCCCAAGTGTCAATAATCATGTTTCTTTATAATGTTGATGATGTCAAATCAAGAGAAAGATGGCTCAAAGAGATCGTCAGAAACACATGTTTTTGGCATAGTAAGACTAAACAGCCATTTTTCCTCCCGGATTGGTTAGGAAAATTGGCGTTTAGTCGCCCTGATACCAAAAAAATAGTACGCATGTTTTTACGTGTCAGACTGAAAAAAACGTACGCACTTCGTTGCAAAAAACGCTTTTCTTCATAAACTTCTTGCTGAACGTGACAAGCACTCGTTTTTTCAAGAACACGCATTGTCCGCAACAAGATGCATTATGTTTATTTTTTCTACTGCACTGAGGAGACAACAATAAATATGGCATGTATGATATGAAATAAGTCGTCATACTGACATCATCTTGTGTATTTTTTTTATGAGGATATGATTGGAGAAATGCGATGAAACGAACGGAAATGCAAAAGAAGAGATTAATTTTGCACTGTATGTTGTTATACAAAACACGTTACCTCAAACCACAAAACGCAAAGTGATTTAAAAATTAACGAGAATAACAGGGCTTCAATCGTATAGTTTTGTGGCTTCTATTTCAATGCCAGATTTTGATAAAACGTTGATTTGGATTAACGAGGTGATTCAGATAAAAAGAAACGACCTAAAAGAGTAAATATAACTTCGATACAATGGTATGACCCTGGTCCCAGACATTAATAGCATTGATAAAAGCAATGTAACGGTAATTTTTTTTTTTTCAAAATGCATCCCAAGTATTCTGAAATTAACGCGACAAGAACTCTTCCACTCGAAAAATAACAAGGTCGAAATTCGTAAGTATTTCAATAGCTGTGTTCAGATTGATATCATAATTTTATTGGTGTCGACCAACTTTTCTCAAACTGGATTTCAAATTGAGGCTTGGATTAACCCAGATTCATTCAGAACCGATCCAATTTTTTCCTCGTAAATTAAGTATCGTCGTGGTGAAAGTTATTCTGATATTTTATAATAAAATGAGATTTGTAAGATTTACTTTTGAATATCAAGCAACTAACATATTTTACTTCTGAAGAAGAAAATTTTGAATATTCAACATCAAAGTTTTGAGTCAGATAAGAGTAATCCTTGAAACTAGTTTAAGCATCTTCGAAACAACTCATAAAAAAGAAAGTCAAAGATAGAAACTTTAGATTTCAGCGTCTACACTTCTTGATGAAAAAAGTTATATCTCCGATGCAAGAAAGAAAGTATCTTGCAACCTGATGTAGTACTAAAAATTGAGCTGCGGCAATACCTGAAAATGTACATAAATGCTAGGCTATTGAAGTTTTCAAAGAATTTAAAGTGCTTAATAAAATAGACACAAGAAAAATTTTGATCGTGTCACGAATAAGAACTTTTTCATTAGATTGTCCACATTTCATTCAAAGCAAATTACAAAAGAATAATATTCCACACCCAAAACATACCAAGCACACGTGTACAGAATCTTTTTTTTTTTCAAAACTTTGTCATGATTCCGTTATAAAATTTATTGTATACCTTGGCGACGAGGCTTATTTAGTCTTCACTCTTATAAATTTCCACGACTAAACACACTGGTGAATGTGAATGTGGCTTATCTGTTTCATCCTCCAGACGCCTCGACGATAATAAACACTATACTATTATAGCAGACGATAATATGGACACACGAGTATTATATCCTCGTATGACTCATAAAAGCCACGTGAGTGAGTCGAGCGTGTGAGGCTCCGCATAATATACGCCCACTCAAATACTACTTATATACACACATCACCTGGAAATTCACGAATTTATAATTTGACCGTTACATCGAATACTGAATTGAATTTTTTTTCAAATTGTTTTTTCTTCAAATATCACTATAGCATAAACTACACAGTGGTATGGAGAGATATGTATAGGTTATGTTTCCCTTCGTCATTGCCAGGATTAATTGCGCATTTTATTGATGCTGTAATTTATGTACGTACCCTAAGTGTACACATGTGTTTTGGTGTATAAAGAGGATTATTGGGTATATAGATGGGAGTCGCATTCCAAAGTTGTGAGCATGCAAATTAATATCTGAAGAAGAAGGAAAAGGGAAGAGCTGGTCATATAGTTGAAGACCTCCAAGAAATAGAGCCTATAATAGGGAAAGAAAGAAGAAGACGAAGAGGTGGTTGATGGGAGGAAGAGGCTTTGAGATGTTTTTGGTCGTGTGCGTAGAAAAAAAAAAGATAATTGCTCAATTTGAAGAGAATGATGTGTTAGTAAGTGAAGAAGAGACGCTTGGTGTACAGATGAATTTTTAGGCACGCGAAAATATATATAGGAAAAAGAGGACTGCGTTTGTAGTTGAGATATATCCTGTTTGCGGTTGGTTTGAGTGTTTTTGAGCAAATCGCGGGAAGTCAGTCAGCTTAGCGGCTCTATAACGACCTCTTTTCATACACACTAATTCATAATATGGTTGTATTGGTGTATTGGTGGTACTGGAAATAGTTTGAATGTCGACTGCTGATGAGAGCAATTCATTTTGTGTGGCGGATGGATGAAATAGCGTGGGTATATCACTTTTGACTCTTCTCTCGTGCACTTTAATTCAACTGAATGCACTGGCTAATTACCTGCTCTATTTGAAGCTAGGGAAATGAGAGAGACGCATATCGAATATTTTCTTGGAATTATCGTTGTTGAATAGTTCATTTGAGCTTTTGAAAGTCAGCAAGGAGTTTCATAAAAATTTTTAATGAATAATTATGAATTATTTTTGGGATGAATTCTGATAGTTTGATTCGAGATTTTGAAACTTCGCTAGAATGATGAGTAAAAAGACCCATCCTTGTTTCCACTTTCTGAGACACGATGAATTTTTTTATTTCGTCAAGAACTGTAAGTTTTGTACTAGTTTATACGAATAATTATATACAAAAAAATCTCTTGGGCATGTATTTCATTTAGAAATTGAATAAATCAGCGCGTTCAAAACCTGAGTTGTTCCGCTGGATTAAAGAGCAGACAAATTACCGATATCGCTTTATGTTCAAATTACAAAAAAAAGTCCATTAATATATTGAGTAAATATAATGAAATCACCGACACAGTTGGGGGTCGCTGAGTGTCAGCTCGGCCGATCATCGAATTTGAGCATTGTCGGGCGCAGTTAGTACTTGGATGGGTGACCGCCCATCTCGGTTTAATCAACCTGCACGAGCTGATTAGTTGACACTTACACCTCAGCAACGTGAGCGGGAGGCATGAAATGTTACAATTGCGATGTTCATGCTCACGAAAAGTGGCATGAGCACCGTTGAGGTAGCATGATAAATGTACCGAACGCTCCGGAGCAGGTTTTCTCCCTTCAGGAGTTTTCCCTCGCTCCACGGGCATGATTCCCGGGAAAATGCGGAGAGAATTAGGTTCAGGGTGAGTGGCTGGATCTCAAAACACGCCACGATAAAACACGAAATGTTAAACCGGCGAGATCCGCCCCGGTTTAATAGTCCATTGGCTTGAAACGACCGTTGAACACATGAGAAAAAAAAAGAGATCCAAAGTCATCCCCAAAATGTAATATACGGCAGGTGAAAAGCACTGAATCTTGTGGCCCCAGTTCAACAAAATATTCGCAAGCTTCATGAGGAAAGTTTTACCGCTGGAAAAATCGCCAAAATCACCGTTTTCCAATTCTGATTCTTTCGAGTTGTAATAGAAAAAAAAAAGTGAAGTGAATATTTGAGAAAGAGACTGAGTACTCGGGGAATGACACGGCACAACAACTGCTTCCGAAAAAAATGGGGTCAGATAGAAAATGCAAGGCCGTTGACTAAGTATGAAGAGCTCGATGCAAGTTTTTCTGAGCCATTGTGAGAAGGATAAGAAAAAAGGAAGAAAAAGTAACAATAGAAGATGTTACAAGCTCTCCGTTGTCTATTCCTCGTGTATATTCCATTGATCTTGTCTTGCTTTCATTCCTTGGCTTGTGCTTTCCTTTTCTCTAGCTTACTGTAATGCAACGAGGGCAATTTTACCCAGAGAGTAATCAACGCTACGTGCTGCTAAGAAATTTTCGGATGTTTAGTTCCCTTTCTAATTCAATGATCTACTGTGCTTAAAAGCCCTCGTTTACGTCGTTAATTCCAAGATATTTGCTGAGAGTAATAAAATTACTCAATGAGAATGTAAGAGTTTCTAGAACTCAACGAGTGGATTTGAAATAATTGAAATCAATGAACACCAAATCTTGAGATGCTGTTATACGGACAAACTACTCGTCCGACCCGAGCGCGTCTGTTACTACTGATTGATACCGCTACATATAGATTTTTTGTTTGTTTTTTCATAAGTCGAGATCTAGAAGTACCAGTAAGTTTTTTTGAATGAGCAAGGCATTGAGATTTGTGTATTTGTGGACTGACGACGGAATTTTGAATTTTGATCAATAGTTTCACTTGAATTTCACGCAGAACAAAATTAATATGGAACGGTATAGTATTATAAACACGTGAATTAAAGCATGACAGAATGTTATTATTCAACCTAAATTTTTGATGAGAAAACGCATGGTCACTTCAGGACTCTGTATCTTCTTCCTCAAAAACTAAAAATCAATTCTTGATAAAAGCTGTCCCCGCATTCAAGGTGATGGAAATTGTAAACTATCTGGAATTTTTCCAAGATTATGAATTTAAAGATACTGAGAATTTTCTCATATCAATATGGTTGAGAGTTAGATGCTCGAAAACTAACCTAAGAATCATGGAAACTAACTAACAAGGGGAACACCAACCTTGTGGGTCCTCGATCTTGACGAAAATTCGAGAATCTTCTTGTTCTATGGTGAGAAGTGAAGGTATCTCCAAGGGTCTTGTCCAATGAGCCTCCTATCCCGAAATACAGCTATGGAGATTAGCATTGTCTATATATTACCATTGCCCATGTTAAAATGATACATATATAGATATACTAACAATATTAGAAACTCCACGGCTGTATCTCGGGATAGGAGGTCCATTGGACGAAACCCTCTAGGGTACCTTCATTTTTCACTTCGTTTCTCACCAAAACAAGAAGATTTCCCAAGTTTCGTCAAGATCCAGGACCCGCAAGGTTGGTGCTCCCCTCGTAAGATGATGATATTATCCGAATGATGGTAACAAAATCCATGACCCAAGGTAAATGTGCCTAATTTGCCCACAGTACTCAAGACCTCGAATGTGGGTACCTTGCACAACTTGCCGCGCATTCTTCTGAAGTTTGTATGACATTGAAGTATGCGAGAATTAATTGTTTCAAGTGATCCGAAATGGCCTACCCGTTTCTTCGGACACAAAGACACTCTTTTCATCATATTAACCTAAAAAGGCCGGTTTCAAATGCGGTTTTAGGGTACTCATGATGAAAAATCATTATTGCTCTGTGCTCGCAGGCCCATTTCGGGCGCGGAGGACTCATTTCCCTCGCTTTGCTCGGGAAATAAACTGTCCTCGCGCCCGAACTAGGAAAAGCGCCCAGGGCAATAATGTACTATTTTTTTGTTGTTAAATATGGCTTTTTTGTTAGTCACTAAAAGCTATGCCAAAAAACTTGATGCAATCAATTTTAGCGTACTTCAGCTACTTTTTTTGTCCCTGTCACAGCTCCCGCAGATCAGCAGAATTCGATTTCTAGCCGACTCTACGCTCGTATTACTAAAAAAAAATGCAGTGTTCCTAATTTGCCCCAGAACCTTTTCCTAGATTTTCTATTCATTCTATGGAATTCCATCAATTCAATTCAAATAGTGTAAAGGGATGTAGAAAAAGCTGCAAAATGAGCTAAGGGACAGTTCATTTGGACTACTGAGAGCAAAATATCTCAATTTTACAGCAAACTCATGTATAATAATCTCATAAGTGAACAGGCTCCTTATATACACACGTGAGAGGAAATTAGGAACACCCTTTACGGGAACTCACAAGAAATTTTTTCACGAGAATTGAGACAGTTAAGCTTCAATCAGTTAAAATTAAGCTCGCCTTGGCTCATTCTGAAACTGACGTTCTTCAAACAAGCTTCAAAATGAGTCGAAGTATACGTTGAGAAATATTGACATACAGTATCGTGCAAAAATTCCTGAATGGTGGTATGAAATCCTCTCTTGCAAAAACGTCGATTGATCGAGCCCAGATTGATGTAGAGGAATTTTGAAAAAAGCATCTTAAAGATAAGAAAAAATGCTAACTTTTTGTGGGTTTTGATTTTTCTCTCAGCCCTTTTCGGTACCTCAAAAAGCTGATGTAATTTAAAGGATTTCGGAGAAAAATCGTTTTTTTTATCATATGGACTCTAATTTGGACGCAAGTAAAGATAGATCAATTTTGGAAAATGCATCTTGAAGAGCAGAAAAAATGCCTTTGCAACGATTTTTTGATTATTTATTTTACGTCGTGCGAATGAGAGTGTGAGAGCTCGCAAAGTAGTCAAAACCGTGGTTTTTTGCCATTTTCTGCTGTTTCCGCCCGTATTTCATTGAAAATCCAAGAATCTGGCTACTTAGAGAGCTCTCACACTCTTGGCATTTTTTCCGTTCTTCAAGATGATTTTCGCAAAATTGTTCCATCTTTATCCGCGTCCAAATTACAGCCCATATAGTAAAAACGGTTTTTTTTTCGAAATCCTCGAAATTACATCAGCTATTTGAGGTACTGAGAAGGTCTGAGAAAAAAATCAGAAACCAAAAAAAGTTAGCATTTATCTCATCTTTGAGATGCTCTTTTTTCAAAATTTCTCTACATCAATTTGGGCTCGAGCAATCGACGTTTTTGCAAGAGAGGATTTCATATCACCGTTCAGGAATTTTTGCACGGTACTGTAGTCCATTAAAGTTTTGACCAAAAACAAAGGGGGCAAATTAGGCTCACTCATCCTGCGATTCAAGTTTGACAAAAAAGTGAATTCGAATTTCGTGTCACTTCGTGCTATCACACGTTATCAAACGATTTCCAAAAAAATATTTAAAAAATATCGTCTCCTTAACCCGAAATTATAGTTTCGTTTCGTGTTGAACCCTATTCAAAGGGTTTTACTTTTCGTCATATTCAAGCGCTATTCTATATCCTATTCATCAAGCTCGAGTACCTCGACTTGACAAAATTAACTGTAAGCAAAATTTCCAAGTTCTCTCGACCTAAAAAACGACGAGGTAGTGGTGTAAGTATCGATGTCACCAAGTGAACGAATCGATTAGCAACGTGGATTAACGACTCGTTAGTTTAGAATCGACACAATAAGTCCAAACTCTCTATTGAAGAAAAAAGGAAGGAAAGAGGCCATCGGTAATACCATCGGTCATATACATTGGGTCAGTGTGATCATTCCCAACGATTGGATTCTCTGAAGACCATCAGCCACTTGCAATATATTGTGTTTACTGGTATCAGTGTGGCTATATAGGAATATCGATTATTTGGCTGTTCCGATTTTACCAGAGGCTTCACATCAGTGAGCAAATATATTTAATTTAACTTACTCTTTTAGACTGAATGGCACATGCCTATGGTCTTATATATATATATAGAGTAGGTATGTGCGGATTGCGAAGGTAAAGGAAAAGAAAAATAAATGGAGACAGCTCTATAATAGGATGCGCTGAAACTGGAATCTGGAATGCATCGCGCAGGTTCAACTTGAGTACACTGATGGGCAACGAGAGAAAAATAAGTACATCGAGACATGAGATTAATGAGAGGGTTTGTGTAGGCTTTTCATCAAGACTCTGCGGCGTCTTGTTGATTTTCTTTTAGTTTTGTTGCATAGTTGTTGAGGATCGGTACTCAGGATTTTTGAAGGTATAAGCACATGATTTCTATTATTTGTACACATTATACATATATGGTATAGATTAAGATGAGGAAATTCACTGAATTTTTCTGTGCATATTGTAAGAATTTTGGTGCTTTAGATTTGGACTAATCAAATTTCTCGCTCATATAATATACGTCTATTACAGTGGATATACCCAATTTTCAATAATTGTGATAATTTCTTATGGGCGCACGATAAGAACGTCTGCTGTCCAGTTCAGAAACGCACACCCAGGTGAGATTTAAGAATTGAATACCCGTATACTTGTATTTTGATGAAAAATAGAGAAAAAACCAGAAATTTTCATATGTCTTTTTTGCGTCAGAAAAATTTTCCGTATTAGGGGAGTGGGGTTCAAGGGGAGTGAATTGAGAAAATGAATGCATGATGTCAAGATTATTAATCCTCCAAATATAGTACATGTCGCACCGAATTTATATGAGGTTGTAGCTTCCATCTGATCGGTTTTGGTTTTTGGCCTGATGTGCTGCAGGCAAAGGTCGAAATAACCGCTCCGAAACGTGGAACCTTGTGAACGGGTTATAACATTTTTTTGCAAGTTTGTGATCACCCAAACATCGAGAAAATTGCAAAAAAAAAGTTGTGATTTAAAGTATTCCCATTCGGAAAGACTCGTAGAAATTGTCGTTTCTATCTAGAAAAAAACGATATTTCGATCGTGAAATTTGAAAATGTTGCCATTTCGGCAAGTATGTAAGTAAAGGGGGTTCAACATCCTACGCGTGGGTTCATAAGCTTTGGAAGAATTATGTATAGTGCACTGAAGTATTTGTAAGACATCAGGCACTATTAAACTACAGGAATGAGTGCTGCACCCTATTGAGTATTGGAAATAATTAGCATTCTTATAACAGCGACACCAGTCTTGGGCTCTTTGAAAAATTGTTTGAGTATCGCCTCGTTGTAATTATACGTTCGTTCGTTCGTCAGAGTCGACAATGATGATCATTCATACCCTGAACTCGTTATATCGCTTCTGAGAAGATGGGACTTGGTCCATAACTCATCATCATCATGTGATGTACGATGAGGTACAAAGGATTTTCAACATTAAAACCACAATGAGAATGCAAAACGAAGTAGACTAATATTAGTGCATTCAGCAACTATAGTAATTATTCCAATGATGAGGAATATTATTGTCGCCTAACAAAATTTTGACAGTTTCAAGTCGTTGCAGAGGATTCAAAAAATACTATAGAAAATCTGAATGCGACTATATAAATTTTCCAACAACTTACAAAATTTTGAAGTAGATGAAACTGAAAGGAATCATATTCATGGTGATTCGCAAGAATGGATCAAAAATATATTCCATTCATTCATGAGAAGAACATGATCATAATTTTGATTCCTATCCTGGTAACAATTGATTAAAAGTTTTAGCTCAAAAATGGCCAGTTAATTCTAATTTTGGATAAGTTATGAGTAAATAAGTCGATTTTGTGATCAGAAATGTAATATGTTTTGGCTAAACAGCCATTTTCGATTTAAACATTTATGGAATGGGCACAAAAGCTGAAAGAAGAGAAGCTTCAAGAGAATGAAAATAACCAATTAGTATTCAGGAAGAGAACTGAAAACTGATTTTTATGCTTTTCTAAGCATTTCACTTATTCCACAGATTCACGAGTGATGAATCAATACCAACGATTAAGGTAGTTATCTTGCAAATACGTGAGCCAAATTGGTTCAGCCAATGACCACTTAACCTCACTTTTTCCGCTAACATGGATTCTAGCCAAAGTTTTATGATTTGGAAGTATTATAGCCTGTTCTACCGATTAAACAGCAAGCTAAAATGAGCTACTTCTGCGATTAAAATCCTGTCGGTCCAGACGGTAATTTGCATGGACGCCACCATTCCGCAGTTTCAAATTTTTTTATGGCTGTCATGAGAAAAACTAAAAGGTCAATCTTGAGCAGGTTTGGCCAAAAGATCCTTCATTATATCAACTTTTCCATCCCGGCAATTTTTCATCGATTTCTCTTTTATGATCTAAGATCCATTGCGAGATTCAAAAGAGTAATACTGTTTTTCGTCTTTCTTTGCATATGTGCAACGTTAAGGATGACCAAAACACCCCGTTTTTATGGATAGGACTCCGAAACAGAACGGTCGATCTTTTTGAAATTTTACATGAATATTCTTATTTATAAATACTTGAATTAAATTCTCTTAAAATTGGGAAGTATTCTGTAATTTTTTCTAACTGGACAATTACCTTAAGGCTTTAAAATCGTCATTCATCACTACTTAATTCTCTGCTATAGTGAGGGCATACAATAGTATTGAAAAAAAAATATGAGGAAGTACTGGAGGACAGGTATGATTTCCAATAAGATCAAGGCCGAGCATTATAGTATGTATAGCAATTTACACACAACGTATCCGGTAGTGCGATAATAATTAAGGCAGTACTGTCAACCTCACTTTTTAAAATGTTCGAGGTGTTTGAACCTTCACCACACCTTCACCAATTTAGCCCAACTTCCGTTACAGGCTTTGCATCAGTCTGATCCTACTCTATCCAAAATTTCAATATGATTTGTAAAATCGGAAAAAGCAAGCCACAAACATGAGAATTTTTGTCTTATTAGTGACATATTCGTGACTTCACGACGAATTTAAGTAAGAAATGGAGGTATCTCCAAGGGTTTAATCCCATGGGCCTCCTATTTCGAAATTCAGCCATAGAGATTAACATCATTAGTATATCTATATATGCGACTTTTCAACATGGGCCTATATGGACAATGTTAATCTCCACAGTTGTATCTTGGGATAGGAAGCCCATGGGATAAAACCCTTGGATATACCTTCATTTTTCACCAAAACAAGATGATTCCCAGAGTTTCATAAGGATCCGTGTTCCACAGGGTTGGACCTCCCCTTGTGAGTCTGTTTTCTAATATTACTAATCAGAATATGAAATCTTATCGAAATCCATCAGGTCAAACATGATGAATCGAGAAAAAAATGTCTTTTTCCGTAAGAGCACATGTTAAAATCACAAAAGTTGGGGAGCTCAGAAGTTTTTCCACAAGCAACCAGGTCTCTGAAATTTCATTTGAGTAATCTGTATGCCAAATCCTAGCTATGTGTATGACCTCATCAAATTCTATCAGGTCAATCGATTCACGACAGTACTACCTTAATAAGCGAAATGGTCAAGTGTAACACGCAATACACGAGCGCCCTTTGCGAGTAGATGTAGCAGCATCATTCATCATGCAATATTAATCGAAAGATTATCAAAGACAAAGACTGTAATTTCACGTGCGTGCCAAGCACAACCAAAACTATGGTTCATACGGATCATTTCATTTCAAACAGAGAGAGTAGTTTTGGATATAGATTCAAAGGTCTCGACACTCGTGAGAGTCCATCAACTGGTACAATGGACAGATCACAAGCTTTTGGAAAGTGTGTAAGTTATAGCGTAAAAGTGAGCTTTTTCTTTGCGTAATACCAACTGACACGCAAACTTTGCTTCTGTTCCATAAAATTCATCTTCAGAATCTCAAATTAGGTAAGTTTATCCAACTTGCCGCAATATGACGATTTGAAAAAGTAGGTACATTTGTTGTCTATATTAATTTTTGGAAATGAAGTGACGTAAACCGACACCAAATAATTTCTGCATTTCTCAGGAAATTCAAAGAGACAGTTCGCATTTTTTTTGTATTTGCGCACTGTCAAGGAGTTGCGTTCCGTAAAACTTGAGCCAAAGCGTATATGCGGTCGACAAATTTCAATGTATTTTGACTCATTCGATTCCATCTTTCAAGACCTTCCAAACCATTTTTCTTTCTTTTTTGATGATACGACAAGGACTTGTGAGTATATGCGAGGTAAAAGTTGCCTGTGATGATGATCGGGATAAGATAAAAAAGCTCTAAATCAAATTAAAGCCAATCAATAATAAAAAAAATTTTAAAATTCGTGCAATTAACTTAAAACATTTTATAGTAAGAATTTGCAACTGCAATTTTAGGAGTGTTCGTGTTTTCTCCAGGCTTATCAATGACGATGATATCGTCAGCCCGCGGCAGATATGTTATCTAATCGTTTACAATATCAAAATTCCATTCTACACGATACCTTTACGATCCATCACTGAATATCCAATTGAATCCGACAATCATAACCTCATCAACGCTTATGAGCCCAAAAAAACATGAACTTTTCACATCAAGAATTACTCAAAACTCCATTAAAATCCCGTGAAATACAAAACTAATAATTTCCTCAAACATTACAACAAAAAAGCAAACCCTCCAACCCCCCTCCCCTCTCCAAAGCCTGTAAATGCATTCCGAATCTTTCGGGTCATTTTGCTTTCTTACAATTTCTCCATATTCTTTTAAATCCTTATTTCAAAAACCGTACAAACCTATATTAATATTCATCTGAAATAACTGTTCATTTATCACAATGTATCCCCCATAGACGTGAAACACGTTACATTTGCCGGAATCACATCCATCGATATCGGAACATACTCTCCGGAGTACAAAAAGGATGGCGTTTGAGACAGAAAGGAAGAGGAAGAGAAGATACAAAATCCGGTAAAACGACATTCCATCTTTGCAAATAAGCAAAGCGAACGATAAATTGAAGAAAGGATCAATACAAATATGTCGCTAAATGAGAGTGAAAAATTTGAGAAATTTGATGGGAGGAAATACATATAAAATGAGAATGTTGAAAGTTGGTGTGAGTCAGATGAGTGATGAATCGGTATAAGGCCGACAATGATGGATTTTTGCCGAAAAGTGACAAATTGATGAGTAGTATGATGAGTATGATGATCTCTGGTGGAGTGTATGGCTATGAATATGCAGCCAGACTCTCGAGATGAGATAAGGCAGATGTAGTACGTGCTCATTCTTTTGAGAGATTTCGCTGATGATCACGCATTTTAGTTTTGCCAAAAGTGTTGGGTGGAGATGAAAATGTATGGATGAGTCTGACGTGTGCAAAGATGCGAAATCTTTCGAGGATAATTTCCGTGGTGGCACCTTGAGTGAACTGTTTACTCAAAAAATGTATTGGGTAGAAGTTGAGCTGCGTTGGAAGGCCGGACTACGTTTTTTATTTTCAATCATAAATTTTGATAGACTAGAATGTATATTTTCGCATGGATTTGCGGAAGTAAAGTGGGGCGAGGGACAAAAATAAATCGAGAGCGTCAGAGGTTGGGAAGAATAAACATAGAAAGATTTTCATTGAGAAAATTTTACCACAATATGTCATCATTTCTTAAGAAAAAGCAAAACCACTAGACTGCGTATTTGTTTGATAATACCTCGGAGAAATAGAATATTTTGTACGTTATCTATGTTATTGATAAATTTCATGATAGGTAAGTGTACCATCAAACATGCTGTTTTTACCCATTATGACCCCATATGTCGATCACAAGAATAAGCATTCGTTGAACTTCCCGCATATTTTTTTTACGTTTGTTTCATGTTAGGATATGAGAAAAATAAGTTATTTGGATC
Organism: Eretmocerus hayati; assembly: GCA_029851415.1. Lineage (NCBI taxonomy): Eukaryota > Metazoa > Arthropoda > Insecta > Hymenoptera > Aphelinidae > Eretmocerus > Eretmocerus hayati. The sequence continues at coordinate 110,696,543 of CM056744.1, forward strand.
GTCCTCGAATGATTTACGCGTGTCACAGAAAATTTATAGTGAGTTCTTTATTTTCTTTTTCTGCACAACTAAGAAATCACCATTAAAATTAAATTTATTAAAATCAAGCCAAAATATTTTGACGCGACCAATATTAACGTACTTCAATGCATTCGATCCTTTTTTTTCAAGATGAAAATTCATTTCTGGGAATTTCAAAACTTGTATTTGTAGGCATTTTATGAGTAAAACACAGAGATTTTCGAAAAAATAGAGATCGAAGAAATTGGTGTGTACGCCCTCAACACGCCCTCAATGTGGTTATCTCGACAGGGGTGCAGTGTGACTTTTTACTACACAAAACGTGTTTATAGCATCAAAATAGGTGGGAGATAGTGTTTTAAACCGGCGAAGAGCTCCAAATGTGGTTGCACGGCCATAAAAAACAATTTTATGCCCTTGATCGCCGATTTACATAGCTTTGGGGGGGGGGGGGGCAAGACAGCTCGGCTCTAGTCGATCGAAATCAGACGTACTCTAGCTCATTCCGAAGGTCTTGAAACAAGCTATGAAATGAGCTAAAATACGTTGAAAATGTTAAGGTGGACCAGAGTTATTGAGAAAATGGCTTGATGGGGGTAAGTTGGGTACACCTTTTCGCAAACTTGCGAAAAATCACTCTTTGAAAAAATCGTGATAGCTCGGCTTTGGTTGGTCAAAAGCCCATTCTGAAGGCTTTGAAACAAGCTTTAAAATGCGGATAAAGTACGTTGAAAACATCGAAGTGGATTAAAGTTATTATCAACAGCTCAAGGTAATTCGGTTATTATACCGACTCGCAAGTCAAAGTAAAAACCGATATTAGCAATAAACCCAAAAATATTGGTACTCTGATTATTCTATAATGCATACGTATATAATTTCGACAAGTAATTTTTACGTATAGTGCTGAGAATACACGTTTAAAAGTTCATTCAAGAGCAGGTTCTGTCGGTCTCTCGTCTAATAGAATCTCGAATAGAATTTGATTTAATCTAATCGTAAAACTCAAATGAGTATAGGGGTGCACCTATATCACGGAATGAGTTATGGTCTCGATCCAACTTTTTTCAACTCTATTGCATTCACCTGCTGTTCAATATTCATCTGACTACTCTCGTTTCTGATCTAGTTTGGATTAATCTTTGAACATAAATCATCTCTAAGTAGTAAAGTACCGCTTAAACTGCATATATATATAATACTGATAACATTCCAAATGCAATCGATGATAAAAAAGTATCGATGATAAAAATGATTGTATTAAAAAATTCAATTTTCAGAATAGCAATTATCTCGAGAAATGTTCCATTTTGCGTGTGATTTGATAGTGAGTTCAATAATGATTTTATGCAGATGCAATTGTGTATATCGTATGATTTGAACGGATTTTGTCTGGAAAAAATTCACCTCATTCATATCTTCTTATATGATAGAAAAAAACTTCTTCAACAATTTTAAAAAATCTGTTCAATAATACTCCTGTAAGATGAAAATTGACGTAACATCCGACTTGAATTCAAAGTTACTATCCATCTTATCATTATATGAAAATACACATTTTCATCAAACCATCAAATACGTACTACTCTACGACTGTAAAAAAAATTGCAAAACTTTTTTTCCGTAGACAAACCTTGTATTCGTCGCCCAAGCTCGAAATTTCGTTTTGAAAAGATTTTGAAATAGAGGGACCTTCGAAATGACAACTACGACGTTATACATTAGTTTTAGAAAAAAAAAATACAAGCTGTAAATCGAAAACGTCGGAACGATGAAAAAAAAATCAAAGTTCAATTAATATAAACTTGAGGAAGAGCGGAGCAACAATCAAAAGAACCTTGGTATACAACGCGACCTTCTATAAAGACAGTCGATATGCCATGCCGTGAGCAATGACCGCGGCTCTCTCGAGTATAGTGAAGTGGCATTCCTGGGGCCCACGTATATACGTTCTTACATGTAAGATACATACTACAGAAAACGGCTGCTACTTACTTGAACAGCCCACACTTGTCCGGATAGAGTATACTTATGTAGGCTTGCAATAAATAATTTACCAGACTAGATAAGCAGCAGGCTGGGTCATTTTAAAGGATTCGAATGAGATCCTTATTCAATTTTTTTTATCATTTTTTAAAATCAAATAACAATTTTTGTTTATAATTTTTTCGAACGACTAAGCTTAGTAGCACTGCTTTACGTCCGACAATTTCGTTCTCTTTACGCCTATAGTCGATCGAAAAACGTGTTATCGATACGGCGATGGGGTCACCATGCAAGCTGAAAGTCATTTGCATTTTTCTGCGATTTTCTTACGAATTGGGCTAAACGGCGAGTTGACGGATACTCAATAACATCCAAATTCATTGTCAACTTGTGATGTCGTTTAGCCCAAATCGCAAGAGAATCGGAGAAAAATGGGAATGAAAATGTGCATATTTTAGACTACGGATTGTGGAATACAAGTTGGTCAATGACACGGATTCGACAACTCATCCCAATTGTTTAAATTATCAAAATTTTCATGTGGGATGAGTTTTCAAGTTCCACGGTCGGGATATATTACACCGTGACTGCATCACTTTAAAGATGAGTCTTCTGATTTTAGACAATTTATTACACACTGTATTCAGCCACGATAAAAAAATTAATAATAAGACCAGTTTTTTAAATAGTAAAATATCATTGAAAAAAGTCAACGATCAAATACAAAAGTTATAAAACCACGAGACCGCAAGAGAATAAGAAAAAACCGGACCGAAATGATGTGTATTTTTGTGTAGCATTTCATCTAAAATTAGCAAATCAGAAAAAAAAATTATATTTCCACCCATTTGAAATCAGCCGAGGCAGTTCGAATGAATTTTACGAGGCGAAGAACAGAATCAAATCACACTTGATTGCGTCAAAAGCGACGATCATTGTGATAATGGACGATGATAAAATTGATTTACAATCGCCGTGAGGACAAATTTTAATTTGCCAACTATGCGATGACTCATGATCTGATGCGTCAGCCGAGCATGAATGAGAAGGATAGGAACTATAAAAAAGAAAATATGAGAGAAATCGAGAGATATCAAGCTGATGCTGCGTTCGAGGTGAGAGCAAGAAAAAGTTGATGGAAGACTCGACAAAAAGTGATGAAGAATAATTTTACAAGCTTCAAGTTATGGCACCCTCTCGTTGTCATGTATGAAGAAATCGTATCGAAGGTTGACGAGTGACATCGATGAGTGCACATTTTTGAGATTATAATATGTTTCAAAAATCTTTTGTGAAAGAAAAGAAAATTATATCAATACAGTAGAACTCGGTTATAACGAGCTCGGTAAGAACGAGAATTCGGCTGTAACAAGCACGCAAATTGTCCAAATTTGGCTGGTTACTATATATGCTAAATGAATGAAGTCAACCTCGATTATGACAAACATCGGTTCTAACACGTTCACTGGGATGGGCCTCACCTGTGGGGCCCACTATTCATTGAGTTTCAGCTCAAGTCCAACAGCGGAGACATATCCAATGACTTATGTCGTGCTGGTCTCTCGTTGTTTATGTTGTAATGAACATGTGTACACAGCAGTTTCGGTATTGGACTCGATTTCGCTGAGTTTTTCCGGATTTTCGTTTTTTTTACGCAATTTATTCATTAACTTTATAAAATCAAGCGCGATTATCAGCAGACTATAGTCTAAGAAAAATTCTTGGTCGTACGGCGAATTGATTTGTCGTACGACCAAAAAAAGGTGTTGCCAGGAGACCCATACCGATTTTGTCACTGCATCAAACCATCGAATCGATTTGGCATCTGGTATTTGTGCCAGAATAAATAATAATAGCGCATATATTTCGAATACCTCGATACTTGATCTAGTCACAACCACATTATGATTGTTTTGCTATTAGAGACATCAAATTTTTGCACAAAATAATACCGTCCACAGGATCTACCAATCTCAAAATTCTTGGAGGTTATTTAACTGCAATAACAAATCACAATACTTTTGTCACAATCCCGTATTGGTCTAACAGCAATATCACTTCGAAATACAGTCGTATTGTTTGGACGGCAAAAGTCTTCTCTCAGTGTACTTACTTTGGATTTGACATTTTCCAACGTACCTTAGCTCATTTGAAAGCTTTTTTCAAGATCTACAAACAGAGCCTAAACACGTTGGACATTATCTAACCCCACTTCAGTAACTTTCCATTCACGCGTGGAAAAAAGTTTCTGCTAAATCAAAAAATGTGGGTTCTTTCAAGCACAGCCTTTACTCTGTCGTATGTGTATTGTCATACACTGTGAAACTCTCGGCATTGAAGATATGGAAAAAGATGATCGGATTGAATCTATCACTTCTCATGCTTGAAACGATTTGAAGAACGCCAATGAACCGTACTTAGCCCAAAATCAGGCTCAGCAGTGCTGAAGCACGCTAAAACCACGATCAAACATTATTCTCTGGGTGGAACAGAAATATTGGAGTACAAGTTGTCTTGGAGGCTCATAACATTGAATTTGATGATTTTATTGATACTACTGATCATCCTCATAAAAATGTTTCATATCAGAGGAAAACTTTTGGGCCCCACCGGTGGTTGGGGACACAAAAATTCAAAAAAATACCGTGAATAGATGCCAAACTGATGATTTTCCAAAAAGTTTAGCTTCCGAAAGTGCTGAAACGCACATTTGTACTCTCTCGCAATGTAGACTGGAATCGCGATTTTACCTTCGCAGTGAACGTGTTAACGAACAATCTTACCCGTACCTTGCAGCTTATCATAACCGAGTTCTACTGTAACTACGTTTCATAGAGTTTCGCGATTTGACAGTGGTTACTAGAAAAATATGTACTTACATCATACAAAAATAAGTACGAAAATCAGCACAAACATTTTTCCTTCAGAATAAATGAATAATTTGTACATAATTTTCACCCATCCATGTGCGAAAAAGTAATTTTTCTTATCACTTGCAAAAATTTCAATTTTAGATCACAGCATCTATTGATGACCTACAGACCCAAAAAAAGTGTATAAATTTTCAACTTACGGTTTGCCCCATATATTTCTTCGCTAGACCTCGTTACATCAGCGGTAAAAATAAAATACCAAGAAAATACTCTAGTATACACCACCATACGTAAATACATCCTAGCAATTTTCTTCAAACACATTTAAAAAAAAAAAAAAAAAAAAAGCACAGACGATGCTTCCCACGATCATGTACGAACTTAATACACACACAGTCTATTATTCACAGTAGATTCTGTAGACATGAACATATAATAGCCTCCTGGACCGTAACCCGACAATATGTATACAGCACCCATCGTTAAACTCGCGCACGATAATTTTCATTCGCGCATTTCATCCTTCTCAATCTTTTTCTCTTCTATAGCCAAACCTACCATTCTGCTACACTGGGAAGAAATCTCTTCCTTTTCTGCACACATGAAAATTATCTCATCTTCTTCGCAGTGTAGATGAGCAGAAGATACATCACTTTCTCTCAAAGTCAGAGACCTTTCATTATCAGTGTATGGAATTTAATTGTTATTTGTTTAGACGATTGTGTGGTTATAAGGAGGAAAACCTCAACTAGATGATAAAATGATCTGGAAAAAAAGAAGAAGAAGAAGAAGGAAGTTCTGGTTGAATCGTCTCTTGTTTGTATATGGTGTGATGTGAATGGTGGGGTTGGTTAGACTACCGAGGCTTATTTTGCATTATAGGAAATTATGTGAGAGCACATGAAATTTTGCCGCAGCAAAAGAGGAAGAGTCTTCGCGAGAAATTACGGGGGAAATTCTGTTATAAATTGAAGAATTAAGTTTCATATGCTTAATTATTACGATTACTATAACGAGTTGAGTTTGGTATCACGCTAAATATCTTGTAAAAGTTATATTTGTCTCACTTATTTCAAAGATTTCGAATAGGTGAGTGTCAGCAGCTGAATGTAAGGGACTTGCATGGAAAAAAACAATGAATTAGTTTCTTCTTGATCTTGGAGGACCAATTTCAAAGAGTAAAGACACTTTTTTAAGATGTTAATAAAATGTCAAATACTTGCCAATCATTTGTCAATCATCGGGGACGAAAAATCAGATACTCATATTTGCATGGAAAGAAAAAATTAGTTCTGTTCTTGATCTGGGTCTGATTATTAAGGTGAGATCAAACTATTTAGGAAACTTTTGGCTGAGAAAATGCCGTCTACTTTCAAGAATTTACGATTTAAAAGCGTCGAAAAATTGTTATTATTAGATTCGCACTCAAACGATTTTTCATCGGTCGTGCACACCGTGACGTCACAGCTGCATCGCAGCTAGAAAATTTTCAGACTCAAATCCTATGTTAATTGGTCTCGTCTGCTGGAGTGGCTGGCTGGCACATCCAGGAAGTTTGCACCAGCAGGGTCAGAACCATGAAAATTTCATTACACCAAAAAATTTCTCATTTATTAACAAGAAAGTGAAAGATTAGAGGGTTTGCATAGTTATTATTATAGCGTGATTATAGATAGCACATACTCGTGCTTGTATTCAAAATTTGAGTACTCAAAAAGTGAAGAAAATATTGAAAAAAGATTCTGCTCGATAATTCTGTACGACAGATGAGCTAGTCTAATGATTTTCCACAAACTGTCTCATATGAAAAATTTTAATCAACCCTGTCTGAAAATACTTTCGTATTTTTTTCATTTTCAATTCTAAACCTAGTTTTTATAAAAACAAAAAAAATTGAAAATCATATGAATGTTTCGACACTAGGATTTATCATAGTAGAGTCTCGTATCCGGCAACAACAGGTAAATTTGAATGTCAGTGCAACTCTAACTGTAATATTCATAATTCCATGGCAAAGAAAGCCTATAAATCTTTTGAAATTTTCTCAAGGACAAATCGATACATTGATATGCAAAAATATTTTTCTGAATGTACAGAAGACATATATTCTCTCAAACTGACATATTGATACTCGAAAAGATTCATTTCAGGATCACAGTCACTTCTGGCATATAAGCGCAAGTTTCAGGAATAATATGAGTGTGTATGAATGAATGTTCACGCCTGTCTAGCCACGCTTTCATTTATCTTTGATTTATAGCTGTCGGAGAGATATCGAACACTATACTATACGAAAGCCTACTTATAAGTAGGTCTACAGTGCTATAGCCATAGAGATTCTCTATGGCTATAGCACTTGAAAACCACTCTCCAATAGCTATGAATATATATTTCTCATAGTGCAATTAACAACGAATTTTTTTTTTTCTGATATAATTTGCGTATAGCAGGTGTTAATCTTCTTTGCATTCGGTTTATTTCTCAAGAAAGCGTTATACAGCATTCTTTGATCTTATAAGGAGCTTATTATAAACGATGAAAATGAATTTTGCGAAGAGGTTGCGATGAGTCTAAAATAAATGAGGAAGTAGAAATGCACTTCTGTGAGATTGAAGTGTAAATAGCTATTTGCAATCAAGTGCGAGAACAATTTGAAGAATGATGTGATGAAACGAAACTTTAATGATGATTTAAACCTAATCTAACGGTTTAGAAAATATGCAAGTAATCATGTCAGGTTGTTGAGATTGACAGTATGGTAAATCAAAAGATGAATTTCTCAGGCGGAAAATCAGTTAGAATTGTTGAAGAAATCCAAGGTTAATATTTCAAGATGAATCATTACATTTGTACGATTGTAAAAATGGACAATCCTTCCAAAGAATAATCTTCGATACATTTTGGACCAAGATCTTGGAAAAAGTGCAAGATGTTTTTTCCTAGAAATAAGATAAAATAAAAAAGTGTCGACGGCTGTTATACATAAATGTTATCACACAGATTACTCGCAGAACCCCATCAGGAATATGATGAATTTTTTTCCTAATAGAATTGACATGAGCAATGAAAATGTCTTCGAAAAGTTATCCAATCATGATTAAAATCTGTCGTTTACCAAAATTTTCTCTATACATCACCCTGCTCAGCCTATTAGTAACTCAAGCGGTGATCCAATATGTTAGGTACCTCTTATAATGTCTGTCAAAATGAAAATTATGAGGCAGAATCTCATATGCGATACGACCATAGGTAAAGTTTGTGAATGAGACAGTAATCATCAACTCATTCAGATGGTAATTCAAGATTTAAAACAATTTTCATTTCATTCTTGACGACGACAATCTCTCTTGATGTTGCCTTATTTTTTCAATTTTGTGATTCATTCGGATCACCCCTCCGTTCTTACGTAACACTTTCTGGTGCTAGGTGTGGACGCGAAAAACCTGTACAGGATTTTAGCTTTTTTTACATCCCGGGTGCCCGGCTTTCGCCTCCACCCCGGTTGCCCCCATGGGCGTGGGGCAGGGATACGCCCTGCCACCGCGTCGGTTTGGAGGCCGGCCATCACCGATCCACCATCAGTGGTTCGGCAGTGACTCGGTTCTCCTCCCCGACTACCGAGTTCCGGGCTCAGACACTAGCACAAGGCCGATGCCCACACCTCGGTGGGGGGTTTTGGGGCTCGTCTAGGCTTCCTAAGAGCCCAGGGAGTCCCTCGGGATGATGGATGAGTCTTCCAGGTTCGCATTGTTATCGCCCAAGGGCGATTCCAATGCAAGTCTCTAGACTCACCCACTCCCGTGGTGCCGGATGGAGATGTGCGGTCCCCGCGCTCCGACAGGGCTCTGACTGGGGCCGGGAGCTCGTCAGACTCCAGGGATGAGGCACCATGCCCCAAACCCCATTGCGGGTTTTCGGGAGAAGTCAAAGCACCGAGCTCCAGTCTCAGGGGCTAATCTTCTCCTTACTAGCTCCGAGCCTAAGCCCAGGTACGGTGTCCCTGTACTGGGGCCGGAGGATCGTCGCCCCGGGACTTGAAGTCTCCCTTGCGGTTCGAAAAACCTGTACAGGAAAATTTTTTGGCGAAAACAAAAAATAAAATACCATGGTGGGAAAATTATTGTACAAGTGACGAGTGACACCAGTAACTGTATAATCCTGCCATCAAAACTCAATGGCAGCAGCCATGGACTCAGAGACATCGCTTGAGAGAAGACCAAAATTATCCTGCCCGATAAACTGTACCAGAGGATGCAATCAGAAGCACCGGGCACCATCATCGTGGGTTGCCGCATTCTCCAAGAAGCATTAATACGACAACTTCTCATTATCAACATCATGTTGAAAAGGAAAAAGACGAACTTCGTTTGAAATGCTCTCCTAGGCTGACAAACTTTCTCGCTCAGCTACTGAAAATCTTCTCAAATTCTAATCCCCACCGTTCAAATAATCAGCTCTAAAATTTCTACGCTCACAAATGAAACTCAACTTTTGAAAGCGTCCAATTACAAAAGAAAAGCAAATCCATCGAGCTGTGAAAAAAGAATTTCAGAAACAAAGAAAAGATGGAAAAAAGATAGAATCGAAGCTTTTTTTTAATTAAAAACGAGCGGGTAAAAAGTTGAAAGATTCTCAAAGGCCATCACAAAATAGAATCTCTTCTCACACAACTAGAGACATACGGATGAATGGAAAAGTGAGAGAAGACATCAACTGCATTCACGTGTGTCTAAGCTATTCGTAAAGAAAGAAAAGACAACGAGTCATGTCGAGGTGAGTTCACCCCCATCACATACACACATCAGTCTAAAAGAGTGAATGACCCGACTATAACGTAAGAAGATGGGGAAGAAGCACTTTGAAGAAGCGCGCGAATAGACACCTGAAAGAGCATCAACATCATCAGAAGAGTGTCTAGTGTCAATGCTATATTCCCAGTCAGGCAGCTTCTTTTTATACCATGTATGCGTGTATGAGTGTATGTACGTGAACGGTGCTAGACTTTGCAAAATTACCCGTTTAGAAATGTCATTCATGAGAGCTTCAAAGACTTGAGTTAAGGAAGAACAAAATTGCTATGTGTGCCTAAGTGTACATAGAGAGACTCTAGAAGTGATCTTACAAAGAGACCAGGAAACAGGAACAACATGAGACGAGAAGACAAGAATTTCTATGGTAAGGATTTGATTGTTAGGAAGATGAATTTGTTGACTTGGAAGGACTCTAGGAAGTTTCTACATGACATCACACAAGACACGACTAGATTTGTGACTGAGAGAACGAGTGCACTTTGTTCGGATTGAATAAGCGATTGATCTGGGTCTGGTATGTTTTTCAAAGGACTAATGGTTTTCATAGTTGGAGAAGTTACGAAATCGAAATACATTTGTCTATTGATACGTGCTATACAAATGGGATATCAGCTCTGGTCTTTCTAGTCCATGTGTAAGAATGCTTGAGAGACATGTATGATGTAAAATATGCATACGTCGTTTGTTCATGTCTAGAGTCCGATCATAACATCAGATAGGCCAAACAACAGTCATTTTGAATGATATTTCTCTTGGATACATGGGTATTGGTGTTGTAAAATTCAGTCTATGAAAGTCGCTTTGGTCTAAATGAATGGGAGATTTTCTGCTAGTGAAGAGAACAATCGTGGTCTCCAATCAATCATTTTAATTCTTTTTGGAAAAGGGTATTTTTTGGGGGCTTATGGGCAACCATAACAATTACATTTCCTGGACAATCGTTTTTTAATACAAGTCGATTTTTACGAACTTTTCGCAGTAAATTTGCTGATGTTGCGACACGTGATTACATTTATTTTTGGAGATCATATCAAAAAACAGCAAAATTGATTTTCATAGTGAATTTTGTTGAAGACTCTTTGAGAATGCTTTGGAGGAGTCAAGTCAGAGAAAAATTGACTGGTATAATGAGAAAAAATGCTTCGCTTTGTACTGGCCAGTTGATCGTTTTGGACAATTTCAGGAAAAATTTCGAAAGGGCAAAGGAAATATTATCTTGAAGGAATGTAGCAAATCACTGTACAAGGCTGATGCAGATCTTTGTCACTAAAATACATAGCTAATATATCTGGATGTAGAATAAGATCATTACCAAGTCACTTGCAGTGCTTGTCGTGTACTACAGTAGACTGTGAATAATCGTACTCGAATTCAGAAATCTACCTAATATATGCCATTTGCAGTATTCAGAAATGTTTGAGCTCTGTAGAATCTTCAGCAGATTCGAGAGGAGATAATTATTTGAAACCGTGAACATGGGCCCCATCACATTACAGTGTGAAGTTGAAACTAAATCCATGCATGAATATTAGAAGGACGTATCTTTTTATTAAAGAGCTGCTCCTTTGGCCCTTAAAGTTCAGTTATAAGCTGTTTCAGCAAGGTCAAACAAAGGATTTAGTTACTTTGCAATGATGTCCAAATATGATTGACAATGTAAGGTCACGTGATATGGTGTGGATAAAAAGATATGTTTTAGTTTTAACACAACAAATTTTCATTTTGCACACTTATAGATGCAGATTAACCTCGATGCGTGTCATGAGAACCCGGCTACTCATGCGTAAGAGTCTGATCGGATGATGCGATTGACCCTATCATGTATGTATATGTGATTACTTCAATGGCTTGTCTGATGCGTTCTACAAGTCAAGGTTAACCATGAGCAACTCGCTGCCGCGCCGTGTCAATAACTGCACAATTTTTTCGACCTACAAAATCAAAACCCTTTCATTATCTAATAACTAACTCGAAATGATACAAGACTCTTGTATCTAATAAGTAGTACATCATAAGTGAATTATAACGGATTGAATTCAAGCCTCGTCAAGAACTTTTGCCCTCTTATTTGGAGAAAGACTTTGTGAACTTTGATCGAATAGTTTTCGCGAATAAGCTGTTAGGTAATTATCCTCTTGATAAAGTTTGAATCTGCTATGACAAGCGAGTGAAGCAGAATAGAACTCTGTTGAGAGTTTATTGCAATCATATACGAAAACGAGGTCGCACGTATACAGGATAAGTTTTATTGACGAGAGGCTTCATCCGAGTGTTGCGGCGTTCAAAATCGGAAATATATTCTTATCAAACTGGAACAACTACACTGTACAACAAAATTTCGGGGTCGTATAGACTGGACCATGATTTTCTTCGCGTATTTTTTGAAGCTGGGCCCAAATCCGAGTCTAGAATAGCCCCAGAACGTCTGGATTTTTTTCAAATCGCAAAAAATTGTTGTTTTTTTTAAGCGGTTTTTTTGAAGTAGACAAAATTTCTGACGTGGTAGCTCAAAAGGAAGAGCGGGAACGTGCTCAGTCGATTATTTTATGTCGGGAAAGCATAGTTGGATATCCGGCGTCAGCGAAAATTTTTTTCCTCGTAATTTTGAAATAGTAAGGGTTATCGGAAAAACAGATGCTTTCACGTATTTTGGGGTCCATAAGCACCCGTTTTTGTGATAACTCTTACTGTTTCAACATGAAGAGGAAAAATATTATCGCTGATTCCGGGTATCCGAATTTGCCTTCTCCAAGTAAAATGACATCCTGAGCACGATCCCGTACCCCGGTTTGAGATACTACGTCAGGTTTTTGTTACGTCAAGAAAAACGTCGAGAAAAGATTTTAAAAGATCCTTACGTTTTGTTGTCGCCAATTCGGACTAGAATCCGATTTCAGCCTCGAAAAATACGTAAGGAAATCATGGTCCGGTCTATGATACGACATTCCAACCCCAAATTTTTTTTTTGTTTTACAGTATTATTTATCCATACGTTTAATTGAAAACTAAGTTGAATATCTAGAGCTTTGATCTTATTATTGTGCAATCATCACATGAATCTTATTTATCGTACATAAACACAGATATCTTCATCGTAGGAGACCGCTACACCGATAGAACCGTGAAGTTGAGTTTGAGCAAGTCGATTTTAGATTAGAGTATGTGAAAAACACTCTTCTTCAGTTTGTATGCAAAATATAAGACCGACCTGTGCTTACTACACGTTCCGCTTCATGAAAAACTGAATAATATATTTCTAACTACATATCGTATCACTCCAATGATTTTCTTCATTATAAAGATGATGAAAATAACGGTCACGAACTGTTCTTCTATGTACCTATATACTGTAATCTGAACTGATTTCGTCGACTGATGCAAGATCGATGATGCACGAGACAGTAATTACTTGGAGATTTTTCTGTTATTATTACAGGACGGCGTGTGTTTTCTATAATAATGGTAACCCTGCTTAGACCGTTACATTTTCCTTGATAATTATGAATAACAGTCAAATTGTCATTCCACGCGTGACAAATATTTTTCTAAGAAGTCCTCATCAGTCTATTTCATGTTAAATGTGTAAGAATGTGTAAAATATCGAGGGCAATAATCTTTAACCAACACGTTCACTGCGAAGGCAAAATCACCATTCCGGTCTAGATTGCGAGAGAGTACCAAGTGTGCATTTCAGCACTTGTAAAAGTTAAGGTTTATGAAAATTCATAAGTTTGGCGTCTATTTACAGAATTTTTGTGAATTTTAGTGTGCCCCACCGATGGGGCCCGAAATTTTTCCTAATATGATGCAGTAAAATACATATATTCATGAGCATCATGACTAGTTGTATCGACCAAATTGTCAAAGTCAATGTCATCAGCCTCTAGAATGACTAGCCCTTCGATATCTGCTCTGGGCATACAATAATTTTGACCATGGTTTTAGCACGCTCGACATCAGATGTATTGCTTAGCATAATCTTAGGCTGAGATTCATTGACGTACTTCAAATTTCTGCAGCATTTATGATAACACAAATGAGACCGAGCAGAGACTGTGCTTGGGGAAACTCACATTTTTCAATCCAGCCTTAATCTTTCTTCCTCGTATAAATTGAATATTCAACAGTCTTCAACGTATTTCGCGACTCAATTTGTAAGTTTTGGAATGAGCTTTCAATTAAGCTCAGATACGTTTAAAACCGTCGAACTTGGAACGAGAAATCCGTACTTTTCATCTCTTGATCACGTGTTAATATTGGTGAATAATTGTGTAAAAATCGGACAAGTATCGTGCAAAACTCATCAAATTCAAGTCCAATACCGAAACTATTGCGTACAAATGTTCATTACAATATAAACAACAAGAAATAACCATGACGTGAGCCATTGAATATTTTCCCGCTGATTGGTGTTAGCTGAGACTCAATCAAATGTAGGCCCCACCAACAGGGGAGGACGCATGAGCCCCACCGGGAGGATCCATCGCAGGTAAACGGGTTGAACAAAACGTTTCTGCTGTTAAAGATTTGGAAAAGTTCTAATCATATCTTGAAATTCACATTCTTCAGATAATTAAGATCTATTAATTCTATAGACAACTCAAAATTACCGTCAGAATGAGAACTATAATAACAATAAGCAAATTATTCAAATTGATGGACTATCATTTGTATGATCTATTTTTGACTATAAATAATCATACTCTGATCTGTTAATTCTTGTTAGCTACTTGATTACTGAAATTTCATTAAATATATTATATCACGATTGTTTGCATGGACCCCTCCGATTGTGATGACTTTTGTATAAAAAGCTGGAGAAATTCGTACACTTCTAAAAAACAGGAATAAAATAAAAATGGAACATTTCTTAAGTCTGGAGTCGTGTTCGTTTTTGACGATGTCAAATTTATTATGTGGACATCGAATAAAATTGTTTCATGGCACGGATTAAATTGGTGTACTCTCTTGAATTTCTTGCAATTTTTTTTGAGTATATGATGGCTTACGAAAAAATTTCGTAGTCAAAAACTCAATCAACACTAAAACTATTAACAAATATCTTAACAAAAATGTGGACCAATCTTACACATAAATCTCGCAAAAATACTTAGAGATAAGATTGCCAAAAACCAATCCACGACCGAAGAGATTCATTTCTCCCTCTAACGCCAGAAGAGTTCAGAAAAACATCATTACACCGTACGTCATAAAAATTGGAACGGTTCAATGGCACATCTATACGTGCATGTATCTCGTCTCCGTCTGCGCTATTGTGCATATAGGCTTTTGCAATGAAGAGCTGCATAGAGAGCATCGGCCTCGGTATAATATGTGAGCGAAACGAGAGAAGCCCAACGTCGTGCACGTAATCGTTATACCAGCTCTCGTCAAAATCGATACCCGTATACTACTCTCACGTTATGCTTTAGACATGTGCTATTATATGTTGGATCAAACGGAGACTAGGATATTATACTATAATATTTATAGGTAAAGAAAGCTCCAAGTCGTGAAGAATTCTCAATTTGACGAAACTCGAAATTTTTTTTTTTTGGACTGGAAGAACGAATCGGAATAAGATGTCGAATAATGATACCGTGTATTTTTTATTTCAAAATTAAAGTGTTGAGGAAATTTCACACAAACTTCGATATCGATAACATGGTGTAACGGAGAAGATTTATGTTATTCAGTCATCTATATGTGGCTAGGATTGCTGATAACTTGTACATGGGTATTATCGCGAAAAATAATAAGAAGCTTTGGTTATGAAAATCCAGAAGTTGGAAATTGATGCCGGGCATGTCTGCGCCGCGATTTTTTTCAATCCGTTCTTGCATATAGGATGAAATGTATTTTGTAGAAAGATTTGATTCATCTAGGTTTCTATGATTTGAGCAGTCCACGGAACTGACGCCTTATAAATCTAATGATAAATTAGATTACACACGAACACAAAAAGAAGAAGTTATCTGTATCTATCTATACGTGAAGGATCTAAATATGATAACCCACCTTAAAAATGTCGTCCAAACACTATCCCGCAGTCTGTGAGCTTACACGTTCGCATTTCTATCTCAGACACAAAAACCACTAAGAAAACCCCGTTATTCGACGTTTTTTGCGCCTAGCAAGAAATTCCGAGGGGGGGGGGGCAAACGGATGTAATATTCGTGTTCAGATGGTCATTTTTGAGTCAGAAATATATGCTTTGGACCACCGAGCAGATAATTTTATTCCTGTGTCCTTTTGGTCTATCGTATATTCCAGGAAAAGATAGTTTTTGAGTCCACGGAACTGATATTTTGCCCCAAAATCGATGGCAAAAATAGTGGAGTTGACAACGAAGAAAGTTCTCCGCGCGAGTTTCATTTAATCCTATCATACGCTAATGAAGAAAAAATTATTTCCTCCAAGATAAATCAACTTTTAATGGGGTAGCATGGTGTCCATGGAACTGACATGACGTAGTTACATATGTGGCTAATTTTCGGCTAATATATGTACACTCGGGCACTAGCTAAACTGCCCAAGCTTGACATCACGGTGTCTCACTCGCAATCATTGATTAAGGCAGTAAGAAAGTGATACATACACATAGAAAGATCGTTAAGTGAGGTCATGATGGACAGAGTTCAGGTGGTTCCCCAGAGTTTACATGAAACACTGGGACCTTTGATTTTTTGGGCCTTTTTTCGCTATGGCATTTGCCTATTTGGCATGTTTCTTTGAGCTTTTGCATGAACTGAGTCGCGATTTTGGAAGCACAAATTGTATGAATGATGTACAGTATGATAGAAAGGCATACGAAAAACGTCCGTACACTATTCGAGATGGCAAGCGTACTCTAGCAGACAATGCATTTCATATAGGAATAGGCACTGCCAGGCACAACGACAGTTCAATATTTGTCCACCTTACGCGTTCATCCGTGATATTTTTGCGCTGTAAGTAGTCAAAATTGACAGCTCGAATAATTAACGTCATCAGTCTCTCTCATCTTTTTCTGACTTCCTTCATCCATCAATTTTCTACTTCAACTCACTTTTAGTGACTTTAGAGCCACAAGTGATATCTATCGAGCATAATTCAATTTCAATTTATAATCATTTTCATGGTCATGAATTATGTCACGCATTTAAATTTATTCCAAGAGCATCATGAATTATTCAAAATGAGATGAATTTCCACACTAAATAGCTACGTATTGAGAATATTTTGGGTGTGGGAGTGAGAAAGGTATAAATGAGTAATAAATTTTGATTCATATATAGATAGGCCCCTGTGATCTATAAGATGCTCCATCTCACTTTTTACCAATCAGATTCAATCTGATATTGGAATCTTGGGGATATTTTGAAAAAAAAAAATGTCTAATGGATAAAGCGGAAAACAAGGAACTGATCAATTTTATTGAGAAAAATCTCGAAACATCTAAAGTACTTTCGTTCATCTTGAAAATTCTCTGCTATTTCCGATCTCCTCGCAGTGCTCCATACAAATTTAAAATCTACATATTCATTGAAATCATCCACTTAACCAATAAGAAATATAAATCATGACTCACTGATTCTAAAGATGATTTTTATAAATCATATATGTCCCATTCCATAACTCATGGCTTAATTGGAAATTCAAAAACTTTTTGCGTAAGCTCCATGTTTAGTCCATTGGTCAGCTAAAATTTCAACACGATCGATTTTTTTCAAAGCATATCTGTCGCCATGAACCAAAAAGCATTTCAACATTCAACAAACCGGAAGACCACTGCGTATGTCATGACTCATTGACCGAATTATTACAAGTATGTACTGCTGCTACTGCTGCGGTTGTGCTCATTTTTTTGCGTAGTCTCTTGAAAATTAGTGCGAGAAAAACAAAGAGTGCTGCAACAGAAGATCGTCTCGATGAGATAGACGTAACGTGTGTGTCTGCGAAAATAGATGTACGTTAAACCTCATTTGTGTGTACGTGTAATATATAGATGCGAATGTATGTAAGGTTGTAACGGGAAGTAAAGTCAATGCGGTCGTGGGAAAGGTTGAAAAGGGAAATTGTATGGTTACTTGTATTATTGGAGCAATGCTGCGAACATCCCTTCTCTCTATTTTTTATATCCTGGTTGTTCAATTTCATTTTCAGGTGATACGTAACGATCGTGATCAAAAAATGCTGCCGATCTTCAATGAATGCAAATTGTAGATTCTGAGGGTTTAGAGTGAATTATTTGAATTTCAATAAGTTTTGAAAGAAAAAAAAAAAAAAAAAAAAATGTATGCACAGTTGTGTATTACGATGATGTAACTTAACGCAAAAGCGGTTCAAATTGGTAGACTTTATATTCTGAGGAAAATTGAAATTCGTAACTTAAAAATATAATTCAGATCCACAAAAAATATCTTTTTGGATGTATGAAAAGCAGACACTGAAAATTTGAACATCTACTAAAAGATGAATGAGTCAACGAAAGTCTGTAAATCGTCACAAGTTTTTAGGTGCTCTAATTCAATTCTGTTAAGGAACATCTCTTTTGTTGTCCAATGGATTGGTCTTCAACTTGGACCAATTTTCATCTAAACTATTTTCGAAACATGGTTTCTTTTTGACAGAACTTGATTGCTCAAGATGATGATTTATGAAGAATAAGTCATAATTTTTTCTGGACCCAAAATATGCAATTAGTTCAATATCTACCGATCACTTTTAGTACACTTTTTTTTTCAAAGTTGTATGTATTATTTTTTTCACGAAACTGGATGATAGAATCAATCACACTATCTCATAAGCGGCGTTAAAGTATCACTTTTTGTTTTATGTGTTCAAAAAGACCAACGTAAAAGGTCGATTTGATCTTCCATGATTTTCGAAAATGTTACCACAAATAAAAACAAAGTCAACAATCATCAATATTGATACCCAAGGCGATTCCGAAATCAGTTTTTAATCTCGATAAAACTTCTTGTAACTATCCTGTTTACATTCAAACTATTGAAATGAACCTCTGGACGACATACCTAGATTTAGAAATGACAGCTTTCCATAAAGATTAATAATTATCGATATCCTATCTCTCTTGCATATGAAATAAGTGATTCCATCCGCAAAAACTGACGATGCAATATTTTTCTCTTTATTCGCCTCATCTCGCTCTTGGCGCGAGCGATAAGTACTCACGGCTAAACAGAGGAAAATGTATTTTTCTGCGCCTCAAGAGATGGGAAAAGCTTGTCGTGTTCCTCTATTGGCCTTACACCTAATCTCAACGATATTGAATCGGATCATGGATGGATGAAGGCGTGACGGGATTAGTGTCTGGCGTCCGTGATGTGTCTGAGTAGTAGCGAGGAATTCTTTTGGGAATTTGCTTGAAAAGAATCTCTGGATCTGGATGAACAGGCCAAAATACACCTGTTTCTCAAGTCCTAACTTCTTTTGATTCTAAAGCTTCAAAATTCAACATCAATTTTTCTTCCATGATGAACGATTTAGGAATTATATCAATAATCAAGTTGTGGTTCCAAAAAAACTCGAAAGAGACTGAATTTCCCCAACTTTTGATAGAGAATTTAAAAAAAAAACACAAATTAGATATGAAATTGATGAGCTTCGACACAGTCAAACTTCACTTGTGGAATCAGCTTTTTCTAAAAATTTTGTCATAATTTGAACTGAGAAAAGTTTTTTGTTTCAGCTCGAACGAGGGAATCGATTGTTTATGTTAAAAAAATTTAAGTAAATAAATGAGAATCTCGTGAATTCATGTATTAAAGAGAAAACATGATTGATGGGTTGGAAGGCACGATTCAACAAATTTTTGAGGGCAAGCTGAACAACCAAATCTCAGTTTCCCTATAACCACCTAGACCATTTTATCGTTGAAAAATTTAAATACAGGCTGATGCAGTAATTGAGTTCTTCTGAACAATGTCGATGATAATGGACAAGTATTGACATTGAATTGATCGAACTACTATGGCTTCTGCACCTAAGTAAATTGAGTCCGATAACAGATTATAGAAAATCTCCAATCCAATTAGTTCCATGGATTTCAAGCTAGCTGTATTTACAATGATCATCAATGTAAGAGAGGAGAAAATTTCGAAATTGAAAACAAGCAGAAGCCAAATTAATGTTAGCATGTATTGAGAAGAAGATAGAATGCGTCACAAATACTTACAATGACGATTTTGTAGAGAATTTTAAGTGACCTTTGCCCATTCTACATATACGCTCAATCGGAAAACAATTTCTGGATAACATATGAGAAGGTAATTCTGAAGTACGAATTACCTTTCGACTATTTAAGACTTCATAATCTCGATTGAATTCAGATGCCTGAAAAATTCTCCTAGGATTTCTTGCCATCATCTTTGCAAAAAAAAAAAAAATAACGAAACAGAATATGATCAACGATCAAGTGATGGTGCACATCAAAAGTTAAAAATCATTGTCACTATTGTTCATAAAATATAACATTCTTCCATGTATTGAGGTTATGAGTTATACAAAGTCTCTACTGGCATGTAAAGTAAGGATTGTGGTGTATGTAGTACCACTGGCCCAGGGAATATCTAGATACTCCGATGAAGTTCAAAGCAAGAAAGAAACACTATTTGTGAACAATTCAACAATATCAAAAGGCGACTCTGTTGGGAATGTGTCACGATGAGATTTATAAGTCAAGATAATACAGAAGATTGGGTCAAATCCGGTATCGATTTGGAAAATGTATTCTCATATATGCACGACGATCACTGCCATGGTGGAGCATCACGAGAAGAGAAAAAAAGAGAGATTTTATCATCAGTTGTTAGACTCCGTTGTGCATGAACATTCGATACTTAATCCGCTCACTGCAAAACAGCTCCCGGCCTCCAGAATGACAATGCTCGATGGAACATTGAGTACTGGTCTCAAAATGGTGAAAAGCATGAAAATCACAAAGTTGCAAATTTTTCGATTTTTATTTTTTTTTTCTCGGAAATGAACCTCTTCTGGTGGATAATTTGTGTGCTAATATCGTTGTTAGACGCTCAGGAATTTTTCGGAATTTTTTCAGATTTTTTCGCCAGTCCTTCCAAAAGTTATCAAAATATATTGAAAATCGCGTCTGTCCAGTATACTCGACACCCACAGCGGGTTAAAGGTAATTTTTTGACAAAATATTCATGTTTTCAGAAGCCACAATTTTCCATGCAGATTCAATGATAGCAACTTTCGATCTAAATCGTTCCATAGATCGAGGTATTTTGCGAATAAAAATGTCTGTAACCTTTCAAAAAATTTGAGAAAGTAGAAGTAGCTGTATGACTCAAATAAATCTGATGAAGTAGTCCGGGGAAGCTGGTTTACAGATGAAAAATCCATGACGATGATGAAAAGATTCCATGAATAGAAGATGATTGACAAAAGTAATTCGAAATGATTGCTGAAAATTCCTTCGACTGTCCATTCAGCATCACTATTCATCATCTTAGGCGAGTTGTTTATATGATATTCAAACTTCTTGTTTCGATAATTTGTTGAAATTATGTAATTTTTAACAAACGACTTCATGTGATGTACAGGCTGCACTGGTATAACCACAGAGTCTGAGTCAAACGACACTAATTGAAAAAAAAAAAAAAAAAAAAAAATACGGAAAAGCTATGTTGTGCATACACAGATGTGTGACGTAATAACTTTGTATTAGTATAACCTCTCGGATTATGAATTTCACTGATGGCAACAGCAACACCAAAACGAGCATTATGTCAATTATGTACGGCTCGATTTAGCCTACAATGGAAGTTGTCGTCTGAATTGGTTATTTATACAGTTTGTATTCATATTTGTCAACATTTCCCAGTGGATAAGTTGGTGAAACAATTGATGTACTGTCATTCCAAATTAAATTATTTGTGAATCAACCAAGTAGCTGAAAGGACGAGATGATTTACACATGGAAAATTTTTATTATGAGATTTAGCTACACTGTACCCATTTTTACCCTCCAGACTCAATTTTTTACCAAATTTTGGATGAAACTGGCACACGAAAGTTTTGCAACATATTCCCTAAACTATCGTACAAAAAATGTCTCAAGAACTTGTACACACTGCTCTCTAACGTTCTTCTACCGACGAATAAAAATTTACTCCGAGATTTGACCAACGAAATTCTTTCGGGATTTGATAAGGGCTCCCTTGAGCGTAACCATTTTCAAATTAATTATATGGAGTGGTTATACTCTGAAACGAGCTCTTAACCGTCTAAAAATTGGGCCACACATCGTCAAAAAAAGTTTGCAAAATTGCCCATCGATGTGAATTACGCTTGGATGTACACGGACGACAAACAATAATGTCGAGACGAGTGCACTCGAAAAAACAAAAAAAAAAGAGAAGAGGGTCTCGGCTTTCACCTGTGTGTTATGCATGTTTACTTACATTATACATGTTTGATTCACAAAACTTTAGCGACATGCCAAACGACAGTCTGTACATACTGAGGTACATACACATGTCACCATCAGTAGTTAGAACGGTTCGATATCGATTTTCGTCGTCCCAAGGTCAGGATGAGCCTCCTGAGTATGTAGGTATAGAATCTAATTCGTATATATACACACACACACACACACACACACGTCTTGACTCTGAACTGAACCTAGTTTGATACGTGTGCATCATATATTTGGGTTCGACGACTCTGGGGTGGAATTTCTCTCTCTTTTGTTTGCCAAAAAGTCGTGGCAAGTGATAATTCATACAGGTTGTAACTCAAGATTTAAGGACATTAACAATGAAGAATTGGAACTATTTTGTAAGTAATTTGAATGATATAGAAGGTCAGAAAAGTTAATGATCAATGATTGCAAGGTTTTTCAAAGAAAGATTTGAAGCCGATCGAAGAACTGATTGAGTCAACGTTGCGAGGATCTAATCGACAAGCTCTCTAATAAGGTTATTTGGTACAAGGTACAAGGCTAAATTACTCCATTCAGATAATTCAGTGATTTCCAATTTTAGCACCAGATGAATCCATGAAAATTAAAGTACTGGAAACTGATGCAAATGGAGATTTTAAAGAAGGATTCAAGTCGTCTGCTTGGATTGACGAAATTCATGAAAAAATTCAGATGGAATCACAAACTGTCAATATCTGGTATATCAGATAAATCGTATCGTAAAAATTATCTAATCAACTGCTTGCAGAAATTGATAGTCTTATCTTTGCTACATCTACATTGGTGTATGTACAATTTAACAAAACTCTCAGGTCAAGATAACAGTTGCAAAATCTCCTGTTGGAAAATAATTTAAAGTCTGACTCCAGAATTCTTCCAGAATATGTGTATTCCTACACCCTAACCTATAAAATCCTGCAAATAAGAAAAAAAAATTCCAAGGAAACAATACAGTAGAGCAGCATCTTATAAACGGGAGATCAAAAACGTTGCATTCGTGAAATTCTAACCTCAAAAAAAAAAAGGAGAAAATTCCTTCTTACGGAAAACTGTCAAAAACAACGTAGCGTTATAAATCGAAGCTGCATTCCAGGCATGGTTGTTATAATATACATATATAATACTTTCTCAGAAGCAAAAGCAGCAAACCGGGCCAGTGTGACTCTCTTATACACTTCAGCGAAGCCAGCGCAATAGCAGCAATGTATGTAGGTCGCAAACATCGTGTCAGTTTTGCAGTTTGACTATATATATCTTATACTCTTTTGCACACTGGCATTTTCCTTGGGGAAAAAATTTTTTTTTATCTTTAGGTAAGACCACAAGGATCTTATCACACTTTGTCTACCAGGTGTAAGTATCCGTTATACATTGATCACGTGATTTAAAAGAGAATCAAATGTAAGATACGATAATATGTGGTAGTCAGTTTTATACATACTACCTGTAGAAGGTCTGATTCGCTTGGTGAGGCACGTGTGCAATCGGAAGTCTGAGTTTGCGTACGTGTAAATACTTTTATATATATAGTTGGGAGCAACAAGCGAGATCGAAAATGATTACGTGTGAGTGAGCTGGAACAAGTCCGAGGCTAATTACTGTTTTTTTGGTGTTGCCTGTTTGAAATATTGATTTGAATCTGAGTGAAGCGTGAAGATTGCCTCTTCGATTTTTGAAATCCCAATTGGAAATATGTATTGAAATTGACGAGTCGTCAGATTCTAGGACTCTGGTAGGTTTATTAGGTGGGTTGTTCTCAAGCTTTTTTTTTTTTTTTTTTTTTTTTTTTTTTTTTTTTTTTTTTTTTTTTTTTTTTTTTTTTTTATAATCAATACGGGTGTTGCTTGCGATCGACTGACTCTACCAATCCGTAAGTTTTTGAATATTTTATATCGCCAATCACACCTGTCATTCGTCTTCACGATAACATGAATTTTCTCCGATCGATAATTCAAGAGTTTCAAAAGCAAGAAAAATTGGTCATTTCAGCCCACATGAGATATATTTATCGGTCTCCAAAATATAATGGAATCTGATATGCTATTATCTCAGAAGATTACAATCATTGTAACAGTAAACGAATAACTATATGATTTCGGTGTCAAAAGTTATAGTAGACCATGACTGCCTTGGGCATCAGAAAGAATACAATTAAAAATTTGATCGTGCATACCAATGAGCGGATAGACTATTTTGGAGTTTTTATTCCTTAGCATGTTTTTTAGGTGTCTATAGTCACACTTTTACTGATAAGAATAAACTTTTTGCATAACGTGCTGATAATTTTCTGTCACATAACCTATAAAAGTTTGCAAATTTTTCGAAAAATCGATCCATGTGGTGACACTTGTACTAAACTATGATCTGTAGTGTAATTTTTATTAACGGTTATCTACAGATTTATACGTCCATTAGTACCGACGAACGAAGGAGCATTTGATGAATGTTGAAAACTGCATCATTATCATGACGAATAGTGACATTGGAATACATAGCAATGTGTACTCAAGTTGTATGCTCAGAAGATTCATCTTCTTGACCATTGGAATTTGCGATGGGTAAAACACTCTTGCTTCCAAGTATATCGAGTGACATCGTGAAATACGAAGCCGCAGGAAAGTAATGTACGCTGAAAAATGACAATGAAAGTCCCGTATAAAATACCTGGTCATAGGATCTCCCATCTTTCATTTTATTCCGTGTATATGGGCATCATCATCACGGCTACTCACATAGATCGTGTAATGGACTTTCATTTTGACAAGAAGAGAGTTCTCTGAATCACTCGTTTTGAATAATATTTCCACACTTTTTCTACTGAAGTACAACACTTGGTGCTAACGTTTCAGGTCGATCCGTTCCCTTTTCTTTTTTATTTTTGAAAAAAAGGTCGAAATGTCAGTTCCGGGTACTATCTTCTCTTGTCAAAGAGGTACTCTTCTGCTTCCAGACTTGCAATAGCGGTCGGGGGAGGAGAGAAATAGTTATACTTTGATATTTTTTCACCCAAAGTATCCAGGTATCGAATCACTCTATTTCTCACATTGGTTCCAAGTCCGAAATGCGTGACATGATTCCTGGGTTACATTATTTGATGCGTGTAATGAGGGTCTAGTGTGTAACAGACCCTTTCAGCCCACTAGACAGTCACTGAAATTTCCTCGCAAATTTTTACACAAATGTATTACTGTATTCGCCGAAATTTATGAGATGAAAGCGCTATGCTGATTCTCGTGGCACACAGAGCCATAAGGGGGTGTCCACGGAACAACTGACATAACCATGTAAGTATTCACGATAATACCCATACATACCATTAGTCAGTGATTCGCATCAGACAATCATTCATCCTTCCTTCCTCCACAATAGCAACAATGCCATAATCAACCAGATAATTAACTCCTTCAATCAACGGCTATTATATCTTCCAAAATGGTAAATGGTAACAAAGTCAAGTTCGATCAACCGAGACACAATACGGCCTAACCCCTTTTTCCTGTCATAACTTGTTTATTAAACAAAAACGATGGTATGGAGTAGTGAGATGATGATGATGATGATGGAAATGATGAAAATCGATATGAATTTTAGATTATGTGTGTAAGTTCATAATTTAATACTTAGATGTCTCTAAATAATATTATGTTCTAAAAATGGATCCAATCTGTACAGTAATATTGATATGCTGAACTTGATGTATGTATGTATGTATGTATGTATGTATGGTTGTCATGTCATGCATAGTCATGCATGATTAGACTGGACAGTCCCTTGCCTCGGCGCTGGCCCTTGGACATATTTATTTGGAAGAGGTTAGAATATGTCTAGGAACGGCCGTTCCTAGGTGAAGGGATGTGTTCACAGCAGTTGTTCATCTGTTGTCCTGATTCAACTAACCAGAAGAGGAGAGGTTATCACATCTGGATCACGGATTTGGCTGAAACTCTGGGAATAGTCTTCTTTTAGCACAAAAAGGCAATATCCAAAATTATAGACCCTAACGCTCAAGCGTTTCCGAGCTACATCTTCAGCCAATAGCATTGTCCATAATATGGGCCCATGTTGAGAATTATACATATAGGTATACCTACAATGTTAATAATGTCCTTGACTGTAGATCGGACACGTTTGAGCGTTAGGGTCTAAAATTTTGGGTTTCATGTTTTGGCACTCTAAAAGAGAAATATTTCCAAAGTTTCAGCCAAATCCGTGATCCGGATATGATGACCTCTCCTGGTAAGATGTTCTTCAATATCTGATAGTCATGGTATGTGTATAAAGAAAAGGAGAGTCTGCTGTGGGACCAGCTCTCAGTAGGTCTTTGTGTCAGTGATGGTCTTCTCTGTGTTAACGGTATAGATCTTTTCCTCTCATCGACATTAGATTCGCTTACCGGGAGTTTGTAAGTAATCTCCCTGCAAGAGAATCAGCCTTTGACTCATCTTCTATACAGAAGGAACCTCTCGTTGTGGTGAAGGTATGAAGGTAAGGGATCTTACAAGCTGGGAACATCGTTGACCTTTATATGATGATCATAATCGATGTGTTGAATAGCCTTGGGGGATTAAACGTTCTAAATATTTGAACACAATGTAAAAGAAGTACATAACAAACAAAATTCAATTACTATTTCGTCATGTTTTTACTAAGAACTTTTTACAAATGTAGAGGAACATGATTTTTCCTACATATTCTGATATCACAAAAGATTTATAGCTTGAACATGCGTATAGATATTGTGATGGATGCATATACTTCAAGAAACGTTCATGATGATAAACAAAGATGAATTGTACCGAACTGAATGTGGGTCACTGTAATCTCTTCTCTAAAGTGTTCCTATGAGAAGACGTTATGCATCACATTGAATCAAACTTAAGGATGAATAAGTCTAACTGACTACACGATGGTGAGAGAATGAGTTGCAACAATTTAATCCTCGATTTGAATGGAGTCGTCTAATTTGTTGCCAGGTAGATGAAAGCATGACATCGTTTACCTTAGGCGAGTTTCAAAGGTCCGACGTAAGATCTATCTACTTATGCTCCAATACAGACTCTTCTTTTATTACACAGGGACTATGATTTTACACTTTAAAAAGTAACTACATATTTATGGAGGACTTTTAATGGAGATATTGAGAAATGCTGGAACGATTTGTACAGGGAAGTATATGATAACGATGTAATGCAAATAAACAAAAAAAAGTATAAAATCATTTCAAAGATATGTCATTTGAATAGGGTTTTTAGCAGCCGACAAAACAACCGACGAATGGATCTATAGACGAGTCTATAGATAATCTTTGCTCCTTCACTTAACCAATTTGATCGTGAGAAAAGATTTCTATCTTTAGAAGAGGGTTATTATTCAGAGGAAGTAAAAGCCATTGTTGTCATTTAAGATCTAAAATATTCTACATTTTCAGTTTTACAATGATGGGAATGTGAGCGTTTGATAACTCGTTATTTTGAAAATTTTCAATTGGATTATGTTGGTTTGATTTTTAAACAAATCAGGTAGTAAATACAGCTCATCCGCATTAAGACCAGTAGTAAGCAATTCAACAAGATGTTAAAGAATGATCTGAAATCACTTTGTGACAATCTTGATTATGTCGGTCGTCAACCAATTAAGTTAGTTAGTTGAAGTCGCCGCGGCCTCGTGGCAAGTATAGGACCCTTGCCTTCAATACAGAAAGTTGGGGTTCGAATATCGGCCGGCACCAATGTGGATTTTTATTAATAAGTGCTTTTTTCGGTGCTTCGGAACACACCTTAAACTATAGGTCCCGCATAATAATCTCGAAAAGAGGTTGAAAATGCGTTAATAAAAAGAAAAAAAACACGTTAGCAATATTGAGGATCAAATAAGCTTTCACTCTGACAGCATAGATAAATTTGGAGCAGATAGATGCAAGCTTTTGCCCCATCATTAAGCCAAGATGAACTCCTATGTGAATTACATGAACGGATTGGACGTGGGAAGGATGTTGTACTCTTCTATAATCCGTGAATCAGTATCTGCCACTGATGACCAAACAAAATAAATTGATCTTTTATCTGACACACCAATTGAGCTCTCAACTCGATTCACACCACAAGATGCTCCAAGATTATGTGAGAATTCAGGAAATGGTCTTACGCCACTAAAAGAGTATTTTTTAAGATTCGTGATGATGCTATCTGGGTTTTGAAGAACTCAAAGGATTTTGACAACTTTGATGCATCCTGCAAACAAGAGAGAATAATGTTTGGACGTACAAAACTTACATACAGCTATACAGTGAACTTGATAACAGGAAGAGAAATGGTGAAAAAAAATCTTATAATCAGATACATCGATAATGTTCCTCAAATCAGTACAAAAAACTTTTTCACTACATGAAAAGGGTCTTGCAACCGTCACTGAATGAATGAATAAATAAATAAATAAATTCAACTATTATAAGCAGAACCTTCTTCTAATTTCGTGTAGGCAAAGAATGAATTCATCAACAATCATGCACCGTCAAGAGGATAATTCAAGTGGGAGATTACGCGTGGTATTGTTTCAAAATAGCACTCAACATTGTTAATTTCAGTGTCACCCGTGATATCTTCTCTAAAGAATCAAAAATGAGACATGCCACCTTGGATCTTGTTTGAATATTCTCACAAGTTATACTGGAGATGACAAAAATTTTATGTCTGGGTAGAATTTCTTTCTCAATTATTGCGGTCATCAAAATGAGGCATTGCTGAATCAATTCCTGAAATCACAATTTTTCAAAAAATTTCAAGGTCACTCCGCATCATCTTATTCTTGAAACAAGGTGCGTTCCAAGCCTCAATTTGTGTTTTTACGTCTTTTCATAAACACGTATTTTGTGGTTGAAGAGCTCGATTGAGAGTATGAAAATTCATAAAAAGAGTCCGACAATTAGATTTAAAAAATTATCGAATTATATAATTCCATCTCAACATTTCTAAAATTCTTTCTCCTGGACTCTCTGTTTGACAATCAATCAAATCTCAATTAAACAGTAAAATTCTTCAAAAATCAGATGATCCTTTCATACCCGATAAACTTTACTTTGCCTGTCAGAGAAAAAAATTTTTTTGGATAATATTGCCGCCTCAGAACACGTTCACTGCGACGCTGTTTCCTCAAGAATTCATTTTATTCATGAACTGGGCTTCCATACTCTGGAAAATATGTTTCTATAGGAGTAAATCGTTTCTGATCTCATAGTTCATATTCTTAGCAAAGTGAAACACCATAATTATTATCATCCAATAAAATTCGGTAAAGATATTGAAAAATGAAAAATCGCGGGCCTCCCCGGTAGAACCCGTCGCAGTGAATGTGTTATAAAATCAACCGGTTGGAGGCATCAGTGCCATTATTTCACCTCTGTTTCAACGATGAACAATATTTTGTGGGCATTGAAATCAAAATTCTAGCACCTCTTCTTCAAAAGCATTCAACTTCACGTACGTATTGTTGATATAAAACACTCAAAACCGAGGTTTTTATAAATTATCAACAACACGTCGTTTCGAGAGAGGAGTACCCTTTAAAAATTCTCTTCGTCACTCTGGCGATGGACTTTTCTTTTTTTTTCGCCTTGAAGTGCGAGAGCTCACGCTGCTCATATACAGAGTTGAACGCTCTAGAGAGCTTCTTCTTCAAGCGTATTTCCGTCCGGTACATAATACGTATATACATATAGCGCATCATATGCCTAACTCTTGGTCATCGTATTATAGAAACCTTTATAGTTCAGAAAGTTAGAAAAAAGATAGCTAAAGGAAATAAAGAAAATGAGGGAAGGAAGAAGAGTCTTGATATACCTTTACTATTATTATATTTATTCTGAGAGATTTCGTATAGTGTGCGTGAGTGTATGAAGTTGAATTTTTAGTGTTTGCTTATAGTAAGGCTACTATATTGTGATGCTATCGTAATGTATGACCCCTGCAGGTGAGTAGTAGTCACTGATATTATGCACTACTGCTGATGTTGTGCATTGGATTTTATACTTTATACGGCGTCAATTAGCGTCGCGTGCGCGAAGAACTGATGGGGGTGCGCTTATACCGACGCGGTGGGCGTGATGATAAAAGCCAAGGTATATACCTATACGTGGTGTAGAAGCATATTATCTTCTATGTGTTCCTTCATGTACATTATAATATACCAGTAGGATTTATGAATAAGTGAACGAAGGTTTTCGAACTGACCATCAGGGTTTTTTTTTCCTCCAGACTTAGAAAGTCATTCATAGTGATCATTCTTAGTGATTTCTTAGCCTCATTCATAGTGATTTCTTTCTTTTGTCTGATCATGCCTGACTGTTACTACTGATATTTGAAAGAAAAATATTGGAAATGCAATCAGAGAAATGTCATGAAAATCGAGTGAATCAGTGAGTCAGTGAAAATCGAGTCATGGAATTTTTTTCAATTTCAGAAGAATTTGTAATGAGGTTATGGTAAAATTAACAGTCTTTGGTTTTTTTTTGAGCGAGGCTGAAAAGATTTATGAGTAAGTGAACGAAGGTTTGTGAACTGACCAAGGATATTTTTCTTTTTCGAACTTGGAAATCATTCATAGTGACTTCTTGCAGCACGGCTCGAGTATTAAAATTTGTTTTGTCTGATAATGCCTGACTGTTACTACTGATTCGTTAGCTTGTGAGAATTGTGAAAAGTGAATTTATGCAATTTTGATTAAAAATTTATAAAGACGAATCAGTATGGAAAATGAAACGGTCTTTTTCACAAAAGTAATTGAAATTTTTACAAGGCCTTTGATCAAGCAGTCATAGATTATACCTCGTCAGAAAAGTATGGAAAAGAAAAATGGTTGAAGCTGATCTGATAAAAATTTCACCATGTAATGATACTCTGGCAACATTCATAGAATTGAGGATTCGTAGATATTTGACCAATAGCTATTTCAACATTCCAAAGAGTATTGTAGAAACAAAACACCACATAGAAACCTATGGTTCATTATATCCAGATCCACAAAATTGGTCCTTAAGGTAGCACTAACGGTACTGATAAGTCAAAGTGCAGATTATACCCGCGCTTGACTCGTTTCCGCCTGTCTATATAGGTATAGTGAATGCACGCAGCAGACGACAACCTAACCCCGAAACTGCCGAAAGTAGTGACATATTGGCTCAGATCTTTTTTGGTAGTCTCCTAATCGTCGATCTGTTTGTTCCTATGCATTTTTCATGCACTTTCAAGTACACCTGTGTGATCACTCCCGTGAAAATCTGATAGTTAGAAATGAGTGTATCGACCATTTCCCGTAAGACACCGTGTTAATTGGCTTTTACGAAATTATCCAGAACTTTTCTCCCAGACTCCTAAAGGTTTCAAAATTTTGACTGTGTCTATTTGATACACTAATCTACCTTTGTGCCGAATTTTGTAATTTTCTGATAGTTAATTCGAGTACCGCTAGTACTAACATAACTGTTTCATCATCAGATCAAAAAGACCTCAGACAGGCAGGGGACTTTCCAGAAAAATTTTACCATGTCAAAATCGTTAAAAATTTAATGTCATGAAAATTTACTACTACGCTTCATCTCTTTTCAATTTTAGCCCCAAACTATCAGTTAAACTTTGGTAACGAATGATTTTTCGAAAATTTTCAGGGAACCATCAAGGCCTCAGTAATGTAACACTTTTTTGGAAACATTTTTCAAGAAAAATATTTAACCTAGTCCGAGATAAAATAAATTTTTACTTGGATCAATTAGACCCTATATTGAGTAGTGTCAAGAGCGTGCGATCGACTATGGAAATTCATCAACTAAGGACTAATTAGACATGGAAGTAATCTCAATTATGAAGTAGTTATCTTGCCATCGAGATCTATAAATGACCATCGTCCCAACCAATCCATCAAATTTATAGTTGGGAAAACTATTATTCAAATAGACAAGATGCATCTCCATACTTTTTTGATTGGTAGTTGAAAAATGCCACAGTCTAAAGATATGAGATATCACGATTCGAATCAAAATAAAACAGCCCCAGCTCACCTACCATCCAATTCTTCTGAGAAAAAATCTATCCATAATTAAGAATGTACAGTCATCTGAACATCCTCTTCTGATGCAACGCTATATACTGCCTCATCTATCAAAACCGTCTTCAACTCGATCATCACAAGTATAGTACGAAACGTATAAATCGTCAAAACGACGTGTTCATCAAGGCGGAAGTTCAGGCGCACATGAATCCAATCTTTCCTGGGGTCCTGTCCTTTTCTCTGGCGCCCGCCCATACTAACACAAAAATGCTAATTATCAATGCGCCGGGGACTTCTCGGGGACAAGATAGGACTACATCACTATTCCTCTCACTTTTTTCTTTTCGTATAGCTTTGAAAAAGTTACATCTAAAATCGAATACTAATGGGTGCATGGTACACAGACGGTAAAATTATAGATGCACATCGCGTACGCGCGCTTTTCAAACTTACGTACTCAAGAATGAAGTGATGCTTCTTTGGTTATAATTGATTACCGTTTGCCAGAAAAACTGAATCTGAATGTAGACATTACATTTTGAGAAAATAGAGGAGGCTAATTGACCTATCGATTTTTGGTTTTTCATTGTGAATTGGTGGATTTGTAACTTGAGGGATACGAATTCACTCTAGAGAAAACAGATTGAAAATTTTCGAGATTTCTGGACGAAGTAAATAGTGTAATTTCGTGTAAATGGACGACGATGATGCGACAGAGTTTTATCGATGATTTCTGAAATTATTACAGCCTCGATTTTCAAATTGAGATCATTTTCATCTGTACATCCATTATATACTCGTAGCTCGATGATTCTTCGATTAAATATTTTATATATGTACAGAGAAAGGATTCAATTCAGTATTTAATAATTCCTTGAAATGTTTCTCAGCGCGGAATTTGTGCAGAAACTTAAATTTTCTCAACACAAGAAAGACTATGGGTCAGGTGTGTATAGATTGCAATTTAGAATGAAAAAAAAAAAAGAAAAATTGGCATGCCCTAGATATTCGCAATTATAGTCACAACGTATAATGTTTGCCTAGAATCGATAAATCATAATGTTCTATAGATTTGTTCGGCTATTGAAAAATGTGAAAGTTTTTGATTCCAATTAGAAATGGTTTCATTTCCAAATTCTCTCAAAACTTTTTGGCTTTGAATATCTGAGAAGAGACCCAACGCTTCTAAATCATTGATTGTTAGTAAAACAATACTTAAACATTTTATGAAATTCACTTTTAATCATATTCTATTATTCCACAATCTATTCAAAAATCAATCGCAATATGTACAAATAATTCAATTTATTTTTTATTTCTTGTATTCATCTATGGCAGGCTGACTCCGTGAGCCAGTAAAAGGAGAAACGGAAAAACAACAAGAATAGCGTTGCACAATAATCCTTCAAGAGTAAAATTCAAGATTCAAGATCGATAACATATCTCATATCTCTTCTCGAGTCCTTGATTTTCAATTGTAGCTGCCACTCGTTAAAAAAGATTGCCATAGCCGCAGTAATCTCACTCTGGATGGAGGCATAACATAACCTCACATAAGAATGCAAGTGTACAGGTGTCATAAGGGTATATATCGACTTACGGAAAAATGTATTTCCTCTCTCTCTTTATCGTATCGATATTTTCAATGCCTCAATTTCACCTTCGGTACTCAATAGTATCTCAAATATGTAGATTCGATACACAATATCTGCTGCAACTGTTACTGGCGATATTGTCAGTGGTGCGGTGCAGCAAGAGAAAGTTATGAAACACGCAAGAATGGCATCTATTAGGGCCACCTACGTGTCAATTACAGTCTCAATTCGCACGCTCCGGATTCTCTTTCTTCTACTATCTCTCTCTCTCACACACACACACAGATTCATAAATCTATACCAATACCCATAACTCGTGTATCTATAGATTCAACATCATGTGCTTATTCAATTGGCAAAAATCAAAAATAAAGAAAAAAGTTGCAGATGAGCAAAAAAAATTAAGTCCTTATCTATATATCTTTGGTTGGGCACTCTTTTGCATTAGAAAATTCGAGAGTGAGAGTAAAAAAAAGACAACAACCTTATAAAATGCTGAACGAAAACGATTCATTTCATTCATTCAAACGACGACAATGACTTTTAGAGAGTAACATCTATAACAGCTATAACGTATTCTCTCGCGAATGCATGTCGCGTCTCGTTGTTTTTTGCCCCCAAACTTTTTCTTTCGACGTTATTCAAGTGTGGTAGAGAATAGAAGAGAAATCGTTGGATTTGGAGTTTGGTACGATGTGTTTGATTAGAATGTACTCTAGATAAATGAGTATCATTTTTATAAAAGTGAGAAAAAAAGAATCATGAGAAGTGAAAAATGCGTGTTTTACGAATTCGCCATGGCATGGCGTTAGAAGAAATATTGAATGTAGGATGAATTCACAGCAGAATTTTCAATCGCTTTGTTTCGAGATAATTCTCTGGGAAACTTTTGATTTATAGGCCTGCAGAGGTTGGCGGGGCATATTCGAATTCGTTCACTAAATCGATTGTGGTATTGTATAAAAGGGCTCGTCCTTGTATATGAGTTTTGTACTCTTGGAAAATTTATAAAGGAAATCGGCGCTGAATTGAAATTTGCCGATAAGTAAAGGTACTTATTCCTTTTCCAAAGTTGATTCAAGCTCTATTCATTGAATTTTCTCTAGATCCTTGAAAATTTTCATTTTGCCAGGCAAATGCTATTATCCACAATTAATTGAATCTATAAGAGAAAAATAAAATGGAAAAAAATTTTAATGACGATGGGAAATCTCTCTACAGTCATTCTGACGAGCCCAAGCGAAGATATTCGTCAGTAAAACCTTCCATTTTCCAACTTTTCATAAATTTTCAACTATATATAAATTCAACATAAAATTTCTGATTGTTGGTAAATTTCAATAATAATCACTCTTTGGCAAAATTCAGATAGCTTGACTTTGGTCGATCAAAATTAGACGCACTTTATTGACTGGTTTTGTATAGGTTTTGGAACAAGCTTCAAAATGAGCAAAGTTAGCGATACAAAAGTGGTGAATTTGGCGTTTCCCCGTTTAATCCCGTGTTAACTTTTATGAAAACTTGTTGATGGCTTTTGCCGGAACCTGAAACAGTAGCGGAAATTTTTTCATATCTACATATAAAACGAGCACTAAAGGCGTATCGATTCCTGAAAAAGTCATTTTTCGGACGCCCAAGGGGTAAAGTAGAGTCCTACTGTACATCATTCCCCTAAATTTCCACGCAAGGCTTTAATGGTACCGAATTTTTGGATTCAAATATCTTGTTTTGAGTCAAGAAATCGAACAAAAGTCTACCGATACATAAACTCTATACTGGAGCGCACTTTAGAGCCATCTGTATAAAAATTAATTTTTTATTGAGCCACATCGGCTATATGAACTACCTACATTATTTCTACAGATCGACGTTTTCTGTCAATTCTGTGCATAATTCACTGGCTATCTGTCGCTAAGAATGAGTAAGGTAATGAATAACCAGTAAAATACGCATTCAGAGAGCGCACGGAGAGCAATCGTGTGTAGAATTTTCAATGCGAGCGAAAATCGAAAGCGACTTTCCTTAAACGGACGCGTTGCGCTTGGATCTTTTCCCATATCGAGTGGTAAAATAAAATGAGCAAGAAATGTCGAGCTGCCTTCTGCAAGCCTTTCTAACCACTTTTCGCGGTCATTATTCGTCGTCGCGCGAACCAACTCAGCCGTGTCTCTGACGCGAAAAAAAATTACATTTAATATTAAACGATAGCTAGAATTGGAGTCTGAATAATGCTTCTGAAGTAATTTTTTTTTTGTGACAGAGGAGTAGTTGGAATTTTGCGAATTTTGGGAGATTCATTAGTAGTTCTGGCTAAAGAAAGATGGGAATGATTGAAAGAATGATTGACTGTAATATTGTGAGTAGTTATCTGTCTGACTGATCAGAAAGTTTCGGTTCGTTAATTTGAGATTCCGAGTACTTTTTTGACCGTTTTCATCTTAATTAAGATAATTTTCGTCGTAGATTGTAGACAAGAAAACAATGAAAGCTCCATGGGTAATTTTGTCAACTTTAATAGCCTGTTACGTTCCTTTATATTCTGTGAGTTCTTTATATTCTGTGAGTTTTCTGTCGAAATCTTAGCGATCGATTGAGATCTAAAACGGAGCAAACCATCTTAAAAATGTGTATCATTGGCATTAAAAATTTCAGGTTAGTACACACATCTCGTTAAAACATGTTCACTGATAATATTGGAGCTACCCCCTCCCTCCCGCGTACAAATCAGTTAACATTCATCTAAATCAGAGAATTCCATTAACTTGTAGGGGAATCCTATAATTTTCAGTGAAATTTCCGCGTAGACTGATGAAAATACACTGAGGGGATCAATTTTCACTGGTTCTTGCATTATAAATAGTAAATAAATATTGTGATTTTTAAGCATTCGACTATCAACATATACTCTTTTTAAGTTAAATATATTTTTTGATGAGCGTGCCAAGAAACTTCAAATAAACGACGAGGAAATGAGAAATAATGAGACGCGCAGAAACGACAAAGATACGTGAAAGACGGCGAGGCGTTGGCGAATAATTTGCGGGAAAGTTTTTGATAAATCGTACTACTACGCCGTGGTAGACGCACGGCATGTGCCTTGAAGAGAAAATCAAAAACCATTTATTACTTTACTTCGATTGGGTTAGTTATCGGTACGATGGCATTTCATGGATCGTGTTCCATTCGAAAATATGTAACCCACTTTTCGAATAAGCTTCTCTCAGATCAAGCGACGATCGTGACCGATTTCATATTGTGAGCTTGTTAGCCCGAAAATTCACTGAAAACATCGTTCCACAGATTGAACATGCCACTTTTAATCTTGGTCTATTGAGGATAATATTAGTCATTATTTAAAGCGAGGTATACTTGTTACAGATTCAAAAATTATATTGACAAATTTCTGTGATTTTTTTTTTAAGGTCATTGGTGGATGAGATAATTCTTTTATATTCGCCGGGAGGATATGGAATGTTCGGATTCAACGTCACAAATCGAAGAGCAAACCTATTACTCACGATTAAACATATCGATACTTCCACTCGGTAGATGGCAAACACATACCTGAAACAAACAAATATCATAATTATGAAATTACAGCTCAATAATATTTCGTTCATTATAAATAATAATAACGGAGAGACAAAAATGTATATGTATTACCCCTCACGTGTGTTTCAACTTTTCAACAAGATTCGTACCGGCCTGATACTTGAAAAACTTTTTCTCGTATTTGATAAATGATGCCAAAATTGTGAACGGACCGGTGAAAATCACGCATTTGGATAATAATCAGAGAGCTTCGTTGCCGTTCATGATGAATTTTTTTCAATTTTTTCCGGTCATGTAGTAATTTCGCCCTAAAGTGAGTGAGTCATCAGACTATATGACTCATAGTGGTTGGTGATGAGTCTTAAAAATTCTTCATTTTCCTGAAATTTCGTTTTATCGTTGCAACAAAAAAACGTTCCAAACTTCAACACCATCGAGCTGAGACTACCATGCCAATTTGATCATGCGCCTATTGGGCTGGTGTCTTTCAGGCCGATAGCTACGCTGTATGTACATCTAAACGCGCATTAGCACCTCCATACGTGGATTGTCATTTCGAAAACACCCAAATGATTTATAATTGCAAACCTCATATGTATAAGGATTAATTGCTTGAACAATATAATTAATATTGGACCTTTAACGTATCGATCTCGGATAAGTTTAGAGGAGGATTAAATCATGTGTGTTGACGGCTGTTTATTAAATCAAATAATTCATAGTCAGATACAATATGTCATTGTTAACAAATAGGTCATACTCTGGCCCTGTATTGTAAATCTGTCGGTAAAATTTGCCGGCAAATTTTACCGCAAAAGTTTCCGGCATCGGGGGCGCTCTGCCGGTAACCTGTAAAATTTGTCACTGTTTGTATTTGCATTGCCGATGGCGTTTGTTGTAAAAAATACGGCGAACCGTGCTGGCAAACTGCAGCAACAGTGAAAAATTTTACTGGTTACCGACAGAGCGCCCCCGATGCCGGAAACTTTTGCGGTAAAATTTGCGGTCAAATTTATAGTACGGGCCCTGGCTCAAGATTCAGATAGCTGATCACAACAAATAGAACTTTTGTGACACCTCGAATTGCACAGAACTTTTGATTTGAAACAAGCGAATCGTTTGGTTGTATACACTGATTCGCATTAGCTTGACAGCCACATTTTTTTAAAACCCCGTACACCGGTCCACATCCACGCTGACGCAGATGAGAAAAAATGCGAATTGCATTGATCTGAAGAGCACCAGCCCATAGATGCACGGCCAAGCAGGAGTTGATCAGACTCCATTAGGCTAGGACGATAGC
Organism: Eretmocerus hayati; assembly: GCA_029851415.1. Taxonomy (NCBI): domain Eukaryota; kingdom Metazoa; phylum Arthropoda; class Insecta; order Hymenoptera; family Aphelinidae; genus Eretmocerus; species Eretmocerus hayati. The sequence goes on from CM056744.1 coordinate 110,735,173, forward strand.
TATCAGGCGAGGACGGGTCGGGCCGGACGTTCTCTCATTTTCGCGCCTATCGGCCTGAAAAATTAAGCCCGATAGCCTCCCGCCACGCGTCGAATCCCATCGGCCGTCTGATACCTATCGTCCTGATATTCCCATCATATATAACCTTTAGAGCAAAAGTAATCGAGTGCAAACTCTTGTTGTTAAAGATTGTTGTTGCTACCATAGTAGTAGAATCTTGATAACCGTATTATATACTCGATAAGAAGCACCTTGAATTAATCGATAAATTCCATTATATATACCGAGATGATTTTTGGCTGATATATTCAATTTTTCTCTCTAATGGGACTATATCATGTATTTTTATGCTTTATAGAGATTTCGTACAAAAAATTACTGAGAGTATATATAATGGATCTAGTTTATGGACGTCATGAATCTCAGATGCGCATCGCTATCCTGGTATTTTACGATACTCATTGAGACTCTGACTATTGTATACTCATAGATATTATACGACTGCATGAATTTTATTAGTTCCTGACCAACTAGAGCATAATGGATAACTTAAAATCCTTCAATTTATGGTAAAATCATGCTACGAGACAATGATTTACTGCCCATTCTCATGATTTAACGAGATAGAGAGTTTTGTCAGTCATCAAAATTTTCTGATACTTTTGAATAACAATTGATAGATACCATTTTCCTATATATAGGTTGTTTTTAACCCATTCATTACAGGAGCTCTAGACACTTGGGGACATAGTTCTGATATTCAGATTGTGTTACTCTGACGGTAACAGGACAAAAAGAAAATGAAAAGATTGAGATTTTCAAAATTTTTTGGTTTTTTTTCTTATCCTCCCACACAATCGGATATTTGGCCTCATCTCAGAGGTTGAAGGAAGGTTGACACTTTCCTATCTATGCAAGGAATATTCCTAGGAAAGAATGAGCCTTTTTCAGAGATTCTTCTAATGTATAAAAAAAATAACCACCAATATTTTCGGAAATTGACGAAAAATTGTTGTCCGTTATATTTTACATCGTGAGCGAATGGGTTAAAGTGAGTAAAAAAAGTATGGAATTTGAATATTTTTGGCACACTTGAAATGTTACTGCACTTTTGTATAATTGACCATCAAATGAATCAGAAACAAGATGATGAGTTCGGGGAGCAGGAGGAGGAGGGGGGGGTGGGTTGAAATTCCTATCAGTAATTCTGCCTACACACCATTCGTTGCAATTCTTACATATCGAAAAGGCAATACATAATATATATATGAGTCATTCTGGAGCAAGCTGGACAAAACCGTCACCAGGGGGGTCTGGGAAAAATCCGCAAAATTTTTTTTCCATTAGTACTATGTTAAAAAAGTACGAAAAAATTTTTTTCAGATTTTTTCAGCCCCCCCCCCCCCCTGTGGGCCCCAGGGCCCATGAAAGGGCTATTTTAGGCCCTTTTTTAGCCTATTCTAGAAAAATTATAGTTCCAACGCAATTCAACATTTTTCAACGTACTTGGGCGCATTTTCCTCGTCAAGACTAGTACTTTTGAAAAAAAAATTGTCCAAGGCCACTTAGTGAGCCTGACGACTTCTGCAAGCTAATTATTGAGAGCAAATTTTAGCGATTTTTGGGCCTGCTTCAAAGCGGTCTAGCTCCTACTAGACATGTGATAATCGACTTCTGCAGGTGGTCATTTTGAAGGTCTTGGAAAAACCTACAATTTGACCACCTGCAGAAGTCGATTATCGTACTTTTTATAGGAGCTATAGCCGATACAAGTTGAGTTATTTACGAAAAAGTCGAAAATTCAGGACTCGATTCCAAAAATATATCTCAATTTTTTTCCACCAAACTCAGGCGAGAATGTTCTTTCAGACATCTACTTTCAGCAAAAAAAATTTAGCGGAGGTTATTTTTTTTGATTTTTTTTGCCGAGCGTTACAAAATGCCGCATTTCGTGGTTTTAGCAAAAACGGCATCTTTGACCACGGTCACATATGCTCCCATCTGGACTGATGTGCACCAATCTGTGTGAAAGTACTCCCCAAAGTACCCCAAAGTACGTGTAAGAAGTTGCGGGGACGAGCCTTCAGCCAGGAGCGAGCTGTAGGTTCTATTTACCGTGTCCAAAATAGGCATTATTTAGGCTTATTCGAGCGTAAGCGACCGAGAGCATGATTTTACTTGTTCTGGCTTACAAATGAGATAATGGGCTAGAGTGAGGATCCAAACATACTTTTCCGACTCAAAATGACCATCTGAACACAATTCCGAGGTCAGTTTTGCTCTAAATAGTCGTCCCTCTACCCCTTAAGAACTTAGATTCTGCCGACGAGTTCTGACACCGTTGAGGCACTAGACGATGTTCTAGAGCTAAACTGACCTCGGAATTGTGTTCAGATGGTCATTTTGAGTCGGAAAAGTATGTTTGGATCCTCATTCTAGCCCATTATCTCATTTGTAAGCCAGAACGAGTAAAATCATGCTCTCGGTCGCTTACGCTCGAATAGCCTAAATAATGCCTATTTTGGACACGGTAAATAGAACCTACAGCTCGCTCCTGGCTGGAGGCTCGTCCCCGCAACTTCTTACACGTACTTGGGGGTACTTTGGGGAGTACTTTCACACAGATTGGTGCACATCAGTCCAGATGGGAGCATATGTGACCGTGGTCAAAGATGCCGTTTTTGCTAAAACCACGAAATGCGGCATTTTGTAACGCTCGGCAAAAAAAATCAAAAAAAATAACCTCCGCCAAATTTTTTTTGCTGAAAGTAGATGTCTGAAAGAACATTCTCGCCTGAGTTTGGTGGAAAAAAATTGAGATATATTTTTGGAATCGAGTCCTGAATTTTCGACTTTTTCGTAAATAACTCAACTTGTATCGGCTATAGCTCCTATAAAAAGTACGATAATCGACTTCTGCAGGTGGTCAAATTGTAGGTTTTTCCAAGACCTTCAAAATGACCACCTGCAGAAGTCGATTATCACATGTCTAGTAGGAGCTAGATCGCTTAGAAGCAGGCCCAAAAATCGCTAAAATTTGCTCTCAATAATTAGCTTGCAGAAGTCGTCAGGCTCACTAAGTGGCCTTGGACAATTTTTTTTTCAAAAGTACTAGTCTTGACGAGGAAGATGCGCCCAAGTACGTTGAAAAATGTTGAATTGCGTTGAAACTATGATTTTTCTAGAATAGGCTAAAAAAGGGCCTAAAATGGCCCTTTCATGGGCCCTGGGGCCCACAGGGGGGGGGCCGAAAAAATCTGAAAAAAATTTTTTCGTACTATCTTAACATAGTACTAATGGAAAAAAAATTTTGCGGATTTTTCCCAGACCCCCCTGGTGACGGTTTTGTCCAGCTTGCTCCAGAATGACTCATATATGTATTCAAAAATATATGTAATTGGTATATCTGGTGACACGGGTGAAAAAGGAGGAAAGAGGGAGTAAGAAAATAACGAGGAGAAAGGCGGCATTTTATACCAGTCTGCACTGTGCATACGGTTCTGATTTTAAAAGTTTGTAAGAAAGGAAAGATCCGAGAGGATATTGATTTCCAATAGCCGATTTTTTTAAGCTCAAATCTGTGAGAGCCTATATATTGTAGCACTCTCTATACAATGCAAAAAAAAAAAAAAGAAAAAAGAATGATCCGTCGACCTTGAGCTTTGGTTGCTTTCCTTCTAGTTATTTAACTGTACAGGCGCAGTGCCTTCATTCAAATGATCAATTCACAGTAATTGTTCAAAGTTTCGGTAGGCTACAGGAATAATATGCTCAAGATTTTTTTTCTAAATGTACAATGGTCAGTTTTCACTTTGCTTCTGACCAGCTGCGTCATTGTAAAAGTGAATGAGATACACTGGTCAGATTGAAAAATAAAAAAAATAAAAAATGATAAATAAGTAGAGAAAATAGAAAAGTCGGGGTAAGGCAAAAAGCTTCAAGAATAAAGAAGCAAAGTGATTATTTATAGATAAGAATCCAAGAATTTAATCGGTTGGGTATTGGAGGAGAGTTGCTTGGCTTGAGAATCTGGAACTCATTGATATTGTGAGGATTTAAACTTGCGAGTTATTTTTAACGAGGGAACACACACACACTCACTCTTGAATTTGTTGTTGTATAATGGGTGAATGATGGAGAATTGTCCGACTGCACTTCTAAGAGTTTCAGATTTTCATAACGGCCAGGGTGATTGTGAGAGTTTTATATTCTTGACGCCAGTTGATATCGTACTATGTAAATGCATTCGTTATTTTGAGCCGAAGCCCGGAATCATGTTAATAAACAATACAATAACAGATTTTGTGAAAATGTTATTTTATTAGACACGTTCGCTAGTAGTCAAAGAAAATAAATAATGTCAGATAGGTATACAACGGTACTTTTTCGGACATTTTCTTTTGATTAGAATTTCCTTTCAAATATCGGGGTTCACTTTTACTTTTTGCTAAAAGATGTTTATTTTGCTGCATTCGATTCCCTGAAATTCCTTATATTTTGATACCGCTGAGCTGTTTGAGAACTGCTGATTTTTATGTTTGGAAATTTTACATAATCACTATTCCGAGATAATTATCATCGAAATTTTGCAATAATTGTGAAAAGGATAGTAATTTTCCTCTCCAAGTCTTCCATTTTTTTCGAATCCTGAAAGTATTTTTGAAAGTCGATAATAAGTTGATAGAATCTGAATGTATGGATTGAGACTATTCCACTTGAAATATACGAGTATAGTACTTTGAGAAATTCTATGGAAGGTGGTATTTTGGCATAAAAAAAAATATGGCAACCACTTTCAACGTTGCTGAAAAATAAGTTTTTCGGAAATTCGGAGAGATTAGAGTTTTAAATAATGTAAAATATTCTTATAAAAGGTATTCATGTCCAGAGCCATCGAATTGTTTTGAAGTCATACAACTCCAATTCTCACATACAATTTTGAATTTTCAAGCCAAAGGTAATTTCTTCGATTACTTTTTCTTCTTCTCCCCTCAACTGGTTCTTGAACAATCATGTGTATAGCATCACATCTAATACAAATTTGAGGGGCCTTACTTTCCCGCTCAAATTCAAACGCCCCTCGCAGACCCTTGTAGTTCCAGTAACAATCCGCTACGCGTCTCTGTTCGTCTTTTTGCTTTCGGCTCGTACCTCTAAGCTATATTTGTTTCAATTTTTACCACCAAACTATCTTTTTTTTAACAAAAAACTCCACTATCACTGCAAAATTCCATTTTGTTTACCCAAATTCATCGATTCGAAAACTAATGTAACATCCATATATCCCATAAAACCTACAAAACCAACCAGAATATCGTTTCTCGCAATCGCACAACGCCGAGCTAGTTTCGTATATAAGAGCCTCTAAGGCCCCCACCAGACAGATGGTCCGATGCTACCCAGGTACATTCATTCATCGCATTCAATGTGGGCTACGGGGCCGCTGAGAACACAACAATGAGTATTCAAACTCAAGTTACTGATCTGCTGAAAAAGCATTCAAATCAAATGTCTTGGATTTAAGTGGGGGGGTCCATAGACAAGAATTTCTGCGGCTGAGGTATCGTGGGGTTTCATAATTCCATTGACGGCCACCTCAGTTCGTGGATAATCTGCCTTGCTGGCGTCGGCATTAAATGCGCTAGGCCGTCAAACCACCGTTCAAGCCCATTCACATGGAATGACGGTGCCATCGGCACGTGTCCGCGGAGTGTGATGAGAGTGTATGGAAATTAACGGGCAAATCCCAACCCGAAAATCTCCGACTGTGGTAGCGACTGTGACCATTTTTTTGCGTTTTTACAATCTTGACTCAAATTTCAAACGGAATTTATTGGTATTCTATTTCTTTGGCAGCGGGAGAGTGGATATCTTCAAGGGTAATTTTTACTTTGATTAAAATCGGGTAAAATGAGATACGTAGTGGGTAGTAGTGTGTGCCCACTTTCATATTTTTGCATCGAATTCGAGCTGATATATTGTACAGCATGCTGCTGGTACAAATTTTCAAAATCTGTATTTCATCTCCAAAACAACAAGCATATTCCCAAAATTCTGTGTAATTATCGAGTCCGTCATTATTGCAAAAATAAAAAATAGCCCACGATTACCCGTTTCCAAGGTTATTTTAAATTTCAAAATACTCTTTTTCGATTTTACACTATTTGTGCTTTGTTTTGAGAAATAAAATATAACTTTTCTATTTTGAGAATTAGTTAGTTACAATCACGACTTTAATTAATTGTACAATTTCAAATATCGCGAGTCCTCGAGGAAGCCTTTTTGAAAGCAAAAGTCCCAATATTTAATTTTTGTTACAGCTATTAAAAATTAAAAGAAAGCCACGTTATCTTCTCATAAAGTAAGGATTGCCTACTATGCAAATAACTGCGGAATAAAGTTATTCACCACACCACATGGAACTTCGAATGCATTATTTGAAGGTTTCCCGGGGCATAAACTGATCCTTTTCCATAGCAATTTCTAAATTAGAAGTTATATAATCTAAGATTCTGGTGCAATTTTATTCGGATCTAGTACTTCAGATTTTTCACTTACTGTAAACAATTGCTTGAGAAAATTTGATCAAATGCAGAGAGAAATACAGTTGAAATATTAGAAACTTTATATCCATGAAAAATTCAATTGCATTCACAATCAATCGTTCCACGCTCTTACATTATTAGACATGAAGCAACAATTCGAATGGCACGAGCCAATTTCATCGTTTCAACAAATGAATGCTCAGTACAGCTTTAATGCTCGGTATAATAAAGTATGTTATGTACCTAAGAATGCGTGCGACAAACGGGAAAATAGTTTCATTTACTTTCCCGTTGGGGTCTTGATCAAGCAATTGAAAAAATTGCTTTCACCATCCTAATTAACAAGTGGCAATGCATGTGTGCTATATAGGTATACTTACTTACTTTTGCCGTGAAAGCTTCTTGCTTCTGGTGAATAAATGCGAAAATACGACGAGAGTAAATTAGAAGGGGGAAAAGTCCTTGAACCTCTGTACATACTAGAGAATATTTGTGTGTTGGACAGTTACGATAATTGTGGAACGCCTAGCTGCATGCTGTTTAGCACAGCTTTGATATGTAGAAAGAGAAGCTGGCTATAATACTACTAATACTATAATATCCTAATCGATTGGCGTCGCGTATATATCTCTAAATAGATCATATAAATTAGTCGACGGGATTTTATGCGGATGGTAGCTACAGAACTGTTTTTGGCATATCATCGAATACTATATATGAATGATGTATGAATTTTGACATCGGATCGTGAAATTTTTAGATGCTGGTTTTAATTTTTATGATTATGGATGAAAACACGATAAATTTTGAGACGAGTGCGTCAGATGTGAACCAATGTATTTTTGGTTATTTTTGGAATTTTTTCGGCTGGGTAAAAAGCACGATTCAACATCAATGAAAAAAAAATTCTAATTTCTTTCATGGATTTTTTGTTCACTCATGAAGCGCCTTTAAATTGATGGAGTAAATACAAAATATGAAGCAAGAACTTTTTCTATTACATCCATTTGACTGGTCTGTTGGATAGGAAATCGATTCGCGACTTATTAGGGTAGAGAATTGAATTTTGACTAAAAAAAATATCTCAATCCAAGTGTTGGAGCTTTGCGGTATAGATGAATGAAAGAACTTTTTGTGGTTAAAAAAACATTAATTGAACGACCAATCTGATATCTTTTCCAAAATTTTGTCATTCATCATAAAAGGATCGAAATTTACACGAGCTGGTGTCATCATCGAGAACTAGAGTATCTGATATCTACATCTAACACAAAGAGCTGATGCAGGATATGCGGACTTTATTCTTTGGTGCCGCTACGTCAATTAAAATGATAAAACGGCCAATTATCATGTATTAATGAGTCGACGTAACGGTATATTGTTGCACATAGGTGGATAAACTCGAAGAATATTTCATTCATTCGGGTAAAAAATAAAATTGCCTATTGGGCTTAAATGAATCATCATTGAATAACAAAATTTTGACAACCACTATCTCTGAAAAAAATTAATTTTCTATTGTTTCTTTTCTCAAAGACACATATCGACAAGTTTGAATATAATTTCGTGTCGTGACAGGGATTAAAAAATGTCTTCTTTGAATTTTTTGGCCTTACAAGCTACTGAAAAGCTCGAATGATCATTTCAACGTAAGATAATCGTAAACTATTGAGGTTATTCAATTTGATATTCATTGAAAAACTCAACCACCGGGTATCATATTTGAGAAATTTCAATATCTCCTTAATACCGAATTGAGGAAGTTATTTCATAATATATGTTATTATGTATAAAAAATCGGTACCGCGACGAGGTCGAGAGAAAAATTGCATTAGTATCAAACTCAAGATAAGCAGCTTGGTTGATCAACTATCGAGATGAAAATCTCGATACTTGTCGAACGCAATGGCTATATAAGAGAATTTTTTTTTTCTTTCTATGAAACAAGTCATACGTTTTTCTGACGGCTCGCAAGATTTTGGCTACAGTTGAACTGAAAATATGAACCTACCCGCGAGGTATATCATAAGGTAAGTTTGAAAACAGTTTTGGCCCACTTCAATATTTTTCAACGTACTTCATTGCATTTTGAAACTTGTTTCAAGACCTTCAAAACAAATTATTGTTGGTTCAATTCAGACCAATCAGAGCCGTGCTATTACGACTTCCCAAAAAGGGATTTTTTGCTAGTTCGCGAAAGTGTGTACGCAGTATGCCCCCATTATGCCATTTCTTGATAACTCTGGCCCAACTCAACATTTTTCAATGTACTTAGGCTCATCTCGAAGTTTATTTCAAAACCTTGAAAACGAGCTTAAGTACGTACGTGTTATCTTGATCAACTCGAGTCAAGCTGCCTCAAGTTTCCCTAAGAAACTTATATAAATTGGCGATGAAGCGCACATCGTTTTTGATCGGCGTGTGAGCTTTTTGCCGAATCCAAACAACCTATTTTGACGCGATAAACACGTTCTGAGTGATTAAAAAAGTCATACTGCTGCACCCCCTTCCGAGATAACACATGGAGGACATGTTTGGTTTGGTACACACCAATAACTTTGGACTCATTATATTTTTGAGAACGATTTCGGAATTATGCTCATAAAATTACTTCAAATCAATATCCCGCAACTCCAAGGAACGAATTTAAAGGTCTTGAAAAAAGGAATCGAATGCGCTGAACTACGTTAAGATTGATCGAACCAAAAATTTTTGGCACTGGTTTTACTAAACGCATTTTCGTTGGCGATTTTCTGAGTGTGCAAACACAAAATAGTACATTTCGATACAAGGGCGTAAAACGTTTTATTCGCGTCCGAGTGATGGGTTTCCGGCCCGAGCCGCAGGCGAGGGTCGGAATCATCACGAGGATGTGAATAATAGGTTTTACGGCCGTGTATCTAAGTATACTTTTCGATAAACTGTGAGTAAAAGTCGACAAACTGTGCGCAAAGTGCACTTTTACGCACAGTGTATCGAAATAGTATATTATGTGACGAGTGCGCAGCACGAGTCGCAAACGACATTTTCTAGCTGTGCTACGTCGGAAGCGCGACTTTAGACGAGTCCTAGTCGAAAATCGCGCTTCCGACGTAGACAGCTAGAAAATGCAAAAAGTCATTCTATATTTTCTGGGAGATGCAGAGGCCATCGGGGCTCGGTCGTCTAAATCATTTATTTTCTCATAATTCAACATGAGAAACGTAGAAGAAAAAAAATTGCGAGAAGGTCAGCGGGTGCTGCCAAGTTCTGAGATCGGTATATGGGGGCATGTTGGGTATACTTATCTTGTAATTTGTACATCGTGTGCGCCAGAAACAATTTGAGGATCAAATGCTGCATCGCCCACGAGACAATTTACAAAAATATAATAGGAACTATCCTGGGGGCATTGTCTCGATTCGTAAATTGTGTATCAATAGATAGCATTCGCTCACTATTATAAACAGTAGAGGCATCAGAATGTGGCACGGCTGGATTAAATACGAAACACGGCCTTAAAAAGCAGAAGCGGCGAAAACAAGAAGAATTACTCGATAAAAAGCATCAAAAAAGAAGTAGGAGAAGCAGACAAAGCCCTTTTGGAAACGAGCCAATTTTCGAAGGAGCGTACTTTGCACCGGAGATAAGTTTTTTTACATCTTGATAGATCTCGCCTCTTTTCTTTTCTCCTTGTTTTCCGGATTCAAAGCTCGTCGCATACTACCGAATCGAGAAAGAAGTGCAAGTCTGTGCGCGGGGTCTTTGGTGCCGGAAGAAAGATTTGACTTTGCGATACATTGGTGTCGAGTCACTTATAGAGATGCCACAACAACCATCACGAGGTCACAGATAGAAGAAAGATTGAATGGGATAAGTAGAGTGAGAGACGTTAAATGATTTCAAAGCAATTGGTTTTCCTACATTTCTGTACAGAGTATTATATATTAGAGTCTGGATCTGATTGCTGAGCATTATCACGAAATTGATAGTGTATGTGGTGCACGAAGTATGTCGGAGACAGATTTTCGATAGGAACTTCTTCAACTGACTTTCGGATTTTGCTAAAATGACGAAGACACGACAACACTGTGGTATTTATTGGTTCTGTTGGAAATTTTGACCAGAATTTATTATAATGATCTCATAAAAAAATGCACCTGTCGGTGCCCGTGGTATCGACAAGTGGTCATTGTTTGACGATACATTTATACATCATGCACATATGATTCGTTGACATTTTTAGGAAAAATCTTTGATTTCTGAACAGTGAAGAAAAATCATCGCATCCAAGATGATATGAATTTGACATCTGAGCTGCATGCATATTTCAATTACTTATGTCTCTTTATCAATTTTCCTTGAAAGACTCAAAATCACACATCACAGCCATCTTATGGTTCAATATAATAAAACTGATGGTCTGAATTTGAGTCATACTTTTGTTCCTTGCGCGGGAAAACAATCAATAGAAATTCTTCTTCAAGATCAAACTTTTCAGAGAGGTGCTTTTGCATATGAGTAATTTTACGCGAAACAGACCCACGAAAAAGGGTCATGTCTCAGATTGTTTTCTTGGCTCTTTTCCATTCGATTCTATGGTACAAAACATGAACTTTTCACCACCCATTGAACCCCACTAAATGTTCCGGGTATCTGGGGTACATTTTTATTTATCCTTTCCAATCATCTTCAACAAAAAAATTTGGGTCTTTTTTCAATAAATTTCATATCTCTCAAATCCGTTCAGAGATACGGAGATGCGATTTGCGGTATTCGAAAGGCCTTGAAAAACCCTATCGATATCAGTCTTGTAGAATCAATTCTATTGAAAAGCCAAGAAATTTCTTTCAAAATGACCACTTGGCAAAGTCAATTCCATGCATTTGGACCAGAGCTACCACGTCCAGAAGACAACTGGATCTCAGGAGGTATGTCGGAGGTACGTGAGGGAGTGATAGAGGAAATCCGCGTATATAGGATGCGGCATCTTCCATTCGTTGCAGCTCCGTTCCCAGTTGATGTAATTTACTTCGCACAGTGGTCATTTTGAAGGAAATTTTTTTGGCTTTTCAATGAAATTGGTCTCAAGAATCCAAATTCTTGCGCATGCGCGATAAACAGACGATTTTCAATCGCCAAGAACATAATAGATTCGCAGAAAATAGCAAAAATAGGCCTTAGGACGCAAAAAAATGTTCGGGACTGCGTTTTTCTGAAAGAAAACAACATTTCACATTAAATGATAAATTTTCAAGGAATAAAAAAGAAGGCTTCTTGAGAAATAAATGTTTTTGTATTTTTCATTCTCTTGCCCACTGAAGCCGCTCATGACCTCAAAATCAATTCTACAAGACTGATATCGATAGGGTTTTTCAAGGCCTTTCGAATACCGCAAATCGCATCTCCGTATCTCTGAACGGATTTGAGAGATATGAATTTTATTGAAAAAAAGACCCAAATTTTGTTGTTGAAGATGATTGGGGAGGATAAATAAAAATGTACCCCAGATACCCGGGAAACATTTTGTGGGGTTCAATGGGTGGTGAAAAGTTCATGTTTTGTACCATAGAATCAAATGGGAAAGCCAAGAAAACAATCTGAGACATGACCCTATTTTTCGTAGGTCTGTTTCGCGTGGAATTTCTCATATATCAACCAACTGAACGCAGTGAGAATTTATTGAGTTTCAGTTTACTTCCTGAGTCAAACATTTTTTTGCAATCTTATGGAGCACCGCGATGTTTGTTGAATTACAAAGAATGACCAATCAGTTTTCGGCTAAATTACGCCAATTCGTGGATCTACATATTGGGGTCTGATCAACTCATAGGACACTGCACATGTATGCAAATTTGGTTGGTAGCTGGTTAGTAGAAAAAGTCGATCTATTTGTTGAGTCACCTGGTATTTGGATTACTCCGTTAACTAGTCGGAATTTCCATCAGTAGCAGATATAAAGATTATATTCCAAGGCAAAATACTGTTAATTTCATACATTTGTTGAAAGTGATTTTTCATCTAGATACGTACGCGATTTCTGAACTATGCTTCACTAGACGATAGCAGGATAGAGAATTCACCGACCAATGAGTACGTATGGTTTCTTTTCAGCGTAATGCATTACACTTTTTTTCTCTTCAGATTTTCAAACCACAAAAATTTCTAGGATTTCGGAGCTTCAAGGATATATGTAGAAAATACCCTCTAGTCTATCGAGATACCAGGTTTGATACAGACATGATAAAAGTTTCCATATCCCTCAAACGACGATAATGAAGTCCTGAAAAGTCATACACAAGAGAATACAAATAAAGTAAAAAAAAAAAAAACCATTAAGAAAAATGCACCAGAAAGAAAAAGTTTTACTCGCACCAGAGAGCAATTCAAATGTGAATAATGCAGATATGGGGATGCCACACGTCGTTATGAGCAACGATTTGAGTAATCCTTCAAGAAACAAAGCAATAAGGAGTGCATGCACTATCAGAAGTGTCTTTCGATTCTAACCTCTCTAACAACGCACTGGTATATGGTGCAGACTATATCAGTGGTCAGTCACGCATCGCTCGAGTAAGTATGGGTAATCCTCCATAGCAATTTTTTATGCTCCCCCTATACATGGTTCATTCACCTGTGCAAGGCTATTCGGTATTGGTATGAGAGTATATATACATGGAAAAAGTAAGCGACCAATGGGAAACCATGAACGAGAAAATCCCGCTCTTTGCACCGAGAAGAACCACTTGACTCGATATCGCAATAAGTCGGCGGGTTTCCCTCTAAGGCAAGATCGAAACCATTGCAGTATTTATGATGATGATTCCCACATCATTCTACAAGTTCCGAGACAAGTTCTCTTCTCGCATTGCCCTTCCGAACACGTTTGTGTGCGAATAGTCTGAAATTAAGACAGTTCAGCCATTGGTGAACTCTTCATCTAAGTAGATCGGTTTTTAGAATACATTATTTTATCAAAGACTTGTGTATAAAGTCTCATCTCCACAAACTCCCCAAGTTGAAAAACTCCTGACCTTCAATTTTTCAACGGGTCTCTTGAAATCGAAGTTAGAGAGAGTAATTACCAAAAAAAAATTAAAATTGCTGTTCCTGGGCAAATTACTTTTTTACAATTCTAAAAAACAGTACTGACGTGTATTAGGCGGAAGACTGAGATAGAGGGTTGGCTATCTACGTCAAAAAATGAACAAGAAAATATGACATTGTTCAGGAATCGAAAATGATTGTCCAGATCGAGGAAAAAACAGCCTCAGGTTGGATTCAAACACCACGATCCCGAAATCTCGCGAAGCATACATTAAAGTCGATTTTTTCACTTTATAGATCGATAAATTAAAAAAAATCTTTGTTAACCTCTACTGATGACCTAGATCATCCCATGTAGAACATGAAATTCCATTAACATACATAATCCATGGAATCCGTGGATTCCATGTTCATATATGATCAGGTATAAAATCGGTTTGAAAATTTGTCATTTTTATCCCGGAAAGACGTGATATACTCATTTACAATTGGTGTAACATCAATACCTCACAGTATTGATCAAACATCACTCAGAAAAACCTTTCTCAGAGTCATTCTCAGGTTTTGAACATTTGAAGCACCGAAGAGAAAGGTTTTGTCCACATTTTGTCGTCACAAATGTCACTTTTTTGAAACTCGAGACCGACACCTGGGAAGATTTTTTTTAGTGGTATATGATCAGTATTGTGACGTATTGGTGTTAGAACTATTTGAATCAATATATCACAACTTTTTTTTTTTCATGTGTTCAACGGTCGTCTTCAGCCAATGGGCCATTACAACCGTGACGGATCTCGTGGGTTTAACATTTCGTGTTTTTATCGTGGCGATTTTGAGACCCCCAGCCACTCACCCCTAACCTAATTCTCTCCGCATTTGCCTGGGATTCATGCCTGTGGAGCGAGGGAAAACTCGTGAGGGGAGAAAACCTGCTCTGGAGAGTTTGTCACATTTATCATGATACCCTTACGGTGCGTATGCCACATTTCGTAAACATGAACACCGCAATTGTAACATTTCGTGCCTCCCGCTCACGGCTGGGGAATGGTGCCTCGTCCCTGGAGTTTAACGAGCTCCCGGCCCCGCAGTCATCGCCCGCCGGAGCGAGGAGACCGCACATCTCCATCCGGCACCACGGGAGTGGGTGAGTCTAGGGACTCAAATTGGGATCGCCCTCGGGCGATAACAATGCGAACCTGAAAGACTCATCCATCTTCCCGAGGGACTCCCTGGGCTCTCAGGAAGCCTAGAAAACTCCTACCCCCCCCCCCCCCCCCCGAGGGGTGGGCATCGGCTTTGTGCTGGGGGCTGAGCCCGAAATTCGGTAGTCGGGGAGGAGGGTCGAGCCATCACCGAGCCACAAGTGGCTCGGTGTTGGCCATCCCCCAAACTGACGCGCTCGCAGGGCGTATCCCTGCCCCACGCCCATGGGGGCAACCGGGGTGGAGGCGAAAACCAGGCACCCGGGATATAAAAGATAAATTCCTCCCGCTCGAGCCCGCTCACGTTGCTCAAACCATCAGAGTGCCAACGGTCGGGGGCATCTCTCGAGTTTATTCGCTTCTTGCCATCTATGGGAAGAATCAGGCCGCATATAATTTCCGCGAAGTGCTGTTATAGCACACCACGTTGAATGACGCTGTAACATGGAGAAGCTCGTGGAGAAGAGTAGAGAGGATCGAGAAAGATAATTAATCGATATCGAGAGATCGATGCCGAGATGCTCGCGAGCAATGTCAATAATAAGCCCCGTATGGAAAGAACGCGCATCTGCTGTTGTAAAATGGATTTTTTGAAGGTGAAACCTTCTTTACCGGCGCCTCGCGCTTTCGACCCGGGGAAAAATTTTGCTCGATGCGAACTGCGGAATCCGTGTGATTCCTACGGCGCGTAACTCATCTGCCGCGTAAACGCCGTGTTTACCGTGTGATCGCCGTGGATTGCTTTTCAGTGCGCTTCCCGGCATCTAGCTGGGTTAGCTGAGTATAACAGCGTGTAACAGCGTGAGCTGTGGTAGTGTCAGGTAGTGTTTAGGTTATTGGGCCTGGTGTAGCCAGGTGTAGCGTTGTGATTG
This sequence comes from Eretmocerus hayati, assembly GCA_029851415.1. Lineage (NCBI taxonomy): Eukaryota > Metazoa > Arthropoda > Insecta > Hymenoptera > Aphelinidae > Eretmocerus > Eretmocerus hayati. The sequence continues at coordinate 110,750,818 of CM056744.1, forward strand.
TGCTGCATGTATAGCTATTGTTCATTTTCACTGCATGAAATGGAGTGATCATCAGTGTTTGAATAATCAGCCTACTCTTGATACATTAATAACTATATGTGAGAGAATGTGTTCATGAGTGAATTGAAAACAGATTGAGTCAAATCTTTACCAAAAGTGTCAGATCACTCATGAGTGTGCACATCAGTTAACATCGATTCTGGACTGAACTGTCGAGTTCATTAGTTGAATGTTGGAATTCCTCATAGTCTTATCAAGAGTGTCACTCTAAACATTGCAAATAGTCTACATGAGTGCGTAGCCAAAAGTTGCAAAATAGTAACCGTAACCTCACATCCAAAAGGAGAAAACTGAGACCTGCGGCTACTCAATTGTCTTGAACCAGTTTTTGGGTTTGGATGAAAGGTTACAGTAATATTAGTTTGCCACTTTTAGCTGCGTACTTGTGTATGATAAGTTGAATGTTAGAATTCCTCATAGTCTTATCAGAAGTGTCATCATGATGAATGTAATCTAACTGTTGAAAATATTTTACTAGAGTACGCAGCAAATAGTTCCAAACTAGTAAACGTTATTTTACATTTGAGAGAAGGAAACTGAGATCCGCCATCTCAATTGTCTCAAACCAGCTTGAGCAAGTTTTTGGGTTTGGATGAGAGGTTGCAGTAATTGGTTTGTGTTGGTCTGCCACTGTTGTCTGCATCCTCATGTGTGATAAGTTGAATGTTAGAATTCCTCATAGTCTTATCAAAAGTGTCTTCAAAATGAATGTATTCTAAATGTTCAAAATAGTCTACATGAGTGCGCAGCCACAAGTAGCAAATTAGTAACCATTGCCTCTCATCCAAAAGGAGAAAACTGAGACCCGGCTACTTAATTACCTTAACCAGTTTTTTGGTTTGGATGAGGGGTTACGGTAATTAGTTTGCCACCTTTGACTGCGTACTTGTGTATGAGTTGAATATTAGAATTCCTAATATTTGTCTTTTCAAAAGTGTCATTAAGATGAATGTCATCTGGATGTTCAGAATAGTCTCCATAAATGCATAGCCAAAAGTTGCATACTAGAACCGTTATCTTGAGATCCAGAAGAAGAAAACTGAGACTCGGCTTCTCAATTCACTTGGACCAGTTTCTTGATTTGGATGAGGGATTATTGCCAATTTTGGCTGCGTACTTATGTAAACTGTATTCGGCAATTAAAATACATTCATCAAGGTGAGAAATTTGCCAATATTCTACAAATAAAATTCAGAAATTCAGAATATTTCAAACTTGGACAATGCATTCAACTTTTCAATCTAAGAACTATTTTATAATCCTCAGTCATCTTTCGGCAATGGAAATATAGCAAGATCAATCACTTAACCAGACTATCAGCCAACGAAGGCATCCCCTTCACTTGAGAATGTGGAACATCCTATCACATAGTTGCTGGATACATTTTATTTGAAAACGTAAGAGATCTCAACCCGCGGTCAAGTGGTTTCACCTTCCTACGTACGTGGTCGCCACGCACATCATTTTTTTTTCATTTGACTTATATGACTGTTGACTCAAAATTTTCTGCCGAAATAAGATGATGATGATGGCGTCATTGGTAAGACTGGTTCAGAGTCCAATTTTTTTCAAAGTATATGAAAAAATTATTAGTAGAAGCGAGAGTCTAGGTCTAAGTCGTCAATGAAGCAGTTAGAAAGAATTTTTTTTTCTTATATCTATGTGTATATACGATGCCGTGGTGAAAGATGTTCCGTGAGATTATTATTAAGCTTTTGTTCCACGTTGCAGCACGCGATTAATTGTAACTATTATGCGAACAACTAGACTCACGGTGTTATTACAGTAATTTCATGGTGAATGTTATCGATTAGCATGGTATCATATATTCAGGATAATTCAAGAGCAAGATAGAGATCATTCATCATCAATGGTTGAGAGGTAAATCGTATCAGGAATTTTTCACGTTTCATTGTATGTTTTATGTACATCATCAAGATTTTGTTAAAATTTTATAGTCATTTTGTCGTGCATCCCTATTATTTGTACCAACTGTCTCAAAGGACAACAAACTACCGTTGGTATAAAATTTTTTGAAGTAACAAAAAAATGTTTATTGAGAAAGTGAAATTAATTCAGTTTCAACAACATTTTACGATGCTCACGCAGGCAGTAGTAATACTATTACTGTTTTACGGAAGGAGTGTTCAATAAAAATTGCGGATGTATAGAAGGAATGTTCCATCGTCGATGAATGAATATTATATTCGATTTCTCTTAATCTGAATGTCCCATTATACGAGAAAAGTTTGAACCATGAGCAAAAAAGGCGAATAAATTTTGTAATCAAACGCGGTCGTAACATTTATAGAATATGAAGAAAAAAAAGATAAAATATTTCCCATTCCGAACCGACCTATGTGCCCTTGAAACAATACACTTTTCTATAATCGTCGTGCAAGAAATGAGGATAGATCCGAAACAAAAATTGTCCCAGCTGCATGAAGTTGTCAAGAGCAGTTCACTGATGGAAGAATTTCATTTAATTTGCGGTGCATGGAGAAATAAAATAAACATGGACAAAGCGAAGAATCTTAAAATATTCCCCGAGCGGGCTTCTTCTGGGGTATACTACAATCTTGACTCTCGCGAGTGACGGCCCTTCTTTTTCGTTGAACATCAAGTAATTTTTCAGATGAAATGTTCAAAAAGACATTCCTGAGATAATCATCTAATTAAACACACAGTGGGTATTTGATGATTTAACAAGTGAGAATACCTAATATTATATGCACGAGGTGAATAAAAATGTGGTTCGATATATTATTTCAAGCACCTGAAGTTACTTATACCTAAATCTATGAGGAGCAAAAGGGTGATGTATTACAACAAAGGCATTATGTAATTGAATCAAAAGTATCATCATGTGAATTTTCGAGTGTTGAATCTTCATAAATTGTAAGCTGAATAGGTGAGTGTCTTCTTCTTCTCAGTCATTAGCAACACTATTCTTCATCTCACGATATATAAACGGAAATTCGAGATTCTGTTGAAGGAAAAATTTTTCTCCAATTGGAAGAGTTTGATGATAACGAAGAAACTTAACACCGAGAGAGTGAGATCCATCCATATATAAACTCGATTCACACATCAACATCAAAAGAGATAACACTATATTTACATTTTTTTCAAATGAGCATAGCAATGTTCACTAGATAAGTTTTCAATTTTCAGACAACAGACAATATGTCACTTATGGACCGCGAAGATAAAAAATCAATTTATTTCCTCTTCATCCAAGTTGTGATCGAAAATTGTTCATCAGTGTTTATTACCAAGTCGAGAACCAAGTAATTTCAACAACGAACTAAAAACCAGCCTTTTGATTTATAAAACAATTGAGTTTTATCAATAAATACCTAAGCCATCAATGCCAATGGCGAAACATTTTAACGCTAAATTACCACTTACGCACATCTAAAAAAAAACCATGATCTTGGTCACAAAACCCTAAGAAACTACCTAACACAGTTCATAAAATCTCGATGCCCTTCGCTGCTTCACATCTATAACCACAATCTCCGTTACACATCTACTAATTTATCTCTCATCCACACTTCTAATTTCCCCCGAACGAAGCAGCAAAACACCTCAAATAACGCCATGCACTCTTATTAGGATATAGTCCACGTTGAGAAACAGGTTATAGCTCAAACAAAACCCTACCCTTTTTTAAGGAACCTTCAAAAACGTTCTAGGGAAGGCCTATATATATACATCCTTCATATAAGCATTCCCCCATGCGCGTCGTTCTGCCTATCTCTAAAACTACATTGAGCCATTCCACAGATTCCACACGCTTCATGGAAGAGCATAGGTGTGCAGTTTCCAAGTAGTATTTTATATTTTGGATACCAGGTAAATTCTCTTTTGAACCAGATTGATGCAAATGGATATAATTTCCTTATGTGTAAATTTGTTTGTATACAATACCGTGCGAAAATTCGTAAGCGGTCTGATGAAATTTCCTTCCCTCTCAAACGTCGATAAGTTGAGCCTACAGGAGAAAATTAAAAAAGAAGCATTTGAAGTAGAGAAATAATGCTGTGAGCCTTAATAGGTGCTTTTTGAGATTATTTTTCTGATTGTTACACAAGTAGCAGGTGGAATTTTTGACGTTTATCGGTATTCTTCATTGAAATCTGGCCACTTTAAGAGCTCTCACAATTTTGCTAGCACGATGTAAAAACTAATTGAAAAATCACTGCAAAAATGGGATTTTTTTTCGCTCTTTAAGGTGGTTTTTGCAGAACTGCTTCATCTTCTAATCGCGTTTGAATGATGTCATTTGATAAAGTAAAAAGGATTATTTAAAAAATTTTTTGAAAATTCATCAGCTGTTATTGGGCTCTTCAAGGTGGTTTTTGCAGAACTGCTCCATCTTCTAACCGCGTTATGACGTTTGATTGTCATTCGATACAGTAAAAAGGATTATATTACAAATTCTTGAAAAAATTCATCAGCTGTTACTGAAAAAGGTCGAAAAAAAATCTAAAATTTTGCCCCTCCTTCAAATCCTTTTTAGCTTATCAGGATATCCGATTTATCGACGTCGACGTTTGAAGGGGAAGTAAATTTTTTATCCCAATCAGAGCGCCCGCGAATTTTTGCACGGTACTCTATACATATGTTATAATTTCTGTTGTGGTGCAAATGACGTCAGAGAAACGCGGGTGGCGTTATAACAGTGCACCACGCTTAGCGAAGACGTATAAAATAAATGTTGGTTTCTGGCTGGTAAGTATTGTTGCACGAGCGAATGTATTTCCGGAGTTGCAAAATTGTTAGCTTCTTCCGCGCTTGGCGCTCCAAGATTGAGGAAGAAATCTTGATTTTAGATTGCCATGTGATTTTCTTGGGGGAGTGTTGAAAAACACACTCTCGATCTCACTCTTGATGATGTTGTTGTTTTTTGGATGAATTAAACAGTAAAAGAAGCAATTGCGTTCCATATTTTTGATATCAGTGAGATTACGAAGGTAGCATGTGATAGTTGAGACAAGATTATGTGGCAGAAGGAGGAACTTATGATTACGATAGAAAAAAAAAATAAATCTACCTATTGCGGCCGGTGACTAATTTTCGCAAGTCACAGCTAAATGGTGTTAAGTATCGACTCTATGCCTGTTTATTGAACAACGATGTGAATCATGATAAATGGTGTCACTTTAGAGGTTCAGTGCTGTAGTCACGGGTGCGAATAATTGACAGAGAGTGTAAGAGGCCATGTGTATAGTATTTTCCAAGCTGATTTTCAAAGAAGAAAAAAAAAAGAAAAAAAATGTTGCTGCTCTGGAAAACGTGTAGATTTTTAGTCAAATTAAAAGGTAATTTGATAATAATTATAATTAAAATGATTGTTTTGAGATCTAATTGTGCTATGTATGTACGTGCAAACGCTGTCAGTCCAGGCATTGACATCAATTTTAATTTTATTATCTTTGAACTGAATCACTCTCAGGTTGCTGACTGAATCATGAACTATAATAAACTAGGTATCAAAAATATACCGATTGACATAGATAAGCCAATTTTAATCAAAATAGAGCACAACGTACTGTATGATTTACGACTGACCACAAAATACTAAAAATTTCTGCTAAAAATAAAATTCATGCAAGATTCACGAATCTTGACTCACGATACACTGATAATCATAAAATTAAGCACGATCCTATAAATTTTACTGCAAAACGTAACATATTCATAAAATTCGATTTCACCAGGAACAACTGTGTCACTGTAAATTTGTTCACGATCCAAGTTGAATTCCCTCATTAGGAAATCGTTGTCATTAGTGTCATTATGCTTCCTGTACTTACACAAAACGATCTCATCATCAGATCAAAAAAAAAAATCTTCATTTCACGCGTGGCTAAATTGGAGCTGCGATGACACCACCACACCGTGGTCACACATATTGTTAATAAGTATTGTTTAACAAATTTTTTCCATACATTATACCTAGGATCGTGACGTTATACCGACACTAAAATCATTGATAACTGTGACATTCTTGTTTACACTATAATTGTGAAATCCAACCAATCCACCCCAGGCAATTTATAACAAAAACACACAATTTACTCATCACTTACAGAGTATTATCATCAAATTCAATCCCAAAATTTTATTCATTCTCTCATAATTCCCTGACTTCTCAACAACATTCCACTATATCACGCGCATATATCTTATCATACATAGCAGACAGATCTCACTTCTCACAAGGTAATGAGTATACACACAACATAATACTTATTGGTCCCGTCCACGGTCCCGGGCAAAACGGCCATTCGCTATATCCACGAGCATAAGGCGAATCTCAATTCAGAATGTCTGATGGACCCTTTATAGAAACTGTAAAAGATTCTCGGGAGCGCCGGCCTCGTGGCCTTGATCGAGAGCGTCACTGTTTTATAAAAGCTATACTTATAAGTTACTTATACGTGGATGTATTAAAAAAGTCAAAGCAATACACGATATGGCAACACACACTCACCGTGCAATAATCGCTGCAGCCGACGTATATTTCTCGAAACTCAATGGATGATTTCCAGATTCCGAACACTTGTTCACTTTAGCACAGATATACCTATATACACACAACGATGTCGACCTGGTCGATTTTGAGGTGATAAATAATTACACCGTCAGACACTCGCGCACAATAACCTGGTTTCATGCCCCGATGACGATGCCCTTCACACTACGCGGAACGTTAGGAGACGGGAACTTATCATTTTTTATATACACGTTCACGTTATAAGTATTTCGGTATCCACACACTTACGTTCTACACCGCACAGAGCTCAGAAAGAGACTGATTTCTAGACGACGACGGCGACGGCCGCGCCAACAACGCCCGATGGACTTTACCCGGTCTGAGCTATTACGGCTTGCTCACGAAAATTGTAAAATTGTTTACTTATGATGGCGCTCAATTCGATTTTGTCATTTTGTCACTTTCAAAAAGTTTCATCTTTGTAAATCTTTTGAATTTTGATTAATCGATGTTATATAGAGATTTTCGATGATATTAGCTAGAAGATATTAGAATGATTGTAAGGAAGAAAGAGAAGATTTTTAGTGTAGCTAAATTTGTGAGTGCACCCTAAAGTTTACAAATCGTGTCGACTGCAACGAGTCAGCTATATATAGTACCGATTGCGGTTTTTACGAGCTGCAGTCAAAACTCAAAATGTCATCGCACTGAAGTTTTATAAATTTTCTTGTTACGAATTAAAGGATTAACCAATTAATCATGGATATACACGTGATGCCCAACAAGGTAAGCCTTGGGAATTCAATTAATTGAAACTTGAAATATACGGGAGTTTTCTTTGAATTCACGTCAATAACCTCACTCGCCGGACACGTCTATATAATTTAACTCTTGTTACGTTATCACCTGCATATATTATCATTGCCAGGTAATAGGTTAATGACCATGAAGCCTTGTTGAGTTTTACAGTATTTACCATTGAAAAATAATTGTTCTATTTTTTTAGAGCGAAGCTGATCTCACACCAGAAGAAAGATGGAGGTAAGAATCTTTATTGTTTAATAATCACAATATTGGCAATTGTATAGTTATACGGCTCAATCTTTGGTACATTATTTAACATTTCACTATCTCCATGCAGGGTGGAACACATAAAGATGCACGAGCAGCATCGTGGGCACGAATCCATGCATGCAGAAATGATGTTCATTCTTATATTTACAGTGATTCTTAGCGAAGTTATCCTGATAACTTGGAAACAGAGACATTATAAGTCATATCAGGTATGCTTGATTCTGATGGAATCAGAAACTCCCAGGATTCTATCAAGTTATTGGCCTAAATAATTCAATTACTAAGAATCACACTCTTTCCCTTCACTAACTCATAACCAAAAATCGATTCAATTTTTGAAAAATCCTCCAACTTGTCAAATATTCTTGATTGTGAGAGAAGATGAATTTCTCCGCAGCTTGCGACCTTATTTGGAATGTGGATCATCCCATTAGGAATGTGTATTAGAAATCAGTGGTGGAGGTTTATATTTTTATGGCTAGTATTTTCATGCATCACTGGTCTCATTGTAAACAAAACCATTCAGAGGCCCATGTTAGGAACAACACCAAGGTTTGTCTATCAATTCTATTATGGAGTGAAATATTTGATCACATTTAATGTTATAATTGAGATAATTTTGTAAATCTAGGCTAGTGTATAAATGGTTCTACTTCATCTACAAACTCAGTTATGGTCTGGGAATCGTTGGATACATTATTATGCTAGCAACTTTTTTTGGTCTAAATCTTGTATTTGATGCAAAACCTCAAACATGGATGGACTGTGGATGTCTATTCCTCTTCTATGGCCTATACTTTGGTGTGCTTGGTAGAGATGTTGCTGAAATTTGTGCGGATAAAATGGCTGCACACATTGGAGTGAGTTTGATGACAAATTGATTCACCAGTCATGTATCTAATTGTGTTAACATTCTATTTACAGTATTATAATCCAGGGAGAATGCCTACAAGAACCCTAGATCCAAATGTTTGCGCTGTCTGTGGGAATAAATTGCTAGTAACTGAGCATGAAGAGGGTGTTCTTGAAAATACTTATAAGCTCAGCTGTAATCATGTTTTCCATGAATTTTGTATACGTGGATGGTGTATAGTAGGGAAAAAACAAATATGTCCATACTGTAAGGAGAAAGTTGATCTGAAGAAGATGTTCCACAATCCGTATCCTTTGATTATCACACACACACACATACCTTCATCAAATATTGTGTCATCCCATGTACGATTATACTCATATACAACATGATATTAGATATATTGAACATGATATACATATATTGATATTTACCCATTCATCCTCATACTTTTTAACCTTAACTATGTAACTAGATGGGAAAAACCTCATGTTTTATATGGTCAACTCTTAGATTGGCTTCGATGGCTTGTAGCTTGGCAACCCGTCATTTTGTTCCTTGTTCAAGGGATCAATTGGACTCTTGGACTTGAATAGACAATGATTCAGCAGAGTTGAACACTGCATGAGCTGTATGAGAGAATTCTTCATTCTTTGGTTCCAAAATTGCATTAAATGCAAGCTCTCTTTGTGGCTCACCCCAAAACCTTGGAATTATGGTATACTTTTGATAAAACATCGCATAATTCGTCAAGTATTCATGTGAATTATTGGTATTACATGGTATGGTTGATTTGTTTAATAGTCAATAATGCAGAATTTATGTGATACTTGAATTACTCAGTGAATGATTCGAATTCTTTAAAGAAATTCTTGCTCCTCTTTTCTGAGGTAGTAAGTTCTTGATCACATTCCTGCTTACCAGTCTATAGTGAAAGTATATTTTCGCTACAAGGGCGTGGAAATTGGTTCCACAATTTTGAGTAACATATTGGGGTCCAAGCCAAAGGTGAGGCGTTTAGGTAAATACTTTAATGTGAGAAAGTTATTACCATCACGCCCAAGTACCGAAAATAGTTTGTAATTCAAGTAAAGTCTATGACCCAGATAGAAGACCATTTTTTTGTAGGCATAGAACACCACAAAAAGCTATTGACAAACTCCTAAGAATCAGGAAAGCTACTTCTTTGAGCATCTTCATCTGCATAAATACGTTCAACATTTATCTTCAGGGGAAGAGAGATTTTCAAGATTTCTACCTAAAATTCAATTGTCCATTCTTGTTAGAAAAAAAAGATACATACAGTTCAGGACAATCGTCACTTTTCACAACTTAAGGTTCAAATTTGACTTGAAAATTCTATTCTTGGTATTTTTTTTATTCTTGATGTATAGGGGTTGAATGTTCTATTCGGATTCGGAACCCCTCTCAATTTGCATAGCCTAACAAGTGTGTGGAAAAAAAGAATTGGATGAGAATCAGTTTTCCATCTTTCTTCCTAAAATCAAGTAAGTTAAGAGTCTGTTGTGTTTCTCCGATAGAAAATCGAGTCTTTTGATCGGGAGATTCACGTAGTCCGGCGGCCGAGCATAGTTCCGTAGCATTTTGGATGTGACCGGACAAAAGTTGGTTATTCCCATGTATTTTGACCCGCTGAATCCGATTTTCGATGGTGGAAAGTCGGAAAACTGGGCCGAAAATTGTTATCAACAAATTATTGTTAACAACTGTAAAATGCACTTTTTCGCTCCGGAAAATTTTTTTTTATATTTTTTGGCATATTTCAAACAAAAAAGGTCTCCACAAAATTTTCCTGAAAATGCACTGTTTTCCCGTGAAAAATTCGCAAAGTTTTAAAAAACACGATTTTTACAATTTTGCAACAATTGTTGCTCGGCCGTGAAGAGGAATTTTTTGATCCACCAAGGCGCAAATTACTTCTTGAAGCCTCTTCTATTGATGGAAACCCCAAAATAGTCAGTATGCTACACCCCATGTGGGTAAAAACGGCGAGACCGACCCCTTATTTTTGGTGCATTCTCTCGCTATATAGATATACTTACCCATGCCTGAATTCGCGTCTTGATCCCCTTTCGTGCACTTCGTGCGCTATCTTCGAACGCAGACAAACAATGTCTCGTATCTTGGCGTACGTGGACATGGGAGAATCTTGGAAAAGTCTTGGAAAATTCCGGAAAATTCACTGTAAAAACTTGTGTGAACTAGGTAAGATTGGTTCTTATCGAACATTAACGCTGTGACCTTCTTGACTTGCAAAATTCAGGGCATTGTGAAAATATGCAAGATTTATCAATATTCTTGACGTTACATTTTCATCATTCGGGTGGAATTAGTATTTGATTAGAATCCCAACCTCTTAAACCCAATACCGAGTCGTATGATGAGCAAAATAGAATCGACGCAACCGTACTTTTTTGTTCATCATACGACTCGGTATTGGTTGGGATTCTAATCAAATACTAATTCCACCCGAATGATGAAAATGTAACGTCAAGAATATTGATAAATCTTGCATATTTTCACAATGCCCTGAATTTTGCAAGTCAAGAAGGTCACAGCGTTAATGTTCGATAAGAACCAATCTTACCTAGTTCACACAAGTTTTTACAGTGAATTTTCCGGAATTTTCCAAGACTTTTCCAAGATTCTCCCATGTCCACGTACGCCAAGATACGAGACATTGTTTGTCTGCGTTCGAAGATAGCGCACGAAGTGCACGAAAGGGGATCAAGACGCGAATTCAGGCATGGGTAAGTATATCTATATAGCGAGAGAATGCACCAAAAATAAGGGGTCGGTCTCGCCGTTTTTACCCACATGGGGTGTAGCATACTGACTATTTTGGGGTTTCATCAATAGAAGAGGCTTCAAGAAGTAATTTGCGCCTTGGTGGATCAAAAAATTCCTCTTCACGGCCGAGCAACAATTGTTGCAAAATTGTAAAAATCGTGTTTTTTAAAACTTTGCGAATTTTTCACGGGAAAACAGTGCATTTTCAGGAAAATTTTGTGGAGACCTTTTTTGTTTGAAATATGCCAAAAAATATAAAAAAAAATTTTCCGGAGCGAAAAAGTGCATTTTACAGTTGTTAACAATAATTTGTTAATAACAATTTTCGGCCCAGTTTTCCGACTTTCCACCATCGAAAATCGGATTCAGCGGGTCAAAATACATGGGAATAACCAACTTTTGTCCGGTCACATCCAAAATGCTACGGAACCATGCTCGGCCGCCGGACTAACGTGCTTGATGAGATCGTACTCCATTTGACTGCGTCTGACTGCTCAAATCTTTGAATAAATTCTGCCTGTCAAAGACTGAATCATATGAAAATGTTTATATCAAATCTATCTGTTTGTTGATTATTGTTTCCATTTTGATGTGTAAATTCTATGTATGTATTATATTATATAGGTGTATAATGAACTGAATTCTCAATTTCATCTCTTTGTTATGCAAGTATGGCAAAACTGAAGAAGGAAAGAAAAGCCTACATTAAAATCCTTTGATTCCACTTATATAAAAAATATATAGAACAAGATAACTAAACCGAAAAAGTCGTGGTTTAAAGAAAAAAGTATTGTTTCATCCATTTTTACCTGATTTGAGGAGTTCATTTAATCACGAAGTATCCACTTCATCTTTCTTGTATCTATCATACGGCACTCTTGTACACATCTTATGAAATGTAAGTTTATAGCAATGGAAATAGATTGCTATCCGAGAGAATCTCCGACTGTTCAGTTGGAGATGTTATATTAGATCAAATTGTAACTCAGAGTAACGGTTTCAGTTTATCAATGAGAGTTTTGACATGAAAATCAAACTTGTAAAATGTTGTGCTTTTGTTGCCTCTTGTGCCTCTTGAATGAAAGACATTAAATGGTACTTGAGCTTTTTGAAGACAATTACGGTATAATTTAATGGCTTCTACGGGAAAATCTAGTCTGTGTTCAACCTTAAGTTACGCCATCGAATGGTGAATCCAAATGGATGTGATTCATTCTGAAAAATTGATGATGTAAATATTGATAATAACTTAATGGGCCAAGTCAGTCGTTATAATCATTAAGCGTGCTCAAGCACTGATTTTTAATATTACTTGGGTGGATGTGAGTGAATTTTTATGGTTAATTCAAAATATACGGACGATGCGAATAAAGATCAGGATTGTAACAATCATCGTTTGAGTTCTTGAGTTCAATTCCGACGATTGCTCGGCTTATAGCATGCAATTTTCATTTAGAAGAATAATATTAAGACTAATTATCTCTGAATTATTTCAAAAGAGATGTAGAACTTCGGGAGAGAGATACAAGATAAATCTCTTGAAATTTTTACCATTTCTTCATGTGAGCATAACCAGGATGTCTACCGGTCTTTAAAACCCTTAAAGTCCTCAAAAAGTCCATTGCGGAGATCCGTCCTTAGAACTCTGAGATTTGTGTACAATAAACAACTTCCATCAATTTAAATCTCCGCGCAATCGCCCATTTAAAATCATGTACCCTACTGAAAATAATTCCGTCGGACCGCATGGGATCCCATAGGACTTCGTGGGACCTGGTCCTGAGGGGATTTGATTTTGACACTTGGGAAATTTGGCATCCAAGACGTGCAGCATACAAATTTTGATGGAAGGTGTCATTGCTGGGGAACTTTTTAAAATCGGGAGAATGCTTAGGGGGTAGTTTTTTTTTTCGTAGAACAGCCAATAGAAAAACGTCGAAACTGAACGAATACACGATCCGATCATGGCTCGATCGATTCGTCTTGATGAGGAGCTTTTTGGGCAGCTGATGGGCTAAATACCAGCCCTACGAAAGACTTTGTGCGTATTTGTATCACTTTTAGGAGGAACAACTTCTAAGATTCCAGAGCTATTTATCTGTAAAACTAAGACTTGCACGATCGCATCCTGGATTTATTTGGTGTCATTTTGTAGATATCATCCAGCCGCGGGGTTATGAGTTATGGCCTGCTCAAAGACCAGCCCCGCGCCGATCACGGAATGAGAGAAAGAGACGTCCGGAGAACGATTTCCAGTAGTAACAAATAAGTTTAGTCAGACACTTGTGAACCGAGGGATAATGCGTGGGATCCCAAGAGTTTGCACGATGCGATTGCAACGGGGGTGAGTTCATTTTGTAGCTCAACAACAGTAGCAAGCGTGTACATTTTCAAAATATCAGCGCTGAGTTGCCAAGGAGATGTATCTCTCGGATTGTATGTGGCCCTGAAAAACCACTCCTATCACTCTAAATCCCTTAGAGGTAATTTTCCCTTGTATTTATCGAATGTACGATCGGAATATCAATAAGAGTGGTTCTTCGAGATACATCCCGAGAGATACATGTCCTTGGCAAAACTCAGTGCTAATATTTTCAGAATACACACACTTGCTACTGTTTTCGAGCTACAAAATGAGCTCACCCCCGTCGCAATCGCATCGCGTGAACTCTTGCAGGGATCCCGCACTCATTATCCCTCGGTTCATGTGTGTCTGACTGAATTTGTCTGCTACTACTGGAAATCCTTCTCCGGACGTCTCTCTCTCATTCCAAGACCGGCGGTGGTCTCCGAGTAGGTCATAACCACGCGGCTGAATGATATCTACAAAATGATACCAAGTAAATCTGGATGCGAAGGTGCAAGTCTTAGTTCTGCAGATAAATAGCTCTGGAATCGTAGGGTTTGTTCCTGCCAAAAGTGATACAAGCTTGCACCACGTCTTTCAATGCGCTGGTATCAACCCATCTGCCAACAATAGTATATTACTCCCGATGCGAGGCTAGGCTGTTTTGGGGCACGGGGATGGTTTTTCCCCGAGTGCAACGAGGGGAAAATATTCCCCGTGCCTTAAAATAGCCTGCCGAGCGAGGGAAGTATGCTATTTTTTTGCATTAGGGCGAATAAACGCCAATTTTGTGTTCGCATCCGGGAGCAAAAGTCAAGACGAATCGATCGAGCCCTCATTCGTCATGATCGGTTCGTGCATTCTTTCAGTTTCGACGTTTTTCCATTGGCTAGGTTCGTTCTACGAAAATAACTACCCCCTAAGCATTCTCTGGATTTTAAAAAATTCCTCAGCAGTGACACCTCCCAAAACAGGCTTTTGAAATTGCTAGCGGCCTGCTCTACATGATACAAAAAAAATTAGAGGTTACCGCTCATAGTAGGCCATATCCCCATACAAAGTGTTCATTTTCCTTTGTATGCTACGTCTCCAATACCAAATTTCGTAAAACACATGATTGGAAATTTCCCCAGGGCTAGGTCCCACAAAGCCCCATGGGGTCTCACGGAATTATTTTCAGTGGGGTGTTCTATAAATTTGGCCGTGGAGATCTCATTTAATCAGTGGATTATAGGTATTCTAATTATGATTTATAGTTTGATATTGATATATGACAATATGAAAGCTGTGTTTCTAGTCTAAGCCATTAATTAAAATAATTAAAAGTCCAGCCAAAATTTGTCCGTCAGCATCTCGCGTCTCGGGTTGCCTATCGGGAGGAGGTGAAGAATGAAGGGTGGCCGTATGGGTCATGGTTGGGTCATGGGTGGGTTGGTGGGTGAGTGGGGGTTAGTGTTCAGGTGCGTGGGTTGGTGGATGGATGGATGTACTTGAACTTCAGTGATTTCAGTGGAAATCAACAAAGTTCAAGTGATACGTTTCACAGGAATTTCAGTGAAAATCACTAAAGTTTCAGTGAAGCTCCCACTGAAATTGCTAGAGTTTCAGTGAGACTTTCACTGAAATTTCAGTGGAATTCGCTGAAGTTTTAGTAAAAATCACTCAAGTTTCCACTGTCTATTAGATTCTAGTAGTTGTCTATTTCAGTATAATTGCATCATTCGATGTAAATAGCTATTTCGAAATTAGTGTATTGACTGAGTCAAACGAGATGGGTAATAAGGGTATACATGTTATTCATTGCTGAAGAGTGAAATATCCTTAGTGATTATTTTTTTATCTAATAGATACAGATTATACGTGGGATAGGATTCATAAGGCAAATAATCGTAGATTTCGCGATATCCTTCCAACAAATTCAATTAATCAAGCGCCTGTCCAATTTTACCCGTCCGGATGCCTCGTATCGTGAAGGGGCCGCAGGTGCTGTTGGTGGGTCTCCGTGTTGGTGTTTCTGGTGATAGCTTTTGACTTTTCTGTACGGATTGAGCTACTTAGTTGATTTGATTGTCCGATCAATTGTTCTAAGATCCAATCAGTTAAAATTTTCCATTTGGATGGATGAGCTGTGGCTGGGGTCGAGGCTGGGGCTAAGGCTGGGACTAAGGCTAGAGCTGAGGCTGAAGCTGAGGCTGGGGCTGGGGTCGAGGCTGGGTCTGGGGCTACGGGTGGAGCTGAGGCTGAGGCTGGGGCTGAGGCTGAGGCCGAAGCTGAGGCAGCGGCTACATGCAGTCGTTTGAGGCGTTTCTGAGACAGCTGGACAGCGCCTCCATCCGGAGGCTGCGGTTGCTTCAAATTACATGGAAATAATGGCTTAATGGCCGCTAGAGGCGCTGCCCGCTGTCTCAGAATCGCTTCAAACGACTGCATGTAGCCGCACCCTACACGCTAAAAACAGTTTAGTTAAACTAGCATATTTTTCTTTTCGACTAGCGATTTTCTGCTGCTGTTTACAGACAGCGAAAATGATTTGCTGTCGTAACTAGATCTCAACCCACTGGGACCTAGAAAAACATGTCATTGTTATTGAATTTGTTCTGGAGAAGATGAGGTGAAGGATCTCTTATGAATGGCCACATGCAATTGTATTCCAACCGGGGACATACCACCGCTGGAAAAGAATGAGTAAACTCACCTTCTAAATCCCTAATTGATTGCGGAGAGTGGGTAATGTTGGTGTAAACTTTGACAAGAGGTTATATTTATTTTGGTTGCAGATTAGCCACATCAATTAAACATGAAGCTCACCCAGCACGCGACTTGTGCTGTTTTACCCATTTTGAGTCGCTGCGACACCAAAATTTTTTGCAGCGCAGATGGCTTAACTGTTTTTGCAAAATAATATGCTAGCTGAACTCAAAAATGTTTCTAGATTTGCAGAACGTCTTCTAGCAAAATCTGTTTGCTGATTTATCGATACAAACTGTGCCTGATTTGGCAGCAGAAATAGCAAGACCCGATAAGAATATTGTTGGATAAGCGAGGGTCCTTGCAGCAAATTCTGTTTTGCTGTCGGAGCTCGATCTTTTTTTAGCGTGTAAGGCTTAGGCTGCAGCTGGAGCGTGGCCGAGGCTGGGGTTGGAGGTAACACTGAGGCTGTGCCCGTGACCACTCTAAATCTCTTAGAGGGAAAAAAGCCTTTAACTACAGGCTTTTTTTCCTTCAAGCTTACAGGGATTCCGGAATGCCTCTAACTGAAGGCAAATTTGCCTCCAATTGAAGGAAAGTTCGGTTTTGCCTCTAAGGTGAAGAGCTAACCTCAAAATCAGTGTGAACAATAAGGCGAGTTGTTTTAACACAACTCGCGGGAGAACTTTTTCCTTTTAATAGGAGAATCTAAAGAATGATCGTCCTTGATGAAACTCATAATTCAAATTAGAGTAATGTGGAATCGATGCGATGATATATCATATGCACACGGCAAGCATGTTGAAACGTGTTGCGCGACTTATTGCTTCTTATAATTATAATGCAGGGTATTTCGAGATCTTTGGCGATACGCCTTAATCTGGAGGTAAACATGATGGGCCATAACAAAAATGCCCAAAACTTGAGCTCCCCGCGGGAGCCGATGAACGTGTACGACTTTTGAGCCACATCCTTTAGAGATGTTTGGCGGTCTAATGGTAAACCTTTTGCCCGACAACCTGAAGATCGAGAGTTCGCATCCCTCTTCGGCCAAATTTTTTTTTTCTTTTTAATTACTATCATCATTTTATTTTTACTTTTTCTACTCTATAATTATTTGCATATGATTTTAAATTGACTTCATTCGATCACTTCTTGAAATAACTCCGTAAGAATCCATAGTACAACGTTCGCGATATCATGAAGCCCAATAACATACTTTTTGATTGAAAATCTTAAATTTCGCGTGGAAGAAATCCTGAGAAATGTTCGTCATTTCATCACTTAAACTGGAGACTTCATGCAGGATGCAAAAATGTAAACAACAATTTAGTTCAAACTATTTCAAGAACTAATAGAATAACATGAAGTCGGAATCATATATTAAAAAATCTATAGAGTAGAAAAAGTAATAATAAAATGATGATAGTAATGAAAAAGAAAAAAAATTTTTGACCGAAGAGGAATGCGAACTCTCGATCTTCAGGTTGTCGGGCAAAAGGTTTACCACTAAACCACCAAGCATCTCTAAAGAATATGTCTCAAAAGTCGTACACGTTCATCGGCTCCCGCGGGGAGCTCAAGTTTTGGGCATTTTTGTTATGGCCCATCATGTTTACCTCCAGATTAAGGCGTATCGCCAAAGATCTCGAAATACCCTGCATTATAATTATAAGAAGCAATAAGTCGCGCAACACGTTTCAACATGCTTGCCGTGTGCATATGATATATCATCGCATCGATTCCACATTACTCTAATTTGAATTATGAGTTTCATCAAGGACGATCATTCTTTAGATTCTCCTATTAAAAGGAAAAAGTTCTCCCGCGAGTTGTGTTAAAACAACTCGCCTTATTGTTCACACTGATTTTGAGGTTAGCTCTTCACCTTAGAGGCAAAACCGAACTTTCCTTCAATTGGAGGCAAATTTGCCTTCAGTTAGAGGCATTCCGGAATCCCTGTAAGCTTGAAGGAAAAAAAGCCTGTAGTTAAAGGCTTTTTTCCCTCTAAGAGATTTAGAGTGACTACGAATGAAATTCTGATAAGCCTGAGACTGACGCTGGGGCTGGTCCGAGGCTGGGGCTGGGCCGAGGCAGGGGCTGTTGCCAAGGCTGAAGCTGGGCTGTGGCTAGGATTGCGGGACTGAGGCTGGGCTGTGGCTGGGACTGGCGCAATGGCTGAGGCTGAAGCTGGTCCTGTGGCTAGGGATGAAGGCAAGGCCTGAGGGTGGGCTGAGGCTGGAGCTGTGGCTGGGGCCGTGGATGGGGCGTGGCTGAAGCTGTGGCTTGGGCTGGAGCTGGGGCTGAGGCCGAAGTTATGGCTCAGGCTGGCGCTGGGGTCAATGTTAGGGCTGATGCTAGGCTGGAGCGTGGCCGAGGCTGAGGTTGGAGCTAATGCTGAGGCTGGAGGCTGTGACTAGGGATGAGATGTGGCTGGAGCTGGGTTTTGGGCTAAGGCTGGTGCTGATGCTGAGACTGGGGCTGTAAGTCTGAGGCTGGGGCTGGGACCGTGGATAGGGTGTGGCTGAGGCAGGGGCTGGGATTGGGTCTGAGGCCGTCACTGGGACTGGCTAACTGGGCGAAATTCTCAGATACTAACTGGAGATTCGGGAACAAGGAACCTCACTATGCGCAACATTACACCAACTCAATAGTTCTCAATCATAGTTACTAGGTTACATCATGGAAATTATTTTTTCCGAATCCACTGTATTATGAGATCTCAACGTTACATTGTTGAACTACACTGTAAAAAAATTTATGTAAATTCACCATGCTGAGCACAGGAAATCTAGGGACACCATGCTCAGCATTGTAAATTTACAAGTCCGGATGGGGAATTTTCGAGCGGGCTTGTAAATTTCCTTACCGGCGGATGGTAAACTCCCGCTTGGAAGCCACCGTGCCATTGTGACAGATCCTTATCAGTGTCTCTATAAAATGTCGAGTCGTTGTTGATTTTACATCTAGCCGTCTTTTCTAGCATAGTAGTAAAATACTGAGATGTGTTGATTCTTACGGTAGATGGAATTTTTTGGACAAAAATGCATCGATTTTGTTGTGGACCGGTCATAACCTAATACTTTGTGGCCTCGTTATAGAAATTGGTCATGCTTGAATCATTCTATAAAAAAAAATCCGTGGATGAAAATGAAAATGTTTTCTAATATCGAGAGTTACGTCGAGCTCTTTTCTCGCTGCCGGCGTCACACACAATCACCCACGTTCACGAGCACGTTCACAAGCACGTTCACGGAGAGCAACATCCCTTTATTTACATCGTTTATTTATAGACGTTGACGGATGCCTTTTTTCGACTTTCGAGTCTGCTGTCTGCTCCACTCGCACATATATACAGTTGTTCTCTTTGAACGGCCGATTCAAAAATGTTCAGATTGGACAGATTGCAACTCGCGCACGCGTACTCAAATGAAATTTACTAAGCCTGGGACGGGAAATTTACAAGCTCCGGAATGTAAACTCACCATGCTCAGCATGGTGTCCCAGAATTTCCTGTGCTGAGCATGGTGGATTTACAAGCCGCTCGTAGGTTTCCTCACTTTCTGGTAAATTCACCATGCTCAACACTGTGGATCTACAACCCCACCAGGTATTTTTACCTCGAAAATTTTTTACAGTGTACAGAAGCATTTCAGGGGCTCATACCGTATCAGAGACACTATCAAGCCGGACGAGCGTTAGCGAGGTAGGCAATAACGTTAGTAGTATATTATGATACAAAGGCGCAAACGATGGTTTTCGCACTTTGAGTGACTTATTTAGGCCCGAGCCGCAGTCGAGGATCTAAATAGTCACGAGAATGCGAAAACCGTTGCGCCCGAGTATCATACCATGTTTTTTGATCTTCTGTGAGCAAATGAAAAGCGACAAACAGTGTGCAAATGACTCATTTGCGCACAGACGATCAAAAATGACTATTACCAATAATCTTGCCGTAAGATCGAATTCACTTTTTACTCCCTTCCCTGTCGAGGAGACTTTTCGATAAAAATTTTAATGAGAGGAAATCTGCCCATGAATTCTCCCCACTTAGTAGTTAATAATATTATTAATGAATAATATTATCAACTTTTGAGTGGAGAGAATCTGTCTAATAATAATATGATTAGTGAATAATATCATTTTCGATACAATGTAGAAGTGCACTTTGCGCACAGTTTGTCGACTTTTTCTCACAGTTTATCGAAAGGTATAGTTAGATAGACGAGCGTAAAACCTATTATTCGCATCCTCGTGATGATTCCGACCTTCACCTACGGTTCGGGCCGGAAACCCATCACTCAGACGCGAATAATAGTAGATTTTGCACCGAGATTATGAGGTTGTAGCTCGTTTCTGAGCGATTGGTTTTCGGACCGAGCCGCAGGCGAGGGTCGAAATAATTGCTCGGAAGCGGGGAACCTCATGACCGAGGCGCGAATGCTGTTTCATGCAATTTTGTGAGCACCTAAACATCGGAAAATTGCATAAAACACTTTACGCCCTTGTATTGAAATGTACTACATTAGATCGATAACCGCCATGAAAATGTTGTTTTCGAAATTATATTTCAACTCTGGAAGACATTGGTTTTTGAATCACACTCCTTAAAATAACTGAAATTAGTCCCTAAAGGCTCTTAAAAAGTCCTTAATTGACCCCCAAAATATCCGGTAGACACTCTGATAACTTGATAAGTCCTTAACACGTTCGCTGCGACGGGTCCCACGGGTGGGACCCGTTTTTGTTCGGGCTCTAGTGTGCACCATAGGACGTAGACACACCCAATGGCTTATACATATTGCGGTTTTTACTCATTATATATGATGTCAAGAACATGTGTGCACGCCAGTCTCAGTATCGGACTTGATTTGTACCGGTATAAGTTACTCGATTAAAACTCAGTTTTCGCGAAAATTCCGATAAATAACATAAAAACAGCCAGTAAATAGTGAATTCATTAAGTCATTTTGAATATCATACAATGTATCTTAGTTCATTCAAAAACTCATGTCAAAAGCTAAGAAATGAGCCTACTTACGCGTGATTTGAGTGACATGGAGCCGAGTAACTAGAAATTTAGACACGCAATAACCACGATCCAAATATACTAAATGGTTGACATTGCAACTGCACTCCCTCTCTCTTTGATTTGTTGCATCTCTCCGTGTACGAGGAACTTTTTGTTTGGAGAGTATCCCAAAAAAGTTGGAGAGTATCCCAAATAAGAACCTGTGTCTCGTCGATTCCCGAAGATAGAGAATCATACTCTCGTGTATTACAATCGCGCTCCGTGGTTCACACAAGACAAAAGCTCACTGCTCAGCCCATGCTAGCGAATTACCCGAATGATACCGAGAAACCAACGAATGCTCCCAAAAAGATAAAGATCACATCTTGGGATCACTAATTTTGGTAGTTCGATCATTCACTTCATCCCCTACTGCGCGATAGAAATTTTTGCGGGTCCCACCGGTGGGACCCGCGAAAATTCGTGAGGATCTTGTAAGTAGATGTCAAACTGATGACATTCCAAGAGGTTTGACTTTTATAGGTGCAAAATCACGCGTTTGTACTCTCTCGCACTCTGGGACGGTATGCCCCAATGAGCATGTATGCAAACTTTGGGGAAGATTGGTTCGGTATTTGCTTCAGATAAACGCGCAAAAAAGCTAGTTGGAGCCGCGGTAGGAAGAAGGGCTTCGCCCCACAAAATTCCCGAGACTGGCCCTGACCATGCAATGCCTAAGCATATGGCAGTGGAGGGTGAGGTGGAGGAGGGGGTGGGATGGACCATGTTAAGGCATGGTAGGCGACTCCCTTTTCAGGAACCTTTTATGGTTTCTCCAGAATGGTGTATCTCGAGAACCTCTCAATCGTTTTGAAATAGTAAATTACGCAACAAGTGCGAGAAGGGCGATTTCCGCACAAGTTGCCGATCGAGTGTGAGAAGTAAAATTCACGCACGAGTCGGCAACGAGTGCGGAAACTTCTCGCACGTGTTGCGTATATTATTTTTTGCAATTAGTGCGCAAAATTGTATCACTGCGGCTACGAAAGCTGTGATCGGGGCAGGGGGCGGAGCCCCCGCCGGGGCACTGAAAAAAAAGTTCTGTAAATGGTCTAAAAAAGTCTTCCTCTCATAAGTATTCCGTAGACACAATTCCAACCATAGTTGATTTTTGAATAATCAAAAATTCAAGGGTGTACAGATGAATAATTGGATCATTCCAAGAGAATCATCCCCAATAATTGATATTCTTTGGTGAGTTATTAAATGACAAGTCTTTGAATTAGATTAGTCAGAATTTTTATGATTTCAATGACTTACCTACAAAATTCAAATAACTGAAGACAAAATTAGAGTTCTGAGTATTAAACTAAATATCTGTTTTCGTTGGTTGAGTATGCACCATCATTAGAGCATACATTCAGAGTTTTTTCTAGGTTGATCAAAACTGAACATCTCTTCGAACATCAGAATGGAATATGAACTCATCAGTCATCTCTATCACGGACATTCTTATCAAAAGAATGTGATTAGATGGTGGCGAGAACTGATTAAAACTTGGACTAACTAACTTGGAACGTTTTGGACCGTTCAGTTTCATGGATCGGAAAAGACTCTCGAGATCGTCAAACATCTCACAGATATGCCAAGTGACTTGTGCATTGCAATCTGCGCGACAAATGAATTGCACGCACAGTTCGTCGATGCGTAAATGTGAAACTGTGCGAGGAGTCTTTTCCGCATTACTTCACGCACTGCTGATAATGAAGAGAAGTTGGATTTACGCACAACTTTGCGCATGAAATTGCAAGAATATTCTTATTATTGATCGACTCGATCTCGCAGAACTTTGATAACTAATAATCAATTACACAACTCTTCTTCCGTATAAATATTCCGAACTTATTACCAAAATCAATCATAAGCATATTATTCATATAACATTCATGCTCGACTATTCACTGTTTACTACTAAATTATTTACGTGTTGATGCGTCGGATCAAGGTAGAGCCATTGTAAAAAACTGTGAAGTCCCACCAACTTTCGACAATCATTACATTACCCGTAGGGCTCTTGTAGATATAACATTCATAAAAAAACAAACGGCGAAGACCCCAAACATCTTCACCTTTCAAATTTCCAAAATCCCACAGGTCTAAGATATAGGGCTGTCCCAAACAGCTCGACGGGTGGATTCTGGGCTCGCCCTCCCAAAATGCTTCACTCTGCCAACGCAGAGAGTGTCGCAGGACCCTCGTTGTTGCCCAGTCGCTAAACTGGAGAAATGAAAAACTAGAAGTAATTAAAGCAGTGATTATTCCTGTATAACTACGGTAGAGAATGACATAGGGGTGATGCTTACGCAGATCCATTGGTACGGTCGTTTTGATAAGACTGGTACGTGAAGATCGGGGCGAATTCCGCAGTTGCGCAAAGGGCGAGTTTCTCTACGCCAGCGTCTCAATTGAACCCAATAGTCGAACTGGAAGAAAATCATACACAATTTGTCAAAACATATGGGTTATTCTCGCGACTCGTTCATTCAGGTTACCCTGCTCTGCACGTTTGTTTTACAGCTATGCCTCAATCGAAAAAATTCTCGGACCCACTTCTCAATAGATACAACCTAAGGTAAGGGTGCCTAATATGCCCCAACTCAAGTTCTCGAATGTACGCAACCGAAGATCTTGCCACGCATCTTTTCCATATTTGTTACATTAGAATATGAGTAAATGAACGTTTTGGATCGATCCTAGATGACCCGCGCCTTCCTTAGAACAAAAAACTGGTTTCGCTACTTTCGACTTCTTTTTTGTTAGTCACTAAAAAGTTATGCCAAACAAAATTGATGGAATCAACTTCAACGTGTCTTAACTCATTTCCTTTGTCTTTGTCCCAACTTTGAAATGCTTCTGGCAGAATTGCAGAATTCGATTTCTAACCGATTCTACACTCATGTTACTAAAAAAAGTTCAGCGTTTCTAATATGCCCCCATGGTTTTTTTTTTAAACTCGTTGTTCACTCGATCAGAATACATCAGTCTGACTATGAATATTTAAAAGAGGGTAAAAAAGCTGCAAAATGAGCTAAAGTACGTCTCATTTGGAGGTCTGGGAGCCGAGATATCCCGATTTCACGAAAAACCCGTATAATCTCATGGAAATAGACCCCTTTTCCACGTGGGGGCATATTAGGAATTCACTGTCAAAAACTCGCATAGAATCTTTTTTTGCAGAAATTGAGATAGCTCTGCTCCAATTTGTTGGAATCAAACGTTGGACTGAAGCTCATTTTAAAGGTCTTGAAACAACCCATGTGAAACATACGATTCTTTGAACATATATGATCACACGTAAAACCGTTTCAAACATTCTTTTTCATTTCAAAAAGTTGTGATATATTGACTCAAACCTATTCTAACACCAATACGTCACGATACTGATCATATACTACTGGAAAAAATCTTCCCAGGAGTCGGTCTCGAGTTTCAAAAAAGTGACATTTTTTACAAAACCTTTTTCTTCAGTGCTACAAATGTTCAAACCTGAGATTGCAAATTCAAAACCTCCGGGAAAGGTTTTTCTGAGTGATGTTTGATCAATGCTGTGAGGTATTGATGTTACACCAGTTGTAAATGAGTATATCACATCTTTTCGGGATAAAAATGACTAATTTTCAAACCGATTTTACACCTGATCATATATGAACATGGAATCCACGGATTCCATGATCATGCATGTTCATGGAATCTTATGTTCTATATGACAAGCTTTAAAATGAGCTAAAGTACGTTAGAAAATATTGAGGTGAGCCTAAACTATGAGCAAAACAAAAGTAGTGGGGGCATATTAGGCACATTTACGTTATAACGAATGGTGGACCCCCATCTCGAAGAGTACCCTGAGGTATGGGAATATATTCACATGCGTGTATACTATCATGTTTTGGTCATCAGAAACAGTTCCTGGTGGTTTTTATTAGAACCAGTGAAGTTTTTGCTGCAACTTGACTGGCTCAATTATGGATTAATCTTATTGAAGCTTTTTTGAAGGTTTGCAAAAAAATTCCACGGTCGTGGAGGTGTATCGTTATCAAGTTGTTTGGTCACATAATTATTTACGGTTAATCTTTTTGACAGCAAGAAGGTTCTGAAAACAGATGGGAAGAACTCTTGTAAGAGCACTTTATATAGTACTATTACTCCGAACGAGTTCCACCACGACGCTCACACCCAAAAAGACTGAAATGAGTGAGAGTTAAAAAAATTTCTAAGATACGCTTTCATGAACTGTGCGAAGGAACCTTTGTAAAATTGGGTACCTGAAGCTAGCGAACACTAACTCACGAATCGGGCCCAAACCAATTTCACTTTTTATTACTATTTTATTACTAATTTATTACCAAAGAAAGAAATTTATTACCGGTCATGGGCCCGAAATACGAGAGTTTTCGCTAGCGGAAGCTTACGCTAGCGAACACGTGGCCGGGGAAGGATCGTACGGGAATCTGCAATAGCTCATTTTTTATTACCTTTTTATTACTCTCAGAATACGTCCTCAAAATATGCGTGTGATATGATTCAGCTGAAATATGATGGTTTTCGCTAGCGTAAGCTTACGCTAGCGAACACCATATACAGGCGTAGCTTTGAGGACACTCAGAACTACACAGGATTTTATTACTTTTTTATTACTCTCGAAAGGTATAGTCGAGATAGTCCCGAGACCAAGCGGGAACCGATATTTGGGCCTGAGGCTGGACGAGAGCTGGAGCGGGGCGAGATGAGAAATATATGATAGACTGAGCTACCTGTGTACAATAACGTGCGAATGAAAAAATTCCATCGCATACGGAAACCTGTCTGACGTTGAGCGGGTACACATGAGACTTCAAAGATAATAGAGAATCGATAACGAATCAGCAAACTCAATCATAGGGCCCAAAAAAGGGGAGACCCTGCTTAACGTTATTATAGTCGCAGTCGAGACGTCACAGGGGATGCCAGAGAGTCCCAATGGACCCGAAACTCTACAGAACCTTAGATCAAGTGGTTATGTACCATTGATGATGCCCAGAGAATTTATTACCAGTCAGCACCCTCGGCTATGGGGCCCAAAACAGGGCGAAATCGAGCTTTGGGCAGTTATTCGCGCAGTTATGACGCCACTGTGGGTTGTAGGAAGTTCCAATGGACCCGAAACTCTACAGAACCTTAGATCAAGTAGTCACGTACTATCTCTGATGCCCAGAGAATTCATTACCAGTCAGCACCCTCGGCTATGGGGCCCAAAACAGGGCGAAATCGAGCTCTGAGCAGTTATCTGCGCAGTTATGACGCCACTGTGAGTTGAAGGATGTTCCAATGGACCCGAAACTCTACAGAACCTTAGATCAAGTGGTTATGTACCATTGATGATGCCCAGAGAATTTATTACCAGTCAGCACCCTCGGCTATGGGGCCCAAAACAGGGAGAAATCGAGCTTTGGGCAGTTATCCGCGCAGTTATGACGCCACTGTGGGTTGTAGGAAGTTCCAATGGACCCGAAACTCTACAGAACCTTAGATCAAGTAGTCACGTACTATCTCTAATGCCCAGAGAATTCATTACCAGTCAGCACCCTCGGCTATGGGGCCCAAAACAGGGCGAAATCGAGCTCTGAGCAGTTATCTGCGCAGTTATGACGCCACTGTGGGTTGAAGGATGTTCCAATGGACCCGAAACTCTACAGAACCTCAGATCAAGCGGTAATGTATCATTAATGATGCCCAGAGAATTTATTACCAGTCAGCACCCTCGGCTATGGGGCCCAAAACAGGGAGGAATCGAGCTCTGAGCAGTTATCTGCGCGATTATGACGCCACTGTGGGTTGTAGGGAGTTCCAATGGACCCGAAACTCTACAGAACCTTAGATCAAGTAGTCACGTACTATCTTTGATGCCCAGAGAATTTATTACCAGTCAGCACCCTCGGCTATGGGGCCCAAAACAGGGCGAAATCGAGCTTTCAGCAATTATCTGCCAGTTATGACGCCACTGTGGGTTGGTACGTGACTACTCGATCTAAGGTTCTGTAGAGATTCGGGTCCATTGGAACATCCTAAAACCCACAGTGGCTTCATCACTGCGCAGATCACTGCTCAAAGCTTGATCTCACCTTGTTTTGGGCCCCATAGCCGAGGATGCTGACTGGTAATGAATTCTCTGGGCATCATCAATCGTACATAACCACTTGATCTAAGGTTCTGTAGAGTTTCGGGTCCATTGGAACATCCTTCAACCCACAGAGGCGTCATAACTGCGCAGATAACTGCTCAGAGCTCGATTTCGCCCTGTTTTGGGGCCCATAGCCGAGGGTGCTGACTGGTAATAAATTCTCTGGGCATCGTAGATAGTACGTGACTACTTGATCTAAGGTTCTGTAGAGTTTCGGGACCATTGGAACTTCCTACAACCCACAGTGGCGTCATAAATGCGCACATAACTGCTCAGAGCTCGATTTCTCCCTGTTTTGGGCCCCATAGCCGAGGGTGCTGACTGGTAATAAATTCTCTGGGCATCAGAGATAGTACGTGACTACTTGATCTAAGGTTCTGTAGAGTTTCGGGTCCATTGGAACTTCCTACAACCCACAGTGGCGTCATAACTGGGCAGATAATTGCTGAAAGCTCGATTTCGCCCTGTTTTGGGCCCCATAGCCGAGGGTGCTGACTGGTAATAAATTCTCTTGGCATCATCAATGATACATTAACACTTGATCTGAGGTTCTGTAGAGTTTCGGGTCCATTGGAACTTCCTACAACCCACAGTGGCGTCATAACTGGCAGATAATTGCTGAAAGCTCGATTTTGCCCTGTTTTGGGCCCCATAGCCGAGGGTGCTGACTGGTAATGAATTCTCTAGGCATCAAAGATAGTACGTGACTACTTGATCTAAGGTTCTGTAGAGTTTCGGGTCCATTGGAACTTCCTACAACCCACAGTGGCGTCATAAATGCGCAGATAACTGCTCAGAGCTCGATTTCTCCCTGTTTTGGGCCCCATAGCCGAGGGTGCTGACTGGTAATGAATTCTCTGGGCATCATTAATGATACATTACCGCTTGATCTGAGGTTCTGTAGAGTTTCGGGTCCAATGGAACTTCCTACAACCCACAGTGGCGTCATAACTGCGCAGATAACTGCTCAGAGCTCGATTTCGCCCTGTTTTGGGCCCCATAGCCGAGGGTGCTGACTGGTAATAAATTCTCTGGGCATCAGAGATAGTACGTGACTATTCGTTCTGAGGTTCTGTAGAGATTCGGGTCCATTGGAACATCCTACAACCCACAGTGGCTTCATCACTGCGCAGATCACTGCTCAAAGCTTGATTTCACCCTGTTTTGGGCCCCATAGCCGAGGGTGCTGACTGGTAATAAATTCTCTGGGCATCATCAATGGTACATAACCACTTGATCTGAGGTTCTGCAGAGTTTCGGGTCCATTGGAACATCCTTCAACTCACAGTGGCGTCATAACTGCGCAGATAACTGCTCAGAGCTCGATTTCGCCCTGTTTTGGGCCCCATAGCCGAGGGTGCTGACTGGTAATAAATTCTCTGGGCATCAGAGATAGTACGTGACTACTTGATCTAAAGTTCTGTAGAGATTGGGGTCCATTGGAACATCCTACAACCCACAGTGGCTTCATCACTGCGCAGATCAACGCTCGAAGCTTGATTTCACCCTGTTTTGGGCCCCATAGCCGAGGGTGCTGACTGGTAATAAATTCTCTGGGCATCATCAATGATACATGATCACTCGATCTAAGGTTCTGTAGAGTTTCGGGTCCATTGGAACATCCTACAACCCACAGTGGCGTCATAACTGGGCAGATAATTGCTGAAAGCTCGATTTCTCCCTGTTTTGGGCCCCATAGCCGAGGGTGCTGACTGGTAATAAATCCTCTGGGCATCAGAGATAGTACGTGAGTACTCGATCTAAGGTTCTGTAGAGATTCGGGTCCATTGGAACATCCTAAAACCCACAGTGGCTTCATCACTGCGCAGATCACTGCTCAAAGAATGATTTCACCTTGTTTTGGGCCCCATAGCCGAGGATGCTGACTGGGAATGAATTCTCTGGGCATCATCAATCGTACATAACCACTTGATCTAAGGTTCTGTAGAGTTTCGGGTCCATTGGAACATCCTTCAACCCACAGTGGCGTCATAACTGCGCAGATAACTGCTCAGAGCTCGATTTCGCCCTGTTTCGGGGCCCATAGCCGAGGGTGCTGACTGGTAATAAATTCTCTGGGCATCAGAGATAGTACGTGACTACTTGATCTAAGGTTCTGTAGAGTTTCGGGACCATTGGAACTTCCTACAACCCACAGTGGCGTCATAAATGCGCAGATAACTGCTCAGAGCTCGATTTCTCCCTGTTTTGGGCCCCATAGCCGAGGGTGCTGACTGGTATTAAATTCTCTGGGCATCATTAATGATACATTACCGCTTGATCTGAGGTTCTGTAGAGTTTCGGGTCCATTGGAACTTCCTACAACCCACAGTGGCGTCATAACTGGGCAGATAATTGCTGAAAGCTCGATTTCGCCCTGTTTTGGGCCCCATAGCCGAGGATGCTGACAGGTAATAAATTCTCTTGGCATCATCAATGATACATTACCACTTGATCTGAGGTTCTGTAGAGTTTCGGGTCCATTGGAACTTCCTACAACCCACAGTGGCGTCATAACTGGCAGATAATTGCTGAAAGCTCGATTTAGCCCTGTTTTGGGCCCCATAGCCGAGGGTGCTGACTGGTAATAAATTGTCTGGGCATCAAAGATAGTACGTTACTACTTGATCTAAGGTTCTGTGGAGTTTCGGGTCCATTGGAACTTCCTACAACCCACAGTGGCGTCATAAATGCGCAGATAACTGCTCAGAGCTCGATTTCTCCCTGTTTTAGGCCCCATAGCCGAGGGTGCTGACTGGTAATAAATTCTCTGGGCATCATTAATGATACATTACCGCTTGATCTGAGGTTCTGTAGAGTTTCGGGTCCAATGGAACTTCCTACAACCCACAGTGGCGTCATAACTGCGCAGATAACTGCTCAGAGCTCGATTTCGCCCTGTTTTGGGCCCCATAGCCGAGGGTGCTGACTGGTAATAAATTCTCTGGGCATCAGAGATAGTACGTGACTATTTGTTCTGAGGTTCTGTAGAGATTCGGGTCCATTGGAACATCCTACAACCCACAGTGGCTTCATCACTGCGCAGATCACTGCTCAAAGCTTGATTTCACCCTGTTTTGGGCCCCATAGCCGAGGGTGCTGACTGGTAATAAATTCTCTGGGCATCATCAATGGTACATAACCACTTGATCTGAGGTTCTGCAGAGTTTCTGGTCCATTGGAACATCCTTCAACTCACAGTGGCGTCATAACTGCGCAGATAACTGCTCAGAGCTCGATTTCGCCCTGTTTTGGGCCCCATAGCCGAGGGTGCTGACTGGTAATAAATTCTCTGGGCATCAGAGATAGTACGTGACTACTTGATCTAAAGTTCTGTAGAGATTCGGGTCCATTGGAACATCCTACAACCCACAGTGGCTTCATCACTGCGCAGATCACTGCTCGATGCTTGATTTCACCCTGTTTTGGGCCCCATAGCCGAGGGTGCTGACTGGTAATAAATTCTCTGGGCATCATCAATGATACATGATCACTCGATCTAAGGTTCTGTAGAGTTTCGGGTCCATTGGAACATCCTACAACCCACAGTGGCGTCATAACTGGGCAGATAATTGCTGAAAGCTCGATTTCTCCCTGTTTTGGGCCCCATAGCCGAGGGTGCTGACTGGTAATAAATCCTCTGGGCATCAGAGATAGTACGTGACTACTCGATCAAAGGTTCTGTAGAGATTCGGGTCCATTGGAACATCCTAAAACCCACAGTGGCTTCATCACTGCGCAGATCACTGCTCAAAGAATGATTTCACCTTGTTTTGGGCCCCATAGCCGAGGATGCTGACTGGTAATGAATTCTCTGGGCATTATCAATCGTACATAACCACTTGATCTAAGGTTCTGTAGAGTTTCGGGTCCATTGGAACATCCTTCAACCCACAGTGGCGTCATAACTGCGCAGATAACTGCTCAGAGCTCGATTTCGCCCTGTTTTGGGGCCCATAGCCGAGGGTGCTGACTGGTAATAAATTCTCTGGGCATCAGAGATAGTACGTGACTACTTGATCTAAGGTTCTGTAGAGTTTCGGGACCATTGGAACTTCCTACAACCCACAGTGGCGTCATAAATGCGCAGATAACTGCTCAGAGCTCGATTTCTCCCTGTTTTGGGCCCCATAGCCGAGGGTGCTGACTGGTATTAAATTCTCTGGGCATCATTAATGATACATTACCGCTTGATCTGAGGTTCTGTAGAGTTTCGGGTCCATTGGAACTTCCTACAACCCACAGTGGCGTCATAACTGGGCAGATAATTGCTGAAAGCTCGATTTCGCCCTGTTTTGGGCCCCATAGCCGAGGATGCTGACAGGTAATAAATTCTCTTGGCATCATCAATGATACATTACCACTTGATCTGAGGTTCTGTAGAGTTTCGGGTCCATTGGAACTTCCTACAACCCACAGTGGCGTCATAACTGGCAGATAATTGCTGAAAGCTCGATTTAGCCCTGTTTTGGGCCCCATAGCCGAGGGTGCTGACTGGTAATAAATTGTCTGGGCATCAAAGATAGTACGTTACTACTTGATCTAAGGTTCTGTAGAGTTTCGGGTCCATTGGAACTTCCTACAACCCACAGTGGCGTCATAAATGCGCAGATAACTGTCAGAGCTCGATTTCGCCCTGTTTTGGGTCCCATAGCCGATGGTGCTGACTGGTAATAAATTTTCTGGGCATCATCAATGATACATAATCACTCGATCTAAGGTTCTGTAGAGTTTCGGGTCCATTGGAACATCCTACAACCCACAGTGGCGTCATAACTGAGCAGATAATTGCTGAAAGCTCGATTTCTCCCTGTTTTGGGCCCCATAGCCGAGGGTGCTGACTGGTAATAAATTCTCTGGGCATCATCAATGGTACATAACCACTTGATCTAAGGTTCTGTAGAGTTTCGGGTCCATTGGAACATCCTTCAACTCACAGTGGCGTCATAACTGCGCAGATAACTGCTCAGAGCTCGATTTCGGCCTGTTTTGGGCCCCATAGCCGAGGGTGCTGTCTGGTAATAAATTCTCTGGGCATCAGAGATAGTACGTGACTACTTGATCTAAGGTTCTGTAGAGATTCGGGTCCATTGGAACATCCTACAACCCACAGTGGCTTCATCACTGCGCAGATCACTGCTCAAAGCTCGATTTCGCCCTGTTTTGGGGCCCATAGCCGAGGGTGCTGACTGGTAATAAATTGTCTGGGCATCAGAGATAGTACGTGACTACTTGATCTAAGGTTCTGTAGAGTTTCGGGTCCATTGGAACATCCTTTAACCCACAGTGGCGTCATAACTGCGCGGATAACTGCCCAAAGCTTGATTTCACCCTGTTTTGGGCCCCATAGCCGATGGTGCTGACTGGTAATAAATTTTCTGGGCATCATCAATGATACATAATCACTCGATCTAAGGTTCTGTAGAGTTTCGGGTCCATTGGAACATCCTACAACCCACAGTGGCGTCATAACTGAGCAGATAATTGCTGAAAGCTCGATTTCTCCCTGTTTTGGGCCCCATAGCCGAGGGTGCTGACTGGTAATAAATTCTCTGGGCATCATCAATGGTACATAACCACTTGATCTAAGGTTCTGTAGAGTTTCGGGTCCATTGGAACATCCTTCAACTCACAGTGGCGTCATAACTGCGCAGATAACTGCTCAGAGCTCGATTTCGGCCTGTTTTGGGCCCCATAGCCGAGGGTGCTGTCTGGTAATAAATTCTCTGGGCATCAGAGATAGTACGTGACTACTTGATCTAAGGTTCTGTAGAGATTCGGGTCCATTGGAACATCCTACAACCCACAGTGGCTTCATCACTGCGCAGATCACTGCTCAAAGCTCGATTTCGCCCTGTTTTGGGGCCCATAGCCGAGGGTGCTGACTGGTAATAAATTGTCTGGGCATCAGAGATAGTACGTGACTACTTGATCTAAGGTTCTGTAGAGTTTCGGGTCCATTGGAACATCCTTTAACCCACAGTGGCGTCATAACTGCGCGGATAACTGCCCAAAGCTCGATTTCTCCCTGTTTTGGGCCCCATAGCCGAGGATGCTGACTGGTAATAAATTCTCTTGGCATCATCAATGGTACATAACCACTCGATCTGAGGTTCTGTAGAGTTTCGGGTCCATTGGAACATCCTTCAACCCACAGTGGCGTCATAACTGCGCTGATAACTGCTCAAAGCTCGATTTCTCCCTGTTTTGGGCCCCATAGCCGAGGGTGCTGACTGGTAATAAATTCTCTGGGCATCATCAATGGTACATAACCACTTGATCTAAGGTTCTGTAGAGTTTCGGGTCCATTGGGACTCTCTGGCATCCCCTGTGACGTCTCGACTGCGACTATAATAACGTTAAGCAGGGTCTCCCCTGTTTTGGGCCCTATGATTGAGTTTGCTGATTCGTTATCGATTCTCTATTATCTTTGAAGTCTCATGTGTACCCGCTCAACGTCAGACAGGTTTCCGTATGCGATGGAATTTTTTCATTCGCACGTTATTGTCCACAGGTAGCTCAGTCTATCATATATTTCTCATCTCGCCCCGCTCCAGCTCTCGTCCAGCCTCAGGCCCAAATATCGATTTCCGCTTGGTCTCGGGACTATCTCGACTATACCTTTCGAGAGTAATAAAAAAGTAATAAAATCCTGTGTAGTTCTGAGTGTCCTCAAAGCTACGCCTGTATATGGTGTTCGCTAGCGTAAGCTTACGCTAGCGAAAACCATCATATTTCAGCTGAATCATATCACACGCATATTTTGAGGACGTATTCTGAGAGTAATAAAAAGGTAATAAAAAATGAGCTATTGCACATTCCCGTACGATCCTTCCCCGGCCACGTGTTCGCTAGCGTAAGCTTCCGCTAGCGAAAACTCTCGTATTTCGGGCCCATGACCGGTAATAAATTTCTTTCTTCGGTAATAAATTAGTAATAAAATAGTAATAAAAAGTGAAATTGGTTTGGGCCCGATTCGTGAGTTAGTGTTCGCTAGCTTCAGGTACCCTGTAAAATTTGACATTGTGTACAGTAGATAGAAATTTGTACTGAGAAAATTGCCTTAAAAAATTGCTCAATGCATAACACAGGTCAAGCATATCGAAGATGTGTGATTCGGGCATCGAAATGGGGATCTCGTATTTGGATTCGGCGCCATCTGTCTGTGCTATTGTTCCCGGGGGGTTTTGGAAAAGAGCTACTCTTCGACGTTTGTTAACGTATTGCGTTACTTTTCGTCAGTGAATATCTCGTTGGTATTATTCTTTGCCGCGATTTTCTTCCTCAAGGGTGACGATTTTTCTAAATGAGGAAAGAAATATTAAAAAAAACATCATAACAAACTTACATTGACGGGCGTATAGCGTGGACGTGGTGCTCCGTAACGATACATTTCAGATGGTTGAAACGATCCCGGGAATCGACGTATAAGAAATGAAGCGAGGAACGGAAGGAATTTGTTCCCATAGTCCATGAAAGTTATGCCTTATCATTGACGTTTGATTCCTTCAACAAGAATAGCAAGGTTACCAATCAACATCGTGAAATTTGAAACACGATAATGCGCTTAGAAGCGTTCTATCGCATACCATAGTTGATGCAAGGAGACATACATTCAAGCAATTGTTTATCGCAGAATACCTCGATCCCAATATTCAATTTCCCCGCACAGCTCATTAAAGAGATAACTCCCAGTCGGCAATATTTCCTTACAATTCCGAATATTAGAAGGGATTCGAATCTCTAATTTACTGTCTTCCAAAGAAAGAAGAATGCGAGGCAAGGATGAGGTTTCCCTTCGAGAAGATCTTTTCGTTATTATACTTGTCATTATCCTGCCTGAGAGCATTTACAACAAACCCGTGAAAAAATGTTGAAATCACGATGGGATGGGCAAGCAATGAAAGCTTAATTCTAATTCGGTCGTCACTTTTCGACTGAAGCTAATATTTCGTGGTTCTTCTTCTCGCAGAGCAAGGCTATTCAAATATGATTGGCAAAATATACTCAGTATTCGGTCACTACAATGATACGTTGCAAATTGAAAGTAGTTCCAACAATATCATGATGGAGGCAAAGTCTGCGACATGCCATTGCAGTTACCGAATACCAAGATATTGATATTTGAATAGTCTTGCTCTACACGAAGAAGAACCACGAAATATTAGCATTAGAGTGATTCCACGCGAAACAGACCGACGAAAAAGGGTCATGTCTCGGGTCTTTTTCTAAGTATTTTTTAATCGATTCTATGGTCCAAAACATGGGCTTTCAACGAACTATGAGGTCCAAAAAAAATTTTTTGGGCCCCTGGCGAGAATTTTTGAAAATGATGTAAAATCCTTTTTTTTCATAATTCCAGCAACTCTTTTTCACTAAAATGCGAATGAGTCGAGTTTGCTTGCAGATAGAGACACGCAGTTCACGGCGTTGAAAACGTCTTAAGAAAATCTATCGAAATGCATTCCTAGAACTTGATTTCGAGGTTAGGTACACTATTGTTGAGCAAAGAGTCGAAAAACACAAAAACATTGATTTCTCTTGAAGCCATCTTTTTTTATTTCTGAAGATTTGATATTTGATGTAAAATTATGTGCTCTTTCAGAAAAAATGGTCCTGACCATTTTTTTGAGTCCTAAAGCCTATTTTTGCTATTTTTCGCAAATAAGTTTTTCAAGCGATGGGAAATCGTCTGTTTTCTGCGCATGCGCAGGAATTTGGGTTCTTGAAACCAATTCCATTAGAAAGCCAAGAAAATTTCCTTCGAAATGATCACTTGAAAAACTCAATTCCATCAATTTGGCTCGGAGCTACAACGTATGAAAGATGAAGCTTCAGCCCGAGTGCATCGATAGGCAAAGGCCATCGTCCGCGGATCTCAGTCACTGCTGTCTCCGACCACCTCTTGGTCGTTGCCGACACTCAGTGGTCTTCTGCAAGTTGTAGCTTCGGTCTTAATTGATAGAATTGACTCTGTCGAGTGGTCATTTTGAAGAAAATTTTCTTGGCTTTCTGATGCAATTGGTTTCAAGTAGGGTCCCTACTAGAAGGGGGTCTTGACACGGTCCGCCATATTCAGACAAATCCATTAGATATAGGTATACAAAAAGTATAAGTTTGTCTGAATATGGCAGCGATTTACCCAGGAGTGGGGGAACCGTGTATAGTGACCCTAGCTTCAAGAACCCAAATTCCTGCGCATGCGCAGGAAATAGACGATTTCCCATCGCCTAAAAAACTGATTTGCGGAAAATAGCAAAAATAGGCTTTAGGACTCAAAAAAAAATGTTCGATTGTTCGGGACCATTTTTTTCTGAAAGGGCACAAGATTTTACATTAAGTATCAAATTTTCATAAATAAAGAAATGGCTTTTCGAGAAATCAATGTTTTTCTGTTTTTCGACTTTTTGCTCGACAATAGTGTACATAATCTCAAAATCAAGTTCTAGGAATGCATTTCGATAGATTTTTTAAAGACCTTTCGAATGCCGTGAGCCGCGTGTCTTTATCTGCAAGCAAACTCAACTTATTCGCATTTTAGTGAAAAAAAGTTGCTGGAATTATGAAAAAATAGTATATTACGCAACAACTGCGAGAAGGTCAATTTCCGCACAAGTTGCCAAACGAGTGCGAGAAGTTAATATTCACGCACACTTTGAAACTTCTCGCACACCCAGAAGAACACATTTTGCTATATTTTACGCATTTTGCTATATTTTACGCGAAGCGAGCGTGCGTAAATATGTACTTCTAGGTGTACGAGAAGTTTCGAAGGTTCGTGAATGTTACTTCTCGCGCGAGTTGGCAACGTGTGCGGAAACTTCTCGCACGTGTTGCGTATACTATTTTGCTTTCTCTAAAGAGAAAGCTTTGTTTTCGACACAGCAAATTTTTGATCAATTTTTCCATTCAACTCAATATTTTCTTCAACATAATTCATCTTATCACAAAAGTGCTTCAACCATCTTATTCCTCTCGCCAAAATCTAACGATTGTAAGTAACACTTTTCTCCTTATAATCCTCAAAAACCCCCCAGTGACTCATCTCTCCGGCCCTTTGTCTGTGTCTCTGTGTGTGTGTGTATGTGTGTTGTTTTTTTTGCGCCACGCTTTCTCTTCTACACTCCACTTTATCGATTTTTGCTTTTCTACAAGTTGTAGAGGATCACTCAGAGATGAGACCAGTGATTTGTCTGGTCTCCTCTCCAAATCGAATCTGATTTAAACGTTTTTTGAGGTAAAATCGCTGAAATTGTGTACTTTCATACTAAAATATCTCTTTCTAACTTCACCTTACCCCAATTTTGATTACCTAGGCTATGGTTTTTTTGGCTCAATCTATCTTTTGGTTAATACCGAAATTCCATTCAAACTCCATCAACGTAAATTTTTATTAAAAAACCAAAATTTCCAACAAAAACAGCAATTTGAGCATGTTTAGACCTATTCTATCGAAATTCTGTTTTAACCAAATTACACGTTTTGCTAAAAAAACGTCACTTTAGGTAGCCCAAATCCCGATAACTATTTTCCTCAAAAAAATAACTCAAAATATTCAAAAATATTTTTTTCAATATTCATACTTTCCTCATATCTCTCCTCTAAATTACTTTATTCAAATTTTACTCAACTAAGTTGATACTTTTTCATCGTTCTAAATCGATTGGTTGATACCGAATTTTCTCATAATCCGTTTTAATACATTCAAAATCCGATTTATTCCCGAAAAATTCAAATTTTTTCAAAATACTCCATTTTTATAATCCTTACACCAACTATATTAAAATTTGCCCTCAACCATACTACATATATTCCATGGAAAACCCTAATTTAGGTCATCTGAATTCCCCTAAAAGGCAATCTCCTTATAATAACTCAAAATATTAGAAGGAAATCGCATCTAAAACTCATTTTCCGCTATTACCCACCCCCTAAACTAATATATACAAATTTTACTCAACTAAGTTTATACTTTTTCATCGTTCTAAATCGATTAGTTGATACCGAATTTTTCAAAATCCTTTTAAATACATTCAAAATCCAATTTATTCCCGAAAAATCCAAATTTTTTTTCAAAAACTCCATCTTTATGATCTTCTCACCAACTGTATCAAAATTTTCCCTCAACCAGACTACATAAAAAACCCCAGTTTAGGTCATCTTAATTCCCCTAAAAGTGAATCTCGTAATAATAACCCAAAATATTAGAAGAAAATTGCAGCTAAAATTCATTTTATCCTCATATCTCCCTCTACAACTAATCTATCCACCTTTTAATGGACTAGAGAGATACTTTTCCCTCATTCTACATCGATTGGTTGGATCCAATCATTGGATTGTGAGTGTGATATGAAATGCAATTAAATTAGATTAAAAAATATAACTATTTTGTAGAAATCCCAATCACCATTTTGGAATTTGATCAGTTTTGCAAATTTCTCATTAGTTTCAGTGAACCTCTTAAACTATTTCGCTAAGAGAAAGCATTCTGCTAATCTCATTTAGCAGCGTATTTTGCAACTGTGCGCGAAGTTGTAATTAAATGCACCACTGTCCGAGCAAGATTATCTTGGAAACGAAGTTTTCAAGAAAGGCCAAATTCAGAGGGATGACGTGACATCATATTTTGGAACTGTGCGTGAATGAAAATGCATTAGAGCGAGAAATTACATTCACGCACTCTCCACCAGTGCGTAAATGTAAGACTGTGCGAAAAGTCGTTTCCGCATTACTTCTCGCACTGTAAATAATGAAGAGAAGTCTCATTTTTTTACAACTTCGCGCACACAGTTGCAAAAAGGATTTTACACCATTTTCAAAAATTCTCGCCACGGGACCAAAAAATTTCTTTTGGACCTCATAGTAATTCGAAAGTCCATGTTTTGGACCATAGAATTGATTAAGAATACTTAAAAAAAGCTCCGAGACATGACCCTTTTTCGTCAGTCTGTTTCGCGTGGAAATACTCATTAGTCGAAAAAAGACGACCGAATTGGAATCAAGCTTCCACTTGCCCATTCCATTGTGATTCGTACACTCTCATGGGTTTGCTATAAATACTCTCAGATAGGATAGTGATGACAGGAATAGTCACAGAGGGATTTTTTCGAAGGGAACCCTTATGCTTCCTCCACGTTTTTCTTCCTTTGGGAGATTCTCGAATACTTGAAAATATTGGCTCATACAATTACATTTTAGAAATAGCAAATTTTCAATAAAATTCTCTCTAAAATATTAGAAGTTAAATTCAATAGATATATTGGATTAGAAACATGGGATTAGAAACTTTGAATTAAGAATAAACATCGGTAGAAAAATTCTCTTCTAGGATTGTTTTATTTGAAAAAATCTCCGGGAATCGTTGGGATGGTATCAAAATGGTAACAGCTCCAGTTTCCTTCATAGCCACAGTGTCAAAGATTTTCAAACTAGGTGCCATCATTCTCTAATCGATATGAACACTGAACTTGAAGGTCATCATACACCTGCCCGTCATTCTAACAGATAACGACGTACATTGACGAGACTCATAATGCCGGCTCAATCAGCCATTTTTCACCAGCAAATACTAACTTCAAAAACTTGATACCGGCCTTCGCTTCAAATTATGTTGATTTATTTCACCTTTTTCTCGTAAGACTACATTTTTAACCTCAATTACCTACACGAGAATAAGTCACACACTCCAACCTATCTGGTAGACTTTCGGCATATTTCGTTGAATCCATGAAAATCTCAACACTTGGTGCAGCAAGTGACATGGGAAAATCATTTTGTCAACGCTCAACTACCTAAGACCCAATATTAATGTTTCTGAAAAGACGGAAAGTCCCTCAATTTTCCTGGAAGATTCCTAAAGAGAGCCAGTTTTGCAAGCCAGTCCTACGTTTACTCATCCGATTTTTACAAAAAATTATATTAAAGTTTGCAAAATTCACTTCCAAAATGACACCATCATAACAAATAGAGGCTGAACAACCTGCTGGAGCTCCACGTGAGTGAATATTCAGAAAAATGGTCAAAAGAGTGAAAATACTCTTGTACAGCACGCAAAGTGCTTTACTGAAAGTCTCTGAGGACGTTCGCTGTGACATTGAAAATGGATTGGTAACTTTCCAGGTACTCTTTGAATTCTAATCCGCATTCAGTAGTGTGAGCTATGAGAAACTATTGTTGAGGATGAGAGGAATCGACTTCTCAAATGAAACTTCAGTCTGGTTCCATTTGTACTCTGGTGGTATACAATAATCTGTAGCCAACAATTTGATGGAGTTACAGCTAATTTTGGACCTACTTCGACGGGCATCCCTAAAGGATCAAATCCGGGTCCAATAATTCCTTTCGTATTCATCAATCCTACCTTGCACGTATGGAGCCATTGTAAGGGTATTTTATTTGCTGATGACTCTCAAATATATGTCCAAGGTAGACGAAAACGAATTACCTTCATTTGTCGAGAAACTAGATGAAGATTCAGCTAAAACTGTGCGTGCAATAAACGAATGATAATAAGTTACTTTTGATCATTCCCAAGACGGTAGCGATGGTATCTCTTTCTGCGCAGTAAGTATCACATACACCTTGATCTTCATAACTACCGCCCGTCCTTGTTGATGGTCAAGTTATTCCACTCAAGAATCGATTCAAAACTTGGGAGTGATTTTTGCGAAAGATCTCTAGGGAAATGCCCACGTAGCCGAAATCTCTTCTAGAGCAAATGAAGTTTCTCATGAATTGCGATACTAGAGACACTTTCTTTTATTTCCACCGAAGTGAAGAAGTCTGTGCGCTTATAATGCCTCACTTCGACTTGGATACTTTCTTTTTACGTTGTGGTTTCTAGATCAAGTTTTACCATAAATTCTGTATTGTACGAACGAATGATGATTCAACTCAATAAATAGTATCTATTTTTTCTCATTTCATCAGGCACCTGTTCCACCTCAAAGAAT
Organism: Eretmocerus hayati; assembly: GCA_029851415.1. Classification (NCBI taxonomy): domain Eukaryota; kingdom Metazoa; phylum Arthropoda; class Insecta; order Hymenoptera; family Aphelinidae; genus Eretmocerus; species Eretmocerus hayati. The sequence goes on from CM056744.1 coordinate 110,792,336, forward strand.
ATGGGCCACTACTCGAATATGGGACATGATTCGGATATAAGACATCTTTCATACGTTGTATAGCTACATTTTTAAATCATGAAATTGACTTCGCCAAGTAGTAATTTTGAAGGAAATTTTCTTGGCTTTCAAACCAGATTGGGTCCAAGAATCCAAATTCCTGCGTATGCGCAGAAAACATGATTTCCAAAAGCCTGAAAATTATATCTGTAGAAAATAGCAAAAGTAGGCCTCAGAACGCAAAAAAAGAGTTTGGGACTATTTTTCTCCGAAAGATTTCACACAAAATATTAAATTTTGAAAGTTCTGAAAAATTGGGTTTTCGAAAAATTGAATTTTCTTTGTTTCCACTCATTTGCCCGATAAAACCTCAAAACCAACTTCACGAGACCGGTTTTGATGGCTTTCTTCATCAAGACCTTTCGAATGCCGCAAACCACATCTCTGCTACTTTTTTCGGGTTTGAGAAATATGCATTTCATTGATAAAAAAAATCCAAAAGTTTTTGTTGGAGATAATCCAGAGGGATAAAATAATCCACGTCGGAAACATCTAAAAATTTTTTGGGGTCCCATAGGTGGTCAAAAGTTCATATTTTGTACCATAGAATCGAACAAAAAAGATAAGAAAAAAGTCTGAGACATGACCCTTTTTCGTAGGCCTGTTTCACCCAAAACTACTCATATATATCGTTTATCTACACCCTAGTGACTTCCTTGAAAATTTAGTTTGATAAGAATTGAGTCATTTATGTCTAGTTTATGAAAATACATTAAAATTGTATGATGGTGATGTTTGGATCTATTGCCATATGGTCCCGGTGACGACGGCAAAATAAACCTATTAATCAATCAATCAATCAATCAATCAACCAATTAATCAATCTCTCTCTCCTTCTCCTCCCCTTCCACCGCTTCGTGCTGAAGTCTCAGGGCTGTAGCGCTATTGCCTCCTCTAATATTTATAATATGGAAGAGCGCACCTATTAAACGCGACTCATTCAATACTTATTGGTGATCCCTCGAGTTGGTGAGTAATCAGCGCAACTTTGCGCCAAAATTTCAATAATCATCATGCAGGGCGCTCATCGCCGGTGCCTCTATTTTTTCCTGAGTTGTGGATTGTCAATCACATATCTTCCTTTACCAGTGGGCAGATATTCATCCTATTGAAGGTGGAAACTAAAATTTCGAGCAATGCTCACTACTCAAATCAGCGCTGAACTGTTGGAGACGTTTTATTTCTGGGGCAGTATCTTGATGCTGAAATTTGTTGTCTTGATACCGCTTACTGTCATGCAGCGATTCCGAAATTTGGTAAGTTCGACCAATTTTTGATTTATATTTGTGAAAACCAAATGTTTGATTCGTCTCTGAATCGTGATATCACGAGCCTGCATCCTATAATAGACCAAAATTCTATTGATATTCAAAGTATGTATGCATGTGTATTTATGAGTTTTTGAGATTCGGAGTGGCCTAATAGTGTATCCACTTTTGGAAACTAGATTTTTCTGCAATTGTTTAGTTAGAGATAGAGCACATTCTATCAAAAAAATTTCCAGCATCTCTATCGCGTTATCTACACTATACTTACTGTGGTATAACAGATCATGTAGTGCCTCATTAAAACAGTGGTATTTTCAATATGCTTTGTCGCTCGGGAATTTTGGAAAAAGAATCTTGAAGCTCACAAAAAAAATTTGTCGATTTATGTGTTCCAAAGATTTTTTACGTGCTCCTCGAGTGTCCGTAATCAACGTTGAAAATCTAAAAAAGTTCTTCTTCAATCCATCACCTAGATGTTCGACGGAAGTGGTCCGATCACAAAAATTCTGATAGGATGTTGTAGATCCTTTGAAAAATCTACAAGTTTGGTCATCAGTAGAATTTTCTCGAGAGAACCCTCTTATTGGAGCGACAAGCTCCGAGAGAAAACGTTGTATTGCATAGGCTGCTAATGGAGATACCGAGGAGTGCAACTATTTCATTTCCTCTTGCTCTATTCTAGTGCGAATATTCATCGAAAGAATATCACGCCACGTGATTTCGATGTAAATAGATCCCATTTCTCAGAATATGCGATCAGATTCCGTTTCGGATTGCAGATAACAACGGTTTCTCAAGTTTTATCGTAAAAATAAATCAATCTTGTGTTTTGTCCCTATAGATCAAATATGGGACGAAATCCGATATCACTTCCTGCAAGATGAGATCATTTTATGTCGAAACCATGTGGAAGGGTATTTGGAAGTGACGTGACATCCATGTTAAATTCTGGGGGCATGCAATAGTTCCCGATTCGCCGCAGATGGCGCTGTCTAGTAACAAGCCCTTGTTAAACTCGGGTCGTGCGGCCACCATGTTTGACCTTGATGTCACATCCCAATAGTTTCGATGAATTCTCGCACTGGAATAGGACTAATGGAAATGAGACAGTTGCACTCCTCTGTATTTCCTTGAAGAGCTTATGGCAATACAAGGTTTTTTTCTCGGAGCTCGTGACTCCGACGGAAAGGGTAACACGAAAATTTCTCGAAGCTCAAATTTGTAGATTTTTGAACAGCATACAACATCCCATTAGAATTTTTTTATGATCGGACCATTTCCGTCAATGTTGTAGGTGATTGATTTTAGAAGATTCATTTTAGATTCCCAACGTTGATCACAGCCGCTGGAGAAGCACGTAAAAAATTTTCGAACACATAAATCGAAAGATCTTCAAGATTCTCTTTCCAAAATTTTCCGTACGACAAAGTATATTGGATATATCACTGTTTCAGTGAGGCACTACATGATTCATTATATACGGTATATGCATTTTTATTGTGGTGCGAACATGGGTGGGAGAAAGACTGCATATCTGATTATCTGGATGATCAGCGAAAAATATGAATTCGCATATCTGAACCGTAGGACACACACTTCGTAAAAGTTATGATTTTGACACAAGGGGTATGTGTGGCCCCACATCGGAAATTCGTTCTTGTTTGAAGCAGAGTCGAGCTAATGACCTCAATCTTCAATGGCTGTCTTCATTGGCATAAATTCCATGTACTCTGACACTTTTTGTCATCCCCGATCATTAATTTTGGATGTGATCTTGGAAAATAACGAATTTTTGGAATAAATGCCGTCTTCCCCAAGAATGCCTGCCAAATCGACAGTTCTACGAATTTTTGGAAAAATCTTGCACCATTCTACTCGTCGATAACAATGCTAATGAGGAAAACTAAAATGAGTGATGAGCAGTGACAAAACCATATTTATTTCTCGAATGGAAATTCTTACATTAGCTGTTAGAGGGCAATGGGTGTTCCATGCAGTACTGGTCAGTACTAAAGATTTTTATAGTGAAAATATTCATTCGGATGAGCTAGAAGACATTAATCTGGTCTCCGTACAGTAAAATATCTGAATATAATACCCGAAGAAACTATTTTAATCGACAACCACAAAAAAATCACAACTCGTACGATGGTTAGTACACACGGAGTACCACGGATCCCAGAATGTTTGAGGAGTAACTTTGATCGTTCCTCGTGGCACATGAGAGGTTTCCGCCAAAGCTGGCGCATCATTCTGAAAACACAGCAGTACATTATAATAATTAAGGAGCCAGGCAAAATTTGTCCGTCCACATACTGCGTATCGGATCGCCTATGCGGAAGGGGTGAAGTGTGATGGGTGGGTGGATGGGTCATGGTGGGGTCGTGGGTGGGTGGGTTGGTGGGTGAGTGGGGGTCAGTGGTCAGGTGGGTGGGTTGGTGGATGGATGGAGTGGAAATCACTAAAGTTCAAGTGATACGTTTCACTGAATTCCAGTGGAAATTTCACTAAAAGTTCAGTGAAAATTTCACTGAAAAATCAGTGAAAATTTCACTAAAAATCAGTGGAAATTTCACTAAAAATTTAGTGAAAATTTCACAAAAATTCACTAAAATTTCGGTGAAAATTTCACTGAAAAATCAGTGAAGATTCCACTAAAAAAATCAGTGAAAATTTCACTAGAATTTCAGTGAAAATTTCACTAAAAATCAGTGAAAATTTCACTAAAAATTCAGTGAAAATTTCACTAGAAAAATCAGTGAAAATTTCACTGAAATTTCAGTGAAAATTTTACTACAAAAGCAGTGGAAATTCCACTAAAGATTCGGTGAAAATTTCACTAAAATTTCAGTGGAAATCGCCGGAGTTTCAGTGAAACTTTCATTGAAATTCCAGTGAAAATCGCAAAAGTTTCAGTGAAACTTTCACTGGAATTTCTGTGAACATTCCTAGAGTTTCAGTGGAAATCACTCAAGTTTTCACTGTCTATTAGATTCTAATGGTTGTCTGTTTGAGTAGAATTACATTTTTGGATATAAATAACCATTCTGAAATTAGTGTATTGATTGAGTCAAACGAGATGGGTAATAAAGGTATAGATATTGTTCATTGCTGGAGAGAGAAATATCCTTAGTGATCATTTTTTCATATCTAGATGGAGATGGTATAGTCCGGTCTGGTTTGGTCCAGATTGGCGTTATTGAGTCAAATTCGGTCTAACCTATTCTCATGCGGTCTATTCCTTTCTGATTAGGTTAGGTTTAGTCTAATTCGGTCGACTTCGGTCTAAGTGAGTCCAGCTCGGTCTAGCTCGGTCTGGTTCGGGGTAATTAGGTCTCGTTCGGTCTAGTTCTGTTAAATTAGGTCTAGTTCGAACTATGGAAGTATATTTGATCGGTCTTTGCGAGTTAAAGTCAGCTGGTACTGCTGAAATTTTTGGCATCAATCGAGAATGGATTTTTTGCCACTCTCGATCAATTTCAGAAATACCATCTGACTTTAACTCGCAAAGACCGATCATATATACTTCCATAATTTGAAATTCCCGCGAGTGATAAATACGATATCCGATCATATCGATAGAATGTCATAATTAATTACTAGCAGAATTGCTCCGCTCGCTGACGCTCGCTGCGCCTAAGAGTCTTTGGAGGGAGTTTGAATAGTCGAATCGTATTATTTTTCAAAACAAATATTTGATTTTGAATAAAATAAGAATTTCGTTCAAATGGCAACCATAATTAGTTACAGATGCACGCTGTAACTATTTTCGTACATGAAGTTCAATTTTCGTAAATTCTACGAAGCTTCAGTCTCACTTTTCAAGGATTGATAGAGCTGCGCGAAAAAATATAAAATGGCTATAGAAAAACTTCTTTTATCATTATTTCATTCGTTACATTACATTCGTATATCCATCTCATACATCACAGCCTAATTCATTTTCATTGCATGTCACATCACATATCTATTTCATATTTCATTCCATTCTGTCCTTTCATATGATCTCATTCCCTTTCCTATATCTCCTGTCTATATCTTCTTCATCTCTTTCTTCACCTCCACCCAATCTCACCTCCATTCAATCTGATCATTTTCCATATCATTTTTCACTTCACCGCCATCTCATCTCCTCCTCTATGTCATTCCCACCACCTCATCACATTCATCATGAATGCTATTAGTCTATAACATCTCATCCCTTTCCCCCTTCTTTACCCATCCCATCTTACCTTCATTAAATCACATCATCTTTCATACCACCCCCCACTTTACCACCATCATATCTCCTTTCCTATATCATTCTCACCAACTCATGACACATTCATCATTCATCATACATCCGCCAATGATCGCCTACTTGGAGGCGAATTCTTGTACGCAGGTAAGCCGCCTTCGGGTGCAGAGGTTGTGTCCGAATTCAAATCCAAGGAGGAGGGTGAGGCAATCATTCAATCCATAACATTCCAATCATGCATCCATCTCAAACATCACAAACTATTTCATCTTCATTGCATGTTGCATCTCATTTCTATTTCATACCATTCTCTCCTTTCATATCATTTAATTTCCTTCCCTACTTCTTCTTCCTCTCTTTCCCTTCTCTTCTTCCATTATCATCATCATCATCATCATCATCATCATACATTCTCTCATCCATCACATTCCATCCACGGACGCAAACAGAGGGACCCAAGCTTCCATCGTTGGAACAATCCATTTTCTGCACTTGCGACATCATAATACCTATGTATGGTGAGCAAGTGTAGAAAATGGTGCGAATTCGACGATGGCTCGAAGCGAAGGTTCAACAGACAGACTTTCGACAGAACTCTTACATCAATTCGAGCCAGACAAAGACAGCGGTACCCACAAAACGCTTGGAAACATGGGAGTAGCCCGTATCCCTGTGTCCGACACCATACGAAAGTAAGGTGAGCGGATGCATCAAAAAGGGATATTGGTGCGAAAACATGATAACACGGCAAGGGTACAACGAACAGACTTTTGACAGCTTTACAAAATTTAACATCTGAAAGGGGTAAAAAATCTAAACAAACAGGTGAAACGAAACAGGTAAAATAGAATAAGTAATATCCAAAGTGATAAAAAGTCTAAAATCAAAATAGGTAAAAATCCATAGAACAGGTAAAGTATAACAGATGGAAAGAAACTGGTAAAATAGACCCTAGATAGAATTGTAAAAAAAATCTAGAGGAAAAGACGCGCAACTTTTTGGTCTTATCAGGTTAGGTTAGTAAAATCTAGGAATATTTATCTCTGGAGACGAATCAAGACAGGTAAAGTTGAGACGGCAGCGCGCAACTTTTGAGTCAGGTCAGGTTAGTAATAAATCTAGGGGTATTTTTCTCTAGAGAAAAGTCAGGTCAGGTTAGGTTAAAACCGATCTAGGGGGGGAAATCTAGTGATTCCGGTCACCAAACAGTCGTCACGCGACTTAATATAATGTAATATATATCTCCGGCAGAAGGCCGAAGACCTGCCAAAAGTAAAAATGGTGAGAAATCAAATAGAAATAGCGGGTTAAAATCACCTTTCTCGCAAGCGCTTAACGAAGATGAACTTTCGTATATAAGGACGTTCTAACCATCGAACATTCGGCCACTCGAGCCGCGTGTCAGTGGTAAACTCTCATTGCTTTTCCACCACTTTGAAAAGCTCGAGCAATGAGAGAAGGTCTAATTCGGTCTATTTCAGTCTAGTATTGTCAAATACGGCGTAGTTCCGTCCAATTCGGTCTACTTTTATCTAGGTCGGTCTTATTTGGTCCTTTACGATCTAGCTCGGTGTAGTTGGGTCTAGATCGGGCCAATTCGATCTACATCGGTTCAGTTCGGTCTAATCAAGTCTAGCTCGGTTTAGTTTGGGGTGATTAGGTCTCGTTCGGCCTACTTCGGTCTAATTCGGTCTAGTTCAGTCTAGTATGGTCTTATACGATCTAGTTCGGTCCAATTAGGTCTAGTACAATCTAGGTCGGTCTAATTCGGTTTGGTTTGGTCCAATCAGGTCTCTAGTTCGGTCTAGTTTGGCCTAATTTGGTCTAGTTTGTAGTTGCTCTTATATGCACTAAGTCCGGAGATCAACGGTCAACTTATGCACACTGCACGAATTGAATTGACATCGCTTTGATTAACCCTTTACATTCACGCCATGTAACGGAAGTTTTTTAGCCTAATCGATTGATCAAAGATATACCAGCTCAGCTAATTGAAAAGAAACTGTGCAATTCCGCAATATTCATTGTTGCTCACTTGAAGTTATATCTCCACCATTAGCCAGTATAATTTGACATAATACCAATTCTGCGAACTATTTTAAAAATTTTTTTAGACACCTTGAATTGATCAGCAATCATTATTTTACAACTATTCTTATTGAACTATAGAAGCATTTCTGGTGCCTATGACTTATCAAGAACATTTACAAGCCGAACGAGCGGTAGCGAGTAAGGCAAAAACGCTAGTCTCAATTAACGAGGGATGGTGCTAAGAATCTCAAATCGCCGACCACAAAAATCACAACTCGTATGACGGTTAGTACACACGGGGTCGAGCACGGGGTACCTTGGACCCCAAAATAATTGCTTAGTAACTTTGACCGCTGCTCGTGACACACTATAAGGCTTTCGAGCCCGTGCACTGTTCTGAGTATACAAAGTAGTACATCCCAATGAACGAGAAATGGTGCCATAAGTACAATTTTCATCTCTCTATGGGTGGAATTTTACATTACAGTAAGCGTGGGGTTTCTAGAGGCCCTTTGTATATGCAATGGCTTAATTAATACGTGCAATTGAGTCATTATTCTGATGCCTATTAGGTTCAGCGTATTAATATACACGGTTCGCTTGAAACGGCTTTAACCCAAAGGTGCTTGCGCATCGTCTTTTGCTCACTCAAACTGCATAGTCAACAGAAGATTTTCTCGTAACAATAAAAGAAAATCGGTGGAGGGCTTTTTGAGAAAAGTGAGACTGACGATTCTCCCATTCAATCCCATGTAATTCTTCCCGTCGAGCCACATCTGAGCTTCTCGAGATCGTAACTCTGAGTCACATACATATTTTCTCAACGTAACTTGGCTCAACTTCAAGAGTATCAGAAGAACTTCAAGATGTTGTAGAGCTGACATATCTCATCAACATCTCATTCCTGGAAAAGGCAACTTCAACAAATCGAAGTTTTTCGAGCATCTAACTCGTGCGTATCTCGATATTTCTCAATGTATCTTGGGAAATTCTGAAGCTCATTCCAAGTACTTTCGAATGAGATGTGGCAAACATGATTCTGACGGAGTAACGCTGCAGAATACAATTTTCATTAGACGTGAATCTCATTTTTCTTCAACCAATTGACGTTGCTCAAGGTCCCTACTCCGGTTCCGCTCCACCCTACTACAGTTGCGTCCAATATCTCAATAGAACACTACGAAATGCAGTGAGACAAGTAAGGAAGTATGGTGAAGCGTTCGAGTTGGAACCTTCAGGAACGTCAATTTCTTGGTAAAAAGAGGTCCATGTCTAATAAAAGTGGGATTCCTCAGCGCTACACTGTCAGAATCAAGTTTGCTGCATTTTATTTGAAAGTACTTGGAATAATCTTTGGAATTCTTCAAGGTACGTTTAGAGATATCGAGATACGTACGAGTTAGACGTTCGAAAAGCTTCGATTTGTTGAAGTTGCCTCTTCCAGAAATGAGATGTTGATGGGATATGTTAGCTCTACATTATCGGAATTCAACTCACTCCAGCTCATCTTGAAGTTCTTCTGATACTCTCGAAGTTCAGCCGAGTTACGTTGAGAAAATACGTAGTGGCTCAGAATTAGCATCACGAGAAGCTCAGATGTGTCTCAACGGGAAGAATTACATGGGATTGAATGGAAGAATCGTCGATCTCACTTTTCTCGAAAAGCCTGCCACCGATTTTTTTCATTCTTACGGGAAAATCTTCCATTCATTATGTAGTTTCAGTGAGCAAAAGGATTTCCGGTGCGCAAGCACCTTTGGGTTAAAGTCTTTTCAAGCCGACCGCGTGTAATTCAACTGTGTATAGACGATGGATTGAATACTTTTGCTGAGAGCTCCGGACGCCCCTATGACCACCGCGTGGAGACGAGAGCTTGCGGTGTTCACGCGACTAGCGCGCGCCTTATACATGAATGTAAACTCCATACACCCGCTCTGGAGGCCCACCTAAGAGTATTGAATGGATCGCAAAAGATTTTAGCCAGGTAGCTGAATCTTGCCGGAACTTTGATTTCTAGAGCATTTTTCTAGGGTTGGTTACAGGCCTAGTATTCTATACATCCGATGGATGCAATAATCGATCAATCAATTAATCAGCCACATATATGGAAGTCAGACAAATTCTCAATTTATACACCATTCAAATAGTAAACGACCATGATTGCATCGGAATCGATCAGATTACTTCTGGATTGAACAAATACTTGATTCAATATTAATCGAATCAATAGGCGTAGATTGAACCTCTCTGAGGAGTCTGAGGTTAATGATGAACTTGACCGAAATTTCGTATTAGAATAGGACTCTGACGAAGGCAGGGAATTTTCTCAGAATTGACTTTATTGCGATCAATCTTGGTACAATAATACAAGATAGCATTTCTATATGCATTACAAGTGTTACATACACGTATAAACTGACTCGACTTTTCTCATACCGTGAAATTCAAGTCCACAAAAACTATGTTATGATGGATTTGGGTAGAATAACATGACGGGCATGACGATTGGCGGTTTCTCCTGAAACCATAAGAATATTACATTAGACTCGTTTCAGCTTGGAAAGACAGAATATTCTTTTTGGAACTCCTGTCACTATGTACATAATTGATGAACCAATTTATAGGATGACTGTGAGATTACCTTGGGATATTCGAAAGCAAGCGAATCCAGATAACGATTGATAATGGATACATATTTGTTCCAGGTATTCGCCAATCATGAAGATGCTACAGCTTGGAGAGGAGCAAGAGTGGCATTCAATAATGAAGACATTGAGCGAGTCCGTCGATGCCACAGGAATGATTTAGAGAACATCCTTTCGTGGTTGTTCATTAACTATGTCTATCTCACTACAGCTCCTTCAATCAAGGTGGCAACATTTTTAATGATATCATATGTCACGTCCCGGATCGGGCATACTTTTTTCTACGCCATCTATCCGCGGCAACCATTTCGAGCCTTTTTTTTCACCATTGGATTTTTTATTACAGTTTTTCAATTAATTTCAATTGTGTTATACTATTAGCGACGAAGATGAATGGAATATGATTATGGTTCAACACGTGAGCCAGAAGAGTGGTTATGTAGGTGAAAGTGGTGTTAATATATTTCTTTATTCATATGAAAGGATCTGCAGAATAGTGTTGGACTATGAAGTTGAGAAATGATTTACGATATTTATTTGCATGTTTGTAATATATTTATATAAAAAATTCTATGGTACTGTGGTGGACTTTGTAAAAATCCTCAGAATATTCTTAATCAAGAATGAAAGAAGCTGGGTGGGTTGTAATCAATTGTAGTCAAGCAAAGATACTTCCAAATAGTCTCTGAAACTCCATAAAAATTTATCTGTACTTTACACAGGTCTCTGTGAGTCGGAAGTAGAGGAACTTCTGGGACTCACACTTCATGACTCAGAATTAGAGGGTGAATTTCACAGAACAAAGGGATAAAACTCACACACATTGGCTTATTCGTATATGAGTGATTCCGCCGAAAGTGTGATTTTTTGGGGCGAAAATCGTCGCAGGGAGTGATTTGGGTCAAAAAATTATTTCAGCCCCAAACGAGTTTTAATGGGTCGTTGCAGTTAGTTTCCACTTGTTTTGGCACAAAAAGGAATTACCTAGAGCTACGTAGTTCAAAATTGAAGCCGGATAAAGATATGTCGAGTTTAAGGGGTCGTGAAGGGAACGGAATTGACATTGCGCCTTAGAAATATTCTCACGGCTCGCCAACTAATCGTAAACTCTTTTCCGCATAGATTTGATCCAATGCAAGTAAATACTTCAAGAAAATGTGTTCCATAAAGCCGTATAGCGCGTTGGGGAGGAGCATAACATGGGGACGGAATCGACCGAAAATTTTGTACGCCATTTGGAAAACACGTTTATGTGGTGCACTCGGCCGCGGATTCAGGTTTTCGGTTTATGTCGCGCAAGAATTAGGTGTATTTGGGTATCTGGAAATCAACCTCATTGGTTAGAAAGGCTCAATAGACGATCGGGGACTTTGCTGACCTAATTAGTGCTGTGCGAGCAGTTTCGGTGCAAACCCGTCTTCAAAATGTCGGATGTCCGTGCGCGAACTAAGCAAGTAATTTTGACTCACAAAGTGGTGTAATATGTTGTTTGAAGTATTACAAATTGAAGTTCATAGCTACACATAGGGGTTTTCGACTTTGAATATGTGTTGCAGTGAATGCAAGAGTCAAAGGTAGGTTTTCTACAGGGGACGGAATTGACATTTTGGCCCTTTATGAGGTACTGCAAATTACACGGAGACGTCAGAATCGACTCAAAAACTATCAACATAGTTGCGCATCAATATAATACACCCCAGAAAACTGTTATAATGCATATTCAAACCCTCAGAAACTTGGGGAAACTTGGAACACAGAAAATCACACTTTCAACGGAATCACTGATATATCATAGTATGAATCACACAGCGGCAACGAATACAGAGACTAAGTAATTCACGTGTAAAATACATCTTCGATCGTAGGAGAGACGAGCACATCACCCCGTTCAGGGTGCGTTTGGGTTGGTTACGTACTGGTCTGATGCCACTATCAAGCAAATTAGTTCTAGAATCCTTGCACTTCCCAACTTAGCTGATGTTGAGAGTTCAAAACTTATACTTCGAGTGTTCAAGGTTACCCCGTCTGTTCAAAGTAAGCCCGGTTGACATTACCAAATATTTATCTCAATTCTCCACGCGAAGTATAGTCGACAGACTATCTTGCACTCGTCTCACTTTTGGAAAATATTCTCCAGAAGATTATCACCAGGGATTGTGAGATCGTTTGGGATGCCATACTGATTGGTTTTTATTCAAAGATTAGTAACATTGAAAATTATTCAGGTAGGAAATCAATTAGTTACAAATACAAGGTGACAATTTAGGAGTTTATCTTGATGAACCTTACATGAATAGGGTTTCTTGGTTTCAAATCCAATCCGAACTCAAAATCCAAGTCTTTCACTGACATCACAGGTTCCAAACGATATTCATTCAAAATCATAGATAGAATAATCTTCATTGTGAGCATCGCGTATTTGTAACCTGAAAGATCGAAATTTTTTTGTGAAATAATCAGTCTTTCATCCATACATCGTAGGAGCTCCGTGAATCACCGAACCCATATCTGCTGAAAATAACTCCGTAGGACCCCATGGGATCCCATGGGACTTCATGGCATCTGGCCCTGGGAAAATTTTTAAACTTGACACTTGCGAAATTTGGCATCCAATACATGCAGCACACCAATTTTGACCATTTCTCTTACATAAATGATTGAATTTGATCGATTATAGTCAAAATTTGTATGCTACACGTCTCCAATGCCAAATTTCGTCAAAAACAAGATTGGAAATTTTCCCAAGGCCAAGTCCCACGAAGTCCCATGGGATCCCATGGGCTCCCATGAAATTATTTTCAGCAGGATCAATGTTATTCAATCAATACAGAGCTTCAATAATGAAATATGTATAGAGCTTTAAATTAGAGCATTGACAATTGTTCATCTTTTAGATCGGGTAGATCGTTGCCTTACGATTTAGCCGGCTGTAGGCATTATTGTGCAAAAATTTGCGAGCTTATTCATTTGAAAGTAATTACCTAAGCATATGCGTGAGCCTGATGAGAAGGGTAAATAGCAGTGCGAATGCCGGAACTCTCCATTTTCTGGCAAGAATCGGTCCGGATCGTACTCATCTGGATTCGGCCAAAATTTCGGATCTCTATGTACTGCGTCGATGAGAATCAGCACTTCCGAACCAGCGGGTAGCACATAATCACCTACCAATACGGAAACGAGCATGCCTTAATTCCATATACTCGAATATTTTGAGTGATGGGCGGATGTTCATTGATGTTCATTTAATGTGCAAAGGCATTGAGATCCTTCTGGTTTACAAGGGAACGATCCTGATTTGGAAACTCTAATCCGAGTCCCGAAAAACTCAGAACATCAATAGGGAACTGACATAATTCCAAGAAATGTTATGTTTTGAGAGCTCGTGGCAAAGCAGACGAAGGAAAAAAAGTTTGAAATTCTTACGACGCCCCTATGGTTTTCAAATCATCATTGAAGTTTTCGCAATTTGAAATGGCGCCATCTAATGTGGCGGCGGCTGCACATGTGCCACTAAATTGGGTGTCTGAAGCTAGCGCAAACATTCTCTCACAAACGCAAACAAGTTATGCCATATTTTATTACTTTTTTATTGCTATTTTACTGCCGCAATCCGAAATTTATTGCTGCAAACCCGCCCGAGCAATTAATGTTTGGGCTAGCTTCAACCTGAAGCTAGCCCAAACATTGCGTAATAATGACCCGATCAAAATTGGGCTTGGCCTATCTTTTATTACTTTTTTTATTGCTCTAAGAATCCGTTTCGAACATCCCTCTAGAGTGAATACCGACCGAGCAATTATTGGGCTAGCTTCAACATCACGATCGGGTTTGGCCTATCTTTTATTGCCTTTATATTGCTCTAAGAATCCGGTTCGATCATTCCTCTACATTGAATTTTCCCTCTTACCTTGAAGAATAAGAGTCGTTCGTTATCGGGGTTTTTCGGGATGCCAAATCGATCGGTCAACACGAACTTTTGATTTGGTCGCATTTTATTCTACGTTCTTTGTACTCTTCTTTAAATTGGTCTGTAAGACCATGAAGATGAAATTATAAGAAAGTTGTGTATTGGTTAATCGATTTAGCGTCTATTATTACACCTAAATTGACTATTTGATCATTCTTTGAGCCCAAGGAGGGGAGTACAAGTCATCTTTGAGCCATGCTTTTTCCGTGAAAAATGGAAAACTCGCAGAAAATTGATCACTGCTTGAAAAACACTCTTCCAGGGATGCTCTGAATCCACTCAAATCATCATCAGACGCCTCAAAATACATGCTCAAAGTTTCAAAAGATCGGTTGAAACATCCGAGAGATTTCGTCTTCCGTAGGAAGCAACATTATGTCAGTTCTTTCATGTTCCTCAATACACTAGCTTTTTTCGCGATCGGGATAACTATCTATCAGAGTGAAGTAGCAACCAATCGATTCATCGCGTCAAGACAAAGGTATGGAAATGGAATTCGTTACGAAATTTGAATTAGAATGTAAGAATATTTCAATTACAATGGAAAAAGACATAATATAATAATATAATGTAATAGTTGATGAACGGTTTTTCTGAGAGCTGTACAATAAGACTATTAGTGTGGTATAAATTTGAGCTTATGATTTGAAAATTCTTCAATATCAAAGATTGAGCTCTCAATCTAGTCCTCCAAATCTCATCATCTGACCAGAGCATACATAATTATTGTGATGAAATGAATCAGATCTTAATCAGACAGTAAATCAATCTAAGTTGAGCGAATAATGTTAATAATTTCAAAAAGATTAGATGTGCTGAACGATGGAATGTTCGAACTGGAGAAATATTCGTCCTATCTTATCAATGATTCATCACTCTGGATTGGAATATTACTTATTGGATATTTGAATTGAAGAATTGAAACTCTCATTTTAATTCAGTATTTCTCTCGAAATTCGATATGTCGCCGTCTTATATTCATACTAAATATTCATTCATAACGAATAAATATTGCGAGATTCAAGAACCAGTTCCATTCATGATTAGAATCTCATTTTTTGTCGAATAGTACTCAGCTCAGGTCATTGAGAAACAATCCGAAATGAATTAATTCTGATAACGAAGAATATCCTCGATTTCAATGTTATTCACATTCGCTTTCACCAGTGGAACAAAGTCAATGGAGCGAAGAACCCCGACATAGAAATCACCACGCAAAGTACCATTTTCCATATATTCATACCGAAGATACAGAGAACGAGGTCCGTGTAGGTCCCAAAAAAAAGATGTCTTTGTTGAACATGTGTAGGATATTGATCACACATTCCCTTTGTATTCGTTATTCTCTGAGGAGTAGAGGGGGGTTGGTTCCAAAAGGCTAGCCAGACTAACGTGCGCGTATTCTCACAGAATTATGAACTTTGGTTGCACTCTTTTGGATTCCCGCTAATTACGGATGGTGTAAAGAGTTCTATACTTATCTATTGGGCATTTCGGAGAGAAATCCAAAGGTGATGCCTCATATTGTCGGAATAGGGCGTATCGTCTCCGCACCCCGCACGATTCATCCATATCTCAGTGAGATGCTCATTGCCCTGCTGGTATTGAATGTAGAGAAATGATCGAAACGGATTCTCAGAGCAATAAAAAAGTAATAAAAGATAGGCCAAGCCCGATTCCGATCGGCTTATTATTACGCAATGTTTGGACTAGCTTCAGGTTGAAGCTAGCTCAAACATTAATTGCTCGGTCGGTATTCACTCTAGGGGGATGATCGAAACGGATTCTTAGAGCAATAAAAAAGCAATAAAAGATAGTCTAAGCCCGATTTCTATCGGATCATTATTACTCAATGTTTTGGCTAGCTTCAGGATGAAGCTAGCGCAAACATAAATTGCTTGGGCGGGTTCGCAGCAATAAATTTCGGATTGCGGCAATAAAATAGCAATAACAAAGTGATAAAATATGGCATAACTTGTTTGTGTTTGTGAGAGAATGTTTGGGGTAGCTTCAGACACCCCACTAAATTCATCAACTGTTGTGATGTCATATTTCATCGGAAATTCCAATCTAAATCACAATCGAGAGTATATTTCACTTAAATGATAGAAGTTGGCGGTGAAGAATCGCAAGTTTACCTCAAAACTACCGTGGAATTTCCACGAATTTCCACGGTGGAAAACACTCTGAAGTCACGTGACTCGTGTGAAGTCGCCGCCATATTGAATGGCGCCAATTCAAAACCTAAAAGCTTCAGACTCAAATTTGAGTCATTTTTACTACAAAAAATTCCGAAATTTTCACATAATGTATCTTTTTCAACATGAACTTCCATGATGTGAACATTTTGGAATAACTTTTATGTTCATGTCAGTTCTCTATTAGCTGTTACTCACTTAATTTTGTTTCTTCCCCTAAACGACGGCCGATTCTCGGTATCGCGGGGAACATGCGGAGAGTTTCTTTGATACATCGCTCGAGATATTCAAGTTCCTTCAGTTTACTCAACTCAAGATGACCACCTGAATCCCCAAATACCTTGACAACTTCATTCCTTGCCAATTCCTGGAATAATGATTTGAGGCTGATTTCCGGTAGAGTAGCTATTGTTTGGAAAATCGTAGAGCTCACGATTTTCATATCCGAATACTCAGTCAAGAATGATTTACCTGAATACTTTCATTTTCTGCGAGTAATAACAGTGTGTAGGCCATCGTGAGAGCTGCAGTTTTGAAGCCCTAGAATTGGAATTTTGAATAGTCTGATTTTCTAAAGGATTACTTCAAGTATCAATGCGTTAGCCTCGATGCGACAAATCGCAGTTGCTCCCTAGTGAGCGGTGGACTTGCACGATTTTATTTTTCAAGGAATAAAAATTTCAAGCATGCAAGGAAAGATACAGTACCCAACAATGAGATCTATTGCAACAGAGAAATTGTTGGGGGATGAACCGTATCGGAACTGGAGGTTTTGAATTTTCAAATTTTCGTAAGAAAAGTGCAAATGATCTTCGAGTTTGAAAAAAAATACACGCATCAGGTAGTCGAATAGATATTACAAAGTAAGTACTAAAGATAATCTACTGCTGCTGGTGAATTCCACGTGATTGCAATGAGTAGTTCATACTTGTATACAACTAGCTATGCAATTGAAACATACCGCAAATATCAAGGACTCAGCCTCTTCATGAACTCCTTGCGAATCAATTGAGCCCTCTCTTTCACCTCGGAGTAGAATATCGATAGGGCACACTGTAAGGTGAATCTTGAATGAATAAATATTAACATTCATGATTATTCTCTCTGACTGTGATGGCTTTTTGGTTTTCTGCCATAAGCGCAAATAAACCGACATATACTTGGGAACAAGGTGAATTGCAACACGTTGTTCCCGAGTGTATATAATCTAATCTCATATGATTTTGCCATACATGAAAGGCGCGAATTTCTCAAGAAAAATAATCGTGATATCCCTACGTGTCTTGATAAAATATTTTTGTATGGTTGAACTGACTTGCAATGTATATTCAATACTATCCATACCACCATTTGTATCGCCAGATGTACTACCTTCACCATTCGCGTAGTTATTGGATGGGGCATATTCATTGTGCTGGAGAAGGGCCCTACGTTTCTCGATGATCTGAAAAATAAGTATCGGTTTCTGGATTATGAGAAACTTGGCTATGACTGACATTCTGATTGATCATGAAATCGAATGTTATAATCTTTATTGATTACATTAGACAACAGAATTTTGGGTCAGAATCAGTGCTTTGACTGGACAATGATTATGTTGTATATTTTTTGACGTAGAAACCGAATCCATAGTCAGATCTGCTCCTACACATGAGGGTTTTTTCAAATTGCAAAAAACTGACTCCAAAAAACGGCAATTTTCTTAGTTAATTGCTTTGATGACTCATCCTTGTATTGGACTAGAGCAGTATTGGAACTATTATTTCCTACATATTTTGACCTGCTAAACACGGTGGCAGTATTTTCAAAGACTGAGGATGCGCTCGAAACGAGTGAGATGCTCATTTCTTGAGCTGCTATCAGCGAAATAGACCAATTTTGCAATCGATCTCAAAATGCTCACAGAGTTGACCGGAAATACTCTTTTTCATCGTCTGTGCGGGAAAGAGCCGTCTTTTTTATTTTCTTTCCCACGCCGACGATGGAAAAATAGTATTCGACACTCGGACGGGGTGGTTTCCGCTTCCGAGCGATGATTTCGACCCTCGCCAAGGCTCGGGCCGGAAAAACATCGCTCGGGCCGCGGAAACCAACATCCCCGCCCTTGTACCGATATCTACTATTTCCACCTTCTGTGCGGGAATAGTAGATTTCGAGTTTATGAGGTTGTAGCTCGCTTCTGAGCGATAGGTTTTCGGCCTGAGCCGCAGGCGAAGGTCGAAATAACCGCTCGGAAACGGGGATCCTCATGAACGAGTTGCGAATGCTATTTTATACAATTTTGTAAGCGCCCAAACATCGGAAAATTGCAAAATTAGTACATTTCGATACAATGGCGAAAAATAAGTTTTACACCCGTGCATCGGATACTATTTTTTGACAAACTATGAGGGAGAGTGGAAAATCAGTCCGCATGTAACTCCGTGCGTAAAACTGTGTGTAAAGTTAACTTTTTATGCATGATACCCGTGCCAAAAGTGATGCGTAAAAGCATTTTCGCACAGTTCCAAATCCCATCCGTGCGAGAATATGACATTACTGCACGATTAAGCGTGCGAGAATAGTACATTTCGATACAAGGGCGTAAAACGTTTTATTCGCGTCCGAGTGATGGCCTCGCCTGCGGCTCGGGCCGGAATCATCACGAGGATGCGAATAATAGGTTTTGCGCCCGTGTATCTAACTATACTTTTCGATAAACTGTGAGTAAAAGTCGACAAATTGTGCGCAAAGTTCACTTTTACGCACAGTGCATCGAAAAGTAACTTTCGCACTATGTTTCTAGGAGAATCAGATCAGTACAATAATGAATTGATCACGATTCTGAAAAGAATTTGAAAACTTGTAAAAATCTATCAGTTAGTCAATTTTTATCGATATATCTTGCAGAATTACCCTTCGCAGCAGCGAATCAACGTAAATAGCGCGATAATGATTCTGTCAAAGATGATCAATTCGTAAATGACATTGCTGCAACAGTTGTGTAAAATTTTTAATTTCATTTTTCAGATGGAAGCCTAATAATTTTTTTAGATACAATTCTGTCATTCAATAGATGATTGACAACTAGATGATCCAAATAGAATGAGCAGGACTCAATTAATTATCATTAGAATTGACCATTGGTGCTAGAGAATATATTCGAGAATCACTCGTAAGATGAACATGTTTTGTTGATATTCTCTATTGATATGTTTCTGTCATCCAACAGATGATAGGCAACTAGATGATCAAATCAGAATGAGCAGGAGCTCAATATTTTTATAAAAATTGACAATTGGTTATGGAGAATGAATCCCACGATCACACGTAAAATAGAACATTTTTTGTTTATATTCTCTAGATGAATTGAATTTAAAAAATTTAAATTGGTTCATAACAATATGAGGAGATTGATTTTTCAACTAGGTCAAAATGATTTCATGCATTTTGTATTGTAGTTGATATTCATAAAAAATGTGCTGTTCATTTAATTTGAGCCAATATACTCACAAAAGTATATTTTATGAGTATTTGTGATTTCAATTCAATAAAATCTACTTATTCAAAAGTTCTATTACTGAGTTTTTTTTAGAACCTGAATTTCATCAAACAGAATTTGAAATTTCTGGAAATTGAGAATTTTTTCAATTTGTGCAGCATCGTAATGTATTGGATCGCAAGTTCGTTTTTTGATACATCTTTCAGGCGTTTTTTTCAGTCGGCCCCTGCCACCCCTGGACCCCGCTCTCCTCCCCCTCCGACGCCACCCCCTTACTCCCTGATTCGCCTTGATGTACCAGATCAATAATGGTTAATATAGTGCGTCTTGTGTACTAGTCGAAATTTTGCAGTCCATTCATAATGATCAGGAACTATTTGTCAATCAATGTGATTAAAATTTCAAAAGATTTATCAACGGAATAGAATCGTCTATGGATTGAATAGAAGACAGAATTTCAAAAAACAATTCTAATGATATTATCAACTAATGCCTTCAAATACCGTGGAGGCACAGTTTTCCGCACGGGTTACATAAGATAGTATAAGCAATACGGGTGGGAAGTTCCCGCATTCGTCGCCGGAACCGTGCGAGAAAGTAACATTCTCGCCCTTTTTCCACATTCTCGCACGGATAGCGAGAACAACATAATGACCGTGCGAGAAAATGGAATCGTGCGAAAATGTTACTTTCTCGCACTCTTCCCGGCCACTCGTGCGGGAATCCTCTTTCCCACCCTGATTGCTTAATGTACTATTCTCGCACAGTGTGTCAAAATAGTACATTTCGATACAA
Source organism: Eretmocerus hayati (assembly GCA_029851415.1). Classification (NCBI taxonomy): domain Eukaryota; kingdom Metazoa; phylum Arthropoda; class Insecta; order Hymenoptera; family Aphelinidae; genus Eretmocerus; species Eretmocerus hayati. Next base: position 110,813,018 of record CM056744.1, read on the forward strand.
GGGTGTAAAAACTTTTTTTCGCGTCCGAGTGTTGGGTTTCCGGCCTGAGCCGTAGGCGAAGGTCGGAATCAACACGAGGATGCGGAAAATAAGTTTTACACCCGTGTATCGAATACTATTTTTTGACGAACTGTGAGAGAAAGTGGGATATCAGTGCGGAAAAGTTACTTTCTCGCACAATGTGTCAAAAAGGATGTTTCCGATCAATTCTGTGAGTACTTCCGGATTTCCTCCAAAATTGATGAAATTTTGCTGTTAGCAACTCGCGGAATGAGCTTGTCATTAGTTTCGCATCTTAGATCTTTGAAGTTACTGCTATCGGGTTCAACAGGTCAAAATACGTAGCAATCGATACTTCCGATATGCTCCTGGCCCATCACAAAAATGCATCACCAATGTCATCGATTTAGAAAATTAGCAAAAAATGCTTTGCCGTCTCTTGAAAAGTCACTTTTATGCAATTGAAAAAAAATCTTGAGGTGTAGGAGCAGATCTGCGGTTTTGGTTTTTCCGCCAGAAAATACATAAGGGAATCATTGTCCGGTCAATGCGCTGTCTCTGATTCAAAACTTAGTTGTCCATTGTTATCATATGACGCATATCCGCACATTCACCACGTATTACTATGGGATCAACACTGATACCTATTAGTCATTTTAGACTCATATATTGAGTGTGCACTGAAATCAATATTCTGATCAAGCTCGCAAATTGCCAGTGGTAGACAATTCGAGTCCTTCGCGTAGAAAGACATACCTCGTTCAAGAAAGCGTTATATTTTTTCATCAGACGGGTTCGTTTCCATCCAATTGGTATAAATTTCACCATCCAATCTCTGATATAAGGTCTGGCAGCCCTGAAATTCACATAACATTTTTTAAAGTCGGAAATAGTATATTACGTACCGAGTTGCGGAAAAGACGCTTTTCCGAACGAGGTGCATACAGTATTTTCTTGCTGGAAACGGAGGAAATTTCGCGAGAACGGCTCGAAAATGGCGTTTTCTCCGTTTCCAGCAAGAATAGTATATTTTCATCGTTTGTGCGGAAAAAAGCCATTTTCGTGCGGATTTTTGATTCTCTTCCCCACGTCGACGATGAAAAAAATTGTATTCGACACTCGGGCGGGGTGGTTTCCGCGCCCGAGCGATGATTCCGACCCTCGCCAAAGGCTCGGGATGGAGAAACATCGCTCGGGCCGCAGAAACCAACATTCCCACCCTCGTATCGAAATGTACCATTTCCGTACTGACAAGGGAAGGCCCAACCTTGCAGAACACGGATCTTAATGAAACTCTAGGAATCATCTTCTTTGGTGCAAAATGAAAGTATTTCCAAGGGTATGATCCCATGGGCCCTCTCTACCCTGAGATCCAGGTATGGAGATTAGTATTGCTAATATAGGCCCATGTGAAAAACCGTATGTATACGGGTAGTTCCGTGGAAACGTCGATATTTGGGGGTCGAAAATGTGCCAGCGTTAAATCTCACTCCCGAAGGTTCTAAGATGTGTTTTTCGACTTCGTAAAACATATAAAGTAACAATTAACTCGAACGGATTCTCCCACTCATCAGTACCATGAGTATAACATGGAGAGACGCGGTAGCGCAGCACGGACCTGACATTTTGACACTAAAATTGATCTCATGACCAAACGGTTTGAGTTACAGCTTTGAGGTTTTGGAAATTTGATTTGGACATCAAATACTTTGGAGAAAACTGACTAAGACCTCTGTAATCTCGCGATTAAGGGTCGCACTAATACCACACGGACCTGACATAAAAATTTAGCAAAACTAAATTTTTTCCGATAAGTACTCCGTAAAGTGTGAAAATCTATTTTTTTTAGGAATTCTGAGGCATACAAAAGTTGCGCCTGACGATTGCTAAGAATAAGTTAGTGGGAAAAAGTCTAGGATGAGGCAAATTTACTTTTATCGAGGAAAACTGAAGGAGTAAAATTTTAGGCAAAACTGTGCCACAAAATGTATGTACTCAGCGAGCACGTGAAAAGTGGTCTTCGGGTCCTTGTAGCAGTGAGATGTGGTGGTCAATACCATTATATTTGATAAGTTTGCCCGCCCGAAACCCGAGCGAGCCTCTTGGTGGTGCTATACACTCACAAAGGTCGAAAAAATGAAAAACCACAGCACACGGACCTGACATTTTGACCCCTTTTTTGATGATAACTTTTTTGGGTAACCCCGGATCAAAAAACTGATGATTGCGCCAGAAAAAGCACAAAAAATACATCGAAAATGACGTTTGGGACTTTTTCCCCAAGCGTTTTAAGGATCCGTACAAGCAAGCACATATTAATTCAAAGTTTCCACGGAACTACCCATATACTCACAATGCTAATCTTCATAGCTGTATCTCAGGGTAGAAAGCTCATGGGATCAAACCTTTGGAAATAACTCTATTTTTCACCAAAACAAGATTATTCCAGAATTTCATCAAGATCCGTGCTCCGCATGGTTGGACCTCTTGTGAGTGCGTTAGCATCGGATACTGAAACGGTCTGCCTGTCGAGCTTAGCGAGACAGATATTTTCTCCAGTACACAATTTGGGCTTGCAATCGAAGTATGGATATACACATTTCATTACGGAAGCCCCATAATTGCGCTTAAACGCGGTATTTTCACGTTAGAGTGATAAAATAGTAGATTTCGCACCGAGTTTATGGGGTTGTAGCTCGATTCTGAGCGATTGGCTATCGGTGCGAGCCACAAGTGAGGGTCGAAATAGTTGCTCGGAAGCGGGGAACCTCAAGAACGAGGTGCAAATACTATTTTATGCAATTTTACGAACACCCTAACATCGGGAAATTGTTTAAAATAATTATCCCCACTGTGTCTCTACAATAATAATGTAATCAATGAATGATGTGAACTTGGAATTTATAGATAAGTCTCAATAATCATTTTCAGAATACATAAATGCAATCTGGAACTTCGTTTTTGTCTTGATTCGCTTTCATACGTAGAATATTAGATTCCTGAAGAAACGATAAATTTACTAGAAAACTCGAATTTTATGGGGCATTGGTGGAAAGTTCATCAAGCTCTGGGAAACGAACCCCAATACTTTTCGGAAATTTTATTCGGATACAACAATCAATGTGGTCTTCGGATCCTTCCGAGGATGCTCGAGTGATTTTTTGAAAATGAAAAAAGATGTTGTACAGTGGCAGAGAATGTCTTCCACTCGGGTTTCCAGGAGTCCTCTGGCTCCGTAATTATCAGAAAGGGAGCTGATTCAGAGCTCACGGTTTTCGAGTTAATTTCATTGATCATTATCAAAGTTAGAGTTTTTCTTAATTCTATGATTAGAAAAACAACGATATATGGGGAATCAAGTCTGAGAAGCCAGAAGAAGTGCGTTTTATTATCTCGGGAAGCTTTTCAAATTCAAGTGATCGGATAACTGAGAAGCAATTTTGGATCAAGTGTCCATGCCAGTATAATCACACAAATTCATGTCTATAATAGGATTGACTATGTTGACACTTGCTCAGCGATACTTTAGTCGAGCACGGTGAGCCGGAAGGGCGAAGAAGGTCAAGTTGCATGAACGTCAGGAATTCCTCTGGAGTATGTTTCGGGATCACCTCGACATCATTTCGCAACAGAAACGAAAATATTTCATCGGGGGTGTTTCGAATGGAGTCAACCTCTCTATTTTTTGCCGCATTCTTCGGAATTATGATTTCGCTCCATAGTTCTGTATCGTGAATCCGGCCTCTGGAAATCAGGAGATTACATGAATTCGACGTGAAAAGGTCTAATTTTTCGATTTACGGAGTCAGAATTAGGCCCAAAAGGTGCCCAGGCCGTTGAAGTCTTAGTAAAGGTGAAGGATTTTGATCTAAATGAATGAATCTCTTGGGAACGACAAAGATTATTTCTGGTCATCACTAGTGCGGACCTTCACGTTTTTTCTTTGGAGAATCAAACGAATGTCTATGTTTTTCGGAGGCCTGAGAGGAACATCCCCTGTGAGCAACTGGCGTACTGATACTAAAATGTCTTTTCCTCGACAAAAGAAAGTTTGTCAATCCCTTCGAGAATTCCAATATCTGTTTGCTAAATTTCCTTGTCTCAATTCCAGCTTATACACAGAACTCCATGATTCCAGCGTCAGTTTCAGCTCGTCAGGGATTATGATTATCGACTGTATCTGGGCGCGAATTTGAATAATAGGAAGCAGTTCATTCTGTATACCCTTAACCAATGACATAGTACGCTTCAACACAGGACTAGTATGATTAACAGATGAATTTCGACCCTCCCTACGATTACCAGAAACGGTATCCATACATTTCGAGTGAATTTTCCTCAAAAATCGAGGTTCTTCACCTTTACCCAGACTTTAACGGCTTGGGCACCTTTGAGCCTAATTCTGACTCCATAATTCAAAAGATTAGACCTTTCCACGTCGAATTTATGTACTCTCCTGGTCTTCAGAGACCGGAGATGAGATACATAACCGTAGAGCGAAATCATAACTTCGAAAAATGCGACAAAAAAGTGGAGAAATCGACTTTATTTGAAAAACCCTCGATGGAATATTTTCGTTTTTGTTGGAAAATGATGTTGAGGTGATCCCGAGACATACCTCAGAGGAATTCCTGACGTTCACGCAACTTGACCTTTTTTGTCCTTCCGGCTCACCGTGCGAGGAACGTATTTTACCCGTTATATATGGTTCCTTACTGTGCTCCGTCTCAACAGTGACAGGTCAGATAAAAGTCAGTAGCACCAGTATGACACATAGAGCTTCCTTGATATCTATAGTTTTCGCTAACAAGCATCATCAGAGTTTTAAAGTCTAGAATAGAAGGACAGAATTCGAGCAGAAAATTCAAGACAAATCCGTAAACATCAGCCAGATCCTCAACCGAGACAACAGTTCACAGTGTGTACCGCCTATGCAATAATCAGGCCTGGCAATAATTTTCTTGAGTAGTTCAAATTACATTTTACATTTGCGCGGGGAGGTGAGTAGAGGTGCGAATTCATTCAAGAGCTGATGGGTAGTCCTCTATCAGAGCAACAATTGCTACAAATTCTTCGGAATGTAGCTTGGATCACTTGGTGACAAATAGTACATTTCGAGATACAAGGGTGGAAAATTCAACTAATGAGAGCTCTATCGCAGGATAATCTTAGAATGGCAAGAATGAATCTATCGGTTTTTCTTGCTAACATTTATTGAGCACTATGAGTGCGACGTTTCGATTGCTTTTTATGCAACCCTTTTCAAGCTAAAATTCAACAGAAAAAATCTCACTCGTTCGTGCCTCTTTGATTGTCTCTCGCCTTTTCCCTCTCTCTCGTCCTCAGTCTCTCTTGAGTGTTATCATAACATCGACAACAGAAGGAAATACCACCTTCCGTCGCCTCAGAGATGATAATTTTAAAAACAGCACACAAAATTCATCTTTTCGTGACTAATGTGTTCCTCTCATTAGTGAATTATCAATCTCCATCAGTTGTTTGGATAGTTATAAATTTTCCTCATCTTTTCAATTACAATGTACCAAATGAAATAGACTGACTCCAAGCTGTGCTTGGATGAATATATTATGACCTTGGGTTTCCAAGAATTTTATTTGAGAAATTTAAGGTGAATGTGAAAGTGATTATGTTAAAATGTAGTGTGTGAAGTATCTATATTTTTATATTTTTTCTGTTGAATTTTAGCTTGAAAAGGGTTGCATAAGAAGCAATCGAAACGTCGCACACATAGTGCTCAATAAATGTTAGTAGGAAAAACCGATAGACTCATTCTTTCCAAACCACAAGGGTGAAAAACTTTTTCGCGTCTGAGTTTTGGGTTTCCGGCTTGAACGTAGGCGAAGGTCGGAATCAACAGGAGGATGCGAAAAATAAGTTTCACACCCGTGTATCGAATACTACTTTATACGTCCATACGTAGAAACAGCGTGTTTCTAGGCGTCCTCGCTACGCGAGGACACCTAGAAACAAGCTGTTTCTGCGTACAGACGTATAAAACTGCATACGCGTCTCGTGTGGAAACATTTTTCCTTCGGAAAAACCAAGCTGGACGGTGCCATCGCCCACGTCCAGCCCGGTTTCCCGAAGGAAAAAATGTTTCCACCACTCGACGCGTAATGTACTATTTTGAGAAACGAGAGAAGGTGGAAAACCAGTGAGAAAAAGTTAGTTTCTCGCACAGTGTGTCAAAAACATAGTTTCTTCGTCACTGAATGAACAATCCAAGTGTATGCTCAGGAAGCTAGACGACGATCATGAGAAAGAGGATCACATCTCACACCTATATTCGAAATTTCTTAGAATGAGTCAGCAGGAACTAACCTACAATGCAACCATTGTTCTTTGAGCAATCAGTTTCACAAATTTCATCAAATTTTGATGTTTGACTCGCTTCGCGTTTTTACAAATTGTTATTCTACGCTATTCAACTGAAATCTATCCAGAGTCTAACGAATTTCAACGTCGGGGCCCTCAGTACACTGTAGAAAATTTCTAGCAAAATTTTCAATAATGTCGTATTCAAGCTACGTTTCCGAGACCTTACTGAAAAATTTTCAAATATTCCTCTTTCAAATTTCAGAAATTATATTGAATATTGAATACGAAGTTATTGAAAATCTCACCACATGAACAAATAAGATTGAATTGAGTTTTCAATAATCTTGTACTGAAATTTCTGTACGGCGTTTTGAATTGTCCTCACTCCAGAGAAACAAAAAAAAATTCATCCTCAAACACCGTGACGATTGAATGTTCCGTAACAAATGGAAAAAGTCGTATCTCAGGTTGCTGAAGAGATATGATGCTCAGTAACAAATTCTGTAATGAAAAATTATTCGGAAATTATGGGGATCGAACCGACGCAGACGCACCTTAGATTACGAGACTGATCGCTTAACCACTACACCAACGCGGAGCACGCTTGAAAGATACTTATAACAGCTCTGAATGTGCGATTTGTGACCATTTCGTTAACATTTTGATTGCCGAGGTCAAATATTCCAGCCGTAATGAATATGCTAGATCTAATATAGTTTTAAATGAATAAGGCTTTCAGAATGAACATTTGCGAGATATTTCCCCATAAATTCATGAAAGCTGAGTTAGACCCAAGTTCGATAATCTATCACGATTTACGTTGCTTGGTGAAACTGCCTTCACAAAATAAATTTACATACAAGATCTGCAGGTTTAGCGAGATCGTATTGTAAAAATAGTTTAATTAAGTCTACCCAACTTGCCCCCATATGTCGATCTTAGGAATGGGCACTCGTAGACCTCCCAATGATTTTCTTTTACATTTTAACAATTCCTTCGTTTCCCAAAAAATTCAAAGTGATTTTTTAATTTTTCGTATTTGTACAGCTCAGAAATTACTGAGGACATCACGTCCAGTAAAACCTATGTCAAGTTCTTTGAGATTTATCTATCTAAACGTACTCCGACGCATTCGATTACTTTTTTTGGAACCTTCAAAATCCGTTTTCCAGAGGTGCAAAATTCGGATCTAGAGCTATTTCATGAGCAAAATTACGGAGGTGCTCTGTGAGACAAGAAGGCCAACATCGGAGTGTACTCAACATGCCCCTATATGGTTATCTTGAGAGGGCTTGAAGTTACGACTTTTTCTTACCAGCCAGGACGTCTTTGTCACGTCGAGATAGGTTGAAAATAGTGGTTTGGACAGGCGAAAAGCTCCAAATGTGGTTGCACGGCGATGAAAACGGATGGAAACGGTTTTATGCTCTTTAGCGTCAGTTTACATAGTTTTCAATGATGGAGGCAAGTTGTATATGTCGTAGGCCGATGGAGATTTTAGGACGATAGCTTTCGGCCGGCCGATGGGATTCGTCGCGAGGCGAGAGGCTATCGGGCTGAATTTTTCAGGCCGATAGGCGCGGAACTGAGAGAACGTCTATCGGCCCGACCCGTCCTCGCCTGATAGCTATCGTCCTAGCCTAATAGAGTTCAATGAGCTGATATTCCCACCCTATTGGGCTGGTGTCTTTCAGGTCGATAACTACACTGTACATGTAAACTTGCATTAGCGCCTCCATACGTGAATTATCATTTCGGAAACACCCAAATGATTTCTAAGTGCAAACCTCATATGTGTAAGGATCAGTTGCTTAAACAACATAATTATTATGGGACCTTGAGTGTTTCGAGTCAGTCCGGATAGGTTTAGAGAATTAAATCATGTGTATTGATGGCTATTTATTGAATCAAATAATTCATAGTCAGATACAATATGTCAATGTAAACAACCCTGTGAACACCATTCGTTCCCGAAACGTATCGCGGAAGGTTCCTCCCGGAAGTAATGCATCCTTCGCCGGGCGTTCCTACGACCCACCAGCGCGACATTGTGTGTCGGTACGAATGTCCGCGAGCGATTACGTATGTACAACATTGTGTACTGGTTCCCGGAACCATGCCGTGGTTCCGCAACGGTTTTGTAATGGTTCTTTGTTGCAACCTAAAACTTGAACATTTTTTTGTCAAATAAATAAAAAAATTGTTATTCTTTGTTCTTTCCCTTGCAGGCTATTCGTTCAACCTCTTTGGCTGGGCTCGATCACAAACACGGTCACCTCGTTAGTAGGAGACAATGAGACTGTCCTTGAATAGCCTGCAAAGGGAAGAAAAAGAATAACAATATTCTTATTCATTTAACAAAAAATTTCCATGTTCTAGGTTGCAATAAAAAACCATTACAAAACCATTGCGGAACCACGGAAAGGTTCCGGGAACCAATACACAACGCTGTGGATGCGTAATCGCTCGCGGACGTTTGTACAAGTTGCTGGGGGGTCATCGTAAATGAGTAGGTACGCGCTGTCGCGTTTTGAGCGCGAAACCGAGCGTGTAGCTCAGCGCGTAATCAGCGCGAACGATGCGACGTCCGCACTTGAACTCAGATGAGTATATTTTGGATGAGCGAAATATTCTTTTTCAGCGTAGAATAGCTTATCCAAGAGGACTTGTGTTACGTCCTTTTTATGTGATATTAGGATTATGTGGTTCGAGCCAAACTTTTATCTAGAGCTCGGGTCCGTGCTAGTGACACATTTCGCGCAATTACACAGGGAATTCTCTTGGGAAATACTTTCCAGATTATGGGCCGAAATAACTACAACTCAATTATAAAATATGCTTCTGAGAAATGGTACGAGAATTATCTTGAAAATAGCCTTAGGACAAACGTTGGAAATTAATAAAAAAAAAATCACTGAGTGGGATATGAAAAACCAGTTATCTGAATTTACCTCAGAAACTGGAAGTAATCAATATATCTACGTGTTAGATGAAAAACACCTCAAAAACAGTTTTAGAGCAAAAAGTGAAAAATAGTCGAAAATTTTCTAAGTGTTGTATGAAAAGAACTTAGAAAAATTTTGGGTCGAGGTCGAAAAATTTCTAAGTGTTGGATGGAAAATACTTAGTACTATTTTTGGTCATAATCGAAACTAATCAATATCTCCACGTTTTGGGTGATAAATACCTCAAAAACGATTCCAGAGCAAAAAGTGAAAAATTGTCGAAAAATTTTTAAGTGTTGTATGAAAAGAACTTAGAAAAATTTTGGGTCGAGGTCGAAAAATTTCTAAGTGTTGGATGGAAAATACTTAGTACTATTTTTGGTCAAAAATCGAAACTAATCAATATCTCCACGTTTTGGGTGATAAACACCTCAAAAACGATTTCAGAACACAAAGTGACGAAATTTTTACAAGTCCTGAAAAATCGGACTCAAAAAATTTTAGAGTTCAAAAGTGACGAAATTTCTACAAGTCCTGAGAAATCAGACGCGAAAAATTTTCCGAGTTCAAAACTGTTAATTTTCCAAAGATCAAGTAACAAACTCAACCAAAGAAAGAAGGGTCAAAAACTCTGAACTATAGAAAACTCAAGAAAATACAAAACTCTTACTTTTATTCGGCAAAATCGGCTTACAAAATCTCAAAGTTCGACAGCTGTCAATCACTCTGATGTGCCGGGTGTTCCGAGAAAAGCGGACCACCTAACTGGCTTCTTGGTACTGGAGCGGCCCTTTTTAAAGGGTGGTGATGCGGCAAAAAACTGCGGTGGCGCTGCTGCTACGTGGGTGGCGGGGATGAAGCTGCTGTTTGTTGGTGTAAAGGGCGTGGCGAGCTTCCTTGCGGGGGTGTTTTGGGTGCGTGCGCCGGTGCTGGTGCTGGGGGGGCCTGATGCCCTGCGTGGGAGGCGAACGAGGGAGAAGAAGAATTGATCAAGGAGAGAGCGCGATGCCCTGGTGAAGGGCCTCTTGGTACCGCCTCGTCGCTGTCCCGTATTACGCACTGCACCCCAAAAATAACAAACCGGCCACGGAAACGGCGGCGAAATACTGCTCCGGTGATGATGCACGTTGATGCCCAAATGTTAGGGCATGCGGCTTATTTGATAATTTTCATCGAAAAGTTGGCCCTCAGAAGTGCAGCACTGCGGAACGAGCACTATTGCAGGAGCAGACCAAAACACGATATGGTTCGTTGACGAGCTGGTGCTGCAGCTATCGTGCTTGATTTCCACTACGATTCGCTTCAAATCGTAGCGTTGTTTGACGCACTAGCCGGTCCAAAATGATGCTGCTTGTGATGCCCGATCGGCATTTATCACAGTTGTTCGTACACAACTGTGTAACGCGGCTAACGTGCTGTTGTTGTTGTTGTTTAATTTTTGCAGCTGTGATGGTGTTGTGCTGATTGTGGGTGTTTTTGCTGTAGCTGCGACTATATTGTGGCTGCGAGTGTTGTGGCTCAACAGCTCAATCGCACGGCAAACACCACGGGAACAAATCAAGTGAAACACAAGCTACAACCACTTAAAAGTACTGCGTAGCCCTGATAAAAACACCCAGGGCAGCACCATACTCTGGAGTCTCTGTTATCGTTTCTTGTACACGCACACACTCTCGGCACAAAAGATAACGTTGTTGTTGCTGCACTTCAATTTCTTTTAACAGCGAGTTGGTGGTGGCGATTGCAGATTTGTTGCTGAAAAGACGCTGCTCTGGTGCTGGGTTGCTATTGTTGCTGCTGTTGTTGCTGGATGCTGAGCTCGGCACAGATCTTTTTCACAACAGCTAATGTTATTTAAATAGAGTGGTGGTCAAAATAGACCCTGAAAAATTGCACAACACGAGGAAACACGGCGTATTGTTGTAGCACTTGTGGAGCAGCGGTGGCAAGTTTTTGCTGCTGCATTACACGAGCTATTACAGCACCACCACCGTTTTGCTTAATACCACCACTTTTCACGGGTCCCCAAAAGTTCGTATAAACAACAAAAATAACAGCAAACATACGGCGTACAACAATACTTCGCGCACAGAACAACGCGCGTGGCAGGGTTTTCGTTCAGCAACGGAGGACTGCTCTACCCTAGCCAGAATAATCGATTGATTCCAATTGTTCTATAATGTAGAAAAAATCTATAGGAACCAATCGGATTTTTCTACAGGAATGAATTGGTTTCAATCGGATTCCAATATGATCTATGGGAATGAATAAAGACGTAGCGAGGTTCTAATCGGATCCAATATACTATTCTTTGCGACAAATATTCTGTCGGATCCAATAGTTACCACTCTTCTTCAGGAATTCCTCGAATCGGATCTTATTGCTAATTTATAATGTGTATAGGATCCTAAAGCTATTCACGCAGCAAAGAATATCTTGACCTTCCCTGTTAAGCAATGAGGTTATACTGCATACGATTTGATCCGAACCCATAGAATATAAATAAACTGTATAGGACTGGATGGAACAGAATGAATGGTCGATGGGAAAAATCCAATTTAAACGAGATAAATCGGACCGAATGGATAATCCGATTAATTGAATAGGATTCAAATTCTGGATTTTGATATGATGTATCCAATTGGATTGAATAGAATTGAATCAACCGGGTAACTTTTAGAGTCACTATGACTACAATTCAAGCTGAGCACAATTCTATTTCTTCTCTATCGTGGAGGATATACAGCAAGAAAATCCAGACTGTATTTGCGTTATCTCAATTATGTGCACTGCGTCGCATTTGACAGAAACGGACATCATCTGATGTAATGAAAAAGGATCTCATTGAGCGTTTCATTGGTATTCAGTCAAGAGTCATTTTATTCAAATTCAGGTACAGTACGAGTTGTTAACATCTATAAAACAAAGGAGAACTTAAATGGTATCTGGACGTAATTACGTTATAACGACATACAAAACAAGATTGCCAATCCAGGAAGGTAATCAATGTAGCTGGTGTAGACTAGCATCAAACTTGCAGCTGCGACGTTTGCATGGTCGAAGTAGATCTCCAAGTGGCTCATGAACTTTCGTCACCACTAGAATCAAGAACGATCAATCCAATCAATGCTTATTAATCAAGATTTGCTCAAACGTGTCATAAGAAGCACATAGCTCTAGACCTGTATCGCGTAGTGAGGCTATTCTCGTGAAAATTCTGCAGTATACAATGTAATGCATAAAGCTGTCTCGTATTTTGGAAATTTATCGATGCATGTAGTAGCTACGAGGGAGCAGTCTGAAATTGATCAAACTACCCACGAGTGACAAAACAAGAGCTGGAAACATTTTTGAGAAATTTTCCGATAATGCGCGATTGCGAAAGTGATTAGTTCTGGCATTTGTTTTCGAATTGACCTTCAATCCAAGACTGGCTCAAAGAGGTGCACCGCGACTGATGAATAAAAAGTACTGTTTTTCGGTATCGTATGAACTCAAACTGTTGGCTCAGAGAAGACGAAAATTGTCATGTATCATCGAACTATCGATCGAATGAGCTACTTTGATGAGGCAAGCTATTGAGAAAGAAATCAAATTCGTTTTACATGCAAGTCGATGCTTACAGCTCAAAGCTCACAGCTTCAACTAGTTCTCTTGGGCCTTTCTCTAAGATATGAGTATTGAATTTTTCTGACTTGGAAGAGTATTTGATTTGGTATTTCAAGCTGCGTAATGTTCTTACTTTTCTCAGCCACGAGTTCAAATCGTCCATGGGGTAGGGAAAAACAGTGAGTTATATTTGTGGGTTGCACAGGCGCACTGTGTGTTGAGTTAAAAAGAAGAAAACTGGTTTCAAGCCAAGATAGCTTCAAACACGATTTTATAACAAACGTTTGCGCTGTTATGACTCGATCGAGACTTAGCGAGTAGTATCTGTGTTGCCTGAGCGTAAATATTCAGTTTTTCGTGGGTAGACGGCTATTAATTGTTTTTGGAAATTGTCAAGGGGTGTAATGATCAAAACTCCGAATTCCCCGGAAATTCTCAGAATTTACTTATTGATGTTTTGTTAAAATCCTAGAAGTCAATAAATACTTCTCACCTGACGACAGGAGAATCACGTGCGTCATGTGAGTCAGAATCATTGATTGATCCGTCAAACTGAGTATCATCGATGAGTTCGGGGTCATCACCACCTGGGCTTGTTTCTTCCTCTTGACCATCCTTGTCTCCGTCTCGAATCAGAGAATTTGTGTTTTCTTCGTCTTCAGTATCTTCGTCACCAGAAATACTGCTATTCTCGTCTTCATTTTCTGGTAAATTTTTTCCCAGGATCATTGTTTTGACTTCTCCTTCTTCTAAGAATAAATCACCTGTCAGCAACTCCCGTTTTGACCTAGTTCCGTCACTGAGGTCCCCTTCTTCCTGAACATCATCATTTTCCAGTTCTTGATTATTTTCATCCTCCGTATCATGTGCTCCCTCAGATGCTATTTTGTTCTCCATCTCTTCATCATCTTCAGAATTGTCTTCATTTTTGTTTCTTTCTCCATCCTCAGATTCCCGTTCTTGCTCAGAATCTTTTCCATTCTTTCTGCTCCTCTTATTACTCTTCGAATTTTTATCTGCTTCGTTATTTTTTCTTCGTTTCTTCGTTAAAGTATCTACAAAAACAGTCACCATATTGTAAATACTTCCGTCATAAGAATGAGGCGAAATTCATAGTCTCTTAGTGAAAATTTGTAGTGTGACAATATGAACCAGGTAACGGTGCTGATAAGAATATCCTCAAAAGATATAATCGATCGAAAAAGAAAATTGAAATTGAAAAATAACATTTTCTGTGGAAAACCCAACTTTTTTTGTCAAAAGTGTATAGAAGCCTACAAAATCTGAAGCACAGAGCTATCGAAATAGTGTGTCTTAAATGATCTGTGCTGACCTTTGACTCCACCATTCGGTTTCTTCAAATCTGCTATGAAAGCGGATAGATAAGATCTGACAGATCGGACGTGCATCATCTTTTCTTCTGTGGATATATTACCAAATTTCTTCAGTTTCAAAAAATGGTCCAAGGAATCTAGAACAGGGGAGAATTGTGGTTTGATCTATGGTGTAATGAAAATAGACTTCAGAGTTCACAAGCGGGTTGATCTATATATAGTTTGACTGTAGCGCCTATAAAAGTGAAATCCCAGATGTTGATTTGTCCAGACCTGAACTGGTGATGAACATAAAAATCAATACTGAGCGAGGAACCCATGATTGGAAAATACTTTAGAAATTTATGACAATAATAATGTTTCTGATTGTTTTGGTACATATTCTAAGCTGACTAACAGCAGGGTCTCCTTGCTTCATCCATCCCGATGAGTTGAGATTATTTAAAGGTGGTGCGCGGTGGCGTAAATGAAATTTGTCTTGCAGAATGTTGGCATTCTTAATCGTTCGATAAAATAGAGCAGACTGAACCAGTTTTCATTTGATATTCAATGGGCGGGGGGGGGGGGTTGAGTTATTCCAAAATCAAAGTGAATTCGAGAACTAGAGATGTGCAAAGATGGAAAAATTGGAGGCCCCTTTTGTTTTGGGAACTATAATGGTCAAACAGTCATCCTCACCAGTAATAGCTTGGATTTTCAAAGGATCTAATGCAGCCCACTTTTTCTTCCCCGTATTTGTCTTCTTTTTTTGTCCAACCCCATCTTCATTCTTATCACTCTCATCTTCCTCCACCGTCGCACCTATATCATCAC
Organism: Eretmocerus hayati; assembly: GCA_029851415.1. Classification (NCBI taxonomy): domain Eukaryota; kingdom Metazoa; phylum Arthropoda; class Insecta; order Hymenoptera; family Aphelinidae; genus Eretmocerus; species Eretmocerus hayati. The sequence continues at coordinate 110,828,058 of CM056744.1, forward strand.
TCTTCTTGCTCCTATTAGAAGGTTTTCCCGTCACTGTAGACTGCTTCAGTACTTCTTCACCAATAAGTTTGAGAGCCATATGACGTACGAATTCTTTCGGGCACACCAGAGAAAAACCATAGTTATACTCTGTCTGTGGCATCCACTGATCCTTGCCGACATGGACCTACAATTTTGATGACTATCGTCAGGGATGCTCGAAACTTTTTCGCGATCTGAGTTTTCTCCTTGATTATGCTCAAGTCAGTATTTTTATAATGAACACAACAAGGCCAGAATATTGGCTGATTTCGGTTGGAGATTTTGATTTCACTATGGTGTTCATATCGATAACGTAAATATGCTCACCATAAGACTTCTCTTATCAAGGTAACCGACAGCCAAAAATGAACCATTGGGATCTGCCGTATTCTTGTGCGCTTGCTTCAAACCACGTACAATATCTGTCAAAAAACAGATTAATCTTAGATGATAGTCTGTGGCAGAGCCAACAAGTTGAAAAGATAGTCGGTGAAACCCACGCTTACTCGATCTACCAAAATTAATATCCTACCGAACTTCAAATATTTCTCAAAAATCTTATCATTAATCCTATCTCGTCAGCCACACACACTCCAGACAGATATAAAAATAGCGATCAGTCTACAACAACATTTTTATATGTAAAATTGAGCTCCTCCTCAATGCATGGCTAATCTCACAACATTTGTGAAAAAAATCTTCAAAAGAAAAAAATCGAAATTTCTGAAAATGTTCACGAGATGACTCGACTGAAAAACAGTTAGGTGTCATCATTCTCTGGAAGAATGGACGTGATTAGAGCTGGAAGAATCCAAGTTTTGATGATGGCTGACACAAAAAAATATATATGATAATATAGTCATGCGGGACGATTTATTTTTCGCAAGACCTTTAAGTTGCTTTTTCAAAGATGTTTGTAGATCAATCACTTTAGGGGTAAAGCTATTTTTGCGCCTACCCGTAATCCATACTTTCCAGAGTAGTTTGAGAAAATGAAAGATTTCCAAAAATTGAAACAATTTGCTGCAACCGTCATACTAATGGGCTCGAGAATAGGTTTCCAAGAATTTTCGTAACAATTACTTGATAAAATATACCTGAATGAAAAAATGTCTTTCGTATTACGCGGATTTATCTATGCAGATCTCGTTTTACGCGGTTGGCTGGTTTGCATCACGACCTCGTATTACGCGAAAGAAGTCTCATAACTTACGCGGATTCTTTCCGTTTAAACGACAAAATTCTCTTTCAGTTTTTGAGGATTTCGTTATACAATCCAGCTGGACTTGAGTAGTTTTCCCGTACATTTCCTCAATTTTAGTGATAGCAGTCTTTACTGACAATTAAGAGAAATAAGTTGGATAATTTTCATCTGCCTGAATACTCCTCGAGCGTACTTCACTGTATTGACGAACACCCAACAGTTCTTTTTATTTACATGGATTTTTCAGTTACTCGCAAAAAATTTCGAGCTATCAAAATCCTTCGTAGTTGAAATTTTTTTGCGAAGTACTTCAAATAGTGGTTGGAAAATTGCAGTCAGCTGGTTGAGTATGTCAGTTGGAAGTTCAGCTAAATGCATCTGTTTGTACAGGCTCTTCACATTTTTACAGAAGTGTCTTAATTTCGAAGTAAAATACCAAAAACTACGAAAATTAATTAGTCGTTTATAAACGAGTCGTTAAACGAGTCCATAATTTGTTTCATTATGTAGAGTCATTCCAAATGACTCGTTAAAACGACTCATTTCGAAAATTCTAGAGTCTGAGTTCTTTAATGGCATTACCTATTTTTCTGAGAAGATTGCAGTGTCAGTGAAAAAAACTTGAATTTCAAAATGTACCGAATGAATCATTTTAACGAGTTGTTTCAACGACTCCACTTTATGAAACGAATATTTGACTTGATGACTCGTTCAACAACTCAAATATACGATTCAATGATTCTCACTCTGCGCATCGCGAGACGGAGAGGTGGTGATGATGAATAAAGGGTTCACCACTTTGCGTATCGTCGATTTGTTTGGAGTTGAGGAACGCAACCCGCAATTTTCCATAGACGCAAGGTCTCATTTTATGCAGTTTTATTTTACACGGTACTTTTCGGAACCTCATCCCCGCATGAAACAAGGGTCTCGTGTAGTTTTGAGAACATGTGACTTTCTCAACAAAATTCAATCAATTGGTGAACAAGACCACTTACCAAACAGCTGCTTATGATTATTAATTACTTCTTTTTGTACGTCGATGGTGGCCCTTGATAGTTCCAACCAAATATCATCTTTGTTTTTTATACTTTTTTCCAGCTCATCTATCTTTTTTGCTTGCTTTGCAATCACCTTTCCTTTCTCCCGCAACTGTGCTCTCAAATCTGACTCTAGATTTTCTGAACCCTTGAAAGAAGCCGAATTATTAATGAATCATAAATAGAATCGAATCATAAAATACATTTTAAAAATCTTCGAATTGAAACACGCTTGCAGTTTTTCGATTATGGTTGTTAAGAATTTTAGTTCAGTTAAGAAATTGAGTTAAGAAATTTTAGTTTAGTTAAGAAATTGAGTTCCAAGAATGTATTGATAATTTCCAGTAAGTCTCACTATTTGTGAGTACTTTGATGACTTTTGATCAATCTAGGCAACTCTTTCAAAATAACAAGAAAGTTAGTGTAGACCTAGCATGAGTCAAGTACTACAAGAGCATAAGTCAGTGAATCGACTGTGGAATAAGAATTAGATTACATGTGCAGAGACCTTCGGACTTCAAGAGGTGTGTTCACTTGATGAAATATTAAAAGAGGTTGAGGATTGGCTGAGATATAGATTTTTGTGACTAACTTTGGGAAATCATTCGGTGTAACTTAGAATTTCAAAAACTTACTGAGTAAGTTCAGTACGTTCTATCATTTGTGAGCCTTTTGATGAATGTTGGTAGATCTAAGCAACTCTAACCAAAATTCCAAATTCTATACTCTGGAAAACTTGCTATAGACCTAATGTGCGTGCTGAGGACTTTCAGAGCATAAGTCAGTGGAAGAACTCTAAAATGATCATCAAATTATACGTAAAGAGACCCTTAGATTTTAGAGGGGAGGGGGGTCCAAGTTCAGATATCAGAGCCAGATGAGAATTCACTGAGATATAGAGTTTTGTAAATGGATATTAAAGTTTCGCATGGAATTTGATAATATAAAACGTATATTGATAGTAAGAGTCGGAAGCAAGTAGTTCACATGGCCTCACCTTCTCAACATTTTCACTCTAAACCACAATCAGTACATCGCCCACACAGCTATATGTTAGAAAAAATCAATGAATTTTCCAACTTACTCTGAACGACTCATCGCGTTCAAACGATGAGTTGATGGGGTTTCCATCCGTGGATGACCTCGAAACTGCATAATTTGGATTCGATGATATCACATTCTTCTTCTTGGTCTGAACTGAAGTCAGTGTTGCTGTAGTTGATTTTATGGGTGTTAATGCATTCTGAATTTCCTTGGTCGGAGTTCGAACCATAGGGGTCGGTGCTGAAGACGACTTGACTGGAGTGGATGTCACGAAGACTTTATTTTTTGACGGTGCAATCACTCTTGGCTTTTCGGTATTTTTCTTCGGGATATTCGGCTTAGCAGGTGCGCTCAAGAGATCGAAAGATCTCTTGTTCGTCCCGACAGAGGCCTGTGTGACCGGAGCAGATGTCGGCAGTGGCGGAGATTTCTTTTTTTTACTTTCGACGATCTCCTTTTTTATTTTTGTAATGTCAATGAGTTGATGATTCTCTTTCAGGATTTCAGTCTTTATAATTTTCGGTTGTTTACCAATCACCTACAAATAGTTTCAGCTTTTGATAGTTATGATGGTATTCTTCTATAGATACAAGCAAATCTACTACAGTGCCCGCTGAAATAAATAGTACACGAATACTTTCACTAAAACAGCGATTACTTCGACGCCCTTAACTCGACGACAATTTTTTGCAGAGCATTTGAAGCATGAGAAAAATCTAACAATTCATGTCCTTTGAAAAATTTTTCAACCCAAATCATAGTTTCAATAGACTTCGAAAAGTGAAAAATTCTTTGTTTGAATGGATCATCGATTATTCATCGAGAAATTGGGATAGCCCAAAAATTGTTAAAGGATCTTATAGCGCTCAAGACCTTGGAGATCGTTTTTATATATTTTGCTCTACCATTTTTTACACCTGGTCGCTGAAAAACATAGAAAAATGCGTTATCCACGACTTTGACGTGAAACTTTCTAAACTCCATTAACTACGAGTATAATGTATTTTATACGGTACTTGAAACGACCTCAGAAAGCTTCAGGAAAAAAATGCGTATGTGTACCACCATACCGCCAGTACCTTTGACCCGCACCAACTTCTCTCGACTCGATCACTCGTATTTCGGGTGTGAAAAGTCGTGAGCAATATTTGAAACAACGATTTTCAAGGTCTTGGAATGAGATACAAAATCCCATGAGATTGTTGCTTTATCGTAATTATCTGATGAACGATCGATGACTGGTGAAGATGAAATTTTTTTTCACTTTTCGAGGCCAATTAAGACCATGAACTTTCGGTTCGTAAAATTTTCATGATAGCTTTTCTCTCATCCTTCAAACGTTTTTTGAAAAATTCCCGTAGACCCAATAAGAACTTCGGGGTAACTGTCGTTTTAGTGAAGTTATGCACGTTTCATTCATTTTGGCGAGGACTGAATATGATCACTTCATCTATCTACATATGTACAAATATGCAAAATAATCAAATCACCTTGTTATTTTCCTTATGACTTTGAGCTAATTTGAGCTCTGTTGCTCGGGAGAGATCCGGTTTTGTTTGGCATCTCGCCAAAGACGGTGTGCCTCGGCTAAGCCTTTTGGTCTGGTTTAGTACCGTTTTCAATTTTTCTTCATCATCTAGATCCAATTATTGATAGTAAAAAGGGGGAAATGTTCAAATTTCGTTTACCATACACTGTAGTACGTTACGTATTACAAGAATTACGAAATGATTTTGTGGGCTCTCGGGGTTAAAGATTGACAGTGGAAATCGGAAGCTTGGATAAAAAACCACGATTTGACAACAATTTCGAGGTTCTGGTAATGAAAGATTTTTAGACTAGACCTACAACAATCCATAATGATTTTTATTAAACTGTCACGGGTCCGACCATGTGACCCCTCAAATTAAAACCATGTCTGTCAGCTGAAATTCGCTTCTCAAGAATTGAATTGTCTCATCGCGTAGGAAACGTTTTGCAGAGTTCAGTTTGTTTTGATTAAATTACACGGGTGTGCTTGCACAACATGACTCCTCGTAGGGTGATACATATTTTGCATCAGTTTTTGAACAAAAGCGAACAAGGACTTGTTGTGCTTTTTTGTTAGAAAACAATGCACAATTAAGGACACGCTCATCCATATAGTATCAAAACACGAGCAAATCTTAGGCTAGTTTGTTCACGACGTGTGTGCAGCAACTGAGGATATTACTGTGGAATCCGCGAGAATGTTCATGGAGACAGCTCTACTCCATAGATATATGAAGCAGCGTTTTCTGGTGATTCGGTAGAAAATTGTCTAAGAACTAAAGAACGAGCGAGTGATACAACTGCAATGTCTGGAAATAATTTTGAACTCAATTCTTACATCATGACATGAGACAACTACAACTGATGAAAAATTGACCTGGGTTTATGATAATGGCTGACAGGTTGGTGGAAGGACGTCAAAAATATTCTAGAAAGGACGGGTTCAACTAGAATCAGTGAAATACGCTAACCTCAATCATTGTTTACTCATGAAAATGATGCAAAGGATAACGCATGTTCCAAATACAAAAAGTCAGCAAGGTATGGCGCTTTTAGGATCAAAAATGAAATATCAAACGAGAAAATTTACCATGTACTTCTTTGACGATGCCAACTCGGCGCTCATCGTTGATTTTCATGGTGTATTTCAGGAATGGTGGGTCCTGCTCGGAAAAATTCTCAACATCTTGCGTTGGTATCACGTACCAATTTCCATACTCCTTGTTTATCACTTCGCGTACTCGCGCGAAAGCCATTGCGTTATTTAATCTGGAAGAAAATGATATCAACGGGAATGAGAATGCGCTAAGTATTTGAAATTCAATCACGGTAAGAGTTTTATATTGCACAAATCAAACTCACCTTTCTCGTTATAAGTGCGGCAACCAAGATTATTTTCGGGCTTACACTAAGCCAGTCAAAATACTCTTGAACCTAACCTAAATTCAAATCCACACAATGTTTTCGACACTTCAAGAGATTGCGTGTTGCACTTGAATTGTTCGCATGTTCAAATGTTTTCATTAGTTCTATTAGTACAGAGGTTACTTCACAGATTACAGATGTATCATGAAGGGGAGTTATTATTTCCAAACACAGCTATTTCGAACTTACTCATTTAATGCGTCGTGGCAGATCTGTAGAATGATCTGATGGATAGTAATAATGAAGAATAACAAATGTTGCCGGAGGCGAGATTTGTGAAAGTTACACAAAAATGAGTAAAAGGAAGAAATATAAATTTAAAGATCCTGGTACATTACATTCGTTCCACGCAACAACTCGCAAGATATTCGAAAAAAAATTGGAAGAAGGTACTGTTCGAATTATTACAAGAAATGTAAGGATTTTGTTCACTGGCTGTCATTTATACCAGGATGTCATGATTTTTAGGTCAAAGGTGTCTCGAAGAATTGAGTTATGATGCGAGCAATGATTTTTCTTCTGATGAATCTGATTCAGATAGCTGTGATGGAAAATTTGATCATCCTTCGGATGCGAACACCAATAAAACATCAGAAAGAACTTGTGACTTCGACGGTGAGTGATAAATCTATCTGGTGTGATCTATCTGAATGCTCTTCGAGAGCCAACAAAATATGTCGCAAAATCAATGTGCCAGTCATTGTTTATATCAAGCGCTATGAAACGAGCAATTGTGGTATAATTGTCACCGTCACAAGCATCAGCTTAATTACAGATTCAAAATTATCTGAGCCTCGTTCACCTGCAGACTGCTATGGAGGCGAGACCGAAGGAAGGCACACGAAAATGTGTGGCAAAAGGAAAAGTGGATTGGAAGATCTTGACAAATTACATTCTATCCATCAAAAAACTCGCAAGATATCCGATGAAAAGTTGTATCAAGGTACTATTTGAGTCATTGCGAAATATTTTAAAATCTTGACTACTGGATACCAGTTGTATGAGGATGTCATGGTTTTCAGGTCAGGAGTGGCTCAAAGAGTTGAGTGGAGGTACGAGCAATAATTTTCCCTCTGTTGGACCCGATGCAGATACCTGTAATCAAGACTTCGACCATCCTTTGGATGCAAACGTCAGTCAGACATCAGAAAAAACTTGTGAGCTTGACAGTGAGTGATTAGAAATCTAACTAATTTGAATGCTTAGCAAGAACCAACAAAATATGCCACGCGATCAATGTGTCAGCCGGTGTTTATATCAATCGCTATCGCTACAAATTGAGCAATTTGGACAAAATTGTTTCCTTCACAAAACTAATTTCAATTTACAGTTTCAAACTCATTTGAGTCTGGTCTACCTGCAAACTACTGTGGAGATGATAAAAATTTACGCACCGCTCGAGATACGTTCCGGGATACCCTGCAGATTCATTCACAAGATAGAAATGCAATCGGTAAGTCTTGTCCATGTTTTTGAATCCTCTATTGATCAATTTGGTCCGGGCGTGAAGCGAAACCATGATGTTTTGTGTCATGTGCAGTCTTTTGCATTGCGATGCGATACTGAGATATTATCAACTCATATAGAACCTAATAGAAGCACAGGTCTCGCGTATTTCATTCAGCCAGAGCTTGGGTCACAAGCTCGTTAGTTTTGTGACCCAAATATCAGATAGCGACCAGTTGGGTTACAATCAGCGGCAAATCGAGCAAGAGTGCGCGAGAGCTTGGAGAATTACAATCACAATAAGCATACGATACTAATGCTCACATTTGTCCGTTGGCAAAAATTATTTCGCGGTATAGTATCTCTACTCCTCAAACTTTTATTGCAATTCGTTGATTCATTATTTTTGTTAATGGACGATAAAGCAAACAGGAGTTGACGGGAAGTCGAGACATGTTGTTCCACATCAAATCCTAAGCCTCTCAAGGGGCCAGCCCTTCTGTGTACGCCCTTTGACCCAATGAAAATATCGCAATGGTCTAAACGCCACGATACCCAACTCATACCTACAAGGTCAAGATAGCACGAAGAAGCCAGCACGAATTCGCCTACCCGAATTTCAAAAGGGACCCACTGCAGTGCCTCATACTCGCAAAGGCAAAAGAAAGGAAAAATCGCAGGGCATTTCTCAAATCTTGACCCCTTTTTTGATGATTAATTTCTAAGATAAGTCGGGCCTAGTTTTGATTAATCCCACTCTTTTTGTTTTTCTCAGAACTTTGGCCTATCTTGACATTTTTCGACGTGTATCCCGAATCACATTTTGAAGCTTGGTCCAAAGCTTGGTCTTGTGTTAGTCTTGGTGTGAGATTCGAAATGTGCTATTTCATGCCAAAGGTGCTAGTTTTCACGATTAAGCCGAAACGTGTTATTTTCCGTGTAAGAGGGCGAAGCGTGTTACTTTTGAAGGGAAACGTGCTACTCTTCGTAGGGGCCGACGATCTAACACCGTGGATATGTAGAGTCAATCTATTAGATTCCAATTGGACCATGAGATTTTTTGAAGATAATCTAGCAGTTATCACGCTCGCGGAGGAAGAGCTAAATTTTATCTTTGGTTCAAGCCGTATTGAATATTACCGTGAATTTCGATGCAAATTCGCAAGAAAAACTAATAAGAGAGGAGCATTTTGTCAAAAGTGAAACCAAAAATCATTTGCTAAGAAATTCTTGAAAAAAAACGCAATGATGGAATTTGAAGCCTGACCTCCTAATAATGAGTCGAGCATCGTATCACTTAGACCATTGCAGCGGTGTCCATGCGGTATCAAGGGATATACATAAAGCGCTGACCCCTAATAGAGGGTCTTGAATTTGTATGTTGAAAACCGTGTCTCGACTCCCCATCAACTCCTCTCCATACTCCTTGATACACAATAACATCATGCGAGACGAAGCAGGATCACAAAGTTGCCATACACCGTTTTTCATGTGACAAATATTGCTATGGCGTGATAACAATGTTTTTAACGGGCGGCATGATGACAGCAAGATTCGCGTCATGCGGTGAGTAAAATTATCATCATGTGTTACAAGATGATTTAATTTGCGAGGGAGGCGCGCTTATGGGCAAGTAACTACTCAATCAGCATGCGATTATCCGAGTGATCCATGCTGGCCGAATTCGAGTTACTTCCACACAGCTTTCAAAGTTCGGTCAACAGTAACGCCCCTGTGTCTCCATTTCGTTAAATACGCCATCTGGCTGAATCTCCTCCATAAGACCCGTTCTTCTGTTCGGTGTATATTCTTTGGTAATGTGCATCACGAGTATCTTGAAGATAACACCTCCATTCTTCTGAATAGAAAAGTATTTGAAGAATATCGAAAAATAACGAGCAAATCTTGTAGATATATACAAAATTTCCTCAATGCATGTAGAGCCAAATTGCAATCTCATAAACGCAAGATTTTTATATGATAAGCCACTTGCATTTCTCGGAATTTTATAGGAGCATAAGGACAAATCTTGCCACCATAGTTCTTAGGTAAAGGTGAGAAATGAAAAAACGTTGTCCGTCCTGATTTCCCTCATTCGGGAGTAATTTTTTGGAAGTTTGCAACTCGAATGGTTGCCAAATACTGACACATGCCTTAAGGCCATACGGTAGCGATGCAAGTTGAATTTTGTTCCAACTTTACTCGAATTTTCCAACTTACCCAACTTTTCGTATTTACCCAACTTCCTTCAATTTTTATTTTACTTTAGTGATGAATAGTTTCAACAGACCAGACAGAATTTGGTTACTCGGAAATTCTAATTCTGCGAATAAAATCGTAATTTCTTCTTGACACAGGTACTCAGAAGAAAATAGAAGAGATTGTCAATCAGCAGCTCCATACGCAAAGGTTCCAGCGCATTGAATACGAAACTTGTCAAGAGAATGAATTTTATGTTGGAGCGATCACGCATTCTATCACTCCATCTGAAGATAGTATCGATGATGAAAGCAAAAGCATTGAGAATCTCAGCAGTCTGATGAAGCCAGAGTGTATTTTAGCGGACCAGGTTGCTGACAAGTCTGCAAGAAAATCACCAGAAGACCAACTAAATGATGTCCGTGCTGATTTAGAAGATTCCAGTGAAATCTTCCAAAAATCAACTAATTGCTCGAAGAAGTTTGAAAACATGCTAAATTTGGTTCTTTTTTCGGAATCAAAAATGACGTTGGAAGATGTGCTCACCATGACTCAGGCTATATATGCAAGATACAAATTTGCAAAGGCTGCAAGATTTGCCATTTTAGAAATGATCAAGGTGCTCGCTGGACCAGAATTCAAAAATCTGAATATAAGTGACCATTACATCTCCTTATACGCCAAACCGGCTGAAGATCAGAGAACATACACTTTCTTCTGTACTCAGTGCTATCGTAACATTTCTGGCCCACTCGTAAAGAAACAAATCAATTCCAATTCTATTGGAATATGCCCTGATTGTTCGAAGGAGCACATCTTATCGACGAAGAATAGTAACTTCTATATAAACATGAATGTAGAACACCAACTACAGTGCATATTGAGAGACCAGTACATTTTTGAAGCAATACTTGCATCTGTTGCGAGAACTAGGGAGAATATGAAATCTCAGTCCAACGACTCTGAGCCAAAAGCTATCTGTGATATCCAGGATGGCAAGATATATAGAGAAAATCCACTTTTCAAAGACGAAAAGGAAAACAAGATTGTTTTAGGAGCAAATATCAACAGCGATGGGGCATCAATGTATGAGACGACGAAATACAGTTTGTGGACTATTCTGATGCTGCTGACAGATTTGCCGCCCAAATTGAGATTTAGATTAGCTATTTTATTTGCTGCTCTCTATACATCAAAAGAACCAAATTTCCACTTAATGAACTCTTTCATGGAATCATTCTTGCAACAAATGCACAAACTCATGCATGAAGGCATGCTTTTCTATCATAAAGCTCGGAGAAAAACGTATAGAATATTCGTCGTCCCCCTGTTTTTTTGCGTCGATACAGTGGCAAGGCCAATTCTCCAAGCTCGAAAACAGTTCAATGCTTTTTATGGCTGTTCTTGGTGCTATAACAAAGGTATAAAAATTGGATGTATGAAATTTCTCAAAAGGCTCAATGCTCATAATCGCAGTCAAGCAGAGTATCTGGAAGATCTGGCGAAATGGGAGAAAGTTCGTCCCAATAAAAAAGGGGAGAAGCTCTACAGAGGATTGAGAGGAAAATCGAAAATTTGCGAGCTTCTACCTTATTTTGACAATGTGTGGGGTTATCCTCCGGATTATATGCACGGAGTTTGTCTCGGTGTTACAAAACAGTTCTGGGAGTACTTAGGCAAATCATCGTGCCCATTCAAGTTATCGCCTCAAAAAAAAGAGGAAATAGATCGTCGCTTGATTTCTATGAAACCAATCAAGTCAATGTACCGTTTACCTTCACAATTGAAGAAAAAGTCCTGCTGGAAAGCGGCAGACTGGTTGTATTGGCTTGTTTTCTATAGCTTACCTTGCTACAGAAGAATTCTGGACGATAAAGTTTACAAGTCATATGCTCTTTATGTAGACAGCATCCGCTCTCTAATGGCACCCAGAATTGATCAAAAAACTCTGAACAGATGTGAGAGAAATCTGAAACAGTTTGTTGAAGACTGCGAAGAGCTTTTTGGCCCAGAGTTCATGACCTTCAACGTGCACTCCCTCTTGCATTTGGTGGACAGTGTCAAGATGAGCGGCCCATTGTGGGCAACATCGACTTTTCCTTTTGAAAGTGGTATTGGTCGCTACAAAGAATTTGTCACTGGGCCAACAAATGTTTTGGAACAAATTACGAGTCATGTCTTGGAACTCAATAAGCTTCAGTGTAAAATCCTGGACGACGAAACAGAAAATGCAAGCATACTTTTCTGTAGAAGACTCATGACAACTAGTAGCATGGTACTCAACTATCACAGGACAAAAGAAAATGCTATCGTACCGTATTGTCAGAAAGATTTGGAGAAAAATGAGTACAACAGATGCATATTCAAGAATATGCCATTATATTCCACCTCGTATACAAGACCCGAAAAGACAGATGATACCTATATCCAGCTTGCAAATGAGGAATTTGCTCAAGTGCTTCATTTTTCTGTAAAAGATGGAGCATGTTATGCTCATGTACGAGAGGTTCGGGTAGGGCCCATAAATGTTGCTAAGGTTCCCATCAACCATATGCTGCTTGTTGTCAACGGCAAATCAACAATCAAGGTCGTACCCATCTCTATGGTTCAAAAGAAAATGGTCCACTTAGAGGTTGAGGACGACGCCGAGTACTTGTGTTATCCATTCGAAGCTTTTGATGTGCAGTAAGGTTCCATCGGACACGAATCTCCCGATTTCTGGTCCAATCTTGTTTTGCTTTTCATAGGCTATTAGAAAGTTTGAGTTTCAGCGCTTCGAAGCACCGGAAAGCGGCAATGCCATGGAAGGTATAGCAATCGAAAATTTTGCCTGCCGGCTTCGGTCTTCTTATGCATTCAGCTCAAAACCCGGTGCTGGGATGTGGCAACAGCATGCGGGTGACTTGTAAGATTTTCAAACAGGAAGAGTTTGAGTGCTTGTGAGCCTGAGACCGAGCGGAATTAAGTATATTGGAGCGAATTGAAATGTTTGCTTCTGCTTTATGGCTTTATGCACGGGAGCCGTCTCTGCCCCTACTACCTTTAATATTTTCCTCAATCCGTGCTCTAACTCGATAATGACCTGATTTACATGCAAGATAGCTCAAAATCTTCGCGATTAGAAATCTAACAGCCCCCTCGCTTACCCTTACGAGGTTTGAGCATAAATTGACTCAAAAATGGATCGGAACCCCTTCCTCGTGCCCTTTCTGTACATACTTGATCTTTATTTTTGCGAAAACCATCTTCCAAACTTTGTGAGAGTGAGTGAGAAAGTTGTGAGATTTTTAACTGCAATAATTTTGAGCTATCTAGCATTTGAACCAGACCATAGATACTGAAAGTTCCCAGAGCCGGAAGCGAGTAAAGTATAGGCGTGAGTTGAGGCAGAAACGGCGCGCGCTGGTACCCGTGCACGTAGCATAGGTATACAGTGGAACTTCGATATAACGAACTCCGATATAACGAAATCCTCGGTATAACGAAGTAGAGCTCCGGTCCCTTGAATTTCCTATCCCCGTCTGTATTCAATTACCTCGTTATTACGAACTTGAACCTCGTTATAACGAAGTTTTGTCCGGAAGATGAAGTAAAATTTCGGAAAAAGATCAAGTGTGAACTGGTCTCTGAGAAAGATTTATGACGGTCAAAGAGTAGAAAATCATATTCAGGGTGTGCTCAGTGACTTATGAGTCAACAAAATCCTCAAAAACTTCGGTGAATCAAAAGCTGGTGAGAGGCTCACTGATGACCGATCGAATTTCGAGATTCCAAACCACCGCTCGAATCTCTTATGAAGATATCAACCCGGGGTTTTTCCCAAGATTGCGAAATCTTCGCTGAGGAGTTGAAGGAAAAATGAACATAAGACAACAAATTTCAAAATTCTAATAAGAATTAAGCTTATACCCACAAATCCGACCCTGTCCCGAGCCAAAATTGGCCCTTTTCAGGGGCCAACAAACTCTTGAACGTCGGAACATATTATTTGACCTACTAATTTGGGAAATTGAAGATTTTTTCAATGGCAAAAGCGTGTTTCTGCTGCATTGGTCTCTATGTAAAACGAATATCCCAAGATAGCTTATTCCTTGCTCAAATTGTGCACAGAAGGGCTTGCACATGAGGTTTTGGTACAAAACTTCGGTATAACGAAACCTCGATATAACGAAGGCGGAGGCCGGTCCCTTCAAGTTCGTTATATCGAAGTTCCACTGTAATACATTTGAACTCGACCCCATTAACTCAATTTTGCTCAAATATAGGCTTACAAACCCTGAATCTCTTTGTTTCCGAAAATCCTACAACGGCCTCTCCTACTGTTGCCACATCCAAGCTACGGGTTTTGTGCTAGAAGCATGAGGAGATCAAAGCCCGCAGTGTTTACGTTCGACTGCTACATACTTCGCCGCTTAGGAAGGCGGGATCTCACACTTCTCACAGCTATCTTATCTATCGATAGGAAATGCAAAATAGTTTCATCTCTCTATAAAACCAATGTGCTTTTTTCGACCTGGAAATGACCTCCCGTAACAATATCATTCTCATTTATTCTCAATTATCATTATTCCGGCTTACAGATTAAATTTTTCAGAAAATCTTGCTTGCGAGCAAACATAAAAGTCAGTGATAAAAAATTAACACCCTCTCTTCTTAGAGAAATTTGAAGTGCGTCAAACCAAAGAATACTGGACTAACGTCGAACAATTACTTGCTTCTTGGACATGACGAAATCACAAATTTGCATTGCAATTATCCCGACATGTACATCTACGGTGCCAATTGAATGTATATAAGACCTTACTGGATGGAGAATATTATTCTTGTGATATATTTTCTGTTTGTGAAGATATCAGGTTGTGATTATGCGGTTTTTATATTGGCAAACAGTTGCATGAGAAATTGCACGAGTGAGTTCGTCTGTAAGGCTGACAGGTCGAATTATACTAATTGAAGAAATATTGTTACATTACTCTAAAGTGCTACATAGTGTCAGGAACCCATATGGGTTTGACAAGATTTTTGAATAATATATGTCTGGTTATAACAAAAAAACTGTTGACCCGAATTGAACTGTCATTTGTTGAGTGGCTGTGACTGAGAGGCTTACAATAAAGGTATTTTGAGGCCCTAATTGCTTTCATTCCGTCTTCATTTCAGTATGATTGCATACTCTTTGAATGTCTCTTACAAACAAGTATAATTGGTTGTGAGCATAACTGCACCCACAGCTAACTGTACATTTACGATTGTGATTCTAAACTTCACTTTGATCACAAAGGCAACTCGGGAAGGACTTACAAGAAACATTAGTCAGGTTTTTTCAAGAGGCTGGAGGATTCCAAATTGACTTCATTCAGTCTCACACACCAATGCAGCATCTTTTGAAAAACATAATTTTCCTGGGTTAGAAGCAGCTCATTCTTGTGCATATCATCAACTTCTTTTGAACTGGAATAAAAGCATCTTGCAGAAATCCAAAAATCAAGTATACTCACATCGAATTCGGAAAAATGTTGTTCCAATGGTGTAATCCATATTATTCGACTCAAAATCAGCGCTGCCTCTGACGCACGTAGGTGGTAAGATTAGATCACAACGCACAGAAAATCACAATCACACCTCACTACTATTCACATAACTTGCTCATCAAAAATTGGCTGGCATATGAGTGCCTTAGGATCATCCTGATGCAGGCGCGGTCCCAAGGGGGGGGCGGTAGGGGCGATCGCCCCCCCCCCCCAAAGCCAAACATTTTGTACAGGAGAGATAGGAAAACGCGCGCGCGTGAGCGCGCGCGACATCGATTTTTGCATTGGCCGCCCCCCCCAAAAGTCAAAATCGCCCCCCCCCCAAAGTTGGTCTCTGGGACCGCCCCTATCCTGATGATCCATAATTCTCGTGCACGAAGCCCACGTGGAGCAATTCTGAAGGAACCTATCACTAGAAGATAAGAGGAGAGTACGCGCCTGTGTATTAGATTATCTTCTAGGGACCCTACTCCCGCCTCCCACGCATCCCAACTTGGATATTTCTGTTACTCCTATCAACTTTTGAGATCTTGAAGATTTATATCAATGGCCGATTAATTCCCATTGCAGCAAGTTCTTATAAGTGCACTCACAATGATCTTTTCGTTCCTATTGATCGTTGATCATTGCGATTAACTCCAATACAGACCGATAGACATTGTGACTATTCAATCCGATTGAAGTTGATTCATCCGATAGGATTTCGTTTTGTTACGATTGAAAATATTCATTCCTATTCAATATGGGTCGGAATTATCATGAAGAAAAATCCGATAGGTTACGATAAATGAAAGTTCTATAGAACAATTCACTCCTATTCAAAACGAATGGGGTTGAATCGGATTCAATTGATTATTCCGGCTAGGGTAAGGGTGTGTCCACAAGTGAAGCGCCCGCGCCGAGCCCGGCGCGTGGCGCCGCTCCCGGCACCGGCGCTGGCGCGCGCTAGAAATTGTTTGTGTAAATTTAAAGACACACACGTTGACTCCTCTTTTCGGAGTTATACTTAGCGATCGAGGTGGCCAAACTTCGGTTCTATACTCCGGATATAGTCGGTAACGTGGGGAATTTTTGAGCCTGCTCAGAGCGCGGTGCCAGCGCGGGTGCCGGGAGTGGCGCCGCGCACCGGGGCTCGGCGCGGGCGCTTCACTTGTGGACACACCCTAATGGCGGAGGCGTCTGTTTCTGGCGCGTCTGTGATACGGGAGGAAGAAGAAGAACACTCTCTCTCTCTCTCATCACCTACGCCACGGTCAGGGACAGTCTCTGTGACGCGCGCGAAATTCGAATTTAGTGCAACTAGTAGTTTGATGGCTGCCGAATTTTTATGCATTTGAATTTGTAAATATGTACATATATATTTTAATCTATGTTTAATTTCAATCAAATTTTATTAGTTTTTATAAAAAGAAAGGAGAGGTAAAAAAAGAAAAAAAATATCAAAAATAATGACGGCCGTCACACTTGCAAGCACACACCAATGCTACGAACGATTACGTTGATTTATCAACGAACTGCAGATGGCGACGAGTTTTATTGGTATGACCAGAATACACGCGAATGCGCGGTGATGATCTTTGTGCAAGTTGATCTTCAAAATGAGTAAATGCGATTGCAGTAACGCTCTATTTTTCCAAAAATTGTCTACGAGATTCACCCACAAGGTCGATTGGATGGTGATAAATCTTTATCAGCCGAATTTCACAGTCCGTGGTATGTTTTGAGGTTAGGCTTCCGCGAAGCAAGTGTTCATATTTCAGGAGTGTCCTCTAATACGGACTCTCGCACTAAATTTATAGGCTTTCTCAAGTTTGTGCTTCATAAGATGATCACTTATTGCCAATGCACTTTGCGAATACACGCCGGCTATAGCAGTCACGGCTGTGCTGCGTATCGGTTGACTCACTATTCTAGTTGCAACACTACATCATCACGATTCTCGTCGATGTATTGATTTGCGTCCGCAAATCGCGAGTCCCTCTCGTGAATCTTATTTTGCATTTGGAACTTGATTTTGAAAGAGATTCTGATATTTCGGTACATACTTTTTCGTACACATTGCAGACGACGTACATTCACGCTGGCTACACGCCGAGCTACACGCTGTCTCCGCGCTCGGTACGCGCTCAGCGTGTAGCGCGAATTTAAGATAACCCCCCTGGTGGGTCGTAGGAACGCCCGGCGAAGGTTGCATTAGCTCCAGGGAAACCTTCTACGGTACGTTTCGGGAACGAACGGTGTTCGGTGGGAAATAGGTGATACTCTGGGTCAGGATTCAGTTAGCTTGTTACAACAAGTAGAACTTTTGTGACACCTCAAATTGCACAGAACTTTTGATTCGAAACAAGCACATCGTTTGGTTGTACACTGATTCGTATTAGCTTGACAGCCACATTTTTTAAAAACCCTATACACCGGTCCACTTCTAGACTGACACAGGCTGATGAGAAAAAAATTCGAATTCCATTGGCCTGGAAGAGCACCAGCCCATAGATGTGTCGTAGGCCGATGGAGATTTTAGGACGATAGCTATCATCCTGGGACGATAGCTATCGGCCGGCCGATGGAATTCGTCGCGTGGCGAGAGGCTATCGGGCTGAATTTTTTAGGCCGATAGGCGCGAGACTGAGAGAACGTCTATCGGCCCGACCCGTCCTCGCCTGATAGCTATCGTCCTAGCCTAATGGAGTCTGATCAACTCCTGCTTGGCCGTGCATCTATGGGCTGGTGCTCTTCCAGGCCAATGGAATTCGCATTTTTTCTCATTACCCTGCGTCAGTGTGGAAATGAACTGGTGTATAGGGTTTTTAAAAAATGTGGCTGTTAAGCTGATGCGAATCGGTGTACAACCAAACGATGTGCTTGTTTCAAATCAAAAGTTCTGTGCAATTTGAGGTGTCACAAAAGTTCTACTTGTTGTAACAAGCTAACTGAATCCTGACCCAGAGTATCACCTATTTCCCACCGAACACATAAATAGCCATCAATATACATGATTTAATTCTCTAAACCTATCCGGACTGACTCGAAACACTCAAGGTCCCATAATAATTATGTTGTTTAAGCAACTGATCCTTACACATATGAGGTTTGCACTTAAAAATCATTTGGGTGTTTCCGAAATGATAATCCACGTATGGAGGCGCTAATGCAAGTTTAGATGTACAGCGTAGTTATCGACCTGAAAGACACCAGCCCAATAGGGTGGGAATATCCACTCATTGAACTCTATTAGGCTAGGACGATAGCTATCAGGCGAGGACGGGTCGGGCCGATAGACGTTCTCTCAGTTTCGCGTCTATCAGCCTGAAAAATTCAGCCCGATAGCTTCTCGCCACGCGACGAATCCCATCGGCCGGCCGATAGCTATCGTCCCAGGATGGTAGCTATCGTCCGAAAATCTCCATCGGCCTACGACAGATGCACGGCCAAGCAGGACTTGATCAGACTCCATTAGGCTAGGACGATAGCTATCAGGCGAGGACGGGTCGGGCCGATAGACGTTCTCTCAGTCTCGCGCCTATCGGCCTGAAAAATTCAGCCCGATAGCCTCTCGCCACGCGACGAATCCCATCGGCCGGCCGTTAGCTATCGTCCCAGGATGATAGCTATCGTCCTCTGTGAAGTCTCAAAAACTGCTTTTTGCGGAAATTGAAACAACTCGTATCCAGCTGGTTAAAGTTAGACGTACCTCAGCTCATTCTGAAGGTCTTAAGACAAGCTTTGGAATGTGTTGAAGTATGTTGAAAAGTATTGGGTTAAGCCAAAGTTATTGAGAGAATGACTTAATGGGACAAGTTGGGTATACTTACCTTTTTTTCTGAGTACAAAATTATTGATTTTCCATATTCTTGTATAGAATTTTCAATCATTTTCATTGATTAAGCTCTCAGGCGCTCATTATCAATCCAATTTCTTTGAAAAATGAGGAATTGTGTTGACTTCAAGCGTCAATACGAATATTTTGAAAAATTATTCAATATTCAGTACGATTTTGATCTCGATACGAATGAAATTCCAATATTTTTTTTATAGCGTATGTCAATACGCGATCTTACGAAAGCTCTCTGCCTTTGGGTGATTATACTTTCATCGATAAATCCAACTGTGATACCTGCGTCGTAAGTACCAAGAGGATTTTGATTGGCTCAGCAAAATTATGGGAAATCCAGAAAGAAAAGAAATGTATGATAAAACCATGCACAGATGCAACTGGGCCAATTCATACCTGTATAAAGGCATTTCAGCGTAAAAATCTGCTCCCTCTCTGAAGTTTGCCTCGCCTTCAATTCCACATTCGTTTATATTGACGCCCATAGTTGTTTCTGTAAAAAAATCAGATTTGAAAGACCTATCACCAACATCTGTTTACCAGGTTATGTTATCCAAGAATTCAATCAAGTGCTCACCGCAGACGATATCGAGATTGAGTTTGGACATCAATGGTATCGCTTCGTGTATACATGTATCTTCATGAGTTTTCAGATATTTTACAAATCCCTCACCATGCTTTTTAATGATTTTTGCATCGGTTTTCAATGCGTTCAGAGAAAAAGCAGGTGTGACAAGTTTTCTTCTGAGACGCCACTTATCGCCTGTTAACGATATCACAATGTTGAGTATAAGGGTCTTCGATCTCAAGGAAAGCATATAATTTGGTTATCCAAGTAAACGTTTCATTCACTTACCGACACTTACGTTGATACCATCATTGTCGTTGACAAACTTGATAAGATCGTAGTGAGAACTCTTATTGATATTTGCTCTGCTTGTCAAAATTGTCTGGGAATGAATAATTGGATGATAAGTGATACTCTCCATAACGGATGTAACAGTCTGGAATATTTTTTCATTTTTAAAAATTTTTTTTGAAATTTTGGTGCTTTTGAGTTCATCAGTTGACGTGACTTTCAATTATCGAACCAATGAGCAATATTTGGAATACCCATTGGAATTTTATCAGAAAATTCAATTTTTCATGCAGACAATCAAGCTGATAGCATATGTAACAAAGGCATCAATTTTCGTGCTCTGGCATCTGAGCTATAGACCTGAGATGAATTCAACAATATCTAGTTATTAAATCATTGCAAATACGTTTGGGACCTTATAACTCGGTCAGTGCGCTTTGAGATAGAATTTCCAATCATTTATGCTCCTTTGCGTCTCCGAATTCACGATGTATTCCGTCAAACTTGGGAAACTGCAATCTTGAGTTATCGACATTGCCCCTTAGGAAACGAATGGCCATGGATATTCACAGTTTTACAAATTTGACAAGTTATATCGTGAGTTTTAAGACGTAGCAAGGTTCACGTGATTAAAAAATCTATTCCGAAGTGCTCTGATTGACAAGGGGGGACCACGGGGTCCGGGTCGCCAATGATCCCCAAAATTTTTTTACAGTTTGCTACCACCTAGAGTATGAAGAATCCAAAGTAACTCTGTCAAATGGGCCTCCGATACAGAGTTACAAGCAAAAAGGGTAACATTGCCAGTATATCTATATTACGGTGACATTTATTTCCCGACCCCCTTGGATCCTTCGCGCACGTGCGGATATTTCAATTTCAAGATAAAACTAGATCGATAAAATTTTTTTCAGATTTTTAGAGGTAGCCTATATGGTGCCCATTTTGACATACATTTTCGATTTTTTTGCAGCTTTGAGACGTTTTTCGACAAAATTCGTCAGTTTTACTTGGCAAGCACTTGCAATACAAGTGGAATGAAGCAAACCGTGCTGAATAACATTGATTGGGATAGTCTTAGAAAACTTTCAACGCACGAAGCGGTTAATTTTAGTTGGATTCAAGGGTCAGAACGGGGCCAGGACGGCAGAAATACAGTCCTAAAATCACTTTTTATCGCAGTTTTCGAGTTCTCCTGCGCATGCGTGATTTTCTACGGTTTTGATAATATTTTCAATCGATAGCCCGTGCGATTTCCTTCAAAATGACCACCGCCAAAAGTCAATTCGATGCAATGGGACCGGAGTAGTGAATCATTTTGGACGAGGTGAAGTCCAAGATGGAAATCCGTGCAAATTGGTCGAGATCGCCTGCGATGCTTTTGATTTTGTCCAGCGTGTTTCTCGGGTTTCCCTGCGTCGAATCGACTTCACCAAGGGGTCATTTCGAAGGAAATTGTCTGAGATATCGAAATTAGTAGATTGCGGCGTGTTAAGAGGGTGGTAAGTAACAACATAATTCTGCACAACAGTTGAAAACACTTTTTTATTTGATTAAAAACTATCAAATGTTCAATGTCCCATAAGTCACCATCATTTCACCACTCCGTGGCCTACTTACTTCAATAGCTCAGATAATTTCCTTTAGAATGACCCCTTGGCGAAGTCGATTCGACGCAGGGACACCAGAAAAACACGCTGGACAAAATCGAAAGCATCGCAGGCGATCTCGACCAATTTTCACAGATTTCCATCTTGGACTTCACCTCATCCAAAATGGTTCACTACTCCGGCCCCTTTGCATCGAATTGACTTTTGGCGGTGGTCATTTTGAAGGAAATCGCACGGGCTATCGATTGAAAATATTATCAAACCCGTAGAAAATCACGCATGCGCAGGAGAACTCGAAAACTGCGATAAAAAGTGATTTTAGGACTGTATTTCTGCCGTCCTGGCCCCGTTCTGACCCTTGAATCCAACTAAAACTAACCGCTTCGTGCGTTGAAAGTTTCCTAAGACTATCCCAATCAATGTTATTCAGCTCGGTTTGCTTCATTCCACTTGTATTGCAAGTGCTTGCCAAGTAAAGCTGACGAATTTTGTCGAAAAACGTCTCAAAACTGCAAAAAAATCGAAAATGCATGTCAAAATGGGCACTATATAGGCTACCTCTAAAAATCTGAAAGAAATTTTATCGATCTAGTTTTATCTTAAAATTGAAATATCCGCACGTGCGCGAAGGATCCAGGGGGTCGGGAAATAAGTGTCACCCTAACCTATATACATCAATTTTTAACATGGGCCTATATGGGCAATGCTAATGTCATAGGCTGTAACTTTGAACAGGAGTCCCATTTGACGGAGTTACTTTGGATTCTTTATATTCTATGTATTCAATTAGGTGTGAGGTTGTACGATCTGCGATGACCGTAGGAATAAGGTTGTTACATCTATATCTATACAGCTTTGGATGTGTTCAAAGATTGAGCTTCAAACGATATCACAAAAAATATTTGCAATGATTCACAAATCAGATAATGTTGAATTCAAGTCAGGTAGATGAAACAGATTAACACGGACTGATCAACTTGATGACGCAGTCATACCTTAATATCCTCCGGATGTCGGACGAAAACTAAAGTTTTGCTAAAAATTTGTAGTTTGAAAATCGGATAGTATTCATCAGCAATACTTCCTAGCTTTCGATGGAGTTTATCTGAAAATTGTTGATGTCAAATGAGTTTGAAATCAATTTCATCGATTCAGATTACAGATAGCAAACAAGATGGCGAGATAACATTTTGACATTGTTATTGACCATTCCTTCAGCTCTGTGGTGGGAATCTTATTGGGTGGGGACTGTAAGGTAAAGCCTTTTTGTCCAGCTTCGGGGTTAATTCTTCACAATCTATTGTTCTAGAACCAGACCGAGGCTTGTTGTGAAATTTACCTATACATTCAGGATGGCCTGATGAGTGTTTGGATTCAGTTTTGTGGAAAAATATTGAGCCATTTTCTCCTACCTAATTTCTTCGGAATCATCTCATCGAATCTTTTACCGTAAATTTGCATGTTCATACAATATACGAGGAAATCCCAGAAATTTTTAACTTTTGGCCCCTGAAAGTGAAAATACTGAAAAACGCTGTGTACATCTCTGAAATTTTTTATACAACTTCTTTGAGAGCTTCAAAAACGAAACCTCTCATGTGGATCATCTGAAAAAATTCGCTAAACGACTTACAAAACAAAGTCTTGTCCCACATTTTGGGAATTTTTTGAAAATTCGGTCCAAAATTTCCATTGATTGGGTGAGCGTCGGGGGTTGGCCGACCGGAGATCTCTCATAGAATACTTGAATGGATGTGAAAGATTCTCAACTTTTAGAGTTCACGATTTGGATCACACAATTGTAATGATGGAGGCTTGTGACCTATCGACAGGTGGCAAAAACACACCAAATATTGAAAAGTCTCGGTGCTACCAGATCCCATCATCCACTGGCATACAAGATGCGAATATTAAATACGATATTAGTCATTCTTATACAAATCTGGAGTGTTTTTTAACTTTTTGAAAGATGTTATGGAACGTTTCATGACGACTTCGTCCATATCAAATGTTCAATTGACCCCATTCAAATAGATGGTACTCTTAAACGTGCTAGAGTCTCAGCGTAGCGAATTGGATATGGTTTTCTGGTACTATTATCTACTATTTCTCGGTATTTAGGAGTTCGTCCGTTGATTACAGCAAGTGTACACCGCCGAGAACGGCGTAAATATACCACGAGTAACACTAATTTCATTCCGGTTGAACGCAGCTCCTTGATTTCCCCGTTGATGTACATGATGTGCAATAGGTCGATTTCTTTATTTTCGCGTGGGTAAGACAATGAGTTCATCGAGGAGTCCCTTTAGAATACGCTAAAAAGTCTGTGAGTTTAAGAACGAGACTGATGATTTCTCATTGAAATGGAGTGACAGACCGTCTAATGCGTGTCACGGCTGAGTACATCGATGTACATCTTTCTGGAAGAAAATAATCATAGCTTTGGATCATAAAAACATGCCTGCAAAGTTACAGAACCTGCTGTGGTACGCTAAAACCACGAAAGCTTAACGAATTTTGAGAGTTGGGCCGAGTGACACGTCTTTTTGTCGATTTTCTGGTATTTTCTCGTACTTGAGCGGCTCTAGTATCTATCCACACCCACCAATCCACTTCAAATTTGGTGTCCACTTTCAGGACATCCAAACAAAAAAGATTTGACTGGTTAGGCCTCATTACACGTCACACAGCCCAAATGATGGTGGAGTGACAGCAAAAGTCAAACGTTTCTGGGATTTCCTCATACATGCGTGTCGTTTCACGGGGATTGGAACCACGTGCAATCAGTTGCCCATGTTCAAAATGACTACTGGTTGAGTTCATTTTCATGCACTCAGACCAAAACCATGACACTTCAAAAAGAGGACAAAGAGTGGAGTAGTTTGCCAGACCCGAATCGGCACTTTTTATGCCAGGCAATCCCGGAACGACGGATCAAATCATTGAGGATATACGATACTCGGATTTGAGTCACTTGATCTGTTTGTTTTTTGCTTCGTGTTTTATCTCAAAACTCTGGTCCTTGATGCACACATTGATAAATACTATCATCAAAGATGAAGGGAAATACTTCCTCGCAGTTTCCGTATGCGCAACACCACATGTCGTTATCTGGTTTTGTTTGAGAGCTAGAGCATTTTTAGTGTGAAAGAGTCAGCATTTTTTTCATGGCAAGAAAATTCAAAAGTTTTTCCGATTTGCTCACGGCCCGTGAGTCACGGGCTATACAAAAAAAATTTCAGGTCCTTATTGACCATTCACTCCTCATATATTTTGAATTATAGAATCTGTGAAAATCATGAGTGAAAGATTTGGAACACCATATTCGACCATTCATTTTACGTGGGACGACTCCAGAAGAGAGAAAAACCATTATCAATCTCTAATCGTAACCATAGATCATGATTTTCCTACGCCGATGATGTCTGAACTCAGCTCTGAATTTCTCAGAGCATGATATGGATAATCTTACTTATTGTATCTTTGTCTAATTCCAGATTAAAAGTACGTCACTTCGAAGGCTCAATCGATTTTGAAGCAAGCCAGATATGAAGGAATTATAGAAAATTTGGTTCACGCAGAAAACAAATCTCAGAAACTTGACAAGTTTCAAATATAGTCGTCTACGGGTCTCTCGGGCCATGAAATGGATGCTTACATTGTACTCTTTGACAAATTTCACGTTGTAAATGTGTCTTGTCAGGAATACCACCAAATTCGAAACGAGCAAAATAAAAAATGAGCCAAAAATCACTTTGCTCGTACTAGGAAATTTTATAGCTTTTTAGAATATTGTCAATTTATGGCTTGAGAACTCTCAGAGTATTGAGATGGTATTCATTACACATTACGCATGAAATTTAAAGTTGAAGATTCATATTCTGGATAACCCCTATTATGAACTCCAAGAAGAGTAAGAGAGTGGGAGAGCGAAGAAAAATCTCACTTCACGAGGTGGAACGTGACAGGAAATGTTTGGTCTTACTCATCTTGAAACGCGTCTGAGAACCAAATAAGTATATATCCCGTGATTGTCGTCAAATTTTACGTGGTGGATGCGTTTGCAGCAAAATCCGAGCTACATTTCTACCTATACCACCTGAACAAAGTTAGGCAGACGATTATCGAAAAAAAGTAGAAAATTGGCTTCAAAACTAGAAATACATGCGCGATGGGGCAGTATTAGAGCTGCCCTAAAAACTCTGAAAGAAATTCCTTTCATTTACTTCTATCGTAAGGTTGAAATCTAGGGGGCGTCCCTACTGATATAGAAAATTCGAGAAATACAGTCCCTACCATAAATAATGGAACACGTAGGGTCTCGCTCAAACAGTGATGCTTCCAATTTGATTGGTCGTACGGAAATTCTGAAAGAAGGGTTTTGAAGAGCACAAAAAAATCTATCAATTCATGGGTTTTGATAATTCTTTACGTGCTTTTTGGGTGCCCGTACAGGTGGTCGAAAATCAGAAAAAATTCTCCCTCAATCAATCACCTACAATTTTGAAGGGAGTGATCCGATCACAAAAATACTCACAAGATCTTGTAGATCATTCAGAAATCTAAAAATTTAATCCTCTGTAAAATTTTCGTACGACCTTTCCCGTCTGATTTACGAGCTCCGAAAGAAAACTTTGTATTGACATAGGGTGCTTATGGAGATACCGAGCCTGGCACCTGTTTAATTTTCTCCCGCTCTATTCCGGGCCAAAATTGGATTGAGAAAATATTATAGCACATGATTTCAACGTGAAATGATCTCATCTTTCAGAATATTTGATCACATTTTGTCTAAGATTTGAGGTAGCAACGATTTCTCGAAATTTGATGTGAAAATTGATAAATTTCGTGTTTTACTCCAATAGATCACATTTTAAACAAAATCTGATCAAATATTCTGAAAGATGAGATCATTTTACGTCGACATCATGTGTCATGATATTTTTTTAATCCGATTTTGCCCCAGAATAGAGCGAGAGAAAATTAAACAGGTGCCAGGCTCGGTATCTCCATAAGCACCCTACGTTGATACAAAGTTTTCTTTCGGAGCTCGTAAGTCAGACGGGAAGGGTCGTACGAAAATTTTACAGAGGACCAAATTTTTAGATTTTTGAACGATCTACAAGATCTCGTGAGTATTTTTGTGATCGGATCACTCCCGTCGAAATTGTAGGTGATTGATTGAAGGAGAATTTTTCTGATTTTCGACCACGTGTACGGGCACTTAAAAATCACGTAAAAAATTATCAAAACCCATGAATTGATAGATTTTTTCATGCTCTTTGAAATCCTTTCCTCAGAATTTCCGTACAACCAATCAAATGGGAAATATCACTGTTTGAGTGAGACCCTACGTGTTCCATTATTTATGGTAGGGACTGTAAGTGCCAGCCTACTGTATACCTAGCTCATATCTGAATTGATGCATGACCGCTATCGGTGATGCCTAATTGATTCATATCCGAGAAAGTCTCAGAATATAATGACACCAATCATCAAAAAGAATCACCAAGAGGTGAGTTAGTTGTTTGATTATAAGTTTTGTGTTGATCATGAAAGGATTCAAGACTTTTGATTTTCTGTCCGAAGATTATCCATTCGGCTGCAACGAGATTGGTCTATTTGGTCTGTACAAAACAGAGAATTACCTCAATCTCACGCAGGAGAGCTTGTTGAATTGGAATGAAGTAAAAATTCTCTTCAGGACTCATTCGAGGATAGCCCTCCAGATCAAACTGCATGGGATAGAGTGGTAGCTTTCATCACCCGCTTAACAGTTTCAAAATGTCATGCTTGGCAAGTTTTCATGGAAGTGTTCACTCATATCAATTATGATGATTATATTGTAAGTTTATAGGCTATTTTTTCCTAGATTTAAGAATGAAAACTAGGAGCAAATAAAAAAAGAACTCTTTTTGATCCATTTAATCAATGTCTGAACCCATAGCTTTGTACAATATCCTTACACAAAGCATTATTATATCATGTACTCGTGTAATCATGTAATCGTTATTGACAGGGCCGTACTCACCAACCGGAACGTTCATCTCCAATATGTTTCCAATCAATGGAATGGGTTTTGGCCCAGGAATGACGTTAATATTTAAGCACTTTACATTTTTCCGCGTACCAAGTACGAGGTAAAGGAATAATCCAAGGACGATGATTATCAGGCTCAACATATCGATTGGGCAAGATTGACATTCACTCTTGAATCAGCTAGCGAAACTGTACGCGATCCGATGAGGACCGCGAAGGATGAGTTATTGATCGCGTGAGTGAAATTTGCTGTTTTCGGTAGCCACGTAATATTGTCCCCTTCCATCATTACCTTGTCGATCATGAACGTCATCAAACGAAAAATGCGAGGAAAGTTAATTAAATAACTCAATTTTTTCCATATTGTCCGAGTAAAATAGAGTAGACGTGAACTAATTTCCATCAAGTATAATTGGTTTCCGATGGCAACAGAGGTCAGTCGATTTGAAGAAATAGTACATTCCTTCTTATCATTTTACTTTTGAAATAATATATCCACGTGATAAAGAAGTGATATATCAAAGAAAATAATACAATATTTCTACACCATTTCTCGTTTCCATTTCTTTCTGATAATCTTACATACATTATTATTGAATACCGATTTTCCACCATTTTGAAATATAACAAATCTATTTTCCAAAAAATCTTTGGTTGGTTGCGAGGGTAGTTGATTGCCTCGTATTTCCATAACACAGAACGGAGCGAGCGTTAGCGAGTGATGATATTGCTAGTGATGGTATAAATTACACCTTAATATTCTTCAACTATTAGATTAATTGATCAATTATGTTACATTTGATACTTTGAAAATAACTCCGAGCGACAAAATCCGTAACCCGGATTGTAAGCGGATTGCCTCCGAATTAAACGCAAGGATCCAGAGAGGATCGTGTACGGATTTTTTTCCGGATCCGATTACGGATTTCATGGATCCGCAGCGATCCATGAAATCCGTAATCGGATCCGTTCCGGACTCCGTACGGATTTAGATTCTTATTACGGTTGTGGTTCTTGACGAAAGAAAAAAATTCATCGTGTCTCGGAAAATGGAAATAACGATGGGGAAAACTGTAAGCCACAAAAATTCCGTGTCTTTTCACTCATCAATACATTTGGTTAAGTTTCCAAATCGTGAATCGAACTATCAGTCATTCTTCTCCTCGGGTTTATCCCAATAATAATTCATGATTATTAATCAAATTTTTATCAAATTCCTTGCCGGCTTTCAAAAGCTCAAATGAACTATTCAACAACGATAATTTCAAGAATATATTCGATATGCGTCTCTCTCATTCCCTTACCTTCAAATAGAGCAAGTAACTAGCCAGTGCATTGAGTTGAATCAAAGTATACAAGAGAAGAGTCAAAAGTGATATACCCACGCTATTTCATCCATCCGCCACACAAAATGAATTGCTCTCATTAGCAGTCGACATTCAAACTATTTCCATAGTACCACCAATACCAATACAACCATAGTATGAATTGGTGTGTATGAAAAGAGGTCGTTATAGTTGTCATTGTGGCCGCTCAGCTGACTGACTTCCCGCGATTTGGATTTACTCAAAAAACAGGATATATCTGTGTAACAAACGCAGTCCTCTTTTTTCTATATGTTACAGTAAATGTCCGAAATCCGTCAATCCTAGGATTCACTAATTGTTCCTGACATTGACTAGAGGGGCCAGTCAATCCTAAGATTTACTAGTAAATCTTAGAAATGACTGAAACAGCCAGTCAATGTTGATTCGTGAAGATGAATTTCGGACATTTACTAGACAATCTTAGGATTGACTGACTGACCACCGTAAATGTCCGAAACATATAATGAGCAGAGAAATGAAAATGTATGATGAGCAAAATTTATTCATGCAAAATGATATTTAGCGTAAATGTATCACAGCTGCACATAGTCTTAGATCTCACGTTCATACTGAACGGAGGTCACATCTTCATCACATCGATAATGTCATTCTAGTCTTACGAATTTTTCACCGACAAATAATATAGCACGTTGTATGATCAAAGTGAAGTTGAATCTTTATAAGAATTTAACAATATGAAAGCTACTTGTTACAACAGCTCTGGCTATTATGGCATCTTGAATTGCACAGTATCTTTTTCATTTAATAAGAAACATCTATTTGAAGAACATTTAGCTTTACAATTGCATTTCGTCATCCCATGGCCACCTGTAATCGAAATTTTTGAAGCTGCTGCTCGTAAGCACACAGTTTGCGTCCGGTCAATTTCGTTGAGATCGAGGAATTTCTCTTTGCAAACTTTAAACTGGCTCCTCGGGAACAGGTTGCTCATTAAACCAGCTTTTGTTTCAATTCTGTAGAAATCCTCATCCTACAATAATAATACCTTCTTGTACCCCAGGAGCTTGTTTTTCGGCGCGAAGTTTTGAAAGAATCGAGTTTACGTGCCAACTATATTTTTCGTGAGCAATCACGTTTCGGACATTCACGAAGGCTTGTTAGTCAATCCTAAGATTGACTAGTGAATGTCCGAATTGCTGCCATTTCAACAACATTGACTAGACTTCCCAGTCAATGCTGGACATTTACTAGTCAATCTTAGGATTGACTGGCCCCACCAGTCAGTCCTAGGATTTACTAGTAAATCTCCGGCATTGACTGATTTCGGACATTTACTGTAACATATACAATCTGTTTCAGAAGGTGTGTACATATTGTAACCGGGGGGTAGCAGAAAAATTGTAAATTTCATTCGTCTATTCAAAATTTTTTGTAAACCCTCGTGGTTTTTGTAACTTTTACTCAAAATTTGGCTTTTCGCTTGTAATGCTAAGCGTGTAATGATTAGCAGTTAATCATTACACAAAAGCATTACATCGAATATTTGTGTTGTCTGCTATTGTTGTTTTGACGCGATGTGCCGTGTTTCCGACTCGTGCGTAGATGCCGAGTAAGATATTTTTTCGCGAGATTTCACGGAGCGTGTGTTGCATCGAATTTAGACTGCAGTGAACGCGAGTGTGATGGAGTCCTGCAGTGCTGGGCAGTGATGGCAGTGTATCGGCAGTGGCGGCGGCGGCTGCACGCACGCACTGCATCATCATAATGGAGTTATTTTTTTCACGCAATGCTTTTTGTTGTGTTGTTTATCGTGCTGTGGGCGAGGCGTGTATCAGTCTGATTGTGATGTGTTATTGGATGTTTGCGGGCGATCGCCTGTAAATCATTGAATCAGACAACTGATGCAGCAGAAGAAATGCCCATAAGCATGTTGTGTCTTCTGCTACAGCTGATCTTGGTGCGTCCGTTAGCAGCCGGCTTTTAATGGAGTTCGTTTTATGTCGCTTACCTCCAACTCCGAGTTTATTGTTGATCCACAGAGTCTACGAGAAACAGCTGTAGTGTAACGGGTGGAGTTATCAGATAAGTATTATTTATGTAACTAAAAGACGATCTTCCCTATTTTGAAAATGATTCTTTGTTCCTTTTCTCACTCTTTCAGTTTCATGTGGCGTGAGTGATTGACTATGACAAATGCTGCGTGGCCTGTCGAATGAGGATTGTCATAACTTCATTGCTTGTGCTGTCAATTGATGCACTTGGTGTCTTGAGTCTCTGTGAGTAAAACCTTAATGAATCTCCTACCTGGCATCCTCTCAGCCTCTATTGTGACTGTATCAATTTTTTTTTTTTTTCGTAGTCTCTTTGTTCAATCGACGAGATGAGTCCAAAGCCTTTGTTTTATGTCATCTGTCTCACAATCTCAAGTGCTGGCCCGAGGAAATTCGTCGCGTGCGCGAGAATTTCCCAACTAAGCGTACGCGAAGTACCCAATATCAGGTAGCTATTGTCGGCCTTTGTTAGTTTCTCGCGTGCGCGATGAATTACCAACTTAGGGTACGCGCCCCAAATGAAGGAGTTTACATCGGCCGTGGAAAATTTTCGCGTGCGCGAGATATTTCCAGTTTGGCTCACCTAACCTCACTTGGCGAGACCTAACATCACTTGGCCGTGTAAGATTCCACGTGCGCGAGGAATTTCCAATTTGGTGTACGCGACGCCCGAGTTTTGGGAGTTCACATGGACGCTGGCGCGAGACTTCATTTAACTTAGCTCACGCGAGGATCACGTTAAGGAGTTTACATCGACCATGGATGATGCTCGCGTGTGTAAAAAATTTCCAACATAGCGTACGCGAGGTCCAAGTGAGCCCGGGGAAATTTATCGCGTGCGCGAGAATCTTTCAACTTAGCATACGGAAAAGACCCAACATCAGAAGCTTATTCCGGCCTCAATACTTCGTTGCGTGCGCGAAAAAATACTAACTCGGCGTACGCGGGACCCAAGTTCACGAGTCCACAACGACCGTGGAAGATTCACGCGTGTGCGTAGAAATTCTAAACTTAGCATACGCGAGACGTAAGGATAGGAGTTTACATCCACTGTGGGGAATTCTCGCATGCGCGGTGATACTCCAACTTAGCGCACGCGAGGCCCATATGCGAGAGTTCACATCGGCCATGGAAGGTCCTCGCGTGCGTGAAAATTCCTCGAGCTTGAGAAAATTTTTCGCGTCCGCGAGAATTTTCCAATTCAGCGTACGCGGAGGACTCAACATCAGAAGCTTTTCTCGGCTCTTGATATGCCCCTGCGTGCGCAAAAAATTCCCAACTTAGCGCACCCAGACCGAAGTTTAGGAGTTTAACTCGGCCGTTGAAAATTCTCGCGTGCGCGAGAGATTCTCATCTCAGCGCACGCGAAGCCCAGGTTTGATACATCGGACATGAAAGATTCTCACGTACGCGATAAGTTTCCAACTTAGCGTACGCGAGGCCCAGCATCGAAATTGGGCAGTTCACCTCAACCATGAGAAATTTTCGCAGGCGCGAGAATTCCCAAGCTCCGAAAATTTGTCGCGTGCGCGAGAATTTACCAACTTAGCGTACGCGAGGCCCAAGTTTTGAAGTTCACATCGGCCATGGAGAATTTTCGCGTGAGCAAAAATACTCAACTTGGCTCACGCGAGACCCAACATCAGTAGCTTCTCTCAGCCGTGGAAAATGCTCGCGTGCGCGAAAAAATTCCAATTTTTCGTACGCGAGGCTCAATTTTTGGGAGTTTACATCGACCATGGATGATGCTCGCGTGTGTAAAAAATTTCCAACATAGCGTACGCGAGGTCCAAGTGAGCCCGGAGGAATTCATCGCGTGCGCGAAAATTTTCAACTCAGTGAAAAAAGTGTTTTGAGTAATTCCACTTGAAGTGTTTTCTGCGAATTTGCGAAAGGGGTGGGCCCAACATATTCTTATTGGAACATTTTTGACAACTTTAGTCTGCCGCAACATTTCCCAATGTACTTGAGCTCATGTTATAGCTTGTTTCAAGACCTCTAGAACAACCTCAAGTACGTCTAATTGAAATGATCCAATGGAGAAGAACGATGTTAAGCGGCGTGAAAGCGCATAAGGAGTATAACCTGCATCGATGCGAGATCAGGCTGTTTTGTAGCACGGGAATCAATTTTTCATCAGGAGATCCGCGGGAACGGTGTGGGAAGTTTCTCAGCCGCCAGACCGAGCTGTGGACGCGGGCACCTCAGCAACAAGGGCTTGTTGCGGAGGTGCCTGGCCGCCGCGCACAGCATGGGAAGATGTAGATTCTTCAGCAAAGAGAAAATTGTGGCATCGGCCAATAATGAGCGTGGATGGGCTCACTGTGGGGAAAACGACCATTTTTCGCATATCATTTTCGACAATTGGGCGCCTTTCAAATTTGTTAATTCAAAATTATTACTAACAATTTTTTTGCATAACTTCGCACAATTGCGACATCGCAATGGTCACGTATGAAACCGTTTGAAATCATCATCTGGCATCAGGAGATCCGCGGGAACGGTGTGGGAAGTTTCTCAGCCGCCAGACCGAGCTGTGGACGCGGGCACCTCAGCAACAAGGGCTTGTTGCGGAGGTGCCCGGCCGCCGCGCACAGCATGGGAAGATGTAGATTCTTCAGCAAAGAGAAAATTGTGGCATCGGCCACTAATGAGCGCGGATGGGCTCACTGTGGGGAAAACGATCATTTTTCGCATATTATTTTCGACAATTGGGCGCCTTTCAAATTTGTTTATTCAAAATTATTACTAACAATTTTTTTGCATATTTTCGCACAATTGCGACATCGCAATGGTCACGTATGAAACCTTTCAAAATCATCATCTGGCATCAGATGATCCGCGGGATCGGTGTGGGAAGTTTCTCAGCCGCCAGACCGAGCTGTGGACGCGGGCACCTCAGCAACAAGGGCTTGTTGCGGAGGTGCCCGGCCGCCGCGCACAGCATGGGAAGATTTAGATTCTTCAGCAAAGAGAAAATTGTGCCATCGGCCACTAATGAGCGTGGATGGGCTCACTGTGGGGAAAACGATCATTTTTCGCATATTATTTTCGACAATTGGGCGCCTTTCAAATTTGTTTATTCAAAATTATTACTAACAATTTTTTTGCATAACTTCGCACAATTGCGACATCGCAATGGTCACGTATGAAACCGTTTGAAATCATCATCTGGCATCAGGAGATGCGCGGGAACGGTGTGGGAAGTTTCTCAGCCGCCAGACCGAGCTGTGGACGCGGGCACCTCAGCAACAAGGGCTTGTTGCGGAGGTGCCCGGCCACTGCGCACAGCATGGGGAGATGTAAATTCTTCAGCAAAGAGAAAATTGTGGCATCGGCCACTAATGAGCGCGGATGGGCTCACTGTGGGGAAAACGATCATTTTTCGCATATTATTTTCGACAATTGGGCGACTTTCAAATTTGTTTATTCAAAATTATTACTAACAATTTTTTTGCATAACTTCGCACAATTGCGACATCGCAATGGTCACGTATGAAACCTTTCAAAATCATCATCTGGCATCAGGAGATCCGCGGGAACGGTGTGGGAAGTTTCTCAGCCGCCAGACCGAGCTGTGGACGCGGGCACCTCAGCAACAAGGGCTTGTTGCGGAGGTGCCCGGCCGCCGCGCACAGCATGGCAAGATGTAGATTCTTCAGCAAAGAGAAAATTGTGGCATCGGCCACTAATGAGCGTGGATGGGCTCACTGTGGGGAAAACGATCATTTTTCGCATATTATTTTCGACAATTGGGCGCCTTTCGAATTTGTTTATTCAAAATTATTACTAACAATTTTTTTGCATAACTTTGCACAATTGCAACATCGCAATGGTCACGTATGAAACCTTTTAAAATCATCATCTGGCATCAGGAGATCCGCGGGAACGGTGTGGGAAGTTTCTCAGCCGCCAGACTGAGCTGTGGACGCGGGCACCTCAGCAACAAGGGCTTGTTGCGGAGGTGCCCGGCCACCGCGCACAGCATGGGAAGATGTAGATTCTTCAGCAAAGAGAAAATTGTGGCATCGGCCACTAATGAGCGTGGATGGGCTCACTGTGGGGAAAACGACCATTTTTCGCATGTTATTTTCCCCAATTGGGCGCTTTTCAAATTTGTTTATCCAAAATTATTACTAACAATTTTTTTGCATAACTTCGCACAATTGCGACATCGCAATGGTCACGTATGAAACCTTTTAAAATCATCATCTGGCATCAGGAGATCCGCGGGAACGGTGTGGGAAGTTTCTCAGCCGCCAGACTGAGCTGTGGACGCGGGCACCTCAGCAACAAGGGCTTGTTGCGGAGGTGCCCAGCCGCCGCGCACAGCATGGGAAGATGTAGATCCTTCAGCAAAGAGAAAATTGTGGCATCGGCCACTAATGAGCGTGGATGGGCTCACTGTGGGGAAAACGATCATTTTTCGCATATTATTTTCGACAATTGGGCGCCTTTCAAATTTGTTCATTCAAAATTATTACTAACAATTTTTTTGCATAATTTCGCACAATTGCGACATCGCAATGGTCACGTATGAAACCTTTCAAAATCATCATCTGGCATCAGGAGATCCGCGGGAACGGTGTGGGAAGTTTCTCAGCCGCCAGACTGAGCTGTGGACGCGGGCACCTCAGCAACAAGGGCTTGTTGCGGAGGTGCCCGGCCGCCGCGCACAGCATGGGAAGATGTAGATTCTTCAGCAAAGAGAAAATTGTGGCATCGGCCACTAATGAGCGTGGATGGGCTCACTGTGGGGAAAACGACCATTTTTCGCATATCATCTTCGACAATTGGGCGCCTTTCAAATTTGTTTATTCAAAATTATTACTAACAATCCTTTTGCATAATTTCGCACAATTGCGACATCGCAATGGTCACGTATGAAACCTTTTAAAATCATCATCTGGCATCAGGAGATCCGCGGGAACGGTGTGGGAAGTTTCTCAGCCGCCAGACTGAGCTGTGGACGCGGGCACCTCAGCAACAAGGGCTTGTTGCGGAGGTGCCCGGCCGCCGCGCACAGCATGGGAAGATGTAGATTCTTCAGCAAAAAGAAAATTGTGGCATCGGCCACTAATGAGCGTGGATGGGCTCACTGTGGGGAAAACGACCATTTTTCGCATATTATTTTCGACAATTGGGTGCCTTTCAAATTTGTTTATCCAAAATTATTACTAACAATTTTTTTGCATAACTTCGCACAATTGCGACATCGCAATGGTCACGTATGAAACCTTTTAAAATCATCATCTGGCATCAGGAGATCCGTGGGAACGGTGTGGGAAGTTTCTCAGCCGCCAGACTGAGCTGTGGACGCGGGCACCTCAGCAACAAGGGCTTGTTGCGGAGGTGCCCGGCCGCCGCGCACAGCATGGGAAGATGTAGATTCTTCAGCAAAGAGAAAATTGTGGCATCGGCCACTAATGAGCGTGGATGGGCTCACTGTGGGGAAAACGATCATTTTTCGCATATTATTTTCGACAATTGGGCGCCTTTCAAATTTGTTCATTCAAAATTATCACTAACAATTTTTTTGTATAACTCCGCACAATTGCGACATCGCAATGGTCACGTATGAAACCTTTTAAAATCATCATCTGGCATCAGGAGATCCGCGGGAACGGTGTGGGAAGTTTCTCAGCCGCCAGACCGAGCTGTGGACGCGGGCACCTCAGCAACAAGGGCTCGTTGCGGAGGTGCCCGGCCACCGCGCACAGCATGGGAAGGAGAGTTCAACCTCGCGTACACTGAGTTGAAAAATCAACGCGCACGCGAGAATTTACCACGACCGAGAGAGCTATGTTGGGTCACGCGTGTGCCATAGTTGGGGATTTTTTCGCGCACGCGAGAACCTTTGCTGCCCGATGTGAACTCCCAAACTTGGGTCTCGCGTATGCACGCTAAATTGGAATTCTTTCGCGCACGCGAGAAATTTTCAACGGCCGAAATAAGCTTTTGATGTTAGGTCTGGAATGCGCAAAAAATCTCCAACTTCGCGCACGCGAGAATTTACTATGGCCGAAGTGAGCACCTACACTTCGGTCTCGCGTACCCGGAGTTAAAGATTTCTTGCGCACGCGAAGACTCACCTTGGCCGAGAGGAGCTTCTAATGTTAAGTCTTTCACGTACGCTAAGTTGAAACATTCTCGCGCATGCCACGAATCTCCCCGGGCTCACTTAGGCCTCGCGTACACTGAGTTGGAAATTGTTCACGCACGCGAGAATTTTCCATGGCCGATATGAACACCTAAACTTGGGTCTCACGTGCGCTGGGTAAGTAATTTATCGCGCACGCAAGGACTTATCATGGTCGAGAGGAGTTTCAAATGTTGTTCTTTTCGCGTACGCTGAGTTGGAAGATTCTCGCAGACGCGACAAATTTTTCCGGGACCGGAAAATTCCCGCGCATGCGAGAACCTTCAGTAGCCGATGTAAACTCTCAAACTTGGGGCTCGCGTACGCGAAGTTGGAGATTTTCCGCGCACGAAGAAACCCACCATGGCCGAGAAGATATTCTGAAGTTGGGTATTTCGCGTACGCTAAGTTCGGAAATTTTCCCGGACACGACGAATTTCCCCGGGCCCGGGGAATTCCCACGCACGCGAGAACCTTCGGTGGCCGACGTGGACCATCAAACTTGGGTCTCGCGTACGCTGAATTGGAAATTTTTCGCGCACGCGAGGATTTTCCATGGCTGAGAGGAGCGACTAACGTTCGAACTCGCGTGCGCCAAGTTGGGAATTTTTTTGCGCACGCGAGGATTTTCCATGGCCGATGTGAACTCCTCAACTTAGGCCTCTCATACGCTGAGTTGGAAGTTCATCGCGCACGCGAGAAACTTTCAGAAACCGAGAAAAGCCACTGGTGTTGGGTACTACGCGTACGGTAAGTTGAAAAACTCTCGCGCACGCAACGATTTTTTCCGGGCTCGGGGAATTCATGCGCACGTGAGAACCCTTGATGGCCGATGTAGACCATCAAATTAGGCCTTGCGTACGCTAAGTTGGAAATTTTTCGCGCACGCGAGAATTTCCCACGGCCAATGTGAACTCCTCAACTTGAGCACGCGTAAACTAAGTTAAAAGTTCATCGCACACGCGAGAAACTAACAAAGGCCGAAAATACCTACCTAATGTTGGGTACTTTGCGTACGCTTATTTCGAAAATTCTCGCGCACGCGACGAATTGTCCCGGGCCCGAGGAATTCCCGCGCACGCAAGAACCTTCGGTGGCAGATGTGGGCTGTCAAGTTTCTGACTTGACCAATCACAACGGGCTTTGTCGCATTCAATTTCTTTTTTCAATACCTTCAGAATTCTTATTGCAAACTTGCAAATCTCGGATTCAGAGCAATTTTATAAGCAAAATACGGAGATCGTTTGCGAAACATGAATGCCAAAGTGGTGTGTACCCAACATGCCCCCCTTGTGGTTATCTCGGAAGAGCGTGCAGTACGACTTTTTTACCACTTGGAACGTATTTATCGCGGCCAAATAAGTCAAAAATAGTGTTTTGGACCGGCAAAGAGCTACGTATGGGGACGCATGCCAATAAAAACAATTTTTGGCATCGTGCAACTAAACAGCCATCTTTCCTCCCGGCTTAGTTAGGAAAATTGGCGCTTAGTCACCCTGACACCAAAAACAGTATTATGGACCTCGCTTGACGGGCCGTTTTGGGGCACTGGGAATATTTGTCCGTCGTTGCACTCGAGAAAAATTGATTCCCGTGCTACTAAACAGCCTGATCTCGCATCGATGCATGTTATACTCCTTATGCGCTTTCACGCCGCTTAACATCGTTTTTCTCCATTGGATCATTTCAATTAGACGTACTTGAGGTTGTTCTAGAGGTCTTGAAACAAGCTATAACATGAGCTCAAGTACATTGGGAAATGTTGCGGCAGACTGAAGTTGTCAAAAATGTTCCAATAAGAATATGTTGGGCCCACCCCTTTCGCAAATTCGCAGAAAACACTTCAAGTGGAATTACTCAAAACACTTTTTTCACTGAGTTGAAAATTTTCGCGCACGCGATGAATTCCTCCGGGCTCACTGGGATTTCGCGTACACTATGTTGGAAATTATTCGCGCACGCGAGAATCTCCCATGGCCGATGTAAACTCCCAAAAATTGAGCCTCGCGTACGAAAAATTGGAATTTTTTCGCGTACGCGAGCATTTTCCACGGCTGAGAGGAGCTACTGATGTTGGGTCTCGCGTGAGCCAAGTTGAGTATTTTTGCTTACGCGAAAATTCTCCATGGCCGATGTGAACTTCAAAACTTGGGCCTCGCGTACGCTAAGTTGGGAATTTATCTAACACGCGAGAATTCACCACGGCCGAGAAGAACTATTGATGATAGTCTCTCGCGTACGCTAAGTTGGGAAATTCTCGCGCACGCGACAAATTTTCGGGGCTTGGGAATTCTCGCGCCTGCGAAAATTTCTCATGGTTGAGGTGAACTACCCAATTTCGATGCTGGGCCTCGCGTACGCTAAGTTGGAAACTTATCGCGTACGCGAGAATCTTTCATGTCCGATGTATCAAACCTGGGCTTCGCGTGCGCTGAGATGAGAATCTCTCGCGCACGCGAGAATTTTCAACGGCCGAGTTAAACTCCTAAACTTCGGTCTGGGTGCGCTAAGTTGGGAATTTTTTGCGCACGCAGGGGCATATCAAGAGCCGAGAAAAGCTTCTGATGTTGAGTCCTTCGCGTACGCTGAATTGGAAAATTCTCGCGGACGCGAAAAATTTTCTCAAGCTCGAGGAATTTTCACGCACGCGAGGACCTTCCATGGCCGATGTGAACTCTCGCATATGGGCCTCGCGTGCGCCAAGTTGGAGTATCACCGCGCATGCGAGAATTCCCCACAGCAGATGTAAACTCCTATCCTTACGTCTCGCGTATGCTAAGTTTAGAATTTCTACGCACACGCGTGAATCTTCCACGGTCGTTGTGGACTCGTGAACTTGGGTCCCGCGTACGCTGAGTTAGTATTTTTTCGCGCACGCAACGAAGTATTGAGGCCGGAATAAGCTTCTGATGTTGGGTCTTTTCCGTATGCTAAGTTGAAAGATTCTCGCGCACGCGATAAATTTCCCCGGGCTCACTTGGACCTCGCGTACGCTATGTTGGGAATTTTTTACACATGCGAGCATCATCCATGGTCGATGTAAACTCCTTAACGTGATCCTCGCGTGAGCTAAGTTAAATGAAGTCTCGCGCCAGCGTCCATGTGAACTCCCAAAACTCGGGCGTCGCGTACACCAAATTGGAAATTCCTCGCGCACGTGGAATCTTACACGGCCAAGTGATGTTAGGTCTCGCGTGAGCCAAACTGGAAATATCTCGCGCACGCGAAAATTTTCCACGGCCGATGTGAACTCCTTCATTTGGGGCGCGTACCCTAAGTTGGTAATTCATCGCGCACGCGAGAAACTAACAAAGGCCGACAATAGCTACCTGATATTGGGTACTTCGCGTACGCTTAGTTGGGAAATTCTCGCGCACGCGACGAATTTCCTCGGGCCAGCACTTGAGATTGTGAGACAGATGACATAAAACAAAGGCTTTGGACTCATCTCGTCGATTGAACAAAGAGACTACGAAAAAAAAAAATTGATACAGTCACAATAGAGGCTGAGAGGATGCCAGGTAGGAGATTCATTGAGGTTTTACTCACAGAGACTCAAGACACCAAGTGCATCAATTGACAGCACAAGCAATGAAGTTATGACAATCCTCATTCGGCAGGCCACGCAGCATTTGTCATAGTCAATCACTCACGCCACATGAAACTGAAAGAGTGAGAAAAGGAACAAAGAATCATTTTCAAAATAGGGAAGATCGTCTTTTAGTTACATAAATAATACTTATCTGATAACTCCACCCGTTACACTACAGCTGTTTCTCGTAGACTCTGTGGATCAACAATAAACTCGGAGTTGGAGGTAAACGACATAAAACGAACTCCATTAAAAGCCGGCTGCTAACGGACGCACCAAGATCAGCTGTAGCAGAAGACACAACATGCTTATGGGCATTTCTTCCGCTGCATCAGTTGTCTGATTCAATGATTTGCAGGCGATCGCCCCATCCAATAACACATCACAATCAGACTGATACACGCCTCGCCCACAGCACGATAAACAACACAACAAAAAGCATTGCGTGAAAAAAATAACTCCATTATGATGATGCAGTGCGTGCGTGCAGCCGCCGCCGCCACTGCCGATACACTGCCGTCACTGCCCAGCACTGCAGGACTCCATCACACTCGCGTTCACTGCAGTCTAAATTCGATGCAACACACGCTCCGTGAAATCTCGCGAAAAAATATCTTACTCGGCATCTACGCACGAGTCGGAAACACGGCACATCGCGTCAAAACAACAATAGCAGACAACACAAATATTCGATGTAATGCTTTTGTGTAATGATTAACTGCTAATCATTACACGCTTAGCATTACAAGCGAAAAGCCAAATTTTGAGTAAAAGTTACAAAAACCACGAGGGTTTACAAAAAATTTTGAATAGACGAATGAAATTTACAATTTTTCTGCTACCCCCCGGTTACAATATGTACACACCTTCTGAAACAGATTGTATATATAATTTCGCGTGCCTTGAAATTCATCTGTACCCCAACCGTTTTTTCTTCACTTACTAACACATCATTCTCTTCAAATTGAGCAATTATCTTTTTTTTTCTACGCACACGACTAAAAACATCTTAAAGCCTCTTTCTTCCATAAACCAACTCCTCTCTGTCTTTTTCTTTCTGTCCCTAGTATAGGCTTTATCCCTTGGCGGTCTTCAACCGTAAATATGTACCAGCTCTTCCCTTTTCCTTCTTTTTCAGATACTAATTTGCAAGCTTAATTTTGGCATGCGACTCCCAACTATACCCAGCCCTCTGTATACCGTCAATACTGAATCAAAAATTCAACGCAATCATTAAGCAGAAAAAAGCTTCGAAAATCAGGTTTTCAAAGACCGACCAAAACAAATTTGGCAGTCAATTAGTCAAAATATGACAAAATTCTACTCCAACGGAAATGGCGAATTAACACCCGAAGAGAAATACTAGTTTTATGTCAGCGAAATTGTTCACGCAATCGAAAATAGCACCATCCCTGAAATATCTTGACATAGATGGAAAATAGTATATTATGATACAAAGGCGCAAACGATGGTTTTCGCACTTCAAGTGACTTTTTCAGGCCCAAGCCACTGTCGAGGGTCTCAATAGTCACGAGAAATCGAAAACCGTTGCGCTCGAGTATTATACCATGATTTTTGATTTTCTGTGAGCAAATGAAAAGCGAAATACAGTGTGCAAATGACTCATTTGCGCACAGACGATCAAAAGAGATAATCCTGTCTTTTGGTGGGACGGGGAATGCAATGACGCTAAGATGGAACGCAAAAATTGATCCAAAGTTCGGAAGGCCAGTCAAATTTTAGGTGAACGGATTGCTGATAAAAGATATTGCATTATTGTAAAGAAGCTACTGTCAACCGGGGTAGCTTTGGAACAAAACTTGCCTTTTTTGCTTTCTCTAAAGAGAAAGCTTTGTTTTCGACACAGCGAATTTTTGATCAATTTTTCCATTCAACCCAATATTTTATTCAACATAATTCATCTTATCAAAAAAGTGCTTTAACCATCTTATTCCTCTCGCCAAAATCTAACGATTGTAAGTAACACTTTTCCCCTTATAATCCTCAAAAACCCCCCAGTGACTCATCTCTCCGGCCCTTTGACTGTGTCTCTGTGTGTGTGTGTGTGTGTATGTGTGTTGTTTTTTTTGCGCCACGCTTTCTCTTCTACACTCCACTTTATCGATTTTTGCTTCTCTACAAGTTGTAGAGAATCACTCAGAGATGAGACCAGTGATTTGTCTGGTCTCCTCTCCAAATCGAATCTGATTTAAACGTTTTTTGAGGTAAAATCGCTGAAATTGTGTACTTTCATACTAAAATATCTCTTTCTAACTTTACCTTACCCCAATTTTGATTACCTAGGCTATGGTTTTTTTGGCTCAATCTATCTTTTGGTTAATACCAAAATTCCATTCAAACTCCATCAACGTAAATTTTTATTAAAAAAACCAGAATTTCCGAAAAAACAGCAATTTGAGCATGTTTAGACCTATTCTATCGAAATTCTGTTTTAACCAAATCACTCGTTTTGCTAATAAAACCTCACTTTAGGTAGCCCAAATCCCGATAACTATTTTCCTCAAAAAAATAACTCAAAATATACAAAAATATTTTTTTCAATATTCATACTTTCCTCATATCTCTCCTCTAAACTACTTTATTCAAATTTTACTCAACTAAGTTGATACTTTTTCATCGTTCTAAATCGATTGGTTGATACCGAATTTTCTCAAAATCCGTTTTAATACATTCAAAATCTCATTTATTCCCGAAAAATCTAAATTTTTTCAAAATACTCCCATTCAACCCAATATTTTCTTCAACATAATTCATCTTATCAAAAAAGTGCTTTAACCATCTTATTCCTCTTGCCAAAATCTAACGATTGTAAGTAACACTTTTCCCCTTATAATCCTCAAAAACCCCCCAGTGACTCATCTCTCCGGCCCTTTGACTGTGTCTCTGTGTGTGTGTGTGTGTGTGTATGTGTGTTGTTTTTTTTGCGCCACGCTTTCTCTTCTACACTCCACTTTATCGATTTTTGCTTCTCTACAAGTTGTAGAGAATCACTCAGAGATGAGACCAGTGATTTGTCTGGTCTCCTCTCCAAATCGAATCTGATTTAAACGTTTTTTGAGGTAAAATCGCTGAAATTGTGTACTTTCATACTAAAATATCTCTTTCTAACTTTACCTTACCCCAATTTTGATTACCTAGACTACGGTTTTTTTGGCTCAATCTATCTTTTGGTTAATACCGAAATTCCATTCAAACTCCATCAACGTAAATTTTTATAAAAAAACCAAAATTTCCAACAAAAACAGCAATTTGAGCATGTTTAGACATATTCTATCGAAATTCTGTTTTAACCAAATTACACGTTTTGCTAAAAAAAACCTCACTTTAGGTAGCCCAAATCCCGATAACTATTTTCCTCAAAAAAATAACTCAAAATATACAAAAATATTTTCTTCAATATT
The DNA here is from genome assembly GCA_029851415.1 of Eretmocerus hayati. NCBI lineage: Eukaryota > Metazoa > Arthropoda > Insecta > Hymenoptera > Aphelinidae > Eretmocerus > Eretmocerus hayati. The sequence goes on from CM056744.1 coordinate 110,872,370, forward strand.
CATACTTTCCTCATATCTCTCCTCTAAATTACTTTATTCAAATTTTACTCAACTAAGTTGATACTTTTTCATCGTTCTAAATCGATTGGTTGATACCGAATTTCCTCAAAATCCGTTTTAATACATTCAAAATCCGATTTATTCCCGAAAAATCCAAATTTTTTCAAAATACTCCATTTTTATAATCCTTACACCAACTATATTAAAATTTGCCCTCAACCATACTACATATATTCCATGGAAAACCCTAGTTTAGGTCATCTGAATTCCCCTAAAAGGCAATCTCCTTATAATAACTCAAAATATTAGAAGGAAATCGCATCTCAAATTCATTTCCCGCTATTACCCAGCCCCTGAACTAATATATACAAATTTTACTCAACTAAGTTTATACTTTTCCATCGTTCTAAATCGATGAGTTGATACCGAATTGTTCAAAATCCTTTTAAATACATTCAAAATCCAATTTATTCCCGAAAAATTCGAATTTTTTTTTAAAAACTCCATTTTTATGATCTTCTCACCAACTATATCAAAATTTTCCCTCAACCAGACTACATACCTTCCATGAAAAACCCCAGTTTAGGTCATCTTAATTCCTCCAAAAGTGAATCTCGTAATAATAACCCAAAATATTAGAAGAAAATTGCAGCTAAAATTCATTTTATCCTCATATCTCCCTCTACAACTAATCTATCCACCTTTTAATGGACTAGAGAGATACTTTTCCCTCATTCTACATCGATTGGTTGGATCCAATCATTGGATTGTGAGTGTGATATGAAATGCAATTAAATTAGATTAAAAAATAAAACACTATTCTGTAGGAATCCCAATCATCATTTTGGAATTTGATCAGTTTCGCAAATTTCTCATTAGTTTCAGTGAACCTCTTAAACTATTTCGCTAAGAGAAAGCATTCTGCTAATCTCATTTAGCAGCGTATTCCTTAAACCTTGCGAAACCTGTACGTCTTACACCAGAAGTGCATTGTATCTGTGGTCAATCGGAAGCTTACAGTTCTAGCTTTCAATTGCAGTGATCATAAAGTCCATTTGGACATCTTTGGTTGGAGCAATGAGCCCTGAAAGTCGTGTGACAAAGTTAGACACGGACTGGGGTAACTTTGGAATAGAAATATTTATCATTATTTTTCCGTCAATTTGCAATCGATTTTCACCAACAGTGATCAAAAGCTGAGTCTCTTAGCTTTCCATTGACCTAGTGTAGGAGCCCATTTGGTTGAACTTGACTTCTATAATCGAGCATAGACACCTCTAGCATACCTCACTGTCTGTACCACGGCTAACTCTCGAGTGGGAAAATACCTTCACAGTCAGTTTCTGACAAAAACTAACATAACTCGGCTTCCGTGGGTCGAAATGAGACGTTCTTTGGCTCATTTTGAAGCTCTCACCACCGACTAACCAAGTAAGTAGAATTTAATGATGATATGAATATTGGGAAATAATTGAGAGTATATGTACAAGTGTTTCAAAGTTACCCCAGTTTCTGAAAAAATACGTACTTGTCAGTTTTTACTCTACAAAATTGAAACTGGCTAAGGATACTCTAATGTAACTATGAACTCGTCCACAAATGTGTACAGAGATTGCTTTTTTTGAATATCTGGCTTCAAGTGCTGCAAACATCTGAAGTACGTCAATGAATTGCAGCCGAAGATCAGGCTTGGCAATGCATGTGCATTGCAAATGCTGCAAAACCATGGTCACGATTATCATATGCCTGAAGGAGATATTGAAGCACAAGCCTTTTTAGAGGCTGATAACATTGACTTTGACGATTTGGTTGGTCCCCCTTATCACCCTGACGGATATTCTCAGCATTATAGAAAATTTTTTGGTCCTCACCGGGGGAGCCCACTCAATTTCATGGAAATACCGTCAATAGGTGCCAAACTGATGATTTTCCAAAAAATTTGGCTTCCGTAACTGCTCAAACGCTCATTTGTACTCTCTCACAATCTAGACCGGAATCGCGATTTCGCCTTCGCAGTGAACGTGATAACGAACCCACAAAGCGTCGCGACGTCAGTCTTTCTTATTCCCATATCGACTTGATAATGCTTCAGTCACTCATCCGTCTAACTAATTCCAACATTTTTATGTACGGATGGAATGGGATGGGATGGATGGGTTCGGTTGGGGTATGATGGGAAAAATGAGATTCGATGGGATGGGATGAGCTGGGCTAGGCTGGTATGGGTGAGATCGAATAGGATGGGGTGCGATGGGATGGAAAGGGTTGGTTTGGTTGGTTGGGATAGGATGGGGTGGAATGGAATGGGATGGGATCGACCAGGATGAAAGAGAATGGGACCGGAGGAGTTGGCTTAGGTTGGGTTGGGATAGGGTTGGATGGGCTCGGGTGGGAAGTGGAATTGGTTGGGATGGGGCGGGTGGAATGGGATGGGAATAGGCTGGAATAGGATGCACTAGGGCAGGAGGGGTTGATTGATTGATTAGTAATTTATTGAGGAGTGAAGTGGCGTTGAAGGCGAAGTGTCAAACACAAAATGGGCAACAAAAATGATTCGACAACTTATGTGGAACTCCGATTCATCGTATAGTTAATCTCATGTGAGATGCGTTCTCAAGTTTCATGGTCGTGCTGGACGGTGACTGTATCGCGTTAAGAACGGGTGACGCGTTGTTCTTGAACACGACACTCATTTCCTCGATTATTCGAATCATCCAGTAACTCACACTAGAATGAAGTGACTGACCTTGGATAAAAATTAGCTATATGTAATTCACTTCCGTGAATTTGACTCGATTATATTATCAGCGACTACTTTTTTATCGTGTGCAGGATTTGAATGAAGTTTGTCAGTGTCATATATAATCAATTATTTGACTTGACAAATTGGATTCATACCCACAAATAATAAAATAATTGAAATCACTCTACGACATTTCGTAGGCTATCATCAAGTCCAAAAATATCAAATGATATTTCCGCGAATGTTCCATGCCACCTACACAAAATTTCAGATTGGAGTTTTTGATAACACCGAGATCCATACTCATTTGCTTGCGATGAAGCAACAGCAATTCAATTTTTTGGTGTCTAAAATAGGAATAATGAGGTCAAACTCTTCCAAAATCTTAATATCAAACCCTCTGCAAGATTTTTACGAGTTTGGTGTGGTTCAAACCGAAACAATATATTTTAAGATAGAAAATGTCACAATTGGTCTCAGGAAATTAGCTAGGTGAAAACAAACCAATTCTACTTGGCTTGTCTATATTTGGGAGCAGGTCAAAAAGAATCGGTAGATGGTGTAAGTGACTCATTTCATGCCCATTCTCGAGGAAATTTAATTATGATCTCTCCGTAAAACGTTCTTGTCAATTCTCAAATTTCACTTCGAAATCCCCAAGCATGATCATTGATTTTCATTACTTCGTGTATCTTTGAATCTTCCTTAACTGTCCTCACTTCGAGTTTTAAGGCTAGTCCGGAGAGGATCCGAATATTTTGCCCGATAGATGGCGCTTTGATCGTACTGAATGTGCGATGGGAGATTATGAACCAATTTTTTGCCTCGAGGCAAAAAATTGGTTCATAATCTTTTCAACCTCACATTTCTGATCCAAACAAAATATGGAAATTGAAACACCATGATATTTCCCATCGAATGATTTGTTCTACACTCGAGAATACATCTTATATCTCCAGAAAATCGTAGCTCTTGGCTCGCTGGGCTAGGTATCTTGGCCGATGCTCACACTAGTTCAAGATTTTTGTGAGCTAGATTCAGAATTTTCGAACGTGGGAGGGATCATTCAACAGGAGATTCCAATCCACAGGTGGGCTAGTATCTGATATTGGCCAAAACTGTTTTGTTATTGAGGAGTAAATCGGAATAGGAGAGGACGCGCTCTATCCCACTAAAAAATTGTCTTCAAGTTTTTTTCGGTTCCTAATGAACGAAATCCCATGAAACTTTGCATGGTATCGTGTTATGAGGTTCCACAGGTGGGTTACTATCTGAGTAAGACATTCAGTGCCAATAGAAGGAAATAAACAATAATACCGCTCTCAGAATCATTGCATGCAGCCGCAACCTGAAAGTACGCCGGTGCGTGTCTGGTTGCGGTTTTGCGGGGACTACGGACTAGCCTTAATCTAATCCCCAAACAATAGATTCTCCCAAAAACCTTTGCATGAACGTCATTCTGCACTGTAGAGAAGAGTTTCATTACCAAATCGTTTCATCGACTGACAATTTCCACTTTTTCATATCTGAAAACGCTTTCTAGAGTTACACGCTGTTGGCTACGATGTTATCGGCATCAAGAATGACAGTAATATTAGTTTTTAAGGTCGAGTTTAGTCAATATTATCGCAATTTTTTCCATAGAATCGTTTTTATGTCCCTCAACTTGCAAAATTTATGAGGCGGGTGGATTTGTGGATAAATCGAGGCGCTTATTAAGTTGTCTGACGGAACTAGTCAGTACTGGATGACCATTTTCCAGAATCAATATTCCGCAAGTTAGAGACTACCTCCACATTTTTTACTGTGTTTGCGAGAGTATTGCCAACTTATCACTCTAGTTCTGGTACGGATAATTTTATTCCATCGTACCATGTCATTACTCGAGGCAACACCTAGGTTTGAAACATAATTCTATTTAACAACTTCCTTGAGCATGCCTATAGAAATGCCAGTATAGCCTGTTTATGAAGTCATGTTCCGATAATCAATGTAAAATTGTAAAAATACGAGGAATGGAATTAGGAATATACTCTCCGCCGGTATCAGTGAAAATCGCTCCCAACTCACTGATTGGCATTGAATTTCACTGCGAATCAGTGCATGTGCACTGAAAATTAGTGGTTGGGAGCAATTTTCACTGACTCCGGCGGAGAGAGTACATTTTTTGAAACGCCACCATCTTAGCTCCGGGTGTTTCTTATGGAAATGTTTTGAGATATGGGCATATTGGATTTTTCTGCCATCTAAAATAAGCCAGAGGTTACTTCCAATGGTAATGTCAGCGAGTTTGCTCTAGACATCATTTTCAAGATCAAACTCTTTCCTCTGTCAGATACCTGACTTTTGAGGATCAAATTCAATAACGTAACGTAAACCGTCAATGTTTTGAATATTCAATCACTAGTGTTCGGAATTTTGTGTAGTACAAAGTTCAAAAAATGCAAAGATTTTCTTGCAGCAAGAAACAAGCAATATCGCAAGTTAGAAACGTGCAATGAAAACATTCTGGATATTGAAGTTGGTGTCTTATCGATCTTGAAGGACGGTGGGGAATTAAATCAATCCCCAAAATTTCGTGATGGAACTCTTATTACGACGTTTCGGACGTAGAACTGCACATCTAAAGAAAGCCACTACAAAATTACAACATCGCATAGCCGAGGCATCATCGCGCCGAGTCTTCTTCTTGAGATGCAGAAGCAACGACGTATTACCACCACACATTCAAGACATCAACAAGCGCCTGCAGAGCATCAGTTTCTCGAAAAAAAAACCCAGCCTGATGAGGTCCACGAATCTTTGTGGATGAAACGTTGTAATAAAAGTTCCATCACGAAATTTTGGGAATTGATTTAATTCCCCACCGTCCTTCAAGATCGATAAGACACCAACTTCAATATTCATCATCAAGGACGGAAAATCTACAATGTCTCTCATGAAAACATTCTGGTTTTCGAAGAAGGAAATCGCATTGAAACGTCTCGTTATTGCTATGAATTGATTGGAAACAACAAGTATTTGCTCCTCCAGCTTATCTTACAATCAGACGCCCAACCATGCGTGTCCTGGATTTGTCTCAAATTCGGAGAATCGTCTTTTTATTGATTGAAGGTATCTTGAAGGATTCACTTCATGGGCTTCCTATCCTAAAATACAACTATGGAGATTGTAACAACATTTACGAGCATATTTAAAAATGCTAGTATAGCCTGTTCATGAAGTCATATTTCGATCATCAATAAAGATTCGTAAAAATGACATAAATTGATTGGAAATGTCATAGAGTTCACACTAGCGTGAAAACGGTGTGTAAACACAAATCCCCGAATGTTTTTCAAGGTGAGATGAATCAGAAAAACACTCGTTTTCCTGAACATGAGAATATCGCTTGCTTCATCCAGGTTCGGAGCTTTATGTGGGTGAGCGAGATTTCATTTCAATTATGATTCAACCGGGTGCTAGAATTCAATATGACTCATACGTGATTGAAAAGTCTGCATTGATGTTGTTATGAACAAAACGGAGGCTGGGTGTTGTGAAATAATTAAGATGAGATTTGAAAAGATGTTGGTATATTCAGAAACAAATATCACTCGATAGTTCGAAGTACAAGTACAGATGGTTGACAATTCTGATTTCAATAGATGAGCAGAAATTAATTGTGCGTACCGTATGCAAATATCGAGCAGAAATGAGAGCGCGCCCCCAGAAGGCAGGGCTTTTTATGAGCTGCCATAAGGGATCCCCTCTTAGTAGGACTCGGCCAGCAGAACCCAGAGGCAAGATCCAAAAGCGCGCGTAGTAAGAAGCGCTCGCGACAAGAAGCGCGCGCCTAAATCAAATCGAACCGCGCACACTTTTCTATAGTGTCGCTTCACCCCGCGAGTGCCTATAACTATAACATTCCTGCCAATTGATGATTTTTTCGCAAAGAAAAATCACGCATACACGCTGCAGTGATATGCGCAGCTTTTCGTCGTGCAAAAGAGCCAAAAATCGGAATCTGCAATTTCCTTGCTCGAGAAATCGTGGTTATCTGCATAATTCCCAAGATTTCTCGAATTGCATAAAATTGCAGATTGCTGACGCGCTTCAAGCGCGGGCTGGGGCTGGGGCTGGGCTTGCATCGCGAGGTTCAGCGACTAGCTGTTCTCAAATTATTCGTTAAGGCTTCGAGGAACCATTCTAGATCCTCACGCGCAGTACAGAACATTTTACGAGGCAAGTTATTTTGACTCAAAATCTTTCTCTGGGCTCTGTCACATCATTATAACTACTCAATGTGGAAATTACATGGCACAAGGGGAAAGGCAGCGGCGTTCGACATCACATTTCAATTTTTCACATTTGAGTCTTCATACATATCGCGCTGAAATTGTACATACACATGTATTACATTTTTTTCTATTCTACTTTCAAGGTCATTCTTGGTCATACCGTATTCTTGCTCACAATCTTGTATATACATGTTGATAGTCACGATCCACACCACAATCGATTCTTATAACCTACGCATTCCGACACCCAATACTTTCCAAAGTGGCTCACGTACTTTCTGAATCTAAACATCCCGTCAGTACCTTATCCGTATGGGCTCGCAATCTCGCTGAGCGAGCCGTCAATATGCTGCAACCGCCTATTTGAGTTGATTCTGCGAAATTTATCAAGTAATCTGTTTCGGAGTTATAATGAAGAGATCAAATTGTACATGAGCTGAACGCCAAGCTGTCGGGATATATATATACATGTGGGCCGAAGTGACATACAATACCAACAATACGTCTCAAAGTATGATCTCTCTCCCTCTCTCTTTCTTTCTCTCACATTTTCTTACTTGCCAGCCACACGCACTCTCTTTGATCTACGCACGAGGTGGCCCGCCGCACGGGTGTCGCTACGTCTCTCTCGCAATCGTGTATCGTTCAGGACCGTGTCCTTCCTAGCTCGTGAGCTGCGCCGCCTATCTCTCGCGGTTCGAGGAGAATCTGCAAGTTTTGGTGATGAGCCTGCCGTGCGGAACAGATGTATAACTTATTATGAGTGGAATGACATCCCCCAGTCATAAATAATCTTCCGTAAGAAATACACTCGTAGGCTTATACCTTCTCAATCCTCGGTAGGTATTATCGTGGAAGATATATCATATGGGAGTAGAGTCGATGCAACCTGAAATTGACTATTGTTACAAAGCGGCAATATTCTAGATGATTACTTTGAAGATGTTCAGAAGTACTCATCACGACATGGAATTCTGCGCTCTTTCTAGTCGCACCGCTGTAGAAATTATGGTAAATCTCCAATGATGCCCATTACTTCACAGAATTCTGTGAACTATCTCAATCATTCGAAGGCTCATTGCCTTACACATATTTTTCCAGATGCGACTTGACAAACTTCTGAATTAGTAATGACTCAATCAAAATGAATCATGTTAGTAGATTGAGCACATAAGACCATGATTATAATAATCGATAATTGATCTTCGTGCACCTTGTTTTTCGAGCCCGCTCATTTCTACAAATATCAGTGAAACCAGAATCAGTCTAAGAACTTCGTCCCCCACGCGTCTCAAACGAGCACGAATTTTGTTTTTTTTTTCTCGCATTCAGGACATACCAATTTTAGCATAGGGCGACTAAAGCGCCACTTTTACTCCCGGCTCAGAACATAAAATTGGCGTTTATTTGCCCTATTGCGAAAAATTAGCATACTTCCCTCGCCCAGCAGGCTGTTTTAAGGCACGGGGAATATTTTCCCCTCGTTGCACTCAGGGAAAAACCATCCCCGTGCCCCAAAACAACCTAGCCTCGCATCGGGAGTAATATACTATTTCACGGCTGGAATATATTACCGAGACCTCAAGTACTTTTGGTGAATGATTCAAATTTTTCTGACTATTCGATGACAAGTTATCGCAAACATACGGCAAACGTAGTTAACCTTGTATAACTAAGACATCTGCAGACGACATAGGAAGCAAGGGAGCTGATGAGTATTTTTCTTTTTGCCGGATAATATGAGTTTTTTTGCACTTTGTATTCTTTTATCCCGAAAGCTGTCAAAATTGTTCCCTCGTGGGTAATGTTCCCATAAAACTCTATATCTATGTTCAAGCATTGTCTAAGCGTCCTCAAACCTGGGTCATTGTCTTCAGCCAAGGTGGGGCGAGGAGCGTCAGACAAAAATGCCAAACAAATGGGCGCACTCGGCGTTTCTCGACAAGTTAAAACGGAGATCATCCCTTTTACCCTGAAATCGTATAGCTGCTCGGTTTATGAAATGCGAGCAAAATTGCGATTTTGAATTTTTTAATGTGGAAAACACCAGGACCTGCCATGTCTCGCGGCAGCCACGTTTCCGGTGCATCTCGGTATTTTTCAACGTACTTCGACTTGTTTTCAGGCTCATGTCATGAGCTACAATAAAGAAGTCTTACAAAGTTGAAATCGGTTGGAAGAGTCAAGCTGCGCAGTTGAATGAGGTGAACGAGTTTGTTTTTCAAATCATTAGCATGTGAGCCATTCTATTTAATATCACCAGGTTTTTGGTCGAGGGTCAGAGAATTTTTTTATTGTATGCAACGGAGAATGGTGCAGAGCATAGTTTCGTGGGCCCCAAAAGAGACTCATGCGGGTTTGGCGCACTATTACTGGTTTTTAGATTGCCAAACGATCGATTTTTCTAATTTTTGATTGATTTCTCACTCGTTTAAAACTCAATATGCGGGGGAGATATCCGAAAAGCACATTTTGACATGAAAAGCTCAATTTTACGAAAAGAATACTTTCGAATTTGGCAAACGTTACACGGTGGTCCTGAACTATCATTTTATTCGTCGAAAAATAACCATGAGAATTCTTGTGGGACATGATTCTGGAGTCCTTCGGGGTCACTTGCCAACTTTGACTGAAATCGTAGACCTAGCCGGTTTTTGATTTTCGTTATTTTTGTGTTCACAGGGGATAGGATGAATTTTTCCACTTTTGAACTAGTATCCGGCCCTCTTAGCGCGGTTTCTTTCAGTTGAGGTCAACATATTACATACTCTGCTACTCGATTTTCAATGGATCACTAATCAAGCGTGCTTCTAAAACTCATACTTTAATATCTGATGGGATATCTCAATGATATCCCAAAGACTCCAGAAGTCCAGAACGTATATCCCGGTCTCATTAGGCTGTTCATGAAAATAAAAATCTCATTCGAATTCTACTCGATCACTCACTCAACTGGAAAGCACTAAATAGAAGTTTTAAGTCACTCAATCGAGATTCGTATATAGTTTAATCGAATGGCAATCCGTGGGGAAGGAATGTATCAATTGTTTCTCACGAATATGAGCAGATTCATAGATATAATGATTTAATACGAATTATATTGGTATTCTCTGAAACAGAGAAGAATATGAAATCATGAAATAGTATACATCTTGAATGGTATAATATCATTGAAATTTCCAATTCATGGTATGACGGTATATTATCTCGTCACATTAATTATTAATGCGAGTCCGCAATGTGCAATGCGGCTCGCCAGGATCTGCTTGGCGGCGTCTTCCTCGTGGACACTGGCTTCCTGTCGGCCAGTGCTGCTCGTACTACGCATTAGCGCATGATAAGATTAGGACGAGTTCACGAGGAAACACAGATGAGTGATAACGCGAGCAGGTAAAGTTAACAAGATTTGGATTTATTCAATCGATAATTTACAAAGCGCATCCGGGCGCGAACGCAACAGGTGAAAAACTCGCGAGGGAGAGCCGCACACAATGAGAGAGAGAGAGAGATACATTCTCGGCTGGTACTCACGCTGCGAAGACGCTTTTCAACAGGCCGCTGCCTCGGGAACGCCAAAGGTCGGGAGTCCGCTGACTGTCGCACAAGTCCGGGTGAAATAACCCCCGTTGCCGTTGGGTACGGAAGCCTCGGCACCTGCAGGACCTGCGTCGGATGTCGGGGCGACCGGAGCACACGCGGCGCGGGAGAGGTTAGCCTAGATACGGGTCACACGATGTGTAGCGGACGATCGACGGAACAAGTCTGCTCGCTCATGGAATGGTCGCGAACTGCGCGAGCCGCGAGCTGCGTTCCTATTGGCTAGCCATTTTGGGCGCGCGCGCATTCTCTGTCTCTCTCATATTCAAACCTGTGTGTTGCTCTCCCTTTGCTGCCACTCGGGTATACACCTGTAACAATCTTCTGGATACATCAATATATGAGATTCGATAATAACTTATATCTATTTGCCGAGGAGAGAGTGATGGGACTTTACCCGTCACATACCCTCCCCCCAGACGCCGTTAGCCTAAGCGTACCGGCTCGAGAAGATCTCTCTCTGAGGCAACTATGATGAAAATAAAAGTTATTAGAAAAATTATTTATTTTATCAGAAGTACAAAAATATAATCGTCGGACCTGTCGACTAATCTCGTAAAAAATAAACTTTGGCTGATTGTCTCAATAAGCGAATGCGCATTTGGCATCTAAATGACAAGATGTACACATCATCAGTCTTCAAAATAAAAGAGAACGAAAGAAAAATGCACTTGATTAGTGACTTAGTTTTTGTCCATTCTGATCTCAACAAAAGGAACTTTTCCATATCAAGTATGGCATTGTAGATAGAAAGTGTAAGTATGTAAATATGTAGATAATTGTATATAATTGTAAATATGTAAATACTAGAAAAGGAAAATGGAAATCAAGGGAAGAGAAAGAAAAAAAAATGTTGCCACTTGCGTGGGCTCTCCCTTGACAGCGATGACGCAATAATTAGCGGAAGCCCGGGTGGTTGATCAATAATGAGAAGGTGAAATGATTTTTCCGGACCGAGTTTTCCGAGGTGAAGTCTCGTCCGATGGTATTTGCAGCGATGGCGCATTTTTCGAACCTTTAGGCCGTCCACGACGTCTTACGGTGTTTGAATCGGTGTGCTGACCGGTCTCCACGCGTTGGTCATTCGTTTCCGGTGTATTTTCCGTTTCTTGATCATTTTTCGCGTACGACGGATCATTCGCAGGTTGTTCGCTTTCCGCGTCAGACGTACTTTGTGGAACGGTCGCAGTGTTCGGGTCGCGTGCTGACGGTGCTCCGGTATCCACGGTTATACGCGTTTTCCGGGGTCTGCCCCGCGGTTTCGCTCGCAATCGCGTTTGCGCATCATTTACAATTTCATCGTTGGACTCGTCTGGTCGAAGCTCGAGGTTATTCTGCCGTGCAGTCGTCACGCCCTCGTCTTCTTCAGAAACAGCATCACTCTCGTCTTCTTCAGAAACAGCATCCGTCCGGTACGGTTCCTCCTCGTTTGAGAAAAATGGCTTAAGATCGCATACTGGGAATGTTCCGAGTGAGACATTGTCATCGTCAACTACCTCGTATACATTTTCACCCAGTTTTGCTGAGATCTTGCCAGGTCCTCGGTATTTTGGTGCAAGTTTAGCGGAAATGCCTTTGACTGCAGACGACAAAATGCGATTGCGCATCCAAACTTTTTCGCCGACGGCATACTGCACGTCACGGCGGTGAGCATTATAATATTTGCTCTGGCGTTCTTGCGCTTTAGCTGAGTTGTCTGCTGCAATTTCACGCAACTTACTTAAATTTTCCATATGGTTTTCCCATGTTCCAAGCTCTTCGGCCTCTGCGGCTTCTGCAGCTGCCACATCCTCCTGTCTACGAAACGTATGTGGAGGTGTGGGGTTCCTTCCTAGGTTTAGGAACGCTGGAGACATTTTTGTCGATTCTTGGGTGGCTGTGTTTATTGCAAACATCAGCTCAGGTAATTTTTCATCCCACGTGTTGTGGTTTTCAGTCACGAATGCTGTTATCCTAGCGCGAAGCGTACGGTTCTTATTCTCCGTCGGATTAGCTTGCGGATGATAAGCTGGACTAAATGATTGTTTGACGCCATTTTCTGTCAAGAACGTCTCAAGTTCTTTGTTCTTGAACTCCTTGCCATTATCCGCATGGAAAATCTCTGGCGTACCAAAGCGCATAAAAATTCGCTCCTTGAGTTCCTTGATGACAGTTTTTGCGTCAGCGCGTCTCGTTGCTACGATCTCTACCCAACGTGTAAAGAGATCCACGAAAACGATGATATGTTTGTTGCCCTGGACCGTGCGGACGTATGGGCCCATACAATCCGCAGCTACCATTGACCAAGGTTTCTTTGCTTGTCGTTTACCCATGAGTCCCGCTGGAGGTAGTTGCTGCACTTTTACTTGTTGACAAATGGAACAGCCTTTTACAAAGTTCGCGACATCCTTGTATAGGCTGGGCCAAAAGTAATAGCGTGCGATTCGATCTACTGTTTTGGTGCGGCCGAAATGGCCAGCCGTTGCTTCGCAGTGTCCTTCAGACATGACTTGTGCCCTTTGCTCTCTGGCCAGAACGAGTTTCCAGGCGTCGTCGTCTGAGACGAGATCTTCTAATATGCGATTTGGCCGCCAGATGTATAATCGACCCCCCGTGATCTTCATATGTGGGTAATCCTCAGGATTTTCTGAGACTGCTTGATACGTTTTCAAGTACCACGCATCTTGCGTCTCTGGCACCAATGGTTGCACAGCAGCTAACCCCTCCTCTGTTTCATCCTCATACATGCGAGATAAACAATCGGGTACGACATTAAGCTTGCCCTTGCGGTATTCTATGTCGAACGAGTACGATTGTAGTTCGAGAGCCCACCTTGCTAGACGTCCTGTCGGATTCTTCAAGTTGCATAACCACATTAGACAACTATGGTCGGTTATCACTTTGAAATGGTATCCTTCGACATAACAGCGCCATCTGCGGATCGCCCATAGAACTGCAAGGCCCTCACGTTCGCTGACAGAGTAGTTTGCCTCTGCTCGTGTGAGTACACGACTAGCGAAGCAAATAACTCTTTCTTCGTCGTCAATCGTCTGTGTAAGCACTGCACCCAGGCCCGTGTTTGAAGCATCGGTCTGGATACAAAACTGATGTTCAGGTTCAAATGAAGGTTGGGCTAGAACCGGAGCTGTTGCGACTAGCGCTTTAATCCTATCAAAGGACTCTTGTTGCTCGGTGCCCCATACGTACTTCACGTTTTTCTTTGTGAGCCTTGTAAGAGGTTCAGCAATGGTTGCAAAGTCTTTCAAAAATTTTCTGTACCACGAGGCCATGCCTAAAAAGCTCTGCAATTTTTTGATCTTTTTTGGTACTGGAAAATCCATGATTGGTGAAATTCTGGAGGGATCTGGACGGCAACCGTCCTGATTTACTAACAGTCCCAAAAATCTAACCTCCTTTGCGCACCAAACGCTTTTCTCACGATTAACGGTGAGGTTGGCTTCGTTCAGGCGATTGAGGAATTTTTCCAGAACTTCGATGTGTTTTTCGAAGGTTTCGGTCACAATCAGTGAGTCATCTAAATACGTAACTACCCATTCCGATAATTCTGGTGTAATGACCATGTCGGCAAGTTGTTGGCAGGTAGATGGCGCTCCTGAGAGACCGAAGGGCATGGTTACAAACTCAAATAACCCTAGATTTTGAACTACGAACGCGGTCATAGGGATAGACTCTTCTTCTAGCTCTATCTGCAAAAACGCTTTGCTTAAGTCAATCACTGAGATATATTTTGCATTGCGTAGTTTTCGCATTATCACGTCCATAAAACGTTGAGGATAAGCACACAGCTTTGACTTTTTATTCAACTTGCGGTAGTCGACGCACATGCGATATGTCCCGTCTGGTTTTAAAACCATGACCACAGGACTCGACCATTGAGACTTGGATCTCCGGATGATCCCTTGTTCTAACCACTCGTTGACTTGCTTATGCATTATTGCTTCAAGTTTCTTGGATACTGGATAATACTTTTGTTTAATCGGCGTGTTATCTGTGAGCTCGATTTTATGCTTAATCCATTTGGTACGACCAAGTTTACCATCATTGGCCGGAAGCGTCCTATCCAACATTCGCTGCAGCTTGTCTCTCTGAGCTTCTGCAAGATGTGCCAATCCAGCAGAGGATACAGGCGTTTCATTGCATGTCATTGAAGCCAGTTCGACTGGAAGGAGTTCCGCTCGTCCCTCAAGGCGAAGCATATTTTCGCGCGGTAATAATTGCGCATCAAGAGCTCGTATGAGATCTCCACCAATAAGCAGGTCGGCATCTGCCTCTCTCAGCACGATGGCCCATACTGTTCTGGTTATTCCTCCTATAGTAAAAGGAAGTTCAACTTCACCAAGTATAGGTGTACAATTCCCATCTGCGAGTCTGGCGCCTGGACCATAATAAGGTTCAATTTTTTGGCCTAGAGCTGTCGCTATTTGAAGACCAACTGGGCCAAGAGCTGTTCTTGAAGCACCCGGATCGAACAGTGCGCGAACGCTAAACTTGTCGATTTCCACGTCCACCCACCAACGAGGGAAATGGTCCGGTTTATTTTCAATACTCCCAATATAATGCGTTTCCCCGCAATCTTCACAGAAAATTGGAGGAAATTCACTGATAGACGCAGTATCAGGAGAAGGTGGTAGCCCCGGGCAGGTCTCGTGCTCCTGGCTGGGGACAGCAGCGACCTCATCTACTTGTCCCCCTCCGCTTTTCCCGAACACTCAGGACAAGTGGGTCTGATATGACCTGGCCACCCGCAGCCATAACACTGCATATTCTCTTTGGGACCAGGGTCTTTGTTTGCATTATGCTTGCTGACCACTTTGTCAGACTTGTCTTCGCCCTCCTGGGCAGGATCCTTCTTCTTCTTCTTGCTTCTCCTCCAATTCTTCTTCGCCTCTTGATCGGCAGCAGGTTTATCAGATGAAGTACTCGAAGTTGAATTTGGTGCACTAGGCTTAGCAGCTGCCCCAGAGTTTGAATTTGCATTTTTTAACGCGTTTGCAACCGCTTTATTTATGATCGACTCGAGATTTGGTGGCGTTGGCGCAGCAGCAGCCGGAGCCTGTGAAGCAGTGGTTAGTTTAGACGTTGCTTCCACGAGTCTGCTCAAAACTGTAGTCAACTCGCTAGGCGGAGGATCGCTCAACGCCGCGAGGTTCGATTTATTTTGTTTGGTCTCTGCCCTTGCGCTATGACACGCTACTTCTGGAAGCAGAGCCATCTCCGGGGGTGGTGGTGGTTTGTAGTTCTTTTCAGACCATAACAAACTCTCTGCATCTCTTGCGAGCTCGCGAAGAGAGTCGATGTCCGTAACTTCTTGCCTACGCACCAGTTTTCTTATTTCAGGGATCATATTCCTGTACAGAAGATCAAGTTGTTCTTCCTCTCCCCAAGGTCTATCAAATCTGCCTAAAATCGTGAGCAGACTGAAGATATAATCCCTGGCAGGTTCTTGTTTCCCTTGGGTACGCGTCTGCGCTTCCACTATCAGCTTGTGTTGGAAATTGCGGTCTACACCGTATGTACGGCGAGCGCTTGCGCAAAAATCGTCCCAAGTTGTCCATTTTTTCCGAGCTTGACGGCACCAAATTAGCGCTGCGCCAGTCATAAGCTCTGTCATTCCGTTGAGTAAATCCTCATCATCAATGTGTGCCAAAGCACGGCATTCATCTACTCGTTGGATGAATTCTTCAATACTTATAGATTTTTCCCCGCCTGTGAAATTTATTTTCCAGGCTCTAACAATTTTTCCGACATCCTGCTTATTATAACTTGAATTAGCAGGCCTTTGTGATCTGGATGTCGAGATAGTCTCTGATGACACCCTCCCCCCGGGCGCGGTATTCGCAACCACAGGGTCATTACGAAAAGCATTGTTATTTGGGGAGCTCATGCCTCCGAGATCTTGAGCAATGTTGTTTGGAATTTGTGCTGTTGAGCTCATTGGTCCACTCCCAGGTATTCTTCCAAAAGAAGGTGTAAAGCTAGGTGTGTGTGCGTTCAGCGCTGACCTTCCAAAGCTTAGTGGGTTCGGAAAGCATTGCGATACCGCAGTCGTGAAATCGCTCACATTGTAATTATTATCGTTATGGATATGTCTTACGTTGTGGTAATCGCCGAAAGTTACTCTTGAAGTGCCTTGATATGTCGAGGATTGTAGAGAACCAGGCGTGAAGATTTGTGACTGCGTGACTTGGGTTGCTTGGGCTTGAGTCACCTCGTCTAAGGCCCTTTCGACTTGTACCAACAAGTCACGTGGTACTCGGTACTGCTTACCAGCACTATCTTGCACAACTGCCATACCCCTTGAACCTGCAGAGTTGTTATATAGAAGCGAATCGCCTTGAGTTGCAGTAACAGTTGTTGTAGTCGTGGTGTCATCACCTATTGTTATTTGGTATTGCCCACGAACTGTTACTTTTGATGGTACGATCCCTCTATCTATTTGTTCTTGGGTCAACAGCGAAATTCCGGATGACGAAAACGAAGGCATGGGATTCCATGTAGATGTTGATAGATCAGCTGTTGTTGTTATAGTTTGAGTGGATGACGTTTGAGGTACGGATATTTGCGGTGGCGCTAGATTTTGCAGGGTGACCGGTGGAACCCTAGACATGATCCCTGTACCACGACCGGTGCCCGCGGCGCTGCTTGTATGTACCCCCAAATTCCTACTCGAAGCGTCTTCAGTCGTTTGCATTCCAGGGACGACTTGGTGTGAGCTATTTGCCAACGGCATACCCAATAGAGATGTATCCGTTTCTTCATGTGGCGTGTGCGCACGCGATACGATTATTCGGCGGTGTTCTTCAGTGACTCCAATTTCAGCCAAAATTGTCTCGAGCTTCACTTCTCGACGAGTCTTCAGTTCAGCTTCTTCGATCTCTTCATCGATCCGCGCGAAATCATTCTCCCTGTACTCGCCGCGTAATCTAGAGGCAAGTCTATCGAGTTTTTCAAAATATGAACCAGATTTCTTTAATTCAAGATCTTCTAAAATAGGTATCAGTTCTGCTTGCCTTTTATTCCCGAGCCAATCTTGAATTTGTGACTCGAGATCTTGTGAAAAATCTGCGTAAGTCGCCATTTTACAAAGTAAATAAATCAATCCCTCGCTAATATTTACTAACGCGGTGCAGCAGTATGCATCTGCTCACTTCGGCCAAAATTTTATTTGAGTGCTGTCACATAGCACAAGAAGTTTCCATTAATTACACAATCTGGATTTGCATACAAGCGCCGCTCTCAGTTTCGCGTTTCGTTCGTCCGGAAATGAAATTTCAATCCAAAGAAATTCAAGAAATAAATCTGTAAAAATTTCTGAGAAATTTCAAAATTCAGGAATTACTTAAAAATTTAAGCGATATTTACTCAAAAGTAACTGAGAGAGCCTAAATCTATTCAATTTTGGCTAAAGTGTGCGTCATTTACTTATACTAACGCAAAAATTACGAGAGGATATTTTGTTTGGAGTTGTAACGCGACCTAGCTAGTTTACAAGATAGTCTGTTGCACTAGCAGACGACATAAACTTGATCCAGAATTATTCCGCATCTAGGAATCGAAGAGCGCAGAGCGCATTGACTGGTCCAAATTTGAGCTGAAAACCCTAAACGGAATTCTAGAAATTCAAAAATGCGAGTACAGGATGCGCAAACATCCAACATTCCATCACACCAACACTCTGCACACTGATCATACCTTACAATAATTCATTCCCGCAGATAACTGCAAGAATTTCATGTTTCTGCATTTTGCAGTGATTTAAAAAATTCCAGTTTGAAAAGTGCAATTTTAGAACTAAACGCAAGATTTCAACTCCATTTCGCATCATTTTCGCAAAATTATTACTAAATCGCGGTACTAATGCGAATGCGCTGCAAGATTTGGCGATCTGTAGCATGAACCGATTTTTTCTCGATTTTACAAAATTTAATCAAATAATTTTTACCATGACTCCAGAAATTTCCACGAATTTTCCGGTTTTTCCGCACTGGAAAGCTGCTATGCATTAGCAGATGCATGTAAAACACGAGAGAAAAATTTTCATGAAAAATCGCAACATTGTAGAAGCCACAGAGTCACTGTATCTTGCCTCGCATCCGGAGACTTGAATGCCCTATAGTCGTTGTATATCTATATACACTCATACCGACACACTATAGCATTCCGCACACTCGCGTCGACGCAATTTTCAAACGCAAAGATTTTTCCGATTTGAAATTCTGCTCGCCTGTGGATATAATATCCACGCATACGAGCGTAATACGGGCTGCCTGTAATTAATAAGCAGCACTAGCGTGAAAGGGGCTTGCAGCTATACAGCTGATTCAAGCGCGATCGATAATTAAATATATGTATATCGCGTCACTTCCACGATGAATTCAAATCGATCATCTAACCGATGAATAATCACGCGATCAGCACACCTGCGTCGTCGCATCACTCGCGTCGCTATACATAATGTCCCGGTATACGCACACCAATGCAGCTACTATATATGTATATATCACCGCTTTCCCGCTTGAAGCAGCAGAGAAATTTCGATGGCGCGCGATTTTATTAGCCGGCGACGGCGACGATGATGATCCGCGCACTAGGTTCATAACACTCGCGAACGCGCAATTATTTGTCCAGCTAGTGGATTTTTTCGTTGGGCGCCATTTATGACGGTATATTATCTCGTCACATTAATTATTAATGCGAGTCCGCAATGTGCAATGCGGCTCGCCAGGATCTGCTTGGCGGCGTCTTCCTCGTGGACACTGGCTTCCTGTCGGCCAGTGCTGCTCGTACTACGCATTAGCGCATGATAAGATTAGGACGAGTTCACGAGGAAACACAGATGAGTGATAACGCGAGCAGGTAAAGTTAACAAGATTTGGATTTATTCAATCGATAATTTACAAAGCGCATCCGGGCGCGAACGCAACAGGTGAAAAACTCGCGAGGGAGAGCCGCACACAATGAGAGAGAGAGAGAGATACATTCTCGGCTGGTACTCACGCTGCGAAGACGCTTTTCAACAGGCCGCTGCCTCGGGAACGCCAAAGGTCGGGAGTCCGCTGACTGTCGCACAAGTCCGGGTGAAATAACCCCCGTTGCCGTTGGGTACGGAAGCCTCGGCACCTGCAGGACCTGCGTCGGATGTCGGGGCGACCGGAGCACACGCGGCGCGGGAGAGGTTAGCCTAGATACGGGTCACACGATGTGTAGCGGACGATCGACGGAACAAGTCTGCTCGCTCATGGAATGGTCGCGAACTGCGCGAGCCGCGAGCTGCGTTCCTATTGGCTAGCCATTTTGGGCGCGCGCGCATTCTCTGTCTCTCTCATATTCAAACCTGTGTGTTGCTCTCCCTTTGCTGCCACTCGGGTATACACCTGTAACAATCTTCTGGATACATCAATATATGAGATTCGATAATAACTTATATCTATTTGCCGAGGAGAGAGTGATGGGACTTTACCCGTCACAATGGAAAAAAATTTCATATGACTTATACATACACATAACTCTATTCCATTCAAATTCCATTACTTGCGAATTGCACCTGTTTACAAATGTTGGCTATTGTATTCAATCGCGGCTCTCAATAACTTGTCACCGTAGTTTGGATGTTCTTCGTGGACTTCATTCTACTCAAGATTGGTTTGAAATCCGCATGAACGGAGTCTGAGGCTTGCTTACTATAAAATCCTAGCCCTCGTCGATGCTCGAGGCCAAATTAACCAACGATGAAAAGTTGCATGAATTTTCGGAGTCACAAGTATGCCTAGGTCGAGGAAACTTTTCTTGAAATCATTGATATCTTCAAGGAAATCAGAAGATAGCTGATCGGAGGAGCATGAGTTGTTCACTTTTCGGAGATCGAAACGAAGTACTTTGATTTATAGGCTCTAGATTTGTTTGAACTCAAATTGATGACAAGCAGAAAGAGAAATAAGCATAATTTGACTCAGTTGTAGTCGAAGCACTGAGTGAGTGAGCACTGACATCGCTTGGAGAATAAGAAAATTCATCCTTTCTTCCGTGTACACAAAAATAACAAAAAATAAAGAACGGCTAGGTTTACGATTTCACTCAAAGTTAGGGGGTGGCCCTGAGGGACTCCAGAATCATATCCCGCGAGAATTTTCATGGTTATTTTTCGACGAATTAAATGATAGTTCAGGACCACCGTGGTTGACATGACCTCAAAATAGTAAACTTGTTTGATTGGTTATTTTCGTCCTTGATGTGGTACAATTTGTATTGAGATGTTCTGTCGATCTGTCCGTGCAGTAAAGTTTGTTTTGACAAGAAACGGACGGTTGCTCATAACAAGTACGTTCGATCTCGAATTTATATTTTATATGTCTTGGATTCAAGCTGTCCTGAAGAGGTCTACAAACCACATAGATGAAACGTCGGGAGAATTAAATACTCTTTTTATATACATGAAAAGTGAGGAATTTTTTCCACCAGTTCCTTGCCACCCAGTCCTTCAAGATCGACAAAACATCTCAATACAAAATCAAAACAGTAATTTCTTCCAGGAAAATTCATTTTTCGGGCATTAAAACTGATTTTTCGTCAAAGGGTATAGCCGGGAAAGATGGTGAAATCGGCCCCAGGCTACATCACCAGGAAAATTATAGGGTTCGGTTGGTACATGTACCTTCAGGACAGTGGTAAAACATACCTCCAGGAAAAATTTCAGACCTTTAGACCCATCCAGGTCGATTTACGCTCGAAGAAGCTGAAAATCGGTATTCTTTTCATTGTGGCGCAACCAATGACAAAAAAATCTGAAAAAAATCAAAAAAATCTGTCTCAACGCAACAAATATGGAAAGAATATTCCCAGGTTTTTTCACTGGCTTTTACAACGTACGAACATTTTGACCGTCACGTTGAAAAATGTTCAGATGCGCCAGAAACATAAGCAAAGTTTGAAGGGAGAATCGCCCTATTTTTGGGATTTTTAATAATGATCACTATTCGGAAAAATTGAGATAGATTAGCTCGGGTTAGTCGAAATTGGACGTACTTTACCTCATTTTGTAGGTTTTGGAACAAGCTTTGAAATGAGCTAAAGTACGTTGAAAAATGCTTGGATGCGCCAGAAATGGGAGCAAAGTTAGGAAGAAAAAAGTGCCGAATCAGGCACATTTCCATTTAAACCTGCGTTAATTTTGATAAAAGCTTGATGGCTCTTGTTGGGACCTAAAATCTCATTTCTCAGCGTCCAGCAAAATTTTTTTCACACCTATATGTACAAATACAACATTTCCACGCTAGGGCGTATCGATTTTCGAAAAGAGCCCTTTTTCGGCCCACCCTAATATACATGTATCATCCTGACTCTTACACAAATGCGAATGATATCAACGACTCAGAATTAGAGCTGATATCTCATTGGTAACCTTGATGACTTTCAACAATTAAATTCCCGCGAATATATATAATTGACCAAGATGTCACTGCATTTTTATATCATGCGAGAATTGAGACCTGTACGTCATGATTCGCTTTATTGCGCAATATCATTTCCTTAATGTCAAAATGAAATTTCTGTGAGGGTAATATATTATTATTATCTCACCGTTACAACTGCTCAGTAGAGCATTAGTTCTGCCAAACTTCAAGAAGCAGCAACTTGCTGAAACAATTTATCAATCATTTGACAACTTACCCTACTAGGTATAACGCCACTTTGAACTTCACCTTCCGTTGATTTTTATCTTTTTCTTTATTCGACAATCCTTTTGATCCTGGTTTGAAGGTAATAATCTGATGTGTATGTGTGATTTTTTCAGCTATACCATGTCGGTAGAACGCTTAGACTTGGTCATATTTGGAGCAACAGGCTTCACTGGTAAGTATACAGTAAAGAAAGTGGCAAGCTTAGCTAAAAACTATGCCTATTCGTGGGGCATTGCTGGTCGACGAAAGGAAGCTTTAGAAATGGTTCTGAGAGAATTTGCCCCAGATTTTGGTAAGTGTAATCATCAACTTCAAAATATTCCTAGTTAAAATTTGACGGGTGTCATTGTAGGCCGTAGGTCCTTTACATCAACAATGCGAAATTATAAACAGGGAACTGTTTTATGCAGAATCGTACTATTAGTGATTTTTCCATAGCAAAGACTGCAATTTTACTATCACTATTTATCATACATGAGTACTGATGGTCTAAGACTGAATTACTACAGAAAATCACATGTTTTCATTCTGCTAGTATATAAAAAGGTAACACGCTCACTGCAATGAGCCCCACCGGTGGGGCTAACTATTTTTCAATTTTTTTCATGGTCACCAATTGACTTCAGCTCAAAAAATATCACAAAATAATTTCACCATGGTTATTTACGATTTATTCCACTTGAGATATCAGCAATAACTCAAAAGAAAATTAACCTGTACTTACGTGCTTGACAGAATACGGAAGTTCATTTCATGGGCGAGATAAAATTACTAGTAGCTGGGACCGCAGTGAACGTGTTTCAGTCATCCCTCGTTAACACAATCGCCTTTCAAAATTTTTCGTCAAGTCAACAGAATGGTTTTCCCGTTGGGATCGCTTTGATTCTTATGGGCCACTTTTGAGTGAACGCAAATTTTCTTCTCATCACCAACATTTTCACGGTGGCGCGTCTAGGTCAAAATCTTAGTCATTACGAAATCATATTTGTAAACAGAGTTCATTTCCTTGAGTGACAGCTCAGTACATCACGATGAATAAGGGCAAATAGTCGTGCATCTATCAATTCTTGAGCACTGAAGTCGCGCCTTTAGGTGGAATTGGTCGATTTGCCAAGAAAGAGAGTGAGATAGCTGATAGGATTACGAAATAATCGTTATCATACATTATATTAATGCAAAAAAGGAGAATCTGCATCGCCTCTGTATTAAGGAATCGAATTTTTGGAAGTGGAATCCTTGCATAGTCTCAAACATGACTCTTTGAAAGAGAAATATTCATATGATTCGGTCTGGTTTCGCCAAGGGCTTGCAAAAAACGTTCCAGTGGATGGAGGATCATGCAAAATAAGGTTTTGAAAACGGCAATGAATCTAAAGTCCGAAATTTTTAAAGTTTCTAGTGGGAACATCTTCTACTTTTGCTGTCTCAGCAGCTCTACATTATAATCCTCATCCACGCTGAGTGCATCTATTGGTGTTCATCGATAATTTACAAGGAAGGTGCCAGGCCTTCGGATTGCCAATTCTTCTAAAACTCTGGCATATGTTCTCTTCCATTAAAATATGAGACAATGACTTTTATAACTGACCAATATTCCCTTGAATCATCCTGAGCACCAGGTTCAATATCAAAAGGAATCTCTTTGGGTGGGTTGGCTTCTTCACAATGGTCTCTACCACAGACATCATGGTACCACAATGGTCTCAGGTTTTCCTGTAAACAGATTGGGTTACAAACATGATTCGGAGATCAGAGAGAACAAAAATCTAGCTGTATGAGACTGGTACATCTAACCATAACTATGAGTGAAGGGAGTTGAGAAAAAAAAATTTGCAAAGCTAAATTTTTTGATGAGAATCCTTATCAAAAAATTCATCTGTCACCATTCGAATGGTGAGTCTGAGGGGACATTGTATTGATCAGGTGATGCGATCGTCTTCGGCGGGCTTGACTGAGACTGAATGATATAAACAGATGAAACAGTTTTATTTCTGGTGATATACTCGAGTTGAGTAGTTGGGGATGAAAATTGTAGTTGGCTTATCCGCTTATAACTGCTTTACTCGAGTAAATACTCAGAAAACCACTAAAAAAATGCCCTACCAAGTTGCCAGAAACATAATATGGGTCATGCAATCAGATGATCCAGGTTGGATCAGGTGATCAAATAAATGACATTGATCTAATGTTTACGACTGTGGGCTGCTAATCAAGAGGACGACGGGTTCGAATCCTCAACGCGTTAGAACACATGATCCTTAATTCTTAAGAAAATAATCTTTCGTAATTCTTAAATATTTGAAAGTTTCTTATGATCATTTGGAATATGTCCACGTGCCAGAAAACAATTTTTTGCAGAAACTCCGATAATCTCTTAGCTTAGTATTGTAATAATTGACTCCATCCTAAGAGTGAATATTGACTCAAGTTTGAGTGGAATTCAACTCCAGCTTGGAGTACTAACTGATTTATAGGCGAGTCGCACAAATCTGACTCAAACCTTAGAATCAAATTTGACTCTCTGATAGTCAAAATTCACTCAACTAAGTTGAGAGATTCACGAAAGTATTTATGAGATTTCCTTATCCATCGCAGCAAAATGTTAATCTTGGTAGAGGAACTAGCATCATTTATATCTGGATCATCGTTCTTCATTCAATGCATCCAATCTCATTTGTGATCCTCATTCTGCAATACTTCCATGATTGATATTTGTGTTTTATATAGACTTATGTTGTATAGCAGTATTGTAAAGAACCTTTTCATATAACAATATTATCCCCAAAATTTGAACTCAGGTCATTTTGGTAATCTTACGTATACGTTATCTTATAAGAGGGGAGACAGGCCAATCAAATCTGACAAGCTCTTACAAGAGGAGGAGGAGGGGAAGGGTCAAAAAATCGTGGATCCCCCCTACATAATTTATGTACGTCTTTTCACAAGGGCTACATCATATTAATTAAGTTAAGGGGACGTCGGAGCCCTATCAATATTGTACAGTTACCGACATGATCGAGTTTTCGTATTTCTCGATGAATTTTTGAGATATCAAAAATCTAACAAGTAACGCCGATTCTATGAGCCAAATAGAATCGGCGTTACTTAGTAGAATCCCGATATCTCGAAAATCCGTCGAGAAATCCGGAAAATAGACAATGCCGGTATCCGACATCCTCTTAAGCGTGTTGATTCACGATACTTGAGGGATGGAATGGTCTGGTTAAGCCCAACTACCCATTGATACAAACAAAACACCTGTCCCGTGAAGTTCGTGTCAACGAGGGATGACTGTAACTACCGTCACAGTCAAATCACGACTTGATGATCAAAATCCACCGTATTGAGATTTGGTATGCTCTACAATCTTTTAGCTGTGCGGATCAATACCTATATTATATTGGTTTATTGATGGGATAATACAAAAAACAGTGATACGAGAATTGTATCATCCAATTGTTCCCAACAATTTACTCAGAGTAATGCTGCTTGACTGTCATTATCAATGACAATCAACGTGGAAAAGTTCCAGGAATATCTTGAAAACGATTTTTTTGTCCAAGTTATCTGATTCAAACACCAATAATCTGATTTCTGCAGAGGGCATTCCGATAATACAGGCTGATTCAAGAGACGAAGAATCTTTGCTGAACATGGCAAAACAAGCAAAGGTGGTTATAAACTGCTGTGGACCATTCAGGTTCTACGGGGAACAAGTGATAAGAGCGTGTATCAAAGCTCGCTCACATCATGTAGATATCAGCGGAGAACCTCAGGTACAATTTTGCAACTAAATCTGGACAGCGACCTTCATCCTCATGGGCAAGATATTCTCATAATTTTTTGGAGTGTTTCTCATTGGTATCCCTAATACTACTGTTGGCGGCTCCCATGCGCATACATCGCTCCGAATACATATTTTGCATGAAAGGTCTACCAACTGAAAATTAGTGATGACTTCGAAGTATTGAAGCAATTCTCGACAATGAAGATCTTATGGGAATCCAAATTACGTATCTCTATCTGCCAGAAATCCCATTGTGAAAAATCGGTACCAAGAATAGGTATTACTCTACTGCTTAGTCCGAGTTACAAAATAGGTTTTCGATCCCTTGAAGTCTTTTGATATTGGCAATCTCTTTCTTCTTCGTAAGATAGATACTGGCTGAAGAATCGATGAGCCTTGTTCGTCGCGAAGCAGTATCCCTCGAATTTAATAAAACAAGTACCAGTGCTATTTTTTGTACAGACGATAATCTTTGATTCGAGTGATTCGAACTAGATTTATGCTCCATTACTTGTTATACGGTAAAGCACTTGAAATCTAAAATTGGCTATCCGCGTTTGAGATTTAAGTCCCACGTTGTTTCATGTTCCTACTGATCAATTCACCATATGAGAAACGAGTATCTACTACGAATGTTGTCGTCAACAAGATTATTCTGAGATGTTTGGCTTGCCAAAATGTCGAAAACTTCGTCGAAAGTACGTACGTCAACCTGTACCGCGACCAAAATGTGACAATTGTTTTTGGTAGGACTCTAACTTCTCTAATTGTATAGAAAATTTCAGAATTTGCCTAATTTGCCTTTTCGAGAAAATCGACTTTGAAGTCGCTAAAATATGCCCGTCTTCCAGAGGCCACAGCTCTTCGAATATTGAGCCTAGATCAACGTACCTGGGCTCAAATTGAAGCTCTGAATTCGCCAAAATTGTTTTAGGTATTAAATTGCCAGAAAGATTATCGCGAAGGATGATACCGTCGATTATAAGTTACACGTGGTGACAGTATACCTATATATATGGTGAGATGGCGGACGGGTGGCGCCAGCGCGGGAAGACAAATCTCGCGATGATCTCGATGCATGCATAGGTTTCTAGCACCCGCTTTACGTCTGCAAGGGGTTAGATCTGCTCTGCTGGCCTCGTAGAAGGTTCCAATCAGTTCCAATGCAGATATTCCCCAAGTCATCCCGTCAAACGTCGATCCGGGCGATCCCAGCCCGCAAAAGCAGAGTTGTCGTCTGCTCGAGATCAGTTGCCCCCTCCGCGCGCCGTATTGCCGTACACTGTAAAAAATGTTGAATGAAATTTACCATCTAGCTTAGTAAAAATACAACTCTGGGAGTGGTGAGTTTCATCCCATTTCTTGTAACTTTACAAACGCTTGTAAATTTACCAGTCTCAGAGGGGGTAATAGTTGGATACCAGTCTCAGACTGGTAAGATTCCCTCGCTCAGACTTGTACATTTCAGCTCAACCTGGCTCAACCGAGCATGCGCGGATCTGAAGTTTGGTCTGCTGGGCCCACGCACAACTAACCTAAAAAGCTCCTCCGCGGTCGAGTGTTTATGTCTCGAGCGATGAGTTTTCGACTCGCACGGGTTTTTCAACCTTTTCAAAATTATCGTGGATTAAGATGCTTCATTCCAAGACTCCATTTCATTAGAAAAAGCCCCCGAGTAGCCCGTACGCTTCAGTTGAACAAGGTTTCTTCAGGTCTGAAATTCACCGTCAGCCGGTAAATGAAATTTACAAGCCGCTTGTAAATTTACACGTCCCAGCGCGGTATCCAACTATTACCCTCTCTGAGACTTGTAATTTTACATAAAAATTTTTTACAGTGTATATATAGGTATACCCAGTACACGCGAAAACCTTTGACCATGTAATTTATCTCTTTCACTCATTGTGTGGTCTGTTTGACGCCGAAAACAATTTTGGCAAATTCAGAGCTTCGATTTGAGCCTAGGTACGTTGATCTAGGCTCAATATTCGAAGAGCTGTGGCCTCTGGAAGACGGGCATATTTTAGCGACTTCAAAGTCGATTTTCTCGAAAAGGCAAAATAGGCAAATTCTGAAACTTTCTATACAATTAGAGAAGTTAGAGTCCTACCAAAAACAATTGTCACATTTTGGTCGCGGTACAGGTTGACGTACGTGTCGAAAGTAATGGTGAATCGTCAAAATCAATAATTTCAATGTTATTGGTATTTCGAGTATGGGTCTTCTATGGAAGATGAACGAATCTCGTGAGAAAATTTATATTTAGATCCGACCCTTTATTCGCAGTACATGGAGAAAATTCAACTGGAATATGACAGAGCTGCCGAAGAAGCGGAGGTGTATGTAGTCAGTGCGTGCGGTTTCTCGAGTATTCCAACCGACATGGGAATAAGTTTCGTACAGCATCAATTTCAAGGAGTAGTCAACAGCATTGATATCTATTTCAACTTTTGGCGAACCGAAAAGTTTACACGTCGAAGTGCTGCGATGCACTTTGGAACGTGGGAATCAGCTGTACATACTTTGGCTCAGAAGAGTGAGTTACGTGATATCCGGAGCAAATTGTTTCCTCGGAAATTGCCAGGCTTTGAACCATCCGTGAAGAAGAAGTGAGTTTTGGTGGAAATAGATTCTTCAGGGAATAGTTTGCAAGTGAATATTGATTGTAATATCTTAATATTTGTCTCTTTTCACAGGCCTTTCATTCATCAGAGTTCAGTCGTGCGTGGATGGTCCACCGAATTTCCATCTGCGGATCGGTCGGTTTGTCGCAGAACGCAAAGATTCTTGCATGATAGACTGAATCACAGACCAGTTCAAATACAGACTTACATCACTTTCAAGTATGTTATCTACTTGTCATTTTAAATCACTACAATTCGGTTGAACTGGGATTTTATTGTTCAATCCCCTCTCGATATAGAACATTCGCTAGAGAAAAGTCCATGAAAGTCAAATCCTCCCCCCCCCTCTATTCACTTTTTTCAAAAGTATAACTTGGCGAGTATGAGTAGGTTCCTCAAGATTTATTGATTCTCATCAGGTTTTCACAGTAAAAATGATGATTGATTTAAATCAGTTGTATTACATAGTTTCAACTCTTGAAAAAAATGAAATCAAAGGAACTATGTCGAGTATTTCTGTACGTTTGAGAGACCTACCTTTTCCGGGCAAAATATGGCATTGTTTCAACTTGTGAGAGGAATGAAATGAATAAGAAACCATGCCGAGAGTTTTTCGAACAAGTTTGATTGTATAAAGTGATGGATTTCGGAAATTTCGCACGGTCTCTCTTATTCATTGTTTGTCAAATTCAAAACTTGATTTAACAAACAACGAATAAGAGAGACCGTGCGAAATTTCCGAAATCCATCACTTGTATTTTTCAAGCTAAATGCATGTTTTTCAATCGTATTTGTGTGGGGGTGTGTGTGTGTGTGTGTGTGTGTGTGTATTATTGGCATCCCAGGTGGAAATCGTATTTGTCATGAGGTATGGAGGGTAGCTCTTTCTGAACATTTTTAAAGAGAGCAACAGTGAAAACGAGTAGGATCATGAGTATAACCAACCCTCATATTAAATATCATGCAGGACTACAACACGAATGAGTTCCCGTACAAAATATTGTGTAAAAGTGCCTTATACAATAGTGCGTCGAGGTTTTGATAGTCACTTGTCTGGAGTGATTAATATGAGTAGTTCCGTGGAAATTTCGATATTATATGGTCGCAAATGTGCCAACCACAAATCTCATTTTCGATGGTTCTAAGATGTATTTTCCGACTTATTGAACCATCTAAAAGAGAAATCAGGTCCCGTGCGGAAATGAAAATTTCCACTCATCGACAACATAAAGCTAACACAGAAAAGGCGATAGCATGAAATGGGAACTGACATTTTGAGCGTGATACGGAACCCTGACATTTGCAACTAAAATTGCTCTAACATGGTTCTAGCTAGTTGTAGGATGCTGCAATTTTGATTTGGTCACCGGATACTTTGGAAAAAACTGACCGACCGTGCTGTAAGTATACACGTATGCCGATGCGTGGCTTTACGCGTATTGGAGCACGTACAGTACCGTTCAAAAGTTCTCGATGGGTAATCCCTCGAGTACCCTGACTTACAACAGCAATAAGTCAAATTCTATACGTTGTACGAAAATTTTCAAAAGAACATCTTAAAGAGCAGAAAAAATCCTAACTTTTACTGGGTTTGGATGATTCTTATCGAATATTTTTGAAGGTCCTACACGCTGATGAAAAAATAGAAAATCTAAAAAATGTTTAGTTTCATTGAGACACCTGCAATTCTAATGCGAATAAAGATACGGCAATTCTGAAAAAAGGATCTGGTAGAGCGGAAAAATGCTATGTGTAACCATTTTTTGATTTTTTTTTACGTACCGCGTATGAGAACATACGAGCTGTCTAGATACCCAAAATCACTGTTTATGACCGGAAACGGCACAGAAAACGGTGAAAATCCATGATTTTGGGGATTTGGCCAGCTCGCACGTCTTCATACACGGAAGGTGAAAAATAATCAAAAAATGGTCACGCATAGCATTTTTTCCGCCCTATAAGATGCTTTTTTTCAGGATTGCCGTATCTTCATTCGCGTTAAAACTGCAGTTGTCTCAATGAAAGTAAAAAATTTTTAGATTTTCTATTTTCTCATCAGCGTGTAGGATCTTCAAAAATATTCGATAAAAATCATCCAAACCCAATTAAAGTTAGTATTTTTTCTGCTCTTTGAGATGCTTTTTCGAGAATTTTCGTACAACGCATAGAATTCGACTTATCGCTGTTGCAAGTCGGGGTACTCGAGGGATGACCCACCGAGAACTTTCGAACGGTACTGTATGGCGCAGCGTATGAAACCACGCGGTGTAGTGCGGTGGAAATTGGTCGAAACAATCACGCGTTTCAATACGCATCTCATTTCGAGGTGTCCTGAGACCCCTGGCGCCACTACTGGATCTTTCTCCAAATAATTACCATGCCAACAGCTGATTGACTCGAAGTTTCCGGGACAGCAAACTGATAAATCAAAAATCTTCCAGTGTACGAAGCATACTCATCACGGTGTTCCGGAAGCTAAAAAAAGTTTGTCCCAAATGACCACAAAAACTAGAAACGGGGATGTCTTCGGAACACCAAATAGTGATAAAATTTCATCGAATAAAAATCGGAGCTGATCCTTTTTGCAAGTAATTCGAGAAATAAGATGCAGGCTGAGTGGTTTTTCATTTGTCCATTCTGCGGTTATGTTGAGGGAAATTTGGCGACAGGGGCAAAACGAAGGGCCGTTTTCATCACATTTTCTACACTCCTATTTGAATTGAAGTGCATTTTCGAGTGAAATTATTATGGATTGGATATTTTTACGAGGAATCAAGGTAAGGATGGAGAAGACAGAAATATGAGTGATTGAGAATCGAAGTTCGAATTTATTATAAATTCATACTCAGTTTCAACAAATCGAAAATCAAAATACGGTTTTTGGCACAGAGTTTGGGAGCTCCTCATAATCTCATTGTGAGGAAATTAGAGAAAATATCGAGAAAATGAGATCAGATATGGAGTGAGGAGAATTCCACAACTGCTTCCCTCAATTTTTGTGGGTATGAATCAAGATGTGGGTTGACTTTTCTTCTCTCCCAGAATCTGAGAAATTCCCGATGAGCAGACTCACCCGCTTGCTCGGACCATAGCCCTAAGCCATCGTTTCCGTCCAGTAGTTGCAAGGATTGCGTGAGATGACAGAGAAGCACATGAAGTTTCAAAGTCTTGGAGATTTTCAAAGTATCGAGATCCTTGTGCAGCTTGACCACTAGTTCATCAATGTATTTGATTGGTTTTTGTCTCTTGAGTGAAAAACACGATGCTACGATTGTATCCATCGTTTTGAATGCAGAAACATAGGATTTCATTGTTTCCAGACTGGTATCCCCGCGAACTTCTCTGTCGAGAAGTGGATCAGTCTTTTTTAACAAAGTCCGGCACGCATTCCCTTCAAACATCTCTCCATGATAATTTCGAGAAATCAGATTCAACTTTCTGGGCCATCGAAGAGCTTGCTCCCGTCCAAGAATATGCACTAAACTATTCCAGAATATATGATTAACAAATCCTTGAAAAATGTGCAGTTCAGGGATGATACACTTCTCGATAATCAACATCTCATTTTTCTCGTTGAAAAGGGGCTTGTTGATAGTGCTCTTGCTATTCCTTGCAAATTTTTTATTCCCACCAAGAGCTACAAATTTATCGTGGTCATCTCTCAGATCACCAAACGACTTCAATTTGAATTTCTGCACTTTTTTGGTTGCTTCACTCGACTCACACCTGAGATCTTTGATACAAATATCGCAGTATGGGCAAGGATACATTGATGTGGCTGTTTGTTGTCCATTGATTATGAGAAATAACTTGAAATCAGAAACGAATTTGAAGTTGACTTCATTCAATCCTATAAGATCGAAAACCTGCCTCACATTTTCATAAGTCTCCTTTATATCAGGGACTACGCATAAGATTATCAATTTTTTCACACTAGTCTTGGAGTACTGAGCAAGCAGCTTGTTTGAATCTACGTTTTGCTCCTTGGAAGGGTTACTATAGTCCGTTCCCGCAGACTTCTTTGCTTCCACAGTCGAGAAACAAACCTTGAAAAATCCTTGTCCTCCGTCCACTACAACTTTGATCGAGTCTTCAAGACAACCGCGTTTATTCTTCACGACATCGATGATTTCTCGAGTATTAGCCCATATCACGGGCCTTTTTTCTTTGGCATCAGGATTCTTCGTATCAAAATCTAAGAAACTAATTTTATATAAGTGTTGAAGTTCCTTGGTCCTATCACTGACATGACGCGAATAGTGAGCTGGGATTGAATTTCTGCCAATAGATTGACGAACAAGTGAAGATAATTTCTTCATCTGACGAACTGAAGCACTCGTATTGGTGTGGTAAGCATCCAAATTTTCCATAGGGATTGAAACTTCGTTTTTTTTCTCTTTGAAAAATATGCGTTTAGGTCTCCCTTTCGATCTCAAGGTACATGAATCCGTACCCTCAGTTTTGGCTTTTTTGCGAATGATTGTCGATGCGACAATCTCTTTTTGTTCATCTGGTAATTCGTCTAATTCATCCACCATTTGCTTACGTTTATGCGTAGACGCTCGACTTTTACGCGTACTGCAGGGATGTGGCTTACCTTTATGAATCTCACTGCCACATTTTGGACACTTTTTTATCCACTTCAACTCACTCTTTCCACTATCACCTCCATCAGGTCGCCGTAGTACTTTTATTTTCGAATGACAAGAACCATATAACCCATTGTTAACTGTTATCTCATTGTCCAAGGCTCTTTTTGCACCCGGTGCTTTGTTGACAACGTTATGACTCTTAGATCTGGCCGTCAAGCATATGTAACAGTTACAAATACACGTATCACCAATAGACGTTTCTGACTTTCTTGTAACCTTTGGCAGTAAAATTTGACTGTATTCGGGAATCTTCTGCAAGGGTCTTTTTGTGATATTTTTCGAATGTTCTGACAAAGACAAACGACACGTTGTGCAGATACTTGTAGGATATCTGCTGTCACTCAAGTTATAACTTGTATCAACGAATTTCTTGATTAGTTCTTCATAGCGCCCATTGATACGGCAAGCTTTCAAATTTTTCCGATCCACAATTATCTTTTTCCCGCACGGACCACACACTTTGGCTCTGTTCTCTTCATGATTACACGATTTATTTGGATGCGTCGGCATACTATCTTCAAGAATTCAACCTTTAAAAGATATCGGGAGACCTCATGCGAAAGAGAAACGGCACATGATTACCATCCATATATTGTTTCTATATATAGAGAGAGAGACCGTTCTTTCCGAACTCGCGGATTTTGAGCGACTGATAAGGAGGCCCACCTGACGATTGTTGAGAACGTGAAAAGCTCAACGCAAGTTCTGGTCAACACTAGAGTATTGGCATTGTAAACATGAATACAAGCATAGCGCTCAGAGCGCTCGCGAAAGCTCGCGTCACAACATTGAGGATACCGCATCCGCGGCTGCGTGTCTTTCCATCTATTCAGCACGTTCACTAAGAACTATGTTATTTGCGAGAATAGTAACGTCCAAATGTCTTGATTCCGCGCCCATTCAGTAGAGAGAGAAAATTTCATGATGATCATACTTTACGTTTTGCGAGGCATCACTGTACAATTCATCTTGATTAAGATTACAGTCAGTAAAATTTTTTTCATGCTCAAAGGTGCTTGATCAACTTGAGAGATATAAAATAATCGTTTTTGCGCCTGAAATCATGTGAGAATCATTTCACTTTTAATACTATAGCTAAATCCGGTCCAACGATCGACTGCAAGATACACATTATCAACATCCTAGGGTCGGCATCTTATTTCTCGAATTACTTGCGAAAAGGATCAGCTCCGATTTTGGTTCGATGAAATTTTATCACTATTTGGTGTTCCGAAGACATCCCCGTTTCTAGTTTTTGTGGTCATTTGGGACAAACTTTTTTTAGCTTCCGGAACACCGTGTCATTGAGAATGAGATTAATGACGAATTTATGCAAGTTGAATGGAAAACAAGACGCTGGCACAGCAAAAATCGTCGTCTTGAGTGCATGAATTATCTCAAAAAATTGTGTACGCTATTCAAACAATTTTGTGAGGGTCGAAAGAACGCTTGGATTTTCCTCCTCATTTCTAGATTATTCTTTTGATTCTGAGACGGCGTAATGTACTATTAAAACATTCCTCCTTGGTTTCGCACCAATTCATCACAAAAAATAGCTACTTTTCATCGAAGTATTCTAATATAGGTGCTAGATTGCATTTGTTCAGCTATTGTTGCTCTCTACTGAATCACTACTGCACAAGATAGTATTTTGATAATAAATGATACCTAGTATGTGACTTAGACGTTGGATGTTCCATGTTGATAGCTCACACATTCTCTAGGTCACTGGTACAGATGATATTCATAGCGATTCTGGGTGGACTCATGCTTCTGTTGAGCAAATTCCGGAAAGGGGTCGAGCTTTTATTGAAGGTAAGTTCGAAGTTAGTCAACTTGTCAATGATCCATTCTGTGCGATCAAGAAGTAAAATTTTTGCAGTATCCAAAAGTATTCTCGGGAGGCTATGCTACCAATGAAGGTCCTGATATGGAATATTTAGACCAATCTGGCTACACTATAAAGTTTGTTGCGAGAGGCTGGTCCGATGATACTCCTCAGAAAATGAACTCGCCGAATAAAACAATGATAGCGAGAGTGCAAGGATCTCTATCAGAATATAGCCCGAATGGTATAGCACTTCTGATGTCGGCTTTAATGATTCTGCATGAGTCGGATAAAATGCCCTCTAAGTGAGTATTTTCTGTTTTCGATGCAAATCAACCAAATGATAGTGAATACTTTCCATTACGATTCTATAAGCATAGGAAATACTTGAACTGATCATGTATATTCAAGATCATGTCAAAAACTGTTCAAATTATGTCATCTCAACATATTACAGAAGATTTGTGGGGATATCTTTTAAATTTTAGACTTTTGGACTCAAAAAGTGGAACAATGGCAACAACCAAGGCACAGGTCTGCAATTTTGGAGAAAGCTTCTTCACAAAATTGTAATATCTTGAATCGTCCCCTTCAAATAATGAATGATTTTGGAACGTGATTCGATCTGGGAGGACTAGGTTTGTCATGCAAATAATGTTATGGCATGATTTTTGCAGATAGATATATTGGCAACGTTTCATCAACTTGTTTTGTTGACCTCATCAGGCTTTCTTAAAAACATTTTCTTTAGATGAACATAATCAATTTTTTCAATTGTTTCATTATTGTAGACTTGTGTAGTCTACTCGTCATACATCACTAATATCACACAGCGCAGGTTCATCGTGCTATAACTGCGAAAATCTGCAAAAATCATGCAAATTTGCAATTCTCAAAAATCATGCTATAACGTCATTTGCATGACGAACCTAGTCCTCGCAGATCGAATCTCGTTCTAAAATTATTTAGCTTTTTTACAAGTTCAGGAATCGGAAATGTATGTGAAGAAGTTCTCTAACCCCTTGGGGCTAGATGTCAACATACGTATACATGTTTTCGTACACTTACAAAGAGGGGCCTGGTAGCGCGGATCACGGATTCGGATGAAGTTCTGAAAATAATCTTTTTTCAGTGCCAAAAGATATAAAAACAAAGTTTCGAAGAGAGGCCGAATTCAGAGGGATGACGTGACATCATACTTTGGAACTGTGCGTAGATGAAAATTCATCAAAGCGAGAAGTTACATTCACGCACTCTCCACCAGTGCGTAAATGTAAAACTATGCGAGAAGTCATTTCCGCATTATTTCTCGTACTGTAAATAATGAAGAGAAGTCTCATTCTTTCACAACTTCGCGCACACAGTTGCAAAAGAAATAGTATTTTCTTCGATACACTGTGCGTAAAAGTGCATTTTGCGCACAGTCTGTCGACTTTTAATCACAGTTTATCGAAAAGTATAGTTAGATACACAGGCGTAAAACGTTCTATCCGCGTCCGAGCCATAGGTTTCCCGCCCGAGCCGCAGGCGAGGGTCGGAATCATCACTCGGACGCGAATAAAACGTTTTACGCCCTTGTATCGAAATGTACTATTCTAGAGTTTCAGCCGAATCCGGAACCCGCACTCCCTGGCCCTTCCATGTTTACGGACTGATTTTTGCATGGTAAGCGCAGATAAAATTTCTTTTGAAGGAGTGAAGCCCTCTGAGATTATTCTGGGACTCATTTGAACATCATTTGGGCATTATTTTTTCACAAGAATTGAAATCGCGGAATGAGTTTCTTGGATGGAATGTCATCTGGAATGTTTGGGGAGTTTTAAAAATTTGAATCGGTCCTCGTTGGGTACGATCTCGGAACCGAGTTGCTTTACTCAGTTCTCACAATATTCAACCATCGTTTTGATCATTGTTTGACTCCAGTTATCCCACGTTCCTTGAAAATCCCTCACAAATACGGGAAATCAGTGTTCTGAGCTCTCATCTGGGAGCATATGAATGAAACTCTGAATCTCTTGGAGGAAAGAAAGCCTTCAACCCCAAGTAATTTTTTCTCCAAGCTTAGAGGTGTTTTTGCATACCTCTGTGAAGATATTTTTGCCTCCAACTCGGAGGTTTGTTCAGCGATATCATCAGCCTTCAACCCCAAGTAAATTTTCCTCCAAGCTTAGAGGTGCTTTTGAATATCTCTATCTGAAGATATTTCGTCATGTTTCCCACCAGAATGAGGGACGTTTTTGGAAACTCCAAAATACCCCACTCATAAAAATCCTTTGTCAAAAGTTATGTATCAATTGGTTATACAATAATCCACACGACAGACTTCAAAATATTTTCCTTGTGCAATTTGATCATTCCCATGATAATCTAATAATATCGAGTTTCTCTTAGTTTGCCAACGAAGAAAAGGTATTGCTTTGAGTTTTGTATCAAAGAACACAACTCATGGGTATCGGAAACTACAGACTATGTGACGACCGATATAAAAACCTCCAAGTTGGAGGCAAAAATGCATTCACTTAGCGGGGTTCAGAAATATCTCTAAGCTTGGAGGGAAAATTTCCTGTAGTTGAAGGTTCCTTCCCTTCCAAGAGATTTAGAATGGATTTGCACCAAAAATTCCTTTGAGTACTCCTGTAGTGTTACATTCTGGAGACACTGATGTGTGCCTCCACTCAGGCGCCTCGAGGTATTTTAGAATTTTGAAATAGATTTTCTTCGTGTGAATTAGGCAGGAAAGTATTATTTAAAGACAAATGAATTTACGACTCACCGAGGCCTCAAATCCTCGGTTGGCTCGCTATGGACCTCTACTCAACCTTTTCCTTGAGATGCTATTCTCACAATTCGTATGTAAAATCACGAGAAAACGAACTTTAACTCATTTACACAATGATGGAAAATTTATGTAGCAGCGCTTCACAAAGATGTTACTCGTTTCCAGGCTGCTCGTTTCACAACTTTCATGCTATATTGCTACTCACGAAGGATTATTTGATCCCAGGAAATATGACGATCACCACTACACAATAATATTCC
Organism: Eretmocerus hayati; assembly: GCA_029851415.1. NCBI lineage: Eukaryota > Metazoa > Arthropoda > Insecta > Hymenoptera > Aphelinidae > Eretmocerus > Eretmocerus hayati. Next base: position 110,910,598 of record CM056744.1, read on the forward strand.
ATATTCTGCATCGATTTCATTAAATTTTCTCAAGAACTAACCCAACCATGTAAAATCGCGCTCAACAAAATTTTTCTATCACAGTAGAACAAAACTTGCTGCGCCGCAAAATCCCTTGAATAATCCGAAAAGTAGTTTGCAAGCCATCACTTGCTCTCTGGACCATCATTTTCTGCAGCTCACACAATATTGGAAATGATCAAGGGGGCGAAGTCCCATCCCCATTGCATACTTACCAGCATTGTCAACTTTTAAAATTCTCCAACGGATTTCTGAGATATCTCAAATATTCAAAGCTTCCCGATCCGAAATGTTTGAGCAAATTGTTGATGGCTTCAGTATCCGTAGTACCTCGAAAATTCATCAAATATAATGCCGGTATCCGACATCATCTTGATCCACATGTAAAATAACTCAAAGGACTAGTCAGGTTGCGTTTTTAATACAGTCCTACCCAACTCGCACAAGGAAGACCTATTTCAGAATTGAGAATTCTTTTTTTGGGGGGGGGGGGGCTTGAATGGAGGTATTTTACCGTTTATTTTATTACGAGAATAATTTCTTTCGTAACGTAATACTAATTGGAACACTTATCAAATTTTTTGGCGCGAATTATTCACATGCCCTCAAATGAGAGCTCAGAACAGTGCTGTTTTGTGTTTGTAGAGGATTTTTAGGGCCTGATAGATAACCGGAGTCTCCCAGAAATCGAGAAGTTGTTGAACATTATGGGAACTAGACTCTGGAAGTGAAGCAACTTGATTTTGAGATCGAACTTAACGAGGAGCGACTCTCATCGTCCAAGCATTCCCGGTTTTATCCCGAAAAATATTCCGAATGACATTCCCCCAGAAAAGATCAGCCTGCGATTTCTACTGTTGTGGGGAAGTAATACCCAAATGATATACGAGTGAGTCCCAAAATATTCTCAGGGGGCTACTCTCCATCAAAATTAATTGCATTCAGACACACCGTGTTTCGAACTGCCCAAAAACTCAATCACTCTTGAGAACTTTGATCTCATAAATGTACAACAGAAGCCACGATTTTTCGTGTATTTATTCACGTGCCGATTATGAGATACTGATTAATTCGCGCCTATCATTCGTTTACATGATCTACATGATGCAAATTTTTTCCAGATTCCGTGTTCAGATTTTGGTTGCGAAAATGTTCAGAACTCAAAAAGTAGTATTCAAATCTGCTTGGCCTTATTATTCTCTAGTAGGTTGAAGTTTGTGATTCTCGGAAGCACCGCCCACTTTGTAGAATTTTGATCTCCTGGGGAAGCAGTCAAAGCCACGATTTTTCAGTCTTATTTCAATTTCTCCAGGCACGAGATACCGTTCTAACTCGTGCCCATAATCTCTCCACAACCTATATTCAAACTTCTCTCAAACTTTGTAGTCAGAAGTTGGGTGATAAGATGTCTATAATTGGAAAACCTCTACCTGAATCTGCTAGGCATTACCATTTTCCAAGAGGTTCGGATGCGGGATAGTTCCGATTTCGTTCTACATCAGAGAATTCTGATCGCATGGCTACTACGCAGTTCTTTACGCATTATTAGAATCTTGCACTGGAAGGTACAAGAGTACATGCTCGATGCATCTGATATCTTGCGACGACATAAAGCCAATCGACCAAATATTCCCATGTATATTTGACTTATCAAAAAGATTTTATTTCGGAGAATTGCAAAAACCCAATCGTAAATGATAACGGTGGCAAGTCTCTATTTTGCCAATGTTTTGCGAATGATTTGAGCTTTCATTCGTTCCCAAAAGTGGAAATAGTTCATACGTTCAGCCGTAATATTCGTGGTTGCGATGTAGAGGTAATGTGTGGGCTTGGACTTTCTCCAAAGTGAGTTTCAATTTGGATATTGAGACCAAAATTTTCATTGACTAACGTGTGGAAGGCCCCTATATTAAGCATATTCTGAATATTTTTGACTGTGGACATTATAGTTTTGATGATATATCTTCTAGGGGCGGTGTCCTCACACCTGGGGCTGCGTTCCGTGAGACATCTCTCGTCGAGCAACTCATAAAGCATGGATTGACATTCAAAGTTGACTCATGCACCTAAACTGGATGAGACTTTCACAAATGTACAAAATTGATGTTGGCGTGATTTGTAATATCAACAAGAATTGGATGATCGCGTGTCCAGACTCTCATTATTGAGAGTGAGGCCCGGAATCCAATGTATACTCACTATGAAGCTTATATGGAAACAAATTAGATGGAGCGGACTTTGAATTGAAGGAATGGTTTTATATCCGCGGTACCACTGACGTATGTGGATTAATACGTTCACTGTGATGGGCCCCACGGGCGTCCTTCCCTGTGTGCGATGGGCCCAACACTGGGGCCCACTTTTCATTGAGTTTCAGCTCACATCCAACAGCGGAGACATATCCAATGACTTATGTCGTGGTGGTTTCTCGTTGTTTATGTTGTAATTAACATGTATGTTGTAATGCACAGCAGTTTCGGTATTTGATCTATTTCGCTGCGTTTCTCCGGATTTTCGTTCTTTACGCAATTTATTCATTAATTACATAAAATCAAGCGCGATTATCAGCAGACTACTTACTGTGGATGTGACAATTTCCAACGTATCTTCTCTCATTTGAAAGCTTATTTCAAGATTTATAAACAGAGCCCAAACATGTTGGAAATTATCGAACCCCACTTGAGGAATCTTCCATTTACGCGCGGAAAGAAGTTTCTGCTAAATCAAGAAATGTGGGTTTCTAAAGCACAGTATCTACTCTGTCGTATGCGTATTGTCATGTACTGTGAAACTTTTGGCATTGAAGATATAGAAAAAAATGATCGAATTGAATCTATCATTTCTCGCGCTTGAAACGATTTGAAGAACGTCAATGAACCGCAGCCCAAGATCAGGCTCAGCAATGCTGGAGCACGCTAAAACCATGATCAAACATTATTCTCTGGGTGGAACAGATATTGAAATACAAGTTCTCTTGGAGGCTCATAACATTGAATTTGATGATTTTATTGATACTACTGATCATCCTCATAAATATGTTTCATATCAGAGGAAAACTTTTGGGACCCACCGGTGGTTGGGGACACAAAAATTCAAAAAAGATGCCAAACTGATGATTTTCCAAAAGGTTTAGCTTCTGAAAGTGCTGGAACGCACATTGGTACTCTCTCGCAATCTCGCGACCGGAATCGCGATTTTGCCTTCGCAGTGAACGTGTTAAGGTAGTTGTACACTAAAGCTGAAAATACAGTGAAATCTGCGGTCGCACGGACACCTCTGGTTGCATCAAAACTGTCCGCTATCCGGAGATGTCTGCTAATCAGAGGTTCATTTCTGTGATTATACTTCTGCTGGTCGCAAGAAAATGTCCGTTATTGAGAGGTGTTCGCTAATAGGAGGTATCCGTTAAGGGAGATTCCACTGTATACCAGAAAATCACCTAAGTTAGAGAAGATTTAGTTCAAGTGTTAATGAACACCTGTGCAAAATTTCAGAATAATTGACCGTTTTGTTTCGGAGTGGTAGCCATCAAAAACCCGCCACTTTTAACATTGCGTTTATACGGGAGTCGACGATCCGGCATGAACGCCATGCTAAAAGTGACGGATTTTGATGACTACCACTCTGAAACAAAACGGTCAATCATTTTGAAATTTCGCACAAGTGTTCATTAACACTTGAACTAAAGCCTCGCCAACTTTGGTGACATTCTGGTATATTTTGCATTTTAGTGTACAACTACCTTAAGGAAAATCATGATTGAGTGTCAAATGTACATAAAATCTTTTCAAATAACTTGATCGGATATTGTGGTTTGGTGAACTCCTGTTGACACTGAACGAGACTAGTTTAATTCTAACGACAGTATCGCATGGGAGTCATCATTCTTGAAGTGGAATATTGAAGAGATTAGTTCATGAACATTATGAGTGACCTATTTGATGTGACTCAGTCCAATGAAGTGAGGTCAACAAGTGAGATTCCCTGTGTAGTGAAGTATATGATTCTCGAGACAAAATAAGGGGATTTGGGCTCTTTCGTTGAGCCCAAATCGACTCTGCATCAAAGTTCTGCAAAGTAATGTTTGGAGCCAAGAATTTTTATTCTGTTTCATTAATTCTTAACAATTCAGGGGCTGAGAGCCCTTACAAAAATATATAAGATTTGGTAGCGCTAAAATAGTGATCAACAGCTAAGGAAATAAATCATCTTATGAACTAATAAAAAGTGTTCACTTTATTGATTGACATTTCTTCTATATAATAATTGAACTGGCCGGGTTCAAAAGATCTTACTTCTTCAAGAAAGGTTCTCCACATTTTTTTAAGTTTAATGTTACATGAATTGAAATGTTCAACCAAAGTGGAGATGATTTCAACAAGAGATCTCATTTGATGTAGTAGATAATTGACAGCTGTCGAATCAAAATCAGTTTGATCCTTAAGATCATTTACTAATTTGTGTATAATTCCATAGGCAAGCAAATGACCAGAGTAATAGAAATATCAACCCTTTATCGTGAGACTAGTCAAACTGAATATCGATGAATGACTAGAATCAGTATAGTGCATTGGGCTACTATCTTCCTATGACGAATATTTCATCATTTTATGATCAACAGTCTGCCATGAAGGATAGAAGACAAGGACAGTGATTTGTAAGGATTCGTAATGCATCTCATGTTGGTAAAGTTTTTGTGTGATGCTTTACCATTCCGAAGAGCTTACTACATTCCCCGATTATGTAATCAATATGATGTTGAATTTCTATTCCAGAATCAAAATAAATACCTTCATCTTTCTTTACACAAACTTTATCCAGCAGAGTATCAACTAACTTTGAAGCAAATATGGATGGTTTGTTTTCTCTGGAAAACTATATTGAACCACACTTCTTGGGATTGAGTTTGAGACCAATGTCTTTGCACCGTTGAACAATAACATCTAATATTGTTGTATTCTTAATACTTCATTAGCTGAACTGGTAACCAAATGAAGTTTGAAGTCATAAGTACATAGAAGGAATTTGGACTCTTACTTCAATCAGAGAGAGGTCATTGATAGATACAATGAACAAAATTGGCCCCAAAGGAGATCCTTCTGATGATTGATTCCGAATAGGTATCTTTGATCACAATTTTCTGAGATCTACCACTAAGGTATGACTCCATCGAATCATACATTGGCTCTTGAACACCTAGATTTCACAGTTTAGCTAAGAAACTCTCATGGCTTACAGTATCGGAAGCTTGCGAGTAATCATTGAATAGATAGTATTTACTTGTAACATTCCATCAAGGGCTTTGGATGTAAGAGGTAAGAGGCTCAAAAATGATGAGAGTCGGAATCATCATTATTGCAATGGAGTCAAGAAGTTTAGCAACGCAGTCAATATTGGATACTGGTCAAGATACTGGTCTATATGATTTTGGATATCGAGTTCGTCACCGCTCTTGAATGTAAGTTCGAGAGTAGATTGCTTCCATAACTGCGGTAGAATACCAGTGGCAAAAGAGTTATCAAAGATTGAGATATGTGAGCCCATCAGTGAGAAGTCACTGAACTACAGTTAATCTTGGACCACTGATGACTTCAGTGCGTAGTTTCAATGGATATATGAGGAAATCTCAGAAACTTTTGACTTTTGGCCTCTAAAAGTGAAATTATAGAAAAAAGCTGTGTGATGCATATCTGAAATTTTTCATACCCCTCCTTTGAAGGCTCCGAAAACATAATCCTCCATGTGGGTCATCTGAAAAAAATCGCTAAATGACTTACAGAACAAAGTTTTGAGCGAGTACTTTTGGAAAATTCGTTTCTGAGTTTTTATTGTTTGCGTAAGCATTGGGGGGTCTCTTAAAATACTTGAATGGACATGAAAGAGTCTTAACTTTCAGAATGCGCGATAAGAATTGCACAATAGTAATGGTGGAGGCTTGTGATCTATTGAAGGTGGCAAAAATACACTAAATATTGAAATGTCTCGGGAAAAATCTTTCTTCGTGACAAATAGAAACATCAAATACGATCCTAGTCATTTTTATACCAATCTGGGATGTCCCTGAGCCCTTCGAAAGATTTTGTTTTACAAGTCGTTTTGCACTCCCGATGTAATTAATTCTCCTTCAAAGTGGTCTAGAAAGCATATACATATAACTACATAGTTCCAAGTATGACCATTCCTGGGCACATGCGACCCATCTCAAACGGGTAAATGGTTCAACATTCGATGCCCTCCCGAGACTCCAGGATGGTTTTAATCAAAATTGTTGCAGTGCCACATAGTGGAGAGTGAAAAAGCGAGGAGAATCTCTTTTGAATGAAGTCAATCGGTCAAGAATTTGCGCGGATGCGATTTGTGGCCCAAAATCCATGTGCGTCGGATCGCAACTCCTAATAGTTCTGAAAAGGACCCAACAAAGCGGCTCACGGTCCGTGCGCAAAAATTGCGTGACGTGGGTGAACGGCTTAAGAGTTAGGAAATCTAGGAAAATTTAGAGAGATTGAAATTCAAACCGAAAAGGCAAACACACTATTTACATTATCTCAGTGAATTGATCCTCAGAAGTGAGCTATTTTATAGAAGAGGAGTTTGATTTTGAAAATGATATCTAGTGCAAACTCGAACACATTTTTATTCCTCACGCTAAAAAGAGATCGAGCTCCGACACCAAAACAGAATTTGCTGTAAGGATCCTCGCTTATCCAACAATATTTTTATCTGGTCTTGTTCCCTGGTAGAAAATTACTTCGATGTAACACATTAATAGACATAAAATGGCTATTTTTGGCCAATTTTGGCTGAAAATGGCCATTTTATGGCTAATAATGTGTTACATGAGGATGAATTTCTACCAGGGTTATTTCTGCTGCCAAATCAGGCACAGTTTGCCTCCATCAATCAGGAACAGATTTTGCTAGAGGACGTCCTGCAAATCTATAAACATTTTTGAGTTCAGCTAGCAATTTATTTTGCAAAAGCAGCTACGCCATTTGCGCTGCATAAAATTTTGATGTCGCAGCGACTTGGAATGAGTAAAACATCACAAGTTGCGTGCTATACGCGAGCTTCATGTTTAGTTGATGCGGCTGATTTGCGACCTAAATGAATATAACCTTTTGCCAATGTTTACACCCACATCACCCACCCTCCGCAATTGATTGAGGATTTAGAAGGTGAGTTTACTCATTCTTTTTCAACGATGGTATGTCACCGTTGAAATACACTTGCTTGTGGCCATCCATAAGCGATCCTTCACCTCATATTCTTCAGAGCAAATTCAATAACAATGACATGATTTGCTGGGTCCCAAGGGGTTGAGGTCTAGTTACGACAGCGAATTATTTTCGCTGTTCGGAAACAGCAGCAGAAAATCGCTAGTCGAGCAGAAAAATTTGGTAGTTCAACCAAACTGTTTTTAGCGTGCTATAGTTTTATATAGACTATAGGAATCGAGATTGGAATATGAGTTCAGTAACAGGCTATCGAAGCATTTCTAGGAATGCTCGTGGAAAGTGTAGAAAGAACCATGCATCGATCCTAGGTAATGGCTTGGGTAATGTGCTGGCTTGATGCAGATGAAATATCGATATCAGAACCATGAAAACGTTCATAATGTACTGTTATACACAGCAAAAATCATGGTGATAGTCATAGGCTTTCGGAGTATTGATTTTAGGGAATAGCAATGAATTACGGAGGAGACCTTGGTCCGAACAACTTTTAAGTGCCTCGATTCACACACAAATTATTCTGCCTCACTTTATAAGTTACAAGACATATGAACAATTTGATGAAAAAGATTGCGACAGTATTGATCAAATTTGGCCTCAAAAACGAAAACTGTTCAATAATATCACGGGCTTGCGGCAATTTTGTAACGGTAGCTAGCACCTTTAGAAAGCATCAGGGCGCGTGGTCACGCGCCTAGGCAAGTATAAGTTCGAAAAAAAGAATGAGCGACCGCGTAACTATACTTTGAATTCGTCGAGCCTAACCTTGCCGCACCACTTCTTTAGCTTTTTAATGATGTGCAAAGAAGTTCTACGCCGAAGATGCGTTTTGCAAACGTTTTCTATAACATAGTTTGCTGACTAGTAATGATTTCATACGTCCTGCACTTTGATATTATTCAATTTGAAAAATCACTGTGAGGGTTACACCAGAAACTCTTTGGCAATTGTTTAAGATAAATTTCCGACATGCATTCGTGTTAGTGTATCCGTGTGTATGCGTTTTCCATTTGTCCATTCGTTATGTGATGATGTGCAGCTTATTAGATGGGTATGATCTTGATTTCCTCGACCACACGTTGCGGGGGTCGTCTGCAAGATTTATCATTATTGTGATGCAGCGATTCGATGTGTTCAACCTACGGACTTACTCTTGTCAATATAGATACCTCCAATCGTGATGCAAAACAAGACGAGCTGATGACTAGCTGCAAGTTTGTATTATTTTAGAAGATCTAAAGCCTCTTAGATTAGAAGGTGGACATCGAACTCTGCGATTTCATGTTCGAGGTTAATTGTCGCTGCGAGTATATAGCTCGATTGTATAATTTCAAGAAGAAACGAATTTGAGACTGCGTGCATCAAAATCGTAATGATAATCCGGGAAATGGATTCAAATGTCTCATACAGAGGCCGAGTAATCAAGAGAGGATGTGCGAGAAGATATTACCAGCCAGAAGAAACAAATTGGTTACGTATCAGCCTGAATTTGGAAAAGATTTTTACCGCTGGCTCGTCAATAAAACTCGATCACTCTGACACTCTGCAACGCTGAGTAACGTTGTAAATGAACAAATGCTGCAGGAGAGATTGAAGTTTAACATCTTTGAACTCTTAGATCTTCGTTACGATTTTAATGCATACTCCCTAAAATATTCTGTGCTTGCTACGTTCCCTTAATTCCAACTCAATGACGAGCGATCTTTCCCCTAAATCACTGAATCATCGAATCAGGTTTTCTGCATAATGGTGCGAAGCAAAGTCTCTAAAAGATGCATACAATACGCTGCACATTGTTCTTGATAGAATGGAAAAGCAGCTGGCACAATCAAGTTTCAAAGGAGTTATGGACGAACGTTGATGAGAACTCTACTGTCTACTTTTGTAAGGGTCTGTTGAATTCATAGTGCTCATAACTACTACACCATGAAACCCTCACGCATCTTCCTCAAATTCAATCCCACTCATGGTAGTTCATCATAATGCAAGAAGTTAAAATTGAATTTTTTCGTATGTTACTAGAATGAATTTATCGGTTATACGAGCCAAATCCATCTATCATTGCCAGGTAAGAACTGACAATGATATTCAAGCTGTATTATAACAGTCCTCTCGAAACTAATAAGGTCTGAAAACTAATAAGGTCTGAAAACTAATAAGGCCTGAAATACCAGGAAGGGAAGTAATGACCAAGGAATATTTTTTTTTAGAGAACCCTTATACTTGTCTTATGTTTTTCTTTCTTTGAAAGACAATCCATCAGATATTTGCATGCTCGCTCGGGATTAATTGGTTTACATGACATGAAATCATTTTGTAAATGACCTCGAAAGATGAACAATCAGCTGAGATACCCCTGATAGATGCAAAAACAGACCTTCCCCTATGACGATCTACAAAGATTAGATGATCCCATATTCTAGCATGAATGTGTAGTTATACTATGGAATAAATATCAACTGAATCATGACTCTCGATGTGATTCTCGATGTAGATACCAAATCCATCACCCGTTTTCCATTTTGAGTCCTGATTTTCGATTAGCTACGGGAAGCTGCCCTGTCAAAAGATATGTTTTTTATCGATCTTTTCTCAATTGCGCTTATGGATATCATTTAGAAATATGTTCTCAAACGTATTTTGATCCACTAAAACCAATCTTGGTAGATTGATGACCCAGGACACATCTGAAAAGAGTTCATAGATGCGCATTCGAAGCTCAATTCGAGGTGCTGTCCGCTAAAATTTATCTCATTCTGCGCTGAGCCTTGATAATCTCATAACATGGACCACAGATATACCAATTATTGAGCACATGACCCGCGTAATCTTGAGAGTGGGTGATTTTCTTACTAATAGATAGCCCTATTTTCCCCTCAAAATTCTGGGAACGACATTCTGAAAACAGCACCTCAGGATTCTAACTATCTATCTTTGCGGTATCGCGTACTCCACCTCTTGAAGTTGGGTGTAAGAATAATCAAAGGAATGTAATAAACTTGTCTGGAAATTATTCACACCTTCCTTTGATACTCTTGCGTTTGAACTGAACGACAAGAAGACGGATACTTATTGTCATCTAACTTGAATTCGTCTCTTCTTTGTTTAGCCCTAATTGCAAGAGAATCGGAAAAAAGTGCGTGTCACGATGTACCCATGATATAAGTTGAGAGGTGCCTGCGCACAACTTATTCCCACTTTCCTCCAATTCTCTTGCAATCTCAGCTAAACGAGGGAATGATGAATTAATGATGAGTTAATGATGATAAATATTCGTCTTCTCGTCGTTTAGTCCGAGTTACCAGAGTATCGGGGTAAGGTGCGAATACTTTCCAACGCGCACGATGCACGGTGACCGCATCGCCTTTGTAACCGACAGCATTGAAGTCTACAGCGTGCGCGTATCGGCGGGAGAACGTGGTGGCTCCTGTCGCCAGGTCATAGCGATGGTACATTGAGAGAGCCACGTTTCCACGGTACGAAGGGTCGCGTGGTGGCCAGAGAAAGCAGCAGGTCTCGCCGCTGGATCGTAGCTCATCGCGCTGAGCAGGCGTTCGCAAGGGAGTTCGGTATTTTTGGCTTTGCTTATATTATGCCATATGTGGGATTCCACGGAACTGTTCGAATGAAAGTTCAACTTGAGCGTTTTTCAGTCGAACACATATCAAGGGAAATGCAACGCTCTTGAGAAAATATACGACGGGAAATTTCGAGGCTGCTTAGTTCCGGGTTCGTCGAGCGAGGGCTCACCGGGTCCCGTGCACATGCAAGTAATAAAACGTTTCATATTTATTGCGCAGGCTGCACGGTCTCAAGCTCTTTCCGGCGGGAAACACTCTTAGTCTCAGCACATGTAGATTCTTCACAAGAAAATCCAATTTTCGATTTCTATTAGAGTGTGTCCACAAATAGCGCAGCGCACGGCGCAGCTCACGGCACACGCGCTATGGCTCACTGAGACGGCCTATAAGCATCACAACCTTTTGGCGCATGGGATTATGTTGAAATTATAGAAATGTGACCACTTTCAGAAATTTTCGAGGAATGGGAAGCGAATAGGCCGGCGAAGTGAGCGCTAGCGCGTGTGCCATGAGTTGCGCCATGTGCCGTGCGCTGCGCTATTTGTGGACACACCCTTAGGGAGAATCCTCAAAAAACACCCCTCGCGGCGTAACATCAATATCAAGTTCTGACGAACGGTCTGAAATCGAAAGTCGGATGAGCGCATCTGGTGGCAATAAAAATTCTCGAGAACTTCGCGACGACCGAGCGTGCGCCCAAATTGTATGGAGACGAAGTATGTATCTGTGAAAATGTGTGTATCTCATACTGTACGGTTATGCCATGAATAGTGTTATATTATCAAATCATATTATTACATGACTCGGCTAATGCAAGCTAATTTTAACCAACGGATTTGTTGATTAAGTGACATGGATCGATATTGGATTACTCCAATCCGATCTATGTACCTTTAAGGCACCTCGCAATTCGAGTGTCGCAACTTGAAGGATTTTGATGGAATTCCAAATACATGAAAAATGAAATGAGGAACGAAAAATTTTGTTCCGGAGAGGAAAGACGAAACGCACCAACATCTAGCGTAGAATCAAAATTTTTCGTTCCTCATCTCATTTTTCATGTATTTGAAATTCCATCAAAATCCTTCAAGTTGCGACACTCGAATTGCGAGGTGCCTTGAAGGTACATAGATCGAATTGGAGTGATCCAATATCGATCTATGTCACTTGATCAACAAATCCGTCAACAAAACCAACAAACTTGATCGTTCATATCGATCGAGACAAAAATTCATTCTAAGTGTTATATTATATTGTTGGTCTGAAATCGCTGTATCGTGTGGAAATGAAAATATTATATAATCCTTTGTAATCAAAATTATTGTGTCACATTATAATCGTGTTCACCATATGTAAAACTGGAATAATTGTATTGTAATCATCGTAGTGTTACGTCTAAATCAATTTTTATGGCGGGATTCGAGCCAAACTCGCGCTTATAGCTCAGGCTCAAATATAAATTTCAGATGGCCTAATCAAATTTCTCAGGTTCCCAACCTCTATCATTAACTATTTACTTTGACAAAAATCACAAATATTATGTTAATCGTTTGCGTAAACTTGTCACCAAAAAGAGCTGTTAAATTCTCAAACAAAATCAAAATTTACCAAGTCGAATATATATATACAATGAATATGAAAGTGAGGAATCGACCCCTTGAAAAATGGATTGACTACCGCCGTGGTGAACTAAATGACCCTTACCCAAATGAAATGAGATATGACCAGTTGAATGAAGAATACTAAGAGTAAAAGTAAGGTTTCGGATCAACAAACTGATAATTTATCTGAAATTGTAGCAGATATTCTCCACTATACGACCGAAACTTCGTGGTTCGTAGGCGGATGACGTTTGATTTTTAGAATTGACTGGGCAAGATTATTGCCTTTGATCTTGATGGGAGATCCTTAAATTTGGGATCCGGATGTACCGGATTCTCGCAGTAAGTCTCTGTAAAAGAGCCTTTGAATCGTGGGGTCCGAACGTATCGGTCTTCAGCAATTAGTCTCTATGAAAGAGCCTTCAAATTTTGGGGTCCGAATGTATCGGTCTCCAGCAATTAGTCTCTATGAAAGAGCCTTCAAATTTTGGGGTCCAAATGTATCGGTCTTCAGCAATTAGTCTCTATGGAAGAGCCTTCCAATTTTGGGGTCCGAATATATCGGTCTTCAGCATATAGTCTCTATTAAAGAGCCTTCAAATTTTGGGGTCCGAACATATCGGCCTTCAGCATATAGTCTCTATTAAAGAGCCCTCACATTTTGGGGTCCGAATATATCGGCCTTCAGCATATAGTCTCTATTGAAGAGCCTTCAAATTTTGGGGTCCGAATATATCGGCCTTCAGCATATAGTCTCTATTAAAGAGCCTTCAAATATTGGGGTCCGAATATATCGGCCTTCAGCATATAGTCTCTATTAAAGAGCCTTCAAATTTTGGGGTCCGAATATATCGGCCTTCAGCATATAGTCTCTATTAAAGAGCCTTCAAATTTTCGGGGTCCGAATATATCGGCCTTCAGCAATTAGTCTCTATTAAAGAGCCTTCAATTTTTGAAGTCCGGATGTACCGGCCTTGAGCAATAAGTCTCTATAAAAGAGCCTTCAATTTTTGAAGTCCGGATGTACCGGCCTTGAGCAATAAGTCTCTGTAAAAGAGCCTTCAATATTTTGGAGTCCGGATGTACCGGATTTTAGCAGTTAGTCTCTATTAAAGAGCCTTCAATTTTTGAAGTCCGGATGTACCGGCCTTGAGCAATAAGTCGCTATAAAAGAGCCTTCAATTTTCGAAGTCCGGATATACCGACCTTGAGCAATAAGTCTCTATAAAAGAGCCTTCAATATTTTGGAGTCCGAATGTACCAGATTTTAGCAGTTAGTCTCTATTAAAGAGCCTTCAATTTTTGAAGTCCGGATGTACCGGCCTTGAGCAATAAGTCTCTATAAAAGAGCCTTCAATTTTTGAAGTCCGGATGTACCGGCCTTGAGCAATAAGTCTCTATAAAAGAGCCTTCAATTTTTGAAGTCCGGATGTACCGGCCTTGAGCAATAAGTCTCTATAAAAGAGCCTTTAATATTTTGGAGTCCGAATGTACCGGATTTTAGCAGTTAGTCTCTATTAAAGAGCCTTCAATTTTTGAAGTCCGGATGTACCGGCCTTTGACAGTTAGTCTCTATAGAAGAGCCTTCAATATTTTGGAGTCCGGATGTACCGGCCTTTGACCAATATTCACCTGATTTCTACTCGAAGATTTTACAAGTACTCCAAAGAAAATACAGTCCTCACAGAGGAGGCCGTCAGTCAGGCTAGTCCTCACTAGGAAGGCTTTTTTAATAGTCCTCGTAAGAGAGCCCTTTTGGGCTGGTTGTCCTCACGATGGAGGCCGAACCAAGAGTGTCGATTCGCTGATGCTGCGGCTGTAGTTATCCCCTCGTTGTTGCGGCGCTGCAGTTTGGCGCTGCACTTGCGGCGTTCGTTGATTGGCTGCTAGTGGCGTGCGCGCGCAGTCAGAGCGAGAGAGAGAGAGAGAGAGAGAGAGAGAGAGAGAGAGAGAGAGAGAGAGAGAGAGAGAGAGAGAGAGAGAGCGGCAGCGAAAGTGGGGCGCACAGGCTGAAGAGGTGGCCTGAGTGGGGAGAGCGGCAAGTGAGGGAAATCCTTTTCGGTTCTTCAAGTGTGAGTGCAGAAATACACATACATGCGCGTGCGCTTAGCTGTACTGTACTTGATGATGGTGTGAGCGTATGTGTGCAATGCCGTTTGGTGGGCTCGTTGGTGATGCTGCACTAGGTGCACGCAATGGCGCAGACACGAGGCAAAATGTAGTTCTTTGCTGAGCACTGCACTCCATTTCAAAATCAGATGAGTACGGTGGAAATGTTACTCAACTGTTTGATGTGCGGCTGCATTCTGATGCATTCACGAAGACTGCGTTGCAGCACTATATATAGCAATAACGGCACTTCGCAGTGCATTCACACCTGTTTTGAATGTTCTTTTTGCACATTCACTAAATCAGTCAATGCAGTGTATGCAGCGGGAGCAATTCACTGAAGGTTGAACACTCGTTGCTAATGTTTAATCTTGCAGCATCCCACAGAAACTCACGCAAGACAGTAATCGTGGCACGAGGTTGTAATACCCGGCATTGTTCGTGTACACGTAGTCTTTGATTATTTCACTGGATGCCTGCAAATGCAGGTTTGTTGCAAAAATTTGGAGACACGGTGCTCAGGATTCTGCAACAATACCACCGACCGAATTTTGCCCACTATTCACTATTAAACCAATACTTTGATACACTGAAATGTACTACTTTCAAGCTCGGTTCAGGCACTGGCTACTACACACTATAGTGTTTGCCCAATCTGCCTTTGTCTCTCACGACCGTCTATCTCTCTCTCTTCCTGCACTCGCGCAACCACGTTACTCTCGGTGTTAGGCGGGTCATCAGTGTCTGAGGCGCGAGTTACAATCTTTTACTTATTTATGAAGAAGAAAGAAAAATGAAAAATTGACGGACGTCACACTCCCACCCTTAAATGGTTGCTTATTCCAAGAATAAGCCACCAACAATAATGTTTCGGTGAAAGTATACATGGTATTCGTGTATATTTCTTAACTAGCAACTAGGAATTCTCATAAGTACACAATCCCTATCCTTATAACCATATAGTTTATTAGAAAACGGAATAATTTTTTTTTTTTTTTTTTTTTTTTTTTTTTTTTTTTTTTTTTATAAAACTTGCGTATTTCAATTCTATCGTTTACATACTTCTTCAACTATTTCCTAACATTTAGGATAAAATGAACTTCTCCCAAGTAGAATTAATCTATTAATAATACATTATCTCTAATGTGTATATATGCTCCGGGATCGCACTTAGATGTAACTCAAACTTATTATATTTTTCTACATATTCTTGTTTTCATTTATTCTATTCTCTCATACCCTATAGGTCGCATACCTAGAGATATGCTCCTTTTACATGTGAACTCGAAATGCATGTATATGTAATTAGGCCTTCAACTTAACTAATAAAAGGGCGTCTAGGAAATAATTAAATTATCCCTTATACGCATCCTTGCGCCACTATTATTCACCAATAACTCTCTTATCAAAAATAAGTATGCTCTTATATTTTACTACCATAAGCCAAACGTGTAAAGATAACATAATTATGTAACTAAGTCTCATATCTTGATGGTTACGCATGGATGGATCAATAATAACTCAGCTGAAATGAAATTAAATTCTAGACTTAAATAAATCTGTAAATTGAGTAGAGTCAGGCCCTTTCCCGTTATAAACTGGTTGTTATGAATCATGAAATCTATGAACTAGGAACTATTATTATTATTATATATATATATATTTTTTTTATATGATCCATCCGTGAATAGGTGTAATGATAGTCAATTCGAATCTAAATAATTCCTTTTTTTTCATTTAATTTACTAATTAATTCCTTACTTTTATGGTAAAATCAAATCTCGCCAATGACAAATTATATTTAATGAGTATATATATATATATATAGTATATATATATTTCCGGGTTGTACTTAGATGTTATTCAAATTGGAATCATTATTAATAAATAATAAACTTCATTGACTGTGATCAAAATATTGGATAAATCTATACTTCGAGTCAGTCAAAAACTTCATCATAATCATTCTCAATAGACTTGTATATATGTATATATTTCAACCAAAATCAAGGAAACAGTAGATTACAGGTAAACTCTAACGATATTCAAAAAAACTTCCTTGGCGGAATATCATCAGTAATACAGATTAAAATTAAATACTTGACTACAACAACCATTGGGAGCATCGGTTATGAGAATTTTGATTTTAGCAAAACTCCCTCGATTTATAATTATGTACATACCCCTATAAGATTCAATTCTATCATTAAGGCAAACTTTACTTGAATATGATATAATCTAAAATTTTTCATCATTACTCATGCTGGATATTCTTAACTTAACTGAAACGAAACTCAGGAGAGTTTCCACCGAATATTCGATCCCCACACGGGGTGTCGATAACCAGGAGTGAAGTATTTTTACACCTCTTCTGGTTCTAGGGACTCATGCTGCCGTCCCTTTCTCACTTCGTGATTGATGTGTGAAACACGCAATCGGTTCGCGTGCACAATTTTCTCAGACTTGTTGAATTGAATCTTGATATTGTACTTGTTCAAAACTTCCAAAATTTTATATGGCCCTGAATAGTGATCACCAAATTTCCCGGGTTTTGGATCTTTTAACAAGAAGACGTATTCTCCTACTTTAAAATTTTGTTCATTGATTCTTCTATCATATAGGCGTTTAGATTTCTGCTTTGAACTCAACAAATTGTCGTAGGCCAATTTCTGGATGCCAATCAGACGGACAACTAATTCTTTGACGTACCCTTGATAGGTAGGAACCAAATCAGTTTCTCGAAGAGCTTCGGTAGAGCGCAGCCGAGCCAGTTTGCAAAATACCACCTCGTAAGGGGTATGTTTTGTGCTTTTCTGAACGCAGGAATTGTAACTGATCGAAGCGATCTCTACCCACTGATCCCATTCGGAATCTCTGCTAGCATATTGCTTGAGGAATTCACCTAGCGCGTGATGTGAGCGCTCTAAACTACCGTTACTCATCGGGTGAAAAGCCGAAGTCCTGATTTGACGGATTCTGAACCTCTTGGCTACTTGACGTACTAAATTACTCAGAAAATTTCGACCTTGATCTGTGAGAATGGTACGAGGTGCCCCAAAAACGCAAATGAATCTTTTAACAAACGCGTCGGCAATTGTCATTGCTTGAACATCAGGTAATGCCACCGCGAGGCAAATTTTGAAAGTTGATCCTGCATTGTCAGGATGTACTGGTTACCACTCGTCGTTTTGTCAAGTGGACCGACGATATCCAGCGCCACTTTATCAAATACCGTGCCCGGGGTATCGGTTATCATCATAGGCTGTCGGGTTTTCAGCCGAACAAGTTTTTTGAGTTGACACTCTAAGCATTGTTGTATACGTCTCTGAATGTCACCCTTAAGATTCTCCCAATAATAGTCTTGTCTAATACGGTTGAACGTTCTGGAGACACCTCTGTGACCACCGATTGGTGACGCATGTAACTCATAAAAGATTTGATCTCTGTCATTTTCTGGGACATACTTGAGAGTACCCTTGCACACAATTACCTTGATATTAATTGGACGGAACACAGCAATGATTAGATCGATAACGGTTTCCCAAGGAACATTTTCTATGTCGGAATTCTTTGCAATGCTAATTTCTTTCAAATTCTTCTCATTCAGTATTCCACGCAGTTTGGTTAGAGTTCGATACAAGCTATTCTCGAGTATTAGCAACGAATCAGGGGGCTCTCGAGCAATACACAAACCAAACAAATATTTACCGTTACTTCTCTTTTGAGAGATAATTTCCCGGAATTCGCAAACTTGGTCAATCGCAATTTTGTTGTGCTCGAGAAGATTTTTCGCGCCTTCGTCGCAAGGTCTTCCGGTTGTTGAAATGAAGTACATTATGTTGTCATCGCGGAAACTTATAAGATCTTTAGTTTCAATTATTCTTTTCCTGGGGTTTGATTCGCTTTCAGGAATTGACTCAACTTCACTAATTTCCCCATGAGTTCCAAAATCCTCAGAGCTTTGATTGCGCAAGGGTGCAATACCCTGCTGCAAATTTTCATCATTGGAACATACCTCAGATAAAACTTCTGGAGATTTTGAATCTTGGGTTAATTTATCAGCTAGTAAATCACTACCGCGTGATGTTTCATGATCAGAATTATTCTCTCCCGTGTCGTTTACTTCATGTATTTTGGGTCTACATTTAGTGAGTTTCTTTCTTTTGACGTTGGCCGTGGATGGAGAAGTCGCACAGACGCCTGGTTTTCCGACAACTTGAGCTCGGGTAATGGCGTTAACTTGAATTGACTCTACAGGATTGCGAGATAGGGCATCTGCGTTGCCGTTAAGGCGTCCAGGCTTATAAATAATTTCATATTGATATTCGCTGAGCTTAAACCTCCATTTCTGAACGCGAGTGTTAAGATCAGCTGTTTTGAACCATACCAGAGGTTGGTGATCGGTCAAAATCGTGAATTTACGCCCATATATGTATGGTCGAAAAACTGCAACCGAATGTACTACAGCCAAGGCCTCACGCTCGTGATTCTCATAGCGGAGTTCACTGCCACGCAATACTCTCGATGTATATGCAATAGGGTGGTCGTTTTGGGATAATATTCCCCCCACTGCTACCCCCGAAGCATCGGTCGTAATGACAAAAGGCTGCCAAAATCTGGATTGGCTAACACTGGGGCAGTGCACAAAGCTATCTTCAAACTTTGGAAAGATTGTTCAACTTCATTTGACCATTCAAAATTTTCGTCTTTTTGTAACAGTTTTGTAAAAGGTTTTGCGACCTTCGCAAAATCTTTAATGAACCTCCTATAATATCCAGCTAAACCAAGAAACTGCCGAACGTTTTTGATATTGTCGGGGCGAGGAAATTCTTTTACGGCTTCGATTTTCTTGGGATCGGGATTCAAGCCGTTTTCGCTAACTACGTGGCCTAGATAAGTCACTTCTCGTTTGAGTAAATCACACTTACTGGGTTCTAGCATCCAATTAGCTTCGCGTAAACGTTCCATAACTTTTTCGAAGAGTTCATTGTGTTTTTCAAGAGAATCAGCCCAGATTATGATGTCATCGAGGTACACGTATACCCCTTTTCCAATCAACCCTTTTAGAGTCAAATTCATACATCTTTGGTACTCCACGCCTGCGTTACGTAAACCGAAGGGCATACGCACAAATTCAAAATGGCCGCTAGGCGTCGAGAACGTCACCTTGTGAGAATCTTCAGGGTGCATGAGAATTTGATGGAATCCTGACTTTGTGACATATATACATGGGGAATGCTCGCTCAGGGACGAGCGCTTCCAAGAAGATGCGCGACGACGAATCGTCAAGCACTTTAACACGGGCGGAATAGGCTGAATTAATGGGTTCCCGTGCACACGCGATATCTCAGTGGTTTCGCACAGTTTTCAGTTTGGATGACGAGCAGTCTATAGTTGTAACGATGATCTTCGACTTGGCTGAGCAATAATTGTTTTAGATTCATAATTCATCGGGAAATCGCGCGCGCACGCGGATAATTAGTTCTCAATAGGAAACTCAATGTTATGAATTTAAGAACGCTCGCGCGGGAGCAGAGCCGAGCACATATTACCATAAGCATCGGGCCTATATATAAGACCCGAAAATGTAGCCGGGGGCACTTCTTCCGTAGCTCTTGACCAAGAAGCATCTTATGTCAAAGACCATACTGGTTGAGTATTAAAGTACATCAGCCACCTCATTCTGTCGTCTCGTACAGTCATTTTCCAACCCAGAAGAACCCGCACTCCCACAAAGATTATAACAGTGGTGACAGCGGTGGCTGGGTTGAGAAGAACGTGGCACTTCATCAGTCCACCAAAAAGTGTCGAATTGTCGAAGATACGACAAGAGAAGGAAGAGAAAAGAACGCACACGTCCAAAGCCATCTGGCCAGCCGAAAAACAATCTGGTCCACCAAAGGCTACCAAGCCCACCGAAGACCATCTGGTCCACCAAAGGCCATCTGGCCCGCCGAGGGAGCAGCTAAGGCCACCTGGCCCAACGAGGCCACCTGGCCCACCGGGGGAAATCACCGCATCGGAGCAGCAAGGAAATAACAGCTGCTGTCAAAGTACTACAGCCACCTAGCACAAAGCCACGTCAACGAAACAGCACGACCCACCGGTGCATCTCGTACCATCGCAAATAAGGACATCCCATACACCACGGCCGGGACAACATAACGGGCCCAAGGTCAGCAGCAGAGGAATCACAGATAAGATAAGAAACCATTTCCCATCTCTCGTCTCGTAACTACAGATACATGTACTAAGATAGGGCGCAAAATGTGAGATCTGGCATCGCGATCGTTAGAATACGATTACAATTCTGCACGATAGTGTGCGCCATAGCAAGGTTAGTACCGGCAATAATATCGGGGATTTTGCTAATAGCGTATACGTATATCCGAATACATTCTGAGTGTAAACTAGTGAAAGTAGAGTGAAAAATGCTCTGCTAAACTCTCATTCATATCTTATTCATCACGAAATGTGTCATTGAGAACAAGTGCTAGTTAGAGACGGGTATTCAACAAAGAAAGTAGTAATTAGCGGAATCAATGTCCCCAAGATCAGACAATATCCTGACATTGGGACAGACGCATCAACTCCATATCTGAGCTTGGTCCCAATGATAAATGTAATTTATTCCAATTTTTTTTTGTGTCAGGAACGCGGGAGATCAGTTATCGTTATCCCTACAGCACGCGGATCAGATTTTTTTTCTGTGCTATCATATTCATAGGAGAAATATAATCAGACAAAATGTCGGAGTGCAATGTAAACAGAGGGCCACCGCGCAAGTCAGCGAGGCTCAGGGAACCTAATGACCCTAATAGCGACACAATTACGACCTCAGACGTAGAATCTGATATGGGTATGAACAGAATAGACCCACAATCTAATAGACTTGATGTAATCACGGGACACGTGGTAGCAAGGGGAAGATCCGACTCAGCCTCAGCCTATCTTGATGAGAATAGAAGCCTTACAATCTCAGAAGCACTGAAATTAGTACCAATGTTTGACGGGAGAAACATATCACTATCAACATTTATACGAGAGTGTAACGACTTGGAGTCATTAATGAAGGATACAGATAAACGTGTATTTCTGCGGATAGTTAAATCTAAGGTATCGGGCGAAGCAAGAAGATACGTGGAGACCAAAAACTATAACAATTTGAATGATCTTTTCACAGACTTGAAAAGAGCGTATGACTCACACAAAGGCTATATTACTATACTACTTCAATTAGCAAAGATTACTAAATTGAGTTCTGAATCAGTCGCCCAATATGGCATGAGAGTGTCACAACTGCAAGACAAACTTTTGGAAACAACTAATTCCGACACGAATCAGAATCCACCATCCGAACTTCGTTATACTACCATTAGAAGTGTCATTTCATGTTTTGTGAGAGGGTTGAGTCGAGACTATTTGTACCAATTACGCGAGGGAGATTTTGATAACTTAGAACAGGCAATCGATGAGGCCATCCGGGTTGAAAGAGAGTTACGAGACCACGACGCACTGCACGATAAAGGGAGGGAATTAGCTATCCCAGTACACACTGAAGTTACGAGATCAATGGACAGTGACCAGTGCCATCGGTGCGGAGGAATAGGACATATGGCTCGTGAATGTAGAAACCGTATATGAAAGTATTAGATTAATGGGAATATTTTCGTCAAAAAGAATCAGAAACCTCAACGACCTGATGACAGAGGCGGACGACACGACCGCGGGTAATGTAAATACGAATGAACACAATTTCACATGTTCTACTGCCACAAGGGCAAGAATTTTATCTGAAAAAATTGAAACGATCATGAGTATTAGTAAAAAATCCGCCACCGACATGGCAACTGTGATTGATGAATTAACAATTGATGGAGAGAGTGATGAGAGAAAATCAGATAGGTCGAAAGAGATGATTAATGAAAATACTAGCAAGAGAATCACGAGAGAGATGAATCACATGTCGAGTACTGGAATAACGATGATCATGATTGAGAAGGATCCGCCAACGGAATGGCGAAGGAAGTCGCATGATGCGCAGAGACCCGCCAACGGACCGGCGATGAAAGACGCTTACATAGCGCAGAGACCCGCCAACGGATCGGCGACGAAAGCCGCTCCAGTAGCGCACGTGATTGATAAAGATGATCCGCCAACGGAACGGCGAAGAAAGTCGCATGATGCGCGGAGACCCTCCAACGAATCGGAGATGATGGATGATGATAAAGCCACTGGCCAGTGCATGTGTGTCAAGTCCGCTCTATGCGGGGGACAACCTTGCGGGCTACCACGCCCTGCTCACGGGTCCAGCCATATCAGTAGAGAGGAGTCTAGAAATGTCTCAAGTATCCAATACTATTCCTACTAGAACTAATAACCAACCACCCTCACATATCCTTCAAAGTAGCAGCTATACTAACTGCTCAACATTTCTAGGCGTTGATCCAACAAATACCGACAAAGTGCTGGGTTCCGGTATGACTACGAATTGCGTGGGAATGACAGGTCCCACTGGTCCGTTTTCTTGATCCGTTGAAAGAGATAGAGTCAACCTTTTTTTTTACGCCAATGGGAATGACAGGTCCCATCGGTCATCTGGCAAAGACGCCTCAGAAAGAAGAAAAATACTGGTAAATTTCATTACTCTGACCGATAGTGAATCAGGTGTCGTGTCGACCGCCTCAGTTTATTGAATAAAATGATATGATGAAGGAAAAACTCTTCATAGTGCAAAAGTTCAACTTACGAGGAAGATGAAGTGATGATCTCGTTAACTTTTCAACAACAGACTGCATTCGAAGTCAAAGATTACGGAAAATACATTGGAGAAAGTATTTGAATCGAATGGTATTGCACCAACAATGCCCAGGGCTACACGACTTACTAATTACCAAGTTAGGAAGGAAACAATTTCATTTACTTGTTGTAGAAGGGGCCCTATTTCTTTTATCTCACTGAAGAAAAAAAAATCCAAATTAGAATCAATCGGTTTCGGAAAAACGTGTGAAATCTTTGAGGAGTGTCTCTGGCCGGTATTATGAAGGTATTGACGAAGATTTTTTAAATACATCAAATCAGATCAACAACATTCCGTCCTGAAAGACAAGGTTGAGGAAACCTATCTATTCTGCTATTTTTTTTTAACACATAATTTTTCGGTGTCCAATTTATTGTGGACATAATTTTTCAGTGTTGTAAAAATTCGTGCCGATAAATTGTGTCGGGAAAATTCTGTGCAGGAATGAGCCGTGCAAGAATGAATTACCCTCCTCTCAATGATACCTGAAAATTTCCTCCTAATCATTCCGAGTACCGCATAAACACTTATGGCCGGAAATTGACCATGTAATTATCTTATGTCAAATCCGTGTATTATACTATCCCAGCGGGCAAGGTTATGATTGGGGACTTCCACGAGAGTTTCACGGGGTGTGAGCGGTTCTACGTAGGTTTGCTCCCAATGTGTCTCGGCTTATTGCGGCGTCTAAGTGTTCTTAATCGATTGTGCAAAACACATTTCTTGTGTATTTTTTTTGTGCTCTCTCTTGGCAAACAGTCATATTAGACATATCTTGAGGTTTAAGGGTCGAAAATTGCGAATTAGGGGTCAAAATGTCATTTCCGTGCCATATCCGCACCCCAAAATTCGGCGTTCAAGGGCACGCTATGAACCCAGTGGCCAAGGTTATTATTAGGGACTTTCACGGGATTTTTATAGGAAATACCACATAGCTTTTGGGGAGTTCCCCGGAGGTCATCAGATTTCCGGCTCCATTAGTTCCCGCGTAAGCTTTCCGGAAGCTTTTAAACACTCCCGGATAGTTCTGGTAATGTTTTCGGGGAACTTTATTGAGTCTCCCGAATAGCTTGTGCTAAGGCTCTGATAGATGGCTTCCGCATAGCTTTTCCAGATATGACAGTGTTATTTTTATGGTTCATTTAGTTATTTCATATAGTTTTTTTTTATGCTTGTTTGACCTAGCATCCATTAGAAGCAATGTGTGCATCAGGAAGAGGTTTGGAAATTTTTAAAAATCTATCATTTATTTGCAATTGAGAGGTTTAAGTTTGATACAGGGATTTTGGCAGTAGGGTTAGAGTGGATCTGAGTTATACGTGATAACTTTTCGCGCTCATTTTCTTCCTAATGAGAAGTATTACAAAGATATCGAATCGACATTGAATGCTAGCTTTTATACTAATCAGAATGACGGATGAAAAATTGTAATATTCGAACCAAACTTCCATTAACCTCATGATAATCAACCTAGATTCTACCGGGTATGAAAAGCTGACATCAAACGGTGCACGTGTATCAGAAATTTGAAGTCAGTTTCAAAGTAAAAAGGGTCAGAATCTCGAGGTTTTGTTGCGCAGAATTCTGCTAGACAATTTTAATGTTCTAGAATAACAGATTCAAGTCTAAAAGATGTCTGTTCATGGACAACTACCTATTAATTCCGCATTAAATTTTATCTCCGAATTGTCTGGAATAGATTTGCTGGTAGCTGCTCTTCCCTCGATCGAAATTTCGTAACAGGCGAGCCATTATGCAGCGTCTATACTCTCGACCGCTCTCTTTTTGCGCAACTTGTGCTGCAATCGCAACGTCTCCGTCGACAAAACTCGACCACGCCTCGCCATAAGCCTGCATCAGAAAAATTGATCCACAAAGAATCAGAGAGTTCGAGGAAATAATGAATATTTTGCCAGGCTTAATTTATTGCTAAGCTTAATCCATTTTTGCAAACGGCAAACGCTTAAACAAAGGTTGGAGGTTATGCCATAGTAAACACGATAAAAATCAGCCAGTAATGATCATAATTTGGATGAATTAGTTATCTGAAACTGTGGAGGTGTAAGACGAACATCAGTTTCCCTGAAAGTTTTTCTTTGATCCTAACTCGCAGAAATTTTCGAGTCACGACCTTGGTTGAAACACTGATAGCTAAAACTGGTCTTGGGGAAATGTAAACATCAAGCAGACTAAAATTTTTTGAATCATCAAATGTCATCCACCCCTGGCCTATAAAAGCATAAAGTCAGAAGCCGAAGACGACGGACACTAGACGCGTGTGAAAAAGATACAGCCAGTGACAAAATTATGTAGCACGGTTATTAGCGATGCTTGTGCTATCGAACCAATTCCTGCTCTTCGAGTTCTCTCAGATATGACATCGAATGAAATTTACACATACTGCGATAAGAAACTTGACTAAAATCTTCCAAACCGATTATCTCAGTGCCAGTTCTCGTTGAGGAATTGTGTATTTTTCGACTGTTTTGAGGCGCCGGGGTTTGTTAATGCAATATTTATAGCTCTCATCAACATGCGGAGAAGAATTTCGATGTATTAGAAACTTGGAGAGCTTTCGGGGAGCTGATCGAGAGTAAGCGCCACAGCGGAGCTTTCGCGGGGCTATCGGGGATCTGGCGGGGAATTGGAGTATCTCTAAGAGCTTTATTGCAATGACTGAGAGACTCGCGGGGTGTTTATGGTCAGCTCTGCAAAATTAAACTGAGCAAAAAAAAAAAAAAAATTCATATTAGAGTAAACATGAGAGACGTTTTTATCGAGACGCCATTCAGACGTAATCGACTGGCTTGCCAAGCCGTCGTAAATGAGAATGACGGGTTCTCGGCGCAATCAGGTGCGCCGAGTACCCGAATGAGGAAAAAAAAAAAAAAGTAAATCTCGTTGATATAAGCTAGGCGTCAACAGAGGTCTCCGACTGGTGTGATGTATCCGGTAGCGCACTGCAGCGCGGATGAGTATCTCGTCGTTAAGATGCTAATCGGGCCTATACGCGCATGGTAAGAGTATGAATATAAATGAAGTACCCGATTAAAAGTAGTTTCATGGTTGGGGTTTCCCACTTGATTTCGGCATGGTGCCACATGTGGCACCATCCGCTCTGCTATATCGCTTCGTATAGTACTTTCTTAATTTAAATAATGGATTCGAATGAATATTGTCGGCAATGCATTTCTACCTTCAGTTAAGGCGCAAAGAACTTGTCAATGTGTGAGAGGGTCCCGAAAACGTGTGACTTTGGCCTCTAAAAATGAAAGTATAGAATAATGCTACCGCCAAGTTGGATAATTTTGGTGCGATTCCGTTGCTTTTTATTTTTTTTGGCACGGCATTTCAACATACGTTGACAAAATCCACTTTTATCAGTAGTTAATCGAGAGCTTACAGTCTCAGCTTTCGACTGACAGCTACAAAGTTCAGTTTGATTTGTTTCAGCAGGAGCTGTTATGAGTTTTGTAGGTGTGCCGGGGTCAGACCCCGATGGGGCAACTTGGTACACTTACAAAATATTTCAATTCTACCCACCACCATGCAAATGAACTAATTTTAATCGTCCAGAGGTCTTATTTTACTCTGTTTGAAACATTTTTAAACCTCACAGACGATCTCTTGACTCAGAATGAGATGAGAGGAGGGTATCTGGGAAGGGGTTCTGAAGCTGCCTGATTCTTATGCTCCTTACCTACACTGGAGGGAAGGTCCTGAAAGTCAGAACGTTTTCAAGTGCGATCCGGGTTGAATTTTCAGCGGAATTCGCATTGAATTGAGATTCAGGGTGGGGTTTGCTGGGGGTTCAATAAAATTTCCTTGAACCTCGTCTGAAATTAATGTCGACGATCAGTATCACGAGATCGTGTTGAATTTTCAATAGACCTCTTCATGTTTCAATGAAGTCGTTCTGAATATCTTACTGCATGAATGCATATTTACCGCTAAATTCAAGTTGTTACATACTCCTAATTCTGAGTAAAGACGAAAGAACCAAAAACTTTCAATACTGTATTGCAATTTTCCGTCAATTTACAACTACCGTCGACCGGGGTTACTTTGAACAGGCAGGATAACTTTGAACACTTCTCAAATGCTCATAACTTCTGTCAACAACATCTAAGTGGAGTCTTCTGTGGTGCAATCGAAGGCTGAAACAATAAACTTTCAACCTTATAACGTAAGACGTACGAGTTACAGAGAAATTACGACCAAAAATTTTGAAAAGTGTTCAAAGTGGCCCCGATCGACCATAGTCATTGATTCATGTAGTGTCAGAGGATCTTTTCGAGACCATGAAATGAGGTCCAAAGTGAACGAGTTAACGGTGAAACCAATTGAGTTATTGAGAATTTGGGAATATTTCTGAAAAATTCATGGGTTTTCATCGCAAGGAGTTGCTAACAAGTCTTGCTCAGAAACGAGTCTTGCCCAAAATGTGGTAAGAGATGCGAAGAATTTTTTTTTTTGGAAGAATTTAATCTGAAAATTTTCATAGGAATTTGTTGATAAGAATTCCCATTAGCCATTTTCGACATTCGCAACATCAGTAATCGTATTGAGTAGGTCAAATTACACATGAATCACCCAATTCCATGTACGAGAACGCAAAATATCATGGAAACCGGAGCGTTGCAAGTATGCAAGTACACTTACAAGACGTACGTGAACATCTGTTTCAATAGCATACTTGATAGGGTTCCGGTTTACAAACTAGAAGGTCCCCGGTTCAAACCTCATCACGGACACAGTGAATTTCTCAGAATGCATTTTTCAAGTGACAAATTGCAAGGTGTGATAATCGTGTACACATATGGCTCACAATAGTTTCTGTTAATTTAGAAAACATTACTTTATTAACGTTCAGAATATGCTAGATGAATTTGAATAGCGTGTACTGAATTTTCGATACGAATGTTGAAACAATAATTGATACTTCGTACTGAGAAGTCAGTATTTCGTGACGAATTCACTTGCAAGACGATCGTACTGGGAGGATTGCCAGGATTTTTTCCAGTGTAGAGTGGGGTGGCTTTGGTGCGCTTTTTCATGGTTTTTTTTCGCCTGTTTGTCATTCACTAAAATTTCGAATGGTTCAAATACCTCAATGTAACGATGGTTTCTTCAATTTGGTTCTAAATGTGGTCGAAATGTACCGCTACTCGTCCGCAGTTCGTTCCGGAACACTTCTTGCCAGGTATACTAACTGGACCACTCGAGTATCGGTGCTACATCTCTCTTCTTGAAAAAAGCTTCAGTATACGACTACAACTATCCACATGGAATCTACGGTGTTTAGCACATCGTTTATGTGTGTTCCAAGAAGGGAGGGTAGGTTTCAGAACAATAGAATCATTTACCTGGCTGAACGCAGTCAAGAACGTCATTTTTCGGGGGTGTACAAGGGTTGCACCCACTGTGCCGGGGTTGCCCAGTTTGACGGTTCTTAATTTATTGGTATTGTGATAACATATTGTAAAACGTATACAGGAATTTTTTTTCTTTTGGAACAAGTGAGAACGGAGTATTTGATTTTCACACATATAAGACATGAGAGAAGTAGTACATGGACCTGATATTTGGACCCTTAATCTTTAAAAATAACATATTCTTCCGTGAGCAATTTTACTATTGGTCAATTATCGCGTCAGTAACATCTATGGACGATGAAATGACATCCGCTTGTCATTTAAGTCACTAGGCTACATACGTGAAATACATCAGGAATATTTTACACGAGATTCAGATGCGATAATGCAAAAGTAAGGAGGAGTCAATCAACATCTACACAACATTTCCAATAACTGAGTATCCCCCACACTCGATCAGAATACTCGATCAGAAAACTTACAATCTGATACTAGGAGCCGATATCCGTAGAACATGATTGAATGGTAGAAAAGCATTTGCAATACGTATTATACTCGCAAATATGTTTACCCCGCAGATTTTTTCGGACATTATCAAAATTAGATAATAAGGTTGCAGACTATCCCGCATGTTTATCAACAAAACTCCTTGGGCCTTGCACAAAACCAAAAGCATCGTAATATCGTCTGTTTTTAAACTTTTCAATTTCAACTCCTGGAAGAATCATTGGGAACTCAGTCTCTCTAATCAGTGAAGTCGGGGGTTTCAATTGAAAGCAGAGATTGTTGGGGAGTATCACTTGTTTCTGGTGGCCTATCCAGAAGAAGAACTTATTTCAATATCATAACATACACGGAAGAAAACTTAATTAGTTCAATCTAGGGCTCGAGACTATAAATACCCGTGCAACTCGTGGGGATGAAAATTCTCGCAACTCGTGGAAGACATGTTCCAGTAGGATCAGTGCACGCCGTATAAGTAATCGAATACAGAAAAAAGAAGTAATTTGGAAGCCAGATCTCACATTGGGAGCTAAAAATTACAACATTGGTGTTAGGGAAATTTCAATAAGACGAGAGATAAGGAAAAAGCCAAACGTGGAGTAACCCTTGTTGTTTCGATGGTTCACATTGACTCTGTCGCGGATGGCTGACTAACAATTGGCCGTAGACAATCAGGAAAAAAGACATGTATGAGCACATTGTATGAAAGGAATATTAAGGATTAGAACCAGGAATTCCATCACCTCGGCCATAAGGATAGGGATCCAGTGGGATATGGATATGTATGCGATGATTCGAGATTCAAATACGGTGGATGGACTACTTTCATATTGAAATGTATAACACAGCATGTATATGAGGACAGACAATAACTTTTTTTGAGACAAACGACCGATATCATGATTCAGGTTGATATGTATGTAATGATTCGAGATTTAATACGGTAGATGGACTGCGTTTATGTTAAAATGTATGTAATGATGTATGAAAGGAGCTACTAACTTTTACTACTATTCATCTGATGACTTGATATGTACCTAATGATCAATTACGTATTCAGCTGTACCAAATAGGATGACTGGCTATATTGCTTACACGTTGCATAATTCAGAATCATTATACAATACTTAGTGATTATTGATTTGAATATGTACATGAAAGAACAATTATATTGATATGTACCTAATGGATATGGTGAGATGTATACAATAGAAAGAAGCTGATATGTATCCTGGAATCTTATAATGATATGTACACATAATTATCATATATATTCGGCTATTGAAGGGTATCAGAAGCATAAGAAGCCTCCGGTTATGAAAGAGAACTCTCCGGAGCAGGTTCTCTCCCTTCAGGAGTTTTTCCTCGCTCCACGGGGATACTTCCCGGGCGAATGCGGAGAGGGCAGAGAAAAAAAAATCCATCGATTAAGGGGGAAGGTGTGACATATATACATGGGGAATGCTCGCTCAGGGACGAGCGCTTCCAAGAAGATGCGCGACGACGAATCGTCAAGCACTTTAACACGGGCGGAATAGGCTGAATTAATGGGTTCCCGTGCACACGCGATATCTTAGTGGTTTCGCACAGTTTTCAGTTTGGATGACGAGCAGTCTATAGTTGTAACGATGATCTTCGACTTGGCTGAGCAATAATTGTTTTAGATTCATAATTCATCGGGAAATCGCGCGCGCACGCGGATAATTAGTTCTCAATAGGAAACTCAATGTTATGAATTTAAGAACGCTCGCGCGGGAGCAGAGCCGAGCACATATTACCATAAGCATCGGGCCTATATATAAGACCCGAAAATGTAGCCGGGGGCACTTCTTCCGTAGCTCTTGACCAAGAAGCATCTTATGTCAAAGACCATACTTGTTGAGTATTAAAGTACATCAGCCACCTCATTCTGTCGTCTCGTACAGTCATTTTCCAACCCAGAAGAACCCGCACTCCCACAAAGATTATAACAACTTACAATCTATTACTGTAAAATACCTTGGTTTGCCCATCTGATCAAAAATGTCGTGAATTACCGGCAAAGGAAACACTATTGGGATAGTTTTCTCATTCAAAGGGCGTAAGTCAAGCACGACGCGCCATTTTGGGTTGCCATATTGGTCAGGTTTCTTAGGGACGCACCAAAGGCTAATATTGTAACTACTATTCGAAGGCCTGATGATCCCCTGTTTCAACATTTCGTCAACTTGTCGATCAACTTCTTCCCTTAAGGCGTGAGGTAATCGATATTGTTTCATATTCACCGGTATGTTATCCGTAGTAGGAATCCGATGCATAGCAATATTTGTCGCGGGTAACAACTCACCGTCGAGGTAAAACCGATCGGAATATTTTCGAATTAAATTGACCATCATTTCGCGCTCGCGTTCATTTAAATGGTCAAACTTGATGGCCTGGAGCACTGGACGATCTGTATCTATCTGAGGTGAAACGTCTACAACCGCGGCGGGAGCTTCTAAGTCACATACTTCAGATAAATTTAAATCGTTGAACAATTCACTTTCGGACTCTTCTATCATAAATTTTTCCTTATATTCGTCATAATCCTCTTCAGATTCTACTTAACACATGCAACCCATAATATTGAAACGGAAAGGAGGGGATATAATGGACATTCGAAAATTTAGAGGTACACATTTTTGTTGAATTCTCAAAACCCTGCGACGGGCCCCTTCGCTATGATACCAGTATAGCTCCGGTACCCGCGCAATTCATCGAGCAGTTAGAGTAACTCAAGCCTCAGCCGCCAGGTGGCTGTCTCGAAAACATCGTTCACAAGCGAAACACCTGTCAGCATTGATGTCCACCCGATGCCCGACCAGAACGAACCAGTCTGCACTGAGCGGCGGACTCACGCGCCTCTCTTGGCACCAGGAGCTCTGGTCCAAGAGATGGCTCTAGAGTCTAGCAGCTGGCAACTCCTCTCTGTCTTAGGAGCTCTAAGGCAGATGAGACCATGTAGTAACCGACTTCTCAGGAGCACTGAGAATCGTAGTAGACCGCGACACCGGCACGCCCACTTTTGGCACGGAGGGAGCTCTTCCGTGGCAGTAGAATCACACACCCGCGTTGGCTTCCTGGGAGCTCCAGGAGTCGAACCTCACACACCGGCTATGCCCCGCGTTTGACCCGGAGGGAGCTCCTCCGTGGCTCCATAACCCGTATTAGTATGTACCCTGTATCTACCGTTTATTGGGCTAGACCGCATTCGTAACACACACAGCAGTAATAAATATCAGATTCCTTTTTTTAACTATTTATCATTCATGACTATTTGTAAATATGGTTTCAATATATGTTTCTATTAATGAAACGCTGTCTTTAAAGTCTTAAACCGGACCTAAACCCTAACTTTCCTGATCCTAGTAAATCCCTCGGTTACAACCCTTGAGTGAAATTTGATGGCAACGTCATTATCGCTAAGGAATTGAGCACCTAAAATACCCTCGTTTGGCATGATGAAGTCATCTGGGACTACTTGAAATACGATCCGCTGATTGAATAAGCGCAGTACAGCAGTACCCAATGTTTCAACCGAGTTTCCGTCGATTCCTTGTAACTGAGTCTCATTACCGCGAAGAATTTCTTCTGAATCTTCAAGTAGACTACGTTTGATGATATTTTTCTCACAACCAGTATCAATGAGAAATTGTCCAAGAAGTTCGTTGTCTTCATCAACTTGATTGAGAAAGAGTAAAGGATTATTCTGGTTGGACCAACATGCATTGTTCAGCTGATTTGAATGACTCGAGCCTTGACCGAATTTCATCTCGTTCTGGCCTAAATGAATCGTGTTCGTCAAAAAATCAATTATACCCTCTGAGTCACTCAAGAATTGAGCACCGATGATGCCATCATGGGGGAATTTCACCCATTCTTCTAAAACATGAAAAACTACGGTGTGGTCAAAAAGTTTGAGTTGAATAGTTCCCAGCGACTCTATGACATGTTCAGTAATACCACGTACCGATACGATCTCATGAACGTTGATAAAAACATCATCCGGTAATACACTTAATTTAATCAAATTTCCTTGGGCCCCTGAATCGATCATAATGGCTACTCCTATCTCGCTGAACTTGAATCGCACGTAGGGGATACTTGCTGCAAAGTCGTCTATTCCATCGGGAATAGTTCGCGTAAAGTTTCCGTCATCTGATTCACTGTCATCGAGCGCGGTTGGGCTTTCGGTGTCTCTACGGTCGCGCTCGATGCTGAGACACCCTGCCCATTTCCCGAACGCCAATTTCCGCTTATTTTGCGTTTCTTACACTCGTCTATGGTATGCCCGGTGAGTTTACAATAACGACATTCGGCTTCTTTGACGCGACCAGGGCAGTTATTGGCTACATGACCCAGTGTTTGGCACAGCTGGCACGTTTCGGCACAAAGATCCACCGGTTGAACTTTTGACGCTTGTAGTTGATTCAAGTATTTGAAGCAATTATTGGCTGGATGGCCAGTTTTCCCACAAATTTGACAAGTTACCTTTGGAGCAGGTGGCTCCTTGGATTGAATGAAAGTCTTGAGAACGGCGCATTCAGTGGCACAATGACCTGATTGTTGACATAATTGACACACCGATTGATTTTCCGCCTTTGAGGCTAGAGTAAAACACGAGTCAGCTCTGTGTCCAAACTTCCCGCAGATCTGACAAGCTACTGGAGTAAGACCGGATTTTCGCATTTTGGAATAACAATCTGTTGCTTCATGGCCTGGCTTGGAACAGAACGAGCAAATTGGGCCCGGCTTAATCATTTTGCATTGAGAGGTTTCGTGTTGATTTGAACTACAGACTTGACAACTGAAAATAGCCTTCCGTGGTTCTCGAAATCGGGTTTGACTTGAGTTTTGCTCGCGATCTCGACTACGTAGTGCATTCATCGCTTCCAAAGTCCGTTCTGCTCGAATGGCATTTTGAACGATGTCAACTATTTCGTCTGCATCCTGCAGTTTTGCTTCGATTTCCGGTTTTAACCCACGCTTGAAGCACTCGATAGTATTTGCTTGGACAGAGGCTCGAAACTCATCATCAATTTCACCTGAATTGACCTTTTTCGATTCTAAAATCCGGCGAGCTAGATCCCGAATTCGATTCGCGAATGCTATTACGGTTTCACTATCCCGTTGGTACTCATTACCCATCTCACCCTGGAGCTGATGAACCGTTTTTGCTGAGGCGTAGATGTTCTTAATATAATCCTTGAAATTTTCGATTGTCGTGAACGATTGATCATGAATGGCGGAACGGGCTTCATCCACTAATTTACCCCGGAGCAGTTTGGTGAGATTGGACTCATTGGCAGCGCCGACCATTTCTTTGGCTTCATCGCAGCCTTCGAAAAACTCGCTGAGAGGGATATTTTTCCCGTTGAATTCGGGTACGACGCGAAGTGCGTCCTTCAAAGTTACTACAGCCATGGTGGCTGGCGAATTATTGATCAATGGCTCAGTACCCAATCCCGCGCGCTGTAAATCGTGTACTGTGGGGTTATTTGCGGGTATAATTGTTGTATCTAACTCGGAGGGATTATCTTCTGATGTGTCAGATGAATCCGATCTTATGTTGCTGCAAGTTTGAAAAGGGTAAAAAGCTTCAATTTCCTCGCGCGCACTACTCCTATCCTGTGCTAAACTACGCGTGATACGCCTGAGATTCATATATCTTCAATAAAAGTGGTTGTAGCACTGTCTAACTATACTGATTGCTGCAGTGTTTTCGCAAAGAGGTCGAGTATGTAGCATTACCCGTTGGAAAATATCTGTACCCGTGGCTCTAATGATGATGTCACCTATTTTAAAGGGTTTGTTGTTATCAACGCAGTCCAACAAAGAATCTAAAAGTCGATTTGTATACAACAACTTTTCAAATTTCAGAAACTTAGTATTACCCTTGAAAAGTGGCCAATCAATGATGCTGCCGTAGAATAACTCGGCGAAAGTAAAGCGATCTATATAATATTCTCCGTTTCCTAGCTTAACGGAATATCTCAAATAAGGCCCCTGAATAAGATGATTAAGGGAATCAGGCAAGTTTCGGTACAACCTGCTACTTAAATTAGCAAAAGTCGGTGGGCTTACCTTACCATCTGCAGACTCTAAATATTCTTCCACACCTTCAGGCCCTTGTGCTGACCTAATTGTTCCGGAGCTGATATCCTTATGATATAAGTAAACCTTAATTTTGCAATAATAATCTCTCACCGACTCTAAAGCATGGAGAATGCGATAAGCATGCAAGATGTGACTATCAAAGATTTGTTCTTCTGCGAATTCAACCAAACTTAATGGTTCACGTTTTGGTGGAGGAACTTCAAAATCAGTGTTCGGGTATAAAATTCCACGAACTGGTACCATTTAAGCTAAATTGAGTTGATGGAACCTTTCAGATAATTTCTGTATTTTAAAATCAATTTCTTCACTCCTCTGTGCTACTCTCTCGATTTGCTGAAGGCAATTATTGTTACTCTCTGTAAGACTCTCACGCCAATTCTTCAAATCTTCTCCGTATTGTTCGGCCCACTCCTGACGTAGGCGAAGACACCGGCTCAGCACAACGAGTTGACGATTTCGGTCTTCTAATTCAGACAACAAACCTTCAATTTCCGCGAATCGTCGATTGCAATTTCAATTATCCATTTAACTCTTGGATAATTGTTCCTATAGTATCGAAACGGCGATGTGAGATTACTATTTGTGAAGAAATTATTCCAAGATCTTCTTCTACATAAATCAGTTCATCAAATTCTCTCTTCTGGAGATTTTTCAAATCAGTTGACTTTCGTAAATATCTTTGATATTGTTTTATAGGTTGACCTTGTTGGGAAAAAACTTTACTGGCCCGATCTATTAATTTTGAAATGTCACTATTTGAAGGCATTGAGGGCTAACGCTCGATCTGACAATTTTTCATCAAAATTATTCGAGATATTAATATAAAATTTCATAAACCAAAGAAATTGAAAAACTTCGGGATTAATTCAAGTTAGGTCACTGATGGATCGTCAGAGTAGTGTATTTGATAGTACGGTGCAGTGTGATATGGAGTGTGCAAAAAAATGAATGATTCAAGGAATTAACCTCATTTATTATAAATATCAACACTGATTAATGGAGTAAAACAAAAACTAAAAGAAGGTTCTGCATTCAAAACACCAAACTTATAATAAGTGCTTACAACGACAATTTGTCATGAAGATAGTGAAGATAAAATTAAAAAAAAGGTAAATGATTCAGAAACTAAATGGAATTATGAAAGAAGAAATTTTAGCAAAGCAGTGAGTTGAAACCAAAAGGAGGATAAAGTTAAGATCAATGTCTCTTGGGTTGGCAACGCCAACACCCTTCGCCCTTGCAAACCCTTGGGTCGCACTTTCTTTCTTGGGCCCTCTCTTCGGGTGTCCGTGGTGCGCCCAATGAGCGGAAGGTAGGTTTTCTGGGTACTGTCGGTGGTCTTGGTAACGTCCTCACCCTTGCGGTAGGATCCGCTTCAGTGCGAGATGGACCGGGGGGAGGGTTCGACGGGTGGCCTCGTTGCTGCTGGTACCGACTGGCTCGAAGAGACCTCGCCTCGAGAAACAGGTGTCGAGCTATTTGCCCTTGAGCTGGCGATAGAAGGTAATGGCGCAAGCCGATATTCGCCACGTTTTTTAGAATTCACACTTTATCCCTCCTGATTGGAACGTTTCTTGGGAAAGATATTAACCAGTCTCAAGGCGGGCGTCTTGGGTTGGCTAACCGAGGTGGATGCGGCAGCGGCAGACGGTCGCACTGGAGCTTGCTAGCGGGGCCGTTTTTTTGGTGGAATGTCTTTCTGCGTTATCGCTGGTCTCTTCTTTGGGACGGTGGGTGAGGGACTGGGGGTAGGGGACGAGGAGCTGGATGAGCACGAAGAGCAGGAACAGGATGAAGAACAGGAGCAGGATGAATCTGATGAGGAGGAAGAGGGTGACGATGAAATTGCCGAGGCTTGTTGCGATGTGGTCGTTGAGGTCGGCGATAACACAGGGGCCGCTGATGTTGGTGGTGCTGGAAACGTAGCCACCGAAGATGATGAGGTCGCTGGCACTGGTGCCGAAGATGCCGGTGGTACGGCGAGGGCTGGTGGTTCTGCTGCGGGGAACGATCGTTCGTCGTCACTCGACTCAATTATCACCACTTCAGGTGATACTTGAGGGGCCGCGTTTGATCTGGGTTCCACCCGGGCGCAAGGCTTGGTTACGTGGTTTTCCTTTACTGGTAGTGGTGTCAAAGTTGTTGGTGGGACTGACCCAAGTGCCGATGGAGTAGGTTTTGAACCTAACTCAGCTAACGGGTGAATCGCTGCTGACGACGGTGGAAACCCAAGCGCTGGCGGAGGCTGAGGTTCGTTGCCAGTTGATGGTAATTGGCCCCGAGACACCTCCGTTACGATTGGTGCGGCTACTGCTGCTGTGGTGGTGGTGGTTGATGATGCAAGCGAGGTGGCTACTGAGGTGGTGGAGATCGACGGCGACGATGGTGGCTCAGCCTCTGATGATGAGGTGGTCGTTACCGATGGTGATGAGTTCTGACCTTCGAATTGCTGCTCGGAACAAACCTCTTCGGCAGCTGATGACAAGAAGGTAACTAAAACTCCGGATTCACCGAACGTGGCCTCAATGTCCGGAGCCCAAGCAGTGAGTACCTCGTGGTCGGTCAGTCCCAGGGTTTGCGGGGTTGTTAAGACCACCTGTGAGCCGTTTTCCCTCAAAAACGCGTTAAGCTGATTTCGACGGTCCAATTCGGTGGCGTAGATGGGATGGTGGACAGGTGGCGTCAATAAATATCCCCTTTGGTCGAAGGTGCTGGCCGACACGAAATCTTGCCCGTGTGCTGCGTCGAGGCGTGAGAGTATTTGATGGTCTGTTTCGTAAGGCCGGAACTCGGCCGCTGCTACCGACGCTGGGATTTCACACCATTCGTCGTGCCACTGATTTAGTCGCCAAGCGCGTAGTTTTGCTTGTCGTCTTCGTTTCCCACACTTGCTTTTGTTTTTTGACACTGAAGAAGGGCAGGTATGGATAACGGTAAGCAAAGCAAAACCCGAAAAAAATGCGTAAGCCGCTAGGCACTGATTGGACGACACACAGAGAGAGAAAAACTACAAGAATGATGAAGATTTAGAGTAGATTAAATGAGCGAGTGAGATGAGTGTTAATGTTGTGACCTAACCTGAAATTTAATCCCCCCGGGGCCTCCAGGAAAAGGCGTACTTATGTTACGTCTGAATCAATTTTTATGGCGGGATTCGAGCCAAACTCGCGCTTATAGCTCAGGTTCAAATATGAATTTCAGATGGCCTAATCAAATTTCTCAGGTTCCCAACCTCTATCATTAACTATTTACTTTGACAAAAATCACAAATATTATGTTAATCGTTTGCGTAAACTTGTCACCAAAAAGAGCTGTTGAATTCTCAAACAAAATCAAAATTTACCAAGTCGAATATATATATACAATGAATATGAAAGTGAGGAATCGACCCCTTGAAAAATGGATTGACTACCGCCGTGGTGAACTAAATGACCCTTACCCAAATGAAATGAGATATGACCAGTTGAATGAAGAATACTAAGAGTAAAAGTAAGGTTTTGGATCAACAAACTGATAATTTATCTGAAATTGTAGCAGATATTCTCCACTATACGACCGAAACTTCGTGGTTCGTAGGCGAATGACGTTTGATTTTTAGAATTGACTGGGCAAGATTATTGCCTTTAATCTTAATGGGAGATCCTTAAATTTGGGATCCGGATGTACCGGATTCTCGCAGTAAGTCTCTGTAAAAGATCCTTTGAATCGTGGGGTCCGAACGTATCGGTCTTCAGCAATTAGTCTCTATGAAAGAGCCTTCAAATTTTGGGGTCCGAATGTATCGGTCTCCAGCAATCAGTCTCTATGAAAGAGCCTTCAAATTTTGGGGTCCAAATGTATCGGTCTTCAGCAATTAGTCTCTATGGAAGAGCCTTCAAATTTTGGGGTCCGAATATATCGGTCTTCAGCATATAGTCTCTGTTAAAGAGCCTTCAAATTTTGGGGTCCGAATATGTCGGCCTTCAGCAATTAGTCTCTATTAAAGAGCCTTCAAATTTTGGGGTCCGAATATATCGGCCTTCAGCATATAGTCTCTATTGAAGAGCCTCCAAATTTTGGGGTCCGAATATATCGGCCTTCAGCATATAGTCTCTATTAAAGAGCCTTCGAATTTTGGGGTCCGAATATATCGGCCTTCAGCATATAGTCTCTATTAAAGAGCCTTCAAATTTTGGGGTCCGAATATATCGGCCTTCAGCATATAGTCTCTATTAAAGAGCCTTCAAATTTTGGGGTCCGAATATATCGGCCTTCAGCATATAGTCTCTATTAAAGAGCCTTCAAATTTTCGGGGTCCGAATATATCGGCCTTCAGCAATTAGTCTCTATGAAAGAGCCTTCCAGTTTTCGAAGTCCGGATGTACCGGCCTTGAGCAATAAGTCTCTATAAAAGAGCCTTCAATTTTTGAAGTCCGGATGTACCGGCCTTGAGCAATAAGTCTCTATAAAAGAGCCTTCAATATTTTGGAGTCCGAATGTACCGGATTTTAGCAGTTAGTCTCTATTAAAGAGCCTTCAATTTTTGAATTCCGGATGTACCGGCCTTGAGCAATAAGTCTCTATTAAACAGCCTCCAATTTTTGAAGTCCGGGTGTACCGGCCTTGAGCAATAAGTCTCTATAAAAGAGCCTTCAATATTTTGGAGTCCGGATGTACCGGCCTTCGACAGTTAGTCTCTATAGAAGAGCCTTCAATATTTTGGAGTCCGAATGTACCGGCCTTCGACAGTTAGTCCCTATAGAAGAGCCTTCAATATTTTGGAGTCCGGATGTACCGGCCTTTGACCAATATTTACCTGATTTCCACTCGAAGATTTTACAAGTACTCCAAAGAAAATACAGTCCTCACAGAGGAGGCCGTCAGTCAGGCTAGTCCTCACTAGGAGGCCTTTTTGATGACGGAGTCATCTTTCGGCGCGGTGCGAGTGAATCCGTGATTGGGAGTCCATGTGGACACGCTCTCAGTTGACGGGATCGTTTGCTATAATATGCGCAGGCGCCGCGTGCCGCGCTATACTTTATATTGGTAATATATGCTCACCATTATATTAAGTGCTGTATATATGTGCTATATATAACGACTTTTGGCCTATCATGCTCGCGCTTATTGCTGTGTGTGTGTGTGTGTGTGTGTGTCATGCGTGCTCTAGCATGCATTTACACGCGCGTCTCGCCGTGTAAAGCGGCATATGCGTCTCGTGCCCAAAACTTTGTTCTTCACGATAACCTTGTTGGACGTCGGCCACTCGACGCATAATATACTATTGCTTGATGATGGAACTTGCTTCATTAATTCTACATTTCTCAAACCTGTGGCGGTCGGACTAAAGGGCGTAAGTCCATTTGAATAAAAATCGAGAAAAATGCGTTTGAATGCTATCATTATAATACAGGAGAGTGGACTTACGCCCTCTTACAAATGGAAATCTCAGCCAGCAATGCAACATTTTGGTCTGGAAGGAGTTTCAAGTGATGAAGATGATCCAGTAGAACATCGTAGATGCCTTAACTCAAATTTTATGAAAATTTGACTTACGCCCTTTAGTCTGACCGCCACAGAAACGTGGGAATGTTCGAACGTCCAAAATTCTTTCATAAATTACGGCAACTCGTTCATGGAAATTTTGATGACATTCGCAATGCGTGTGCATTACATATCTGAGAACTCGTTTGAGATTGAAATCATATCCATATTAGTGATTTCAATGTGAACTTTTTTGAGAATTCTTTTTAGCAATTGCGAGAATTTTCAAGAGAAACCTTTGTCTGAGATTTGAAGGAAAATTCACATCAGGCGACAACAAAACGCAATTTTCGAAACTCTGATACACCACCGAGCTCGAGTCTGACAATTTTAGCCTGATATCTATAGTATATATAGAATCGGAAACTTTTCTCTCATATCACACGTTTTATAATAATCGTATGATGAAGCGAGTCCTCAATTTCAGAGCGTCGCATTATAGGTCTCCCAGATGTTGAGTAAAATTTTGAGTTTAGAATAACCAATTTCTAAGATAGGAACAATGGAAATAATGGACCATCTCCTGATTATATATGAATGAGACTTCGAGGCACCACACTGTTATTGAATACATGTTTTGTGATTTCAACTAATGTAGGGTACCCTCATCAAGCCAATTTCTCAATAACTTTGGACCATCTCAATATTTTCGAACGTACAACGTACTTCAACTCGTGTGGAAGCTTGTCTCAAGACCTTCGAAATGAGCTGGAGTAGGTCTAATTTTGATAAACTCGAGGCGAGCTGTTTAAAATTTCCCAGAAAGTGTTTTCGAGGAGTTCACAAAAGTGTGTACCCAACTTGCCCCCATCATTCAAAACGATGTAAATTGGCGATAAAATGCATGAAATCGTTTTTATATGTTTTTATCGCCGTGCAGCCATATTTGGAGCTTTTTGCAGGTTCTTATTCACTATTTCTGTTTACCTCCAAATTTTGCATGTTCCAGATCAATGTTTTCCAACTCTAAAAACGGATTTTGAAGGTCTTAAAACAAGGTATCAAATACGCTCAAGAACTTGAAGATCCACTGAACTGAAAAAATTTGCACCGGTTTTACTAAACTCAATTTCTTCGTTGATTTCTTAGCTGTACAATCGCGAGAAATGAGAAAACCACCTCGAGTGTTTTGAGGAAAGCGGAAACGATTCTAGGTCGGTATAACCCATCACCTATTTTCTCAAACTTTAGTTCAACACACGTGAAAAAATTATTGGGAAGGTGAAGGAGTACCCATTCCTAAGATTGGCATATTGAGACAAGTTGGGTGCACCTATAGTACTGTGCAAAACTCAATGTGAGAGAAAATTCATGGACGACTCCGTCATCTTTTGCGCGTTCTATCTGGACGCACTAATTTTTTAATAGTCCTCGTAAGAAAGGCCTTTTGGGCTGGTTGTCCTCACGATGGAGGCCGAACCAAGAGTGTCGATTCGCTGATGCTGCGTCTGTAGTTATCCCCTCGTTGTTGCGGCGCTGCAGTTTGGCGCTGCACTTGCGGCGTTCGTTGATTGGCTGCTAGCGGCATGCGCGCGCAGTCAGAGCGAGAGAGAGAGAGCGGCAGCGAAAGTGGG
The DNA here is from genome assembly GCA_029851415.1 of Eretmocerus hayati. Classification (NCBI taxonomy): domain Eukaryota; kingdom Metazoa; phylum Arthropoda; class Insecta; order Hymenoptera; family Aphelinidae; genus Eretmocerus; species Eretmocerus hayati. The sequence goes on from CM056744.1 coordinate 110,953,053, forward strand.
GCGCACAGGCTGAAGAGGTGGCCTGAGTGGGGAGAGCGGCAAGTGAGGAGAAATCCTTTTCGGTTCTTCAAGTGTGAGTGCAGAAATACACATACATGCGCGTGCGCTTAGCTGTACTGTACTTGATGATGGTGTGAGCGTATGTGTGCCATGCCGTTTGGTGGCCTCGTTGGTGATGCTGCACTAGGTGCACGCAATGGCGCAGACACGAGGCAAAAGTAGTTCTTTGCTGAGCACTGCACTTTATTTCAAAATCAGATGAGTACGGTGGAAATGTTACTCAACTGTTTGATGTGCGGCTGCATTCTGATGCATTCACGAAGACTGCGTTGCAGCACTATATATAGCAATAACGGTACTTTGCAGTGCATTCACACCTGTTTTGAATGTTCTTTTTGCACATTCACTAAATCAGTCAATGCAGTGTATGCAGCGGGAGCAATTCACTGAAGGTTGAACACTCGTTGCTAATGTTTAATCTTGCAGCATTCCACAGAAACTCACGCAAGACAATAATTGTGGCACGAGGTTGTAATACCCGGCATTGTTCGTGTACACGTAGTCTTTGATTATTTCACTGGATGCCTGCAAATGCAGGTTTGTTGCCAAAATTTGGAGACACGGTGCTCAGGATTCTGCAACAATACCACCGACCGAATTTTGCCCATTATTCACTATTAAACCAATACTTTGATACACTGAAATGTACTACTTTCAAGCTCGGTTCAGGCACTGGCTATAGTGTTTGCCCAATCTGCCTTTGTCTCTCACGACCGTCTATCTCTCTCTCTTCCTGCACTCGCGCAACCACGTTACTCTCGGTGTTAGGCGGGTCATCAGTGTCTGAGGCGCGAGTTACAATCTTTTACTTATTTATGAAGAAGAAAAAAAAATGAAAAATTGACGGACGTCACAGTAGAATGATCGAAAACATTGAATCACTTATAATCGAAATGATCATACTTGAAATATTTTAAACTATAATCCTTAAAAATCAAAAATTCAGCGGCAAGGCAGTTTGGAATTTATTTTGTTCGGCTATTTCTCTTTCTTCCAAACGAATGATTTTTTGGAATGAAATTGCTAAGAATCTCGGGGAAGCAATCGAGTCGGCCTATCGTTTTGCTGTGACTGGATTTACTCAGGCAATTCCAGGCAGAGCCTGGTTTAATTTCGTGGGTTACTTACTCTATATTTTGCATGTTGAGAGGGAGCACGAAATGATAAGAGTGAGGGGATAAAGTTGAGCACCAAAGCTTTAATGAAAATAAAGAAGAGGAAGTCGAAACATATTTACAGAATATTTACAAAAGGTCATTAGACCGTGAGAGTACTTGCGCAAGCTCGAGTACGAGGTCGGGAGGGCACGAAGAGGAATACATTCCACTGGCCACAGAAAGAGAGAGAGAGAATTCGAGCTAGCACTTACAGAACGTTGAATGTTGCCCTTGGAAACGACGTCGGCTACTGGGCGCAGGATGGCCACGAGACGCAGGTCGGCCTTGGGACGGTCGCTGATGAGACGCTTGGCACGGTCGGTGATTTGACCTCGTATGGTCAGGAAGCTGCACCGGGCTCCTCGAATAATCCACTAAGTACAGGGTCGGTCGCGAGACCACTGCACCAGGTCTAATATGCACGCGCGTACCGTGACTTTGTGTAGCGGCGACGAGGAAACGCGCGGCAAAAAACGGAGCAGAATTGAGCGAGCGACGGCACGTGCTCATCCAACCGAATACGACGTAAGTCTGCCGCCGGCAGCGTGGTGATGATGAAATGGCGCGTGAGGGGAGGGAGCGCGAGGGGAAGTATGGCTACTGCTATAACTATAACCCGCGCGGGACCGTCTCGCTATAGTGTGCTTTCTCTCTCTCTCTTACCTTAAAAATGTCCTCTCCTTCGCTCGGCTCTTGCTGAAACAATAACTTTGTGATTAGATTATAAATTGTATTACTTGGCCTAGGAGAGAGGCAAGACGGATATTACTCATCCGTCACATTGCCAAGTACGTGGAAAACTCTTAGCATTAATCACGAATCATCAATCATTTATCAATCAGCAAGCGAGGACTAGTGATGAAAACACAAAGTCAAGGTTCTCGCATATGCAAACGGCTTGATTCCAAAATCTTCGCTCATTTCGAACGGGAAGATAGCATCAAGTTCCGAGTCGAAATTGGGGCTATACTCTTAGTAGTCTATGAGCCAGCTATATATTCTGTAGCAAAATTCGGCAAAATCGAAAGCGATGAGAAATTCTTTTTGCATTCGATTCCTTGATCCCTGGTGATGATTTCTATATAATTTTTCCCCCGAAATAATGGATATGTTTTTGTTATTAACAAATTAGTGCAAAAATTACCGTTTCTCGCTTATAATTCGAGATTGATTATAGTTACAAGAAAACTTTTCGAATGAAAGTTGCGTGGTTCAAGGTCATCCACACTTACGTGCGATTAGTTAATCCATTATTATGATAAGTAGTGCAAAAATGCCGTTTGTTTATAACAAATTCGTGTAGCGACTGCAAAAATGATAAATTAAGAAAACTTCACACTGTCGCGTGTGTAAAATTTGATTTTGAAGAAGAAAATATTCCTGTGATTTTCTTGTGAGCGCAATAGTTTTTGACCTACAGATCGAAGAGTGTTCCATTCTCGGTTTTCTACTACGCTGCCGTCATACGGGCCCATGCGCCTTAGTTTAAACTTGGCCTGTTGTCCTCAATTAACGATGATCGGTGGGAACTATTCTATCCCTCGAGTCCTAGTGCTAATGCTGATTGGATTCGTGCAATTCTCTGTCCTAAAAGAGTGGATACATTCGCAATAGAGAGTGGAATAGATATACGAATTACACTGGTTTCTAGCATTTCGCTTTGTTTCACCTGCTGCCTGTATCACAAATGTATCCACTCTTTTTGGATTGGCAACTGCACGAATCCAATCAGCATGAGCACTAGGACTTAAAGGATGACGTAGTTCCTAGCGATCATCGTTAATTGAGGCCTACAAGACAAGTTTCAACTGTGACGCGTAGCCGGCCGCATGGCCCGCATAACGGCTGCCTAGCAGAAAACCAAGATCGCAACACTTTTCGAGCTCTAAGTCAAAAACTATCGCTCTCACAAGAAAATCACAAGAATACTTTCTTCTTTAAAATTAAATTTCACATACGTCATAGTGTCAAGTTTGCTTCATTCAGCATTTTTGCATCTGATATGCACATTTGTTATAAACAAATGCCATTTTTGCAATAACTATCATAATAATGGATCAATTAAACGCACGAAAGTATGGATGATTTCGAACCACGCAACTTTTATTTGAAAAGTTTTGTTGTAACTATAACCAATCCGAATCATAAGCGAGAAACGGTGATTTTTGCACTAATTTGTTAATAACAAAAATGTATCCATGACTTCCGAACAACAAGTTATATAGAAATCATCACCAGGAATCAAGGAATCGAACGCAAAAAGAATTTCTCGTCGCTTTCGATTTTGCCGGATTTTGCTACAGAATGCATAGCTGGCTGATAGACAAATAGTTTGGTTGCATTGCATTGCATTGGTACGGGTGCATATCGATGTTAACATCTCTCCAAAAAATTGTAAGCTATATGCGTGTAAAAGTTTGAGCCGAGCCACCGAGCAGAGCTTGCCGCTGGACTCTTGAGAAAAAAAAACGCCCACAGTGGTGGGGACGGGACTGCCTCCGAGCCTTTAAAAGTCCGTCCTTGCATCGGTGGCGCTGATTTGACTCTCTTGACTGGGTCGCTTCGCTTGAGCGACCTTCTTTCTATTCTGTACTGTATGGGATATCTACTGTACTCAATCAATCCACTTTTCCTCATTATATTGAAACTTCATCTCAAATTGGTTTCAAAGTTTTTCAACACACTCAGCCTGGACCCATAATCCTTTTCAAATCTACAGTTTTAATCAAAGTGTTTCTGAACCATGTAATAAGATTCCATGAATTCATAGCAAAATTAGATCGATTTTTGTGGAGAGAGAATCAAATGTGCTCTAGTTGTATCCTATTTTAGACGGGGTTTTGTGTCATGATGTATACTGAAGTCATGCTGAGTAAGTTGAAATACGTAGGAGTACATAGAATCGTGTGACGTTTGGATGCTGATGTGAGAATGGAAACAAGAAAATCAAGCTGAAGAATCACCGAAAGAATGTTGTTTTTTCTCGAGTTAGTTCTATACGATTCAGAGAATCGAGACTTGGGTGAGAATATTTGTGATGAATTCGATTTTTTCGTCGAAATAACCCGATAAATCCTGCGATTTTATGGATTTTCTGATCACACAACTCCATTGTAGTGCACTGCCATGCAAATTTGATGCAGAGACCTAATTGAGTCACTTTCCAAGAACTTACTTTAGAGTTTAATTTGAGCGCCTAAACCTCTTCTGGCACCACCAGTTTTGAACGGATTCCAGCAAGGCATTTCGCAAAAATTACGTTGAGAATATTCATTCGGAGTCAAATGTCATTCTTTCCCTAACTCAAGTTATTTTTTCGTGAAAGTAGGTTATTTTCACGAAAAATCTCTGGTGTAGTCCCCGTTTACATGAGGCTTATGAGTAAGTCCACGAGAAAACGATATATGGTCCACAGTTGGGTCTCAGATTCCTTCTAAGTAGACTTTTTCGATTCTACAGGTTGAACAATGAACTTCCATCACCATAAAAAAAAGTAAATTTTTTTTTGGACCTTGGTACACAAATCAAAATTTTATTTTCAACTTTTTTTTGCAAAATTTTCATGACTTTTTCCCCCTCAAATCGTTATAGCTCACAAATTACCGCAGATAGAGCGCCGTGGCTTAACGCATGTAAAAGGTGAGCATGAAACCTATCAAAAACCACTTTGGAGTTCTGGTTCTCATGTAACCTCGATTATATATGGACGATTCCGTGAAAATCGTCTTTTATTTTTTTTCTCAAAAAGCTATTTCATGTAAAAAGTTGTGTTCTCCACGAATACAATATTTTCACTCTGCATTTTTGGGTTTGAAGCTGTTTTCTGGGCATTTTTTCAATTTCGATGGCAGAAAACCTTAATTTTCTCCGCATGCACGAGATTTTGAGATTTCGAAACCAATTATCTTGAAGAGCTGAGAAAATTTCCCTCAAAATGACCACTTCTTGAGCTTGAATCGGTTGATTCAAACCAAAGTTATAGTGACTTTTGACAGCCACTACAAAAAGCAGCTTGGTGCGAGGCCCCGAATTTGCTCCAGTCATTGCCTGCAAGCCTTCACGTTTTCGCTCAAATCGTTCTTCATCATTCGGGCGCTGCAACTCCGCTTCTAGTTGATGAAATTGAACTCAACAAGAGGTCATTTTGAAGAAAATTTTCCCAGCTCCTCAAAAAAAATTGGATTTGGAATTCTAAAATCTCGCTCATGCGTAGAAAATAGAGGTTTTCTGTCATTGAAATTCAAAAACTGCTCAAAAAACATCTTAAACCCCAAAAATGCAGGATGATAATATTTTATTCTTGGAGAACACAACTTTTTACATGAAAAAATGTACTTTCAATCTTCCAAAAAATAGATTTTGAGAAAAAAAATGAAAGATGGTTTCCACGGAATCATCCATATATAATCGAGGTTCTATGAGAACCAGAACTCCAAAGTGGTTTCTGATAGATTTTTGGTCACGTTTCAGATTCGCCGAACCACGTCCCTCTATCTAACGTTATTTTGGAGCTATAACGATTTGAGTGTGGAAAAGTTACGAAAATTTTGCAAAAAAAGTTTAAATATAGTTTTGAATTGTGTCCCAGGGTCCGAAAAAATTTTGCAATCCTTTCATCGTGACAGATGGTCTTATTCCAACCCATAGAATTGAAAAAAATCAGTTCAAAAGAAATTTGAGACCCTACCTTCGACCATATATAGTTTTCTCGTGGAATTACTCTTGTGGGAGTTGAAGAACAATCGAGGGCATAGGATGGTCTGCCATGAAAATTTTTTTCATCAAAGTTGCAACTCCAAAATCTCATCCATACAAACTTCTAGCAATTTACCATAACTCAGCCTATTTCTATACAATTACAGCGTGTAATAGCTGATATTGTAGCTCTTTCCAATATCTATTGAGCCTTACTATTTGAAGAATTAAAGACAATCACGATTCCCAAAAATTTCAAAAATGATAACATACATTTTCATCATTCGAGAAAACGATTGACTCGATACAAAGGGGAAATCAGTGCGTTTTTTGATTACAGAATGAACAAATTTCATAATAACAATTTAAAATTCAGTACAGCCATTCTTGATATTGTACAAAAATAGAATCGAAGGCAGACAACCTTTCAAAATCCAAGAATACACCACAACATAGCATGAATCCATGAAAACCACTGCCTTTCACGTGTGAAAACAGGTAGATATCAATTCATCATAACTCCGTGAATTTTCACACAATTGATGCATGCAATAGCTTAAATTAAAGCTCTTTTCGAGACCTATCTGGCCATTTGAATCAAGGAATTCAAAATAATCAAGAGTACTGAAAATTTTCAGGGTTATACCGAACGATTTCACTACTCGAGATAACGATTGACTCGACACGAATCAGAAATCAGTGTGTTTTTGGTTACAGAATGAACAATTTCAGTAATAGCGATGTGAAATTCAGAATAGAATCAGATCTAGGAAGAAAACTTTCGAAATAATCTTCAGAAGCCCTCGTAGGGCCTTAAGGGGGTACGGACGCTCTACCTTTACGAGCTCAGATTTCATCACGAAAAAATTCTTTACTCAAGTATTACGTAATATCGTGGAAAAAGGGCTCTATTAGGCTCTTTCTTGGAACCGTAGCTACCTTGCTCGTGGATATTTGGGGTGATTCATCATGGTTTGGAGGAGAAATGAGCCTTTTCAGTTACCAAAATAGCGGATGCCCTACTGAGAAAGGTCAGTACTCCTCGATATTGAGTCGAACCATCCTGAAATTTCACGTGGAGGTAGCTACGATTTCAAGGAAGAGCCTAATAGAGTCGATTTTGTCCAACTCCTCCTGAAAAAATTATGAAAATCAAGGACTATCACGAGCCTGTGAACACCTATAATGTCAACAAACGCGTGTGAGCTGGGCGTTTAGTTACGGGTCACGGCTCCGCCGCGTCATCTGACACCGAGTAGATGTTTCACGGCTTCCCGGTGCTCTCGCGGGTGATGGGATGGTTTTCATTTAGTGTGTGCCAATACTCCAGTGTCGGTGGTTATGTTTGGTGCAACTGTGAGACTAGGCCGACCCTGGAACGCGGCCTCCGCGTTTCCCATCTCCTCGGCAACCCCCAGTCGGCGTCGACTGCTCGCATGAATGCCGGACGCCCGTTTTTTGGACGTGAGTATCGGAATAAATCACACATCTTCCCAGTAAATAGTGCACGTCGGTGGTGTTCAAAGTCATTATGAATCTATTGTGCCCAAAACTGTCTAGCTATGTCATGTACTTCACTTATGCGCAAGGTTATAAGTCAGCTACTTTAGCCATGTCTTTCAATAGGGCTAGATGTCAACTCATCTGATTTTGAAATTTTTCTCATGGATTAGCCCTCACCTAGGAGTTTTTATTTTTAAATATTTTAAAAATTATGATTTTACCATTAGAAAAGGTTTGAGTTGTCAATAAAGGCATTTTCTTGATTTTCTGTTATTTCCAGGACCTCGTCATTTGAAACAAAGTTCTACGTTATGGCTTGAAGTTCATCCAGAAATTCTGAGATATAATCTGCACTTTTTGGCATATTAGTGGAGGCTCATAGAGATATTTTAAGCAGTCCTCTGCCACCCTTGGAAGATTTGAAGGTCCATACGGTATGGTACTCTAATTGAAAAGTTGGCAACATTCTGAACAGACACTCAGTATAGTGAGTTGGCTAATCAATTTATACTCTAAATTGCCTACAAATGGTGAGCATTTTCTAATAGTTATAATGTAAGAAGCTTCATGGTTTTCTCTTATTCCTTGAAGAAAACTCCGAAACTTGGTTATCAGGTGTTATTATACTACACAAGTTGCAAAACTGAATTCTTTAGGCTTTTATATGAATCATATTGAGCCTTAATCATGCCTTTGCCCTATTGCGTATAGAAATTTGTTATGACAACCTCAAGTAAATTACTGCTTTCAGGTGCAAGCAGAATTCAATCACTCGTGTCGACTCTTGGCCTCTAATGGGTTCTTATATAGAATAAGTCAACCTATTTCTCTCCACTCTCCCTAATATTAACTGTATTGAGGGCTCATACAACTTGGTAAGTATTCAGATTGTGTAAGCTTTACATCTTCAATCTACATTCTGAGGTCTTTGAGGGAGAAAATCATATCAAAAAATGTACTTATTTCAGCTGCTAACAATCAGTTAGTCTTCAAATGATGCAGGATTCACTCCTGTGAAATGATGTGGACTGAATCCTATCCCTGAATATTAACCATTTCATACTTTTAGATATTTATCTGTTGGTGATGACACGCTCCATCGATGGAAGCAACCTCATCTCATATTTGAAGCTCAACTGTTTTTTCTATACCAACACACTCTAGATTATAGCATTTTCCAAGTGTCCAATCGTTCCTAAACTTTTGAATTAGATAGTACTGTTGTAACATCTATGAAAATTTTTCTATTAGAGAAAAATATGAATTACTAAAGGATAACTGATAATTCCATCTTCCTAGGTTAATTTTGGTGAAACTTTTTCAGATCAAGTATGGCTTTGATGCAGTTCATAACCAAGTTAAGCAGTCATGAAGATTAATTGGTTTTGGGGTCTCTATTCGATACCACAAATGTTTGCCTTCCCTCCGCTCACAGTCGAATGACCTGGTACAGCCATCTGTTTGTCTATATCACTGCATAACAAATGCACCCTCTCCTGGGTGCATAGAAAATGCAAGATATTCAACCAAATCACCAAGTTGAGCATTCATGAAGATTGATTGGTTTTGAGGTCTCTATTGGATGCCACAAATGTTTGCCTTACCTCCGCTCACAATCGAATGCCCTGATTCAGCCATCTGTGTGTTTATATCACTGCATAACAAATGCATCCACTCCTGGGTGCATAAAAAATGCAAGATATTCAACCAAAATACCAAGTTGAGCAGGAATGAAGATTGGTGGTTTTGAGGTCTTCATTGGACACCAGAAATGTTTGCCCTCCCTCCGCTCAAAGTTGATATATCCTGCTTCAGCCATCTGTTTTGGTAATAATATTACTGCCTAGCGAATGCAACCACTTCTTGGGTGCATAGGGAATGCAAGATGTTCAACTAAAGTACCAAGTTGAGCAGTCATGAAGATTATTTGGTTTTGAGGTCTCTATTCGATACCACAAATGTTAGCCTTCCCTCCGCTCACAGTCGAGTAACCTGGTACAGCCATTTGTTTGTCTATATTACTGCATAACAAATGCACCCACTCCTGGGTGCAAAAAATTGCAAGGTATTCAACTAAAATACCAAGTTGAGCAGAAATGAAGATTGATTGGTTTTTGAGGTCTCTATTGGACACCAGAAATGTTTGCCTTCCCTCCGCTCAAAGTTGATATGTCCTGCTTCAGCCATCTGTTTTGGTAATATTACTGCATAGCGTATGCACCCACTGCTTGGGTGCATAGAAAATGCAAGGTATTCACCTAAAATACCAAGTTGAGCAGAAATGAAGATTGATTGGTTTTTGAGGTCTCTATTGGACACCAGAAATGTTAGCCTTCCCTCCGCTCAAAGTTGATATGTCCTGCTTCAGCCATCTGTTTTGGTATTATTACTGCAAAGCGAATGCACCCAATCCATGTGTGCATGAAAAATGCAATGTATTGAAGTAAAATAACACATCTATGTATGTCAAGATACACATTCCCAGTGAATTTGTGAGAAAGATGTGTATAAACAGCATCCAAAGTGGAGTTTTGGACAGTACGCTACCAATTCGTTTTCAGAAATGTAAATCTCTACTAATGCATGCAAAACGCATGTGATTGCATATAAATGCTAAAGAAGACATAGGAGTAATTCGTACTGAGAATTTTTTCATTCCTCTGCATGAATCTTTGCTTCTCAGAAACACACATTTCTGTGTGTAACAAACATCAGTCAAATTAATTGAAAGGCAGTGACCAGCAGTGGCAGTGATGAATATTAAACCATAGAGATATAAAATCAAATCTCTATGGATCAAATTCATCGCTGCTTATGTCAGGCTGTCGAGTGCTTGAGATAGATGTCTACGAATAGACACCAAGAAGTCACGTATCAGTTACTAGACCCAGCTCACATGCGATCCCCCCAGGTCGGTAAAAGTAGAGTTTCCGAACCTCCTCAAGGATCGAGTAAAATGGAAGGAGTCTCGTTGTCACTCTCTTGTAATTCAAGTATAGTAGCTGCCACCCGTGTTCATAATTCTTCAATTATATTCCGTGTCAGTTTCTACAACTCACCAAGTCATGAATGACACTTTCTCACTATCACTACCTCCTCATGTTGTTGAAACGAGGCAAAACTCGCCTATTCTGTGCTATGATTCCCACGGTTTTGAAAGGAGGATTATTGCTTCCGGAACAGAAAGAAAACAACAATGTTCATGGTAGCTAGATCCGATCTTTTTAAAGATTCTTCGTAATATGTTTCAGATATTCCCATGTATGTCGAGGCTATACACTTCCATGTCAGCCAATTTTTGAAATGATCAATAGCCTTGGAAAAAAAGAGGGACTTGGTGTCAAAGAATGTCAAAGTGGATACTTACGTATCTATACCCTGTGACCTGCATTGACCAATGAGAATATTACACGTAAGTATTTGGACTTATTGTAGCTCAAGTGCTGCAGCACTGCGTAAGTGAGCCTACTTACGCAGTGCGTTCAGTCGTTGTGCAGTAGTCTTTGGATGTTGACACCCTCTTCTTCGACGAGCGAGTCATTAACGGTCAGCATCTTATTAAAAAGCTAGTAAGCATCTCTTCTATACTTGATCCACTGATATCGGTAAATCTCAGAATTTGGACGATTTGGATGTTTTGACTCGAGGAACGTTCTGACAATCGTCCCTTGGGTTATTTCGTGTTCTACAATGTAAGATTCCGAAAATTTCCTCATGTTCGATGGTATCCAACACTTTTCGAGCTCGTTGTTTGCTCAAGTTGAACGTAGAAGCATGTACCGTTCGCGTGAATTGCAAATTTTGCATGATTCGCTTGGAATTTTGTGCACGACTTAGCTCATAGCTTTTGGTGCGTTTGACCAATCATCCTGAATATCCAGAAGACGATCAGCGTTAAAACGACAACATGAGTGCCTTGGGCTTCAGCCAATCTTACGAGAGTCTTGAAATGTATCATTTCTCATACAAAATTTGATGCTGAAACAGAATCCATCGTTATTTATCACCGAGAAAGTAGCCCAAGCTCAGAAAATAGCGATTCTCTGATGAAAAAGCACTTTTTTCAGCGTTGAAACGACATGGAGACAGAGAAGACGTCCCTAAGCGTGTGAATTCGCGATTGTCCCGATGGTCTAGTGGTTAAGGCGCCGTTCCGGAGAACTGGAGATCGCGAGTTCAAATCTCGCCTGAGGAAGAATTTTTCCCTCTCTTAAACGCTTTTCGAATTAAACCCTCCATCTGGAGACCATAGAAAAGAGTGGTACAATGAGGGGCCATGTGCTTGGTATTTAATTCAAGCCTTAGTATATCCATCGGCATAGCCCGATGATGGGCTCGAATAAACTATAGAGTCACATTTCTTGATTGAATTTTCTGGTTTTTTAAATATCGCCACTGTGAATGCTTTGGTGGTTGGTGCGATGAAAATTCACCTTTCTCTCGATAGTATGTATCTTGTTCTTAGAGCCTAGAGGTGCAAATTCAGCTAAGGTACAAAAGTATGCTCCACTTGTAAGAAAAATGCGAGACTGAACAAAAAATGTTGTCCTGCATGATTCGGTTTGAAGAAGCGTTTTACGCGTGGCACATGAACGTACTAGCTTTGAAATGAACCACGCGTGATCCATACTTTACACTCGAATACATGTATCCGATAGTCGCACCGATCGTAAAACAAACCTGCGAATAACGCGAGGCTTATGAAAATCAATTACTACAAAAATACGAGTTTTAGTAAGTAAAATATCTATGTCTGATGCTACTAGGATCATATAGGATTACTATAGAGTACCCAAACTGTCTCAGTCCCTATTTTTCCATACTTCAGATACCATATGGTCAAGAATAAGAATCCGAAGGGCGATTGAAAGGTACCTTGCCTATGCTTATACATGGGGACTCTCGTTTTTTATCCAAAATACGAGGAGCAATGCTTCGAAGTGGTTCACGCGGATATTTCGTTATCTTTTAGGTACTAAACCCTCTGAAAAAATTTTGTAAGCAGTGTGCAGCTATTTCAAGATTTCCTCAACTCCATAGCTAAAAATTGCCCGCATTCTGATACTTGCCCATATATGACCAATTCTGCTGGTTAGTAGGACTTCTAAAATGAGTGGAAAAATACGTGTCCACTGGTTTGAAAAGATGTTATTTCTGTGATTAATAATGACCATGATCAGCCGTCTGAGGTCCATTGAGCCCGCCTGATTCAATCCTAATCTACGCTCACACAACACGCAAAGCTACTTCAAACACAGATACACACTGTATTTCACTCGTTTTCTATTTTCTAACCATGTTGGACAAGTGTCAGTACGCGATTTTCACCTATTCGCGTTTTGGCGTCCCCGTCCGTGTTTTCACAGAATTCACTATCCAATTCCTAAATCGAGTCTATAGTGACACCTGTGGAGAAGAAATGTGTTCTTTAGTGTACTAAAGTTGTTTTCGAATTGTATAATAGCGATTGCAATGTGATAGCAACACCCACATGAGCTCGATCACATATGTGTTCATCGATAAAATTTTTCTAATGCTTCTAATTCGAACAACATTCGATGTCAGAACCTAACAACTGTGAGATATTGTTTGTGATGAGATGGAAAAAAATGGGCAAAATATTTCAGGAGCGTGCCCTTCTTCCCCTTCCGATGCAATGAGAATTAGACCTTTTTCAGCCGAGTGGGCGCATGAACTTACCCATTTTCTTGAAGCTATCATTTCAATGCAGTTGGTCGCACGCACCCAAACCAAATCGGATATTATTGGTGTCATTTTAAGCTATCAAAATTCGTTTCGATCATGTACTTATCCCAAATGTTATTTTTTTATATGCTAAGTACGGGAGATCTCACCTTTTCGATTCTTGAAAACTCGGTTTTGCGACTTCGATGTTCATCCAGGTCTGCCGCGTCAAAGGCACGCAACTAAAACCAATGTTTTTTCGAAATATAGGATGTCTTTATGGTTTCTGAATTTTGGCAGAATTTTTCGAGCAATGTTATTTTTGGAGTAAGCTTAAAGAAATCAGGAAATGGCACGAGTACGCTGAGAGATACCCAGAAGATGAGGGTTGCGGTCCGTGCTGCGCATGGACAGTTTCCTTTGACAGAACAACGAATAGAGTACAGATTCAGAGGCCCTGGAACCTTTCAAATTCAGCTTCGACAACTTGACAAAAATTTGAAGGTTCAGTTACGCACAATGTCAGAAGTTCTGTAGAATCTCTCATGTGTACTTCCGTCAAAACAACTTCCTCTCCAAAAACGATTTCAAGCTCGTAAAAATACGATACCTCGTGTCTCAGGAGATAAATGACCGATCGTAACAATTCAAGGCCTTTGATTCTGAATGATTTTGATATGAGGATGCCGTATCTTTGGGATTGGCAATGATGACTAATGTATATTCGAAAATCACGAGGAGGTTAGATTGCCTGACTTGCGCGTATATTAACACAGCGAAGCTGCTTGGAAGGCTTTGCCTACATATGTACTTTCGTCAAAACAAGTTCCTGCCCAAAACTCATTTCAATCCTGGCAAAATACAACATTTCGGATTTGAAAGAAGAACTGACCGACCGCAAAGATTGGAAGTCAAAAAGCGAGGCGTTATCCGAGCTTTAGCTCACCGGGGCGGACGTAAGTGAAAGCATAATGAAGTTAGACGTGTCGCGAGTGAACGTTCAATGCTATTATCACATGATTCAGCTTGGGTCTTCATACAAAATTGTGTCCGCACCAAGTCATCATGGCTCTAAGCTATTGTCACTTATACGATTTGTGTCATTAGGCATTAAAAATCCTGCTCTCCAATCAGCTGCTGAGAGCTTTCTATTGGAGCAGCGACATTTGTGAAAAGATACCACCTGTTAAGTTTGCACACATCATAAATAAATAAATAAATACATTGATAAACACAACCTTGATTAGCTATGTTTCGCATGCATGTCTCACATGTGCTCTCTGCACCGCGAAACAGCGCAGAGCGAAAGATGCAGTGGAAATCGTCAGCCAATCAGAGCGCAAGCTGACCCGTGCCGGCAGCGATAGTCGAGATTTCGTGACTGAAACGAGTCCAGAAAAAACGTATCTTATGCAACGCTGTGCGTAAAACTGTGCGAAAAGTCAAATTTCTATGCAAGGTACCCGTGCCGAAAGAAATGCAGAAAGTCATTCTCGCACGACTAAGTGTGCGAGAAAGTGAAATCTGTGCAAAAATGGATTCATCGAAATTTTCATAGCGAATGGGAAACTTAGAAAAAAATTCAATGAGTCAACCTTGCATGTCTATCTGTTTCTAGTAGGCGGATTCCAACCCTTCGATAACTCATCATTTTATATTTTCATCTTTACTTGAAAAATACTCTCGGATAGAGATATATATTTATCCATTCAAAAGCCACCTTTTCAAATGTATTTAGATGATTGATCATCATCATACATAGTTGTATGAATTATCAAAATTGAATCTTTTGAAATTCGGCGATATTTTTGAGCAACGAGATAATACGCGATATGAGCAAGAGGTTTTTTTTTATACATTTTTCAGAATTTTATTCCAGTCGGGGGCTCCGCCTCCGAGTCCTCCGGCGAGGGCTTCGCCCCCTGCCGCCCCTGGGCCCCTCTCCGCGCCCCGGTCGCCCATTCCCTACCGGCGACTTCCGCGAAAAGTTTGTCGAATAAGCGACTCTGACGCATTATTAGATATGGTGAAAACGTTCCAGTTGAAAAAAAGTTATAACAAAAGTCCATCTCTCACTACACCAAAATAATCGGATTCATTTTGGAGGTCAGTTGACATCCCTAGAAAAGTGCCATCGATTTGTATTAGATCAAGGTACTCGGCAATGAGTACCTTTTTGTGATTGGATTTTTAGAATACTTATTGGTCTAAAGGATACTTATTTTAATTGAATAAACTCAGTATAGGATAAAAATTGTTATCATTTCATTCAAGTCCTGATCGCCAATTGTTTTAAAAGTTGTGGAGGTACAGTTTTCCGCACAGGTTGCATAAAATAGTATGAGCAACGCGGGCGAAAAGTTCCCGCACTCGTGTCCGGAACCGCGCGAGAAAGTAACTTTCTCGCACTCTTTCCGGACACTCGTGCGGGAATCTTCCTTTTCACCCATGTTGCTTAATGTACTATTCATGCCGGGAGGAGGAATAATTGTTTCTATCGACATTTTCCGCCTTATCAGGGAATTTGAACGAATAAATTTCGTTTCTCATGTTCCACTGGGTTCTGAAATAATTTTCCATCTCGAAACAATTAGGTCGTCCGGAGACCGCGTGGCTTATGACAACTACATAGAGCTTCGCTCATGATAGTAGTACTATTTGATTGAATTGCTCGTATCCTTTCTGCTATACGAGATATCTATCCGTTCATTTTGATGGGCGGATCGATATCTCGCCCGATTCTTAGCGGCTATCCGATCTTTAGCGGCTGAAAAGTACAATCTGAGTTCATGGGGCGCTTCGACAACGATCTCAATCAAAGTCTTAGAACTTTTTTTCCATTGCATCATTCGATCTGAATCTTGAATATTACTTCAATTTAGACCCTTCCAAACAACTTTCTCGCTTTGAGTTTTGCTGTAGTTCAAAACTGAAAAACTTTCTAGCATATCGAAAATTATGCTTGCGTCGAAGGAGCTTATGAAAATCTAAAAAAATGCTATGATTTTTCTAATTTTTCTGGGACCGTTTTTCACCACAGATCTTCCACTACATGGAAGCAATGCTCTTCAACTATGTGTGTGCAAAATTTCAGATCATTTCATTGGGTTACGTATGAGTGACGACATAATATGTATTGGCCGTGCGCCTAGGCTGCTTATATGCATAGTTTGTAAACTTGAGTATGTATCGTATAGTCGAGTCGGGATAACGCTGCAGGCTGTAGATGACTATACCACTACAACATCTCAAGCATGTCGTGTTTAGATCATGCGGATATATTTCGATGATTTTTGATACACCTCAAAAAGGTATTCAAAAGTATGGTGGTACATCTGCACTGTTTTTGCGACAATAACATGAACCACCATACTTTTAACGCATAATACCTGTTTGAGTTATATCCGATCACGGAATGTTTGAGATGCAGTTATACCAAAGGATTTGACTCGGTCCATGTGTAAAACGCAGTACTCGAGCTAAATCCGCATGCACCGCACATCCCAATATTTCGAATATTGACATGTCCGCGCGAGCTATCGATCGAATCATCGATCGGTAATGTCCGTGCCTTCCGCGTCCCACCACAGCAGACGACACACAAGTTCACACACAGCCACACTTTCTCTCGCGTAGTTGCAAACGACACAAGTTCGGGCTTGAATCATCATCTATCTTACAGCATTAATTCGCATTTGAAAATTCGCGCTCTTGAACTACGTCATGTCCGTCAAAACAAGTTCCTCTCACGTACGTCAACCTGTACCGCGACCAAAATGTGACAATTGTTTTGGGTAGGACTCTAACTGTTTTAATTGTATAGAAAATTTCAGAATT
This sequence comes from Eretmocerus hayati, assembly GCA_029851415.1. Lineage (NCBI taxonomy): Eukaryota > Metazoa > Arthropoda > Insecta > Hymenoptera > Aphelinidae > Eretmocerus > Eretmocerus hayati. The sequence goes on from CM056744.1 coordinate 110,969,990, forward strand.
TGCCTATTTTGCCTTTTCGAGAAAATCGACTTTTAAGTCGTCAAAATATGCCCGACTTCCAGAGGCCACAGCTCTTCGAATATTGAGCCTAGATCAACGTACCTGGGCTCAAATTGAAGCTCTGAATTCGCCAAAATTGTTTTAGGTATTAAATCTTCAGAAAGATTATCACGAAGGATGATACCGTCGATTATAAGTTACACGTGGTCACAGTATACCTATATATATGGTGAGATGGCGGACGGGTGGCACCAGCGCGGGAAGACAAGTCTCGCGATAATCTCGATGCATGCATAGGTTTCTAGCACCCGCTTTACGTCTGCAAGGGGTTAGATCTGCTCTGCTGTCCTCGTAGATGGTTCCAATGCAGATATTCCCCAAGTCATCCCGTCAAACGTCGATCCGGGCGATCCCAGCCCGCAAAAGCAGTGTTGTCGTCTGCTCGAGATCAGTTGCCCCCTCCGCGCGCCGTCTTGCCGTATATATAGGTATACCCAGTACACGCGAAAACCTTTGACCATGTAATTTATCTCTTTCGCTCATTGTGTGGTCTGTTTGACGCCGAAAACAATTTTGGCAAATTCAGAGCTTCGATTTGAGCCTAGATACGTTGGTCTAGGCTCAATATTCGAAGAGCTGTGGCCTCTGGAAGTCGGGCATATTTTGACGACTTAAAAGTCGATTTTCTCGAAAAGGCAAAATAGGCAAATTCTGAAATTTTCTATACAATTAGAACAGTTAGAGTCCTACCCAAAACAATTGTCACATTTTGTTCGCGGTACAGGTTGACGTACCTCTCCAAAAACGATTTCGACATCAGCGAAATATGGTATTCCATATCTCAGCAAATAAAACATTAATCATCAAAATCAAAGTTTTACACCAAAAGCCCTCTCATAATCAAACGATTTCGATATGGGAATACCGTGTCTTCGGAGTCCGCATTGAAGTCTAATGTATGTTCGAAAATCAAAAGGAGGTTAGAATGCCCGACTTGGGCGTATATAACAAAGCGGAGCTGCTCGAAGGCTTCGCCATACTTTCGAGCACAGCTACCGCTGTGTTAGATTCATGATGGATCCACCCAAAGTGTTTGTTAACAAGCATTCGGGCTTGGCGCGCTGATGAAATGAGCGTGCACGGTATAGATATGAGTAGTTCTGTGGAAACTTAGAAATAATGTGTGCCTGCTTGTACGAACCCTTAAAACACTTGGGAAAAAATTCGTACAAGTCATTACCGACGTATTTTTTGGTGATCTTTTTGGCGCAATCATTAGTTTAGCGATCCAGGACCACCCAAAGAAATTATCATCGAAAAAGGGGTCAAAATGTCATTTCCGTGCGTTATGTGGTTTTCCTTTTTTTCGGACTTTGTGCGTGAAGCGCCGCAGTGAGGCTCAATCAAGATTGTGACGGGCAAATAAATTAAATATCATAGTATTAAGCACCAAATAACACTGCTATAAGAGCCCAAAGACCACATTTTGCATGTGCGCGGAGCACATACATTTTGTGGCGCAGTTTTACTTGAAATTTTACTCGCTCAGTTTCCCTCGACAGAAGTAAATTTGCCTAATTCTACACTTCTCCGCACCAACTTATTCTTAAAGTAAATCGTCGGGTACAACTTTTCCATGCCTCAGAATTTCGAAAAAATTTGATTTTTATACTTTGCGGAGCTCTTTCCCGCGAAAATCTGGTTTTGCTAACTTTTTTCGTCAGTTTCGTGTGGTACTAGTGCGACCCTTAAACGCGAGATTACGGAGGCCCTAGTCAGGTTTTTTCAAAGTATCTGATGGCCAAATGAAAACCCCAAAACCTCAATACTGTAGCTTGGATCGTTTGGCCGTGAGATCAATTTTAGTGTCGAATGTCAGGTTCCGTGCGCCACTACCATGTCATGCACGTTATCCTCAACATACCGATGGGTGGAAATTTTTAAATCCGTGCGCGAGTTGAATTGTGCATTATATGTTTGAAAAAGTCGAAAAATACATGTCAGAGACTTCCGAAGTGGGATTTGGGGTTTGCACATTTTCAATCTCCAAATGTTAAAGTTCCAACGGAACTACTCGTATACCCAAAGCGCGTGAGAGAATATTTTGAGCGACCGAACTGTTACAAATTTTCGTTGAAATTGGTTTCCCTAAATTATGCTCATTCTTCGTGTACCATATCAAAATTTTCTGATGTAGTATAGTTCGCTCAACTACCCTGAATAAGTTCTATCCTGATAGGTACCCTCATACCTGACTGATTACATTGTTATCGAGGAAAATACGCTGCTAAAAGTAATTAACAGAATGCTTTCTCATGGCATTATATGATACTAATTATAACGAATGAGGAAGTATCCTATATTTTGAGTTATTCTTTTGGGGAAGCATTTTGGAGAAATTTGGGTCATCTATAAGCAGGTTTTCCCAACAATATCCATTGATTGGTTGAGAGAAAATTACGATACAGTTGGTTTGAAGATGATCAAACTGGAGTTCTTGGTGAAAATTTTCTTTTCCCAAAAAAACTTCATTTGAATAATGTTTCACGGATTTTAAGAGAATTTAGTATCAACCAATCGATCCAGAATGGCGCATAAGTAAGTCTTTCGGTCATTAAAATTGAGATAAATGAGTTGTATAGAATGTTACGAGGAAAAATGAATATTAATAGAAATGTTCTATTATTTTTTGAGTTATCCCTTTGAGGAAGCTTTATAGAGAGATTTAGGCGATCTAGACTGAAGTATTTTGAACAATATCCATCGTTTAGTTGAGACGGAATTTCGAAGCAGTGGGTTTGAAAATGATTAAATAGGAGTTTTCGGTGGAAATTTCGATTCTTCAAAAATTTGAAATCTGTAAAGATTGAATAAGACTTCGGTATTAACCAATCGATGAATCATACAGAATAAATCAAAGTTTAGGTGACTCAATTCGTGGTGAGACCGAGTTACAAAAAGATATTTATATATCAAGAGTCAAAATTTGAGCATATTTGCTTGAAAAAAGCCCATGGATCAAATTTGACTGGGAGCCGAAAGGTGCCAAATCACTGGGATCTCAGAAATTGGACTCTGTACAACTTGTAGAAAGCCAAAAGTTGATGAGGTGAACAGTAAGAGGGACAGCGTGTCCGGTATGAAACAAGACACACACACACACACACACACATACAAACACGGACAAAGGGGCGCAAAGATGAGTCTCTGACAGATTTGGGAGGCCATTAGGAGGAAAAAAGTTACTCACAATTGATAGATTTTGGCGAGAGGAAGATAATGGCCTAAGGCTTTTTCAGATAAAGGAATTTTTTTGAAGAATATATTGGTTTTAATGAAAAATTTGATCAAATTTTCGATAGGGTGAAAACAAAGCTTTCTCTTTAGAGAAAGCAAAAGGACTTATTCTACAAATTGCCCATTTCGCCGTTCCAATCGAAAAAATCCGATCACTTCGAGCCAAAATATATTAGGGCGGAACACTCGAGTACGTAACTCTTTGATTTGTCCCCAAGAAAATATACTATGTCTTGCTGGGAGCGATCTGAGACTTGAGCAGTATCCGACTGTCTGATCTCACTTGCAATAGATCAGGTAACGATATACATATCCTGCTTTATTATTAGGTAACGATATGCATATCCTTAGAGCTCATCCAACTACAGGAATTCATTTCAGAATCTCGGAGTTTTGCAGAACTGATGGATATACACGATTAATCTCCAGATTGTCAACAGAAAATTTGATTCATCGTGTTTCTTCCAACATGATTAGTTGTCCCAGACTGATTCTTGTCGCTAATGCCGTGGATGATAACTGATTCATCTCATCTCAGGATCATGGAGCGCCCGTACACTGAAGCGGAACATGAGAGGATCATCAACTTCGAAAATCTTGAGGAAGCGGATCAGTACTGGTACAAGACAATTAGAAGTTATCTTACAATTTTGGGATCATGGTCATTCCAACCAATGTGGAAGAGAGTGCCAATATTCATCGTCTTGAATATTCCTGTCTTTTTGTACACACTTTCGGGTGGGGTAAGTCAGATTCGAAATACTATTCTTGATATGATAAAATGAAGTAGAGTATCTAATTATTAAATCTCTTATTGCACTTTACCGTGGTCCTAGTTCGGAAGCTGCTCGACTAGTGATCCCGTTTCTTCCAAGGGAGCTACAAAATTTTGTCAAATCGCGAGTCCAAATGAACATGCAATCGATCTCCTCTTGATTCCTAATAGATCTTGCTTGTGTTTGTGTGTAGTTTACGTTTGTCATCATAGCATTGATAATGGTGGAAGAGAGGTATGATGTGCTCACTTGGTAGCCACTTTTCCGTCCCAGTCTGCGCGGAGCCTAGTGGTAGCTATCTTGTCGAGCAAATTTTAAACTGGGGGGCCAATTCTTCGTTCGTTGTCATCCTCCAAAGTTCGAATTGTAACTCCCGACCGCGATCAAGTCTACATTTTTTTGCTGGTGCTTGGTCATCAACCAAGAGACTCGACAACATGGAATCATCGAAAAAAATGATGACGTCACACAAAGCGAATAACTTGGTACTCAGTGGTGTAATGGCGATTGCGTGAGCAGTCAATATTCATACTCCTACTAAACACTTTTGTGGGGCGAGGAATAACATCTTTCATCGTGATGGGTAAAATGGTCAACCACAACAACAAATCTCAAAACCCAAGCACCCTCGGGGGTGCCAATGAACATGTAGAATTTCTAAGACTCATAAAGTAGATGATGCTCGTGGTCTCTTGCATTATCTTTCGCCCCATAAGCAAGAGGTCGCAGGTTCAAATCTCACTTCATTCGAAATATTTTTTTTTCGACAACATAACTTCATGCCCTGCAACACTCCTTCAATCAGTTTACAAGAAGATCATCAGGTCTGCGGAACACGGATCTTGATGAAACTTTGGGAACCACCTTATTTCGGTGAAAAATGAAGGTATCCCCATTCCCCAAGGGTTAAGTCCAATGGGCCTCCTATCCCGAGATACAGCTATGGAGGTTAGCATTGTTAGTATATCTAAGGTAAGTGTACCCAACTTGCCCCCATTAAGCCATTTTCTTAATAACTTTGGCCCATCTCCATATTTTCCAACGTACCTCAACTCATATGCAAATTATACCGATAAGGTAGATCTCATCGATATTTCGACTCTATCGCTCGATTTGATGAAATTCATTCATTAAAAGTACCTAACTCATTTTGAAGCTTATCTCAAGACCTTTAAAATGAGCTAAGATACGTCCAATTTGGATATAGTGGAGCCGAGCTGTTAGAATTCTTCCAAAAGGTGATTTTTGAGAGTTTACAAAAGTGTGTACCCAACTTGCCTCCATCATTTAAAACAATGTAAATCGGCGATGAAATGCGAAAAATTGCTTTGATCCGTTTTGATCACCGTGCAGCGGCATTTGTAGCTTTTAGTTGGCCCAAAACACTGTTTCCGACCTAATTTGACGTGATAAACACGTTCTGAGTGGCAAAAAAGCCATACTGCACGCCTTTCCGAGATAACCATATGGGGGCATGTTGGGTACACTCCGATGTCGGCCTTCTTGATTCTCAAACCATCTTCGTGTTTTGTACATAAAATCGCTCCAAATCAGAGTTCTGCAACCCTGAAGAGCGGATTTTAAAGGTCTTGAGACAAGGAATCGAATGCGCTAAGGTACGTCAAGATTGGTTGAATAAAAATAAATTGGCACCGGTTTTAGTGAGCGCGATTTCCTCCTCGATTTCTTAGCCGTGCAAACACGAAAAATGGAAAACTCACTTTATATTTTCTGGAGAATGCAGAAATGATCCGGGGTCGATGAAAACTACGTATTTTCTTATATTTTAACATAACAAACGTAAAAAAAAATTGCGGGAAGGTCAACGAGCGCCCATTTCTGAGATTGGCATATGGGGGCAAGTTGGGTACAGAGGCAAGTTGGGTCCTGATAGAGTATCAGGACACAGACCTTGATGAAACTCTGGAAATCGAGGAGAGTCGTGAGTCTTTTTGCACCTGAACTCAGCGATGAATATCGGTAACCACGTGTTGCAAAACTGATGCTTGCTCATCAACATCCATTCATGGAGTGCCAGAGCGCCACGTGGCGGAAGCTTCCGAGCGCCCCCGTAAGCGCACACGTTCCTGGATGGCTGGCCGTGTGGTGCTTTCACCACTTAGTGGCGGGACCAATCTCAAGCATTCAAACCACGATCCTAAAAACAAGTCTGGCCACTCCATAAGGGGCACGCGTTGCTCGGGTGATGCCACCGTAGCCAACTTTTGCCAATATGGCCGTCTCGAGGGAGGCAACCTAATTGGCTGAAAAAAAAAACAACAAACTGGAGCAGACATTTGCTCCAGGCTGAGTGTTGTTCGGCTGTTGAAAATTCATAACACATCGCTGTACTGTTGTAAATATTGAGGTCTAAAAGTCATCAGCTTCTATTTTCCCAGTCAATCAGATCGCCTCCCCCGAGGCGGCCATATTGGCAAAAGCCGACTGTGGTGGCATCACCTGAGTAATGCGTCGGCCTTACGGAGTAGCCATACCTTTGTTAATGATCGTGATTCAAACTGCATCACAATATACCCCCAATACTTCTGGCGGGATAACTTGATTTCTTCGTCCCTTAGAGCGTACCTCAAAATAACATGTGAATGATTGCTTCTCCAGAGGTTCGCCCCGAGGTGATGAAAGTTGATGCGATGGATCCCAAAAGCGTGCTGCAACCATCACGTTGCAAATCAATTGAAAATCGGAAGTTGACTCATGCAGATACTCACAAATCCTAGGTTTTTCTCATTCTATCTGAATTCTTATAGATACTAAACCCCATTATGCACTGGGAGGACGGTATCGACATTATGATGTCGAACTTCTTACTCTGCGCATTGACAGCGTCATTTTTTGGACAGTACCTCATCTTATTCTTCGTCGCTGGCAAGGTATTTATGATTATCCTTACTCTGCTCCTAGATAGTATAGTGGATTGGAAGTCCCCGCAGCAGTAACACCGATAAACTAAGGCTGTCAAAAATAGATCGATAGAAACTGCAAGTGCGTCAACATGGCGTACCCGGGTCAAAATGGGACTCCCGGGCGACACCAGAGACTAGCACGGAATATTTTCGTCATGCTCAATAATGATAAAATTCTATCGATTCAAACTCGGAACCAGTCTCTTTTGCAAGTCATATAGAAAATAAGCTACCAATTGTAAAGTGTCACTTTTGGCTTCTCTGCTCACTTGCGGATACTGATCAGATTTTTGTACCTGATACATTTTACGGTGGATTTTCTCTACTTGGAAATTTCTTATCTTGAAGTGAAAGTTCAACCCATTGAGAGTTCCTTTCCAACTCGAGGAATGAATGCATGGTAAAATGAAAACCCCCGAACTGAGACGGAATTTTCCAAGAGAAAGTCCCTCTCTAGAAAATTTCATCTATTTTCTTTGCCTGTGTTTCGAATCCGAACAAGCGAAAATCAAGGATCTGTGACAGGATCCTTCGCTGTCAGTGGTCTGATTTTTATTTCGATGTAAAATTAGCCACTCCAGCTCATCTGAGTTATGGAAATGTCTCAAACAATATAACTCCTCGAGAGTCAAGTGGAGAATTAGATCTCAAGAAAGCGGCATTAATCGAGAAACTGACGTGGATGAGGCTGTAACCCCTCATGGTATACCGTCAACCGGGGTAACTTTAGAACAAAAATCGCATTTTTTTCCTTTACACGTTCGCTGCGTCGGTGAAAACCGGCATTCCGTCCCAGAGTGCGAGAGAGTACAAACGCGTGATTTTGCACCTATAATAGTCAAACCTTTTGATTTGTGATCAGTTTAGTATGTATATACAAGAAATCTAAGAACTTTCGCGGGTCCCAACGGTGGGACCCGCGAAAATTTCTATCGTGCAATGGGGGATGAAGTGAATGATCGAGCTACCAAAATCAGAGATCCTAAGATGTAATCTTCAGCTTTTCGGGAGCATTCGTTGATTTCCCGGTACCATTTGGGTAATTCGCGAGCATGGCCTAAATTGGAAGCTTTTGCCTCGTAAGAACCGCGGATCGCGATTGTGATCCACGCGAGTATGATTTTCTATCCTCGTGAATCCATGAGACACAGCTGCTCATTGGAGACACTCTTCAACTTCTCTGGATACAAAAAGTTCCTCATACGCGGAGAGATAAAATAGATTGAGGAGAGAGGAAGTGCAATTGCAAAGTCAACCATTCAGGCGGTTTGCCTCATGGTTATTTTGCGTCTAAATTTCTGATAACTTGGTTCTATGTCACTCAAATTACGCGTACTTGGACTCATTTCGTAGCTTCTGACGTAAGCTTTCAAATAAGCTAAGATACGTTGTGAAATAGTCAAACGGACTTGATATATTCTCAATTTACTTACTACTTTTGTGTTATTCATCGCCATTCCCACGAAAATTCAGTTTTTATGGCGTAGCTCGATTCGATCAAGTCCGATCCCTAAATTGGCCTGTATACATGTTCTTGGCATCGTATATAGTGAGTAAGAACCGCTACAGAAGCCATTGGATGTGTCTACGTTGTTTGGTGCACACTGGAGCCCGAACAAAAATGGGTCCCACCCGTGAGACCCGTCGCAGCAAACGTGTTAAACCTCGCGAAACTTGTACGCCTTGCATCAGAAGCACATGGTATCTGTATAGTCAAACGAAAGCTCACAGTTTCAACTTTCAATTGCGGTGTTCGTAGGGTCCATTTGGACATCTCTGGTTAGAGCTATGAGTGCTGAAAGTCGTGTTCCAACGCCAAACATGGACTGGGGTAACTTTGGATCAGAAATTGTTATTGATATTTATTCGTCAGTTAATTCATAAACTAGATCACGCAATCGATTTTCACCATCGGTAATCAAAAGCTGAGTGTCTTAGCTTTCCATTGACCTATAGTAAAGGTCCACTTGGTTGGATTTAACTTCGACAATCGAGCATAGACGCGTTCAGCATACCTCACTGTCTGCACCACGGCTGAGTCTCGAGGAGAACAATACCTTCACAGTCGGTTTCCGACAAAAACTGCCATAACTCGGCTTCCGCGGGTCGAAATGAGACGTTCTTTAGCTCATTTTAAAGCTCTTATCAAGGACTACTCAAGTAATTAGAAACCGACTATGATATAGATCTTGGGGAATAATTCCGAGCACATGAACAGGTGTTCCAAAGTTACCCCAGTTTCTGAAAAAAACTACAAACTCGTCAGTTTTTACTCTACAAAATTGAAACCTCGTAAAAATACTCCTTTGTAACAATGGATTCGTCCAGGTATGTGTAAAGACAAGTGGAATCCCGCTCAGGTACCTTCGATTCGACCTGCTAAAGTCGGAAATACACCACTTTTTCCGAGAGACTGTTTACTAGGTCGAAAACATACTTCTAATAAAGAAGTCAAATTATAAATGGATAAAAAGCTGTTGGAGGCCTTCGCGCCGGTGCAAAACGTTGTTTATGCGTGCCACAAGTAGGAGAAATCGGTATCAAAGTTTCAGGATCATCTGCCTAGCCAACTGTGCGTGATAACCACTCTTTCATGTGTTGTTCCAAAGTTACCCCCCATGTTCCAAAGTTACCCTGGTTGACGGTACGATAAGTTTCCGTTGCCTACGATTAGTATTCTGAGCGAGTTGGAAGAATCAGGAACGAGATATTCTCTGTTATATTTTGCTGGGAGAACTTCGTCGATTGCGTAGAACTCTATCAAGCGAATATAATTGATTTTTTCCCACAACTCTGATTCTTTACTCTCAGAATATATTTGTTCCCTTTCATTGAACTCGGGCGCCACCGTTGTTTGATGAGCAAAGTGGAAATTACACATCCCAATTACGCAAGACTTTGTCAAATGGCTTCCAATACATTCTTTCATTTATGAGTAGCTATGCTTTCTTGGAAGTTAATTGTGATTTTCTCCTTGAATAGTTTCCACCACTTCTGGAGACGCTGGCAGAGGTTTCTAGGAGTATCATAGATCCGGCCGAACGGAAGATCTTGTCAGAATATGCTCAGACGGCACGCAAAATGAACTCCATACTTCTAAGTATTGAATATTATCTTACACCTCTTATATTCGATGAAGTCTGTTGAATGGATTTTTTGTTGCAATGAACATTACCCCATTAGTTTGGTCCGCGTAGGACCTTTTGTTGTACCGTACGCGTACAGCCGTGGAAATTATACCGTGGAAAGTGTGTGAAATGATAATCATTTTCCACCCAAGATGGGAATTGTACGTGGTATACGTGCCATGTAATGAATTTTCGAAAAAATTAATTTGCAAGAGGTTTTGTACTGGTAGCGTGCGACGACGCCTACTTTGTGCTTATTTGGAAGTTTATCGAGAGCACATTAAAGTAAGGATAAGGTGGGGGCCCTAAGTATCGTCAATATCGAGTAATGAACGGGTTAAAGGTAGAACTTTGACAGAAAATGATCAAAAATGCGGTTTTTACCGCCTCAAATTTCGCTTGGATCGCGTCTTAAATTTCTTGGCACCAGATTCCGAAATCGGGATTCAATTCAAGATGTAGCTCACTTATCCCAGGATGTTATGAAACCGTTTCTCAGTTGGCAGCATATCGAAATCTCATCTAGAATCCACCATTTTCGATTATATTTGAATCGAAATCGTGTCAAATTTTGCATGAATCGCGTCTTAAATTCCTTGGCCCCAGATTGCGGAATCGGGATTCAGTTAAAAATGTAGCTCACTCATCCCAGAATGTTATGGAATAGTTTCTAAGTTGGCAGCGTATCGAAGTCTCATCTAGAATCCAGCATTTTCAATAATTTTTTAATCGAAGTCGTGCCAAGTGTTGCATGAATCGCGTCTCCGATTTCTGGGCACCAGACTCCGGAGTCAGGATTCAGTTTTACATGTAGCTCACTCATCCCAGGATGTTATGAAACCGTTTCTCAGTTGGCAGCATATCGGCATCTCATCTAGAATGCACCATTTTCAGTCATATTTGGACTGTACTAGTGTCAAATTTTGCCTGAATCGCGTCTTAAATTTCTTGGCACCAGATTCCGGATCCGGAATTCAGTTCAAAATGTAGCTCACTTTTATCCCAGAATGTTATGGAGTAGTTTCTGAGTTCGCAGCATAACGGAATCACATCTAAAATCCAGCATTTTCAATAATTTTTTAATCGAAGTCGTGTCAAGTTTTGCATGAATCGCGTCTCAAATTTCTTGTCACCAGATTCCGGAATCGAGATCCAGTTCAAAATGTAGCTCACCCATCTCAGAATGTTCCGAAATAGTTTCTAATTTGGCAGAATATCGGAATCCCATCTAAAATCTAGCATCTTCGATATTTTTTTAATCGAAGTCACGTCAAATTCTGCATGGAGTGCATGCGCGATCCCCTGGCACCGATATCCATGATCGAAATTCAGCTTAAAATGTAGCTTATCCATCGCCGAGTGTCATGGAGCAGTTACCAAGTTGGCAGCGTATCGAATTCTCATCTAGAATCGGGCATTTTCAATCGAATTTCGATCGAACTCGTGTCAATTTTCGCTTAGAATGAATCTTAGATTTCTTGGCACCGATCCCCAGAATCGAGATTCAGGTTGAGATGTAGCTCACTCATTCCAGAATGTCATGAAATAGTTTCTAAGTCGGCAGCATATGGAATTCTCATCTAGATTCAGGCATTTTCAATCGCATTTCGACCGAACTCGTGTCAATTCTCGCATAAAATCGATCTAGAAATTTCTGGCCCCAATTTCTTGCATCGGGGTTGGGCTCGAACTTCTGCTAACCATCTCCAGAATATGACTAAACTGTTTCCGACTTGGCAGCATATCAAAATCCTACCTAGAAACTGTCATATAGCGATGTTGGCAGTGCTCCAGGGACAGTTCGAGCTAATAATAGATCTCAAAGCTGTCAGCGCCAATTCCTAGATTTGGGATTGAGCTTAAAATCCTGTCAGTCAAGGGCGTAATACACCACAAGTATTCTCAACATGGCAGATGAACCGCAAACTACCTCAAAACCGTGATTTTGGTGAAATTCTTACAGTTGGGCATTTGATTATGAACATAAGTTGGTGTCCAGGATCCCAGCACGTATTCCGAGACTCGGGATTGAGTTAGAAAATTTGTTCATCCAAATCGAAATGTGATAGAATCTTCGCAAATTCGGCAGCAAGTCAAAATCTCGTCAAAAATGAATCATCTTCAATCAGATTCGGACCGAAATAGGGTCAGTTTTTGCATAAAATCGATCTAGAAATTTCTGGCACCAATTCCTTGCATCGGGGTTGGGTTCGAACTTCTACTAACCATCATGACTAAAGTGTTTTCGACTTGGCAGCATATCAAAATCCTACCTAGAAACTGTCATATAGCGATGTTGGCAGTGCTCCAGGGACAGTTCGAGCTAATAATAGATCTCAAAGCTGTCAGCGCCAATTCCTAGATTTGGGATTGAGCTTAAAATCCTGTCAGTCAAGCGCGTAATACACCACGAGTATTCTCAACATGGCAGCGGAACCGCAAACTACCTCAAAACCGTGATTTTGGTGGAATTCCTACATTTTGGCACTCGATTATGACCAAAATTCAGCCTTAGAGATCCCAGCACTTGTTCCCAGACCCGGGGTCAGGCCGAAACTCCAGGTGTGCGCGCGAAGAATGCCTATCAAGTGTTTCCCAGGTGTCACTAGGACTTATGCCCCCTCCACCCCTTTGCATTTGAGTAAAAAACAGGTAGATACATCTACTAGCTCAGGAAATTACGAAGAAAATCCATTTTGTTTCATCTCGATAGCTCACGAATTCGAGTGAAGCGGCTTATCCGGCAGAGTTAAGTCCCCCCAAGCATAGTGCGCCGTTTAGCCCATATTAGGAAAGATTTTGAGAGTTCTGTGAACCAAGTTCAGCGTGCACGGCAACCGCATTGCCTTAACACAGCGGAGCTGCTCGAAAGCTTCGCCATACTTTCGAGCACAGCTACCGTTGTGTTCAATCCCCTTCCAGATTTCTCCTCTGTGTCGTCTGTTCCGATTTACGTTTCCGGGCTCTGGATTTGTTCTTCGTTCTGCAGTCCGTCGTTTGTGATCTGTTGTTTTTGTATTATGTCCGCGTGAATATTAATTCCGTCTTCTTCGAGTTCCTTTTGTAAACCGTCACTCGTTATTTCGCGTTGAGGTGTTAGATTAATTAGACTACCACTCACTCGTGCTGAATGACGTAGATCTCCTCTCATTGCACATTGAATGTTCGGTATTCAACTCAGTGCGGCTAGTCAGGCGTCGATTGTATGAAGATTGTAAGCAAGATTGTTCGGGGATTGAGCCAAGTAACTTATGAGTTCAGCTCTCTTCAAAGCTTGGATTTGGAATCCTGGAACTTCTAGCCATCCTATAGATATTCGCTCACAGCACCATTTCTCATCGCCAACCGTTATGTTTGCACATGGGGTGTGGAGGACAGTGATGATAGAAACCTTTTAATTAAACAGACACCTTTATTTTCCTGTATTGCTTACATATCACTTGGACGGCCGCGCGATAGGAACATCCCCTTAGTTCAACAGTATCGTGTGCATACACCACAAACCGTATTAAATTCATTCTGATGGAACCATATGTAGGTTTGCACTTACTCGATAAGTCCCGGGGCCAGACTTTATCAAGCTCGCAACGGCCTCTACTTCTTTTGGAGCTATAGAGAGTCTTCTATTCTTCGAATGGCCTATGCAGAGTTTAACGTTTTCATTTTCCTTGTGTTGTATCTTGCTTCAGCAACCAGCAGAAATCAACTATTGTGTTGACACCATATCCTCCTTGAAAGCGAATTTCCATCACTTCGATATCGAACAAACTGGACCCCAATATGGCTTCAGCAACCCCAAAAAATCTAATCAATGTATAACGCAGTTCGGTTGGATCAGCAGCTTTGAATAACTTTCAGAGAATGATGATTTTTGGGGTTATGCCAGAACCTACACATACGTTCCGGGACCAAATTGACTACGGATTCAGATTCAACGATCACAAATACATGAAGTAAGAGCAAAACAAAATATGCTCCAATCAACAGCTCCGAGCACTCTTGAGGTCATGTTAACCTCGAGGTGCTGGGACGAAATTGAATTCAGCGACCTCGAAAACATGTAGTCAGTGCAAAACTACGCATGGTTTTCCCATCAGCTCCAAGCATTATCGAGAAATCATGATTTTTTGAGCTCATCTCAGAACCTTGACATGCTGGGACCAATTCAACCTCGAATCCGGATTCAGCCACCCCAAAAACCAATAGTCACTGGCCCAAGGTGAATTTAATACGGTTCGATTTTGATCCCCGAGCAAATTTTCAAATCATGGTTTTTTGAAGTTATGTCGAAATGTTAACGTGCTATGACGAAACCGACCCCGGATTCGGACTCAACGACCCTGAAAACATAAGGGTAGTGTAGTTTGAGAATTAGGTCAGAACTTTTTTCCCTGTGTGGCTGTGTTATCAAATCTACGGTGCACCTCACAATCCCTTGACTCTTATTTCTACCGCGACAATTCCCTTCCACTAGCGCACCACACAGTTTCATCAATTGAGATTTCGTTCTGGGTGATTGTGAAGTGTTCTGGTGACGATATCCTGAATCCCATAATTTTTTTTTGCACTGCGCAAACCAATTTTCATGCTCATATTCCGACATCTGCCCTCCTTGGTTCCTAAGACTGAATTTTTCTCAAATAAATTTCTAGTAGTGCAAGCATTGAAGCATTTGAGGGTTTCCACGGAACTTTTGACTTTTGTGTTACTGCAATGTTTCTGGAGTATTCTGAACTATGGAGCGTGCGCAGGAGTGGCATTGTATAATATTTGGCATCATTCAAGATGACCTACATTCTTTCTTGTTGAAACGCATCGTGATTTGTCAACAGAAGACCGCAAAAGATGATTTTTGGATAGATTACGAACGAACCAACGCGATTTTTTGAATTGATAGGGCTGTAACTAAAATACCTATGCCTCAACTACTTTGCTGGAATGATATATCCATCTACTAATCTCATATTTTGAGAAAATGTTTGATTCAGAGGTGTGCGCTAATTTGGCTATGATATTAGCTCTCGCTTATCGATGTAACCGAGTTCTATGGGAAAACTTTCTCTGGTTATTGTTTACGAAAATGATGAAATACCTTGTGCGAAACGGAGAATTTAGCAATGAGTTCTCGGAGTTAAAAAGAAGACGAATCGAATCCCGTTTGGTTTGTGAGTGTGCGTTGATCCGGACAAATTTTATGAAGCTTTAAAGCTCATAAAGTTATCGCGCCACTGGCTCTGAGAATGGTCATTTTATGATGGCATACTCAGAAAACGCAAAGCACAGGATTGGAATGTTATGCTCTTTCTTCTTCATCAAAAAAAGGATATGACCGCACTGTTCTGAGTTGCAATTGTCGACCGGTATTTCTGTGAGAAGCTAAGAAAAAATATTTGAATCCCGATGGTAAGCTAAGTAAGTCTATAAACGTGATGATATCGCGAATTTCTTGATTTCTACATAGTGTACGGCTGAAATATGAGCAAAATAACACCACAGTATACTCCAGAAATTGAAATGAGACTCATAAGTCGTGACTCGATTTTGGAAATTTACATCGAATTTTGGAAAAATCAATGATAAAACTCATCTTAGAGTCGAGTCAGGCGAAATATAATCCCTATCAATCGTCTAGAAAATGTTTTGAATCAAATCTACTCGATTGGAGTTGATTCACAAATGTTTTGAGAGTGAAATTCCGTACTTATCGTTCTGAATCAGATACCTTGGCTTGGAAGAGAGTGGCACCACTTTTTTTACACATTTTCGAGGTCTTCGAATCACATAAAACCCATTTCAAACGTATGCGATGGAAATTTTTTATTTTATTTCGGAGGGTCAATAGTTGAAAGTTCCATGGAAACCCTCATTTGCTAGTTGATTTGCACTACCAGGTTTTGGAAATGATTTTTCTTCGAGCAGCGAATCCCGCATTCGGGCATTGTCGCATGGACAGGTCTTAAAACTCCCATTGCAGATGTGGTTCCCGCATTCGAGCTCAAAAGTTCACTCTACTCCTCACTCTTACCCTTGATCGAGTGGTGAAATATTTTGATTCGACAATGTAAAGAATGCCGTGGCGTGACCATTTGCTTTACATTATCAATTCGATCATATTAAATATTAGTGAGAAAGGGCCCGTGTGGAGACGAAGTTCTGTGCGTATCTGCTTTCGATGACAAACAATTCGATCACGTCCTGAACCTAAAGAGTGTCTCCTCTGCCAGAAAATCGGTATCGGGTGCGTTTCCAACACATAGACGCAGGGGTTCATCGTGTTTATGACCACGCATTCAACGATAGCCACGATAGGATTTCATAAGCACATATAAACATTATGAGAATTCTTGTAATTTTGAGTACCCAAGTATTATACGCCGCGTCGTAAAAATACGGGGACCTAAAGAATTCTCTGTCCAAGAGTTTTGTTTTCATTTCAATGTGACTAGTTCACTACTTGACTGCAGCGCCACACTCGCGATGGGGAAAATGAGCAGCGCGTATATCTCCAGTAAGAGGACCACATTTTATCATTGAGTTTCCGAACCACATTATGCGACCGTGGATCTTAGCAACCTGGCTTCTGCGGATTTATCTTCCTTCCAAGTTTTGGAGACGATTCTCTCCTTAGAAGACTTTCCAGTCCGAGAAACCGAGCATCGCGTTCTTTTCTGCCTCCCTTAGTTGTAAAAATGATTATCTCTCCGGGAAAATTCTCAGCTCAAACATTTGGGCATTTGTTGGTTTATTAACATTCGTAAATTCTAGGAATTATTCTTTCATCTTTCATCAAGAGAATTCTCGGTTCGAGCATCGGAGTATGGACTGGTTCATCCCCCCCCCCCCAAGTTTCGGCAATAATCCGTTCTTCAGAAGTATCCAGAAGTATCCATAGTACCCTCCATGCAATGCAACTTTGGTATTAATCCAGAATTTCGGAAAACTTCGGTTCGCAACGCACGATGATTTTCCTCTTCCCAAACAATGAATGAACAAAAAGATAATTATCCCATCGCGAAGAAACCATGAAGCCTGTCCCAAAGTCATCGATAAGGGTTCATACATAAACCGCAAGCCCTCATATGGAATCCAAGTTAGAAGTTTTGTTGCTGTCCAGTTATTACACACTTGTCAGGGCAATTCTGAGAGAGATTTTTTGCGCGACTGATTCAATTATCGCGAATATCAACTATAGCCAATGTTGAGCGACCTGGCCGAGAGTTTTGACAGTGCTCTGTAAAGCTCGAATCATCTGACGGTACAGGCTAGTGTGGAGGTTTCCTGCAGGAATCTGTCCGATGACCCAGCGCGCCGGCCACGCTTCGAGCTTTGAAACCCTCGCCATTTCGTACAGAAGCGTGTATAGACCAAAAGATCCGCCAGGTGGCGAAGCTGCGGACCTCATGTTTTGCATTACTCCGCGCCCGCTTCCGGCAGAGAATCGCGTTCCACGTCTCCGCACCCGCCTAAAGAGAATGAGATTTTTGTCATAAGAAAAACGACTGTCAAAATTAACAGAGCCATCGAGGTCGCGTTATATTAGCCTGTTGGTGCCATTGCAGACTGGGCCAGGTAGATCCAAGTCGCAATTCATGGGGGAGAGGATTCACGTGGATCGTCTTTACCGTCGTTATGATAGCTCTAGGACATCAACAAGACGACGATGGCATACCCGGGTCGTCTGCTTCGATGGTGCACCTGGATTCTGTGACAGAGGTTTGAGGTTAGGTGTCCGTTCTACGTGCATCCTCGACTCTCGAGCTCGACTTCTAGATGGCGAGGACCCTGGAACACCAGGAGTCCGTAGTTGGTCTTCTTGATAATTCATGTATTTCAGGAATCAAGATGCCATCGACCTAGCCTTCGTCATTTCATGCACGACTTTATGTCATGTGAAAAGATAAATTTTTTCCATCTCTATGTTCTTTTTTTGTATTGCGGAGAATACTAAATTTCCATTCTTTGAGTAGAAGAATATGAGCTCAGAATGATGAATGACATGTCATCAAGTTCTAATTCTCTGCTCGGTATAAATTGTGTATGCCCTAGTTAAGTAGAGCTCAAGTCATAGATGAAAAAGATCTCACAGAGTGGACCATGTTTCTTACGGTCCAGTGCCTTTAATTTATACGTCTTCATCTGCTTCTCTATTGATTTTCTCCATCATCAAAAAGTTTCAACAGTAATATTCAAGTATATCACGACTCTTAACTATTATAACGTTATATTAGTTGAATAAATTGTGGCGCTGAGCTCAAAGTTCATTCCAATTTTTCTAAGTTCCACTGGATTGACTCAATCAGAATCTTATAATTATTCATGATTAAGCTTTCATGCACCATGCATGACAGAATGGTTCTGATATGAGAGCCTTTGAGAATTAATTTGGTGATATTTTGTTACTCCATACAGGATAATCAGTGCGCTTGACTTGGCAATAGGAACCATGCTTAATTATTCGTAGCTAGTTGGTTTGTTGCTTACTATTATGTATCTAAATCTTGCTGTTTTTTTATATATTAATATTAGATTAGGAATAGGAGCATCTCTTGCCTTTAATTAGCCGCAAGGGAATCTTACCATATCGAAACCAGAAGAAAGATTCATGAAATGTTAACTAGATCTCGAAGAGTAATGAAATAATTTGGAGTCATGTATTCACATCTTTTCGTCCTCTCTGTGTGTGAGGAAAGTCTCCTGAGAGATCAGTCAATTGAAGGAAGCCCCTGATTATTCTGTATGAAGTAGCAAAATATCATCAAATCTCCTCAAAGGCTCTGATGTCAGAACTATTCCGTAATGCATGACGCGTGGAAGCTTCATCATTATGAATTATAAGCTTCTGATTGAATCAATCCAGTGGAGCTTGGAAAAGGTGGAATGAATCTTGAGCTCAGCGCCACAACTTATTCAACTAATATAACGCTATAATAGTAAAGAGTCATGATATACTTGGAAATTACTGTTGAAACTTTTTGATGATGAAGAAAATTAATGACGGAGCGAATGAAGATGTATAAGATGAAGCCACAGACACTGGACCGTAAGCAACATGGTCCACTCTGTGAGATCTTCTTCATCCACGACTTGAGCTCTTCTTAACTAGGGCGTACTCAATTGATACCGTGCAGAAAATTCGAACTTGATGACATGCCATTCATCATTCTAAGCTCATTTTCCTCTACTCAAAGAATAGAAATTGAATATTCTCGCACAATACACCAAAAAAACATAGAGATGAAAATAATTCATCTTCCCACATGACATAAAGTCATGCATAAAATGAAGGAGGCCGGGTCGATGGCTTCTTGATTCCTGAAACATATGAATCATCAAGAGGACCAACTGCGGACTCCTGGTGTTCCAGGGTCATCGCCGTCTAGAAGTCGTGGTCGAGAGACAAGGATCCACGTAGAACGGACACCTAACCCTAAACCTCTGTCGCAGAATCCAGGTGCACCATCGAAGCAGACGACCCGAGTACGCCTTCATCGTCCTGTTGATGTCCTGATAACAGCAAGGGGGCTTGGGGCATGGCGCCTCATCCCTGGAGTCTGACGAGCTCCCGGCCCCAGTCATCTTCCGCCGGAGTGAGGAGACCGCACATCTCCATCCGGCACTACGGGAGTGGGTGAGTCTAGGGACTCGAATTGGAATCACCCTTGGGCGATAACAATGCGAGCCCAAAAGACTCGTCCATCATCCCGACGGACTCCCTGGGCTCTCAGGAAGCCTAAAAGAGTCCCAAACCCCCCACCGAGGGGTAGGCATCGGCCTTGTGCTGGGGGCTTTGCCCGAAAGTCGGTAGTCGGGGCGGAGGACTGAGCCATCACCGAGCCTGGCTCGGTGTCGGTCATCCTCTAAACCGAGACGCTCTGGCAGGGCGTATCCCTGCCCCACGCCCATGGGGGTAACCGGGGTTGAGCCGAAAGGTAGGGACCCGGTATATAGAAGACAATATTCCTGTTGATGTCCTGATGCTATCATCACGACGACGGTGACGACGCTCCCCTCGACTTCCTCTTCTCCAATAAATTGCGACCCGGATCTACCTGTCGCGGTCTGCAATGACACCAGCAGCATAGAATAACGCACCCTCGACTGCTCTGTTAATTTTGACAGTTTTTTTATATGACGAAAATCTCGGTCTCTTTCGGCGGGCGCGGGTTTCCGCGCTGTCAAACGTCAAACGCCAAAACGTAAAACTGTCAAACGTGAAACGCAATTCTCCGCTAAAAGCGGACGCGGAGAAATACAAGACACGTGGTCCGCAGCTTCGCCACCTGGCGGGACTTTTGCTTTCCACACCTCCGTACTTTTGCCTTTTTGTTCCGAGCCACGCGCTTTTGAGATTCAGGACAGGTGACAGTGCGTGACCTGATACCACCGCATTCACTACGCTGGCGTACTGTGCAGCATACGGCGTGGGTCTTCATATAGGTTAAACTCAAGAAGCATTGCTTGAATAAGGCAACAGTAAGCGAGAAAGTTGTAAGGCTAGTAAAAACAGAGAGTTTGAGCGGTCGTGAGCCTGAATCTGAGTAAAGTTGTGACAATTTCAAATTTGGCGTATGCCTTTTGCTTCTCGCACCCATTCTTCTACGCTCCGTGAATCTTTCAATATCGCTCCGATTGATATCCACTGTAGAGGCTCAAGGTTTTTTTGTGGTACCTTAGAGCCCTGATTTTAGGATCTGGATGTGCAGGGAAGGTTCACTAAATAATACATGAGTGTTTGGTTATACTGAACACTAAAATGAGAACATATTCTCTTATAAGGTGTGTGACACTTGTGAATGAAAGATAAGAGGCGGTGTGGGCGTGGCGCGAGAATTGAAGGGAACGTGACTACGCGGTCGCGAAGATGGGCACCGGCCTGGGTATGATTATGAGCGCAAGCAGCACAATTCATCACTGCTTGATGACCTGTGACTAACTAACTGTTCTCGAGCTGCAAAGGAGATCCGCAGAGAGAAGCAAGGCCTATGACATGGTCATTGGCTGGCCATTTTTAACCAATCAAATTCAAATGATGCCACTGGCGTGACATCAAGGGGAAGTCGCAGGTCATTGAGCCTTGCTCCTTCTACGACGATTCTCTCGAAAGCCCGCGGGCTTGAGAAACTCCAACAATGCACAATAGCTAATTATTTCGTAAATGAATCCCTAACATCTTTGTTGCTCATTGTTAGCAGGTTTCAGCTTCAGTTTCCTCCCAAACTCCCAAAAATCCTGTCCGCGCCTCTATTGCTACTGGCGTACATACATGTCTAATGTACGCCAGTTGCAGGCGCTTTTTGGAGTTTCGGGAGCCATCGCTAGGCAGCGTTCCGCTGAACGTCGGAGCGAATACGAGTTGGAAGGGCCTGATTTGCAAAGCTCACTTCTATGTGATGAAAGCTAAAAATGATGTGTATATTTTCACAGCTTCGTCATTCAATTATCACAATTTTCTACTTGTAAGCGATTCGGTGACTGAGTGGACAAAGACAGTAGTATCACGGCGCTCACACAACGCATCGCGATTTGGAATCCATATATCAATCCCAACAATCTCAATATAGAATTTGGCTACACATTTGTAGTCAATCCATCCAGATGCAAATGAAACTAATGACAGATGGCTCGTAGGTTTTTAACAATGCACAAAATTGATTACCTCATAGATTTAAAAAAACCGTTCAATGGTCGTATAAAAAAATTCATCCACTTCCATCCGCTAACAATTTTCTTCCAAATTTTTCAGTATCATTCATGATTTGTCCAACGTCGTCGTTCTTCAATCCACTCATGTCAAAGGTCGGTGATAAGCTGAATCCTCTACCAAATAACGAAACTAGAGAGTATATCCTTGTTCCCATGGAGTTCATATTTTTCAAACAAGAGGACCATTATCTGTTCTCCTCGTGGCTCGCAACTTCATCTGGGACCTCGAATTGTCTGGCAGGAGCTTTTATATGCTGTATGTACATCCTCGTGATAAAACAAATCTGCGCCCTGTTCAAGATAACGTCGTAAGTGTAAATTCCACGTCAGATTTAGGATAATAATCATTATCACCATCTTTGCTCACTCAGCACGCCTGTTTTCATTCGCTCAATTCCCCTCATAAACACTTCCCGAATCAAAGAGGCTCAATTTGGATGCAATGAATTTGGATTAGTTTACTTGAAGTTTCATTCATCTCACTTGATTCAACAGGCTGATTATGAGCTCGACCACTGAATTTGATCCACCAACGTATCTTTCAGAACACGAATGTTGAGTATTTCTGACAAGCATGCATTAGGGTGATGACAGATGAAGCGCTACGCCACGATTTTGCGCCACGCCACGACGCGCTATCGCACGCGACGACCCAAAAACTCATTCTCGCGAACCCGACCATCGACGGACTGAATTTTTTGTTACAGTATCAGCCGTTGATTATGAGAATGAATCAAATTTATCTATGGTCGGGTTCGCTGGAATCAATTTTTGGGTCGTGGCGTGGCGCAAAATCGTAGCGTCATTACCTTTACGGGGTTCACGCATTACTTTGGCATTTGCTGCTGGAGACGCGGTAAATTTGATCAAAGAAGCAGTAATCTCCGTAAGCATCTTATCAAGCCCGGTGCAAGTCGTTTGCATGAGGTTGGCATAAAGAGACTTGTCATAAAGTGGGGGTGAGGTATCGGCAACCAAGTCTGGTACTGTTTTGCTCGAACTATATAAATTGCCTCCGTCGAAGGCTCACGATCAGAGGGAGGTTGTGAGGATCACGGGCGCTTGGTGAATTACGCTGGGCAAGAGAGGCTAGTAAAGACACCACGATTCGAAGAAAAGATGGATTTGCATACGATATCAATCGTTTGACTCCAACTTTTTGGAGTACACAGCTCTTGGAAGTGAAGACAAGCGAGATGGGATGGGATAGAACTAAACAATTGATATAGAACAGAGTCTTGCACTGCGCGCATCTCATAAATTGAGCACCGCCTTTCACAGATTTTACGCACTCAGGACACGTGAAACGCAGCATGGTTCTAGGCAAGACATCTAGCATGCGAGGAATCTGTGAAAAACGATGTTCAATTTGTAAGATGCGTGCAGTGCGAGACTCCGTTTTAAAGCGCATACTCAGTTTCAACCCCCCCCCCCCCCGGCTCAACTGTTATCACTTGCATGAGCTGTTTACCTCAGATGAAAATCATCCAACTGTACTGAACAAAATCAGACAACACCATTCGGTAGTAGGATTCCATCAAGTCTTACATATTGAAGTACACAATTGTTTGATATTAAAATCCCTCTGTGGTCATCCTATGCAACGTAAAATGACCAAAGATGCCAAGTCTTCCATCAATACGTCTCTTATCATGTCGAAATCAGTCGTAGACCAGAAAAACGTTGGGGAGCTCGGTTCACTTATCTCGCGACCATATTACGTTTGTCCTAAACTCTACACGCTACGCGAACTCCACACGTTCTGCAGGCGCGCCTTTCCAACAAACTGTACAACAGAATACGACTTGTATGAGGAACTATGTTCGTTCTGATGCTTCAATAAGTTGAGTATTTATCGCGCGGTGCTATGTCGCATTATTTGTGTGTACGATTATTCTGAAATTTTGTGCATTCCAGATGTTTCAGTTATCAGACCGTGATTATTCATGCCTCGTTCTAACATATCCCTATAAGTCTTCATTGCACCTAACCTGCACAAAGTATGCGTTCATGTTTATTAAATCTGAAATCAACTTGTGATTAGTGCTATTACATGAACAGCAGAACGAAAGAAGATGACTTTGAACTCTGAGACCAACCATTCTTTGGTGTTTCGTTCCCTCGTGGAATCACTTCTAGGCAGAGTATCAAGGGAATCACGTCATTTTTGAGGAAAGCGCTTTTTTCTCACATTAACACTTTTGAAAGAACACGGTGAAGTAAATCACCATTTTCTAAATCAAATTTCATGTGCAAAACGTGTTTCATTGAAATTTCAAGTGCTATTAGATATATCCACTTAGCGAGCTTTACTCAGGCGAATTATTACGATATCAACGTCATTTTCAAGGAAAGAGCTTTCCTCTCGTTTTCAAAGTTAATGTAGAATGAAATGAAGTAATTCATTGTTTCAAACGTCGAATTTTGCGTAGAAAACGTGTCCTTTGAAGCATTTTGGAGTCCATCAGAGAGCCAGGAAAATTAACGTTGCGATTTTTATCAACTATTTTATCGAGATTCATGCAACATTTTGAAGGATACAAACAACAGAGTCTTTCGAAGTAAAAACAAAGCATCGCATGGTCTTCTCCGTTGAAGTTCACCTGGGAAAGAAGAATTTGAATGATTTCGGAAAATGCTGGGGCTTTAGCAGAAACTCCAAGGAGATGTTAGCGATCGATATAACCGAAAACAATCAAGCACATAATACGGGTAAAGATAGCTTCGACGGGTCTGTTAAATTGATTATTCTCGCCAATGTCACAATTGATACGTCATTTCCTAGTTATAAGGGTGCAAAAAACCCGTGGAAGAAGCAGCAGAAGAGAGTTTAGGAAATGAAGGCCACCCTAATGAACATGAATATGTGTTTGAGTTCTACGTATAAACTCGCGGTGACGTAGGGTCCCTCGAAGGGGGTCGAGACACGGTGTATTCAGTCCGCCATGTTTTCCCTAGACCCCATGTTATTCACTATACCTATATCGACGGAGTCAAAATATAGGTATAGTATATAACACGGGCTGGGCAAAGTATGGCGGACCATTTGTCTCGACCCCCTTCTAGGGACCCTACGGTGACGTTGCTGTTGACGCCATCTTCAAGTTGATCCGCAAACGGTAAAACCAGCTACTAATTCTCGCCATACTAAAAACTGAATGATAATTTCCACTCGACACGTGATTGTGGAGTAAAGGCAACAAATGGGAAAATTGGAGACCGCAGTATGGAAAATCGCACCTCATAATCTTTCCTCCATTCAAGAATTCATTGAATATGATATGATTATGATTCAGTGAACATATATGTTCTATTATTGCAATCAAGATATTATCACAGTTCCTAAAATTATTCAAGATAGTCGTTATGGAAGGTGGAATGCAGATTTGTTCGTAGACGAGTGTCAATTTTGAACTCGTTATACATTTTTGTTAAAGTCTGTAAAATAGACCTTGGCGGGGATTGAAGTTGCACAGCTCGAGAATAAAAAGCAATAACGGTCATGATATAGTGTAGGGATGAGATTTTCTATACAAGTAACGACTTGATCATCAACCGAATGTATTCACTCACAACTGTACGACAAGACCAAATCCTAAACTCACATCAGTATCCCCCCTTACCTCCTCACTACCCACCTCGTCCACCCTTGGCCAAGTGCTCGAGCGTCCTGATATACGCAGAAGGGTAAGGTTCATGTCACTCGATGCTGTAGATTGTGTACGATTCCAAGAGCCTGGTTATTACACGGCATGAACAACACCTGAGCACTCAACGCCGTGTGGTTATGAAGCTCTTAAGATCTTGAACCGTGAATAACTATTCTGCACTCCATTTTCAGCTCTAGACTTCGGAAGATTGTTGTTTACGGAGACGACGTGGAGTCACCACCTATTAATAGTTTCGAACAGAATCGTCAGTATATGAAGGAAGCTGTCGAGGTACACACTCAAGCAATTAGGTAAGGTATCCTTATCAGGTACCCAATTATGTACGTAATCAGTGATGAATCGTGTAAATGGAATCAAGTAATTTAAACTCTATCACGTGGATAATGATTTTTGGCGGTCCCTTACCCCCTCAATCTAACTTCGGTCCTCATATCTGACTACTCTCCCTTTCAGTAAGTCCCTTGTAAGATGGATATGTAGGGTAGCTGGAGTAGTCAAAAGTCTAGTAACTACCCGTTTGGATGCGCAATTCGAACACAACTGAACTATTCAGGATTTCTTGCAAATATCTGCTTAGTTATTTGATGTGAGGAAAAAGGATATTGGGCAACTAATTTAAAGTCCACATCATCAAGATCCACGGCTTCAGAGTCTGGACATGAGCATTACAGAGCAAGACAGAACAAGCTCTATGCAAATTCTCTGAGCCATGATAAGATTTCGTGAACTCTGCACATAACATGTAATCGATCTTCTAAAGCACTTCACCCGGAAAAGAAAATTGTCCTTGCAGAAGTGGTTGAAGTGAGAATTGAAGGGCTGAGATGGGTCGAGCACTCTGCACAATCAGGCAAGGGAATGTTTACAGAAAACTGATTCCATGTAAAATCAGGCAATGGAATTCATTCTAAGTTTTGGGTCGCTCGCGAGATAGAAATATGATCTGCGAACCAATCAAAGAAACCCGGGTTTTCCCTTTAGCTCGGTCTACCCTTATCTTGAAGCAATTAAATCTTTCGGATTGGAACCGGAACTGTTCTTATTCGATATATTAGCCTTTTGTTTTCTCGAAGAGAAAGGGTTGTATTCGTTACAAGAGATTCTCCTCTGATTTGTTCATTCAAATCAATATTCCAAAAATCTTCATCCACACAGATTTGGTTATCACCATTTTATTTCTCTTGCCGAGATCTTTCGATTATGGGTCACAATTTTCCCTCCACGATCATCCCCGGCACGCTCAGAATTTATCTTTGTCGGTCATTGAACGAAAAAGATTCTTTATTGAATTTCTTACTTCGTGTAAGTTCTGTCCTGGGAAATATACACATTTCACATATTCATCTTATCTTGCATCTTATCCCCCCCCCCTCCCGCCACTATCGCATTTGAGACATCATTATGATAACTCACTTCCTAGCCCATCAAATTACTAAGAGAATACCATTTGATTCATTTCAATAGCTCAAGAACTCAAGAACGAGTAAGGCGGCCCCAGGCCACAGTTGGGACTTTTGAACTAAAGCACGCCGGTCCGTTGAAGTAGCAATAGCGCTGCTGAGGAGCTCGAGTGCAGATCAACACCCGCGTGTTCATTTGTTTGCGCCCGCCTGTTCGGGAGGCCAACCTCATCCCGAAATGGCCGAATGTACTGACATATTTGCTTCGATTTTATTCTCTAGGCTCCTAATCGTTGATCTATATGTTTCTATGCATTCTTCGTGCACTCTTATACACCTGTGTGCTAGTGCTGCCGCGATAATCGATAAATTGTCGATGTCGTATCGCGATATCGATAAAAACGATATCGACATCGAAATCGATAACCCTTATTGTTTTCGACATCGATAACGACATTGCTTGAGCGACATTAATTGTCGATCGACATTATACCGCGACATGTCGTGATATTATCAATATCCGGGCTATTTTCCTCAATCCGAACAGAATCATCCCTAGAATGACATTCGCAGTATGAATTTCGAAAATATTGGAATGAGTGAGATCGTCAACTAGTCGTAAATAGAAAATTTCATCATATAACACAATACCCTGCCTAAAATTAATGACTCATTCGGAATGACTCGGGGATTTGGGGTACTTTAAATGACTCATTTGAAGAATGATTCAATAGAGATGACTCATTCAATCGGGTCTTTTGTCGAACGAATTAATTCTGGTATCCCAAATCCGTGAGTCATTTCAAATGAGTCATTTATCTAAGGTAGGATAACATGCCATATATAACAGTGGTGCACGATAAGTTACTATTAACGAACGAGAATTCCAAATGAAGTCATTTCAACAAATATTGCAGAATCTCGTACTTCACACATTTGATGTTTCACTGATTCTATTGTCTTTTACGCACTATTTTTGAATTCATCGGTCCTTGAAGCCCTTGGCTTGGCTATATCCTGTTGTTGATTACTTGTTGGCTCATTTTTTTTTTTTAATTCTTTTTTGGATCGCATTTCTTGATCGGAACTACTTGAATCTGAATCTTCACGAAGTCTCTTTGACGAAGGCATCATTAATTATACCAATTCGCGCAAAAGGTCGGATATAACTGATTGAAGTATCGGTTCCAACTGGCTTTTCGTATTTACAAACTCACACTCGTACATTGTTTACACGGTCACATTCAGCATACGGGGCAATCCATTGATCACGCGAGGAAAACTTCTGGATGTTCGGCATACCCCTCCCATGTAAAAACGGGAACCCTATGATCATACATGAACAGGGGGTCCAAGGACCCAATGACCATATATGAACGTCTATGAAATGGTTGCGTTTTCAGGGAATATTACATTAAAAAGTCACGATGCTGATCTTGCATAACCGAGAAAATCTCCAAGAGTTCATTAGGTAATTGAATTAAAAAGATCTGTAAATGATATCATTATATATCTCAATAGAAAAAAATTTTAATTTCCAAGATCAAAAACGTTTGGCAAATTGGTGAACTTGCATAAATGTAATATTTCTCAAAATGATCATCTCAAGATATTACGAATTGTGCAGATTGGTCACTAATTTGCCAAACGTTTTAGATCTTGGAAATTAAAATTCTTTTTTTTCTAGTAGGAGAATGATATCACTTACAGATCGTTTTGATTCAATTACTTAATGAACTCTTGGAGATTTTCTCGGTTATGCAAGATCAGCATCGTGACTTTTTGATGTATTATTCCCTGACGAATGCAACCATAACAATTTTTCGGATTTTAAAAAAACTTGAAAATTGTTTCATAGATGTTCATATATGGTCATAGGGTCCTTGGACCCCATGTTCATATATTTTATTTTATTTTATTTTACTACCGTCAAGTGGGGTAACTTTGCCACACTTTCGACTTTTTTTTGGCATTGTTTTCCGTATAGCTCGGAGAGATTACGGCAAAACCTACCCGTATCAGTAGCCAATCGAATGCTTAGAATCTTAGCTTTCGATTGGCGTAAGATAGAACTCGATTTGAGAATCCTGTTTGAAGATACGGTCTTGAGAAGCAAAACACTTTTCACAAAACCTGGGGTGGGGTAACTTTGCCACACTCCAGTATCTCCACTGGAATTTCAGTATCACGACTAGAATTCTTGTGAAAATACGAGCGTATCTTGTATCTCATGAGCTCTAATAGATGTTGTTCCCATTGGGAACGTTTTTCTTGACATCCCGAGCTTTGTGCAGCATTGAACAAGTCAAATGATTGATTTGAAGTAGTATCAAAGCTGTTTATATAAGTTTGGTTTTTCAAAATTCCACGAAAGAGTGTCGAAAGATGATGCTTGACTTATGCCTCAAGTACTTGCACGTTTAGCTAGGATTTAAGATTGAAAAATGAAAGTCAATGTATCTCTTTAATTGAGTTCTTGATAATTATTATGACTTTTCTGCGTTCCAAGAGACATTTCCCCGCAATTAACGCTCTGTACAAGTTATCGATGCTGCACGAGTATTTTCAAGAGAGCCTAACGCAAAGCAGTCATTGGCAATTTTTAATCCAAATAAAATCCATCTAGACGGAATTGTTTCGTTTAAAGAAGAGATAAGTGAATAGTGTTTCCACTGGTATCTTAAATCCCTTGGCTGCTTCGCGGTAAGAGAGTTATTGCCACATCCTATTTGCTTAAGGCACTTCTGAAGCTTGCCATATGAATAATTCTTGTAATTCCCTCTACCCTTCTGCCTTGCATAGTTTCTGGTCATCTGTAAGAGCAGATGGGTGAAAATTGGATTGGAAGGATGAAAGTATGATAAAATGGGAAATTACGTGAGAGAAGTTGAACAAAATAACTGTAGACGTGAGCACTTAAGGCGATGCGGTCACCATGCAAGCTCGAAATCGTTCCCAACTTTCTCCGATTTTTTTGCGATTTGGGCTAAACGACGAGCGCACAAATATTTGTTATCATCTAACTTAGATTTGTTCGCTCTTCGTTGAGCCTAAATTGCAATAGAATCGGAAAAAGTTGGGAATGAAAATGTGCGTATATCATAGGTTAGAAGGTTCCTGTGGCCGAGTTATTCCCACTTTTCTCCGATTCTCTTATGATTTGGGCTAAGCGACGTATTGAGGAATACAAGTTGGACAATAACAAGTATTCGACAACTCGTCTCAGACTTTGAATCATCAAACTTTTTATGTAAGGTGTATTTTCAAGGTCCATGGTCACGGTGCACGGTGACCGCATCGCCTTAAGCTGCAGTAGGAAAGTGTGGCAAAGTTACCCCACCATAGCAAAAAAAACAGCTTTTTTTTCTTTTTCTCGGCGTAAAATTTGTACCGTGGAAAAATTGTGCTTTATAACAACTTAATCATCAAGTTAACGACTTGAGTCAATGAGAATATGCAGCCTTTACCTGTCATTCGACGCCAAGTGCTCGTACTGGGTTAATTTTTTGGGACCAGATTTTTTTGCTTGTCTCTCACTGCGGTACAAAAATAGGTTATAAACAACTCTGAGGCATCTAGAGCTGCCTTCCGCGGGCGCAAAACATAGCTCACGCATGTCCCTACTGGAGGGAATTGTTACTAGAGCGATAAGATTCCCTACCTCACCTACGGCAGACTCTGATATCTTTTCTCGGCGGTGTGGCAAAGTTACCCCCCCTGTGGCAAAGTTACCCCATCTTACGGTATATTCACGGCCAATATTAGCCTCTTACAAATATATATAAATCAGAAGGTGGTAATCATGTACATTTTCACATCGGAAATTACTCATAATCATTTGAACTATATATGATATATGATCATAGGGTTACCATTTTTACACGGGCTAGTCTCACTGAGGATTGAAAAAAATTTCACGATATCGATAATATCGTCATACGATAAGGAGAATTGACCTTCTACATTTTTTGACATCGATAACGACATCGATAAGCTATTAAATGTTGATGCTCGATAACGAAATCTTCAAATTATCGATTTTTATCGTATCGCGGCAGCACTACTGTGTGCACAATCCCGTGGAAATCTGTTCGTCAGAGATCAATCTACCCTTGATTTCTCATAAGATGCCGTGTAAATCGGCTTTTACGGAATTGACCAGAACATCTCTTTCCAACCCCTAACGCCCCGAAATTTTAGCTGTGGCCTTTTGACGCACAAATCTACTACTACACCAAATCTCGCGATTTTCTTATTATGAATATAAGAGCAGTGGGAGTATCTCAAGAGCTGCACGTGATTGGAACAATCTAAAACATTCCATACAATAATTTCGAATCCAAATGTAGCAACGTTCACACATCGCTCTGATAGACAGTAAATGATGACTACTGCGCAGTTCATGCGTATAAGGTTTCTATAAAAGAAATTAGGAAGTCATATGGGCAATTCTCAGGAACTTTTGATTCTTCGTGTTTTGAAATTTTTTTTTTCATTACTCTAACCTAAAAATGCCGCGTTTAAATAGGATCTTAGGGTTCTCGTAATGAAAAAATATATCCGCACTTCGCTTGCAAGCCCGTTTTGGGCACTGGGGGACATGTCTGTCTGTCCAAAATGGGCTACCGCGCTCAGTATGGAAATATACTATTTCAAACTTGAGCACATCTCTGAGGTTTTGCTCACTTTGAAGTACATCATTCAGAATAATGGTTCCGAGTTTGTGCACGAATCTTGTATCACGGTATCGTCGTGAAACGTTAAATGCCCAAGAAACCAAAATCTGAGTTTCTAACTGGTTCAAATGTATCATAAAGATCCATAACCGTAAAAAATATTCGATGAAACGCGTTCAAATGACCAAGGGCTCAGATTACCGCACGGAAGATACTTAGGCTGGAATTCATAGTCGTTAATCCGAGATTGGATTCAGCGGATTTAGGGCGCTGCGATTGCTATGGCGAGGCATTTTACATCTGGGCACAGCGATCGCAGCGCTCCTAATCCGCCGATTCTGATCTCGGATTAATGACTATGAATTCCAGCCTAATTCTCCCAATGGGAGAGTGAAAATATTCTAAATCATATACAACATGGCAATCTTCCAAATTCTTGGAATATGTTTTCTTCCTAATCAAAGATCTCAAAAGAATATCGGCTTGGTGAAATAATTTCAAAATTACTCCAATGAGCGTGTAACGTCTTAAATCCCATCTCTGATACCAGGCGAAAAGAATTACGAATACTCGAAATGTGACAAACAAGCTGGGACAAGGCTTCAAGAAGGAACAGGTAAATACCGAAAATGAAATACATTTTGTTCCTAGATAAATCTCGGGTTCATAACAGTAAGAGAACAAGAATAATAAGCAACCCTTAAAATTCATCCATAGAACAACTCATGATCTCGGAATCAACATTCTCAAAGATAACATCAATAACACAAAATAACAAAATGATAATTTCTAAAGTATTGTATAAGTATTCGTAAAGCATACGTTTCCCATTTTAGTTCATATTCTTGAGACCACAATCTTTACCTGCACTTCTGAGGCATTGTTCCTCCATCATCTCTCCATCCTTCAAAACTTTTATGTATACAACGGCAATGCAAAATCACATACTTAATCAAGATGCTGGTTAATGGAACTCGCGACGTACACATTGACTCTTTACAATGATGTGTGTACCCTAACTCAGAGGCTCAAGTGCAAAAATGAACATATGAGCTTGCCATACCGAGAATCAACCCAGTAGTGATGGAAATGAGGGTGCACAACCATATCCAGCTCCAAAAAATTAGACCCGTTGATGTGCCGTTGAAAAGATCACCTTTATCTAGAAGTTCACGCAGGTGGAAATTATTCTCTCCAAGCTCTCAATCGAATGCAGATTGCAGCACATCAACGAGTGATGGCTCAAATTCTCCATTTTTGACTATATATATTTTAATATATCTTTCCACCAGTTGTGCTGTTTTCACGGCATGAACATTATGAACGAAATAGTACGACGATTTAGAAAACATAAATTTTGGTAACGCTTCTTGAAGTACTCGTCGTCTTTTTATTATTATACGCTTTTATTCTACTTCACTTCAGCCATCTTGATGGTCCTTAATGTGTTCCGGTACATAGCTAGTCAAATGCTCAGCGGGCACTACTCTCGCTGTGAGAGCAAGAGAGACAACATTCCTGTCTTCCGGTACCGAGTTAGTCAATGAGTGCGCCTCGCTTTCGATATTTCGCGCGCTGCTTGTGCGGCCACATGGAGAGCGAGAACAGCGAGAACCAGCGGCAAGTTTGAACACGCCCTTACCGGCGATGAGAGCAACAAAGACGACGATCTAGTTGTGTTTCTCTCTTACACATGGACAGGATTCGCGCGCTCTCACACTATCTGTCAGCATTGCTATGCCTACACTGTAAAAAATGTTGAATGAAATTCACCATCTAGCTTGGTAAAAATACAACTCTGGGAGTTGTGAGTTTCATCCCATTTCTTGTAACTTTACAAGCGCTTGTAAATTTACCAGTCTCAGAGGGGGTAATAGTTGGATACCAGTCTCAGACTGGTAAATTTTTCTGTAAATTTCCCTCGTTCAGGCTTGTAAATTTCAGCTCAACCGAGCATGCGCGAATCAAAGTTTGGTCTGCTGGGCCCACGCACAACTAACCTAAAAAGCTCCTCCGCGGTCGAGTGTTTATGTCTCGAGCGATGAATTTTCGACTCGCACGGGTTTTTTACCCTTCTCAAAATTATCGTGGATTAAGATGCTTCATTCCAAGACTCCATTTCATTAGAAAAAGCCCCCGAGTAGCCCGTACGCTCCAGTTGAACAAGGTTTCTTCAGGTCTGAAATTTACCGTCAGCCGGTAAATGAAATTTACAA
The DNA here is from genome assembly GCA_029851415.1 of Eretmocerus hayati. Taxonomy (NCBI): domain Eukaryota; kingdom Metazoa; phylum Arthropoda; class Insecta; order Hymenoptera; family Aphelinidae; genus Eretmocerus; species Eretmocerus hayati. The sequence goes on from CM056744.1 coordinate 111,003,781, forward strand.
GCCGCTTGTAAATTTACACGTCCCAGCGCGGTATCCAACTATTACCCTCTCTGAGACTTGTAATTTCACATAAAAATTTTTTACAGTGTTACCTATATAACAGTGTTTATCCGCGCACGTCATTCTCGCGATGAAAAATTGAACACCCATCAGGGTTGACTGAACAACTAAACCAAACCAAACTCTACCAAACGTTTGGTGAAACAGGGCGGTATGGCCCGAATGGTCGATGCATTTTGGCCGGCAGCTGGCGGCGCGCGCACATGCAGGCTGTCTGAATAAGAGATGACCACGGTTTTCACGATTTTATATTTTTTAGTGAGATGGATATGCTGTACGCTAACCCATCTCACTAAAAAGTATAAAATAAAAAAAGGTTAGTAAAAAATTAAGTTTTTACGATACACTTTTATTCAGGAATCGAATGTTCTTCTCAACAACTAAAAAGCATAAAATAATCTGAAATTTCATCGGCTAGCCCAGTTCATTTTGAGTAAAATCGTATGATATACAGTTGCTCATGTCTCTTATCGTGAAAAATAGTTTCTGATCCTAGTCTTTATCTATCTTTTGGGGAAGTCTCTCGATCAATTATGATGAAGGTTAGAAAACATCTATTATACCATAATTATAGACGATGAAAGCGTGGTGTGCCATTGTCCCGGACTTGAAATTTACGATTACCAATGAGAAAATATCCATGGACCACGCAATTCTCCACAATTCTTGCTCGGAAGCTCAGCACACCACGCTTTCATCGTCTATAATTATGGTATAATAGATGTTTTCTAACCTTCATCATAATTGATCGAGAGACTTCCCCAAAAGATAGATAAAGACTAGGATCAGAAACTATTTTTCACGATAAGAGACATGAGCAACTGTATATCATACGATTTCACTCAAAATGAACTGGGCTAGCCGATGAAATTTCAGATTATTTTATGCTTTTTAGTTGTTGAGAAGAACATTCGATTCGTGAATAAAAGTGTATCGTAAAAACTTAATTTTTTACTAACCTTTTTTTATTTCTACTTGCAGCACATCAGTGAGGCTGATTCCAGATATATCTTATGATACAACCTTGCTTATTTCGTTGGAAGTGAAACGATTGCTTGTCCGGCATACAAGTGGATCCAAGAATAGAAAACAAATTCGAGGTAGTAAGAGACGATTTTCCTGATTTTCTCTGATTGTAGCGATCATAGTTAGTTCTAAGTCATTCAGAACACCCCAGAAGTTCACAAATATTTCGATCTTCCATCAATTAAGAACTTGCAAGTACTATCAAGCATGAAACCAGAGTGGACATCTTGTGCAGGACTTAGTGATAGCCTACTAACCCAAAAATCAAAAGTTTCTGAGACTTGCCCATATACCTAAATCCGAAATTCTATTGAGATCTGTGTATATTACCGAGTTACTACTTCGTTCAGCAAAACTGTATTCGTTGTTATAAACAACTTCGATTCGTTCTTCTTTGTGAAGTGAAAAATACGAGAAGGGGCCACCATCACAATACCATGTGGTTCAAAGGGTGGTCGATCAAATGATAAGCGCTACCACATAGGGAGAAAGGGGACTCAAAAATGGCAAAAGTTGGGTTACGTAGTATGTGCAAGGCCCCCTATGAATGGTCACGATCACACACTGTCAGGTGTCGTCACATTTGAAGAGGGGGATGGCATGGTCACAAGAATTTGAGGAGTGAAACCAATTAATTGTCACGCCTCTTTGCACGCAATAGATTTGCCCACATGAAAATTTTATGAACACGCGTTACAAAACAGACACATGCACTTGGAAGAATTTTCACATTATAAGGACTGGTGTACGTGAGGAAGTGAGAAAAGTTCACTGGGACGGGATATCACAGAGTAGACGAAAAGATACTAAAGAAATAAGATTAAAATTCTGTAAGCACGTTACATGATTATCGTGGAACTGAAATTCCAAAGCAATAGAAAAGTAAAGAAGTGTTAACTACTCCAGATTACGTAGCTCAGTACTATAAGTTCTGGAACTTGCAATCACCAACTGACCCTTATCATTTGTCACGCTTTCCTGGTTATAGATAAAATCAGCTTCACGAGCTTTCTAGGCAAACTGTATTCGTCTCAATAACAAATTCTTTACTTTCGCAGGATGGTGGAACAACTAGAGGATACCTACACTCTGATCGTCATGGCATTCCAGTTCACATCTGTGGCATTCCTGTCTCTGTCATATTTTTATGTAAGTATTCGAAGTATCCACAACCGGGTTGACCCACTTCGGTGTATTAACTCTGGGGCTCGACCACCTCTTAGCCCCAGTCAGCGATGGCCGGGGCACATAAAATATGAAATTGAAAATTTCAATGCGATCAGAAGTTTTCTCAAACATTCCAATGCGGTCTTGAAGAGCATATTAATTTGAATCTATACAACAATATTCATTACTCTGACCCGAAATTGCCGCGTTCAAATGCGATTTTAGGCTTCTCGTAATGAAAAACTATATCCGCACTTCACTCGCGAGCTCATTTCGGACACTGGAGAACATGAATCTCGCTCATTCGCTGGACTAACAAACTATTCTAGTGCCCAAAAGAGACCAACAAGCTCAGTACCAAAATATACTATTCCGTCGTGATTTCCGACCGGTTTCCGAAAAAATGCATTTTTCATACCGAGTTTATCTTTTTACGCGTTGGGTTTTGGGTAGCATGTGGACACGAATAGATTTGTGTGCGTAGACGCGCGCAACTCCCCGAGCTTGACCGTGCATAGGTAGGTTGTATAGTAAGCCTGATGTAGGTATTAGCGCTAGCACGGCTTTGTGATGAGAAAGAATATGAGGGAGATGTGCCCAATATGCTCCGATTCCCTAATGTGCCCCCACTCAAGTTCTCAAATGTATGAGCCCGCAGACCTTGCCACGCATTTTTTTCTTGTTTGTCACGTCCGAATATGAGAAAATCAATGTTTTAGGCCGATTCTAAATAATATGCGTATTTTTTGAAAGAGAAAAAGTGGTTTCCGGTACTTTCGACTTCTTTCCTGTTAGTCACTAAGACCCATGCCAAATAAATTTGATTGGATCAATTCTAACGTACATCGTCTCATTTTCTTCGACTTTTCCCAACTTTGACATGCTCTCTATAGATATGCAAAACTCGATTTCTTGCCGATTCTACGCTCATATTACTGAAAAAAGTGTAGTGTTCCTAATTTGCCCCGCCCCTTTTTCCGCATATAGAGGGCTTTGCGCAATGCCGCGACCACTTTCATTATGACTTTTTTGTCTAGATCAAGTAGTTAAAGGTGTATTTCACTGTATCCAGCAACGTGGACCCTTCAAAACGCACCAAATCTCACAACATACCGTCATCTGGGGTAACTTTGGGACAAAAATCGCATTTTTTGCAACTGTGTGCGCGAAGTTGTAAAAAAATGAGACTTCTCTTCATTATTTACAGTGCGAGAAGTAATGCGTGAATGACTTCTCGCACAGTTTTACATTTACGCACTGGTGGAGTGTGCGTGAATGTAACTTCTCGCTCTAATGCATTTTCATTCACGCACAGTTCCAAAATATGATGTCACGTCATCCCTCTGAATTTGGCTTTTCTTGAAAACTTCGTTCTCAAGATGATCTTGCTCGGACAGTGGTGCATTTAATTACAACTTCGCGCACAGTTGCAAAAAATAGTACACGCAACACGTGCGAGAAGTTTCCGCACACGTTGCCAACTCGCGCGAGAAGTAACATTCACGCACTCGTTTGGCAACTTGTGCGGAAATTGACATTCTCGCACTTGTTGCGTAATATACTATTTTTCCTTCAAACTCGTGTAACTTGTACGTTTTACACTAAAGGCGATTGTATGTGTGGTCAATCGAAAGCTTACAGCTTCAGCTTCCGATTGCGGTGTTTATGAAGTGCATTTGAACATTCCTAGTTGGTGATATGAGCGCTCAAAGTCGTGTCCCGAAGTTAAACCGGTTTGTGGTAAATATCGGACAGGAATTGGTATCTATCATTTATCCGTTATTTCATTCATAGTCTTAGCTTTTTATTGACCTCTTGTAAAAGTCCATTTGATCGTATATGACTTATGTAATAGAGTAAAATCAACTTCAGCATACCACACTGTCCTCGCCACGGCTACCTCTCACAGAGGAAAATACCTTCAAAGTCAGTTTCTGGCTAAAATTTCTATATCTCGGCTCCCGTGGGTCGAAACGAGACGTTCCTCGGCTCATTTTGAAACTTTTATAAACGGCTACTTGGAAAAATAGGCTCTGATGATGGCGTAGTTGTTGGAAAATAATTGAGAGTACATGTACAAGTGTTCCGAAGTTACCCCAATTCGCAAGAAAAACTTATCTTTCTCAGTATTTACCCTACAGAATTGAAACTAGCTAAGAATACTCCAATGTAACGATTGATTCATCCAGATATGTGTACAGACAAGTAAAATCTAGCTCGGTTACCTTGAATTCGACCTGCTGAAGTCGGAACCACACCACTCTTTCCGAGCTTCTATTTGTTGGATTGAAAATCTCGCGCTGGTGCAAGACATTGCTCATTCGCACCCCGAATGGGAGGAACTATAAAAGCATAAGTGATTTTGGTAGATTTTTTCGTCCTTGATGGTTAATATACGAGTTGAATATTTGGTCTCGTCGATCGTGAAGGACGGTGGGGAACTAAATAAATTCCCAAAATTTCATGATGGAAATTTTATATTAACGTTTCGTCCACTAGGTATTGTGGACCTCATCAGGCTTCAGGTTCGTTATTCTTTAGATCGTCATGATATTTTCAACGATCTTGTAATAGAGCACAGACATAACGTCTAGCTCCTGTCAATACAAGTAAATAGAGTTTGTCGCACTTGTATCGCATCTATCTTGTGAACGTTAAAATATATATCTTGCTGCTAGACGGTCCAAGCAAAAATCTGGATGAATCAATCAAGAGAGGGATCGTTATTCACCCCCTTGGGTACATTTGTTATGAGCATGACTTGAACCTTTCATGATTTTCGTGCAATTTCAGCGGAAATCGAAAGGTCCAGGAAAATTCGGAACGCTCAAAAATATGAGTGAAAGAGTGAGATAGAAATTAGACAACAAATCAAACAAAATCAAGGATACACCGCAGTTCTATTTTGTAAACTTTTCAAAATCGGGGAGTTATGTCCGCGGGAAGAAATTACTAGGAGAGTTCTGGTCGCTGGAGATTCTGACCGGGGAATTTTGACCACGGGAGAAATGAACGGAAAGTTATGCCCCGGGGAGTTACGGATGGGGAGTCATGATCCCCAATCCCAAGAAGATCTAAAAGGCTGAAAATCTGACTTTCCTGTACGTTACTTCCTCGAATCGTACTATAACGTCCACAGAAATGGCGTCGAATATAGAATAAGCAGCTCTGTGTCAAGATCTTTTTGTCCACCAACTGATTCGCACTCACAAAAGCGAATCAATTGTGATTGAAAATCCATCATTTTGCAGTAATGTTGAATTGGTTAATTGAGGTTTACCAGTCGGGGGTAACGGAAGCTTTGATGGTAATCAATAAATCGAAATTTGAATCCTCTTTCTCGATCATGTTTGATCACCTTCCACTGATACATTCTATGACCATACGAGTCAACATTTTTCGAGGACAGCCTATGTAATATTCTTACGTGGATGACTCAAAAATGACAAACGACAAGGCGTCGTATCTGAACGTTGAGTGCATGCATCAACAATATGAAACTTTGTATTTGCATGAAAATGGAATTTAATCATTAGGATTGCATTTGATTTCAATTTTGACTCCGTGTTCCAAAAGTTTATGCTTTTTCACGTCGATTACTCATACGCCAACAATTTTTTAAACTGGATACAAAAGTGAGTAACGGGCGAAAACTATGAAGGAACATGATTTTTCTCGAAAAGGCGTTAAAATTGAGAAAAATTGACACTCCTCCGAAAATTCCCAGCAGATGATTTCGAATCTTGTTGGAGAAAGACTCCGAGAGCAATCTGATACCCCACAAGAATATTCCATGTTTGCGCACCTATAATTCTATGGCTTTTTGACCCACCGTGGGCAAATATAGTTAGAGTGCTGGCTCAGAGCGCTTACAAATTTCTGTGGGCCAGTATAATTTAATGCATATCTTACGTTTGATTGGTGAGTCTAGACTGATCTTACTTAACTTTAAAACAACTGATTCTCATTTCGGATGTCCCTATCTTGACCTTCTATTACACATTCCATTCGGAATTCACTATTTATCACACACTGCAAATTCCTTTATTCATCTTTCATCTACTATTATTCCAGGTCGCTAAGGTACGAGGAGTTCCGCTTGTCAGACACTACACGGAAGTTAGTCTGATTATCGGATTCAATGCTATGTTGTTATGCTTCAATGCTTTGGGCCAAGAAGTCATAGACGTCAGTGATGATATTTTCGATACTGCGTAAGTTTGAAGATGTTTCTTCAATTTGACAATCATCCTTCGAATTCGATCCACCCCGATTCATGATATTAATCCCAAACATAGGGGTAAGATATCTAAAGTTAGTGAACAATCAAATGGCAAATGGGACCAATTCCACTCTTAATCACTCTTTAATGAGTAATTCATTACCGTCGATCGAGGCAACTTGAAGTATGGGGGGGGGGGGGGGCTAACTTTGGGACTATCTATGAAAGAGTTGTTATCACGCGTGATCCGCAAGGGAATCAATCCTGAGCCTGTAATACCTGGTCTCCTTACTCTGGAAATGATGGGCAATGTTGCGATGGCTCGAGGGCCTCCATTATCCGTGTGCTTTTTTATAAACAGTGTTCTCCAAAAATATGTTTCCAATCCAACTAATAGTCTCCCGGAAAAATGAGTATAGATACGACCTCTGTAGGAAGTCCCTAGTTCAACGTAGCTGAGCTAGATTTCGCTTGTCTATACGGATATCTGGACAAATCAATCGTTACATTAGTGTTGTTACGAACTCGCAACAAAAAATAACTACATTTAGGCTGGGTTTTGGAGTGGGATAGTGGGGTTATTTTTCGGTGATGGAGAAGTGATTTTTCAAATAAGAAGTCAAGTATTTTGGGTGAAAACCCGAGGTAAAAAAGACCAAACAGAAGGCTTGGCCAAAAAACCTCATAGTGGTATAATTGAAAATGAGATAAAATTGTGGTACAAATTCATTACAAATTCTGATCACAAAAAAAAACGATGTCATAATCAAAAAGTTGGGTAGTCTATGAGAATTATATGAAGATATACAGAGATGACGATTACAAGGGGCAGTGCTTACGTTGGTGTAGTCAGAACAAGTCGATGACGGTGAATGATCCCCGCGCCCACGAGGGCCGGCCTTTTTATAACTTAGCGATAAGGAAGTCCCCTCTTTGTCATCGAGCAGGATTAATAGAAGTCAAAGGCAAGAGTTGACCAGTACGTGGCGCCACTCTGATGTTGTGGCTCAAAATTGAGATGACAATTCAAAGCTGTAGAGCCGTGCCTCGCGAATGCCTATAACTATAACATTCCAACCATTTAATGGCTTTTCCGCTGAGAAAAGTCACCCAAGCACGCTGCAGTGCGATGCGCAACCCATCGCTTCGCAGAAAAGTCAAAACTTGGAACCTGCGACTAATGCTCAAGAAAAAGGTCGTTTTCTTCGAGGTTCCCACAATTTTCCGTTGCGCATAGTTTCGCGGATTGCTGACGTACTTAGCTGATAAGTACGGGCTGAGGCTGAGGCTGGGCGTGCACTGCGAGGCTGGGCAGTTCGCTGTTTTGTCCAATCAATCAAGCTGACTAGTCATATTCGTTGATACATAAACGGAGGCTGTCGAATTCGACTATTCAAAGCAGAAAATCGCTGCCTCATTTCGAGTTGCCAAACTTCTATAATTCAAATAAAGCCGCCGAACCTTTCTCGAAGCAGTGATTGCGGCGTTGCATCATTTTCAAGTTGCCGAGATTTCAGATAAAACTGGACAATTCTTGCGCTGACTCCTTTACACAGATTTTTATGATCGTTCATTTCGATTTTCAACTTGGACGCTATTTTACATCTCATGACATGGCTTATACATACATTGAGCCTGCTCGTTTTTGCATATTTTCTGCTCGTCTTATCCTCGGAGAATTTCTCTGTCCTCATACCATTTGTACACACACACATTTACGTACAATCGAAGATGGCTTATTATTATTACATTACATTATCGCAATTTCTTCCGAGCTGTCGCTGGGCCGGCTCGAAGTCCGTCTCACCATTCAGACGTCCTCTTTTGATGGTTTCATATTGCAAAGCGCACGTGTCGCAAACATCCGTAATCAAATTCCGCGAAGAGGCGGTGGAATTTACCAATAAAAAATGTAATCTAGATTATGTGACTCGCCCGAGGATCGAACTCGGACCACAAGATTTCAATGCGAGCGTCTAATCCACTCGACCAAGAAGACTTGTCATCCGCAGCAATGATTTTGAGGCACACTCTTCTATGCTCTAAATTTAGCCTTACGCCGCCCCTCCACTGCCGGCTCTACAGCCGCGTGGTCCCGTCGCCGCATCTCACTCTCATTCATGGCTGGTGCGATCTCTCTCACACCTACACAACACCCTACCTAGCCGATTTTACGTCGTGCTATGGAGATACTTATATTCACGCGCGGAACAATTTTCCCCCCGGTGCAAATTTTAATGAATTTTGCACCCCTTTTACGCCCATGGGGCGTCTGAATTTCCGCGCGTCTTGTAACTGAACAAATCGCAAGGGTCCTTTGATCCACCGTGCCAATATGACCTGTACCGAGTTCTCACGTGCTCGCGCGTTCACAATCAATCCATCCAAAACTTGCACTCGCTGACTTTCCCCCCGTAGCGGGGCCAAACAGACTCACAGTCTCAAGCTCCATATCTCATCGCATCATCAGTTGCCGTCCAAGATTCGTCCAGTCAGAGTGCATGCTCGGTATGGGATTAACAGTTGATGGTTCACATTCGCGCCGTGGCCATCCCTTGAAAATCCCTCGAGACTCGTCATGTAAATGTGCGTTCGTTACCAAGCAACAGTGCAGAACGGGTTACAGTAGTCAGTTTATCAGCACATCGCCCTCGCCATGACTCATATCACAAACATGCTTGCCTCAGTTTCCAGGCCACTCAAATTCTCTCATGCTCTCCAAATCACAAATTCGTGCCGATCGTCGGAACGCTGACATTCTTCTCTTCGTGTACACATAATGTCCATGTCCGGATTTGAGGTTAGGAAAATTGACTCTGCGCTGATGACGAATGCACGATATCGCGAAAGGACCGAGTCATCTCATCCCAAGCTGTGAAAAATCATCTGAGGCCAATCGCGAGAAAAAAAAATTTTTTTAAGTGTCCTTCAGCTATGCTCAAATGAAAATCAGAAACAACGATCAAATTCCTGACGCGACTGACGTATTGTTGCTCGAAAGCAACTCTGGCATCGTTGTGTGATCAGATATCGCTTGATAAATTCAACAAATGTATGGCACAAGACCAAGATGAACACCTATTTTCATACATCTAAGCTCCATATCTAATTTTCAAGCTGCTTGAGAGACTTGAGCGTAAGCCAGGGTGTCCAGATCTGGAAAAACCGGGAATTATCAGGGAATCAACTTGCTCTGGAAGTTCTTTTCTCGAGATCTGCGTTCTCGTAAAAAAAGATGATCTGAAAGACTGGGATTCCATAAGTTTTGACTGGAAAAACCGGGAATTTTCAGGGAATCGAAGATCACGATTCGGCTGGACATCCTGTAAGCTCATCAAAGTGACGTAGGTACCATTAGACTTTGGTGTTAACAAATGCGCTTATTTGACACTCGGCTTCGTATGGATCGAGAGACACTCGGGAATCACATTATTCCGCGCACGTTATTTCTTAAAGGTTTTTCGAGTTAGACAATGAGCATTTGATTTCAACATGTGATGACAACGCGACCAACAATGTTAGAAAATCGTGCGGATGGCTCTTGTGCGATGGATGGAGAAGTTTATTGCTTGCATGTGCTCGGATCCCGGCGAGACCTCGACGCGATGCATCCGGCAACTAAGTGTTTTGGGGCTACATTTTCGCATTTTGCCTCGAGAGCGTCTCACAGCCTGTGATAATCAATTTGCCTGAATGCTATAAATTCCAAATATCCACTCAGAACAGTTACCCAAACCCCACGTTAGACACACGGAGCCAAAATGACCAAAATCCCTTGAGAACGCCCGTACTCCTCTCGATTTTGGCCCACCGCACAACGGTCTGGCGAGAGCAGCTGCCTGCTCTTGCCAGCGCCCGATTCTCTGCACCGTGGAAGCATGTTGGCGAGAGCAACTGGTTGCTCCTGCCAGCGCTCGATTCTCCGAATTTCGATTCTTGATCTCGCGACGCGATGGTTTATAGTGGTGTACATGAGTCACACCTACGCACTCTCCCGCGTACATGAAACGACTTTCCGAATTTCCTTGCTTGCAACGAGGCTTTGCCTCGATTCATCTTCCGCGCTTGAGTGCATAATTCCTGTATGACTTGGGATTTGAGTTTTGGGGAACTCTCTTTTCAAAATCGTTATAACAGCGGTCATCAGCCGAAGTATTTGCTATGAATTGACTGCAGCAAAATCTCACATTGTTCATTCCATCTTTGGGTACTTCATGGCTAGTGTATTAATAAGAAAAAATAATTTCAAGTAGCTATCACATCAATTCATCTACCACGAATGGATAAAATTCACGAAGTCTTGCATCTCGGCCCAGTTTACTGAGATTTCCATTAAACGCACAGCTTCAAATAATTTGGGGCTCATTTTCGAGTTTGAACTAAATTTACCGTCGAAATGAAGGGCAAATCACAGATCAACGAACTAGCCGTCTTCCAGCAAGTTTCAAACAGAGCGTTTACACAGTCTCTTCCACTTTCACGGTTCGATTTGAAATGATGACCAGTATTTCCCAGGGAGCAACGAGGCCGTTCTTGGAAGGGAAAGAAGAACAATGAAAATACGACGGATGTTGGACTTGATCTTCCCTTGAAGAGTACTCGGTCGCGGGCACAAATTTTAACGAAGCAGACGAGCCCGATAACTCAATTTTCGGAAAAAAGAGTAATGGTCACAAGTTGTGAGTGGCCATAGCGGGTTACTACAAATACACGTGAGGTGGAAATTCCATACTACCACTCATTTGCTCACAATTTTCGCTCGCGAACGTCAAAGATTTGTTTGCTATCATCAGAATCTCACGGATCAGAAAGTGATGAGTTTTCCGTCTATTGAGACGATGTTGATCTTCGGAAAAATCACTCTGATTTGATCGACACCCGGCTCGACGCGTTTAGAAGGCAGTTATGGAGTAGCGGGCGCAAAGTTGAAGGTAGCGACAAATTCGATGCATCACTTCGGAAGAGGTAGTCAAATTGTGAGACTATACGGCCCTACAGGCTTCCATAGAAAATACACGCACCAAATTTTCGAATTACTCCACATTTGCACAGACCATCTCGCCGGTAGACCCGCAAAGGACGCTAATGTACGGTCGGATTACATGAGCTGGAACACACACCGAAATTCAAATCACATTCGTTCGCACACAAATAAATTCGGGGGGCATACTTCGCAGAACAATGAAATACACAAACGCACTTCTTACAAGCTAATTTTCATCCACCAAAAAACTCACAAGTTCCCATTTTGTCGATGCACCAGACCCAACAACAGCAACCAAGATCACACTTTTGCCACTCAGTGCACTGGCGTGAGTGTCGGATGTAGCTCGCTGTCAGCCTCATGATTGCCTTCACATTCACGCACAGAGTTTGTAGTCCATGATGCACTAGCTGAATGGTGCGCCTCTGTTGAAATCGACAAGCTGGTGAAGTGATGAAAAATTTTCGAAACCTCGAGGGGCCAAGCAGCACTGTCTTTGAGCACGTGTTGGATTTATGTTGTCGGGGTGGCGAATATTTTCAGCTCCTCTCAATTGCCGTTGGACTTTCAACAGGCCGCTTCGTCGTACCACGTGGACCTCATACACAACAGAAAACTCGCCAGGAAAGGTTAGCAATGATTACATAGACCACTCTTAAACCCAGCCCTTTCCGGAAAAACTCCCGGGTTTCGGCACCAATTTGTTACGAACTCGCAACAAAAAATAACTACATTTAGGCTGGGTTTTGGAGTGGGATAGTGGGGTTATTTTTCGGTGATGGAGAAGTGATTTTTCAAATAAGAAGTCAAGTATTTTGGGTGAAAACCCGAGGTAAAAAAGACCAAACAGAAGGCTTGGCCAAAAAACCTCATAGTGGTATAATTGAAAATGAGATAAAATTGTGGTACAAATTCATTACAAATTCTGATCACAAAAAAAAAACGATGTCATAATCAAAAAGTTGGGTAGTCTATGAGAATTATATGAAGATATACAGAGATGACGATTACAAGGGGCAGTGCTTACGTTGGTGTAGTCAGAACAAGTCGATGACGGTGAATGATCCCCGCGCCCACGAGGGCCGGCCTTTTTATAACTTAGCGATAAGGAAGTCCCCTCTTTGTCATCGAGCAGGATTAATAGAAGTCAAAGGCAAGAGTTGACCAGTACGTGGCGCCACTCTGATGTTGTGGCTCAAAATTGAGATGACAATTCAAAGCTGTAGAGCCGTGCCTCGCGAATGCCTATAACTATAACATTCCAACCATTTAATGGCTTTTCCGCTGAGAAAAGTCACCCAAGCACGCTGCAGTGCGATGCGCAACCCATCGCTTCGCAGAAAAGTCAAAACTTGGAACCTGCGACTAATGCTCAAGAAAAAGGTCGTTTTCTTCGAGGTTCCCACAATTTTCCGTTGCGCATAGTTTCGCGGATTGCTGACGTACTTAGCTGATAAGTACGGGCTGAGGCTGAGGCTGGGCGTGCACTGCGAGGCTGGGCAGTTCGCTGTTTTGTCCAATCAATCAAGCTGACTAGTCATATTCGTTGATACATAAACGGAGGCTGTCGAATTCGACTATTCAAAGCAGAAAATCGCTGCCTCATTTCGAGTTGCCAAACTTCTATAATTCAAATAAAGCCGCCGAACCTTTCTCGAAGCAGTGATTGCGGCGTTGCATCATTTTCAAGTTGCCGAGATTTCAGATAAAACTGGACAATTCTTGCGCTGACTCCTTTACACAGATTTTTATGATCGTTCATTTCGATTTTCAACTTGGACGCTATTTTACATCTCATGACATGGCTTATACATACATTGAGCCTGCTCGTTTTTGCATATTTTCTGCTCGTCTTATCCTCGGAGAATTTCTCTGTCCTCATACCATTTGTACACACACACATTTACGTACAATCGAAGATGGCTTATTATTATTACATTACATTATCGCAATCTCTTCCGAGCTGTCGCTGGGCCGGCTCGAAGTCCGTCTCACCATTCAGACGTCCTCTTTTGATGGTTTCATATTGCAAAGCGCACGTGTCGCAAACATCCGTAATCAAATTCCGCGAAGAGGCGGTGGAATTTACCAATAAAAAATGTAATCTAGATTATGTGACTCGCCCGAGGATCGAACTCGGACCACAAGATTTCAATGCGAGCGTCTAATCCACTCGACCAAGAAGACTTGTCATCCGCAGCAATGATTTTGAGGCACACTCTTCTATGCTCTAAATATAGCCTTACGCCGCCCCTCCTCTGCCGGCTCTACAGCCGCGTGGTCCCGTCGCCGCATCTCACTCTCATCCATGGCTGGTGCGATCTCTCTCACACCTACACAACACCCTACCTAGCCGATTTTACGTCGTGCTATGGAGATACTTATATTCACGCGCGGAACAAGTGTATTCCCACCCACTTTCAATTTTGTAGCGTGAAAACTCAAGATATTGCGTTTTTTGCAAACTGGGGTAACTTTGGAACACCACATTTGTTACGAACTCGCAACAAAAAATAACAACATTCTGGCTATGTTTTGAGGTGGGAAATCGGAATTAACCATTGTCAGGCAATGGGATCCACATATGGGAGTTAATGCGTATACCATATCGACGCCTCCTATCAAGAAGAGGTTAACTCTAAAGTCAATTCTGGAAGATGCTTTCTGCCTAGACGTATCTTGTATTGTGATCTATAGATATACTATGTATCTTTATGTATAAGCATACGGAGAAGCGGAGGCTTCGAGAGGCTAGGAGAAGCTCCGAGAACCCACGAGTAGCGCCCGCGAGTCTATAGACAAGGGGTGCAAGGACAAAGCGCTGCCGCGCCTCACCTGCGTTTCTCTTAGCCACGAACGAAGGAGAAACGCGGGGTCTGGAAGAGTATAAAAAGAGCTCAAAAGCCCTGGCAGAGAGCTTAGAATTGCAGTTCACCGCAAGACTCCGTCAAGTACGGTTCGAGCTTTAGAATCACAGTTTACCGCGAGACTCCGTCGAGTACGTTTCGAGTTTAGAACCGCAGTATATCGCGCGCTCCCGTCACGCACGTTTGTCCTTAGAATCACGTGCCGGGCTTCTGGATTCTCAGTACGAACTGACCTACCGACCTGACTACTCAGGACTAATAAAAGTAGCTCTAGGGATTCCCCTTGTATTTATTTCCCTTCCGAATTTCCTCCTACCTACCTTTCAAATCGGGACTCCCCAGATGCAGTATTAAAGAACCCACGTTACGAATTCCCGCAACACCATCGGTGATGAGGAAGTGATTTTTCAAATAAGAAGTCACCAAGTATTTTGTGGCAAAAACCTGAGGCAAAAAAGACCAAGCTTGAGGCTCGGTCAAAATATATCACAATGGTATAATTCAGATGGAAATCTTAGAGATTTTCGTTACAAATTTCAGTTACAAAATGAAGTCACAAAAATTGCAGAGATTAGAGCTACAAATGAGCAATGCTTATATGAGTAGTTCCACGCGAAAGCGACCCATGAAAAAGGGTCATGTCTCAGATCCTTTTGTTAACATTCTTATTCGATTCTATGGTACAAAATATAACTTTTCACTACCTATGGGGTCCCATAAAAATTTTTTGGTCCCATGGCGAGAATTTTCGAAAATGAAATAAATACATTTTCTTAAAATTCTAGCAGGTTTTTTGCACTAAAATGCGAATAAGTCGAGTTTGCTCCCAGATAAAGATATGCGGCTTGCGGCATTCGAAAGGTCTTTTAAAAACCTATCAAAATCGCTATTGAGAAGTTGTTTTTGGGGTTATGGGCAGCCTGTACGAGCAAAGGTGTAAAAATCACTAAACAGTGAGTTTCTCAGTTGCCTATTTTTTTCAATTTTTGAAAATCACATATTTGATGTAAAATTTTAAGTTCTTCCAGGAAAAAGTGGTCCCAATTTCCTTTTCCGACGTCTAAGGCCTGTTTCTTTAAATTTTCGCAAACCTATTTTTTGGGCAGTTTGGAATTGTCTGTTTACTGCGCATGCGCAGGAATTTGGACTGTTAGAACCAATCCCATTGGAAAGCCAAGAAAATTTCCTTCAGAATGACCACTTGGCAAAGTCAATTTCATGAATTTGGCTCGGAGCTACAACGTTTGAAAGACCACCGAATCTCGATAACCATCAAGAGGTGGATCGGAGACACCGCGACAATAGTAGGAAAATCCGGGCACGATCTCTGGCCCGATGTATCGTTTGCCTATTGACGCACTCGAGCTGAAGCTTCATCTTTTGTAGGCTGTAACTCCGAGCCAAATTGATGAAATTGACTTTGCCAAGTGGTCATTTTGAAGGAAATTTTCTTGGCTTCCCAATGGAATTGGTTCTAACTGTCCAAATTCCTGCGCATGCGCAGTAAACAGACGATTCCAAACTGCCTAAAAAATAGGTTTGCGAAAATTTAAAGAAACAGGCCTTAGCCGTCGGAAAAGGAAATCGGGACCACTTTTTTCTGGGAGAACACAAAATTTTACATCAAATATGTGATTTTCAAAAATTTAAGAAAATTGGCAACTGAGAAACTCACTGTTTAGTGATTTTTACACTTTTGCTCGTACAGGCTGCCCATAACTCCAAAAACAACTTTTCAATAGCGATTTTGATAGGTTTTTGAAAGACCTTTTGAATGTCGGAGGCCGCATATCTTTATTTGGGAGCAAACTCGACTTATTCGCATTTTAGTGCAAAAAAGCTGCTAGAATTTCAAGAAAATGTATTTTACTTCATTTTCGAAAATTCTCGCCATGGGACCAAAAAATTTTTTTGGGATCCCATAGGTAGTGAAAAGTCCATATTTTGTACCATAGAATCGAATAAGAATGTTTGCAAAAGGATCTGAGACATGACCCTTTTTCGTGGGTCGCTTTCGCGTGGAACTACTCATATATAGATGCGGTATGTACAAGTCGATGGTCGTGAATAATTTCCGCATCCACAAGGGAAAAGAAAATCGCTATTACATTCTATGTTATCAAAAATTGATAATTCAAATAGAAGCTGCCAGAACCGTTCTTGAAGCAGTGATTGTGGTGACACCTTATATTTAAGGAGTCAAAATTTTAAACAGAATTTCATCTATCTCGCATACGCAGCAGAATGCAGAAGACACAGGTGCGGGCTTCCACAATTCGAGCTGCAGCATATGATTCGGCCGTGAGATACACTGACTTTGAATGATAGAAAGAAGATACTTATTGGACTCGGAAGAAAAACTGTATAACTGTAACTTTGGTTCTCGGGTCACCAACTACTAAATACCAGAAAAAATGGGTTGATGTATGGTCCCCTGTTGTTTTGTCAACGATGAAGCACTTGACCACGCTATGGAATTCGAACGATTGCCACTTTTTTGCTGCGCCCTACGTCATCTCCGTCGAAATATATTCCCAAAAATGATTCCGACTTCGGCTACATATAATTCCACATATTGCAACGGAGAAGAGACCAATCACAAGATTCAAAGTCAGTGTTGCGGGGCCTCTGATTCTGAACGATTTTGATATATGCCCTATCTCTGAGGTCGGCATTGAGCGGATGATGTATGTTCAAAATCACGAGGAGGTTAGAATCCCCGACTCACGCGTATATACCACAGCGGAGTTGTTCGAAGGCTTTGCTATACTTTCTAACACCACTAACGCTGTGTCAAATGTCAAAACCTCATTCCTTATCTCACGTCTCTCATCTCTCATCGCTCATCCCTCGATCTTCATAACTCATACCTCATTCCCCATTCCTCATACCTCATCCCTAATACTTCATACCTCACGTCGTATGTCTCATGTCGCATACCCCATACCTTATTTCTCACTCACACCCATCCATCCATCCATCCATCTACTCGACCACTCAGCCACCCACCTACCAATCGATCCAAATCAAGACTATAACTGCTCTGAATTTTCGAATTAAGGTCAGTGTACCCAACTTGCTCCCATTAAGCCATTTTCTTAATAACTTTGGCCCATCTCCATATTTTCCAACGTACCTCAGCTCATTTCAAAGCTTGTCTCAAGACCTTTGAAATAAGTTAAGGTACATTCAATTTGAACCAACTAGAGCCAAACTGTTTGAATTCTCCCAAAAGGTGATTTTTGAGAGTTTATAAAAGTGTGTACCCAACTTGCCCCCATTAAGCCTTTTTCTTCATAACTTTGGTTCACTTCAATGATTCTCAACGTGCTTTAATTCATTTTGAAGCTTGTTCGAAGACCTTCAAAACGCACTAAACTACGTTCAATTTGGATTAATTGGAGCCAAACTGTCTCAATTCTTCCGGAATAAATTATGGAAATTGGCGATAAATTGTTTTCATCGCCGTGCACGCACATTTGGATCTTTTCGGTGGTTCGAAACACTTTTTCTGACCTATTTTGACGTGATAAACACGTTCTGAGTGGTAAAAAAGTCGCTCTGCACGCCCTTTCGAGATAAACATATGGGGGCATGTTAGGTACACTCCGATGTTGGCATCCTTGTTTACGAATCGTCTCCGTGTTTTGCACATAAAACAGCTCCATATTCAAATTTTGCAATTCTAAACAATGGATTTTGAAGGTCTTGAAATAAGGAATCGAATGCGCTAAGGTACTCTCTAAACCTGTTGGAGTCAATTTTGACTCCAAGGGATTCAGATTCGTGCGACTCCAAGCTTTGAGTCGCACGAATCTGACTCCAAGTGAGTCAAATTTGACTCACTTGGAGTGAAATTCAAGTGAAGCTCACTCCAACGAGTTAAGCATGTACGTTAAGATTGGTTGAACTCAACGAATTTGGCACCGATTTTACTGAACGCAATTCCCTCGGTGCTTTCTTAGCTAAGCAATCACAAAAAATAGAAAAATCACTTTAGATTTTTTGGAGAACGCAGGAATGATTCGGGGTCGACGCAAACTACACTGAGAGAAAAAAAAAGCTGCCGCTGCCCGAGAGTCAAGCAGAATCTGCTTGGGTTGTCGGGCAAGCGCAGGTCGGGCAGCGAGAGCTCGAAACTCAAGCAGATTCTGCTTGACTTTTCGAGCTCACGGTGCTTCGCGCTCGGTCAGCATCTTCTGCTTGAAATATGAGCAGCGCCCGCGTTACATATAATGATAAGTGCGGACGACGGGAGTTTCACGTGCATGTGTGCTTTTTATCATGAGGGAATCTTGTCTTTGAGCTGAGGAGAACAACTTAAATTAGATTTCAATTGTCTTCGTGATAGTAATGAGTAATTTATGAGACTGCGTGTACATAGAAGTGATTTCGTGTACTAAAAAAATGTTCAATTACACGATCGATGCAAGTAGTTGATATTATACTTGTGTATCTCGAAACGCGGTCTCACAGGATATTTTACCACAAATAGCTATAAATCATGCCCAAAAAAGTGGTTCCTCGGTTAGAGAGTTCTCAATAATATAAAGCGGATGGCATTGGGAATCATTAATGGTAGAGAAGTAGATTCCAATGATAACCGTTACCTTTTACTGAAGAAAATATATGATTCTGTGCGGGCAAATCCCATGCGCTAATGCTGCTTCCGACTACTTCAACATTATAAGAATCCTAGCAACCGTGGATACAAAAATCAAAAATCATAGTGAGTAGCATGAGCCATTCGCGGTATCATCACGTCGGTTTTTGTTTTTTATTTAAACCGAAAGTAGATGCAAGAAATGATGCAGGCCAATGAAAAAAATCAATGAAAAAAATCCAGTATTTCGTGACGGTTTCCGATTTTTTGTCTTGAAAAATATTCGTATTTTAATCGCAAGCCTAATTCGAGCATTGGAGAACGTACTCTCGCTCGGTTCAGATTATGAAGAGGCCTCTTTTTCAAAATGAGTTCCCCATTTGAATGAAGATATGTTGGTCCAATGTTTTGATCGAAAGATAACGAGTTGGAATGCGTTTCAGATCATCATTGCAAAGGTTCAAATGAAGCTTCAATCGCATGAGATTTTTGGATCCGTAATTTTTATTTCTCTCGTTTTGATCAAAGAATTATAAGCGCTCCAAAAACACGAGATGCACTTACCAACTTAGTGAAGAATGTAATAATCTTTTGAATATTGTAATTTGTTGAGTGATGAAAGGAGTGGATAAGCAATCGGTGGCACAACGTTTCTATGAAATGATAACTTTATTTTACAATCCAGATCTTATTGAAGTAAGCATCTTACAGTATATATTTTGGCATTACATATACAGAGTCATCAATATTTGTAACAGAACATGGGTGTATGTCTGGGAGATCTTTGACATTTTTGATAATGTGAGCTTGACGAGCTTCAACGTAATAGGAGTAGACAGTTTTGTCGAAATAAATATTTGTGTGAGGCTGGAAGTTCATGAACACTTCTTGTTGTACAACAAAAATTTCGCGGATCAACCCAAAATTCAACATATCATCATCGCCCATCTCAAGTACGCACATCATTCCTGTTGTGAACTCAGTACCTCTGAGAGTTAGCTGACTGGTGGATATAATATCAACGTTCATTGGCACATTGGGGAAGAACAATTTTCTAGATCGAGTATCAATTACATCCTCGGCATCTACTTCAATTTCAGGCAATTGCAAGCTTCCAATAGCTTTGAAGTAAGCTAATTTTAACTGACTTTTCAAGCTTATAGTTTTGAGAAGATTTTTAGTGTTACTCGAGCATGTAGCCGCAGCTTTTAACTCTCGTTGCTTCGACTCCATCCTCATGGCCCAATAATGGATCATAGGGCCGAATTTTCGTAAAATTCGGATGATATGTACCATCAGATGAAACTTGTACTTCAAGTGGCCATAGCGCTTGATATACGAGGAAAGGAACTCCGGTATTAGGATTTCCAATTTCGAAAAGTGTCCTTCTACAAGTCTTGGAGATAATAAGATATCAATAATTTCTCTATAAGTTATGTAGATATGCCAGGTTTCACTCTCATCTTCTATGTCTCTTATTTTTTCACCTACAATCAGCCCGAAAGATTTTGTGAAATTCATCATTTCAGCAGATGACATTTTGAGAGTATTTTTGCCACTTATGTGGTTTTTCTTTATCGTAGGGATTTTGTTAGATATAGGAGAAGTATTCTTATTGTACAATTCAATCCTTGAGTTGAGGTAGTCCAGATCAAATAACTCGTCTTTATAAATGAAATCATGACAAACGTTGGTGAGCAAAGAGCTGGCTGTACCTTCAAACTCATCGTGCATGAGATCTAAGACAGCATTGTCAATAGCGTGGTAATTATCCCACTCATTGAAGCAACATTGCTCAATTACGCCAGTTTCCGAAGGATTTTTTGCTCTACAATCAGATTCATAATTTTCTCTAGTTCTGAGCAAACTTTCAATTTCATAAGTCATGGTTTTCATTTCCTCAACGGTAGCGCGGCAAATTCGACACGATCTACCGAAATGAAAGTGGCTCACGAATCCCAAATCTTCATTCATACCCTTGTTGTCTCCGGTGTAGAGACAAGGGCAAAAATAAACATGCTCTGTTCGACCCGGAAGATTAATCGTTAGACCATTTCGTTCCAAATCTTGTAGCTCACGGATAACAGGTGAAAAAGTTTGCCTATTACCGAATTCTTTTCTATCCTTGGCATAAAATAGCTCAGCGAGAAAGATGCTATCGAGTTTAGATGCAATTTGAGGTGGGTAGCCTGGTAAATGGACGAAAACATCACCCAGGACATTTTTAAACGCGTTAGATCCGAAAGCATTCAAACACTGGAAATCATCGTGAGAAATACATAGAGGGATGACTATACGTCCTGCAAAATCTCTTTTAAGATCCCTCCAGAATTGACCTTGAATGAAATTGTAGATGATATCAGTTTCATCTTCTAACTCATTCGTGTAAGCCATTAAGAGTTCGAAAGAACCCGGGATCTCTAGCAGTGTTTTGAGTGTCCATTTCAGAGAAGAGAATTGAACTGTTGCACGTTTACCGGGCTTCTCGAGTGAATATTCTTGAGGCAAATTCAATAATCCTTTTTGCGTGTACATGTCAAATCGTTTGTATTCTGTATCGAACTTTTTCATTATGTATACAAAATCATCGGCTACTTTCGTTACACCAGCTATAGTATTTTTATCACAACTCAAATTTGACTCGCACTGTTGCAAGACACAGCCCATAAACGTTTCTCTACTGAATTTCAACAAAGTGTCGATGAAAAATTGTACAACAGCACGAGGGACTAGCGAATTGCTGTACAAATTCAAAGTGAGAAGGGTGAGTTCATTCTCAAACTTTTCAAATAGTGACATTTTGATGCCAATAAAACAGAACTTTGGTTATTTCCAATCTAGTCAAATTAATAATCTAGTCACATCAACATTCTCATCACATTGGCCAGCTAGCCACACTAAGAATCTAATCTAGTCAGTCAACAATCTAGTCAGTAGCAGATAAAAATTAATCAACGATTAATGTTAAAGTTGTTCCTAATTATTCTCCGCCTGCTTAGCAACTACCTTGTCAATGAACTTGTCGACGGTGCGATAATTGTCCTCAACATCAGCTAGGTTATTTTTATAAATTGCTCGTTGTAGAAACACCCACGCCATTGAGCATTCCGTGGGGTACGGGATATTCAAAGTCGAGAATGATTTATAACAGTAATCAATCGCCTCTATAAGACTATTCGACTCTACTTTGAAGTTGATAGAATTGACAGTTACAAAAACCGATATTTCATCATCATCTTCTGCAACGTTTGCCAGACCATCACGCGATAAATTGCCGATAAAACTCACAAACGGGCCGATTGGTCTTTTGTCTGCAATGCTAGCTTCTTCACGTCTTGTGAGAAACGCTTCAAATTCAGGAATCGTTTTGGCGTGGTAGAAGAAGGAGTTTTGGATATCACTCTGCTCCCCGCCAAATTTGTTCAGCACATTACCTTCTACATCTCTCTTGGTAACAATTTTTGTCAAGCATCTTATAAGGCAGCGAAGAGCAACAATGTAATTCTTACCAATATTGATCAAAGGAATGTCATCCGATTTGTTTTTTTTTCTTATCTTTCGCAACACTTATGATGTGTGGAGTTAGCTTCAAGAACTCATCTCTAAAATTTGGACAGCTCCCATGCATAGAGATATAATCATGAGACCACAGAATATGCCCCAAAGTTGATGACCTCAAGCCTTTGTACAGCAAGAAGTGATTTTTGTAGTTCGTTTGAAAAGGTTTTATCACGTAAGCTTCATTCCATTTTTCTATCACTTCTTCCACCGGTGAGTCCGTTGCAGCAAGATACGCCAACAACACTTCGGTTGCTGTGGCCACAAGATCTGAAAATTGGTTTTAGAGACTAGTAAAGATCACCTCATAACCTCCGAGTTTTTTGGGCGCAGGAAATGCCTAATCCCCGTTAAAGATTACAAAAATCAAATGCCGAGTCAATTTCGATAGGCAGTGGAATGTACTGTAGACAGAGCAAGGTACGAATAAAGGCTGAGATACAAGCTATCTCTAAAAATCACAGGGTATATCACTAAAATTTAGAGGTATGTTGGCAAGACTTTTCTCACCTTCTTGTAGAACTTGATTTTTTGGTATCACTCCTTTACGTATTAACCATTTGCGCTCCAACAAATATTTATCATAAACACAGCCTCCTGCGTTCACGGATTTTTTGGTTTTCGAAGCTTTTCTGAAAGCGTGGAAAAGTAGAGATTTTACTTGAGCTTTAGTTTTGCTAGGAACCACAAGTTCATTACTTCCTTCCTCAGCAAACTCCAGAAATCTTTCTCTGGTTATCCTGTAACGAGATGATACAAGGTATTTTTGATGTGATTCATTCGTGTAGAATCTCACAGGCACGTAATAGGGGAAGTCACGCAAATTACTATAGTGGCAATATTTGTGTTCGTGCACATGCACATAGACCAACACAATCACCAAGTCTGAAATTACTGAAAAATATCCTAGTCTAAGCACGAAATGGTCCATGAATAATCATCATTCTCTCATGAGTGCTGAGATACACATGAAAATCGTATAGAAAAATGGTCTATCAGGCTCCTGCAGGAAGTCAAAAGATGTTGCAAATCTAAATGTTGGCTATTTGGATCGAATGCAGATTGAAAACTTCAACGATAATTCCATTTCGATCTGCACTGTTCCAAAAGTCAGGAAAATGTCAGTGAATCAGAGCACAGATCCATAGGAAATAAGTGAGTGAAAGAATTCAGGGTTTGAAAATAGATGGTACAACATTTCAGAACAGATTTTAAGGGAGGGGTATACACATTCTGGTGCTATAAATCACACATCATAATAAGATGAGGTTCTCCTCTATGGTAAATTTTATTCTATTGGTAAGAAACCGAGACCTCTCTATCAACAACAAATAGTCAAGACTCGTAACATTCAAGTTAGAGTTGTTAGCAAGTTTTAATAAGTCTGTTCCATAATGCTTGTATTCGAGTACTCAAAAGAATTCAATCCAAGGCTTTGAATCAGGTCAAAGTAGTTTTCGAATGCAAGGAAGATAGAAGAAATGTACCTGAAGCGTCTTGTCGTCTCAAACTCTTGATCAATTATGAGATCACTTATCATTTTAGTATCTAAAAATCCTTCTTCTAATGCTTTGCGAATCTTGAAACCTCTGTAAGTTGTATACAAGATGTACTTGAATGTAAGTCTCTGAGATGCTAAAAAAATTAAGATTTTTACATTGATGGTACAGTATTCGAGCTGATTGACACATTTTCATAAAATCTTGCATGAAAAATGAGTTTTGAATGGGGTCATGGAGAACTTACGCATGGCTTCATTAACTCTTGGCTCCCATACAGTATAAGGTAATTGAGAAGATGGCTCACTCTCACTAGATACACTTGAAAATGATGTGTTATTGGAAGCAGGTGGAGTGACAGGAAGAGTGGCAATATGCTTGACGGCAGTGATATGTCATGATTTATTATCTGTACTAGAGGTTCTGAATGACCCACAGCTATTATTCTACAGCTGTTATGCTGAGACGAGAGGCCAGAAGGAGGCTCATTCTCTTTTTGTGCGTGCACCTCTTCTAGATCACTATTTACAGTACTGAGTTGAGGGGGGGAATCAATATTTTCCTGTGCTTGCATATTGGCTAAGCGACTCTTAAATTTCATTAGAAATCCACATTCTTGCTTTGGATCAAACAACTTCTCTAATGTGCTATCATCCAACGAGTTGAATATTTCTTCATCAATTCCAGCATCTAAAAACAAAAAATCATACTACGCTAGGACCAGGAATTTCCAAATTCAAATTAGACTTGAGAAGTTAAGGAGGCAAAATTTTGGCAATGGAAGTATTCAGCATGTAAGAGAGATGTAGCACTCTCTGCTGATGAATCGCTACATGTTCTAAAAAAATAAGGTCTAGCTTTTTTCTATGAGAAAGAGACATTCAGTTGAATAGTACTCGAATCAAGATTGAATTTTCTCAGTACTCTAAAATATACGACAGAGATGCCACCATAATAACATTCCTCATGCAATAAGAAAGCTGCTACTGGTCTTTACTTTTGAATAGGTTATGTATTCTTACTTGCAAATCTCTCCACGAATTGCTGCATATTCCAGTTTTCCAGTGTTCTCCTGGTGAAAGAGTCCATGCCGACGGCAAAAATTTGGCACGGGAACTAGTGTTTATCAGATGATAATTAGAATAATTATTTTAAAACACAATTGCGGCCACGCTCACGAAGCCAGTCGAAACATGCGGATCGCGCCCAGCGCAACAACTGCGGAAACTTCGTGAATGTTTCGGTGGCAGGTGCTACTGCGCAGGCTCAAGCAGATTCTGCTCAAAATTCAAGCAGCTACTGCTTGAAGCTCGAGCTCAGACTGCCCAACTCGCCGGAGTGTATTCTGCCGTATCGAATCACGCAATTTGTGCCTTTTTTTTCTCTCAGTGTACTCACTTTCTCATATTTCAACATAACAAACGTGAAAAAAAATTGCCGGGAGGCCAAGGAGTGCCCATCCCCGAGATCGGCATATGGGGGCAAGTTGGGTACAGAGGCAAGTTGGGTACACTTACCTTAGTTCAAATTGGCCCGAACTACACCTGACTCCACGGAATTACATCTAATTAATCCGAGCTAGACTGAACTAGACCGAAGTAGACTGAACTCAACCTTAACAGAGAGCAATAAGCCAAATCAGAACCAGTTAAACTGAACTTAACCTAATGACACCGATCTAAACCGAACTAGACCGAAACGACCGGGCTAGGCCGGTTGGGCACAGTACTTTTCATCTTCATCCCCAATCATCCATCCATCCTTTCACGTGCTCCCCTGCCCATCACCTCTAGACACGCACAGAATTTTTCGATAAAAATTACGAGACTGGTACAGGAAAAGTTACCGTACATGCCGGCAATCGAGGGACGCGCCACCTAGGAGCGCCAGTTGTACGGGCATGTAGGGTAATTTTTCGCTGCATAGGGAGAAGGTTACTCCCATGCCACTTATGATGTTGCTTTGTTCGATATTAAAATCACCACGAATAACAATAAAGACTCAGCAAGTTTCAAATGGTCTTATCAGTTTGTATGCTTCGACCTCGAATCAAAATCCAGGCATCTCGATCAGGGAAAGTCAAACAATGTAATTCTATACCCAAAATTTTTGTGAGGTTAAGTGAAATGCCAAGCTTGCGGCGCGCATAGGCGCACCCAGCTCTTTTATTATACTGGTATATGGTAAAAATTACCCCACAGGTGCCCGTAAAACTCACCCAAATTGACTGCACTTATTCGCTAAATTGGATACCATTATTGACCTAAAATAAAATAAACCAGACAGTACAGGTAATTTTTATCGATACTCATCTGCGATAAATAGGCTGAAATGTCAGAGTCCCACGATTACCCTAAATGTGCCCGTAATTTTCATCGCAAAATTCTGTGCGTGTACAACCACCAATTACCGATTTGGATCAAACTAGACCGAATTTGACCTGATGACACACTAGTACACGAGGTAATTGGCACATTAGATCAGCTAATTGGCTTAGTGGAGCAACTAATCGGTTAACTGATTAGTAATCACCAATCACCAATCACTAAACACTCATCACCAATCAGCGATCACTAATATCTAATCACTAATCACTCATGACTCACCACCAATTACTATCACCGATCACTAACCACTAAGCATCAAGCACAAAACACCAATGAACAATGGCCAAATACTTTTCTTCAATCACTGTTCACTAATCAAGGAACACCAATCACCGATCACCAGTGGCCAATCACCACCACCACCACCACGACGCGACAACTATCCATCAACCCGACCACCTACCCAGCGCTCCATCCACCCACCCGATTCACCCATCCACTCGACCATCTACCCACTCTCCACCCACGCACTCACCAGCCCATCTAACCATTGACCCATCGGTGACCCATACAGACAACCAATATACTTAACCTTTCTTTCTAGGCAACCCGATACGCAAAATGCGTTCGGAAATATTTTTGCTGGTCGTTTAATTCTTATAATCCAGACGTTTTCGCATCCAGAGCCCTATTTTTGATATTGTTGCCAATCTATTCTTCCCTACTGGAAATCGTCTGTATTCTACGTATGAACGGGAATTCGTATTCCTGAAAACAATTCCATTGGGAAGCCAAGGAAATTTTTTTCGAAATGACCACTTGGCGAAATCAATTCCACGAATTTGGACAAGAGCTACAACGTCTAGTCGAACACTGAAGGTGAATTTTTTTCGAACTTGACTCACCTCTCATTTTCCAAATGATATTGTATTCGTAAATCGGCATTGGAGAACTAATTTCATTTCTCTATCAATCTCAAATTTGAGATGGATTAATAAAGAAACGAACGATCGGATGTGATCGTGAAGGTGTTAATCAATGAAAAAATTGCATATGACAGACATCGTGAGAAATAAGTTGCCTAGACCCAGATTTGAACTGGGGCCTTCTTCACACCGGGAAGTTCTTTTTTCTCACGATGTCTGCACGATCAAATCCGATCGTTAATTTCTCAAATAATCGATCTCAAATTTGAGATTGATGGAGAAATGAATTTAGTCCTCCTATGCCGATTTATGAATATAATATCATTTGAAACGTAAGAGGACGAGTCAAGTTCGAAATATGTAACCTGATTTCAGGCACCTCCGCCAAAAGAAAAGGCGCGCATATGCATGACATCAAAACAAGAGTTTCCTGAGCCTTGGACAGCTCAGCTGGTAGAGTGTCTTTTCCGGTGTGAAGAAGGCCCCCAGTTCAAATCTGGGTCTAGGCAAGTTATTTCTCACGATGTCTGTCATATGCAATTCTTTCCTTGATTAACACCTTCACGATCACATCCGATCGTTCGTTTCTCAATTAATCGATCTCTTTGAGATTGATAGAGAAATGAAATTATTTCTCCAATGCCGATTGACGAATATAATATCAACTGAGTGTTGATTGATATCAAGAGGTAGGTCGAAGATACCGAAGACAATGTTGAAGGGGATCCGCGCACGATGGCGTCCACTTACCTGCCGCTCTTGATCTGAGGTTTCATCTTCCATACGTTGCAGCTCCAGTCCCAATTGATGAAGTTGATTTGGTCATTCTACAGATATTTTTTTTGGCTATCCAATGGGATTGATTTCAGGAATCCAAATTTCTGCACATGCGCTAAAAACGACAGTTCTCAATCGCCCGAAAAAAGATTTGCAAAAAATAGCAAAAATAAGCCTTAGGACACAAAAAAATGTTTGGGAACATTATTTCCTGAGTGTAAAATAAACATCAAATATCACATACTCAGGGAATAAAAAATGGCTTTTGACAAATAGATATTTTTGTATTCATCACTCTTTTACTCAATAAAACTACCCATAACCTCAAAATCAGCTCCACGAGGGTGGGTTTGATTGATTATTCCAAGACCTTTCAAATGCCGCAAACCGCATCTTCGTATTCCCAGTGAGATTGAAGAAATGTAGGTATTGCTAGAAGGATCCCAAATTTTTTGATGGAGATGATTTAAAAGGATTAATCGAAATGGGTTGCAGATATCTGAAAATTTTTTATGGGGCCCCATGGGTGGTGAGAAGTTCATATATTGCACCATAGAATCGAATGAAGAAGCTGAGAAAACAGTGCGAGACATAAACCTTTTCCGTAGGTTTGTTTGGCGTGGAATTACTCATACGTGAAATTTCTCCAACTAGGTGTACGTGAGACCCAATTTTTGAAAGTTTGTCTCGACCATAGAAATTCTTCGCGTACGCGAGATTCTTCCAGCTCCAAAATCTTCCTCCCCGGATCAGGGGCCACGGAATATATAGAGAACATCATCTTCTGACTTTTTGAGCTGATATCTGAGAAAGTCGTACGAGTTTCCCTGGTAGATATCGTAAGATCTGTGTGAGGTTTCGAAATAATCGACAAAATTACTTCATCGTTCTAACATGAAATTTCCATTTTCGAACGCGGTTTCAGGATTCTCGTAATGAAAAACACAACGACGTACGCGCCCTGAGCATTAATGTACCATTTCCGCTCAAATCCCTCGTGTAACTAGCACAGAAGCATTCTGTTGGGATTAATTCTCTTCCCAGTGAAACGTATCAATAGAATCACTAGCGCTGCAGAATGCTGAATAACTTCCTGTACAAATTCCAGATATGAAACTGAATGGTACTCGTTGAGGCCAACGGATCGGAAGTATATTTCAATACTACTACACCGATCATTGCACCCTTCACAATTGACGGCTGGAGGATTCTCAGTCTTATCTTACGAAACATTCGGCGCTGTAAGTTGAGATCCCTATAGAAGAGCTTACGAAATTGATGTAGAATATCAATCAATGATTTCGTTATTCTCATTTTCAGATCACGAAAACGTCTTTCAGCTATTTCACCATCCTGAAGACTATAACGTAAAAAGGACCCAGGATGTGACGTGACGAGCTCAACAGTTCCACTCAGCGCATCAACGCAGAGCTAGGGTCACATAACCGATCCCGAAAGAAAATGCTACATTACTTTTTACGTGGAAGTTTTTTTTCGCTTTAAAACATCTAGGCATGCGTAGTAGATCTCGGGCTGCCCTTTGGCACACTAATACTTTTCATGCTCCGAATTTCCTAACCTACATAGCAATTCAACACTTCTATCCGGCACCGCGTTCAAAATACACAGTTTCTATGTATGGAAATGTGAAAAGAAACGTATGGACAGCACGGGAGCCAATGTGTCCTTGCGCCGCAATGGTGACCTGTGAATGCCGAGGTTAATGCCTCCAAGGTATAACCAATCGCCGGCAATAGTACCATTTGCTGCCGTGCTGCGTAATATACTATTGATTATTAGAATTGAGCAGTTACCGCAAGTAGTTCTTCTTGGGTATCTGTGATATTCATTCATGTCATCCAGGTTCAGTAATACTTAGCACAGGGCCATTCCGATCAATCGATTAAATCATGTCTATTCACCCGTTCACTATTTTGTCCCGTCCAGGGGACATTATCGATTTCCGATAATTTGTAATAGTTTTCTTGTAATGCATTGGAAAAATCTGAAGAAATTCTGAAAAATCTCTGTTACTGCAAGAAGCAAGAGGAAGCACCAATGAAGCCTCAATATAGGATTATGAGAAAAAAATAATAAAAAATGAAAAATTTTTTTAATTCTAGTTTTATCAATTTTCGCCGTTTTTCCAACCTAGAAACATATTTTGAAGAGAAAAATAGCATTTCCGATACCAGGGGTAATTTTGTAGTGAACAGATTAAGATGAAGTACCACTCGTGAAAATCGATTGAACGTATTTTGATCGTATCGGTCTTATTACAGTTCGTACTACCCATGAATTTTCACCTTGAACACACTGTCATCTATGGAGGGCAAATTTGTCTCGTGCAAGTGAGAAAAGTCTAAAAATCAGGATGCCAGCATTGATTCTCGATCCACACCACCGGTCCATACATGTACATACAATCGATTTTCCACCATCGTCGTACCCGATGGAGTCGAGTTATAAGCTTAATCGATTAATTAATGGGTGAGAGTCCTATCCAAGAATTTCACGACTCTTACCTGAGGATGAGAGAAGTAGGACGCTACAATTTTAACATTAATTGATTGCAAATGCGTAAGATTCTTGACTCATCTGGAGTACGAGAAAATCTCGTGTGTTGCAATGGAAGATATCATCAGAAGTAACAAAAATTTATGTAAAGAATGTACAAAGCAAATGCTTTTTTCATGTGACACTCGAAAGAGAGAACGCTCGAAAAGTTGCTAACAACTTCCTCTTAATTTTCATCTAATAGGGTATTCAAAACCAAAGCGTTGCTTGGCTCAATTCTGAAATGTAGTCGAAAGTGATAGTTTCTCAGTATGTGGAGTATTCACGAGTTTTTGCGCAATCACGTCAAGTGTTTTTCATCGTGGGGACCGCAAAAAAAGATATGAAATTCTATTTTGGGACTAGAACGATGGAAGCAGCTCATTGCATGAGTTTAAGCTCTTCACTTGAGCTTAAAATCATCATCAGGAACGGCGGATGTAATCTAGTGCTTCAAATTTTTCACCATGTAAGAGCAGGTCGGTTAGCATGAGTATATCAACTTCATACTCAACTTTTCTTTATATCGTACTCAAGTAAGTGCATTATCGGGAGAGGGATTCCGGATACATCCTACATGTATGCACCTCCGGAATTCAGATAAGGAATACAAACAAAAAGAATCAATTGTCCTGCTGAGTAGGATTGTTTTCAAAAAACTTTGTCTTATTTGAAAATCACCTAAAGTGAATTTAAAACTCCTTTAGCCTATCAAACGTTTTGGCTCGAAGATATTTCCTTGGATAGTACAGGCGTCCCTTGGTAACCGCGGTTTCGGTAATCGCGGTTTTTGTCAACCGTGGTTTTGGAAAATGTACTTCCATTTTGGTAACCGCGGTTTGGGTCTCGGTAACTGCGGTTCCTCCATCGCCAACCCAAGGTTTCCCAAAAATGTTCAGAAGATCAATCGATTCGTGCCACTTCTTGATCCCTCTTCGGTCACCATATTACCGAATACTCATTAGCAGTAAAATAAAATCGAAAATTTGGGAACGTTGTGGATGGCAGGATCAATATTCTCTACTACTTGTGATCTTTTGCTTAGATTCCATAACCAGAAAACACCGAAACTCTTGTTTACATGCATAGATCGTAATTGACAAAATTTGAGAGTGAAAGTAAAAAATTTCGGAAAAGAGGGGAGCGAGATTGCCACCCAAAGAAACCCCTATTAAGAGACCAAGAAAGTTAACGGCTTTGAGAGGAGAATTCAAAATTTGGTATCAACTTGAATCAGGCGCGAGAGAGCAGAAGTGGCACGCAAATACGGAGTTGATCAATCAACAGACAAGAATATTCATGACAGTGGGAAACAATCACGGATAACTGATTTTCATTAGGAAACATTTTTTTGTCGTGTTGTATAATAGTTTTACTATGGTATTGAGATTGAAGAGATGGACCTTTATAAATTGCAATTAAATGAAATTTGAATTCTTTACTGTCAATACTCCATTTTAGACAGGAATCCGCGGATGTTGGAACCGATTCCCCCTTTTCCCAGGAGGCAAAAAAATAAGCTTCAGGTTGACATTACACGGATTTCCGTGACTGTGCAATGAAAATGCCGAGGCGCAGCCAAAGCATTGATATCCCACTCCTCTGCCGAGTGCTGTATACTATTTTTCTCCTTCGCGGCCCGAAAGTACGTCATGACTTAGGCGATCATTGCAAAAATACGTGATTAACCTCACTCCTGCAGCTGCATTGTCGGGTAGCTGATAGCAGACGACCTCTCGCTGTCAAGTTTATGCTCTGATGGCTGTGGATTAGCTGCATTCAATGTGTTATGGTGCGTTCGTCCGCCCGACTTTGGCAAGAG
This sequence comes from Eretmocerus hayati, assembly GCA_029851415.1. NCBI lineage: Eukaryota > Metazoa > Arthropoda > Insecta > Hymenoptera > Aphelinidae > Eretmocerus > Eretmocerus hayati. The sequence goes on from CM056744.1 coordinate 111,036,175, forward strand.
CGAGGCGTTATCCAAGCTTTTGCTGGTCGGAGCGAACACAAGCAAAAAAAAATCTACTAGAAATGTGTTGAACTGGATGTTGAGTAGAATCAAAATTCAACTAGTGTCCTGTCTTGACACGAGACGCGATGTAGGCTTGTGTTAACACAGATCATCGAAAAAAGTCTTCTCGTAGAGAGTAGTAATTGAAGGATTCTCATTTGGGCATAGAAAAATTTCAATCCTATATTTTGTGATGCTATAGTGGCGAATAGTTGGCTAAAGGGCAGTAGCATTTGCAAAGAGTCACTGCCTGCAGAATATGTGTATGTCGTAGGCAATATGTCTAAGTAGGGCGTTTCACATAAAGCCCGGGAAATTTGTCCAGTATGTATGGATCATCACAAATACCCTTGTTCAAACCGGGGATTATATGAAACGCCCAGATTTTTAACAGAATGCTCAAGGCTCCTCGGGCTATATTTGTGAAATTATCGAAATATCGTATGGAAATGAGATACTTGTATTCGTACATGTAGTAATTTATTTAATCGAAAACTTACACTACCAAATCTCTTGCAATCCGTTTTTAAGAATCATTTGTCACACATGAGGATATGAGATTAAATATTTGTTCATGACTATTATGAAAAATTATTAAGCTCAAATTTTTTTCGAGCATGTCAATGAGCTATGATACCGTGAGCCACATCTGATTTTTTTCTCTTGAAGCAAGAGCAACGATTTTTACCACATTGATTCGTGGCTACCCTGGATTTCAGACATTAGTTGACTCCATCGCCTCCACCGTAGCCGGTTCTTTGATAAGCTTCCTGAATTTCATCATAATGTTGTTTTATCGGTAACACATGCACAATATCTTAACAACCTTCATTTCGTTTCATTATTACTCGATACTGTTACGTTTTAAGGGTCGTTGAAATCTGTTTATCCGGTGAGTTTATAAGACTCAGAAGATGGGTGAAGGCACAGTCAATAACAAACAAACGGTGGTTCAGCTTTATTGGTGTTTATTCAGAGTAAGTATAAAACCCGAGAGAGAGACTTCCTCGTAACTCTATGACTCTAGGGATATCTACGAGGCCACCAATGGCTGCTTATACTCGTGATGTTAACTGCTGTGACGTTTCGTAAACGACTGCGAATCTAGAAGCTCCTTCTGGCAGAATCCCTCTGTATTTATACTCTTTCCCAGGCTAAGACATCTCTTCATTCTTTTCCAAGAGAGGGGTTGAACAGGCTAAAGCTTGCAGCGGCTCGAGGCTTGTGCCTGCCTCTCGCTGTAGGTCGGTCATCTTCATGCGGTAGCCGTTACGGCCAGGTATGAGCCGTAACAATACTCATCACCAATCTGAAGAAGCTGATACTTTTTAACATAGTAATATGAAGCTACGTCCTTTGTATTTTCACTTTTGATGATTTCAATAAGTTTATTGAATTATTCACGACCCCACAGAATTATTACTCTCTTTATCTCGATGGATTCTTTCAAACGACAGTTGAAATCATCACGACTCATTACACCGTCTATGGCCACGGCGATGTACAAATTATAACTGACGCGAGCGGGAATTTTCAGTTCCACCTCGTTACTCGATCTTGTATTTACAAATTTTACAAAAAGCCCAAGGGGCCTCTGGAATTTCATAAAATGCCTAGGCGTTATATACAATCACAAGATTGAACAAGGCTATTTGTGATTATCCATGAATGCTACATGAATTTCCCGGCGTTTTATATAAAGCCCAGGCGTTTCGTAAAAAGCCTGGGCTTTATTTGAAACGCCCAACTCAGCCATATTGCTTACGACATATACAATGTGGGCATCGCGGATAGACTGTCATGAATATAAATTAAACATAAACTCGATATGTTTTGCATGCATGTCTCATGCAGTCTCTGTTGCCGTGAGTGTTGGGAAGCAGCGGCAGTGAGAGAGTGGCGACAAAAATTCACAGCCAATCAGAGCACGAGGTGGCTCCTGCCGGCAGCAAAAGTCGCTCTTTCGCAACCGAAATAAGGTATAGACATGGAAGCATAGACTGCTGGTCCTGTGTACTTTGCGTTGACGCCGAGACCCGTGAGTGCGAGAGAGAAAGCATGCTCCAAGAATTCTCATCTGCTGAATTCTCATCGAAATTTTGAGAACGATGCTCCTATGCGGGTTTGGGAACCCTTCTACTTTTCAAGATCAATTTCTGCCCTCTAGATTTTTTGGCTCGTATATTTTGTCAACAAAAATTTAGCAAAGCATCTATGAGAGTGATAAACAAAAACCCATATAACTTAAAGGAATGAAAAAAAATAGAACCCTTTCAGGATTTGAACTCGAGTCACCTCCGACTGCAACAAAAATCTACGCTCCCCGCGCCTTACGCCTCACGGCTACTTGTAACCGTGTCAACATGGATCCAAAACTTATATATAAACCGCGGGCCCCTTCGGGGCTTGGGTTTAAGGAGGCACCAGCGTTGGGTAACGTATCACGAGCAGTTAGGGCCCCGCGCCTACCAACACAAGCGCCAGGCTACGAGACGCGCTCGCTCACCGACACACATACACAACCAAAGCTCGCGCAAGCGTGCCAGCAGTCGAGCAGCCGCTGCACACCTGTTTTTCGACAGATTTGATCCTTTCGAATGTTTTCCTGCCTTTTACACGTCGGCAACATGCGTGTTTCTCAATGAAATTCCATTCGTCTATAAATGATGCATGCTTGGACAGTTGCTCGTTGCGGTAACACTATTAAATTTTGAGATATGTCTCATTCCCTGCTTATCACCCATAAGACGCCGTGTTAAATTCCAATACTTTGAGAATTTTTTCCTCAAAAATAAGGTCGGCAACCCGCATATTTCGAAACTGCAATAGATTCCTTGCATCACGGAGTACGATGCATAATTTTTCTTATGTGCCATAATTTTTCCAAATCGAAATGACCTAAAAAGTTTGGGCGCTGGTGCCTCCTTAATTGTTCCAGTGGGGATATCAACGACTTTTCCTTTGCGGATATCATTAACAATACAATATTGTTGTTATTGCGCGGATATTTTCGCATTTTTTCATGAAGTTATCAGGTTAAGAAAACCGATGCAATTGCTGAGCCGTCTGTTCACCGCCGTCGTCGGCGGTGGCGGGGAAGAGCCGACCAATCACAGCGCGAGCATTGGAGCATGCTTTCTCTCTCGCACTCACGGGTCTTGGCGTCGTCAACGCAAAGTATACGGGACCAGCAGTCTATGCTTCTTTGTCTATGAAGTACGGCGGCAAAAATTTCATTACTCTAACCTAAAAATGCCGCATTTCAAAGTTTGCACAGGATTTTAGGGTTCTTGTAGTGAAAAAATATATTTGCACTTCGCTTGCAAGCCCATTTTGGGTACTGGAGGACATGTCTGTCTCGCTTTGCTCGACAGACAAACTGTCCTAGTACCCAAAATGGGCTACCGAGCTCAGTACGGAAATATACTATGAACAGACCAGCCATAGTCACGCATCCAGCCAATCAAAAAGCTCCGTTGCCGTTCCGGACAGATTTTTCCCAGTTTTCTCCGGTCATGTACTTTCGCCCTCAGGACTCAATTCTCCGGCGTCTCATTCTCTTATTTTCCACACTTGCGCCAACCTATTGATATCCAATGATCATCGCAAACGCGATCTAACCTTTTGAGCCAACCTCACGTAAGATAATGCTGACCCCTCTACCTACCCCTCAGATCAAAAGTAAGATTCTTGTAAAGATTCCTCGCAGACCCCCCTCATCACCCATCCTCGAAGCCGTCACGTAATATATGTATGATCTAATAGGTTCAAAAGCGTCGGAACCGGAAACCGAGAGATACTGCGCATGTTCAGACGTCTTCTCATACCTAGCTCACAGAGCTAGCTCATTGACGCACACTCACCGGCCATGAATTATGTGCAAATCTGAAAGAGCTTTCATGTCCCTCAGCTGCTGCTCAGAATTTTGAGACTGGATCCCAATTCTGGAGGTATGCGGATAAAATTACGGTTATAAAGACCCCACAGACGGTCTGATTCGGATTGAAACAACAGCCCAAGGGTAAAAAGCTTTTTCAGATTTGTACAGAATTCATGTCCAGTGAGGGTACGTAAGTGAACAAGAAATAGTGAGATATAGGGGGTAAACTCGCAGTCATTGGCTAAGACCGAAAGTATCTGGAGTGCTTGTACTCAGGATGCGCTCAGCCCAAATGAGTTATAATATTGTCCATGTATAATCACCTTTATCACTTCCAAATAAGTATGTACAACTGTCGCAACAATCTGACACTTGGCTATCACCTCGGCTTGGCCGACTTTACAATTCTACCTTCACTATCCGCATTCTCATGTTCTGCTAAGTAAGTTTCTTGATCTCGTTGTACTTACTCAAGATTGACCTTTTTCATATACCATTTTACTAATACCGAGAGGGTTGTGTTGCGCATACGGATTTCCGTTAGGCTCTTCCACTAGCTCCATGAAATCAACAAACGCACTCGGACATTTGTTGACAATTCTCTTCGCAGGAGATATCATGGTACCGTTCTTGCACCTTACTACTTTGGGCTCCCTACTCGTATCAACCGTAATGTAACACTTTGTGACTCATTTTTGCAGCTGGAATGTACGATTTCACACGAGGGCCAGATGAAAATATACTTGAAGCGAGGACAGGATTAATCCTATGATTTTGACGCACCTAATCTTTCAATCAGCATAAACTTTTAATGTAACTGTGGGAACTGCACCAATAAATTTCGTTGAGGATACTGTTGAATAACATTTTTGGGTCCAGAGAACGTACGAGAGATGACGGAGTCACTTAGAAAACCGTAAGTTATCAGTACCAGCTAACAATAGTGGGATTAGAGTGCAGTTTAATTCACATTGTTGTTGAAATCGAAACGAGGAGAAGAAGACTCAATGGTGTATCATATGTCGAGTCGGAAAAACGCTTTTTCGATACATTGTGCGTAAAAGTGCACTTTGCGTACAGTTTGTCGACTTTTACTCACAGTTTATCGAAAAGTATAGTTAGATACACGGGCGTAAAACCTATTATTCGCATCCTCGGGATGGTTCCGACACTCGCCTGCGGCTCGGGGCGGAAACCCATCACTCGGACGCAAATAAAACGTTTTACGCCCTTGTATCGAAATGTACTATTCTTCGCATAGGTACGCTCGGCATATGAGATACTATTTTGCGTGCAAACTTTTGAGTCGAGAAATGATATCAGAGCATACACGGAGATGCGAGGTCGAATGGGATGACTTCTATCGATAGCTGTAGCTGCTCGAAGCTGCGTTTTCGAATGAGTGTTGAGCTTTTGTGATCAAATGAATACGATAGATTTTACACGTCTTCCCCCAACACAGATGGACTGTTACACATACATTATTATACCTGTAATTCCCAATTCAGTGTTTTAAAATATACTCTTTTACTATAAGTTTAGAATTATCTATATTTGTCAATATTGTGAAAGAGGATGCGAGAGCAGTTTACAAATAATTTTCAGTTCGATAAATGATTTTGACTATGTTTGGGGTATCAATCCGTGTCGTCGTTGCGGACATTTGAACTGGAGCGAAATCTGTGTCACGGCTCTCAATGTGGGGATGTCCGTGGACATAGATTTCTCACCACCGAAATTGTTCAATAATAGGTGAGGGCACGGGACAGATGAAGCACTGTGGCTGTGGACAGTTGGCTCTTGCAAACTCTTGATTAAAGCCCTCAAATATCGTGAGGTATAGTGGATCGATAGTTTTGAATTCGATTTTCTTGGAAACCAACATACAAGCGCCCTCGCCTCTTTTTCAACCTCACTTTGCTCACGTCTTTGTGCTAGAGTGTAACCTCAATTTTGCGTTTGTCTCTTGCATGCGAAACTCTTATTTTTCTCATGTGTTGATTTGATTCAATAAAATTTAATCTGTTCAATAATTTTAGCTGTTTCTCAAGTAACTTCTTCAAGTCCCTCTTCTAGCGTGCTACAATACCAGTATGCGATACTGGCTTATTTTATACACATACGTACGAGTCAGTGCACGTGATATATATATACTATTTTATATTACGAGTATTGGAAAGTGCGCAATCGAGTTATGTGTTTTATCGAGAATTTCAAACAATGATAAACCTTTCTAGCTGTCTACGTCGGTAGCGCGATTTTCGACTCGTCCTCGTTACGCGAGGACTCGTCTAAAGTCGCGCTTCCGACGTAGCACAGGGTACCTATTGAAGTAAAAAGTTTGCAATTCGCACAGCGCAGCGCGCGCGCGAGAATTTTTCTCGCGGGTGTGAAATGATTATTGATTTTGTGTGGTGACCACGGAAATAGTCTGCTGATCATTGTTTTTATCAAGCTGCATAACCCCCCACTACGTGCTCTGCCTAACACTAGATATATTTTAGTGTTTACCAGCCTAGTGATATGAATCCAAAAATCACACGTATACCCTTAAGCTTTTGTGAGTCTTGAAATCAAAAATTAATGTTTTACTGAAACGGCTCTTGAGTGTGATGTAATTTTGTTGAGGTGCAGATTGATGTGTTGATACGCAATATGCATGTATTAATCACCTTTTGTGCAATATGATTTCACTAGGTAAAACCAAAATATGATTTTACTGGAGCATTTTGATAACTTCTAAAATCATGCCTTCTTCCCTCAGAATTTGCTTACATTCAAACTATGATGCTTCAGTATTAAGCTACATATCAGCCGACTGAACTAATTTTAGGTGGATCAATGAATCCAGAGAGTCAGAGGATATCTCCGGTGATTCAGTCAGCTTCGGGAGAAAGATTATTGATCTACCTAAGATTTGTGTGAGAATGGTACATGAATTATTGGTTGGTTGATGTGTAGTTCAATACTCAAGCATCATATGCCAAATTGACGCGAGTTCTGAGGAAAGGGAGACATGATGTTGAAAGTGATCTAAATACTCTCGCAAAATCATATTTTGGTTTCACCTCATAAAGTCATATTGCACAACAGGTGATTGATACATGCATATTGCGTATCAACACATCAACTCGCACCTCAACAAAATTACATCACACTTAAGAGCTGTTTCAGTGAAACATTAATTTTTGATTTCAAGACTCACAGAAGCTCAAGGGTATACGTGTGATTTTTGGATTCATATCACCAGGCTGGTAAACACTAAAATATATCTAGTGTTAGGCAGAGCACGTGGTGGGGGGTTATGCAGCTTGATCAAAACAATGCTCAGCAGACGATTTCCGTGGTCGCCACAAAAAATCAATATTTATTTTACGCCTGCGAGAAAAATTCTCGCGCGCGCGCTGCGCTGTGCGAATTGCCAAATTTTTACTTCAATAGGTACCCAGCTAGAAAATGTTGTTTGCGACTCGTGCTGCGCACTCGTCACATAATATACTTTTTTCTCATAGTAAATTCTCCCAATTCGGTTGTGTTGTCGTGTTTTAAGCAGACGACTGTGGCGCGCGCATTCCACTTTCAGATCGTTGTTCTATATTCATCATAGCACGTCTGTCTGTCATTTGTCATGTTCGGACGGTAACCAGACTTCTATATTATCTCTGGATATATAGAACAACGCATTGAAAGTTCAGACATTACTAAGAGATAGATATCTGTATTATCGATCGTATATAGAACAACGCATTGAAAATTCAGAGCTCGTTCGTTATCTTTTTAATTGGTCATATCGCACTCTGTTTTATCTCCCTCGTCATCATTCCCTCGTGGGCCGCCATTGATTATCGCACCGTCCTTCGTCTTTGTCACAGTTTTATCGTTCCATTTGTCCTTTTTTTGTTACGATTCCCGTTTTTTTACAATGTCATCATCAACAATGGATAATTCCGATGACGGTGAAGATGAAATCGGTGGCAATGAAACCATCGATGTCGATGTTATGGATTTTGTCCTTGAACAGGCTCGTAGGATTCGACTCGAGATTTTGCCTATAAGGTCCAAAAACATTATACACAGCGCTATAACAAGTATAAAAAGTGGTGTAGTGATAATAAGATACCGAATTTCATCAATAAAGATGTTATGTTGTTATATACGGATCACCTCCATAAAGATGAAAAATTTACGTCTTCTACGTTATGGGCCGTATATTCAATGCTCAAATCATGTATTAATGCTTATGACAATGTTGACATTACTAACTGTGCAGCTGTTTGCAAGTATACAAAGCAAAAACATAGAGGTCATAAGCCAAAGAAGGCAACAACTTTTACTATTGAACAAGTGCATACCTTTGTTACGAAAGCTGAGGAGCCTGAACATCTTTTAGCTAAGGTTTGTTATTATTGTTATTCTTGTCTTTGTGTTTTTTTCATATTCATAATCTTCATTTTTACAGGCTATTTTTGTTGTCAGTCTCAGTGGTTGCCTCCGTCGAGTTGAAAGTACGTACCTACTGTTGGGAAATGTCACAAAATTGGATAATGGCACATTCCTTATTACCATCCCATTGTAAAATACAAAAACTTATGTGGAACGTTCTTTCACTGTTGTTGGTGATTTTGCTGAGATACTTCAACGATATTTGGATGCACGGATGGGACTTGTATGTCCACGCTTATTCCTCACATATCGTAGCAACACCTTCATCAATTCCCCTACTGGGATCAATACTGTTGGATGTGTCCCCAAAGTTATTGCCACATTTTTGAAGATTCCTGACATCAAATCTTATACAAGCCATTGCATCAGGCGTACTGCTGCCACTATATTTGCTGACAGTGGATCTAGCATAGATGACTTGATGCGCTTTGGGGTTTCGAAATCCCTTGGTTGTGATGTCGTTGATTCCAGGTTTGTGAAAGATAAAATGGCCCATCAGTTAACCGATGCCATCATTCCTGCTACCAAGTCTAATGTCTCAGCTGTTTCACATCATGATCAGAACAATGATGTCAATTTTGTCACTGCTGCTCAAGTGATTCAGGAAGATTCACATTCACATTCAGTCATGTCCAGTGTGATTGGTGTATGTCAACAGGTTCCTGTCATAGCAACCGTGGTTAAGGGGATGTCGGAGCCCTATCAATATTGTACAGTTACCGACATGATCGAGTTTTCGTATTTCTCGATGAATTATTGAGATATCAAAAATCGAACAAGTAACGCCGATTCTATGAGCCATACAGAATCGGCGTTACTTAGTAGAATCCCGATATCTCGAAAATTCATCGAGAAATCCGAAAACTCGACAATGTCGGTATCCGACATCCTCTTAATGCAAAACCATCTACTTGCTCACACGTGTCCAGTTCATGTTCTTCAACTACAGATTGTGCTGTTCCTTCTACATCTGGGGTACAGTCTACATCTAGAAAACCTACAACACCGATTATAAAAGCTGTTGCTACATTGTCACCACAAAGCCAGTATATCAAAAAACCATTGTTTATATCTGCACGTAAAAAATTGAGTAAGAATTTATTGCAAGTGAATGCTGATTCTGTCCAAGAATTGCAAATGAAAAACAAACTAATGGACCAACAACAATCAGCAGCCATTTCAGAAGCAATTGAGCCAGATGATTCAGGTATTTCTCTTGATAGGCAAGAATTTGAAGATTCTTCTTTATGGGGTTACGATGAGTTCAAACCTACTCCAGAACCAACTAAAGCATTACAATCAGAGGATTCTGATGTTGAAATTGTTGGTGTTACTATGTCTCTACGTGATGTTTTTGCAGGCTACCAGGTTGATTTTGGTGAACCTACTGGATCACCTCCTGATGGTCAGCCATCTAGTTCTTTAGATGTTGAAGTCACATCTACATTGAAATATGAAGTGAATTCGCAATTACAAGAGGATGTTTTTGATGCTTTGCTGGAGGAAGATTCATCTTACGAGAGTGATAGTGGTGTGGAAAAAGTATCTTTTTCCTCATTACCGAATAAGCCAACTTATCATAAAACGTATAAGAATACATCTACCCACTATACAACAACTCATATACCACATTCAGACCATCCAGCAGCAAACAAATTGCTCCCTCCGTCTCAACCTAGACAGAGGTTATCTCCTCCGCATCATTCTGAGAGAAACCTCCCACGAGTTAAGGCTTCTCAGTGTAACTCATCTGGGAGGCAGCGTACTCATTCATCACCAGTGGCAAAGTCTGATGCTCCCATATTTAGGCATGTGCCATCTCATTCACACCATCCAGACAAAAAAGTCAAAAAATCTCTTGCTTCCCAACGTGAACCTCTGGATGGCCAAGGTGCTCATCCATCTTCTTTGGAGGAGCACGATGCAAACATCCAGAAGATTCAAGTTGGGTCTGCAACTATAAAATTAATTAATTGTTCCAATATTCATTTTCACTTTCATAAGTGATTCTCTATGTATAATTTTCATTCATTTGTTTCATCCTTATATGTATTGTCAGAGAACTCATTTGTCAGAATCATAATGACTTTCATAAAAATAAATAATATCAGGCTTAGGTATCATTCTTCTGCTTGCATTCCCCACATCCACCACCACAACACTTTCATTGATGCAGGAACCTGCTTTACCACCCGCGGGTTTATTCTATTCATAGTCTCGCTCAGCGTTTTTACCATCTGGCTTATTGCACCACGCTTGAGAAGTATCCACTTTCGATGCGTCGTCAGCATCATCATGACGCATTGAAACGCGCACTTTCAAATACGAGTAATATAAATAATATTAGAAGTACTCTGTTTCATCTTGGACTTGTTCCAAAATTTATGTGTATAAGAAGTACTTTTTATCTTCCTGAAAGCGTCAAGATTTCCATATGAAGTGATTCATTAGATTCTAGAAGTCAAATTTTGTCAAATGTTGATCACGAATTAAGATTTATTTGATGTTAGGTAAGTGATTTCAATCGGTCTTTTATCCTTGTTATAACTACCCACTAACCTTCCTTCTGAATGATGTGTTGCTAGGTACTCCCTCTTCCTCCTTCTGTTGATCCAATGAATTTCCGTGGTTGAATATCAATTGATTCACACGAGTAGAACAGAGGCGGAGAAGGTGATAGGATGGCTGGGAAGGTGGGAGGAGTCATCAAGATCTATAATTGGGGCGTTTACAAGATCGTGTTGCACAAATTTGAGAAGTAATATACAAATGATTTGTACGCTTAACATAGAAAAATTGAACTTGTGTCAATTTTCAAAACGAGTGAAATTGAATCTTCCTCAATTTGAATCCTAGTCGGTTCATATACTCCCAGTCTTGCATGAAATTGTGTCTTCGTCAGAGGTCGTCGATTCGATTCTCGATTATTTGTAAAATCCGCGATATTTCCGTCAATGGAGCTCATGCGGATTTCATGTGAGTTTGCGGAATTCAATCAACCAAATCAGTTGGAATGTATTTCTGAATCAATTCCGGTGAATTCTGAATGGAGTGGTCCTGTAGTGCTACAATTGAACATCAATAGTGTAACAAATAAACAGCAATCATCTTACTCTAGTTTTCCAAATCTAAGTATGGTTTTCATCAATTTGTGTGTCCTTGCACCTTAAATGGATGGCTCGCCTGTACTTGGATGTACAGGAGAGGGTTGGTTGATGCTGCAGCGGAGGGGGAAGATACTGCACCGGATTGAAATTGAGTGTCTAACTCTGCTTCTCGAAAAAGGAGGATTCCACTTGAGGATTTTGGTCTCATTTTCTACCATTCATGGCTTATATTCTATAATTTTACATTTATTGGAATATGAGTGCAATTACTCACCACTACAGTCTCATGATGACCTCTAACTTCACTTGATTCCTATGTGGTTAGCTCTTGACAAATCACTACACACTTGGGAGTTGTATCAACCTTTCCACACAACAATATTTCGTATGTGAGAATTTAGGAGTTCGTGGTGTTCGGGAGCTGAGGTACTTCCCTTGCGGTTGAAAGGGATAAGGAGGCTGGAGCGGGGTTGGTGATCCAAGCCAGTGATTTGTAGATCTTGTGTAACTTCACAAAAATCACATTTATGCACTAAGTTTACAATCTAAATACACAGGTTGTCACTCGCGTTCAGTGCACTAAATTTGTCGTGCGAGGATGCACTTTCCTCACAATCCGCGGACACACACAAAAGTTACTTCGGTCGATATGATCGACCGATAGTCGATATATACGTATATAACTGAGCAATCGTCGCGTGTACGGGGTAAAAAAAGGATCCGCCGTGCGCCTTGGTCAAGGCTGAACTGATTTGGAGCTTTTGCGAGCTCTAGAGAAGAGGTAAGGCACACACATGGCTATTGTAGTATTGGTGACATCGAACTCAATGTAATACAACTATTTCGGGGGAAAACGGCGAGTGCATCTCGCTGTACAAATATTCGAATCTTGAACACGTGGGATTTGAACCCGGGATCCTACTGTTACGAGTCCAGCACCTTGTCCTTGCGGCTGACGAGACGTCAGGAATATTGGCTTTTGTATACCGGGTCCCTGCCTTTCGGCTCAACCCCGGTTGCCCCCATGGGCGCGGGGCAGGGATACGCCCTGGCAGCGCGTCAGGTTGGAGGATGACCAACACCGAGCCAGGCTCGGTGATGGCTCAGTCCTCCACTCCGGCTACCGACTTTCGGGCACGGCCCCCAGCACAAGGCCGATGCCCACCCCTCGGTGGGGGGTTTTGGGACTCTTTTAGGCTTCCTGAGAGCCTAAAGAGTCCCTCGGGATGATGGATGACTCTTACGGGCTCGCATTGTTATCGCCCGAGGGCGATCCCAATTTGAGTACCTAGACTTACCCACTCCCGTGGTGCCGGATGGAGATGTGCGGTCTCCTCGCTCCGGCGGGCGGTAACTGGGGCCGGAGAGTCGTCACACCCCAGGGATGAGGCGCCATGCCCCAACCTCTCTTGCAGTTTTCGGGAGAAGTCAAAGCGTCGAGCACCAGTCTCGGAGCCAGTCTTCTCCCTACCGGCTTCGGGCCTAAGCCCGGGTACGGTGTCCCAGTAACTGGGGCCGGAGGGTCGTTACACCCCAGGACATGGTGTCCCCCTTGCGGTAAAGCACCCATGCGATTGAGGGTCTGGGTTACAGCGCCTAGGCACTGTTTCCCTCGCCCTCTTCTTTCACCTCTGCTAACATCCTCACAGCTTCCTTCCGTGCCAGGAAGGCCCTTTCTGCAAACCTACAGAAAGCCCCAAACGATTTCTGTCCATGCGTCACGCCACTAACATCCCAGTTTCCATCCTCATCACGTATCACACCCATACTACTCAAATCACGCAAATCAATACAGCTCACATTCACACAACACATGCATCCAGTCTTCACACTCATAACCATACACACATCTGGGCGTGTCACTCAGCCTTCTTCTAAAGAGGAACCCGCTGAACGTCCCGTGACCTGTGAGCAAACACAGGGCACGGAAGGACGGTTCAAACAGGCCTCTGGGGATACTATCCACCAGAGTTACCCTCCTCATGAAGGCATAAGTGGCCCGCCCATTTCTCGTTCCCTCCCATCTTTCTTGCCATTCACTCCACACATTCACCTCAATCATATCCTCAAGCTCGTCCCCACTCATCCCTTGTATCGCATCCCTATCTACCATCTCGACCGGTCGAAACTCGACATTTTTCTTCACCCTCCATATCGTCGCACGTCGCCTACATTCCAGGTCCCACGGGGTCCACCCCGCGAGAACTTGGAGTGCCTCAGTGGAGACCGTGCGACATGTCCTCAGGCATGCCAAGAGGACTACCCTCTGGCAAGAGTTAAGTTTCTCCCGCGCGGTACTGTATATGAGGCGATCCGCCCATACACTTGCCCCATACAGTGCAACACTCCTACCATGCACGCTCTCCTTCCACTCCAGTAACTCTCCCATACTCTCATCTCATTCGCACTCACACCGTACGACCTCATCTCCTTCAAGATCATGAGCCATCGAAGGTAATCGAAGGCTCCCTTGAAGTCGACGAGGCCGCACAAGACATACTTTTCACTCGCACTCTCAATCACACTCTTGACTTCACACCACGCACTCTCGCAAGACTTCCCTTCCATGAAACCGTGTTGTGCCTCGTCCCATTTCCCTTCCATCTTCTTCATAACCCTGTCATTTAAACCCCTTTCCAGCAGTTTGCCCAGGTTTGGAAGCAGACTGATCAGCCTCCAAGACCTGAGCACTGCCATGTCCTTATCCCCTCCCTTGGGAAGAGGCACAACACATGCCTCTTTCCAAGTCTGTGGGAAAACCCCTTGTCTAAGACACGCATTGAACACACTCAGCAGATACTCAGGCACACTCTTCCACACACACTTGACCATCTCATTTGTTATCCCATCCAAACCCGGCGCCTTTCTCATTTTCATCTTATCAATCATACCTTGTACCTCATTCATACTAAATTCCACAATCTCATCATTCATGCATTCTTCATCAGTCACCCTAACGTACTCGCCCTCCCTCTGAGCTATTCGCGAGGGGAAGAGCTCTTGAAGGAGAGCGTTTGCTCCTTTTTCCCAGGTGCGGGTGAATCCCCCGTCCCTTTCCTTGAGTCCCGCAAGGTCTGTCGTCCTGGATTTGCCCTGGCATATCCGATAGACAGCACCCCACGGGTCCTCATTCCCTTCTGTCCTTACAAACTCTTGCCAATGCCTTGTCTTTTCTTTTTTAACCAGGTTTCTGAACTCCCTGGCCTTTGCGACGTAGGCCCTTCGAGCCTCGTCTTTTTCTGCTTGACTGGCATCTTCTTTTTTCTTTACTCTTTGCCACCTTTTCCTCCTCTTCCTGGCAACTTTCTCCATTTCTTTCAATTTCTTATTCCACCAAGGGTTCCTTCTCCTACTCCCTCTTCTACTCACTCTACCTTTTCTACTCAGACACTCATCATTCACACTACTTATCCACTCAGTCAACACACGCACCATGTCATTCACCCCCATTGCGCTAAATACCTGAATCTTACACTCGCTTCTAAGTTCAGCGAATCGAGTGAGGTATTCCTCCTTATCCACACCATTCATAGCCCACCCCTTATCCTCTATGATGGATTCCACGCCAAAGCGACCTACGGAAAGGGGTCATCTCTCAGATTCTTTTTTAACCTTTTTCATTCGATTCTACGGCCCAAAATAGGAACTTTGGACCACCTATGGGGCCCAAAAAAAATTTTTCCTCTCCGTTGCACGCACATCCGTCAACAGACCGAAAATTTATCGTGTAAAAATCGATGCTCTTTTATTCACGAAAATGGGAATATTTCGAGTTTTTGAATAGCTATCGATTCGCGGGTTGCGGCATCTGAAAGGGCATCAAAAAACCTATCGAAAACGTTGTCGGAAATTCCTTCTCTGTGATTTGGGGGCCTCCTGGAGGCAAAAGAGTGTTTTTCACTAAAATGTTGATTTCTCAAAAAGCCATTTTTTTTATTTTTTTAAAATCATATATTTGACGTAAAATTTTGCGTTCTTTCGGAAAAAATGGGTTTCAGAGAAGTTTGGGGCGATCCAAGTGACTTATGAGCCATTTTTTTAAAATTCGATTTTTTTGGTTTCAGAAAAAGGCGATTTTCTGCGCATGCGCACAAGCGTAGACTTTCGGCGCCACTTTCAATGGAAAGCTGACAAAATTTCCTATAAAATGACTACCCGCAAAGTTGAAATTCATGCACTGAAATGCGATCTGCAGGGGTTAATTATGTCGAATCAGAATCACATGAAAATTCAGCCCATTAACGCCTTTGTGGCACCTGCTGAGATGACACTCTCACGAGATCTTTTCGGGACTCAATTTTGAGTACGAAATTGACCTGAAAAAAATTCGGACCACATGATTTCAACGTAAAATTGTATGAACTGTCAAAATATGCGATGAAAACCCCCGTTTGAGGCGAACACGAGGTGCTACATCCAATTTTTCGCAATTTTGAATGTGAAATATCGTATTTTCTGGCAAAAAATTGGATGTAGCACCTCGGGTTCGCCTCAAACGGGGGTTTTCATCGCATATTTTGACAGTTCATACAATTTTACGTTGGAATCATGTGGTCCGAATTTTTTTCAGGTCAATTTCGTACTCAAAATTGAGTCCCGAAAAGATCTCGTGAGAGTGTCATCTCAGCAGGTGCCACAAAGGCGTTAATGGGCTGAATTTTCATGTGATTCTGATTCGACATAATTAACCCCTGCAGATCGCGTTTCAGTGCATGAATTTCAACTTTGCGGGTAGTCATTTTATAGGAAATTTTGTCAGCTTTCCATTGAAAGTGGCGCCGAAAGTCTACGCTTGTGCGCATGCGCAGAAAATCGCCTTTTTCTGAAACCAAAAAAATCGAATTTTCAAAAAATGGCTCATAAGTCACTTGGATCGCCCCAAACTTCTCTGCAACCCATTTTTTCCGAAAGAACGCAAAATTTTACGTCAAATATATGATTTTAAAAAAATAAAAAAAATGGCTTTTCGAGAAATCAACATTTTAGTGAAAAACACTCTTTTGCCTCCAGGAGGCCCCCAAATCACAGAGAAGGAATTTCCGACAACGTTTTCGATAGGTTTTTTGATGCCCTTTCAGATGCCGCAACCCGCGAATCGATAGCTATTCAAAAACTCGAAATATTCCCATTTTCGTGAATAAGAGAGCATCGATTTTTACACGATAAATTTTCGGTCTGTTGACGGATGTGCGTGCAACGGAGAGAAAAAATTTTTTTTGGGCCCCATAGGTGGTCCGAAGTTCCTATTTTGGGCCATAGAATCGAATGAAAAAGGTTAAAAAAGAATCTGAGAGATGACCCCTTTCCGTAGGTCGCTTTGGCGTGGAATTCATCCTATTACATCCTCACCCGATACACACCTTTCATCCAAACGGATGCAAATGCGAATCACATTGTGGTCGCTCATCCCCCAATCATCCTCTACCCACCATTCGTATGTACAAACCCGCTTCTGGAGGATATTCGACAGGGTCACGTCGATGTCGCTGAATCCTCCCGCCTCCCCCACAAACGTGTAGTGAGGGCTGCGGTTGTTCAGGACATCGATCTCCCATCGGTCCTCCAGAAGCCATTCCTCTAACTCCAGACCCCTGTAGTACCTATGTGATCCAACAGTGTTATTCTTACTGTGCCACAATGTAGAACTCGCATTTGCATCCGTCCCTATAATCACACCATACACACCCATGCATTCAAACACTTTGTCCAAGTACTGGAGGCTCAGTTGATGTTCTCATCCTGAGTACAGTACAAGGACACCACACACACTCTGCCAAACACACCCTCTAACAACACACACACACCATCCCTCCACACCAAGTCACTTTGTGGCACGCAGGTAATGTCGTCTGCTGTGACGACAATAGCCGCGCGACCACTAGTGCTTGTCCAAGCTCTCACACTTCTACCCCAGCCGGCCACCTTGCCACACGGAGCACATGGTTCTTGTACCAAGAACACATCTACTCTCGTGTTCTCACACCGCTTTAGTATGATTGGCCCACTCTCTGCTTCCTTTCTGCAGTTTAACTGCATCACATTCAACCTAGCCATTGTTACACTCACTCATCCCCATACATTCATCCATTCCCACTCTGCTTTTCCATCTGTCCCTAATCTGATCCGCCCTCCATTTATACTCCGGGCAGTTGGGCGACATTGCCGAGTGCTTGATGTTGCGTGAGCCTGGTTGTTTAGCACAGTTCACACATCTCTCTGCATCTCGGCATGCCGCCATCAAGTGCCCGGGCCTTCCACACCTCCTACACAGTCTTTCTTTCTTCTTGCACTCATCAATACCATGCCCATACTCCATACATTTCCAACACCTTGGCACATTCACACTCTCTCTCACTTTACTACACACCCATCCCACATACACTTTTTCTTTCTTCAACATTCTCTCCCTCATTCCCACACTTACCTCCAACACCACATTCGACACTTCTTCATCCTTTCCACCTCTCTTTCTCGCTTCCTTTCTTTGGGCGACGGTCGTAACAACCCGGACCTGGTCCCGGAAGGTTTCCAGGGCCATTTCAGGGAAGTTACGCCTGCGAATCTCTTCTATCAATCCGTCGCCCAACAGCTCATTAGGGATGTCAAAGACAATGAGCTGCGGCCTTGGGGCCCTTGGTTCTAACACATTCATACTTTCACTCATGAACATCCCACTCATTCTCACTTTCTTCTTTTCCAGATCGGAGGCGAGTTCTATGACTACACCTCCGCTTCTGGCCACACGCATCCCTTTCACATTCACGCTCCTGCTCTCTAACACACACTTTTTGACCTTTGCCAGCGCATCCTGGTCAGACACTCCGTCCGCCTGTTTCAACACCAAGGCGTAGCTTGGTACTGAAGGCGGGCGGGGTGCCGGAGCTCCCCTATTCTTGGTCCTGTTGCCCTGGATGATAGGTCCAGGTGGAGGCAGAGGCGGTGCCTGAGCCTGAACAGGTGTTACTGCCCCTCGTTTGGCCTGAGTGCCCTTATTTTCCTCACTCATGCAAGGTCCCTCCCTCATACTGCGCTCAATTATGGTTTGAGTCGCGAGGGAATTCCTGAGGTGTAACCTTTCCCTCCTACTTTCGTCGAGCCTTCCCTCCAGCGTTGCTAAGTGCCTCCTCTCTTCGTTAAGAAGCTCTTCCATTTTCGCGAATTTAGAGATTATTTCCCTGCATTCTGCCTTATCGAGTTTGGTGCTCTCGGCAAACAGGCATCCGAACAGCTCCTCTCTTACCCTGCTCACCTTTTCATCAATCCTCCTTCCCCTGTCCTCCTCGCTCTCCTCCGATTCCATCTCATCCGCCTCCTTTTCCGCTGCCTCTACATCCATTCCATCATCCATCTCACCATTTTTCCCGTATTCACTCCCTTTTTTGCTCTCACTCGCGCTCCCATTCACACTACCTTTCCCATTCCCATTCACACTACTTCTCACACTCACACTCACACTCCTTCTCTCATTCACACTTTTCGCACTTTCATTCACACTTCCTTTCGCACTCTCATTCACACTGCCATTTAACTCTCGATTTCACTCTCACTCTCATTCTCACTGATACTGACCCCTGCATCCACACTCATCCTCCTCCTCTCGTCATCCACTCCATCCTCATGCTCATCGTCCTTCTCCTTTTTCCTTTTCTCCTCCTTCTCCTTTTTTCCTTTATTCTTGCTCAGGACTTCCTCCCAATCCTCTGTATTATCCAGTTCCTGCGCAGTCCTCTTACCTTTCGACTTGCTCGCCTCCTTCCCACTATCCTTTCCTACGACCTTTGCAAAATGTTCCTTGCCATAATCCTTCCCTTTCTTATATTCTTGCTTATCACATTCCCTCACTCTCACACCTCCTTTCTTGCTCTTTCCACTCCCCCCAGATCCTTCGCTCTTGCGGTCTCTGGTTGTAACCGGAGACCTAGAGCGACTCCTCTCCTCATTCTTATTACCCTCGTTCTTTTGTTTTTTTGTTTCATTTTTTAACACGTTCTGTTTTTGGTTTTGGTTTTGGGTTTTCGTTTTTTTCATTTTGTTCCCACGAGCAGCTAGGGAAGGGTGGGTCCACCGCCACAGAGCTCCGCGTGTGCCGGTAAGGCTAAGTACACCAGGGGGGTCGCCACTTCCCCTGGGAGTCGTTTAAGACACCCAAATTAACCTCCCGGGTGTCAACCAAGCCGCTGGGCACGCCCTCACACCACCGGCTTGGGAGGTTGGTTGGTTTTGGTCACCACCCACACATGTGGGTGGCTAAGCCCCTCCACCACGTCAAGGTACCAACCACGGAGGGGTGACGAGACGTCAGCGGAGAATACCATACCAATCAAATTAGCCTCTAGACTGGCCTTAGGATCAATTTGAGCAGCCAAAAATTCTCAAAAATTGAATCTGCCCCGCTCAAAATAGTGTATTACGAAACGACTTTGATTCTTTACGCACTGTTGAGATTTTTTTACGCACGAGCGCCAGCGAGTGCGTAAAGAATCTCAACAGTGCGTAAAGTGTTACTCGAGTGTGTGAAGTTTCCGACATTGCGTAAAGTATCGAAGTCGTATCGTACGATATTTTTTGATATACTGTGCGTAAAGTTGTGCGTAAAAGTCCATTTTGGTGTGGGTGTGCAGTGCGCAAGGTTCATCATGATTCCATTAACGTTCAGATTTTAGTGCGTAAAAGTAAAACTGCACGTAAAAGTAACTTTGCGCACAGTTTTACAGTGCGCAAAGTTCTCGAAATCGTGCGCAAAGTAAAATCTGGGCGTAAAAAAACATTAATCAACCGTTTTCCAATTTCGATTTTTACGGCAAAAAAGGCTGATCACACAGCAGCAAACGATGATTCCGGCATTTTTCTAATTCCTCCGGCCCCTTTGTAAATTGGTACCTCTGGAGTTGAAGTCAAAGGTGTTGCAGTTTAAGATCAAATTATTGGCATGCGGTTGCCTTGCAACCCGGCTGTTGAGAATGATTAAGTGGCTGATCACCTCCTAATCTATACCATGAGTACATTTTTGTCCCCAACTTGAGCAAATTCTCTTTGGATTTGTGATAACTGAATTATTGTCGCATACAAGTTAGAAATTTAACAAGATTGCGAGAATTCGCCGTTGACTCCAAATGTAAAGAGAATTCAAGTGAGCATGAGGACAGATACTGTCCTCATCGGGGCTTGATCATCTACAAGATCACGAGTATACACGAAGATTCGTAGTAGGTCAGACGGCAATTCAATGAGAAAATCCAAGTCATAAGTAGTGAATAATCATGAACATGAGAGATGTTGGTCATCGGTAGAATATTGTGTATTAACGTAGTTTCTATATCGACAACAATTCCACTAACAAGGGGAGCACTTAACTTCCGGGTCGCCAATCTTCCCCAAAATTTTTTTACGATTTGGTATCACCTAGAATATGAAGAATCCAGAGTAACTCTGTCAAATGAGCCCTCTGTCCGAAGTTACAGCCTATGATATTAGCATTGCCCATATAAGCCCATGTTAGAAAGTAAAATATATGTTACGTGCAAAGTCCGAAATTGTGCACTCCGGGGAGTGCACAACGATGGTTTGTGCAAAGCCCGGTGGATCGGACTTTGCACAACGCGAGTTGTGCAGAGTCCGATGCATCGGGTTTTGCACAAGAATTTTCTGTGCAAAGCCCGATGCATCGGACTCTGCACAACTCGCGTTGTGCAAAGCCCGATATACTGAGTCTTACTTAGAGGATTGGTGTGTATTCTGCGATGTATAGAGGTGAGTCGGGAAATTGCTAATAATAATAATTCAAATCATGTTTACAGCAGTCAGTCTCGCGAGGCCAATCACATCAACACTTATTCGAGTTACAAAATTATGGATCCAAATAGCGCTGATTCATTTCGGGATGATTTGAATTCTAAACTCAACTCAATCATATTAAGGGATAATAAAGGTTGGTTAAGAGAGCAGTGGACTATCAAAATCTTATCGCAAGTATCCTAGCTGCCAAAAATAAGAAGAATAAATCGTTGCTTGACTACAGGAGACTGGCACGACACGATGTATTGACTGTTGGCGATACATCACGCGCGATTGATCGTGCCAATAAAAGCAGGTGACGAAAGTGACGTAAAATACTACGATTTATTCGTTTTATTTTTTCTTTTTATTTCTGACAGCTAGGACACTCGCGATAAGATTTTGATAGTCTACTGCACTTTTCATCAAACTACTATTATCCCCTAATATGATTGAGTTGAGTTTAGAATTAAAATCATCCCAAATGAATCAGCGCTATTTGGATCCATAATTTTGTTACTCGAATAAGTGTCAATGTGATTGGCCTCGCGAGACTGACTGCTGTGAACATGATTTGAATTATTATTATTAGCAATTTCCCGACTCACCTCTATACATCGCAGAATACACACCGAACCTCTGTCTAAAACTCAGTATATTGGGCTTTGCATAACGCGAGTTGTGCAAAGTCCGATCCACCGGGCTTTGCACAAACCATCGTTGTGCACTCCCCGGAGTGCACAATTTCGGACTTTGCACGTAACATATAGATATACTCGCAATGCTAATGTTTTAGCTTGTAGCTCTGAACAGGGGGCCCATTTGACGGAGTTACTCTGGATTCTTCATATTCTAGGTGATACCAAACTGTAAAAAAATTTTGGGGAAGATTGGTAATCCGGAAGTCAAGTGCTCCCCTTGTAAGTTTCCCATATAAGTTTCATCAAGGACATTTTTTAATGCAATCCTGTTCTTCATGTACCAATGCATTCAAGTAAACTTCTACGTTCTGATAGGAATCAGGATATTTGGGATGACATGAATCACGTGACGTCTCTGATTTTCTTCCCTGAATACATCAAATTGGAACGGAAGTTGGGATGTTACACGGAGTTACTTTTCTTGCAACGAGATTACAATATTTGAGATGAATCCTAGCACCTTAATTTGGTTAAGAGCTGGTTCAGGATATATCTTTTTTGATCCATTCTTCAGAATTTTTTTTCACTGCACCCCCACCTCCTCCCCCTTTCGCGCCCTCCACCAACTTCGGTGGTATGGACCGGACACCAACTTTCCGCACAGATATATCAAAAAGAATCGTAAGCAACTCGGGCGCAATTTTACGCCCTCGTTCCCGAAATTTTCGTGCGTAAAAGTGAACTTTTTACGCACAGTTGTAACTTTGCGCACAGCGCAAATTACTTTGCGCATTGCGCAAAAGTTACAACTGTGCGCAAAGTTCACTTTTACGCACTCATTTCGGGAACTCGTGCGTAAAATTTCTTTGCGCCCTTGTTGCTTAATGTACTATTTCGCAATTCGATGAGCGTAAAGTTTTTCCTCACGCACCGAGAAAATGGTCTTTACGCACTAACTTTACGCACATGCAGGGATTGCGAAAAAATATATAATTCTCCGTAACATATGAGCAGACAGTGTTTTTTTCTTCAGCCAAAAACCGCTTCCCTTCGAAAAGATCTTTATAATTATCAAGACAGACGCCATCAATGCAATGGGAAAACTGTTGAAGTGGATGAAAAAAGAAGAAGACCGCCTATTTATTCTAAGATCACATGTGTTCTTTTTTAGTTTTGGAGGCCTATAGCGATTATCGTGTAAATTCACCCTTCAAAATTGGGGAAAAGTGACAAAATGGACCAGCTCACTTGATCCGTGTAGAGTTCTCAATGCTTGGGATCAAATGCATAACATTGACTGAAAAAAAAAATTAATGAGCAGAAATGAATCGAAAATTTTTCTGGAATCAGATAATGAATGAGGGCGACTCTGTGTGATTCATTTCGGGTTGAAGAAGGTTCTTCTTGGGTTGAAGAAGAAAAAGTAATATTATTGATATGTAAAACTCACACCTAGTACCTGGAATGGCTGCATAAGTCTGAGAACTCAGATTCCCTCTTGTTCTCTCATACCTACAGGAACGTATAAACATTCCTATAGCATTGCGGGTTCTCTCACAAACTTCTAAGGAAACATTTGAGATTGATTATGGAGATATATTTTGCAATAAACTGAATCGATTAATCATTCCATTATTGGCAAGAATGAGCAGCCGAGGGAAGTTGCGTGAGATTGGAGAGCATATTGTTCATGCCTTTCGTTTTTCCAATAAAAAATTATCAGCTTGGATGAGACAGAACATCCGTTCTGAAATTTTGAGGAGTATTTGTTTTTAACTTTCTCAAGAATGAGACCGACGACTGGGATCAGATTGGAACGTATGTGAAGAAATGGAGAGTCTACAGGAACCCATGGCATCGATTGGGTGATATTTTTTCGAATATGAATTTCTCAATCCATATTTCTCAGTGCGAATGGCTCACCGGACATTTTTCTCAAAGAAAAATATATCAATCCCAATGTCTCACAGTACGTTTTTCTCCAAAAAAATTACTTAATCTAAATTTCCCAAGTCGAATTTCTCGATCTGGATTCCTCAATCCGAACTTTGCTATGTACTTCTCAGTCCAAGTTTTTCTCGGTCAAGTTCTCAAACTACATTCCTGCCCTAAATTTTCAGTGTACGTGTCTCAAACCAAATTCAATTGATTTTTGGTACACAGCAGTTTCTTTACTTGACAGCAATTCAAACATGAATAGAAGGGCAATGGTTTAGAGTTCATCATTTTTCCTAAGCACAACTGATCCTATTATCACGAAAAGTTGGGAAAAAATGTCGGGTACTGATTTAAATATACCATCGAGAAACCAAAGCACTGATTCAAACAGAAGATGCAAACCCTCTTCGGTGATATATATAATGATTCTGCTCTTATTTTCTGGATCACAAGTGTCGTCTTCTCCATGAGTCATACAATAGAAAGGGCTTATCATTAGAGATAACTCGAAATTTTTGTGTGATCTCTTGAGGATCGTCAATCGTTGAGGGATTCAATGGCAATCTGCGCGTTCGTTCTCTTTGAATTTGTTTTCTCGCTTATCTTACGACACTGCCAATATGTAAAATTTTCTTTCGTAAGATGATAGTAATAACCAATGTGCAAGAATTTCTGTTTACAATCATTAATTATTTCAATCATCGCGAGGCATCTGCACGCTGACCGTGATCGATCTGAGCCGAACAGCGAGGCAGAATGGAGTGCAGTATAAATGTCGTAAGCGGATAGAATTCTCAGCCAGATAGCTATCGTTCGCGGCCCATGGCTATTGGGCGGCCGATAGGATTCACGAAGCGGGAGAAGTTTATCCGGCTGAAATTTGTAGGCCGATAGACTCGTGTTGGGGCAGGTGGCTATCGGCCGGAGGCATTTCAGCCACATAGCCACTGAGCTAGGATGATAGAATTAGACAAGTCGAGAGTTCTTATTCGGCTGGATTGGTCAGGCTGATGGACTCGAGATACTTCATGCATATATTGGTCTGGTTCCGCTTCAGGCCGATAGGATTCATGCTTTTCTGCAGTACCGCGGTGTCTACGTCCATGTCTCGGTGATCGCTGTCAAAATCCAAACATCATTCAAATTCACCACAAAAATATGGATTTGTAAATATGGAGTTCTTCTATTGAAAATTGACTGGGAAGAGTTCATGATCATGAATCACGAATGTTCAAAGGAATTCACAGTTTATTCTGTCGCATCATTCATAGCTCAAATCAGGAAAATATTATTTTTTCGTCAAGATTTAGTTTATTTATTGCAACAAGTAGAATTCTTGTGAAATCTCGAGTTGCACACAATTTTCGATATGAAACAAGCACATCGTTTTGTCTCACATTGGTTGGCATTAGCTTCACAATAGCACTTTTTGAGTCCCTGTCCACCAGTCAAAGATTGTGCTGTCAGTGATGAATCCTATCGGCCTGAAGTGAAACCAGCCCGATAGACGCATGAAGTATCTCGAGTGTATCAACCTGACCATTCCAGTCGAATAAGAACTCTCGACTTGTCCAATTCCATTATCCTAGACCCGTGGTATATGGCTGAAATGTCTGCACCCGATAGCTATCAGAAGCTTAGAATACGCAGAAACAATGAATCGCGCGTATCGCCGATGTCGATCTCGGCTGCAAATCTTATCTAGCTGGAGTAGTACCAGCCCGATAAATGCTCGAAGTATCTCGAGTCTATCAGCCTGACCATGTCAGTCGAATACAAGCTCTCGACTTGTTCAACTCTATCATCCTAGCCCAGTGGCTAAGTATGTGGCAGAAATGCCTCCGGCCGATAACCTTCTCTCCCAACACGAGTCTATCGGCCTACGAATTTCAGCCGGATAGACTTCTCCCGCGTCGGGAAATCCTATCGGCCGCCTGATAGCTATGCGCCGCGGAAGATAACTATCTGGCTGAGAATCCTATTCGCCTACGACATAAACATCGATCATATGCTGCCTTCGAATACGTGCTGTGGTTATTGACATATGTATATGAGTATTATCGGGATAGTTTACCCGGACATGTCAGTTCCGTGCGTACCCCTTTATGGCTCTGTAGGCCACGGGAGTCAACGTAGCGCTTTCATCTCGTAGAAATCGTCGAATGCAGTAATATACTACTTTGAAAAAAGTTGCTACGATGTATGTAGGTCACTATTTAGTAGGCTAAAAGGGTATGCATGGAACTGACCTAGAACCCTCGTAACACGCCTAAAACCACTTGGGTAGGGATCACGTCACGCATTTAGGACTTGGAACCGATGATAAATAGTTGGTTCTATACCATACTTTGATGGAAAAATGCGAGAATAATTATTTGCCTCGCTACAGCAAGTCTCCAAGCACAAGACTACCCCTTTGACAAGTGAGAATCGTGCACGGAACTGACATTTCGACCCTCAATCTTTAAAAATAAAAAGGATGAGTGGACGGATCGATCTGTAACAAAAGTTCCATAGGTTTTTCAATAGAATACGTGTAGGAAAATTGAAATAGAGTGATTCGGAGCTTGCCCGTCGAAATGAAAAACCGTCAAACGTTCCGGGTAAGTTATCGTGATAACACTCATATACCTTATCACTACAGAGATGATACGTCTTTGGAAAACATTATTTTCGATAAATCTGATTCTAAGCAAAATAGTATTGAGAAAAATATTATTGAGAAAAATAACTATTGAGAAAAAGGGAATTGAGGAAAATAAGTAACGAGAAGAGAAGTCGTTGAGAAATACGCTGCTAAAAGTGATTAGCAGAATGCTTTCTCACGGCGTTATATGATGATAATTTTAACGAAAAAGAAAATACCCTATATTTTGAGTTTTTCTTTCGAGGAAGCATTTCAGAGAGATTTGGGTCATCTGAAAGGAGGTTTTTCCAACAATATCTATTGTTTGATTGAGAGAAAATTTTGATATAGTCGGTTTAAAGATGACTAAACTGGAGTCCTTTGTGAAAATTTCCTTCCCCCGAAAGAATCTTCATATGAACAATGTTTCACGGATTTTATGAAAATTTCGTATCAGCCAATCGATTCAGAATGGCGCATAAGTAAGTCTTTAGGTCATTGGAATTGAGATAAATGAGTCGTAAAGGATGATATGAGGGAAAAATGAATATTAATTCTAATTTTCTACTATTTTTTGAGTTATTCTTTTGGGGAAGCTTCTTATAGAGATTCAGGCCATCTAGACTGAGGTTTTTTGACAATATCCATCATTTGGTTGAGACGAAATTACGATGCAGTGGGTTTGAAAAGGGTTAAAATGAAATTTTTGGTGAAAATTTTGATTTTTTCGGAAATTTGAGATTTGTGAAGACTCAATTGAATTTCGGTATTAACCAAGCGATAGATAATGCAGAAAAAACCATAGTTTAGGTCATTGAAATTGAGATAAATGAGTCATAAAAGAAGGTACGAGGAAAAAATAAATATTAAGAAAAATGTCCCATTATTTTTTCAGTTATTCTTTAGAGGAAGCTTTTTAGAGAGATTTGGGCCTTCTAGTCTGAGGTTTTTTTTAACAATATCCATCGTTCGGTTGAGACGGAATTACGATGCAGTGGGTTTAAAAAGGGTCAAAATGAAATTTTTGGTGAAAATTGTGATTTTTTCGAAAATTTGAGATCTGTGAAGATTTTATAAAATTTCGGCATTAACCAATCGATCGATCTTGCAGAAAAAACCATAGTTTAGGTGACTCAATTCGTGGTGAGACCGTGTGAGAAAAAGATATTTATGTATCAAGAGTCGAAATTTGAGCTGTTTTGCTCTAAAAACCCCATGGATCAAATTTGACGGAGAGCTGAAAGCTGCGAAATCACTGGGCTCTCAGAAATTGGATTCTGTACAACTTGTAGAAAGCCAAAAATCGATATATTGGACAGTAAAAGAGAAAGCGTGTCCGGTATAAAACAAGAAACACACACACACACACACGAACACGGACAAAGGGGTGCAAAGATGGGTTTCTGGCTGATGTGGAAGACCCTTAGGAGGAAAAGTGTTACCTACAATTGATAGATTTTGGCGAGAGGAAGAGAATGGTCTAAGCCTTTTTAGATAAACGGAATTTTGTTGAAGAAAATATTGGATTTAGTAGAAAATTTGATCAAAATTTTGCTGGGGTGAAAACAAAGCTTTCTCTTTAGAGAAAGCAAAATGAATTGGAAAAATTGTCACACAACGCATGGGATCACATTTGCGTCATCTGGCTGAGGCTTCAATCCAAAATATAGAATAACTAGGCAAGAACTACTCACACAGCCGTACCAGTTATTATGTTCGTCTTTTACACATGGATAATAAAATCCTCTTCCAACTCAAAATGGATCATACAGCGGCCCTCAATCCTGGAATGCAGATGAAACCAATTTCATCGTATTGATTAGGTGATAGAGCTCTCCCAAAAATTTTCAGCCAAAAAAGGATGATGTTTTGAAAAATTGAATTATGCTCCATCCTCTATTATTTATTATTATCGACTCTTAGCTAGCTGATTCTCGATCCACTTCTGCTCCTTGTACATTTTTTCAGTCGATGTCATGCATTCGATCGTAAGGATTGAGAACTATAGGAATATCTTGGGAGCTGGCCTACTCATTGACCTTTTTCCCAATTTTAAAGGGTTAACTCCCACGATAATCGCTATAGGCCTTCAGAATGCAAAAATCAAATATCTACGAAGAGAAGTGGTTTTTAACCCAACAATAAAACACTACCTGTTCATATTTTATGTAGAATTATATATTTAAAAGCGGGGCAGATTCATTTTTCAAGAATTTTTGGCTGCTCGATCTTAACTGGAATCAGTCATCATGAAGCACCTGTCAAGAGAAATTAGTTCAATAATCTACGATTGATTGTCATACAAAATTGATGAGGTAGACAGTTCTAATAATTATATCCAGCAACTGTCTATATAGCAGGTACTCTTTGAATCAATATATGAATTAGAGGAAGAGAGTGATCGACGTCTAAATTAGTACAGCGCTTGACTAATGCTTGGCAGGTAAATTATCAAACTCGATTTGATGGACAATCGTATTACGATATTGAATTTGAATGCTTGCGTCATTTTTTCATAATATTAGTGCATTAGTTTCAACTCTCGAGCTATATGAGTAGTCTGCCCGTAGGTACGATCGCACGAAATCAAAGTGAAGAAGTTGGCAAAAGGCAAATATTGCAGCTGTCAAAACGCTCTTGGAATTTTGTACTATCTGAAGCTGATACCAAGCTAGAAGAAAGAGAGGTTCCAAAGAGTTTCATTTTCGATTGGTCTGATTGTGCAAACCTCAAACATGGAATGTTGCAGGGCAATCGAAGATGAGGGTGAGCCAATTTCCTTTTAATGAACAAAAAATCCACATTTCTCCCCTTGGCAAAAGAAAGCTCTGAAATCTTCGAATATCCTGGACCCAATCGGCAATTCACAGCTCTTTGGCCACTTTTTGAGAGTATTGCGATTATTTTGGAAAATGGGATGCTCAGTCAAACTATCTATGGATGCTCGCATTCACAATTGCCTTACATTCAAAATATTTTGAAGACGACTGAACATCTATTGCGTCGATAATCGAGAGGCATTCACGTTGAATTTGGTTATACTTAAGCCGCACAAATAATTCTCTTGCACGACCTAAAACTCTCTGCAATGTCAGAGAACTATATAGAGTTCACAAACCATTCGATGAATTTTTGAGATATTGCAAGAATTCATCGAATCGTTTGTGAACTTAACAGTGTCGATAAGTATGCAAACAGGATAGGACTCCGACATCCCCTTGAGGCGACCATAGTTAGGTTATGATCTGGTGGGGTATGGCCTGAACACCAAAGCAGTTGAAGTATCATGGTGAATATTCCTATCATCGGTCTCATGTAAGATATCCAAGCTAGTTGGATTTGTTCAACTTTAATTTTTTTTCTGCCAAATCTGCCCATCAAATCTAATGGTTTACACCTTCATCACATATCAAAATCGGATCTGAAACATGCAGCACGAGATTCTTTCATGAATCCGTTGGGTAAAATAAACCAACTGCGGGTATGATCGATGGAACGTTTCGGTACTGGAACAAATCAATTCATTCATGAATGAATCGAGATATTCATCTCAATTAAACAAAAACAACTTGACTCAAGAACTCGCTGTAGATTAAGGTCATACCCACTCATGATCCGCATGAGAACAAATACTTAGGCGTGATCCTGGCGAACGTAAGTTTCAAATGTGGAATGAAAAACACGAATATTATGACCATAGCCGAAACCATATAATTTTAGAGCTACTCAATTGTTTTCCATGCAACTTTCTCAGAGAGATTTTCAAGTGAGCCGATACTCTTGAATAGATAGAAGCTGGATGGTTCGATAAGTATCTCAAATTTTTTTTATGTATCTAACTGCAAATGTTTGAGTGAAATGTGTGTGTACAAGGAATGCGTAAAGTGGATTTGATATACCGTATATTTGGGAAGGTGTACGCGTTAGGGACAAACGAATACAACATGTTTCAGATCTCGTGTACACCGCGGGAAAATTGGATAGCGGTGAGTTTGTTATTTCAATTGGTGAGATCGAGAGAGCTTCTTATAATTTCCTGAGTTTGTAACTGTCGTGTGAAAAAACGTACTTTTTAGCGTTACTTTGTGTATTCTGCTTGGTTATGGCTCGGAGAGGTATGTTTGTCAGCTGCTCTAATGTTGATTGAGAACCGAGATTTTTTGCCGTTGCCCCGTACGCGGAATCAGCGATTCTACGCGTACGCGAAGGTTCCATTCTTCGGGTACGCAGAATTACGGAAAGGCGCCACCTAAAAGCCTTCGCGCACGCGAACCGGAAATTATTCGCGCACGCGAAATCATATCCGCTTCGCGTACGCGAAAATGTTAAGGATGGCGTTTCGCAAGGCCTCCGCGCACGCGAAAGGAACCACTTGTCGCGTACGCGAAAATATTTGGAAGGACGCCTCGCAAAAGTCTCCGCGCGAAGACCGAATTAATTTGTAATTCCCCAACGCCATCAGCTCGCGAAAAAAATCACGGTTCATAATCAACATTAGAGCAGCTGACAAACACACCCCTCCGAACCATAACCAAGCAGAATACGCAATGTAAAGCTTTGGTGTAATGCTAGCCGTTAAGCATTACACACCAAGCGTTACTGACATAACGCTAAAAAAAAGTTTTTCCACACGACAGTTACAAACTGAGGAAATTGTCACAAACTCTCTCGATCTCACCAATCGAAATAACAAATTCACCGCTACCCAATTTTTTCCCCGGTTGTACTCGAATTCTGAAACATGTTGTATCTGTTTAGCTTGGAGGGGTATTACAAACATCTTACACATCCCATGTACACTCACCGGACCAAATATCTGAACAAATTTCGAAAAAGCTTTTGTATCCCTGAGCCGCTGTTTGGAATCTTGAGATTGGGTTTCAATTCTGACGGGTTGGGGACACAATTACGATCATCAAGACACCACAAACGGTCTGATTTGGATTTAAACAACAGCTCAGAGACAAAAAGATTTTCCAGATTTGTTCCGATATTTTGTCCGGCGAGTGTGCGTACCATACATACATACATACACACGTACGTTTCCTACGCCACCAACGGGGAAAAATGAACAAACACAACCCCAGAATTCGTCTGCTCAAATCAGGCTGGTCAGCTTTTGCTTAAATACTTCATCAAAGGGACTAAGCGGTTAGGCATGGTAAAGTGGACCTTGTCAGGTATGGCCCCAAAAGTATTTCCCCCCACTTTCTAACCCCAAACTATGGGGAAAGCAAAGATTTGTAGGTCCAAAAGTCGCCCCTGTTTTCTACAGCATCCTAGAAACCCTCTAAAAAACGCTAAAAATCGATGTTCCTTCTATCAAATCGCATTCTGACGCGTTTCAACGAATCAGTCTGAAAATTTTTTGACATATTTCCGAAACTTCGACAGACAGAAAAAAGATATTCGCATAGTGACAGCTTTGGATTTAGGCCCCGAAAAAAATTCTTCAAAACTAAAAAGTCGATTTTCTCATGTAAACTGGAAAGAAGACGTTAGAAAACCATTTCACTCCGTTAATCAGGTCATTTTGCATCAAAAATAGGTATTTTCAGAACTTTTCAGGTGGTAGCACATGGTCAAAAATGCGAAAAATCGTTTATAAGCAAATTTCGATTCAGTAATTTGCATCTTCTGTGCATGCGCGTTCTTCTACGTCTCTGAGGGTATTTTTAATCGATAGCTGATGCAATTCCCTTCACGATGACCACTTGAGGAGGTTGATTTGATGCAGTAAAATCCGAGATCAAGCTGGTCCAAAAAATTAAGAAATCAAGGGTACCAAATCCGTGAAGCCGTGGCTCCTTCAATGGGCCCAAGAAGTGCGAATTTTGAGTCGGACTGCTTTAAAGATGTGAACATGAGTTTTCGATGTAATTTTTGGTGTAGAAACCGAAGCCGTGGTCAGTTTTTTCCCAAACCTTCAAGATTTTTGATGATTCTCAAAAAACCGACCAGAGGGTATATGGCCATATCCAGCCTTTTTCTACACATTTGTGAAGTATGTTGAGTATAGGCAAAGGTTTGGTCTTCTCGCGTAGAGGATGCAAGTATGTTTTCCTTTGTATTTTGACCAGCTGAAGACGACACTGATGGTTTTGAAGCACAAGAATAAGTCGAGAGAGAGATATATAAGGTGCATGATGCAGTATTCTCAGATGAGATCATAAAACAAAATATAGCTCCATCAGCCCAAATCTGATTCCCAACTCATTCCCAAGCCTCGAAATCATCGGCATCATCTTCAGCTGGTCAAAATACAAAGGAAAACATACTTGCATCCTCTACGCGACAAGTTCAAACCTTTGCCTATTGTGCACGTCGGTAGATGTGCTTGAAAGTATGGCGAAGCCTTTCGAGCACACCTAACTAACATATACGCCAAAATCGGGGATTCTAACCTTCTCTTTTATTCCGATCGTACTTTTCGTCATCAATTCGGCTTCGTTGCTATGCACTTCCCGCATCGAAATTGTGTAGATTTCCAGTATCTCTCATTTCCACCTCGATATTCTTAAATCAGTCGCACTTTCACCTCAGTATCCGATTTGCAAAATGTTTCACCTCGTCGTCACTTTCAGGAATCCAGGGGGAGTTTTGGTCTTACGGAAATCGCCACCAGGCGCGGGTGTTTTTTGAATGTCCTTTGAGAGGTAACATTAGCCAAGTGTAATGTTAACATGAGTATCTGAAGCCAAAATCATGAACTCAAGTGCGTGTTTTGAGTACTTCAATACTTCTACAGTAACAAACGAAGCTAAATTATTGAGCTGATTCTGCTTTACAGATTATTATGCACCGCGCGCCGGTGTCCTTCGATGAGCATGATTCAATGTTGCGCAATCGCTAATCGCATTAGTGGCCCGCGGGCCCCGCGATCATGCGCACGAGAAACATGCATCGGCAGGAAACTCTCGCAATTTCAAATACTTACAAATATTGCAACGT
Organism: Eretmocerus hayati; assembly: GCA_029851415.1. Taxonomy (NCBI): domain Eukaryota; kingdom Metazoa; phylum Arthropoda; class Insecta; order Hymenoptera; family Aphelinidae; genus Eretmocerus; species Eretmocerus hayati. The sequence continues at coordinate 111,069,577 of CM056744.1, forward strand.
TTTTTGTACGCCTCATAGGGAGAAAATCTCATATGATTAAACTGAAATGAAATTGAACGAATTAACTCAAGTTCACATACACGTGAATGTATATTTTCTATTTCTTCATACTCAATTTTCAAATCCATCAAGATATTTTCTTAGCTGTACCTAATTAGAGTTAGCAGCTGGTTAGCAGGCAAAGATAGTCGTGCAGATGCAACCCTCAGTCTCGTGAACTCGCATTGATAGTTCACAGAACAACGAACGAATAATGAACACGAGGAGAATTTCATTATTGCGTTCGCGTTTTGTCCGAAGTTCATAAACTTTTGTAACTACATGACAGTATGACCTCCAATGTGGGGGTATACTTCAACAAAGTAAATTTCTCCATCGTATTGAGTGCATTTGTGGTTAACTTGAGGAATAAGTACAGGGCTGAATCTGAAAACAAATACGGTTTCCCATTGGATTAGAGAAAAAATACAAAATACCGCTACCCAGCCATTGGTAGAAATAAGCTGGAGGAAGGAATTTGCAAGATGCTTTCCTAAAATTTTTGGTCAAAAAGGACATAATAATCGATCATTGTAGGAATTTATGAGATTTATTAATAATTTCTTCTAAGGGAAATCCTCGGATGATCCTTTACCATGCGGAACTTCTCCGGATAAGTTCTCCTAGCCAACAACTTTTGGATATTTCCCAGTGGTTCTCATGTTTTATGATTGTTTTTTCCAATTTCTAAACCATCGGAAATTAATAAGATAGGAGATGACAACACGACTCACTTTAAGTAAAAATCATCATTTCTTGCAATTTTCCGATGTTTGGTAGCTTACAAGGTTGCAAAAAATGGTATTCCCTCCTCGTTCATGAGCTTCTCAATTTCGAGCTACAACGTCATGATTTCGGTGCAAAATGTACATACAAAGGTTAGCGTACCCAACTTGCCTCTATTAGCAATTATCTCGAAATCTTCAGTCTATCTCAACATTTTTCTATCTCAGATCATTCAAAGCTTGTTTAGAAACCTTTAGGATGAGCTAAAATGCTTCTAATTTTGATCATTTGGAGCTGAGCTGTCTTGATTTCCCCGAAAATATGATTTAAATCGCCGAAAAATCGTATTTATCCGTTTATATCGCCGTACAACCACTCTTGGAGCTTTTTGCCGGACCAGAGCGCCATTTCCGACCTCTTTCTACGCGATGGACATATTTTCAGAGGGAAAGAAGCCATACCGCACTACGCCCCTTCGGGATAACCACAGGAGGCACATGTTGGGTACACTCCGATGTTGGCCTTCTTGTTTTACAAATCATCCCCGTGTTTCGCATATAAATTAGCTATTAGCTCCAAGTCAAGGTTTTGCAACTCTGAAAAACGTATTTTTAAGGTCTTGAAACAAGCAATCGAATGCGTTAAGGTACGTTGGGATTGGTCAAACTCAAAAATTTTGACGTTGGTTTTACTGAATGCAATTTCCGCGGTGATTTCTTAGCTGTGCAAACACGAAAAATTAAAAAATCACTTGAAATTCTCTGGGGAACGCAAAAATGATTCAGAGTTGACCTAAACCACTCATTTTCTCATGTTTCAACATAATAAACGTGAAAAAGATTGCGCGAAGGTCAACGAGAGCCCATTCCTGGGATCGGCATATAGGGGCAAGTTGGGTACACTTACCTTATTTCTACACCATTATTCTTTCTTGAAACATAGAAAGACATGGTTCGAAGTACTGAGGAACTGACCCAAAATACATATTTGTAGAAGAAACTATCCGAAAATTTTTGGCCCCGGAGAAAAACCGTCCTTAAATTTTCGGCTGAAACAAATTGTTCGAGATTTCTGGTGTAAAGACACTATCTAGATCATTTTGACTTAATAAGAAACGTCCAAAATTATTTTGCGTGAGAAAAGTGTCCAAAAATATTTGGTAATAGATAAATAGTTGATATTTGTTCGATTATGAGAATTCTTGTATCGATCGATTTACCGAAAATTTTGGAACGGAGTTCCTTTACGCTCGTGTGAGGAGTAAAATCGCGCGCGACCAGCTGACCGACACGGCCCCGTGGAACGAGATTCGATGCAACCCGCCATACGATGCAACGAAAAAGCGACACTTTTGCGATATAGGTATACTGCTTGCGCTAAGCAACCGCACGTACTCATTCTCATCAGCATATCGCATTATCAGATGCCGAATACCGAAATTCGTCTGGTATGGTCTACCCTCTGAATGCATGCAGCACTATTAGATTGTTGTTCATAGTATTGCTAGATATACAATGATGAAAGTGATATCTATGTGTTCCGCTGGGCAGAATTAGAAGTCCGGACGAATAAGACATTGCTTCCATATCTACAAGATACGAAGTTTCATTGTGACATCTTAAATCCAACGATTCAGTGAATCCCAATAAAATTCTCTTTTTAATATTCTATCAGCTCTGATGCATTCTGTGAACCTTAATTAAGTAGTGAGGATTCAGATTCAAGTTTAGAAACTTTTCATGTCCCCCACCATAACCTTCTAAAGAGTTCACTCAAGAAGGCCAAGGACTCGTCATTTTATTTACATAATAGTGCATAATACTTGAAAAAATGATGCAAACTATCTCAATTACTCAGGGGCTTATTGGTGTGGTGCATCTTTATCGGTATCGTTACATGATGAGCATTCAAAAGCTTGAAACTCAGTTTGAAGTCGATCAAAGTTTTTGACTTTATTGACATTTCCACACGTCTTATCGAGGCGAATTTTGGAACTCCGTTCCTTACGCGTTTCTCAAACGCACACGAATTTTTTTGGAAAATTATTCCATGCTAGAGGTTTATGAAAAGTTGATTTCAAGCTCAAACTCTTAAAAATTTCCTTGACAGTCTTACGTTTTGAAGAATTCACTCCTGATTCTGAGCCAACGAATATTGATGAATATGTTCTAACCAGAAAATCTCTGGAAAAGACGATATCATCATCTTGCTGATTTTGGATACATTCACTCAATAGTTTTTCTCTCTAAGCGCCTCGACAGAAAGTGCGCGATGCTCTCTTCTTCATTTTTTCCCCCGTGTATAAGCATAGGCGCTGTAGATGCAGTGGCCACCACAGGCGCGCAATGGCGCTACTTCCACGGGGAAAAAGGGGAAAAGAGAGCAAATGCGCACTTTCTGTCGAGGCCCTAAGTGGTAAGTTGAGAAAAAGGAAGGATACGCATTTTGAGTGTTTTCTTTCATTTAGCCTCGGTCAAATTCCATACATTAGAAATACACCTCAAAGAGGTAAAGCTTTTGAAAGTATGATGAGACCCTCTCACAAACTTTAATTGGTGCTGTGTATCTCAGATTTGGTGAAAACGATGTGCATACTGTGGCGAATTCATGGCAAAGAAAGAATTGATATTCAAAAAAGTTTTCGAGCATGGAATGGATCCATATGGTCACTCATCGTGATTTGATGCAATCGAAGTTGTCAAACTCCGAGCAACGAACGCGGTGAAATCCAAGATGGGTCTCAAGTATGTGATTGGACCTGTCCGAAATTTTCCCGCTATGTACTACTGCAAGTGATCGAAATTTATCCGTTTCAAGGGAGAAATTGGGGCTGTTGGGAAGGAAGGTGGCCTCACCGTGACGGGCCGCTAACGGAGGAATAATCGTCGAAAATAATTTCGTCAAGAAAAATGGTTACCTCGACCACTTTGCCTACAACTTACAACATAGAATAATATCGTGGAAGATCGGATCCATTATCCATTATCGCTCCGAAATTTTAGCTCTGCAGATAAAGTTGAGGCTGGTGCATAACGTGATGATTTTTCTTGACGAAATTATTTTCGATGATTATTCCTCCGTTAGCGGCCCATCACGGTGAGGCCACCTTCCTTCCCAACAGTCCCAATTTCTCCCTTGAGACGGATAAATTTCGATCACTTGCAGTAGTACATAGCGGGAAAATTTCGGACAGGTCCAATCACATACTTGAGACCCATCTTGGATTTCACCGCGTTCGTTGCTCGGAGTTTGACAATTTCGATTGCATCAAATCACGGTGAGTGACCATATGGATCCATTCCATGCTTGAAAACTTTTTTGGATATCAATTTTTTCTTTGCCATGAATTCGCCACAGTATGCACATCGTTTTCACCAAATCTGAGATACACAGCACCAATTAAAGTTTGTGAGAGGGTCTCATCATACTTTCAAAAGCTTTACCTCTTTGAGGTGTATTTCTAATGTATGGAATTTGACCGAAGCTAAATGGAAACACTCAAAATGCGTATTCTCTGTTGTAATCTTTCTGTTGTAACCTCGTGCAACAAAATTATAAATCAAATTTCACATGCGGAATTTTCACAACCAATGTGAACACCGCAAATCGGAATTTCTCCTAAATTCGATGAAGTATTTGAGCAATAGCTGACCGCACTGTAAAAAAAAGTTCTTGCAAAATCGCTAACTACTACGTAGGTTACTAGGGCACCTACGTTCAAGGCAGCAATTTCACCAAAAATTAGCGATTTTGCTTGGAAGAATCTCGCGAATTTACCTGCAGAGGGAGCCCGTTTCATGCGGCCAGATTTTACCAGTTTTTAGCGATTTTGTCATGGATGCGATTGAGAATTTATAAAACTGAAAAAATTCAGAAAAAAATACGGAAAAAGTCGTGAGCATGTATTTTATTATCCTTACACATGGAATCGAGAGGCGAGGACTCATAATCTCATCACAACGATGTTCACACTATCATAACCTAAAAAACTTCACTAATACCTCAGCTTCTCCTCGGCTTTCGCATAACATGCGCGCTTGCAGGACATGTAGAAACATTTATACTACTCTTGGGGTAATTCGAGCTAGAGTTACACGATTACCCCGGTCAACTTTTCATCAACAGCTTGCAGAAAATCAATGACGATAGGCCAACCTTCAGAGCCGGCGTATCTCACGCCGATGAGAAGCTGACTGCATCACACAGCAATTCGTACTACACAAAATGTTTCTACTCGCGTAAATACTCAACACTTTTTTTTTGTTGAATTTACTATCGAAAAAGGACCAAGAAAAAATGTATTGGGTCCGTCCGCCGGGTCACCCGGAATCGGTCCTCGCCACCTCAGATTCAGATCTCTTCCGCACCCAAACACAATTTGGTGAAGTTGTTTATCCACAAACAGCGATGATCTCAACCTCAAACCCATAGGCCCCGGCCACCACCACGCCGTAATCAGCTTTTGTAAATTCGCCACCCGGGCGCTGTACTTTTATCAATGATTAGCGATTTTACAACTTTGAAAATTAGCGATTCTACCACGCAGAAGGTGGGTTACCTGGGCACCTACGTTCAAGGCAAACATTTTGCTAATCAATTGGTGAAATTATGAAATATTAGGGTTTTATCCAGAAATTCGGATAGGGAAGAGTTCAATAGTTAGCGAAATCGCAGAATTTTTTTTTTACAGTGCGGACTGTTTTGAGCAGACGAATTCTGGGATTATGTTCGTTTATTTTCTTCCCGTCGGTGACGTAGGAAACGTACGTATAGGAAACCTAAGTGGGAAGTGTAAGATGTGTGTAATACCTCTCCGGGAGCAACGCTATTTTTTTATCGAAAATCCTCACAGTATTAGTACTTATCTAATAACATAGTCGATAGGATGTGATTGTTTCGAAAGGTACACCGCCAACAAGAGCGCGCACTGTGAATCTGCTTCGGACAAAGAAGATAGTGGTCCACTTCAATATTTCTCAACGTATTTTGGCTCATTTGAAGGCTTGCCCAAAGACCTTTAGATCGAGCTAAGATAAATCCAATCCTGACCAACCAAAGCCAAACTATCGCGTTCACCCAAAAAAGTGATTCTTCGCGGGTTCATGCACCCGCCAAGGGTGTACCCAACATGCTCTCATCCTTTAAAACAATGTGAATCGTCGATGGAGTGTATAAAATCATTTTTATCTCCGCACGACAACATTCAAAGTTTTTTCATTGATCCAAATCACTGTTCCCGACTTATCTTCACGCGATAAATACATTCTGTGTGGTAAGAGATATCAGACTACAAAATCCTTTGAGATAACAGTATGGGGCATGTTGGTTACACTCCGATTTTAGCCTTCATGTTTCGCAAATTATCTCCGTATTTTGCTTAGAAAGTCACTCCAAATCCGAATTTTGCTAATTTCATGAAGAAGATTTTAAAGGTTTCGGAATAAGGAATCGTATTGTAATAAGGTATCAAGCCAAAGAGTTTTGGTACCGTCAACTGGCGTAACTTTGGGACAATTTCGACTTTTTTTGTCATTGTTTTTCGTAAAGCTCGGGAAGGTTACGATAAAGCCCACCTCAGCCAGTGACCAATTGAAAGCTTGAGATCTTAGCTTTCGATTTCCGTAAACTCGAGCTCGATCCAAGGATTCTATTCGAAGATACGGTCATAGAAGCAAAACACTTTTTACAAAATCTGGGGTGGGGTAACTTTGGGACACTCCAAGTTCAACTCATGTTACTTTTGTTCTGAAATAGAGAATCAACCCTCTCTGTTCGTGAATTAAAAGTCGAAGACGTTAGCTTCCAATTGCTTTTTGGAACGTTTCGATCGGATGTTTCCACGCCGAGTAATGCTCATTTGAAATTAATCAGATATTTAGACTAATTTTCAATTTTTATACAAATTTCTGCCTAATTTCGAAAAATTGGTTCGAATAGCTGATTAACTTCAAATGAGCATTACTCGGCGTGGAAACATCCGGTCGAAACGTTCCAAAAAGCAATTGGAAGCTAACGTCTTCGACTTTTAATTCATGAACGGAGGGGGTTGATTCTCTATTCCAGAACAAAAGTAACATGAGTTAAACTTGGAGTGTCCCAAAGTTACCCCATCCCAGATTTTGTAAAAAGTGTTTTGCTTCTATGACCGTATCTTCGAATAGAATCCTTGGATCGAGCTCAAGTTTACGGAAATCGAAAGCTAAGATCTCAAGCTTTCAATTGGTCACTGGCTGAGGTGGGTTTTATCGTAACCTTCCCGAGCTTTACGAAAAACAATGACAAAAAAAACCGGAATTGTCCCAAAGTTACCCCAGTTGACGGTATCCGTTTCACTGAACCTGATTTCCTCGTCGATTTCTTAGCTGTGCAAAAGAGAAAAATACAGGAATCATTTACAATTTTCTGGCAAACGTAGAAGTTATTCAAGGCTCGATTCAAGGTCGGTCCATATTACTCATTCTAATGTTTCAACACAACTGATGTGAAAAAATTCCGGAATGTCAACGAATGCTTGTTCCTGAGATCGACGTACGGGGTCATGTTGGGTATAGAGGACATGTTGGACACACTTACCGAATGTCATTTCTTCAGCATGTTACTTTTATCATGAAAATCCATTTGCAGATGTTTTATGGCGCAATGTGTAACATAAAATACATTTCATCATTCCTGTCGAGAAATTAAATCATCTCTCGCTTTAAACGCTAAAATCGCAAGAATCAAATGTTTTGATAAGGTTTGACTACCTATAAAGTGGGGCATATTTTAGATAAAGGGCGATTCACTCAGAGATATCCGAGACTCTGTATTGGTTAGCTAATCATTCTAATGTAAGCACAGGATCGCGGCACCAAATGATTGATTCCTGCACGATAATTTTTCCAGAACAACCGCATCTAATTGAAGACCATTTCAACCTCTTGATGTCAAAAAATTCTCTCATCGAGAGTGCTAGCCCGAGAATTTCTCCCGAATCCCTACCTCATTGGTTTGATGGAAAATTATTCGAAAGGTTTGTCGTTGTTCTTTTCAGGCAATTTTTCAATAAACCTTGAGAGATTCTATGCTTATCTTGACACAATTCTTCTTTTCTAGAGGTCAACGTTTTGCTAAAAGAGAGTTAGCTGCTTTAAGTGTGGCTTACCTGTATGGATCAGCGGCGGCTCTAATGATACCGTCGGTAGGGAAGGTAAGAAAGAATTGACGCAAAATGATGATTTTGCGCTGTCCCTTTATATGGACTATATTAGATTCGTGGCATACAAGAACTGTGGAAAAAATTCAAATGCGTGTGGTTGACACAGAAATATTTTTGTGCCTCGAATACGTGACCAGAGTTGCGGTCCGATTTGAAAGAGTTTTCTATTTAACGCAGAAAAAATTATCCATTCTGAACCATATAAAAATCTCAATATAGAGAGGTTACACCACTGAAAATTTGTGGATGCAGCTCTTGAAGAGAGAAACAGTATGCTATTCGGTTCTGGGTACGAAACTCGCGGCAATCTTGAATGATTGACATGAGAAATGTGGTCCGGTTACAGCATTTTTGACTGTGCTCGGAGTTTTTCGAGTCTTTTCGTTACATTCCCAAACGCTATAAAATCTTTCTCATCTCAATTTAAAGTCTATATTAATGAACCAATGTCAACGAACCCCACTGCTGAAATATTTCATGCTGAGTGAATCTCGCGCACCACTGCTTGTTTAGCGCAGTCATAGGCACCTTATATTCATTTCAATATTCCTAATGTTGAGGGGATATGAAGAATATAGAGTTATGAGATCATATCAGGAACTTCATTTTTCTACTTCCCCATAAAATCGAACGAAAAGCAATTAGAATACAGCAGGGTAGACACATAATATACCTGTGGTAGTGAATTAAACAATTTGAGGCTTCACATACTATCTCTGACATAGTTAAATGTATTCGCGATAGTTGAGAACAAATGATGGATTCCATTTAAAAACAACACATGGAAAATAGTGATATCTCGGATCGGTTACTCGTGAATTGAACTCGACTCTGGGGTCCAAAATATGAAGATTTCACCCACTACGAGGCCCCAAAAAAATTTCGGAGACGCCTGCAGAGCTATTTCTGTTTCGCTTTTTGATTCCACCGGAGCATCAAAATCATGATCTTTTTTTACTAAATCAGATATTTCTCGAGTTTGGCTTAAGATAATGCTGCGTAGTTTGCACCATTCAAAATATCTTGAAAAAACCTATCGAAAATGACCTTGAAAATTTTCGTTTAGCTATTTCAGGCTCTGATTAGGCGAAATCCGGAAGAATCAGGCTAACCTGATAATCTCAAAAAGCAACTTTTTTTAACTTCTCAAAATATGATTTCCCATGCAAAATTGTACGATCTTTGCGAGGAAACTAATCCGAAGTTGTTCTTTTACTGTTTTATGCGTTTTTCGATCAATTTTCTGATTTTCCATTCTCTGACAAATCAGAAAACAGAGATTCCTGCGCATGCTCGTGGTTTGCCGAATTTCAAAGTAGTTCCAATCGAAAGCTGCGGAAATTTCCTTCAAGATGACCTCTTGCGGAATTCAATTTGATCGACTGGAACTGAAGATACACGATTCTTTAGACATCAAGATTTTCAACGCCACTGACAGCATAGATGCAAGAGAGGGTCTCAAGGCTCTGGTTCACGATAGATAGGTCATCTCGCTCTGGCTATCCTTCTTTTGTAATCAAGCTCCCGTAGTTACTGACTGGGAACATGAAATTGACTTTTGCAAGAGGTCATTTTCAAGGAGATTTCCTCAGCTCTCGATTGGAACTACTTTGAAATTTGGTATTTGGACATTTGGTGCACCATGCGCATGCGCAGAAATCTCTATTGTCTGATTTGTAATCAGAAAATCAACCAAAAAACGCATAAAACAGTTAAAAAACAACTTCGGACTATATTCATCGCAAAGATCGTGCAATTTTGCATGAGAAATCGTATTATTGAAGAGTTAAAAAAAATTTCTTTTAAGATTATCAGGTTAGCCTGATTTTTCCGGATTTTGCCGGATCAGAGTCTGAAAAAGCAGAACGAGGAGCACCAAGGTCATATTCGATAGGTTTTTCCAAGACCTTTTGAATGGTGCAAACTACGCAACATTATCTTGAGCCAAACTCGAGATATATCCAATTTAGTAAAAAAAAAAATCATGATTTCGATGCTCCGACGGAATCAAAAAGCGAAACAGAAATAGCTCCGCAGTCCGCAGGCATCTCCGAAATTTTTTTGGGGCCTCGCAGTAGGTGGAAACTTCATATTTTGGACCCCAGAGTCGAGTTCATACCACAAGAAACCGATCCGAGATATCACTATTTTTCATCTATCGTTTTTAAATGGAATCCATCAAATCAAAGCCTTCATTTTGAAGCATTAGTGTTGGTCACCGAGGCAGGTCGAAAATAGTTTCGAAACCTGACCAATAATAGAGGAAGATAGACCAATTAGTTTCCATACTCTCGAATCTTCTATTCACTATTTTCTAAGGACAGCAAAGCCTTGCTTCAAAAGCAATGTGAAGTACGTGTATTTGGTAGTTTCTCGCTATATTCAAGCGATAAATCTTCACAATATTTGCAAATCACTATCTTGCAGACATTGCAGCAGACATTCACACGTTGCCACTTACCATTATATTGACGCTAAAGAGATTCTTATCACCAGAAGTTGCACCGTGCTCAAACAAACCCTAGTAATCTTGAAATATTACAAGAAAATCTTACAAAATACGCTGCCAAAAGAGATTATCAGAATGCTTTCTCTTGACGAAATTTGCCTGAGTAGTTCAATCGAATTGCATAGAAACAAATCAATTTAGAATGTAACAAACGTATCTTTGTAGGTCATTAAGAGTTGGATAAGTTGATTCGGGTGGGTTTACTATATTTTGAGTTATTTTTCGGGGAAGAATTTAGGGCATCTAAACCGGGGTTTTGCTAGCAATATCTATCGTTTTGTTCATAGGAAATTTCGATAAAGTTGATTTGAGGATAATTAAAAAGACGGTTTCGGTAAAAATTTCGGTTTTTGTTGGAAGAAACTTAATTCAAATCATGATTTACTAGTTTAACTGGAATTCGATATTAACCAATAAATGAATAATGCTTGATAAATATGAACCTAGGTCTTCGGAAGTTTGGTAAATTACTTGTACAGGGTGATATGGAGGGAAAACGAATATTTGAAATAAATGTTTAATATATTTTGAGTAATTTATTCGAGAAAGCTCAATAGAAGGATTTGGGTGATCTAAAATAGGGTTTTCTTACCAATATCTATGGTTTAGTTGACACGGAATTTCGATAAAATTGGTTTGAGGGTGAGTAAAATGACGATTTCGGTGAAAAATTCAGTTTTTGTGGAAAGAGACTACAATTTAATCTATTTACCAGTTAAACTGAAATTCCGTATTAACCAACTCATGAATAATGTTCGAAAAATGTGTATTTAGGTAGATGAGAGTTTGGTAAATCATTTGTAAATGAAGATAAAGGAGAAAAATGAATATTCGAAAAAAATGTTTCATTATTTTTTTGAGTTATTTTTTCGAGGAAGCTTGTTAGTGGAAATTGGGGAATCTAAACTATATTCTTCTCACCAATATTTATCGTTAGGTTGAGTCAGAATCTCGATGTACTTGGTTTGAGGGTGATTAAAATGACGATTTTGGTAAAAATTTCAATTTTGTCCAAAATATTGAGGTTTAAAGGGATCAAATGGAATTCAGTATCAACCAATCGATAGATCATGCAGAAAAAGTAATAGTTCAAGTCATTAAAATTGAGATAAATGAGTGATCGAAGAAGGTACGAGGAAAAAATGAATATTAAGAAAAATTTCCCATTATTTTTTGAGTTATTCTTTAGAGGAAGCTTTTCAGAGGGATTTAGGCCATCTAGTCTGGGGCTTTCAGAAATTGGATTCTGTACAACTTGCAGAAAGCCAAAGGTTGATAAGGTGAACAGTAAAAAAGAAAGCGTGTCCGGTATAAAACAAGAAACACACACACACACATACGAACACGGACAAAGGGGTGCAAAGATGAGTTTCTGGGAGATTTGGAAGGTCATTAGGAAGAAAAGTGTTACCTACAATTGATAGATTTTGGCGAGAGGAATAGAATGGTCTAAAGCTTTTTTAGATGGAAGGAATTTTGTTGAAGAATATGTTGGTTTTAATGAAAAATTTGATCAAATTTTCGTTGGGGTGAAAACAAAGCTTTCTCTTTAGAGAAAGCAAAAAGGAAAGTGGGTGATGACCTTCGTCAAGGAGTGAGTCTCACTTTGCCTCTTCTGCAAGAATAACTTCGCCGTATGTGTGACCGTGGCACAATTCTAATTTATCACGCAGAGTTAAGAATCATTATCGATTAGGAGCGCAATTAAAAATATTAAGGCCATCCTGTAAATATTATTTGCGCAAATTTTGATAAGAATGACTCACCTTAAATGGGATTTTAATCGGAACCGTTTTGATTATGAATATATCATATTTCCAGGTTTTCATCGCAACAAAACGGACGTCATCGGCATGCCTAGCTTTCAAAAGATATTTCAGCAGTGCCCTGTTCTTCTACTGTTTCCATATGAGCAGTTATAAGGATCCACAGTCCAAGTAATGATACATTTAACTGCTTCACAATACCCTGTTTTGTTTTGTTGCGTCATCACACATCTAATACATGTTTAAGAATTCTTCGAATCCCAAGCCACACTAGATATATTCAGGATTTGATGAGCAACCTTTCCGGCCCTTTAAACGTGACATGTCCAACTCCGGCGATGATGCTCGCGGTATGGCGTGTCATGAACTAGAGGCCCTTGAACTGACCATGCTGCGTCTTCGCCAGCTTACTTTAGACCTCACTTCCCGGCCCTGAAAAACTTTTCTGATACGAGAAAAAGTATAACTAATAATATGAAGACCGTCAAAATCATAAAATTGAAAATTTTTGTTTTTTCCACTATTCCCCCAAAATAGCAGCAATGTAGATATGTGATTAAGGCGATACGGTCACCGTGCATCGCGACCATGGAACTTGAAAACACATCTCACATGGAAACTACGATGAATCGGAGTTCCACACGAATTGTCGAATCATTGCTATCTCCCATTTTGTATATGGCAATCATTGTTCTTCGTTGTGTGACCGACGCGATACCTCGGATAATTAGGGTGGAGGTATGCGTAGTCTATCCGGCTCTGGATCCAGGGAGAGAGCCGGATATCAGAGTTCATGACTTGATCAGAAGTAATCAAATGCTATCAGGGATAGGATCAGGTTTTTTAGGGTGATGTAATCGACTATCAATTCTCAAACCAATTCGGTGGATCAGGGCACCTCCTTGGGAATCAATAGTACGATCTCTGTATCTTTTATAGTTTTTTCTCAGACTAATGGATGGATCAGGGCACCCATTAATTCCAAGAAATCCTATAAATATGTTATTACGGTAAAACACAGCCATCCAGTGGATCAGGGCACCTTCTTGACCTGTTTTACACGTAACTTTTATTTCGGTGGGTCTTGCTGATAACAAATACAGGGGATCAGGACCCGGTAATATATCACCAGCAAAATCCAATGGTTTGATTATGCCAACTATATAGTCACACTGTGGGTTCCATCGTGCAATTGGAGCACTTAGGATTACCCTCAGCAATAAGCACACAAAGACAATATATGTATATATAATCGATTTTATTCAAGATTCCATTACAATCATAAGATTATATATGGAACCCTGAGGACTTCGATTTATTCGCTTTGTGAGCTGATTTTCGACTGAAAGGCAGAATGCTCGAGCACCCGATCAGGGCTCTATTTATACTCGGTCCTCAGAGTTCCAGAACATTCTGAAGATAATTTATTCATATGCACCGTAATTATTTATTAAAACTGAAAAGCTCTGTTAGTCCTACTATATACATATTTACAAGCTATCAAAATTGCATCGATTCCAACACATATTATTCCAAATAAAAATCTCAATTGAGTGTAATAAATAAAAGATAATTTTTAGATAATTATATAGAACTTTCTAGAAATTGATCGAAGACACGTGTTTTATTGATGCACTCGTAAATTCACTTCGAAATGCCACAGATCTTTGGAATGTTTTGTAATATTCGTCAATAGTGACATATATCGTCAATATGTCACCTTAAATTGACGATATATTAGGGTTTTTACAGCAATTCACAATAAAATAATTTTTTAAACAATACTATCAAAAATCGTTGATAAAAAATCTATATCTCATCAAAATAAGTCGAAATAACTACGTTCTAGCTTGATTTGTATTAGAACCACTAGTTAGTCTGAAAGAATCTATTTTACATACAATTTTACAAAAGCTTGAACTTTGTAAAATTGAATATTGCAAATAATGCATTGAATTTTAGAATTTTTTCATAAGTACTATGAAAATAATGAATCCTAGAACTAGATGACGAAAAGATTTTTTAAAATTGATTGAATGAATTTCACAAAATCTTGAATAGAAAATCATAGAATTTTCTATGTATAATCGTATATATGTATATGTAATTACGTATATATATCTTCTATATATATGACAAGTGAGCTCGCGAGGCTCAGCTGGACTGGGGGGTAAGCAGTGAGTGACATTATCGGCTTGTAAGCGCGCAAATTCAATTTTACTTCGTAGAAACTTGCACGAAATTACTGTTTAAATTTTTAAAAATAAATATCGAAATTTTGGGACTATGGTTGTCACAGTTGTTCCACCCAAATCACAAGAGAATCAGATAGAAATGTGAAAAACTTGATCGTGGGAACCTCCTAACCTAAAAACAAGCACATTTTCATTCCCATTTTTCTCCGATTCTCTTGCGATTTGGGCTTAACGACGAGTGGACGACTCTAAGTTGGATGATACAAATATCTGTGCAATTGTCGTTCAGCCCAAGTTGCAAGTGGATCGGAGGAAAATGGGAATGATTTTCAGCTTGCATGGTGACCGCATCGCCTTAATGGGTCAATGAGTTCCTGAGGTCTTAAACAATTCTTCAGAATATTTTCAGAATTTCACCATGCGCCATCCAAAAGTTATCACCAATGTCTGTTTTCGGGTATGTCCACTGTAGTAGACAAAATGGAAAATAGAATTGCTGTCAGAGTAGCCCGATATTACCACCACTTGTCTTTATAGAGACCATAACGCCCCTGTGAAAGAGTCCACGCCGAGCGGACCATCAACCCCGACACGCGCGGAAAAACGCAGAAACGCTGTCTTTTATTTCGCTGTATCCTTCATCAGTGACTTAGTTCAAAGAATTGTGTTCATATATTTTCGAAAATTCTTCACGACCTTTTCAACGCTCTGTTTAACTTTTACGTAGCATCAATCGTTTTGCCCGAAAAATTATGTTGAAATTCAGCATTCAATATCTCGAAACCCCCATTTTTAAACTTGCTGTAAGTATTTCCACCAGGGCCCTCTATAATGTACTTCGGGATAAAAAAATTTCAGAGTGGGTACTTATTTTGATCCAACGATGCGGATTTCTGAGCGTGGCTGGACTGTTGTCGTTGAGCCGGGTGCGAGGCCGGGTAAGCGCATAGACATAGAAGTATAGACTGCTGGTCCCGTATACTCGCCGTTGTCATCGAGACATAGACCTTTACGTGAGAGTGAAAGAGACGGCATGCTCCAAGGCGCACGCTTTTAACACGCGCTTTCTATGTTGCGTCTCTCTCACTCTCATTGGGGGCCTCGACGTCAACGGCGAAGATACGGGACCGGCAGTCTATACTTCTATGTCTATGGGTAAGCGCAGGTAGCCCACGCGTACGAATTCGTGAAGTTTGCTTCACCCATGCTCCTCCAAATTTTTTAACGTTGTGTATAAATCTGTCTTATAATCCATTCATGAACAGTTATGAAAAGACCTCTCATACTCTCATCGTTTACTGGGATTGACATGCAAACAGTTTGAGGCCAAAGAGATTTGAGGGGGCAAATCGGGTAATGTATTCAATAGCACCATGACAAGATATGTTTCATCTTGACTGTCAGTTGTCTCACCCCAGTTTGTCTAGGAAGCTGATTTACGCAGAAAATGCTGAAGCCGCAGATTTTTCTGAGTAAATCAGATTACGATCAAGACGAAAGTGAGACAACGGACTTTCAAGATGAAATATATGTCACCATGGTGCTATTCGATATACATTGCCCCATTTGTTCTCTCGAATGCCTTTGAAAACCTTGAGCTGTTTGCATGCCAATCCCAGTAAACAATGAGAGTTCTTCTCATGATTATTCATAAATGAATCATAAGACAGAGTTGTACACATTAACAAATTTGGAGGAGCATGGTTGATGGAAGCCTCACGAATTTGTACGCGCGAGCTACCTGCGGCCGCACCCGGCTCAACCAAAACAGTCCAGCCGCGCTCAGAAACCCGTATCGTTGGATCAGAACGAGTACCCACTCTAAAATACTTTTTATCCCAAAGTGCATTAAAGTGAGTTCTGGTGGGAACAGTTACAGCAATTTCAAGAATGAATTTCTCGAGATATTGAATGCTGAACTCCAACATGAATTTTTAAGTAGAAGGGTTGATCTACGTAAAAGTTGACGGGTGCATTGGAAAGATCGTAGAAGAATCTTTGAAAATATGTGAACATAATTTGTTTATCAGTGCCACTGATAAGGGATACAGCAGGTTCAAAAACGTGACATTCAGCTGGGGCTTACTGTTGTCAATCGGAAGCCGGAGGTGAAAACGCTACAGCTGAAATCTTGCATGGGTCAATGCAGACGTTGAATTGATATTTGCTGGAGGAATATTCCCCCTTCCCTTCGAGAAGATATGCTTTTGTTTATACCATGTGCACCTGGGCTTTCAAGATGCACAAACAGTTCAATTAATCGTTATATAAATAATTGATCGAAATAACTCCGTTATTCTACACGTGATCGACAATAAACCTGTGAGTAACAAACCTGTAAACAATCTCCAAGGCAGCGTATAGGCATGAATATGCGATCCAATTTTGGAAATCTCATTTAACTGATACCTAACTCAATTCTTGCCCGGACGGTATGGGTAGTTAGAAAATAACAAGTATCGATCTTTACTAAGGTAAAGTCGCCAGTAGTGGAACAAAAAATTATCGCTAATCAGTCATTTACATACCTTGAATGATATTTGAGTTTCTCGCGGACGGAAAGTAACGCATCTTGTAAATAAATTCTTTCTGCATATTTTGAAAAAAGGTACAAGTTGATTACATGTATACAATAAGAGTAATTGAATGTTCACGAAAGGATCCGTTGTCTCCTGTAGTGGAACAACCAATCCTTAGCTCGGTGTCCTCAGTGGAACGCGAAAAGTCTCCTATAGTGGAACAGCGCTTTGGAGTCATTCTGAAAATATTTGGTAGATAATTAATGGTTTGTTTGTGCTGATCTGTATAGAATAAATGACGCGCGACCGGAATGAATCGATTCCCGGATGGTTTTTCAATACAGTGAAGATATAAAACCTGTTCCAGTTGAGGGCACACTCTTGTTCCACTATAGGCTCCTTT
This sequence comes from Eretmocerus hayati, assembly GCA_029851415.1. NCBI lineage: Eukaryota > Metazoa > Arthropoda > Insecta > Hymenoptera > Aphelinidae > Eretmocerus > Eretmocerus hayati. Next base: position 111,086,932 of record CM056744.1, read on the forward strand.
TTTGAGGAAGGCTCCTACAGTGGAACAGCCTCTAAAGGGTGGTTATGAGCTTATACTTTTTGTGATTTTTTCTTTTGATTTATGAACCTTTTACGGGTGTTGCAGGGCATCGATTTGAAACTTATAATATCAAAGAATACTGTGTAATTTTTACTCAGACGATGGATCGACTTTTCGCGGTTAAAAATCCATGTGAAATGGGTGTTCCACTATAGGCACCCAACTAGCCGTGTTCCACTACTGGCGCCTTTACCTTATCTTTTCTTGTCACGCACTTACATCACAACCTCGTATCGCCGCAACTTTCACGACGCCCATATTGCAAGGACTTCATTGACACCTTGAAGAGCGCGGACATGTCACAAGCTTGGATTGACGCCACAGCGATTACACTTATCGTGACGCTACATGTGCCACTGTACGGGTGACTCGTCAAAGGTATCCTCAAGGTCAACTCGTATGCCTCTTTTGTCATCAAACATGATATGGCTATATTTTTTTGCAAACCATTGAATATCGGGGTCGTACTGCTTTACTCGACCCAGTTGTCTGCTTCTGAATGAATTAATTCGGTGTTACGTGAAACTTATTCATATAAAGAGGGGCTCCACAAGATTCGAAAGTTTCCCAGACAAAACTAAATATCTTGATCGAGATCAAGAAAAGATCGCAACGATCTCTTGCATTCGAGATTCTCTCCAATGACATCAGGACAAAACTCTATTAATATTTATTGTTCTTTGTTTGCGGGCAAGGCCCATTACAAAGTGGATAGCAGGTGCGTTCTTACCTCTATAAATTTGGTTTCACAGTAGTTTGATGAACAGATATGATATAACTAGATTAGGAATAGGCATATAATCTTCTAACTGACCTACAATTAGGTCGCAAATGGAAGTGAAAAGATGTATTGCAAGTCTAGTAGGCTTTAAGCTGAAGATAGAACATGTGATTTACAACATCATAATCAGGGAAATGCCGGAGTTGAAGAATGTGAGTTGTAAATATTAAATAAGTTCATGATAAACAGTCGTTGACAGTAAATAATCTGGCTTTTAGCGTATTACTTATGGAATGGAATAGGTTTGGCATGTCTTCGGGAAGCACTCTTGATAGAATTATTAGTACATTAGTACATAATAATTTGTGTCTATATCTCGTGTAGGCAGTGCATTCGTTAAATATATACAGAAAGGTTCCTTCAGCACCGAAATTGCACAAATAGCATGTTCCCGTTCGGATAATCCTATGGGAAGTCGAATCCTCATTAAATTTTAAGAACAGTTCTTCAGCTAATCTGCAGCTTACTAGAGCTCTGGTATGGGTCAGCTGGTGATTCTCCATAGTATGATCTTCGCAAGTTGGGCTATCAGGAAAGTCTCTCATGGTTTTGTACATCGGGCAGTAGCAGGAGCTGAGGGCACTGGCGATGTCCTCATGACAGCTTGATCTGGCGAATACTCCGTCTATGTTTGCCACAGCCTTAGTGGTCGCAACAGGGTCTTGGAGTTGCCAAAGGTAGCTGGGCTTAGCTCTCGTCAGGATGAGTTGCACAAGCCAGTTCGGTTTGTCGTCAGTAGGATTTTTGTCGGAAAGCTCTTTGAGTTTCATGTACATGCAATTAGGTAGTCTTCTTCCGTCCATTTCCAGGAGCTTCGCCTAGTATTTCAATGATTTTGGGGCGACTTCTTCGGATAGTTTGACACTGCCGGTTTCAAGTCGCAGGAGGTAGCCAGGTATAGATAAGAGCAGGCTAAGGTACCATTTGTGAAAATTGTTTTAGATTAGTTCGATTTCGTCGGTGTCGTTCAATCCCCAAATTCCGGATCCATAAAGTACTGTCGACGCCACTGTTGCGTCAAAGAGTCTTCGGGCTGCTGCGTAGCTAGTATTTTGGCCAGTACAGAGTACGGGCCATATCGCACCCAGCGCAGAGTTACATTCGGGTAGTGCGTTGTCCGTTGCATTTTTGAATGAACTGGTGGCTGAGAAGTTTATTCCTAGGTAGATATAGTTTTTGACCGTAGCCAGGGTAGCACCATTGAACTTGATAGGTCGGGTTTTCTCTGGTCTTTCGCGTTTTTGGTATGCCATGACCATGCTTTTCTTCTCGTTGACTGTTAGGTTCTTGAAAGTGCAGTATTCCGCGGGCGTGTCAAGTTTCTTCTGTAGCTCCACGGGACCTTTCGCTAATATTGTTTTGTCGTCGACAAATAGTAGCCGTCCTATTTATTCTTTTATCCTAGAATGGCCTCGTTCTTTGAAGAAGTCAACCAGTCCGTGCAGAAAGAGTGCAAAAATTCGTGGACTCAATGAATCACCTGGGAGGACGCCTTGTGTCACGTCGATTGGGATGGTGGACTCGTCATTTTGGAGCTTCACACGTACAGTCGCTTCACCGTATAGGTCTTGAAGAGCTCTAATGATCTTTGGGCTCGATTCGGCTGCGTACAGCGCTTCCCATGATTTGCGATGATTGACAGAGTCGAAGGCTCATTTGTAATTGATAAAAGCTGCGTAAAGTTTGACTGCGGGTTTTAATAATTCTTCGGCAGTTCTGGCATGCCGCACGAAAATATTATCTTCGCAGGATCTTGATAGTCGGAAGCTGGATTGGCATTCAGGGAGGATCTCGTGTTCTTCAGCCACGCGGTTAAACGTGAGGGGATGGTGGACGTGGAGATATATACATCTGATCATGGCCAGGACACGGTAGTTCACAGGATCATAAATATCGCCTGTCTTGTGCTCAAGGAAGATCTCTGAGTTGCACCAGCTATCAGGCACCGTCCTTGTTGAAAATATTTTGTTGAAAAAATGGGTTAAGTGGTAGATCCGCTTCGCTGGTAGGAATGTGGAGAATGGTTCAGGCATACCATCTGGACCTAGAGATTTGTTTTGTTTGAGGCTGTCCACTAAGGTTTGGATCTCTCCTTCTGTGAAATCTTTGTCCAAAATGAGATTTTCGGCTCTGAAGTATGTTCCTAATGAAATACACTTTGGTGCGAAGTTTTCTTCGTAAAACGCGTCGATTACAGTGTGTGAGATTGGGCACGTGGCTGATCGTCCTCGGCGCTTGGGTAGTTTGGTTGTGCTCCAAAAACTGCGGGGTTTTTTCTTAACATTGGCCAAAAGTGACTAATGGTGCAGGTGAAGAGCAATCTTCTTTTCTTGGCATAGTGCTTTAAAAAGCTTGCTCTGTGTCAAATTTGCTCCTAGTATACTGCTTTTTCTCGATCTGGACCATTCGTGATATAAGTTAGTCTGTTTGGCGTAGGCTTTGCGGCACTCTTTGTCGAACCATGGTTTTCATCCCTCTAACCTGAAAATGCCCTGTTTGATTAGGATTTTGGGGCTCTCGTAATAAGAAATTATATCCGCACTTGGCTTGCAAGCCCATTTTGGGCACTAAAAGACATGTCTGTCGAGCGAAGCGAGTTTTAGTACCCAAAATGAACTACCGGGCTCAGTACGGAAATATACTATTGTCTTTAGCGCGGAGGTTAGCGTCTGGACAGAATTTCCTCGTGAGACCTAAATGAAAAGCGGAGTGTCTAATCGTATCTATCATGGCGTTGCTGATCTGTTTTACGTCGTGACATTCGATGTCCAAAATGTCTTGCTCAGCTATTTGGTTAATATAGTCCACGTATTTGCCCCGGTCCCAGCAGTATTTCGTTTTTCAGCTACTCGCTCTGTCAAAAGTGCGGGTAATTGTCAGAGCTAGGTAATACATTTTTGCTGCCACAGGCAGATGGTCTGATAAGCCGAGATTGGTCACGGAAAAGTCTGAAAGTGAGCCAAGTCCTTCATGGTTTGTACGTATATAATCAATTGCAGTACTACCATTGCTGCCAATGAAGGTCAACTCGCCGTTGCAGTCGATCCGACTCCGCCCATTCAGTACCGTCATGCCTAAGTTTTCGAATTCCCGTAGCAAAAGTCTACCTTGTTCATTAAGCGTTTCGTCTAAGGTGTACCTGGTGGCAGAGAAGTTGGAGTCAGCAAGAGCTCCGGCGTCCATTTGGTTTTCATTGCCAATTCTGTCATTGAAATCCCCACCGATGATTAGTGGTCCATCGAAGTTGTTGATAGTAGCGTTAATATAAGATGCCAAACACTCGAAGTCGTCGGAATAGGTGTCCGCACTGATGCATACAGAGATGATTATCAGTTGCATTTGGTCTATTCGGAATTTTACAGCTAAGAAACAGCTAGTCTCTGCGCATTGGATTGAGTGTGTGTTGATTACGGGGTTGGCAAAGATGTCTAGTCCGCCCTTAACTCTGCCCAGCAATTTTTCTTTGGAAACGGGTTTCTGTAAAAGCGTAAAATCTTGCAAGGTAGACGGGATATTGCTTATTTTTTCGTGGGCCCATGACCCAGAGAAGCATAGCAAGACACAGTGTTGCAGAAAATCGTGCAGAACGCGGCTAGGTACTAATAAACCCAGAGTGTTGAAGCCGGGGTCGTTCCAGAAAGTAAAGGTTGCGTGGTCATCTTTGGTGATTGCGGCGGTATTGTTAGCTGGTAGGGAAAGGTCTTGGGGCAAGAGAGGCACTCGCAGGGGTATAGAGTGTGGAAACGATGGTGCCGCGCAATACAACCATGGTGTGAGTGACTATCTGTATTAGTGACGAAAAGGCCCCCTCTCCTGCGTAAACCGCGAGCTCAGCTGTGAGCCCGGTGGCTGCTGTGAGCTTGTTCGTCCGTGCGGTGCTGCAGCCGACGGGGCGAGACCTACTCCATCCTCCCAGTGGCTGCTCATGCCATCTATGATGATTCCTCTATGTGTCACTCGCACCCCCTTCCCTTTCTCTCTCTCTCTCTCTCTGTACCGCTCATTCTGCGTTCTCGGGGTCACTTCTTATCGAGAAGTTGGTTCCCGCCAGCTTCGTATTATTGGTTGACATTACCTTCCACTTGGCGTCAGCACTGGCTAGCCCGGCAATAATCAGCTCTGGCCCTCGGGGCTTGATGACGGTTGCATCAACAGCCTGGGTATTAACTTGGAGATTCGTTGAGAGCCGCGTGGAAATTTCAACTTCTATGTATTCAGTAGGCGGCTGGAGGCCTCGGAGTGAGATGTTATTCCTCTTTCTAGCTGTCTACGTCGGGAGCGCGATTTTCTAACTTTAGACTCGTCTAAAGTCGCGCCTCCGATGTAGCACAGCTAGAAAATGTCGTTTGCGGCTCGTTCTGTGCACTCGTCACATAATATACTATTTCGCGCCACGCTCTCATGTCTTCGCTGGACAGCAAACACGTCTTCACTCCTGTCAATTCTTGCGCGGAGGCTGTCATTTTCTAATTCCCGCTGCTTTTCATGTGCTTCTAGCTCTTCACTGACGGTTTCTTCCATCATAGCCTGTACAGTCTCGAATTAATTGTTTAGCATCCATTTCATCCATCTTATCTAGGATTTTTCGATTTCTGAGCAGCAATCTACTACTTCATCGACTTTTGGGAATAATACGAGTAGGAATGAATCAGAAAAAATCAGTATATTGAACCCCCGGATCACCGGATGAGAAGGCTGGCATCTTATCCGCTCACCCACTGAGCTTGTTGAGAGGTACACTTCAATTACAATTCAAATAGAGCTCATCAAGTTCCCCAAGAACAAATTACGTTCTAGAACGAAAAAACCCCCCAAATATGGCAATTAGAACTTTTTCCCCGAAAACATTTACAGACTTAATTGTTAAATGTCATCACCTTCTTCTAGTTCAATGCAAATGCCGTGGTACGTTGTGCGCTTGGTGATGCGTGAGTCACTGATGAAAATATTAAATATGTGCCGGAAAAATAACTGCACAAAAGTTATCCAGTCAGATAATATCTGTATTGATGAGAGCAGTGTTGGCTCAGTCGGTAGCGTGCTAGTTTCGGAATCACCACTGCTCGAGGGGTCGTGGGTTCGATTCCCGGCGAAATCACTCGGAAATTTTTTCTGAGGTTTTTTCCAAGGAAAGAAGACCCATCATACCCCTCCTGCTTTGGAATGGCGTTTTCCCCGGGATTATCCTTCAGAGAAATCCTGGGTTTTCCCATTTCACGAGGTTCGACTAGCGGGCCTTGGGCGAATGCGAAGCAGGGGGAGGGTGGGTAACGTAGGGAGTTAATAAGCCGACCCGACGTGCCTTCCTAAGTGCACGGGGAGGTGCGGGGAATGTCGGCCTTACTGGCATTGGAGTTTGAGTCTCACCAAATCATGGCCTTGCAAACCATGAAGAGGCTCTCTCCGGGAACGCTAAGGGTACAGCGGATCCGATGGCTCACTTCGTGAGACAGGGAATGTCAACCTTACCGGCATTGAGAGAGGCATCCCATGGCGTAGGTCACTTCGGGGATGCTGGAATCCATGTGTAGAGAAAAAATTTGGGTATAAACCTTCACACCAAGGTGGTAAAGGGGCCCCCCGTGCTAGGTCCAAGAGGCTGCAAGGGGATCTTGAAAAAAAAAATATGTGTATTGATGCAGAACCATTGTTAGACCGTTAAGATTCATCATAAAAATTTGACTATAATAATTACGCAAGTCTACTCGAGCTTCGACTGATACCGGTGCAGTCAACCTTGGACTGATTCTCACCGGTCAAATAAGCGGGGGAGCTGAAATCAGTCGATTTCAATAGAATCGCCCTAAAATTCAGTCGAACTAGAGTGACTCAACCTGCCAGTCGAAGCTTCGTAAAAATGTCAGTTGAACTGATTTAGAAAGGAATGAATTCCTCACTAGGTAATCTGTAATAAAGATAGCCATCAGATTACTGATTCGAATCGGCAAAGAGTGACCGGTATGGTTGTCAGTAATATATCTATAGATACGGCAAGAGTGATTCTACGTTGACATGTCACTCCGCAGCTCTAAAATTAGTGATTACGAGGATGCAGCAGAACATTGATGGTTGAACTCTATTACAGGTTTTATAAGGCGATCTTTACAATAAGGCACATGCATGCCCTTGCAAACAAGAAAGTTCAGAGAGATTATGGATATGGCATTTCGTTGCGAGACATGGCTCTGGTGCAGTTCACTTTCATTGCTTTTATTCTGGTAAAACCCAAGTCGATAGGCCTCAAATTGAATAACGGAGATAAAGAAGGTATAAACCATTTCTGGCGCGTGGTCGGCCATTTACTTGGTATTCCAGACAGGTGAGAACAATTTATTGAAATTCGATAACAATAAATTCTCGTTGGAATCAATATCATTATGAGTTGCGAGGAACGCATTTGAAGTCCAGATAAAATGGACGGCTCCCGACCAGAACGGTATAAGTCCATTTTGGTGAGAATTGAGTTTTTGACGGGAAACGATAGGGACTGGTGCGAAAATATGTATGTGTAACTCCGGAAGTGAAAATTCATTCTGAGCCGTCACAAGCACCATGACAATTTTTGTTGGGAAAAAAGTTTTGACTTATTTTGGGTGCCAGAACGGTATAAGTCCATGACCGAGCATCAAAACACGGCTCTCGCACCTTCTATCCTCAATTATTGCACTTCTCTAGCCTTTGTAAGATAATAAAGGACCTCAAAAACTAGGATATTGATGCCCTGTGTATTGTGAAGGTGGTTGCATCGAGTTGACATCGAAGTTCATCGCTGCTTTTTTCACGCCCTGACATTATGGACAAGGTTGATCTACAAAAAAAATCGCGGAATAGCATTCTGTGGGAGTTTGTTTGAACATTGTGACCTTGCTAAGGGCTCTAAATTGAACTTTTGCTTACATCGTCTTACATCGTCAGTAATGAGACAGGATTTACAGGGTCAATCGAAAAATTTCAGTCGATAGAGCGATCGATGTTGAACTTGCTTTGGTTATCGTTTATAATCATTTCTGCAGGGATGATATAGTCTCAAAGGACCGAACAACTGCATCTGAGATACAGACAACTTCGATAATCTATATGCAATATTCCCTCTTGTAAAAGCAATGTGAATGACGAAAAATACTTAGCCTTGTCATGAAATAGACATATTTCATTTACAATTATTCCAAGCAATCATTTTGAATATTATCAACTTTCCTCTTATTGTTAGTAATCGCTTAACTGTCCGAATTCGATTCTTTTGCTAGTTACAAGTGAATCTCATTATACTCGAGATTGTTGTGGAAATACTATACTCCTCGAATCGAGCCACCTGCATTCAATTTGAATCCTTTAATGCTTTCCATCAGTATTAGTTGTTTCGGACTGCTAAATCGAATAAAGTCCGATTACTCATTCAAACTCCACGTTTTGAGATAACAGTATTTTGACTCTGATCTTCTCAGTGTAAGCTCTCTCCAGGTGAATCTCCAAGTGGGAAATACATTCTTCAAAACTTCCCAAACACTATATTAGAGTGTAAACCAGGCTGATTGAATGGATACCGCTCGACTGAAACCCTACAATACGCACACATGGACTGCAATTTCAAAAATGTCATCGATTACGGTCGTAGTACTCCAAATGTAACATTTTTGGTGAGATCTGTCGATGTAACCCGATGATGATGGTTCATGGACCTTAGCAAATATCTTCACCAACCCTGACACAGCTCCCAGTCAACAATTTCAGAAAAAAAACATGGATTTATACCGTTCTGGCCCCCAGAATTTTTCAACTTTTTTCACGCAAAAAACGGTATAAGTCAAAAGTGTTTCGACGTTTTTTGATGCAAAAGGGTTCAAATCGACAATCCTTTAATATTTTACGATTTAAGATGGTGAAAGCTGACTAGTTTTTTTACTTTCCCCGGTCCAGAACGGTATGAGTCCACTTCAGGAAAAATTATGGACTTATACCGTTCTGGTCCGGAAAAAAATTCGAAAAAATTTGGGGACCAGAACGGTATAAGTCCACTTTTTATTGCAAAAAAACTGATAAAAAATGTAAACAATTGAAAATTATCACGCCCCATGCAAAAATTGTCGTAAAAACACAATCATCACATGATAAATGAAGCATAATCACTAAAAATGACAATCCAAATTTTCTATTGCAAGAAAACTTTGAAGCTCATTTGCCAGAAATGCCAAAAATGGACTTATACCGTTCTGGTCGGGAGCCGTCCAAATGTAGATGGAGGTAAGAGTGCCGTAAACCGCAATGAATCTTAACGTCTGGGAGATTATTGGAATGCTTTCGGATTTCATTCTTTTTTAAAAGCACCAACATTCTTTCCCAATACCCTGTCAAGTTTCCAAGGTTGAGCAATCCTAAAGTATCGATAGCTAAGTCTATAGTACATTTGGAATCTTAACTTGATCTCGGAGGATATGTATGATGATGTAATAGTTAACACAAGCAGATATTTATTCCATCTTTTTTTATCTCAACCATTCGTCAAACCTTGTCGTTCAACTCCCTAAGTTTGTTGTATCACAAAAAATGTTTACGTAATTGAAAATACCAGGTTGAATCCACGCGAAAACCATCAGCGACTCGAAGATTTCTTTGGGGATTTAGAAGACACTCTAAAGTTGATATGCGGAACCATATGGTATTTGATAACGATCCAGATAAAATATCTGGAGTATCTTGTATTCAAAATTTTCTACGAGATACAATCGCACAGAATAGCTGCAGTAATCAATGATGAAACCATGCATCTTGAGTAATACCACAGAACAATTTTACTTTCACCTTAGAATACCATGGTGGATTCGTATGTTGAAAAAAATTTCCTTCATCTTTGCTCATCCAGGAACCCTGGTAGAAATTGAGAATATTTTTTGGCCAAAAACTGGCCGATTCTAACCTAATTGCATTGTCACTATATCTATATTAGGGTGTCCATTATTTCCCAAGTTCCTCCGATCACCCATGCCACCCCCCACAACCTAATCATTTGGTGAGATATTGCGAGAAAAAAATTTTCAGGGACCTAGGTTAAGTTTGAGTGCCGTCCCACCTAGAGCGTTTCTTATTTGGAATGTAACCTTCTAAATAAAAATTTGAGTCAATGATCCGCATCTATCACGTAGAAGGGAATGCATGCGCGCATGCATTCCCTTCTACGTCCTCAATAGTGTTTTCAGTCGATAGCGGTTGCAATTTCCTTCGAAATGACTACCTGAAACATTTAATTTGATACAGTAGAACCGGGGATAGCCCACTCATTCGCATATCATCCACCTGAAGAACATGAAACTGCCTGAAAACGACCGTTTTTTGTTTTTTCGGTTTTTTGAGCCTAGTAAAAAATCCTGACGATTAGAGGTAAAACTAAGCACGGATTCTGTTTCTACGTTCAAAAATACACCAAAAACACATATTCACATCTTTAAAATAAACCGACTCAAAATCCGCATTTTTTGAATTTTTCGAGGAAAACCCTGTTTTACGGATTTGGTACCTTGAATTTTCTAAGTTCCAAAAACAGCCATAACTCTAGTTCTTCTCCATCAAATTGACTTCAGCAAGTGGTCATTTTAAAAGAAATCGTACTGGCTATCAATTGAAAAAGTTATCAAGGATGAAGAAGCACGTCCATGCCCAAGAAATGCTGAATACTGAATTAAAATTTGTAATGAGGCCATAATTCAGACAAGAACGGTTCAGGTGGGACAGCACTTAAACATCACCTAGGTCCACGAAAATTTTTTTATCGCAATAACTCAACAAATGATTAGGTTGTGGTGGGTGGCACGGAGGATCGGAGAAACTTGGGAAATAACGGACACCCTAATCTATATATTGCATGGGTGGCCAAAAAATTGGTCACATTTTTACCAGGGAATATTCTATTGTAACTGATTCCAAAAATCTGTGCCTTATCTTTGTGATGATCCCTGTAAGGTGCTGTGGAATAACTGGTTCAGAAGTGATAACTAAAATGAGTTCGAGCTTTGGTTGCCCTAGAGAGGTCTAAATAAGCCCAGTTCCGTGTAAAAAAAAATCATCCGCCTGGATCATTTTTCAGTATCAACGTGTGCAGGAAGAACGCATCAGAAACTTCAGCGCTAGGGGAGAAGATCATGAGTGAGGTTTTGAAGGTCCATGCTGAGTCACTGACTGCCGACTCAAAAAGCCTTTTGAGGCGCTTATTTGGTGGATTCAATGACGTGATTCCTCTATTCCACCGAGATGCATGCCTGAAATTGATGTACGAAGCAATGGGCAGTAAATGTGAGTGTCAAAACTGTATCATCACATGGTATCGTCCTTCATTGACTTTTCACTAATGCGGATTTGATCTCTTTACTGATTTCATGTAGACGAGGAAAGAATGAAAATATCCACAGCAATAAGTTACGTCATCTGGAAAATCATATTTTACTTTGCAGGTGAGACTTGAGAACATATTGACTGTTCACTAATGATATCGTAGTTAATATTTTAATCACTGGATTCTTGTTCTGAGCCTCTCATTTCTACCATGAAACCAAAATGGCACGTGTTGAAGTTTATTAGTGCCTAAACCAAATGTGGAAAGTCTTCGTTGTATTTGGAAACTGATTTCTTAAATCTCAATGACTACTGAAAAAAATTGGGTGGAATGACATTTACTTAAGATCGTGTTCACCTTAATTTACGATAAATATCGTGGGAAGACTAGCAGTATCGAAAGTCCCCCCGTGTTTCTGAATACATGACAGAAATTTAAAATCTTGAGCAATTCGTAGCTTCATGGTCAATTCATTGACAATTCATTCTCATCCTTCTATTCACAAAATGTATGACGTTCGTGACGTTCTCAGTTCCATAGTTTTTTCTCGATATTGCTGCATCTTCAGATAAATCAGACGATAAAGGAATCGAAAAAGTAATCAGAAGTCGCAACAAGTTCTGAAATTTCCAAACATGATCTATCCTACTCACGCGGAAAGTATCGTACATCGATACAATGAGAAATATTTAAGAAAATGACAATTAACTTCTGAAAGTAATTCTTATGAGCTCCCTATACTACAAATCGATATTCTGCATTTTTAAGGAATGTATGTTGTGGGAGACATCATCAGGTATGTGCTAGGAGTAATGGTGCATATCTACTACTACTTCTACCAGAGATATCCACTGATAGCATGGTTTAAGTACGGCAAAGATAAGAGCAGAATAAGGTTATTCAAAGATTGAACCAGCCTGTATCAAGACGGACCCGATGCACACAGTATATGAAATATTTTATCTGAAAACAGACATGTCGTTTTGGGGTGTGAGTTTTTGTGAAAAATATACTCGTTATAGGAACTGAGGGAATAATATGCACTTATTTAATCAATTATCTGTACTTTGTACATAATAAATAATGAGGGTCTAAAAATGCACCACTGAATTCATTTCACAAATACCTTGCGCAAATATTAGTGCAGTGGCACAGCTGTCAGAGTACCATACTTGCCAGGAACACCATGAGATCCAGAGTGCAAAATCTTGGAACACTTTATTTACAGTGAAACCCCTACAAGGCGGACATCTTCGATCACAAAAAAGTGTCCGATTTATAGAGGGGCTCACTTCACAGAGAGGCTACCTGAAAATTATATATCTTGGTGGAAAAAATATAGAATCGCTTATTCAACGATTCTTTGAAGGTGAATTGTGTAAATTGGGTCAAAGCCGAGTGTAAATGATTCAGATTGAGGCAGCTATTGAGATCCTCCTTGACAGATATGGAATTGTTGTTATTGCTCTGTGCAGTGTACTGGTGCCTCATACTCGAAGATCAGTATCACAATCGAGCCATCATCTGTCCGGGTAATAGAAAGGCTTATACACGTGATCTAAGGGCCAAATGTATTTAAAAAATTCCGTCCACGTCCGGGCTACAGAGTGTTCGCCTTATAGAGAGGCAAATGTACGGCGAAAGATACGGGCTCGGCCGGTCGCAGAAGAAGTGTCCGCGTTCTAGAGATGTTCGGAAGGAGAGGTTTCACCTTACAATTACACCAATTTGAGTATTGAGTAAAAGTTGAGTGCTGCTTAAGAACATACTACTGGGAGTCACCGTTGGAAACGTGAGCTGATAGCCAATAGTTGTAGCTCAATAATAAGCTGGGTAATGAGTCAAGCGGTGAGTATGTTGTAGTCACATGAGCGGATTAGCCATATGACCATACGACTGGCACTTTTCTGAGATTTTTGGACAAGATGCGGGCAGAGCTCAGCGCATTTTGTCACAGAAACTTCCGCAAATCCTTCATGCTCGACTTCATGCCTATGAAGTAGGACTGGATTTTTTATCCGGATTTTTGAAATATCCGAACTCTCCAGGTAACCGGGATTGACAAAGAAATTGGAACGGATCCAATAATCTGAATAGTACTTAGCTATCCGGATATTTGAATTCGGCGGATTTTATGGGTGAATTGAGATATATTTCGGTATCATATTGATAATTTCATGAAACAGATTTGAATATCCAAATCCTGTTCGAGAATGCGGGTACACTGAGAGAAATTCGGTAACGGATTTCATGAATACGAAAATAATTTTTGACAAGACTCGTGCGACATCAAGAAAATCGACAACTTTTCATAGAAATCAAACAGAATTGGTTGCAAAAGCTACAAAATCCATTGTTACCGTTGTAAAAATGACTGACGGACATAAAGAATTTCTGCTCATGCCACGCTGCAACTTTTACTGATTCTCGAATGAAAATTCTTGATTTTCCTTGTGGAACATGTTGAATCGCGCATGCGCTACCTATCAAATTTCGTCTGCTCCTGCATATTTGGTGGGTTTATTGCTGGCAGACGCATGGTCGCGGATAAGTTGTAGCTTCATGTATTTCAAAATGAAACCTGAACAGGCCATTGGATATATGGTTGAAATGTGCGAATACATCAATGATCAGTCTCGCGCCATCACTGGTTGCGTCTGAATTGTTACAGGCGAGTGACGCGTGTGCTGGGCAACTCTTTGATGGGGAATATTAGTATTATGTGAGTTTGATCTGTCTGTCTGATATAAGTGCAGCGAGAAGTGCAGAGGCAGAAGTAGTTGTTGTTTTGGTCGCCTTAGCGACTTTTCTCTTCTTCCACCAGGTGCCTCACCGCGCACGCGACGTTCAACATTTTTTAAACACTCTCGAGTATTTTTTTTTACTGTGACATCCAGTTACATCTCACCTTATGCTCACATTTCTTATATACTTGTATCTAAGTATACTTCGTATGTGGCATTTATATTTGTTTGAACTATCACTCCCACTCTTAAAAACACACAGGGGGCCGCTCACGAGGGAGTAGCCGATGCCAATGTCGGCTAATACGGCTACTACCGAGGCTAATGCGCGCTACTGCGAGAGACCCACCACATGTGCAAGTAGACAGAAGTAGCCAAGAGTGGCCTCGCTGAGATTTGAAAAAGTAGCATTTTTGGGGCCATGTTCTACTCTAAACTACTTTACCGCAGCTGAAAGCTACTTCTGGCTACTGTAGAGCTTGTGTTGTGGATCCACCAAGTGACCAACATTAGACAAAGAGTAGCTCGAAGTAGCCACAAGTGGTCCGTACAGGGTGAGAGTAGTTGAAATTAGCCGATATTAGCTGGCATTGAAATCCAACGCAGGACAGTGCTACTCTCTCACCCTGTACGGACCACTCGTGGCTACTTCAAGCTACTATTTGTCTACTGTTGGTCGCTTGATGGGTCCGCAACACAAGCTCTACAGTAGCCAGATGTAGCTTTCAGCTGCGGTAAAGTAGTTTAGAGTTGAACATGCCCCCAAAAATGCTACTTTTTCAAATCTCAGCGAGGCCACTCTTGGCTACTTCTGTCTATTTGCACATGTGGTAGGTCTCTCCCAGTAACACGCTTTAGCCTCGGCAGTAGCCATATTAGCCGACATTGGCATCGGCTACTCCCTCGTGAGGGGCCCCCTGAAAATACATTCTTGTACTATGTGTTGGTACACATTTTTGTACTATGTGCTTTCATTTTAAATGGAGTGATTTCTGCAAGACTAAATCCCTCGATAACCTTCACTTCAAACAACTACTCGTGAGCGCATCTCTATATATTATCGTGCTATTCTGTGGATGCAGTTATTACAAGGAGTAGATCATGATATTTCAAATTGCCGTTCTAATCATGTCATACAAATGTCATGATTAGTGCCTCTCGTTGGCTATAGCTGATCCATGAATGTTGCCGCTGTACCTGAGAATTTATTGTGATTGTATCACTGCTTGAGTGGCAGACTTCATCCAGATTTTGAACATAGATTACACTTGTTTGAGGCTCGAAACAAACTCTGAAACTCAAGCTGAGCAACTTTGCAGAAGTTACTCGTTTCAAGATTTAGGGATGTGTAATTCATGAATAATAATATAACATGAGTGACAAATGAATAGAAATTAGCGAATAAATATAGAATCGAAGACATTATTGAAGTAGACACGAGTACCTTGAAATGAAGATATAATTACCCTTCTAGAATTAAGGATATCAACAAACACAATTGGAAACTAAATGCCAATCAAAGTAAGTATTAACTTTTGCTCTGAATGTCATTCAGTTGAGCTATTCTGACCAAGTATTGGAGAATATTCTGGTTGGAACCTTGTATAGAATGATAAAATAGGCCACAAATGATTCAGAGACCAACACATGATGATAAAATTCTGGAATTCATCAAAACATACCCGGGATCATGAAATTTTACTATCTACCGTTTCCAACATTTAGTCACAAAAACTCTGGAACTCAGCCAATTTCCGATGGATTCAATCAACTGAAATGGAATCACCCCTCTGAAGTACTAGGACGTCAGCAGACACAGTTTAAAATCCAGAGCATCAACTTAGAGTTGACTTTCGCCCTCAAAATCACCCAGGTGCGCCATTTTGACCAGGTAATTTTGGGGTACTCTAGTTAGAACCTTGGATAGAGTAGTGAGATTGATCAAAACTGATAGAGAGGCCAATATATGGGCGGCTCCAGATCAGAACGGTATAAGTCTATTTTTTCCATTTCTGGAAAATGCGCCTCAAAGTTTTTGTGATATGGAGAATTCGAGTTATCATCTGAAGTAAATATTCTTATTCTACCGTGTATTTAGTGTGTTTTCATGTCATTTTTTGCGTGGGGCGTATTGATTTTCAATTGTTTAGACTTTTTACATCTCATTTTGCAATAAAAAATGGACTTATACCGTTCTGATCCAGAAAATTTCTCGACTTTTTTCCGGATCAGAACGGTATAAGTCCACCATTTCTGAAAAAAATTCACATTTAATATTTTAGATAGGGAGAAGTCTTTAATATGATGAATTTTTACCGTTTGAAGTAGGAAAATGTCGAGAAACTATGAGTTTCCACCTTTGAGATAAAAAAACGTTAAAAAAACCACGGACTTATGCCGATTTGAGCTAGAAAAAAGGTGGAAAAATTCTCCAGATCACAACGGCGTAAATTGAGAATTCTTTGGATTTTTAATGACTGTCCTCGACTTTTTCTCGCAGTAAACAAAATTCCTTTCTAATTTAGGATGACTTTCATAAAATCTCATTGACAGTCGAGACTGTTCTTCGCAAAGAGATCTCATTCAGGATATCGTGACTAAGGATATATTTCCAACATTGAGGTCAACAAGCGTCTATTTGGAAATCCAGTCAAGAAGAGTTTACTCAAGCGGCCCGGTGCGAAGTATAGTTTTTGGGGATCACATAGTACGCAGCTTTACGTCATGCATTCAAAGGCAATTTAAGGGTGTATAGGAAAAATGGCAATGCAGAGATTTAAATCGACCAGAGAATCCAAACGATGAATTGGGACTGATCCCCACTCAACAAACAGAATTGTTGATCAACCGCAGAATGAGGTTAAGATTAGTTGCAGATATCTCAATTGTGGAAGGCTATCTTCATCTACGAGATTTGCCCAAATGACGTTCACTTGTACCGAGTGGCGGAGAGATCGAACCGAAGGCCGGATGACTGTTAATGAAAAGGACCCCAGTTGATAGATCACAACCATTCATAGTGAAATTGTAACCGAAATTCTGTAATGAAGCTATAGGCTTTCTCTACCATTGGCATTGTTCCTAAGGAGGAAGTGCATAGCTTAGTTGAGTTCGGCGTATCATGGACGTAGTTGATTTTTCTCTAGAGAAGATGCATGAAAACATGAAGCAAAATCAAATTTCTTTGCAAGCTCAGTGCCGATCGCTCTTATAACTACGCATTTGGAAACATCGCTAAGAAATTCGGCTCTTTCAATGACGATAAGAGATAAGAAAATGAGACTTCAGGGCTCCAGAGAAAGATCCCAGGCCCATGGGAGTACTGACCCGAGGTTGTTCATTTTCGTAAGGGCTTGCCTGTGTCCAAATGCGTCAAAAGGGAGTGATCGGACCTCGGCCCACCTCCTTCGAAACCATTCGATGCAATCATTTGGACAACATAGCGAACCTAACTTGTAGTTTCTGAGAGTAGCTACCGACTCTAAGTACTTGTAAAAGCACGACAGCTAAACGTGGATGACCCAAAAGCGATATTATTGAGCGAGAACATGGACTTATACCGTTCTGATCCGGAAAAAAGTCGAAACTTTTTTCGGGACAAAAACGGTCGTGTCGCTTGTGATGCCTCAAAATGCATTTCCACTTCCGGGGTTGTGCATACATGTTTTCACATGTATTTTCTATCGTTTCCCATCAAAAAATCAATCTTCAACAAAATGGACTTATATCGTTCTGATCCGGAGCCGCCCATATGATGATAAGATTCTGAATGTAATAGAAACATACCTGGAATCACAAAATTCAATATCGAGCTTTTCAACTCATGGTCACAAAAACTACACGGTTCAGGCAATTTTCAACGGATTTCAACAAATCAACATAAAACACCCCCATGAATTACTAGGATGTCAGCAGACACAACTTGGAGCTCATCCCATTACTCAAGACTTCACTTTAGCCTCCAAAGTTACCAAGACGCGCCATCTTGACCAGATAGTTTTGAGATGCTGTAGTTGAAACCTTGAATAGAATGGTGAGGATTATCAAGGATGTTATCAAAGGCCAACATATGCTGGTAATTTTCTGAATTTTATCAAATACCATACCTGGTATTATGAAATTTATCATCTAAATTTTCAACTTTTGGTGCCAAAAATTCAACATTTTTAGCCAATTCTCATCCGATTACAACAAATACATTTGGAATCACTCCTGTGAAATCTAGAGATTCTAGCAGCGACACAGTTTGAAGTTCACTGCAATATTGAGTAATTCATATTGGGGAGTATTATATTCCACGGGAAATAAAAGGCGTTCGAACGACATATCGAAGCACGGGAAAATATTCCAATGGAACGGGGGAAAAATACGTATGCACGGGAAATAATTTTTTCCTACACGGGAACGAAAAGGCATTGTAACGGTAGATGAAATTATTTCAACGACACTTATGATTTCGTGATAGACAAAGTTCATTCGACTGCGGAATAATTATCTACTTAGCTGCCGATTATAACTACCTATAGAGGCGAATACATGACGATTTGATAGCAAATATGAGCAGCAGCAGAACCCAAGACAGAATGTTTATCACTAGGTATGTGCGACTAGTATACGTTTGTGTCGATATGATGAAAGAGTGGTCACAACGTCGGAATCCCTCATCTGCTAATTGTGTATTTTTTGCCGAAACACGTACAATCTTCTTGCAGCTGTGGACTACAGCTCATCAGTGGGTGGCGCAGAAAATTCCTGTTTTCGAACGAAATGTGAAAGACTGCACTCGATATTCTTGCTCTTCTTCGAAATTCGGGAAAAAAGTTACTCCGAAAATTCTCAGAAATTTTGAACTCCAGGAAGGCAAGTGGAAAAATGTTGATAGCTATAGCCTAACGTATTAGAGCCACTGGAAAAATGGTCGTCATATTTCAAGCACATTAGAATTGTTGCATTCATCTATCGGTGGAAATTCAATGCTGCTCGAAAGAAACGTGATCGGAATACTCCATTTCTCACCCGTGATGAACGTCATGCCGCAAAATTCGCAATCTTCAAAAGCGTACAAAGACGCTACTATACAGATGAAATTGACGCTCTCGAGAGCAAACGTCCTTTACCGATCAAAAGCGAGTTACGTCGTCTTGCGCCTTTTTTGTGTCCTCAAGGACTCCTCAGAGTAGTTGGTTGGTTGCAGAATGCTGATCTATCGTATGCAGAAAGACATCCTATCATCTTGTCAGCGCGTAGTGATTTCATTCGTCGGTTGGCGGAGGAACTGCATCGAGATACCTTGCATGGTGGTGTTCAGCTCATGATCAGTGAACTATTTCATTGGGCGTGGATTCCACGTATTGTCAGACTGGTTCAAGGTGTCTACAGGTTGTGTCTTTGTTGTACGCGGTTTGGCGCTCGGTCGTTGCTTCAGCAGATGGCTCCTTTGCCAGCTGTTCGGGTCACGCCTCGCATGGCATTTGAAGCAGTAAGGGTAGACTTTGCAGGACCGATTCACGTCTTGTTCTCGCGTGCTCGAGGGGCTAAATCGGTGAAAGGTTATTTCGCAATATTCGTTTGCGTGTTCACGAAGGCGAATCACATTGAGGTTGTATCGGATCTCACTACACTTGCTTTTCTTGCTGCTGTTCGTCGTTTTGTGTCTAGGAAAGGTCGTGTTTCAGACATATATTGTAACAATGCCAAGAACTTTACCGGAGCAAGCCGCGAGCTTAAACAAATGTTCAGCAAAGCATCATCGTTCTCGAAAGAAGTAGCATCCTTGCTTGCCGAAGACGAAATCAAATGGCATTTTTCACCACCTAGAGCTCCACATTCCGGTGGACTGTGGGAAGCTGCGGTCAAGAGGTTCAAATATCATCTCAAACGGGTTGCGGATGATTCAATCTTGACCTTTGAAGAGTTTTCCACGTTAACATCTCAAATTGAAGCTTGCCTCAATTCACGCCCCATGTGCCCAATTAGCTTGAATGATGATGATCTCGTTGCCCTAACACCTGGTCATTTTGTCACTGGTAGAGCCATGTCGGCTATTCCTGAGCCGTTCGATGATCAGGACCTTACAAAGTCTCATATTTCTAGATGGCGCTTGATACAAAATATGAGGAACCATTTTTGGGCACGATGAGGGAAGGAAGTTATGAACCTATACCAACAACGAGGAAAATGGCACGACGCTCAAGACCACGTGAGAGTAGGTGACCTTGTGCTCATAAAGGATGAGCTAACTCCACCAACGAAATGGCCGCTTGCTCGAGTCACCGCTCTTCACCCTGGTAAAGACGGCCTAGTCAGAGTGGTCGACCTCAGAATCGCAATATCTACACACCGACGAGCGCTTTGCAGCTCATCAAATTGCCACCGATTCAGCATAATGATGAAGAGCGTCCAGCCATGATGCAGCAAGAACAACGGGATGATGAGAACTGAATCTCGTGACACCCGACATCTACAGACACCTTTCCTCGCTCCGATTACACTGCGTTGATGGCACGCTTGCAAATTTACACTTGCATAGTTTTTCTCAATCGATCGCATTTCCTGTAGAATCACGGATTATTCAGATTTTAGTGGTGGCCTGGAAACCCGAGAATGGGAAGATGAGTAGGGGAGCCTGTGCCATCCTTCTTCGCGATATTTTTTTGGAAAACTTAGAGTCATTTAGGAATGCGATCTTCCATTCTTGAATTTTTGTCCCTCCGTTTAACTGCGCTATGCGCATAATGACTTGTGACTACGTCACGAATTTACCGGTTGGGCGTAGCACCAATTTTGGATTTTGAGCTCAAGGCGAGCCGAGCAATTTTGTTCATTTTTGAGTTTTCCGATTTGAGTTTGGTCATAATTGCAATTTAAAGATCTATGTTGATTTGTCCTTTAAGGAATTCCTAAGTGACCCTTCAAAATATTTTTGATTGTGAATCAGATTTATTTTCAAACTGTTAACTTGGTTGTATTCTTATTGTACATTTTTTCTGTTTCCTGATGAATTTCAAATCAGTTGATTTTTTTTATATGTTCGATTTTTGACACTCGATGAGTTACTCGATTGCTCATATTTTTCAGTCGTACCCCCCCCCCCATTTCGAATTTCGAAACTCATGTGAAGTACTGTCTAGTCTTGCTTGACTAAGTCAAGCAAAGGGGGCGGAATGTTCGCGTAAATATGAGCATTCGAGAGCTTTTGAGCAGCTCGGCGCCTAAGCCTCGATCATTCACTTATTACCCCTTTGTTCTCCTCGAAATCGTATGATCTATTTTCTCTGTATCAATTGGTCGGTTTGAATGAACCGTTGGTATGAGGTGACCGAGGTCCTGGGCGACGAGCTGCTCGAATTGCTCGGCCTGCGCCAGTTAGCCTTAGCTAGCGGAGCTGCACGTTGTAAGCAGCCTCCGCGACTACGCATACTATCTTGCGCCGGTGCGCGCTCCGCGACTCATACAATTTTCTCACTTTCCATTTTTTTATCAAATATAAGTGTCGTACGCGATCTCCGGGTCTCTTTACTGTGCCATATATGTGACACATTTTATTGCAGAAAATACTGCTAAGTTATTTCAAGTGAAAACAGTGACTTGTTATTTAAAACACGTCGCACGCTTCCACATCCTACAAAATCACGACAAAAATCTCGTAGAATGGGCTCTGAGGTTCCCGCTTCGATCACCTCACCCCAACAACAATGTTCTTCAAAGAAACAGAGCATCTGTTCACACGCAAGAATTTGCATCTGAATAATTGGGAAATTGATTCAAATCGTCGCATGGGAGCAAGAAGCGGGTATTTGAGAAAAGTTCCGGAGATGGCACTATTTCGGAAAAGTTTGGGAGTACCCAGTATCTGGGGAGTGAGCTGGACAACACTCTATCCTGAATGCGCGCCGGAAAAGGTAAAATCTCTTTGGAGAGGTTGAAACACACCAAGTTTCTGGTCGCTTTAAGAAACGGGTATCTCGGGTGGCTATTGTTCAGCACGCTCCGCACTCAAGCCACTCATACTTTTTCTGCGAGGGCGCCAGGTAGACGGATCATGCAATTATTGCACAGTCACTCACTCCCGCCAGGTCTTTCGAATGAGTAATATTATTTGCGGTTCGGATCATCTTGGAAACATTCATATTTCAAGTTGTATAGTGAGCCTGGTGGCGTTGCGTGAATTTCGTACTACGCGCTTACACCATACTCCTGTTCGCAGTTTCGATCTTCAAGAGAAGAGTCTGATGCGCGTGGTATTGGATTTTCTCAAAATATTTATTTTAGAATAGTAGATTCCGCACTACAAGGTTGTAATTAACTTCTGAGCGGTTGGTCGTTTTTATCGTTCATTTGGACCCAAGCCGCAGGCAAGGGTCAAAATGATTGCTCGGAAGCGAGGAACCTCGTTAACGAGGCGCAAACACTATTTTATACAATTTTCGGCACTGAATTTCCACTATCTCTCACAGTACGTCAGAAAATAGTATTCGCTGTACTATTTTGCACAACTGGAACCTGCGAAAAAGTAGCTTTCTCACCACGCCTCACATCGTTTGAACGGAATTTGTCTGTGAGAATGATTGAAATTGATTCTTGATTGATTTGAAACAGAATTGCATCAATTTCAAGAGTTATGAATTGAAATTTCGGGGGGTTCAATACAGGACCGATGAATTGGTCTGCATATTATGAAGATTGAAATTCTCGTCGAGTTCACTGCTGAATGGATGGAAATTGGCATGAAACGAGGTCTTGGACATTTTTTACAACTTCACGAAATTTTAGAATCGAATGTTATTTTCCATGAAATCATGACAGGATTGATGAAATTCTCTACGGAAGAGAAATTTGAAACTTCCTCAAGTGGCCGACAAGTAAATTACGCGATAAACCGTAATTTCTCTATTGATGCTGTTAGTCTGTTTAAACGTTATAATCTTTTGCTGGCCCTGAAAAGGGCCAATTCGGTTGCGGGGAGGGGAGGAGTGTTGTCATCACTCGTACAAGAGAAATCGATTCAATTTGTCGGCTACTGGTTTTATTTGATTATACAGTCCTCCATTTCCCTACTGGCTACCATTAATGCTGATATACGAAACTGACTTTGAGATACACTGTTGGGCTATTATTCATATTCGACATTCCAAAACACTATTGATCCACACTTCTATGACATTCTTGACTAAATTCTTCAAAGTTATGGATGGACAGTAGTAGCCGCAACGATGTTATAAGGTAAAGTACCCAGTAGACGAACAAACGCGGATGTTGACCTATAGTGGAACAAAGTGATACTCAAACACTAATAACTCAACGTATGGACTTCAGAACGTAGTTTTTATTATATCAGATGATACTTTGAAGCCTCCTCTACATGACATGTACAATTGTTTGTCTATACGGGATATTGCTTTGTTTTTATAATTCTTTAAAAAAACAAGTGCTCAGAGCGCGGCCCCGGCAGCTCCGTCGGAAGCCGACGGAGGCCCAAACATGACTTTTTGAAAGCGCTACAGAAGTGTATTTTTGTGATGTGGGGTCTAGAATTTTGTTGGAACACTTAATATGAACCCTCAACACTCAAATGCGATGGTTAACAGGTGTTGAAACGAAATCATTATTAAATAAAGAGCTGTTCTACTATCGGTCACGAGTTTCACCAATCGACCGAAAGTCGAACACTAGTCAGTTCGGCGTTCGCCTACAGGCAAGCGTGCATGAATGGTGACCTGTAGATGAACACATATGCAGAGGCCGGGCACAAAAAAGCAGTTTTCTATCAATCTTTCCATTTCAGCCGGGAAAACGATGACCGACTGTTGCAGAAGAATCTCTGATCATTATTTAATGGACCATAAGTGCCCTGTAATACAGAAATATCTATGAATGTGCAACAGAGAAATCATAACCTCAATAGGTTATGTTGTGGATTATGGACTGTGCAATGTTGTAACTGGTGCTAGTACAATTCTCCATTAAGCGAAGTCCTTTCTCAGACTTCAGATTTCTTAGGAAGAACTGAAGTACTACAAGAAACTCGCAAGAAATATCCTTCGCTCAAAAGTGAGTTCACCTGTATCGCAGCCAGTGTAAGCTAGATCTTGAGTCGAAGGCTTCCATGTAATGCCTGAGTTTTGCATTGAATTGATTGTAAAATACTGATAGGAGTATCAACTAGGATGAACTAAGTAGTATCTCTTGAATAGTTATCTTGATGGAGAACTTCACTAGTACTTTGACGACAAGTCAGTCTTATACTAGTGTATCCGGTATTATCATCCTAGTGGATGATAATACTTGACAAATCCTGACTTCAGTTGAGATATAAACTGATGATCATTTATAGTGGCAAAGAGCTTAGTGAATAAGCTATCTATAGTTACAATATCTGAAAGATTTTACTTTCTTGGAATACTTGCTGGAATACATATTTCTAAAAATAGTTTGAGCAGTTCACAGGCATGTGCATAGAAGGAATTTCAGTCAGTTATCACTAACGCTTATGGCAACACTAAAATTCAGACTGCTGTACTGTGTGAAGCTTTCTCACAAAATCTGTTTAAGAATTACAGATTCATAAATCCTATCCGCTAGCTGTACAATTTCTAATTGATTTTGGAGGTTGCATTCATTGTAACTGATGAAATTAGCTATACCTCACCAAGATTCTCAAGGATGATTCATACCAACTCTTTCCATTTAAATCATACATGTTGAGATGAGAACTTTCTACATTTGATAAAATTAGAGCTTGTTGCACTTATTAAAGAGATATATGTAGCAGGCTCAAAAACAATAGATTTGATACTAGCAAATTATCCGTTGAACCTTTTCCCATAGTACCCAAAATCATGCAATGCTTTAGATCTTATTCCTCCCTTCAATCTAGGCTGAAGCTGAGTTACACTTAAGCAATATATCTTGGAATATCTAGACAATCTCATCAAATATCCATCGTTCCAGCATACTATAGCATACTTTTGATCACTCTTCTTTATGAGAGAAGGTTTGTTCATTCTTGAAAATTTTTCAATCTTGTGACTCATATTCAGATGAATATCTGTTCTGAGATTGTAAAGTTCATACAAAAACTATTTCACCCCATCAAAATCATGAGAAAATGTTCTCATTGTCAGATAGAAAAAAAATCAAACAAATCAATCAAATAGAATTTTGAACTATTTTGATCAAGCTATTCATTCAACCTCAAATTGAGAATGAAGATGAATTTCTTGTTCAACTATCTGAAGCTGATGCGTCATAATGTAGCTAAGTCTCAAAATTCATCGAAATCTAACCTAAAATCATGGAGCAGAACTTGAAAATTAATGTGTTCATCTTTAGGTCACCGCCTGTTCCACTACTGGCAAAAGTCCGATCTTATGTGTTTATCTATAGGCGGAAAACTCTTCTCACGGAAATTGCTCGCATTTTAATACTATCAAACTTTTCTGCAATTTTCTTGCGGGAATTTCTTCAGAAGGCTCCAAGCTAGCGTATTATCACAAGGAATTACGATGCAGTCCCATAATTAGCGTAGAATCTTCCAGCAAAATTCGGCCCTATCCCGTTTTGTTCTACTACTGGGCACTTTACCTTATACTTTTCACTCTTGAGTTTTCAGTTCAACTGAGCTTGCATACAGCGGCGCCTCTATCGCAAATTTCCAATAATCAATCTGTTGAGTTACAGCTCAAAGAAAAACAAAGCGGTAGCCCGTAAAGTCTTCATTGATGCGCTCGAATTTAAAAAAGCGAAGGGTTGAGCGCAGCATCGTACAAATCTTCGCTCAGTAATGTATAAGTTCAAGTTTGTACGGCATTCAGAGCGAAAATCCTTGCAGAGAGTGATCCTCGTGGAAGGGTCGGTCAATTCTCATGACTACCCCTCCGCTCGACCCTATGGGTTCAATCGGATCCCCCGGCCAAGTACCTGCTATGAATTCGCGAACGTCTCAAGCACCTGCATTACTTGAGCTTTGGTCAGCACTTGGATGGTTTGTGTCTCTAGTGCTGATCGATCAAAGTCAGTGTGCCGTGCTTGTGTCAATATTTATCATTTTTCGCTCTGTTACCCGTATCGTCGTCATCATCATGAATGGTAAGTCTGATTTGTGTTATTTTTCCCATACCATGTATAGAGTTTCCTAGCCATTGGCGTCTTTTTCCTCTCATTATATCCACTCTCTAATTCTTGATACCATATACGAATTCTCAAATGTCAACCCTAAGATTTCTCAGATGATACTACCACTCAAGACAATATCAACAGGCTTCTGGTTGGGAGTTTCACTAATCAGGGTAGCGATTTTCCTTGGCGAAATTTCGGAACACCAAGTAGATATCAGCAGCCGCATAATATCTACAGTTTCGATTACTATGAAGAATAGCAACTGCAACATCATGGTTTTTATAGTGGTCACTTATCATTTATCGAATATTTATGAGATAGTGAAATGATATGTTCTATTTAATGACTATGAGACATTGAATTTACTGTCCATAATACATATGTCCTTAAAATATTTCATGGATTGGTCACAATATTCGCTCAAATACATATTTTGTCTCATTTTTTCAGGACGGAACGGTCAAGATTCTTGATCACCCTCGAACTCAGTATCGAATGACAGGGCATCGCCTTTTTCATCCAATAAATTGCAAGAAACTTGCTCGATTAAGCTTCAACAGTCTGTGACTCAAGCATATGTGTCTGGAATCGATAGTGATCATGGAAATAGTTATCGCTTCAATGAGTCCAGGCCAGAGGATGAGGATGATTCATCAGATAACGATTCAGGGGCAGAATCATCTGACTACGCTCAATCAGATTCTGAGTTGATACCGATGTCATCAACAATCCGACAACCAACACATTTGCCAGGTGGGTGGTACAATCATGAAATATATCTATAAATACACATCTTAATAGAATAACATTTCATAGGTGTATGTATATTCTCTACAATTTTTAGAAGTGTCATCGAAAAGGAAACGAGACCCAGAGAATTGGTCCAGGAATAAATCAAAAAAAGCCGTTGTCAGTGGGCAAGCAGGAACTTCACAAGCTGAATATCCCATTCCTGAGATAGTTATGGGATCGGGCTGTTTGCCAACTTGTAGATCCAAGTGTCGATCAAAAATATCTTACGACGATCGCAAAAGGTTGAACCGTGAGATGCGAGGCTTATCGAAGAGAGACGACCAGTGGAAATATATGAGGGAACTAATGGAATTTCACGAGCTCCCAAATGCAGTGAAGAAGAAGACACGTGTCACGTATTTCCTGATATCGAACGGAAAGAAGATCAAGGTCTGTCAAACGATGTTTGTCCACAGTTTTGATAAGTATTCGACTAAGTTGGATTGTTTTATCGTGGTAGTGATTGTTTTAGATGGTAGGTAATATATGACTTCTTTTTCAACAGGTGTTGGATCGAGTGTGATTGACACAATCAAATCGAAGTGTGCATCGTCCGAGTCCAATCAGATTGTTACCGGAGATTTGAGAGGGAAGCACTCAAACCAAGGTAGGAAAACACCAGAAGCCGTACCCAACTCGATCAGGGAACATATTGATGGATACGACACCGTGGAGTCGCACTACTGCAGAAGCACCACTAGACGAAAGTACATTGATGAAAAATTGAGTATTTCCAAGATGTATAAGGCATACAAGCAATGGATGACAAATTTGGGCAATGAGAATAATATTGCATCGAAGTATAGGTACAGATTCGTCTTCAACCATGAGTATAATCTGGAATTCTTTCGTTCAAAGAAAGATCTGTGTGACGAGAGCTATGTCTTTCAATCACTCCCAAGTGAGTCAATCATTTTCTCTGATGGATAAATTGAGTCATACTTACAAGCAGCTAAATTAATTCTACTGTGTTTGCTCGATCATAGACGGAGAGAAAGAGAATCTTGAGATTGCAGCGAGACAAGCAACGCACCTGAAGAACAAGGTCAAGGCCCGGGATCTAGTCAAGAATGACTTGGAGTATTCCAAAACAAGGCCGACTGTATTCTGCGGATCTTTCGATTTGCAATAAGTTGTTCCGATGCGGCATGCAGAGACCTCAACATTTTACTACAAGCGGAAAGTTGCAGTCTACAACTTCACTATATGCGATTCAGATACTAAACAAGCTGAATGTTATGTTTGGAACGAGACGACCGCGAGGAGAGGAGCCAACGAAATCACCAGCTGTCTGTGGAACTTCATTGTCAAGAAGAAAGCGGCAGAAATCTCAATTTTTCTACTCTCAAGTGATAACTGTAGCGCTCAGAATAGAAATCAGATGTTGTATACCATGTATGCAAAAGCTGCGAAAGAACTGGGCGTCGCCATTATTCACAGGTAAGAATATTGAATGATCGACCACATCAACGAATTTTCATGCGATGAAGACGAATTTCCAAAATTTTGAGATAGAATCGAGTATCATCAAATACTTTGAGAATTTTTGTTTTTATTTGCTCCTTCTATCAGGTACCTTGTCAAAGGTCACGACGAGACTGTTGGTGACTACACTCATTCAACCATTGAAGCTGCATCGAGGAATCAATCAATTTACACTCAAGACCAGTGGTGTGCAATCATCCGCAATGCCAAGATGAATTCACCGAAGCGTAATATGAACGAGATCACGCAGGAAGAGATCCTCGATTTTACAGCACTCAGTATGAAGCAGTTCTGGAAGCGAATCCGTATCTCTCAAGTATCTGGAGTTCAAATTGAACCAGACATGAAGATGACATACTGGTACAACTATGAAGAGACTCCCCCTGTAATCCAAGCTGTGGTCAATGCTGATGAAGAGTTGAGAAGACTTCATCTCACCAAGTTGCAGTTGAGCGAAGAGAAGAAGGAGGACTTACGAGACTGTCTGAACAAGAAACTGATACCGGCCGAGTACAGCAGTTACTACGCTCAGATTATGATTTGAGGCAACGCATCAGGAACCTGACATCAGACCTTCGGAGGATACTTCACCACCCCTCCCCTCCCCGCAACCAAATTGGCCCTTTTCAGGGCCACCAAAAGATTATAACGTTTCAACAGACTATTTCAGTCTTCAAACAGCACCACAGCGTGGTAGCCGAATTGAAGCAGGTTAACGATCAAGATTGGAGCGCAGTTCTGCTAACATCTTGATCAGCATGAATAGAGACATTACGGGTTATCGCGTAATTTAGTTGTCGGCCACTTGAGGGAATTTCAAATTTCTCTTCCGTAGAGAATTTCATCAATCCTGTCATAATTTCATGAAAAATTACATTCGACTCTAAAATTTCGTAAAGTTGTGAACAATGCCCAAGACCTCGTTTCATGCCAATTTTCATCCATTCAGCAGTGAACTCGACGGGGATTTCAATCTTTGTAATATGTAGACCATTTCATCGGTCCTGTATTGAACCCCCCCGAAATTTCATGACATAACTCTTGAAATTGATGCAATTCTGTTTCAAATCAATCAAGAATCAATTTCAATCATTCTCACAGGCAAATCCCGTTCAAAATATGTGAGGCGTGGTGAGAAAGCTACTTTTTCGCAGGTTCCAGTTGTGCAAAATAGTACAACGAATACCATTTTTTGACGGACTGTGAGAGATAGTGGAAAATCAGTGCCGAAGAGTTACTTTCTCGCACAGTGTGTCAAAATAGTATACTAGGAAATGACTTCGATCCCTCACACTGTCGGAAACTTCACACACGAGCGTCACTCGAGTGTGTAGAGTTTCTGACAGTGCGTTAATTATCGAAGTCGTTTCGTGTGATATTCCTTGCAATTTCGTGTGCGTAGTTTTTCCACTTTACGCAGCGGAGAAATGGTCTTTACGCGCTAACTTCACGCATATGATTGCAAGGATGATATTTGAGCATAATTTCACTCTCTCGCGTTATTTTTGGCACGAGTATCTAGCATAAAAGGTTGACCTCATACACAGTTTTACCCACAACGGTACATAAATGAAATTTATGCACTTTTTCAGTATTTGGGTGCTTACAAAATTGTATAAAATAGTGTTTGCGCTTCGTTAACGAGGTTCCTCGCTTCCGAGCGATCATTTTGACCCTTGCCTGCGACTTGGGCCAAAAACGACCAACCGCTCAGAAGCTAACTATAACCTTGTAGTGCGGAATCTACTATTCTAAAATGAATATTTTGAGAAAATCCAATACCACGGGCATCGGACTCTTCTCTTGAAGATCGAGACTGCATACAGGAGTATGGTGTAAGCGCGTAGTACGAAATTCACGCAACGCCATTAGGCTCACTATACAACTTGGAATGTGAATGTTTCCAAGAAGATCCGATCCGCAAATAATATTACTCATTCGAAAGACCTGGCGCGAGTGAGTGGCTCTGCAATAATTGCATGATCCTTCTACCTGCACCCTCGCAGAAAAGGTATGAGCGGCTTGAGTGCGGAGCGCGCTAAACAATAGCCACCCGAGATACCCGTTTCTTAAAGCGACCAAAAACTTAGTGTGTTTCTACCTCTCCAAAGAGATTTTGCCTGTTCCGGCTCGCATTCAGGATAGAGTGTTGTCCAGCTCGGTCCCCAGATACTGGGTACTCCCAAACTTTTCCGAAATAGTGCCATCTCCGGAATTTTTCTCAAATACCCGCTACTTGCCCCCATGTGACGAAATGTCGTAAATTGGTTCATGATCACACTCTTCTTCCTCTATCCTAGTTTTCTTGCTGCTCTATTCCTCGTGAATTTTGTGACTGAGAGCTCTTAAAAATATTCAGGATGTTGCGACTGGATATCAGGCAATGGAGAAACCACATCTCCCTATCCACGAGTCACTCATTCTGGTCGCTCATGGGACGTATGACATTGTGGGAGGTCCTGGACACGGAAACATTGAGTGACCATCAACATATTCGGTTTCGGCTTAGGACTGACATACACAGACAGACGACACGTACACCACGGCCGAAGGGGTGTCAGGTACGTAAGCTGGACGAGGGCAAATTCAGGGAATCGATAGAAACTACCGAAGATCTCCCGATGAACTCCACCTCGGACGAGGCCATGTATATGATAATGACAACCATCACAAGAGTCTATGACGCGTCTATTCCTCGCTAGACAACACAATGCTCCTGGAGAAAACCAGAGTACTGGATTACCGATGAGATAAAGGTTCTACGAAGAACGAGCGACAAGAAAAGGAGGACCGCGTGGCGATCAAGGAAGCTGCAACGACCATCACTGGCGGAAGATGACAGAGCGTACAAAGAAGCGGAGAGGGCTCTCGCGTTCTAGCCATCCGGAGGAGCAAAGAGAAATGCTGGGGTGAATTGTGCGACATGGTTAACGGAGATCCCTGGGGCACGCCATACCGCGTGGTCGTGTCAAAGGTCCGAACCCGGAGGGGCAACCCAGCACCGACCGATGCAGCAACCTTGCGCAGCATTATGGAAGACCTCTTTCCAGCAGGAAAATCCAGAGTAACATTCCCCCCGGAGAGCGAAGACCCCATCCCGCTCTTTACTATGCAAGAGCTACTTATAGAGGCGAAGGGGATACCGAATGGCAAGGCCCCTGGCCTGGACGGCATTCCAAACGAGGCTCTGAAACGGGTCTTTAAATACAAGCCAGATTTACTCCTCGATCTCTTCAACACCTGTCTGAGCGCGGGAGCTTTCCCGGACAAGTGGAAACGCCAGAAGCTCGTCCTGATACCTAAAGGCCAAGGTGGTCAGCGCCCTCTCAGCATGCTCGACAACATCGGTAAAATGTACGACAGGATGGTGCTCAACAGGGTAGAGAAAACCAACGAAGAGAGCGGCGCACTACAAGAAACCCGGGAATTTCTGTGCCACTAAATGAATGTAATCGTATGGGCTTAATGGCACAACATTTACCGGACTTCTTGTAGGGCGGCGGGCTGTCACCGATGCAGTTTGGGTTTTGGAAAGGTCGCAGTACTGTTCAAGCAATTGAGACAGTCCAGGAGCGAGTCCAAACGGCAAGCGCCAGGAAGACAATACCAAGGGAGAGCGGGTTTCTGTGCGATCATCGCGTTAGACATAAAGAACGCCCTTAACTGTGCGAGCTGGGAGCGAGTGTACGCATTCCAGGCAGGTGAAGTGCCAGCCTACCTGTTACCAGTCACGAGCGACTACCTACGGAGTAGGACCCTCGTATACGACACCGCCGAGGGACAAGAGGTTCGAGAGCTGTCCGCCGGAATTGGACAAGGATCAGTTTCCGGGCCGTTCAACTGGAACACCCAGTACGACAGTCCACTGTCCATTGAACTGCCAAAAGGTGTGATAATAATGGCTTTAGTGGACGACGCGGGACTCATAGTTTGGGCCGACAACGAAGAGCTCTTGGGAAGACGAGCAAACGAGGCACTGACCCTAGTCTACGAGTGAATGATCAGCAGGCTCCTAGAGCTGGCTGTTCCAAAGTGCGAAGCCATAGTGGTCACGAAGCGGAGAAAGTTCGACTTCCCTCATCTTCACATCAACGGGCAAGAGATACCACGCAAGACAGAGCTGAAATGTCTGGGTGTATGGCTCGACGACAAGTGATCGTTCAAGGAGCACATCCAAGAAGCCCTCAGAAGGCAAGCAGGTTCGGAGCGGCTCTCCAGCGACCGATGCCGAACATCGGAGGACCGAAACAGAAGAGGCGTAAACTGCTCAACACCGTGAGCGCTTTCATCCTGCTCTACGGTGCACCCGTGTGGGGGAAGAGAGTAGAGAAGGCCGTCATCGAGAAGAGGAAGGGGACTGTCCACCGGAGAGCGGCTCTGAGGAGCATTCGTGCCTACTGCACCGTGTCAGGAGACGCAGCTTGCGTGTTGGCGGAAACGCCACCCATCTATTTGCTCGTCGCGAAGCGAGTGAGAATCTGGGACCGGCAAAAAGTGATCGGAGCCGAACTTGTGCTCACCCCAACGAGGAAATAGATCATCCGCGACAACGAGAAGGACACCACCCTCGAGCAGTGGCAAACTGAGTGGGATTCGCCATTTGCAAATGGCAGATGGACTCACCGGCTCATCCGTGGCGTAGCCAAATGGACGGAACGCACCCACAGAGAGATAGATTACTAGACAACGCAGGCACTGAGTGACCACGGTTGCTTCGGTGCCTACCTGACCCGCTTCAAGGAGAGGATATCCCCAGCATGTCAGTCACGCGGGGACAACTGGGATGACGCTGAACACGCCCTGTTCACGTGCAACGGCACCCGAAGAGAGCGCGCCGAGTTGCATGAAAGGCTGGGTACTCAGCTAACACCTGAGAATCTCGTCCCGGACTTGCTCCGCAACCAGGAGACATGGGATGAAGTCACCGGATACATCAATCTGGTGATGACCCGTAAGGAGGAGAAAGAGAGGGAAGTGAGGCGCCTCGAAGCAGCCGAATTACAGTGAACCTGCCGATTCAAACAGAAGAGGTCCGAATGGTTCCAGGAGGAATATGATGGACTGAACAGGGAAGAAAGAAGAAATAAGAGAGAAGAAAGAAGACTGAAGAGTAAGAAGAGGATTGAAAAAAGAGAAACAATACCTTCGAGTCGCGAGAGGGGAGACGCTCGAGCCTGAGCGCGAGACGCCGCCGGTCCTGAAGTAATGCTCACGCGGTTCCAGAGCCAGATTGGTGAGTTGGTGGATCTCTCCCTTGTCCAATGGCCGGCGTCAACGGAGAAGGAAGAGAGGTCTTATCCGCTTCGGATGGCCGCATCGATGCGGATTCCAGCCCGGGACTGTTGGGGAGGTGCTGGCTAGCCGTGTTTGGCTGACCGGTGCCTCTCCTTCGTACGTCGCAGCGTATTCGCCCTACAAGCACCTTAAGAAGGAAAAAAAATCACTCTTTCTGAATCACCTGACTAATGTACCTATTAGAACTCTAGATATGAACCAACACAGTTTGTGGGGCCGCTGAGTGTCAGCTCGGCCGATCATCGAAGTTAAGCATCGTTGGGCGTGGTTAGTACTCGGATGGGTGACCGCCCATCTTGGTCTAATCAACCTTGATGATCTGACGTTTCTGATCGATTAGTTGACACTAACGCCTCAGCAACGTGAGCGTGAGGCACGAATTTTCACGACTTCGATGTTCATGGCTTACGAAAAGTGGCATGAGCACCGTAAAAATGTAGCATGATGAATGTGCCAAACTCTCCGGAGCAAGTTTTCTCTTCTCCGCTCAAAAGAATTACCTCGCCCCACGTGCATCATTCCCGGGTGAAATCCACGATGAGCTCCACCCCGGTTCTAAGTCCATAGACTGGAGAAGACCGCTGAATACATGAAGAAAAAAAGTAGTTTTTGTGCAGTATATTTCAAGGAACGAAATAATAGTCACCGCAAAATATCTTACGAACCACGCATACGTTACAACAAGCGAGTGTGTAGCATAGTTTCGTAGAGAGGTATTCAGGGTTGCAAAGTTTGTGCGCCTGTCACATCGTTGGAAGGGACACAATGTACATACGAGTACAAACACAAAATCAAGTATTTGAATTTCTATAGTCAGCGCAATTTAAGTACGCATACCTATGCTTTTGTTGCGCTGATGCAAGAGACCGTTGTCGACAGGCGTATGACACGTAAGTATACGGTCATCGAGCTCCCCCCCCCCCCCCTTAGTGTGCTCCCATTTCCAATGTGGAATTGATAACGTTTAGATTGAGCCTCTAGCACATATTTCATACTCGAAACTCTTGTCACAGTACGAGATGGTGTTTGTTGAGTGCGGCAGCCCCTTGCCTCGAGTCGCTGGAACAACGCTATATCAAGATAAATCCGAGGTCTTATTGGAAAATTCTGCATCTCGATATTCTAATTAGGGTTCTCCTTTTCCACTGCTGCGGTCTCAACATTCTGTTCGACAATATCTGAGTTATTTTACATTCTCTAAATCTATGGTAAGTTCTACAACTTGAACAGACGCAGACGGGAAATGATGAGTAATAAGGTCTCTAAACAATTCGAGTGATTGAATTCAATTAGAAACACACTCATAATCTATTGCCCCTCGATTCTCAAGATTCTTTATATCATCCAACTAGAAATTTGATGATGGGAAACAATAACGAAGACGGTAATCTAAATGCTGTTGAGTTCTGCGAGCACGGAGTTTTTGCAGAATAGCTCGTTCTGATTTATCATGACGCGAAATTATCGTCTCTAGAAAAGGAGAAATTTCCAAAAACAAACCAAATACCGCGATTACGCGGACCGCGTATTGATGTTCTTCTTTTACAGTCAATATTACTAGAAAATGGTCAGTAATATAGGTTTCAAGTATAAAAATTTGGTTGCTTAATGTATCTTGCTGCGTACACATGAAGTAGTGATCAATGCACGTGCTTGTGCTTCTCTGGTTGGCTCATAGTTGAGATATGCATATCCCCTTTCACTTATCGTGTTCATGTACTCTTCTGCTATTGAGTTCTCGCCCCGCAGGTCTATATTTGTATTTCCCGTGAATATATGTTCATTCAATCCTTCTCGTACCCGCGATTACGTCACACGTGCTGCACTCTAGAAACGGGGAATGAGTGAATTTCGCGGATACCGGGCTGCGAATACCGAAGCTGCCTGTACTGAAGCCCCTCGTGATAACCCGAGAAAAACCAAAACGAGAGCTATTCGGAGTTCAATCAGCCAAACCATATACAGTGAATATACCCAACTTAATTCTATATGCCGATTTGAGGAACGGGTGCTCATTGACCTTCCTGCAAAATTTGTAATGTTTGTCTTATAAGATTATGAGAAAATAAATGATTGTGGTTGATACCAAATAATATAGCGTGTCCTGGAAAATTTAAAGTGAGTCCTGATATTCTTCGTGTTTCTCGTGGACACGTTAGAAATCCCCTTCAGTGAAACCGGTACCAAAGTGGGTTGGCTTAACCAATCCTCAAGTACCTCAGTTGAATCAGTTCGTTTTTTTCAACTACTTCGAAGTGCATATTTTAGAGTTCCAGAACTGGGGTCTGAGCGATTGAATGGGTAGAATGAGAATATTAGTCGTAAAACATGGGAAGTATGTCCAGCGCGGTCCATGTAAAAGTTCTAAAATTGTATGATTGAGTGTGAAAAAACTGCAGTTGAGTTAACGAACGTCTTAGCATCTAACATTGAACCCATCAAACAACCATAACTTTCCCGTATGTTCCGTTACCGATCTAAAGATACTGGTTAGCAAAGAATTTCGAGTAGAGTTTCTATTTTTGCCGACAACTTTTTTCACTGGAAAATTCTTTTCACATGCCACTCAAAATTTCGTAAACGCTTTGATGAATCTCTTTGAATTCTTCAGGCAATGCTCAACCTTCCGATAAGGCAATAGGCCCGGTGCTATTCTTGAGCGTCATGTACCGATTGATTTTGGGCCTAGAAATATCTTTACCTCGAATTTGAGTCTCAACGTTTTCTCCCTTCTGCATATGTTCAAAATCATGCTCTTAATTGTTATAGTTTGTTTTAGGGATTATTCCTAATGAAATAACGATAGTTTGACTTGACTCTAACTTCCCTAAAATAAATATTTTTTTCAAATTACTGAATTGAATATCCTTGATTCAGACAAATTTTAAAACCGAATTCATCGAAACCGAATAGCGCTCTACATCAGCCAGATAAACTTACAAGGTATCGCTCAAATGGTTCTCTATCATCCTGAAAGGATTAGCTGATACCGAATTTTGAACGGATTCTCTTAAAGATTTTCCTATAACTCGGTGAGTGTCGCTAAAATATTTGTGAACATTTACATAAGTGTACTTGAAACTCTGAGTCATTATTCTGAGTCTTGTCAGTAAATCACCCTCTCGGCTTAATCTCAAGATGAGAATATTGTCAATATGAGTAAAACATTTTCGTTCAACAATAAATGTTGATAAAGAGAATTTAATTAGTAGGATAATCCATTTTGCGTGATTGGATAGCAAAGTTTTCATGATTATCAATGTTGAAATAATCACAAGGACAACAAGAAGCATTCCGTGAATGGAATCAAGAAGAGGAACTCGTGATATGCAAATTATCAAATGATACTCTTGACTTGCTCCTTACCAAAACCCAAATTCTTGTACACTCGAGCCACCATTTATTGAATTTTTATTGTGAAACGCGTGTCAAAACCCCAGAATGGATTCACCTTGAAGACATACACGTGATATTCTTTGGAAAGAATCTACGGAACGGAGGGTGCGCTGCAAAGGATTTCATATGCAACTTGCATAATGTCCGTTTTTTCTCGAGCCTTCATAATTCTGATGAGGCCTAGTGCAAAATAGATTATAAAATCTCCTCATTATTTCACAAATGGAATTTGACACGAGTTTCACTCTTGAAGGCACTCGAAATATATTTCGAAACGTTTGGAAAGATCATTTGTGGAGTCGCAATAGATAATCTGGCTGTGTTCTTTCGATGGAGAAGAAAGAAAACCCGCTTGTCTATCAATTTCCATCATCATTTGTTACAAGGGACTTGAATTTGCGCTCAACTTGCTAAAAATAGAGAACCTGAGTATAAATGGCAAATCGATCGCTTTGATCCATTTATATGCAAAGCATATTGACAATCATCCGAACCTTAGAAACTTGGGAATGTAGGTGAGCTTAATTTTCAGCAGCGATCAATGATGGCTATACCACAATAGAGAAGTTGAAGACGATTATTCGAGCCGTCATTGAGGCTTAAGTTTGATATCACACGGGAATATCTAACGATTTCAAAAAACTACTTCAAGTTCATTTGACTATTTGAAGCTCAATGTATCACAGAGGATGTCCTAAACCGAAGAATAATTCATCTGATATACACTAAATAAAGCTTTATATTATAACACCACGAATCTGTAGTGACAACCTTTACAGGCGTTTTTCCATTTCAGGTCCGCTTCGGTCTCGTTCGTGTACGCGAACGGAAGTATAATAGAAGACTCCGAAAGTCTGATAAACAGAGCAACACTCGGCTCAACAATGTAAACTACATGCGGCGAATGCGAGCCAATAGAAATTCCATCAATTTTCGAGTAAGTTCCTTCTTTTTGATAAGATTTATCGTGTGATCAGCTGAATACTGATAACAAGACTGATTTTAATTTCTCAAGTGGATCAAAAGAGTCGATTGGACGTCAATAGGACTCGGGTTACTTTTTCTCCTAGCAACCGGTTTTATCGTAGTCGAAAGTAGTTCAACCTCAAAAAACCCTACAATAATAAAGGTAAGTGGTCCAGTTATCGTGTTCGAGAAAAGGGATAATATAATAATGACCTAGCATGCCAAATAAAACAAAGGCACAACCTTCTTCTACTATCGCCAAAATCATTGTCGATCGTAGAAAAAAAAATAAGTCAATGATTTTTTAGTCGAAAAATGTCCACATCGCCGATGCTTCCCACTTGAAGCTACTCAAAATCACTCAGCCTTTTGAAAACAGCGGTGCCATCTTGCGGTCAAAATGGTTTATTGTGAATATGAAATCAACCGAACAACATAGAACAGAGAGCGATGTGTTCCCATGTGCGGAGATATTTTCTGTAAATTTTAAAAGAAGTTTAATCAAAAAAGGTGCAACATTGAGCACATAAAGTTACAAGAAAATTTTTGAGAATAGTGAGTGTTACGAATTATACAGTTATTTGAACATGATTCCATCATCAATAAACATCTCAATGTGTATCATTTGTGAATCATGCAAATGTATGTTGTTTTCAAATTTATTGAACAATTAGAATAAGATTTCGAATTCAGACCAGTCCGTAGTCCCCGCAATACCGCAACCAGACACGCACCGGAGTACATGCAGGTTTTTGAACAATATTTAATTTTTAAATAATTTCAAACACTTTTCGGATCAAATCATTGAGTCAGCGCGCTTCCCAATGAAATTTCCAATCATTTGAGCTTTGTTGCGTCTCAAAATTCGCCATATATTTTGCAGGATTTGGAAATCTGCCATCTTGAGCTGGGCTGCCTCATCGTAGGAACCACGCTGTCATGCACGATTGCCATTTTCCAAATCTCGCAAAATATATCACGAGTTTTGAGACGCAACAAATCTCAAACGATTGAAAATTCCATTGGGAAGCGCGCTGACTCAATGATTTGGTCCGAAACGTGTTTTCAAGTTTTTAAAAATTGAATATTGTTGGAATCACGCTATGCAAATGACCGTGGCGCCATCTATGGAGTAGTGAGCAAGTGTAAGCACTACGGACTGGCCTTCAAAAGCGTTTCCAAGGCAACGCTTGACTGTTTAGGGATGATCGGAGGAAAAATTGTATCGCTTCTCACTTTTTGTCATCGCTTATTCGAAGACACATCGTTGTATATTGTCACTGCTTAATATTAGGGATTGTTTGAATTTTCAGTAAATAGCTCTTTGTTGAAAGTGCGGATTCTTGACTCTCTGTAAATCTACGTATTTATCATCGTCCTGATAAATGGCACATGTGGAACTGAAATTTTGAAGTCCATTGATCAACAAAACCAGGAATTTTTTGCTCTAGAATCGATAGGGATGAGTGCAAAACCACGAATAAATAAAAAAAATGAGCGCGCACTCCAAATCTTGAATGACACATGTAAATATGTTGATGGGTCGTGAAAAGTAGGGCTTTTATGGAAAGATGATGGTAATGCTATTCCAGATAATTTTGCAACTGCCTTGAATATACTCTATTCACTCGACAAAAAGCTTGACAGAGACCCCCATTTTGCTGAAATGTACTATAGGGAATTGGAGCATTTGTTTGCTCTTGGGTTTGCGAAGAATGCAAATTCTTGAGCTGTAGGTCGAATTTGGCGTCTACCACATTTTGGGGTGAAAAATGTAAGCAAATCAGGGAGAGTCAGATTAGTTTTCGATGCGTCTGTATCAACAGAATCTATCAGCTTCAACGATTTACTTTTATCAGGACCAAACCTGTTAGAGTCACTTCTACGAATTTTCATACGTTTCAGACAACGTTTCGTAGCGATTGGAAGATCTAAAAGCCATGTTCCTTAAAATTTGATCCCGTTCGAAAGATCAGGACGCTCAAAGGTTTTTGTGGAGAGGAAAAAACAGAAGTTTCGGACCCCCAAGAGTTTGTAATGACTCGTCTCCTTTTTGGCTCAAATTTGTCTCCTTGCACCGCTCTTCTTGTGAAGAACAAAAACGCAGACATTTTCGGTTCTCTGTCCAAGAACTATTGAAAGCTGCGAAAGAAATTCATCCATGGACGATTTCCTTGAAAGTTGTGATACGAAAAAAGAAGCAGAAATTAGAGTTTGCGATGTAATCGAATCAACGAAAAGGCTATCTGGGATATGCACGATTAGGCCTCTAATTTCCCAGAAGTTCTACGATTCGCAAAAATGAAACAGATCAATCTTTAGATCTGGCTACCCCTTGACAAAGAACGTGTTCTAGGATTGAATTGGCTTACTTCTCAAGATGGTTTGTATTTCAAATATAAAAGTAGCAAATTAACACCTGAGTTGCGAAACGGCATCCGAGTTCCGAGTAAGAGAGAATTTTTGAGCATCATCGTGGCAATTTTTGGCCTTCTAGGCTTTTTATCTCCCTTCATCAACCAAGCACGGACTCTTATGCAGAAAATTTGGAAATTTAGGACAAGATGGAATGAGCAACTATCAAATGAGTACTTTGAGGTTTGGAAATGCTGGTTGAGTCACTTAGACATAGTTGAATCGTGTGAAATTCCTAGATGTTGCCGAATTCCGGGAAAAACATTGGACTTTGCCGATCTACACATATTTTGTGATGCAAGTCATGAAGCTTACGCAGATCTCGGATTTTGGAGACTCACTTTCAAAAGCGGAATAGTTAACACTGCATTCATATTAGCCAAAAGTAGGGTCGTTCTACTGAAGTCACCAACAATCCCTCTGTTCGCCAGAAATATTGCGATCGATCGCGGACACCGAAGAATTAGACACTAGTTTATTTTTTGAAAGAAAACACGAGGATTCATTAATTGGAAATATCCGTATTGGTTAGGAATGAATTCACAAACGTCACGAAAGAGCTAAGAACCACAATCGACCGAACACTAACTTTTTCTTCATAACAATCACAAGTAATCGGAGACACGTATCCATGGCAACCATCGATCGTCGTCTCAACTTGAGTTTGTATAGTGGCCAATGCGTCCGTGGGTCCGCCTCTACGCTTACCACGACGCGGTCTTTCCCATTACCGATCTAAATCGTTGAAGAGCAGGATGCGGCCCCACAATCCATTTGGATTTACACGCGGCCTGTGAGGATAAAACCTCTACGTTTCATCTTCATACAATCTCAAGGTTATATTCATTAAACTAGTAATTTATAAATTCACTATGACCCGAATCACAAATAATTTGCTCTTTAGAAACGTTTGAAAACCCTGATAGATTCATTGACAAACATTCACATATTGGTTATAAATCACAAATACAATAATGATTCTGGTCTTGAGAAATATTGGAATATCGTCCGGAACACCCTTGTTCAGAACTACAAGCAGTGGTTCTAGGCGTGCGTATAGCTAAACTTATTGAGAATGAACATAGATTCAAAATCATTCGACGCGTATTTTGGACAGACTCCCAGACTGTTTCAAGTTGGATCAAATCTGATTCTTCTAATTCTAAACTGTTCATGATGGGTGGATTGGGTGAAATCGCTGAGGAGGCTCGAAGTTTGGAATAGCGATATGTTCCTCCTAAACTAAATTCCGCGGATGATGCTACGAAGTGGCTTGGAAACTCATTTGAAAGAGAAAGTGAATGGTTTAAAGGTCTATCTTTTTCAATTGACGAAGAGTCAAAATGGCATGCACAAAGAAGCCCGACAGCTTTGGAAGGGAGCTTGATCGATTCAGAAAAACCCCTCAATGATGCTTAGTAAATTTCACAACCGTGACACAAGCTGCATATTTACCTGATCCTAATAGATTTTCTTCGTGGCACAAGTTAATCAGATGTACATATCTAGTTTTGTCGTTTATATACAAGTTTCTGGAAATTGAAGGATCAGTTCGTGGAATTCATCGCGTAGCCGAGTTATCATGGATAAAAGAAATTCAATTATCGTCCTTTGCCAACGGAACTAGACTACTTAGAACATCGGAAAATCGTCCAAAAGACAGTCGTGTGATTTCCTTGAACCCAGTTTTAGACAGCGATGGAATCCCAAGAGTCAACGGCTGCGTGAGAATTTTCCCCGGTTCTTCTGCATTTTTCACACCTCCTCTATTAGATGCCAAAGATCCAATCGTGCAATTACTAATACAGTCTTATCACCTTCAATACTATCATAGAAATCAAACTAATATTTGTACTCGATCGATACGGTCAAGCACTGTATTTATCACTGGCTTGAATTACAAATGATTGAATTTCAATTGATCGGCTTTTGCCAGTAGCATTGTGTCAACAAATTTCGCTGACTCATGTCATTGATTGAGTTGAATTACTTCAACTCGAACTATGCACCTCCAAGCCTTGTATGGTTGCGAGGTTAACTTGGAAGATTTTGATGGAAAGAAGGCTGAGAAGAGACATATGGAAAAAATTTTGACTCTACGCTAGATTACAGTGCGTTTCGCCATTCCTCGTCAGATCTGGTTGAAGTAATTCAACTCGATCTATGACATGAGTCAGCGAAATTTGTTGACACAATGCTATTGACAAAAGCCGATTAATTGAAATTCAATCATTTGTAATTCAAGCCAGTGATAAATACAGTGCTTGATCGTATCGATCGAGTACAAATATTGGTTTGATATATATCCGACAGTAGGCTGAAAATCTGTCGAGTCGATTTCAAATGGAAAAAGCGGGTTAAAATCATCTTTCTCGTAAGCGCTTGCGCATGTGAGACTTTCATATGAAGCCGTTTAAGAGCTCGACGTTCGGCCACTTTGGCCAAGTGCGTCGGGGACTAACCTCGGCAGATCGTCTGTCCCCTTGACAAGCCAGATCTGACGAGGAATGGCGAAACGCACTGTAATCTAGCGTAGAGTCAAAATTTTTTCCATATGTCTCTTCTCACCCTCCTTTCCATCAAAATCCTCCAAGTTAACCTCGCAACCATACGAGGCTTGGAGGTGCATAGTTTGAGTTGAAGTAATTCAACTCGATCTATGACATTAGTCAGCGAAATTTGTTGACACAATGCTACTGGCAAAAGCCGATCAATTGAAATTCAATCATTTATCATAAAAATCATTCTACTGTTCTGAACGAAATCGGAAAACAATATTCGATAGTGGGACTCCGTCAAGCCTTGCGGAGTATGGTGCACAATCGCATAGTTTGTAAATTCCCACGAGGCCATCCTATGCAACCAAAAATGTGAGATCTTCCGTCGATACGCCTGGGTTATTGTATGTGACCATTCACGCGCACAGGCATCGATTTTTGGGGTCCCACACTCGTAAAAATCGGGCGCTGACTAGGAAAACGTTGGGGAGCTCTATTTACTTGTCTCGCGACTAGAGCTTTCCATGTAGAGCTCGTCAATTCGCTCAGCGCAGACTCAGCAATGATGGCAGTACAGCGATTCGCGGCACGGAGAGCTTCCCCCAAACTCATGATCAGTGACAATGGAACTAACTTGGAAGGCGTAAGCCAAGAACTGACAGTAGCTCTTTTAAATATGAACAAAAGCGAATACTCAAATTTCGCTGTGAAGAATAAATTTGGACGGAGGTTCAACCCTCCCACCGCTTCCCACATGGGTGACATGTGGGAAGCGGTGAAAGAGTCATTACAAGCTGTTTTAGGAGGCCGAACTGGGCAGGACGGAATACTTAGAACTATTTTAGCTGAAGTAGAACATTCATTGAACTCCCGACCCTTAACTCATATCTCTCTTGATCCGCATGATGAAGAGGCCCTCACGCCGAATCATTTTCTGATAAGAAGTTCGTCAGGCACATTTCGTTTAATAGAATATGATTAAAAGTATCCCTGTACAAAGAAGCAGTGGTGTCTGGCACAATACTATGCGGACTTGTTTTGATAAATGTAGCTGAAGGAATACCTCCCTACGTTGATTTCTCGTAAAAAATGGTTTAATCTCGATGAGCCTTTCGAAATAGGTGATTTAGTTTTGATTGCTGATGATCAAATGCCGCGAAATGAGTGGAAAAAGGGTAGAGTTAAGCACATTTTTCCCGGCAAAGACGGTCAAGTATGCATGGCAGAGTTGAAAACTGTGAATGGTTTATTAATGAGACCCAGTAGAAAATTGATACGTTTTGCCAAAACACCAAGTGCGTAGCAATACATGGGGAAGTGTCGATTCAATTTGATTATAGACTCCAGGAGAAATTA
This sequence comes from Eretmocerus hayati, assembly GCA_029851415.1. NCBI lineage: Eukaryota > Metazoa > Arthropoda > Insecta > Hymenoptera > Aphelinidae > Eretmocerus > Eretmocerus hayati. The sequence goes on from CM056744.1 coordinate 111,131,161, forward strand.
TTTAAAACTGTAGAAAGCCGAGGAGAGCCAAAGGCTCAAAAGCTGCATGCACGAAGATGAACGTTCTTTTTTGGGGGCTGCACTAACCTTCCACTGGTCTTCAGACCGATAAGAGGCTGGACCACGTCATGGTAAACGTATAGGTGGACCCATGGACGTATAGCCAAAAGATTTATCATTCAGTGTTTCAAACTGAAACAAAAGGGGTCTGAACCTTCCCCAGTTTCCACTTGTGTTGCACGAACTTGGTGATTTGTTTATAACTATAATACAATTTGTAATGATCCACTAGCTATGAGGAAAATGACTGATTGTAAATATTTATTCTGAAGGTACAAAGTACGTAAATTTTTCTACAGGGGGAAGAATATGTTACTGACTACATCGTGATTTGAACATGATTCCATCATCAATATACATCTAATAAGTATCATTTGTGAATCATGCAAATGTATGTTGATTACAAATTTCTAAACAATCAGAATAAGATTTCGAATTCAAAAGCGTTTCCAAGGTAACGCTCGACTGTTTCAGGATGATCGAAGGAAGAATTGCATCGCTCGTCACTTTTTGTCATCACTTATTCGAAGACACATCGTTATATATTTTCACTGCTTAATATTGTGGATTGTTTGAATGTTCAATAAATAGCTCTCTGTTCAAAGTGCGAATTCTTGACTCTCTGCAAATCTACGAATTCATCATCGTCAAGCGGTGAACAGTGAGATACATCCCTGGTACTTTATGAGCTCAATTTTGCACATCCTTTTACGAAACTTATGTCTAAATTTGCAGAAAAACTCTCCGTACGTGAAAACATACCGCACTTCGTTCTATATTGTTCGGTTGATTTTATACTTACAATAAACACTTTTGTCCGAAAAATGGCGCCACCGCTGTTTCTGAAAGGCTGATGGGAAGCGTTTGCACTAGTAGCCACCCACTTTGACGTTGTTATTGCGATAATTAAGCTCGAATAAAGATGCTCGTCAGCAGGAAAACTTTTTTCACGTCACTTTTTTGCCTACTTTTGTCGAATTTTGTGGTAGGAATACATTCTCTGATGAGAAACCGCCAAGGAAACCGCACTATTTACTCACTTTGCAAAGTGGTACAGTTTCATTGTTCGGTACTGCAGCATGCCTAAGTCGGACACTGGTTCAAAGTAAACCAAAGTAAGTCTTCAGTATTCGAGAATGATGTCAACCAACTCGGTGTGCTGACGTTTTTTTAGGAAACTGTCGTTCAAATCAAAATGAGTACTGCTCGGACTTCAAAATAAGGGATAAGTCAGTGGTTCAAAAAAAAAAAAAAAAACTGGGGTGAATGTGTCCACTTTTGTTTTTGTGATAGTTTTGCACTGATTGATGGTTGAAGATCCTGCTGAAGATCATTTTGATGCTATTTATCTCACCTTCAAGATTAGCTCTCATGAGGTATTCTCCGACGTACCAGTCAGCAGCTATTTCACAAACAGTTGAGTGGACACATCCACCCCAGTGTTCACATTTACCTCTGTTCACGGTAGTTCTTACTATCCTAAGCGATCGAATTGAGCGAGTGACCAATGGGTGATACTCTACTAAAAAAGTATGACACCCGTCAGATCATTTTATAGGGCCTGGAACAAGCTGTCAGAACAGTGCCGAGAAAGAAGAGACTTTTTCATAAGAATTCAAGTTATTGAACTAATCGAGTGACTCGTTTGCGAGTAGAAATTAGAAAAAGTAAGTCGCTATCGAGTGTTTACTGATTACCCGGTCGATCGAGTCGTCGAGATGACTGGACAATGAAAGTGGAGATTAGCCGGCAATCTAAATTAACATTATTATTTCCGCCAAGCTTCGCCGCATACTTGAATGGGATTTAGACATATCTATCTATCCAAGCACAACTTGCCTTTCAATTGATTGAGATAATCTTCCATCGATCGTGAGAGGATCCATAGAAGGTCACGTCAATTATTGCACAACCGCGAGGACAAAAGAAAAATGCGTTCTCTGAGGATTGCCATTCAAGTTATCTCTGTACTCCATCCAACATGTTGATACCGGATACGTAAGCCAACAATCAAATTTATTGAAATGATGAGATTTGTGTCGGGTGAAGGTACTACTGCTTCACTCTCAAGGCAAAGGACCCCGCCCTAAATCATAGGAATTTGGCTTTCGGCCAAACCTCTTGCGAGTGTACTGAAACGATAAATCTCGAGACACTGGACAAGGGTCTCCATGGCCGCAAAACTCAATGCCCTTCTCGTTTTGAGTTATTTCATGTAGAAAGTATCCCTCATTGCATGGGTGCAGTGGGGTTATGTGTCGGTTTCTCGATTGAACTCGAGGCACGCGTGTGGTTTTGCACTTGAATCTTGGACTAGTTTTGTACACGCGTTTTTTTGTGTTGCAAGATAATGAATGAGCTCAACATCGCGATGAGTCTGACGAGATCAAATGAACATTCTGATTGAGTGAGAAAAGGTATTAGAGGCTTGTTTCGTCGTTCAATTGAGTTCGACAAATACAAGAGCTATTGCGCGCTAATCCCTTAGGCTGCTTCTGCGATCTTGTGATTTTCAATGTAAGAGTAAGTAGCTCATCAACGATGGATTCAATGAGGATATTCCGATGGCCGGAGTCTGAAGAAAATATGACGGAGCACGTTTGGTTTTGATCGAACTACAATCAAATCATATTTCTTGATATTTTATTCAGACTTCGGCCATTGGAATATTCTCATTGAATCCATCGTTGATGAGCTACTTACTCTTACATTGAGAATCACAAAATCTCAGAAGTAGCCTAAGAGATTAGTGTGCAATAGCTCTTGTGTTTGTCGAACTCAATAAATTCTTTAATACCTTTTCTCACTCAATCAGATTGCTCATTTGATCTCGTTGGACCTCATCACGATGTTGAACTCATTCATTATCTTGCAACACAAAAAGACGCGTGTACGGAACTAGCTCAAGATTCAAGTGCAAATCCACACACATGCCTCGAGTCCGATCGAGAAATCGACACATAACCCCACTGCACACATGCAATGAGGGGTACTTTCTACATGGAATAACTCAAAACGAAGAGGGCATTGAGTTTTGCGGCCGTGGAGACTCTCGTTCAGTGTTTGAGATTGATCGATTCAGTACACTCGCAAAAAGTTCGACCGAAAGCCAAATTCCTATGATTTAGGACGGAGTCCTTTCAGATTTATAATAATTTTATTCGAGGTCTAGGCGATGACTCTACGTCTTCAAAAACTCAACTCATATATACTTTGGTTGCTCAACAATGCAGTAGGATTTTTTCTCGGGGCGTTGAATTGAAGTAACAATTATTGGTAAGCAATTGTAGAAAGGATCGTAAAATCGCGAGTAACCACTCACTGATCTAGTTGTCGCCCATCCTAGCGCTAGCAGACCCACTCACTTATTTATTGTCAAAATGTTTCTCTGTATCTTCTTGTGGTTGGTATTTGTTCTTCGAGCACTTACCTACAGTATGCAAAAAATTCTGGGGTGATGAATTCACCCAATTCCTTCTATGGGGAACTTTTCTGAAAGTAGTTTTACTGAGAGGGGTATGAAGAGATATGGCAAAACGGAGTTAACTTTCATCAGTTTCCTTCGATAGATCGATTTACTGAATTCCCGAGAACATTTTTCATCACTCATCTCCCACCGTGCGGCATTCGTTGGATGCTCGCAAATCTCAGACTAGAACATGACTCTTTTTGAAGGAGTTCTCTCTGGGAAATCTGAAGGTAATATATGTATGCTCCTCTAGACGAAGACGGAATTTTTCGCAAAGCTCTGCTAGACCTCTGCAGATCATCCCTCCGACTTCTTTCTCTCAAACTCGAGCGATTTTGGGCTATTTCTATTAGGAAGATCTTCAAAAAGCAAAGGTAGAAAATATCAAACAACTAATGAACGCCTTTGCAATTATATTGCGAGTTTCACAAAATGGAATGAACACGCTAACATGGGCTCAAGTACCACTAACGAAAGAGGTAGCCAATAATTGTTGGATTCTCTTCCCAAAAACTTTCAATTGGAATTCGACAGACAAAAATTTGGGCTCTCCTTTTAATTTGACCGAATGCACCTGAGATCCAATGGAATATTCTTCCCGAACAATTAAGGTGGAAGAAGGGCGTAATTCGAGTTACGCCCCCTCCCCTCGACCCCGCCTCTTGAGCTGTCTGTGAGTTAACTCATCACATGGGACCATTTCTCTCAGAAAAAGTTCACGGATCCCGATATTGGAACGGAGTTCCTTTCCACTCGTCTGGTTGAAGAGTTAAATCGTGAAACCGACACCGCCCCTTCTAACGAGATTCGATGCAAACCGTCATACAGATGCAACGAATAATTGTCACGCAATATAGGTATACTGACTAGGCTGAAGAACCGCGTGTATTTCCAGCACACATATAATGTCAGCATATCACAGATGCACAGATATCCGTGGCGTCTGCTATAGGGCTATGTGATGCTCCCCATGCATAAATGTGGTGGCTCACAGCAACATGTGATTCTGAATCCTACTCTGCTTATTTATTGTTATCATATTATCAGTAATGCTGCTTATGATGCCGGTTAATAACCCCTTGCTGAATTCTCACTGCTGATTACATACGGAAAGTGAGGTTGTGTGGTGATCATGAATGCGAAATTCGCGTGGTCGTGGTGGGATTTTATATGCACGGTACATTAGGGTTTCTGAATTTGCATGAATTCTTGCTTACAGAAACCCCACTTTATAGGAAATGAGAGCCTGGATAGAGCCTGGAGCTCTCCAAGCACCCTCACGTTCTGCTAAATTTCAACATAATTCAAAGGATTAAATGTGATGCTGTTCATCTTTTCCAAACCCTAATTGTGAAAAGTGTTTCATTGAAGCTACCAAAACATTACTATTCTGGTTGTTCGTGCCACCATTTTCATTTCATGCATGTCAGTATTGTCACTGCAGCTACATCTAGATACACTCAAATCTAAATAAAGGTTATATGAGAGTTTCCACGGAACTTTTAACTTTTGTGTTACTGCAGTGTTCCAAGAGTATTTTGAACTATTCGGAGTGCGCAGGAGTGGCATTTTATAGTATTTGACATCATTCAATATGGACTACATTCTTTTTCGTTGAAACGCATCCTGATTTGTCAATAGCAGACCGCAAAGGATGATTTTTGGGTAGTTTACAAACGTACCAACGCGATTTTTTGAATTGATAAGGCTGTAGCTAAAATACCTATGCCTCAACTACTTCGGTGGAATGATATATCCATCTACTGATCTCATATTTTGAGAAAATCTTTGATTCAGAGGTGTGCGCTGATTTGGCTATGATATTAACTCTCATTCATCGATGTAACTGAGTTTTGTGGGAAAACTTTTTCTGGCTATTGTTTACGAAATTGATGAAATACCTTGTGCAAAACGGAGAATTTAACAATGAGTTTTCAAAGTAAAGAAGAAGACGAATCGAATCCCGTTTGGTTTGTGAGTGTGCGTTGATCCGGACAAATTTCATAAAGCTTCAAAGCTCATAAAGTTATCGCGCCACTGGCTCTCAAAACGGTCATTTTTTGATGGCATACTCAGGAAACGTAAAGCACAGGATTGGAATGTTGTGCTCTTTTTTCTTCATCGCAAAAGGGATATAACCGCACTGTTCTGAGTTGCAATTGTCGATCGGTATTTCTGTGAGAAGCTGAGGAGAAATATTTGAATCCGGATGGTAAGCTAAATAAGCCGCTAAATGTGATGGTATCGCGATTTTCTTGATTTTTACATAGTATACGGCTGAAAAATGAACAAAATAACACCACAGTGTATTCTAGAAATTGAAATGAGACTCATGGCTCTTGACTCGATTTTGGAAATTTACATCGAATTTCGGAGAAATCAATGATGAAATTCATCTTAAAGTCAAGTCAGGCAAAATATAATCCGTATCGATCGTCTAGACAATGTTTTGAATCGAATCTGTTCGATTGAAGTTGATTCACGAATGTTTCAAGTGTGAAATTCCGTACAATTCGTTCTGAACCAGATACCTCGGCTTGGAAGAGAGTGGCACCACTTTTTTCACATGTTTTCGAGGTATAAGAATCACATGAAACCCATCTTAAACGTGTGCCATGAGAAAATTTTTTTTTTATTTTAGAGGGTCAAAAGTCAAATGTTCCATGGAAACCCTCATATATAATTTTGTGATTTGTTTGGTTTTGGATTTCCTTAGACGTTACAACAAGAGTTAAATTCTATCTCATTGATCCACCAATGGCAATTTTGCTTTAGCCTCAATTGTTGAATCAGAATACATTTTGCTAACTTTCCTAAAGCATGAGCTTTAGGATGTTTTCGAGAAGCATTTCAACTTTGGATTGTGAAATAAGACTACTTATCGTCAAAATTCATTTGCTTAGTGAGGGAAAGTATGTACTCTGTATGTGAACTGTGATTCCACTAGTTGCATATCAAGACAGATTACCTACCAATATAATAGTGCATGTGGGTAAGTACATGATTGCGTTAAATCATGATGAGCTATTTTCAATCAATGGTCATCTTGTCCAAAAATCTGAAAATGGGTTACGCATATCCTCACTTCGACTCTACACATGTTGCTGGTCACTCTCTAGATTAACATACACGTGATGTCCAATCAAATATAAATATGTAATACCAACAATTATCTTGTTGGTATTCTTGTTGGTATTCCCTGTCCTGAAGCTCATACTTTGGGAAGTTCAGCAAAATGTATTTTGATGCTTCCTAAGCTCTACGCTTTTAGACCTTCAGATCACGAGGTCTATTGCCTCGGTAATCCACACCCCCCGCATGTATGTCTCTCAGCTAAAACCTATTCAGCCTTCGTCCGTGCTGGGATGTGTTTCCGCTGCTGAGCATGTGAGAGGGGGGTGGTCCGTTTCTAGGTGTATTGGCCTGTTTTGGGCGTTTGCACTATTGAGGTTCGTTCACCAGACGTACGCTCGTGCTAGGCTCAGCCCCGAAAATTCATTTTTACATAACCCGACCCAATCTTTCAGATGATGAAGTCGAATTTGGAAATTGGACCAATTTTCATGGTGAACGAGAGGAAAATTTCCGACGTATTCATGAGAATTAACTTTGCGATAAGGCCTCGCGTAGCTCGTTGAATTTTGAGTACAAAATGACTAATCCGACAATTCTTCTACTACCGTCAAATTGGGTAAATTTGGTATGATTTTGTTACTTTTTATTTTCTTTGGCTCGGCCTCAACACACATTGACAAAACCCACTTCTAATAGTAATCAATCTCAAGCTTACAGTTTCAGCTTTCGATTGACGGGCTACAAAGTTCTATTTGACGTGTCTGAGCTGGAGCTATCAGCAGTTGATGAAGTGTACCAAAGTTAGACCCCGATGGGGCAACTTTGGTACACTTAGGAAATATTTCAATTCTACCCATCACCACCATGTGAGTGAACTAATTTTCATCGTTCAGAAGTCCTATTTTAAGCTGTTTGGAACATTCTAAAACCTCGTTGACCATCATTCGACTCATGGTGAGATGAAAAGAAGCTGTCGTAGGAAGTTGTACTGGAGTTACCCTATTCTCATGCTTCTTACGTAGAGTGGGGTAACTTTAGTACACTTTTTCATGGTCTTTCCCCCTTTTTTCATTCATTAAAATTCCGAATGCTTCAAATACCCCAATGTAACGATAGTTTCTTCAATATGGTGATATATGTGGTCGATTTGTAGTATTTTTCATCCGTAGATCGTTCCGGAACACTTCTTGACAGGTACATAACTGGACCACTCGCGTATCGCTGCTAAATCAGCCTTTTCGGAAGAAGCTTCAATAAACGAGTACAATCGTTCACGCGGGATCTACAGTGGCTCAACACATTGTTTATGCGTGTGCCAAGGGGGGAGAATAGGTTTCAGAGGAATAGAATCGTTTACCTTGCCAAACGCAGCTCTGAAAGTCATTTTTCAGGGGTGTACCAAAGTTGCACCCACTGTACCAAAGTTACCCAATTTGACGGTATCCAACTTTCAGGAGAAATGATTGAAATTGGCTCATTTTGCATTCGCCACCGACTTCTTCGTAAAGGTTAGTGCATGATGTCTACCCCGTGCTTTTATTGTTGTTTTGCTTTCTAACCTGTGATAGCGCATGCTGCTTTGGCGGTTATGGTTATACAGCCCACGCATGGGACTCATAGGAAGTTTTCGGAGATACTCGCCTCATTAGCGAGCAGAGGAGTGTATTGGTTCTTTATCGTTACGCGATATTGAATGCATCGAGCATGTGGGTACAATTTAGGAAAAAGTTTCAGAAATGCGTAAAGAAGGAGAGAAGGATCAAAATAGGACGCCCACAGTGGTACACGCAAATTTTACCTTGAATTATGTTTTCTAAAAAGTACATTTTGAAGAATCATTATACATAGTTCAGGGTAAAACTTTTGTGTACCCCTAAAGAAGTCGTGTTGAGATTGTCACGAGTGCTGAAGAACGAAAGATCGTGATTTTTGGTTCAGAGAGGGCTGTAATCTCGCAAACGTTGCAAACTTGCAAAAAATTATAAACAAATAATACCAATTGCTTCACTTTAATCTTGTATCACTTGATCATCCTATAATCGAGTAAATTCTATCGATGCATTGTAAGATTTTCAACTCTCTGGTGCTCAGTGTACAGTGTACACTGAGCACCAGAGAGTTGAAAATCTTACAATGCAGTGAAGGATCATCCAGAATCAAGAAAAATGTTGAGTTCTCAGGAAATTTTTTGAAACCATGCGAGTTCTACAAACAAATTAATACTTATGCAGTCAATTATGTCGGTTCCGAAGGGTCCGACAGCAAGTTACTAAAATCAAGCTTTGGTATTGACCTTTGGAATCCGTTCATCATGCATTACAGAAGGAAGTATCTTCAACCCTTGACAAAGAAGTCTGGTACGCTACGAGGAACTTTAGTTTAAAATGGGCCTCGCATTTAGAAAATATTCCAAGCGAAACATGTGCGAAGTTTCCCAAAGTGCCCAGGAGCCTTATGGTGGAAAGATGGCAATTCCCAAGATTGGGCAAATTCCAAAATCGTACCTATTCATGAGCGAGATAATAATATGCACTTCTCAAGAGCGACATCTCTTTAGTAAGTCACGCAGAAAGACGTACTCTTACTACATCTTTACAATTGAATTCGAGTCAAGATTCAAATTTCTTTCCTCAGGCGGGGCAGATACTTGCGCCAAGCTCTCTTCACCTTCTGGCTGACACTTTACTCAATCTGGCCTGGTATACCTCGTCGAAAAAGCCAGGCTCATGAACAATTCACTCGAACCAGATGTCGAGTTTGAAAACCTGTACATTTTCTGAATTACCGTAGGTTATTTTAAGTCAGTTTACTTTACAGCAAAGACTATCACCATGTCGCTGATTAGTACTATTCTCGATCTATGCACTAAAATTATACAAGCTTTGAGGATCTCCACGAATGTCAGAAATATTGCGTAAAGTGTGCTTGTTCTGTGGCGCTTGACTCTCCATGGTCTGTAATAGCGCATCATATTCTACGTTCATGTAGAAGACAGCGATGATGTGGACCTCGAATGCGCCATTGTGGGCTGTTCAAATCTCTCAGCCCATAATTAAGTTAAGGAGGTTTGCTAATTACAGACTTTATCAGCCAGGGATCCAGGACTGATAGAAATTAGAGATTGAGAACCCTTGAACCGATTGCCGTTGAGAAAAATATGGATTGACGATGAAATTTTCGAGAGAAATTCATTTGAAAATTGGATGTTTAGCCCACGTCTTACGGTCGTATCAAATTTTCTGGCAAGTGACGGGATATTTTTCCGTAAGGTAAGTATACCCAACACGCCCTCCTATGCCGATCTCGGACCTGAACACCCGTTGACCTTCGCGCAACTTTTTTACGTTTGTTATTTTGAAATATGAGAAAATTGATCATTTGGACCGATCCCGGATGGTTTCTGCGTCTTGCAGAAAATATAAAAAGAGTTTTTGCATTTTTCGTGTTTGCATACGCAAAAAATGGCCAACGGAATTGCGTTCAGTCAAACCAGTGCCAAAAATTTTTGGTTCGAATAATCTTGACGTGCTTTAGTGCACTCGATTCCTTTTTCCAAAACCTCCACAACGCGTTTTTCAAAATTGCAAAACTTGAATTTGGAGCGATTTTTGGTGCAAAATACGGAGATTATTGGCAAATATGGAGGCTAAAATCGGTGTGTACTCAACATGCCCCCATACTTGTTATCTCGAAAGGGTGTGCCAGTGTGACTTTTTTACCACTCACTTTTTCAACATATTAATCACTTCCAAATAGGTCGGGTATATTTGGAACCGGCACAATGCTCAAAATGTGGTAGCACGACGATAAAAACAATTTTATGCACTTTAGCCCAATTTACAAGTTTTGTGGGGAAAATTACGACAGCTCACTTCCAATTGATCGATATTGGATATAGACTTGGCGTCAACAGATACTTTCCAAAGGTGCAAGGGATCCTTTCCTGCGAGTACCCTTCTGCTGTCTTCACCACATGAAGACAGGTTATATTTTGTGTCCGCAGGAAAGGATCCCTTGCACTTTCGGAAAGTATCTGTTGACGCCATGTGTACCTTAACTCATCTTGGAGGTCTCAAATTAAGATTTAAGATGATCTAAAGTACATTGAAAAATGTTGAGGTAGACCAGAGTTGTTGAGAAATGGCATAATGGGGGCATGTTGCGTACACACTTTCGCAAACTCGCAAAAAATCACTTTTTGGAGAAGTCGTAACAGCTCGGGTTTGGTTAGTTAAGATTAAACGAGTATTGTCAAAACGGCTTAAGGGGAGACATGCTGGGTACACTTACCTTACTTGTCGTCCATAGTGATGAGAAACTATACATGGAAGAAGCTGAGATTCCATACTTTTTGATGAATTGATGAAAATAAATGACTGACGGAAGTGTTGAAGAGAATTTTCGAATACCAACTGATGACCCAGAGGTTATATACAAGGTGTCCCAAAAGTCAGTCCTCCCCCCCCCCCCCCTTAAAAACTCGAAACTGGCTCCGGGGATCGAAAAACCCCGAAACACGTGTCTCCTAAAATCGAGGGGGAAGCTCGAATATGGTCTCAGATTTGACCTTGATGGTTTTTTGGAGGTTAGAACGGTTTTTTCAAATGGGAACCCCTATTTTTGACTCCGGATTCTGTAAGAGCACAAAATTTTACGTCCAAATTTGCCTATGTTTCAGATGACCTTTAGAGGTCATTTTGGGGCCAAAAGTATCTGGAGGGTGGATTAACGTACCACACCTAGGGAGATAGTCTTGTTTTGAGAGGTACCTCTCAGAGAAGTTTCTCAGCCTCATTCTGACCCTTGACCTGTGATCTTGAATATGACCTTGACTCACAAAATTCGGAATTGGCTCCGGGGATCGAAAAAAACCCGAAGTTTTTTGGAGGTAAGAAACGGTTTTTTTCAAATGGGAACCCTAAAAAAATGATCCCTAATGGCCATCTGAAACATCGGCAAATAGTCATATTTGGACGTAAATTTTTGTGCTCTTTCGGAATCCGGAGTCAAAAATAGGGGTCCCCGTTTGAAAAAACCGTTCTAACCTCCAACAAACCATCAAGGCCACATTCAAGGTCAAATCTGAGACCATATTCGAGCTTTCCCCTCGATTTTAGGAGACACGTGTTTCGGGGTTTTCCGATCCCCGGAGCCAATTTTGAGTTTTCAGGGGGGGGGGGACTGACTTTTGGGACACCCTGTATGTAATTCCCGTATGTTAGTTGCGGCGAGGTTATGGTACTCAAGCGATGCACTCAAAATTATGATTCATGATTCCACAGATTTTATCCCTGTGAAGATAATTCCTAGACCTGGACTTGTCTAGATTCATGACCTGAATTTATGTATTGAAAGCAAAGCAATTAGGATGCGAATATGGACTTTTGGGTTTGTTACTATAGTATCGGTATTGACCTTGACTCACGAGTCACTAGCGAAACTCTTTGCTCTTATAATTATACCGAATCGTTACTGTATCATCTTAGTGACATAATTGTACAGCAGCATCACGTAACCGATTTTACAATAATGACTAATAATAAAGTTCATCTGATGGCACATGAATAATGGAAACGGCTTATGATCTCTTTGATAAATGCAGGTGGTTTACAGTGCCTATTAATAAACAATACTGAAGGAATCACGTTAAGCAGACTCTACTCATGTCGTGAACAAAACTCTACTCCAACTCATTTTAACCCTAAAATCTTTGACGCCAGGTCATTGGAATCGTAGTGAAAAAATACTCAATGAACTCATTTATTGTCCATTGATCATGAGTTGAATATTGCACTGTGAATCAATGAATTAATGCCAAAAATAATGAACTAAATTCCAGATGAGATCATCCCGCTGGAAAATCACATCTACGGAAATTGTGTATGGTTACATTTCTCCACTAAATAATCCCCGAGATGAATAGGCTTTGAGAGTTCTAATGTATACAGGCATGATTTCATCTTTTAGGTGTTCTTGAGAAAAATCAATGTATGACATCTTCTCTTCAACACTGACTTGATTGTATGTATCTCAACCGGCTATAAGTGCTATTAGAGCAATTATGAAATTCCGGACAAGGAATTAACACATTATAAGCCTTGATACTTCAACTCATTTTGTTCGCCTTTGTCCCAATTTTAGAATGCTTTTTGCAGAATTGCAAAATTCGATTTTTAGCCGATTCTACGCCCATGTTACGAGAAAAAGTGCAGTGTTCCTAATTTGCCCACATAGTCTTTTTCCAAACTCGTTCTTCACTTCATTCAAATACATCAATCTCACTCAAAAAATTTGAAAAGGGGCGAAAAAAGCTACAAAATGAGCTAAAGTACGTCTTATTTGGAGGTCTGGGAGCCAAAATATTCCGATTATACGAAAAACCCGTATAATCTCATGAAAATAGGCCTCTTTCCCATGTGGGGGCAAATTAGGAACACACTGTCAGAAACTCGCAAAAAATCTTTTTTCGCAAAAATCGAGATATCTCGGCTTCAATTTGTTGAATTTGAACGTATCTTAGCTCATTTTAAAGGTCTTGAAACAAACTCTAAAATGAGCTAAAGTACGTCGGAAAATATGGAGATGAATTAGAATGGCGAGCAAAACAAAAGTAGTGGGGGTAAATTAGGCACACTTACCTTACATCTCTGGTTTTATCGTATCAAACTGAGTCCAGCACGTAGTGATTTTGAAGGTAACTAAATTGGCCACCGATTACAAACTCATTTTGTAGCCCAAAATCCACGTATAAGCGCAGAAAATTCACATGTGACGAATCAAGTTTCAATTCTATGTAATTTCATTCGATCGATGGGGTTCTCGGCATGGAGGCGGATTCTAGGCATTGAAATTAGTTCGAATAGTTAAATTAACCTCCTCCAAAATTACGACTTGTTGTGGTCGATTTGATACAGTAGAACTAGAGGCGTACGCCGGTTCAAATGATTGACGGGTCGTCAAGCATCGCCGAGTTAGCCTAGGGCTCCCAAGTACTTTCCCTAAGATTTTCATCTTTCCTCTTCTTTCTGCGGTTCAACTGATCCAGATCGCTGTCGGCAAAAGATATTCTGAGGAAATTCGATTACTTGTCGAATGAAAACAGTTCCGGAGACATAGAGAGTTGCGCGTGTGCGGAAATATGAATAGAATTTATAAATGTAATCCGGACTCCCAAATTACGTCTATAAAAAATCTCCTTGGTCAAATAATCGTAAAACTTCTGCGATCGTCGTCCGTTGATTTATCATGACGAACTGCGCGGCGTTTGATTGGGGTGTCTTCTCTTATCTGGATTATTTTATGAACATAGTGAACAATGAACTACGGTTCCGCCTAATACTGTCGAGATGGAATACTGTTTTGTATTGGCGGAGAACGATGAGTGAAGCGCGATGTTACTCCACGCGCTCTGGTTATTCAGATCTGAATACTTGACGGCTATGGGATATCCGTTGAATCTATAATCCTAAACTACTAATATCAACGGTTTTGAGGAGTTTGATTCACATAGACTGGAAGACAAGTCAAACTCGTATGAAGGGATGAGAATTTGAAAGAAGGGCATCACTCGCATGATTTTATGAGTCAAATCGCAGAAAGGGCGTAATAGCGTTCACGCCCTACTTTTCAAAATCTTGAGGTTCGTCAGCACTTTCTTCAAACGAGTTTCATGGTTGGTTAGAACATCCCTCGGAGAATTTAAAAAGTCAAAGGGCGGCATCAGAGGGTAACGCCCTTTTTCCATACAGCCCCTCGATTGGAATCGTTTGAAGGTTTAAATACATGCATAGGATGATTTGTCATTGAAAAGTTAAGCTGTTAAAATGGAGAAGATATGTATAATATTGCTCACTCTTGCATTTCAAGAAAAAATCATGAATTCGATCGTACGGCAGTGACAGCCCAGGACATAAAAACGATAACCCAGTGATTGCGAGTGATAGTAATATAACTGTTCAATTTTACTTTGCTCAGCAATTTATTATAATTATCGGAGAACAATGAGAGATTTGTACACTCGAGGTATGTACACGACCACACGCCTGCACATTGTTCACCCAAATATTTCACTCATTCAGGTGATCAGAAATCATCCCAATTTGAAATTACATTGAGAAAAGTGACGGCAGTAAACTATAACTATTGAAGTACAATAAACATCCAAATGATGAGTACGTTCGGAATTGTTCTGATCAATACATTTCATGCCTGCGTTTGTATTTGGAGAATAGTAAACAATCTTGTCTGTTTTGAATAAAGTTTGGATGAAAACACATGGAGGAGTTTTATAAGACGGTTCACGATGAGGGAGGGCCGTCCCTATTTTCGCCTGTTCTACAATTTTCATTAAGGGCCTATATAAAAATGTATGAACTGCATCGTGCACTTATTTACATCATCATCAATGGATTTTATGTACAACATACAGGATTTTGGTTAGTGCTGGCGAAAACAGAGAAGGCGTGGGATGTGGTTGAGGGTAGACACTCACAAACACTGGGGTACTTTGTAGATGTATTTATTGAATACTTATCAAGTAAGAGTGTAGAATACATATTTGCGTATCTTATTTCTTAATTATTACATGATAATACATACGTATATGTATATTCATATCTATATCGACAAGGTCATCGTTATACCTTGACGTGTTTACACATGTTTTTCGTCTAATTAGTGGAACATAGAGGAATCTTTCATTTTTATTTACAGGTTCGTTATGATGTCCTTACGAGCTATATTTACAAGACGCACCATATTGTATTTCAAGTTCCGCATGATTTTGCTGCGGCTATTCGATCACTTCATCAGAGGAACATAAACTAAATTTTGATCGACCAACATAATGAATGCAAAAATTATGTAAATTTTGAAGTAGGATAATAGTAATAAATAACGAAATCAAAATGATTTTAGTACACTCGTACGTGTAATCAATTATGCATCCCCGGATGAGTTTTCGACGTTTGCTCGTCAATGAAATCGCATCAAAACTACTTTACATGAAATTATATATGTACATAAATTAATTACTCGCATAAACCAACTCATGAATCCATTATGGATACATTGACTGTGTTGGACTACTACATTGCATTAAAAGCAAATGGTATCCGAAAATTGATAAACTGTATTAACCGTACATTCTCAACAAGACGAACTATCAAATCATCTTTCTTTCCTTCCACAAAATGCGCACAGACAACTTTCGATCACGTTTTGACTACGAAACATCTTTCAAGATAATATTTCACTACAACAATCAAGGATTATTGCTTTTGCATAGTTTTATCACCATTCTCTAGTGTTCCAATAATTAAGTTCAAAATTACTCTTGTAAAAACAATAGAGACAAAAGTGACTCGGTTTGATAAGATTATGATAATTGATAAGGTACCAGGATGGAAATTATCAAAAGAAGAGGCGATATGTCCAGACTGAATCTGAAGAATTTAAATGAGTGAATGCGAAAAAAGACAATTCATAGTGCTGTTTTACGTCAATATCATTTCCATTTTTGAGGTTGTCTGCATAAAATTCCGCGTTCACAATAATATTTGGAAACAGTCAAAGTATGAGACGATTAAAATGCAATTTTGTGGATGAGCAAAGTAATCTTTTTTTAAGGTTGACATTGCTTGAATAAAAAAAATTTGTGGATAATGTTGAATAAAAAATATCTGTTTTTAGGGTGAAATTTGGGAACAATATCGTAATGGATTAGTTGGAGAGGCATTCTAAAAAATTGGAAAGGTTAGAATAAATTTGAAAATCAAAACTGTTCCAAGTGATATACGCGCACACGTAAAAATGTTTCGATTTCTCTGTCAGGATATATACAGAGATAATGGACCAGTTTTGAATATCACTACTTATTGAAAAATTAGTGCATCCAAATATTTCGATTTCACATCTTACTACTGGGATATTTTTCAACGTACATTGCGGTGATTATGTGTCGTTAGCTCATTATACACCTACGTAGAACACAACGTGGTGGAGCGACGTGGCTCGCACGTTGTCTCGCGGTCATTTTCAAATACTCAATGTTATTCATTTACTTTCTATTGTTTTTCTTCCATCTCGATGCGCTTGAGACTCTGTAACAGACGATCCTAGTTTCATTACTTTTCAAATATATTATCGACATTTTTGTAATCTTATATCTAACTTCGAATGTAAGGATTTTTCCGAGCAATTGCAAATTACTACTTTTTTTTCGAAAATGTAGAACCAGGGTATATCAAAATTGTAGTCTCTGTTTAATCAAGTCAATCATGCTCTCATTTATGATCTCATGGGAAACAGTTGATGACTGTACGCCTGGATTGAATATCTCGAACCGCTAAAATATCACTTCCGATTGTTGCTTACTAACTACTCATTGTCAAAAATAAAAACTTCTAATTTCCTGAGAGCACAATTGATTTGTATGTAGAGATTTTACAAAGACTCACACACATGGACGCTAACGATGAATTTGAAAAATAATTCCCAATGTTTTGATATTCTCCGCTGGGTAGAAAGATAGTTTGGGACATTTTCTGTATGCTAAACTGTATATTATATAGTTGCCAACGTAACTATCAACCAGAATCTGTTTCACTCTACTTTTTTGCGTTCTTCATATCGCACTGGACATACTCCATTCAATTACTACCTCCATTGTCTATTTATTCCCACAAAATTTTTTTGACAAGGAGAATTGCTGCGAGTTTTCTAAAATTATTCACCCGCTTCACTGGATATCAAATTGATTAATACAGTTAATATTCACAGGTATATTGCAATCAGCAGTGTCCGAATTTTCTTTGCGCCTTTGTGCATTACCTACTCGGTAAATGCATATATAGCACAGTCGACTCCTTTTTTCTATCAGTCCATCAAGATACAAGTTACAAAGAGGGAGCAAAAGTTAGACGTTTGTTAGTCAATCTAGATAATTTCATTCATTCAAGCTTAATAAATGTCTTTGAGTATCGCGTATTACGCACTGTTTAAAAAGAAACGTCAATCGACAGGTTCGTACCGACTGTCTCCGCCACTATAAAGTTAATCATTTGATACAGTTGATATCTACATGTTCATTATCTTAGTTGATCAGCACTATTTACATGGTTGCCACGAGGCGTTGCTTAAATTTAATCATCTCTACCTATACGTTCTTTCACCACCTCACGCAGCGCATATTTCGCGTTTCGGTCAGTTTTCTCGATTAATTGCATGCTACACAGTTTTCTCGGACACGTTCAAAAATATGTTTGCCTGGTCCGAAAACACTTGGAGCGTGTTTCGCTGGCCTATATCTCGGAATGGACGATTATAATTCATTTTGTGTAACGTGTGTTCATTAGACCCTGTATGAGCAATTCACCGCGCGAAAACCTTTTAAAGCGTTAGGCCACCGTCTACGTAAAACCCTCGAAAACTCATCGAATCGGAGGGTCTCGAATCATACAGAAATATACAAAAAGAAACTATAGAAGGATAAATTTGACTCATTCACACAAAGTTCAACAAAGTGGCAATCATCATCATAATCACACACAGATCACCACCGGGACTAGCTTCGATTTAGGGGGCTAGCCGCTGGCCACCAACACTTCAAAACTCATCGACGTTTTCATCGTCGCCGATATTATCTGAGGTAGGGGCAAGGGCTGATGCCACGAGCTGAGGTCACGAATCATCGTGCCTGTAGGACCTAGCGGGCTTGCTGCGCCTCTTGCGCTTGTTGTCTCTGCTGAACATAACATTTCCTGGATCGTCAGCCAGCTGGGGATACCTATGCACACTATGTATGTCAACGCCTTCGTAGCCCTCAACGAGGCCTCGGCTAATGAGCTCATCTCGCTCCTCTTTGGTCCAGTCACCGCGGCCCTGGAAGCCCGTTGCCACGAGCTGTTTTTCAATTTCCCACGCTCGCTCCACGGCTCGTTTGTGTGCGTGTTTAAGGATTCGGTGGCGTTCCTGCTCCGGATCGGCTCCATATCTGATAACAACCGCTGCATCGGCACTATGAAGCCTGAGCTCCTTGTAGGTGCCACCACTTCCACCATGCTCCGTTGTTTCGTGAGTGGACACGTTGAACATGCCACCCAGTCGACGAAGTTCTTCCATGTCATCGCGGATTTTCAATGCGTTGTCTTTAACGAAGTAAAAGACATCCTGATCGTGCACGCTGAAGTGTAACGGCAAAAAGTACGAGTTGTTGATAACGCTAGTCATGACGTCTTGGACGACGCTATTGACTCCGTCAACAACGCTTACGAGAGCCCGACCGCCTATCCTCGATACCAATATGCCCTCGCCGAAGACGGCTCGACGATGAGCTACTCTGGGAAGAAGATTGCGAGTCTTGGGCTCGAGTTTCAGGAGTGGTTTGGGTACGAAGCCAAGGTCGGAGAATTTGTCGTGCACGCGGTTGACGATGCACTGGAGGCCCGACATGACACCAAAATCGGGTGTGAGCTGCGGTGAGGTGATGGTAGCCGACGGCTGGTAGACAATCTGCTTGGTGTACTCGGAACCAAGCATCGACAAAATGTCGTAGCCGTAGAGCCTCAGCCAAGATTGAAGGTCAGTCATGTACTCGACATTCTGCTTGAGGTTGATGGGGTCGTTATTGCGGAAACGGTAGATGAAGATGTCAGTTGGCGTGGTGAGTTCGTTGGCCATTTGTTCCCAAGCTGGTGTCATCCACTGACCGACTGTTGGATCGTACAGGCGCTTGTTGAGGTAGACGAGCTTCGTGTTGGGGTCAAGCAGACCGCCGTGGAAATCGATCGGCAAGTACAACTCGGGATTCGTATCCTTAATGATCTTGCCGAAAGGTGTACGCCTCATCTCTTTGAACAGGTTGCCGTTGGTGTCAAAGAGAGCTAGAGGAGAACCATTTTGGTCGGTTGCGACGTAATACCGCTGCTCTGCAGTCTCGACGGCCATAAGAAAGTCACGTGAATCATACAGGAACCGATAAGTTTTCTGGATCTTAGGGAAGTGGGCGTGCGTAACAAGGTCCGGAGTTTTCGGATTAGCGTAGAAGAACTGCGTTACGTTATCGCGGTTGTCGTTCCAAGCGACGAGCCTACCCCTGTCATCGTAGTAGTACCAGATCTGGAACTGCTTGTGCTCAGCGGCGTGGATGAGTTGACCCTTAGCATTGTAGCGGTACTTATGCTCGCCACGGATGACTACGAAACCTCGCTGGTCGTACGAATTGAATTCGACATCACCGTACTGCACGACACGGTCACCACTGTCGTAGCCCAGGCTGATCTTCTCACTACGTTCCGTCACTCCGACAACATTGCCGTTCTCGTCGTACGCGTACTGCCAAGAGATGTCTGTATCAGCCACTTCCAGCACATGTCCATCAGCATTGTACGTGATCTTGTCGATGCGGTTGAACTCCTTCTTTTCTACTGAGTCTTTACCTACGTTAATAAGGAAGGCCATAGATTAGTATTCATTCCTCCGAGGACTGGATTGTGATCGAAAAAATCAAAAAGTCATTCTTACCAATCATGAGTTTGCGCATCTTGATCTTATTTCTGTTGTCGTACTCAAGCTCCATCCTGAACACGTCAACGGCCTTGATGTTCATGAGAATTGTCTTGACTCTACCGTGGTCATCGTAATCTGTGACAGTGAAGAACTGCTTGCTCGAATCTTGCATGACTGAGCGATTGAATGAGTTCCTGTAGATTCTCAAGTCGTTTACTGCTTCGAGCACACCAAGGTTTTGATCGTACTTGAGCCTGATAGGCTGCAGCTGTTTGCTATTGATGTCGACATCAATACCAGATATCCTAGCATTGCCATCGTACTGATAACGGTAGTGAGCATTGTCCAGACCACTCTTGCTGCCGTATTTAATCTTCTCATCCTTCACAATACCTGCGTGATATTTGTACTCGACTCGCATTTCGAAGTTGGCTTCGTTGATGTCAATGCTGCGAACCAGGGATGTCGTTTCCTGATAACTGTAGTGCGTTGACGATTGACCTGAAAAGATGCAAGGTAATTAGCAAAATATTCCTTCGAAGGAAATGAAGAGATGGGTAACAAGATAGGAAATTAACTCACCAGAGAGGACGGTTTCAAGCTTTCCGTTGTGATCGTAGACGTAAGCGACCTTTCCGCTTTGGTGCGGGTACACCTTGGCGAGTATTTGCCCATCGTCGTTGTACAAGATCTCGTATGGATGACGGTTCATTGGCGAGTAGTATTGGTACTTGTAGAAACCTAGCGATGTCTGCAGCGAGAACGCGTGAATGTGACCTCTGGGCGTTGTCAAGCTCTGCAGTGCACCAGCTTCGTCGTACTGCAGCAAGTAGTCGCTTCCTCTAGGTGTAGTGACCTTCAAAGGTAAACTGCTGAACATGTCTTTAAAGGCATACACCATGGACGTGCCATCACTGTATTTGATTTCGTAGAGCCGTCCAGCCTGATCGAAGCCATATGTCTCGCTGATATCGCCCCAGGTCCAGCTGACTAACCTACTGAATCTGTCATACATGAGCTCGACTCCAGCAAAGATTCCATCTCGGGGTCCCCACTTAATCGGTCTCGCAGTCTTATCGTAGGTAACATTCAGAAGCTCAACTCTATCATCCTTGAAGACTGCAACGGTATTGGAGTCTCGGTCATATTCTAAGGACAACAATACATCACCGTTGACCCTGAGTTTCCTGCCAACCTGCGCGATAGCTTTGGATGTTGCCGCTCTACCCTTTCCAGCTGGTAGCTTGCGCAAGAAGTATCGCCACTCGAACCTGTTAGCCAAGTCACCTGCTATCTCGGTTCTCTGTTTTGCTGGTACGGGGTAGCTTTCGCCCAGAAGAGGATCTTGCTCAGCGAGGATTGAGTAAGGCATAGTGTCTGTGCTGATGCTGTGTGACCAAGGAGTCACTCTACCTACACTTCCGTCGGGCATAACCGTTGTTCTATATTCCGCCTCGCCGATTTTGGTAACCACTGAGGATCCCTTAATCAGCATCGAAACGGGTTTGCGACTATTCTGTCCGACCTTGACAGTAGCTCCTTTGAGACTCAGATCAAACGCAAGGCTGATGACTTTGCCAGTCGGAGTAACCGCATTGGTCAACCTACCAAACTCATCGTAGTTGTACACGTAGCTGCGTCCGGTTGAGTCAAGCTTGGTCTTAAGAAGTCCCGTCGGTTCGTGGTACTCGAAAGTGACGTTGTAATTGTCAGGCGTACTAAGCTCGTGAAGCAGCTTCATGCGTGACATGCGCAACTGGCACTTCTGACCCTTGGTGTTCTCAATCGAGGTGACCTGGGCACTATAGTCACGCAACAAGAAGACCTTGTTACCAGCCGCATCGATGACCGTGCTCAGCTTGCCATTACTCGTGTTGACATTATACGTAAACAGGTAAACAGTCTCGCCAGTGAGAATGTTCTTCGTGGCGATGTGCTGGCCGAAGCGGTTAAACACGTAGATCTCTTGTGTGTCAGGGGAGTAGATCTCATACTCGCGGGCACCAGATGCATCCGGAATGCTTGCGGTCACAGAGCGAATTCGATAGTTGGCCTGGTCTCCAATGTGCACTACACCGTCGGGGCTCACAGCTACAGCGGCTATCGTATTGAATTTGGATGTACTGGCAAGGTAGTGATCGGCTTCGAAGCATTCACAATTTCGCTCGAGGCAGTTGCACTTGGACTCAGCTCCTGCGTAGGCGGAGATCTTTCCGTCAGTGCCGATCACGCGCACCCTGTTAATTCGCTGTGAGTCGCTCTCTGCGATGTACAGTTCACCAGATGGACCAAATGCTATACTCTGAGGCATCACGAGGGTAGCATGAGTGGCGAGCTCCGTGTCGAAGGTTGTTGAAGGCGATGCACAGTGGAGAGGACGACCAGCAACTACCTTGACTCGGCCGTCAGGTGCCAACTGAAGCACCATGTGATCGTCTATCATGTGTAGCGAGTTGTCCAGAGGGTTGATGGCTGCGAAAGGAAAAAAAGTATTATGAGCATTCCTAGCGTGAAAAACGCCTTGTTTGGGAGTAGAATCATAGACAAGCTTACCAAGTTCTGTGGGCCATCGCAGATGTACCTCCTCGACGTTGAGGGTTCCCTCACACGGTATGGGCTTCCAGTGGCTCTTGTGCATGTGATTGCCGATGATGGTAGTGATAATGCCGTCTCTGTCGACCATACGAATGTTAGTGCCGTCGGCGAAGTAGAGCACATTGTCGGCTGATATGGCAACGCCTTTGGGATAAGCGAGTTTGGCATCCCGAGCAAGAGCACCATCGCCGCAGTGAGCTTCGTCCCCTGGCAGACATCTTTCACCCGAGCCAACAATCGTTTCCCAGTTGTGTTCTGGATTCGAATAGTCGGTGGTGTTGCGTACTCGGATGATCTGGTGGGATTCAGGGTCGCTGATGTAAAGAGATCCGTCCAGAGGGCTGAGAGCTATGTGGTAACGATACGACACTCGAGTTGCGCTAGAAAAGATCGAAAGAAATTACATTTAAATTACGATTGCTTGAATATTTCACCATCGGATATTCGATTGTGATCTCGTCTAAAATATACTCAAGACTATTTCCATGGTACGCATAAGTAGACAGATGAAATTGAAGAGATTTCAGTACTTGAACTCATGATACAGCGATAACGAATGAAACGAGGAAGATACTCACTTGAGCCTGACGACTGTGCGAACGGTGCCATCAACAAGGATCTTCCTGACAAGGTTGAAATCACCGACGAAGATGGATCCGTCGGAAGCCGTTGCGAGAGCGACCGGCGCGAGCAACCTCTGCTTGGAAGCCTGACCATCGCAGTCAAAGCACTCGAGTGGCCTCTGGTGGCCGTCACCCATTGTTGTTAGAATGACTCTGGGCTTGTGTTTGAGGTAGATGTTGGAACCGTCGCCTTTTTGCAATATACCTTCGTGGAAGTTGTAACGATGGTGAATGTCGAGATTCCAACCTCCAACTTCTGAGATGGACATGTCGTGGCCACTCAATTTGGTCGTTTGCACATCCCAGATCACGTCTTTGCAATCGCTGTATTCGTATCCGACCTTCACCATAGCCGTCGTAACGCCGTAAACTCGCTGACGGTACACGTTCAAACGGTTCCACGCGTACGTAAACTGCGAGAAATTTGGAAAGGTTAGAATAGTTTTCAATAGATTTTGATTTGATTACTGCGAGGTTGTAGTAAAAATTACCTTGATGACAGGGTCTGCTTCGAAGGTTTTTTCAAAGAGTATGCCCTCAATGGTAATCCTTAGATGAATGAGGTTGAGGGTTGGCGGTATAACCTCAGGAGTGAGCTGAAGCTGTATGGTTGACAAGTAACCTGTGGCTCTCGAACTGTGGTAGACTAGATTGAGCCCAGTGCCTGGAATCTGAAGACTCTCCTGAACAACTTGCGACTCAGCAAGGATGGCACTTTTGTCGGGGCAAGCACCCTGGAAGCCGTGTTTCCATGTGGCCAGAACAACAGGCTTCATAAGATCGTAGTCGTGAGCAGCACAGCTATGTATGACGTGGACGGGTGGTTTTTCATCAGCAGTGCTCATCACGATTTTGTTGATTATCACGACCTGGAAATGATTCGTCATTTATGAGGCATTTGCTTAGTACCAGAAAAAGTTATATACTTTGTTGAAATTTTTCCCAGAATATATCGCAGATTTACTCATGTCAGTTAATTTTCAAATAACGAATGAAGAATCTGTGAAAATAGTAGTAAGGATACAATCAGATGCTTCAATATTGCTGGACTCACCTCATTCCAGGGCACGAAGACAATGTGGCTTTGAGGCTTGAACGGTGACCTCCCAAATTGTAAGGTTACTGCTCCTCCTCCGTTGACAAGAAGATCAAACCAGCCATCATCTCGGGTCAAGGTGAAACCTTCCTGGGGAGTACTCGTGCTTACGCGCACCCCCATTAGGCCCATACCAAGAGATGTAACTACGCGACCCCTCACCACTGCAGATCGGCTGTTGAATATATTCATCAAGAGTTAGTTTATATCAATGTTACATCTTTGATAGATGCGCGTTGAAAGGTGGGTCCGGTTCGCTTCTGTGACATGTCTCATTCATAATCCACTGCAACCGACATAGTTTATTTCGGAGGAGGCCTCGTAAAGAAAAGAGAACTTCAAACGCTAGCCGGATCCACCCTTCGACGTCACGACGCTCGCGGTGCGCTGACTGCTTGATACAAATAGACTACTCGGTGTGATCAACTTTCAATAGCATGAGCTACAAGGAAATTAAAATAACTACGTGAGCAAATAAAATCGTTCAAATAAATTGGATTATTTGCAGCGGTTTGTTGAGAAAAGAATGGTCGTGCCTCTTTTGAAAAATTATCTTTACAGGAACACTATATTAGTCAAAACCAATCTTTTCTCAATAAATTCGAAATTGGGGATTCGCATCAACACAAGTCTGTGGATTTAGAACAACTCTTATTCTTTTATGCGATGTTCCATATCATCAGGAGCCAATACATTTCTTCAATCGAGATCGCAGTGTTTGCACGGTCATTTCACTGACATATTTTATGCAAATACCCAATCCCGTAGAGTTCAGCAGTTTTCAAAATGTCAGAAAACCATCATTATCAGTATGAAACTCGATTTGCGCATGCTAAGAAAACCCATTTAGAGCTTAATACTGTCAGTACACAAATCATCATCAGTAAATGATACAGACTGCAGTAGTTGAATAATTAAAGATCAATGATCTTATTCGTTCCAGTCGACCGTCTTATCTTATAAGGTCACGTCCGTCATTACTGTAACACAATTTTGTCTTTTCAAGCTGAACAAAACTTCTTGACGAAACACAACGAAGGACTTGTAAAGATAAATGAACCATGCAACATGAACAATTGATTCGTAAGGACAAGATATTGTAAAGATAAACACTTGAATTTTTGTTCAACTATTCGGCTATTAAGACAGAACATAATCCAAAAGTTTGGGAACCTTTTGGAAAACACATACACACATATAGAAACATGATGAGAAACGATGCAGGGAATCAACGGCACAAATGCGAAATCAAAGAGACGACACAGGGTAAAGTAAAGAGAATTCAAGGCTACTTAATTTTTTATCAAATTCTACGGGATCTTACAAATTCCGTTAGAGTGGGAGTAACCAAAGAATAGGTACTCAAAAATCATGAAAAACGAGTAGGAAAGCTGCTCGGGGTCAGAAAAGTGTAGAACAAAAGAAAACTGGGACTTTTGACATTATCAAAACTTAAAATCCTCTGTTATTTCATTCCGAAAATGATAAGACCAACAAATTAAGGATCAAAAAACAATCAGATGAACAGGCTGTGCTCTCAGTGGCATTCTCTCAAACTTTTGACCTTTTCTTCATCTGTTCTTACCTTGTATTGAAGTGATTCCAGAATACACTGATTGAGCAGCACGGACAAAACAGAGCCCAGTTAGAATGACGAGTTTTGTTTTGGGATAGTTCAGATGAGAGTTAGAGATGAAGAGATGAAAACAAACGACAAAAAATGTTTCATTTAGTACTTGGAAGATTAATCTTCACGATTATTTTTTCTTCATTCTTGGGCAGACGGAGCGAAAGGATGTAGGTATAGTTTGGGAAAATGTATGAGGTGAGTCACCGGAATATCATCTTGGAATACATGACACCATAACTGGTATCGGGAAACATGACAACCAGTTGTAGAAATAAGTGAATATTGATGTATGACATTAGGATGATATTGATGAATGAAAATTAAATGTGAAACGAAGAGGTAAGGGTTCAGGGTGCAACAGACACTCGCGCACACGTACGCATACAGAACATGTTAATAAAATTTGGGATGTGATTTCACACGGGCCACAACAACGCAGATATATGATCTTTTCGTCGTTACATACACTTCAGTAATCGTTATCTTTGACGAATATAAAATATCGTAATACATCAATCCATGATTCCATTGATATCGAGATTTATTTTGTAGTGGGGTCGGATTCTTGGTTTATGTTTTCTCGATGCGTTTCAGATTCGCGGTATAACGCATTCTTTGAATACATCATGGATGTATATAGCGGTGATTAGAAGTAGCAAACTTACCTCTCGTTGAACGTCTCTTGACGAGCATAATTTTGCAGACTACCATCGTCGATCAGGAACTTCATTCTTTCAAAGAAAGATGCCGTGATCGCGGGAGGCTGCTTCCTCAATAAGATGTCGATAGGCTTTGGCGCAGATACACATAGCTGGCTACTTCGGCAAACGCTGTTGGAACAGCATTCGGGATCGGCACAGTCGACGAGACCGTCTACAAATTCATTAGATTGTTGAGAAATTTATTTCTCATCGCCCTCTAGACTATTTCCATAAGGCAAGAAATTCATCAATGAGGACAAACTAAAAAAAAAATACAAACCTTTGTCGTTGTCTCTGCCATCATTGCAGTCCTGTTCAAGATGTACGCTGCAGTCTTTACCGTTCCAGCCATCGTAACAGCGGCATTCCCATTGACCATCACCGTTGACTCTGCACTGTCCATGCCCCGAACACGAGCTGGGACAGCCCTCCATTGTACAGTGACGACCGTTCCAACCCGTTACGCAAAGGCAGGTTCCGTTCTTGCATTGACCATGCTCGTTACAGCGTGGATCGCACTGTTTCAGATTACACAGCTCACCCGACCATCCAGCCGCGCAATCGCAAGCGTTGTCCACGCAGTGACCGTGTGGTCCACAATCAAGGTCGCAAAGCTCTGCAAGAATAAAAATGTCACGTTAATATATTATATGTATGTGGTATGTACTTTGATCATTTTACTTTTAATAAGAGAAAACTCGCAAAAAGATATTCCACTCATTCATCAGTTGGTCTGATCTGGAAATGAAGTTAAAACGAACTATGGAATGCTATACCTTTAGAACAGTCGTCACCAGACCACATGGGCTCGCAGAGACAGGTTTGGGTTTCGAGATCGAATGTTCCGTGGCCACTGCATCCAGGCAGACATTGAAGAGCTTCCCTGTCCATCTGGCTACAATCAGCACCCTTCCAGCCTTTCTTGCAGATACATGTACCTTCGGCGCAAAAGCCGTGTCCTGAGCATGTTGGATGTGGACAGTCAACTTCCTCGCAGAAGTTGCCCTTGTAGCCACGGACACAATTGCATTTACCGTTAGTGCAGTGTCCGTGGCCGTTACAGTCTGGAACCTCACACTCATCGTGACGAAGCGAGCATTCCTTGCCTGTAAATTCCAAAATAATCATTATTGACTGGCACTACAACTCTAGAAAATTATTGTTGATAATCATGAGTTAAGTTGTTCAAAATCGTCCAGTCAACAAACTTGAGTAGTAGATCGGAAGATATAGAGGTCGGTTTTCAATTAGCGGTACCAGAATATAAGACTAACCTTTCCAGCCTGGATTGCATTGACACTCGCCGTTGATGTACTCCCCGCGTTGACTACACAAAACCTGGCAAACGCTCTCGCTGCAGTCTTCACCACCAAAGCCCGGATTACATCGGCAGTGACCAAGGAGACATTCACCCTTTCCACTGCAGCCGTTGGGGCAGTTGTGTGTCATATCTTCGGCTATCACAGCAAATAAGCTAACCTCTTTCGACTCGCCATCGTCATTGTAAAGCGATAAAAACCAGGAACCAGGTTCCATGTAGTGGGTAACTTCTTTCTTAATAGATGGTTGCTGTAACAAAATAATCCCATTGGTCAGGAAACTCATCATGTCACATATTTCAAGGTCAACATGATGCGTCGAAAAATCGAGTAAGTCAAAGGTTTAACAACAAAAGCTCCTCCGCGGTTGATTTGTAGGTACCTTTCCGGCCATATTCCTGAAAAAATCAAGGTAATCCATCGATGGAATCTGAATTGAAGACGGTTTCTTGATTTTTTATGACAAACGGTATGTAAAAGTTCATCTCTTTCGAAAGCTGTCCGTAACAACCCGAAATGGATACATTTTATTGAAAAATGTGGAGAATAGTTGTTCATAGGCTTTCAAAATCTACGATTTAGTATGCCATTATATATGCAAAAACAAGTAACAACTGCTGTGAGATTCTCAGATGAAAGAAAATTATTCGGAATCATTGTAGAACTTATGAATTCCTTGCATTTCTTCCTCAAGTTTTTAAAATTAACTCAGTTGTATCCAATTTTTTTCTACAAATGTGACCATCTCATTTTGTACATCTTGCGAAATCCTACGAGAGATTATTCTACAGGTTTTTCGATAAAAGTGATCGCATTCAACTTGTTGAAAAAATCACGAAAGAGGGGAAAAACGATCTTTAACGTACTATTCAAACTGGAAAGATCGAAAAATCGACTTCATTTTGGATTCCATCGACAAATTCTTTCAATTCTTTCGGGAAATTGACCGTGAAAGTACTTAGAAATCAATGGCTCAAACATTTCACAGTTTGATCTGAAGCTTTTCCAAATTTCCCGACTTTTCGACGCAGCTTGTCAACAATCAGAGATATTGTTGGGTCATAGGGTGGTTAAATTACTCACATGTGCAGATCTAGTCGTTCGGGCTTTGAAACCATTGAGCACTTCGAGAAGATCGTATTGCGTGTGGGTGGGCAGGGCGTTTCTTCGCGCGTAGACGCCGATGCTGGCACCTCGAGGTATGTTGTAGTCAAATTTGACGTAGGCTGGCTCCGACTGATAAAATTGCATGTTCCAGTAGCTATACGGTGGAATCTCTTTGCTTAGACGCTGGCCCAGACCGACTTGGACGAACGTCGAGCTTTCTGGTGGAAAACTGTGCGCTGGTACCGTTCTGCCGTCTGGTAGAAGATAATGTCATATTGAATTTTTGAATCATTCAAATAATATTTCCAAAATTTATAAAACTAAAGCTTTGTCGTCTTGGAAGCTTCAATGGTGCATTGATAGAGGTTGATTTGCATGAGTCGTTCAAGTAATTTGAATGAATATAATGAGGAACATGGCTGTCTCGAAGAAAAAAATATTCAATAATATGGTAATGGATGTGACAAACGATACATTCATTCAATGCACAAGATTTATCAATCTTCCTGATATTCTGGTCCATCTTTCAAAATTGGTGGTATCCGATTTATTTTGTTTCAGACGAGGTGATGATCACGCCTTCTATAGCCCTTTCATTCACTCAATCATTATTACAGATTTAGTTGCATTCCTTGAAAGCCTTCATTTACAGCGCCGAATAAGAGATCATTAATTGTTAATCAATGCGTTAGTCAGCTTGCATCCAGATGCATATGAAATGTTACGTTAGTTGCGTTAGTCACGAGTCAAGGTTAGTCAGCGAAAAACGAATGTAGACGGTTGAACAAAGTTTTCTTCTCCAAACAGTCCTGGTGTTCTACAGTTACCAGGCTGCTCACCTTCCAGAAGAAGGATGATGGGTTCGGGAATTGACCCAGTTGTAGGGCACTGCATTACACTTGCACTTGTTGTTGTTGTTGATGATACCTCTTGATCGGTAACAGTTCCAACACTTGCTGTCTTGCCTTCACTAGGTTTGGAAGTTTCAGCTAAGGTTGTGGTTTCATTACTAGAGACTAGCAGCTCTAACAGTGATTCAGTTGAATTTTGAGTCACGTTACTTTCAAAGGATTCTTCCCACCCAGGTTCATCAGAGACAGAATCAAGGCACGGACAAAAACATTCAAACTCTGCACCTTCCCACAGTGGCGGTGTTTCAGAAGTTTGGGTCAAAGGCAGTGCTTCTAAATTAAGCTTCATCTTTTCAGTGATTAAAGCTCGTTCTAACTCCTCCAGAGACTCTCGCATGGCTCTCAAGGACTGTTCTACTTTGGTACTGTCGGAGTAAGGGGAGTCAGCACTTGTGACTACCTCTGAACTGCTCTTTATAGTTGAAGGTAGGTTGATGTTGATTGACGAAGCATTTGCAGGTATTGGTATGGTTAGCACGACTTCCCCAGAAGGCATGCTGACGTTGACCAAGAGTGAAGGCCTTACTTCAGATTGTTGCGTATTTATGCTATTTTCAGTCAAATTAGTAGCGTCTTTGGTTAATAAGGTAGTTGTGTTTGGTTGAAAGTCACTGCGGTTCAAAGAGTTGGATAAGAAATCTTCGTTGGCTTGATTGATGATTTTGGTTCCAAGATTTTCCAACGAGCTAGGTCTTGAGAGGAGCTTCTCATCAAGATTGCGGGAGAATTCTTCAAGTTCCTCAACTCCGTCTACCTCTGCGTTGTCATTGTTATCGACGTTGATGAGTTTCTCATCCTTAGAAGATTCATGACTGGAAATTGAACTGTCAACGTCTAGCTTCACAATTTCCAACTCATCGTGGTGATATAGATCAAAAGAATCTGGTTGTTTCCTTTGCAATCTTTCACGTGATTGGTCAGCAGCCTCGTCTGCTTGTATAACTGCGTGAAAATCAAAGACATCTGGGAATTGAGTCGTAGAAATATCATCGTTTACTTCGAAATCACTGATCACTGTAACTTCAGTGTAATTCATATTTGTTTCAGTGGTTTCATCGACTGCGATCGAGACAATGTCAGGATTTGTGGTCATTTGAGTATCGAAGTTAGTCGATGCTTCGTCAAACGTTTCATCAGCCCTTTCGGTCAAAATGTCGCTATCAACTAAAATTTCGGCATCTTCTGTATTGAGAGTTGATAGTTCTTCGAATACATTCGTGTTTGCAGATACTTCTGTTACATCACTATCATCTTCTGTGGTAACAGATTCAAACCCTAGATGATCTTTGCTAACAGCACCCGTCATAGTTTCATAAAGTTCAGTTTCCTCATTTGTAGTCAGGTCTTTAATTTCAGGTAAAGGATTCCAGTCATCCATTATTCCTACATCATCAGTCGATAGCTCAATTGCTGCTGAAACACCAACAGTCCCAATCGTTTCATCAACTTCACTCGCATCGCTCTCAGTGTATCCTTCAGAGGTTCTATCCACTCCCGCACTTCCTAAATCGTAATCGATTTTTGATACCAAATCAACCGGATCTACAACCACGTCATCAACCGTCACATCACTACTGTCAATACTGATGGTTGAGGTATCATCACTCTCACTGCTTGCAACATTTCCCAAATCTGTTGTCCCAAAATCAGTTGTACCATACACCCCATTACCATTATTAGTCTCGCTTTCTGGCAATAAGTTAGACAGAGTAGTGGTTAAGAGTTCAGAGTTTTTACTCAAATTTTCACTTTTGTTAGAGGAGGGATCTACCGTCGATGTCAAAATTTGTTCCTCCTCCCTGTCACTAAGAGTATTAGAGGATTCCTCATGCAATTCCAGAGTATCGTCAACAACAGAACCAATAAGTGTCTCATGCTCATGAGCTAAATCTCGACGTCTGCGGCTATATACGAGTGCGTAATTACCTCCAGAAGCGGACTCCGATCGCTTGCCACCAGATTCCGATGATGATAACGTCGGTGACGGTGGACCACCGCCACCAACACCGCCGCTGATGCTACTGCTATTCCTTGATAAATCGAGTATCGATTTGTCAGCTTCGGCTCCGCTGCCAACTAGCACCGTACAGGCTTTTGTACCTTGGTCCCAGTTTACCATATCTGACGCTGGAATGATAAGAGAAATTCAGCCTATAGATCTTAACTTTTGTATATCATCTTGATACACTTTGCCAAAAACATGAGAAGACTGATGAAAAAAAAAAACTTCAAAGCCTTCTTCAGAATATGGAAAACCAAAAAGTACAAGACTCGAATGCTACTGAGTTATGAAGTAACTTGCAACAAAAATCATTTCATGGAGGTCGCATCGTGATAACATAAAAAGACAGACAAACCGAGGCCTTGTCGATAAAGTCTTTAGCGCAGAAGGCTTAGGTTCGAATCTCCAATGGCACCCTGGTGAATTCTTTTCTCGGTGTGTGTCTTAGATGGTTTAGAACTAACCTCAAACAGTATGTCTCACTTAGCAACCTCAAAAAGAAGATGAAAATGCATTGACGAAAAGAAATTATGAATTATAATTCGACCTCGAAACGATAGCGCAAAAAAAGACAAATAAGAATATGAAATTTGTTGCTAGAATTGAGGAAAATTTGCTACGAAATCGATTTTGTGATCGGTACTCCTCGCTGAAAAATTCTTTTGAAGAATCACGGCTCGTTAAAATTCGATTAGCGAGAGATAAATGATATGAAAAAAAAATAAATAAACATGAGCTTACCTATGACGTATGTAAGTGCAGCAAGTAGACATAGTGAGACCATTATAACGGCTAGAGCAATGACTTTCCAACTGCACCAATCGACGCCTTTCCGGAAGTGACATCGTATACTCTGCCTCCTCATCGGTATCATCGACGAGGGATGTCCGTATGGCAGCGCTACCCTGTAACAATCGTAAAATCAGCATCGTCAGACATCATCACTTGTATGTATACATATCCTTCATTAATTTGACAAATGAAAGAAAACCCCCTCACACCATTTTCAATCTTCAAGAATCATCTCAGTTCGAATAACCGCGTCATCTATCGATCAGGCCATTACCAGAAATCCTCAACATAACAATAGTCTTCTATCTACAACCGGTTGTAAAACCAATGTCCCAAAATAGCCTCACGCGATCTTCGATCTAGATAAAGATTCTATAGAATCTCCTCCTTCTTTTTTATCATCATCGGTCAAAATGCTTTGACTGTATTTTACGCCTGTTCGATTAATTTCCGCTTCAGCTCAAAATATACATATTCGAAATACATTTTGCGATTATCGCTGTGTCATCGTTACCAGACGCTTGTCACGCTTTTATACATCCATGTAAGTGCGTCTGTCTACACAACAGATCTTTCTACGTTCCCCACTCGGTTCCCCATCTTTGGATGATGCACGCACATATCCATATTATGAAGTACACCCGAAAATACACGCGACGTAGTAAGTATAAGTAAGTATGTATCATCAGTGCACACATCAGTCGTATCAGAGATGTAGGAAAATATTCAAAGGGAATTCCCAGGGTCAGCAGAAGTGCGGCCTTTATATTTGCTTTCCCCAAGAGCATGCCGGGGGCCCTCCACGTAAGTAATGTGCACGGGAGAACTTTTACTCCGAGGTGGTCTTTGCTTGTACCAGGCATTTTAGCCCTAGCCCCAGCGAATTGAGATTCGGAGCTGTGTTGCATGGTGGATGCGCGGTGCATCACAATTCTCGTTTTCTTTCGAGTCTTCTCTTTTTTTTCGCATGGATGTTCCTCCTCTTGCAGAATACTTTGCGAAACTTGGATGTATGTCTGAGTGTGTGTGTTTGTGTTTAAGAGGGGAGGCTGCTGATCGATTGATTGCGATTAATTTTTAGTAAGCGAAATCTCTCTTGTCGTGCTCTACTCGTTCATCTTGTGTATCTTTGTATGTGTGCTCTAGACTCATTTTTCATCGATCGTGGGAGGTACGGATAATTTGACTGATAATAATTACTTCATTCTGTTAGATCCGAAGCGGAAACGATAATCATGTTCTATTTTAAAATATGAAAATATCATATAATACGATAATTCTACTAGGATTTTCGAGGTAGAATCTATTTAAATTTCATTATAAACATTTTTGGATTGAAGAATCATCTATTTTCTGTACTTCATTCTGAATATAAAAGTATACATTTAAAACTTTCAAGATACTTCGATAAATATAAATCTCTATCCCTAGTAGAAATGTGACCAATTTTTTAGCCACTCAAGCAATATATATGTAGATATAGTGACAATGCAATTAGGTTAGACTTGGCCAGTTTTTAGCCAAAAAATGCTCGCAATTTCTACCAGGGATATTGCTTCGAGATATATGCGATATTTCCGAGATCGATTCGACTCAACGATTCGATATTTATGATCTCTATTCGATATTGGGACAGATCATTTCGATATATCACGAGAATTTCGATGTATCGAAATTATATATCTATTATCTATCGATAAATTCTAAAATATTGTTTTGTATTTAATGATAACGATATCACGAAACTCTAGTTTTTTGGAAGATAAAACGGACATGAACATACAAAAAGCTATGTCAACGAGGCGCGGGAAATGCATTTGCTCCATTTTAGTAAGCCTTCTTGTAATGGAACACCGAGTCATCACAGATTGGGCCAATGAGGCAGTGCCATAAATAATTCCGGCTATTATCTAATAATGCTGACGCTCACAACAAGGGTTAAAAGCGAGACTCGAATCATATCTGCGGGGTTCATTGAGCTCTATAATTCTTACTCACTCAGTCACGATGTATATTCATAATTTACGATATTGATCCGGAAAAATTAAACACGAGAAAACCTTGATTAAACAAATAATTTTATTCGACGCCCAAACTCACCCTGCTGATACAATATTTTCATCAAAATAAAATGTCCATCTCAAAATACTCGAAAAAATTCTTATACTCCAGACTTTCACATGTCAAAATATAATACTCAAGAGAGAGCTTGTTCATCATCACTTCAAGTGGCAAGATTCATCATCGTCAATTCACACACGAGAGCCACGCAGCAGGATAAAAATTTCAACTTCATCTCATCTTTTCGCGCCTCACAAAATTCAAACTCTCGCGCGATTTTATTCCCACACATCACTCATTAGACACACCTCCTCCTTTTCATATCCCTCTGATGCTTCGAATTACGATTTTGTCCCGTATATATTCTCAAAAGCTCACCCAGACGCTTTTTTTCTTTCATTTCATCTGCCTACCGAATCAAGAAACACCTTCCTCTCCATCAATATGGCAAAGCAATGAAAACAAGACGATGTTTACACATTAAACTTTCGAGGGTGCCGTTCTCTTTTACTCAACGGGATACCAGAAAAAAAAAATTATCGAGTGTCCGAGGCCTGAAAATGCAAGACGCATTCACTCCCTGCGAATAGTGGTCTATAGATACAACAATACAGAAGCTATATGAGTGTGTGAGTGCATAGAAAAAAGTATAGGTAGAGAATGTGTCTCCAGAGTGAAGAGAAAGCAATGAATCAAGTAAATAGAGTATGTAGAAGCACGAATGGTAGAATTCAGAAAAATTGTAAGGAGACAACCAACCCGGGAAAATTTGAAAAACTCATTGTGTTTGAATCCTCCCCTAAGAACTAAACGGGAGCTCTACTCGCCTTTTGTAGACTACTCCATATAGAATAAAGTGAATAATGAATGATGGTATGAGAGCTTCAAAATTCAAATACTATATACAGGACGTGAATTTCGTAAATGTATGAATGAATAAATGAATGGACAAAAATTTTTGACGAGTGTGCATACGACAATTGTGGACACAGCCTTTATTTATCATAATCATCATCATCATCATCTTCCGAAGAGGAGGTGGAGTTGTTGACGCTGACAATTTTTTTTTTCTCAGCATGATGTACTTACATGTATCATTCGAGTAGAGCATAAAAATTTTTTATTAGACTTCGTTAGCGTGAGTATTTTGAAGAATTGGAGATTCCCGTGTGTGTTTCGATCGCGCGAGATTTGAGAAGCACTCGACACGAGTCAAGTTTTTACCACCGCGCGGAAGATTCGACTCTGGTATACTTCCAGTGTTTCTCCCTGGTAAATCTGCTCTGAGCAAAACCATACTTTTTTGGCTCATAATGGCATTCGTTAGTGAGAACCACTCTGTTAAATAATCTGCATTCGAGTTGCCTCAATTAAGTATATAATGTTTCTCGGAGACACGTAATTGAAGGTTCTCTTGGAATTTCGATCAATGATTATCTGAGACTCCGAAACTCTTTTTACGGTATTACTAAAATTCCTAAGTCGTATATAGCAATATGTGTTCGCGATCAGTTCTTCAAAAATTAAATTCTTCCAACTCGCAATGGACAGTGTACAGAACCTTCCAAAATTAATGGATCATCAATGGTCTCACTAGATTCATCGAGAGGTTCGTGACTACTCCGACCTGGTTCATTGTACGAAGATTTTAGAAAAAGCATTTCAAAGACCTCAAAAAATCTATCGATTTATGGTTTCAAAAATTTTTTACGTGCTTTTCAAGTAACCGTGATGACGCTGAAAATTTTGAAAAATTCTTCTCCAGTGGGTCACCTACAACTTTGACTGGAGTGATCACAAAAATTCTTCTCACGGAATTTTGTACATCTTTTCAAAACCTACAATTTACTTTTTTTTAAATTTACTATACGACCTTTCCCGTCCCAGTAGTAACGAGCTTGGGGAGAAAATTCTGTGTAACATATATAACGTTTGAAGTAAAAATGATCTCATCTATCAGGATATTTTATCAGATTTTGTCTCAGAATTGAGGTGGAAATGATTTCTCAAGTTTCATTTTAACAATAGATTCATTTCATGTTTTGTCCGGACAGGTCACTTTTTAGACAAAATCTGATCAAATATTCTGAAGAATGAGATTATTCTACGTCAAAATCATGTGGCAGTAAGGTTATTTTGATGAATTTTTGCACTAGAATACAGCAAGATAAAATGAAACAGGTGCCAGCCTCGGCATCTCCATAAGCACTGTATGTTATACAGAGCGACAGAGTTTTTTCTCCAAGCTCGTTACTCGGACGGGAAAAGTCGTAGAGGAATTTTTAAGATAAGGAAATTATAATTTTGAAACAATCTACACGATTCCGTTAGAATTTTTGTGATCAAATCACCCCGTCAGAAATGTAGGTGATCCACTGAAGGAGAATTTTTTTCAAGATTTTCAACGTCGATCAAGGCTACTTGAAAACCTTATATGAAATGTTTGAAATAGATAAGTAAATCGATAGATTTTTTGGGATCTTCTAGATGCTTTTCTCAAAATCTTTATGCAATGAAGAGGGTTGGAGTAATCATGGATCTAGTGAGAACATTGATGATCCATTAATTTTGGAAGGTATACTGGAAGGATGTGTGTGTGTGTGTGTGTGTATTTGTGTGTTCGTAAGTAAGTGTGCGCGCGCATGCGCATTCGACAGGAATAGGACATAAAACATAAAAGGCTCGTACCTTCCAAAATTTTTCATTCTTTGAAGAACACGAGGTCCACTTGTCGAGGATTAGAATAAATGACAAATTGCCGGCTACAAGTCAAAGGAAAAGCTCCTCTCGAGCGCGTTATTGTAGAAGAGGCCATAGAAATGAAAAAAAAAAAAAAAAAGACGGAATACACAAACGGCGGGCTCAAGTCCGCTGAAGTTCATATTTGTGTGAGCGGGCGGGCAAAGGAGGAGGGACTTTGACGGAGGCGTCTATAATAATTTGAGATTCTCTTGCCTCAACTTTGCTCGCTTGCGTCGGTCGTTTGGAAATGTCTGTGTATACTTTTATTATACCGATAGATGATACATTTGTGTGAGTGGTAGAATGCAAGGTGCGAGTTTTATTTGTGTAAGACAAGATGTTTCTTTTGATAAAAGATTGATTCGTTGAATGTGTGTATATGTATGTGTGTTAGGAAAATGAATTTTCTTACCTGTCCATGTTGTTCTGTAGCTCGACTTTTATTGGACTATTACCCGTCGACTGATTCTTATTGTTGTAATCATTCTTCGGTTTGTCTGAAACAGAAAAGATAGATAAGGTTATTAATGTGATATGCTTAGTTTTTCTATTTTTGGACTTTGAGAAAGGTAAAAACGGAATGTTGACGTCCCTCCTCGTGTTTATCTTTCTTTCGCCAATCGATTATTGAATTTTGCAAGGAATTTGTTTGCGATACGAAATCCAAAGTACTCACAATATTTTTAGTTTGAAGTATCATTTGAGTAGTTACAACAGTAAACGTCTGAATTGGGTAGTATAAGTACACTTAAGGTCAAAATTTTGACTTCTACTTAATCTAGCCTTCTACTAGCGCAACACTTTTTTGAAAAAAAAAAAGAAAAAAAATTGACGTATAAACCACTGAAGCTTGTGGAATTCAATTTCAAGGTTTCGATTTCTATCAATTACTCCATTGCTCTAATCCTGTCGAGTTTGCTATACATCGTACAAAAAGAGCAGAGCAAAATCCATCAAAACCTCGATCAAAACCGAGATCAAAACGAAATCGTAGCTTAGTTTCAGGGTTACGTATAGCTCTCAAAAGTGGGGTGAAGGCAGCAAAGTAGATTTTTGCTAGCTTAGACCGTTTCTATACCTCAGCTTCTTATGAGAGTGTATATATACATATACAAAGAAGTGGTGCAGATTCGGCAACAGCCTCTTTTTTATATTGCAAAAGGCGTATCAGTTTTAAATTAATTATAGGGGGCCGAGGGTCAAAACGTATCGCATGTATAGGGTAGAGAAATTGAGTCCACCTACTTTCGTTTCTTTTCTCTAACTCTCGCATTAGATATACACATCTCCATTTTCTCGTTCCAAATTCAACCTTCTTCACTGAGTTTTCCACTCTTCTTATATTTATATTTTTGCGCCCCAATGTTTGAATTCATAGAATCGATCTTTGATAAAAAATAGTAGTAAGCGACAATTTTTTCAAATACTTATATTAGAGGCTTCCTTCTAGAAATCACAGCATCTTTTGGGTTGAAAAGATATTTGGATTATCACTTTTTGACGGTTGAAATTCAGTTGATCAGAATTTTTGCAAGCTGTAAGAAATTTTTCAGTGTGATATTGGGACTTTCAAATCTGTAATTTTGACTTTCCGATTCGAAAGCTGGAATTTGGATTAATAATAACTTTTGGCCGTCAGAAGCTTGGCGTTCGATTCTATAAGAAGTTCAAAATCTCTATGCGATTCAAATGAGTTCATTCAAAATGATTACGATGACTTTTGAAATCGATCGAATTGAGCTCATGTATGTAGGCGCTTCTATGGAGTTGCAATCGATCATATGAATTTCAAAGACAGCCAAAAAATACACCAGGGAACTCATTTTTCCCTATCGGTGTCACTATAGATTCTATTTTGGTGGTTTTGTAGTGAATCCTCTGGAATTACGGAAGGTGAGGCCCAAAAAAGCTCCAGTAGGAGGAACTCGAGTTCTCGCACTTATCGTGCATGGTCAAAAAATAAGAAGACAGTGAGGTATACTATGTATATCTGTGTTTAAACTTCCCTGCGTGTGTTGA
The DNA here is from genome assembly GCA_029851415.1 of Eretmocerus hayati. Classification (NCBI taxonomy): domain Eukaryota; kingdom Metazoa; phylum Arthropoda; class Insecta; order Hymenoptera; family Aphelinidae; genus Eretmocerus; species Eretmocerus hayati. The sequence continues at coordinate 111,170,869 of CM056744.1, forward strand.
GTGTGCGTGGATCTGGATTCAATTAGATGCACAAAGTGTCTCTTGGACGGCTAATTGCTCTTTTCATCAATAAAGAAATAACATCTATCCAAAACAGTGGGCACATATTTATTTTCATTCATTTAGAAGGTCCCAGTAATCAACAAAATTGGTTCCAGATGCGTGCCGTAGGGAAAAAATTCAATTTTTAAGCATACCAAACGTTCTGCGGATTCTATGATACAGTTTATGATGCCCTAACCCATAAGTGCGAGTGAGACAGTATTAGATCTCAAAGATTGGACAGTTCAGCTCACTCAGCTCAACCTTTGAATTAACCCTCAGCTCCGAAAATGCGTAAGAGATTTTGACAATTTGCAAGATTTCAATCAGTTTACAAATCATCTTATATTTCAGCGCATAGTGACTCCTCCTCCTCTCGAAGTAATATACAGAAAGATTATGATTGAGATGAATAAGCTATCACGTCTCGCACCGACCAACGTACAGACAAGAACTCGGACGGTTCATATATGCTCATCAGACAACATCACACAAGATGAAATACATGTGTACGATCATCAAAAGTGGCATAATCACACACTATACTCTACTCCTATGCTGAACCGGGGATGGCAGCTTCCGGCATTACGCACTTATTCAGCCAACAGCAACTACTCGCTCGTACATACATATACTGCACGAACAAAAACTGCACCTCATCAATGCATGCTGCATCGATTCATTAAAAAAAAAAAAAAAAAAAAAAAAAATACATCACAATACATCAAAAATTCCGGAGGCTATGTGGACACAGCAACACGAACACCCACACACGCACAGAATTTTTCGATAAAAATTACGAGACTGGTACAGGAAAAATTACCCTAACATGCCCGAAATTGTGGAACGCGCCACCCATATAGGAGCGCCAATTTTTACGGTCATGTAGGGTAATTTTTTCCTGTATCAAGAAGATGGTTACTCCCATGGCACTTATGATGGATGTTGCTCTGCTGTTCAATATTAAAATCACCCCACGAGTAGAAATGAAGATGATTCGGCAAATTTCAAATGGTTTTATCAATTTGTATGCTTCGAATCAAAATCCAGGCAATCTTCATCAGAACGAGTCAGGCAATGTAATTCTATACCGAAATTTTTGTGAGGTTAGATGAAGTGCCAAGCTCGCAGTGCGCGCAAGCGCACCCAGCTCTTTATACTGGTACGGTAAAAATTACCCTACAAGTTCCCGCAAAATTTACCCAAATTCACCGCACTTTTTTTAACCATATTCGATACAATTTTTGGCCTGAAATCAAATTTACCTGACAGTATGGGTAATTTTTCTCGATACTCATCCGCAATAAGTAGGCTAAAATGTCAGACGTCCCACGATTACTCTTGACCGTAATTTTTATCGAAAAATTTTCGTGCGTGCACCCATCCATCTACCCACACACACATTTACTCTAATACACGCGCATATACACACACACACACGTGCAATTGCAGAATCTATAAGTACATGATTCACAGCTCGCCTTCCGCTCTGAATTTAAATCACGAAGGCAAGAGAGACTGAAAACCACCCCATATACAGAGGGTGGTAACCCCTTGAAAATCCAGACGTAGACGGGGCTTGTTTCTTAATCTTTTTTTTTTTTTCTTTTTTAGGAAGGAAGAAAGGAGGAAGGTAGTGATGGTAGTGGTGGTGGGAGATCCTGTGCATTATTTATTGAGTCTGTCTTGAGAGATGAAGAGATGAGCGGAGGTATTTTTTGTCTTTGTTGATAAGGATTGTATATTTTATGTGAAAAAGGGGTAAAGGTAGGAAGGGTTGAGTTTGACTGATCAAGGGATGTTAGAATAGATGCATAATGATTTTCAACATTTCGTCGTAAAACACTGTTACGACTTCACAACTTTCTCAAACTACATCCTAATCAAATAACTTCTCAAACCTAACCTAAATCTCACTATCAAGCTATAACTTTGTAATATTTTCAAATTTATACCAACATATATTTACAACTGTCGAATTTTTAAAATTATCTCCTCGCCATGCCTCAACATTTAAACTGCCTTTCACCACGAGAGAGATATAGGTAGTAGTCGGGTCTTCTCTGGTACAAATTGAAATTTCATTCAAACCGCAAAAGCAGCAAAGTACTAAACGAGCTTTGCCTCGTAAAATCTTCAATTTTTTTTTCATCCCCTCCACCACTTCAAACTCTTAAAACCCGAGCACACACTTATAAAGTAACCTTTGCATCATAATAAAAATGAGTAAAACCGAGGGATTCAATTCTCTTTGAGATATAGTGTGTCTCGCAAATTACGCGAATTGATTTTCTTGCGCTCCTCTTAACCTTATTTCTGTGGTTCAAAAGTAGCAGCTGATGCTACTTCCGTGTATAACATAATTTGTTATTCTTATTCTGATGGGAAGACACAGAGTTACAGTTTGAGTGGGAATTGTTCGTTTACTTTTTGCACACGCTCTGTACCGAAGGTACCTGTAAGAAGGAAAAAAAAAATGAGTAAAAAGTGAAAAAGATAATGCCTAAAGCCAGAGGAGCAAAATATGCTAAGTGGATGCTGAAAATTTCTCGAGGAGATATTGAGGAAACGTTGTTGTTATATCGCTGCAGAATATACAAACAGTGGTAATATGTCATCAACTTCTTCTTTTTCTTCTTCCTTTTTCTCATCACTTATCGACATTTTTCACTCCCAACAAATGTACATATATTTTTCAGAAATGCACTTCTACATAGGAATCTTTCTTTATTGAACGTCGTCGAAAAAAATTGATGAATTTTTCTTTCTCTATCCAATTTATGAAGGTCGACCGACTAAGACAATTTAATACAGGGAAATACCAATATGTATTAGCGTCCAATTTATTCACAGATTTCATCTATTATTTTATATGTATATACATCGTAACATAAGATTGTATAGGAAGTATGAGTGAGTCTCGGATTGATAGCGCACTTACTGAAATTGAATCTCGGCGATCAGAGATTGCACGTCAAGCGTGAAAAATAACTCACATAAATTGGGAAAATGTACTACACTGCCCTAAATGTATTCTCTATATATATATAAACGCAGAGCGGCTGCGCTTGTATAGACGAGAAAAAAAAGTGCGATCCATCATCTTCCTCAAGCAGAGATATTGGCCCAAAAATAAAGCCGTGATACGCATCTGTAGCACGCGCAATCGCGCATACGAGTCGCATTGACATTGAGATTGGATGGTATACGTTCAATCCAAAGATGTATAAAACCACCCCTTGTGATGAGTGTATAGATGGGGTGTAGTGAGCCGATGTACAAATATTTGATAGTGTTGAATGAAAGTAAAACGGTGTTTTTATTATGGGGATTTTTCGAAATTTTAGGTTAGGTGGAGAAGCGGCTTTTATCGCCAACTATGCGAGTCAAAGATATAGTTAACCTCACTTTTTGCTTGACAACAATGTAATATTCAAACTTTTTCGACCTTTTGCATGAAACAAATGACCCCGAAAATGAGTTATTGGGTTGAAAGAGGTAAAAATGGAGTACAATTGTCATTGAAAAGTACTTGATTATGAAAATTCAGTAACTTTAGATCTTGTATGCAACGACTAAAATGATTGAATCATACTTCCAACAGAATCAAGTTATGAACGCTCAAAATTATCTCAACGACAAGAAATTTTTCCTACAATCAGATAATTTCCTCTACTCCAGAATAATTTCTTCTATAGCCCATTTCAAGCCCGTTATTTCTCAATTGATCATCACAAAAATAAAATTTCGGTTTGATGAATGCCAAACCGCAAACAAACCTTTAACCAGAAAGAGTTGATGAATGCGCCAAGATTTTGCACACGTGTTTTCGATAATTTAATTATAGAACCAGCGGCTCCCAAAAAAATCTCGCAAAAGATTCAATTCACTTCAAAAAATTTTGTCAATAAAAAATTTTTTTAGCGAAACTAACACCAAACAGTACCATTAAACGCAGTCGGCTCAATTTAACCACGATAAAACAATTCACGCATTTTGGAGTGTAATGAGACCACTTGGGAGAAAGAATCTCAAGAGTCTTTGATCAACTAAAAGCCATAAAAGCTGATAAAAAGTCAGCCTTCAAGAAATAATCCAGCTCAAGTACCACCGATAGACAAACTATCTCACAACTACGCTATACTTTCCATCATTGCAGCATACAAAGACACTCGAATCGATTCATCTTTCATATCCTCCACCAAACGAGTAGTACATTTTTTCTTTAGAAATCACAGAGCTGAATATTCTGTTCATCATCATCAAATCAATCCTCCACACTTTATGTTTTCAAAGTTAGAAATAATCAGACAAACCTGCAGACTTGGCATGTCGAAAAAAGAAGTATAGTGTGTATGTATATATATGTGCGTGTGTGTGTAAAACACCATATATAAACCATATCAGGCTCGTTATACTTGAGAGACAGGAGGCCAACAAGAAATCGTCCCATGTGTGCACTAATCTATACTCTCTATACTATACACTCGACAGATCAGTTCTTCATATTCCCACAGGATTTTAGACGTACATACATACATACATACATACATCTCTGAGAAAGAAAGACGCAGTCAAACATAGTCCAGCAGTCAAACAGACAGACATGGCTTTGAGGGGGTCGATAACGATCTGGGGAAAACGAAAAACCAGTTACAAGATATATCCCAAAGACTTTACTATCACCGTTACCCCCATAGTACTAGTAGTAGTAGTATAGTACAGTATAGATATGGAAGAAGCGATGGTTTCCCGTTGCGAACGGATTCCCAAAGATTCGATCCAGATTATTAGGGATATATAAACCCTCGTCAACCGGAAGGTCTATCTGTCTGTCTCATTTGTCTCCCGATCATTGTCTTTCAGGTTCTAAGCTACTTTTTACTTATCTATCCACTGCTACACTGTTATGCCACTGTAAAAAGAAATTCTTGAAATAAGACTGATAATCTAAAATTCAACATTACAAAAGCTCAGAGGTTATGTTGTGGTTCGATACAATTTTCATCTGAATTTGAGAATTTCTTCAGAATTACAGTGTGGGATTTTGAATTACTTGATTTTGCAACTGGGACTCTTTATCTTTGTCTATATTCAAAAAAATGCTTTTTTTGCATGGTGCGACTAAACAACCATTTTTCTTCCCGGCTCGAATCAGCTGAAAATTGGCGTTTAGTCGCCCTGATATCAAAAAATAGTATATGCACCTCGCTTGTCGGGCCGTTTTGCATGGGGCACTGGGAATCTTTTCCCCTCGTTACACTCGGGGAAAATTGATCCCCATGCCCCAAAACAGCCTAACCTCGCATCAGTGCATAATGTACTATTCTTTGGAACGTGAAGAACTTTGGTGATGATGGTTTTCACAAGAATGAACATTTTGCCGGTTAGATGGGTTTAAAGATATAGTGTGTAGGTATTAAGAGTATGAGGTTATGTTGGTTTGCACAAAGCGTGAATATCGATGACGATAATTAATACCTTCAGACAGAAAGAGAGATCGGTTATCGGCTTTTCTCAGAAATGTGATTCATACTATATAGCTAGTGGTACAGGACAATGAGATACAATAATGACGATGATGATAATATACTCCATATTGAAAAAAAAAAAAAAAAAAAAAAATGAAATGCGAACTTGATTATCTGATGAATGGACGACAAGATGACTATGTGTTTTAAAAGGTCGAATATGGCAGGACAAAAAGTTCATCAATGAGTTTTGAAAAAGGATGTCACATCACCAGAGACCAGAGATGAATAGCCACACCCAAAGTAAAGATGATGTATGAACCTGTGGCTAATCGTATATCGCGAAAAATAAAGACAAAATCAGACTTAAAAGAGCGTGGGCGGTAGTCTCTGCGATGGTATTATATATGTATACAGGAGGGCGATGAGAAAACTGTGATTTCAATTAAGATGAGCTAGCAAGATTATCTGCGCCATGAGCGTCTTCGGCTTTCTTCTTCCTTCTCCTTTCTTCCATCTTCACCTTGAAAACGACGACGACAACGTTCCACAAGAGACAGCTGACTAAACAAATTTCTAAGGGGCCCGCGGACGCTATCGCAAACTTATAATATATATATAAATATATTTAGAGTTAGGAAGTAGGAGTAGTAGCACCTCTAATAGATTCTCATTAGCAAAACAATCGAAACTTGCTACGAGTTCTCTCCTGTTCATTTACAAAACTATTTCCATTTTCCCGCGGCGCATGCGCGTTCGCACGCATTTTTAACCTAGCTGATATTCTGTCTTGGGATTAAATTTTAGATAGTGTAGAATATACTACTACATTTGTAGATGTATTGTTCATCTGAATAAGTTGAGAATGAATCACTGGGCGTAACAAATTTGAATAATAACAATGAGGGTGAGTCTTATTTATTCTCACGGTTTTTGCAATGAAGCAGTAGATTAAATGATACCAAGATTCATCTGAATATTCTCTGTAAGATTGCACTGCTTATCTATTCGCGTCTTTCTAGAATCGAATAATGTAATACACGCCGAGATAAAATTTGTAACAATAGTTGAAAACTATGGAAATGAAGAAATTCAGTTTTTCTGCATTCCACGACGAAAAATTCAAATTAGCAAGCAGATGGTATACTATAGGAACCTCAAGTCTAACTGCACAGCTGTATTCTCGAAAACCTACTTATATCGCCAAAAGAAAAATTCTCGTGAAAACCCAAAAGATTGATTATCGTACCGACAGTTCAGAGCGTTAGTTTGAAGGAAAAAAAAAGGAAAGCTCAAAATTCTGTAGGGCGTTTTTAAGACCCTGAGTCACATCTTTAGCAAATATCACCTGCCGCTGACTGACTTACATACCTTGACTTTCAAAGTATTATAAATCGGTGCAGGTGACTTTTAGGCTACATCTCCATATCCAAGTATATACCTTGTAAAGGATGCGTTTGTAACAGGACACCACCACGGGCGGGCTAGTTTCATCTATTTATACGCGTGCGACACAGTATGGATACCTCAAAGACAATGGAATTTTTAAGAAATACTCACTGGAAAGATTGTAGAAGTTGCCTGAGGGTGTACGCACGAGGCAGGAGGGTTCCAAGTCTGGATCTCGCTCGTGGTCGTTGCTGAGCGCGTGGCTTCCTGGCAACCTACCGTTTAAACGGCTCATTGTAGGATTCCGTGGTGGCACATCGGGTGGTCCCCGCGGTGCCGCGCTGTCCAACAAGCACCCTGTAATCACACAATAAAAAAAAATTATTCAACAATTTTTTTCATATATTTTTTTTTCATTCATTTACTTTCTATTTTGTATTTTGGAATTCTTTTTTTTTTATAGATTTTGAAAAAATTGGAATTTTACGTTGCCCTGGTGAGTTACTCTCAGGAGATTTCAAAATGTATATATGGGGTAACCTTTGAGAAGGTTGTTATTTACGTGGTATTACTATTATGCTTTGTGAGAAGGTAGAGATGAAAACTAATAAACAGATTTTATTTGAATTCTACTGTTTTAAAGTTGACATTTTTGGGGAGGGAAATTTCGTTTAAAGCTTATGTTGTGAGAAAATTCCGAACACAAGGTTAGGTACCCAGAAAAAAATTGAAAAACACCCATTTAGCCCATGTTGTTGATCTTGTAAATATGCAATAAGCGAGGTTAACGAGTTAGTCAACTGCGAGAAGCGAATTTTCTGGGTAAATAGCAATTTTTCAGGCACGTGCCATCGCGAAAGAGTTATATCCCATAATATATGCCATTATTCGCAACAACGGTACCAAGCAGACCATTCAGGCAGAAAGTGTACATTTATCATTGTGAGCCAAATTTTCAAGGTAATCCTCCATGACAAAGTCTCTCTTACTCTTTTCTTAGAGAGATCCTCCCAGGCATGCACGCATTCGCAGCACATTCTTACCCTTTGAAAAGCTGACTACACTTTTGTCATGCTTCTCCACGAGAGAAAGAGAAGAAATTTTGCATACCGAGGATTTTGCGCATTGATCGTTCCGCGCCTGTACACAAGGATTACCTTGAAATCTGACACAATGATATATACTGGTCTTTGGCAACGAAAAACACATTCTAACATTTTTACATAGTTTCACAAACATATTCATTCTTTCAGATGATCTCTTGGTATGAATAAATTTTCACTGTCCAAAGATATCTCTTAACTGAAAGATGTGGGATCAGAACTTGAAGAAATCAAGAGCTATACTTTTCTTCTGCAAGCTTGTCTGCAAGACGGTAACCGGGTGTGGGAAAAGCTATTCAAAGACATTTAACGGATGTACATATTGTACATGGCTACATACATATGATGTCAGACGACCATAACGAGTCCATCAGATAGTGTGACGCCATCAGAATGGAAATATTCGATTTTTAGAGGTGCCTGGTCTATGTATGTACTTGAGGTTGTCTTTTCTTAAGTGGTCTGGGCGAACCTCTTTTGAGTGTACAGTGTATTGAGGGAGCCATGTGGTTATGATAAGAAATTTTTTTTTCTTTTCAAGTCAAATAGACGCTATCCATTCACAAGGAAGAAGAGGGGTATTACTATGTACATAGAAGGCAGATGCATTTTTTGCTCCAAGAAAGATCGAATTGAGACATTAACGTTGCTGCTCGGTCGTATAAAATCGAGTTTATAAAACGCCCTTTTCAGCTTCAATACACAGTATATGTACAACAACACATACAAGGCGAGAATTATAGGATAAAAATGAATAATGCGAGGAACGAAGAGATTTTTTATCATAACACGAAAGCAAGAGAGGTTCACATGATAACTGCATTCGAACCATGCACGCTGAAGTACAAAATGTATGATGGGGAAGAGTTGTCTCGGTTAAGACCATCTCTAATATAAAAAGTCATGTTTCAGCATTGTTATTAAAAGCAACGAGAATAACTATATGGCACAACACTTCATAAATTTTTCTTTCACGATGCAAAAGCTCCCCAGAAAGTCAGACAGATAAAGCCAAGCTCGTCAGCCTCACCAGATAATATGTTTATCACTTCTGCTATGCGCTACGGCAGCAGTTTTTATAGAATATATAAAAGTATGAATGGATTTGTTTTGTAATTCTGATACATGGTGCAGATTAATCATACACATACACAAGCGAAGACGCTTCAAAAAATGCAACACAGATTGTATTAATAGGATGTAAAAGCTCATCATTCTTGGTATGTGAGAAAAGTCAAGCGATATAGGTTATGTGCAACTGAATATTGATGTAAGAGGTGTGAAACGGAAGTTTGATGAATTGTAAGAAGACTGCTGATGTGGTCTGCTGCTAAATGGTTCATTTTCGATGACTTATGATTTTTTTGAAGAGAATCATTTCAGGTGAGAAGAGCAGCTCCTCCTCCAAAATCTCAAAAGCTAGTAGGTCCATAAATCCTGACCGCAATTGGTGTAAGCTTAACTTGGTTTTCCCATGGATGACACAATATATAGGCGTCGATTGGAGAAAAAAAAAAGAATGGAAAAAGAACATAAAAATGGGTGTCAAAAAGGTTGAGAAACGCGTGGCTAGCTAAAGCAGCAGATATTCTTCTAATACCATTAAACATAGCACTTAACCTATACGTAATCTCATAAAAGCCATCTCGAAGAGACCGTTCTTGGTGGTGTTCATTTCTGTGCAGCATCATTGCAGAGATTCTGAATCCAAGCAAGAACCATCTTGAAAAAAGGAAACTCTAGAAGTGATCGATACTTTGATGCTTCAAGAATCCTGTATAGTGTCTGTCTACATCAGACTTTATATATGGTGGATGCTCTTTTTTTATACCTTGTAAGAGAAGCGTAACAATCGTGATTCCTGCTAATAGACAACGACTACAACGACCCTCTGCTTCCCTTTTTTCTTCTCATTTCTTTTAAAGGTATCACACAGGTATGTACATGGCTTATGGCTACTTGAAACACGCGCACGATGGATAATATACAAAGCGTTTGAGAAAAATTTTCATGCCACTGCACACGATGACAATATGGAGGACTCAGAAGAGGCAACCGATCGAATTAGAACCGCTTGGTTAGCTCCATTTAACCAGCTCGGGTTACACAGGGTACAACTACTACTACTCCTTGAAAATCTTAAGGGTCCGAATTCTATGGTTAGATATATGATGCAACATTGTGCTTTTAGAGTTTTGGAAATGTGGTGGTGGTGGTGATGGTACAGGTTTTGAACCTTGGCGGCGGGTTTTCAGAGATTTTGAAAGTCATTGTGTGTTAGTAGAAAGAGAGGTTAGAATACTTATAAGCAATACTGCTGCACGTGTCAGGGAAATACTACTTAGGGTTATGTGAGGATAGCTCTTCTGTGCTTTGTGGGCAGTCTTGAAAAATTAGAGTGTATTTATGAAACTGATGAGTGGGCACGAGTGTAGTCGATATATGTTTCATGACGATGTAAGAAACTTGAAAGTCAAGAAGCTTTGCATGACATGAGAGATTGTGCAGATAGAGCAACGGTTTTGGATATGGGGTTTAGAACTTTGAATGGATATTGAAGGGGGTTCGAGTGGGGTTCTTGAAATTTCTGAGTAGCGGTTGGATTGATTTGTTACCTAACGTGATTTGATGGTTGAAATCTGGATTAATTGAGCCTCAAAGAGAATAACGAAAGAGATTTGAAGTATGTTGTTAGGAAAACTTGAGTCAAATGTGCAGAAAACATGAATTAATGATTCTTTTACCTAAACTTTGTACTCGAGTTACGTATGAAGTTCATTAGAGAATGTTAAAACAAGACTGGATGGCGTAAGGTTATGCTAAGGTTGAAAAGAGGTTGTCCCTGATGGGGGATCCAATAGGATCACTTCTTCTGGTAAAGTACTATAACATCAATGATAGCATTGTTTAAAAAAACTCGGAATAATCATGTGCTTTCATGACAGATATGAAGAAAAATGCTGATGAACGTCAACTTCCAAGATGAAGATTCTAAGAACCTTTCATCTGAACTCAAGAGTGTCATCCTTCACCAGCTGTCATCGATAGAATGGGTCGAAAATGCATTTGTTCACTCACGTCTGAGTATCAAATACCAAAGAAGAGCATTCTATCACGTAAAATTTAAAAAAGCAAACATTGAGGCACACGTCCACATCCGATTTCCAAATACACACAAGATACGAAACTCTATATATGTATCCCTATCCTACATTCAACAGTGCCTTTCACCATTATCTTCGACTCTAGCGTGGGCCAATACCTTTAGCAGACACGAGCGCGAATCAATCATAGTCAGCAAGCTAGCGCCTTTGGCCTAAAAAACCCTATGTAGAACCCAAACCGTTGAAAAAAGTTTTTCACAATGCAACAACAAGACAATGTATAGGAGGAAATTTTCAAGGAGCCTCTCATCATACAGAAAGGTAGAAGAAATAGAAATTCTCTCTTCTCTGTAAGCAACAAAAGAAGTTTTAAAAGCTAGAAACATTCATAATAAATTCATGCATAGGTACAGAGAAGGATGAGGTTAAGAAGAAAGTAGAAACCATAGACAGTAGTTGTCAACCTTTAATATACCATAGAAATGATGCATAGCACTAACCTCATGTATAACATGGTTAGCTCACACATTTGTACGAATGAATGTATGTATGTATGTAAGGTTAGGATTAAAACCATGGAACGATGTAGATCATCAACGTAGAGAGTCGGGGAAAGAGGAGTTGGGTTCCTTGGAGATTTGTCACGCGGGTCTTTTTAAATTCAAATCCTGCGGGTTCTATCTGCCTTTTCCTCCAATCTTTGGTGACACTGCTGCAGAGACAAGTTTTTATAACCAGAGATATAGGCATGAGCTCTGTGCGGGGCGGCTCGTTACATTTTTTGGGACAAGAAAAGGGTCGATGCTCTCTTTCTGCTTTATAAGCCACTAATGGCCTGAAATTCTGACTACTCCTTCTTTTGCGGTTGGTGATGGTCGTCGACGCTCGAGGAGACGATTCCTCATTCGGTAAAATTTATTGACGTACAATTATTTCATCGGGGGGATTAGTTTGTTTGACATTGATGTGATGAAATACACTTCGATTTTACTTGATAATTTTTTTTGTATCTCCTCTGTTCTCACCAACCACGTTCAACATTTCAAATTGATGAATTCATGATAATGTTAACAGTATGTTTCATGTATGGAGAATAAAAAACACAAGAATTTTATCTAGAGCACAGATGGGACGATTCAACTGAAATTCCAAAAGGGTTCGGTTGTTTCAAATTGGTAAGTACACTAGGGAAGCCATTCAACAGTGAACAATGATACAAAAACAGGATCAAAGTTGTTGCTGCTCTCAAGTACCTCTTTCTCCTCCAACTCTTTGGCAAAATTCAAGCTTGCCTCAAAAGCCGTCGACTATACATGGCACAAAGTCGTTGTTGAACAAAATGCGAGTGGCATCTCGAGTGTGCTTATATACCACAACGAACCCTACAAAATCCATCGAACATACATACACATACACGTAAACGCACGAGCATCATAAGTTACACACATTGCTCAACTTGATGCAAAAAAGCAGATTTGTGCTGATATTAAATATGCGTATTGGAGCTGAAAATCTGGTTAAATGTAGGCCCCATGGTTCAACTACACGGTGGTCAACGATGTATAAGAGAAAATTTGACTGTATAATGTACACATAACCTCCAAATACGAAAAGTGGCTCTTTTTCGTAACCTCAATACAACGAAAACTGTATAGAAATGACAAAAACCGGCCGGTCTAACCTATATTTCTGATGCATCTGGACGCAAAAAGAGCGGGGGGCTGGGTATACACACTCTAATAAATTTCATTAGTCATGGGCTCTTGCGTTAGCCAGTCGTCGCGCTAAGCAGACTCTTCAAACCCATTGTTGTGTAAAAGATAGTCTGACCTTTTTTTATTTTCACGGCTATCTAGTATTTTCTTTACTTTATCTGTATAATAGGGAAAACTCTCGAAACCTCTACTTCATCATTTTTTTTTGTCTTCTCCAACTACGCGACACATTCTACACTGTGGGTATGTGTTATGTGTTATATCGATGTTACAGTCGATCCATCAATGAGAAGAGTATATAGTGTACGCGCGGTAGCGAGAAGATTTCTTCTTTGAAGAAGTAGCGGCAAACGTTTTGTTAAAAGGAGGGTTGAGATCTTATATAGTATTATAAACAGGATGACCGATTTGCGATGTCTTTTACTATAATAGTAAAGTTGAAGGTAGTTCTCTATAGGTTAGGTTTGATGTATCGGCGTTAAGTCGATGAGAGTTGTTGTTGGGGGGGGGGGGGGGGGGTGCAAGTCAAGAAATGTATGTGGACAAAACTTGAAAGAAGAGAGATTGAGGAGTTTTTTCACACTTTACAGGTTTCTTGAGAGGTTAGGTGTGACTGAAATATACTAATGTGGAGTTGAGAAAATGAGATGGAATGAGAGAAAGGAAGAAGTATCTTTGGTCATTCGAGATATTGTGGTAGCTGGTTTTGGATAAGATGGATGGGGTGCCAGGTAGTATAGTGGCTGGAACTGATCTTTGGCGATGAGAAATTTTTCGAGAATTGAAGATTCCAAGATCGAGATTTTGACACTGAGATGCTTTAACAAGGATTTTCAAAACTTGAAAATCTTGATCGAAAAAATTGCGAAAACAGAGTATTAAGTTCACACTGAAGCAATTTTGCGAATGTCAAAACTTATTTTGATAACATTTTCATGTGAAGTATGTTCTCAGAAAAAAGTTTGAATTATTGTTGGCGACCGGGAGCGAGCAGTACATTGGGGACGAAAAAAGTTGAACTCGTTTTATTTAGGATCAATAACACAGGTATGATTCAAAATATTTTTACTATTAATCTGAGGAAATTGACGTTGAAACTCAAGAAATTCAACCTTAATCTATTCTTTGTAGCAGAAACTCACACAATTTTTTCCTCCACTCATAATAATTTCATCAAAATTTTCATATTCTGCATATGTCAAAGACAAAGTTTAACGTATCACAAGCTCATAAATATACAATACATCTCGGACAGGGAGAGAGAGAGAGAGAGAGAGTTGATTTGTGCAAAGTGATTATAAACATAACACACCACCACGTGTGAGCCACTTCTCTCAGATTGACACTACGCTAAATTAATTTGTACCGTTACCTTCAACTTCAAGCTGCAGTCAGCGTTGTGCAAATATTTCTCTTCTGACGCGGCGCACAAAATTTGTCTCTCGCCAAAATCGAATTAAGGGATATCCGAGAGAACTAACCTCGTCTCTCTCTCTCTCTCTCTCTCTCTCTCTCACACACACTTTCCAAGTGGTGAAGAACAACACAGTTCAACTTCTAAAACTATAACGTCAAGAGCAAGAGAGAAGAGATTGTTTCCCTTTTACGTTCTATACTCGTCATTTTTGCATGTGTGGCGCAGATCTTTATGCACCAATATTATACTCAAAAATAGTAAAAGTGAACATTTTGGGATTCAATACTTCGAATGAGATAATATTTTCACTCTTCGAAATATAAAAGATTTTGATCGGATCCTAGTAGCCTAAAAAAGAGAACATTTATAGAGATGTTTAGAGGTTATGGTTATAAGGAAAAATGAGGAAAGAGTTGGATAGTGTTGATGATAACGTCACACCTAATTTTGTGTGTGTGTGTGTGTGAGAGAGAGAGAGAGAGAGAGAGAGATGCACGCAAAAATTTTTTGATCTTGACAAAAATATGAGTTTGGATGAACTAATGGTGATTGATGTTCAAAATGTTTAGAATCAATGAAATAGAATAATAGATACTTTTCAATTGTTCCTGGAGCATAAAGTCAGCACTTCATTCTAAATAATAGCAAATAGCACTCGGTGTAATGAATTATTCTACGCAACAGGCCGATGAATGAAACCGCGAAAATTTCTTCTTTAATTTACAGAAATTTTATATTTTTGTAGAATTCTGACGTTCAAATTTCGAAAGCATTCCAAATGAATTTTTGAAATTACAATTGAGTCAAGCACAATTCAACACAAGAAAAAAAAATGAAGATGGAAAAAAAAGGAGAGAGGGAGAGGGAAGAGATAGAAAGAGGCTATTTCGCATCAGCTGATTGTGTTGACCGATAAGTACTACCACGACAGCGCATTTAGAAAGGAATTTCTGAAATTCCATCACAATTTTGCAAATCTCTCATATACTCTAAGATAGCGCTCGCGAACCACAAACTGATTTTATACAGCTTAAACTTGAGAGCGAATACCACTCTTCTCATTAGAAAGATTTCAAACTTGATGCGGTCGTCTATAGCTAAATGCATGAAAATTATCAATCCGTTCTCTCTTTTTCTCTCTCCCCTGCCCCCTAACCCTACCCCTACCCCCCCTCTTAAAGAATGATTCATATGCGCTGATCTTTCCGTTCTTATACCCTTTTCAAAATTCAATCCTAGCCTCACTCTTTTCTCTCTCTCTCTCTCTCTCTCTCTCTCTCTCTCTCTCTCTCTCTCTCTCTCTCTCTCTCTCTCTCTCTTTCTCTCTCTTCCTAATTTTGCGGTCACAATCTATATATAGTCTGGGAAAATTCGCGTATACCTCGTTGTAACAACACGACCAAAATGCATCATCGTCAAAATCTGTATATAGTCCTACCGCAAACGAGCCTTGTATATTTATGTATACATCCAAAGAATATAACGAGAATATCATTATTTTTTTTTCTTCGGAGAGAGTATGATAAAGAATATCGTCATTACTACATTACGACAAGGCAAAATAAATTGGTCAAAACGAGTTTTAGACATCGCTTTGACTGATATTAAAATTTTGCAGTGAAAAAACCAATAGATCAACGATACTCTGTGCATACGATATCTCATTCGATTTGAATCGTTTTCAATTATGTCTGAAATCACACAGTTAGTCTCCGAGATAGTCTCTCTAATACAGCACGTATTAGGAACTGTTGAAGAAAAAAAATGTGGAGTGTTGCATGAGGCATTCGCGAATTTGTGTACGCATTGGTTACAACCGTCCGTGAAAAAGTTCGGCGCGCTGACCGCGATCGAAACGATTTGAAACGTTTCTAATGCCACCGCGCGCCGCGCATCTAGGAAAGCATATGATATGATATGTGCATTCCTTGACCTCTTACTACTTGCGACGATGCATCAGGTTTTGACAAGTTCGGTAGGAGGCGGGGCGACCACGAAGAATCGCAGTGTACAGCCAATCACCGCATATTCACCGTAGAGAGGGTAGAGGCCCTACCTAATTGCTCACATGGACACAAGTTTCGTCACCAACACAAGCAACCGTACAAGATTTTTCCAAGAAAAACGCCGAAAATCGCGGAGTAGGGTGAGAAATGGGTGGTCTGAGCGTCGAGTGGGGAGACGGTGAAGTAGAATAAAAGCGATGAAAAAAAGGTGGAAAGAAAGAGAGAGATTTGCAAAACGCACAATTACCCTTGCGCATCTTAACCCTATAACGCATAATATATGTATATATAGAAAGGTGAAAAAGGAACAAGAGTCTTATTTTTGCCCACGAAATTTTATCTTATTTTCCGTTCTGAGTATATATATAAGGTATAGAGTTTATCTCATTAACCGACGACATACAAATGTGTCAAGAGAGACTACCGACTTTCTTCTATTCTTCTTTTTGCTACTTTTCTGCGCAATTAATACAGCGAGGTTTGAATACTTGTATAATTATATCTCAATAATTTTATAGGAAGCGTATAGGTAAAATTATAGCAAGTGTAAGAGTCCCGTTACGCCGTCGTGAAAATCGTCGAATCATTTAAATCTTCCCGCTCGCAAAATTGATTCTGATGAAGCGATTAAAATAAGAAGCAGTGATATCATATCTTCTTCTAAACGACTTGAAAAAAAAAAAAAAAAAATCAAGCGTAACAGTTCGAGTGGGACGTTGATCAAATTCGAAAAAAAAGAGAATTTCAAAAATAGCAATCGAACCTTTTCACACACGACCACCACACACTCAATCTCAAATCTTAACTCATTGCATTCATCTCGCCGCTCTCAGAATGCATAACTTCGTACATCAATCCTTATATATACACGCACGTGTACATACTATACTGCGTATATGACGGGGAAAAGTGCAGCAATATGCATTTTATCGCACAGATGGCGAAGAAAAATTATAAAAAAAACCGGATGTAAGCGAATGTATAATTGCGGCGCGATGAGCCACCGCCGTTTTGGGCCTTCTACTCCTTCTATGACGCTAATAAAGTAAACCACTCCCGTATAATACATACATACATACATAGATCCCTAATATATACCTCATTCTCATACTTGAATGTGTAGTAAGTGTGTGCAAGGAACGTGCAATGTGGGAAAAGAGGCGTTACGCGCATCGCAAAACGAAGGAATTTCATTGGTGGCGCCCCATTCACGTGTACATAACCTCTAAGAAAATGGCGGTCAATTTTTCAAAGCTATACGCGTTTCATGCATGATCCAGAACTCATGAATCTTGTGTAGTCATGTAAAGTATAAGACAGTCTGATTCGTAAGGAAACAAGTGATAGATAAGCTAATTCAAAGAAGAGACGTGTGAATGGACACCAATATTTCTCACCAGGTGGATTTTGAAATACGCATCGACTCCTCTAGGAGACAATTTGTCCAATTTCTCAGTTTAGCTTGAGTGTCTCTCTCACTCACTCATTCACTCACTCACTCTCTTTCACAGACTCATCAGTCAGAATCACCGCATACTATATTCCCACTTTCACGTTTGGGAATTCAATTTACACAAGAAGAGAAGAGAAGCTGTCACACATCACGACAACTCTCGCGCGCGGCATTCTATCATCGTCGTCTCGCACTATATAGTCTCTCATTCATTTTCATACTCATTTCTTGTATTCCAAAGAACGATGAACCCGATTTTGAAAATCCGTTACAACATCGGTCGGGGTTGCATGGTATGCTCATGTCGTGTCTTTTCGATATATCTCGATCATGAGAGAATTTTGGTATTTGTGGAATACTCTTTAAGCATGCACACTTGGGAGCAGTCTGAACTGTCCACACTGCAACCAACTTGAAAATCACTCTCCATTTCTATTAACATAGGAAAGGGTCCATGAAGTTGGCTGCAGTGTGGACAATTCAGACTGCTCCCAAAAGTACGTTCTATGTCTTTTCGATATATCTCGATCATGACAAAATTTCGATATCGTAAAGTTGATTGTGGAAAATCCACTGTTCTACGTATTTTCGATATATCTCGATTATGAGAGAATTTCGGTATATCCTCAAAGTTTGATGGGGAAACGTCACTATTCATGTACATTCTAAAATTTAGAAACATTTTTGAAAAGCTGTTACGGTTTATCATAACTTTGTATATAATAAAAGGCTTTTTGAAGAATGAATTTGAGGTTATGTGTGCGTGGAACATACAGAGTAGGTCATCAATGATGGTGAAAAGCGAGGGAAGCAGCAAGACGGATGTGGGTATATGTTATGTTGATGCAAAAGAAGAGTCGAACAATAAACGCAGCAGTATTATATTCTACTCTATGTATTATAGTAGAAGACGCGCCTAATGAGGGCCCGCACGGAATGTAACGGAAAAGTCAATTTCAGCGACGACGATGCCACTTTAATACTTGACTCTTCTCTTATATATACGCATGCATACGTCTCAAAGATGTATTCTTTCTCATCTCCATATGCACACATATTCGAAAGTCAACTGTCTTTCTCTGAAATGCGAGCTGAAATGCATTATTCGTGTACTGTGAAAACCGGACGGTTGCATACAGAGCTATTGTATGTTTGTAAATGATTAATTAATGGGTCGGTGACTGTTCGATTAGAGCGCCACACGCCTTATTTCCTTCTTAAATTTTTCTCACGATTGTAATACCTCACACACATGCATACATATGTATATATGTATATGTTTAGACTACAATCGAAGAGGTGACTGCAGGAAACTTTAAAATCTCATCGAATATCGATTTGCGACAAGGTAGCTAATAGTTTCGATATATTCGAGTTCTTTGAACTCTCGAGTATAATCGATCGTGGAATATTTTACGCGTCGACTACGAGAGAGACCTATACAATCGATACATATATACCGAAAAAAGAAAAGTTGAGGTTATGATGACATCTAGATCTCATACTTTGAAAAAATTCCGTTATACAAATACGTTAGTATAGCTCAGTTCATCATTTCGGAAAAAAAACGAACGCTCGTATATATCACTATATACACATACATAAGCAGTAATTAAAAATCCATATGAGTCGTTACCGTAAGCGACACTGCTATCTATCCCGCGTCCCATACATATTATACCTTCTCTGATGTTGTCTAATTTCTATCACTGACTTTGTATATGTATCTTTTTAATGTCGTAAATATCACACAACGGCATAATGTGTAAGTAATAATACTGCATCAACAAACACTGTACTACTACCGCTCAAAAAAAAAAAAAAAAAAAAAGCGCGAGAGATGAAGAAACAGTGACACAGTAATATGTGTAATACATATATAGAGAGAGGTTAACTTTGTGGTTATGGATAGAAAACGTGGGAAACGCCACATAGCGGTGAGCAGTGGAATTATAAACAGGGTGATGGTTGGAAAAACAAAGACAAAATGGCGATGAATAAATCACGCGCGCGGGGGCAGCGGTGCCTTTATATACAGAGTCAAGAGGAAATGGCAAGTTGTGTATTTAAAAAGAGTCTCCCTATTTCTTGAAAGAGGTGAAAATCAAAGAGACTTGTGCAGTACATAAGAGTATGAGAAAGGCGACTAAAGAGAGAGAGAGAGGAGACACCATCAGAGAGTTAAATTAATAATGAATGACCAAGCAGTGGAAGAGCTGCTTGCGTAATGCAGCTGTGCATAAAGAGCACAGAGAGTGTATATAAACACACACTTTTATGGTGGAAAGAAATTAAAATCGAGATAATGAGCGTTTGAATGATAATAATAATCAAAAAGCGAATAGATCTCAGTGGGAGCAGCAGCATATCGGAGCTTTTTGAAGGCAGAATTAGATCATTTTTTCAGAGTGCCTTAATTGATCATGGTTATATCACGTAATTGTAAGACACTATTCCTTTTTGATCTTTCGCTGGTGAATTTCCTCTCAAAAGACTAAAGATGTATCTGTAGCCCGAGACAAATGCCTGAGTTCCATTGAAATGATTTTGCAACTTTTGACATATGTAAATATATAATAACCTCGTTTAAATTCTTGCAATTATGCATAGATGAGGAAAAAAGCTAAGTTAAGGTAGTACTAGCGTTACTGATAAGTCCAAGTGCAAAAT
This sequence comes from Eretmocerus hayati, assembly GCA_029851415.1. Lineage (NCBI taxonomy): Eukaryota > Metazoa > Arthropoda > Insecta > Hymenoptera > Aphelinidae > Eretmocerus > Eretmocerus hayati. The sequence continues at coordinate 111,191,239 of CM056744.1, forward strand.
AGATCGTCGCTTGATTCGTTCCCGCCTACCTATTGGTATAGGAATGTCACGCAGCAGACAACATAACCCCGAAACTGCCGAAGAGTAGAAACAAATTGGCTCAGATCTTTTTTTGTAGGCTTCTAAGCGTTGATTAGTTTGTTCCTATGCATTTTTCGTTCACTCTGGCACCAGTGTGCTCACCTCGGTGCTCACTCCTGTGGAAATCTTATAGGTACTTGAAAATGAATATATCGATCTTTTTCCATAAGACGCCATCTTAGTGTCGGCTTTCATAAAATTGCCTAGAACTTTTCTCCCCTACTCCTAATAAAGGCCACAAAAATTTTAAATGTGTCATATTTGAGACACCAAACTACCATACACTGTGCCAATTTTCGGTATTTTCTGGCAGTTAATTCGAATACCGCTAATACTACCTCAAGTACAGATACAATATTCTCTCTTGAATTGATTAACTCTTATAGATCGTCGAGTGTTCAGGAAGTATGTGCATACAGGACAAAGCGAATATCAATCAAGCGAGATATATATATATATCGTACCATCACCTGCAGTAAATCGCCTCAACGAATCATAGCTTTTGATGTGTAAACCACCGCTAGGGGGCGTTTCTTTCCCGCAAGCGATGCACTTTGCGCGCTCGCGCTCGCTCGCTTGATCTTATTAAAAACAACAATGCTCACACAATACAGTCTTTCTCTCTCTCTCTCTCTTGATCAACTTTAAAAAAAATCAAAGTAACGCCCACAACGAGTGTTTAGCCCTCGGGAAAACTATATATAGGTGCATTGTGTGCATCAAAAGTAGCAGCTTGATAAGGTAGCACACGTGGGCGCGAGATGGCATCGCATCCTCCCTTTTTTTACTCGACGGTTGAGTGTAATAATAATAATAATAATATGCCTCTGATTTTTGCACAATATTCTTTCTTCTTCTCTATATCTATTAGCTAGCTCTCTCAGAAAGGAAGTATATTTCTTCTCTCAGACGCATTGTTCCATGCAAATTCGTCGTTGTCGTCTCGCTTCATGGAGCAGTTGACGGAGCCGGTGTTTTCGCGCTTATATGCATCATAGGTTATGTACGGGAGTTGATATATATATATATATGTATAATCATGTATGGAGGATTTGTGCGGGGAGGAGGTATTCTTGAAAAGATTTTTATGTATAGAGATTGGCATTGACGAGAGACGAGTTTTGATCATGATGGATGATGGTACCTGATGATGTGTAGAGAAAAGAGAAATCGATACCTTCAGAGAGAAATAATTAAATCGGCATTCGACGAATCTTGTCTGAGAGATTCGTCGTTTGTATCTTATCTCAACACATGCGTATATATAGAAGCAGGAGATGCTCATTAAAACTCAAAAATTGCGTTGCGTGAATACATATGATAGGTGCGCGCTCTCTCTCTCTTTTTGCGTGGAATGGACCATATATACATGAAAACCAAACTTTCTGGTTGTTTATACTCTTGTAAAAAACTGCTGTTCGGTATTCGATTTCAAAATTGCGCAAGTCTCATTGATCGTTTTTATGATAATCCGATGATAACCAATCAAAATTCAAATTTTTATGCATCCCAAGTAAGGTAAGTATTCTTGCTTCATTTTACTACACTCTTTACTCGTCGCGCATGAAAATCGCCCGCATAAATTTTTTCGTGTCGCCATCATATTGAAATTAGGAGTTTCAAATTCTGCTGCCTGAAGAAGAATAATAAGTGAAGAACTCTGAATTATATACACAGTGTTAACTTGAATTATTCTCGTCATGCACCAAGAGTATAACACGCTGCTTCATGCTATGATATGGGACATTTTACGAAATTTCTATTAAAATTCGAAACTCGTTCAAGTTTTAAGTCGACCCATGTTCTTTGACTCTCAGAAGCCAATTCAAGTTTTTTTTCTTTTTTTCTGTGAAAAGTGAATGTGAGAATTTGGTACTAATACTGGATACGATGATCCATCATTTTGAACAACACATGTATAGGGAGCGGAACAGTGTGTGCTGCATGGTAGTCAGTCAAAAATCTATCCAGACAATCGAAATGAATCGTCATGTCCTGTCGTTTGGAGGAATAGTCTTGCTTATGTGATGGTATTCTATAGATGTATCTAGAGCGCCTTACGCACCGGTTCGAACTAACCCACCGTAGACGAAGATGTGGCCAAAGAGGAGGAGGAGGAGGAGGAGGAGGAGGAGAGGCGAAGTATAATGCCCGGCAATTTATTTATTGTGATTTGGAGGCCCGGCATCGGCCGACGAAAAAAAAAAAAAAACGATGAGAAGAAGGCGCTCTTGGGATATTCTCTTAGATAGGCATCTCGAATTCGTTTAGAACGTGATTCTTGAATGTGAGCTCCACACCCTCTTCTTATACATACTGTACGGAGCCCTGTACGTACATAAACATATACCCCACACCTACGTTTTTTCATACACAGAATAAGCGGGTTAACTGGGTTTTGGGTGTAGATTAGATGTTTTGGATGATTTTGGTGGTGTCATAGGCGAGGTAGGTCGTAGGTCATGTTGGAGCTAGGGATATTATGGATTTTTTTAACCCTCAAATGACACACTGGGTCAGATTGACCCCAAACAAACATTCAATCCTTAAATGATAATGGGGCATGTATCTCACCCCACGAATCAACTCATTTTTAAGCCCTTTTGATGAACTTCAAAATAAGGCCAGACACGTCCAATTTCATCAAGACTAGAGCACCACGTGCATGCCAATAAAAACATTGATTTTGACGAGTGTCATTCAACGGTTTGGTGTGTAAATTAGGTAATATAAGCAGGCAAATATGCAATAAGTCAGAGAGTAATGTGGAAGTAGTCTTACATTTGGAGTCAATGAATACTTTCCAAAACAAGGTGCAAAAACTCACCAAAATTTTCATTTGTTTGCATGGTTAACCTCTAAAATTGTGGTGAGTTCTCTGCATTTATTCGGAAAATATTAACTGACTCCAAGTGTACGACGACTACTTGACTTCAAGAGATTTAGATTTAACCTCCTCGTTTAACCTCACTTTTCAAACTATATTAATTTAGTCGGAATCTTTGATTACTCTTGGTAAACTACGTCACAAATAACGTTTATACGAAAACGGCTGAGTAAAGCTCCGTATAAAAGGAAATCGGCGCGAGTTTCCATTGTTATCTATTTTGAAGACAACATCTTCAGTGGTCTATCTGCACTTCGAACTAATTTTCGATAGATAATTACTCGAAAACCAAGTGGTCAATAATCATGATAAAGTAACTTAGTCATATAATTTGTCCTCGAATTTGTCAATGTGCATGAACTCCTCTTTCTTTAAATCTTGGTCAATTTTCTCTCCACTTATTTTTTTTCTTATATCCATTTTTATTCTTTCCTCACAATGTTTCAATGAAAGCAGTGTCCAAAATATGCAAAACATGTCAAGTTTCGACGGTCATTATTTTCAAAACGAAGAGATCAATCATCCTGAAATTTTGCACACATACTCATCAATTCTACAACTAGCTCCTTGGAAAGTTTCCAGAAGTTCCATCGATGAAAAATTTTAATGGATAACTAAAATCTTCAACATTCTTAATCGCACTAATATTACAGTCAAGATAGCCCGGGAAGAGGTCACCCCGGGAAGCAGGTTTTTTTGCAGTAAGGGCCTCCTTGCATCCAAAAATGGTGGAATATTGATATATTCGATCAATTTTTCACCATTTTCGTCGTGGGCGCATAAAAAGGCGCTTGAAGCAGGAAAATCGGTTTCCCGGGGTCATTTTCTTCCCAGGCTATCTTGACTGTAATGTACTAATGTGGTGTAATCACGTGTGTCTCGACGTGCGTGATAGGTCCGGAAATTTACTATTCCTGTATTTTATACACTTGTATTTTTTGTGCAGTTTCATGATAACTCATCTCATAATATAAAGCATTTTGTTTATACATACACATTGGCGAAATTTCTTGCCAATTACTTCCTCACACGTGCAAGAGATCCAGAATAACAATACGACGAGCTTTTCAAACGCGAAAATCAATTGATTCTTAATTATCTCTTCGTAACCATAAAATCTTTCAGATCTATCATATGAGAATATTCGTAACCAGTTTAGCGATCTTCTCTTCGATATCGAAACGAACGTTTTTAAAAAATAGTTTTGATGGCGATGCTGTAGAACAGCCCATAAATACCATAATTAACAGATTCTCGTCGATTTCATAAGATTGAGAACACTGACCATTTTAGATACCTTATATCTATACATAAAATGTGTACCTGTGAACTTCTCCAAGCATTTATTGACCCACAAAGAGCCATTGTGCGAATTGGTCAACAACGAATTTCTCTCTCTTTTTCGAGAGTATACATAAGCAGCTACCTTTATAATTGGCCCAGGCAGCATGCAGGTATATAGGCAAGTATCGGACTTTCATTGGAGTCAGCATTTATGATGGTGGTGGTGGTGGTGGTGATGGTTCGACCCTCGTTTATATGTTTCCGGTCAACGACATTGCAAAAATTTTCAACGCGGGACAACTCTGTGTGTATGTGTGTGTGTGTGATTTTGTATTTTTTATTGCCCCTGTTATTATTCTTCAAAGTGTTTCCATAGTGTATGGATGTATATTATTATTATTAGTGTACCTATGAGCGATTTCATTTTTAAGCTATGGATAGTACTAAGAGCTTTATGATATTCCTCTTTTAGGTTATGGATGGATCATAGGCAGGTATGATGGAGAAAGTGATTTTACGAGACCATGATGGTGTATTATAAAGAGACATTCACGCGGTGGGTCTGTATATATCGTAAAACTAAAATTTGTACGACTAATAATCGCATCGATGAGTTGGGTGTAGGTAAAATACAAAATACCAAAAGATACAGTAGAAAAGATATTATATACAGTGGCCAGTGGTGTATATTAGTGATGGCTTATGGTATTTATATTGGGCTTAAAAAATTTTTTACAATCCGTGTCTCATATACTTCAACTGTGTATATACTATAGCCGAAAAAATTCTTCCTATTGATATTTTTTACAACTTACGGTAGAAAATTCTAACGACGGATTTGAAGGTATGTAGGAGAAAAATCTCTGTTGGGTTTGGCGGTTGTTAACGGGATGTAAAATTTGAAATTCCATCCATCGGATAGGGATAAAATATTGTGGAAATATCCTTCAAAAGTCCCATATGTTTTAGTCTAGTCTAGAAGACATTTCAGTGCAACTCTGATTTCAATTTCACACTTCGTCAGAGATAACATATAATTTAGTAACTGCGGTCAAAAACGGTACCTTCCTCAAACTTTTCCAATGTATCTGCTCGGTAACTGGCTATTCTTACGAAAAAAAAAACTCACACCCACACATTTCAATTCAACCCTATACGAACGTTTTGACACAATAAATCAATTTTGATTTTCCTTTTCGGACACCTCTCTTATTGTCGGATACCTCTTGATGGTGTACACGATAGCCAGGAATATCGGCGGGGTTATGAATGGGGTCATTTTTAGCACGTTAAGATGACCAAATTGCCGTTTGAATTAAAATCAAAGCTGGTTCCCTGCTCTCTCAGTATGAATCAGCTAACATAAACGAATTTTGATTGATTTTCAGCTATTGTAGACGATTTTCAGGGAAAATCCATCCACGCGTTAGCTGCAAATCAGCTAAAATAGCTGATTCGTGTTGAGAGAGTGGAATGCGGGAAAAAACAGTATATCTTACAGAAAATGAGATGCCAACTTTTTTCGGCTGTATACATACGATCTTTCAGATGTCATTTTTCTTTCACCACCTTGGAATAGCTTGTTCTTCTGACCGAATCGAGCGTTTTTAAAGAAGGTTTAAGAAAAGTTTTCGAAAGGGTCAGTAAGAGAAGTTATTATGTCGATAATAATCATATGTGTAAATTGCCCGTAAAGAAATTGACATATTATTTTCCTTAAATAACACTGTTTTCCTCCTCCGCTCATTTTGGAATACTATCAGCTTTGATTCTGATTCAAATGGCATTTTTCTCGACTCGGCGTGCTGAAAATTATTCCGTGTTCCGTTTCGGATGACATTTTTTACATGAATCTGAAGCTGGTGGCCGGAGCTGGCTTCAGATTAATATTTTTGATTCATAATCTGGCTATTCTTGATCAACGTATGTATACGTTAAAGGAAGATGAAAAATTTACAGACTTGAAGAAAATTTTTATTATCATTAGTTCAAGTGAAAAAGAAAAAAAAAGTGGGAGAAGAGATTACGGAGTGCATCTCAAATTTGATCGAAACTGTGATGATTTCTTTGTATAATGAAGGAGGGGAGGCTCGTCTGATCCGCTTCCGTTTCATCATCATCAAAAAAAAAAAAAAAAACCAGCTTGACGTTAATTTTGTGAGGCTGTTCGATAGCCTCTCAGATATTAAAGAGCGTAAGGTGACATATTCGCAGCTCGTTTTTGCGGCTATTGTTCCGGTCGTCTTTATATATCTTGTATATAATGTCCGTTCCGTCGTTGTGCACATTATACCACCAGGAAACGATCGGGTATATCGATACCCTCTCAAAGGTATATATTCCAGTACCAGTACACACACATAACCAACAAATTTTTTTAATTCTTAATTCATGATGTAGTATGGGCGTAATGGTAATCTCGTGCAGCATGCGTGAGTTTGCTTCGATCGAGGAAAGTATGGGGAGACATATTATATTATTTTACCACGGACGGGATACTGCGGCTAATATCCCGATATTTTTTTTTTTCTTCAATATATACGAGAAATTTTTTTGTTCATATTGGTGAACCGATGTGTGAATCTGTCTAAAATGAAGATGTGTCATTGAGAGATGTATTTTTTTTGTCAAAAATCCAAAATTTTTGAGAGGAAAGATCGAGATGTCCATGCATGATGTTTAATATATCTTGACGAGAGAATTGACAAGTTTTGAAATCGATTTCTGATGAATAGGGAAAGATGAGTTGTGTAAGGATCATAGTGAGTTTCTCACATCTGAGAGAAGAGCGGAAGTTCGGAAGAGTGGGTATGAGAAAGTATTTCATTTCGTGGGTATATTAATTCTGATCGTGTGTGATGCTGAGATGATGATGATATGAATCTTTGAAAATGTATGACTATGTGATTCGGATAATGAAATTTCGAAGAATTTTCATATGCACAGATGTCCAGAGATTTCTTTTAATTAAATTCGTGAAATGGAATATTCTGTGCGACTTCGTGCTTCGTTAAATAAAAAAACGCGAATTGAGAGTAGAAAAAAAAGGTGGAAATCCTCGAAATTCTTCAGCAGTGCCAAATATTCCAGGATCGTCACCCTCATATACAACTATACACAAAAAAAGTACAAATTTTTTGCATCCTATTCCAGATGATTTCAAAATTAGTATATTTCCGTACTGAGCGCGGTAGCCGATTTTGGGCACTAGGAAAGTTTGTCTGTCGAGCGAAGCGAGACAGACATGTCCTCCAGTAACCAAAATGGGCTTGCAAGCGAAGTGCGGATATATTTTTTCATTACGAGAACCCTAAAATCCTATTCAAACGCGGCATTTTTAGGTTAGAGTAATGAAAAATTCTTTTACTCAAAAATTTCTTCAACACACGCATTTATACCATCAAACTTGAATGCTTTGATTCAATCAGTTATCAAGACTGAAACTAACATTTTCTCCTTCCTACTCAACTCCAACAATATAGCAACATCACACGAAACATCATCTCCCTTCCATTTCTAAAATCTTTATTTCGTAACTCTGGCAGCCTCTCCTAGAAATATCTATCACGTGACCATCAGAAGATTCCGCAATCGCAAAAATTCCTCCCACACGTAGTGAAAAAAAAATTCAAAACTACCACCACCACCTCTATTCACTTATATATGTAATACACGCCGATATACACGTGCTTCATCTTTGAAAAAATAAAAAAAAATAAAATATTTCGGCATCGTTGCTGCTGATCCGTTATGATGGAAGCTGCAGATTATATTTATTCTACGCAGATTCTCCTTCTTTTTTTTTTTCAACATATTTTAGCATAACGAGAAAACCTTGAAACCCGATATTCTGCATGACTGCCTGATGGTCATTTTCGGTGTGTCCTTTTCTCCAATTTCGACGAGATATTTTAGAGAGATATTCACGTATAAATGTGTGTATTTTTCGAGGAAGACAGAGAGAGAGAGAGAGAGAGAGATTTGTGATGTGGCTAATCTCGAGCGCATCTGGCTTCATTCAACTGCGATTGTTGTACGCTCGTGGAATAAAAGATATTGCAATAGTAGTAGTGGTTGTGGAGATTATTATAGGTAAGCTCAGATTTCAAAAGTTCAAAGTAGGCGCGTATCGTGTAAATGCACTTTTCTCCGTGAAATGCGCGGGTATTTTTGCAAAAGATTGAGCTCTAGATTTGAATATTGTGTGTATGTGTGTGTGTGTGTGGGGGGGGGGGGGCGGGGGTCTGTATAGGAGTGCGGAGATGCACTTTTCAAAGATATCAGAACTGGTTATATACATCTCCATGCCAAAGAGGCCATCAGTTGACGTGTTTTTCGACGGCCACCATCAGAAAGTAAGTGCATCGACATCACAAGATATATATGTAAAATGTTCATCATCATCTCGCGTCATGCAGAGGAAGAGCTTCCAGAACGCAGCAGCGATATTGTGTGTGTCGGAGAAGCACTTAGTTGACACATTACTCAAACAAGATTTCTGATGTGTATATGTTTGACCGCATAAAACGCAACATCACCAAGAAAAGTTGAACTGATGATGAACAAGGAAAAGATGCTGCTGGTTATGCTATTTTACTGATCTGTATAAGAGGGAGAGAAAGATGAAAATGGTCTTGTAAAAATGAATTTGAGGCACTGAATTTATTCGATCTATAGCCAAGCTAAAATCCTTTCAAGAACACGTTTGTAGAAGGTTAGAAAAATATAAGCCGAAAAATATAGTACGAAATCATATTTTAGCGCGTTTGTTCCTGTCAGTCTTGTGATGATGGTTTGTGATGAGGCTCATCTGCCTATTATCATAAGTATTTTTCCCCCCTTTTTTTCTTTTAGTTACATGAAAACGAAGTAAAAAATGGATAATTGTGTGTGATATCACAGCGAAAGCAAGGTTTGAATTTTTTACTCGAAAAATTTTGGGAATTTTCACTTGGATTTGTATGCAGCTCAGGAATAATGCCATTTGAACGACGACCAGACATATTATTACTTTTGTAATAAGAAAATTTTTAAGATAACCATGAATTTTTACCCTGTTGTGATCTCTATTCAGGTGTATCGCGAAGATATTTTTTGAAAATTTTCACTCGATTTTAACTAGACACTACATATTCAAATTGACAAAAAAAATTATTGATTTTGCGCGCGAACTAATTGTTCAAATGGTATAATATTTTGACTAGTCACGATGAGAATCACCTTACTTAATATCGAACTGATAAGTGTATGGGTAAGAAATATGCACAAGAAGTTATTGACAATGGGAAAAAATAACCACTTTTTCAAATCATTGCTCAACTCGCACTCTGAAGAATCCCCTCTTTAACGAATCTAACCATTCTTATTACACTAAAAAAAAAACTCTAATCTCACCAAGTACAAAAAAAATGGATATACTTCCAAAAACATATCATGAATCTCATTATCTACTCACAAATGTGAGATAATATAAATAGTAGAAAAATAAAAGACCCAAATTTTCGTATACCTATAACGATAAGGGTCTCTTCAAATATATATCAAGTTGAAATCGGAAAATCGATGTAGTATCAACCTCAACAGATTATTATGATGATGATATGTTGATGTTAGTGTTATAGTAGTAGCAGTCAATGAACCCGCGCGTTGTGAAATGAACGGAGGGTCGTCTGAACCATCAGTGAAGCGCACGACGTTTTCTTTCGAAAAGATGGAGAAGAAGAAGAAGAAGCTTATCATCTTTGCTGTTATATATGCATGCGTCGCAGCTTCTCCTCTATAAAACACTGAGTTTGCTTAACTCTTGAGATTGGACGTAAGAATAATGGTATATATAGAGATGCACAAGCTGTTCAATGGCATAGGTTATGTACGGATATTATGATGACACGAGTTGAAATTGCACTTGATGAGAGTCCAATAAAAAAGAGTTGAATTATCAAAAATTCGAATCTGGAATGTTTTTGTTTCCAGGTTCTTCAGTGGACAATGTTTATAGCTTATTAAATATTGTAAATTTATTTAATTTTGGTGACTTTGCGAGATTGATACAAATATATAAAATCGAATGGGCATAAAATCGAATAAATTAGGCTTTTTTGAAATGAAAGAGAGATGAAGCAAATCAGAAATTCTAATCGAAGCTTGCTCAATAACGAGGAAGTTTGTGCAAAGTGGGAATATAACGTTAAACTTTGCGGATTAACGAACTTCAATCGACGAAAACTTTTGAAGACAGAGTTATAATACACTTCTCGACTGATTACGACTACCTACATAGCAAAATTGACTTCTCACATAGCGATATAACCCTTTTTACTTCAATTCAAGCCCGTATCTATGAAGTACGCGAAAACTTTGATCAATCGAATCAACTCTGTGAAAATTTTCATCGATTTCCTCAATTTTAGTCTCTGCACAGTTTCGCTAACCTCTAAACTTCCCTTGGATTTTGCTCGTCGGGCAATTTTTCCCATCATCTCAATTCACTTCTATCTATGATAATATAGTATATTTCAACAGTTTTTTACTCACTGTATAGAATAGTATTTTCACTTGCATCTCGATATATGGGACTATTGAAATGTAGGCTAAGCTATTTAAGTATAGAATCAGAATATCACGTAAACACGCGACTTTGAATTATGCAAATCTTTCTTTTCGTTGATACGAATTCAATAAGTACATATGGCACTCCTGCTACTGATGTCAAACTTTGTAATACTTTCACATAAGTATATAAATAAGTATGCCTCGATTCACAACTGTTAAAATTCTGCAAGTAAAACTTTTTGTCTTTAGTCTGAATTGTAATATGTACTGTCACGCGAACGTTTGAACTGATGTTATTTCACACGCCGGGCAGCTTCTGGTCGTTGAAATGATAATATTTTTCTCGCACCATCTCATAATTGTAAATCGAACAATACTAGGATATATCCTCCTGACTACGATATTGTGTCAATAAACATACTTTTCGTTCATTCAACCGTTAATCGAACACACACGCATAACAGCAACATATACTTAAGGACACAGACGTTAGATGAATACACATAGGTATTGAGTTTATATAGAAACTCGAAGTTTCATCAATAACGTATGGGCGACAACGTTTTCTTTCGGAAGGATTTCCTAGAACGAAATTCTACTAATATTATTTACACGAATACCGGAATTTTCATTATAATGTGTAGTAATGTAAGCGACGAATCGATGAGGGAAAAGTTGTGGGGTGATGAGGTGGACAAATTTACACTGAAATTGAAGACAAATGATCCAGTGATGCTCACTTTTGCAACAGAGCGAGCGCCTGATCATTAAAGAATTCGATCGACGGTACGCGCCGGTAGAAGATACTGACATTGAAGTATATACTGCCTGATGCACATTTGATCTAATCACCGGCACTTTTTCATCATCAAACTTTTCGATCAGACGATTTTTTCCCGTTCCTACACAAAAATAAGTAATATTGTTACTCACGCTGTGTACGCTAGAAGTTCTTGCTTTAGTTCACTCGTATTGGATGTGTTCCATTCGAATTCAAATTCAAAGTCGTGTTCGAATCAACAGACACAAAGATTTTCGGTTAAGCAAACGTTTGACCATCATTGGTGATTGTCGATTTAGAAAATTTCGCGATGTACGCACGTTAGTAAGTATATAGCTGGCTAAATCTATCAAAGTACACATGCGAATGATAGGTTTGATTCAAAGTTCAAGTAATGTTCGATTCAACCGTCAATCGATTTCTCGAACAACGAATTATCGAGTTTGGTAATGATTGTGAATGATTTGACTTGCTGAACGTCAGAAGAAGACTGAGAATTCCGACCTGATTCAAAGCCGTTTCCATTCTAATATAAACCTATGTGTTCGAATCAACTGTCATCCGAAATTTCTTGCAAAAACTTTTAATCCGCTCCGATCCGACCAGTCGTAAACCAGGGGCGTATCATAAAAAATCATCGCGGTGCGTAACAACATTCCTAAATACGAGTTTGATTCAAATTTAAAGTCACGTTCGAATAAACTGTCACTCTAACGTTATTGACTTTTACGACGACGACTGATGAATGAACTGATCGCAAATTTGAATGTAGGTATCGTCTGTGTTTACGACTTCCGGGGTTATCGCACACCGTTTCTCGAGACAGCCGAATATCATCGCCAGACAAAACACAAGCGACAGGTAAGTATATAAGCAAAAGTTTATAGTAAATAAAAGTGTAGCGCTGAGGTCGGCTGTGTGACAGGCATGGCGCCCGGGTGGTCGAATAAAGCTGCGTCTCTGCGACAAAAACCCAAAACACAACCAGAGTTTGAGACACCTTTATATTATTCTTGTATTAGGTGTTTCATTCAGCAAAGTTTGGCAAACTTCCCATACACCCTCAAAAAATGCACAAAACGAATTTTTCGTAGAAAATATCACACGGGCAAATTAGGTATAGATACACAGAAAAGCTGCATATATCATAATCACCAAACACCAAAATTTTAGACAGTCCTGAAGCATATAAATGCATAGCAGCAGCTTGATTATTGTTAAAAAAAAAAAACTGCGATGCGTGTGTTATAATTATTATGGAGCCTGCACCGTGCGATTGACATAAATAAGCGTGTGCAGATTTTGTTTTATTAAGAAAAATCAAAGAAGATTGTTTTTCTCTACCTTCTCTCGCAACGTAATACCGAACCTCGTACTCTCGCTCCCGCATTTGCGCGATACTTTTTTTTTTTCAAAATTTTCTCACAATAAGGACTCCTCCTTCTACACCTTCTCCTGCACCCCAACAACAACAACAATAAAAAAAATTACACATGTGAGCTCCGATTTTATAATTTTCACGCACTATATCACACAGGACCGTAAAAAATATCGGTGCACTTTTATCATTCATCAAACACTTTGGGTATAAGGATATAGTATCACTTGATAATTAAACTTTTTTTTTCCAGTAGATGATTTTGTTGTAGTATTAGTAGTAGTACCTCGAGGTCCACCGTAGCAATATGTATACTCGTTGTAATCCATATTTGGCCTGCAGAAGAGCCCGCCATCAGCTATTATTGTTGTATTATTACTATTACTACTTGATGGTGATGATAATGATATATTTGTTGGTGATGGTGTCAAATCCAATAACACAGCCGTCGGTTGTTGCTGTTGCTGAAGGATCGTAAATTGATCGGCGACTCCAGGATGATGTTGATGGTGTAGGCACTGAATTTGCTCTTGCTGATGCTGCTGCTGGTGGTCGCACATCTGACCAGCAGACTTTTTTTTTTTCTTCAAAATTATTTAATCTTGTGTCACGACATTTATTTTAAATAATTTTTGCACAGCACTTTTTTATTTTTATTATTGTATTCACGCACTGTTACATTTTGAGTCACTATCCGAAATATTAATCACAATTATTATAATCGTTTCGTGTGAGTAGTACACATCACTATGAGTACATACTACAAAAAAATATACACGGATATAGAAGTGTCGTGGACAGAACCAAACGCTTGGGCCGTTCGCGGCAAACTGACGATCTGCTGCTGCATCATGAAGAACCGAATAGCGGAGAGATGGAGAAAGAGAAAGAGAGAGAGAGAGAGAGAGAGAGAGAGTCCAAGAATTGAGGGGATAGCTCATTGAAGAGTGGGGGTATATAGAGAGCGCCTATGGCGAGCCCTTCAAATCCATAGACTTTTGCTCGCGCCGGCTTTTCCTTGCAAGAGAAGATTATTGTGTGGGTGTCGTCGTCGTCGTCTCTTCCATATAGCGTTGCAGGCCGGCTTTTGTCGCAAAAGACTCCTCATTTGTCCTGCTCGCCCTTTTTTTTCCCCCCGTGAATGACCTGATGTGCGAGACTTTTGGGCGATTTGACGATTTTTTTTATTGTGGCTGTAGTTTATTCTGCATTGATTGCAGTAAGTAATTGCTGCATAGAAAATTTTCGGGTTCAGAGATTTATTTTTTAATCTGATACCGAGCTATAATTCGGGCTGTAGAAAATTTATAGAATCCAGAGGATTGATGGTGAGTTTTTTTTTCTTTTTTTTTTTCATCGTCATACGATGCGTGGAAAATGCGATGGCTCAGAACCAAAAGGATGAAAATGTCTGATTCAAACGGAACTATCTTGTATTAAATTTGATCGTTCCGTTTGAATCAGACATTCTCATATAGTTCCTTTTGGTTCTGAGCCACCGAATTATATATGAGTCGAGTGTGTATAACGATATGTGACCCAATGATATGAATTATGAATGAAAATAAAAGCGTTTAAAAAAATGATTATGATGCGAGGGCCTGATGGTGTGATGACGATGCTTTGTTCTTTACGGTACTTATACCTATATTTATGTATATTATACATACATATTATCAATAAATCAATAAAAAAAAACACTCATGTTCATTTTGCAACCCGGATTGCAACCCCTTTTCATTCATGCCGATGAGTTTCATGCGTATTTTGTCATCTGATGAATTGATCAAAAAATGTGGATAGTATTTGTTGTTTCTCGTAGATGTTTGTGAGGTGAAAAATCATGAGGTTATACAGCATCATCATCATCTAATCATCCCGTGTTTCTTATATAAATATTTCCCCTGAGATTTCACCACATCGAGTTGTGCTTATTTTCCACAAAATTTGAGGATAAATATTTAGAAAAAATATCTCATTTATTGTTCAATTCAAAAATGAATGTTCCTCATCGAGTTCCTCATAAAATGTCACAGAAACCGTGTTGGTGTGTATATCACATAGGAATAATGACATTAAGCAAACGGATGTAGAATTGAAATGAATTTACGGCTTCAACCAGTCGCGAAATATCTATCGCCGCGCCGGCCGTAAGAAAGTGTCTAGCGAATTCGCTCCCGAGAGATGGCGCTAGTGGTACTTTTCAACGTTCTCCAGATACAGAATATATCGCTCGCAGCATCCCGCACACTTTCAAACGTTCACATCTTTTGGTCGCTCTGCCGCGGCGTTTGCACATGCTGCGCTATGCATGAATCAGGCCTCATCTAAACGTATAAACGCGATGTGAGCAAAACTATAGCCAATCTTCTGTCATGTATAAGTATATAACTTAGATGCATAATATGGACATTGAACCTGACACTCGACGCTCTCAAACAATTTTTTTTTTTTCTAATCTATCGTCCCAGAGTTCAACTTGTCTATCTTTTATCTAATCATTTATTATCATACAGCTGATACTTACATTTATATTTTCTCACGACTTATAAATACTTGTGTGAATGACAATATTCCGAAAAATCTCTCTCACAAATATAAAAATGCTCAACGCACTGATCGATCTAATAATATCATCTCGCAATTCAATTCATTCGAAGTACATTGAACTTCAACCGCAATTCAATAATTACATATTCGTATACATCAATTTTACACGCGGTACAAAATCTTTGTCTTCCCGTTTTTTTACTCGTGCTCATCGATATATATATATATATATCTACCTTCAATTATTACATACATACCTATATACAGAATCTCTCAATGAATTTATATCGTTCGATTTATCCATCCGTCTTATAGACATGCATATCAAATACGACCTATAGATCTTATTCATAGACTATAAAAGTGTATACGTATGTGTTGATTATAGGTATATGGTGTATAGGTTATGGTGTACATACAAGAGTCGTGTGAAATATGAAAATCTCTACACACATTGATTGGATATAAATTATAACCTATAAGTGCGGGGGAGGTAAAATACCTATAGTCATAATAATGGGTATAGACATATAGAAGAATTGAGTAGAAAATTCTTTCTGCAGGTTTGAAAGATGAAAATGTATAAACTAACCGTGTTGGTGATACGAGTGATGCAAGAACGTTGCAGTTAAATTGCATATATTATAACACATATCTTGCGAATAAAAATCAACGATTGTTGCCTCTGTTGTATTATCTCATATGCTCCGCTATCTTATAATGTACGCGAGATCGAAATCAACTTCCGAATCGATATTAGACACTCTCTTCTGTCTCTGAAATATTTCGAAGGTGACGGTTGCTGGCTTTTTTATATGTTACAATATAAAGTGTATACAAGTGTGGAAGCTGCTGCTGCAACCACGTAATTTTTGAAGAAGGAAGGAATACGCAGACAGATATGAAGGATGAAGCTCGTCTCGATACTTTTGACTCTAATTCGCTTATACATACTTGATAATGTGATGTTTTCGTTTTCGTTTCTGGCTCTTCCATATATTTTTCCTTCTGTCCCACTGATACTTACACATTATTCTCATTACTTATTCTCATCTTGAATCTCACTTTATTTTGTTTCTTGGTTTGAACATGCGGAGTCATCTTTGCAATTTTTTCAAGTTTTTTAAAAAAATTTTCTATTGTGATTATTGAAGAGTTATTTCAAGTTTCTTGATTATGTCAATTCATAGTCAAATCTATGTATGGAAGCGAAAACAATTTCAAGTTTATTACACTCTTTTAAGTAGATACCTTTAATAACTATCTATGATTTTGAATAATTTTGAAAAAATTTCCAGCAACTCAAGTTTGTTCATAAAATTTCCATGATATCTAAATCAACTAATCAGCTTCAAATTGTATAAATCCGAATCCAAGAAACTTTTGAACCCTTGAATTCTTACCGATCCTTTCACTTTTCATATTGTATGTATTCGCTGTTCATCCACGTAATGATATCATAATTACAAAAGCGTCGTCTAAATTTTTGTTGAAAGTAATAATTTCTAACACAACACTAATTGAAATCGTTTCTGAGAGCACGTGGTACTTAGCCGTGCGATCCGGACGTTAAAGTTCTATTTATTACATCTTATGTTGAAATTTCGTTGGGACTATGATTGAGATTGGTTGTCCAGTTATTGTTATTGACTGAATTATACCCTACAATTTGCCGTTTAGTTTAGATTATAAGAGTGTAGTAGAAAAATTGGAACACAACCAGACACTGCAGTGGGTACCTCCTAACCTATAAAATGAGCACATTGTAATTCGCACTTTTATTTGATTCTCGGCGATTTGGGCTAAACGACGACTTATGCTATCCAAGTTAGATGATGACAAGTGTGGTATAACTCGTCGTTTATCCCAAATCGAAGTAGAATTCAAGTAAAGTGGGGACTAAATTCAGCTTGCATAGCTACCACGGACCGCGACGGGCTCCCAAACTGGCTCCCCAAACAAAGCTTGCAAAATCAAATTTTTTATTCGTGGATAAAATATTATCTTTGGTTGAATTATATATGTATACTATGCAACCACAATATTTCGAGCAATATTTTTATATACAAGGTTTGGAGGTTATTCCCATGGTGACATTGTATATTAGGTTGTCCGATTATTTCCCAATATCTTTTGGGTACATAGTCTTCTTCCACTCCCAGAGTTGCCTATTTATGACCGGAATAAAAGGAGGGCAAAATTTCGAGTACAGGAAATCAAATTCTAACCCTCTCTGTACAGCCATGTTTAGTGATTTTTAAGTCAGATTTTTTTCCCCACCAATTATTGACCTTTCTTGCGCATGCCCGTGGAAGAATGCCTCTGAACTCTGAAGGTATTCTCAATCGATAGCTGGTAAGATCCCCCCCCCCCCCATGAAGTCTGAAAAACCAGATTAGTAAGATATGCTATTTGAAATTGCGTGCAAGAAGCTCCCATTTGAAAATCAGAGCAGTAAACTTCCATATTTGATCCGTCAGTTTTATAACCTTCAACTTGAAAAATCAAGTCAGTCAGCAATTATATGCGGAAATCGACTCGGAAATAGATGCTGACTTGGGGAAATCAAAAGAGGAAGCTCCAATTTGATGGAACAATCTTGATTAGGAAACAAAGAGCCTAAATTTGGCTTCGTACACCTTTATTTTGTCAATAGGAGGTTATGGAATCGGACGATCAAATAGAAACTAACTACTGTGACTTTCAAATGAAAGCTTCTTGACCGCAACTCCAAAGAGCATCTTACTCATCTAATTTTTGAAATAGAATCTTATACTGCTAAGAATTTCATCAGCTATCAACTGTGAAGATACTTTCAGAGGCATCCAAACGAGAGCATGTATCTACATGCAGAAGAGGCCAATTCGAGGTGTCAACCCTTATTACAGCGCCAAAATACCACGGATGAACGCGTAAAGTGGCGAAATATTGAACTGTCGCTCTGCCAACTCCTATCTCTTATACATTGTCTGCTAGGCAACGCGTGACACCTCGAATAAGGGTGTGGCCACATGAAACAAAAGAATTGGCGGGAACGCCATGTTTGTACCTTGTACCCATTCCAGCCGTGAGTGCGACAAGAGGATGCGACAGTTCGCGTCAGGCCGCGATTACATGTTGGCGGGAAGGCCTATACTAGCCGTGAGTGCGACAACGACAAGGATGTAGCACTCTAACCTCTTTGTCGCACTCACGGCTAGTACGGGCGTTCCCGCCAATCGTCTTGCTCATGTAATCGCACCCTCACTCTGCCCCACTCATGGCTCGAGCGTTCGCGTCAAATGTTTTCCTCCATGTGGCCGCGCTTATAACTCGAGAACCAATTTGACTTATAGAATCACTAAAAATGCCTCTACAGAACATTTTTTGCTTGTACTCGAAGTTTTTTCCTTCATTTCTGATCATAAGGAGGCCCTCTAGAAAGTGAAGGAGTCCATACAAAAATATTGGAAAAAATATATAGGCATTTTAGTATATTACGATTACAGCCGGACTGCATTTATCTGCTGCATGGATAATATTGACCTGTTTTTTTGAATAATAATCAAAACGAATAAAACGATCTTGTTTTCCGCCGACAATATATAAAAAAAGGTACCGAAAAAATGCCGTATAGCAACCGATCTATATAGGGAAGACGCCCAAGCTCCCATATTATTTAACTTTTTCTCTCATTAATTTTATTATCGCTCTGCTAAAGTCGATTCAGCAAATCCTTTCGCTCGCAAACATCAGAGAATATTGCGCGATATATATTACGCCTCTGCAAGTATATTAGCCGCACGAGAAAAGATTAATGATGCAAGTTTCAAACTGATCTTCGAACAGAGCACAGTTTTTAATTCATGCCAAGACTCGTGCTTAAATGTATATAAATTTCTTAACCAAATAGCTATTCTAATACTTTGTCCAGAATTTTTTTATTTAATTAATTCTATAATCTACTTCATCCTATTGAAAATTTTTATTTAATGTATTCAGAATATGTGTAACTGTTATTTAAAATAGATTTAATGTAGAATAAAGTGTGTACAAGAAACTTGTATGATAATGATAGCAGCTGTTCGTGTATCTACTTGTTGTTTGGCATCTAACTATATATTATAAGACAGAGATGAAAATACGTAAAATATATAACGCGAGCCCAATGCAACATGGACGCTTATCTCAAAACTATCCACGACATATAAGAGAGGGAGACTTCAGCGTCTACTGCGAGATAAGTCTTATCAATCGCATATATATATATATACACACACACACACACTCACAAAATCTACTCAAATGAGCATCCGACAGATAGTTTTTCCGTCCTCGCTTTCATACATACACACGTACACACATGTCATGCGTGTACACACAGTCAACCATAGAAAACATGAACGACATCTTGCGAAGACCGTTTATCGCTATCGCATCTTCTAACCTATCTCTCGATTCAGGATATCCGTTCGATAACGTTCCTCCAAACCAACCTAACCTCAACATACATAATATTGTTCATCCAGAATTTTCCTCTTCCAATATCATCGCTATCGCACGTTATACATCTAAATAAAGCTTCACATTCCTAATCTAAACAAGATATAACTCCTTCCTCAAAACTAACCATCTCGATCCCAATATAGTTCAGTTTAAACAACACTTTAAGCATGATTGTAAGTATACACACAATAATCGTAAGCTTCGCTTTGCGTGTCTAAAATACCCGAAATACCTTAATACACATAACCTCAAAATTTGCAACCAAGCGTTGAAACTAAGTAAACTTTATAGAATCTTTACCACACTGCAAAAATTGCATATATGTCTCGTAAAATTTCAAACCCCCCAAAAAAGTGTCTATATAAGTATGCATGCTACGAGAAACCAAAGAAAATACCAGAACACAGAATAACCCGAGGCATATAATCCAAAACACTGCATGACAAACGTCGACATTTCATAGCCTCTCCGCGTATTCCTGTATACTTATAAACGTTTGCGAAAAATCTCTTTGATTATGAAATACACATGGCGGTATTATATAGAAGATTCTTCTTGCTACATATATATACCCCAGGCGTATTTTACGCACTTTACGTCTCTTAAAAGTAAGCAAGAGCAAGATATAGCTCGGAGAAGCTGTAAAGTTTGCCGCCAATTTTCAAAGATTCCGCTCCGGTCTAATCAATTGAGTATACACTATTTGGGAATGTGTGGGTGAGCTTTGGTGCGGCTTCTTTTTGAATTTTTGCTTTTCTATACGTGCTAACGTTTTTATTTCACGCTTAACCTAAACATAATATATCTATATGTATGATGATGTTTCAAGGATGTATACTAATATGGTATACTTGGAAAAAAGTAATATTGCCGTTTATTGAGATTCCAATGATAACTTCTCCGATGACTTTGTATTTGATTCTTGGGAGGTATAGGATATCAGTTATACGAGGTTATAATTCTTTGGATGAGAAATTTTACGCGCGGACGAGAGTTGATTTGAGTTCGCCCAGCGTGAAATACAATAATATTTTTGCGAGCGATTGTTTCTTTCTTTATGTACACAATTGCAAATTTTGAGCTTCGTTGAGTTTTTAGTACTTTATTACCGTTTTTAGAGGTTTACGAGAATAATTAGGAGAGTTTTATAGGTTAGGAAACATCGTGGGTGATATGTATTGTGAATTTTTTTTTTAAGTATGACTATTGTATATATGAATATTTTGGTTTGTTGGATAAAGTGTCTTTTGTGATGACAATGAGTATTATTCTGACAATATACGTGACTATCGCAAAGTTCTACTATATCCGTCTATTCGAACAATAATATCGTACGATGAATATAGTATAAATTAATTACTCTCAGAAGACATTCATTTAACAGACACTCGAAGAGTGATTCAAAGTTTATCGGAAGCGTCACGTTTAAGATGAATAATAATCGACATTTCACCCGGAAATTTGCTGATTATTATATAAAACAATGAAACGAGACACTTTTAGAATTGATACAATATAAAAATTTACAAGTCGCACGTAAATCAGTCTCGAGTATATTTTATGTGCAATTAAGCTCAACGTGAAATATAACAAATATATATTCGAAACTGATACTTAATTTACAAAATTTACAGAGAGTCGGAGTAATGAAAGTGGATATACTTGAATCGCATCAAAGGATCGTAAGTTCATCTGTATTTTACACTTTTTATACAGAATACATAATTTCGCGGTAATTTTAAATCTCCAGTGATATAAAGCTAACGCATTGCCCGCGAATTTTGAATAAATAAAAAGAAAAAAAGAAACGTTGATAGCACTACTTTTTGGCCCATTTTACACACTTGTTTGAAATTTCACTTTATACGAATAAAACAAACACACTCATATATCGTATTCCACCTTTAACATATCAAGAATCTCTCACTGTATAAACATGTGCACACACGCGACTTTATACGGTGAAATTCGTAACTCGATCCTATACTTCGAAGCTGTATAAAAAAGCATAAAACTGCATTTCGCGAAATGGAACATCGCATAAAATTCAAATCTTGTCAAACTGGCAAGTTGAAAAATTCATGTCAAATTAATCGAATGTCTCATCGAGATGTCCTCGATAAACTTCTCTCACCACCTTACATGTCTCTCTTTTAGTGTTGTATGGGTAATTCTAGGTATATGACAAAAAAACTTGTCTCTCAATCTTTCTGATGGTATACTCAAAAGCCCGCACATCATGTCAGAAGGACTATTAAGAAGGACGACAACTAATAACAATGAGACGGGGAGATCGAGTGTATTATGGAGACACTCTAACCTATACGAGTGCAAAATGATCGCTTGTAACGAGTTTGTACGAGTAACTCGAGTATGTATACTGCAAAAGAGTCCTATATATAGTCCTATATATATATATATATATGGGGACTCGATCCGATCGGCACATCCGCGTGTCGATATTCTATGCCATTCGCCGCCACCGCCGCCACACCGCCTCCCTCGCAAAAACTGGTCCTACCAGATTTGGTAAAAATAGAGCTACCATCCTATACACTATACAAGCGCGCATATATATGTATATAAGGTATTTTATATGAAGTGAAAGACAATGGAGCTATATGTATTATATGCCTCAGAGCGACTCTCACGTTTTATTTATAACACGATATGATGGGTTCCGGGCTTCGGACTCTGTATGAACTCACTCGTGAGTCTGCGCAAAAATTGTGTAGATTCACGAAAAGGATAAAAGGTCAGTTTGACCTTTTGTATTATATTATGATGGAGAAAGTTAATTTTAGAGGTTAGAAGAAAGATGGTTTGGGAGTTTCTAAACAACAAAACGATCAGTTAAAGAAATTGTCCGACCTCACTCGGCTACCATATATTTTAGGTTAGGTTAGCTACCAGCAGTAGCATTTCAAAGATCATCATTAGCGGAAGTAATGATATTGTTCGACCTTCGCTTCAACGACTTTTACGACTTCTTAAGAAGAAGGGTTAATACCTGATGCGTCGAACGCTATCATTTTTCATCATTAGGAGAAAGTTCGTCAATATATCCGGAAAAGTCATTCTTTAAATACTTCCACACACTGATGCGTGTAAACTTACTCGTTGTAACTCTTTCCTCTCGTCCTCGGTCAGTAACATATAATATATAGAATTGGTCCCCACATATGCTCGATGTATACTGCAACAGCATCAGCAGGAAGCAGATAAAAAAAGCAACAAGAGTGCGAGAGTGCTCGAGCCATCTGCTAGCCGAGATTTGGAGGTTATAAGAGATTCTCTCTCAGTATATAATAATACATCGTGCCTGTAGTGCATCGACGCGTAATACTTGTGTACACCAGCAGGTTTGGGCTATAACACCCCTTTCATTCCTTCACATTGTATATACAGTACTCCTTAAGGTTAGAAATTCAAACCCGTCTTATATACTATATCGTGACACCCGCATCGTCTGCTGCATCATCCGAAACCCTCTCACTATACATATAGTATTATACACACATAGATCTTCTACCTGTAACTATAGATAAACCCTTTGTCATCGAATTCTACCCACTCACATAACCTCAAAGTACTTTTACAAGGTAGCAATTGGCCTCCTCTCACCGAGAAATTTTTCCAAAATATCGCGCTTCCTTTATAACCTATAAAAAATACAGTAAGGTTTCTTTTCAGGTTGTTAACTTATTCTCACGAGTGTCCGTGAAAAAGAAGAAGAAGAAGAAGAAAAAAAAAGACGAGGGTAGTATGTAAGGAAAAAGGAAGTAACTAAGGTGTTGGAGGTTAGGAATCTTGATGAAATGAGTTTTATGCGGCGGATAAATTTGATGGGTTTGCTGTGGGAGCTCAGCTGGTACAGTATATAAGAATGACTATTTGAGTGTACCAAAGTGAAATATCGCAAAGGAGAAAGTCGAACGCTTTTCTTTCCTTTCTGATGTT
This sequence comes from Eretmocerus hayati, assembly GCA_029851415.1. Lineage (NCBI taxonomy): Eukaryota > Metazoa > Arthropoda > Insecta > Hymenoptera > Aphelinidae > Eretmocerus > Eretmocerus hayati. The sequence goes on from CM056744.1 coordinate 111,215,197, forward strand.
CAAAAGTCGCATTCCGTCACAAATCGGTTTACTACCTACTGCGTGAAGCTAACCCGAGCAATTTTCACTGGTGTAGGTATAATACCTCCCGGAAACTATACATTCCTTTGGTACCAGGCATGCAAGATTTACTCTATAACGCTTTGACGAATGACTTTGAAGATGACCCTTCCTCAATTCCGTACAGATTCAACGCAATCCGTGGTATGCTCAAAATTTTATTCTTCCTCACACACGTTCTGGACTAAGCAAAAAAAATGCGAATAATCGCTCAATAAGCCAAGTTCATCGCCCTTCTCGATTTTAAAATACTTACAATTCAATGTACTATGTCAATTCACTTGAGTCTCGACTTGGAATGTAATTGGGCGTTTGATTTTTTCATAGGCCACATGAAGTGATGATCTAATAATGTCCAGTATACCCGGACTCGTTCGCCAACTGACCCCTCGATACGCGATACACATAAGTGTATAAGTATATATGTAAGAGAGGTTATGTGCATGGTTTGAATTTAGCCGCGTGGGAGAGACTGCCAGGGTGAGAAGAATATTATACCATCAGAGCGAGTCTGCTGACCCAATCGGATGGGTCTGATGCCCTGAAGATCGAGAGTGTGATGTACGTAAAGGTATGCAGGGTCGAATTAATGATATACCTCTGATAATAATACATACGAAGCCTTTGCAATTTTTAACCTCGAAAGGATATCGTGTGGCCACTTTATTTGAGCCTAACCTAATCTGATATAATTATTGGCGCGCTCCATGTGCGAGAGAATCGTGAAAGAATTTTTTAGGGCAGCAGACGCTTGGGATTTTTGACTCATCTGTTTCTTTTGTACGTCGTAAAAGGGTATCAAAGTAGGCAAACTTTGAGGTTATGTTAGAAGATAATTAGAAGAAAAATATTGAGTTCTTTTGGAAGAAATTTAGAATTGTTTGAAGAGGTTTGCTAGCTCGGGTTTATTTTACTCAGGAACCGAGGAAGCTACCGTTTCGGTCTAACGAATCGTTCTTAGAATGTGTATAAAAAAAAAGAGGTTAGAATTGAGATTTACATGTATGCGTGTCACTAGTTTGGGTAAACATTGAAAGCTGATCCAAAATTTCACAGTCCACAACTTTAGAAGAGTACACATCACGGTTGAACCTTTACCATCAACTACCGGTTCTACGGTAAACATGTCTAATGAGTCGAGTCTCTCGCAGCAAAAGAAACTCCGGAATCTTGGTCAAACATCGAAGGGTCAACCGTGCGTATAATATCTTGTCCATAAAAAAGTAGAAGCTTCCCTCTCACATTTACATATCTATACGAGTTTCCCTCGAATGAAAATACATTCAAATACACGTGTCAGGAAATCGAACAGAAAATACATAAGAAATAGTGATTTCAAAGGTCTCAAATCGAACAGAAAAAATAAGATATTTATCTTTATCGACGATTTCCGTACAAATTTTTTGAATTTCCTGCCACCGGCTACTTTTTTTTGTACTCACATCTCACCATGTACAGAAGAAAGTGTCTCTCATGCATCATGAAAGGGGAAAAATTTACTCAAGGTGCAATAAAAGTATGGAAAAACGCCTCGAGATGAAGATTAAAAATCGAGGGGTTGAAAATTTTAGACAGGACAACCCTTTTCCTATGAGGACAGTCTAACAATCCGTTTCTTTTATTCGATTTAAGAATAGGGATTAGTTAGCTGGGATAGAACCCTTGACATGGGTTGTATTACGAAGATTATCAGACGATGTCATCTCAGCCCTCGGGACAAATTTTGTTCTTTACTTACTTGTATGTGGTTCTGTGACATTTGTAATAGCTTAGATAGATAGATATATATGTGTGGTTTTGAGAACTGTGTAACGAAGTGAGGATACCATATATAGTGGAAGGATATCTTATCCTTGCGCTACATTTCATTGATCCACCTTATGAACGATTCGAATCGTACTTTGTAGTCTGTACATAGCATCATTGTAATGTACTTACTATTTTTGTGACAATGAACCTTGTGCAGCTCTATATGGTTATACGTCTTCCGACTCCGCCCTTTAAAAAATCTTCTATTTCAGTTCACGTTCTGATGATTATTTAGTTTTTTTTTCTCACACACAGTCGAACATGGATCAGATAACTCTCATTCACGAATCCACGTAACATGGTAAAATTTATAAAAATGATAGACTAAGACATGTGTGAAATTATGAAGTTGGATGAATGAATAAATGGATATGATTTTATTAGCCCATAGGCAGAAAAAATTTGATTAATGTACATTATGCAATTCTTATTCTGTCCAAGGGTACAATTATTACACTAACTAACCAGTTGAATTTGAAGTAGTCGAAAATTTAATATGTGGAATCTCAACATGAGTGAGTGCTTACTGAAAACTTGAAATCATAGTTTCTAATGACAATAACGACATTGAAAGTGAGTCTCAAAAAAAAAAGAACCATAAAAGTCCTAAAAGATAAAAGAATTGACTAGTGTCCACATCAAGGTAGTTGTCCTGTAACCTAATCTAACCTCTGGTTACCTAACCTCACTTTTCGATAACAATAATTTTAACGAGATTTTAATAATATTATAATTTGGGCAACTTTGCTTGTTCTGCCCATCGAAAAGCAAGCTGGAATGAGTTTAAATACCTTTCCGATCAAAACCAACTTGAACCAGACGATAACTTGGCTATAAACAGAATTTTGTGGAGGCCATGTTGCAATTTCAATTTTGTGATGCCTGCCACAAAAAAACTAAACGATCAATCCTGAGCGGACTTGGCCAAAAGATTAATCATCAAATAAACTTTTTCCTCCTGCAGTTTCATCATTCTCTGTTGTCGGGATCAGTTGTGAGACTCAAAAAGGTGCCGTTTTGCGTGCCCTCTCCGATTAGCGCATATGTTAAGTGCGACGAGAACACCCGATTTTTTAATGACTAGGGCTCCGAAACAAAACGGCCGATTGATTTCAGATTTTATGAAGCCTATGAATACTTGGACTAAATTCTCATCAAGTTACAAAACATTCTGCTGTCAATGAATTTTACAGGACAACTACCTTAATTTTCGAGTGATGAGGATCTCGGGATCGAACGAGGTTATCAAAAAAATTCCTTCACTATTTCTTCCAACAAAGAAAGTGCTATTTTATCAAAACACAAATAGCAATGCAATTCCAGAGTGTACACGATTACTCTAATTTTGGAAGCATTACATATACGTGTGCAAATAGTGCATTATACATCTAGCAGGATATATATGTTCGTAGTACATAGGAATAACTTCAAGAAGGGATCTGGTAACCACATTACAACTGTAAACAGCGTTTAAATTCATCTCGAAGTGGTAGAAAGTACATATATATATATATATATATATATATATATATAAATGCAGCAGCGAATTTGCATATTATTACCAGAGGCAATGGAAGATAACTCGTCCAAACGTTGCACCGCGATATAAACTAAAAATTTTCATTCTAAAATTCTCACGTCAAATTCTTCCCATCTTCCTCAGCTCATAAACATCTCAAGAAATAAAATGCACCTTCCGGCACATAAAGTAAAATATTTCTCGGCAAACTATTTATAGTAGAAAAAGATTGAATCGAATCGAAAACGTCCTTGCCCTTTTTTTATTTACAATCTAACTCCTGCCCTCGACCCTCAGTCATTTTCTATATCTTTATAGCTCTTTACAACTCTTTACAGCCAGTGATATCTCCATATACAACCGTATCGTAAAAAATGTTTCAAGTGAAAGTATTATCCAAGACTTTTCCTATAGGATTTTTCCTTGCCCCTTGCTATTTTATTTTTCCTCAGTTGTATGTAGTAAACCTTCTGTATAGTTCAAAAATCGAACCAGCAGCCATCGTAAAACCTTACAGTAATGTACACAACTCGCCCCTGGTGCATGGCGGGAAGATTTAAAAATTCTACGGTTTATGCATCCGAAGTCTTATATACTATTAGGGCTGTAAAGAGCGGCAATCTCAAAAGAATAGTTCGATTCCTTATGGTGGGCAGTTTTCCCTCCTCAAACAAACCTATCGTGGTCACATCTTGGGCCTACATACATTTACCTTGAGGGGCACATCAGTTCACGCGAAAAAAGGCCCTCTAAACGCTCATCACTGCCATCATGATCGTTTCGAACCAGTCGATCTTATCTGGGTGGACCCTCGTCCTGTAGTCTATCTAACCAAAATATAACATCATGACTATCGATACCGCTTCTTAAGCTAGTGTGTGTGTGTGTGTGTGTGTTTGTGTGTGTGTGTAAAAGGGAAAAGGAAGGCGGTCTAGTTTCACCTCAAATGCGTTATGTGACCTTATACCTCCCAAGGGGGAAATCCGGGAGGGCTTCTGCAAGTATTCAAGTTTCGATCGTTGGATACCACTTGTTTTCTCAAAATGTGTCTCTAAAATATTCTGTATTTACTTAGTCATGCTGTGAGAATGATTCATTAGTGAGAAAAAAAAATAATAATAATAACAATAAATTAGTAATCTAGGGATATTTATCGATCCCGATCGGTATTGAAAATACCACACGCAGACTTTTTTAAGAAATATTTCTACGTGACGCGAGTGTAAAATATTTTCGATTTGAAATGATGTGTTTATTGAGCAGCTCGATTTGAAGGCTCTCAAATAACCAAGTACACAAGTATAGAAAAGGAAAGTAGTAGCACATTAATGCTATAACGAAATGACTATTTTTACCATTACAAGTATAAGAGGAAACGAAGGAGGGACCTCCCACTGATTTTCTCGATTCTCATGAGTTTATAGATGCCAATAGTGTGGCAACGTACCCACGAGGAAGTCGCCGCGATTGCAGCTGAATTTGAATAGAAGCAATGTATGCCTGTTAAGTATGAGAGGGAAACCTCCGATATATGTATATAGGCTTTTCACATTCACTGCGCTAAACGCGTGCAACTGTTGAGATTTGTTTCCTTCTTGCGAATGGGACATTCACGGATACATCTACTACACTCTATGGATCATGATATGGATACATCCTTTACACTGACATAGGTGTATAAGGTATGGGTGCCTAATTTGCCCTCACTAATTTTGTTTTGCTCGCCATTCCAACTCATCTTAAAATTCTTCAAAGTAAGGTCAGTGTACCCAACTTGCCCCCATTAAGCCATTTTCTCAATAACTTCGTCTAGTCTCAATATTTTCTAACGTACTTCAAATCATTGTAAAACTTGTCCGAAGACCTTCAGAATAAGCTAAGATACATCTAATTTGAATGAACTGGAGCCAAACTGTTTGAATTCTCCCAAAAGGTGATTTTTGAGAGTTTACAAAAGTGTGTACCCAACTTGCCCCCATCATTTAAAACAATGTAAATCGGCGATGAAGTGAATAAAATTGGTTTGATCCGTTTTGATCACCGTGCAGCGACATTTTTAGCTTTTAGCTGGACCAAGACATCGTTTCCGACCCATTTTGACGTGATAAACACGTTCTGAGTGGTAAAAAAAGTCATACTGCACGGCTTTCTGAGATAACCATATGGGGGCATGTTGGGTACACTCCGATGTCGGCCTTCTTGATTCTCAATTCATCTTCGTGTTTTGTACATAAAATCGCTCCAAATCAGAGTTCTGCAACCCTAAAAAGCGGATTTTGAAGGTATTGAGACAAGGAATCGAATGCGCTAAGGTACGTCAAGATTGGTCGAATAAAAATAAATTGGCACCGGTTTTAGTGAACGTGATTTCCTCGACGCTCTCTTAGCTAAGCAATCACGAAAAATAGAAAAATCACTTTAAATTTTCTAGGAAATGCAGAAATGATTCGGAGTCGATCCAAACCTCTTAATTTTTGATATTTTAACATAACAAACGTAAAAAAAATACGCGGGAAGGTCAGCGAGTGCCCATTTCTGAGATCGGCATACGGGGGCAAGTTGGGTACACTTACCTTACTTTAGCTCATTTTAAAGCTAGTTTCAAGACCTTCAAAATGAGCTGAGGTACGTTTGATTTTGACATATTGGAGCCGAGCTATCTGGATTTTTACAGAATAAAATTTTGTGCGAGTTTTTGACAGTGTGTTCCTCATTTTCCCTAATACGTCAAAAAGAGACCTATTTCCATGATATTATACGGGTTTTTCGTTAAATCAAGATATTTTGGCTCCTAGACCTCCAAATAAGACGTATTTTAACTCATTTCGTAGTTTTTTTCACCACCTATAGAACTTTTTGAGTTGAGTTGATGGATTTTGATGGAGTGAAGGACGAGTTTGAAAAAATACTATGGGGGCCACTTAGAAGAACTGCACTTTTTCCAGTAATCGGCGTAGAATCGGCTTTTTTCAAGGAACTCCTCTGTGAAATCTTAAGCATATGTGAATCTGATAGTGAGTCTAACACGGTTTGTCGGAAGTTATTATCGAAAATTGAGTAAAAATTTCAATTACTTGATTAATCGGATTCATCTGTTAGGATTAAACTCTTGAAAATCAAAATTTGAAGTAACATTATAATACGAGCACTATTAATTTTCAAATAAGAAATCATTGACTCAGTTTCGAATTTTCACTCGAATCGAGTGGAAATTCAACTCGTATCGAGTAAAAATTTCACTCGAAGCCAGGTTCGCTACGTTTTTTACTCGAATTCATTGAGAGAGTTTAAATTCCTCTTTTCTATACGTATTGATCCATATAGGTCATCCGATTCGAACACACTGCAATTTACGGTAAACATGAATTACATCGATGGCTTTAAAATATTTGTTGCAAATTTCCGATTAATCTATATCCGAGAGTATCTGCGGAGACGCCGACAAATCGATGAGCTTCTGTAATGCGCTACTGCTCTATACACACGCTAACGCATTACGTAATTCTTGCAGCTGAATGGAACGAAACTGTCTCATACTCTCCGCACCGTGTATTTTCCGCCCAACCAAAGCTTCAACTCTCTCGAGCATCAGATTGAATTATTTATAAGGACTGTTTGTCGATATATACCTTCCATCGCAAGTGAATTATTGCTTCCTTTACCCAGCTGTCCATAAATTGATATTATATTGATGCTATTGACAGATTTTTTTATTGAATATTATACTGAGGAAGCGCACGATTGAGTATCCTAAATAAGACGAATTTCAACCAACCCTGCCGCGAAACATTTTTTTTTTTCGAAAAATCGTTTTATTGCTGTCAGCTCTCAGTCGTTGTAAAAACTTTATAGAAGTGTAGGAGGGTGTTGGACCGCAGTTACCCACCATGAGAAAGAAACAATCTCAAGATTATATGTTCAAGGTAGGTGTAGAAGTGTACCCAACATCCCCCCCCCCCCTCAACTCGCCTCAAGACGTTTTGCCTACTTCAATATTTTTCAATAATAGCTCATTTTTAAGCTTGATTTGATCATTTCAAAATTTATGATGTAAGTTGAACTTTGACAGATTAGAGCCGAGCTATCAGAATTTTCCCAAAGAGTGGTTTCTTCCGAGTTTACGAGAGGGTGTACTCAAAATGCCCCCATCCTTTAAAAAAATGTAGCGTCGATAAAGTGCATGAAATCGCTGCTATTACGATGCAGCCACATTTTGAAATTTTTATTGGCCCAAATCACTATTTCTGAGGTCCTATTTTGACGTGTTGAACACGTTCTAAGTAGTAGAAAAGTCGTACTGTGCGACCCCTTTACAGATAACCACATGGCGGGTATGTTGGATACTTTCCGATGTTCTCTTCTTGTTTTACAAATCATCTCCGTATTTTGCACATGAAAAAGCTCCACATTTGAGGTTTGTAACTTTAAAAACAAGATTTTGAAAATCTTAAGAAAAGAAATGGAATGAACCCAGCTTGCCAGGTACGTTGAGATTGGTTGAACCAAGAGATTTTGGCACCCGTTGCGGTTCGGTAGTTTTTATACGCGAGATTCTCGGCGACATTTTAGCATCGCAAACGCGAAAAATGCAAGAATCGCTCTGAATTTTCTAAGGCACGCATAAATCATTCTGGGTCAGTCCAAAACACTCATTTTCTCTCACATTTTCACCTAACGAATGTAAAAAAATTTTTCGGAAAAGATGAACGACGAGTGCCAATTTCTGAGATGGGCATGTGGAGCATGGTTTGCACACTTATTTTTTACATTTTTTCCTACCATATACGAGCCCCATTTTCATTTAAATTCTATCGTTCTCGCGGAATTGAAAAAAATTCACTTTACACGTCCTTCACAGCACACCTCGAAATAATAAAACTATAGCTAACCTCAAATCCAAAATCAAAGTATCAAACACGAAGCATAAAGTCCGATCCATGAATCATCAACTAAACAGGCAAGTGTATGATATTCTCACCGATCAAATCGTAATATCCATGTGGTGCATGTGGTACATGCATACACACACCATCAAGCAGTAAAACGGCACTTCTGACTTGCATATGTATAGCGGATTCTCAAGCTTGCATGGGCTATCCCGCGAGATGGAGAGACACCACATAACGGAGTTGGACAGCCCGAAAGGCCCGAGGGGTATATGCCTCTTGATAGTATAGCTATAGATTGCAATAGGGAAGTCTAGGTATTTAGGCATGGTTGCATATTCGATGGCTAAAGGAGAAGAGAGAGAGAGTTTCAGACCTGACTTTGAGAGCGGTGTGCAAAATGAATTACTGCCTGCCCATTGTCACGGTGCAATGAGACGTTGAGCGACTCAGGATTTTATTCTAATGGGCCGTTTTAACTGTGCTAGCGCAGATATATCTCGTGACTTGGTATTTTACTGCATGACGGCTGTGCTTGAAAATGATGACTTTTTGACATTCATGAATTTTCACCTCGACTTTCACTGACTTTTGTCGGATACTTTATGGACACACTGAAAATTTTGAGTTTTGACAATTTCAGCCGCGATGATAATGACACTTAATCACATCGTAGTTGCTTAAAATATGGTAAAATTCCATCTCAAAATTGATATGAGAAGCCGTATCTCGATTCACTCAAAGATGACTAACTTTTTGCAAAATAAGTAACTTATAATGTACTCTCTCAACATGAATCAGCTATAACACATACGGATTTTGATTGAGAATCAGCTATTTTAGCTGATTTTCAGCCGTTGTAGCCGATTTTCGGTGAAAATCCGTCCACGTTAGCTGCAAATCAGTAAAAATAGCCGATTCATGTTGAGAGAGTCATATATTCATCCACGAATCACGAATATCCGAGCAAATATTTTAAGAAATTGAACTTGGGATAATCGGAATTGACTTACAGACTAATGATGAACTCACTCCAGATAGTTCGCCATATATCTATTTGTTACATTCTCAATGTCCTATTGGAAAAAATGTTGCTGAAAAGGCTTGTGCGGACGCCGCGATTGTTCATTCTTATTATGTTTATGAAAAAAAAAAAAAAAAAACAAAGAATTTCATTTTTCTGACTCGAAAGTGTCGCAGTGACCACCATCTATTGATCTCATGAATTCCATATTCACTCCCGCATTCGCTGTAGGAAAATGATCAACCAGTAGTTGCCACGAAAAATCAACCAAATGTTTGATGATGGAAAATTGCAACAAATTAATTGCACTTTTTTCCACGAATTCTCAACAGTGTATCATTCTCTCGATCATTCTTCAGCAATGCAATCCTTTTCATTTTTAAGATATCGAGATCAAGATTGATTCGACACAAAATATTTTGTTATAGAGCTTTGTTGATCAGTTATCTTATTAGGATCTTTATTAATCTCTAAAATTTTCCAGACACAACTTTTTCGGCTTGATTCCGAGACAAGAATTTTCATTTCAGCTCAGCTCGTATATTCTCAATAGAAATGAAGTCGGATTTCTTATCATCTCGAGAAATGTTCAAGGTTCATTAGCTCTCAAAAAATATCGATACCGTACTATATATATGATGAATATCCATTTTAGCATACAGAGAGGTATATCAGGGAAAATTACGAATTTAAATTCGGTCACGTACAAATCCACCCACTCGTATTTCTGTACCAGTATAGTGCCAATCGGAAAATGTATATTCAAGGGGGTGACCTACATTTCTGTCTGATCTACGCGTAATACAAATAATGACGACTAGCCAACATTGTAAATGCATCGAATGTCTCCGATACATATACACTTTCAGTTCGATTCGTACAAAGTAATATTCGTGCCTGCAGTGCCAGATAGAGGAAAAATTTATAAGAATCTCGGGTACCTATGGCCCGGATCTTTCAGATTGTACTAAAAAATTGTGCCAACCAGGAAGAAATCGATATCCAATCATTATTTTCCATCTCTCAGAATTCAAATCCCATCTTTTTCTGTAGTAATACAGGTCTACATAATATTCCCATCGTAATCAGGCTGCCCCTCTACTATCTATAACACCTTGAGGCTACTTAAACAAGCATATCACGCTCAATATGATGAGTATTAGTCTTTACTCAAAATTCAAAAATTCCCTAGCTACTGTAGGATCAAAGTAACAACAAGAAGATATTATAAAATGAAATATACTTGCATAGTTGTAGATGTATGCATGCATTGCACGCAACTTTGTACATTCCTCGAAATGGACTTCCCGCGTCGCGGGATATGATATCTTGAATTCTGTCTATATGTGTACTCGTTTAGAAACGGGACGCCCACGCATTTTATAAAGAGGGACCCCACGCCGGTTTACGAATAGCGCCGGTATCGATACGTATCTTGCGTGATGCAAGAAAAGTTAGACCCTCGAAGATATATTCACCACGTGATCGTTTTCCTCGATCGCCAGGATTGTATGTTTTTTTTTTCTAAGGTGAGAGGATGACGAGGTGTGTATTATTACCGTCTGAAATCTTCAAGTTGCTTTTGTACTTGATGGGGTGATAGTTGATGGTTTTGCTGTTATGGTAATGTTGATGATGGTACGTACCTGAAAATAGAAAAAAAAGCAAGATCGTTAGTTGTGGAGCTTTGGGGGAGTTTTTTTTGTACATCTTCTGAGGGAGGATCGATTTATGAAAGATTAATGATATTTCATGTGATTGAAATTTTGTGGGTGATCTGGATTATGCTGCTTTTAGGGACAAGGCTTCAGAGGGTGAGTCTGATGAGCTTTCATTTTATGGGCTTTGTTAGGACACTTTGTTCTACTTTGGGACACAGAATTCAGGAATTTCTATGGAGAATAAGAGTGATCATCAAATAATTATCAGAGGATTTCTAGGTTTGCATGAGATGGCTGGTTGGAAAATTTTATTCGGAAAATAAGATTAGAATATTAAGCTAGTTTTCCTGGGGAAGGAATATCAGCTAGATCGTGTTAAAACTCGGCTGACAATGAGCTATTCGACTTTCCCAGTACAATTCAACGTAAAAAGATAGTCTATGAATTTTGGTACTCTTATATGCAGGAAAATGGACTTTTTTTTCATTTCTACGATTGTAACAGCAAGTGCCCGATGAAATTTTCACAAAGTCTAATCTATATGGAAAAAGTATCTAGCAGTTTTTTAAGGGCCTATAGGTAACTCCTTAGAATTGGAAAAACTATTAGTTTCGCCGAAAAATTTATCGTAGATTTAGCAAATGAACCGGGAATCAATGGACAGAAATTTGTATTTTGATGATCAGCACCTCCTGAATTAAAAATTCTAGAATTGTGAAAACCTCACCACAAAATGTTCTGGCCCTCAATCTAGTTAATTAAAAAATTTCATCAAATTTGATGAGCGATTTTTTGATACCTGTATTGGATCTGCAAATTTTTTTTAGAAATGCAAAGAATGCCTGTACCGTTGTAAACTTTCTTCTACCATATCTAATTATCTTTTGATCATCATCAATTACAATAACCCTGGTAGAAATTTACTTCGATGTAACACATTAATAGACATAAAATGGCTATTTTTGGTCAATTTTGGCTGAAAATGGCCATTTTATGGCTAATAATGTGTTACATTAGGATGAATTTCTACCAGGGAATTAGTCTTGTAATATTATAGAAATTACTTCGATGAAAAACAATAACGCAATAAAGGGCCAACAATAATTTAAAATTATCTTGACAATACCCACTGAGCAAGACACACATAACAATCGTTCTACAAATGACGAAATCATGCAGTGTGTCATTTATGCGGATGTATGCTTCCGGCGGTTCTTCATTCGATATTCATGAGATGGGATTAATGCTCGCGCGAGAGAAGCTCTGATGCTGTCAAGCTCCAAAAATACAACTGACGCTCACGATCAGATAAAGAGAAGTGTGCTAATATCAAAAATTTCAATTATTCGAAAACCCAATAAATCCGTCGTGCACACGACGTGAGATAAATCGATATATCTGAAATTTCAAGCTATTTTCATGAGTATAACATACGAAGGATATAACGAATCCAGAAACGAGAGATATGAATCGCGCAGAGACAAATATCGACGTAGCATCAAAAAGACACACGTCTCTTTGAAATTTTACGAATCATTTGACGATGTAACGACTACTGCCATGATCGTCACGTGATTCTCATTATTGAATGATGTGAACGAGCTCGATAATATGCCAGAGGAGAAGAATTTTCAAAGCACGATATATATATATATATATTAGGGTTTTCGTTATGTACCAATATTTTTTTACAGACTACTTGACCCCCTAGAGGGCTTTTTTATTATCACAGAGATGAAGGTAAGAACTTTGAGTAGACGCCAGAAAAAATTTCTAACCGTGCCTGTGGAGCCATTTTGAGTAATTTGCAAGCCAACATTTTCCTCGGTTATTGGCATTTCGGGTGGCGTCTGACCGAATTTCCCTTGAAATGACCCCCTGATGATGTGGATTTGGTGAACTTGATTATTTGACATGTTTCTTTGAAATTTTGTTTGGGACAAAGTGACTTACCAGCAGAGGTCATCGCATCCGGATCACGGATTTGGCTGAAACTCTGGGATTAGTCTTTTTTTAGCACAAATAGACAATCTCCAAAAGTATAGACCCTAACGCTCAAGCGTTTCCGAGCTATATCTACAGCCAATAACATTGTCCATATGGGCCCATTACAAAAATTATACATGTAGGTATACTTGCAATGCTAATGTCCATGGATGTAACTCGGAAACGCTTGAGCGTTAGGGTCTATAATTCTGGGTTCCATCTTTTGGCACTAAAAGAAGACTATTTCTAAAGTTTCAGCCAAATCCGTGATCCGGATGTGATGGCGACCTATCCTGGTTAGAGTAAATTTATAAGATTATGTGTTGTTAGTATTTTAAAAGAATTTTTCATATTTAATGAGAATCTCATCACAAGAAATATGTACATGGATCGGAGTGTAATCTCAGCACTTTGGTCATAAAAACTATGAAAAAAATTTAGTTCAATATTATATATTCAGGGAAAAATTCGAAAATACCCACTGTAACCATTATGCTTCGAGGTTGGCACGGTTGGTATGAAGGGTATGCGCGGTACTTCAAAATTCACAGATTAGAACACGGAATCGACATTTTGACCCTTATTCTTTAGAAATAAAACGTGATGACTCCAAAAGGATGACTGACGGATCGGCCTGAAACTTTCGTGCCAGGTGTATTTTAATAAAATACGCGTAGAAAGATTTGAATGAAGTGATTCGGAACTTGTTCGCCAAAATGGAAGATCAGGACACGTTCGGGGTAAGTTTGCGCGATAATTTTCATATACGAGTACACTACAGCTGTACATAGATGACTCAAACGTCTATTTAAGAGTATAATTTCCAAGAGGGCCAAATTCTTCTACAGCCTTTGCGAGAATTTCACGTTACGTCCCCCTCCTTCGTTTCTGGACCAATCTAGTCCCTGTGAAATCCGTCCCGGTGAAATCGTTTCCAATGTGTGGCGTCGAGATTACACACGGACAATAATTGTTATAGCATGCATGGAAGATACTTCCGTCATCAGTATATCAGTACAATAATAGGCGACGAGCGCACCTGTCTCACATCTCTCTCGCACAAGTTGCCATTTTAGGTTATGTATCGCAATGATCGAGCCTCGGATCGAGCTTTCTGGCATCGCTTTCGTTTCGGCTATGACAAAACAATCTGGTGACTGGATGGCAGATGAAAGTAAATGAATGAGACTTGGCGAATTCATGGCTGATGATGAAACTAGGAAAATGTTGAAGCTATGCGGACTATGCAAAAGAAAAATCTCCATCTGTCTGTGAAAGACCAATCGGATCTCGAAATAACGTCGCTGATCGCCATTTCGATGAAACTATATGATACATAACATGTACATAACATGGCATATCTAGGGATTCGCGGAATTCAGAGGTATATCAGCCGATCGACAAAGGAAAAAGTGCTTTGGATCCGTTTTTTTTAAGGTATAAAAGTGAAATAAAGTAGTGAGAAAGAAAGCCCGCGAAAATGAACAAAAATAAAAAAATGGCAAGAGCGGGCAACTGTTTTTGCGATCGAGTTTTGATGTTTCGGTGGCGCTCATATAGACTTCTCCAGACGTGAATGAAATTTTTTTATCGGAATGCACTTCAAGATACATAGATTCATAGTCGAAATTTGCAAGAGGGTAAAATTTTTATTGCGACATGTTCGGTAGAGTGGAACAAAGAACGGCTTAGAGCTTGGATATATAGAACGTGCGACGAAATTGAAGTGTGTGATTTGTTTGAGAATATGATCGATGCTGACGATTAGTTCTGGGATGTGTGGAACGCGACAAAGAAAGTTGAAAATGTTTTAGCTGTGTAGGATTGGCGTGCGATGCAAATTTATTAGTCATTCGTGGAATTTATCGGGAAACTACAGGTTTTAGAGCTCTTACTTTGGTTTCTTCAATAGAAGAACGGGAGTGTTATTGATTTGGACGAATGCGAGAGCTTTCATTTGTGAAGAGTATCTCAATAAATGTTGGAATCGTCTGGTGTTGTTAATCAAGACCCATAAAAGAACTTGATTATCCGTTATTTGACGGAGTAGACGTCGAAATATTGGAAGTATGTGAAGCAGCAGTAACAAGATACTCTCATATTGAATTTTCCGAGGAATTTTCCATTCTGTACAGAACTTCCTTTCAAGATTATCACAAATGATGAAGAGCGCGATCTCCATATTCAATCTAAGACCTGCAGATTTAGATTGGATAGAAGAATTTTTGAAACTCCTTAGAGTCATTCAGTTATCACAAAGCATTCAACTTTCCGACAAGTTTTGCAGGAGTATTTACATGTGACTGTATTAAAGCTGAAACTATACAGATTTTTTTCATCTTTCAATTTCTAGATTTTTTGGTTTCTTTTAAAATTTTCAGCCAGAATTAGATATCTTGACGAGAAAAAACTTTTTCTTCTACATTCACAAAAACGCTCATCAATGGGTTGAGAATCCTGATAGAATCTCTCGCTCAAGAGGTCCACACTAAGAAACTTCAAAAACCATCATCTATATAAGAAAGGACCTCACACGTTACACACTGCCAGATACTAATATCGTCGATGCTTTTTTCTATCCACTATTAGCCGAAATGTGTTGGCAGCCAATAGGAGTCGTTTATATAGGTATCGCCCAAGAGTGTTGCAGAATTGACTTTTGAAAATGAGAGGCGCTTAGCTTCCTTGCCCATGGATTTAATACCTTCTGCGCGAGTATTTTGGCTTTTGCTTTTGCAACTTTACCCTCAACCTTGCCCTTCCTCGAACGAAGAACAATAAAAGCTAAATCTAAGAGCTCCGGCGGAGAGCGGTAAAGTCAATCTGAGATGAGTCAAAGAAGAAGGGGGCGTTTGCATCGGCTGTATAGTCGGCGGAAGAATCTTTGAGTTTCGCTCCGCTCCTGCGATGCGATCTTGACATGTGACGATGAGGAGGAGGACTGGAACATATACCTACATACTCGTTCTAGAAGAGGCTCGTGAAAAATAGTGCCATTTTTATACGCTTTTATTCTACTTTACTTCAGCCATTTTGGGCTGCCATTCATGCACCTCCGGTACTTAGCTAGTCAGCAGCACGGCAGCCACTACTCTCGCTGTGAAGAGCAAGAGAGAGAACCTTCGTGTCTTCCGGTACCGAGTTAGTCAATGAGCGCGCCTCGCTTTCGAAATTTCGCGCGCGATTGTAGAGTGCGGCTAGTGAGCCTGAAGTAGTGAGATGCAGATGATGAAATCGCGCGCTCATTGGCTGGAAACCAAAAAGATCAATACAGAAGACGACGTACTACGCATACGGCTTTCCGCTGGGCTCTTTCACTCGGCTGCCGCGACCAATGAGCGCACTCGGATTTTTGATCTTTTTGATGCATCTGCATCTCACTACTTCAGGCTAGATAAGTGATCTTGGCACCGAAATTGTCAGCTACAGGAATTCCAGAAAAAGAACTCGATACTTTCAAAACTCCTACATACGAATTCGCGCTTAGAAAAACACCTCCACCCGCGAATTCATCGTTCCTTGCTCCGCGAACCTTCGGTTAGGTTAGTTCGTATATAGCTGCGTTTTGCGGTTTTGTAATCTGCTGTATAAGTGATTGTCAAATGAACATAAATGAATGTTTATTTGACAATCATGACCATGCTGTTGATTGACAATCACGTATACAGCACACAACCGCAAAACGCAACTATACGAGCTAACCTAACCCAAGGTTCGCGGAGCGAGGAACGATGAAATCGCGATGCAACGCGCAGGTCGCGCGCTACCTCGACAAATTCTGGTCACTAAATCCTCGGAGCTCACTGAAAAACCTGGGAGAGTCCCGCCAGGATCGAAAACCTCGTTCTAACATCGGTACCGCCCCGAAGCTGCGGCAGATCGCGGTAATACGTGCAGTTAGAACGCGGGCTCGATCTGCCTGCACGACTCGAGCTCCGTTCTACCTGCACTTTTCAGCACTGCTTTCTCGCGACTATGTTTGTGCTTTGGTTTCCATTTTTACGGAACTCGTTATTATAAACAACGACAATAGTGTCTATGCTAAAATATCCAGATGATGCCCAAATAACAAGACCCTCATGGGGAGCCGTCGATCATAAGGAGCATATAAGATATCGGTGTGAGTGAGAGAATTAGCCTAGGGGCAACGTGTCTGCCTGGCACTCTCGGGGTCGCAGGTTCGAGCCTGCTCGTGCATCTTTTTTTTTTCCAGTTCTTTTACCATTTTCACACTTTGCACATTACTCTTTATTAATATTTAAACGGATGAGGTGCGACTCTCATTCTTTGGCTAAGGTGGATTAGGATTCTCGATCAAATATTTTCTATAATGGTTTCAAAAACGGTAAGTATTACATTTTGAATGGAAACAATCTGGTCTCGAGAATAATACTTCAATCCAAGAATATGAATAATTATATCGATTAATTTGATTGAATTTATTGTATTCTAATTATGATAAGATTGTCATAAACGAAACACTTGCATAAAATTTTGCAATTACATATGTAAATTGATCGAACAATTTTCATATCACTGGAAAAATCTTTATTCTTGGATTGAAGTATTATTCTCGAGACCAGATTGCTTCCATCCAAAATGTAATACTTACCGTTTTTTAAACCATTATAGAAAATATTTGATCGAGAATCCTAATCCACCTTAGCCAAAGAATGAGAGTCGCACTTCATCCGTTTAAATATTAATAAAGATTAATGTGCAAAGTGTGAAAATGTTAAAAGAACTTGAAAAAAAAGTGGTGCATAAGCAGGCCCGAACCTGCGACCCCGGGAGTGCCAGGCAGACACGTTGCCCCTGAGCTAATTCTCCCATTCACACAGTAACCGTCTTATATGCTCCTCATAATCGACGGCTCCCTATGAGGGTCTTGTGATTTGGCCATCATCTGGATATTTCAGCATAGACACTGTTGTCGTTGTTTATAATAACGAGTCCCGTGAAAATCAAAACTCAAGCAAAAACATAGTCGCGAGAAAGCAGTGCTGAAAAGTGCATCTAGAACGGAGCGCGAGTCGTGCAGGCAGATCGAGCTCGCGTTCTAACTGCACGTATAGTACCGCGATCTGCCGCAGATTCAGAGGCGCTACTGACACAGATCATTTTTCGATCCTGGCGGGACTTGCCCAGGTTTTTCAATGCTGGTCTAGACCGAAAACTAAAATCGACCCCCAGCTAACGGCGCGCGCACACGCAGGCTGTCTGAATAAGAGATGGCCACGGTTTTCACGATTTTTTATTTTTTAGTGAGATGGATAAGCTTTAAGCTAACCCATCTCACTAAAAAGTATAAAATAAAAAAAGGTTAGTAAAAAATTGAGTTTTTACGATACGCTTTTATCCACGAATCTAATATTCTTCTCAACAACTAAAAATCATAAAATAATTTGAAATTTTATCGGCTAGCCCAGTTCATTTTGAGTAAAATCGTATGCTATGCAGTTGCTCATATCTCTTATCGTGAAAAATAGTTTTTGATCCTAGTCTTTATCTATCTCTTGGGGAACTCTCTCGACCAATTATGATGAAGGTTAGAAAACATCTACTATACCATAATTATAGACGACGAAAGCGTGGTGTGCCATTGTCCCGGACTTGAAATTTACGATTACCAATGAGAAAATATCCATGGACCACGCAATTCTTCACAATTCTTGCTCGGAAGCTCAGCACACCACGCTTTCATCGTCTATAATTATGGTATAGTAGATGTTTTCTAACCTTCATCATAATTGGTCGAGAGAGTTCCCCAAGAGATAGATAAAGACTAGGATCGAAAACTATTTTTCACGATAAGAGATATGAGCAACTGCATAGCCATACAGATTTACTCAAAATGAACTGGGCTAGCCGATAAAATTTTAGATTATTTTATGCTTCTTAGTTGTTGAGAAGAATATTAGATTCGTGAATAAGAGCGTATCGTAAAAACTCAATTTTTTACTAACCTTTTTTTATTTTTGTGCTGGTGGCGTCCAATTGTGAACCTCTAGAAGTTTGAGTAAGGCATTCCTAAGGAGATTAATCAATCTCTTGCAAGTTATAATTGACCCGATCACGGATAGTTAGATTTTCGCATGAAAAAAGTTCACTGGGTCACATTACTCCTACTTCCTCAATAGGCATGGAAACTCGTGTAGAAATATCGATTTATAAAATTCATTTTGCATTGAATGATTTAGTATTTGTATGTGATCACAACTGGGGTCAAAGTTTCTTACCTGGTTCAGATTCAGTATGATTATCTCTGAGAGTGGAGTCTGAAGTCCAGACTCTGAACACATAGCTGAAGTTGAAATGATTACTAAGTTATCAATTAAATTGATGGAGTACGGTTGGTCGAACACCATATACCTTGCGTCATAATATGAGAGACTGAGACTCAAGATCTGTGTAATGAAAACCACCGCAGAAATTACTCTATGATCTGGTATTTTTTTATTTGCCTTCCCTAAAATCTCTTCGGAAATCTAGCTAAAATGATTCTCAATCTCGACACGTGTGTTGAAAATGAAACTTCATTCTCCAAGTGCAATAGAATTTTTCAAGAATCATGATGTCACTGTCACGAAGGGCTATCCTTGAATTTTTTCCTTTCTAAAATGTTCTTCTAAATATACTTCAAGAACAACGAACAGCAAAGCCCGTCTTCTCGGACTTGATCGACAAATTAATAACGAAGCAAGTATATCTTGAGATAGCCAATTATTGGACCATAAAAGCAGCTATCCTACGAAAGCAGACTCGACTGCAGCAGATGACCAAATCTTTCATAACCCAACTCAACTCGATTATTGCCCATGCATGCATATCGTCCGTGCATAAATATGCGTTCATCCGCGTATATCAAATCGCTAAGCCGTGACTTGGTAAATCTCACAACTTGTCACAATAAAATAGGAGGAACTATATGCAAGCTGCACCACATTTATAAAATTTCAAGACATGCATGCGAAGCCACCGTTTGTCCAAAATACGTCGACGGGGCGTCTCTTTATAAGACGCATGCATCAGTTACGAGGGGGGTCACGCCCGCCCGCGCCCACCAACGGAGACCGCTTGACTAAAAGGTCTCTGCGTCTGTACATAATATGTATATGTAGAAAAGACACGCGACTTTGATCGTGCCATGGTTGATCTCGTGGCTGATGGTACGTGCACATCTGATCGTTTATCCATTTTGTGGCATGTAAAGTGGGAGAAGAGCAGGTGTTGCTCAAGGTGATCACGAGACCGAGTACGAGACACCCGAGTTAGGCAGGACCTCCTTGGACTCGTCCTGGGATGGGAAGAAACTTCTTTGCGGAATCATGTCATATAGTATCTTTGAGTTTATTCGTGGTAAAATCTCAGAATACTTTCTGATTCACTGTTCAGAATCTAATTTGAAGAGGAAATGAGGAAAGGTTAAAAAAGAATTTTTAAGAAACGCTTTCATTCACTGCGCGGAAAAACGTTGTAGAATTTACGGGAGAATTCGGCAGAGTGTGAGAGAGATAAAATTTAGTTGAGCAGTGAAAATTGCTTGAAAAAAATCGCACTATCATACGATGCATATAAGAAACTATAGCGAAGACGCGTGTGCTGGGTAGCTCGCATAAGCCCTACATATATGGCCTATTATATGTCGCGAGTCACTCAGATTTCGGAAACTGATGTATTGAGAATTGAATGCAGCAGACACTTTGGCAGACATATGTCTCTCACTTATGGCTATATTATGCCCTCCATAATACACGCACACACACTCATGAATGATTCCACGAAACGCGTGTGCGAGCTGTGTTAATTCCCCCAGATTTTCACTAGATGGGCCATGGTCGAGTGCAATAAAAGCGTTTAAAAATTATGATCCGCTAATTACAAATATCTTAATTTTCGATCCGAAAATCGTGCCCTCTTTTTTCGTCCATAAGTTCAGGAGTTTTGTACAGAGAAGATATTTCTTGAACAAAATGGTGGCGTTTAATATCATGTATGCGAAACATGGAATAGATTGTTGGAATTGACATTGCCCGTTGCAAAGTACCGATATCATAATTTTGATACATCTGTGTCCCACCAAAATGATACGTGACCAGAGTATTGAATTCATGAAATCAGACGCAAACGTTAAAATTGCTGCTTTTAGGAAATAAGTTTTTCGCAATTTAAACAAAAGCCTGACGTGTAGGCGAGAGACGAGGGTCGGATTCAATTTCTTCATCGAAAGATGCTCAAGAGAATATATTTTCCTGATATGGACATGTCAGGCCCAAAACTATCTTGTTCAGTGTCATCCTTAGTGCAACTGTAGCAGACCGACGTAAGGAGACTGAGCTTCAACATTCTGTTTGGACGCAAATTGGAAAATACAGAACGAAACGTGACGAGCGATAATGGGAGGAGACAGGGACCAAAGGTGTATGATAGGAGAGTCATGAATTGGCAACAGTTTTCTAATCATATCAGTTCGACTTTATTGAAATGCTAGTCACCTCACTAAAGACAATCAGAAAAAAAGCAAAGGTCAGTAAATTTACTCGCCTTTCAGAATGAACTCAAATTATCATCTTATTGAAAAACTGTGGATTCTCTTGGGATGAAGCGAGAAGATGAAACAAAGAAAAATGATGGACAACTCTTTCTTTGTATCTATTCCAATTTGTAAAGAAACCCTGAATGCCAAATGTCAGAGGAGTGTAGGATATCGGGCAAATGATATTACAGCACGATTTTCGGCAAATGAAATATATTTGCGACGTTTCGTCAACTTAGTTTTATGACCCCATCAGGCTTGATAAACGATTGTTAGTGAATGTTATAATAAGTCAGAATTATTATCAGATATAATAACTATATATTTATCGATTTGTGGGGCAGAACACATTCAATTCCGATAGAAATATCACAATTTTCATTACAAATATTGATGAGTACCAACACAATTTTCATTACAAATATTGATGAGAAAAATTCCCGAGAAATATTATCACGCTAGGAAATATGTAGCAATATCTCTGAGTTGTTGACATACATATGATGAATTCCACGCCAAAGCGACCTGCGAAAAGGGGTCATCTCTCAGATTCTTTTTTGAACTTTTTCATTCGATTCTATGGCCCAAAATAGGAACTTCGGACCACCTATGGGGCCCAAAAAAAATTTCTCCTCTCCGTTGCACGCACATCCGTCAACAGACCGAAAATTTATCGTGTAAAAATCGATGCTCTTTTATTCACGAAAATGGGAATATTTCGAGTTTTTGAATAGCTGTCAATTTGCGGGTTGCGGCATCTGAAAGGGCATCAAAAAACCTATCGAAAACATTGTCGGAAATTCCTTCTCTGTGATTTGGGGGCCTCCTGGAGGCAAAAGAGTGTTTTTCACTAAAATGTTGATTTCTCAAAAAGCCATTTTTTTTATTTTCTTAAAATCATATATTTGACGTAAAATTTTGCGTTCTTTCGAAAAAAATGGGCTTCAGAGGAGTTTGGGGCGATCCAAGTGACTTATGAGCCATTTTTTGAAAATTCGATTTTTTCGGTTTCAGAAAAAGGCGATTTTCTGCGCATGCACACAAACTTTTGGGACTACTTTCAATGGAAAGCTGACAAAATTTCCTATGAAATGACTACCCGCAAAGTTGAAATTCATGCACTGAAACGCGATCTGCAAGGATTAATTATGTCAAATCAAAATCACATGAAAATTCAGCCCATTAACGCCTTCGTGGCGCCTGCTGCGATGACACATTCACGAGATCTTCTCGGGACTCAATTTTGAGTACGAAATTGACCCGAAAAAAATTCGGACCACATGGTTTCAACGTAAAATTGTATGAACTTTCAAAATATGCGATGAAAACCCCCGTTTGAGGCGAACCCGAGGTGCTACATTCGATTTTTTGCCAGAAAATACGATATTTCACATTCTAAATTGCGAAAAATTGAATGTAGCACCTCGGGTTCGCCTCAAACGGGGTTTTTCGTTGCATATTTTGAAAGTTCATACAATTTTACGTTGAAACCATGTGGTCCGAATTTTTTTCAGGTCTATTTCGTACTCAAAATTGAGTCCCGAGAAGATCTCGTGAATGTGTCATCGCAGCAGGCGCCACGAAGGCGTTAATGGGCTGAATTTTCATGTGATTTTGATTTGACATAATTAATCCTTGCAGATCGCGTTTCAGTGCATGAATTTCAACTTTGCGGGTAGTCATTGTCTAGGAAATTTTGTCAGCTTTCCATTGAAAGTGGTCCCAAAAGTTTGTGTGCATGCGCAGAAAATCGCCTTTTTCTGAAACCGAAAAAATCGAATTTTCAAAAAATGGCTCATAAGTCACTTGGATCGCCCCAAACTCCTCTGAAGCCCATTTTTTTCGAAAGAACGCAAAATTTTACGTCAAATATATGATTTTAAGAAAATAAAAAAAATGGCTTTTTGAGAAATCAACATTTTAGTGAAAAACACTCTTTTGCCTCCAAGATGCCCCCAAATCACAGGGAAGGAATTTCCGACAATGTTTTCGATAGGTTTTTTGATGCCCTTTCAGATGGCGCAACTCGCAAATCGACAGCTATTCAAAAACTCGAAATATTCCCATTTTCGTGAATGAAAGAGCATCGATTTTTACACGATGAATTTTCGGTCTGTTCACGGATGTGTGTGCAATGGAGAGGAGAAATTCTTTTTGGACCCTATAGGTGGTCCGAAGTTCCTATTTTGGGCCATAGAATCGAATGAAAAAGGTTGAAAAAGAATCTGAGAGATGACCCTTTCGTAGGTTGCTTTGGCGTGGAATTCATCATATACCATATGTGATATGAGTAAGAGTTTAGCTGAGACCTTAGATTAGAGTATTACGCAATAGACATATGATATTCAAAAGTAACCATAGCAGTACAAAATATCAGTGCTTACATATCACAACAACTGTTCTTCGACAGTCGTCAATTGACTGACCTGGGGGTCGATTTTAGATTTCGGTCTAGACCAGTCGCGCGGGTCTAGTGACCATAGTTTGTCGAGGTAGCGCGCGACCTGCGCGTTGATTCGCGATTTCGTCGTTCCTTGCTTCGCGAACCTGGGGTTAGGTTAGCTCGTATATAGCTGCGTTTTGCGGTTTTGTGGTCTGCTGTATACGTGATTGTTGTCAAATAAACATAAATAAATGTTTATTTGACAATCATGACCATGCTGTGATCCGGCGTGAGGTTGACAAATGCTGATGAAATATCCATCAGTGAGTTTCATCTCTTTATGATCAAATTTGATTGACTGTCGTGATGCTGAATGTGACAGTGGAGCTCGCCAAAAAAAATATTTCATTTTCCAGGGTCAAAGTCAATAACAGAGTAAGAAAAAGGATTTTTATGACTTCATGCTACAGCTTTTGGTTTTTGCAGTTAGAAGACTAGTGACTCTGAAGATTGTGTCCCGAAGACTCTTTCCATAAAATTTGTCATTTGATTGTCAAATAAACATTTATTTATGTTTATTTGACAACAATCACGTATACAGTAGACCACAAAACCGCAAAACGCAGCTATATACGAGCTAACCTAACCCCAGGTTCGCGAAGCAAGGAACGACGAAATCGCGAATCAACGCGCAGGTCGCGCGCTACCTCGACAAATTATGGTCACTAGACCCGCGCGACTGGTCTAGACCGAAATCTAAAATCGACCCCCTGTCTCACAACATCTAGATGTGAGAGACGTACCCTCTTAATGTGTTGGACATTGACAGGTTTATATTGAGACACGAAAAGTACTTCGAAGGATATTCCATTGGTTGCACACTTAATTTCAACTAGAGTGGTTAATCAACTTTTCTTTGAGATGCACAATTTATAGCTCCAGAGTTGGGTCTGTTTGAAGTATTCTGAAAGTCAATACACTGCTGAAATGTAGATTGATACTGGCACTCATTTTTTCTCACGATCAAATCCAAAATTCTCCAAATATTTTTGAATATCAACTCTTGACACTGCACAACAGCGAGAATAACACACATTCTGGCCTATTAT
Source organism: Eretmocerus hayati (assembly GCA_029851415.1). NCBI lineage: Eukaryota > Metazoa > Arthropoda > Insecta > Hymenoptera > Aphelinidae > Eretmocerus > Eretmocerus hayati. Next base: position 111,240,170 of record CM056744.1, read on the forward strand.
TCTTAATATCACTCCAGACAACAAAACCCACAACAATAGGTGTCTCTTATTCCTGCAACAATGAGAGCTGATTTCTACAAGATCGCTGCAGGCGGTGCTACGATTGGCATCAATTGGCATTCAATCTCTGTTGTTATCTTTACATAATATAATCAAAATAGTCATCAATCAATCAAAAACGTTACAACATGTTATACTACCGGAGCGGAATAACGCCGTCTGCCACATACTCGCCAGCGAGGCGCTATCGCCACTGCATGTGACAGTTCGAGATAACTCGAATCGAATTACCTGGTCCAAAGAAATCGAATAGAAAAGGCTACAGCCACCCTCAAAATCGCGATCAAAAAAAAGTACACAGAAGCTCAAAAAAATCTAAAAACCATGATGCAGTTTCATATTTCGCAATAACGGGCACTCATTGAAAGAAGAAAAAGGCCAGTTTCAATCTCTCTAGAAATGTGGCGCGTGTTGAAAAAAAGGTGAGAGGTTAAAATACCCCAATTCAATGTATAGTAGGTACGGCGCCTCGCTCGGTTTTTTTTTCAGACTCGCCAGCGAGGCGCTATCGCGCCTCTTGATACGGGGCAAGTATAAGAGTTTTATTGAAGAATAATGGGACAGAAAAATAATGGGACAGAAAAATGTGATATCAAATCCGTGAGAGTGTCCAAATTACGCCGGGATGGGCAAGTAAGAGTTTAAGTAGGCCTAGTTCGATCGTTGGTCAGTTTTGGATGCAATCTTACATTCACTACTCCTTCTCACAGAGCAAGACTACTCGAATATGCCTAGGACAATGGTATATTCAATATTCGGTAATTGCCATGGGTCGTCGTCGTAAATTCTGTCTCATTAACACGTTCACTGCGATGGGCCCCACAGGTGGGGCCCACGATTTTTCAACTTTCAATCTTTGCCGACTTGTATTTTCTCAAAAAATATTCTCAATAGTCATTTTTTTGGCGTTTTAGTTTATCAAGGGTATAAATGACGAGCCGGAACAGAATTTTTTCCAATGCACTTGCATTAGTCCGACAAGAGGGTCGTGATGATGACTAACCAAAAATTACGAAAAATTAGTGAACGTGTTAATGACGTACTGAAATTACTTCGAATATATGACGTCACATCGCAACTATCGAATATTAAATATACTATTGTCCTAGCCATATTCGAGTAGTCTTGCTCTGTGAGAAGAAGTAGTGAATGTAAGATCGGATCCAAAACTGACCAACGATCGAACTAGGCCTAAACTCTCACTTGCCCATCCCGGCGTGATTTGGACACTCTCACGGATTTGATATCACATTTTTCTGTCCTATTATTTTTCTTTCCCATTATTCTTCAATAAAACTCTTATACTTGCCCCGTATTTTTCTTTCTTTGAAAGACCATACAAAGAAGATTTGAATCCTCTCTGAGGCATGAATTTCCAATAGCATGATGTGAGGCGTTCCGTTACTTTGTAGAAACCATAATAGCTTCCTGGGTTTAAGAGGTTCAGTATTGCATCGATATCAGACAAGGTCAAGATTGGGCTCGAAAGGCTGATGAGTTCCATAGGAAAGTGATAGAAGATGGACTTTGAGTGATCAGTATGACATGACTTCAGACTTGTAACTAATGCACAGAATCACGCCTTCAGTCGTTTGAGAATTCTTGGAACAAAAATGTGTGTCTATCATAGGTTAGGATGTCCCAGGCGCCCAGTGGTTTCCACATTTCTGCAATAATCTAATGATTTGGGCTGAAAATTGAGTTGCCAAGAATAAATTGGACAATAACAATAACTAGACAACTCATCTCAAACTTTATACCATAAAAATTTTCACATAAGTGGTGAATCGAACTTCAATACCTAGAACGCACATCAAAATTATTACATGTAAGGACTCTCTTCATGGGGGGGGGGGGATAAAAAAGATTGCATAAGAACAAGTAAAACGTTGGTTGCGAAGAGAAGTCTTGGAATTGCTTAAGCAGGTTAAAATAGTTATTTACGATACAAGGGACCTAAGAGCCTTATTATTACACGGCGTGAAGTTGGCGCCCGAGCGCTTGCGCGAGGGTGCCAATCACGCCGTGTAATAATCAAAGCTCTTGGGTCCCGTGTATCGTACACTATTTTATAGCATCGAGTGACATAAACCCGCCCTTTGCGGGGGTTATAACACACCCGAGCGCTTGCGCGAGGGTGGAAGCGGGTGGCTAGGGCGGGGGTAAGCGGGGGGGTTCGGGGGGCGGCAGCCCCCCCGACTGAAAAAAAGTTAAGAATCTGGTCCTATAAAATAGAAATCACACACCCGCGATTAAACCCATCGAGTGATGATGAAGACGTTTCTTGTATCTAAAATAAGTCATGAGCATCGTTGGTTATTATAGTAATATAAGGGTTGTGCAACCCTCATCCCGGCCAAAACCTGAAATTTTCCCTCTCAGACTTCATCATGAAACAATTTCTGAATTTACGCTGGTAACTAGACTCCAGAAAAATTAGCAGTTTAATTCTTCTTAGACATTCCATAACGGCTGTTTGAGAATTGAAAACTGTGTAATAACACATCCTCACCGCAAGGATGACGAATATGCAAATTCGATCTTTTCAAATGAGGTACAATTCCTAATACTGCCATGCAGTCTCTAATTTTGATACCTACTTATTTGTTGTGATTTGATCACGACAGTGTATTAAATGGAAATCCAGCATGATCAAAGGTTTCAAGGTTAGCACAAATATACATGTGCAAAACTCAACCACGTGTTTATGTTTATGTTTATGTTGATGATGATTTATAACCATGAGTGGGAGTGTAACAGTCATGACTAATTTTCTTGCTCTTTACAATTATTGATGCGGATACAAGTGCTCCAGACATAATCCATCATAGATTTTTTATAATATTATCTCAATTTCGATGCCTGCATACATAATATGCGCAAAAATTGCCAAAAATGTCCTAATAACCTCACAGTGAAATAAACTGATTTGCTGCATCCCGCACCCACGTGAAGTGAGCGGACGCATTATTTCACAGTTGAATAATAGGCCATTTAAGTCCCGCAAATGCGTTAAATAAACGCGGGTTTAGGTCACGCAGTGCTATAAATATACTCTGATAGGGGCACGCGCCCCCACGGGTTTCCGACACACGGGGCACGCATTTGCTCTTTCAACTTCTGCTGCCGCACACCTTCCACATACGCAGAGGTGTCCGCAGTCAATGAACATATGATCCTTGACCGACTCCATGCAGATAGTACACATGATTTCTGAAATAAAAAGGCATTAGAACATTAGGGATCAATCACGTTATCTGTTATCGTATTTTTAGATTTATTGCTGAAAGACCATGCGAATCATCGACCAAAATATGAAACCCTGCTGAAATATATGAACAAAGTGTTCTTGCAATAATAGTATATGGCGATGCTTTGTGAATTTAAGAATCTCAATTCAAAGATTCGAAGACTCGTATGAATTTCTGGATTTCTTCTGCACCTATCCAGAACGTCAGTAAATGCGACTAACAAGGAGAGGTTATGGTTAGAGGACGAGTTTAACGGATCGTGGACTCGGACGAAACTTTGGAAATCGTCTCCTTTTGACACTGAGAAATGATATCCAGAAGCTCTAAATTGACTGCTAAAGTATTTTGAAGTTACACCGTATAATACCAGCATTGGCGATATAGGCCTATTGTGTTTAAAAGTGATAAATATAGGTATACTGTTAAAGCTAATATCATAGGGTGTAACTTCGATTTTAGTATTCACGTTAGCAGTTTTTGGCACCATCTTTTGGTACCAAAAGAAGACGATTCCCAGAGTTTCAGCCGAATCCACGACCCACACAACATGATCTCTGCTTGTAAGAGTAACTCCCGAGATTTCAACGGGGACTTCAAAGACATATAGAGTCTCGAAAATTGAATTCTAATGATAAAAATGTGCATAGCCGTGTGACTTTGTGGTTTTGGTCACCACAATGATGCTATATTCTACAATCCACAACTTCTTATCCATTTATAGGAGAGTTGACAAAGTAGCTTGGTAATACGCAGTAATTTGTTTGAAGCAAGGTCCGGAATGAGCTCGGGAATAGATAAGAGGTCTTGTCACCGGATTTGTCAGCTACAGGAATTCCAGGAAAAGAACTCGATACTTTCAAAACTCCTACATACGAATTCGCGCTAAGAAAAACACCTCCACCCTCCAATTTTCCAAGATTATTGATAAACATGCTGAAACCAAGCACCCTAGTGCGCCCCTTCCACTGCACGTGGAGACGTGTTCGTGGTATAGGAATACTTGTCTAGAAAAAAGAAAATACCTGTATCCTCGGAAATCTCTTGCTTTCTTTTAGTTTTTCTACACTGGGAATTGTTGTTCACAAGCATGAAAGTCCAGATCGCCAGCTGTCTTGTGTAAGTCACGTATGGACGTTGCGTGAGACAGCGATAGATCTGGACTTACATGCTTATGGACAACAATTCCGAGTGTGAAAAAACTAGTGAGAAACAAGAGATTTCCAAGGAGACGGGTATTTTCCATTCTCAAGTCGAGTATTTCTATACCACGAACACGTCTCCACGTTAGGGTGGGCCGAAAAAGGGCTTTTTTCGAAAATCGATACGCCCTAGCGTGTGAATGTTGTGTTTGTACATATAGATGTGGAAAAAATTTTGCTGGATGCTGAGAAATGAGATTCTAGGTCCCAGAAAGAGCCATCGAGTTTTTATCAAAATTAACGCAGGTTTAAATGGAAATGTGCCTAATTCGGCACTCTTTTCTTCCTAACGTTGCTCGCATTTCTGGCGCACCCAAGCATTTTGCAACGTACTGGAGCTCATTCCAAAGCTTGTTCAAAAACCTACAAAATGAGCTAAAGTACGTCGAATTATGACTAACCCGAGCCAATCTATCTCAATTTTTCCAAAAGGTGATCATTATTAAAAATCCCGAAAATAGGGCGATTCTCCCTTCAAACTTTGCTTGTATTTCTGGTGCATCTGAACATTTTTGAACGTACTTTGATTCATTTTAAAGCTTGTTCCAAAACCTACAAAATGAGTTGGAGTACGTTTAATTTCGACTAACCCGAGCCAATCTATCTCAACTTTTCTATGATCACTATTCGGAAAAATTGAGATAGATTGGCTCAGATTAGTCGAAATTGGACGTACTTTAGCTCATTTTGTAGGTTTTGAAACAAGCTTTGAAATGAGCTCAAATACGTTGGAAAATGCTTGGATGCGCCACGAATTATGACTAACCCGAGCCAATCTATCTCAATTTTCCCAAAAGGTGATCATTATTAAAAATCCCGAAAATAGGGCGATTCTTCCTTCAAACTTTGCTTGTATTTCTGGTGCATCTGAACATTTTTGAACGTACTTTGATTCATTTTAAAGCTTGTTCCAAAACCTACAAAATGAGTTGGAGTACGTTTAATTTCGACTAACCCGAGCCAATCTATCTCAACTTTTCTATGATCACTATTCGGAAAAATTGAGATAGATTGGCTCAGATTAGTCGAAATTGGACGTACTTTAGCTCATTTTGTAGGTTTTGAAACAAGCTTTGAAATGAGCTCAAATACGTTGGAAAATGCTTGGATGCGCCAGAAATGCGAGCGAAGTTAGGAAGAGAAAAGTGCCGGATTCGGCACATTCCCTTTTAAACCTGCGTAAATTTTGATAAAAGCTTGATGGCTCTTGCTGGGACCTAAAATCTCATTTCTCAGCGTCCAGCAAAATTTTTTTCACATCTATATGTACAGACACAACATTTCCACGCTAGGGCGTATCGATTTTCGAAAAAAGCCCTTTTTTGTCCCACTCTACTCCACGTGCAGTAGAAGAGGCGTACTGGGGTGCTTGGTTCCAGCGTGTTTATCAATAATCTTGGAAAATTGGAGGCTGGAGGAGTTTTTCTCAGCACGGATTTGTATGGAGGAGTTTTTGAAGTATCGATCTCTCTTTTTGGAATTCCTGTAGCTGACAATTTCGGTGCCAGGTTCACTTGTCCCTCGGGAATGACACCAATTAGCTGATGGGGAATGTGGTTTTGAATTAACGCAGAGATCAACACACTGCTATTAAGTTCTGGTCATCTCTGACAGGCAGACTGGACTTTAATGAGTTCCAAAATAGTCTGAAAGAATGATTCCCTGGAATGAATACACACCGCATAAATTGTCAACGATTGCCCGAGCGTTCGCCTCAACTTTCTACGTCATATAATTATTATGACTCGAGTAGTGCACGCTGAGTTTAATTTGTCTGTTCAATCACCTGAAAAATGGAATTGTAAAAAATGTCAAAAATAGGCCGTACGAGAGGGTTTATAATGCAACTACGCGTTCGGGACCTATGAGTTCTGTAAGGACACGAGATTCCACACCAGATATCGATTTTACAAGGATACAAAAAAATTGGATTTTTGAGAAGTTAATTCTTGGGGTTTTCCCTATTTGGCCCGATAAAAGCTGCCATAACCTGAACATCATCACACAACGCTGATTGTGATACCTTTATCCAAGAATTTTCAAATGCCGTAAACCGCATCTTTGTATGGCTAATCTGATTCGAGAAATATGCATTTTATGAAAGGAAAGACACAAATGTTTTCGTTGGAGATAATTTAAAAAGATAAAAGAGATTACATTGTAGATCCTTGAAATATTTTTATAAGGCTCCATAGGTGGTGCAGAATTCACATTGTGTACCGTGGAATAGGCATCTTGCATTTTTTTTGACCGCCCAAAAAAAAGGTTTGGCAAATTCGAGCAAATCGAGATGAGTAAGGTGCAATTAGAGAGAAATCCCCAAAAATTGTTTACAACTTGCGCAAATTGTTTGAAAGTCAGACGATTGTGTCACACGGCGCAAGTCATCCTACTGTCAAACAATTTGCGCAAGACAAAGAAAATTTTTGGGATTTTTTCTTGAATTGCACAATACTTGTCTCGATTTAATCGAATTTGCCAAACCTTTTCCTGGAGGGATCAAAGAAATTGCAAGACACCATACAATAGCGGCAGTCGACTACTTTGTCGGAGTGACGTCACAGAGCGCAAGTCATCAGATTTTCAAACAATTTGCGCGAGATGAAAAAAATTTTTGGGGATTTTTTTTCCAATTGCACCCTATCTATCTCGATTTGCTTGAATTTGCCAAACCTTTCTTCAAAAAAATGCAAGATGCCTATTGAATGAAAAAGTTAACCGCTTCTGATCGGTGTACACATATGTGGACACATGTTTGATTCGGCTCTGCGGGCCGTGTTCTGGAGATTCCCTAAAAATCCTCGAGTGGTCGCTTTAGTGGATGATTATCGCATTGTTTACGGACCAAGAAATCGGTTGTTAGTTTCCCTTTCACGCGAATCGATCAGATCGAAAAATCTGTTGATTGAACTCTCTTAACTTCTCCGAGTGAGATTTTTCACTCGAATTCCGAGTGAAAGTCCATTTCACTCGGTAAAGAGTCAGATATCAGAAAAATCAAAAATTTCACTCGGAAGTTCGAGTGAAATTTCTTTCGGACGCAAGAGTGAGACGCTCAAATTAAATTTTAGGTTATGTTTTGCCGCACGTTTGTTACTGATGGATCAATGCGTAGCTCACAAAGAGGAAAATAGTAGATTTCCTACAATATTCCTTGAAAAACTGAGCTAAGAAATGTCAATATCCTCTTCCATAAGTTTTATAAATGCATGTACAGACCAATTATATCATATTACGTATAAATTAATCAACTCTATTAATATAGAAGCAATGCCCTGTTACCGGGGAAATTTAGATTTCACTCTTGTTAATTCTTCACCCGAAACCATTGCTACTTTTCATATTTTCATTTCCACTTACGACACGTACAAAGTTACACGGTGCATCATTCACATAACAGGTTGCTATGGACCTTACATAACAACAGCAGCAGTAGCCCAGTGGAGAAGCAGTCCGACTTACAACTAAGACAACCGAGTTCGATTCCCCGCACTTCCCAAATAACAAAAATATTGAAATGACCATGCCGCTACAGGCGGGATTGATTTTTTTTCTTTTTTTCGAACCTTCGGATGATTAATAATAATTCATCAATTTTATAGCCCGCCACGTATTAATTAATCGAAAATATTTCGTTTCAGCTAAATAACACTTGGATTCACTCGGATTCCCCGAGTGAAGAATCTCACTCTTTTTTCTGAGTAAAACTCACTCGGTACCGAGTTGCCACGATTTCACTCCGAACTCCGAGTCAGAACTCGTTCTTTCGGAGTGAGATCTCACTCGGAAAAGTTAAGAGAGAAAAAAGTAAAAAATTATTCTCCCTACTTGGAGATGGTGTTTAGAAATCGGATCAAAAGGACGTTATATGCCTTTGACCCAAGTGGAACTATTGCCACAAGACCGGTCGTAAAAACTTGAAAAAATCATACAGAATTTCCGGGCCTGTGAACTCAGTCTAAACACGTGTACCGCCCCAAGCTTGCGGAGTATACGTGGGTGATGAGAACATAAGTGTGAACAACAGGTAAATGAAAACTCTTGTCTCAAGAATATATTAGAAAATTTCAAACTGATCTTCAAATTTCATTCCCAAGTATTGAAATTGAAGCTTTGGATTTTTCAAGAAATTTGGTTTTTGTTTTTGTTACAACAATAATATTCTTGGCATGGAAACAATGAGATATTCATTTTACTGGACAAGAAAGATTGAGCGCATGTGGATTATATACTAAAATTAGTGTTCCTGAGAAGCCATCGTATGTGAAAAAAGACGAAACTCTCACGCAACGATCGTTTTCTGATTTCTCTGACACTGAAACTACTTTTCTCCATTCTCTCGGCTATAATCCACCAAAATAATCTTCTCAATGGACGGGAAATTGGTACTGGTCAGAAGAGGTTATTAAGAATAAAATCGGAGACATGACCCTTTTTTGTAGGTCGCTTTTGTATGGTCGTATTACTCAAATAAATCACGCAACAGGTGGTTTAACCTCTATCTTCATAGTCGACCATGTTGATTATTTCAGCGGGATGAAAGATAGTTGGACCAGGAGCAGGTGAAGGAGGATCTTGCCTAACATCAATGTTTTCTGCATGGCTTGCCAATTCTGAATGAGGTTCTCTCTGATATGCTTGTACAGGTGTTCCCGTGGGTACATCAAATATCAATCCACCTGTAACATAATTTACAGATCGAGTTGAGTTGATCTCTATCAATGATCTGCAAGACGAGTAATGAAATATCTTGAATGAGCACAATTTCATAAAAGGCGTTGGGGTACGTTTTTTCTAATCCTTTGTTTCTAATTCATTTTTTCTAAAATCTCAATTTTCTGAAAGTATTTTTTTCTGAAATCATTTTTTTCAAGTCCGTTTTTTCTAAATCCGATTTTTCTAACAATGTTCTTCTAATTGTCATTTTGTTGTATTTCATATCTTTCTATGAATTTTGGATAATTGCATTGATGAATATGTTCCAACTGGTAGCTCTTCTGCTTACTTGATTGAGGAAAAATCTGTAGCGCATTCTATTAGCCTGGAGACTAACTCATTAGAGGACTGCATCAAATTTAAAAAATTGTTCCACAATGCATTAGAAAGTCCAAAGATTTATATTCAAAGTATATTAAGAATGTTGAGAATAATATATTCAAAAATGTTAAAGCTTTCTGGGGGCATGTACGTAATCTACAAAATAGTAGTAGTATGCCAGATAATGTGAAGTTTCAAAATAAATCTTCAAGCAATGGTTTGGAGTCAGCGAACTTGTTTGCTGCGTATTTCGGATCTTTCTATTCTAACTTTTGTGCCATGAATTTACGTACAGCTTTAGATGGATCATTTTATGAGATCAAATTTAGAATTAGTGGAGCAGAGGTTCGCGAAGTGATAGATTAGCTAAAGGAATCTAACTCTCCCGGTCCAGATGGTATTCCATCCATTCTTATAAGGAAACTTGCACATATCCTGGCAAATCCGTTGACTCAGTTATACAATCTATCGTTACAATGTCGACATTTCCCCAGAAAGTGGAAACTGTCTTACATTATGCCAATTTTGAAATCTGGTGATAAATATCAAGTGCCCAATCACCGTCCAGTATCTATCTCTAGTACTATAGCAAAGATATTTGATGATATTATGTCAGAAAAAGTGTATGATATTTTTTGTCAATTTGTAGCAGATGAACAACATGGTTTTATAAAGGGAAAATCTGTAGTCTCGAATTTACTCATCTATTCAGATTTTATCTTCAATGCACTTGAGGAACATTTGCAGACTGACACTATCTAAACCGATTTCTCAAAAGCCTTTGATTCAGTTGATCATGGAATTCTTATTAATAAGTTATACGACTATGGGATAAATCATGGTTTGATTGAGTGGATTTCCTCGTATCTTTCAGATCGTGAACAGTCAGTTAGGATCAGTGAATCGTGCTCTGAATGGTTTTTCTGTAAGTCAGAGGTCCTTCAAGGTTCCCACCTGGGACCGATATTGTTCATCATTTTTATTAATGATCTACCATCTATTTTTGAGCACTGCCAGGTTCTGATATACGCAGACGATGTAAAAATATACTTTAAAATCAATTCAGTTCGTGATGCACTGAAGGTGCAGAAGGATCTTGATGCCCTTGTCTTGTGGTCCATTACAAATATGCTCAACTTAAATGTATCCAAATGTCACATCATGTCTTTTATTAAGAATCGTGAGATTATCAAGTTTGATTATTAAATCGGTGGTCAAACGCTGTCTCGTGTAAACACCATAAAAGACCTTGGCGTCGTTTTTGAAGAAAACTTTATTTTGGGTGAGCATGTTGCTGGTATAGTTAACGAATGTATCCGATTGCTGGGTTTCATTAAAAGAAATCTAGTGATTTCAAAAATATTGAAAGTATAAGGTATTCTTACACTACACTGGTTTGCCCGAAACTCACGTTTGCTTCAGCAATATGGAGGCCTAACTCAAAATCTTTGATATATAATTTTGAAAAAATTCAGCATAGGCTATTAAGGTATCTATCTTTCAAGAAAAACGAACCCATGCGTAGATTTGATCATGATTATGAAAGTCAGTACAAAAAATTTGGTATCGCTACAATTACTGAACTATTTGATTACCACGACATTTTGACCTTAAGGGGTGCATTGTATCTTCGAGATTCGAACTCATACATTCAATCTAAACTGATTGATTTTGAGCATTGTTATGGCACGAGATCTACTCAATCCTTCAGAATACCACCACATAGCTCTCAAGGTACGAAGGAGTCGACACTTCGCCGTTGTATAAAACTATGGAATAAGCTTCCAAGCCATGTGGCTCAGAATCATGATGGTCCCAATTTTAAGTTTTTGGTGAAGAACAATATGTGTCTTCATAACCCATGAATATGGTAACTTGGTAGTCATTTGGAATTTTCAGTTGCTGAATAATCATTTATGATTTATCATATAATTATGTATTTCACCGATAATTTATCGTTGCATTTTGTGATTCTTATCTGTGATCATATTTTTCTTTAAAAGAATCTTTATATCACCTATGTATATAAGGCCTCGTTGCCCGTTCAATTTTCCTAAAGAAAATAAAATAAAAAAAAAATTAAAATAGATTGTTCAGACAGAAAAATTAGTCTCGAAAACGCGTTCTGATTTGTTGGAGATTCTGTAACGTCATATAAGTTTAGTACCTTCCAATGAATCCTATTTGAATAGCCGAAATAGTGCAGGGAAAAATTTTACACCAGCCCACATTGATTTTTAAATTCTAGAATCAAAAAATTACCGTACACTTGTACGTTGGTCATGGGAAGGTGCATTCTAATCCCATAAAGTTCCTTGCAACCTTTTCTGAATCAAATTATGACAATAGAACTTAAGGGCGCTCTGTACCTCCAGAACAACGATTGTGGCACCATCTTGCGGTCAGATTGGTTTATTGTAAATATGAAATCAACCAAACAACAGAGAATGGAATGCGATGTTTACCCACGTGCGGATAATTTTTCTGCAGATTTAGAAAAAAGTTTCATCAAGATCAGTGCAAAATTGAGCTCATGAAGTTGTGGCGAAATTTTTCAAAACAGTGAGATACTTTGCCACAACTTCATGAGCTTAATTTTGCACAGATCTTGATGAAACTTTTTTCTAAATCTGCAGAAAAAACATCGCATTACGTTCTCCGTTGTTTGCTTGATTTTATATTTACAATAAACCAATTTGACTGCAAGGTGGCGCCGCAATCGTTGTTTTGGAGGTACAGAGCGCCCTTAAGGTGGCTCGCGCAGATTTTAACTAAACTGGGAATGGGTCTAAAACTAATTGGAAATTGTAGATAAACTCATGAGAAATCATAATCCGCCAAGAAAAGAGGGGGTCGCCGGCGAAAATCGAGAGAAAAAATCTTTACACATGTATTCTTATGGGATCGGCGAGTATAAATGAGACCACGCGCAAACTAAACCTTTACCATCTATTATGACAAAAGAAATCGACGCTATTTTGCATGGCGCGTCTAATGATATTAAAAACACCATAGGTTGCCGGCGTGGATTTTGAGTAAATTGTGTTCAAAGTGAGTTTTGGGATGCAACGGCGCGGAGCAGCTGCCGCTTGGTGCGGTGTTGTAAGTATACCTATATTTACGTCAGGAGCGGACTAGACAGCCGAGTGGCCCGACTACCTGCGCTCGGGGCCCTATGCGTCGTACTAGTCTATCAGCCAGCTATACGTTCTGTAGCAAAGTAAAGATAACCGAAAAATTCTTTTTGCATTCGATTCCTTAGTTTACGCTGATGATACCCTCATAAGTTTGCGCCCCGAAATAGTGGATACATTTTTGTTATTAACAAATTAATGCAAAAAATATGGTAAAACGATGATAACTCGAGACCTATCGTAGATACAGGAAAATTTTTCAGATGAAAACTGTGCCATTGAGTACAAGCTACGAGATCATGTACTCCATTGTGTCGCAAATGTTATAGTTTAAGCAATAATCATATTTGTTTATAACAAATAGACATAACTCAGTGTGTTATCCAATATTCGAGGATATTTTTACGGAATCGTGAGAACACATCGATTTGAAGGAAATAAAGATTCTTGATATTTTTACGTAGAATCGTTAGTTTTTCAATTATACATGGTTAAATGTTGCAGTACCTCTGCTCACCAATACTAGTGCGGGCACTGGGGTGGGGTCTGAGTCGAAAATTCGTGTTCCAGAAGAATTCAAGGTACAATCTCCTGTATTTTGAGGCGCTGAATCGATTGCACGAGGTCGCCAGCCCGAAAACCCCAGAGTTCTTTTGTTATTAACAATTTTTAGTGCAAAATTGTGGTTTTTTGCAAAAAACTCGGAAAATATGCATTTTCACGAAAAATTTGTAGAGACCAAAGTTGTAGAGCGCAAAATTTCCTAAGGAAAAAGTTATCACAAATTTCCCGAAAAACCCAAGCCCGGGGCGGAAAATGCGCAAAAGCCGTTCCGCGCGTTCAACATTGGCTTAGATGGGGCAGCCGACGCAGCGCTACTAAACTCGCTGCCAATTTGACAGTTTCCATATTAGGCCTAGGCAACCAAAAGCATCTTGAAGAGGAAAAAATTCCCTTTAAAATGATTTAGGTCGTGTCTCGTTAAGAACCAAGCCCTTCGAGCATGGCTCGAAAGAAAGAGAAATAAGTGTGTCAAAACGCCATTTCTGCAGCAAAGCTGCCCGCACGCAGCGCTCAGAATCTGCAATTTTCCTCTCCTTCCCGCTTCACACTGGAAAATCTTCGTACTCAGCGAGATACGACCTGCATCATTTTAAAGGGAATTTCTTCCTCCTCAAGATACTTTTGGTTGCCTAGGTCTAAATTTGACAACTGTCAAATTGGCAGCGAGTTTAGTAGCGCTGCGTCGGCTGCCCCATATCTAAGCCAATGTTGAACGCGCGGAACGGCTTTTGCGCATTTTCCGCCCCGGGCTTGGGTTTTTCGGGAAATTTGTGATAACTTTTTCCTTAGGAAATTTTGCGCTCTACAACTTTGGTCTCTACAAATTTTTCGTGAAAATGCATATTTTCCGAGTTTTTTGCAAAAAACCACAATTTTGCACTAAAAATTGTTAATAACAAAAGAACTCTGGGGTTTTCGGGCTGGCGACCTCGTGCAATCGATTCAGCGCCTCAAAATACAGGAGATTGTACCTTGAATTCTTCTGGAACACGAATTTTCGACTCAGACCCCACCCCAGTGCCCGCACTAGTGTTGGTGAGCAGAGGTACTGCAACATTTAACCATGTATAATTGAAAAACTAACGATTCTACGTAAAAATATCAAGAATCTTTATTTCCTTCAAATCGATGTGTTCTCACGATTCCGTAAAAATATCCTCGAATATTGGATAACACACTGAGTTATGTCTATTTGTTATAAACAAATATGATTATTGCTTAAACTATAACATTTGCGACACAATGGAGTACATGATCTCGTAGCTTGTACTCAATGGCACAGTTTTCATCTGAAAAATTTTCCTGTATCTACGATAGGTCTCGAGTTATCATCGTTTTACCATATTTTTTGCATTAATTTGTTAATAACAAAAATGTATCCACTATTTCGGGGCGCAAACTTATGAGGGTATCATCAGCGTAAACTAAGGAATCGAATGCAAAAAGAATTTTTCGGTTATCTTTACTTTGCTACAGAACGTATAGCTGGCTGATAGACTATACGGTATCAAAGCGAGCATTCGGAGTGTCAGTTGCCGTAGCCTGCGTACCCTAATATCCACGAGTTTGTTCATGTGCTGGATCGATTGGGTAATATACTTCATCATGTTATTGAGATACCCAAGCAACGCTTATCCATGTACATCATCTTTTTCAGGGACAAGCACGCTTTCAGCAAAGAAAACTCGTGTGACATGTTTCAACACAGAACATTAATAACAAATTTGCACTTGTTTAGGGCATAACATGATCCAGAATTTTCATTGTCTTATTGAACACATTGAGAATGAAAGCGTTCTCAATTTTAACTTCTAAGCATCAGAAAATGGAAAAAGTTAGAAAGTCCCTGAATTCAAGTTGAGTTATAATTCTTGGGAAACCACTGTCGCTATATGGAGTTCAAATACACGATGATGAGATGAGCTTTTTTATGTCCAGAGGTGTAATTTTCTTTCTGTGATTCTCTTCACTGAGGAAAAAATTTTGGTCGTACGGACATGAGTTTTGCCGTACGACCACAATGGTTTTCTGCCACAGAACAATACTGATTTTGTTATCGCATCAATCCATCAGGACGATTTGAAGATCTGGTATTACTACCAAAAAAAAAAAAAAAAAAATAATAATTAATTAATTATTCGAAATATCAAGTGCCCGATACTCAACGGAGTCACAGCCACATTAAAATTATTTTGCCACGAAAGCTACCAGTTTTTTGCACAAAATGAAACCCGTACAAGGACACCTATAATCCAAAGGTTTTTTAGGTTATTCGTGTCACAATGGTGGAATAACAAAATCATTTTGCTGTGGTGACAATCCAGTATTGGTCTGACGGCAATATCACATAACAATACAGTCATATTGTTCAGACGGCAACATTTTATTCTCAGTGTTGCCGATGAAACTCATGCTGTGAGTTTGTCATTCATTGACCAACTGGAATTTTCAGTTTGATTATGTGGGAAACCCTTCCGCATTCGAATCGATACGAGAACTACTTGCAAATTCCTATCAATTATTCTGTCATCTTTTATTTTTACTGTAAACATACTTGACCATTGGTATGTAACACTGCCTACACAAATATAAGAAAACTTCATTTCATCTCAAATCCAGTATATGTATTAAAAGTGAACTGAGACCGCACATGAATTCGAACTTCAGTTTCTTGCAAACAATTGTCATCAAGCTGTTCCTTTTGAACGAGGGAAGAACTTTCTTTGATGCGCATCCGATAAGAATGATGGTTAAGCATTTTTCAAAAAAACGTTTTTTTTCGTATTCCGCAGAATTTTTTCATTTTTTTCTCATTTTCGAAATAGTCTCTAGGTATACTTAGAAAAATGCAAATACCAAATTGCGGTATAAATAATCAAATGCAGATCAGTCGAATGATCTTTGACTGAGGTAATTCAATATCCACTGGAGTCACTCATCTGTTTATCTATTCCCCCAATAAATGATGAGACATCTTACCTGGTAGATAATAGCGTGTGAGGCCCCCGTAATCAAGATATGGCATAATCAATTGGTTTCCACGACCTTGGGAGCGACTCATTCCTTCTTGTACTCTAAAATAGTGCTCTCTATTCCGTAGCATTTCTCGGTACAATTCCCGAAACGTAATTGTGTTTGCTGTATCTGGATAACTGCAAATTTTTTTTAAATATTAATTTGGACAGCCAACACCACCCAAATAATTTAAGCTGCATTTTAGAATGTAAAAATATTGATGAAAAATCGTTGCTAGATATAATTTATGACGAAAAAAAAATCCACAGCTCACCTTTCAGCTACACATTCGAAGATTACTTCGAAGGGTGTTGGTGTTATCCGACAAAGGTGATAAACTTCTTCTTTCAGACATCGTTCAAAATAGTAAGGTGAATAAGCTTCGTCCACGTCGTGAGGTATAAACTCGACGATCTCTCGGTTATCATTTAATTGCATTCTACCTTTACAAATACTGATTTCGCAATGAAAATTTCCTGCTTCATTTCTGTTTGCAGTGTACACATAGCCCTCAGCTAAACAGATCAAAGTATTTGCTAACCGCCCAGGGTATACGACAAGTGGCACCTATAGATTGAGAAAGATTTCTTGCATGAACATCTCCATCGAATTCTAGAGCTTAAAGCGTTTCAAAGAAAGAGTAGCGATTATCGGAACACTTTCATGTAAAGTGTAAACTCATAATTATAACACATTTTTAAAACGGAGACAATTTTTGATTTCAAATCCGTGAGCAAGTTTTCAGTTTCTTTTTAAAATTTTTCGACCTCGAAATTGTAAAGAAAATATGTGAGTAGCTATCATTTTGTACATATACAAAAAATCATTTCGGATGAGTATAAAAAAACGAAACGACTAGGGGGGGGGGGACAAGAGAACTGTACTATACGTGATAGTAAGATTTTGTGGCGTTGAAGCTCGGGTAAATATATTTTTTGGAATATTTTCAATGTGATGGCTCGAATGTAGACTCACAATCATCGAAGGGGCAACTTTTATCTCTCTTCCTCCAAACCATTGTGGAAAAAGTAACTTTTCAGAATGTCTGTAAAATTTAGGAATTATTGGATGGAAATTTTTCAAAAATTTCTTTTTTCCATCAATAGGAATTTGCGAGATTTGATAACAATCATTCAAGTTATGAGTGGTATACGAGATCACTTGTATGATCAATCATTAATCATTCCATGAAAAAAAATGACTTGATTGAACTAATAGTGGGTACCACGGCTCACAATGTGGATGAAAAGAAAACTTTTTCTTTTTTTGAAAACGCGAATAAGTAAGACATGGCTACCAAACCCGTGGATTACGGGAGATACCCGTGGCTTATAAACTTGTATCTAAAGATAATCATTTTGATTATTGTAACTCCAATTAAATCACCTCTTAAGACTTCTTCCGTTAATCACATAACTCATCAAATTTGATAGAATGAACAATTAGAATCCAAGAATGTTGGAATTTATTACTAACCTGTTGACGACAAGGCACTCGACCGTTTTCCGAAGACGGACCGTGCAGAAGACAGGAAGTGAGATGTTGAAAGGAAGCCATTCTTTATTTACTTTCTTCAATTACCCAGTCGTCAATACATGGAGCCGGCCACTTTCCAATCAGCTTATTGAGTTTAGGATACAATATAGTGTACATACGCGAGTATGGTGTGGTCAAAGTAGAAAGAGTATGGGCATTGTTACCTGCGGAAGATGATCAAATGTACACGAATCAATAAGATTAAAAATCAATTTGTGGAGAGGATGTATTACTATTGCTTTGACTTCTTTTTACGAACTATACATCGTGTAATAGGCAACTGTATTAAAGTTGTCTTCAAAATCACGGAATATCTTTCGGAATCTCGGATTCCTGCGTACTCTTCTCATCTAAGGAAGATGACAGATAAAGCGCTACGCCACGATTTTGCGCCACGCCATGACGCTCTATCACACGCCACGACCCAAAAATTCATTCCAGCGAACCCGACCATTAATGGACTGGATTTATTGTTACAGTATCAGTCGTAGATTATGAAAATGAAATAAATCCATCTATGGTCGAGTTTGCTGGAATGACCTTTCGGGTCGTGGCGTGCAATGGCGCGTCGTGGCGTGGCGCAAAATCGTAGCGTAACCCTTAAGTAAGTACCCTTAAGTACCTTTTGTAAGGGTGATGAAGCGAACGCAACCATCGATAGATTGGATTTATTGTTACAGTACCAGTCATGGATTATGAACATGAATCAAATCCATCGATGGTTGCGTTCGGTTTGGGTCGGGTTTCAGCGTTTACGAATTTACGAATTAACAGATTTACAGATTTACGAATTTACAGATTTAGCGAGGTGCATGCCTAGTGGGAACTAACATCCGTGTTATTTTAGATATCAGAAAAAAGCAATATGGCCGAATCCCAAATCTCTCCCATAAGAATAACACGGAGGAAAGATGAGCTCTTTTCTCCATTTTTTCCCCCGTGTATAAGCATGGGCGCTGTAGTTGCAGTGACCACCACGGGCGCGCAATGGCGCTACTTCCACGGAGAAAAAACGGGGAAAAAAGCGAGCGCCTATGCTTATACAAAGGGCAAAAATTGGAGAAAAGAACATCGCGCACTTTCTGTCGAGGCACTTATCGAATGTTAGCTCCCAAATGCGTTGCAGTCAGCAGCCCGCTGGATTGGGCCGCTGATTTGTATACGAATTTAGACACATTCTGGACTAATTTTTCTCGCGCTCATACATTTTTGACTTATTGCTCCACTCCAACATTTCATACTAGGAAACATTTGACCAAATGAGTTTGTCTGAATTCGTAAACAAATCAGCGGTCCGATCAGACGGGACCAATCATGTGAATGGAGCTTATTGTTGGCTTCAACGCACTGGGCATGGGCCTTAGTCCAGTCAAATAGACCCTGAGATCTCGAATTGGAGTCCGCAGCGGGTCATTTTGGTATGTTGTGGACAAAATTATTCTAAGAAAAATGGCTCTAAGGAAAATTTTCTCGTGATAGGGAAAGTTATAAAAATCGCGAAAAACGGATTAAAAAATGCTTATAACTCTAAAACGGCTCAAGTTACAGATGAGTGGCGCGCATCTGTAAATCTGTAAATTCGTAAATCCGTAAATTTGTAAACGCTGAAACCCTTCCCTGGAATGAATTTTGGACCCGTGGCGTGGGGTAGCGCTTTGTCTATCATCACCTCGGTCATGCACCCTTAGAGGAACTCGGGTGTGCAGCGGCGTGTCTCGGACATCCTGCATAGATAGCAAAAATCGTGAAAATAGGTGCACTAATGGAATATTAATCTTTCCAAAATCGAGTTAAAATATCGTCAGCGCAAGCGATATCTTGAGAGCCACGATGAAACCCCCGAACGTCATGAAGGGTTGAAGTTTTCCCGAGGTCAATTTAAGAAATCAAAATCATTAGCGCCGCCAGAAGTATCGCGAAAGCCACGATATCGAGAACGTGCAAAATTGAAGAGACACCTACTTGGATTGTTCCAAATTCATCTGGTTGCCTTGTCCTATGATGGAATATTAGCTCTTGCAGCTGCTTATACGATCGCGTATACACGGTGTCCTTGCATTCCCCAGTTCCGTCGTCACCAAACTGAAGATTTTCTCAGTATTCTCCCGCACGGAAACCCCCGTGTCCGGAGCCAGCAAATATCCCTATCCATTTTATTCCTTGTTCTAACGCGTTGCAGTCGGTGCACACTTTGAGGAGATAAGAAATCCAACTGCCAATCATAGCTTACCCCTTCACCCCCAAACAGTCTTCAACTCCGCCCTCTTATCCAATCAAAGAAACGATCGCTCACCTATGAGTGAGAGGGGGTTGTCACGATGAATTCATATGATCAATTATGAATCCCTCTTGAATCGTCTTCGACATGCATTTTATTTAATTAACGTCCCATTAGATTTTGGGTGATGAATCAGACTCAGCATCTCGAGCTGATCAATAATTATCCAAGCATTCTCATCTCGTTCGACCTCCATTAGCCCATTTCAATACTTAGAATACAAGATAAATCACGCAAGGTTCGATAAAATCATTTAGATTCGCCCACATCCTCACGGTGAAACAAATCTGCATGTCTAAAGAACTTTCTCATCTCTCTGTTTGAGGTGAATATGCTTCAATGAAAAGTAGACGGTGTGACATTATGCAGGAGCACTTAGGAAACAGATTCGATTAGACACCATTGACTACTTCTTAAAAGGCTTTTACATTTTAACCTTCGAGGAAGATAATTTTCAACGAGCAATATTTTACGAAAAATTTTGATGAAAACCCTCAGCGATTTATGATAATGCAAACTTGGACATATCCGTATACCCCCTTCCACGAGGCTGCATCATCAGACAGTTTTTCTTTGTTCTAATGATTAAAATCCGAGAAGTCAGGTCTGAGTTTGGCGCTACCACCGGGTATTTTGCTAACTGTCCAACTGCCAACATCTTTGTCGTTCAAACTTTGGCGCGAAACTGGTACTGTATGTAAACAAAGTCGGCGAAATATCTTATTTCGAGTATCCGATAAGAGAAATCACTTATTCTGTTTATTTCTGTTATCAAATACTTGAAATAAGACCATTTGCCGACTTTGTTCATACAATGACAGTAGCGCGCCAAAATTTGAACGTCAAATGTTGGCAGTCGGTGCGTTCGGGAAATACCCGGTGGTGGCGCCAAAATCAGGCGTGACATCTCGATTTATACGGTGGCATTGGAATATTCGGATTACCGTGCGTCCTTTTGCTCATTAGGTGTAATTATGTTCATCAATTCAATTATGCGGTTGTACGATATAATTCAATCTGAATAACTAGATAAATAATCGTCTTGATTCAACTTGAAAGTAAGATAAGAAAAGCAAAACATGATCACGAGAAGAGCAAGATCAACAATTGTGGCAATGAATCTGGGAAAATTTGCAACTATGTAAACGAGAAATCGAATAGGAAAAGCAACAAAAAGAATTCCAAAATAGAGAAAATCAAGCACCCAGAAACTCATAGAGTTACTAGTGACACTAGAAAAAAGATTGCTAATAATATAAACAGCTACTTCAGTATAGTTCTGGAAAGGAACTTGCAAGTAAAATCACTAAGAACAAAAATTTTGAGCCTAAATGACAATCATGAGTCTTAAATTCCATTTTTCTATCTTACACACATGAAAGAGAAGTCATCAGCATTATATGCAGTAAACATAGAAACCGCGTACACTACGGCGAGTATTTTTGATACTAGAGATTTCTAACCACGGATATAAACTGGGGATATATTTTAGACTGTTACAGCCAATTCATACAAAAAATATCCCGCGATGCTACCGACACAGTTGGTGGGGTCGCTGGGTGTCAGCTCGGCCGATCATCGAAGTTAAGCATCGTTGGGCGCGGTAAGTACTTGGATGGGTGACCCCCCACCTCGGTCTAATCAACCTTGACGAGGTGACTTTTCTGATCGGTTAGTTGACACACGGTGATCCTGAAGCCGGAAAGAGATGGACAAAAATGACGAAAAAAACTGAGCACGCTATCATTTTCCTCGCAATTTTTCACTGACGAATACATTTTCACCAAAATCGGATCTGCTTCCGCCTCATAATGCGGCAGTGGATAGTGTTTTCGCATTTAAACCGATGTAATTTCAGCCTAAATCCAGCCTTTGAGGGTCATCTCTTACGGCAAAGCCTCTAACTCCGGCCCACTCACTCATTCTTCAACGTATCTGAACTCATTTCGTAGATATGAACAAGAGCTTGAAAATAAGGTGAGGTACGCTGAATTCCGAATCACCAGAGCTGGTGTATGCCATTTTCGAGGAGTGTGAATTTCATTTTTCGAAAGCCTACTATCCTTTTTCCACGACAAATCGAGGCTTCTCCAGCCTCTTACTCCGGCCTATCTTAATATTTTCCGACGTACCCCAACCCAGTTCATTTCAAAACTAATTATAAAATCTTAACAATGAGTTGTGGTGCGTTGAGTTTGAATGAGTTAGGAGCAAAATTTTCTATGTGGATGGAGCATAAATGTCGTTTTCCAGAGACAGGTTCAAGCCTTCTCGAGTTTGCAACTCCGGTGTAGGTTTCCGAGCCTAATTTTTCAATTATCTTGTCTCGTTTCCTAGTTGTTTGTGATTCAGTTCAAGGTGATTCAAACCGAACGAAAAATATGGATATATACATGCACTAGAATCCCGAGCTCGAGGATGTTTGATTTTGTCTCTGGAAAACGACAAGTATGCTCCATTCTCATGAAGAATTTTGCTCTTAACTCACTCAAACTTAACGCACCACAACTTTTTGTGAAGATTTTGCAATGAGCTTTCAAATGAGCTGAAGTTCGTTAGAAAATTCTAAGATGCACCGGAGTTAGTGGCTCAAGAAACCTCAATTTGTCATAGGAAAAGGATTGCGTGCTTTCGGAAAATAAAATTCATACTCCTCGACAATGGCATACATTAGCTGTGGTGATCCGGAACCCACCGTACCTCGGCTTATTTTTGAGCTCTATACGTTGGAGAATGAGTGAGTGGGCCGGAGCTAAAGGCTTTGCCGTAAAAGATGACCCTCGAGGGCTGGATTTAGGCTGAACTTACATTGGTTTGAATGTGAAAACACAATCCATTGCCGCATTATAAGGCGGAAGCAGATCCGATTTTGGTAAAAATGAATTGTTCAGTAAAAAATTGCAAGGAAAATGATAGCGTGCTCAGTTTTTCTCGTCATTTTTGTCCATCTTATCCCGGCTTCAGGACCACCGTGGACACTTACACCCCAGCAACGTGAGCGGGAGGCACGAAATGTTACAATTGCAGTGTTCATGCTCACGAAATGTGGCATGAGCACCGTAAGGGTAGCATGATAAATGTGTCGAACTCTCCGGAGCAGGTTTTCTCCCTCCAGGAGTTTTCTCTCGCTCCACGGGCGTGATTCCCGGGCAAATGCGGAGGGAGATAGGTTAGGGTGAGTGGCTGGATCTCAAACACGCGACGATAAAACACGAAATGTTAAGCCAGCGAGATCCGTCCCGGTTGTAATACCTAGTCCATTGACTGAAGACGACCGTTGAACACATGAAAAAAAAGAAAAAAAAACAATATCCTGCGATGTACTCTATCAATCCAAGTATCTTCTAAGTATTTGTAGTCTCCAAGGGCTATTCAATTAAAAACTGAAAAAGTAGTTTCCCCATCAACGGTGAATTATCCGCAAATCACTGATAAACAGATTGCATATATCTCACGATCTTACACTCTTTTCTTGATTCAGTGACAAGTAATCCTTGATCAGTATGGAATTCAGCGAATTCTGATTGAGTCACAAAGCATTTTATTCAGATTTATGTGGGGATCGATAAGGATTGCTGAGATTTCAGTGAGGAGGAGTCAATGTGTTACTGATACCAACGGGAATAGTGTAGTACATATTGAAAAACTGAATAAGTGGATTCATTACACTCCTGCATAAGACCCAGTCGATATTTTTTGTTGTGGATTTGTAGTTGTGTGGAACAAATCTCACTATTCGGATATCAATTTTTATATTTTCATACTCCTCTATAGCTAATAAAAATAGGAGGAGAACTTCTGTACTGAGCGACTCTGCAGAATGAGTGCAGGGAGATAAAAGCCTCTTGAATGATAGAAAAACTAAATGATTGAGATTGAAGAGTGATATCAAATGATTAATTTCATTCAGTACAGTTGATATTCATTCTTATACTTACTTATAGGATCTGAACAAAGTAAAAGCTCTCTCAGAATCTGCAAAGTTGTTAATCCACTGCCGACATCCTTTGAGGTTACAAGAGGAAACTTAGATATCGGATGAACGAATATGTGAATCACCGTCTCCTTGGTTTTGGCTCACCATTCTTCAAAGTGTTCCAATTGATTCAATGAATACTGAATCAAAAGCGAGCATCGAGAAAAATTAATGCAACCTCAATCCGGATCTTGCATGAGCTATCGTTCCAATTAATTTCATGTTCCATTAGATTTTGAGTAATGATTCATACGTCTCGATTCCCAGCTGATCAATAATTTCGCATGCGTCTTCCACTCGTTTGACTTCCATTATCACATTTGAAAACTTAAAACATGAGATCCATCACACATGACTCGACTAAATCATTCAGATCATCACGCTTTCTCAAGATGATGCAAACATGCATGCGTTTAACGAACACTCTATCTACCGAAAGCGAGATAATGTTTGTTTTTTAGGGTGTGTCCACAAATGAAGCGCATGAGCCGTGAGTCGGCGTACCCCGAGCGTACTTAAGGCGTGTCTCCAATTCAGGCGCATGCCATGCCATCGGCGCACGACACGGCGCACGCCGCGACACAGGCTCACGTGCCGATGTTTGTTTTTGTTTACAAAACGCTTCTGTAGACATTTTTCAGCTCGTGGGTATTAGGGGAGCCTTTTTATATCCAAAACTTGCGATAGAATGTGAGTCAACTAATTTCTAGATAAAAATTGGTGTCATCGCATGAGCCTGTGTCGCGGCGTGCGCCGTGTCGTGCGCCGATTGCATGCGCCCGAATTGGAGACATGCCCTTCAGCCGTGTCTCCAATTCAAGCGCGTGCCATCCCACGGCGCACGACGCGGCGCACCGCAGGCACACAGGTTCACGCGCCGATGTTTGTTTTTGTTTACAAAGCGCTCTTGTTAACATTCTCCAACTCTTGGATGTTGAGAGAGCATTTTTACATCCAAAACTTGCGATAGAATGTGAGACAACTAATTTCTAGATGAAAATTGGTGTCATCGCATGAGCCTGTGTCGCGGCGTGCGCCGTGTCGTGCGCCGATGGCATGGCATGCGCCTGAGTACTCATACTACCAAATTAAACAATTTCAAACCAAAAATGCATTGCTACCAAATTATTCTGATGCTGCTCGCTCAATTTTTAATCATCAAAATAAATTCCGGATTTTAGTGTGGACTGATTGGAATTGCAAGACTTCGATCGTGATGATAGAAAAAATTTTGTTTGAAAGTCTGTCTTCATGGACAATGTTCTATTTTTACATTACAAACAAAATGATGATTACTGTATCAATTCAAAGAAACAGAGAGTGGCAACTGACAACTTCGAAAAAATTGACACGAAAAATGTCACTTTGGAATATTTCTTCAAAATCGGGATGCTCTTATCCAATCCCGTATTGGATCACATATACTCAATGATAGGAAGGAAAACACTGCCGATAGAACCTTCACAGAATAATGAGGCTGACACCCTCTGCATAGCTAATCGCGCGAAACTGACGTAAAGATGAATAAAAATGTCGAGTCTCAATTTTCATGGTGGTGTGGTTGGAAACTTTGGAAATCATCCGTAACGCCGTTACAGCAGTATCGTTTAGAATTTTTACGAATGAGCTAACCACGTTTTGTCAAGGAAGCAATGTATTAAACGCACCATAGAACGTGTCTTCTGCCAGCATATTTTTTCCGAAGAAGATCAGTACTTTTTCCTTCCACACTACCACTTTTTTCGACATTTTTCTTCCACATACACACACACACACACACACACACACACACACACACACACACATAAATGTGCATGATGTTCACGCGCGTCTCGCTGCATAGGAAATGACGGGAAATGAGATACGGAAGTCACGTAACTAGTTGAGATTAATGTTAAAATATGGGATCGCTTTCAGCCAACACGTACCACTATTAGTTAGTCAAAGACGGATTACAACGTATCGATTGAAAAATTTAGATCGATCCAGATGTAATAATGCACCTGCCTTCACACAACCACTCGCTCAAGTTTATCTGATCTTGACCGTTTTAATATGTGCCTCACAGTTTTTCTCTCATTTGTATTTTTCTTGAAAAATTATTCAAATCCAACATCGTGTTCCATTTCCACGGATACAAAAACACACTCACTCAAAATTTAAATGAAATACTCGCATAAATGGAAATTGAAAGAGACCCTTTTGGCTCTATATACATACAATAACTGTCAGGATAAAAATATAGGTCCGCACAGATGGGCCTTAGTGAGGACATAACAGAGACTCGCAGTGTCCAGCTCTTTTGATGCTGATTCTGCATTTTCAACCGACAAGGCGCCTTTTATCCGTACGGAATCCCTATACCAGGCTTGCCAACATAGAATCAAATCAGGGGTACCAACTTGATGAGACAAATGTCCCTAGGCGAGTTTCAATGTCCCTAGATTTGTGTAGATTGTTTGTAATATATTTATCGATGGGCTGGTGGATGGGTCGGTGGGTGGATGGGTCGGTGGGTGGATGAGTCGGTGGGTCGGTGGGTGGATGAGTCGGTGGGTCGGTGGGTCGGTGTGTGTGTCCATTTTTGTGTCTTGTGTTTGTGAGTGTGAGTAGAATCCTCTTTTGTGAGGCAGCCCGGTACACGAGATAGTAATGTATACATTATGTATCCTCCTTACCGCACCAACATATATCGTATATATTGACGTCGTTACTGAGTGTGGGAATCGGCTCGAGGATGTATAGATTCGATGTTTTATGTATGTGATTGTGTGTGTTTGAGCATGAGTTGTGAGTGTGTGGACACCCGCTCGAGGATATGGATATAGATATGTGTTTGTGTGTGTGTGCGTCTATTTTTGTTTGTTTTATTTGTGAATTCTTTCATGTGAGGCAGCCCATGATACATACACTCATTTTACGTGTTTATTACTGTATCACCATCATATAACTCCGGAAAAATTCTGAGGATATTCGTCTTTTTGACTAATATATAATATATATTTGAAATTGAAAATGAAATACTATTGAAAATGATTTATAAAGACCGGATTTTTATGCAGTAAAAAGTCGGAAATATGCCATGTAATATGCAGCCAAAATTCCCCAAATATGCAGTCTAAATGATGAAAATATGCAACTATGGATTTTTCACAAATACATCCGAAAGGGCCGTAATACACTAATTTATTTCGTTGAAACTTGTTATCATGTACATTTCCATGTTTTCTTCAAGTAAGTTATGTCTCCTATCACTTAGTATATGTTTGTACAGAGAAAATGATCTTTCAACTTCGACTGATGTTAGTGGGGCGTATTTATAATTTTGTATCATAGCAGGTTCCATGGCATTGATCTCCTCATCCTCAACTCTCTCTCCACTCTGCATCTTATCAATTTTCTTGAGAAATTCCAGCTCTTCATTTTTCTTCATTAAATCTGCAATTTTTTTGCGCAATTCATCGCCTTTCTCTTGGGGAATTCTATTGATTCTTTCTACAACCGAGTTCAGGATTGCGAGTTGATTATGCAGCGTTTGTTTCGTCTCAATCAAATCATCCATACTTTTAGGTAAAAACGACAGATGTGAGAGTAAAAATGTCAGTTGGCTTTGGACAGTCTGGTTTTGTACGAGGAGTTTAGCTAGTCGAACTGATTCTGCATCTTCTTTCAGATCAATCATGACGTTCTTAAAATCTTGAAAATTTTCAGCATAAAATAAAGCAGCGGATAACCAAGTGCCCCATCTTGTAATTACTGGTTGTGGGGGTAATGGTTTCTCTGGCATCTTTCGTCTGTATACTTCGATTCGAGATGGCGCTTTCAAGAAAATCTTCTTGCCGCAACTGATCAGCTGATTAACTTCGGGACATAATTCTCGGATTTTTTCAGCTAATCTATTCAAACCATGGACCACACACGTAATGTGACGTAAATTTCTATAAAAAAGTGTCAAACCTTTGGCAGCCTTAATCATGTAAGACGCAGCATCTGAGATAAAAAGTAAAATTTTATCTTCAAAGGACAGATTTCCGTAAAACTTTCGCAAATTTTGATTTATAAAACGGCTCAATGTTTCGTGGTTGGTGCTTTCCAATTGTCGGCATGCGATCAAAAACGTCCTCGAAGGTGATTCAGAATCCAGTGTACCAATCAATAAATTAGCAATACTCCACCCTCTAGCATCTGTGGTCTCGTCAACACATATATACACAAAATTTTCACCAACAATACTTCGGATCTTTTCGATGGATCGTTCGTAAATAATAGGGAGATAGTTTTTTCGCAACGAACTTTCCGATGGTACTTGTTTTCGTGTATACTTCTGTAAAAACTGTATTAACGGATCACAGCTCAATTTGTTCAATGGGATGTTTGAAGCCACCAGTGCATAGCAAAGATCCATGTGGAACGGGTTCTTTGAATCTGTTGCAAGGAACGTCTGTTGGTCCTTTTTTTGCTTCTTTTTCAGAGCTAACGCTTTGAGATGTATGCCTGAGAAAAAGGAGTTCCCTTTTAATTTTTCCACCAAAACTATCTTAGATAACTCCTTAAAAACGCAACGAACCTGCTTCAGTATGAAGATCAATCTGCGATTTTCTTTCTGATCCAATTTGTTTTGAACAAAGGTTACAATAGACAACCTCTCCATCTGTACTGAATACTCTGAATTCTTTGTTGTAAGGCGCGATCCACATGCGAATCTTAGCTCCTAGTGTTTGAGCCACTTTCGGCATCTTGTTAGTTCAATCAACTCAAATTTTGAAAACAGAATCAACGGTTTAGAATGTACATACTTGGATTTTGGAGTTTCGAGGGAGACTAAATGTAAATAAATAGCAGAAAGGTTAAGGAAAAAATGTACAATAACATGAAGTATGCAATAACGTGAAATATGCAGTTACATACGAAAATATGCAATAACATATAAATCCGGTCTCTAATGATTTATCACCCCTGATATATAATGTTGAGCATAGTCCGCATTTATATTATAGCATAGTTACAGTACGCATAATTATAGTATGCATACTATAATACGCATTATAGTATGCATTTTCACCATATATCGGGTCCTCATTCAAATTGTTAGGAGCATCTCTTGTATAAAACACGTATGTCTTTACACTCCTCATACGTGAAAACACACCTGCAACACAATTACCATTTACATGTGTGTGTATTCGAATACGCACATAATCACCCACATCAGGGAATTTGAACAAGTCATACAGAGAAAATATCCTGAATTCGAGCCTACGGGGCGTGGAGAATTGATCGATTGTAAAATTTTAATACGATTGCAATGAACACGCATGCACTCGAGGCGCGCTCAAGAACGTATGTGAATAGGAGGTAAAATATCCTTATTGAAGGTTCCTTCAACGATGCGGCATTTTTTTCTCGGTGCGCAAGACTATGAAAAATAACTCGTATGAAGTAAAAATTGTAGAGCACACTGTGAAAAATCCTGGAGGAAAAATCGTCATCCCGTCAATTCACGAACCTCGCTCGGCACAGCACTTTCCTCAAATAGCGGTGTGTGTGTGTGTGTGTACTGTGTGGGTGGGTATGTGGGTGTGCGTATGTGTGTGTACTGCGTAGGTGTGTAAGTAGGTGTGTGCGTGTGGGGGAGAGAGAGAGAGAGTGAGTTGGGGTGGGGGCGTGTGGGTGTGCACGCGCGGCTCCGTGCATGTGTGCGTGTGTGTGAGTGTGAGTGGGGGTGGGGGCGTAAGGGTGAGGGTGTGCACGCGCGCCTCCGTGCATGTGTGTGTGTGTGAGTGAGGGTGGGGGCGTAAGGGTGAGGGTGTGCACGCATGATTTCGTGTGTGTGTGTGTGTGTGTGTGTGTGTGTGTGTGTGTGTGTGTGTGTGAGTGGAGGTGGGGGGCGTAAAGGCGTGCATGTGCGTGCGCGCGCGTCTTATCGTGGATTTGTGTGTGTATGTCGGGAAGACTCGTACAGCCTCGTGTACAGGGAAGAGAGCGAGGAGAAATAAAAAGTACGTAGCGTTCTGTCCTATCAATCTTACGTGAATTCAACAATATCTCATCCTTTAATTATTGCAAAAACTTCTGAAATTATATAATTTAACAAGCAGTGCGCTTCGAAATCAAAGGAACTATAGTGCAAATAGGCCGAAATCCGGTACAAATAGTTTCGGCTAAAAATTACGTGAGATGCCCCTCTTGGGTGTCAGAGTATGCAGGTAAATTGTTTCAGCATCAAACTCACTCAGTTTTCTTTACACAGACAAAGTGCCCCACTGTAAAATACACGTGAAAGACAGCTTTTCGCGTCGTTCTCCGAAATTACGTAACGTTCCGACAACCTTCCAAACCAGGGTTTGTAACTAAACTAAATTAAACGAAATTATTGAATATGTTTCGTTTCGTTTATTGGAAAACGAAACTAAACGAAATCAATCATAATTTCGTTTATGAAAAACGAAACTAAACGTAAACATTATATCCACAGAATCAGGTAAACGAAACAAAACATAATTATTCTGATTTTCGTTTCGTTGAACAGAGATGAAAACATATTCAAAAGCAATTGAGTTTTGTTTCGTTCATTCAAAAACGAAACGAAACGAAATTGATCCTGATTCCGTTGATGAGAAACGAAACCAAACAGAAACGAATTACGATTCATTAGTTATGGAAATTGATTCCAACCGGAATTTTGTTGAGATAAACGAAAATAAACTAAATCAAAATTAATTATGTTTATGATAAACGAAACTCAACGAAATAAAACTCAATTATGTTTATGATAAACAAAACTAAACGTAATCGAAACAAATCAACATAATTCAAAACGTTGAGCCAAGCCAACCCCCCCCCCCATCAGGTCTGTGCAACACTTCGGCGCAATAATGGTAAAGAACAGTATATACGTGTCGTGTGATACAGTTTGATTTCGGCCAGATCGTATAAACAATGAGGATGGCCGAATGCGTGTGTGTGTGAGTGTGTGTAGGGAGGGGGTGGATAGAGAGCACTGGGAGGCTACAGTGTGATAGCTGTGGAGTCCTTCCTCGATAAAGGCCTGGAGTCCTCGTGCTGATTTCGTTAGCACACAACTATTATTTGGGGGGGGGGGGCTAGGTATGCCAAGAGGGGTCACCCAGGACCGACCCGAGAGTGAGACAGCATTCCATTGACTAAGAAACGAAAAATATCGAAATTCCACGAAACAAATTTGACCGCACAGTTCCTTCCATGAACAGTATATCATTCCAAAGGCCATTGAACCGGAGATTTTTTCAGGAGGTTTAGCATTAGAAAAAAATCTTGAGTGAAGCGTCCCACACATTGCAAGATATCCCATCGAATTGTGTATCCAAAGGATTTTCTCTGATCCATTTTAGGGTAGTTATAGGGCTCGACGATAAAGAGGAATCCCTTGGGGTGGGCCACTTCTAGATGCGATAAAAATTTTCCCATCCAATGGAATCATAGAAGATATTGTTGTTTGTTCCAAAATCTGCAGAGTTAGGTTCATGCGAATCATTTCAGGTACATTCTACTCCAAGTTGAGATCTCTCGGAAGAAGAGGGTTGAAGGTTTATTCGAAGAGCCATAACCACGCACTCCTGCGTTATGTAGGGGTCAACCTAGATAATGTCGTGGGAATTATGATTGATTTCGTATAACTTCACCAATTTCTCGTATTTATTTATATTCAATTGCTCTCAAACTTCTACAAGTACGATACATTTAGAGACAAATCAACATTTTCTGGAAGACAGAACATTGGGATACAGTACGAAAATAAGTTCTTCAACGAAAATACAAATATTGTTGTTACTGACCTCATAATGAAATTTTTAGAGCTGCATTACTGGTATCAGCTTGATGAATCCACCAATAAATAAACTTGTAGATCTGTATGTCGATATTGCTCGGATACAATCATTGTGCAGGGATACCCAAGTGGGATGTTAGAAACGCTCTAATGTAGTTATATCTACCTTGCTCAAGATTTGTGAGAATGTATACAGTACGCATAGCTGGAGCTGTGACATTGTCAGTCTCGTTCTGCTGTTGACATCAAGGAATAAGTAATGTACACTATAGCACGTGAGAGCAAATGAGACAGCAAACTCTAAAATTCGAAACAATATGGAGGCCTTGATGTCAACGTTGAAGCAGATAGAGACCCGCAGAACACAATTCCATTTTTCGATGGAGTTTTGGTAGTGACTGTACTTACCTATCCAAAGCAAATCAGCGAATATCGTTTCTAAGAAATATCGTATAATCCTATTATACTGATAGTTTTCTAAGCTATCGTCGCATTGCAGCGAACTCTGACAACTGATGCCTTGCTCCGATGCCTCGAATCGATTTTACACTCAGGAGTTTACGGATTCTTCGATCATCCGATACTTTTGTATCCCTCAAAACTTTCAATTGAGGTAACGAGAGTCACGTAATCTGTCTCTAATTGACGAAGGCATAACGATGTGAGTGGATGCGAGTAGCACAGTAGCACATTGCGGCGGCCACCTGTGACACTGTCGGACCTGTGTCTTTGTGGCGTGCTGCGTATATGGCTTGTGAGAAACTGTAACACCAAAGTTACTAAAAGATTGATGGAAAAATACAGACTAACTGATCACGTTGAGCGCAATCGGAAACCAAGTTTTTCATAATTTGTACACACCTGAGTTCTTCCAAAAAGAGATTGGGGAGTTTTTAGGTGCTAGGAAAACTCGGGCGATTTTTTTTGCAGCAATCGTGGTGTTACTATCCGTACAAGACTTCTGCTACCGGAAAGTTAGTTCTCTTATGTCCCCCAAAATAATCATTATTGTATGAGGTGCTGGATAAAAAAGCTCGTTAGTTGCCGCGGAGCACGAAATCATACAAGGTTCGCTCAGGTGGTCTCACTAAGACCACAATCATATGAAGAAGGTTTGCTCTCTCCGGAGCTCAGACTCAACTCACTTCCTCGCGCAGCCACCGGAATCCAACATGGCTAACCCGGAGGGTGCTCGCAGATTGGCCGGTCGCTTTCACCGTCTCTGTTCTCCTTCTTCTTCGCGTTATTGGCCTGTGGACTTCAATCCTCTCGCCTAGGGAGGGTAGAGAGACCCTCCCCATTACCAAGTGTTGTGCCGTTACTAATGCAACGATCGAACGGAGACGGTGCAGTGGAATGCAAATTCGCGTAACTGCATTAATGCTGAAATAATAGGAATGTGTCGGAAACTGATCCCATATCCCATCCTAACTGTTGGTTCCCAAAGCACTCAGGTCTGTGTGAACCCCGAATTCCCAAATCCAAAGACTCCTCTGGGAGCTTGCAGCTCATACGCGCTGTTGACGGAAATTTCTGCGACTTCACCAATCATCACATTTACTTGACAGCCCTTGTTTGAGTGAATTACTATTAGATAGTATACCAATCAGTACATTTCCCACAATTTTTTCGCAAATTCGGGTGCCCATGTCACGAAGCCTTGTGGGTCATAGGGTTAGGATCGTCGCCACCATCGTCGTCTGTTGTTGTAAATTTTTCGGATGCTCAGACATGCACGTCGAGACATTTCGAAAGAAATTCCGATCGACTACACTGTGAAAAAAATTCGACAAAATCGCTAAGCCCAGCGTAGGAAATGGAAGCGACCTACTCTGGGCGGAGTGAATTTGCTACGGCTATGTAAATTCGCTAACCGGGGCTTAGCGATTTCACTCTGCCAGGTGGAGCCCATCCCAATTTTTTTAGGTTATGGACGACTCTATTTTTACCCGACTGGACTCGTTCACGCGGTTGTTCAGGATTCCTTGTACGTGCAAGGCACTGCTGTGTTAATATTTCATACTCGGATGATACTCCGAAAGTAATTGGAGGGCTCGTGAAGACGTACGAAGATAGTCCAATCGCAAAGTACCGATGTTTCATGATTTCCCAATTTCAATAAATTCACCACGCTGTCTTGCGTGAATTCGCTAATCTCAGATTAGCGATTTCGCATCACTCAGCGGAGGTAACAGAGCGACCTACGCTGAGCGTTGTGATTTTACGAACTATTAGTAAATTCGCTAATCCGTTAGCGATTTCACTAGCGGGAAGCTATCAAAATTACGAACTTCGGATATTAAATTTACCAACAATTGGTAAAATCGTCGAAAGTTTTTTTTACAGTGTAGCATGGGTGTTGTCCATTACCTACCACTGTTCTGCCGAAGTCTTGCCGAAAGCGGATGAGAGGGGGGGGGGAGTGTGGAGGAGAAAATTTGCGTTCGCTCATGCAACCGTTCCTGTATATCAATACGCTCGGCTTCCGTTCCAAATGATGTTTACTCATATTGATTACGTCTGATGTCTTATATCATAATCGGAATATATTTCGTTCAGTTTCGTTTATCATGAACATAATTCAAATCGATTTCGTTTAGTTTCGTTTATAATAAACATAATCCATATCAATTTCGTTTAGTTCCGTTTATCATAATCATAATCGAAATTACTTTCGTTTAGTTTCCTCCCCTAAAACGAAATAGTTTCGTTTGATTTCGTTTGGTTTTCTGACGAAACATTTCGATTATGTTTCGTTTCGTTCATTGTAACCGTAATTATGCATGATTAACGTTTCGTTTCGTTTCTCTCACCGACATTTTTGTTGGGATTCGTTAAGTTTCTACCTCAACCATAATTCGTTTTTGTTTAGTTTCGTTTCTCATAAACGAAATGAGAAACGTAATTCAAATCAAATTATTGAGTTTAGTTTCGTTCATGGAAGAAACTAAACTAAATTCTGGAATTTTGATTATGGTTATTGAAAAACGAAACGAAACTGAACATTATTGAAATTTCACCGAAATAAACGAAACGAAACGAAACATAAGTTTCGTTACCAACCCTGTTCCAAACTAACCAAACGGATCGCTTTGCGCCTTTCTCAAGCGCATGCCATCCCACGGCGCACGACATGGCGCACCGCAGTCACACAGGCTCACGCGCTGATGTTTGTTTTTGTTTACAAAGCACTGAAAATCTCATTGTTTCACATGCTGCTGCGAGTTTTGGATGTAAAAATGCTCTCTCAACATCCAAGAGTTGGAAAATGTCAACAAGAGCGCTTTGTAAACAAAAACAAACATCGGCGCGTGAACCTGTGTGCCTGCGGTGCGCCGCGTCGTGCGCCGTGGGATGGCACGCGCTTGAATTGGAGACACGGCTGAAGGGCATGTCTCCAATTCGGGCGCATGCAATCGGCGCACGACACGGCGCACGCCGCGACACAGGCTCATGCGATGACACCAATTTTTATCTAGAAATTAGTTGACTCACATTCTATCGCAAGTTTTGGATATAAAAAGGCTCCCCTAATACCCACGAGCTGAAAAATGTCTACAGAAGCGTTTTGTAAACAAAAACAAACATCGGCACGTGAGCCTGTGTCGCGGCGTGCGCCGTGTCGTGCGCCGATGGCATGGCATGCGCCTGAATTGGAGACACGCCTTAAGTACGCTCGGGGTACGCCGACTCACGGCTCATGCGCTTCATTTGTGGACACACCCTAAAAAACAAACATTATCTCGCTTTCGGTAGATAGAGTGTTCGTTAAACGCATGCATGTTTGCATCATCTTGAGAAAGCGTGATGATCTGAATGATTTAGTCGAGTCATGTGTGATGGATCTCATGTTTTAAGTTTTCAAATGTGATAATGGAAGTCAAACGAGTGGAAGACGCATGCGAAATTATTGATCAGCTGGGAATCGAGACGTATGAATCATTACTCAAAATCTAATGGAACATGAAATTAATTGGAACGATAGCTCATGCAAGATCCGGATTGAGGTTGCATTAATTTTTCTCGATGCTCGCTTTTGATTCAGTATTCATTGAATCAATTGGAACACTTTGAAGAATGGTGAGCCAAAACCAAGGAGACGGTGATTCACATATTCGTTCATCCGATGTCTAAGTTTCCTCTTGTAACCTCAAAGGATGTCGGCAGTGGATTAACAACTTTGCAGATTCTGAGAGAGCTTTTACTTTATCCAGATCCTATAAGTAAGTATAAGAATGAATATCAACTGTACTGAATGAAATTAATCATTTGATATCACTCTTCAATCTCAATCATTTAGTTTTTCTATCATTCAAGAGGCTTTTATCTCCCTGCACTCATTCTGCAGAGTCGCTCAGTACAGAAGTTCTCCTCCTATTTTTATTAGCTATAGAGGAGTATGAAAATATAAAAATTGATATCCGAATAGTGAGATTTGTTCCACACAACTACAAATCCACAACAAAAAATATCGACTGGGTCTTATGCAGGAGTGTAATGAGTCCACTTATTCAGTTTTTCAATATGTACTACACTATTCCCGTTGGTATCAGTAACACATTGACTCCTCCTCACTGAAATCTCAGCAATCCTTATCGATCCCCACATAAATCTGAATAAAATGCTTTGTGACTCAATCAGAATTCGCTGAATTCCATACTGATCAAGGATTACTTGTCACTGAATCAAGAAAAGAGTGTAAGATCGTGAGATATATGCAATCTGTTTATCAGTGATTTGCGGATAATTCACCGTTGATGGGGAAACTACTTTTTCAGTTTTTAATTGAATAGCCCTTGGAGACTACAAATACTTAGAAGATACTTGGATTGATAGAGTACATCGCAGGATATTGTTTTTTTTTCTTTTTTTTCATGTGTTCAACGGTCGTCTTCAGTCAATGGACTAGGTATTACAACCGGGACGGATCTCGCTGGCTTAACATTTCGTGTTTTATCGTCGCGTGTTTGAGATCCAGCCACTCACCCTAACCTATCTCCCTCCGCATTTGCCCGGGAATCACGCCCGTGGAGCGAGGGAAAACTCCTGGAGGGAGAAAACCTGCTCCGGAGAGTTCGACACATT
The DNA here is from genome assembly GCA_029851415.1 of Eretmocerus hayati. NCBI lineage: Eukaryota > Metazoa > Arthropoda > Insecta > Hymenoptera > Aphelinidae > Eretmocerus > Eretmocerus hayati. Next base: position 111,277,112 of record CM056744.1, read on the forward strand.
TATCATGCTACCCTTACGGTGCGCATGCCACATTTCGTAAGCATGAACACTGCAATTGTAACATTTCGTGCCTGCCGCTCACGTTGCTGAGGTGTAAGTGTCCACGGTGGTCCTGAAGCCGGAATAAGATGGACAAAAATGACGAGAAAAACTGAGCACGCTATCATTTTCCTTGCAATTTTTTACTGAACAATTCATTTTTACCAAAATCGGATCTGCTTCCGCCTTATAATGCGGCAATGGATTGTATTTTCACATTCAAACCAATGTAAGTTCAGCCTAAATCCAGCCCTCGAGGGTCATCTTTTACGGCAAAGCCTTTAGCTCCGGCCCACTCACTCATTCTCCAACGTATCTATACTCAATTTGTAGATATGGACAAGAGCTCAAAAATAAGCCGAGGTACGGTGGCTTTTGGATCACCAGAGCTAATGTATGCTATTGTCGAGGGTCAACGCAAACTACTTACTTTCTTATATTTCAACATAACAAACGTAAAAAAAAAATTGCCGGGAGGCCAAGGAGTGCCCATCCCCGAGATAGGCATATGGGGGCAAGTTGGGTATACTCACCTTATACATATATCTGAGCTCCGCAGATTCCATTATTTTGATTCTATATTCAAATCCATCAGATTTATACGCGTAAGTATATATTTGTTTATTTAGCCTCAAGCTGTACCCCCCCCCCCCCCACACACATAACACATATTTTATTATTTACATGTGAATGTGTGATCCGTGTGATCCGTGTAATAGTGCGCGTAAAAAAGGGCGTCTATATACATAGATAGCGAAGTAATATGTTCGACGCTCTCTCAAGTTTCTGCATTTGAATCACAATAAGTACACGACAGAGTGCAGAGTGTGTTAGACATACATATGGGGTGTACCGTATACGTAACAGGTATGTTTGAAGACCGTTAGATGGTATACATATATACGGCTGTCTTTGTAATACGCGGTCGAATTTTTATTCTTTTTATTTATTCTTTATAGGGTAGAACATGAGAGTCGTCTATTAGGGTCTTGTACATATATTAGGTGTCTCACTTTGCAAACATGTCTTATAAATAGGATGAGAAGATAATGTAGATAGTACATTTGAATCGAGTGATATTGTTGTGATGCTATAATTTTTAGATGGACTGCTTCTTTTTTTATTCGTGGTGTGTGTTTATGCGGTTGGATGAGTTAAAATAGGCAAATTAGTTGGTTATTAAAAAGAAGGTATATTTTGGTGGGGGTCTTGTATTGCTCAATTTCGTTCGGGAGAGAGGTTTTTTTGAAGTTCTATGGTTGTACATAATAATTAATAGTAATGAATTTTGGAAACTAAGAAATGAGGATGAAGAAAGGTGTAGTTACACAGGCTCACAAATTAAAAACAGTTTTCTGATCGAAAAAGTTGGTTAACTAATAGTTATTTCTGACGTATTGTGAGCTGATGAACATAAATCTGAACCCAGAACAGAATCTCTGTGTGTCCATTTTTGAGTAATGGTCATATTTATGGGTTTCAAAAATGTGTAGATATGAGATTCTGCATTTTAGAGGTAGATTAAGACTTTTCTTTGAGGCAAAACTAATACGGGCCCGTTTTCGCAACCATACTTCATACCAAATACGTATTTTTTTTTTGGGGATTTTCGTATATCCTAGGGGATTAGAAAAAACCTTGAACGTGTGAAATGTCTCCAGACAGAGCATTTTATCCCAGATGAGAATGGTAACTAGAAGGGTTCTCGCGTCAAAATTGATCAATTCTACGTCAAATTTGACGATATTCTTTTGGAAATTTTCAGCTAAACCTGGAGGTTGAAGAGGACGTCGCGCCGAGAGCAAGATTACACATATTGCGCTCCGTATCAAGGTACTAATCCTGGGTAGTTTTAGGAACTTTTTCAGTAAATTTTGCTCTACTTCTCAACTCTCGCTTTAAGCATCTCTAAAAGTTTCCCAGAAATATATTGGTAACGTGAAATTTGACGTGGAAGTCGATTCCATCTTCAGTTTCCACCTATGTAGTAACTGTTTTCATCAGGGACAAAATACCTCGCCTAGAGACTTTAAAGATGTGTATTAGGGTTTTTACTACTATCCCCGAAAGGATACAAAAATGCCTGAAAAATACGCTTCGACACGAAATTTGATGGTAAAATCGATTCTGTTCTTAGTTATGCTGTCCAAACTCTTATTTCACCTCAAAATGCAGAACGTACCTAGGATCTCCAAAACGGCCAAGATGAGGTGTTGTTTTTAGTTCAAATTTGCGTTCAGAAGCTCAAACTATATCCGAAATGACTTCCACCTTCTCTGATCAGGAAAATTATTCTATTTTGTAGTCCTGTGTTATCATTAGAGAGGGAATTTCTGAGGAGATAATCAACATTGTCGAGGAAGGTCCGCGGTCCACATCTGTATAAGCATTTTTTGGAAGGACTCGGTTCAGTTTTTAAGAATGGGTTATGGACACAATGATCACGAACTAGTCCATCACATCATTCATCCAAAATATCTCTATCTAACGCGCGATAATCCATCTTTTATACATGGATCAGGATTACACTTCGCACAAAATTTCACAATTTATTCTTGGACATAAATTTGATCAAAATGGATTAAAAAGCGACTGGACACTTTTGTGCCTGGTTTCTGTCTTCGTGCCGTCAATACACCTTCACACTTGATCTAAAACACTATTTATCCGCATAAATTCAGATAAAAATTGAATCCTCAAAATAACATTTCAATGAGTTTGTACTCAGACTTAGAGATACCCATGTAAAATATACGATTCCATGAACATATATGATCATACGTAAAACTGTTTCAAACATTTTTTTCTATTCCAGCAAGTTGTGATATACTGATTCAAACCTATTCTAACATCAATACGTCAAGATACTGATCATATACTACTGAAAAAAATCTTCCCAGGAGTCGGTCTCGAGTTTCAAAAAAGTGACATTTTTTACGAAACCTTTCTCTTCAGTGCTTCAAATGTTCAAAACGAGGTTCAAAACCTGAAAATGACTCCGGGAAAGATTTTTCTGGGTGATGTTTGACTAATAAGTGGGGTATTGATGTTACACCAGTCTAAAATTAGTATATCACGTCTTTTCGGAGTAAAAATGACAAATTCTCAAACCATGGAATCTTATGTTCTACATGATAGACCGAGGCCGAGACGATTGATCGTAATAATACCTCAGATTGTACACACCTGTGGAGTACCATGTACAATCGTCAAAAAACAGTATTCGTACGCGTTGCTAGTGCGTGACAATTTTACGCGCTTTTTTTTTGTATCATCATTCAGTCATCTCCTCGAACGCGTTTTTTCAATAGTGTCCCTTCATCAAGTACACTGGCCGGACAAAATATCTGCACAAGTTACTTAGTGATTTTCAATTTTTAGGTTGGCAATGCATGTGTCTGGTATTTGAAAATCGGGCTATTATCATGAAATAAATCATCATCAAGCCATAAATTATGAAATAGGTAAATCATTGAGCTCTTAACTGCACAAATGTGTTAGCAACAAGGTCAAAATTGATAGCCTGAATCCATCGAATTGGAAAACAATGAGTTTTGACTGCCTTAGATCTTTATGAAATTTACGTCGGAAATATCTGCTTGTTGATGACTCTGGTCTAAGATTTTCACAATTTCGGGTGACCATGTACAATGATACACCTTCCCGTCATGTTATACTTCTGCAATCCAATTTTCACCTAAAATACTCAATACCTCAAAAAATAAACATGCAGACAACATAACCCACTGAAGCAGAAAGCTCAAATACCACGCGTCCGCTGCGCTACGCATACGCGGCCTGGAGCGCGGAGAGCGGAAAATAAGAGAAGCGTAAAAAGTACCGGCCAATCAGAGCGCTCCAAAATTTCCGCTCCGCACAACAGCGTGTACCCCGTTTACATGGACGCGCAAGAGAGGAAAAAATCGCAGCGTAAATTATTTCATCACGAAAATTAGTAAATTTTGCTTTGTGCGAATATAATTTTCTTTTTCTATTATAAATATGGATACAATACGAGGTTATTCATGATAATTTTGGCCCTCACAAGTTCTCAGAGAAAATTTTAAAGATTTCGTTTTCACGCTCCGCGTTAAAAATTACGCCCCATGTAAACCGGGGCACAGGGCGAGAGCGGAGAAAACTGCGTGTCGTCTGCTGAATGCAGCTGTTTGAGCTGTTGTTCTCGCATCCAATCGAATTCTTCAGAGTGCGATTGTAGTCATAGGAGTATAATCTATAAACAAAAATCTCAGAAACATTCAGTGATTATTCAAATTAACGGGCTGGAAGCAGCACAATCATAATTAACTAATTAGGCATAACACAGTCGTTCATAACCTCAAAATGTAATCGCCTACGGGGATACCTACTTTTATTGGTAGAATAATGGGATCATGCTCTCAAATCATTTATTCATTGACAATAGTCACATCTCTGGGCGAATATCTCCTCAAATCCAACTGAATCGAGAAAATTCTTTGCGATTGTGAGCGAAATATTCGAGTTCCACAAACGCCCCAATATTTTGAATCACGAGGGCTGTGATTGGCTTTTTACGCTCCGCTCTGTTTTTTCCGCTCTCCGCGCTCCATGTAATTTCGCCCTAATGTAGACGCAGCCAGTTCCCCCACACTATAATACCATTTTGTGCGCGCGCGCGTGTGTATGTGTGTGTGTGTGTGGAGGGGGGTTGTGCGTGGGTGTGTGTCATGGTTTTTGGGTATGTGTGGGTGTTGTGAGAGTTAAGTGGGTATACCCACTAACGTATATATATGTGAAAGTGCATGCGTGTAAGTGCGTGCGTGCGTATGTGGGCGCGTGTGTGTGTGTGCGTGCGTGGGTGTGTGTCCGTGTCTGTGAATCTGATGATGTCCTCGTAAAATGAATGGGTATTATAGAGTTGAGTGGCGTTTTTCAAATGACCCGCGCGCGGCAAGTTTGGAATTTTCAGCGGCTGCAAACACAAGAATTTTATATACCGGTGCGGTGGCGGCGGCAGTGCTAATCCCGAGTATCACGCGGGACTTCTTTTTCGGGGATTATACACGTCGACAGCATCAGAGTGGCGAGACGCGTGCGTAGAGTATATTAAATGCGGGAAGGTCGACGAGAGACCATTCCTGGGATCGGCATATAGGGGTAAGTTGGATACACTTACCTTATTTCTACACCATTATTCTTTCTTGAAACATAGAAAGACATGGTTCGAAGTACTGAGGAACTGACCAGAAGTACATATTTGTAGAAGAAACTATCCGAAAATTTTGGGCCCTGGAGAAAAACCGTCCTTAAATTTTCGGCTGAAACAAATTGTTTGAGATTTCATCTGGATAGTGTAAAGACACTATCCAGATCATTTTGACTTGATAAGAAACGTCCAAAATTATTTTGCGTGAGAAAAGTGTCCAAAAATATTTGGTAATAGATAAATATTTGATATTTGTTCGATCATGAGAATTCTTGTATCGTTCCATTTACCGAGAATCTTTGGAAAATTCTTCCATGCTAGAGGTTCATGGAAAGTTGATTTCAAGCTAAATCTCTTAGAGATTTTCTTGCCACTCTTACGTTCTGAAGAATTCACTCCTTATTCTGAGCCAACGAATATTGATGAAGATGTTCTCACCAGAAAATCTCTGGAAAAGGAGATATTCATCATCTTGCTGATTTTGAAAACATTCACTCAATAGTTCTTTTCTCTAAGTGGTAAATCCAGAAAAAGGAAAAACACGCATTTTGACTGTTTTCTTTCATTTAGTCTTGGTCAAATTTCATACCTTAGAAATACACCTCAAAGAGGTTAAGCTTTTGAAAGTATGATGAGACCCACTCACAAATTTTAATTAGTGTTGTGTATCTTAGATTTGGTGAAAACGATGTGCATACTGTAGCGAATTCATGGCAAAGAAAGAATTGATATCCAAAGAAGTTTTCAAGCATGGAATGGATCCATGTGGTCGCTCGTCGTGATTTGATGCAATCGTAATTGTCAAACTCCGAGCAATGAACGCGGTGAAATCCAAGATGGGTCTCAAGTATGTGATTGAACCTGTCCGAAATTTTCTCACTATGTACTACTGCAAGTGATTGAAATATATCCGACTCAAGGAAAAAATTGTGCCTGTTGGGAAGGAACGTGGCTTCGCCGCAACGGGCCGCTAACGGAGAAATAATCATCGAAAATAATTTCGTCAAGAAAAATGGTTACCAATGGTTCGAAGATGGGATCCATTATCCATTATCGCAGCTCTGCAGATAAGGTTGAGGCTGGTGCATAACGTGATGATTTTTCTTGACGAAATTATTTTCGATGATTATTTCTCCGTTAGCGGCCCGTTGCGGCGAAGCCACGTTCCTTCCCAACAGGCACAATTTTTTCCTTGAGTCGGATATATTTCAATCACTTGCAGTAGTACATAGTGAGAAAATTTCGGACAGGTTCAATCACATACTTGAGACCCATCTTGGATTTCACCGCGTTCATTGCTCGGAGTTTGACAATTACGATTGCATCAAATCACGACGAGCGACCACATGGATCCATTCCATGCTTGAAAACTTCTTTGGATATCAATTCTTTCTTTGCCATGAATTCGCTACAGTATGCACATCGTTTTCACCAAATCTAAGATACACAACACTAATTAAAATTTGTGAGTGGGTCTCATCATACTTTCAAAAGCTTAACCTCTTTGAGGTGTATTTCTAAGGTATGAAATTTGACCAAGACTAAATGAAAGAAAACAGTCAAAATGCGTGTTTTTCCTTTTTCTGGATTTACCACTTAGAGAAAAGAACTATTGAGTGAATGTTTTCAAAATCAGCAAGATGATGAATATCTCCTTTTCCAGAGATTTTCTGGTGAGAACATCTTCATCAATATTCGTTGGCTCAGAATAAGGAGTGAATTCTTCAGAACGTAAGAGTGGCAAGAAAATCTCTAAGAGATTTAGCTTGAAATCAACTTTCCATGAACCTCTAGCATGGAAGAATTTTCCAAAGATTCTCGGTAAATGGAACGATACAAGAATTCTCATGATCGAACAAATATCAAATATTTATCTATTACCAAATATTTTTGGACACTTTTCTCACGCAAAATAATTTTGGACGTTTCTTATCAAGTCAAAATGATCTGGATAGTGTCTTTACACTATCCAGATGAAATCTCAAACAATTTGTTTCAGCCGAAAATTTAAGGACGGTTTTTCTCCAGGGCCCAAAATTTTCGGATAGTTTCTTCTACAAATATGTACTTCTGGTCAGTTCCTCAGTACTTCGAACCATGTCTTTCTATGTTTCAAGAAAGAATAATGGTGTAGAAATAAGGTAAGTGTATCCAACTTACCCCTATATGCCGATCCCAGGAATGGTCTCTCGTCGACCTTCCCGCAATTTTTCTTCACGTTTATTATATTAAAATACGAGGAAATGAGTAGTTTAGATCAACTCTGAATCATTTCTGCGTTCCCCAGAAAATTTCAAGTGATTTTTTAATTTTTCGTGTTTGCGAAATTGCATTCATTAAAACCGGCGTCAAAATTTTTGAGTTTGACCATAATCCCAACGTACCTTAACGCATTCGATTCCTTGTTTCAAGACCTCAAAATTGCGTTTTCCAGAGTTGCAAAATTCTGATTCGTAGCTAATAGCTAATTTATATGCGACATACGGAGATAATTTGTAAAACAAGAAGGCCAACATCGGAGCGTACCCAACATGTGCCTCCTGTGGTTATCCCGAAGTGGCGTAGTGCAGTATGGCTTCTTTCCCTCTGAAAATATGTTCATCGCATAGAAAGAGGTCAGAATTGGCGCTCTGGTCCGGCAAAAAGCTCCAAGAGTGGTTGCGCGGCGATATAAGCGGATAAATACGATTTATCGGCAGTTTACATCGTATTTTTGGGGAAATCAAAACAGCTCAGCTCCAAATGATCAAAATTAGACGCATCTTAGCTTATCTTAAGGGTTTCTAAACAAGCTTCAAAATGATCTGAGGTAAAAAAATTTTGAGGTTGACTGAAGATTTCGAGACAATTGCTAATGGAGGCAAGTTGGGTACACTAACCTTCGTGCATTTTGCCTCGCGTTTATGATGTTGTAGCTCGAAAGTGGGAAGCTCATGAACGAAGTGAGAATACCATTTTTTGCAACCTTGTAAGCATCCAAACATCGGAAAATTGCAAGAAATGATGATTTTTACTAAAAGTGAGTCGTGTTGTCATCTCCTATCTCATTAATTTCCGATGGTTTAGAAGTTGGAAAAAACGACCATAAAACACGAGGACCACTGGGAAATATTCAAAAGTTGTTGGCTGGGAGAACTTATCCGAAGAAATTACGCATGGTATGGGGATCCTCGGAGATCATCCGAGGATTTCCCTTAGAAGAAATAATTAATAAATCTCAAATTCTGACAATGATCGATATAACCTTTTGACCAAAAATTTTAGGAAAGCATCCTGCTAATTCCTTCCTCCAGCATATTCCTACCAATGGCTGAGTACCGATATTCCGTATTCTTTTTCTAATCCAATAGGAAACCGTAATTGTTTTCAGATTCAACCCTGCATTCCTAAGTTAACCACAAATACACTCAGTGCGTTGGAGAAATTTGCTTTGTTAAATTATACCCCCTCATTGGAGGTCATACTGTCATGTAGTCACAAAAGTTTATGAACTTCGGACAAAACTCGAATGGAATAACGAAATTTTTCTCATGTTCATTATTCGATCGTCGTCCTGTGAACTATCTACCAATCCGAGTTCACAAGACTGAGGGGTGCACCTGCACGACTATTTTCACCTGCTAACCAGCTACTAACTCCAGTTAGGCAGATAATAGAAAATCCTGATGAATTTGGAAATTGAGTGTGAAGAAATAGAAAATATTCATTACGTGTATCTAAACTCAAAAAGAATTCATTTAATTTCATTTCAATTTAATCATATCTATGATTTTTTTTCTCATAAGACGTACAAAAGAGCTGTGCAACATTTGTAAGCATTTGAAATCGCGAGAGTTTCCCGCCAATGCGTGTTTCTCCGTTGGAGAAGGGATAGGGCGTGTGCGCATGATCGCGGGGCCCGCGGGCGGGCTGCGAAATAGGGGCGATTAGCGATTGCGCAACATTGGATCATGCTCATCGAAGGACAGCGGCGCGGTGCATAATAATTTGTAAAGCAGAATCAGCTCAATAATTTAGCTTCGTTTGTTATTGTAGAAGTATTGAAGTTTTCAAAACACGCACTTGAGTTCATGATTTTGGCTTCAGATACTCATGTTAACATTACACTTGGCCAATGTTACCTCTCAAAGGACATTCAAAAAACACCCGCGCCTGGTGGCGATTTCCGTAAGACCAAAACTTCCGCTAGATTCCCGAAAGTGACGACGAGGTGAAAAATTTTGGAAATCGGATACCGAGCTGAAAGTGCCACTGATTTAAGAAATTCAAGGTGCAAATGAGAGATACTAGAAATCTACACAATTTCGATGCGGGAAGTGCATAGCAACGAAGCCGAATTGATGACGAAAAGTATGATCGGAAAAAAAGAGGAGGTTGGAATCCTCGATTTTGGCGTATATGTTAGTTAGGTGTGCTTGAAAGGCTTCGCCATACTTTCAAGCACATCTACCGACGTGCACAATTATACTTTTTAGTGTGGTACGTGCAGTGTCTATATGTATATTTTCTTGAGTGTATCATACATATATCCGTGTGTAGAGGCTTAAGCTTGTCAAGAAAGGAAAAGAGAGATGCTATATATAATAGGGATGATGTTGACTGGAACGAAGTGCGATTCTGAATTATAAGGTCGCGGCCAAGGTACTGGAGGATTAAATCTTAATGCGTGCTACAAATGCTCCGTGGATTATTGATTTTTTCACTATATAGTGAGACTGAGATATGCAATAATGGGATGTGGAAATGGGTAGGTTATGGTTGAGAGAGATGTAGGTATTTGTTTGGTATGTAAGTTACTTACATAAGCGGGCTTTGATGAGTTGTGGGTGATTGAGGTGGGTCTGAAATTGGGTGAGACTTTTGGAGCTCAGAAATATTGGATTGAGATGATTCACAGTATTGATCACGGTTTGTAACGGAATCTATTTTCAGTTTCATAGAATTTCGTTGACTCGTTTTGATCATCAGAATCCACCTCAAAAACCTATCACAGCTGCTTCCTTTTCAATGATTATGACGATTAAGATCATCAAAACAGCGACTTGTGCATGAACTCGTGCAGCTCATGAACTCAACGAAATTGAAAATAAACTTTATTACAACCCGTGCTCTTGACAGTTTGGAATATTTTGCGGATGATCAGACGAGGAATTCATTCAAGTCTGTAAGCGTGGAATCATCTCGTCACTTAAAAAATGTCAGTTTCAATTGGGATATGTTATCTAGATACAGGGGCGGTCACAGAGACCAGCTTTGGGGGGGGGGGGTCGGTCAATGCGAAAATGGGGGGATCACCCCTACCGCCCCTCCCTTGGGACCACGCATAGAATGTGAACGAAAAACACTCAAATTAGCTTATTTCAGAGTTTTACTTATCATATTCCCAATAGCAAGCATGTGAAAACAGATTATGGAATAATTTCAGCAGGAACTTGATTTTCTATTGCTCCACCAGTTTTCAGAATTTCACTAGATCTATTTCGTGGGTTATGCAAAAGTTATCGTGAACTGAATCATATCCTATGTGTCTTGTTTTTAGACGAACGTGCTGGGAAAGCCGAATTTTGCGGACTTGTCTTAGACAATTGAATGGTCCCAGTCTCGGGGTCCAACTAACTAAATTTCTCCAATTCTTATCAATAGTTTGTAATATTTCTGTTTTTCAAACTAGAGATTGCGTTTATTGTGATTCTTCGGATATCCTTTGGAGTATTTGTAAATGATTGAGAATGACTCTGAGAACTTGCACATAATTTGTAAAATTCTGAAAAATCCGAATAGCTTTAAAAAGTCGGAATTTTTTGTGATTTGGAAAATGATATCTGGCTATACTTTCAAGCAGTCAAAAAAATAATCCTGAACAATTATTGCAAAACACAGATTAACAAAAACTTGTAGAAGTAATATCAAGAAAATACTCGAACTGAGTTGTATATAACGATATACTGTCAGAGTATTATAGATAATGACCTTGGCTAGATTTTAGACTTACTGTCTCGTCTCACCAGAATAATCCCACAAACAAAATCCGATTATTGCCACTGCAGTTCGGAATCGGCTCAGTGTTGCAGAACTTTTAAAATTTTTTCAACGTCTGAATATTTACGACGGTTCGAGAATCATCTCTCTCGCTGCATAAGCCTTGAAAATTAACTCGTCCGACTTTTTTAGCCATTTTACCCTACCTACTACTATAGAATTTGAAACCCTATTACCCGTCGATATTTTACAGCACCGACGAATTTCAAAGCGAGCCCGTAATAAAAATATAAACGAAATCAGCCGCGAAAGTCACTTCTACCAGATGAGTAAATAACACCCTAAAAATACACCCTCTGCCTTAAAATGGAAATGATTGAAAAAGGAAAAAAAAACTTACGGAGAAACATGGGAAAATGGAAGAACCAAGCTCGTTTGCAATTGGAACCCTTCAATTTTTTTTGCACTCGGTGTTAGTGTATCGAGGCACGAATTTTGAAAGTGAGAGTTTGAGTTTGGATGCATTGGGTATTGATGGATATTTTGTGAGGCTCCCATGGCGATGGCGCTAGATTAGTATTGCCCGAGGCACTAAGCTATGTACCAGCTACACGATGGGCGGAAAAAAATGAGCTCCGACACGTCAAGGAAATTCGTGGGGGTCTATCCGCTTTTTCTCTGGTTGTAAATACATTATCTGATAGACTGCAGCAATGGATTTGGTGACATACGGGCTGGGACGGATACTTAGGGTTTCATACCGGTGATCCCATGACGTCCAGTGCATTTGACAATGAGCGATGAAAAAAACACAATTTATTCATCTGAGCTTCCTTTAACCCATGAAGGTCATAATATAAAGAATTGACATGGCTACAGGAAGAAACTATGCCCTCGAAGTTCGCAAAATAATGTTTATGTGGATGTGGAAGGAAGATTAGAATTGTTCCGTCCCTTCTATGACTTACAAATAATCATTGAAAATTTGGTAATTTGGATCAGCGCCAATCAATATGGCGACGGCTACACATGAGTCACATTATTCGCTAACTGTTAATTTTTACTGATTTTCTATCAGAGAGTATCATTTTGACAACTTTACATCATCAAAATAATAGACATCCAAATAAAAAAACTCCAGTCTGCTTCAGTATCATCATCAGAAAAGTCTGTGCATCGTCCGCCATATTGCATGGTGCCAATCGGAACTATCGTGAGCTTTTGTGAATTTGAATGTAAATTATTCTTTACATTGGAAGAGTTCCAGATTCCTGTATAACAACACTCTTCCAATATAAATCCTCATCACACGATCATTGTGAAATTTGAGGTGAAATTATTTTTGCCCATGTAAAACATACCACCCACCCATGTAGAACATAAGATTCCATGAACATATATGATCATGGAATCCTCGGATTCCATGGTCATATATGATCATACGTAAAATAGTTTCAAACATTTTTTTTTATTCCAGAAACTTGTGATATATTGATTCAAATATATTCTAACATCAATACGTCATGTTAGTGATCATATGCTACCGAAAAAAAATCTTCCCAGGAGTTGGTCTCGAGTTTCAAGAAAGTGACATTTCTTACGAAACCTTTCTGTGATGTGCTTCAAATGTTTAAAAACTGAGAATGACTCCGAGAAAGGTTTTTCTGAGTGATGTTTGATCAATATTGTGATGGTATTGATGTTACGCCAGTTTTAAACGAGTATATCACGTCTTTCCGGGATGAAAATGACAAATTTTCAAACCGATTTTATATCTATGGGTCCGATTTTATGGGTGGGGTCTTGTCAGTTTATTTGATTTTTCTATGAAGGAGGTTGTGGTTCGAAAACTTTTGCGAATTTCGAGTTCTATGTTCTCATTTGTATTTTTCTTCAGTTTGGGAGAGACTTTTGTTCAATTTCACGGAGGATAAACTTGAAAATTTACCGATGACCGTTCTCAGTCAATACCAATAAATTATGCAATCCCCGGTGAATGGATGTTCAGCAGAACTTCTTAGTATGATTTTTGACTTATTTTGGTTTGCAGACTTCTACGTATTTCGTCAATTATTTCCATTTGCTGTCTTCGCTTACTAATGAAATCTCATGAATAAACGAAGCAAAATGTGGAAGTCTGCAGCCTCTTTCCTCAAATTTTGCATCAACTTCCTATGATTTCAGAAACAGTCCAAGTAACAACCTTGAGCTCCTCAAACCCCTCGAAAAATCACAAATCAATCCATTCAGACACCAATTGTCCCTAAAACCACACAATCTGTCCACGCTACACTGTACAGACACCATCAAACACATCTCTAACAGACTTGTACAATTTTCGCCTGCATCTCCAAAACCCCGAAAATTGCACACATTCAACAAACGCATTGGACCCCCCCCCCGTCCACCCCACCTATAAACCCAGATTCTCAATCCAACTCCCTTTTTCTACAAAAGGCACCTAACCTCTACTACAATGTTAGGTACAACCCAACCAGAGTTGAAGGGGTGTGTCGTCACCCATCGAAAATATAGCCCCGAAAAGTGAACTCGTGCGGCTCTTCATGTACAACGTTACTATGTATGTACCATAAAGACCAAATTGGCTAGGGCATCTAACAATGAGGTATATCTCAAATACCCACCCAACATTTGTCGGTACCATATATATATATATATACACACCCAGCCTTCATATACATTATACGCACATGGAATACGTATTGCGAAAATATACGTCCATGTTTTGCGCAGACGGTCGATTCGAGTTTTGATCAGGCCATCGAGCACGTATATAATTTATATCTATCTGACGATATCTGCTCTCCGTATAGGTTATAATACGTCATACTGTGCGAATTCATATCTGTGTGTATGTGTGTGTGTGGCATTAATATGTGCGAGAGTGAGCTTTTTCCAAGCGATTGGCAAACATAAATCGCCCTAATTGAGCGTTTGCCATCAGAACCGACTGAAGATGCTTTTTCGGCTCGTCTCATCGTCATCCCTTTCTACGACTGACGTTTTTCTTTTGCCCCTTTATCCTGATGCCAGTTGGTGTTTTTTGATTCTTGGGCATCGTTATTTTCAAAGACTCGCATAATTTCTATATACGCCATTGATCCGATCATCCCATATCAAGGAATATTCGATACGAGAAGTAATATATCGTATAAGCTTTTTCTTACTGAATTTGAATAAATCTTTGAGACTTTCAATTTTATGGAATATTTTTCATCCGCTTATCGGCAATTTTTTCACTGCCCATTAAATTGAAGACGGCTTATCACTTTACACGAGTGTATCGAGATTTTTACGTTTGAATTTTCTAAAATTTTCTTTCAGAGTGGGTATAAAACTATGAAAAAAAGAAGATTTATATAGATTCTGGAATGCAGAATGAGGAAAGTTGACGAGATAACGAATAAGAGGATGTATTCATGTGTTTTAATACTGTTTTGACCTGCCTTTGACGATTTTTCTGATTTCTCTTTATACATAGTCGTTGGGATTATGTTGGTTTTGATCTTTTGATGAATGAGCATATTTTGTATGATCCCCGAGATGCGGGAGAAAGTTTGTTTTTCAATGATTTTTTGCATGTGTAATTCCATGACCAATGAAAAACTTCTGAAAGTAATTTATCATACCTTCAAATGACAGTAAAACTATTTGGTATGTATAATTTGAGGTTTCCATGTCAGCAAGAGTGAAATTTTTTTTTCATACTGTGTGTATTTCTTTGATCCAAGTGAACGTAAGATGTTGACATTCCATAGACACTTGTTTTTTGTACATCGGAAAATGTAGGCCGTTACGATCACTGATCGCGCTTGTAAGAATGATCAGCATTATAATCACATTGATCTTGTGGGTCAATATATTGTAAAAACTCTCACTGATGTATGTATCTCTGGGTTAAGCCTGCATAGTGAGAACATACTTTTGATATGTAGGATTTCTTTCATTTCTTTCTATCAGAGTCTACACAACATTAGGCGGTCATACATCTAAACGTGACTCTGAAAAACTGTGACAATAGTATAGACTCACGCATGACACATACTCCCACAACATAGAATCAACTTTCTCCGCAAGTTTCCCGATGACAGAGTTCACTCTTCAGCATCCAAATCTTATATCTCTTAACCATTCATAACCTCACTTTTCATCACCATCATTATCATCAATAAATGCATCCAAAAAATCTTTAATACATTCGATGTCACATCAAGTCAGAATGAACCAAGTCATTGTCACTACGAACAATTTTATAGGTTATATCTTCCAATTCGTCATGCAATTTTTACCATCCTAACCTACAAAACGTACTACACTATACACAGTAGAGAGCATTCACCCATGTTATCAACCACAGGCTTCTTCTTTTCATCATCGTCTACTCCATCAGTATCCAGTATTATTGTATATTGAAAGCGGAAGCTAAAGACGACGACGGATCGAAGCGCGATTTCACGTGCCCCGTTTCTTTTAAGAAATCCACTATCTGAACCATCAGAGACTCTGATATATATAACAATTTAGTAAAAAGTGCCAATGAGGAAGAATAAGAGGCGATGATCGGAGGAACGAATGAAAAAATTTCTGATGCAGGTGCATGAGCGAAACCTTGGAATCTTACTGAATTTGAACGGATCGTGTTTTTGGTATAAGCGCGCGCGCAAATTATATCTGTGCTACGGGTTCTTATATTCGAGTTTGGCAGGATGAGGTGCGGGGGTGCATTCCTTGGGGTATTTGCATCGGTTCGTTTTATCTTTCTTTCTTTCTTTCTTTCTTCCTTTCATCCTCATCTCGTACCAGTTCTTCTTCGATTGAGCTTGAGGTGAGATTGGAAGTTGAATTATGCGGCTGCCACACGAGATAAATGATTCATTTTAGAAAGGGGGATTGTTTTTCTGGGAAATTTTTCAGATTTGATCGAGTGCTTTAGTGATGTCATACGTATGAACTAGAAATTTTATGCACAAATAGATTTTTTTATTCTCACTTCTAATATATGTTAGTGATCAATTAGGAGTGAGCTGGCTAACAGTTTTTGAATATTGAAAATAAAATTTCACAGCAATGAGTGAAGGAAGACAATAGAATTTAAAATCTGATGGGATTTCCCAATGGCGACTCAATTTTTGATTAGAAATTTTTTTGTATTAAGAATTCAGAGAATCTAATTGCTTTGTTGTGACTGTTCTACTATAGCTCACATCCAGAACTTTTGTGACCATGAATTTTTCCAAGTCATAATGACTAAGCTAAGACCTTAGAAGCTGATTCAAATAATGTTCCATATGAAGTTCACAAGTGTAGAAATCACAAGCTGCGAATTTATCATAAATTGATTTGAACTGAATGATTCTTGGAAAATTAATTAAATTTTCATTTGTTAATAATCGGGGACAAGAATTTATATTTTTATATTCGAATTATTTTTGATCTCCTGAAGTATCAAAAGAAATTTATCTTGTCTGTATTGAACTTAGAATTGAATTTCACTAAACTGAAGTTATTGAAAATTGACCACGGTCTTATGAGATTTAGCCATACCTGAATTTGAAATTAGTCAAGGAGTGTCGAAACTCATCAAAAAAGAATTGTGAATAAAATTATGAGATAATGCACATTTCTTCATCTAAATCAGTTGATCCACAAAAAATTCCATCTCTTGAAATTCACATTTGCATCCCGAATCATCTTGAAGCAATCTAAGCACAAGTAGAAATTTTGCGAATGCAAGTCTAATACATGAAAAAGGTGGAAGTCAATATTCGGTGAAATTGAGTAGTATAGTGCGCGAATATGGAAGAAAAGTGAGGTCAAGCGAAAAATCTTGATAGGTCTTACTCGTTGAATTATGCAAAAGTCGCGAGAGATGAGACCAAGAGAAAGTCTCAAAGTAAGCTCTTTGGTGGTTCACTTGTTTTGTGCATCGATATATTTACCCACACATATGTACTGCACTTTCTTGAGGCGTTTATTGAACGACGACAGAAAAGCTGATGCTGCAACTGACCGCTCGCTTGCCTCTCGATCTCAAGTGTTCAATACACTTTATATTGCGGTTCTTCTGATATACTTGTAGGTCTATCTACGATATATATGTGTATGAGGGTTGTATCGGGATATATTTTTTCGCGCGGAAGCAATGATCTCGCTGGAGCGGAATTTTCCGGATGCTTGACGACACAAGACGACTACGACGCGCGACGTGGCGATTTTTATGAGCTGAGAAATCGTCGGTCCCCTTTTTTGAATCTGCTTGACATCCCACATTGTCTGTAAACATGGAGTTTTGTAGGCTTTTTGACACATCATTTTTATTTGGCATCTTATTTCGTCATTTTTTTTTTTTTTTTTTTTTTTGAGGTATTTGATGTCCGAAGTGAGAAGATTTTATTTGATTCATGGTTGAGGTGTTGGAGTGGAAAAATGAGGACTTTTATGGTACTTAAGTTCGATTTAGCCTGTCAAAGTTCTATTTGGTTGGTTGATCTCTTAATCAACTTTGCAGCAGAATTAAATTTTTGGCATTCGTCATGATTTTTATGTTATCTAAATATTGAAAACTGGCGAGATATAAAAGGGTCGAAAAATTTTCACTTTTCATTTTTCTCCTCGTTTTTCTCTCAAAGATTTTTCATTAGAAAGTAATTGGACGCTAACAGGATTCTCTGGTATCCAAAAAAAAGCCCAGAATTTTTGTTTGATTATCAATATTTCAATGGAAATGATCATAAATCATTATACCGGTTCTTCGTATTGAGCGTTCGAAGTCACAGAAACAATACGGTTAACCGTATTTTCTGCTCGAATCTGCCAATTTTCTGTACAATTTTGTCTGGTGCGATCAAATATGAAGTCTACCCCAAAATTATCTTAACACGAATCCGGAGTTGGCAGCTATATTTGATTAGACAGGAATCCATTATGTGGATATCCCGAGATCCCGAATTTTACTCAACCAAATCACAAAGAATTTCATATGCATCAAAAGAATGCATGTCAAAATTGCGCTATGAAGTAAAATTTCATAAAAATGGGGGAAAAAAAAAATTTCACAATGGCGGTGGTCTTTGGATGTATTTCGATCAACTATCTCTGCATCAGAGCCCGCTGTCAAAATATTTAGAATGTACACGACTTTCATATCCTAGGAATAATTCTTCTTACGAAAATGAATTTTCAATATCTGAAAAACAGATTAACCCAGAAATTAGTTTTCTAAAAAAACACTCGATCAGTGTTTTTCATCAAAATTTTGAGCGATGTCAGAACACGATCAATTTGAAAGCGTGAAAATCCATTACGATTTCAGTGGCGACTGATAAATTGACGCCCGCGGGCACCACTTGTCCACGCAGACGAATTTCTAAGGCTTTGATTGATTAATTTATCTATCCTACTCGTACAAAATTTCTACGAAAGTCAACATGTGGACCAGTCTCCTTTCTATATAATTTTGTTCTTGGTATGATATTCGACATGGATATTCGATGATGTAGTTGACCTTGTCATCGTCATCATCGTGTCGTGAAGCTGAGGAAAGAGAAGACGAGTCTCAAATTAGTCGGGGAATGCGATAAGCTGTTGTCTTTGCATCCTTAATTCGTATCTGACCAACTCTCTCTACACTCTTTTTAAGAGTCTTATATCAATGAATGCCAACGGTGGATTATGATTTATATTCCAGTGACTCGGACATGATCAATGCTCAGCTTGTCTCGACCCGATTATTCAAAAAGTCTGTATTTTATTTTAAGAATCGGCTTGCCATAAGATCATAACGCTGACATTTTTTGGTTCCTGAGATCCGAATCATATTATATGCAAAAATTCAGAATCCTTTGATGTGAGTAAAGAGTAAAGTATAGGTTTACGGCGTACACAAAAAAAAATACGCTGCTAAATGATATTAGCAGAATGCTTTCTCACGGCGAAATGTGCTTAGATAACAGATTTCAAACATATTTTACAATTGAGATGATTTGTTTATTCTAAAAATCTTGAAGGATAGAGAATCGGCTTCGTACATTTTGTTCCTCTCGCCGATATCTATCTATTGTAAGTCACGGTTTTTCCTCCAGTCTTATCCCTGGTCCTCCACGAATTTAACTTTCTCTGTCGTTGTCTGTGTCCGTCCGTGTGTGTGTCTGTGCAACTTCATTTTTCGTCAACGGTTTCTCCTCAGCGTTTCAACCGATCTTTCTCAAATTTATGTGAGTGGTAGAGCACCATGTAGAGATGTGTTGGAAGGATTTATAGCGCAAACTATCAAACAGTTCTCGATTAATGAGTATCGGAAAATAAAAATGTTAAAATTTTCAAGAAATTATTAGGAGTTTTTAGAATTTATGTCTAGAAAAACTTTATGAGGGAAGTTGAGGTGACCTAATAAAATGTTAATCTGGCCATTCTTGATCGATTGGTTAATACGGAATTACGTTAAACTGTATGGGAAAAGAAATATACATGATTTTTTTTTCATTGATAGAAGATTCATGATTTAATTGGTAGAGATAGATATGAATGAAAATTCCACATTAACCAATTGACGGAAAATGATGAAAAAATGGTTGTTTAAGTGACCCAAAATTTGATTTGTTGATTTTGAGAAAAGATATTTGAATATAAAATAATCGATTTTTGGAAAATTTTGACATTTTTATTTTCGGATACTCATTAATCGAGAACTGTTTAATAGATTGGGCTATAAATCCTTTCAGCACATCTTCACATGGTGCTCTACCACTCACATGAATTTGAGAAAGATCGGTCGAAACGCTGAGGAGAAACCGTTGACGAAAAATGAAGTTGCACAGACACACACACGGACGGACACAGACAACGACAGAGGAAGTTAAATTCGTGGAGGACCAGGGAGAAGCCTGCAGGAAAAACCGTGACTTACAATAGATAGATAGTGGCGAGAGGAACAAAATGTACGAAGCCGATTCGCTATGAGTGAAGATTTTTAGAATGAAAAATTAATTTTAGTGAAAAAATTGAGCAAAAATGTCTTGTCACGAATACAACCCTTTCTCTTTGAGAAAGCAAAAGAATCTTTACCAATGGTATTTTTATTATAACAAATCCAGGAATGCATACATGAAACTCCCGCTACATTTGAAAATTCTTCTTCAGACAGGCACAAGAACGAAAATACCTCCGATGCTTAAAAATACGATGGCTCGTCAATATATTCGAGCAGATTCCTCAAATTGACTCCGGAGTGTGTATCTTCAATCGGTCCGGATATACATATGTATAAGCATACTTATGTGCATGAGTGCTAAAAACTTTGAGATGTTGCCTAATTTCGAATTCGCCATAAATCCAGCTCTCAAAGAAAAAGCATCATCCACATATCGTGTCTCTTATATCGGTCCTTTTATATATACACTATATATATCTACAAAACGATGCAATACTTTTTACTTATAACTGAATTGTGCACTTTGTGAGGCTGCTAACTTTTCGCGCTCTCAATTTCGATTTGACTCATCGAACCGCCTGCATTTGGTGTTGAATGCTTTTTACAGGGTGGCAGATATTCGTTGGCTCTTTAATACACTCGAGATTTGGGAATTTTTTTTTTTTCTTGCACATCTTGAATATTGTGAAAGTTGAAGCTTGATGTATAGATATTGACATAAATGGGAATCGAAAATGTTTTTAATTATTTTTGAATCAGAGCCAATTATATAGATTTTTGTCGTCGTTGAATTTGGAGTGGAATATTGGTTATATAGGAGTAGAGCCAATTAGAGATCTGGGTCTGATCGGGGTCATCTTTGAAATTGTTTTACATTCAATAGAAGCGATGGAAATACGATATCGCGATGGGATTGGATATTAGAAAGGCGCGTAGGTGGACTTACGTTGAGCTTTCGATAATTAACGCCGATTGAATTTAATGAGGGTATGCATGTTATGAAGCTATTGAAGATGACTATGGTACGCGGAGAATTGTTTCGGATTTTCTGGATTTTCTGTTTGCATGGCGTGAAATACTCATTGGTCCGATAGCCAATCAATGTAGCTTAGGATAGTTTTGGATTTGAAGGATTTATCGGAAAAATGTTGATCTAATTTTTTATCTGTGTGGAATTCGCTGAAATTTATTCACTTTGTATTTTACATTTTAGCAGTATGTCAGTCTGATAAAATTGAAATTATTTAATGACAAATTGCGAAGATAAATATATGAGATTTTTATTTTATACCGATTTTCATATCTGATGAAAAAATCCACAGGATTTGGTTGGAAACGAAAGCGGATATGAAAGATGGTCGCAGGTTTCGATTTAACGAATCAAGAAATGAAACTATTAATTTTTCAGATCGCATCGATATCGTTATGGAAAAAAAAAAAGTTGCATGCAATCTCGTCACGCGCCAAAATAAGAAACCGAGTCTACCGCCAAAATCTGTGAAACATTTTTGTATAATGGAAAAGTTGACAATTCTGAGCTTAATTTGTTTTGCTCAAGAAGATTTTGTCATCCTCATTTAAAACACAAAACATCTATCAGGAATAAGAAAAAATATTCATACAGGTATTTAGTGAATTTTGATATTTCTTGACTTTTGCAATTAATGCGATAAGATTTTGGAATCATTAATGATTGAATTTTTTTCTAGCCGGGGACATACTTTTCTGTTTTTTTTTTCTTTTTAGAAAATATGTTTTTCCATATGTTTTACATTACATTTCCATGTAATTCTTCTTTATATTTTTCCCAATAATATAGAATTGACAGAAATTCTTAAAATTAGTTAGGTATATGGAAGTGCATTCTGATGAGCTCAACAATGTTGAATGAACGAGGGATAAAAGTTGAAATCTACAGAGTTTTGCAAAAAGTTCGATCTCAATCTCATCACCGTTGAAATGGCGACGAGTTGTGTAACTATAATAAAACCTGGATACATTTTGGCGATTAAAATTTTAAGTACGAAAGCTTCCACGACCTTTACACGTACTATAAAGTCAGTATTGTATACAAGGTTGTATTACTACGTGCTTAAGCACAGAGCATTACATATCGACATGCCACACTTTTGTAAGAATCATTTTAGAGCCCCCTCGGTGCATCACGATGAGTGCGCATCAGAGTAACTGCAGAAGTGAGTGTTTCCATTTCGAGCCTCACAGCATGCATGGAACAATGATTGAAGCTTTCTATCTGATACAGTACTTATACTCTCTTCCTGATGTATTAAAATATTGCTGCGCTTATTCCCCTCCAGCTTTTCCAGAAATAAATGAGGGTTGCACATTATTTATGAGGATATCACTCGGGATATCATCATGTGTCGCTCAATTGCATGAAAGACGGTGTGAATATATCAAGGTAACATACCTATTATTCACAAAATGGGCTGCCGAATTCGTTTGCTTGTAATTTTCAAAGAATATTCGATATAATCTCCTCGATTCCCATGTCGTCCATAAACGACAAATACAGGGTTTCGATTTTTGCAGTGTATTTGGAAAAATTTGTTATTACCTTATTGAAAAATTCTCAAAAAATTCTCAAAAGTGCTCCTGGGTTGTGGTAATACATTCCAATTGTCAAGATTCATTCCCATGGTTACAGATCCAAGAAAAAAAATATAAAAAAAAGTGAGAGAAATTTTTTTTTCAGTTTTTTTGTCATTTTTCAACAAATAACATATTAGCAGTAATTTCGTGCCCCCCCCCCCCCCCCATCATCACCGAAACATAGTTGGGTACTGAGCTCGTTAAAAACTCTTCAGTAGTGAACTTCATATATATTCATCAAATCTTCTCAAGTATCTTATTTTCTTTGGAAAACCAAATAATTGTTATCCAAACAAAATGCAACGTATGATGAGCCATCACATGATTTGAAGTCGAGCTCGAAGTACTTTGAGCATAACGGAAAATCTTTCACCGGTTGCGCAAGAAACATCGAGTTCAATTCCATCAGCACATCGTCCACGAGTCTATCCCCATTCCAAACTAAAAGAAAAACTCTTCCACGCGTAATCGACTAGAAAGTGCATAGTAGTCACATTGCAACGTCCCTAAGAGACTGTCTCATCTTTCCAAGCGCGACAAATGATTCTGAAATCCAATAATATGCGCGCGTGTGGCACTCAATAACCAGAAAAATTTTAGTCAACCTGAGTAAACATCAGGAGGCTGAAAAGTTGCGGACATGGGCGGTACCTGTACATCCCCGAAACACTATTATTTTTCTTGATTTATGATCTTCCATGCAATTTATTCACGCGACAATCCTTCCGCAGTGGTCCCAAGGGATATATAGCACACGCCCATGGATTATAGGTTAGGAGTCAAGTTAACCTATTCCCGTCTGCTCTCACAACACGAAGATTATCCTTTTCAGATTCGAAACATATTTTCACCAGACCTTGAATCGAGATAGTTCGAAAATATTCATAAAAGCGGATATGCTGGATTAGTGTGCCTTCTTTTGAAACAACGGAACAACGAAATTTCGTAACGAATCCACGCTTGAATGCAGATTCACAATGACAAGACTAGGGGGTTTAGGCCAGAAGATTCTTATCGAAGCTAAACCTTAGCGACCTCTTCAATTGTATTTGTATCTAATGGACGTTGTTATATACTATGTTCATACCTGTCTTTGGAATCTCATCAAGTTTTCTCTTTGCCCGATTACACGAGGAAAAACTATTGGAATCTCATCTTATTGAGCACACATTGAGCGCCGCAAATCCTCTCCTTTCAAGAAGATAGTTCGATCCTTATTGGGTGTATAACTGCAGAAGTGCATATCCGGCGACGTAGGTTGAGAAAAAACTTGTCTATACCATCAGCATCATCTCATTCGTCCGCATTGGAGCGAGTACACGCAAGAACCGACCGGTCTTATGTGGTTTGGATTTTCTAACCTTAGAACGTCTGACGTCGTCTGCTCAGCTGAGAAAATTCAAATTTCTCAAGTGTCTGAAAAGTGTCTGGTGCAACACGTGTGGGCGCCTCCTGCGGTGCTCGAATCGAGTCGAATCTTGCCTCGCTTATTTTATTTGACGTAATTGGCCGATTTGAGGATTATGTCTTTGGACGACCGCACCTTTTTTTTTTTGATTTTCCAGGAAATTTTTCAGCTCTAGTCAAAATGCGATTAGGTATAAGACTAGACAATGGGTAAGATGCGAATGGTGATTACTTATGATTATAGAAATAATGTGTGTTGCGGGCGGGACTTGTGATCTTGACTATGGTTGCACATGGGTTAGTTTGAAGGATTAGACATTAGACACGGGGACGTGTAAGTGGAGACTTGAGTCATCTGGAATTTGCATGGGTGGGTCAGGGATATCAGGTCACTGAAAAAATTTGAAATCTGACATTTTGATGAAATCTTGGCGGGATCTGTCGGGAGGGATCAAAATCAGAGTGGGGTCTTAGAAGTCGTTGGGTTTAGTTCTTTCTTGAAACATCAGGATATTTTCATTTTTCTATGCTTATTCTGGCCATGTGAGCTAAATCCACACAAATTCTATTACGGTGTTAAACATGTAAACCTCGATGTAAACTCAAGATTTATTCTTAAACTTAACCAAGATCCAGCTCTGTTTACCCATGTAGGACATAAGATTCCATGAATATACAGTACCGTGCAAAAATTCCTGAACGGGGGTTTGAAATCCTCTCTTGCAAAAACGTCGATTGCTCAAGCCCAGATCAACGTAGAGGAATTTTGAAAAAAGCATCTTAAAGATGAGGAGAAATGCCAACTTTACATGGTCTGCGATTTTTCTCTCAGCCCTTTTTGGTACCTCAAATAGCTGATGTAATTTCAAGGATTTCGAGGAAAAAAACCGTTCTTACTGTATCGGCTGTAATTTGGACGCGGATAAAGATAGAACAATTTTGCAAAAAGCATCTTGAAGAGCGGAAAAAATGCCATTT
Source organism: Eretmocerus hayati (assembly GCA_029851415.1). Lineage (NCBI taxonomy): Eukaryota > Metazoa > Arthropoda > Insecta > Hymenoptera > Aphelinidae > Eretmocerus > Eretmocerus hayati. The sequence continues at coordinate 111,302,266 of CM056744.1, forward strand.
GCAATGATTTTTCGATTATTTTTTACGTTGTATGAATACGAGTGTAAGAGCTCTCAAAGTAGCCAAAACCGTAGTTTTTTGCCGTTTTTACACGTATTTCATCGAAAATCCGAGATTCTGGCTACTTTGAGAGCTCTCACACTCTTATTCGCTCGACGTAAAAAATAATCAAAAAATCTTTGCGAATGGCATTTTTTCTGATCTTCAAAATGCTTTTTGCAAAATTGTTCTATCTTTATCCGCGTCCAAATTACAGCCGATAGAGTAAAAACGGTTTTTTTCTCGAAATCCTTGAAATTACATCAGCTATTTGAGGTACCAAAAAGGGCTGAAAGAAAGATCGAAGGCCACAAAAAGTTAGCATTTTTTCTCATCTTTAAGATGCTTTTTTCAAAATTCCTCTACGTTGATCTGGGCTCGAGCAATCGACGTTTTTGCAAGAGAGGATTTCATACCCCCGTTCAGGAATTTTTGCACGGTACTGTACATGATCATGGAATCCGTGGATTCCATGTTCATATATGATCAGATATAAAATCGGTTTGAAAATTTGTCATTTTGATCCCGGAAAGACGTGATATACTCATTTACAACTGCCGTAACATCAATACCTCACAATATTGATCAAACATCACTCAGAAAAACCTTCAAACTGTTTTACGTATGATCATATATAACCATGGAATCCGAGGATTCCATTATCATATATGTTCATGGAATCGTATGTTTTACATGGGTAGTGACAAAAAAAAAGAGGAACCAACGTGAAAAACCCTTAACAAAGATAATCATAATCATGTCTTGGCGCACGGATTGTTGCAAAGTAAGTCGAATATTTTCGTAACATGAAAAATTATATTCTAGAGGTTAAGATTATCTTTCGGGACAAAATATCTTCATTTCAGATCTTCATCGGAATGCAAGACGTCTCATGCAGCCAGTTGCTCTCTCGAGTCGCATTCTTCTGTCACGCTCGGCATCAGCGGAATTACGACTTTGATCAGGTGTTCGACATTCACATGTCGTATTTATGCATCTGCCTTGAGTCCGAAAATTTGTCCAGCAGTATGTGATGCATGCGAATTCTGACTGCATTTCCAATCGACCCGAGTGGCTATTAGGAACGAAACAGCCACGTCTCAATGCTGCAGAAATTTATGAATATGAAATATCAGTAAATCATCTTAAATTATTGTTCAGCTTGATTTGGTATTAATTTCGGTTTTCGTTTTGTGTATTGTGTTCTCTTCCAATTCATGATGATTATTTTTCCTGCTTCAGACAGTGTTTCCCGAGGTTTTCACGCAGGTATACATAATTTTATACGACTCCACGCGCAAACTGCGTGTTTCCACGTCTCGTCGTATAGAGCAACATATGCGTCTCGTGCCAAAAACTTTGTTCTTCACGAAAACCTTGTTGGACATTGGTGGAGCCGATTAAGAACAAAGATTTTTGGCACGAGACACATAATATACTATTTCAAGGAACTATCAATGTATTTACAAAAATTGAGTACAGTGAAAACTCACAGAAGAAAAATTTTAAAAAATCTAGTAAAGGTGAATTACCGTTTCTAGCCTCCACAATCAACGTTTTTTGTTCAGATGACTTGAAAATCTCTTTTGACTCAGATTTGAAGTATTGCAAGAAATTGATTTGCATCACATGTGATGAATAGACTCCTTAAATCGTCCTCTGTTCACCATATGATATATAATTCTTGAATTGACCAGATCACTCATGATTTGGAACACATTCTGTGCCTGTATAGACTTCCAATGTCTAACAATCAAATTAATATAAAGATGTGATTGTCAAAGATTTAGTTCAGTTGTCTGATGAGATCGACGAATCTCAGGTCAAAATTGAATATATTCTGTAAACACATTCAAACAAAATTCTTTACTCCTGTATTTTTTATAATTAATCGATGAACATGATCATTGCATTCAACGCTATGTGGCGAGCTATGTGGCTTTCATGGCGCTGCTCGTACTGATCACCAGCTGAGATATATGTATTATTGTATGGATCGCGGCGAAACAAATTATCAGATCGCAAAACTGTGGAGGAAGAATTTTCATTTAGGGGAATTTTCAATGCTACTTGCGTGTCGGGGCAAAGGTACCCTAGCACCAAAATTGTGAGCTGTGAAAAATCCAAAAAAACAGATCGATGCACCGAAAATTCTACTTCCCGAATCCGCAGGGGAAAAACTCTATCTTTTGTCATTTTCTTGAAATTATCACAAAACTAGCTGATTCCGCCCATCCTCGTGCGCCTCAATTCTTGCTTGTAGCGACACACTTTTGGTCTAGAAAAATTCTACCCGGTCCAAAAAAAATTTTACCACCTCGGTTTTCCACTTTTCTATTGGGTTTTCCGTGATCAGTAGAAATATTTTCCAATCCCAAGCCCTGGTGTGAACGTGCTACATTATGCCACGTTCACACCAGCATCACGCGCCAAACCGCTGCCATGAATCAGGTGACTGCAGTTGACCGGCCAAATTACTGCTAATCACGGAAAACCCAATAGAAAATTGGGTAAAACCGAGGTGGTAGAATCTTTTTCGGACCAAGTAGAATTTTTCTAGACCAAGAGTGTGTCGCTACGAGCAAGGGTTAAGGGGCACCAGGATGGGCGGAATGAGCTATTTTTTTTGATAATTAAAAGAAAATGAAAAAAGGTAGAGTTTTTCTCCTTGCGAATTCGGGAAGTAGAATTTTCGGTGGATCAATCTGTCTTGTTGGATTTTCCACAGCTCACAATTTTGGTGCCAGGGTACTTTTGCCCCGACACGCAAGTAGCGTTGAAAATTCCAATTTCCTAAATAAAAATTCTTCCTCCACAGTTCTGCGATCTGATAATTTGTTTCGCCGCGATTCATGCAATAATACATATATCTCACCCAGAGTCCAGATCACCAGCTGTGATCCACGTAGTGATCTGAACTTCAGGCGTGATGAATTATCATATGAATTGTAGAACAACAGATGATCGGATCCCAAAACTGTGGAGGAGTTTTCACTAAGGAGAATCGGAACTTTTTTAGTCTATTCGCATGTCGATATCAGCTACAGGGAAGCCATACAGCGTTGAAATCAATGCGCATAGTCATCGATTAATCATAAAAAATACAGCAATGAGGAGTTTTCTTGGAACACGTTTTCGGAATAAGGTTTTTTTGTATCTGAATCACTCTTCAGAATTTCTATACCTGACAAAGTTGGGGCCAACTTGTACTTGCCCGATTCCACCACAATTAGATCACAACTTATTTGTAAACTGTTTTTTGATTTTTCAAATTTTTCCAAGTTTTTTTTCAAGATTATTTCAAAATTATTTCAAGATTATCCTGTTATGCCCACGAGAGAAATTATCTTATTCGAGTGTTATAATTTTTCGTTCCTTCAGAACAAATTCTGCAGAACATATTTGACATTGATACAATTTTGTCATCACTTCAGACTTGGAATTTGAATTTGATTCATATACTCACTTTGTCTGTTTCTCGCGTTATTCATGTCTTGCATATCGGAAGGCCGAGGCATGTGCCCTAAAAAAATTCGTCTTCAACATTTGCGCGTTAGGAAACATTTTGATGAAATTTTTCAAATACCTGCTTTTGTAACATCGTCGACTGCAAAAAGAGTCAAGCAGAGCAACGAAACTGTTGAAAAATTCATATTCCGATGATCCAATAACGAATAACTGATAACTATCACCTGAAATATGACTGTAATTGATCATCTACTTATTCGTTTTGCCCACAAGAAGTGTATTCTATCATTATAATGCTCGAAATTCTAGTCTGATTGTGAAGTTGAATTACGCAAATACCTCGCGCAAATATACTTCGTTCTCGCAACCGGAAAGATAAGAATGTTTTATTAAAGAGTAAACATATTCATGAATCTTGGGTCACTCCATCTGTAACTTCAAATTTTGCCAAACAAAATAGTGAATTACGGTGGTCTAACCATGTATTTCATGCTTCCAGTAATTTTATAGAAATTCCAGGCCCTTTGCAGGAAAAGTGGCTGCAAAAAATTGTAGTCTGTAATCAAATTCACCTCTTAGAAGAAGGAAGTAGTTGATCAAATCAGTTGTTTTTATAAAATCGTGGGGACTGTGTTAATGTTGACTCACGTGTTCTGATGTCATCCTCACGACTCGAGCAAATTTTCTAACTCAATCGACTACTCTTTTTCTTCAAAAGGTAGAGCGGGTAAATTGATATATCAAATTTGTGGCAGACACTTCTTTGAGATATCTCCTTCTTTTTTTGAGAAACTCTTTTTCTATTCATTTTCTTGCGAATTCGGTAAGGGCTGGGTTTGATACGTACAGAGCTCAACGTTTCAAGATTGTCATTTTTTTTGGAGATAATCAAACAGCTGTTTAAGTCATTCGAGTGACTTTTTTCCAATATCAGCGAAATAATCAAATATGATTGCAGCTGAAATTTAAGTGTATCCAACATGCGCCCCCCCTCCCCCCCCCGTAAGTCGTCTTGCCAATAGTTTAGCTTCACTTCAATATTTTTAACGTACTTTATTGTATTTTGAAGCTTATTTTAAGACCTTCAAAATGAGCTAAGCGGGGAGTTGTGGAGTAAGTTAAATTTCAACCAACCAGAGCCAAGCTATTACGATTTTCCCAAAAATTGATTTTTTGCGACTTCGCGAAAGTGTATGCCCAACATGCCCCCCCCCCCCATTAATGCCATCTCTCAATAACCTCTGGTCTACCTCCACATTCTTCAATGTACTTCAGCTCATATTCAGGCTTGATTCAAGACCTTCAAAATGAGCTAATAGCTAATGTAAGTCTAATTTTGATCTACTGGAGTCAAGATTTTTCCAAAGAAACCTATGTAAATCGGCTTTGAAATCGGCGATAAAGTGCATAAAATCATTTATCGGCGAGCTACCACAATTAAAGCGAACACATTTAGAGCTTTCTACCGGTTCCAAACGCCATTTCCGACCCATTTTGATGTAATTAATACGTTCTGAGTGGTAAAAATGTCATAATGCACAGCCCTCCGATATAACAAGTATGGGGGCATGTTGGGCACCCACCAATTTTAGCCTCCATTTTTGCGAATGATCTCCGCATTTTGCTCATACGATTGCTCCCAATCAAAGTTTTACAATTCTCGAAAGTAGATTTTGAAGGCCTTGAAAAAAGGAATCGAATGCGCTAAAGTACGTCAAGATTGATCGAACCAAAAATGTTTGACACTGGTTTGACTGAACGCAATTTCGTTGGCTACTTCTTAAGTGTGCAAACACGAAAAACCCATAACCTCGCCTTATATTTTCTATAGGAGATGCAGTAACTATCCGGGGTCGATCCAAATCATAAATTTTCTCATGTTTTAACATAATAAACGTAAAAAAATTTGCGCGAAGGTCAACGGGTGCCCTGTTCTGAGATAGGCATGAGGGGGCATGTTGGGTACACTTACTTTATAATTCTGACCTCGTGCCAAATCAAGGCCATCTATTCACAAAATTTGACCTAAGAAACTACCGAGTCCAAACTCTATTGTTGTACTCAGTTACATAGGTTTTATTTTATCACTTCACTGATGAATATTCTCATTGTGCGGATAAAAAATGTACAAGAGATGAACCGTTTGACTTTTGTTAAGATAGAAACTACAGATTTCGTTCAAATTGAATTACCTAAAATCTACGCCATCCACAGCTCTGAGTGCTGAGGCTAACCCTGATAGATGGCCTATTTGCAAAATGTTGTTGATCTGGATTTCTATCTGGAGGATCGCACGTGCACATTATTCCCACGCATCTGCCAGATCTTTGAGTTATTCTTTCACAGTACATTCTGCATTCAGCTTCTGGAAGCATCACATTTTGAACGAAGCATGCACGACCTAGAGCTGCATAGATTGACATAGGCAGAAAAGGTATACCATTATTTATAGTTGATTGAAAATTTTCAACATTATATGTAACGCCTTTTGATTTTTGTCGAAGAACAATTTCCTCTACAGTCGTGGTTTTGGAATTCATTGCAAAAGAGTTGGTTATGATACGACTTTGACACCCACGTGATGGGAAGGTTGTTTTACATAAGAAAAAATAATTTTGAGATTTTCTTACGCTGACGATGTCCATCTCCCCCAATATTCAAACGCTGGAGGTCAACAGATGAAGGAACATGACCTAAAATAATAATTAATCACTGAACTCGATAAATTTATGAGGAATTGAAGAAATTTTTATTGTGATACCTGCTTCAGTAAAATCATTGGCAGTAGTCAGAAAAGTCAGACAAAGAAATGATACTGACAAATAAATCATTTGTCTAGTCCACAACTACGACGTCGGATCAATCGTCGTGATAACTTGAGAGACGTTTTAGATTTGTTAATAGCCGAGAAAGTTGAATTCTTGCTACATTCTTGGAAAATCCTGAACTAATAATGAAGTGAGTATTGAAATTTATCCAAGTCGCTAGAGAATCTTACAATGAAAGTGACAGGAGAGCGCAAATATCTGATCATAATATAGACTGATCATATTGTGAAATCCTGATCGGTTCATAGCTATTTAAATTTTTCGAAGCTTATACTTAATGAATCTCAAAATGCTTAAGTATCTTATGCTAATTGTTCGGTTTTTATCCCAGAAAGATTGCCAGATTTTTTCCATTGATACACTTTGAATGTAAACCTTGATCTAAATGTCGCGAAACCTGTTCAAATGTCTCCGAAATTCTGTTGGCGAAGAATAACTATAACACCACTTTGGTGTTTGATCTGCGTAACATTATGACATATTTCAGGAAAGTGATCATAATTTCATGAACGATTGATGAACAAGTTGTTTCAAAGTTTTCTTTCAAGCTGATCGTTTTACAATTAGTTAAAGTGTATAAAGATGGAACAGGGAAATCTCCGCAGTTTCTGATATCAAATGAATGAATTTTTAGACTATAATTTCATTTTGTCTGTTTTGAGCCAACACATCAGCTACAATCAGCTGGTCAATTTACCGTCAATGACTCAACCATCGTGCCTGAAAATAACATTTTGCCATGCAGTCAGATCACACTTTTCAAAGTATTATTGGTGTTAAATAACAAAAATCAGAAGATGCCCGGAACAAGCGAACAAAATGTTGCTCAAACAGCTGGATGAAAATAGTGGCCCATGAATTTCACGCATTTGATGTTAGAGCGAGGCCTGAGTCTGTCGCGATTTTGAATTTTTCATTTTCATTCTTATGGAACTTCTCTCCATAGCGCAATTCTGACATGCAGTACTTATATTGACGGATACAAAATTCTATATAATTTGATTTGGAAACCTCGAGATATTTTCAGAACGTGCTCTCAGATTCCAGTCCACCCCTCCATAAGGTATTCAACATCGTACCGCACTGCAGCGTCCCGTTAAAACCCTACGAATCTTCGATTCACCTAGACAAAAAATCGATTCAGATGAAAATTCTCCTATATATTTTGCAATTTTTGCACTTTCCACTTTTGTTTGGCTTTTCTATTCTTTTTTGTTGTCACTATTGTGGGGATGTGAGTTGAGCGCACCGCATCTCAGGGAGCTTTTATGTGTGGGTGCGTGTAGGTGTGAGTCATCGAGAGAGAAGCTTCTGGAACCCATCGCGCTTGGGTCCCCTCGCCACCGAATTACGCATGGAAAGTCAGTCTTTGTCTAGCCCTTGATTGGGAAAGTCAAGTGTCGCGCGCGCCCGTCGGCCGATTGCATCACGGTTGCATCATCTTACAGCTACGAGCCTTTTGTATTACCATTGCACTGGAACTTTATATAAACGCAGATTTGAGAAGTGCTTTATTTTATTGACCTGATATCCTTATCCTGGACCCCTTTATCTATATAAAGTGGGGGCTCGTCCGGGATAAGGACGGGTCAAGCGCGACGCCGGCGGTGCGACGCGCGACAAGTGGTTGTGCAGTTATTGTGTGTGACAACGGCGAACACGAAGTGCGTTGCAGTTGCAGCTCGACGAGGGTGAGGTCTCGAAGAGAGTACGTGCGAGGCTGGGGACTCGTCGACGCTTGCATCTGGGGTGCCGCGCGGGCTTGGCCAGCCTTGTGGCGCATATTTCCCAGTGCTCTGTAGTGCGCTCGAGGAAATCGGAGGTACCAGCATCTGGGCAGTCGGAACTGCAACTTCGTGGGTTCCACGGAAACGGGAGGGCATCGCTACAAGTGGCTGATGCAAGAATCCGGGATCTGACGCACAGGTCGCAATCGCTGCAGTGTAAAACCACGCAATACGTAAGCTATACTTTTAAGCTTATCCGATCTCGCGCGCTTGTTGCTGGAAAATTCTGGAAGCCCAGTATAAGCTTGTGAGATTGAAGAAGAAAGAAAGAAAGAGAGAAAGCCTCTTCTACGCGCAGTGTCTCAGCGCAGCGAGAGAGCGAGCGCGCCGAAAATAGAAAATCGGCCGCGGAAGGGGGAGAGAGGCTCTCTGCTGCAGGAGAGAGTCTCGAGGTAGAGTCGCTCGCTGTATAGCTAGGCAGCCCTTGGACATTGCCAGCTAGCCCGCCCACACGCATTCTCTCGTCTATGTGCGGGCCAGTAGTATAGAGTAAAGAGGACTCCTACATGGTAACGCATCGCGTACGAGTATACATCTACTCTACGCACCGAGGCTGACTAGTCGCAGAGCTTTCTGACACGAATATTTAGTGCTCAATTTCCGAGCCTTACTTAGCTGGATCTGTGTGAATACCACCTCACGAAGTTAGAAAAGCTCAGCGATATAGTCAAGATGAGGACACGCGCGCGACAAAACATCGTGCAGGGTGGCAAGCAGCCTACAGGTGAGGCTCTCGTGCCACATCCTAGAGCTCGGAGGCGCGGACGCAGGGCAAATACGGCAGCGCATGCTGGCGCTCAGCCGATCGAACCCAGTCGTGAGAGAGACCCTGCGGTCGAAGCGCAGAATGGAATGATGCGCCTTATGCAGGCGACCATCGAAGCTCAAGCGCGGGAGCTTACGGCTCTGCGTGCTGAAATGGACAATGTGAGAACACTACAGTTGGGGGCGCGGTCCGTGCTTGAAGCACAGTTACCTAGGATGCGTTCTAATAATATTGTGCTGGATAGATCTTCAGAATCTCAATCTGATACCTTGCCAATATCAGGATCGGTAACGACTGACACGAACCGAGTTAATGAATCTCGTGCATCGGTTTCGCAACTCGGATACGCAAGTAGTCAACACGAGACATGCTCCAGAGATAGAGTAACATTCCAGTTGGAATTGAAGACTCTTCCAAAGTTTTCTGGAGAGAACAACGATTTACCTGCAGCTAGATGGGTTGCCATATTTAATGAGTTGGCTAGGTCAGGCAATTGGAACGCCTATGAGAAATTAATTGCGGCCCGTTCAGCTTTCGAAGGTGCAGCAAAAAATTGGTTCAACTTCCAGGACCCCTATAACACCTGGGAAGATCTCAGTCGAGATCTGGAGGAGTGGTTTGGGCGTTCCTCCCATCCCATGCTAGCCTATCAAGAGCTGAAAGAACTCAGATTGAAGAACGGGGAAAGAATGATTCAATATCTCAGCCGAGCCAGGGCTTTGGGCAAGGCTGCGGAGGTCTCTGAACATCAAACTCGGCATTACATTGTACAGGGTTTAGGTGGTTCGGCTTTGGATAAACAGACGATAGTTCAAGCTCAAGGGTGGAAAGCTTTCAAAGACGCTTTATTGGCATATGAAGAACTTTACAGGTCTGAACATTCATACCCTGGTCGCACGTTTGAGGCACTTTCGCCCTCGACTGGTTCTAGAGGTTTCAAACGGCCGCACCCGGTCCGCAATGGTGGGCATGGACAACCTAAAAGGTCGAAATCAATCACTTGCCGAAAATGTCAGAGGAGAGGACATTTAGCGAATGAGTGCAGAAGCAACGTTCCCAACGATGTTTGTTACAAATGCCGCAAGCCGGGCCACATAGCGAAGTACTGTACTCAGTCAAGGAATTCGGAGCCATCTAATTATTCTGGAGGTGGTCTGAACAAGGTTTACAATCTGGAAGATCCGGACTCCAAACTGGAGCCGAAGAACCGAAAGTGACTAGTGGACCGGCGACACACAAAAGCCCGGGTAGGTGGCATCGACGTAAAAGCTTACATAGATCCAGGAGCCGACGTGAATGTTATTAGCACCGACTTTTGGGCAAGAGTAAATCAACAGTCGCCGGACAAGTATGAAGTGAGTAACAACTCTCGTAACCTAAATGGATTTGGTGGTGCAATTGTGAAGACCAAGGGTCATGTAACTCTACCAACTATTTTGAACGATGCTCCATATCAGCTGGAATACGCCATTGTCCCCAACCATTCATCCTCGAAAGAAGTCATTATTGGTGACCCTGTGCGGGACGCGGCTAAAATAACCTTGAAACCTGATGTCACTGTAATTGAACCTCTATCCGAAACGAATTTCATCGGATTGGTAGAGGTAAATGACAAGTACCGTGCTCTCGATACTGCTCCAGAAGAGTATAAGCAAGAGCTCAAGACAATCATCGATTCTTATGACCCGGTGCCCACTGAAAGCGCTCCTGTCGAGATGAAACTTATTCTGACGGACGAGACACCTATCCGATGTCATTGGCGTAGATTGGCCCCAGCAGAAGAAGAAGCTGTGGAGCGACAGGTCAAGGAATGGTTGGAGCAAGGAGTCATTCGACCTAGTTTGTCGGAATGGTCTAGCAACGTGGTAGCCGTGAAGAAGAAGGATGGATCTTTGCGAGTTTGTGTCAACTATAGACCGCTGAATCGTCGGATCGTCAAAGAACAGACACCAATGCCTTTGATTGAGGATGTGTTGGATGATCTGGTGAATGCTAAGTGGTTCATAACAATTGACTTAAAGAATGGATTCCATCATGTAAGAGTTGCGGAAGGGAGCCAAAAATATACCTCGTTTGTGACTAGGTCAGAACAATTTGAGTTCTTAAAAGTTCCATTCGGTCTATCCACGTCACCAGCAGTCTTCACACGATTTCTCAGGTATGTGTTTCGAGATTTGATCAAACAGAAAATCATAATCTTTTTCATGGACGACGGCATCATCCGAGGCCGGACTCCAAGAGAAGCTCTTGAGAATTTCGAGAGAGTTTTGGATGTTGCTTCGCGATTTGGACTCCAAATAAATTGGAAGAAGTGCCAGCTTCTACAAACGACAATTGAATTCCTGGGACACATAGTTGAAGGTGGACACATTGCACCATCACCGGGCAAGACTGAATCGATGACCAAATTTCCGGAACCGAGAACACCGAAGCAATTACAACGGTTCCTAGGACTAGCTGGCTATTTTCGCAAATTTATTCGCGACTACGCGAAAATCGCTAAGCCATTGAGTGATCTATTGAAGAAAGAAATTAAATTTTCATTTGGCCCTGAACAACGGCGTGCATTCCTTGAACTAAAACGAGCGTTGGTTAATGCACCTGTACTGCAACTGTACAGTCAGGATCGAGAAACAGAACTACATACAGACGCATCAAAGGACGGCTACGGAGCAATGCTTCTGCAGAAGAATCCAGAAGACCAGCTATTACATCCAGTCTACTACATGAGTAGAAAAACAACCGATGCAGAAAAGAAGTTCTCCAGTTACGAACTCGAATTCCTAGCTGTGGTCCGGGCTCTGGAGAAATTCCGATGTTATTTGATGGGATTAAATTTTAAAGTCGTTACAGATTGCGCTGCGTTCAAGCAGACTATGGACAAAAAAGAGTTGGTGCCAAGAGTTGGTCGCTGGATGATGATCGTGGATCAATTTAATTTCACGACCGAACATCGAGCTGGCCAGCGGATGAAACATGTTGATGCTCTCAGTCGCATGGATTCGATCAACATCATCCAAGATTCGGTCATACCAAGGATCGTTAGAGCTCAGGAACGGGATGAACATCTGGCAACAATCAAAAGTTTGATGGAGGCAACTCAACAACCTCATCGGGACTATCAGTTGAAACAAGGAGTTCTGTACAAAGGACAGGAGGGAGATGAAAAGCTCGTCGTGCCACGAGCAATGCAGCCCGAGCTCATCAAAAGAGCCCATGATGTTGGACACTTTGGGATTAAGAAGACGATGGACTTGCTGCAACGTGAGTACTATATGGATTCGATGGAAAAACGAGTCGAACACGTAATTGAAAATTGCGTAGAGTGCATACTGGGAGCTCGCAAGCAAGGTAAAGGCGAGGGACTCCTAAACCCCATACCTAAAGGGGACACCCCGTTCCATACACTACATATTGACCATATAGGACCACTCAAATCCACACAGAAAAAATATCGACATGTCCTTGTGGTGGTTGATGCATTTACCAAATATACGTGGCTCTTCCCAACTAAATCTACGGGAACGGCGGAGGTACTAGATCGCTTACGTATACTTCAACAACATTTTGGAAATCCCCAGCGGATGGTCACAGATCGAGGTACTGCATTCACGTCAGCGGAGTTTGAGCAGTTCTGCAAAGATGAGAAGATTGAGCACAGTCTTATCACAGCAGGCATTCCACGTGGAAATGGACAGGTGGAACGGGTGAATGCCATAGTGTCCAGTGTTCTGACTAAATTATCTAACACTGAGTCAGATAAATGGCATAAATACGTGAGCCGCGTGCAACGAGCAATCAATGGCACATTCCAACGGGCTATTGCGACAAGCCCATTTGAACTGTTATTCGGGACTCGAATCAAAACAAACCAGGACACACGCATTTTGGACATCATCAATGAAGAGATTCTAGCCTATTACCAGCAAGCAAGAGAGGATCTCAGGGCGACAGCTCGTCGCCAGATTGCCAAGATCCAGGAAGAGAACAAACGCCAATACGATAGGCGCCATAAACCAGCTACTAAATATCAATTGGGTGACATTGTAGCTATTCGAAGAACCCAGCAGGGTCCAGGCCTCAGGGTAGCTATCAAGTACTTTGGGCCATACAAGATCACTCGGTGCGATCGGCATGATCGTTATGCTGTTGAAATGATCGGCGAACATGAAGGTCCGCGCCGCACCACATCTGCAGCTGATTCCATGAAGCCGTGGAGGGGTTTCAAAGATGATCTCGAAGAAGACATCGAAGATGACATCTTTGATGCTGATTGTGAAGCTGATCTAAATGCTGATGCGAGAGTTGCGGATTTTGCAGAGCCTGAGCCCGTGGAAGAGGGCTGGGGCCGAAAGGGCCTGCGCCCAAGGAAGAGGGCTGGGGCCAAAAAGTGAAGTGAAAGTGGGTGATCAGTGGTATGGTGGTATGCTGCGTGGTGCGAGCAGTGTGAAATTGTAAGCTCGCAAATTGGGAGATGAGTCCTAGAATGGGCTATGAACGTTTATGGGTTATGAGTCCGATCAATGAATGTGATGGGAGTGAAAATCGTTTCGAATGATGGATGGTGTGACGGTATGATTTATATTTAAGAATAAACGCGACGAAAAAAAAAATTTGTATGAGATGTGGACGGCTGAAGACTCTGCAGCAAGGTGTGTAGCAAAGTCCTCGAAGAGTATGATAGCGGAAATCCGCGAATGAACGTGTGGATCTGTCGACCGGGTCGTTCGACCGCCAGGATGGCCGAATGTGGGGATGTGAGTTGAGCGCACCGCATCTCAGGGAGCTTTTATGTGTGGGTGCGTGTAGGTGTGAGTCATCGAGAGAGAAGCTTCTGGAACCCATCGCGCTTGGGTCCCCTCGCCACCGAATTACGCATGGAAAGTCAGTCTTTGTCTAGCCCTTGATTGGGAAAGTCAAGTGTCGCGCGCGCCCGTCGGCCGATTGCATCACGGTTGCATCATCTTACAGCTACGAGCCTTTTGTATTACCATTGCACTGGAACTTTATATAAACGCAGATTTGAGAAGTGCTTTATTTTATTGACCTGATATCCTTATCCTGGACCCCTTTATCTATACTATTATTATAAACATTTTCGGATTTGAGGCGACGAGGATGAGTTCCACGATAATACGAATTCATGAACTAAAAATTATAATAATTAACCGCCCAGCCAAAAAGTTTGTCCGTTCGGATCCTGCGTGTCGTGTTGTCTATGTGGAAGGGTTGGAGTATTATAGTGGGTGGCCGTATGGATCATCGATAGGTTAATGAGTTAGTGAGTGGGTGGGTAGGTTGTCGCGTGGATGGATGGTCCGGTCTGGAGTTGCTTGTAATGGTCTGGTACGGTCTGGTACGGTCTGGAATGGTCTGGTACCATGTGGGATTGTCTGGTACAGCCTGAAACGGTCTATTACAATCTGGGACGTTTTGGTAGAGTCTGGAACGGTCTGGTACGATTTGGAATGGTCTGGAACAGTCTGATACGATCTGGGATGGGCTGGTACGGCCTCAGCCTAGGACGGTCTGGTACGGTCTAGAATTGTCTCGATTGTCTGTAACGGTGTGGAATGGCGTGGGACGGTCTCTGACGGTCTGGTCCGGTCCGGAACGGTCTGGGCTGGGCTGGGCTGGGCTGGGCTGGACTGAGTCGATCAAGATAAGTATGTCGTAGGTTATGGGTGAGGGCCTCGGTGAGAGCGCGGAAGATTCGGTAAGTGGGTCGGTAGGTCGATGGTCGGGCGGATGTGGACAAATTGATGAGTGGGTGGCTAGATAGGCTGGTCGGTGGTTGTGACTATTAGCGGCACCAGCTCGACAAAGTGACATCTTTACGAACTTCATGAGAAACCTCTTCAGAATACCATAAATTGATCATTGCCCATCGTTTTACAAAATAGCATACGCGTCTCGTGTTAAAAACTTTGTTCTTCAGAAAAACTTTGCAAGATTTTTCTGAAGAACGAAATTAGCCGGAACTCGACGCGTAACATACTATTTTGAGCTACCAAGGCATTTCAGGGGCTTCTGGTTGATCAAGAACAGTTACAAGCCGAACGAGAGCGAGAAAGGCCATGACACTTGTTTGAAGGAAAAACTTAGTGACTTTCATCAAAGGTCATGGTTCAAGGCCACTCTGACGAGTCCTTACGTAGCTTATCCAACCAAATCACACGATTTATAGGCTGTCTCGGGGGTCTTTTACGCCTATGTACCTGATTCAAAAGCGATAGAAATCAAATTCGGGCCTAATATCACAGCACTAAAGTCCTAAGCCCATACCTATATATTCTCCATAGTAACCGCAACAAGTCGTTCAACATCATCGTCGAGGGTCCTCTTTACATTAGCTCCATGGGGTGTCTCCGATGTAAATATCCCATTTTCAAATACTCGTTCATCATAAGGACACAAAAATATAGGGCGCTAACGGTGGTCCAAAATTCTCATTATAACACCTCGCTCGAGTACCCAAAACACCTCAAAAATACATAATTTTGCACTACACAATACAATTCAAGTAAGATCCGCATGACACTCAAAGAAAATTTTTTTCTTCCGCTATGTCACCAAACAAAAAGACGGCAAATAATCGGCAAGTTTACCCTCTTACAAAAACCTCCTTCTCGAATCCGTTCTGCTTCTACGCACACATATTTATGGACTAGCATCGAGAGAAAAGAAAAAGATATGACAATGGGCATCCTGGAAATAAAAAAAAAAAAAATTTATGGGAACGTACGCAACACCATCACTAAATGCAGAATCAGTTTCTTTTTCCAACACACTGTACGTCGATTTTTTTGGGTCCCCAAGTTTGGGTATATTACTTATACACATATATAAGGAATTGGCATTTTTCGTGGATCTCAGAATAATTAATGTATGGAGAAAGAAATCGAAAGAAGCAAACTACACGAAGCATCGAATTTTTTTGGTATATAGGTATACATTTTATGTATAAGTCTTTGGGATTTGGGATGCTCTCGCACAGCTGGAATCCCACTGTCCGCATTGTCGCATGCAAATTTTGCGCGTGCCAATGCTGCACAGGAGACCGACACACAATGCCTTTGTGTATTATATATAGTTATATAAATGATTGTTTGGGTATTGGTAGATGCAGCGGTAACTTTTGTCTTCTGCTCGTGAGGTGGTATTTTTTTAGGGGGACATTGGTCATTATTGGAATTTTTCAGAGGATGAAGATTAATTTTGTCAAGAAAGAGGTTGGAGTGGGTATTGCCATTTTTCATTTTGAAAGTGTCCTTATTGATTTGTATGCATGGAAAAAATGGAAGGTACATGGTAGAGGCTAGGTTAATTGACGATTTCGTCGGGAACATTATTGACTTTGTAGAACGTATTTTTGGATAGGGTAGATCGATAAACAGGTATTTTTTGGGTTCTTTGTGTGTCTGACAAACGATGAGCAGCAAGATTTGATGGTGTGCTACATATCTACAGGATAGATCTTTGTATCCATTTTTTTCTATTCTTGCTGGTTCTATGTATCATATCACAGTAGAAGATCGGTCTTTCAATAAAGATCCAAATTTAGGGGCTTCATTTCTAATTTTCGACCCATAGTAGTGAACACAGGGAAAATGTCCCTGAAGTTGATCATCTCAGGTATTTTGATTTGTCAAAACGACCAATTTTGTTGCATTTTTATTGAGAGCAGCTGATAGCCAAGATTGGTTCTATCAGATATCCATTCAAAGGAATCTCATCCTGACGTTTGCGAATTTAGACATTTTGGAATCTAAACGAGGCATAGAACATTTAAAAAAACGGGTTGGAGCTCAAATGTGTCCTCGAATGTGTCTAACCAGGCAAGATCATTTTGAATTTTTAGATCTTCATCGAACAGAAGATTGAAATGTCGCAGAGTTAGAAATCCACTTTGATCCTCAAATTTGTCGTTCCACGTGTAGATCAAACTCGTCGATCTCACTCCAGCCAATTGAATTTTTTTTCAAGGCTCAGTTATACGTATTAGAGACAGCAACTACTATAGAAATCTGCCATCAAATGCACATCGAAAAACTTGAAAAGTATTTTATTCAAGAGCAGACAGATTCGTCGACGTCCGCAACAAAAAGCAAGAAAAGGCGCACATAGTACCCAGTTCTCCTAAGAAATAGCACCTACTTAACCTCCTAGTCGCCGTGAACCTTCAAATTCACAAGAACTTGTACAATACAACCTACATTACGAGCATTCACCTATGAGCTATACATATAGCCAGGGGGGCCCAAGTTCACATTTTTTCCCTATAGCAGCCAAAAAAACTTATAAAGGCCAGGTTTCCTTTATATGCAGCCTGGGTGGTTCAATGGGCGCCTATAAAAAAAAAAGAAAAAAAAAGATGCTGCACCGCCTGCAGCCTCATGTTATAACACAGAATAGATATATCTATAGTGTCTATTGGCTCTTGTTTTGACGTTTTGGGTGATGTGGAAGATATAGGTTATGTGCCCAGTGGGGCTACCGGTGAGATAAATTGTAGGGGGGCAATATTGGGTCCTATGTTGGAGACTTTGCATAACGAAAAGAAGCTTTGGAATTTTATTGATGGGGTACTGATGAATCAACAAAATTTTAGTGCGGTACTTCTTGATTGGGCCTATCGGTTATACATATTTGGTAGCGGATACATCTTGAGAGATGAGATAACTTTTTTTTTGATGCTCTGAATCTGCGTGAGGCCCAATTTTGATCGATGAGATTTTGAATTTGAGTGTGGAGATTTTTGTGTGGGATGGCGATCGGAAAGTTGCTTTGGGAGTTAATGTGATGAGCGAGGATTACATATTATTATTATGGCGTTCAGCAGGATTGAGAGTATTTTGAGGATGTCATCATGAGATGGTGGATTTTCGGGAAAATGTGTACTGTCTCCTACTGTTTTTGTTGTGACTTCAAGTGTGAATTACGGCTAGGTTATCGGAATTAGAGATCTCGAGTCAAGCATTTCGACGAGGACTTGAATAATTTCTTGGTCGAAACCGTTAAATTTTTTCCCTGAGAATTATGTAAATCATTTATCAGTAATTGGCAAAGTTTAAAGAATCTATATCCATTCTTACTATACTCATCTATTTTCTTATCAAAATGAATTTTTCTCACTGGTTTCGCTTAACATGTTGATACTTATCCATTGAAATGGCAAACGATCAATCAAGCCTAAGAATTTTTTTTGTTGGCATGGTTGGCATTTGTTCATAAAAAATTTCAAATGAGAACCAGAAAAAATTTATTGAAAAATAAAAATTTTGGAAAAAAATCTAACTCGAGAATTATGACAGTCTTGTTATCTTTTGAACTACCCGCTGATCGTTACTGGAGATTATTTTTCAACAAGGTTTATGTAAGTAAAATTACCACACGCTCAATTTTTTGCACAATCTCTTTCAACTTTATTCTAGAGAAATAGGAGTGTCTACCATCTCAACATACTAAATAATCTCCTACTGAGATAACCTGATACGATCATCCCCTCTAAATATCTCAAATTTTTTTTTTCTACGTAAGAAATCAATACTAACTCCAGGTGAAGCACTACATACATAACTTCTCGATTTCCAAAAATGTAGGTATTATATATCCCATGCTGTGTTTAAATATACTTAGGCCATTGATCTCATTGCTCATCTAACTGTCAACTCATCAATGGTAACCCAACTCTGTATTATCCATGCTCATCTCATTCCAAAATCTAATGCGTATAAGTCAGATTAGATTCTCATCAACGACATATCAGTATACGAAGACAAAAACAAGGCCAAAATCATCAACGATCTGAACCAGATGCTTCCACTCCCTATAATACACAAAAATTAATTCACCCATATCACCTAACCATAGTATATATTTTCGTCCTCCATCTAAAAGCGTTGATTCAAGACCAAGAGATCGAGTAACCATCATCAAAAGGCGCGGACAAAATGAAATTCGGTCATGAAAAAGAAGAGGATGATACACTCTCTATATACATCTATCTATATCTTATCCAAAAAGAGGCGAGGCGCAGATGATGTCTATGGTGAACATGAAGCCCTCTAAAAGCCGTACAATCACCTCAAAAAAAAAAAAAAAAAAAAAAAAAACAGAGAGGGAGATAACTGACCTGGTTTCTCTCCTACATAAACTAGAATCTTTTATAGGTAACAAGCGTGCGTGAATCGTAATTATACCAGAGAGTAAAGAAAAGCAAGACACGTGCCCCCAAAAAAAGCCATACACTAACCTATGTTTGGTTTACGCATAATAATACTGACGACATTCAAAGCTGGAGAACATCATTTCGACGTATCAAAAAAGAGAATAGGGCTATAAGAAACCTTCTTTCGTGGGGGTCTATATATTTTTTTGTGTCATTCTTTAGAAATCGTGGTGTTTGTATAATTTTTGTACTCGGTAAACGGTTCTTGAGGTACAAACTCAAAAATTTAGACCCATACATGCCTTAAAATCTTATGTGATGTAAGGGTGTGTCCACAAATCACGCAGCGCACCGCGCAGGCGCTATCACTGCATGAACCGGCCTATATGCATCGCAACTTTTTGATGCATGAGATTATGGTGAAATTATGGACATTTCACCATCCTCAAAAAGTTTTGAGGCATGGGAAGCATATAAGCCGGTGAAGTGAGCGCCAGCGCGTGTGCCGTGAGCTGCGCTATTTGTGGACACACCCTAAGATGAAGTACATAGAATAAGGCGGAAATTTTCAATTTAGTTGAAAAAATCAACTGTAGTACTTTTGATTCGGTCAAGGTTGTGCTGCACGAAGCCTGAATAAATATAGAGTAAAGAATAAAATAATCTTCATTTGAAATTTGTCCCACGCATGCCACCCGTAAGGTCTTATTTCTTTCTATATGATGCTTCAAGATATTCGTACGATTTGGTACGAAAATGTCTCTTTTCGAAACGTATCTTGTGTAGAATCATTCTAGAACCCTTAAAATCTTTTCCCCTCATCATTCATCTCTTCTTCACGGATCAAGTATATCTTTAGAAAGTCTCTTCCAAAATCTCAAAGATCTTTTGTATTATCCTTTCCTGACTATTCGTCAAATTTTCATTTCAACACCTTGCCACCACCAAAATGTGCATTCACCAGAGCTGGTGAATGGGTAAGAACCGAATCGAAAATCTGATTTTGCCTTATATAGTGTATAGGACAGTCTACTTTTTGGTTTCCATCTGAAAAGAGGTGGCAACATCTGCTCTGCGGTTTTGTGAATGAATGGGAAGGGTAGATAAAAGGGTTCGACGAAAATCGAGCGTTTAGTATTTTGTCCTTTTTGGTTAGGTATACATGTATCTCTACGTGTAGAACATTTCTGATGTATCTATTTCGAGGTATTATAGTGAGTATTAGGCCACTTTGAGAATTTGATTTTATCGTGTGGATCTCTAGATTGTAGTCTAGGATGACCTTGATTTTAGTGTCTATATAAACTACGATAATGTAATTGTAGCTTGGGGTATTAGAATAATTGGGTACGATTTTGTGATACGACAAGCTCAGGTTGCAAAATGTATGTGTTGAAATAAGTTCGATGTGTGTGTTGTGCTAGGTGCTGAGATTTTGAATTGACTTGGAAAAAAAAAAATTGTGTAATTTTGTCTGGCTGCGGTTCTGGAGTGCGTTTTCGTCTCGGTTCGTTTGTAGAATGAGACCTATCATTACATAGGTGCACTTTTGGATGGATATATCTGAAGCGAAATTGTCTGAAATTTTGCACTGCTATTGCTATGCTGCTGCGCCGAGTGGCCTAATTGCTATTTGAAAACTGGTGCAAGAATGGAGCGAACTGGAACTGACCGAAACGACATTTGGCAAGCGGAGGAATGAGTGATTCGGAGTGATTGCATCGAATGTTTTGCGGAGGTTTGATATTTCACGGTTGCAAATTTACAGTACAATTGATAGATTTTTGCGACATTATAGAGAAAAATTGGGATTTGATTTTAATGGGACCGTGTCTCGTAAAAGAGCAAATTTTTTCACAATTTTTCATTTGTCTCTCTTCAGTCTGTCACACATGTGTTTCGATTTTTCCATGTAAAATACTAATTTTTAGAAATTTTTCCAAATTTTGAATTATGTCCTTAAGTGTGAGAGTTGATTACTATCATGACTTTCAAAGCAAATGTTTAGCTTCGTTTGTATTTTAAACCGATTATCACCTCGGCTATCACATTTTCATGTAGAGGTACCTACATAAAATTCAAAAGCATCGAAATCTTCTAAACGAAACAGACATTGATGAAGTTTGTCTGACAGTGCCCTGTTCCACACGATAAAAGGAATTACAAGATGAACCAAAATATAGCTGTTATAAAAGAATCTTTAGGGCCACAAAGTCAAAAAAAAAACCCATCACTAACCTCACAAAATAAATCTTGCGTCCACTTGGCGTGATATAATCGAAACCGAGAAGCTCAAAGACGCAATTTTAGGATGAATAGTATAGTGTTGAAACGATCCACTAAATTGGACGACGACGTCTCGATGATTGACGAAGCAAAATCTCATTGAGAAGAGGCTGCAATAACCGGACAGTATACCCATCATCCTACCTACATAACAATACAAAATCTATCCGTAGCTTATATTGCCTGCAGCAGTCGTAAAAGTCTAACTCGCAATTTCATCTTTGATTTGTGATCAAGTTTCCTTAGCTCTTTTATTCTTTTCAGATATCCTAGACACTGCAATCAGCCAAATTTTAACTATCCGATCATCACAATGAGAGCCTCTGAAATCCATCATATAGGTATACAATTCAGCTCATCGATATTCGCATCGATGTGCATTGGTTTTCAGTTGAAGTAAAAAAATTCACCTCCGAATTGCCTGCGGCTGCATCGTTTCATTTCTTTTCGCACATTTCAAATTTCGAACACCGAATAAAGAGAAGAAGAATGTTGGTTGTCTCCTTGAAGCTCGCATTGACCATATGGTACCGAATGAGTGTGCCAGATTTTGTGGGGATTCTTATAACTTTTTCATCTTTTTTTTAATTCGCTATCTGCTGTAAAAAAAAAAAAAAAAAAAAAAAAAAAATACGTCGTTAACACTAGGACACATGTATACGTGGACGTATGGTACTTGAGCCGCCAGTTATTCTAGCTCTGCGGTCAACTTTTCTTTGCGCTCCAAAACCCACATAAAAGTGTGTATACGTGTGCATGAGGATGACTTTTTTGCACCTTTGTAGACACTGACATCAGGATTTTACGAATTTGTTGGTTGTATGGTCAGAGAGTCGAGAGATAATATTAGAGTACCTTATGTGGCGGGTTGACTCTCTTTTTCTTGTATACGTTTTAATTGGCTCACCTTTGTGGGCCATGGCCTTGATTACACTCTGACCATCTGGGAATTACATACCTGTAACACAAGAAAGAGCAAACATGTTAGATTTTATACTGTGTTGGCTCACACGTAGGTGAAGGGATTCATATGATTTTGTGAATTTTGTTGAGGGGAATTAATTGAGTCTAGATAATTCTGGATGGGATTTGAGAATAGAGCATCACCAAACAGTTAATTTTCTTATCAGTGCGGAAAGCTCGCTCTTGAGTCGATTTTTTCTTGTTCTTCGTGTTGAGAAAATGCTGAAATTTTGACAGAATTCTGTAACATTTTATCTGACATTTTTTGTGCTGGATTGAAGTTGTATATTTGGCTGCTCGTTTGGCTGGATAAGAGTTTGATCAAATTTCAGAGAGCCCTGAAAACCTGACAAATGTTAAGTTTAGATATGGCTTCCTACCAATTGCGTAGATGACCCATAAAGGTCATATTGAGGTTACGGGTCGAGGGTCAAACGAAGTCTGGGATTACTTATGTGAAAACGATCCCCTGATCCAGACTCTTGCCTCAGCTCTGGTCTGTTGAACCACTATTTAGAGACTTGTGACCTCAGAATGATCTTTGTGGGTCATCCATGCAAAAGGGGAGTTGTATTTGGACTCAAAATTCGTCACATTTTCAGAGCCCAGAGTGGCTCAGAGTAAAAACAAGGGTTCCCATTTGAATAATTCGATTTGATCACCAGAAAAACATCAAGATCACATTCAAGGTCAAATCTAAGTCCGTTCTCGAGCTTTCCACTCGATTTCAGGGGATACACGTTTCGGAGTTCTTAATACTTGGAGCTGTTTTCGAATCTTCACTGTAAATCTAAAACTGTAAATATTCACAAATTGAATCTGTAAAAATTACTTCTGTAGGTAATTCTGTCATTCCTACAGATAAATATGTAGTTTCAACAGGAATATGTGATCTACAACATTCGAAGATGTAGATCCTTAACTTGGCAGGAATTTTTGCATTTGAATCTATAGATTGTACCAGTTCTATATATGATTCGTGGGATGCCATGAAAAATTCCCCAATGCGCGGGAATATAGAATAATTTTCTGGATGAAATTGATTTTCCTCTTCTTGTCGATGCTTTGAACAAAAGTTTGAAATAATGGGGAGTCAAGAAATTCCATTTCATTCGAGATCAACGATCAATAATGGATTTGAAAAGTCTAATTTCCTCGAATTTTCCGGAACTTTCCAATTTTCCCCAGCAAACGATGGGTTTTGATGACATGCTCAGGCAAACCATTTCCAAAATATGGTAAAGAATGCGGAACAATTATTTCCCATTAAATTGAATATGCAATGATTTATGATAATTTGTTGATAATAATTTCTGATTACTTGTTATAACTCAGCACTACCAAATACGCGTTGATTGAGTCATATTACGTATGAATCATCATGTTTCGTGCACGTGAACATAAATCGTCACGGAATCCAATGCACAGAATGATACTGACATTTCAAGAGAGCACCATGTGTAAGTCCTCGTGGTACAGTGGTCATGCCTCCGGATTTCTAACTAATGATCGACGGATCGATCCCCATCACACACTAGATCTGTTTACGGGTATGATTTTTCAGATATTCCATTAAATTCTAAGCCTACATAGTACCTGTTGAGTTGATCGAAACTTTTTTTAGACGAGAAAATTGCCGTTTTATCAATTTGGAAATCTGTCGGTAAAGGGTTTGAATTTGTAAAATTTACAGATTCAAATTGTAGATTCAACGAATAAACTGCATCCGAAAATCAACAGATTCAATCTGTTCCAGGGAACCTCCCTAATTAACCAATTATTACTACTAAAATTAAACTGAATCACCAGTCTATCGCACTAGCTCTGGTACATTAATTAATCCACTGTCCAGATACGTCTGCCCTTCAAGTGACCCAGAGGTCATCTAAAAACTTGGCATTGAATCAAATTTTAATGAAAAATGTTGTGCTCTTTCGGAATCTGGTGTCAAAATAGGGGTCATTATTGAAAATTCGATTTGACTTCTAAAAAACCACCAAGGTCACATTCAAGGTCAAATCTGAGACCATTTTTGAGCTTCCTCCTTGATTTCAGGAGATGTGTTTCGAGGTTTTCCGATACCCGGCCATTTTCGAGTTTTTAAGGGGGCAGGGGACTGACTTTTGAATTACAATGCCAAAATCAAAAATTTCGAAAAGTTCTAGTATATCTGATGAAGTTAAAGACAAACTTATAACCCGATGCATACTTAAAATCTTTCCTTGAAAATTCCACAAGGATGACTAGTTAAAAATTTTGCGTTCTATAAATCTGTCATTACTTGCGAATAATAGCCTCAAAAGCTCCCTTGCTATTCTGATTTTCAGTTCAGCTCTTCATTAAAATACCGCGACGTGACATTGTCCCTTTCGCAGACATGTCTCGAGCCACGTGCACATCATACCATTCAACCTTCCAACAAAGCTGCAAATTTAGAAAACCTCAGCATCCGATTCAAAGTACCATTTCCGCGCGAAATTTCAAAAGAATCAATTTTCCACGCTCATCTTGAATAATGATCGGACTTCACATGGCCTTTGAGCCTTGACCAGATCAATATAACTGACAATGTAAAATCTATAGTCGCATCAGAATACAGATCATTGACTTTCCTTTCTGCACAAAGCGACAATTGCTTGTACACACTCGATCTATTCTGCACATCTATATATAACCCCTAATATCCCAAAAGATAGATACACATCACGCCTGTAAATAGCCTTCATTCGAGCCTTCACTTCCATACACTAGAACGTCAATTCTGATATCGTAATGAGACCCTACATATACTACCACCAATACATACTCACGATCAGTATGTATCAAAACGACTCATTCGGGAAGTCATTACAAATGCCGCGTGACCACCACCACATTTCCTTACAAAATAATTCAAGACACACTCTCGGAATAAAGAATAAGTCATCCATGCATTGCGTCGTAATTCTGTAGCACGTCTTACTATCATTGCTGCATCATCAGAATCAATGAAAAAAAAAAAAAAAAAAATTGCAATACTTGGCAGGAAATCTGATTCATCCCTCTGCATCAGTGTTATAGCAAAATAAAACTCAGTGAGTCGCTTATCCCTATATATAATAGTATAAGGATATAACTCAGAATTAACGATCGCAATGTTGGCGGCAGTCCTTTCTAGGATCGCTTATTTTTTCCGCCTTTGTGATCTCGAGGATGCTGATGTGGTACGGGGGAGTCGAGATGTGTTTTTAATATCTTTGGCAAAAAGTACTTTCGCTTGGTAGGATGTTATCTATATATATGTAGGCCGTTATGTACGCTGATGCGAGAACGACGACGACGACGTCCCTTTGTCCTGATGTACTTTTATTATGGGCAGTAGAATTTAATTCGAAGGCAATAATGGCGCTGCTTATAAAATACTTACTTGCTACTGTGATACAGCTGATTCTATTATATGTAGGAGGAATTTCTTGATGATGATGCTTACGAGATATTGATAAGGATCCTAGATTAGGGTATGTATATAGGGTCTCATATTGGTTAGTTCTGGGTTTGAATTTTTTTGTGACGGATACATCGGGTTTAATGATTTTGGGAGTAAATTTTGTTGACATTGACTGAAAATTGGCAGATTTTTTTTGAGAATCATCTTTTAGCGGTAAAAAATTCAATATGAGTAATCTGTTTCTATAAGACACTCAATCGTGCCATCAGTAACTATGGTTGGTTTAGAGAAGCACCGGACTGAACGGACTAGTCGCATTTTTGGCGTAACTGACTGCACTTAACCGCATTTCTCGTAAAAGTGTACGCAAGCTTGCATTCTTTCGACTTTCCCATTTGGTTGAAAATTGCGACAGGTGCGGCGTTATCCTTTATAGTACCAGCCGAATCCTCAGTGTTCACTATACCTTTGCGGCTTAGTTCATTCATGCATCAGCAGAACATTTTTCAAAGTCTCCAGAAGGAACTCAAACGCACTCGGTAGGTCGACTAGAAAAAAGACACGCTTTTCCATGTATAACTGATGAGAACTCGAGAACGCAACAACCGTGAAAACGATAGGCATCAGTCTGCCTAATTTTATGTAACATATTGGTGTCTTTTTTTTTTGAACCTTCTGTTTGTTCGTCCAACCAATAGCTAATGAACAGTCATATGTATTTAGGCGGAATGACGAGTAGTCGCATTTTTGTTATTGCCTAATTTGAATACGGCAATTCGCTCTTTAGCCTATATTCTAAGAGAATTCGCGTAATTTGATAATAAAAATGTGCCGATCTATCATAGGTAAGAAAGGTCCCCATATATCTGCAATGCTCTTATAATTTGAACTGAACGGCAGACGCGCAAACTGCGTGTTTTCACGCATTATGAGTAATTTTTCCATAGTTGCATGAAAAGTTTTTACAGCTGTAATAGAATATATGCAACCAAATTGAGTTGCATAAATATTCAAGATTCAATAAAAATCCTCTAAGATGAAGCATATGACGTCATTCCTATCTAATAATCATAGTTCTTTCAGAACCTGGCTCTCGTAGTCATATTAAAACCCCACTATTCGTAGAGAATCTTATTTCTATGTACCGTCAACCGGGGTAACTTTGGAACAAAAATTGCATTTTTTTCCCTTGTACGTCTTACATCAGAAGTGCATTGGATCTGTGGTCAATCGAAATCTTACAGTTTCAGCTTTCGATTGCGGTGTTTATAAGGTCCATTTGGACATATCTGGTTGGAGCAATGAGCGCTGAAAGTCGTGTTCCAAAGTTAGACACGGACTGGGGTAACTTTGGAACAGAAATTGTTATCATTATTTTTCCGTCAATTGATTCATAAACTAGGTCACACCATCGATTTTCATCATCAGTAATCGAAAGCTGAGTGTCTTAGCTTTCCATTGACCTAATATAAAAATCCATTTGGTTGAATTGAACTTCTACAATCGAGCATAGACACCTTCAGCATACTTCACTATGCCCGGATCGCGGCTAAGGGTGCGGCTACATGCAGTTATTTTTGGCGATTCTGAGACAGCGGGACAGCGCCTCTAGCGGCAATTGAGCCGTTTTGCACTATTTTGCCCATGTAATTTGAAGCAAACGCCACCGCAGCCTCCGATAGAGGCGCTGTCCCGCTGTCTCAGAATCGCAAAAACGACTGCATGTAGCCGCTGCCTAACTCTCGAGGAGAAACATACCTCCACAGTCGGTTTCTGACGAAAACTGCCATAACTTGTCTTCCATGGGCCGAAATGAGACGTTCTTTGGCTCATTTTGAAGCTCTCATCGCCGACTAATCAAATAAGTAGAATTTAATGATGATATGAATCTTGGGAAATAATTGAGAGTATATGTACAAGTGTTCCAAAGTTACACCAGTTTCTGAAAAAAATACACACTTGACAGTTTTTACTCTACAAAATTGAAACTTCGTGGCAATACTCCAATGTAACAATGGATTCGTTCAGATATGTGTACAGACAAGTGAAATCTAGCTCAGCTACCTCGAATTCGACCTACTAAAGTTGGAACCACACCATTTTTTCCGAGAGACTGTTTGTTGGCTTGAAAACGCACTTCTGAAGAAGTCAGCTTATAAATGGATTAATAGCTGATGAAGGCCCTCGCGCCCATGCAAAACATTGTTTATGCTTGTCCCAAGTGGAGGGAACCGGTATTAAGGCCTCAGGATTATCTGCCTAGCCAACTGTGCGTGATAACCACTCTTTCATGGGTTGTTCCAAAGTTACCCCCCGTATTCCAAAGTTACCCCGGTTGACGGTATCATCAAATCTTGTAGATGCAGAATTGGAAATCTAGTAGAAAGAGAATCTGGGAGTGCTATGGTATCTTGATATTGGATAGAATTGGATGGAAGTATTGAATCTGAAACAGAGAAAAAGCTGTTGGCGATGATATAATAGAAATTCTGCGCATCAGTAATTCATCGTAAGGTTATCTCGGTTATCCAGCTGCAATGATGGATACTGTTTGAGATTGAATCCAGTTTTTTTTTCAGAGAAGACAACTTGGTAATTGATCTCCTTTCCCGTTGTTTTTTCGTTATACGCCCTAGTTGATGTGTGACCATTTTTTCTGTCCACCTATAACCACTAGCAATGTAAATTAGCCAGTTATTTGCTGAAAAATGCTCGTTATTTTTACCAGGGCGCTTGGCGTCTTCAAGGGAGGTCCTTGGGTCCCAGGGTGTGGCGACCCTCCGGCTCAAGTCAAAGAGATACCATAACCTGTCCTCTGGCCCAAATGCGTTTGGGAGGAGCCTGGTCCCGAGACTGATGAATGCTTGGTTTCGCTTTGGCCTTTCCCGCAAACCGCACGGGGGTTGAAACTCTATTTTGTAGAATCAACCCTGAGGCTTGACAACCCTCCGGCCTCAGTCAACCCCGTCGGAGCATTCTCACGCGATGGCCACGGCATGGCAGCCATATAGATCCCCCCTCCCTCCCCCCCCCCACGAGGGACGGGTTTGGCCGTATATACTCGGTCCCGATTCCAAAACTTGGCGATTGGCGAGGAGGAATGGAATATTATTGGACCACTCGGGGTCCAAAAATGATTTTCCCTCACACCAACGCGCTGGTAGGGTATAATCCTGCCCCATGCCCATGCGGGGGCGGTCTAGGTGGAGTCAAAAAATGGACGTCCGGGCTGCATAGGACAATATACATGTTCACGCTTAGCAGAATTTGAATCACGATAAAAGTATCCACAGATAAGGAATGCGTAGAAGTGGAATTCAAATTCTTCGATAAGAAGATTATCAATCACTTGAAACTATAAATATGTGAAATTGGATGATTTTTCATCGATTTCTTTGTCAGTTGCTTTGTTGACAAGTTTTAGTGCACCTTGGTGGAGGAAAATGAATGATGCAGCTTTTCGTGTGATGGATTTTGTTTCCTACAATTTAAGTGATTTAGAGATTATTTCAGGCAGACTCTGACGAGATCAGAGACAAACAAGTCATAAGTTCCAAATCCGAGAGATTTGAGAAAGTTCAGAAAAGTTCTCAGCTTATATTGAAAAAATAATCTTGGGTCAAAAGGAAAATTCATCCTATCGTGAAGATTGCATTCTTATATAATTCAAACAAAAATTTCATTGCCAGTGTGTTTTGTATACTTCTTGAATGCAGACTTCTCTGTAGTTTGATACTTCGTCGCTAGTGGTCGTTGAGAGTCACATTCACATCCTCTATATGTACACCTTCCAGAAAGACCACGTGCTTTACAATGATCTTTGCATTCGAATTCTGAAACCATTCTAGTTCCCAGTTTGCATCTCATATTGAACCCTGGAAGAAAAATGAAACTCTGGAAACCTCCCTACATGCAAAACAGAGTCTGCAATTACCAATTATCAGTCGTCTGCGGCGCGGGGCTCACCGGTCGGGTCCAATAAAATGACGGCATTACTTGTAAATTATGCCCAAAAGAGTAACTTTTCAAAAGGTTTGGCTGTCTTTGAAGCAAACACAAAGCAAAGCAAGTCCTCGCAATCTAAGACAGAATACCTATTATTTCAACCTCCGCCGAGAACGTGTTAAGGGGTGCTCTTTACCTTCAGAACAACGATTTTGGCGCCATCTTGCGGTCAGATTGGTTTATTATAAAAATAAAATCAACCAAACAACGAAGAACGGAATGCGATGTTCACCCACGTGCGGATAATTTTTCTGCAGATTTAGAAAAAAGTTTCATCAAGATCAGTGCAAAATTGAGCTCATGAAGTTGTGGCGAAATTTTTCAAAACAGTGAGATACTTTGCCACAACTTCATGAGCTCAATTTTGCACTGATCTTGATAAAACTTTTTTCTAAATTTGCAGAAAAATTATCCGCACGTGGGTAATCATCGCATTCCGTTCTCCGTTGTTTGGTTGATTTATATTTACAATAAACCAATCTGACCGCAGGATGGCGCCGCAATCGCTGTTTTGGAGGTACAGAGTGCCCTTAATTTTGAAATAAGATGAATGCCAGGGAATGAGTTGCCTATAGAACCACATCGGACTACATCACAATTAATCGATACGAGATTTCGCAGTTTTTTCGTAGGAGACATTATTGAGAGGGAAAGTCCATCCTCATCAAACTTATCCAAGACAATTTTAAAATGAAGCTATCCATGGCTAGCATGGTAATCTTCGCCATCTTTTTCGTCCTAATCTTTCCTCCGATACCACTAAGTGGCCACAGATTTATCGAGTTGATCTTTACCAAAAATCATTCCCCCATAATTCTGTAAATCATTGAATGTGCTGGGTCTGCTCCTCTCGCAGATTAAAAATTGACCAATAATTTTATTGATAATGAAATGCAGTAATTCAACTTTTCTGAGACTTGGGAAAGCGATATCTACAAATATAAGGCATTTTTCTGCATAGGGGTTTTCATTAGATTACGGACAACAGGATGGACTTGGAAATTACTTTTCATTATCTTTGAAGAAACTTTAGTTTACATTTTTGTCTTTTCTCACTCTGAACAACTTATAAGGAAATCCTTCGCTAAGAATATAGATGGGTTTGCATTTAGGCTCAGGCTTTTGCGAATTCGGATCCACGGATCCACCCAAAATCCTTGGCGAGTAATAAGGTGAATTCGAGATATTCATCGTTTCAGATCATCAGTATTTTGAATCTATAATTTTACTCTCAAAATATCCGGAGGATCCGGATCCGGAGAAGTCCCAGTCCTAGTTTGCATAGTTGAGATTATAAAATAAAAGTACTATTCTCACCTCTACGGTAGGAGTCATCATACTTAGACGATCCCTGCTCTAAGTTTCCTGAAGGAAGAACAATAACTTTTCAAGAGCATGATCGAATTCGTTCAAATGTAACCACTCAAATTATGATTGACGACGATTGCTCTACTTATAACCTCCACTTCTCAATGTCAATGAAATCATATAGATCATCATATAAGTCACATAATCATTCTTAAGGAATAGGTGTATCATTTTCAAAATGTCTTACCTTTTGATTGAGGCCAGCCAGCCTGAGCAATATGAATCGTGAGAAAAACAGTGAAAATTAAAACGATTGAGGATTTCATGATGGATGATAGAACTGCGAATCTCGACTAATCAATTAGATAAAAAAAACCGCTATCACAGGAGCTGAGATAGGATTGTTGATTCAACGTATTCAATTCACATCATTTGATATAACTCACTCTATTTATACCCATTAGCATTTAGAGATAAGGTAAGTATAAAGTGTACCCAACTTGCCTCCGCAACCCATATGCCGATCTCAGGAATGGGCAATCACTTCCTTCCCGCAATTTTTTTTACATTTGTTATGTTGGAATATGAAAAAAAAAAAAAAAACGATTTGGACCGATCCCCAATGATTTCCAAGTTTTCTAGAAAATTGAGAGTAATTATTCCATTTATCGTTTTCGCACAGTTAAGAAATTTCCTTCAGTAAAATCTCTGCTCTTTCTTTTAAGAACATCAAAATTCTTCTTTCAGAGTTGCGCAACTTCAATCTGGAACGATGTTATGAACTAAATAAAGAGTGAAACATGGGGTGTACCCAACAAGCGCCCCCCCCCCCCACATGAGGTTATCTTTTAGTACGTACCAGATTTTTTTTTGTATGCACATGTCAATACACAACTTTCACCTTCTTGAATCTATGAAAAATCAAAAATTCCATTTTTCGGCCCACCAAAATATGTATTTTGGAGTATCCAGTTTACTGTTATCATGATATCGCGTATAATTCGGGCCTTGGAATAGAACTAGACTGGATTCATGACTCCATGTAAATGATTTTTAAAACAAATTGTTTCTCATTTCTCGGAGAATTGCGCTCGAAATCGTTGTGTCATCTAATATAATTTAGGTCGAATATTTCTTAGTGTAAAAAACGAAATATGAACATAATTGAAACTTTTATTTACAAGTGTATCGATACGTGGATTACAAAATATTTTCAAGTCTGACAAATATCCCTGATTCACGGTCGTACAAGACACGGTCTAAGGTAACATAGGCTCTGATTCAAGAAGTATAACTTTTCGATTCTTCACGAATTTTTTCAGAGTAGAACAGGAAATTATTCAAGCTGCCTTTAATGCTAATCTTCATCACCTGATCTCATTATCTCTGAGGTAACTATGACCAGTTCTGGACAACTTAGAGTCGTAACAGTCGCATTTGAAGATATTCTTGTAACTGACACATTTACCTGAAAGTCTATTTTGGCTGCGGCAATGATCATCGCAAACCCTACGGGTAACGAATCCTCGACCAAATTCGTCTTCGAGCCAACATTTACTGTTGATTCCTAGATATGAAACAAACCTGATATAAAATTTGGTCAAATTTTTCCTTATGTTATTGAAAAATCAAAAATTTAACCATAACCGGCTCCTCTCTAATTTTTGTGCATCAAAGTGTTGGGGTATATAACCAAACATTTAAAGGTGAAAGGGAGCAGAATTCACTTACTAGTATCTGAGTCCAACCCAAGTACTGCTGCTCGATTATCAAAAGATCTTTCATACAAATTCAGGATTCCTAAAATAAGGTTTATGAAACTATTAAGAATCAAAACAAAATATGAATCTTATAACAGGTTTTTCATATAATTTTGATTCTTGTTTTTTTTTCTAGCCGTTCGACATGGCTCGAGGATTCCAAACGAATTTTCCCATGATAGAAATGAAAAAATGATATTCTCGGATTCATTTCACAAATAAGATCTGATTTTTCTTGCATCTCGACTGCCGTAAACCGAGGTGAAAGTGTCTACTTTTGCTTTTGTAATAGTTTTGTGCTGATGAATGGTATAAGATCCCACTGAAGCTCAATTTGAAGCTGTTTGTCTCATCATTGAGATGAGCCTTTGTGGGTTTTTTTCCGACTTACCAGTCAGCTATGTCAAAAACAAATGAGCAGACACATTGGACCCACTTTATGGGTTGATTTTTATAAGAGATAGCTACAGTTGAAAAGTTCACATCTCACCTTGTTCAACCGATGCAACTCCGATGAGTAAGTATAAGCCTAGTGATATATTAATTATGGCTAGCATGTTTCTGATTGAAGATCAAGATAAACACCTGGCAAGTGATGCTCCTATAAATAAAGAAAAATTCCAGTATAGATTGTCCAAAATCTCTTTGATCTCATTATACTCAGAAAAATGATATATTAATGAATGGGTATTTCCCAAGATTCTATTATATCATGACATGTCTTTCAAATGTCTAAACCTCCGATCCAAGAAACGAGATGAAATTGAAAAATTCTCTGCTTCAGGTGTCTCGATTTCGGAAGAGAATTTCAATTAAAGTGATAGATTGCTGAAATTTTGAATTATCTTTACAAAAACTTTTTGAACCGAATAATATCATCGATAACTCGTGAGCCAAGCTGGAATAGTTCAACACTCTTCAAAGAATAAATGTACTCTTTTCTTGAATTGCAAAGATCTGGTCACGTATGCGTGACAAATTTGATATTTTTGAACTCTATAATTATTACAGCAAACAAAAACCTTTTCAAAATCGATAAATTCATAGACACGTGGACGGTCTACGTGCTTTTCACAGAGGTAAAAGTCATCACAACGTCTAAGAACTAACTAATTCTTGGATAAAATTTTGCTCATTTTCTTTTTAAATCAATTTTTGAAAGTATTTTTCTAACAAAAATATTCAAGTCATACTTAATCAGCTTATTTGCACAGATGAGGTCACAAAGTGGGTCTTTAATTGCATATTATAGGCTAACATTTGAAATCACCACAGTGAATTTCATCAGAGGGATTTAGAAATGTAAGTCTGATGATATCAATTGATTAGTGATGTATTTAGTTGATTCATAAAAGATTATCCTAATGATCATGATAAATTTAGTATGTTTAAAGTGCTACGTAATTGAAACGCATATTATTCCGATGCATTTGGTTTGTAGTAGTTTTTTTACTCCATAGTTCCTATAGTTTCAAATAATTTTAGTATGTACATGATCTCTCAGGAAGCACCAAATATTCGTCACATATGATTTTTGAATTATTTTCTGCTATGGAAATAATCATTCTACTCTATGTATGTTATAATCATACTTTTTTATTGAAGAATCGGGTGGAGCATGTCTCATTCCTTCATTTTTCTCAAATCGCTAGATCGGTTTAGACTTACGATCAATTTTTCTTCTTATTTATACCAATGATGATGTCTGTATGGGATACACATCACTTTGGATCAATTAACCCCAACGTGAGCCCTTCAACAATATCAATCAATCCATTCAAAAACTTCCATGAAAACTCATTCACTATCGCTAGATCCTAGGCGAGATCTAAACACTTGAAAATGTACATCTGATACTCATATAATGATAGTCTGGCGGAGATAGGACTGAAAATGGCAAAATTAGAATTTTCAGAAATTTTTGGTTTTTATTTTTTCCTCCCACACAGCCAGATGTTTGCTTTTGGCTCATCATTCGATTAATTCCTCGCATAAATAGAGACTTGTACGAATTTTTTCAGATTTTTCCGACATGTCCAAATAAAAGCAATTAATGATTATTGATAATCGTTTAAAAATATTTTTTCCATTACATATTATTGGGCTAACCAATTACTACTGGGCTCAAAAATTTCATGAATGTCAACACGAAAGACCAAGATTCAATAATTTGGATCAGGATTGTAGGTCAATAGATTCATATGACTCACAAGTATTTTCTACCTATACGATAATTCTGGAGTACCAGAAGAATAACTAAGCCCTTTACTCTTTCATAATATAAATTTCAAGTCAAATATAAACTTTATATAGATCAACTCTGACGTCAGAAAGTCTTCAGAAGTGGTCAGTTATCCAAAGGTTTCACCTTGTGTGCTACATGATGTTTCAAGAATCATTTCGTTTCGTAAATTTTATCGCGATCCATTATGAAATAGACACACGTATAACCTTGTGGTATAAATCTTAATTCCACATGCTAGTAATACACTTTAGGTAAGGTCCTACATACATGCATCCAATTGAAAATAATTTCAAGGTAGATTATTGGGTGTCCAACGGTATATGTAACGCATCCATAACTGTTTGCTTTGAGATCTTCTGAGAGATGCCTTGTTGGTTTGCGAGCGGATCTAGCGGCGTGACTTTGCTAGATGCAATTACCAAAGCTAGATGGTACTTCTGGTCATTATACTGCCTGCCTATATAGATGTGCGGATCTTTTCATGAAAAGTTATGCACTTCTCAGACGTGCGATCTACTTTTGGATCAGTCATTTTATGGAATTTCTCACTTTGCACTCATTCACGGAGTCTATTTTTTGAATTGAGGTTAGAAATGTGGTCTCTGCGAGTTGTGGTCTTTGAAATTGAAGTTTAGATACAATTTGGATCATGGAAGCCTTAGATTTGAGATTGTGAGAATGATAGGGGTAGTGTAGATTAGTTCTCTCTCAGTTTCCATGTTATTTTAGAGAATCTCATCCTTTAGCTTTTGGATTGCATCGATCGGTATTAAGTTTCACTTCTTTTAGTTTGTGGAGATAATATGGGATGGGCATTATTTCACAAATGCTTGTAGTTTGGTGTCGAGATAATCCAATGCTTTAAACTCAGGATCAAAGAATTGTTTGACCATGTGCTATAGCCTTCTGACCGTGGTTCACTTTACTTTCAGGAATATAAGAACTATATTGCACCTAAAGAAAGTATCAGATAAGTTCATTAACTGATGGAATAATAGTCTTGTGGGTTGATCCATAGTCTCTCAAGAGAGTTTACAGATAAACCTGTTTATTCCCTAGAAGGTCAATAAACACTGGAAATAGTTTCATTCCATACTGATCGTCTTTGCTCACGTTATACACAGTTTTGAAGGCAAAACCTATACATAATGTACGTTTGGGGGTACTTATGTGGTAGCTTTATGGACTATAAAAGGGGCGATATTGCTTCAATTATTTTCCACCACATGGCTATGAGATGAGTCATATCAGAGACGACACTGTATTTTCAGCATTTCATTGTCACTTTGATGGTCATCTCATCAAAGATCTTGCGATAGCTTGTGGGGCTTCAATAACATTTGGTTAGGTTAGATTGACATGGGTTTATTATCTACTCTTAGAGTATCGAATGTTTGGCTGACATTAACGTTTTCATGAACCATGTGGTATGATAAAATTCACGATGACCAACTTCCAGATTCTTAACGATCAATTTGATATCTTCCAAAAAAGATGTTATCGCCTACCAGCTATGTGAATGTGGAGATTATACTATGTTAAGAGCTCGAGAATTTGAGTCAATCTTCTAAGAAGCTTTTCTCGCATTTTCATGTTCACAGAATTCTCATTCACACCTACCCAGACTGACAAGGTGAGAAAATCTTTTAAAAAATAAGAGTCACATTTTACTTTTAAATCGCCATCAACATTCCACACATAAATCCAACATTAAATCTCGTATATCCATAATCTGAATTCCTCACAATATAATCCTTCAAAATCAAAATCCCAGAAACCCAAAATGTCTCCAAAGCTCCACAACCCACAAAGTAATCTTCTGATCTTCAAAGGATCTAGTCATCTGGTGGTTCATAGAAGATAACCAAAATCCAAGCCTTGATCCAAATTAGAAGAGCAAATGACACAGGCTACTATATACATCTACATAAAAGCAATGCATGTATACATAGAAAATGCAGCATCACATTCATGTATATGAATGGCAAAAGGGAAAGAAGAGAAGCCCACCCGAGGTAAGCATACATACAAAACGTGGTACAGAACCCTAACGCCATGTGCCATCGTCGTTTCTGCCATACGATATAGTATAGAGTCAGAAGCCTCTAATTGGGCCGTTCATTACGCTAATCAAAGGCATAGTAACCAGGGTTTGCAAACGATTCGTCGAGTCAACGGACGGATATAGCTCTATCCCCTATACTTCTGAGGCTGCATTGCACTTATAAGTAAAGCTTGCGATGTAGAAATATAGCCTGTGTGCAGTGTGTATTATATGGTATGGCGCTTCGCTTTTGCTGCGTTTGTGCTTTTGAGCTTTTGAACTATGTAGAAGGATTTGAGCGAATTTTACTTGCTGGGGGAATTCAAATGAATAAAACTCGTTGAATCTGTTTGCAATGCTCAGATTATAGTATTGATTTGTCGAAAATAAGGTAAAGTATAGGATTCAAAATTAAAAAATATTGTAGAGATAACTTCCAGACAATTCTTGTTTCTGAGCTTGTGGAGCATTTACATTTTATGGTGAATGCTTTTTATTGGTCTTCATAAATCTTACAATTTAGAATTGTGAATGGTCTGGATGAGTGTTGGAACTCATCAATTCGGAAACAACTAGAAATCATGGAAGATCACCTGCTAATTTTTGAACACAAGCAATTGGAAAAATTGATTACACAGGACTGCGCGATCTATTCTGAATGACAAATTGAACAGTGAGGGATTTCACTTTCAGAATTCATAAATGGGTTTTGAGAGCATCGTTCAAATTCTCGTTAAGTCGATGGTAGAATAGTATATTTCCGTAGAATTTCATTTCCGTACTGAGCGCGGTAGCCGATTTTGGGCACTAGGACAGTTTGTCTGTCGAGCGAAGCGAGACAGACATGTCCTCCAGTGCCCAAAATGGGCTTGCAAGCGAGGTGCGGATATATTTTTTCATTACGAAAACCCTAAAATCCTATTCAAACGCGGCATTTTTAGGTTAAGAGTAATGAAAATTATATAGAAATATTCTCAGGGTTACGTCTTGGACTGGGGTGGTACTCTTCACTCTTCGATTCCAGATTTTTCAATTATGTAACACAGTTTTATCGTGGGACTTGATTTTTATAACCAATTTTGTTGTCTCGTAAATGGAAGAAGTAAAAGATTAGACTTTTAGTGAATGGGTTAGTATTTTTCGCACTCAGAACCAGGAATATTATTCTTTCATGCATCGCTCACAAATTTGGTTGACTTGAATATTCTTTTCTTTGAAATAATCATCCACAGTCTCACAAAACGCTAAATCAAGGTAAATGGCTGAAAATTTCATCCTATTGACACTGGAATCGAATTCAGACTTTTACCATTTCAGCCCCTTGCAATGAGGAAAAATCAAATCTCATCGCAAGCTCCATCCAAGCTCACTCAATATAGCCACGCAGTCTTTTGCCCACGTCAGTCTGGTTTATGACGTTGACACTCACAAAGCTTGTCACTGACAAAACGTCTCAGCCAAAAGACTTGGCAGCATCGCAAAACGACTTACAAGCTCTTTAACCGTCAACGTCTTGCGAGCTTTCGTATATGCTTTTTCAACTTTCTCAAGAGTGCAATTAGCCGTTTTAAGATTTTTGGCAAATTACACAGTGTGGAGCTTGTCATATCTCAAGTATATGTCTCAAATTACTTGCGAATGGTTGATACAGTAATTGCCAGAGAAAATTCTGTTCGGCTTGTCGAATGATTTCGTTACGAGCTTTATGATTTATCAAGAAAATTCTTGCAAGCTCAGAATGTGCTTTTAATGATCGTCTTGGCTGGAAGTCAGGCTTGTGTTATAATTGTGGCTTGGTTGAAGCTCGTTATACTCACTTTCATACAATTTTAACAAAATATGTTTTTTAGTTATACATTGGCCGACCTCTTTTCCAGGTTATTTTCATGGGACCTACAGTATCATGAATTCCGAATCACCAAAGCCGCCGAATATTTAATTATGAAAGTTTACAGTTGGCACTGGCCAAGATTCAAACTCAGGTCTTCTGCTTTTAAAACGAGGACCTTATCTGCGAAACCGCACAGTGGGAATTTTAGGAAAGTTTTTTTTGACAAAAGTTAACCTAGCCATCAATATAGACTTTTGTCAAAAAAATTTCAAAAATCTCCCCACCGCTCGTCTTGTTCACCTGTGCAAGGTGCAAAATCCATATCCGTATGTTACGGATTATATGTCTATTTGAACATGTTTTCATTATCTAAATAATAAGTATCATCATTTGTTGATCGGGCAAAGATATATTGATTTAATTGTTTGAATTATTAGAATAAGAATTCGAATGCGAAAAGGGTTGCCAAGGCAACGTTTGACTATTTGGACTGAAGAAAACAAGAAAAGAAGATTGGCTGGCACTTCTGTTCTTGACGTGATCGAATACGCATCTTTATATTTCCACTGCAATTATTTCTGATTGTTGACAATTCTGAATAAATAGTTTTCAGTTTAAAGTGAAAGACTGTAAGTTCTTGATTCTCTGCGAGTCTACGTTTAATTATCATCGTCTAGCGGTGAACATTGGCGATCCTGCCAGGATAACCTATACGTAGAGCGCAGTAGAATCGAGTTCGAGAAGAATGAGGAAGAGAAGAGGAGGAAAAGCTCCTCCAGGTGCACCCGCTCGGAAACAAGCAGCTGCTCCTCAAAATCGGCGAGGTAATCTCCGGGAAGTTTCAGCGGCCATCGAACGTCATCCGCACGATCTCTTTTACAACGAAAATGACCGACCACAAGGACCTGCTGTTGCGGCCCTTCAAGGCCGACATTGCCGTCGCGAAAATAACCCTCTTAAAGACGACGAAGATGCAGTGCTACCAGCTCCAATTCGAGGTAGGCCCCGTCTGCAAGAACCTAACCTCATCGAAAACAACCAAAATGTGCCGGTTGCACCCGTACTGGCGGCTCGAGGCCGGCAGCTTCATCGTGATCACAACATTGTCGAGGGTGAGGCCCCCGTACTAGGCCAACGAGCAGCTCGAGGCTGGCCACGCCGACCAGAGCCCCAAAACATCGAGGTCGTTCCAGAAGTACATGCGCCACCAGCGGCTAGAGGTAGGCCGCGTCGACGACAACCTAACCTAGGCGCCGACGGTGAAGTTGTTCGTGACAACGAACGCAACCCCCCCGAGGACAACGTGCTGCCGCCACCGAGGGTTCGCGACCATCAGCAACCTGGGCAAGTCGGCGAGGACGACGACGGTGCACTGCAGCCACCAGCGGCCAGGGGCCGTCAACAACAGCGGCGTCGCAGCCCCGTCGAGGACGACGGAGGCGCACCGCCTCCACCAGCAGCTCGTGGGTGCCAGCGACAACAGCACCTCGTCGAGGACGGCGACGGTGCACTGCAGCCACCAGCGGCCAGGGGCCGCCAACGTCAGCGGCGTCGCAGCCCCGTCGAGGACGGCGGAGGCTCACCGCCTCCGCCCGCGGCGCGTGGACGCCAGCTTCAACGGCACCTCGTCGAGGACGACGACGGTGCAGTGCAGCCACCAACGGCCAGGGGCCGTCAACATCAGCGGCGTCGCAGCCCCGTTGAGGACGACGGAGGCGCACCGCCTCCACCAGCAGCTCGGGGGCACCAGCGTCAACGGCACCTCGTCGAGGACGACGACGGTGCAGTGCAGCCACCAGCGGCCAGGGGCCGTCAACGTCAGCGGCGTCGAAGCCCCGTCGAGGACGACGGAGGCGCACCGCCTCCACCAGCAGCTCGTGGGCACCAGCGTCAACGGCACCTCGTCGAGGACGACGACGGTGCAGTGCAGCCACCAGCGGCCAGGGGCCGTCAACGTCAGCGGCGTCGCAGCCCCGTCGAGGATGACGGAGGCGCACCGCCTCCACCAGCAGCTCGTGGGCACCAGCGTCAACGGCACCTCGTCGAGGACGACGACGGTGCAGTGCAGCCACCAGCGGCCAGGGGCCGTCAACGTCAGCGGCGTCGCAGCCCCGTCGAGGATGACGGAGGCCTACCGCCTCCGCCCGCGGCGCGTGGACACCAGCTTCAA
Organism: Eretmocerus hayati; assembly: GCA_029851415.1. Classification (NCBI taxonomy): domain Eukaryota; kingdom Metazoa; phylum Arthropoda; class Insecta; order Hymenoptera; family Aphelinidae; genus Eretmocerus; species Eretmocerus hayati. The sequence continues at coordinate 111,343,364 of CM056744.1, forward strand.
CGGCACCTCGTCGAGGACGACGACGGTGCAGTGCAGCCTCCAGCGGCCAGGGGCCGTCAACGTCAGCGGCGTCGCAGCCCCGTCGAGGACGACGGAGGTTCACCGCCTCCGCCCGCGGCGCGTGGACGCCAGCGTCAGCGGCATCGCAGCCCCGTCGAGGATGACGGAGAAACGCCTCTTGCACCAGCGGCTCGTGGCCGCCAACAACACCGGCACTTCGTCAAGGACAACGGTGCACTGCAACTCCCAGCGCCCAAAGCGCACCAGCGTCAGCGGCGTCTTAGCCCCGTCGAAGACGACGGAGGAGTGCTGCCTCCACCAGCGGCTCGTGGCCACCAGCCGCATCGACATCTCGTTGACGACGGAGAGGATATACGGCAACTACCAGCCCCCAGAGGGCGCCCACGTCAGCGGTATCAAAGTTTCGTCGAGAACGACGATGATGTACTTGCACCTCGCGAGGGTCTTCAGCAGCGGCAAAGGCGTACTCACAGTGGGCGTTCGCGGTCGCCATTACATCGACGTGAGCACACGTCCAATCACAGAGTGTACGAAGCCTCTTCGAGCGAAGAATCAACTTATACGTCTGGGGACGAAGATCTCGGTCCAACAAAAAATCATGCAGCAAGTAGTAATTTAGACTCACGGTCGCGTTTCTACCATTCTCCTGTCGTTGCTAGCCTTTCTAAGCATGGTTCAATGTCAATTCGGAATTCGGATCAAATCATTAACAGCACTGAAAAGCAGCTCTAAACGATCAAAGAGTCGTGATTGTTCCTATTTCTGATTTAACAGCGGCACTTGAAAATTCGTTTTCACATTTCGGAGAGACTTCGAAGTCGATGGAGAATTCCCAGCTTGCAAATCGCATCAAAATATCTAAAAATCTGCCGACTTTCTCTGGAGATCCTTTAGACTGGATCCGCTTCAAGCAGGCCTTTGAATCTTCTACTGAGTTAGGTGGCTATAGCGAACGGGAAAACGTCTTCAGGTTGTTCGATGCCCTAAAGTATGACGCTCGTGAGGCCGTTAAGACTTTGTTTACATCCAACGCTAGTGCTAAAGACATGATGAATGTTCTACAGATGCGCTTTGGAGACGAGCGTGTAATTGTCGAAAAGATTGCCCTAGGTATTAAAAATTTACCTTGTATAAGTTCTGGGGGAATGGATTTGGTTGAGTTTGCCTCTAAATTGAAAAATTCTGTCACCGCTTTGAAGTCTCTCCGCAATCTTGGTTATCTTCATAGTCCTGATCTTGTAAGAGAAATTTTTCGGAAAATCCCTGACTCTACTTTACGTGAATATGCTCACTACGCTGCTTCGGGAGATAGAGAAAAATCGGAACTAGAAAAATTGTCAGAATTTCTTTTCCGTGAAGCAGAAGTTGCTCTCCAAGCTGGAATCATTGGAGTTCATAGCTCGACAATTTGTAATGAAAGCCAAAATTCAGATCGAAAATAGGTAGCTTCAAAAAAGAACCAAAATGTGGTTCTGACAACGACATCGCGTGATGAGGGTCAAGCCAGTTCCAACATTTCTAAAGAACAATGCGCCTTTTGTAAAAGGAAGAATCATAAGATCTCTTCATGTCGTGAATACATCCGTGAAACTTTGTGAAGACGTTGGAAACTTGCTCGTGAATTGAAGTTATGTTACAACTGCCTTGAGCCTGACCACACTCGAGAAAATTGCTCTCAGAAAGGTTGTACACGCTGTAATCGCAATCACCATCAACTTCTGCATTTTATTCCTAAGAAAAACAATGATGATGATCAGTCGAAGGACAAAGATGAAAATAGTAACAAAAACTTGCTACCACCATTAAGCCCGAACTCTAGTGGAGATAAAGAGGCTCAACAAAAGGGTAATTCATGACTAGAATCGAGAATTTACTTAAAGTATATACCAGTAGAGGTTATTGGCCCCAAAATGACTAGATCCATACATGCATTACTAGACGAAGGTTCATCTGTAACAGTCATGAGTAAAAAGATTGCTAATCAATTAGGAATTAAGACAGTTTCCACAAATATTGCACTTCAAGGGATGAGCCAAATTGAGCCTATAGCCACGGCATGTGAAAGAGTAGATCGACTTGAGATCAAATGCGACACTGCTTCCTTTCTATTGACGGATGTTTTGATTGTTAAGAATCTATCTCTTCCACGTCAGATTATAAGTTCAGAGTTGTCAGAATATTGTAAAAATCAGTCAGGTATTTATATCCCACCGCATAATGCGATCCCTGGTTTGTTGATTGGTCAGAACAATGGTAAACTTATAGTCTCCCGTGAAGTAGTTGAATTAGGAAAATCTAACATCATACTTTCGCGCAGTCTCTTAGGCTGGTCTTTGCATGGGAATCAATTGAATCCTCGGGATCTCTCTCCTCGCATATGTTACAAACTATCTGAATGTGAAACTCAAATTTTGAAGTCTATTGATCAACAGATCCAGGAATATTTCGCTCTAGAATCAATAGGAATAAGTACAAAACCTCGAGTAAGTCAGAAAGATGAGCGCGCACTTCAAATTCTAAATGACACTTGTAAATATGATGATGGAGCTTGGCAAGTTGGACTTTTATGGAAAAATGATGATAGTTCTATTCCAGATAACTACGCGACTGCTTTGAATAGACTTCATTCTCTCGAGAAAAAGCTTGACAGAGACCCTCAATTCGCTGCGATGTATTATAAAGAGATGGACCGCTTGTTTGCCTTGGGATATGCAAAGAAAGCGAATTCTTGTGCTGTAGGTCGAATCTGGCGTCTTCCACATTTCGGTGTGAAGAATATCAACAAACCGGGAAAAGTCAGATTAGTTTTTGATGCGTCCGCTTCTACAAAATCTACCAGTTTTAATGATTTACTTTTATCAGGGCCGAATCTGTTAGAGTCGTTACTAGGAGTTTTCATGCGATTTAGACAACGTACCGTAGCAATTAAGGGAGATTTGAAAGATATGTCTCTCAAAATTCGAATCCGTTTAGAAGATCAAGACGCTCAAAGATTCTTGTGGAGAGGGAAAGATAGACTTTCGGATCCTGAAGAGTTTGTAATGACTCGTCTCCTTTTTGGCTCAAATTCGTCCCCTTGTACTGCTCTGTTCGTGAAAAACAAAAACGCTGAAACGTTTGGTTTGCACTGTCCAAAAACTGTTGAGAGTATCAAAAGAAATTCATACATGGACGATTTTCTTGAAAGTTGTGACTCGGAAGAAGAGGCAGAGATGAGAGTGCGCGAAGTGATTGAAATTAACCAGAAAGCCGATTGGGAGATGCATGGTTGGGCTTCCAATTTCCCCAAAGTTTTGAGATCCGCTAAAAATGAAACAGATCAATCGTTAGACCTGACTGCTTCTGGAAATGATAAAGAGCGCGTGCTAGGATTGAATTGGCTTACGACTGAAGACGATTTGTACTTCAAATGTAAAAGTGTCAAATTAACACCTGAATTGCGTGAAGGGAAACGTATTCCGACTAAAAGAGAATTTTTGAGCATCATCATGGCAATTTTTGACCCCCTAGGCTTCCTATCTCCTTTCACCATCCAAGCACGGATTCTTATGCAAAAAATTTGGAAATATGGGACAAAGTGGGATGAAAAATTATCAAATGAACATTTCGAGTCTTGGAAATACTGGTTGAGTCACTTGAATACAGTTGAATCGTGCAAAATTCCTAGGTGTTATCAAATTCCTGGAGAAAATCTGGACTATGCTGATCTACACATTTTCTGTGATGCAAGTAGTGAAGCTTACGCAGCTGTTGGATTTTGGAGACTTACTTTCAAAAGTGGAGTAGTTAGTACTGCCTTCATTTTAGCCAAAAGTAGAGTCGTCCCATTAAAATCACCATCGATTCCTCGTTTGGAGCTGCTAGCGGCAGTATTAGGAGTACGATTAGCAAAATTCATTGAAAATGAACATGAATTCAAAATCAGCCGACGCGTTTTTTGGACGGATTCCCAAACTGTTTTGAATTGGATAAAATCTGATTCTTCAGATTTCAAACCATTTGTCATGGGTCGTTTGGGGGAAATTTCCGAGCAAACGCGGAAATCTGAATGGCAATGGGTTCCTTCTCAACTAAATCCTGCAGATGATGCTACAAAATGGCTCGCCAATTCATTCAATAAAGATAGCAAGTGGTTCAAAGGTCCTCCTTTTCTGATCAAAAATGAGTCAGAATGGCCCGCTCAAAGAAATCCAACAGCTTCGGAATCAAACTTAATCGATTCAGAAAAACGCCTTCACTGTGCTTCTGTAAATTTTGCTTGTAGTATACGAGCTGCTTATTTGCCGAATCCTAATTTATTCTCATCATGGGACAAATTGATAAAATGTACATATTTAGTATTATCATTTATTTACAAGTTGCTAGAAATTCAAATCTCCGGCCACGAAATTCAGCGCGTGGCTGAATTGTTGTGGATAAAGGAAACTCAAATATCTTCCTTTGCTAATGAGATGAAACTCATCAAAATGTCAAAAGACCTTCCGAAAGACAGTCAAATAGCTGCTCTCAACCCAGCTTTAGATAAAGATGGGGTCCTAAGAATCAACGGTCGCGTGAAAATTTTCCCTGGTTCATCTGAGAAGTTTACACCTCCAGTTCTAGATGCTAAAAATCCAGTCGTAAAGCTGCTAATAAATTCATTCCATCTCAAGTACTACCATAAAAATCATGCCACCGTATTAAACGAAATAAGGCAACAGTATTGGATAGTAGGGCTTCGTCGAGCTTTACGTAGTATAGTGCACAATTGCATCGTTTGTAAATTTCTTCGTGGCCATCCTATGCAACCGAAAATGTCAGACCTCCCACCGATCCGCCTTGGTTATCGCTTACGTCCATTCACACGTACTGGCGTCGATTATTGGGGCCCTGTGCTGGTAAAAATCGGGCGTAGACTAGAAAAACGTTGGGGAGTTCTGTTTACTTGTCTCGCAACTAGGGCTCTTCATATAGAACTTGCAAGCTCACTCAACGCAGACTCCGCAATAATGGCAGTACAGCGATTTGCGGCACGAAGGGGTTTCCCTGAACTCATGATCAGCGACAACGGGACCAATTTGAAAGGTGCAAGCCAGGAGTTAAAAGTAGCTCTTTGTAATATGGACAAGAGCAAGTGCTCAAAATTTGCTGTAAAAAATAGGTTTGAATGGAGATTCAATCCTCCCACCGCTTCTCACATGGGTGGCGTGTGGGAGAGACTCATTAGATCAGTAAAAGAGTCATTACAAGCTGTTCTAGGTGGTCGAACTGTTCAGGAAGAAATGCTCAGAACTGTCTTAGCTGAAGTAGAACATTCCCTGAACTCTAGGCCTTTAACTCATGTCTCTGTTGATCCAAACGACGAAGAAGCTCTCACACCCAATCACTTCCTAATAGGAACGTCGTCAGGCACACTACGCTTAGTAGAATATGATCAAAATTCTTCTTGTTTAAGGAAGCAGTGGCGTCTGTCTCAATACTATGCAGATTTGTTCTGGCAAAGGTGGCTAAAAGAATATCTTCCTACATTAATTCCCCGTAAAAAATGGTTTAAAGTTGATGAACCCCTCGAAATTGGTGACCTAGTTTTAATTGTTGATGATCAAATGCCACGAAATGAGTGGAAAAAAGGCAGAGTTACACGCATATTTCCTGGTAGCGATGGTCAAGTACGTATGGCAGAGTTGAAAACTGTAAATGGTTTATTGATGAGACCCAGTAGAAAATTGATACGTTTCGCCAAAACACCAAGTTCGTAGCAATACAGGGGGAAGTGTTTATTGTTAAAAAAGAAATCGAAAAAAAAAAAAAATTTGAACTTCAGGAAACTGTTTGAGCTGTGAAAAGTCGAGATGAGCGAAAGGGCTCAAAGGCTGCGTGCACGAAGATGATTGTTCTTCTTCGGGGCCGCATTGTCCTTCCACTGGTCCTTGGACCAATAAAAGGCGGGACCGCGTCATGGCAAACGTATAGGTGGACCCATGGACGTATAGCCAAAAGACTAAACATTATTCACCATTTGAAACTTTAAAGAGTACTCTATTTAGTTGACTCCCTGTTTTCCCTTTGTATCACACGAACTTGGTGAATTATCTATAAATTTTGTAATCTTTCTATTAGCTGTAAGAATATAATGTCTGATGGTAAATTTTGTCCTGGTAGTACAAAATACATGAATTTTTGTACAGGGGGAAGAATGTTACGGATTATATGTCTATTTGAACATGTTTTCATTATCTAAATAATAAGTATCATCATTTGTTGATCGGGCAAAGATATATTGATTTAATTGTTTGAATTATTAGAATAAGAATTCGAATGCGAAAAGGGTTGCCAAGGCAACGTTTGACTATTTGGACTGAAGAAAACAAGAAAAGAAGATTGGCTGGCACTTCTGTTCTTGACGTGATCGAATACGCATCTTTATATTTCCACTGCAATTATTTCTGATTGTTGACAATTCTGAATAAATAGTTTTCAGTTTAAAGTGAAAGACTGTAAGTTCTTGATTCTCTGCGAGTCTACGTTTAATTATCATCGTCTAGCGGTGAACACCGTACAAAAAGAAGCTTTCAGTACTGCAAATACACACAAAAAAATTTCAAAATAATAATCGACATGCAAATGTACACCCTCGAGTCATTCCAATGTCTCTTTTGCAATTTTTGCATAATTAAACCGATCACCAAAATCATTCACGTTCCACTTCTCTTATTTGATTCACCATATGTTTATACATCACACCACCTTTTCGAAAAATTCTTTCCCAAACGTCACGCACAACCATGATCTGTGAGAAAGTAGCGCCTCGGGGACACATCATATACGCATTCTGATGCCTTTCTCATTCTCAAAATCGAGGAAACGGTAATAATTCAGCTTTGCGCCCTGGAATACTCATACCCCAAATACAACGACACACGCAATCGGCAAAATTTCACCCGTATTCTTCCCTTCTTCTTATTTCTTCTGATTTATCATTTTGTGCTCCTCCTTTCGCATTCATTCTTCACATCACATGTATCCTTCTTTCTGCGAAATTTCACGCGAAATACGTCATTCGTCATATACCAAAACCATACACACAGTGTCTGCTATGTCCCTTTCATTCTTTTATTATTTTATTTTTCATTTTTACACCCATGTACATTGTGTGACTATGGGTGTGAAAAATGTACCGCAGATGCGTTTTGTTCAATTGATACATTGCATTTTTGTATCACACACGAGGATGCATCAAAGGCATTTTGAGATCGAAAAAGATAAGATTTAGCGGTCGGATGCAGGTGCAGAGTGAAGTCTTCTTTCTACAGTGATGCGTCAAAGCTGTAGAAGATTTTCCGGGGGTTCTGACTACCCTGTGTGGGCACTTCGGTGGCTTTTGAATCCGGATAGTAGCATTTTTTTTCTACCAAGCTTCAAATGCATTGATCCGGATAACATTCATCCCACATAGTTGTATGTATGTGCAAAAAAGGGAGAGGACGGCGCGGCTGATTTGCAGTAATGCTTTGATTTCTAACCGACGATATGGCAGTCACTGGATTGAGCTAATTGGCGTCTGCGTCGATGAAATTATATTGGCACCAAAGAGGGGAATATACACAGAGTATGCACCATGTGATGGTGTGGCTTTGCTGGTTATCTGTATGTGTGGTTGTCGCGCGATCGTTGAGCTTGTCTCTTTGATGTGTCTCATGATTATTTGGAAGATGGGGTGAGATTGGACGGTTATAGGGGAGGCGTTTGAATTCTCGATTGATTTGGTTTGTGGAATTTTGATGAAAATTTTGGGGTGAATTGATGACTCTTGTCGTGCTTAAAAATCAAGATTGTGTATGAATATTCAAATAATGAAACAGGCAACATCAATAACACACGTTTACTAGAACGAGTGGAAGTCACTTTTGACGTATTTTCAGCTATTAAACACGAATCCAAACTCAGAACAGTACCTTTCCCTCGCCGCATTCGAGTGATGACCTTATTCATCGGTTACTAGAATACCTGGGTATGAGTTTCTGCGTTTTACAGGCAAATTGCGACCTTTATAGCAAAGTTAACAGCTGGGTCGTTTTTATCATCAAATTTCACGCGGGGAACATATTTTTTGACAGTTTTCGGTTTCCTCCAAGAAGCTGAAGAAAACCCTAGATGTGTTAGAATTCCCTAGGTGGGGTATTTTTGCCCTAGGCAAGAATGGTGACTACATAGATCAAAATCGAGGACAGGATCAAATTCTATGTCAAATTTCACGTCAAACACGTATTTTTGAGAATTTTTAGGGATGCTGGGAAGCTAAGAAACAACGTGAGCGAAAGATCACACAGTTCGAGCTCTGTATGAGCATATAGCTGTGTAATTTTAGTGATTTTCTTTATGATTTTTCCTGTGCCTCTTATTTCTGGCTTCTATCAATGCTTTTTATTCTTGAAAAATACATTTTAAACGTGAAACTCGACGTAAAATTTGATTCCGTTCTTAGTTCTGACCAATCTTGTTATCATTTCGGTTCAGGACAAACATACCCCGCCTAGGGAATTCTAACACATCTACAATTTTTTCGAGCTCACTAGAAGGTAAGAAAATTGTCAAAATATTTTCTTTCGAAGAAAAATTTGATGGCAAAAACGATCTTACCCCCAGTTTTGCTGTAAAGAGTCGTCATTTACCTCGGCATTTACCTACAAAACGCAAAAGCTCATACCCAAGTATTTTTGTAACCAATGAATATAGCCATAGCTCGAAATTAGCCGGGAGAAGGTGCTGATCAGGAGACTACCTTTGTAGGTCTGTACTATCATTACTTGGAGTGTTGAGCGATATTTGTTTCTAATTCAAATTGATACTAATCATAATAATACTTTTTACTTTCTTTTCAACGAACCTCAAGTGTTGCTAAGCTTACAGTTACAACTGAAAACTGTCGATTGAAAAGAAAGGATGCATGATATTCTTTCAGGTGTTTTTGAGAACAAATGAAATGGCTTCAGCTTCGTCAAACATAATTTCGTTATCTTGTCATTTTTGTATGAGCCTGAATTTTCCCATTTCATAGTTCGAATCATTTGATTTTTATTCCAATTATATCGTTACTGATGAATAAAAACTTACTGTGTCGATGGAGTGCTAGACGATACAATAGTGAAAATTCATATTTTTTTCAACGACTGGTCTGTATTCTTGTTTCTAACTGGAACTACAAACTTTGTCGAGTATTAGAAATTGAACATGAAGGATAATTGAAGAATTACGCAAAATAAGAGTGAGTTTTCAACAAAAACGACGGCAGCCCTAGTCAGATTTTATATCGAATCTCAAAATTCTGCAGTTCTATTAGAATCTATTTCAGCGAGCTAGAAAATATGCCTGGGAAATTTTTCAACCTCTTCATCCAATTGATGCTTCTGAGTGAGTCTTCCAGCCATCACGTTACCTGAAGTCATATAGTTTTGAAACCATTGCCAATATTTATTAAAATGTGCAGCTCAATTGTGGTCTCTCTGCAATACTGAACCGATCAAAGGTCAAAATGCCATATCAGTCCAGATGACCGCATATCCATACGTCGTTGTGATTTATAAGAGAGATAACCTCAATTCTGAATGGAAACGGCACTGCACAGGTTCACTAGTATCGCCCAATCGAGTTCTAACTGCTGGAAGATGTTTGGAAGGTTTTAATCCGTCTGATCTGCAAGTTATCTCTGGAACAACTGAGGCAAGATCAGTCAATCATAAACGATTTGATGTACGAGAAATGACAACGTACAAACAGTGGTCTAAGAACCAGAAAGATTCTAGACTTGATGAATTCTCTCAAGATATTGGGATTTTAGAGGTAATGAAACAATGTTGAAATTGTGGGACTTCTTTCCATTTACAATAATTTCATGAACATGTTGTTATTTTTTTCAGTTGTCGGTAGATGATACTGGAATTAAACCAGGTCGCTTTGATTATGCTGAAAAACTTCAAAAACCTGGATGCAGAGTGAGACTTATTGGGTGGGGAACTGATGATTACGGATTTCAACCATGGATACCAAGAGGTGTGTTCATGGATATCCAAAAAGAAGAAGTTTGTCAAGAGAAAATTAAAAAATACTTCTCAGCTATGGAAAAATCGTTGTCGTCTAAGAGAATATTGTGCGTGTCTTCAAATCCACCATCATATGGTTCAGATGTAAGTTCGAAGTACAATTAAAGTGAGGAGGGAATCAGTCAGTTGCGGTTAAATTCTAGCCTTTTTAAATACATAACAAGGACTCCCAAGTTTATTCAATTCACAAATTCTTGGAGTAAGCATCAGACTGTAAATCGACCAGTGTAGATCAGATATAACTTGTACGAAGATGATGTTTTCATGCGAATCAGAATTGCACAGAACCAAATATCTGGAACCGACTCTGTAAAATTTAATTTGTTAAAATTTACAAATAGCATTTATGAGAAGATAATGTCTACTACTGAATTTGTGATAGTGCAACAAGAAAAGTCGTAAATTGCAGATTTGGAAGAAATTTGCATTGCTATTTGGATAATCATCAATATCATGAGGTATTGTTACAAAGGTTTCATAGTATTTTAATCCAATGTCAGAAGTCTGTATTACTTACGTAGTTAATATCACAGCGCAGAATTTATAAAATCATCTCAATTACGAGCGCTTGTCATAACTTTTGGGGATTTCCATACACCAATATGATAAAAATTGGAATGAATGTTGAATCATCGAGTCAATATTGGAAGATTGAAGATGTCATTTCAATATAAGCTCTTTGGCCACGTGCGAGGTTCTTCGATGTTACAAAATATTTTTACGATATATGGTGAACTCGATAAGAAAATGTTACAAAAGATCATATAAGATGAAACTCAATTTTCCTAAACGGCTTACATTCACCAGTGCACTCACCAAAATAGATGATACAAGAACCCTCATATGATATTCTTAGGTAATTTTTTCGTGGAAGACAATAAGCAATTCGAACGATTGATTGTTGCAGATGTCTGAACTTTACCTTACAATTTCTTCAAATTTTCTTGCAGGCTGACTTTGGTGGTCCACTCATTGCGGAATCCAAACGGACGATTGTTGGAATTCTAATTAGGCCATGTCCAATGGATGAGGAATGTCAGATAAAAGAAGGTCAACCAAATGTGATGCTCCGACTACATGATTTTGGAAAATTCATTTATCATATTATTAGGGAACCAATCAATGGAGTAACCCGCGAATTATCTGACATTGACAATCGTATTCCTTCCATTGGCTCAGGAAAATGAATAAAGAATGGAGAAAGATTGACAGGATTTCTTGGATTCACGAGTACCCTGACAACGATACAACAAAGGCTATTCTTAAGATTTGTCTTATCATGATCAAAATCATCTCTAATTTAAAAAATTCAGCTTGTACAATGAAAATCTTTAGTCTTATCGAAAAATTGATATTAATGTATTTCCCCTTTTCCAAGCATCAAGAAGACAGTTCAACTTCAGAAAAATTTATTCAAATATATTTTCAATAAATTCCACTCAACTACCATCTCTCCACACATATGTCTTCGCTCTTATTACAAAAAAACCCACAGCCTACGAACACAATGTTTTGCATCCGTCTGAGAAGCATCCAGATTCCACCTCGTTAAAATGCGGAAATCCGTATATAAACCCTGTCTTCAGACATTCTATAAGTACTCAGTCCATAAGTCCACCATAATAAGCATACGAAAAGGTGCGAGCTAACGAAGTCGATCCCTGCTTACATATACTACGAATACATAGAGTTCACTACATATACATAGCAAAGACGACATCTCACTCGTCCATGAAGCGGATTATGTAGGAAAAGCGAATCGTCCAGCAGCTACTCTTACAGTATACTGAAGCTCACTTACGGGAGCTGTCGCAAGCCATTCAAACGTTTGGAAAGAGAAAAAAAAATCAAATCGGACGGGGTTAGCCGTTACGATGCTTGTATATATCTATAAAAGAGCTTTCCAGGGCGGTATTTTACTTCCGGGACATTGTTTAGCTCGTCCTCGTCAGTCAGTCTTATAAGAGTCAAGTAGTGGTCTATATATACTGATACGTTAAGCTCTTCTTGACTTTTCCATCCGTCTAAGAGTAGTAGTAAGCCTGAATCCTATTCTTGCACTTATCTATGGCAATCACTGAGAGTCATGGCCCAATAGAATAGATTGCGAGTTGAAAGAGTAGCAGTCAGGAATAGTACTGTTAGGTGCCCGCGAAATTCAAATGATTGAGAATACAGTTTAGCTAAATCATTAGATCGATAAGTAGATTGGGTTTGCATGGGATAATATGTTGTCTTATATATTAGAACTTCTGATGCAGATTCCTTTGTGTCACATTCTGCGGGTCTGATTGAGTGTGATACACAACCGGACTTAAGGAAGATGTTGATCTAGATTCGAGTCAAGATTATCTTCCAAGTGAGAAGTAGATTCATTCGAATTGGTTAAGCAATAGTGCTGATCTCATTTTGTTGCGGGAATAAGGAAATGTTGTTCCGAAAAATTTGTGTGATTGGAAAGAATATTCAGCTTGATTTTATGAAAAATCAGTATCCATCGCACATAATGTTTGAGTTACATTTTTAAGTATGTTTCGAAGCTGCTCAGCTGATACAATAATTGGCCCCTGTACTATTTCTTGTTTCTATGGTTTCAATTTTCTGCTCATGGTTGAGGCTCATCACAATGAGTCATTGATAAATGAAGCCAAAGCTCTGTATTGGACTATACATGGGGGAAAATATTGAATTGGAGGAATATCGTAGCCACAAACTAAACGAGTCGTGAAAAACGACGGCTGAGCTATCGGCTCGGAATCCACACCACTCGCATAATTTAGCCCGACCTAATCTAATCTGACATAACCTAACCTCATCAAAACTCATTCGTTGATGTTTACGTCAAAACTAACCTAGCCTGACCAGAGTGGCCTGACCTAACCGAATCTCGTCAAAACTAACCTCTTAGGCTCGGATTTGTAGTCGTTAAGGCGATGCGGTTACCGTGCACGCTGAAAATTATTCGCACTGTTATCAAATTTGCTTGCGACGAGGCTTGCGATTTGGGTGAAACGACGAGAAGACCCACGTTTATTATCATTTAACTTGAGTTCGTCTTCTCGTCGTTTAGCTCAAATCTCAAAAGAATCAGATAAAAGTGAGAATTACAAAGTGCCTATATTATAGGTTAGGAGGTGTCTGCGCTCAAGTTATTCCCACTTTTCTCCAGTTCTCTTGCGATTTTAGCCAAACGACGAGAAGACGAACTCAAGTTAGATGATAATAAACGTGGTCTTCTCGTCGTTCCACCCAAATCGCAAGCAAATTTGATAAAAGTGGGAATAACTTTCAGCGTGTATAGTGCACGGTGACCGCGAGGCTCGAGCGCGTAGGAGCGTGCCAAGCACGGGGCCCCGCGCGCCTTTTCCCCTTCCACCGCGTCATTGGCGCTATACATAGGTATACTCACAATGCAAGCGCTGGCTGCAACGCTAGCTTCTTTATTTTCACTTTAATTTTCTCGAAATTTTGATGGTTGACCCATAGTTTACCTGGTATCAATTTATAGGGAATAGATAAAAGAACCGTTTCTTTTGGTCAGGACAGATATCATATGAATAGTTAGCCCGCAATCTCATCTTAATGCGTCTGGCTCAGAAGGTTACGTGTAGTCAGAAATAATTTTCGAAGTCAATTTGCTCACGAGTTTGGTGGTTGACCCCATGTTTTTCCAACGGTTTTACATTCCTGGTAGTTTTAGCTATAGTTTAAGCCCACTTGCACCGAAAAAAAATGTTTTATTAAAAAGTGCTCGAGCCTCCTTAACCCAAGATGATGATCGGCGGATTAGGAGCGCTGCGATCGCCTTGCCCAGATGAAAAATGTCTTGCCATGGCAATCGCAGCGCTCTAAATCCGCCGACTCTAATCTCGGATTAACGACTATGGATCCGAACCTAAGCCTAAATTATTGTAACCCAACATAACCCCATTGAGACCAGCCTTACCTAACTTGACATGCTATCAGCTATTTTTGTCATCAAAATTTTAACATTAAGTAAATCGCTCAAATTCAGGGTAAAAGCTTTTTTCCAATGCGACAATTTGAATCATTCCAATTGAAATCCTTTATTAAATTTCCTTATAAACTCATAGAGTCCTTCTAAGAAAGAGTCTCGATAACAGTCACACGTGGTTTTTCAATATATGCATACGTATATATTTTCAGCTGGGACCAAACTGGTTGGAGCGCATCTGTGCAAATCAATCGCATTCTTGGTTTCTCGTTATTTAGCTTGTCAAAAATAGTATTGTGTACAGAGTGATGTCTTTCAATGACCCAGATTCTTTCCCTTATATACATATAAAATTGACACGATTACGTTTTTCAAATCATGACTTTCTACCACAAGAAGAATAATTCATTTTCACGCATCATTTGATGCTCAGTGCTCTATGTGGTTTCTAAGTTCTGGATGGACGTTCAAAATGGACAAAGTTATGGGAAGAACTAGAATTTGGATGAAACAATATTTTTGGGGACTTTTTTTCACCCGAAACAAATTCTTACAACGGAATATGCGTTTCTCAAAAAACTGAAACAACCGAGACGAAGAAAGCTAGATGTTAGTAAACTTTTTAGCAAGGACTGTATTTTATAAGCCCGGTGCTATGCTTTTGAGGACATTATAGAAAAATTTAATTAAGGTTCACATTATGAACCGTGCTATCACCAAGATAGTCTGAGCGAGGGGTAACATTCGAGCAAAATAGACCGCACACTAGGAAAAACCAAAATCTTTTTGTTCAGAAGTTAGGGAGTTCGAATTTGTTATACTTTTGAACAAAAAATGTCAACGTTTCTCACTATGAGGCGACGTTATAAAACAAAAATTGCTATGAGGAAAAAATGTGTATATTTATTTCGTAAAAATTCTATGCCCATGAATCAGAATTCACATTTGTAAGCGATTCCATCAAACATCATGAATTAAGTACATAGGCACTGTAGCAATTTCAACAGGAACCCTCACAATCCTCCAAATGGTAATCAAGTAATGATGTTCAATTCAAGAGCCTCTCGTACGATCAGTATTAGCTCATAGTTTCAATTACTTGCAAATTACATTGATTGATACACCTATGGCTTCAACTTATTTTTCTCATCATTAGCTATATCAGCTTGACGTATAAGCTCGGTATATTTTTTGCAATCCTCAGTTCCATCCGGACATACAATTGGCTTGGCGTAGACCTTGATTTTGTATTTTAAACCTTCTGCCGGGATATTTTCAGGTTCAAGCTGGATGGTGTATTTGTACTTTGGTTCGCTCAAGGGATATCCCAATAATATCGAGATTCCCTTGGGGTACCATATCTCGACTGCAGTAAATTCATCACCCTCTGGCATGTAAAATGTATTCTCTTGATCCTTGTTGAATACGACAACCTCTTCGTCAATGACTAACTTGTCGCCATCTACTCTTTTACCAGTTTTGGTCCAGGTTGTATTACCATCTACTTCAGCAGAAGATCCAATGGGATTCGGAAAAACTGAGCCGAACGTTGATAAAAGACAAGCTAGAAATATGCACGATTTTAAATTGATCATTTTGGTGAATGAATGAGGTACGATGTCAAATAATATTCTTTCAAAAGACGTCTGGTTGCAAATCCGCTGAGATATTGGCAAAAACTGATTCCAATCAGAATCGAAATCGATGCTCTTTATATAGCTCATCTTAGAGCATCCATCGTCTATTTAAAGTGATTGCTTTATCATTATTCCCGTAAATTTGATAGATAATTGAGGTCACGGATCACGTGAACAGCGCAGGAAATGGTTAGTTCATAGCTTGAAGATAACACTATTATTTATTCTACTAATATTTATTCTGGCTCAATTTTAGAGGGAGTTCACTTTCATGCTTTTCAAATCCTGAACTTGGTGGATCGTTTCTTGCTGGTTCCAATTTTTTGATGTTTATTTCTCCTCGGTGGTGGTGGGTGGGGTATGTAGGGGGGGGGGCGTACTTCTGAGCGTATTCTGTATTTAGGATGTAGTTTTGAGTGGGCAGGTACAAAATTGTTCTCATTTCTGGTTTTTACATGAACTACCGATCTGCCAAAAAAATTTCCCCCATCCATCAAATACCTAGGAAAATTCACCAGAATCAGATAACCCATGACAATGGCAAATCAATTGTTCAGAAATCACAAGCATACGAGTCCAGATTCTATAATGGTTAACTATAATCGATGTCTCTCCCACGGGCTTGCGTTTGCATGCGCGACCGAGCGCGAAATTCTCACGAAGCACCCCTCAGTTTGCGCAGTCAGAGCGCACCTATCTCACTCTCTAATATATATATATATATATTCACGATATCCTCAGCCGACATCACAGAGACGCGATAGAATTGCCGAGAACGGGCCAATTACTGCATCGATTTGCGCGTCAATTGTCGGTGGCTCGCGCATTTAAGCAGATAGAGGTTATGTATGTGTCCTTCAACCATATATATAAGGCCCTGCCACCTGTACCTCAATCCTCAATACTCTCACCTCTCAAGAATATCTTCCTGCAGGCTACTATCCATCGATGCAGTTAGACAATCTTCCCGAGAAGTCCAGTAGCCACACTTGACAGCAATTGCGTGGACCAGTTTGACTTGGAATTTTATGAATTTTACGTATTTTCTTTATGTACCGTGAGCAGTAGCGACAATTATTTTTTCACGCAAGAGACAGGAGTTATTTCAAAGCCCTTTGGCTATGTATGTAAGCAATTTAATTGTTTGGTTGGAATTGGAGTATTTTGGAGCGATATGTGACTATGGTTGTGATTGCGTGCGACCCAGATCACGCAAGGTTCGATTTTTTTTAAATGCAGACTGAAAGATTGGCTAAAAATCGTAAGAGGCCGTAGGCAAAATAGCATTCAGTATAGATTGATATGTTAGGATATGGAGTGGTGGCTATACTGTCAATTGAAATGTCCATCTCTTTAGTTTTCTATACAGTGTGACCTAACCTAAACAATCGTAGTATAGATTGATTATGTAGTAATCGATAACGTCGAGTCAATCTGTTGAATATAGCACAGCCTATAGTGCACAGATTTCAATAATCTCACGATGTGCACAACCAGAGCCGTTTATATGCCCATCGATCAAATCGACTTGATGCTGCATATTCTACCGTTGATCCTCATCATTCGAAAATCGTATCGGTCTATCGGATCAAATCATTGTGTTCGATAAGCCATCGTTGCAGGAGCGATTGAACGTCTATACTTGTTATGGCAGTATAATACACGATATATATGTATATGATTGTGTATACTAGGTTATGTTAAGTTTTGCTATAGTGATGTAAGCGCGGTGGCCTGTCCATATAGTTTGATGGTATCATTATCGCAATCGAACGAACTGTACCCGATTAAGACTAAGATTATATACATATAGAGGTAGTCGTGAGGTAGCGGGTCAGTTTGGTCGATGAAGCAGATTGATATATTCGAGGCTGGATAGATTTTGTATAGAGCGATGTTGATCCGTCCGAACGTGGGATAGTTTGGATTTGGATTGTGGACTTGAGAAAATCAATCGTGAGCGATTTTCTGCTTCTGGAGGCACACGATTTTGAGACGATCAGGTATGAATTTTCAGGCTGAGAAGTCCATAATGCTGGCTTATGGGTAGTGGAATCGTGAAAAGTATTCTGATGGGTTAACGATGTTTGGGATGGTTATTTGAGCCTTGGCTAGATACTCGCAGTCTCAAGATAAAATTAAGCTGTTGAAAGAATTAATAAATTTTAGACTATAGGAGCTCCAGGTATGCATGGTAAATGTCAAGCTATGATTTCTTGGAGATCTTGATGCAATAGCCGCTGAGGGAATTGAGAATCAAAAGTGGGTCCTGGACTTATTGGAAGATAAACTTTACTCCAATATAGTATTAGTCTATCTAGTACGAATTTAGTAATGAATAAAAGTGTCTGAAATCTCATCAGACCGAAGCTCTTATATTTTGTCGTCGACGTATGTTATTGAACAATTTTGACAGGATCAAATTTTACAAATTAATCGATAATTCATTTGTAAACTGTGTACGCAACTTGAAATTCGATGCACGGACGACAAAAAGATGTTGTCATTGTTTTTAATTCAAAATCTTACATGTAAAGTACCATGAAGTCAAATCTTTACTTTTATAGTGGTACACGATTTAGAATTTTTGTCATTCAAACTTTTAGATCTGGAGCATGAACCTACATAAATGGGCATCCACTCTTTCGGCGGATTGGTACGTAGGATTTCAGGTATGAAATCATTTTAAACAGGAATCTCGATTGCGCGGGAAATTCAAAATTACAATTTACGCATCGGTCAAGAGCTTTAAACAATGGCAATTCCACGCGAGACCCACAATCCATTTATGCCACACTAGTCATTCCGAGCATTCAATACCCATTCCACCCGATCCCTAAGTACTTCAAAAAACATGCACATACTAAAAGGATCAATCAATAGTATATCTAAGGTGTACAGTACATCAGGATCATCCGGGAGGTCAGGGACGTGCACCCGTGTCCTATTAGGTCGTAATGGTCCGAAGCTCTAGTGCGGTGGCGCCACGGTCTGTAACGTGAGTTTAAGCACATACTCTCTCGTCCGTGAGCTCACCGATGACTTTGGGGCACGACCATGAGTGAGTGAGACTCACACATGTTTGCATCTGTTTGGCGTCCGTGAGCTCACGGACGAGAGAGTGTGTGCGTAAACTCACGTAACAGACCGTGGTGCCACCGCACTAGAGCTTCGGACCATTACAACCTCATAGTGTCATCGTTATATTGCCATGCAACGTTCTCTCCGAGTGACATATCTCGCGCTTTTGGAATTGGAAATCGCAACCTACCTCTTTTTTTCTTACACACACTCACACCCACAAAAACATTTACTCTTACGCGCGCCCACACACACACACACTACACATGCAAGCAATCACACACATACACATAAACACGCACGCACTCACACGCAGCAACGCGTACACCCACACCCACATACACATTTACTCTTATACGCGCTCGCACACACACACACACACACACACACACACACACACAAATCCACTACACACGCACTCACACACACATGAACACGCACTCACTCCAATGCAGCAACGCGTACACCCACATCCACATGCACACATTTACTCTTCCACACACTCACACCCACCCACACACACGCGCGCACGGACACACACAGCAACACGTACACCAACACACATACACACGCACTCACACGCAGCAACGCGTAACCCACACTCATCCACCCACCCACATACACACATTTACTCTTACACACACTCACAACCATCCACTTACACACGCGCACGCTCACGCAAGCACACACACAGCATCACGTACATCCACACACTCACATACACATAAACACGCACGCACTCCCACGCAGCAACGCGCAAACCCACATCCACATACACATTTACTCTTATAATACACACGCTAACACCCATCCATCTACCCACATACACACATTTACTCTTACACACTCACACCCACACACACACGCGCGCGCTCACGCACGCACATACACACAGCTACATGTACACCTACTCACATACACGCGTACCCACACGCAGTAACGCGTACACCCATCCACCTACCCACATACACACATTTACTCTTACACACGCAACACACATACGCAGCAGACACTCATTACCACTCATATACATACAGAAAATACCCAGCATTACTGATAATCTCCGCCGTTGTATCTTGACATCCCATGCCAAAGAATACTTACCCTTTGCTCTCCCGCCGCGACATTTATACTCATTCTTTCCTTTCTACACACGCGCAAACACACACACACACACCCACACGCACACACACGAATGCAAACACATACAAATGATATGAATATACATTGCAAGACGCAGATATGCAGACCGCAATAATAATGTCTGTCCAATCATCAAATAAGCTTTTCTGCTGTCGCCGACCTTCTTCTTTTAGTTTGTGGGTAATTTTGCATGTGATAGAGGTTTTTCTCACTGGAATGGATCCGCGACGTATGTAGAGGATCCCCTTATTAGTTCTTTGCGCGGTTCTGATGCGGCGGAGATTTCTTAAACATTTTCATGACATCGATCACGGGCACAGGAAGAAGAGGAAAACGGATTGGAAATTTTATAGTGCAGAGAGTGCGATTGCATCAGTATGAATTTTTTTCATTTTTTAAATTCACATAAAATTCTTCAAAAAAAAGCATGATATATTTAAAAAATATATGATTTATCGTTGAGTCGTTGAGGCTTTTGAAACAAGTATTGTAAGGGAGGTATTGATATGAGGAGGGGTTTGCGTATGAATTTTTGATTATTCTTACTAGATTATTACAGTAAATATGAGTGGTAAATTAGGAGGAGGAAAGGGAATATTGTATCAGAATCGATCATTTCTATGAATATCATCATAGTGATATGACGTGGCGAACTACGTGTAATAATGATGATTTATATATGCAATATAAATATAACGGTTTCGATAAACGTGAATGCCCATTTCTGCACCTCTATTGTTTGCTCAAGCGAGACAAAGAGACCGACCCTAGAAAAATATTCGACATCAAGAGGATGAGCTTATCTAAGAATAATAATAATACAATATATTTTGCACAATTCAATAGATAATGAGAGGATAAGATTGTTAAAATTTATCTAAATTGAATTTCTTGTTTCTATTGGCAAGCCTAGAATTATGAATTGAAAATACATGAGTCGCAGTGGGTGGTCGTTCCGTAACACCATCATCCATTTTATTGTACAAGCGTAACCGATTGTTCGACAATGCTTCTAGAGTACCGATTTGTTACCTCTCAAGTCAATCGTCTACTGCTGCTGTTTTTGTACACTGTAAAATCGGTGTCACCTCTTTGAAGCTTGACTGTTATATCGATACTTGAAGTAAATTATACAATAGGGCGTATAATGACTGCACAGCGACTGAGTATTCAAGTATTTTGATGTTGGAAAATTCTCGATATTCTCGATGAAGAGGAAGATAGAAATTTATGGCTATTTGAGAGTCAAGACCTCGCACACATTAAAAATAATGAAAACTTATCTGATTAGTGTTTAAGCTGTGAATAGTGTAATTCTGTTGTCCTGTAGATGTAATATCCTCATATATATTTGCTTTTTTATCCACAATAATAATAAATGGGTCCCATTTTACAATTTCTCAAGAATAGATTGTGATATTGCTTTGGAGCCCATTGTACCATATCAGAAAATTTTGATAGCTAATAACAACATCACACAAAATTTCAAGATTGCAATTTTTTCCATTTCTTCCATTTGTGTCGAAACACCGAGCGAAAACACAAGCCTATAGTGATCTCATTTTGGGTTATGAATTCCTGGTATCTCCAGAAATGTATTTTTTCTTCTTCTCTAGATTTCTATTATTACGCACCTATTCGGTAAATATCGAAGATATTGGGGATATATGAGCAGTTCTGTGGAACTGGAAACTTTGAAATAATGTGAACTTGCTTGTACGAACCCTTAAAACGCTTGGGGAAATGATTGTACAGGCCATTTTCCATGTGTTTCTGGTGCTCTTCTTGGGCGCAATCATTAGTTTTGCGATCCAGGGTTGTCCAAAAAACTTTATCATCGAATAAGGGGTCAAAATGTCAGTTCCGTGTCATATCATTATTCTTTTTTCGACACTTACGAGTGTGAAACACCGCGGTGGGGCTTGTTTGGGATCTGGGTAGGCAAATATATCAAATAAAACGATTTTGAGCACCAAATTTTATCACTTCAAGATCATAAAGACCACTTCTTGGGTGCATGACAAGCATTTACATTTTGTCACCCGATTTCGACTAAAATTGTATCCGTTCAGTTTTCTCCATAAAAGTAGATTTGCCTCGTCCCAGGCTTTTCCGTATACCAGTTTTTTCTTGAAGTTCATTGTTAGCGCAACTATTCCATGACCCTGAGTCACAAGGAAGTGATTCTCTTACTTTGGGGAGTACTTTTTCGCTCGACTTTTTCGTCAAAATCTACTTTTGCTAAATTTTTTGGTCAGTTTCGTGTCCCACTAGTGCGACTCTTGAACGCGAGGCTACAAACAGAGGTCCTATTCAATTTTTCTAAAAGTATTTGGTGGATAAATGGAAACCGCAAAACCTCACGACCGTATAGCTCAAGCCAATTGGCCGTGAGATAAATTTTAATGTCAAATGTCAGAGTTTCGTGTCATACTCAAAATGTGGGGCTTGGCGGTCATACTGCCGTATTATCTGTGTTATCCTTATGATACCGATGGGTGGGAATTTTTAAATCCGTGCGCGAGTTGAATTATACCTTATATGTTTGGAAAAGTCGAAAAATACATGTCAGAACCTTCCGAAATGAGATTTGGGTTTGGCACATTTTCAGCTTCGAAATATCATAGTTTCAACGGAACTACTCATATAAATATGGCATACCCACAAATACAATTCAGACGTATTGACTCAATAGATTATTAGTTCAACACTCATTAGAGGTGGGATCCAAAAATCTAAAACGGAGTGTTTTTCTTACCAAAGTCACGATTTCGAGCACGATCTACTCCGTTTATAACGAGGTCTATAAGGTATTTATCCGGAAACTGGTTCCTCTTGTTCACTGTCTGTTTGTTTTAGCGAGATTTTAAGGGGTAAAGGAGTGAAGATGATGGAGCCCGAAAATAGAGGCTCAAGCGATAAGTGACAACGTCGAGAGCTTGACGACCAGATTTTGGAAACTCGAACGCGTGTATAAGTATAGAAAAGATCGACGAAAATAGAGTGTGTTCAAGAGAATGACAGGATTGAATCTTGACTTGCCATAGATTTAATATTGGCCAGAATTGATCGGATGTTATTCAGGACTAACAAATTCAATCTGACGTCGACATATAAACTATTTCGGACAGTAGTCCGTAAGCAGTATTTTTATTTTGAGATTTCAAAAATGGCTTGAGATTTTGAAGGTAACTGGTGACTATTCGAAAAAAAAAAGATTCTACACGATAAATTAATTAATTTGCACAACAGTGAAATAATTTTCGAATAAAGGTAAGCAATTTGGATAGATTGTTGACTCACAAAATGGCTTTCCTGAAATTACAAGATTTAACTCTAGCCGATAACAACCTAATCGTAAGTTGTGACTTTGAAAAACCGCTGAAACTCTAAAGATAAGCAAATATATGCATGAGCATGCACAAATTTTTATGCAGTTTTCCGATATTTGGACGCCTACAAAATTGCAAAAAATACCTTTCGCACCTCGCCCATAATGTTTCCCGCTTCCGAGAAATTATTCCAACCCTCGTATGCGGTTCGGACCAAAAACGAATCGCTTCAAACGAGCAACAACCTCTCAAACTCGGCGCGAGTATACATTATTTCTATTACTATTGTAAGAAAAATCTTGAACGTATAGGTAATTTTTCACCGCCGCCCATCTATCCATTCGAGATTGAAAATTATGAAAATCTTTGAAGATTACTAGTTATATGGACGAATAAACACAAACACCATTTCTAATTGCTGAGATTGCTCATTATTGGAGTATGTAATACTTGCTGAAAGATGGTATGAATCATTATTGAATAATGTAATACTTTCCTTGAATTATATAGATTTCAAACACGGATTTCAGATGCTAAACTCATTTTCTCAATGAAAATCAAAAAATCGTCAATTTATAATCCCCATGTTGCATGCACCATTACTCACGCTAAGCAAAACAAATGTCAAAATTTATGGATTATGTGAGTCTGCAGGTATTTACTTTATACTCTCACTCTCAAATTCACGCGTAAGTATAAACTTGGAGATATCTGCTTGCTCACGGGGATTATAACGAAACTTTCACCCTCGAGATTTCCTAAACACTGCATGCACGTATATAATTCATCGTGGGTTCATCCATCATTTTCAGACTTGCTTACGCATTGCTATTTTGCTGTATAACATACTGAGGTGACATACAACACAAAAGTCAAGCCAAGTTTAGCTAGAGAAATAGTTGTACAGAGTGTGTACTTGTCTGCGCTTCTTGAGGGCAAGGAGTGAAAGTGAAAAAAGGACAGATCGAGACGAGATTTACGTTGAGCAAAAAGTTTGTCATGAACCATTTTTGGATGGTCGAGTAAGCTTTTTTTTCTCGTTCTCTAGTCACGGTGTGGAGTACGAGGTGATAGATAGTCGGTTACTTTGAAGGATATACCTGCAG
Organism: Eretmocerus hayati; assembly: GCA_029851415.1. Lineage (NCBI taxonomy): Eukaryota > Metazoa > Arthropoda > Insecta > Hymenoptera > Aphelinidae > Eretmocerus > Eretmocerus hayati. Next base: position 111,367,718 of record CM056744.1, read on the forward strand.
AATCTCACACTTTTTTGAATGAAGATGAAGCCGAGATGGATTTTTCTATGATTGAAAATTGAATCATAGCAAATTTTTGAATCACGATCGGAGAATTCACATTGGAAGAATTTTTTTTAAGCATTCTGCCAAGACAAATTACCCAAAATTTGAATCTTTGATAAGGCTTAAATTTCTCCGAAACGCAGCAAAATTTTTTCCCATTTAAACATAAACCAATTATCACTAAGTTTGAAGAAAACTTGCAAGAAATTAATGCACAAAAATTTGATGTGTTCAGATCTAAAAATACACGAGATGAGATTTTGAGGATCACCTCACGCAGCTCAGCTAAGTGTAAATAGTGTTTTTACTTCGATAGAGTAGGGTTCGAGAAGTGATAATTTCGATTGTTTGAGATTGTTCGCCTTGTCGTTCGCCAATGATTCCATTACAATCAGGCAGAAAGTTGCTGTCATAAAATTACACCCCAAGATCGGCCTGCTACACATATGATAATACAATTATTAGAGTCTACTGTAATAATTGTATTATCTATAGAAAAAGCGGGACAAATGGAATAATTTAACCAAAATACCCACTTACAACAAACCCTATATTCGATTATTCAATGCTGAACCTACACATGAAATCACAGACAGGTCATTATACCCACCAATCTATATACTCCGTCGACTAGCCAGAGTCTATTTTTCAAAATTGAATTCAAGCATATATCGGAGAGCAATCGAACCCAACCGGTCGACTGTCTCCTATGTACCATCGATGAATAGACTCCACAAATGGCGTAAATGGCTTTGGCATAGACATCACACACAGAGACAGAGAATGAAATCGCAGAGAGGGAACGCCATCATTTTCGAGACAATCAGTAATTAACGAAGCGTCCAGGAAATCAAAGGGATCGTGAAAACAAAGAGGGAAGCCCCGATATGACCATATATATTCGAATAATAGTAGTAGTAGTAGTAGTAGTAGTGGTAGTGGTGGTACGATTGTAGCGTGGGATGTAACGATATCGAGTCTGAGGGACAAAGAGGCTGCGGTAGCCATATAGGTTTGTGTAGATATATAGAGAAAGAGAGAAAGACGAGGCACACCCACGCGGAAAATTGCTAAAGGAGATAGAGAGGTTTGAGGGTATTATATGAATGGGAAACCGGAAAGTCTGGCGACGATCCTGCAAATCAGATAGTATCAGGATCCTCGTGTAAATTTGTGTATGTTGGTGCGTGAGGGATTAACATAGAATTATATAAAAAAGTGAAGCTATGGATTTTGCGCAGGGTTTTGCGAGAAGGAAATTGATGTGTCGGGGGGGGGGGGGGGGTTTAACCCCAAAACCTAAGAAGGCTAGATAACTCGCAAAAATGCGGACGCTCGGAATGATAGTACAATTGGCGGCAAAATCTATCCTGAAACCTAGGTGGGCGAACAAACCCGGGAATATCCGGATGCTCCAAACGGAGACTCTGTCGACTCGACAGCGTCGAAGGGAGAACCATCCTCAAAACCTAGGACGGCAAAGAATCCCACTAACTCGCTCATGAATTGCCCAAATAATTTTTCAGTAGATAAATTGAACCCAATAACCCAGGAAAGCAAACAAACCCACAAATACCCGGATGCTCGGACTGAAAGTTCTGCCGGGGGGTACATGATCCCCAAAACCTAGGAAAGCAAACAAACGAGCGAATGCCCCGATGCTTGGACTGGAAATTCTGACGGGAGAGAATCATCGCAAACCCGGGGAAGGCGTACAAGCCCCCAAATACCCGGATGTTCGGACCAAAAGATTTGTCGAGGGAAGAATCATCACCAAAACCTACGACGGCAAACAAAACCTTAAATACCCAGATGCTCGAAACTTCGATGCTCCCCAATCTGGGTTTCGGAGCATCCAAAACCCACATCCGGATGCAGATACCCAGATGCTCGTAAGTTCTGGTGGGGGGATGACCATCCTCGAAACTTTGGAAGGCAAACAAACCCGCAAATACTCGAATTCTCGGATCGGAAATTTGTTGGGGGGAAAAAATTATCCACAAAATCTAGGAAGGCAAACCAACCCGTGAATACCCGGATATTCGTACAGCATAGCTCTTCGGGTAAAGAACCATGCCGAAGACCTAGGATGGCAAACAATTTCGCCAATGCCCAGACGCTAGACGGAAAATTCTGTTGGGGAATAATTAACTCGATAATTAAAATCCAAAACCCAAGAAGGATGCTCAATCCTCAAACATCCGGATACTCGGGGTGGAAATTCTGTGTCGAATCGCAAATCTAATTTAATGGAGAATCATCCCGAGGACCTACGATGGCAAACAATATCATCGATACCCGGACGCTAAACTGAGAATTTTGCCGAAGGCAAAGTCAAACTCAAACCCAGGAAGTCAGCTCAATCTTTAAATACCTAGATGCTCGGGCCGAAAATTCTGTTGAGGGGAATTCAAAACCCGAGTCCCAAGAAGACAGCTCAACCCTCAAACACCTGGATACTCGGGAAGGGAATTCTGTCGGTAAGGAAATGACACCAAAAATCTCTTTGCAATAAATATTTTTCACCCTATAGGATTTCCCTCACTTTCGGGGTTCACCTTTTTCTCATTTCAAGTCTAATAATCCGGGTATTTGTGGGTCCTGTTTGCCTTCCTGGGTTGTGGGGATGATCATTTTTCGAACAGAATTTCGGGTCCGAGTATCCGGGTATTCGCAGTTCGCTCTTCTAGGTTTTGCGACGATTCTCCCCCGACAGAATTTCTGGTCTGAGCATCTGGGTAATTGCGGGTTTGTTGATTCTCATAGGGTTTGTGATGATTCTTCCCCGACAGAATTTTCGGTTTGAGCACTGGATGTTTGCGGGTTTGTTCGCCCTCCAAGGTTTTGCGATGACTCTTTCCCAACAGAATTTCTGGTCTGAGCATCTGGGTAAATGCGGGTTTGCTTGCTCTCTTAGGTTATAGGGATGGTCATTTCCCCAACAGATTTCAGGTTCGAGAATCCGGGTATTCGCAGTTTGGTCGCCTTCCTAGGTTTTGGAATGATTCTCTCCCGACAGAATTTCTGGTCTGAGCATCTGGGTATTTGCGGGTTTGTTTATTCTCATGGGGTTTGTGATGGTCCTTCTCCGACAGTATTTCTGGTCCGAGCATCTGAGTATTTGCGAGTTATGTTGACTTCCTAGGTCTTGGGGTTCATTTTCCCCCTGGCAGAACTTTCGATCCAAGCATCCGGACATTTGCGGGTTTGTTCGCCTTCCTGGGTTCTCGGGAAGATGTTCCCCCCGACGAAACTTCCGGTGCGAGCAGTCCATAACATACCTATACTCCCTATCTTCTTGGGTCTCAGAAAGGGAGGGGTCGGCAAGATTTTTCTCGCACAAGAGCCTCGGCAAGAGCGCCATGAAGGTTAAGGCTGGCGCTGCGCACAAGATACAAAAAATCGTTACAAGAGTGACTCCGCCAACTACATGATCCAGCTAGAGAAAAAGTATCCATAAAATCAGATAAAATGAAGTCTCAGTGCCACAGGCATGTCAAGGAAGAAACTTATCACCATCGACAGAAGATTTCACTGCACTTTACAAAGAGAATGCCAGGAAGCAATCCAAGACTTCAGTCGCGTGGAAGGGGCCTTGTGAGATCGTCAAGAAAATCCTCGAGAAAATCAATCCTCTGCATCCAAAAATTGGCGAAACACAAAACACTAGTTGTCAACTCCGACAGATTTGTTCTTAACACCTCAAGACATAGGGACTACCCTAACCGAGCTTTTTGAGCTGGTTTTTCTTCGCGTCTTTTGGCAAACGCCAGGGTAGACGTTACAATGACCAGCGTGTAGAACACCGTAACTAGAATTTGCAAACAATATACAACCCGTAAGACTTTCGGAACAACTTCAAAGTAAGTTTTCCTTCTCTTGGAAGCGATGGTAGGATGTGTTGGAAGGTTTTGGGCGGCGTGGAACACTTGCAACATCTGAAGTCTTCATCAGGGATGTGAAGATGAACAATAGAGGATGATTTATTGACGAAGAATTTGAATTGTTCAAAGAAGGAGATAATTTTGCATATGTATGTATACATATTGTAAACATTCCGAAACAGCTGCATACGGGCATGCATCAATTGATCAGCTGCTCAATGTTGTGTTTATGTTTGAAAATTAGTCTGATCGTGACTTTGATTCAGTGAGGTTGTGTTGTTGTTGAGTCTGTTCGATTACGGCGAATGGAAACCTTCCTGTTTGACGAAGTTGTTTATTATTCATCATGAAATATCGTAATAATAATTTCATCTATATAAAGCAGTCTCAACCATATAACGAGGTCATTCTCGAAATTGAAAACCTAATCGCGGTCATCTCCATCCACAAAGTATATCTAAACTCGTCAGAATGGATACAACGTACATCGAAAACAGAGATAAGAAACGTGGGTAAATGTAGAGAAAAGCTTTGCGAATGAAGAAAATACAATGGATATCGAAGTATAGTCTCGTCGATAATCGAAGGAGCCAGACAAGCAGTTGTATACAGATAGATGAAAGAAAGAGAGAGAAAAAAAAAGAAAAAGGAGTGTCAACCGCGATTGAATCGAAGGCGAGATGTCAAAGAGGACTTGTCGCAAGGTGTCTCTCTGAGAGGCCTTCGAGACGTGCAAAAAGTGATCGCTGACCGCAAACTACCACTATATCTCCTTCCAATGATACTAACAAAGCTGATGAAACGAGTCCATCACACCTTTGAAAAAAATTATGTTCCTTCGAGTTGAGATCAGAGAGCATCAAGAGCATGGCCTGGACAGTTATAATGGAATTATGATACCTGGAAATCATTGCTCGTTGTTCTATTGATAAATGATATTCATCAGTAGTTCCGTGGAAACTTTCAAATAATGTCTCGAATAATGTATGCCATCATTTTTGATACCCCGAAACGTTTGGATAAAATCGTACGAATAATTTTCGGCTTATTATTTGATGCTCTTCTTGGCGCAATCGCTAGTTTTTCCATGCAAGATCATTTTAAAAAACGTATTGTTACTCTCGAAAAAGGGGTCAAAATTCCCATTTCGTGTGATGAGGTTCATCTTTTTTGCGGACTTTACAAGCTTAGAAGTGAATTATGGAGTTGACATATTTTCGATGCCCAAATATTAAGATTTTTGCGAAACTACTCTACTGACACATTACTGTGATTATATGATCAAGCATCCGGAAATAGGAATCATCATTTGACATCATAGCCATGGATGTTTCCACCACGTACTGATCTGTAGAAAGTTTTTTTTTTCTATCTTGTGAAGAGTCTCGAGTCAATTTTTTCTATGCAAAAATTTTCATGAAATTTTCACAACATCCTCTGTAAAAATGAGTGACTAAAACAAGTATTTCTCATAATGAGGAACGTGATCCCTCGTTTTGGGAGTGTGCAAATTTGAGGAACAGTCTATTTTTCGGATATGAAATTCTTCGAATCAAGGAACAGAATTTTTCATTCATCAATTTTATGTAATGTCCATTGCTGTAACCAGACTCTAGTTTTTTTAGGCATTGTACGTGTGACAGCGTGATGTTAAGAGCCTACTGCAAACAGATGAGGAATTCGTCTATTTCATTGCATCAAAGCTTATCAAAATATTGATGCGAAAGATAATGAAAAAAGACTAAAAAGAGTGAAGAAACTGAGCCCTGCAACTCATCATCACCTATTCTTTGTTGTTGCTGTGGAATTTGGGAAAGTTCGTTTCTCAATTTCTTAATCATTATTTTTTCAAGTCCGATAATTCTTCCATTTTAGATGAGCGAGAAATAATTTTTCTCTTTTTGAGTATAAGAATGTCTAGTTCTGAGAAAAAAATCTGTGATTTTGAGAAGTAATCGTTCGGATCGAGAAAATCTGGAGAAATTGACTCCTCAATTTGAGAAGCTGGAGATTTGGGAAGTGAAATCAATTCGAGAAATCCTTGTTGCAGTGAATAATCACTCCTTGTTCCATTGATATTGAATCTAATGTATTAAGGTAAGTGTACCCAACTTGCCCCCATATGCCGATCTCAGAAATGGGCACTCGTTGACCTCCCGCATTTGTTTTTTACGTTCTTTATGTTAAAATATGAAGAAGTAAGTAGTTTGCATCGACCCCGGATCAATTCTGCGTCTTCCAGAAAATTGAAAAAGATTTTTCAATTTTCGGTGTTTGCACGGCTAAGAAATCACCGAGGGAATCGCGTTCAGTAAAATCGGTGCCAAATTCTCTAAGTTCAACCAATTTTGACGTATACCTTAGTGCACTCGGTTCCTTGTCTCAAGGCCTTCAAAATCTGCCCTCCAGAGTTTCATAACTCTAATTTGGAGCAATTTTATGTACAAAACACGGAGATGATTTGAGAAACAAGACGGCCGACATCGGAGTGTACCCAACATGCCCCCATATGTTTATCTCGAAAAGGCGTGCAGAACGACTTTTTTTACCACTCAGAACGTGTTTATCACGTCTAAATGGGTCAGAAATAGTGTATAGGACCGTCGAAAAGCTCCAAATGTAGTGACACAGTGATGAAAATGGATGGAAACGATTTTATGCACTCATTGCTGATTCACATCGTTTTAAATGATGGGGGCAAGTTGGGTACACACTCTTGTAAACTCTCAAAAATCACCTTTTGGGAGAATTCAAACAGCTCGACTCCAGTTTATTCAAATTGGACGTATCTTAGCTCATTTTGAAGGTCTTGAGACAAGCTTCAGAATGAGTTGAAGTACGTTGGAAAATATTGAGATTGGCCAGAGTTATTAAGAAAATGGCTTAATGGGGGCAAGTTGGGTACACTTACCTTATGTATTCTACATATCGCTCATTCAAAATCCACGCATGAAAAATTTCTTCCACAGCACTCTTTCCGGATGAGTCAAATATTTATACGGTTTTCAGCAGCTTTTCCTAAACTCCAGAATAAATTCATTAAAAACATTTAAAAAATATCAGAACCCTTTAATAAAAATCACAAGTTGAGTCTCCACATCTCGCATGGCAATCCCTCAAAATCCACATAGACATCCTACCAACCCATCACTCAAAATAAACTCCAATCAAAAAAACGTCCAGTACAAGTTTGACGAACAAATTCGGATATACTGTAGCACAGGGTTGGCTTCACAGGATTTCAATCTTTTTATGTATCTGTATCTGAACATACATAGTTACATATAGAGGGTAAAACTCAATGAAAAGCCACCACTGCTCTATATAGATATGACCATTTTCTCAACGAGCTCGAAATCACAGAGACAAGAGATAGAATGAAAGAGTTCTGAACTCGGTCCCCTATACATGTGTGTGTTCGCACAGAAAGTTAACAATGGTGGCGGCTCTGGAGAGCCACAAAAGCCAGCAATTGGTTATATACCAAAAAGCAGACCAGATCTGGTAAATACAGACGTTGTACGAGCGGAAAAATTTACTCTGTATGTATTTGATGGAAATTCAAGCTTGATGAAGCGTTTATAGAGAAGAAATCGTTGGATTAGAGGTTGCATAGATTAACACAATTTTTTTTTTTCAATTCTGTTTCATCGGATTACTTACTTTTTTGTTTGTTCGTCAAGCACATGACGAATCATTTAATTAAAATTGTTCAAATTATTCGTTGAAAGGGATGATTTATTCTCAGCTTATGGTAATCGAAATCGTGCAGTGATTATGATGAGATTATTGGGATGAAAAGCTCAGAGACGATTCATCTCTTAGTTTCTCAAAATCTGTAAAAAAACTATTCGTCCTAGAAGCGATGCGAGGTAAGCAGAAAGATTCTTCCTCCCTGTAAAAAAAGGTTAATAATTTCTCCCGAAATACGATTCATTCACATCATTTTTATCGAGATTTTCACTTTCTATAGATGAATATGGGAAATTTGATTTGTGTCACTCATGCCTATGAAAATGTATTTGAAATAACATACTTTGTATGATTTTTTCAATTTTTCTTTAAATATGATTTATCCTCGTACTGATCTACGATGCGAAGCAGGGCATGAATTCATTATTTCATGTTGTCTCATTCCGACGCATATGCAGCAATTGTTTATACAGCTTCCACTGATGTAGTTTGAATTGTGACAATTGTTTGAACATTCTGTTGCGGTAACGGTTCTACGGTTGTGTATACATGTCGGTTCGGGAGCTAGTTTAAAAGATGAAATTGTTCATTATTTTGGTAACGTGTGATATTTTTTTTTTTTTTTTTTCAAAAGTATGAAACAATAATACTTACGTGCTTGATTAATAAGGTTATTTAATGAGTATTTTTCGACTTTTGGCCAAAAACGTTCTGAAAATTATATTTAATGACACGTTAGTAGGTTAATTAGCCGGATTTTATACACTGTGTCAAAAAGTCACAAGAGAGCATGCCCTCTTGAATTTTCTCTGAAAAATGCATAAAAGATTTCATAAATTATATTAAGGTGTGTATATTTACTTGGTATTCTCTGCTCTCCAGCATCAATGGAACCAAAATAGATGAAAGCCAGGTAGAAAATTAGAGTAATATCACATCGATTCATTTTTTCTGACTGTGTAACATCCACTGTCGAGTTACTTGAACCTCTGTACCACCGATATAAAAACGAGTAAAGAGTAATTCACGAGATTATTTCAATTTTTTTCTTTTTCATTTCATTTAAGAAGTAACAGCTGCGAGGATTAGATCACATTTTTTGTGTAAGAGTCAAGGTTGTTATAATTTCTGGAAACTATCAGGGATAATAGAATTGAATTGAGTCTAAGTGTGTTTGCCTTTACCGTTCTTGAATTTTAATGTATTTGACAATCTGTAATGAGTATATTCCGAGATCATCATTCAATATGACTTTGAATTAGGTGTAATAATATGTATCTCAGTTTTGTATAAAATTTTCTAGATTTATTATTTTCACGCTCAAGTTTTGCGTCGATTATCCATTTGTCCAAATGATAATTCTTAGGACCAAAGATGAATTTTAGTTGAAATTGTTTCTGTATCAACAAGTTGCAATTCAAAGACTTTTATCCCTTATCATATGACTAGAAAGTTGGCGTATTGCAATCTCCTGTATCTAAAATACTCGAAATTAGTTAACGTTATTTGAATACAAAATTCATCATGTCGATGGAATCTTCAATATAGTTTCAGACAAATTTCTCATGAATAAAATGGCTCATGAAAATTTGACATCAGTAAAAATTGAATTTACATTCGAGATTGACGAGAGATAGATCGAATAGCCTTCTATATATCTTTCAAATTTGAAACCAGGCATAGTTTCTTACACATGAAAAAATTCAACACACGGATCTCTTCAAAGATCAATATCTTAGGGCTATACACGAGTTTCCAAATTTTCCGCATCCCAGCATATTCAAAGATTCAAATTCCAACCTATTATACCGTCTCAGTAAGCACACAGGTATACAATTTTTTCAAACACCTCAGCGAGCATAACATGACCCAATAATCTTTAAATTTGCCTCCACCACTCAACATCCTACCGCAGATCAAATGAGGTAAACTAAAGAAAATCTAAGCATAAATAATCAGAGGCCCTCAGATACATTTGATGAATGAAAAGACCGAAAGAAGAGCAATAGAATCGTGTTGCAAAATTTCTACATTTGTGACTCTTAATCCGACATTTGAGTTACTTAATGGATCTCACAATGGAGCATCAAATTCGGAATCCTTCGGTAGAGTGTCCTTTTAACCAAAACTCAAAAAGTAAGCAAGCGAGTGAATGAAGGCGAACGACTTAAAAGGACTTATAGTACTCAACAAAACCAAGACTGAAACGTCAACTGAGACGAAAATTTGAGAACGAATATTTGGAAAAGCGAGAACACAATGAGAGTTTCTTTCGATCGGATGCTCCGGCGGATCTGCTCAAGTTACGTCAGATTAGGTTGGAAGCTTTTCGTCTGCTCTTATAATTCTTTGAATTTAATCCGATTTTGGATCGCCTTTTCTGTGTCATGGTTGATATTGTAGATGCACCAAGATGATTTTGAAGATATTTTTATGTAGATTTTGTGGGCGATGGTGGACGTAATTGAGCAGGTTTAACACGTATTCCGGGAGAGCATAGAGAGACATTTCAGATGAATTTTTTTGAATTGAGAGTAGTAATGTCGAGGGTAATGTGAAGGATGTTACGGAAGAGATTACTTTTTTTTGATGGAAGATTCCATCTACGAAGAATGTGCAGGCTTTTTGAGGATATATTATGCACGTGAGCCTTTTTACGGCATGGGTGTCAGTCAGAAATTTTTTTCTTCTGCATGGTATCAAATAAAGTCGACAGATAGAGTAGACGTCATAAGCTTATACGATGAGAAAAGATGTGAAAGAAGATTAGTCGTGATGTGTGATTCACAGGTGAGGTGCGATATTCGTCATTTTAACATCTTAATCAGCATAGTCTTTATGGAGGCTCAAATTGAGTGGAAGGACGAGGGAAATCTTTCGATTCATGGGATAAGTATTTTTGAACGGAATTCTGACAGTCTAAGAAGGTGTCTCATGCAAAAGGGAAAGAACTATGTTTCAAGAATCCTGAACATGTTTTGGGTATTGATATGAATATGTGAATAATCAGTCTTCTTTACGAAACAGGTTGACACCACAAACAGTTGCACGCTGCGTGTTGGGAAGTCGGGAAAATCGAAATTCAGACATTATATGAGAAATTCCTCCACGATCAATTTCTAGGTAACCTCACGGTCATATTTCCGAAAGAATCAATATCATCCGTCGATAAAATTTGAAATAAAGTGAATTTTTCGATTTTTCCATCATGAATAATATGTAAAAGTTCGTCTTATTCGTTGTCTTGTCTTTTTTTGCTGGTTTTTACGCAATAAATCGAAAGGAATGAGTTTTATCGAAAAAAGGGTGGAATATTTTCATGTGTGATATTCAGAGTTCTCCAAAATGATGTGCTCACATTTATTGAAAAACTGAATCCACCCAAAATAGTTGAGAAAACTTGAAGGGAAAATACAATGAGGAGTTGATACGGTTCTGCGGTGTGTTTCTTTCATCTGAGAATCTTACAGCGTATGTTCCCGAGTGTTCCTCGTTTTTGGATGAGTAAGAGCGCATGGACTTGTAGATCTTTGAAAAATCTACAAAAAGCAATTGTACACATTTTACGATAAAGTTCACCCCTTTCGACTTATGAAGGGAAAACCAGAAAATTGACAAAAAGCCGTTGAAAACGAATTTTTACATATGATAATACGAAGAATTCACTTCATTTTAAATTCTATCAACGGATGATTTAGGTTCTTTTGGAAAAATGACCACGAAGATAACTGAAAATTGATCCGCAGAAAAATTTCTCGTATTGGTGAATCTTTGACTTTCCCAACTTTCCGACGCAGCGTCGTTGAATTTTGGCTGTATTTGTCAATTTTATTGAGAAGAAAGAAAAAATCTTCAGGTAATATTTGATCCAATACACAGAGCTGATTTTCTTCGGGAGGCTAAGATTCATTCTTGAGATGTCTCAAGTTTCAGGCTGTAGGATTTGACAATCTAAGAGAAAAAAGCGTTTTTTTGGTATGCTTTTATTATTCTCAATCATGCGATTGTAAACCTAAATTCAAATCTAGTCATAATGCTTATCCTTGGGTAAGTCTTATCATAAGGCACATACGGGATATTTACAATAAAAATGGACTGTTTTTATGTTTTTATATGGGATTGTCTTCAAAATACTGGATCACTTCAAGTGAACTTTGAAAGTTCACATATCTTGAAATATAAAGCGTAAATGCCCTCAATCCAAAATGATTACTGAGCTGAATAAAAATCGGAAGTGTCGATCAGTAAACGCATCAACCATTATAGTCACCAATTAAATCTTTAGTTTTACACGCAAGTGACGAGCAGAGCCAACTATTAAAATCTCCTTAAAGTAATTTCTCCGCTGGTATGAGGCATATCCTGTAGATATATAACGTAGTGGCCATCGTTGAGAGAGCAAAGTTCGCGGTACCGCCCATCACCGGTTCGACCCAACCAAAATTATATTCTCACGAAAGGGCCAAAACCTTCCGGTTTCAACCTCCAGCATCCGCTAGTTATTTTCACCTTCAATGTTGTCTATATATACTTCAATTATGAAAGCCTTTTACTGCACAACCTGGTGGTAAAATTTTAGCCACGTGAATATTCGGGACTATTAAACGACCTACCTATAAAACCTGACGGTAGAAAATTCATCTTGTCAATACCAAAAACAAGATATTTAACTACTAAGAATTTTTATTCTTTAGAAGGGTATTTCCGTTCTCCTTCAAATTAATTTTTGGTCCGTCACTCCAGAGCCATTCACTCATTTATGAGACGTTCATTTTGTATGAAAGTTTGTTTGGTATATAACATCTGATGTAGAGGTGAGTGAGATGTGTTTGGTCGAGTGCCAAGAATCGCGAGGCTGTGAAAATTCGACAGTTATTGAGAGTTTGAAATTTTTGAGGTGGGGTATAGCTATTTTGACGACTTGGCCAATGAAATTTTGTCGTTGAATTTGAGAGCGATGTTCTTTTATTTAGACACGTGGGTGTAGACCACCAATGATCACGCCTCTAAAATTATTTGAAGAGTTTGAATGAAAGATGGAGTATAGCTTTCACATTCGAAGCGTCATTTTCAGACTGTTTGGGAGGAAACATTTTGTCACGAGTAATTTGTGGGTGGGGAATCTTGAAAAATGTGGGAGGATGGAAATATAAACTCAACAGAATGGGATATGGAATGCACTTCCTTAGTACTTTTGGGAGATCCTCTCCAATTTATAATGAGATGTTCCAACCCATTTAGTCACTTTGTGATTGATTATCCACCAATGACTATGAATAATTGGAATTACTTTTTCTAAATGCTGCGAGATTCTAGAACATGTATGGTCTTCATCATTAGCTTCCAAAAAATGTTGGATATTTAATTTCAAATATTCCTGACTTGAATGATTCGAGGAATCTATTTTTTTATCGCAACATGTTGTTGAATTATTTGGAGGATATGAAAAAGTCTGAATAAATTTCTGACTTTGAAGGAAACTCGCGAGGAAACTTGCTGCAACGAAAATTAAACCTTGAGAAAAATTTTTTTTCTTCGGCGAGGTATAAAAGTTTTCAAACCCTCACCCATGCAGGATTTTTATTCATTTTTCATGTTTCCCCAACTTGGACAATTTTTCAATATTTAGCAATAATTTCAGTTAAGAGGATGTCGGATACCGACATTGTCGAGTTTTCGGATTTCTCGATAAATTTTCGAGATATCGGGATTCTACTAAGTAACGCCGATTCTGTATAGCTCATAGAATCGGCGTTACTTGTTAGATTTTTGATATCTCAAAAATTCATCAAGAAATCCGAAAACTCGACCACGTCGATAACTGTGCAATATTGATAGGACTCCGACGTCCCCTTAAGACATGAGTCAAATAAAATCTATTTCCACTCTGCCTTGCCCGACACTTTAACTGAACTCTCAAACACCCCATACCCCAACATTCCAATAAAATTCTTCAAACCAACAAATAAATGTGCTAAATCATATCACGTCTCACCTTTCGACAAATAACCACCCCAAACACTTCCTACATCTTCCCTTTTAAGGAAATTCCCCTCAAATCATTTCTTCTTCCCCAATGAATTTCCCAATCGATACCTCTCCCTATATTCTTCCTAACCCCTCTAAATTCAACATTCCAAATAATCGAACATCCGAATTCAGAGTCACGAACAAAAAGCTTTCCTCCTTCATCGATGTGGCGTCAATGCTCATTACCATATTCTACACTCAATTTCTCCCTCATTCTAGCTCTTGTCACAAAGTCTTAGTATATTTCCAATATCAAATTCTATCCACGTGTTCGCTTAACTGCTCGACTCTTGGGCTGAAAATTCAACTTAACGACCAGAAGAAACCCCCTATACCATTGGAATCTCTATACTTCGATATATATGTATGTATATCTTACTATTGTATAGATGTATACATTTGAAGGCGTTTGCGAAAATGACTCCTAGAGTCTCTGTATCTCTGTCTAATGTGTCTCGTCTAGAGTAAGCATGCAAGCAAGCAAGCAAAAAAAAAAAAGATAGAATGAATAGGGTGTGCGTAACGAGTATAGCAGAGCCTTCAGAGGGGGTGGATTACATTTAGTAAGAGTCTCGAAGCAAATTCGACATAAATTTTCACGCCAATCTGCCTGGGAGATTTTGCCCTAGCCTTTATATACATGTATAAGAAAGAATAAAAAAAAAAAGGGAGAACGAACCTCTGCGGGATGCGAATAATCGACGTTGGGCCTCTTCTATATCACATCCTCGTCAGATTTCTGCTAACGTCGTTATATACCATGCTACCGTCATGTCGTTTCGCTCTCTATGGTTTTGATGTCAATTTTGTGTATCGCACGTTTTTCGCTTTGTACCCTCAATCTTTTTGGCTATTCGCTACGATGCTCTCCTAAATCACGTTTGATTTACCATTTTTTTCACCCTTTCACCGTAGGCGACTAAAAATAATTACGTTTATATTCATAGGTTAGATTTTTCAGTACAAGAATTTACGCAAAATTGCCGATTAAAAATTTTCATCTTTCTTTGCTTTTCGGAATAAAATATGATCATGACTCTGAAGAGCTTCCTTCATCACCATAAATATCCTATTTTATAGGACAACCAATCAAGAAAATTCTTCCCTCATTAAAGCTCAACTCACTCGAATATTGGCTTGCAAAGTCATAAAAAAATCGAATCTCTTTCATGGCGCCAAATACGACTAAACTTTTGCGATTACTCAATCTCGTGATGCATCGATGTACACGCACCATTCGATTAGCCATTAGCCAAAGAATCTCACCTACACTTACTCAAGTTTCCTTAGAACATAACCTCCTACACCGTTATATATACTCTATAAAATAACCAAGTCATCCTGCAAGCATCTACTACTACTATTACTATAACATAGACACATCCCGCTTTGCAAAGTGTAAAAAAATTTCAAGTGAACTAGTAGTGATGTGCGGGTATACGATTTAATACCCGCATGAATATCTTTAGAGACTCGAGTACTTTATGGTCCCCGCAGTTTTCTGACGTGCATGGCGTGTCGGATCGATTGCAAGCCCTCATATATCGTATGGTGTAGGGTGTACTATTATTAGAGTATCTGGACTTATTAGAGCAATGTGTATGGAAAACAAGCTGTGCTAGGATTTTTTTCTTTTCAAGGTTGGTAGAATCTGGATTCAGATTGAGAATTGTGATTACCGCCTACCTTCTGCGGGGGACAGTTAGGACATATTTCAAGGGCTACACATTTTTAAGCGTGGATCGTTGGAAATCGGTGGAGTGTGAGAAGATATCTGTGACGATTAGGGTTTTGTTAGGGATGGATTTTTTGAAATCTAGTTATCAAGAGTACGGATTGAAGCGATGCTCAAAGCAATGTTCACTCGGTTGATATGGGCATTGGGCGTATTTTCAGCTGAGAGGGGTATATGGTTATAGGAATTGATGATACAGAGCAGGAACTGCAACTTACTTGTTGACTTGATTAAAGAAAGTTTTTGAATGAAGTTTTATTGAATCCTGTGTTTTTGGTCAGACTGCGTAATTTGCTTGAGAAAGGTTGTGAAAGTTTGAATTTTTGGTGAGTTCAATTCATTTTTTTCCTTTTGTTAAAGCTGGCCATTTTGACCATCAATTAATCAGCCTGTTGATTCATACTTTCTGAAGCATGCCGCATTGAACATAAAAATAATGTGGAGAAATTTATTGAAATCGCTGCTGAAAATCGAAATTTCGTTACGAATCATAACATTTTGATGAACTGCAAATAGACTACGACTTTTTAAAAAAATGGCGAAGAATAAGAATGAAAAAAAACTCGTCATCAATTATCGCAGTTCTATCGTCTAGATTCCAAAAAAAATATCAGTTGTCAAAGTGTCCTACAAGGGAATTAATTTTTTCCATCTAGGTTCCACTGCGAACGATATGAATTGTAATTCATATTCTATGAAAAGCTATCGATGCAGAAAAGATCGATTAATAATACTCAAAATTTTCGCCTCGAAAAGTACCCTCTAGCACAAACTGCCCATAGTCAGAATATCGAATCTAAGCCCACGAGCATGACAAATTTCCCGTGGGAACGTCGCCACATATGGCTGGCTCTCGTTCAGCGCGTGTCACTCGAAGCCTTATAAATCCAGTCGGATTTCTATATACATATCGTCTATTAGGGTCGCAAATCCGCTCTACAATCACATAGGAATTCATGGTCCATTCCTCGGCTTAGAGAAGATCTATATATATATATATATAGTTTTCTTCTCGACAGACGTTGCAATCGCATTATTAGAATTGATTAGGAATCGTACCAGAGCTGAAACTTTCTACATACTACCATACCATGCCAATGCCTAATGAATGCCCCGTAATCAGCTCTCTATGGCGTTCACTTTCATGCGTCAGGGATAAAGGCACAATTTAGTCGAATGTGACAGGTTCAGGCTCTCTCTACATACTCGTTGGATATAGTCTCAAATCCGTGGAATTAATCACTAGTGGGTGGGTAGTGAGGGTCTGCCTGATGCTGGATCCGTCTCTTTTTTTGTCTTTCATGGGTTATAAAATGGGTAGGGATTGAGGACTAATGCATTTTTCATTGCTAAGCCGATCGGTGATGTGATTTGAAAATTAAGGGGATTGAGATAAGCCAATTTTTTGAGAATCAGATTTTGGGACATTAATTAAACTAGCACGGTGGGCACATTTTCAAGTTTAGTTTTCCATTTTGGGTAGTCGTGGCTTATCAGAATAGTTGATTCTAAATTGTGGAAGATTGTTCTTGTTACCTGGTCTGTGGAAAATTAGTTCATAACACGTTATTCAGAGTGGGAGGTGAGTCTCCCAGCAAATTTAATGGTCATCACATCATCCTTGGGTAAGCTTACCTGTAACAGATAAATAAAAATTTCATAAATATCATATCAGAGTTATTTTCCAATTTCAAGCATATTCAACATCTGGAAATAATTCGATTTTTTTTAATTCCTTCATTTAACGTCGCACAACCCTTTATAAGGTCATAAGCGACAGATTCGAACACAAAGAGTCACGCAGTGACTACTGAGTGAAAAAAAAGAAGAAAAGATAGATATCATCAAATTTCCACATGGTAATATTATTTGAGCAGTAAAGACATCATATGGTGAAAACATATTTGGAAGAGGCTGTTACAATTGGTGATAAACATTAATGTCTTTTAAGAATCTCACAATATTTTTACATTGTTTCTCATCGTTCAATTGGGTGATGTCATTGTATACATTGAAGCGTCGTCTCTTGCACTCTAAAGTTGGGCAAAGCGTGAGAAGGTGCTCTACTGTGAGTCGAGTATCACAATACTCGCATTTTTTTGTCTTCTTTGGTGATGAGGTGCAGATGGGTCAGGTACGTATGCCCGATGCGAAGTCTTGTTAATCTTGATTGGTCAAATCTCGGAAAAGAATTTGCTGGAGATATTTCAAAGGTGTTTTCTCTGACCTTCTTCAGGAGAGAATCTTTGGAGTTGATCCATAATAGGTTTCTGTGATCCTTGAGGCACTTTTTCATCACTGCTTTTAACTCTTCGTGGTAGACTGCAATATTGTTTTGGCAGCGCAGATTTAAGACACTTTTCGCGGCTCGGTCTGCTTCCTCATTGCCAGATATGCCAACGTGAGATGGACACCAGTTGAAGACAATTTCTTTTGCTCCAAGTTCTCCTACCTTTCCCTGAATCAATCTCACTATGGGGTTCTTCGGGGAGTAGTTTTGGAGGGCTAGTAGCACACTCTTCGAATAAGTGCCGATGACGAACTTCTATAGAGCTTTTAATTAAATTCACGGCTTCTAATACATCGTATGCTTCGATATTATCGCTCAATGTTTACGGTTAATTAAAATGATCTAATTTTCTTAACGATGGCAAGAGTTTTCAAAATTATTCCAAAGATTGGAAAATAGAAAATCTAAATCTCTTGACAATCCATAGCTATAGAATATATCAAGTAAAAGTGTAGCACGAGTGTAGCATTATAATATTTTTAGAGTCGATACTTTCACGCTTAAAAGTGCGATCGATCCACGATGACGGGAAATTTACGAGTATCGAGCGTGCAGTTTACGCTACAAGGTTTGTCGATTTCTTCTACTTGGAGCGGTTACCACAACCACACAAGAGGAATTTTCGTTTTTCCGCGAGACGTTATAGGTTGTGCTGATACTGGCTCTTTTTTTATCATCTACATCCTATATTTCTACCATCCACTATATGTAACACCATAGCTCTCTTTTCATGCTCGACTCCTCCTTCTTTGTGCCAACCCAGCTTCTGCTCCTCTTGCACACCTTTCTATCAGGCTCTTAGCTGCAGAAATGCGCTCTTAAAGTGTTGTACCTTGGGATTTATCGTTAGAGTGCACCGTGCAGAAGCTGTGTGCATCTTTAAGAGTTTTAACGCATATGCCATAACATATACAACGGTAGCATTGTATTTTTTTCATTGTTTACTTCGACATTTTATCGTCATGTTTCTTGAAGTAATATGAAGAATTCAGATTGAATGATGTGAATAGATTTGATGGTGCATCTTTTTTGTTTTAGATAAACTGATATTTTTAGACTGTTGTGAGTATTTTGGTGAGAGTATTAGTCTGTGGAAGAGATTCCATACTATTTTGGGAGGGGCCATGGACAAGATTTGGAAACAGATTTTGAAGAAAGTTGATTCCAATGAGAGGTGCTACCAGCTGCATCACTCGCACGGTTAGCCCATTGAAATAGTGTTCCGCGCGAAAAGTCCGCCCTCAGCCTCTCTAAATTCCCTTCGAAACGCGAAAGAAAAGCGGCGCGAGGTTCTCGAGAAAAAATGCGCGGTCAGGCGATCGACGAGGGCGAGAGAGATATAGCCATGGTGACGCAGCTGCCCGCCACGTGCGTAGAGTTAAGAGAGTGTGTGTGGCTAGCAAGTATAGGCAATGAGAGGCCGAGAATCAGAGTGTATTTTGAGAGGTATTGTATGTCGTTAGGCCGATAATTTTCAACGGCTCGGCGCTCAGCTCATATATATTTGATTTCTCAGTTTCCAATTTCGAACTAGATTACTTTGATTGATTCCGCGCGAATACTGCAAAGCTGAGACAGTAATATTATACCAATGGCTCCCTCGGTAAGATTGCGTGTCCATTCGTAAGGACTGTGACGGGATGTTTGGTTTAGAGTCCGTGAGTCGCTTTTGAAAAGATATTGGATGTCGGAATGTGAATGCTATCATATGTGAGTGGGGCATGAATAATTTGATTTATCAATATGAAGATTGTAATTGAAGAGTGTGGCATGACCAAGAACGGGCCATAAAAGTAGAATAGAGAAAAATATATGTACATGTATAACTCAAGCGCGATATGTATGAGAATACTGAAATGACATTCACTTAAAACGAGATTCACTTGTATGTGATGTTGAACGACGCTGTAATTTTCCTCATAGCATGGCAATATAAGATACTATACGACTGAATGATGAAAGGAGCCCAGAGACGGATTCACGATTTAACTAGTGTCTTGTCCAAGAACTGACAACGATTCACGCATTGTAATAGAGATCCGAAACAGTTGATCGCTAAACCCCGCGGTGCACTCCCAGCCTCAGCCCCAGCCCGCGCTTATTCCATTAAGCGCGTCAGCAATCTGCAACTTTATGTGAATCGAGAAATCTTGGGAATTGTGTAGAAAACCATTTTTTCTGCGAGCAAAAGGTAGCAGTTTTCAATTTTTGGATTTTTACGGACGGTCAAATCGCGCATAATACTACAGCGTAAATGTGCGGTTTTTCCGAGTAAAAAAGTCATCAATTGACAGGAATGTTATTGTCATAGGCACTCGCGGGGCGCAGCGACAATGAAAGGTTGGCGCGCTCCGACTTGAAAGTGCGCGCGCTTCTTGCCACGCGCTTTTGAATCTGGTCTCTGGGATCTGCTCCCCCAGCCCCGCTGAGAGGGGATCTCTTATCAGCAGATTATAAAAAGCCCTGCCCTCCGTGGGCACGCGCTCATTCTGTTGGTATTTTGCATACGGTACGCACGACTGATTCACTCATTGTACTCGAGTTTAGAATAGTCAATATCACTTGTACTTGAATTCAAAAGTCAACCATTTTGATTTTGTACTGAAAATAACTGGATAACTGGACAATATTTGCTCAACAATATATTAACCTCTTTCTCAATATCACCTTAATTATTCTACAAAACCCAGCCCAAATTTTGTTCGTTACAAAATTGGTGCCGAAACCCGGGAGTTTTTCCGGAAAAGGGCTGGGTTCGAGTAATTAATCGTTTTTGAGACTAATTTTTTCGTCGAATTTCTGTTTGAAAAATACGACGATGGCTCCGCGGAGAGCCGCACCAGCGGCTGCTGCAGCCGTGAATCCACCACCGGCCAAGAGAACGAGGAGGACGGCGAGAGGCACGGACGTCGTCTTCGAGATTCCACTAACTGCCGCAGCCTCAGGGCGGGGTCGAGGCCGAGGCCGAGGTCGGCCACCGTCTCGTTCGGCGACGACACATGATCTACAGCCGCGTTCTACGCCTGATGACGACGACGAGCAAGTGCAAAGACTTCAAGGCCAGCAGCAAATCATCAACCCCGACGCAATAGCCGATGCTGATGCGGACAGCAGCAGTGCATCAGAGTTTGGACCACAGCAAATGAACAGAGGTAGGGGTAGTGCGTGGGTAAATAGTACCACAATGCCTGGACGCGCGAGTGCCGATCCGAGTGACCCGACTGCGCGTCTTACCGATGCTTTGCTCGAAACTTTGAACGTGATACGCGGTGCAACGTTTAACGAATCCAATTCTCGTCTGCTCAATCGACTTGCACCGGATGAAAAATTGCCGGAATTCACCGGCGACCCTTTTGAGTGGCTGCGATTTAAGCAGAGTTTCGAATCGACAACTGTGCGCGGTGAATATTCTCAGACCGAAAACATGACGCGCTTATTCAGAGCAATAAAAGGTGAAGCCCGGAAGATTGTGAGCCCATTATTAGCCTCAAGCACCGACGCACAAGAAGTGATTGACACACTCGATTTGCATTTCGGAAATAAGATGTGCGTGGCCGAGAAAATTGTCCACGACCTCAGAAATTTGCCACATTTAGATACCAACAAAATCGGCCTCACGGGATTCGCCACTAAAGTTAAAACATCCGTGGCCGCTTTGAAATCACTCAAACTCGACGGCTATTTGACGAGCCCCGATCTTTTCCAAAGCGTAGCGAGTAAAATGCCCGCGGTGTTGAAGCATGCTTACGCTCGCCATCCGGCCGACCTTGACTCACAGCGCTCAAATCTCGAGAGGCTCGGGGAATTTCTATACGCAGAGGCGAAACTCACAGCTGCCTCTGGTATATTCGATTGCCCGAATATGGTCGTAGAACAGCAAGAGCAACCAAACGCGCCAAGGAAAGCCCCTCGTGAAAATAGAAACCGCGCGGGTATGGTGCATGCGGCTGGAGGGCAGAGCGCGTCGTGGCCGGGAAGTGAGTCGAAAGAGGAATCGGCCCGCGTATGCGAGATGTGTAACGGAGAAAGGCATCATCCAGCGAGGTGCAGCGTGTTCAAAAGGGCGAGCGTCGATGAACGCTGGAGGCTGGCGAAAGCCAATGGGCTCTGTTTTAACTGCTTGCGCGCGGGTCACTCGGTGAGCTCGTGTCCTGGAACCCTCTGTCTCAAATGTGCTAGGAAGCACAACACCTTGCTTCACTTTGTCCCACGGGTGGAAAGTGAAAAGCCCCCGAAGAAAACTCCCGACGCCCCGCGCGATGACGGCGCAGCGGCGGGAGCTGATGTGATGAACATTAGCGATACCTCAAAATTGTGACTAGGCAAGAATAGAGTGTACTTGAAAATTCTACCTGTGCGTGTATGGGGCTCGAAGCGCTCGGAAATCGCCTACGCTTTGTTAGACGACGGGTCAACGATCACTCTGATCGATCGGCGACTAGCGCTCAATTTAGGAGTGAATGGAAGCCCTCTCATTTTTACCATGTCCACCCCTAGTGGCTCGATGCAGATTCCAAACTGTCAGAGTGTAAATTTTAGAATATCACATGGCACAGAAAACTTTGATATCCGTAATGCCATTTCTTGTTCAAATGTCAGATTCCCCATCCAAACTATACCCTCAAACATTCTGTCAAAACTTCATCTACCAACCAATATAAGCATCGAACCCCAATACAACGCGCAGGTACAATTACTGATTGGCCAAGATCATTGGCGACTGTTAAAAACTCTAGAATTAAGAGACGTCCCTCATAGTGATTTGGCACTCTCTCGCACTCCTTTGGGTTGGGCTATTCATGGTCAAGCTGATTTGGAAAATCTTGAAGAACGCGTTACGGTGATGAATCTGCACGTCAAACCCATTGAGAAATCCGTCCGCAAACGCGCTCGCAAATATGATGAGGACGAGTCGCTCTGCGAGCTGATGCGGAAATACTTTGAGTATGATTGTATGGGTGTTGAACCGAAGGGACAGCAAAAAACGGAGCATGACCGCGCGCTTAAAATCATGAATGAAACGAGCCGTCGCGTGGGTAACTCGTGGGAAACCGGCCTGCTTTGGAGAAGCGACTCTCCGCCCCTCATCGACAGCTACGCTACAGCGCGTAAGCGGCTCGCGTTATTAGAAGCTTGGCTCGACCGCAACGCAGATTTTGCCGAAGTGTACTATAAAGAAATGCACCGGTTTATCGAGAGAGGCTACGCGCGGAAAGTCACCGATCAGACGACGCAGTCGCGTATTTGGTTTCTCCCACATTTTGGAGTATATAACATCAATAAGCCCGGAAAAGTCAGACTCGTTTTTGACGCAGCTGCAAAGTCGTTAGGAACGAGCCTCAATGATCAACTAGAATCAGGACCGGATCTCTTGAAGCCACTGGCCGGCGTGTTACTCCGATTCCGCCAATATCGCATAGCTATCAAGGGTGACATATCGGATATGTTTTTGCGTGTCCAAGTGAGAGAAGCCGATCGTGGGGTGCAACGATTTCTCTGGCGTGGCGCTGATCGAGCGAAAAAACCGGACGTTTACGAGATGACGTGCTTGATTTTTGGAGCGAAATCGTCTCCCTCCAGCGCGAACTACATTAAAAACAGAAACGCACAGGAGTTTGAAGATACAAAACCCGTAGCATCACGTAGCATCCAAAATAATAGTTATATGGATGATGAGTTAGATAGCTGCCGTACCGAGGAGGAAGCTATAGAGCTAATGAACGATATAATCGAGATTAACGCTGCCGGTAATTTCAAGATGCACGGATGGGTCAGTAACTCTCCTCGCGTAGTACAATCAGTGACGCAGAAAGATGTGGCTGGGGACGGGGCTCGCGAGATGCGCCTGTGTGACAGGGGGGAAGAACGTGTTCTCGGGTTATTCTGGGATACAGAGAATGATAGACTCAAGTTCAATCTAGAGCTATCCAAAATCCCGAAAGAGATAGTTAACGGCGCGAAGAGACCAACTAAGAGGGAAGTTTTACGCGTCGTGATGTCAATTTTTGACCCCCTTGGCTTACTCGCCCCCTTCATCCTACAGTCAAAGATACTAATGCAGGAGATCTGGCGTAGCGGTATCGAGTGGGACAGTGAGTTACTGGATACTGAGTATATGGCGTGGCGCACATGGTTCGCGAGAGTAGGGGAGGCCCGCGCTTGTGTTTTGCCCCGTTGTCTCACCCCGTTAATAGATCAACACGCGCAAGCCCAGCTACACATTTTTTGCGACGCGAGTCTTTCAGCGTATGCCACCGTAGCTTACTTGAGATTCGAACTGACGGAAGGTCAAGTCCATGTCGCACTACTTATGGCAAAAACGAAGGTCGCGCCCCTCAAGCCTAAGACGTGGGATATCCCCAAGCTCGAACTGCAAGCAGCGTTGCTTGGTACCCGTCTCGCCAGTTTCATCAAGGACGAACTAGAGATCGGTATAACAGACAGATTCTTCTGGTCTGATAACACAGCCGTCCTGCATTGGATAAAGTCAGAACCACGGGCACGTCAAGTCTTTGTTGCGAACCGATTGGGAGAGATCGCGGAAGCTACGGAAAAATCTGAGTGGCGCTGGGTCCCTTCCCAAGAGAATCCCGCCGATAAAGCCACCCGGTTTGAAGAAAAGCTCAGTCAGGACTCCGTATGGTTCAGCGGCCCAGCTTTCCTTTTGCAAGCCGAATCGGAATGGCCGATGCAGACACCTTTATCAACCGAAGACGAGTTGAGAATCAATGCGCTTCACTCGAGGGGGGTTTTTACCATCACGGAAGCCGCCGAAAAGAAAGCAAAACATAAGGCTACGAATTTTCCAATGAGCCTGCTGGGCTGGCGCGGTCTCATGGTCATAGCGCGTCGCATGCATAGGTTGGGTCAACGTTGGAGGACGATCGCAGCAGCGAGAGCGCGAGAGCGCCGGCAGCACGAGAGCGCCAGGGCCGGGAATATCGCCGCGAGCAGAAGTACCCCCTCCCCCGCATGGAGAGTCGAGTTAGGTGAACGTTACTGGTACCGCGTTATACAGGGAGATTGTTTCGTCGAGGAGATGCAGGTTTTGAGACGCGGGGAAGAGGTGGGAAGAAAGAGCGCGCTGACACAGTTCTGTCCTTTTCTCGACGAGCACGGTATAATGAGAGTCAATGGTCGCGTCTCGCGCGGTCAACTCGATGATTTTGAGAGAAATCCAATTATTCTAGACGCGCACCACCAAGCCACGCGTTTTCTCATTGCCGAATACCATCGCCAGCTTTATCATGGGTCTCACGCGACGGTCCTGAATGAACTCCGACAAAAATATCACATCGTATGGTTGCGCACAGCACTACGCGCGCGGATAAGTAGATGTTTGACTTGTAGGATACGTCGAGCCCAACCGTGCGATCCGCCCATGGGAGCCCTTCCCCCGGCGCGCGTCGCCTTCAAGCAACGTCCTTTTGCACATTGTGGAGTAGATTACTTTGGGCCAATGTGGGTGAAAATCGGGCGAAGGCGAGAAAAAAGATGGGGCGTTCTCTTCACATGCCTCACCACGCGCGCGGTGCATTTAGATTTCGTGGAATCTTTGAGCGCAGATTCGGCAATCCTTGCGGTCATCAGGCTCGCGAGTCTCCGAGGGTGTCCGAGCGTGATGTACAGTGATAATGGAACAAATTTCAGAGCCGCCGATAAAGAACTCAAGGCCGAGTATGAGCGCATGAACCAAGAGCGGATGACGTCGCTATCTGAAATTAGGAGGATTGAATGGCGATTCAACCCTCCAGACGCGCCCCACATGGGTGGCGCGTGGGAGCGTCTAGTACGATCGGTTAAAATTGCCCTTAGCGCGGTTTTCAATGGACAGGCTCCGCGACCAGAGGTACTACAAACAACGCTGGCTGAAATCGCCCACACGATCAATTCACGACCTCTCACTCACGTGTCACTCGATCCGCGTGACCCCGAAGCCCTCACGCCAAATCATTTTTTAATGGGGACGTCTTCAGGCAACGTAACTCTCGGAAATTATGATCTCAAGAATGTTTGTTTGCGAAAACAATATCAGCTCAGCCTGGCTTTCGCGGACGCGTTCTGGAAGCGTTGGCTTCGAGAGTATCTTCCGGATCTTCTCCCGCGGAAAAAGTGGGTCGGGCCTGGTCAGAATCTCGCTGTGGGTGACGTTGTGCTGATTGTTGACCTTCAAGCACCCAGGAATCGTTGGAGAAAAGGTACCGTCACTAAGACGTATCCCGGGGCGGACGAGCAGGTTAGAATGGCAGAGGTTCGCACTTCAACCGGAAATTTTACACGGCCCGCGCGGAAACTCATACGCCTCCTTGGCGTGAAAGAGGTGCAAGACTCATTAAGTCTTGCACCGGGGGGAAAATTGTTCCGCGCGAAAAGTCCGCCCTCAGCCTCTCTAAATTCCCTTCGAAACGCGAAAGAAAAGCGGCGCGAGGTTCTCGAGAAAAAATGCGCGGTCAGGCGATCGACGAGGGCGAGAGAGATATAGCCATGGTGACGCAGCTGCCCGCCACGTGCGTAGAGTTAAGAGAGTGTGTGTGGCTAGCAAGTATAGGCAATGAGAGGCCGAGAATCAGAGTGTATTTTGAGAGGTATTGTATGTCGTTAGGCCGATAATTTTCAACGGCTCGGCGCTCAGCTCATATATATTTGATTTCTCAGTTTCCAATTTCGAACTAGATTACTTTGATTGATTCCGCGCGAATACTGCAAAGCTGAGACAGTAATATTATACCAATGGCTCCCTCGGTAAGATTGCGTGTCCATTCGTAAGGACTGTGACGGGATGTTTGGTTTAGAGTCCGTGAGTCGCTTTTGAAAAGATATTGGATGTCGGAATGTGAATGCTATCATATGTGAGTGGGGCATGAATAATTTGATTTATCAATATGAAGATTGTAATTGAAGAGTGTGGCATGACCAAGAACGGGCCATAAAAGTAGAATAGAGAAAAATATATGTACATGTATAACTCAAGCGCGATATGTATGAGAATACTGAAATGACATTCACTTAAAACGAGATTCACTTGTATGTGATGTTGAACGACGCTGTAATTTTCCTCATAGCATGGCAATATAAGATACTATACGACTGAATGATGAAAGGAGCCCAGAGACGGATTCACGATTTAACTAGTGTCTTGTCCAAGAACTGACAACGATTCACGCATTGTAATAGAGATCCGAAACAGTTGATCGCTAAACCCCGCGGTGCACTCCCAGCCTCAGCCCCAGCCCGCGCTTATTCCATTAAGCGCGTCAGCAATCTGCAACTTTATGTGAATCGAGAAATCTTGGGAATTGTGTAGAAAACCATTTTTTCTGCGAGCAAAAGGTAGCAGTTTTCAATTTTTGGATTTTTACGGACGGTCAAATCGCGCATAATACTACAGCGTAAATGTGCGGTTTTTCCGAGTAAAAAAGTCATCAATTGACAGGAATGTTATTGTCATAGGCACTCGCGGGGCGCAGCGACAATGAAAGGTTGGCGCGCTCCGACTTGAAAGTGCGCGCGCTTCTTGCCACGCGCTTTTGAATCTGGTCTCTGGGATCTGCTCCCCCAGCCCCGCTGAGAGGGGATCTCTTATCAGCAGATTATAAAAAGCCCTGCCCTCCGTGGGCACGCGCTCATTCTGTTGGTATTTTGCATACGGTACGCACGACTGATTCACTCATTGTACTCGAGTTTAGAATAGTCAATATCACTTGTACTTGAATTCAAAAGTCAACCATTTTGATTTTGTACTGAAAATAACTGGATAACTGGACAATATTTGCTCAACAATATATTAACCTCTTTCTCAATATCACCTTAATTATTCTACAAAACCCAGCCCAAATTTTGTTCGTTACAAATAGCATTGGCTACCCTTGCGATCGACAGTGCCACCACCTGGTGGGTAGCACCTCTCAATGATCTCGCAAAATTTTGTTGTAATAAGGTCCACATGTGTAGATTAGAGACTTTTAGAAGCTTGTAATCGCAAACAGAAAACCACGCTCTGCTACCAGAATGTTCAAAAATCATGGAGCGTAGATCACTTGGAAATAGAAGGATTTAATAAGTGAGATGTCAAATTGACGTGCCCCCAAGTTGGGCGCCAAATGTAGAATGTTTAATACTGAATGATCATCACTAGATTCATTAGACTACAAAAGTGAGCTTCACAATCGTAGTTCCAAGAAACTCCAATGTATCTTCAAAGTAACATCAAAGTGCTTTTAATATTCCAACATACTAATTTTGATATCTAACCTCTTCTACCGTCATTTCAGTGTTTATTATACTCATTGCTTAATTCTTTTTTTTTCCACAAAACCTGAAACCAGTATAATCACGGGTAGGTTAGGTTTGGCGCTGTACCACTCAAATCTTTAAGAGAGAAGTTTGAAAACAAACTCTTTTGCTGCCATAAATTATCTCAACTTTCTAAAAAAATATTTGAGTCTCACTTTCCTCTAGTTTGACCCTTATCACTTCATGTGTTCAAATTACATATAACGTTTCTTACAGAATAATTACTTCTATACTTTCATAGAGAATTTGGCATTCCTGATCATTAAGGAGCCTGAACATAACCTCTTGAGATAACCTCGAAATTTCTTGATGATGATGAGATTGTTACGATGAAATTCCATATGAAGAAGTAATCGGATAGTGTCTTAAATGTATAAGATAAGTAAATGTTGTAAGTATCAACAACCCTGATCATAATTTGATCCACCTATACGCACTTCATCCAATCTGTGCAGACCATATCATGCAAACTCACCCAAGAATGAATTCAAAGATCTTAACCTCCATCGGTACATACAATTAGAAAAATCTACCGTTATCCACATGACTCACTCTCTCATTGCGCGAATTTATCGATATACATACGTATACTAATACATAGACTTAAGTCACTCGTAGAAATAGAATATTACTCGGTACATATTCTCAAAGTGCATCTCACACAGAGATATAGAGAACACATATCCTTCTAGTATCTACCATTTGGTACAAGAGATACAGTACGATATCAAAATGTGTGAGTATGTATACATAGAGAAACGAGAGCTCAATCAGCGTACGAGCGTAAAGTGCATCCGGAATAGCATTATTGCAGAGGCGCCTCATTCACCTCTTATTCTCTCTTCGTCTCGTATGTATACGATCATATACAACATCACGAGTAATACACGAAGCAATGATGCTGCATCCATTCCATACAGTACCTTCACACATACATACATATATACATGTACATTACTTGGAGGGATTGCGGAAATAACCTTATGCACATCTTGCAAGTCTCTGAGTCTACTATTGCAATAGCATTTATATATACAGAGTCAGTCAACGAGATATACATAGCGTCTATATAAAGAGAGCTCGAGCAGATCGATAAATTTTAGAACGCGAGATGGGTGCGATAGTGATCTGGATTGAGGAAGAGAAGGCAACGGGAACCGTGTGACGCTGTTTCCAGCGTCAACCAAAGAGAGAGAGAGACATACTAGTCTTCTCTCTGTAATGTGTGCTATTTTCAGGCTAACCTCTAACGAGCGCAAACCCGAGAATATCGCCGTATAACATTGGATGTGTACAATATATCGAGTATTGCATATTATAAACTAATGTGTGAATACCGGAGATCTGTGATAGGTTATGGGTTGTATGTAGGATAATGGAAGGAAGAGTGTGTGGGATATATGCGAAATATATCTATTTATGGCAAACAGCAGGGAAAATTGAGCGGTTTTGGTATAGATCAATGATATGAGATGCGGATCATGGTCTATGAGGTTATGTTTCAAAGCATGCTGCTTGTGAGTTGGATAATGTTTATGACGAGACATGGTTAGAGTTCCATTTGTTGGAATGTTTTAGGAAGAGGGATAAACTTTATGGAAAGTTTTAGATGGTTCAGACAAGTTCCAGCTAAACATGGAATCTTACGCTCATCTATGAAATCTTGAGACTCTTATCGTTTGTGCACTTAGAATCAGCTTTTGGTGTATGATACTTTTAACAGTAAGATTGTTCTGGTCGATTATGAAATTTCATAAATTTTGGAGCTGTGCGGTCAGTGTATTTGTAGCAAGAATTTTTTAAATCATCCGTCTTGGCAAATATCGCATAATCCATTGATAAAATGCATGAAACCCAACTTTGGTAGAAAAGTTGGTCAACAGGATTCGATATGGTATATGTTTATCTAACACCGAGTGATATTAATGTTTTACAGATTTGCATGTATATTGATTTTCACAGAACATTGATGGTTGATGACATGGCGAGTAGAAAGTTGTTGAAAAGCAAATTGAAAGTGAATATCTCTTTAGATAAGTCTTTAGAACCACAAAACCGTTCAAAGTGTGAATTATTGTCTACAATACGCAGCTGCAATGATGAGGATGGAAAAATCTGATAAGTATGAAAAATCATTGGGTGTAACAAAATTTGAAGCTGCTGATCATCCTGGAACGGTCAAGTACGTCAGGTACTTTTTTCATGGGGCCTTCATAACCAATAATATAATGATATCAACGCATCAACTTTTATTTCTAAAACTTTCCAATGAATTTGGGGGAAGTCTAGAAACGCTCAATTCCGCCATGATTGAGGAGAACCCTTTATGACTAAAACATAGATTTCGAAGAAAGCCGTATCCAAGGACTTATTTCAATCTCTATCGAGCATTCGTGAAATTCATCCAATTGATCTAGAAATGTGATGACAACGCTTGTCTCAAAGTCACGTGACCAGACTCTTTTGTAAAGCTCTGGTCCTCATTTTTCTAAAAACTTTCTCATTTTGCTCCGTCGCATATTACACCCTATCACTAAAATCAAGACGATCATGACATAAGGGAGATACAAGCCTATCATACAGTTTTTCATGTACGCACGACACTAGTAGAAACTCGAAACTAATTGAATTGAAAATTTTTCATATAAAGCAAGTCAAATACATCCTGTATTCAAGCCTCACAAATCGTCCTCAAAATTAACCTCAAACCCACTTACACAAAAGCTTCCTTCAACAACCTATGTCTAGCTCGTCTATAGCTCTGACCAACCATAACCTCACTTTACAATACACAGATTTTCTCGGGTGTATTTTCCACCACATCCTACGGAATAGCCTTATACTCTCTATAAAGCAATGACCACGACTACCAATCCATGTATACTGTATTCCAAACTGGCAGCTTTCATCCGATATCGTGCCATTCACTGTTGTGCAGAGTGTGGCTACTGCGCCACAGCGCAGCAGCAGCACACGAGATATCGAGAGCTTGCCCCATTGTCTCTTTGGCGGTTGCGGTATCCTCTTCCATATATATATATATAGGCTCCACTGCATCAGTACCATAATAGTAGTATGTATACTAACTCGTCCTACACTAGAAACTGTCTTTATACTGTATAGAGAGGTAGTTTATATGAGGATAGATAGTAAAGTAAAGGTATATTACATGTGTATATATACGGGGGCGAGAGGTACAATGGGATATATCTTTTCAAGAGGGAGTATAGAGTTTAATAGAGAGACATACAATACAATGACTCTAGGTTACAGTGAGGAATTTAATTAATTTTTCGACACGGTCATCATTCGTTTTGTGCCTCACTGATGAACTCGCTGCTTTACCGTATAGTATCCCATGTATGGATATTAGTAATGCCATTCATTGTGTTGGAGGTTAAAGATAGGTTAGGTTAGTTGCAAGACTAAATGAAGCGAACGATGCGTATATATACTTGAGAAGTACTCGAATTATTGCTATTTTCATATGAATGGATGTGGTAGAATCGACCTTTATTCATGTATGGACAGGATGTAAATAACAACGATGCTATATTGTGCATTCAATATTATGCAGGGGGTATATAAGAACCCAGCGCTGTGTAACAGATGCACTCCTTACAAGCTATATATTGGCTTCTACTATACGTACCCTTATTTACATGAAAATCTGTCCTGTATAGTAGTTATATATACAATGAACTGATTGAGAATTCAAGTTGCACGATGCAAGACATTAAAATATTAGAGTGTTAGGTGGTGTGCGGTTAGGTGAGGTTTCACATAACCTCTACAACATCAGAGTATAACAAAAACCGGGCTATAGCTTCTATCAATAATATTAGAATATAAACCAACAGTAAAGAAGGTTAGATTTGATCTCAATACCTTATCCAAGATCAAGTTCACGAAGAGCAGAGCTATTATACAGAATTCAAACCGTTGAAAAGTTACTCACAAAGGCTTGAGAAAGCTGACCATCACGAATTGCAATTTTTCAAAACCACCAGAGATGAGGGACTAGAAAGAGAATCTACAAAGATAGAAGTACTTTTATATACAAGGAAGAAAGGAGATATCTTTTGAGGATTTGCACGAGAGCTATGCCCCGGAAGCTGAACGATGTGACCGTTATACTTCGGAGTGTATAGTTTGTTGGTCAAGGGATATAATAGAGGCGAGATAGAGAAGTATATATGTATACATAACGGGGGCAACATCAGGCTGAATGTTTGATTCGAAGTATACAGATAATAATGCTAGATGTGATTTTGGAACCTTGGTTCGTTGTTGGCGTGATGAGTAAGGTTATTATACATATGCCTCGAAGCTATTGCAGTCGTGGTTAGGATGTTGTCTACAAGGATTGATGGCTATCGTATGAAGGTTTATGTGGCTGGGATAAATTGAGGTTATGGCGAGGATTATGGAACAATGGGAGAAATAAGAAACTGAGGATTGAGGATTTACAATGCTTAGTAAGAATCAAGTCGGTTCGATGTGTAGATTTTAAAAATTTTTTGATAGATAGTTTTTCTCTAAAAGAGCTTCCCCGGTAGGAATATGCCAATTTACTCTGGCCATAACTTGGCCAGTTGTTGGTAAAAAAATACTTATCGTTTCTACCAGGGTTTCTCATTGGAACATGGAAGACATAGAGATACTTGCAGAGATATCTCGTTATCTGCGGGGGTTCAATCCAAGAAATGTACCGCGAATAACAAAACCACGGATAAAAAGACCTTAGTCTTATGGGAAATGGGGGGGAGGGTTACGTTTATCTGATTTGGCACATCAAGAGGCACGTGATAATCCATCAATGTCTGAATTGAGTAGAATACTCTTCATCAAAGCATTCTGCAATATTGATACATAAAAACATCGAATTATGAGCCCAAAAGGAGAATTATTGCTGAGACCTCCAAAACATCTATCAAAAGCTCCTTCAAAACCCGAGTGAATCAGTCATCTTCGACTGTTTCACTGGTCTTGTGTAGTCTTTGTGCATTTCCTCAAATTGTTGCCCTGATATGTGAAACTGAGATTCTGAGTCATTATGGGGCCATAAGCCGTCACCATATTTCTAATGCTGCCACAGCTCAAGGTGCATCATCTCAGCAACTACTTTTGAGATGACAGATACTCATGTGCATCATGGAAAAGATTTCCTATCGGTGGCTCAACAAATGCAAGGTCTTCAACACTTCTGTGGTGTAGGTTAGTCTGGGAGAGAATCTGAGATTGATTGAAGGATCATTCTGGTCTCATAGTTCAGATACATATCTTATTCTATGTAATCACGGATCATTGAATACGAGCAAAGGGGCCATCCATAAATGATATCATGCTCTCGGGGCGAGGGGGCGGGGGTCAGCCAAATGTGACCAAGTGTGACAAGGGGGGGGGGGTATGCTCAAACGTGCCATCATGTTCGATCAAGTGCGGTTTGCAAGAATTTTCAAAAATTTCGTGAGTGATATATAGGCAGGTCGCTGCTTGCCGCAATGAAGAGGCTCTGTGCCCCTTACCTGATGAAGGTGTCCCTGAAGATTTACAGTGGATGAGAGTACAAGACTTAGATAAATCCGTAGTACCTATAAAAGAGACTTGTCATGAAGAAGATCTTTTCCCAATCATTTCCAATTTAGGGGAATGGGTCCAAAGCCCTTGGACTGAGGATCGTCAGGGATTCTAAGCATTCACAGTCAGCAACGGAAACATTTTTCGAATCTTCTATTTCTTGGGCATCTCAAGGCATTAATATCAAACATTATTTCAAATAAGAGTTATACCCCAAAGTTCAATTAAGCAATGTAATCACATGCATGTATTGAAATTGAGTAATAAAGTTAAGAATTTGCGTCGGAGTATGTGATTTTTCCTCGGATAGTGGAAATTCTCGACCACCAATAATCAGGGAAGGGGGGGGTCTACCTATTTGTGACATCATGGCAGGGGGAGTCTTCAAATTTGTGACAAAGTGTGACATCGGGGGCGGGGGGGGGGGTCAAAATGGTCAATTTTGGCATGATATCTTTTATGGATGGCCCTAAAGTTGCATGGGAATAACATAATTTCCGAGCAGTATAATGACCATCGACCCGCGAATAACGAAAATCAGACCGCGTATGACAAGGGACCGGCCCAAAGCAACAATCCGCGGATAATGAAATTCGCAGATATTAAATCCGCGGATATCAAGGTTTCCCTGTGTAAAGAAATGATATATGGGGGGGGGGTGTGAAAAATGGTGTGATACTTTAAATAACTTAGTTCAGAGCAGCTTGGACCCCAAGTTTTTTAGTCAGATCATGAACATAAGAACGGGTTGATTGTCAATGACGACTCTTAGTGCAATATATTCCGAAATGTCACACGGTGTATTCGATCACAAGTTGGAGACATTCATCATAGATCTTCCGGGAGCGAAGTACGACATATGACAAGAGAAGAAGTTGAAAACAGAAAATAATCGTGAAATTGAGATCGGAAATGAGGAAAGTAGATGAGGAATGCAAGAAAGCGTCAAGGGGAGTGAAAATTTATAAATAAAGATTGAAGAATGAAAAATGAAAAAATTAAATGTAGGATCATTGAATGGAGGGAATTAATAATCATAACATCCTGGAATGTATCATTGATATGCTGATCGGAGAACCAAGTAAGGACAAAGATTATAAAACACAAAATATTCTCAGATGAAAAGAAAAGTCAAAGACACAAGAAGCAAAAGTCAAATGATAAAATGAAAGAAACCAAAAACATGAAAGTTGGAATGGAAAAAATTGGACTTAGATGAAGTGAAAGGTTGGAAAAGTGAATGCAGAATTCGATGTACCTGACGATATAGAGGACCATAGATCAAGAAAGACAAATATGGGATGAACGATGAGGAATAAAAAATGAAAAAGAAACTGTGAATCATTGGAAGAAAGTATGAAGAATGAATAGGAACCAATCAATCTGAAGATTCATCAAGAATTAGAGTCTCGTCATGGAAAGATGAAAAGTTAGAAATGCAAGAAGAGCCATAAAGTCCGTGACATTGGAAATTGCTTGAATTCAGTGGTTGAATTCCTGCTTCTGATAAAAAAGACAGATGACAATCTTCCCACGATAGAGTCTAAACGGTATTAACCAAGAAAAAGAAATCACGGTCACCACAATCAGAAAATTTACCACTAGAATATCGCGAATTCTCACCGCAATGCTTACAACCAAAGCATTATCAAAACTAGTATAGAAAACCCCATTGCTTACTTCTCAAGATTTTGCGTGCAGCTCGTCAATGCTGCGGTATTATATCCACGAACTCTTATTCATACATATATAGTAGTGTTGTGTTACAACAACGAAATAAGCAAAGCTTCTTGCAAGTATCATCTTCTTCCGTGGCATGCACCCATAGTCTGCGGTTTCTTGCATTGTTTTCCCTTTATAGCCACAGAGACGAGAGAGAGCTTATTCCATTACTTCTTCATCTCAAAGTCTCAAGGTTTACATATATATCCCTCGTTACCTCTTCTACAAAATACAGAGCACACCTTAAAGTATCAGTGTTGGGCTTCACCTTGACTCCCCCGCACCTTGTTTAGTGATATGGTAAGGTTTTCTTTTCTTTTTTTTTTGCCTAGGGCTCAAAAGTATGCTTTGAATTTTGCTGTATGTATGAAGATTTGCAGATATTAGTACGTATGTCTTTTTGTACACTATTATTTCTGAGATGAAATATCGAAAAGGCGATTTGAATGGATGAAAATATTCGTCTACCACTGTGTGGTGTACCTATTATTGATCTTGCGGTTGATGTCAGCTCGTTCAAGTTCCGCCAGTGGTGTGGATGTTATACGAGGTTCTGCAGAGCCGTCGATATTGTTTTTGCTCAACTCGGATCGATTGCAGAGTATCGTACGTATTGATCTGCATTTATAGGTGGAAAGATGCCGAGGCTATGGATGAATTTCTGGGATAGATATTGAAATATTGCTGGAAAGCTTTTGGTATTTGTGTGGATAAATATTTGTGGGATTTTTGATTATCAAAATCTCAGGTACACGTTGAGGTGATCAGGAAATATTCAACGCTTTGGGAATGTTGATATTTTCTTGGTATGTGCAATTTAGGTTCAGCATCTTCATACAGAGAATTTTATTTCATTTTATTTTGTTTTATTTTATTTAATTTCAATCAATGGACCCTCAGACCTCTATACAGTAATCATAACATAATTTGAAAATGGTTAATACCTAAACAATTCTTAAGAATTTTGAGAAATTATTGCACAATATATTTTTTTTGTCAACTGAAAAGAAAAATCATACGATCCATATTTTTCTAATTTTTCTACAAATTGTTTTTGAAGAATACAACCATTGGACTGGAGAATGTAATTCATGCTTTTCAATGAGATAACTCATGATAATAAGTTTTAAACAGAGGTCAAGCTCATCTTGTGAAGTTACTCATGAAGAGATTATGGAAGTCTTATGATGAATTCATCAGAGAAGATAGAATTAGATTGATGATTCTTCATGCATGGGAACTTTTACATGTTCCTGACTGAAACATATGTATCAGTTGTCATAGTGCGTACGAACAATGAATATATCTATTGTAGTGCTTATTCTGGTTCAAAATTGACAATCTCAAACTTGATATCGATCTGACGAAATTTTTTCATTCACAACTCACTTATTGCTCTAATTTAACCTAATCTACGAATCTCCTACGAACCTCTAACCTAAAATTACCACGAAAAAAAAAAAAAAAACGAAACGTATCAAAACGAACAATCATATTTTAGAAAAATCAAAAGTTTCCATCCCAATTTGTGCA
Source organism: Eretmocerus hayati (assembly GCA_029851415.1). NCBI lineage: Eukaryota > Metazoa > Arthropoda > Insecta > Hymenoptera > Aphelinidae > Eretmocerus > Eretmocerus hayati. The sequence goes on from CM056744.1 coordinate 111,404,523, forward strand.
ACGTGAAAATCTAAAAGATCTCGGTTCTCAAATCTAATATATCTACAACCGCTGCGTATTCGTAAAAGAACTCTTTCCTTTTCGTTCAATCCGATCAAATTGACTTCGATGGTCAACTCGCCAACGGAAAAGAGTAATCCGCTGGAAATGGTTATAAAACTTTCCAATCGACGTATAAAAGAGAAGACGTTCCTCTCTCTTGGAAGATTCGAAAAGTTGCCAAGATAGTCTCTCAGTATCTTCCTCTTTTCTACCTATATATAAGCCAGTATCCTCCAATGTCCATCTATCGGCATGCAATCGTACGCATTTTCCGATATCAGAGAGGGTGAAAGGAAAGAAAACAACAAGAGAAATAAATCGCACTACGTCTCTGTAACTCAGAAGCAGACTCTCGCAGTTACTTTTATCTTATCTACGACTCTGACGCCCCCTATCAAACTTTTGTCATAAAGTGCCGGCTTCAGTAGCAGAGCAACACAGCATCTTGGAATCAACGCAGAAGAAAAAAAAATATAGTGAGGGTTGTGTACCAATATATAGAAAGAAAAAGATCCGTGGCTAATCCACTCTACTATACTTCAGGAGTCCGAATAACGACGACTTCTATGTGTCTATGAGGGGTGAGATTTTTGCCTTGTGAACGGTGCGAATTACGCTCGCGTTAACGCCCAGACTTTGGTGTATCGTTGATATACCCTATATAACACAAGTGCGTTGCTTTTTATTTTAGGGATATACAACATAGCCCTGGGGAGGCTCTGAGATTTTTGGGGGTGAATCAGCACCCTCTTGGTTGCCATGAAAATAGCAAAGGATGACACATTGCCGCACTTATTGCTGCTGAGAGCATCAGAAGGTTATGCATCGTTGAGGGCGTGAAACGTTTTAAAACAGCTCCTATCGTTACATAGCTGTTGAGTCTTGGGATTGGGTAGGTATGACTATGTTTCAGTTTATTTTTTTTCCTCAATCGATTTTGGACCAAACAAATTGATCAAAAGACAACTTTTCATCGATAATAGTGTCACCCATAATTTTTTTGAAATTTCTAAACTTCGAATTTCTCCTGCACTTTGAAATAAGCCCAGAAAAGAAGTATAGAAATCACCATCCGGCAAACTCTAAGCCCCCTTCCACCTGGGGTCATCCTGACCCCAGGTCTGTTTTCGACTTTAAATACGGCCGTCAAACGATGAAAATCGTCACTCTGGCACCATCAGACATCAGTTCAGATGTACCACTTTTTATTTACGGTGTTTCACATAAGTAGCGACGCGCCAGTAGCTACGGGAAAATAGTATGGGGTCAGAGTAACCCCGTGTGGGGTGAATAGTTACCACGAGTGATTTTGATCGTGACCTACGGAGTATCTAACTTGATGCTGAGCGATTTCGGAATAAGTTAGTACATGACCGTTGAGTAAACTCAATGATCAAATACTAACTTTTTTCTACTGGCTCCCTGCAGATAAGCTGCGATTTTTTGAATTTTATCATTATTTTTCACAGTAATTTTTCGAGATGAATAGATTTTTTTGAAATCGCTCATCACAATGATCACGATGATTTTTATCTAGAAGTGTAGCATCTCCCGAATGTAATCCCACAAGAATTTTGGAAAAAGATTGAAATGAATCGGTTTCCCGCAGTTTTGGAGTGAAAAAGCCGCCCGAAGCCGTCTTTTGACTTCTTCTCAAATAAATGATATTCACATGTAAAATCACAAGCTATGACAATGTAAACTGTGAGATGTAGTGGGGAGTTTTTCAGATACCATGTGCGTTCTAGATTTGTCTTGATATCTTCATTTCTTGAAGAATGAGCGATGATTTTCTGAGAGGGGTCAGTGTGACCCCTATAGAGAAGTGGACATGGCTCCACAGCGGTGTGGGGTGAACGGCTTAAAATTGACTTTGTTGACTTTGAATCGTTATCGTAACAAATGGCAGGGAAAACCGGCAAAGTTGATCGTTATGGTTCAAATGTGATCCTGCGATAGAGTCTGATATATTCGACGGATTGAACTTTCTAGAACTGATTTTTCTGTGAGTAATTTTCGGTAGGATCACTAGCTCTCTTTAAGTTTTTTGCTCTGCGAGCAGCTAGTTATTCATAAAATTGCACAACAGTTGGCACAAGTGATATCCAAGAATTTGATGAAATGAGACCAGTTACGTACATCATCTTTGATCAAGTCACCATTGAGATCGACATCCAACGTTGGATTAAATATCGACAATCTGAACCAGTTATTTGAACTGATTTCCGATTAAGATAGTGTTGATTTTGATCTATTTGGACTGGCGTTGGCGGGTGATGATTTTTGTGTTATAAATCTTATCTTGACATTAATTCTAGGTTTGAGGGAATGAGATTCAAGCGATTTACATCAGCTTTAGAGCTAATGGTACAATAGAAGATTTGGATCTCTGAGTGCACGCGATATTTAGTCTCTCTAAAAAAGCTGACTTGTCATCAATCTATTTTCAATACAATCCAAAAAATTAATAGAATTCAAGAAATTTACCAAAGCAAGTATTTTTCTATCTCTGAAGTTGAAATTCCCAGTTATGATAATGAAATTCATCCGGAGTTTATATTCAATTAGCGGCTGAATACTATTGTGAGTGCTTGAATTATTATCTAAGCAATCAGTTTTATGTTATTCTTCGAAGTGAATCGTTCGAAAATTGGTTGAAAACTCCGTTCTTCTACTGAGCACAATGAGTTTTCTGATCGCTTCTATTAGTCTTCATCTGATTTACATTTTTGTAATTACCAGGGTAGTTTTTTCAGGTTAGTACTTTTATTGTTGAACTTTCCAATTAACGTGGGACGAGAAATGTATGATCTCTTCTGAAACATTCTTTCTTGTTAGTCTTGGCATATATGTATTTATAATTCTGAACCTTTGCCATTTCAGATGTAGTTCGATGTAAAGACGAAGGCGCCATCTGTGCTCCATACTCCTATGCAGATGTAGATAATTCTGATTCTGATTCTGAATCTGACATTAGTTTCGTATTCTTACAAGGTAATTGAAGATCAATTGAGAAAATAGAAAAGCTCATAATTGCTCGCTCCACTTGGGTGTATTACGAATCGCATGAATGAAACAATTTTTTTTACGCATATCATTCACAATTTGTGTGAGTTTATACTGGTGGATATATCAATACGATTAAACGTTTCATCGATTTGTTGAGTCAGGGACTAATGAATTGACGCACATGTAAATTAAACCGATCACAATCGACTGTGACTCCAACTTCAACTCTGTCACCATTCTTTGCGAGGAACGATCGTATTTTGAGATTGTAATTTTGAATGGACAATTTTTGTTACTTCAAAAAACTCAGCAATAAAAAGTTCGTTGCTATTGTGTTCAATTATCTGAATCGTTTCGTAAATTTGAGAAAATGAGCTTGCTCTGCACTCTTCATGTAAAAAACAGATGAAATGCCCACAGAGAAATTCTTCATTATGCAAATTTTCAGGAAGTACACACTGCTACGTACCTGGTGAAAATTACGCGACGGAGGCTAGGTGCATAGAATATTGTCAACGAGTTAGAAATCTCGAAAATGGCAGGTGTCACAATTATTCGTGCTTGTGCTTTGGCTCCCCGATTCTACCTGAAATTAGACGAGTCTCACTGGATGGATGTCTAAGACGTCCAAGTAACAGACATCAAGAGCGAAGACATTCGATCTGAATAAATTTCTTTCCCTATTTTGTATCATATGTATTTCTTTTTTATTCAATCATATAGATTGGTCCAGCTTGAATCCTCATTTGCATCAGGTGGTGGAAATACATTCGATGAATTCTAGAGCCATTCTTGACAGAACTTGATTTCCCAAACTCTATTTATCTAAAAATAATGCAAGGGCGATCCGTGAATCATATCAGATTTCATGCCTATTCCACCAACACTCAATTTTGAGTTTTTCGTCTAATCAAGACAACACACACATTATCAGAACAATATTCGAGACAGTATTAGTCTCCTCTGTGTCGATAATTTAGATCATTCTTCAAGCTTCTATATCTTATTAGTCAAGGCACTGATCATGATCAGTCAGCTCTATCGTCGTCTGAATGCCTTTTTTTATATTATGATCCACTTAAAATGAATTAAATAGCTGTGAGAGGCGAGTGTGAGAGGGGCTCTTCTGTTTACACGCACCATGAGTGGAGGCGATTAGTTTTGAAACCTTAACCTGTGTTTATCTCAACCCAGTGTGCTCTCACAACTCATTTTCCCAAGGTTTATTCAAAATTACCTTAGTTGACGGCAATCACATTCCAAAAATAGAAATCTTGAATCCACCCCTGATACCGGGCATGCTCTGAAACATTCGCTAGAGTGTAATTCCACGCGAATACCTACAAAAAAGGGTCATGTCTCAGATTGTTTTCTTGCCTTTCCCATTCGATTCTATGGTACGAAATATGAACTTTTCACCACTCATGAGGTCCCATTAAAAAAGTTCCAGGTATGTGGGACACAATTCAATTAACCCTTTTAAATTATCTCCAACAACAAAATTTGGATCTTTTTTCAATAAAATTCATATTCCTCGAATCACATCAGAGATACGCGGATGCGATTTGTCGCATTCGTAAGGTAATAAAAAAGCAGTGATATGAAATGTTGTGTTCTTTCAGAAAAGAATGGTCCCAAAAATTATTTTCGCGTCCTATGGCTTGTTTTTGCTATTTTCTTCAAATCTGTTCACCAGGTGATTGAAAATCATTTGTTTTTTGCACATGTGCAGAAGTTTGGACTTGTGAAACAGATTTTATCAGAAAGTCAAGAAAATTTCCTTTAAAATGAATACTTGGCGGAGTCATCTCCATGCATTTGAACCAAAGCTACAACGTCTAGAAGACCACTGAATTTCAAGGGGTGGGTCGAAGGTACCGAGGGGAGTGGTAGAAAAAATTCGAGTAGGATGGCTTACCCCCACAGCTGAGAGTTCATCTTCCATACGTTGCAGCTCCGCGGTCACAGTTGATGAAATTGACTCTGCCAAGTGGTCATTTTGAAGAGAATTTTCTTCTCATGAAATTGGTTTCAGGAATCAAAATTCCTGCGCATGCGCACAGAGTTGCCGATTTTCAATCGCCTGGAAAATAGATTTGCAGAAAATAGTAAAAACAGGCCATAGAACGCAAAAAAATGGTTGGGACCATTTTTTCCTGGAGAACAAGACATTTCCACCAAACATCGAATTTTCAAGGAATAAAAAGAATGGCCTTTTGAGAAATTGATATTCTGGCATTTTTCATCCTTTCGCCCACTAAAATCGTCTATAATCTCAGAATCAATTTTACAAGACCGATTTCGACAGGTTTGTTGAAGACCTTTCGAATGCCGCAAACCGCATCCCCGTATCTCTCATGTGATTCGAGAGGATGGTGAGAAATTTATATTTTGTACCATAGTATCAAATGGAAAAGCCAAGAAAACAATCTGAGAAATGACCCTTTTTCGTAGGTCTGAGCTGTTTCGCGAGCAATTGCTCATGAACATCTTTCTTTATAACACAGGTTTATTTCAATCAGTTTCGCTTTCATCATCAGCAAAGCCAATCATCCGCAACGATTAAGCAAATAGCCATCCCCACTTCTATATAATGCAAAATTCAAGTACACCAGTAAAAAAAAACATCAATGCCAGATGCCGCTCTGTGAGATTTAACCATCATTCAAAGTATGAGCATATACACAAAGTAGTACCAGAACAGAATCAGCAACAGACTAAAAACAACCAAATAAAAAAAGGGCTGCACACTTCAAGTGGATCAGGCGAACACGTGTCTCCCGAGAAAAAGTCTTATTGATAAGGTTATGTTAGCCATATGCCATTTTAAAATCCCTCGCCGATTGTCCGTTGTACCTTCATGCACACACAAAAAAAGCTAGTGGATATAATTAATGCAAAATAAAATCAGTACAGGGTCTATCTACAATACTTTGTATAAACTTAACTGGAAACTCTTAGGCTCGTGTACCGGCTTCAAAATGTAAACTCCTAAAGAGGCAATCGATCAACTTCTGCGCGGCCAATTTATACAAAGCTTCGATGCATCAAGAGCCCATGTACTCTTTATAGTTCCCAACTCACTTTGATAATGAATTTGAGTTTCTCTCTGGGTGTAGTAGTAGGTCTATTGTATTCTATGCAGACTCAAATGTGTACCCTCACATCGAGTCGAGTATTAGTTTGACCCAATCGTTCATATAGTCTTGAAATGCGGGGGCAGCATTTCGCTTGAAGGAAATGTTTGAATTGGGTACAACGAGAAAGGCATAATCACAATATCACTTGTACTGGTCATATATAGCGCATCTCTTGCATGCAGCAGCTGCAATTAAGTCGAGTGTTAATAAACAGAGTAAGAGAGATGGAGAATAGCTAGGACTATATATAGGCTTACTTATATATGTAGATATTGACAATGATTGCATGGCTATCTGAGATATGTAGAGATGTAGGGGTTTCAAAGTCGACTGTATTGTATATTATGGTGCCCCTTTTGTCTTTGCAGAATTGGCGAACTGAGATGTGGAGAAAGTTTCCGTTTGGGTGAGCTTGCGCTACAATCAGGCTCGTTCGATCGTTTAATTTAGGAGCGACTGGGATGAAGGATTTATTTGGTTATACTCGTGAATAAGTCTGTGAGTGTTTGTTGAACTGGGACTTTATTTGTTTGATCGTGAAGCGTTTGAATAAAATTGAAAATTTGAAATCGATGATGACAAAAGAGAATTCTGAAGCCACTCCTGAAAGCCTAGGCCACGCTACAATTTTGTTTTTGAGACCAAAATTTTGGAATACAGCAGGTTGTTTCGGAGTTCATCTCTTGTCGTATTTTGTGAAATTTTTCTTCACAGGAATTGTGAGATACTTCAGTATTTGACCATCGTAAATGTAATACATGAAGATGTGATAATTATATTCTCACAAGATAAGATTTAGGACACGCTTCCTGTGCAAGGGATGAAATTGAATTCCGATTCCTTTTTTAAATTCAATGTTGTCATTGTCTGTTACTCAAAGAGCGTGTTCGTAAGAAAAAAGTCATTGCCACGTTCAAATTCGATTTGGCATTGGATCGTATGGGAATATAGTAGGTAAGATATTTTGTGGTTATAAATCCCTCCTTACACGAGGTGAATTGAGTGTTTCAACTTCCTTTTACTAGTCATGGACAAATTTTATGATAATTAAGGGCGCAGCCAAAATTTATCCATCCGGATCCTGCGTATCAGGTTGCCTACGTGGAAGAGGGGGGGGGGTATAATGGGCGGCCGTATGGGTTATGGAGGGCTCGATAAGTATATGGATTGGTGAGTGGGTGGGTAGGTGGTCGGATGGATGGATGGTTTGGTCCGGTCTAAAGTGGTCTGGTACGGTCTGGGCCATTCCGTTACACTCTGGGACGTTTTGGTACAGTCTAAGACGATCTGGAACGGTCTCAAACTGTCTGGGATGGCATGATACGATCTGGGAAGATATGGGATGGTCTGGTACGATCTTGGTCATTTTATTTTAGTCTTGAACGATCTGAGATGGTCTGAAATGGTCTGAATCGATCTGGAATGGTCTGAGTCGGCTTGGTACGGTCTGGTATAATTTGGGACGTTACAGTCTATCGCAGCCTGGAATGATCTGCTAAGATCTGGGATGGGTTAGTATAGCCTAGGACGATCGGGCATGGTCTAGAATTGTCAGTAACGATCTGAATCGGTGTGGGAACGGTCTAGGACAATGTGGTACGATCTGGGATAATATGGTACGGTCTCGAATGGTCTGAAGTTGTCTGGAATGGTTTGGTACGGTCTGAGAGGTTCTGGTACGGTTTGATATAGTCTGGGCCGGTGTGGAATGTTCTGGGGAGGTCTGATACAATTTGGAACAGGCTGGAATGGTCTGATCGAGGCTGGGTTAGGCTAGGCTAGCTAAAATATATTTTGATTGAGAATATGGTGCTTGTATTGTGCTTGATCAGCAGATCGATTTCAAAATTCGGTCGTATAGTTTACGATGTCCAGCAACTAGTAATTTCCGCGCGTGGATCGCATTTCCATGCGTTCCCACGTGTTGATACATGATTTCACGATCCCGGCCCGCAGCGCTAAGGATCGCGGGATCGCGAATCAACGCGTGAACTCGCGGAAATTATTTCTAATCGCTGGTCGCCCAACTCTCGTCTAGACCGAAATTCAAAATCGACCTGCAGTTGTGAGTTTTTACAAGAAGAGATTAAGCATCCATCTAAAATAGCTAAAATATAATACGTAACCGTGTGTGTTATGGGTGGGAAGCACGGAAGATTGATGGCCGGGCGAGTGGATAGACAAGTTGATGAGTTGTTGGCTAGATGGAGTAGTGGATGGTTAGAAATAACAGCAGCACCAATTTAAGAAGATGTCATGATGTCGATGATTTCGATGTCATCTCTAGGAACTGCATGGAAAACCTCTTTTCAATACCATCAATGATTCGTTACCCATCATTTTACAAATATCATCTTACAAAAGCATTCCAGGGGCCCCCAACTTATCAAGAACACTTACAAGCCACAGGAATAGATCGCTCCGAGACGCGCGCTTTTGAAATTCAAAATGAGCGATTGTGCGCGACCCGTGGCCACAGTGGCCATGCACCGCATTCACTACAACTGGCGTACAGACGGCGAATCTTCGTAAGGGTCAAGCTCGAAAACCATCGCTCAAATGTGGCAACAATAAGCGAAAAAGTTGTAGAACTTGATATCCACAACAGCTCAAAATCTTCGTAATTAAATTTCCAACAACTTTGTCGCTTACTGTTAGCAGGTTCAAGCTCCGGTTTCTCCCAATATCACGAAAACCCCGTCTGCACCTTATGCTGTGCCTAGCTGTGCATGCTCAATATATTGGCATAGATGGCGCAGCATGGCGTCACCCTGCAGTACGCCAGTTGTACTTCCAAAGCCAGCCACTACGTGGCGCTCCGCTGAATCTTGGAGCGAATAGTTATAAGTGAACCGGAATATATTTTTTCATTCGCAGTGCATAATTGTGACATAAAATGAAAGCTATGAGATATTAATAATGAAGAAGGAAAATGGATCGAGAATGAACGTTTGATGAATTGTGGCCTCATAAGTCGAGAGTATGAGTCAAGCTTCATTGTTTGACAAAATTTTCAAATTGATCATTAGAATATTGTATGAAACTTAATATCTGCGATAAAACAATGCCAATAAAGGAGTATATCGAGGGTCCCGTCGATATTCTAATTCGCAGTAGACACAAATTCAAATCTTCGGTATTTCACAGAAATCATATGTAGAAGTTCTAGTTGCCCCAAAATTGATCCTATGAAACCAAATTAATCCTTACTGAATCAAACCTCTTAAATTGACCATAATTCTAGTAGTGGATCAAATTCTCCATCCGATCAAGAGCAGATCCACTACGCAGTATATATCTCATCTAAAATCGTCTTTACCCTCGACAATTAGTGCATCTCTCTGATATGTGGTCATTTGATCCATAAGCTCAGTAGAGCACACATAAACCACACAGGATAATCTCTCAGTAAGTAGCTCTTCTCAACTGTCAGTGCATGTATACCAAGTTACCACAAAGCTCCATAGATACACAAATATAGCATATATTCCGATAACCCGAGCGCCACCAACGACTTTCAATATTTATAATATAATTTTATATAAATGTTACAAAGTATAAATCATTCATTGATGAAAAATAAATGATCGTTAAATAATTCTACAAGAAACTGTATGAGCAATAAAAGTTTCACCAAGAAAATACCAATCTCTCATCTCGGTTCTGCAAATATATATAGAATCTCAAGCCATACCCACTTCTGCAATTACACAATTTCGATACTGTATGAGAGGTATAGCAGAAATATATACAACATAGAAAGAGAATCTGAGCAAAGGCATGACTACTTTTATGGGCATCAACTCTTGCTGCATGCAAAATCCGATTCTAAGCTCATTGTGAAACTTTGCAATAGCTGAATAGCATGAATGGGTTCTCCTTATACCCATATTACGCTTTTGCAAAGATTTTCTTGAATATGATAAGAGGGACGAGAAATAGAAAGAGAGCTTCTTTGAAAACTAGACATTCGAATAATTTATGCTTGCATTATTTTCTCATCTAATTGATTTAAACAGTCCCATATACACTATATACTCATCCATATGTCAACCTAGAGGTTCTACAAGAGTTATAAAATCTCATCACATTCCGTATTCTTATATCGTGCAGAAAATGCTAAGAATGAAAAATGCGCATGCGCATTAGATCTCTAAAGTATTTCCAAAGTGCACATAATCAATGTGCTCGAATGAAAGAAAAGGTGATTGAGAAATTTTTTTAAACAGTACAATTGGCACAATGACGACGATGAGGTTATCAGAGATTTATCTGACGGTTACTATATTCTACTTGAACTTGACGGGACGTGAAATGAACTAAACACTGCAGGAGATGGAGTTGCTCGCGTGAGTATTGGTTAGAGCAATTAGTGCCTTGACGCTGTGGTAACTAATGCGACGAATCAAGATTTTGCAATGTAGGTGATCTGGGTGTGTCTCTTGGGCTTGACTTTTTCAAAGTGTGTGTTTTACTTATAAGCATCGCGTTCTATGATTTGCCAAGAGTTGTGAGAATAAACGGGATTGACATCAAAGCTTGTTTCTATTTAATCAAGTGAGTCTCATTTGGATCTGAGTGAATTTGAGTGTTGGCGCTCATATTTGTTGTGAATATCGAGCAATACAACTCTCATGTTAATATGATAGATACAAAAAAAAAATACCTTCTCAATGGTAATTTTTTCCTTAGGCATCTATGAGAAATTGATTTTACGATAGCGATATTGATATTAGTTTCTCAAATCTATCGAATAAATAAGAGATAAATTCATCGTTCATTGATATAAATAACGGTAAACTAGATCGTAATTGCGATATCAAATATCAATGCAAATTATTCAATTTTTGTTTCGTCTATTACTTGTGATTTATGCCGACGTCTACGTCCACATAGTACATACATCCATATCGATTCAATGATTAATTTTGGTGGCAATAGGAATAGATATTTTTTCCTCAACCATTTCCTTTCCACGAGATTTCTCGTGAAAGGAAAAATCAAATTAATTAACGCGAGAAGCCAGGAATTCGAGAGGCTGCAAATCGAGTTTTAATCAAGGGGCTGCTCTCTTTGGTGTCATATATATGTGTATAGATGACCAAACCAGGCTTATTCGTGAGAATTTAATTGAAATTTGATGAATCGAGAACGAGGGCTGGATTTAGAGTCTGGAATATCAAGTTACACATAAATCAGAATATCGATATTGAATTTTTAAATTTCATTTCCTGAATGCGAGCCGAAGATAGAAATGATTTTCTCACAATATACCTGAAAAATATAACCCTTATGCATGCATGACTTTCTGTCAATGCTTCATCGACTTCTTTAATTTGTATGTAATAATATAGTATATCTTTTACAGTATTATGAGAATTGTCGAAAATCACAATATGCGGGTATATGTACACCTTAATACATGATATTCCATTCCAAAAACCTCGGAGGTACGCTTCTTCTGGTATCATCAATCAGTAGTATTATAACCTTTAGGCGAGGAACGAGGCGCCCCAGATGCTCCTTGGTGTTCAAACATTAATTAGCCACATCAAAAGAGCCCCAACCTCCCAATATATATGGTCTTGCACGAATTATATCGCTCAGGCGAGAATGAGAAGATATCGGTCTTGCGATAATATACACGTATACATCTATATATACAACACCCCTTGAATTGGAGTGTAATTGCGCGTTCGCGGTTAGCATAGAATGAGGATGCGCCTACTAATACTATACAATGAAGATGTTGCGCTTATGTTAAAATGTTGAGGATGCGATAATACGAGAAGCCTTGAATTTCAAATTTGAGAGAGTTGTACAAATGATTTATCCCCTGCGTGTCATGATTGCATCAGGCACTAATCAGTTGACGCACTCTCTCTTTCTGATGTGGCATAATCAAAATTTCGCGGAGTTTAACCTCTTTTTCTTATTTTTCCAGTCTCATTAATCATTGCTATGTGTCCCATTCATACTTGAATTTCAGTGTATTGATGTGGGTTGGGGGAGGAGGGGGTGGGGGTTAGCGGGCTTGGTGAACGCGTGTATGTGGTGAAATGACGATGCAAGATTTTTGAGTTCGTTGGAATTGAGTACGGGGGCTTAAGTTTTGGTGGGACTAGTTAAACTGGTAGGACGCGGTAATCATATTGTGGAGAAGATTTATAAATCATGCGAATCAATAGATACACTGAAATATTTTGATCTATGAGAGCGCTGACTTGATTGTAGACATTTTTTTAAAATTCTTGAAAATACCTTTATATTTTCCTGAAAATATTGTTTGGGAAACTTGACTGATGAGTTTCTTTGCATACGGATCCCTTCCTATCATATTGTCTCACACCGCTAGAGAACCTCATTTTATCGATCTAATGAATTTTTTTAGAATTTCTTTTTTTTTAGTGCAAGCCTGATAAGCCTGGAGAAGTAAAGAATTTTTTCTCAAACCTCAAATGACACACTGGGTCAAAATGACCCCAGGGCACTTTCCAACATTTTCCGATGAGGAAATTGTCGAATTTTGACCACTGGACGCTTTCTCCCTTCATCAGTTTGAGTCACCAACAACTGGTTAGTACAGGGGATGCTACCATGATGCTACTTGCTGCCGCACCACTGGACTCGCACCCGTATAGCCACCCAAATCAGACGTGATTTTCGATGGGGTCAGACCGACCCCAGTGAAAATCGACTGCCACATACCATTTACCTCCAGTTTGAGTCTCTAACTGCCAGCTGGTGCAATTGTGATGTGCGCCACGCCTCTAGTTACATATGAGAAGTCATTCCGATTGGGGTCAGCCTGACCCATGTGTATCGTTTATGCACATCAAATCTCATCCAGAGTCGAATTGTTTTACATCTGTTCTCCATTCTGTTGCCAATATACGCTAGTTTCGTATGTTGTGTTTAAAACCAAAAGGCCCATTTTTCATTCTGTTGTTGTTCAATACAAGAGTATGTTTTCAATATAACTCTTCTTCTTTGGATACCCAAATTCCAATTTCTCTCCTCCGTGATTGTTCAAAATAAGCACCTACCCTAGAAGATTGGCTATTGGTGATGGATACACCATGGATTATAGAATTAGATACAGAATTTTATCAAACAGCCCTTTACACGAACAGGGAACAAAGTTGTCAATTTTACAGTAAGAAATCAAAGTTTTCCAAAGCTCTGCATAGTTTTCAGACCGAATATTCAGGCTTCGTTGATGTAGCGATGTGTTTTGAGGCTCATCAACTACAACCACAAAATTGTCCATAGCGATATACTCGATGCAATCCGAGAGGTATGTTTTCAACTTGAGGCAATTTGATCACAGTGTGTCATTTATGACCGGTTCCGGAATTGTGTCATTCAAAGGTTAAATTTTGAGTTGATTACCTGCACATTTACGAAATATTCCAGTTATGTAGATCGGCCCTCTTCGCGAGCTCAATTTACATGTGGCATGTATTTTGGAGTTATCATTGTTTCTACAATGAGTTGGTTTATCTTCGATAGCTCCTGCGTCAAACAAATTTTATGCGAATGGCATGGTATTTTTTAGGAATATCAATATAAATGGTCATGATTTTTGAATGATTTCATACGTCTCGTCGTTTCAACAAATTCTGGGGTCAGTAAAAAAATGAATGAATTTCTTCGAAAGTTATTGCAATCAATAATATTGAAATAACGAGATCTTTTCAAAGAGTTTTAACTTCATTCATCTCCATTCCGGGGAGCCATAAATATTTTGCAAAATGTAGATCGTACAAACCTCTTTATACTGCAAATAATTTTCGATAATCATTTTGACATTCAATGCATTCAACGCATGTTATTAATGTAGGAGTAAGTGGTTTCCATAAAGATGAGTTCGAAAATGAAACTGATAATTCAGGGATTCCTTCGAAATCAAATTAAAATTCACTCAAAAATTCAAGAAGAGAATTCAAGCAAAATTGCCCAAAGACTGCCGCACGCTACTACTCGTCTCATTCTGACGAGACACATCCGGTGTGTACTTCGAGCTACCGTATTGGTTGCAAAACTCATGTACAACAGGTAACTTAAAGCAGGTGGTATTACTCGAAGAAAATTACACAGCACGTAAACGTCCAAGTCAAATCCGACACATTAGCAAGGAAAAGTATATTGAAACAAATTCGAAGAACTTACTTATTATGTTTCTTCTTCAAACGACTCACAGAACATAACCTCACACATCACTAGCGGTTCTCAGCCCATTGCTCCACTCCTAAATCAGCCTTTGCTATACACTACGCTTCCGACCGCAACTCATAATTTTTCAATCTGAAAACCGCATCAGAGATACATTCCTCGTTTTACCAGTAGCAAAACAGGATTTTACGTCGCATCAGGAGGCCACATTTTCTAAATGGAAAAACCGAAAGCACGTAATTAGTCGTGGCCACCACAATCGGAAATGAGTAACGATTCCACCTCACGCAATATGCCCCATGAATATGTCCCATAGAATACCCATGATATATGTATATATTTGAATACACATTTGCGTGTGCACATTTTGATGGTTTTTTAGTTACGCTCGATGCTTTGCAACATTTACCTAAACTCGTAGAAAATATATACTGACACCTCCAACAGACTAAATGTGGAAAAAGTTAAAAATTTGACCATCCGATTTATATGATTTTTCTCGACACGAGTGCATCCCAGGCAGGTAAAAACTGTTGCAAATATTTGACTAATATGCATATTTGCCGAAATCGCAGTTTTTGCCGACTCGAAGGATAAATTCTTTTCTACGGGTATGAATCTACCTCCGGTGATGCGCGATTTTTTTTTCGTAGCAATTGACGAGGCGAGTGATGGGAATTGTAAAAAAAAGGTGATTGCGTGCGGATATCTTGCTGGTGCCGAGAGTCATTTTTGATGAGTTTACTCGGGTGTATACCGACTGCTACATCAGTTCGCTCTCCGTTGTTTTTTTTTTGCCAGAAATTGATATTTGATTCTGATGCAGTGACAGTTTTTTCGATTATGACGTTTGGATCCGGTGAAATTTGTCGGTTGCGTTCCGAACAACTGTTTGGCAAGGATGACGAAAAAATGAGGAAAATGCCACCTTGCCCATTTTGTTGCTGTTTATCTTAAAATTAGGAATCGCCATTCGCGATATGATGCCAATCCATGCTTTTATAGCTCAAAAATGAGATTTGTAAAATGATGAGTAAAGATCAAATGATTGTATTGAAGAGAGATCTCTCATGAAGATCGTATGATGACATTTCGTTAAATTGGTACGACTAACAGTAACAATCACCGACAAGCCCATCTAGCCTCTTTTTCATCAACTTGTCCGCCCACCCGCCCCGCCATCAACCTACCCACCTATCGAATCTCCGCACTCCACCCACAACCCACATGGCCACAAATTACATTTGAGCCAGCCCAGCCTATAGACCAGACTATTCCAGACCGTTTCAGATTGCCCCTAACCCGCCCAAAACCGTTCCAAAGCATTTCAGACTGTCCTAGATCATTGCAGACCTTACAAGGTTGCCCCAAACTACCCCAAACCATTCCAAACCATTGCAGACCACCCCAGACCGGACTAGGCCATCCATGTACCCAACCACTTATCCATTCACTCACCAACCCATTTATGACCCATACGGCCACCCATATTCCTCATCCCTTCTAAGTAGGCAACCCATGCAATGCACGGGATCCGGACGAACAAATGTTTTCTGGGCATTTCATTATTATAAAATGTTACAATTTCAACTCTTCTGTAGAATTTACAGTCATTGTGTCATGTGAGAAATACATCTATTCGTGAGTAACCATTGGAGTCAATCAATCTAACAAATACAAGTCATTTTCAGGGTTCAAGTCATTACTGTGGGATGCGTTTAATCATTCTTTCTGGGCCATGGAACTAAATGAAGCAAGCAAATAAGCAGTGCTTGATAATGATGAAATGATTTCCATAACTTTGCATCCTCAATGAATTATAATTTAGGCTAGATCCATTTTCGCATTTGATATCAAAATGTCGGCACTGCTTTCTTAACTTGGAATGAATTGAATGGAAGAAGGGGGGAGGGATTTCAAAATGTATAAACATTAATTCTCGTTTGAATATACCAGTTTTAGCGAGAGGCTGAAGAGAATACATAGATTTTGAAAGAGTTGGTACGATGCTGAGATGTTCAGACGAATACTCGATGAACTCATCGAGATCACTTTCTAGTAGCAATCGCTACTTTTTATAACAAAGATAAGACTCTCTCGCATT
This sequence comes from Eretmocerus hayati, assembly GCA_029851415.1. Lineage (NCBI taxonomy): Eukaryota > Metazoa > Arthropoda > Insecta > Hymenoptera > Aphelinidae > Eretmocerus > Eretmocerus hayati. The sequence goes on from CM056744.1 coordinate 111,420,993, forward strand.
TCATGAATCGAATGACTAATTTCTCGATCCTCAGAGTCATATCTCTTCTCACACACCAGAGTTTCCGAGAGAGGAACGCGTTGTCGCAACTCGTGAACGATAAGCTTGATTTACCGACTTCCTCGATCTACTATATAATAGGGTGTGGGGTGAGCAGACCAATTTTCTCGTGAATCCGGAAAAAAACAGAATGTAAAAGCCGGTACGGTTGCGGAGATGAGAGAAAGCTTGTGCGCGTGCCATTTGCTATCTGCTTGCTTTTTGAAATAAGTTTGCATCGCATCTGAGTTCGATCGTGTCGTTTGTGTGGCGCATGGCGCATAGAGAATATTAATTCGTCATGATGATCTCTCATGCGGCATTTTAGCCTATTTGTGTACACATAACACGATGAGATTTGAAATGGTGCACTCATGAAATAAAATCTTTTAATCGCACTATAGGATTGCCGTTAACTTTGTAGGTTAAGAAAGACAACGATAAGTATTCGGCAATAGTGAGTTACATTTCACAATACTTAACAGTGCGCTGGTGAATTGAGACAATTTTTCAATCAGAATTGAGCCCTAGATGTTACTTGCAGAATGTTCGGTCATTAGATTCTTTGATATCAGAGAGATTAATCTTCGCTAACATCGGGAGGTCATTGTCTGCGGGAGCGCAAACTCCATGAAAATTTAGGGCAGAAAAATATATATATTTATCAATTTACTTCAATTGGCCTCTAGAACTTCAGGAAAAATATATCAAGCCTGCAAATGTACTGATGACTGGCCATGTATGATCGCACATGGTCATGGACGATGGACTTAGACACTGAGAACTATATACTAACCTGGTCAGATAGTTGCTGACTTTATCTTTAACCCTTAGCTGGCGCCGCTCCGCCAAATAACATAGCTGGCTGACTGGGGTTCATTGCACCCCAGTCAAAAAATTGATGCTGTAGCTATTATATTGAATATTTAGACTTGAAAAATTTCTTTGTAGCTTCTTTAATATGTTTTTCATAAGCCAATGTAGCCAGATAATCTCCAAGGTCAAATAAAAAATTTCAAAAAATACAAATGTCCAAAAAAATGCAAAAAAAATCACCTTTTTCACAAAAAAAATTGTGAACGGCGCAATCTTCATCCAAAAAAGCTGAAAATTCAACCGAGTCATCTCGAAATGAGGTCAAATCAAGGAAAAAATAGGGCGAGGGTGGATCTTGAAAAAAAGGTATTTATTCTGACATATTTCGACGCATGAATTGAGAATTTTTATTCTCACCTAATATACTGGAATGAAGACCTCCATTGAAAGATTGACCACTGGACTATTCTTTCCTCATATCGACTTGATCTTGAGATAACTCAGTTAAATTTTCAGCTCATTGCATTGAAAATTGCGTCCTCTAGAATATTTTCAGTGGAAAGGCCTTTTTTTGCCATTTTTTGCAATAATTTATTATTGCATTCAAAATGCACTCAAAAATAGCGCGCATAGGTGGCGCTCTGGGGTGTGTTGAACCCCACGGCCATTTTGCTTGGCTGTTGCGGAGCGACACGCGCGCCAAAACTGGCGCTATGTGCACGGTCGGTAAGTGGCAAATCTTGACTACCAACAAATGTCACTCTGAGCCCGGGAAACTTCGAATTACGCGCGTGGCGTACTCATGAAGGAGGCCTGGGGTGTAATGCACCCCACAGGGACAGCCGAGGGTTAATGTGGGCCTCAAAAATGTCACTTAAAGGGCACACGATCCTCACAATGAGTCATAAGCTTCATCCATAAGATGCTAGTGACCTAATCATTCTCAAGCTCTCAACAAAGTATCGTCTTTTGTACCTCAACTGGTAATGTATTCACATTCCTGTAGGTCAATTTGATTTAACAGAGATGATCTGTATTGCTATGATTACATTCAGGATAATATCTACAAACCTCTGTATGAAATACTCTTGAATGCCGGAGGATGCTTGGGTGTGTCGGAATCAGCTTCAACATTTCTCCTAATCTCTCATCCATGGCGCATCCTTGGTCATATGATTTTGTAGACCCTTGAAATTTGCCACAAAGAATCAACACCCCATTTTGATGTATCAAAGGTATTGGACGCAGCTTGAGCTTTGATAAGAGAAAAGTTGGAATAAGTTTGCGTTTTACAGCAAATCACGGACTCACTTTTCCGATCAGCTTTTACAATGATGTCAAGGAATGAAATATTGAATGCAGGTAGTGTTTATGGTCTTGACGAAGTATTCAAAGCAAAAGTCTAGGAGTAGATGTAAGGTCCTCATTTGACAACTATCTCCCTTTCCAGTAATGGCATTATGTAATGCTACAAGTTGAAGAAATATTGGCAGCGTATAAGCTCTTCTAACATCAAAACTCAAGCAGGATTCAAATAAGAAAGCTGCAAAACTCTGCATTTATGAAAAAACTACGGTTGGCAGATACAATGTCTCAGCAAAATCCAAGTTTTGAAATTGCCCGGTATCTTTTTACCCACCCTTGCGATGTGTCCTGCCCGAGGTCCTGCCTATCCTAAAATTATTCATTGTGAGATTCTAATCATTCTCGGATTCTTGTGGATATTATCTACCTCACCATCGGAAAGTTTTCTCCATTCGCCTCGACTCGTCTTTTCTTTTCATTTTAAAGATGGCTCTCGGCAAAGAGCTAAATCCTGCCAACAGCGATTTTTCATTCAACTTTCACACAAAAAAAGATGTCATCATCCATCATGTACAATCCCACAATTACACAATTCATCAACCCCAAACCAAACTTATCCGACAAATTACTACATCATCGTTCCACCTGATTTGAACTCCAATCTGCTCATCTCAGTGTATCTCATATCTCATATCTCTTGTGAAGCATCACATACTCGCAAATCTCATGTCCGGAAACTGACAGCAGTTGAATTCACATTAGTAGCATCAGCAACAGTATAACATTAGAGTACAACACACAACCTCGTCAGCTCGTTCGTCTAGCGCAAAACAGCTGGTGCTGACGAATAATGAAGCCGCCCATAGAAACTGCAGAAATAGCAACAGCAGAGGAACAGGATCGCCAGTATCATCCAACCGAGACCAGAGTAATTTCACCCTCGATCCTCCTACATACATATATATTTCCTTCAGTATCTCTGATGGTTCACAATAGCTATACATAGATATAGATGAACTAAAACATAGGTAACATCGTAACTGGAGGTATGAATATACATATATCTACGATGGTCCGCTGATTACGAGACTCTGATCCTTCCGTCCGACGTTCAGTCAGATCGTCTAATCCCCCGTGTAACATTGACTGCCCTGGATGATCGACGAATAATTCGCAAATTTAGCATCGCCAGGGGATTCAGTTCAGCTCGAAGCCTATACATTCTACATATCTGTGTATTTACTATACGGACAGCAGACAGTGTATCGATGCCACGGGCAGATTTTGGCCTGATACTGCTATTACTGCGTTCCGCAGTGGACCGATACTAGACTCTACATGAGATTTGCTCAATGTATGTTTGTATGGAGTAGTGTAAATCAGATTGGTTTCTCGAAATGATTTGGAGATGACTTCAGAAATATCTAGATGTCACAGAAGAAATATCGAAGGATTCCCAGCCCCCCTCTCTATCTCGTAAGATTTTATTTTTAATGTAAGTGTATCCAACTTGACCTTAATAAGCCATTTTCTCAACAACAAGGGGGGGGGGGTGTCAAACTCATCGAACCTGATGTGAAATTCATATGTTTTGGGACGTAAATTGTCATTATATTATTGTTGTACGAATAGTGAAGTAGACAATGATACTTCCGAGTATTAATGTTTTTTTTGCCTGTTTCTATCCAGTATTATGAACTGGCAGAGTGAACTATTATTTCCAAGCAAAAAACCGCAAAATTCTTTTTAACGAGACGAACAAGAAAAAATTGTGATTCAATTCGGATCTGAACGGCTCCTAACTAGATCGGTATGAGGCTGCTCTTATCGGTTATCACTAGTCAGAAAAAGTTTAATGATATCACTTGGGGTAGAAGCCTATTCGCACGATACAAGAGCAATTGCCCCAAGAAGTTATCCCCGGTAAAAACATCCCCGAAAATACCTAAGCGACTTGTAGAAAATCTGAAATAGACTCAAACCTCGACTCAAACCGTTCTGGTCCGGAGCCATCCATATGGCATATCTTGAATCGGTCTTGAAGAAATCGTTTGCAGAACTGACTGAGCTCCTGAAACATTTCGTTTTCTCAGAACCGTTTGTTGTAAAACAATTTTTCTTCTTGATCCAAAAATTTAATCACGCTTTTACTCATAAAAATCGCGGTGAAGCCAGAAAATTTTATGATAAATTCGAAACTGAGGTAAACAGCTTTGCTTTCGTCATTCAATGTCAAGCAATAGTTCGTGCAATTCGATTTGTCCACGTGATCAATCTTTACGCCTCCTGTCCATTTACCAAAGACCACTCTCAATGGATCTTGTTCTACACCAGTTGGTGGCATTGACGGCATCATCACAGAATTTTTGCAGAGAGAACCGCTGAATCTCGAGTGAAATTTTGGGCAATGCTTAGATGATCGTGAGCATTTGAATTTGTCTGTTTTCTTGTCAGCAGTGTGGGCACTACAATTTCCAGCAACGGTTCAAGTTTTGTCGGCGTACTCTGAAAATGTTCAGAGGCAGCGGTTTTTCTCATGTAAAAGGTGAACCCTGACTTGTGCGATGTACAATGATCAAAATATCACTGTGTACACTACTAAATTTATCATTGAGCTCGGAGTGTCTCACCAATATCAATTCGGTTTGAATCGGTTACAACTTGTATTTTTGGAGGAAGGGAAAGAGTAAAATGGATCAGCCTAGTGCCAATTGATGATTGTGGTCCGATGTGTTTCAATTCGTTGTACAAACGATCCAAAAATGAAACCTCTCATGATTTTCTTCTCAATTCTTGGAATCACATAATTTTAGTACGATTGCTCGAATTGACTAGCTAACCTTCGGATCTTTTGTTTGGTGAACTCAAGTCAAAGATTCTTGCCTCGCTTTGATTGGAAATCTTTTCTAGGCCTGTGTTTTATAGTGAAGTCTGGTGTTCAAATCGGTTTGCCGAACCTCAACGCTATTTCATTACTCGTGGTCGAAATGTTTTCCGCACAATAATCACGAGTTACATCTATGTGTGATGATATTGCAACCCTAGGTGCGCTTATTCTACTCCAGACAGACAGATCCGGAGCTCATTTCGTTTTCGAACGCACCGATGGCTTCACCCCATTTTGGAAAAACTGGTGACTCTCGTGTCATTTTTGAACGCACCGGCGAGTCGAGCTTACTTTCGGGGACCTGTTGGACTGTGCATTCTCGAATCAGAGTGGCATCAAAAAATTCAGACACGATTGCCCAAATCACCTAGCCAACCCTCGAATTAGTTGTTTGGTGCACTCAAATCATAGATTCTTGCCTCGGCTTGATTGGATTCTTGTCTGAGTTCGAGGATTTTGATAGCAAAGACTGTTGCTCAGAATCGGTTCTCTGAAATTCAACACTCCCTGATTACTCGTGGTGGTCGTGGTCGGCTCATTTCTCGCACAACAATCACGAGTTACATCTATGTCTGGTGGATTTACAATTCTAGATGAGCTCGTAATATCCCAGATAGACAGATTCGAGGCTATATTCTCGTTTTTGAACGCATTGGCTAGTCTAACTCACTTTCGGGGGACTTCAAAAAACCTTCTCCGAACCAAAAATAAAACAGTCTGCCAAAATTTTTGTCCAATGAACACACAGCCCCCCTCCCCATACACACACTATTGTATGTACACAGTATATCCCTTTAGTAATAGTATGACAGAAGCCCTGCTACCGGATGATCAAAAACGCCCCAAGGCGTAATAATTTCACGCGCTCTAAATTACTCACACGCGTCGGATTAACCGTCACATCGAGCACATACATACATGTCTGTATACCAGAGCTCTGGATTTATTTTATTGAGATACTTGTCCACGAGTGTATGTCTATACGTGTATGTATTCTACCCCCGCCCCTTTCCCATAGTATATAGTTACAGGCGCCTCAGGCTTTTGTCCGGCGACACTTGGAATTAGCCCGATCGAGACGTCGACGACGACGTGACGCCCTATTATATTATATTGCATTGCGCTGCGTGAATTTTGACACTCGTCTACGGGGTGCTGTTTTGACGAGTTACACCCTATATGTCGAGCCCTATTTATGAGTACTGTGTGTATTTAATGCACAATTGCGATGATGGGATTTTTTCGGGAGGCTGGTTTTGGATGTCAATTATTGTTGTGATGTAGTCAGGAGGTCTGTTCTGATGGGTGTCAACTGTCAACGATGTTTGCGAGGTAGGTAAGGATATTGAATAGTGATTTGAGTTTATTGAAGAAATGAGCCGAATACTTGTTTTCGTACATATAAGTAATGGGTTGGTAAGGTGCGTCCGGCCGTATCAGATGAACGTTTCAGTGGAAAGTGTAGGAATGTGTGATGCCCATTTCAAGAATCAATTTTGTGGATTTAAGTTGGCTTAAAATATACGAATGAAATTATTTACTGCAGTTTTTGGATGACAAGTCTCATATTGCAACGCGATAAAAGAGCTCTGTCAATAATTTAGGATATAGTAATTTCGATCAAGACGTTCATTCATGACCTTCATTTGCTCGGAATACGTCCTAACACTCGTACACAATCATTGATTCACTTTTGTCGCTAGAATAATCATTTATTCATATTGTTCAAACACCAAGTCAGAATCTGTCCGTGCGGAGCACCCATATCAGGTTGCCCACGTAAAATGTGTGAAATATAATAATTATTGGTATGGGTAATGAATGGGTAGAGGGGTGGGTGGGTGCATAATTGGATGGGTGTGTAGGTGGTTGGGTATCAGGTGGTCGAGTCAAGGGGTTCGTTAGATGGTCGGGTGGGTGGAGGGGTAGGTGAGTGGGTAGATGGGTGAGAATATGGATTGGTGGGTGGGTAGCTGGCTGTATTGGTGGGTAGACGGCTGGAATGGTGGACGTGTGGGTGGGTAGATGAACGAATGTGTCGGTAGGTGGGTGGGTGGGTAGAGGTCTGGGTGGTTGCGCAGTTAGACTTGTTAGTGGGTAGGTCGGTGGGAAGATGGGGCGGTGGGTGGGTGTGCGAATGGACAAGTAGGTGGGTGGGTCAATGGGAGAATGTAATGGCAGGTCTATAGGCAGATGGATCAAGGGATGAGCAGGTGAATGGGTGGATTGGCGGATGAGTCATCAGTTGGTTCCGTGATTGGGTGTAGGGGTGGGTGGTTACACGGTTCGGCGAGCTGGCAGGTCAGGAGGTGATTGATTGAGTGGGTGGGTGAATAGGTGGGGTTGGAATAGTGAACCGGTTGGGTTATCAGTGACACCAATTGATCAATATTGTAATCATTCATCATATCATTTTCGTAACGCAAAAGCATTTCGGTTACTGATGACTAATCGGAAAAATTTAGATTCGGAAACAGCGGTAGCAAGCCAATCACCAATAGTAAGTATTGTTCTGGGGATGTTGTTCAAGTATAGATAGTTCTTTTAGTTGATAGCTAAATCACATCATCTGATGGTGTTGAAATTCCTGGGACTCATATCTTCTCTTCAGAAATTTAGTTGTTGGAATAGCAAGTAATGATCATATAGTCATGGAAGTCAGTGCAAAATTTGAGGATCAAAGAATGAATATCGTGTCTCTGGCTGTGACATGTACCACTATGCGCCGAATTTCAAATGATTACAACGCGTACATCTTCGGTTCCGATCTCTGGAGATGGAGATCCAAGTCCATGTGCTATGTCGCAAATGCGAAATAGACTGTAGCAGACCAGTGATCGGTACACTGGAGTTCCGTGAAATAGGCCCCGCGCTCGAATCTGTGCGTTTCACATGTGAAAACGATCGTCCAATTTATTCACAAGTCTCTTAAATTTCCATAAGACCCCTATAACATGGCGTACACAGAAAAAGGTAGAAGATTAATTTTTTTTTTCTTAAAGTAGATATCACAGATAGTTGCGGAACCGTTTCATTCCTTGATGAACAGATACTTTCCATGTTTTTTTCAAGTCATTTTCAGGTTTCCTTATCATCATATCTGATGGAAAATATAGAGAATTTTCTGAGAGAAAACAACGAATGATATTGTACGTGCGAAATTGTGAACATTGGATGAATCTCTTGACATTTTCTCATCACCAATCTGCATCACTAGAATCGAGCGATGATGATGATTTCATGCCATCCCAAGTATCTTAATCAATTCACTTCCACGAATAAGAAATCCAAGACCCAAAATATCTTTAGAGTTCTTCAAATTTTGCACCTTTACACAAGAGAAATGTATGATATAACCCGAGATCATCACGGAACTGAGTTAACAACTACAATACTCCATTTTCGAAAAAGCCAGGGTATACAAGAAATAAATTGATTTGCGGCTTTGAAGTATCTGATCGAAAACTCAGCAGTATGTTATCGATGTTATATACGAGCCTTGCGATAATCCTGCATGTATAAAGCGTATCAAATACGTTGATCAAATTCACTACCCAAAAGGATGAGCCATTTTGTCGAGTTCAAAAGTTACAAAGTATCATTATCTCTCGTATAGCCCATTATCGCGCATGATCTAGCATCCGTTCGATGAATAAACATATTGATCCAATATTCTCATTAATAAATATTATAAATTATGCTTCAGAGATGAATTGTGTATACTATAGTTATTGCCGTTTGAAAATTGAAGTCTGTGTTCATAAAATTAAATATGATTTATTAAAAGTTTCCTGTCATTATGGTCGAACGCATACTAAAGCGAATCAATGTAATGCTCATTATCTATATTTTCATATCATTGATTGATTCGAATGAAAAATTTTGCTGACATTCCCTATAGCTACTCCTGAACGAATTCAACGAACTACATATAATTTGTATAGTGACTAATAAAACTTTGGGTTAAGTTGCATTATTTGATGAGGATAACTGGAAAAATTGGGAAGCTTATAATAAGTGCAAGAAAGAAAGACCAGATTTTCTACCGTACAATAGAGCGTCAGGGCAAACGAAAAAGTCTGATCCAGCCTCGTGGAAGAGAGAACAGATATAATTCAGAGTTTGAATTATCAATAGTTGCTGAGGATTTTCGTCAAATTTGTTCATAATTAAAATTTTACGTGAAATCATGTTCCCCAGAAATTTTCATTCTCGACCTCTAAAATATGGAAGAACCTCGGAAAAAACCTTTCAGGGTATATGGAGAGTCTCTTTGGATCCGTATTTCCAAGTTGCTTCTGCATAATGTTACACGAATCCGTTTTCTTTGAAGAATATTTACCTGGAACAGAAAGATGAAGAAAATCGTTAAATATGTAAGATTGCGTCACTTTTAGAATGTGGGTTGATAAGGTGAATGATTCAATTGGGTCATGTGAGGGATTCTATTTCGAGTATTGAAATTAAATATTGGGAGACGGATAAAAGGATCGTGCATCAAAAATTTTTGGCCTGCTAGAATTTGAGATGGCGCATGAATCGAATTGGAAAAATGTCGAAGATGTTTCACGGAAAATTCGGTTTGGGGTTAAATTTATCTTGCTCGAAGTTCACATTTGATTTGACACTCATTGAATTATTCGAGGCATTCGATTCGTAGAATGAGAAGAAACGAGAGTATCAGTGTTCACATGTTTGCATTATCCGATTTTTCGAATATTCTGGTCTTACCCGGTTTTACCCATCAGGGAATGTTGGTTGTAGTAAAAAGTTGATGAGTTTACCTTTCAAGGAAGACTGAATTCTCTGCACAATGAATTAACAGAATTGAATGAATCATTAGATATCACTTTTTTGGTTTTTAAATTTTAATCGTAAATCGTACACTTGTTTTCTTATTTTTTTCAATAAAGCAACTTCTCATCCAGATGAGATTATTTTTCACTATCGTGTAACTTCGAAGATACGCTTGCATATTCATACGTCAATTAAAAATTAATAAATGCAAGAAGTATAATTTCAAAATCAAGATTTGTTATCATACAACTCTATATTTATTTTTCATCTGAAACTCAACGAAAAATATTTACTGGGTGGGTTGAATCGCTATAACCCAACTGATCTATAGATCTCTTCATTATATAAAAGCATAGAGTAAGATATAATGAGACACATATATTTCATTTTCACTGACAGAAGTTTTATGAAATTAGTATAGCCCTTTGCGAATGATCCATCAGCTTGCTACAGCAGTAAATCGCTTCAATCATCCAGAATTTAGCTCTCGAGGATTCCAGAATTTTATTGAATTTTTGGAAATGTTGGAGTTCCTTCGGAATCCATCCAAAAATGTTCACTATGGAATCTCAAAGACACAATCTGATTGATCTGAAGCTTGAAACAAAAATCTCACTCTTTTAAGAGAATTGTACGCAAATATTCACATACAAAATAGCTAAAAATAGAGAAAAACAAATTCTGATCGTCAGTATCAATAATTTCAATCGTCCGTGTTTACCAGACTAATTTTATCTCAATCGGAAGAAATCGTGACACAGATTTTTGGAAGAGGAACTAGAGAGTTTTATTAACTTGAGAATTAAACAAACACAAAATAAAATCATATTTTTAATTGAAACGATTGAACACGTCTAGTGCGGAAGAGAATTGAATCGTAAGTGAGTCGATCCTCAGATTTTGCAACGAAGATAAACAAAGAATTGGTCGTCATGACAACCCAAAGAGTTACGATGATAGTTGAATGGTCATGTGTACCTTGGAACATGGTGCTCGAATTGCATAAAAAATAAAGGCATACCTCTATTTTGATGATTTTAAAAGTTAGTTATAATAAATGTCCACATTTTTCAACAATAATTTCATAAATTATAGAAATTCCATAAGATCCCATCAATAACAAATAGATTCAAAATAGTAACAAATTAATAATGAGTTTCACAATATCTACATAAATTTCAGCAAATTCATCATGTTTCCAGACAAATAAATTATATGCCTGAAATTTAATCGAGAACAATCTCATATGTATATGTCACAGCAATTTGGTAGAATTAGCCATTTGGCCAAAAAGGCCACTTGGCGAACAGCGCCGTTTTGCTTTCAGAAATTCCATTCTACAATCGGGCTAGTCTTTTGGCCAAGAGGCGAAGGAGGGTCAGCCCGATCGTATGGACAGTCGTGATTGACTAATGCCAATAGGTTCATACGTGGTTCATACGCGAGCTTGCATCGAGAATTTCGATCGAAATGCTAAATCCCTGGTAGAAATGTGACCAATTTTTTTGGCCACCCATGCAATATATAGATATAGTAACAATGTGATTGGGTTAGACTTGGCCAGTTTTGGGCCAAAAAATGCTCACAATTTCTACCAAGGAACCGCAATTTGTATATATGGTGTAGACATCATTGTTTCAAGTGATTTGTGTCGTCTAAATTCCAAAATGACAGCGCAAATAGATGCACACTTGCCTCTTGCAATCGAGACTCAATTAGCCAAATAAATACACCGAGCGCGGAAGTTGACGATTATATCATCATCATATCTACTTGCGCTTCGAAGTCCACTCATTCATTCACTCACACATTAAAATTTTATAGAATACAATGAGGTTGTCCCTCGACCGATTAACTTCATTATGAATATTTTACCCCCCCCCCCCCCCTCCCCCCTCCCCAGTCTTTTTCTGATGCCCTCCCAAGACATAACCCTCTGTCTTATACTTCGTTTAATCTTTGCACAGAGAGTAATAAAAGTTTGATTCGCATGCAATTGTCGAGTGATTATTATTAAAATCGTCTTGCGCTCATTGATAATTATGTCATTACAAGATTTGTTAACAGACGGGGTCGTAGTATCAGTATAGTCCTTTTGCTCGCTTTTGGTTGATTTATATGTATACTACTGTGACATTCGAAGCATTTTCGTTTTAATAATTATACCCGGTGTGTGTAAGTTAACGAGTCAGAGAAAGAGAGACTGAATAATTGCGACTTGTTGCTGACGCTGCATTCATTGTATCATTATAATATGTACTTCGTGCTTCTAATGAGTCTCGAGTTGACTTCTCGTACACTCATTATGTATAGATGTACATAGTTCGCTAGTTTTGCTCCATTAAAATTTAATTTTAATTGAGTATTTAGAACGTGAATTGCGCGAAACTATATTGAATTTATAAAGTTATTTAATAGACGAGGTGGGTGTCCGGTGATTTTTGGAAATTTTGAAATTATTGCCATCCACCGTTGCATGAGTAATTGTGAAGTACAAATTTTATAAGTAAAGATTCTGTTTTGGCCTATGTTGAGATTTATTGGTCTTAGAGTCATGCAAATTATTTTGACGATACTGGTGATTAAATTAATACTGGAATACATGAACAAAATAAAGTTGTGGCAAGATGACAAACCTCCAAATTACTGTTTTACTCAAGAATGATTTTACTGCTTAGCTTGGCTACTGAATAAATCTGCGTGCTTTTCCTAAGAATATTGTTCAATATTGTGTCTTATAATATACTTGATCGGCTTTTTGTAATTAATTATGATTTCTGATATTTGAAATTGAAATATTCAGATGTACTGAATTGAAAATAGAAATATTACGAACATTCAGCTATCAACTTAGAATACTAAGAATATTTTTTGAGGATACCTTCGCAAAAAGCTTGGTTTATTTTTTTATTAGCAATGTTGGGTGATGATAGTATTGATGAAATTTTTTTTAAAAAATTGCGACTTCCTTAACGGGTCATTAGATTTGCAAAATGTAAATATGTGTGCATAAGGACGGCATGATTTCCAGGTTTTTGGAAAAATTGCGAATTTTCTCTATGGAAGATTCTTACATGGCATAATTTCAGAAAGTATACGATTTGACATTTTCTCAACAGCGGCTCATGTTGAAAATATTTTCTCCTTTTCGCTTTCTTTCTTCGTCTGGGGTTAAATTTTGATTATTCGTTGGTCTTTTCACATTGATATCGGGTGATCATTGACATGGTTCAAGACTCAACTCATATTTCCGCCCGCTAACACACATATAGGTACAGTAATGTATACAAAATATGACAATCTAACCCCAATACTGCCATTAATGTGACGTATTGGCTCAGATTTTTTTTTATAGGCTCCTATTCTTTGATTTGTTTGTTTTTATGCATATTACGTGCACTTCTACACCCGTGTGTCCACCCCCGTGGAAATCTGATAATTATTAGAAATGAGTGTATAGATATTATTTCTTCAAAATAAGACGCCATGTTAACCCTTGGCTGGCACACTTGGGTGGAGTCCACCTAAGGCCTCCTTCACGAGTACGCCACGCTTGCAATTCGGAGTTTCCCGGGTTCATAGTGACCTCTGTTGGTAGTCAAGGCTTGCCACTTACCGACCGAACACAGAGCGCCAGTTTTGGCACGTTCGCTGCTCCGCATCAGCCGAGCGAAAAAACAGCTGGGTGTTCGACACCCATGAGTGCCAGCTATGCGCGCGTCGTGTATTTTCCACTCGAGTTTGTTTCATGGATCAGAATTAACTACATATGATTTTCGGTTACATACGTTGTTTCCTCATCCGACTTCGCGTCCATACAGCTCATTATCATATACTCGATAGCCATGCGAGAGAAGGACGACAAAGTGCATAAAATGAGTTCTTTTTATAACAAATTAATGCAAAAAATTGCAAAAAAAGCCTTTCCACTGCAAATATTCTAGAGGACGCAATTTTCAATGGAATGAGCTGAAAATTTGACTGAGCTCTCTCAAGATCAAGTAGATACGAGAAAAGATTATTTCAGTGGTCGATCTTTCAATGGAGGTCTTCATTCTGGCATATTAGATGAGAGTAAAATCTCTCAATTCATGTGTCGAAATATGTCGGAATAAATACCTTTTTTTGAAGATCCACTCTTGCGCTATTTTTTTATTGAATTGGCCTCGTCTCGAGATGACTCAGTTAAATTTTCAGCTCATTTGGATGAAAATTGCGTCCTCTAGAATTTTTTTAGTGAAAAGGGTGATTTTTTGCATTTTTTTGGACGTTTGTATTTTTTTCAATTTTTCATTCGACCTTGACGACTAACTGGGTACGGTCATCGATTCAGAACACTCCAGGAAGGCTACAGAAAAATTTTGAAACCGAAAGATTGATTAGGGTCGCCACAGCGTTAATTTTTTGTCCTGGGTGTAATCAACCCAGGTGTGCCAGCTATGTTATGTGGCAGAAGTGTGCCAGCTAAGGGTTAATCGGCTTCTGCGAAATTTTTCATTTTTTTCAATTTTAATTTATTTCAATCCAGTCCATACAATTGTTATTTTGTACAACAATCTGCTGAAGGTAATGGATTACCTGTGCGTAAGACCAGATATAAAAATATGAAAAATAACAAAAAACACTCAACACGTTCACTGAGAAAGCAGTTTTTCGTAATTTTTGGTTAGTCATCATCACAGACCTGATTCTCGGACTAATACAAGTGCACTGGGTGAAATTCTGTTCCCACTCGTCATTCATACCCCTGACAAACTAAAACGCCAAAGAAAATGGGTATTGAGAATATTTTTTGAGAAAATATAAGTCAGCAAAGATTGAAAGCCGAAAAATTATGGCCCCCACCGGTGGGTCCCATCGCAGTGAACATTTTAACCTATTGAAATATACAAAAAATGCCTCATAATCATAATAAACTCTCGATGGATTCTAATATTTAAATAAAAAAAAAAAAGAAGATCTAAATTCAATAATGCAGTGAGGCCTTTTATGAAGAAATTGTTCAAAACTTCTTTCCCAGATTCCTAAACGCCTGAAAATTTCAGCTGTGGCCTTTTAAGACACGAGTCTATAACTGTGCCAAGTATCGTAATTTTCTGATAGTAAATTCGTTGACCACTATTCGGGCTACTAAGAGACGATTCTACGGGTTCCCTTTTCAATCTAACCTCAAACCTAACTCATCCTTCCTCATGTTCTCTCCTTCATTACAAAATACGAATTATACTTCAGATTCACATCAATACTCTCATATCTTTTTTGAATGTATGAAAAAATTCCCTTATTGTAGCACAGAAACGAAATAAATAAGAAGAAAGACTGGAAAAAAGAAAAAAAAATATTGTATCGAATGAAAAAGAAGAAAAGCCGAGCGACAAGCGCAAAATTTCAGCACTATTAACCAGCCGCGTCATCCGATCAATTAGCTCGGGTACTATATAATATCTCTTCGCATTACCACGTCGCATCGTTTACAAAAATGATGAAAGAACAAAAAAAAAACCTTCCATTGTGTCTTTACCTCGTCTCGACATTCAGGATGTAGCTCTCGGTATTATATTCTGAAGTAAATCGAGCATAACGCACTGATAGGCTGATTAATCGGCAATTGATGGATGTACATTATATTATGTATAGGTATAGAAAATTACAGATCTTGTCTGTCTGGTGGTGATTATGGGATAGGCTTTTTGTGAAATTCTGAATAAAAGCTATTGTGTTATATACGCATAAGGTATGCTAGGGTATTACGCTTTATTTTTATTCAGATTTTTTTCCTTATTTGGCAGATGATTATTTTTTTTTGAAAATTTTGAATTTGGCGCGCTTGATCAATAGAGAATCTTATTACTCATACCATACGGATCTCTGATATCAACACCAGTTTTCTAGATACTGATAAGTGAATGACTCAATCAAGAGATACGCTCTACATTTAGAGAATCCAGTTTTGATTTTTGAATTATAATACTAACCGATGTACTTATCAATTACTCAGAGATGAAATACCAATTTTGCATTGAGGCTATAATATTTATGAGTATTATGTTGTGTTGTTTGATAATATGTGTGTCTTGTGATGCAATAATAAGTAATACGGCATTCATAGATCTTAAATTTTATATCTTAATTGCGATGGCGGATATCAAAACAATTTATTCAAACACAATCTTATCTTTGCGGTCAATTCTTGAATGTATAGACCCCGGGAGATATATTACTTTGAAATTCAATAGACAGGTATATCTGTATATATACACACTACATAATATACTTTTCATCGTTTGTGAAACGCCAATAGATATAAAATGGAACGCCTTATACTAGATTTTTTTTTTTTTTTTTTTAATCGACTCGCAGCTGATACACGAATGCCAACTTGAATGAACGAACGATTTGTATTATCTTAATAGTAAAAAATATATATGGTCTAATCGCATTTCGATATTAGATAATATACATGTATTCGAGGTTCGATAAATATTCAAATTAATCTCGATTCACAATTTAAACTTTCCCGTTATCTCTAATAGCTCTTATAGACAAATTTTTCTTTTCTATTATCAAATCATTCTTATCATCGCCGGAATTTTCCCATTAACTCGGTATCTTTCATATACTTATATATATTGAATGCCCAGGTGCGCAAATTTCATTTCTATTATTCCTGGATATAAAAGGTATTGTGATGTTAGTACCGTAATGACTTTTTACTCTGGTTTTTGTAATTCGAATCTCGAATATCTGATAGCCTATGATTCTAGATATTATACATGATGCAGCAGAAGAAAATAGAGTCCCTAATAGTCCCTATACTATGGAATGTATATCGAATTTCTATATAAGATTCGAGACAAGAGGTTAGTAAATTAATGTATGAGTTTGCATAACCTATAAATGATGACGAATTTTTTTTTTTTTCAACTACAGATGACTCAACTGTGTATATTATACACTTATTAGAATCTGGATTAGAAAAAGTTGAGACATAATAGATTCATGGTTAATATGCAGTAGGGAGATATGTAGAAAGATTTATTGATCTGAGCAGTCAATTAGTTGGACAACGAAAAACTGGTAGTCGTTTGTAATATGAAAATGTGATACGATTTTGTGTGTAGTAAGTGGATATATCTGTAGAGAGAAATGAGAATAGAGAACAACTTATAACGATGTGAATGGGCGAATGACAAAATATACGACCAACATCTGGCTAGACTTAGAGAGAATAATATAAATCATCATCGATACGAGGTTTCGCGAGATTTGGTATAAGTGTATGTGAGTGTGTTGAAAGAGAGAATGGGACGAGATGTAGAGCGATGAGGAGAAAATAGCGGATATTCGCAATCATCGTTTGAAAGATGAATTTATGTGATTTGTATATCGATTGCCGAAGATGCATTTGGATTTGGTGGTATTGAGTATTGTGTTCATTTTCTTTTAGTTTAGAAATATTTGTTGAATGGAATTTGGCGATGAGGAATGTAGATTATGATGATTGTTTGAATAGAACATAATATTCCAGTATGCCAACAAATTTGCATACTTGATCTTGAAGTATTTCATTCGATACGTCATCATTTGATCATCATTTGATACATACTTCTTTACACGTAAATGAGTAGGAAAACTCATTATTTATGAATCGAAAAGAATTCCGAGCTTGTAATGTGAAAATCGAGAATAGCATGTAACGGGGCAAAATTGGGGAACGTTTTCACTTATTTATTTCGAAATTCAACTTAAAAATCAAATCATATGTCTTCCAAAACAATTTTCTCTGACTCCTCTAGCCACCAAATTTTAAGAGAAAAAATTTCCCGACCTAAGGTCTTGATTTTCCCAAGAATTTTCAATTTTGAAAAAAAGGAAAGTTGTTCTATTTCGATCCAGTTTTTTCCAATATGCGTAAGCAAAATTTTTGGACCGATAGATTTTGATATTCAATATTGGCGAGGGAAAATTAATTTTAATTTTTGTACACACACACACACACACACACACACACACACACACACACACACACACACACACACACACACACACACACACACACACACACACACACACACATATATATATATATATATATATAAAGCTTGCTGGATTCCTTTTTACTACAAGAATAAATTGCTTTTGATTAGGAATTATATGAGCTAAAAATGAAATTTAGATTCCCAAATGTTGAAGAAAATAATGCAATGCAAACAATCGCAACTTGAAACTATGAAGTTTTTTCTTAATTTTTCATCAGCATCAAGAGTGTACTTGAATAATTTTCAGTGGATGGTTACGATAATTAAAAAATTTTTTTTTTATCACTAGGGGGGCATTATTACTATTACTGATGAAGTTACGTTGATTTCGTAGCTTTCGAAAAAAATCCACAAACTGTATATGGGATTGAAAAGATTGCCTTTTTCATGAGTAATGAAGAAGAAATCATTCTTAGAGGTTGAACCATAGATTTGATGGATCGATAGTCGAATACCATCATTGTAAATAATAAATTTTAGCCATGTCCTCCATACAAAGGTGTAAAAAACTTGTTTGTGCCATCCTGATCCATACTTTTCACCACGTTTCGTCAAGAGTCAACGAAAATCAGGCCTTATGGTTCGACATATAAATCAAATTTTTCCATCAACCATGCCAGTGAAAAAGCTGTGTGGGTGTGGCTATAAATCAATTTACAAGGATTATTAGTAGAAAAATTTTGTCCACAATCTTTTCCTTCCCTTTTGTATTAAAAATTGCAATTCCACAACTTCATCTCAATTCTACGCCATAGACAAAATTCCTCAAGAATTTCTACCCAACTATTTTCATTCATAGACACAACAAAAGATTCGTCACGCATGTGTCACACTTCATCAAACTCAGAGACAGTTATCCAGCCTCCGCGTTACAAGCAACAAAACGGAAGAATATCTTGCTTGATTTATATTTATGCGACAAGAGTCATATACACGAGACATTGCAGAGGCGGACAGCCATCTCCTATATGCCACTGGACTGCTTATGTATATCTAAAACCACAACAATATTATAACAGTCTTGTACAATGCAATTTGTCAATTTTCAAACGATCAGCGCGAGACCAGCCTCATTGTTCTTTACCAACTAGATTTCATATGTGTGTGTGTGTGTGCAATGATATTTAAGCTACCGCGACACGTGAGATATTTATCATATAATAGCTACGCGTGGGTGAGAAAAATCAAGTAGGTGTATTTATGATACACACAAGTGATGGACTCAGATCTGCAATCACGATGCCATTGTGGTATACATAGTGAAATTCTCGTCAATTTGGTCCGTTTATAACGAGGCATCTTTGTATTTATCGAAACTTTATTTGAATTTGCCGCTTGTTTCGGATAGAGCTTTATTGGTTTATATGAAAATTTTATTGCGTGTTTAAGGGTATGGGTAATATAGAGTTCGACGGATGAATTTTATGGTCAAATTGAAGGAGCTAGATTGGACGAGGGATTTGATGAAGATTCTGAAAATTATTTAAAACTATTTATTGAGATTTGACCTGATTATTTTAATTGATGTTCATGGTTGACGGTTTAACTGGCAAAAGTCAGTTCAGAATTGGTGTTTCCGGAGAGAACGATATTGAGATATTATGAAATTTCTGTGAGATAGAGTTTTTCTAAAGGCTGTTTCTTCTGGCGACTATTTTTTGGAGAAATCCCCTCGAGTAGTTCCACATGAAAAGAATGGTCGAATGAACATGGTGTTCCAAAACTTTCCCTCGTCAATTTCCACCCATTCTGTACCTCAAAACATGAAGAACGAATGGTCGCTAGGATCCCAAAAATTTTTTTAGCGTAGCTGGATAGGTAAATTGATATAGAACGTTTGAATTTTCTTCTATGAAAAAAAAAAAAAAAAAAAATGCTGACTTTTTCATACTAAAACTGATCCATCTCTGAAATGACACAAGATACTGACAAGCGGTTGAACGCATTTGAAAGCTGAGAGAAAATTATTTTCCATGTGAATGGTCTTATATATGGGAGATTCCGCGAAAATCATCTTTTAGTTTTTTTCTCAAAAACTAAATCTTTAAAATTTTCGAAAACACATTATTCCATATAAACTTCGACATTTTTCACGAAAAAAATGTTTCATCCTTGGTTTTACACTCTGAGATGAGTTTCGAGCGATTTTCCGCAATTTGATTTTTCGACCCATCAGACTGCGACTGTTTTCTGTGCATGCGCGTCATTTCACGGGATCAAACTTTCGCGCAATCAATAGCCCGTGATATTCCCTCCAAAATGACCTCTGGTAGAGCTCATTTCTATACACTCAGACCGAAGCTATGAAACTTGAAAAAGATAACAACAGTGGAGAAGTTTGCGAGGCCCGCATCAGAACTTTGTCAGAAAAACCCATAGCATGACGACGGACCCGATCATTGTATAAGGTTCCTCGGATCTAAAGCTTCTTAATCTTTTGCTACATTTCAAAGCTCAGAACTCCGGTTCTGACAGCATCAAAATGACATTTATCAGTAGTTATTTCATGGGAAATTCCACGGGCCATGGCTTGCGCGAGATTTTCATCCGGTATTCCCGTAAAACGACGCGCATGCGCAGAAAACTCTCGCATTTTGATTTTTCGAAAAACCAAATTGTAAAATATCGCTTGAAACTTATCTTGAAGTGCAAAACCACGGATGAAACATAGAAAAATATGTTTTCAGAATTTTTTTGAGAATGGGTTTTTGAGAAAGAGATCAAAATGTGATTTTGAACAACTTTCCTCATAAGAAACATTTTTCTGGGCCATACTTTGATAGGTTTTTTTCTCAACTTTCGAATACGCTCAATTGCGTATCGATATATTGTGTTGTTTCAGAGCTGGAGCATTTTTAGTGTGAAAGTCAGCATCTTTTTCATAAGAAAAAATTCAAACGTTCAATCAAATTGTTTACCAGCTACGCTAAAAAAAATTTGTGGGGTCCTAGCGACCGTTTGCTCCTCATATTTTGAGGTATAGAATCGATGAAAAATGACGAGGAAAAGATTTGGAACACCATGTTAATCCGACCATTCTTTTCACGTAGAACTACTCCCATGGCATCAAATGAATATAATTTCATCTGAAATGATTTTTCTGAGAATGTGAATGACGCTGACTTTTTTATCTAAATCCGCATGCAGAGTGAAAAATTGTAGCATTGCAGCCAAAACTTAATAGACACACCCAAGTTATGTCAAAATGCCTCATTTGAATGAAACCTCGAATGAAACTCATGAAGATTTTCGTTTATTTGAGAGTTCAATTCGATAACATAACACTTCACAGTCCCGTACATGAGTTAGGGGATTAGAACTTTATCTAAAATATATCGTCACTATTGTAAAACCAGATTGTTCAAAATTTTTCCATAATGAGCTTGATGAAATTTCGACAACCCATTAATTAAAATAACCCAATTTGGAGACAATAGCACCAAAAAAAAACTCAACAAGCTAGACTCAATTACGGCAACTTATGCAATACTTCATCATACACTTGCACACGCTCATTAATACAATAAAAATTATACTTTCCCTCATTCTTCATCAAAATTTCACAATTTTCTATTGTTTATAAAATCCTATAACATCATCTCGATGTACAAAAATTTCATCAATTACAAAACCAGTAATGCAATAATTTCACACAAGCTTACAAAATGTCTCAAACCAACAAAAAAAACAAGAAATAAACGAAAGAACGGGGCAAGTGGGTATAAAGCAATCGCTCGGTCACAGAATCGGTATATATACTCTTCGAAACCTTAATTAATTAAAGGGGACACAGTAAGAGAGCTCATGCACTTGGCTTGGTACTCACGATAAAAATAATTTCATTAAAACAGCAGCAGGAGGCCATAATTAGTGCGCTCCTTTTCAGATATACACCGCCAAAGTATACATGTACATACATATGTATGGGTGTGTGTGAAATTTGTTATATATATATAGCTTTGTCTCAATTAGGGCCAAAATATTCTGTTCAAAGGGCTGTGGTACTGGGGAGGGAGGGAAGGGGGGGGGGCTTATCTTGTGAAAAAAATCAATTTTGTACTTGTAATATAGGGTTTTTCTCTATATGTAATATACAGTGAAAGCGATACCAATCGAAATGGAAAGATAGACGCCATGCGATAGTTATTTAGCATCATAGAGAATAATAGTCTTTTTTGGTATATGGATACATGTTGCTTGTGAATGAATAGATAAGCCATGTATCCTGAATCGATAATAATTACTGGTCCCTACATATATCCATATATATGGTTTTACATGGAATATGTATTGTGTGAGCTAACTGGATGAAAGTGAAATCAGATGTGATCGATAATTGCGTAATTAACAATATATACCTCGTGCATAATATGAATGAGTTTATAGATAGTATCCTAGTGAATAACTAAAATACCACGTGGGAAAGGATAATAAATAATCTCACTCTAATTGAGTATCAAGTTTATCAAAGTATGAATGATTTTGTGAATTTTGTAAGGATTATTTAGTGTTTCACGAGACGAATCGATTAATGTGTCTTGTTTAATGAGAGATCATGTATGATGGGAAATTTATTATGAATTGACTATGATTATCGAAGAGTAAACATTCGTGATTCAGTGATAGACACTTTTCTGATCAATTTTGATTCGTATCGAGGATGATTTTGACGTGACTTATTATGTCGATCGTATATTACAAGAAGGATAGAATGTTGCACGATGATCTAAGATTGAAATCATCTATTAGAATGAATTTTTGTCTCGATCGATATGAACGATCGAGACTTTATCGCTCGCGGGAATTTCAAATCATATTATGACATGACTCGGCTAATGCAAGCTAATTTTAATCAACGGATTTGTTGATCAAGTGACATAGATCGATATTGGATTACTCCAATTCGATCTATGTACCTTCAAGGCACCTCGCAATTCGAGTGTCGCAACTTGAAGGATTTTGATGGAATTTCAAATACATGAAAAATGAGATGAGAAACGAAAAATTTTTGACTCTACGCTAGATGTTGGTGCGTTTCGTCTTTCCTCTCCGGATCAGACTCTTCAGGGGGGCTGAAGAGATCCGAGTAGAGGTTGGCCCCCGACGTCACCTAGCCAAAGTGGCTTGATGGTCATGATTTTGATCGGGCTTATATGTTACACGAGGGCTTTAGCAGCCACTCGCGAGAAAGGTTCTCATCTCGGTTGTGTATTCGCCGACAACCGGTGACAATTAGAATGAATTTTTGTCTCGATCGATATGAACGATCGAGACTTTATCGCTCGCGGGAATTTCAAATCATATTATGACATGACTCGGCTAATGCAAGCTAATTTTAATCAACGGATTTGTTGATCAAGTGACATAGATCGATATTGGATTTGAAATTCCCGCGAGCGATAAAGTCTCGATCGTTCATATCGATCGAGACAAAAATTCATTCTAATTGTCACCGGTTGTCGGCGAATACACAACCGAGATGAGAACCTTTCTCGCGAGTGGCTGCTAAAGCCCTCGTGTAACATATAAGCCCGATCAAAATCATGACCATCAAGCCACTTTGGCTAGGTGACGTCGGGGGCCAACCTCTACTCGGATCTCTTCAGCCCCCCTGAAGAGTCTGATCCGGAGAGGAAAGACGAAACGCACCAACATCTAGCGTAGAGTCAAAAATTTTTCGTTTCTCATCTCATTTTTCATGTATTTGAAATTCCATCAAAATCCTTCAAGTTGCGACACTCGAATTGCGAGGTGCCTTGAAGGTACATAGATCGAATTGGAGTAATCCAATATCGATCTATGTCACTTGATCAACAAATCCGTTGATTAAAATTAGCTTGCATTAGCCGAGTCATGTCATAATATGATTTGAAATTCCCGCGAGCGATAAAGTCTCGATCGTTCATATCGATCGAGACAAAAATTCATTCTAATTGTCACCGGTTGTCGGCGAATACACAACCGAGATGAGAACCTTTCTCGCGAGTGGCTGCTAAAGCCCTCGTGTAACATATAAGCCCGATCAAAATCATGACCATCAAGCCACTTTGGCTAGGTGACGTCGGGGGCCAACCTCTACTCGGATCTCTTCAGCCCCCCTGAAGAGTCTGATCCGGAGAGGAAAGACGAAACGCACCAACATCTAGCGTAGAGTCAAAAATTTTTCGTTTCTCATCTCATTTTTCATGTATTTGAAATTCCATCAAAATCCTTCAAGTTGCGACACTCGAATTGCGAGGTGCCTTGAAGGTACATAGATCGAATTGGAGTAATCCAATATCGATCTATGTCACTTGATCAACAAATCCGTTGATTAAAATTAGCTTGCATTAGCCGAGTCATGTCATAATATGATTTGAAATTCCCGCGAGCGATAAAGTCTCGATCGTTCATATCGATCGAGACAAAAATTCATTCTAATTGTCACCGGTTGTCGGCGAATACACAACCGAGATGAGAACCTTTCTCGCGAGTGGCTGCTAAAGCCCTCGTGTAACATATAAGCCCGATCAAAATCATGACCATCAAGCCACTTTGGCTAGGTGACGTCGGGGGCCAACCTCTACTCGGATCTCTTCAGCCCCCCTGAAGAGTCTGATCCGGAGAGGAAAGACGAAACGCACCAACATCTAGCGTAGAGTCAAAAATTTTTCGTTTCTCATCTCATTTTTCATGTATTTGAAATTCCATCAAAATCCTTCAAGTTGCGACACTCGAATTGCGAGGTGCCTTGAAGGTACATAGATCGAATTGGAGTAATCCAATATCGATCTATGTCACTTGATCAACAAATCCGTTGATTAAAATTAGCTTGCATTAGCCGAGTCATGTCATAATATGATTTGAAATCATCTATGTTACACGTTCCATCATATCGGAACGTAATTAGGAATAAATTATGAGTGCATCATAATCTTGTGATTTAAATCTAATTTGAATTTCTGCATCACGTTATAACTTTCAAATTGATACGGTTATTTGCGTAGATTGTTAATTTTAGTAATGATTTTGAGTTTTAATGGAGTATTCTTGTTTGCTTGACAAAAAAATTCATTTGATCTAATCAATATGCAAAAATTGACCTGTTAAGAATTTACCTATTGTAATTGAGCTATCTTATAGATAGATTTGATTTGTGATCCGGTATGGATAAAATTTTTCACATAAGTAAAAAACTCTTGTATTTTTGACCGAGCATCTGTTGAGATGGTTGCAATTTTTCAAATGGATAAGAATGCTAACGTAAAATCGCTAGTAGTGGAACATGAAATGAGTGCTTATCAGTAATTTACATTTTTTCAATAAAATTTGAATTTCTCGAGTGTGGAAAGTGACGCATCTTATAGATATAATCTTTCTGCGTATTTTGACACAAGCATAACTTGATTGCTCGTATACAATAGAAGTAATTGAATGTTCACGCAAGAATCCGTTGTCTCCCGGAGTGGAACAACCAATCCTGAGCTCGGTGCCCTCATTGGAACGCAAAAAGTCTCTTATCTCGTCTCTTATGGTGGAACAGCGATTTGGAGTCATGCTGAGAATATTTTGCTGAGATACTTAGTGGTTTATCTGTGCTGATATATATGAAATAAATGATGCGTGACCAGTGAAAATCGATTCCTGGGTGGTTTTTCAATACAGTGAAAATATAAAACCTGTTCCAGTTGAGGGCAGACTCTTGTTCCGCTATTGGATCCATTTTTGAGTGAGGTTCCTTGAGTGGAACTATCTCTCACGGCCGTTCATCAGCTCATGCTTTTCATAAATTTTTCTTTCAATTTATGTACGTCTACTGGTCTTGCAAGGTATAAATTTGAAATATATCGTATCAAAGAATACTGTGAAATTTTTACATCATTATAAAGTGACTTTTGGGAGATAAAAATCCATGGTAATTTGGTGTTCCACTATTAGGCGCTAAACTAACCATGTTCCACTACTGGCGCTCTTACCTTAGGAGATTTTTATCGCAAAGAACCAAGTAAATATTCCCAAAACTTGGATAAAAATCCTTTTTCTACCCCGGTGTGACTGTTCCAGACTCAAAATTTTACTAGAACTCCACCAAGTCGCGTGCTTTACCGAGATTACAAAAATTTTCCTTCATTTATCAGAATGTTTTTTTTTTTACCTCTGTTGTGACACACCCAGAATCCGCACATGTCACCCCGCCCTCTCCAGGCATCCACAGAGGCGTCCATTTACCATACAAAATCACATGCCCAATCGACCTGTGCCCCCCCCCCCCCTCCCAACACGCACACATACACACACACACACACACTCAACTGAACCAAATTGCAATCAAGCGTGACGATCTTGCGCACATTTACGATCCGCATGACCGTCATCAGTCTGGTGTAGATAAGAGGAGCAACAACAGCAGCAGCAAAGCAAAAGCATCAGAAATGGTGCGGCGGGGTATATAATACGCAGACCGATGCACTGTTGAAGCTTAATGAGGCGAATCGAGCGTTTCACGCGCAGATATAAGGGCATCATCATCACAGTTCATAATCA
The DNA here is from genome assembly GCA_029851415.1 of Eretmocerus hayati. NCBI lineage: Eukaryota > Metazoa > Arthropoda > Insecta > Hymenoptera > Aphelinidae > Eretmocerus > Eretmocerus hayati. The sequence continues at coordinate 111,447,399 of CM056744.1, forward strand.
CTAGGAGGTCTTCTTTAGGGCACGTATTATATATATATATAGAGTTTGGACCCCCACAGACAACGAAGCCGATCATTATCGCCCATCGTGCGAATATCTCATCTAATGCGATGCTGTTGCAATCACCCCAAAATTGCCCTTGGGCTCTATTGCTTGTTCATACTCTCATATATATAAGTAATGTCAAAATTGTGGGTGGGGATCTTGAGTGAGGGTGTGTGGGTAGTGGTCGAGGGTGAAATTTTGGATATTCATGAGCATGGTCCAAACGATTCTGTCTTTTTGTAAAATATGGGATATTAACTTACCAGTTCAAATGAAAAGTGATCGAACCTTATTCGAGAACGTTGAAGAAAGATTTCATTGTTGAACATTTGAAATCATGACGTCGAAGGCAGAAAATGATTGTTTGAAAGAATGTCAGCACTTTTGCAGTGAAAATTTGCTTCACGGACGATCAGCACTATAAGTTCATATAGGGTATGTACATAGTTATCCTCCTGAATTGATATTAATCTTTCAATTAAATTCAAATCTCGACCCAGATCCATGTGAATTTTCATGAGTGATAATTTGATGTCTTCGTAACCCACCTAATATTGTAGGTCACACATGATTAACTAAAAAGAGGTTGATTACGCGTGAATGATAGGAAAAAGATCTATTATTTGATTGAGAATGTAAAGTCCATTCCTGAATCTCAGAATTAAATGCACTGAGGAGTTTGAACCACAGTTCAGGCTCTCAATCAAACAAATTTGATAGAAGTCGATTTTGAAATGTGCGTTGAGTATGACAGAACTGTCTCAACGATCGGAACTCGTGATGTGAAAAACATCCACTGGTATCGTGGTCACTTACTTACTTACTTACTTGAGAAAAAAATCGGAGAGAATGGTTAAGATTCAAAATCATTTGGGAAAATGATGTCTTAGATGAGCTCACATGCACCTTTGTGCTCAAAATAAGTTACTCCGCGACTTTTAACTCTTTCTGCCTCGCGGCAGGTTGGAATGGATCCACATTTCTTATAATAATTGAACGCCCAACCAAAACGTGTCCGTCCGGATGCCGCATATGAAGTTGCCTACGTAAAAAGGGTAAGATATGATAAGTCACCGTATGGGCCATGGGTGGGTGAAGAGGTGGATAGATGCACGATTGGATGGAATGGTGGGTGGGTGGATGGTCGTGTGGATGAAGGGATGGTCGGGTAGTTGTGTTGGTGGGTGGATCGGTCGATGAGTTGAGGGGTTGGTAGGTAGGTAGATGGTTGGATGGATAAATGGGTTGGTGGACGGATCGGTGGAGGAGTAAGCAGGTGGATGAGTATTAGGAGTGTAGTCGGGTAGACGCGTCGTCAGCTGAGTGGTTGGATAGGTCGGTGGGTCGGACAGGTTGGTGGGTGAGTATGGTCAGGTGAGCATCTGGTGTGTGGGTGACTGGACGTGTCATTCGATAGGTACGTGGATGGGTGAGTAGTTTCAGAGGTAAGGGTGGATGGTGGGGTGACAGGTTTTTGGTCGAGAGGTTGGAATAATGCGTGGGGTGCATGGGTGAGTGGATGGCCGTGTGGATCAAGGGGTGGGCAGGTGAGTGGGTGGTCGGGTAGTTGTGTTGGAGGGTGGGTCGGTCGATGAGTTGAGGGGTTGGTAGATGGTTGGTGGACGGATCAGTGGAGGAGTAAACAGGTGAATGAGTAGGAGTGTAGTCGGGTAGACGCGTCGTCAGCTGAGTGGTTGAATAGGTCGGTGGGTCGGACGGGTTGGTGGGTGAGTATGGTCAGGTGAGCATCTGGTGTGTGGGTGACTGGACGTGTCATTAGATAGGTACGTGGATGGGTGAGTGGTTTCAGAGGTAAGGGTGGATGGTGGGGTGACAGGTTTTTGGGCGAGAGGTTGGAATAATGCGTGGGGTGCATGGGTGAGTGGATGACCGTGTGGGTCAAGGGGTGGGCAGGTGAGTGGGTGGTCGGGTAGTTGTGTTAGAGGGTGGGTCGGTCGATGAGTTGAGGGGTTGGTAGGTGGGTGGGTAGATGGTTGGTGGACGGATCGGTGGAGGAGTAAACTGGTGAATGAGTAGGAGTATAGTCGGATAGACACGTCGTTAGCTGACTGGGTGGATAGGTCGGTGCGTTGGACGGGTTGGTGGGTGAGTATGGTCAGGTGAGCATCAGGTGTGTGGGTGACCGGACGGGTTAGTGGATAGGTACGTGGATGGGTGGATAGTTTTAGAGGTAAGGGTGAATGGTGAGTTGACCGGTTTTTGGGTGTGAAGCTGGAATGACGCGTGGGTGGGCGGGTTGGTGTGTGGGTAAGCGGGTTGGCCAACGGTCCCATCTGTTTCACAGCAGATTCGGATTGCAATGGATCCTCATATTTCATAACAATTAAACATCCATCCAGATGCTGTCCGACTGGATCCCGCATATTAGGTTGCCTAACACGTAAAAAGGCTGGGTATGTAAGGGTAAGTACGAAGTAAGGGTAAGGCTATAATAAGTGTCCGTATGGGTCATGGGTGGATGGATGCACGGTTGGACCGGATAGTGGGTGATTGGGAGGTCATGTGGGTTGAGGAGTGGACAGGTGAATGGGTGGGCAGATGGGTGAATGAGGGGATGTGTCCCTAGGTGAGTGGGTTGGTGGCTAGATGGCTGATGTGTCGGTAGGTGGGTGGATCGGTGAGTGGGTGCATGGTTGGAAAGAGGGATGGTTTCGTGAACGGATTGCTGGAGGAGTAAGCAGATGGACGGGTGGGCGGGTAAGCAGGTAGATACGTGGGTAAGTGGGTGGGTGGATAGGTCGGTGAGCTGCACGGGTTAGTGGGTGAGCAGATGGTCACATAAGCATTTGGGTGTGTGGATGGCTGAATGAGTTAATAAGTAGGTAGGAGGATGGTGGGTGATAGGCTGACAGGTTTGTGGGTGAGTAGGTGGAATGATGCGTGGGATAGATGGGTGGGTGGGTGAGTGGTTGGGTTGGATTACAGTAACATCAATTGATCACTACTCAATATTCCACTCATGTCTTGTTTGAACTACAAAATCATACTATGGGCTCATGACTCATATCCATAATCCGAACAAGCAATTAGTGAGAGAAGCAACCATCTAGTGATAATGAAGAACAGAACAAAAGGCCGCATCCTACGCGGGGTTTCCGGGCTCGTATGAAACGCATGATTGTCGCAAAATATTTGCTCTTGATCTAAATTAAGCATAGTCGATATTTCATTTTCGAATCAAGTCCATCATGTCATGATTTGCTCTTATCCATAGAATGTCTCTACATCACCACAACTTCCACTATCTCCAATATAGAACCGTTCCCAAGTGACAAGATTGAAATGCATCACTACATCAATGATCAAATGCATCACATATTTTAAGCCAAACGATATTACTCACAAAGGTATGCGGGTCAGTGCATATCACACATCAGAGAAATTTCATAAACGCAATTACACCGGATCCACCTCTAATTACCAAAACCCATCCCATCCGAAACCTCACAATGTCTGCATATATAGATATCTATCTATCTCACAGCATCATACTTGTACACAATTCAAGTCTCACATGTACGCATGTATCGAAAACCCAGTAATTAAAAGAGATGCGTCACACAGTCAAAGGCTGAATACCCGTTTCGTAACATTATAATATTCTCTTTGGAAAAATGACGTCAGAGAGCGGAACGCATCAAGAGATCGTGCAAAAAAGAGGCCACGCGGAATTGTCAGTCTCCTCCCATCAAAACCATGAAGAAAGGATAAATCTCAATCGGGTATACAGAGACGATGGAGGTAAAAGGGAACCAAGCGAGCCCCTAATTTTACGTAAAGCCCAACCCCCAAAGTGGATCACCGTATCGGAATATAATTAGTCCGGTCTCGAGTACCCATATGTATATTTTATACGCCTGAATATATATGAGGCGCGGCGGTTTTGGTTCAAAAGGGCACCTTTTGCGGCTGTCGAGAGTCTAGTATGTGGATTTAACGTTGTGCGTGTGAGGGCGGCTCTGGGAATGAGTTTTCTGCGGGTTCCGTTTCTCGACGATTATTTGACTGGATACTGAAAGTATGAAGATGAGTCTGCGCAAGATACTGTGCATACGAGGTCCGACCCCGTCTGGCGTGTGGTTTCGTTTTACTGTCGACAAAATATGATAGTTTTTGTTCAGTCTGTAATGGAACGGGAAAAATACGCCTCAACTGATGTTGTGTCATATCAAGATAATTTACTACGTAATAACCTATTTTAAACAATCGGAAAAATTGTATTAGAGGAAAAATCATCGCCCTTTCTTTTAAAAAGGAAAAGGAATTCTATGTGAAAATTCTTCACTTACTCAATGCAGGAAAGTAGATTTTTTGAGCACAAAAGGACCTGGGCATAAGGTAGGACCAACTGATACCGTTACATAGCTACAAACAAATGATAATTTCCATCAAATATCCAAATATTCCACGAAATCTAGAATGAAAACAATAGCATCAAAAATTTCGTTACTCTCGAATAAACCAGACGATACAGCATTCAAATTTCAAATAGATAGTTTCCAACTGTACACATCCACATACATACATCTATGCACAAAGTATACATATGTATGTGTATAACCGCAGCTTGAAGCCAAAGCGCGAAATTGAATTCTATACCGCGCGCGCACGAAGCCTCGCTTCCGCGCGCCAAGTTTCATCGTCGCGCATTCTGCAGCTCTGGCTTCTACTTGTACACACATACCATACCATACACTCTATACATGTATAAATGGGCAAATTGTTTCCGGATCCCGCAGTATATTCGCGAGAATTTGCCGGACCCGTGATAACAATTCGATGCAGTCGCCGTCGTCGTCGTCGGTCGTCGTTGCGAATTGAGAGTTTCGTATATACTCTGAGAATTGTTGGTGCACAAGTGTGCAGTTTGCACCGCATGGACCTGCAGAATCAAATCAATCGCCGCGTACAAATTTGTCGCCGATTTTGGAATTCCAATTGGAAAACTGTCAGGGAGAACTTTTTAATCCTTGATGCCTTCGATTAATTGTACGGTCTTTGTGTGTCTCTTGATCTGTTTCTGTAAAACATTTTTGAAGAATTCTTAAGACTCAAAAGATATAAATCTTGAAATATTCTATAGAATAATAATTTTTAGGAATGAAGAATTTTGAAATAATCTGTAATCAAAAAAGTAGTATCAATGCCATTATATTTGAAATTTTCAATGAAATCTCCTTGGGTTATGGGTTATGGGTTAAATTGACGAAAATTACGACTTTATGAGTAATTTTCTTAAAATCAACAGAATACGAATGATCTCACGGTCCTGCCAAAATTTCAGGATCTGACGGAAAAATGTCAATTTTTCTCTTCTGCGTACACATGTAACCAAATCTCAATGTCAGCACAACAAGAAAAGTTTTCTGATCCGGATCAAATTTCACTCAAAAACTCTCAATCCTCAAGAACGGTACTTATTGATCAAATAATAATTGTCCAAAATCAACGAATCAAATCGTAAAATATCGTATATATTATCATCCTATCTTGTCAAAAGCTCAAATCAAATGATCACAAAACTCACGCCCTTACGACTCTCACGTTTCGAGTGGAGTATCGATTAGTCGTTGCGATAAGCCTCATTCACGATCGATAAATTTGCAGATGTGAAAATCACCGGTCTCTCCAAGCGTTGGACACACGCCAAATTAACGGCCCACCCTGAGGCAGATAGGTACCATACCATGCGGAACTTTACGATTCCAAACCTCTTCAAATTCGATAATCTTCTCAGATATGCCACCATCAGTACACCAATACACACATGAATGAATGTGTTGTGTTCGTTTGTGTGTGTGTGTGTCGATATGAGAATTTTAGAGTAATCTCAAAGCAAATAAAAAAATGTAAGTGATGCTTTCTTGATGAATGTTTTTTTTTCATCAGTGAACTTTGAATAAAAAAAAAAAAAAAAAAAAAAGTATGAAAGGGGTAGAAAGTCACTATTGCGAGGAAATATCAAAAATTGCGCCCGAGTGCACATACTGGAAATTCCGTACAGGTTATAACGTTAATCTGGCAAAAAGCTGCAGTGACAAAACGAGAAACAGCCGTAGAACTATGCCGCAGAGGTGCGGTGGCGCAACTCGCGCGTTATTAATGGACTTAATTACACCGCGACTGCAACGTGTGCTTCCCACCTTCCTGTACCTTTTTACATACATATGTAGAAATACATCTATATGTGTGTAGCTTTCGTCTTTTCGAGCTTGCGTTAAGCTTACACGTATTAATACAGAAGTAGAAACATTATAATAGGGTAAACGTATGAAATTGCGTGGGTGGAGTGGAGAAAGGTGAGCTTGCAAATATATATAGAACGTATAGGTTATGTTGGGCCAAAACGAATTGAGTTGGTTGGGTGGGTGGGGTAGATGTAATAGATGTGTTTAATGCCGCGGAAACGAGCTGTGCAAGGGCAGAATTTCAATTTCGACGCAAATTTGTGATGAAACTTGTCTATGCCTCGACTCTAATATATGAACACGCTTCTAGGCTTCTATGCTCACTTTTCGAGCTATTCAATCTATGCGAGAAGGGAGATATTGCAAAATATGTGTGATGTGATACACGATGAGATTCGGAGATTGCTCATCGTTCCAGAGACAATTTGATATGCGCGTCGCTTTTGAAATTCTGAGCGCGTAATTGATTGTTGCACCAGCTCGTTGATGCCGCATTAATTTTGAACTATTCCATGTGATTGAGATTCCGACTTTTTGTTGGTGAATTATTTTCATCATATTAGGATGGGATATTTGAGAATCTACATGGCGAAGAGCAGTTATCGTTTCATTAGATTATTCATTTTTGCCTCATTATGTAAATTTCTCTTTCGATTTTTTGTTATAAGTCAGTTCTTTTGGGTGCATTACTTCCAAATTTTCTTCTCAAAATTGAAGAAATTTCACTGTCGATTAGTCCATCTCCATGTAGAAAAATTGATCAAAGTGTACAAAATGAAATCCAAAACAAGATTTCATCCATCCGATATGTTGATATTCATGACGTCAACATTTGTTCTAAAAATATCTACCAAAATCCAAATTGGATGAAGGATGTTTTGTACAAAACAGTACAAGGAACATGTGGGAGAATTGATTATTGTGTCGTGTTGAAAAGAGCAATGGATCGTATCAACAATAAAATCAAAATCAAATATTCATGAGCTCAAATTCGATCAGTTCTAAGCTCTTCGTACCACAATAGTGGGAATCTCAAACTGCATGGATGTGCAATAATTGAGTTCTTCAGGATTTAACGGGATAAAATTTTTTATTGCATTGTCAGTTTTGCACTAGAATAAAAGAGAGTAGTTGTTGACACTTTGCTCGAGAAATAGTGTATTATTGCTCCGGGCCCGTACGCTCAGCTCGGACGTTAGGACCGTTTATTTCCCGAGCGAAGTGAGGGAAATAAGTCCTCCGCGCCCAAAATGAGCCGGTGAGCACAGAGCAATTATGATTTTTCATCATGAGGACCCTAAAACCGCGTTCGAAAGCGGCATTTTTAGGTTAGAATGACGAAAAGGCCTTTTTGCACCAATTTTTCACCTTAAGTGACACTATGTTGAGAAAACTAAAAACGCAGAAGTAGCATACAATATACAGACACGGAAGCTAGATTTCACATCCCCGTAACAATTCCGACCCTCGCCTTCGATTCGAGACGGAAAAGGTAATTTTCAATTTTCAGGTCCACGGGTCATTAACTGCCATCAATTCTTTTGCTGGTGCACTTTTTTTTTATTTGAGCTTAGGGAGCTCTCGCGAGGGTGAAATAATTTTCTTAGATTCATCTGCAACCAAAAATACAACAACCATATTTCTTTCTGGTATAAAATCAATTTACATAGAAAAATTCTTGCCACGACCGATTCCACAATCTCATCAAGCCCAAGTACTACCCCGATCACAAAAATACCTTTTTATATCCGGATTCTTGTCCATCCCAAGACCTGAATCGAACCACAATCTCATGGGCAAAAGTACACTTCGCAACCATAGTATGAGTCCTGCACAGACATCAGCTACAATTGACAATGCGGCCAACAATTCTTGAAAAGAGCTAAATTTGCCGTAGGCCAAGCTGACCCCGTTGTCCAGTTCTCGCTACTATTTCTTTCTTGAATATACGTATTTCTGGTGGATTGTAACGACACCAGAGCAAACAAAGGCTTGACCAAGCTGCACTTGGCTACCCACACATATATATAGATATAGAAGGAGTCCAGCCTGGGGCGTGTGCACTATGGTCGTAGTCACCCTGTATGTGTACTCTTGAAAGTTGCAGCTTGCAAGTCGTCTCTCTGAGGTTCACTGGGCCGTATACCACTCGAAGAAAATCTTGGCCATGAGAACCTTTACTCGCTGTCTTTCTCATTCTTTACCTTCTTCAAGCAATGGAATCGGGTCAGCTTTGAGGGCCAAGATGTGCGGCGATGCATTGGCTGAGCTTGCAAGCTTCGACATTTTGAGCTTATTCTTTTTCTCGTTCTTGGATTTCAAGAATGAAGGAATATTTGTGCTTTGCTGTCAAATTGTTTCTCGTATTTGTGTTCACGTATGATGCTTGCATTGAACAATTTTTTTCAAGGATTTTTGTTAGAATTTTGAATTTCTTGAAGGAATTCTATTTCACACATTTGCAAGCTTTGGTGCTTCTTGGTCACTGAGATCTTGAAACAAGATTCTTACATGAAAATTAGATGATTCCATCCATTCAAGATTGGAAAATTGTTCAGGGAATGCTCTCGTAATCAGAAACCAGACATAGAAACCTTATGATCATTGTAGGTTAGAATAGTCTCTTGATTTTGCTGTCGATCACACTAGATTGTTCCTGGACACTTTCAAAGTACTTTCCGATCCTGAGTCAAACGCTGAAGGAGATTTCTAAAATTTCCAAATTTTTTGGATTCTCGATGTAAATATCTCAATTTCAGGGTCGAACGATACATTCTTGCTAAACTATCTCAAGTTTTCTAAGATGCAGGACATAATCCTAGGCATTTTTGCGGAATTTTGTGAAAAAATGTTGAGAGATATGTGAAGAATGCACATGAGTGAATGAGTGAGTTTCATTACACTCATATAACTTGAAAAATTATTCTTCTCATTTCTGTATATTTGAAGAATTATCATGCACAGCAAATTTTTGTGATCACAGGGATTTCTCGGATGAAAATCTTCATAAATTTCAAATTTTAATAAATATGTTGGAATCAGGAATTTTAGATAGTTTGAAGTCGCGAAGGCTTGGAGTATATTTTTTGTGTTTGTAACACTCAAGTCTACTAATACTCAACAAAATTGCAGAATATCCCTTCGTTTGGATGGAGTTCGAAGCTATGGTAAGACAGTTATCTTCAAGATATGTATTATATCTGTCGAAAATCGACCTCAGTATTTTGGTTTTCTGTAAACAGTCCCTATACAATTGATAGTCCATAATTCATCGTGCGGCTTTTACACAGAACATACAAGTACACCAAGCTTTCCTGAAACTGAGTTGAGACGGTACTGTATTATGTTGCCGCAAGCTCCTGATCGACTGCACATCGAGAAGATTTTAATTTCACTGTACAACCCAAATAGACGAGATTATAGATGCGCGGGATACAGGGCAGTTCGACGTTCATCTGTTGTTCAATTAGTAAGCGCAGCTTTCGCGAGAGACCTTTATCAAAATCTAACTGGATAGTTTCCATAGAAGTATTTTATGATACGAGAGATTTTCCAACGTTGACGAAATTTTTTTCAGGTTGCAATAAATTTTCGCTATTTTTCCAATGATACTGACTTTCATTTTGATGAAAATGGATACCTTCTCATCTGTGATTTGAAATCAAATACTTTCGCATGGATCTTAATTTTTCATTTTCAACCTCATTTTTTTAGCCGTTGCCATGGATATTTTCCACTTTTGTTCATCCGATCCATCGTTTTCACGAAGCTCATAGCAATGTTTCTTCAAGTATGAGGAACACCAAATCATGAATCAGTCCTAGAAGAAAAAAAGCTTTTGGATACCAGCCACAAAAATCTTTCGCCATTTTTTATTTCATCCAGAGTAAACTAATGATGCATCCGTATATCATGTAAAAACGGATTTCCCGTATGATTCTTTTGAATATCAAAATGGCTCATCCTCAAGCTGATGTCTACTGATACAATATGAAACTCGCTGATTAAAGTAAATGGCGGCGAAGTATGAGTAAGTGAGTGACCAAACGAAGCGACTATGCAATGAACGATTATTATCAAATTAGCCACTATTCAGAAACATCCATCGCTGATCCACCCACTCGATTCTACACAAATACACGAAGTCATGAAGAAACAAGGAGATAACCGAAGCATCTGAGTCCGGAAGACATCCTATCCCCTACGATAACCGATATTTAGGTCATCCATACACAACGATGACGATGACTAAAAAAAGAGGCAATGATGTCCACTCATATGCTTCTCATCCTGCATATATATTCCGCGGAAGCGCGATTGCACCATGCAGAATACAGAGAAACAAAGATGAAGAGTGTGTATATATATATAGGAAGTCTGCTTCTATCTAATTTCCGTAGCGTAATTAGCCAACCATGCATGCGTTGTGTGGCTCTTGTAATTGAACGATAAGAAACGGGGGCGTATACACCGGACTTTTGATGCCATGCAACATCACATTCAAGCTTTACAAACCTCGTGCTTGCATGAATGAGCTTTTGATGGTTTGTTTTGTATTCATTTGTCTCTTTCTATCTTGTGTTTCTGTGATTTGTAATTTTGGTTTTGTCGGAACGTTGCATTTTGGAGCATCAGGTACATATTATTTGCGGAATGTTTTTGTTAAAGTTTTATTTCAATGGAAAATAGGATAAAGTGATGCGCACGAGGTTTGAATTTCAAATTTGCGATGAATTTGAAGCTGCAGTGCTTTGATAGTATAGTGGGGTAAGGGAACGGGAGTGTGGTGACCTAGTTTTAAAGATTTCAAAGTTTGTGTAGTGTTTTTTTATGTGTTGTACATGATGGGATATTGCGTGCTCCAGGTTTCTATGTTTGAATCTGGATGATGATTTACAAGGATTAGTTGACTGTGTGGGTGTGTGTATTGAGATGCTTTGATTGGATTATTCATGACAATATTGATTCCAATGAATAACAGTATTTGATTTGAATATGATTTTTTTTCAATTTCTTGCAAACTCCAACTTAGAGTGTGAGACTTTCAAACTCGTTATGATTATCTATGAAAATTCAACAAAGTATTCTAATACATTGAATCTTTTGGAATTTGAAGCTCGCTCTCATGGACTCCGTCAAACCACCTTTCTTTCACCTTTTTTTAAACACAATCTGAAGAATAAATGAACCTTCCAAAACCAATGCCAACACCCGCGATTCAAAATCACAAATCGTAAGGCACCTTAAGCCGAATTCATGAAAAATTCCCATATTATCAATTCGTGAAATCTACTTTTATTCGTGGTAAGGAAAATCTGATTAGAAAGGAAGAGTTTTTCTCTGTGCCCCAAAAAAACTTGAAATTGACAACCTAAATTCTAACTGGAATACAGAATTCCATAACTAGTCGTAAATTTTGGCATTCAAGGCCTACAAGTTCAGATAGCTTATTCTACGAACAAAAACCATGCGCAAGCTCAAGATCTTTATTACAGTCAGACCACACAAGGCAAGGTCAAGGGCCGTCACTATAAGTAACATTTTCCCCACAAGCTTTTGCAAAACTATAGCAACTCATCTCGCACACGTCACTCGTCACGGGAACGTTTACTCACACCCTTCAAAGCTACTTTAGCCGTATTTGAAATATCCAGAAACCCTCATTCTAATCGGTACTCACATACGAGAACTGAGACAGTCGTTACGAAGTTGCCCTTGTTTCATTTTATTCTATTATTTTTTTCTTTTCTTCGTGGGGAACGCGTCGCGGGCGATTTACGTGCGCATACATGAAAGGCTTTGACTTTTGACGCGCCGCTCTTGAGTTTTATGCGCAAAAAAGAACTGGCCAACTTCATTTTTGGCGGAATATAGGCGCCATGTACGTTTTCTTGATTTGTGATACTTTTGCATGTGCAGAAAAATTCTTGCTTCAAGTCTTTGGTGGATTTTTGAAACGAATTTTTATGCCGAGTCCATAGAAGTGGTTGCGTGAGATCATTTTTCAGTGAGGTGGTGAATGAATTTTTGGGATCAATGAGAGTTCAAAGAATTAATAGCTAATTCAACACAATTTTAGACTTTGCTTGTTAGCTACGCTGACGTGTAGAGGCTCGCAAAGGCTAAATAAATATTGCGTATTTACCTCGGTGCATGGAAGGATGCGGTTTTCCACGACTCGTGTTGAAAACGAAATTTTCATCCTGTCTGGGAATTAAAAGTTTACGCAACTCGAGAACATAATCTACTATTAAAATTGCTGTAATTAGGTATGACAAGATAGAAGTTTTGGTGTCGATGCAGTAATTTGTGGTGGAAGATGGCATATCTCCCAAGATTTACGCAGCATCAAAATTTATTTTCTCGTCTCAATTTGCTGACTTCGCCGCATTCATGAGTGAGCATGACTCAAAAGAAAGTCTTCAAATACATTTTTGTGAGAATGCCTCGATTGATTATCTGATTTGAATGATATAGTATTCGTTAAATGAGCCAAAGAGTTGTGATAGACCATAAAACTTGAAGTTGCAGTCTGTTGAGAGGAATTTCTACGAATCAATATTTCAATAAATCTCCTCCAACTAAATAACGACTAAATTTCGGCTGATGGGTGAGCTCTTCAATCAAGATACGCAATGCTAAAAAAAATGTAATACCGCAAATAGCCGAGTAATAGCGAACTTTTCATTTGAATTAAAAAAGCTATAAAGTAGGCAAACCAAGTACAGATTCATTACGTAGATTGCACACATTTTTCAAGAATATTTAACCAACGTCGATGCAATGCTAATTCGTAAGTACAAGAAAAGTTGTACATAATATAGTTCAATCTCGCATTTAGAAGGCTCGGGGTACAGCTCGCTCATAACTTTCTTGTCGAATCGCGAAATAGCGTCCGCGTCGTTTGTCGCGCACCCGCGTATTATATACATTAGTAGTTTCTGCGCATAAACTTTTAATGTAGGCAATGAGAATGGCCCGTTTCGCAAGAGATTCTCACCGATTGTAGGAAATTCTCAAAAAGTTTTTACACTTACGAAGACCAGTTGAGAAAGAAAGAGAAAGAGCAAGAGAATTACAACTTTTCGAGAAGCGAATAAATGGCTGTACGTGCCGAACGATGCAAAATCCAAAGTGTCACTCGAGACAAAACGCAATTACTCAGCGGATGAAACGAAGACGAAGTAGACGATGCTCAATCTGTTACAAGTATATATATTAAGGCCACATTTTGAATATAACACCACCCTGAGCGACTTATTTTTATGAATCTTGGCATCGTATATATCCGCGCGACTCTTCTGATGTCTCTCATCCATTCGTATACAATAATAATAAGTATAGTTGGCGTATAGTCATCGTTGTCGTCGCGTCGTAAAAAGGATCGTCAACACAGAGACAGAACCGTGCCCGCGTTTATTCGAACATAATCCCCATAATACATAAAGAGTCGAGAAAGAGAGTCTGAATTTGCGCAAACCACCCGCAACGCTATGTACCACGCCGTCATGGCCGCATATATACAGTGGCATTGCAGAATCTCCTCTTCCTTTCTCGAGCGTTGGTAATAAAAAGCTTGATTAAAAACACGAGAGCAACGCTGCGGCTATACGCGAGCTTGACTTTTAATAAAAATTGTTGCAAGCACTGAGAAAACTGTTGGCTTTCGGACTCGCACCGGAAATTAAAACCTTTTTACCCATCTGTATATATACGTAATGCTAGCGACGATTCCAACTGATCCTCTCGTATGTTTGTGTGTAGAGATACCTATAGGTGCAGAGATACATTTTGTTGAACGAGACATTTTTATATTGTAGATAAGATGAAAGTGTGAGGTAGTTTTTCCAAGTATTAGTGATTGAGCTAATCGTTTGGAGGTTATGATGTAAGGTAAGTGTACCCAACTTGCCTCTGTACCCAACTTGCCCCCATATGCCGATCTCGGGGATGGGCACTCCTTGACCTCCCGGCAATTTTTTTTCGCGTTTGTTATGTTGAAATATGAGAAAATACGTAGTTTTCATCGACCCCGGATCATTTCTGCGTTCTCCAGAAAATGTAAAGTGAGTTTTCCATTTTTCGTGATTGCTTAGCTAAGAAAGCACCGAGGGAATTGCGTTCGGTAAAATCGGTGCCAAATTCTCCAAGTTCAACCAATCTTAAAGTACCTTAACGCATTCGATTCCTTGTCTCAAGACCTTCAAAATCCATTTTTTAAAATTGTAAAATTTGAATATGGAGCTGTTTTATGTGCAAAACACGGAGACGATTGGTAAACAAGGATGCCAACATCGGAGTGTACCTAACATGCCCCCATATGTTTATCTCGAAAGGGCGTGCAGAACGACTTTTTTTACTACTCAGAACGTGTTAATTACGTCAAAATGGGTCAGAAATAGTGTTTCGAACCACCGAAAAGCTCCAAATGTGCGTGCACGGCGATGAAAACACTTTATCGCCGATTTCCACCATTTATTTCGGAAGAATTGAAACAGTTCGGCTCCATCTGATCCAAATTGGACGTAGTTTAGTGCACTTCGAAGGTCTTTAAAAAAGCTTCAAAATGAGCTAGAGCACGTTGGAAATCGTTAAAGTGAACCAAAGTTATTAAGAAAAAGGCTTAATGGGGGCAAGTTGGGTACTCACTTTTGTAAACTCTCAAAAATCACCTTTTGGGAGAATTAAAACAGTTTGGCTCCAGTTTGTTCAAATTGTATGTACCTTAACTAATTTTGAAGGTCTTAAGACAAGCTTTAAAATGAGCTGAGGTACGTTGGAAAATATGGAGATGGGCCAAAGTTATTAAGAAAATGGCTTAATGGGGGCAAGTTGGGTACACTTACCTTATGTCATTTTCTATATATCGATCGTTTGGAATCAGCATGTTTTTAAGCAATTTGCATACATATGAATGTCAATCATGGAAAATTGAAGGTAACCATGGTCGTTCCTCTCAACAGAAATCCTGACGAACCCCCGGTCACGATATATCGTGGCCGATTTCCAATAACCTCTCGCGACTATCAACACCCGATCAAATCATTTGATTTTAGGGCCTAGCAGAGCACACTAGCTGATGATTTGGACCAAATAAACAATCTTACCGGATTTAGTCAGCAGTGCTGGCACAAAATAGACGAGCAGCTGATCCGTATGTTATCGCGAGAATTCAATAGGAACAGGCCCTAAGGTATCGTATAAGGGTATTCGTCGCGATTCTGGGTGAAGGGACCGACAATGCTTTTCGGGTGAACTCTACCCATACACAAAATATCGTGGGGACGGGGGAGGGGGGGGGGGGGGGTTCGTGAAGTGACGACCTTTGCGCTGGTGTGCGCTGAGCGCAAAGCCCGTTGCTAATAGCTCGACCGTAGCCAGAGTGACAGACGTCACATCGCGTCATCTGCACAAGACGTGTAAGACGTATGTCTCGAATGACTAGAATTATAATTCTTTCAAAGTAGAATAGTTTATCCAAAATGACTCGCCAACACATCTTCGTTAGGAACGATTACGATTATTCACTAACAAGCTATAAAAACGATGGCGAGTATATTGTTGGTACATATTTCACGCAGGTGTGTGGTGATGATGCTGGTGTAATTTGATCATAGACATGTGCGAATCCAAAGTTCTAATGCTCTGTATTTTCCCTACAGTCGTGTACAAGATCTACGGTGCATCGTGCGTAGTACTATATAGCCAAATCATGCAACCCGCGCTGTGTATGGGAGATAGATTTCCGCGAGTCACGTGTTCATTTTTCAGGTGTTTCAACCTCTACCCGGATCTTTGCACGAAGTTAATAATACAAGTTTTCTTGAGTTTGTGATTCAAACAGACAATCAGTAAGGCAAAATTTGCCGATGCACTTCACGGATAGACTTTTGCCTTTATCATTCAAAATCCGGCTGCATATCATACTCATAATAATCGTCATATCGTCTCCAGTTCCAACATCGTCGTTATCGGTTTTATTGATATGTTGAATTGTGTCCGCGAATCGCGAAAAGACCTTTCGTAAGCCTTATTTCTCATATGAACTCGACTTTGAAAGAGATTTTGTCGGCTACACGCTGAGCGATATCGCTGAATTCGCGCTGAGGTCCCTAGAAGATCGAGACACGGTGGTTTCGGTCACCGACGTTTTGTTCAAGCGCCGCACCTGTTATTTACTGTACCTATACATTTCCACTACGTCGATATGGTTGTAGGAAATAACTCGGGTTTTCGGGAAAGTTTGATGGACCAAAACCACTGTGTCTCGACTCCCTTATGTATAGGGACCCTACATTCGTTCTCGGTAATTGATCAGCGTATACCGCGAATTTGAGATAATCTTTCTGCAGGTCGATTCTATATGTCGATCGTCTATAGGTTATAACGTCTAGTAACGAATAATTTCTGCGTATGGATCACGAGTCTCGGCGTTCCCACGCATTGATTCATCATACAATGATCCGGATTTGCAGCGCAAAGAATTGCAGAGTCGCGAATCAACCCGTGTACTCGCGAAAATTCCTAATCGCTGAATTTCCGATCCCAATCTGGATCGAGATTCAAATTTGTCCTGCTCTTGTCCAAAATAATCCGATATTGGTTGTGCGCAACACGAGTAGTCAGCGTGCATACGTCTTTATGAGTTCGATACAAACATTTACAGATTTCTCGTTAACGCGGTATTCGGGTAGACTTGAGGCGCGAAAATTTTTAACATTTACTTACCGATAATCTCTTTCTTCAAGTCCGTGCTATGCTATGCAAAACTGTAATCTTGTATAATCCAATGTTTTGAGATCCCGTAATTAACATTACATATTTTTTTCAACATCCCATTGACCAAACAGATAGCTAAACCGTCCTCCATGACATCTTTAAACGAGCTTCTTTTCTCTATATTCAAGTTCACGGTAAATTACGTTCGGCTTCTGCTTCAATAGCTCTCCTTTCCACTATATAATAATCGAACCTGCCGATCGTCATTATACGACGTGCACAACGGCTTTACCACTTTTTCTCGCGCTCAAACTTGTACTCTACACCGCAGTAGACACTAGTATATATACAATACCTTCGATATTGTAAAGGACGTAAAAGCCGGCCGTTCGGTCAAGTCTGCATCGTATCGTTCCGGCTATATATACAACACGCGGCGGTGGCTGAGCGCTCAAAAGTGGATAATCGATCGGTTAGATCGAGAAATATATATAGATACAATACACAGGTACAAGCTGCAACCGCGAAACCGCAACTCGCGCGCGTTCCTCATTTCTTCTTGTTTCAATTTTTTTTTCTCTCTCTCTCTCTTTTTAATGTCTGATGTTGAGCGCGCGCCGATGATGGGAAGCAGACGGGTCCGTTTAGCACCCTTATACGGATCATCGGTATACTGAGTCCGTATAAGAGACTTGGTAAGAGTTTCATACTCTTGCTGTTTTACTAGCTTATGCTGTTAGAGCTTGTTTGACTGTCGTGATCGTTACTGAACAACAATTGCTTTCTTCATTTAATTTTTCTCCCCTGTCCAGGTAACTATTTGCTCCAATTCATAATCTAGTTCTTTAGGCTGTCAATAAAAAAGAGTGTAAAGATATGGAAAAGGTTGGATATGTAGTCTAGACATGGAGATAATGCATTGAGAGAATGATTATAATTTGATGATTTGCTAGAGGGCAATGTCAGACATTGGAATTTACGTCTAGTCGATAAATTGAAAAAAAAAAAAAAATATCTACTTATAGCATGTATACGAAGGATTGCACACGGATGAATATAAGTAGGGTGTTAATACAAAGTGAACGTAATTCATGCATTTGAATCCAAATGATCCTGAGTATATCCTCAAAAATCTTATTCGAACTGTGACGCACTTGCTATTTGATCAAAAATATGTCCCGATTGATCACCTGGAGTAATCGTAAACTGCAAAATTTGCATTCATGGACTCTCTATCCCGACCAGCACTCCCTATCTCGCAGATTGGATTCTGAAATCGATCTACTAGCAACTCGTACACAGACTCTATAATTTTCCCAAATGGTTCAAACACAAATCGAATAAGTTTACCCAAACCCATTTGCATCCTAGAAGTTCACTTTACATCGAGATCCCTTTCACTCCAATAATACTCACACTATCTCAAAATCAAGATCTCCCTTCCCCTTTAAATTTTTCTGATCCAACCGCAAGCGACCATCACCTGTGCATTTTTTCATTAAAACTTTGAAACACCCTCACAACCCAAGCTGTATTATAATAATCCAACGCGTTGATGATGACGATCTTCTCGAAGATATAATATAAATTGGACTCATATACTCACTCTCGTTGTCTCGAAGCGTTTTATCCAATTCGCTCTTCGCAATTCGAACTTCGATTATCAGGTAACTTTCTTATATCCAACGATCGATCTCAATGCATCGCTTACAAAATTATAGATATATGTATAGATCAATAATATCATGTTCGCAATCGTGTGAAAATTCCTCGTGTTCTTCGGTCACTCGCGTGTATGTATTATAATGTTATCATGAATTATCGTGAATGTTGAGGATAGAATTGAACTTCAAATTTTCATCAAAGATTATCAAGACTAATTGATTCACATTATGTATGAATGTAGTGAGTGTCCGAATCTACTTTCTTGACATTCTATATGAAATATGAAATTCAATTACAATCGTCAGTCGAATTCTCGAGAGTTGATTTTTCCCCACGTGAGTGGTTCAAGTTTAACCTCTCCCCGCATTTGTCCACATATGTCGACACATCTTTGGATCGGGTTCCTCTAATTCTCCTTGACTTTGGAGGAGAAATACTTTATGCATTATCTTCCTTGGCCCAAAGTAGAGGAAATCCCATGATTTTGGCGAACATAGTCTCATCATTTGTTATCCATTATAGCTAATGATTATGATGACCCATCTCACCTGATCATGCTCTTTGGGTCGGTTCATCTTTTGACTGTTATAACTTACTGAATTTTGATGATAGGATGAGGATACTTGTCGCGTCATGTCTTCTGATCCAAATTGATGATTTTACATGGAGTTCATCATGAAATTCTCTTTGCTAGTGCCTCATTCGTGTTTGACCTTGAAAAGTTCATGCTGCCATAACTCTCTTTCGGCATGACTTTATCATATCGTGTTTGGGCTCAAAATAATTCTCACGATCCCCACCATAGAATCTAATAGGAAACGAAGGTCTGAAAGCACAGAACGTAGGCGCGTGCATGAAGAGGTTAAGAAAAACGAAAAGGATCGTCAAAATGTTATTGAATCGATCCTCCTATATTCTTTTCACTTTCAAAAATTGCTAAAAAATTTTTTTGCATACTTCCTTTATCTTCATAACTCTCAGAGCTGAATAGTACATTTCGATACAAGGGCGTAAAACGTTTTATTCGAATAATAGGTTTTACGCCCGTGTATCTACTTAGCTATACTTTTAGATAAACTGTGAGTAAAAGTCGACAAACTGTGCGCAAAGTGCACTTTTACGCACAGTGTATCGAAAATTAGTATTTTGACCAACGGACGGGTGAGAGAGATAGTTGTACTCCGAAGCTAATTTTTCGGAAAAAGTGAAATGAGCGAAGGAAATATTACACATTACTGTGAGATAATGTAGTGAATGAATCCTATAATACCTAATTCAAGATACAGCACGTAACGTCTTCTGTTACTGGTAGCGCAGGTCCCAAAAATCTTGCAAAGTAGGGGGAGAATCAGGGGGATGATCTTAATTTTGGCCATCAATTAATTACTATTAGCATTACTGCCTTTCTCCTCTTGACGCTCGTTTGGCTTGTAAATATTTGTAATGAGTCAGAGGCTCCCAGGAAGTTTTTGCCGCTCAAAATTATTTGCGAAATGATGAGTAATGATCGACTCTCGGATCAATTGATGATATTGGAGAGGGTGTCGTAATGAATTCTGTAGAGATACCATGTCGTGAGTCAGTGAATCGATCAGTCAGTCCCATCCATAACCGACACGGCCACGTCATGTATTTCAGCCAGACTAGATCGAGTTCGATCGGAGTGGGTAGAACTGACCGAACTAGACCGTAATGGACTGAATTAGGCAAAACTGCACCTCAAAAGTAGACGGAATTAGACGGAAATAGATTGAAGTTGACCAAACTAGACAGGAATAGACTGATTTAGGCCAAATTAGACAGAACTAGACCGAATCAGACCGAACTTAGAACTATCTAGACCGGATGAAAACATTTTCGGACGAAAGATTCGTCATTTTTCACGTTCTTTCAGAGTCCAATGTCAAAAGTAAGTGTTTCTATTTGAAAAATTGAGTTGACCCCCAAATAACCTTGAACATGAGCTTCAAGGTCAAGATCGGATATCTCTCATAAGAAGGCAAATGTTTTTCTTCACAATCCCCAGTTGTTTCTAGAAGAACAGGAAGCGAACCGATTTTTGGGACAGACCCTGTATTGCAATATGTATGAGAAGTAATCGAAAAAAGATAATGATCTCTCCTTCTTTATCTTAAGGATGCGCATCTGCGCACGCGATTGAACCTGATCTCGATAAACATGATGAGTATCGTGAATGTATATATATATAAAATATACAAGCGTGCAAAGTGTACCGAGAGAATATTAAATAATTCACGCATCCGCACGCTAAGAGAGGTGTGAGAGAGCGATATATAAATTAGCATCAGCGATGGGATGCTTGCGAATCGAATTTTCACACTTATGATATGTATATGTATGAGGTGAGTGCGAAGGTGTATAGGCTATTGACTATGTATTGATTATTGAGAGCAAAAAATATATTGGATGATGTGTAACGGATGCTGTATGGCACGGGAACGATGTATGTGAATCATGCGATCAATCGATGAGTGTGAGCTTGATACGCTTATTGCGTTTTTTTTGGGGGGTTGATCGAGAATTTGTGTCGGTGAAGTATTTTTGCAATTAAAAATTCCGTGAGTTAGATATGATGAAAACTTGAAAAATGTGATATTTTGTACGATTACTCACTGACTTTCTCCCGTAAGTTATTGATGTTGAAGAAACAAAAATGCCTGTTTTATTCAAGAGAGAATCCATAGTCTTGGGTGCATTATCAAGATTCCATATCCAGTCCTAATCATGTAACTTTATCGAAAAATAGAGGCTGTTTAAGCGTGAAGTTGAGTTACGTCTTCGTGCAAGAAATATTTTTGACTCGAAATGTGCATTTTTTTATGAGCTCCCCTGACCAAATTCAGCAATACCTTGTAAGTGGCATGGATGTTAAATTCAACATACAATGGAATGCGTGTAAAGCTTACAGAAAATTTTAATCGAGGAGTTTCATGATACTAGATTATTGTAAACAGTTCGTAGAACATCTTATTCCTTAAATTTTCTGAACCAGCCTCAAAATCTTCACTGCGTTCACCACTGGTCACACAAAATGTATGAATAAATGTGCAAATTCTATTCATTCTTTTGTTTCTTTTCTAACATTCAGAAATTACCAAGAACAAATTCCACCAAAAAAAAGTTCAATGTCATTACGTACATCAAATCCAATTCAAAATCGTAAAAAAGCTGGATTGTTGCAATCGAAACATTCAATCGCACACCATCAAGCTCAAATTGCGCATCGGAATCAAAGTACTCACAAATCGTTTTCATCGACCTTTTAGCTTCGTCGTCGTCATCATTGATCTCTCACCAAAGTGGTGTAAGTAAGAGAGAACGTGCGTGATACACTCGCAAGATATACTCATCCGATCGCGACCTTGAGCACCGCAAAAGCTTTTCCAGTCTCTCTCTATATAATACCATCAGTTTTATACACCACATCACAAATGATACGCCGCCACCACACCGTCGATGCTGCAAATCTTGAACAGTACACATAATCGGATATCATTGAATTTTCGTGGGAAATTTATTCTCAAAGCCAAAACACTCGTTGTGTAGGTCAATCTTCAGATATGATCCTTGCCAAACGTGATCTTACATTTTATCACGTACATATTGATTTTTGTGGTTTACCGCAATATTGTGTGAGATATCTTGAATCATCTTCGCGGTTTTGAAGCTGACCCAAATCTTTCCGATTTGGAAAGTTACAGATCAACAAATTGTGAGTAATCTTCTCGATTGAGATAGATTTTTCGAGTGAGTGAGTTAAGGAGAACGGACTGATAGGTAAAATGTTGCGAAAGATAAAATGATACAGTTGGACGAGAGGAGGAAGAGAGTATGATAAACTGTGTGATAAATTATGCCTCTTTAAAGTTTTTAGACCCGGATCTTACGCCTCGACGAGACGGATAGTTATGTTTGTATATGAGTGGCTAACTTGAGATGGAGATGAGCCGTGTCCGAGATGCATCCGAGTCTAACGCCTGTTTAATTTAGAAGTTTCGCATACTCGTGTGGATGATGATGTAGGCGTGAGAGTAAAATTGTGAATTTGAATGAGCTTGCGGAGCTTTTATTGATGCGCAGTATTATATGTTTATGGTCCGTTATCTTGACGGATGTTTGGACTTCCGCTTCGCATTGCATTCTTATTCTCTAAAAACTGATTATTTCTTTGTGAATCATTGGGTTTGTATGTTGACTGTCTCTTACATGAAGCTCATTTTGTTTGACTATGTTTGGAGGGATTCGATTTCCTCGTTTGTGATTGCTCCAGCATCATTTTTTTTCTGGTTTGGATAGTTACTAGGTAATTTCTCACAATATGGATTGCTTGTAATTAAGATATGTATTGCAAGTTTTAGATTACCAAGGTCTCATGGTTTAATCGTAACGAAGTTCCTCAATCCTTTATGTTTGATGTATCCTTATCTGTTGGTGTGAGTAAGATTCCATTACTTATGAAACTCAGAATCCATATTTCCCTGTCAACATTCTGAAGTTGGATCGCTGAAGTTGTCTCCAAAGATTTAAATCATTTCCTTCACAAATTTTTTTTACCCATGTTCATGTTGCGATATCTTTTTCATTGGTTTCATTTTCCCCACTGAATTGCAAGGTACAGGATATTAGGTATGAAGCTAAATCTGTCAACTTTGTAAGCGTATACACATGTGGGATCATCCAATTTGGAAATTTTTAGCAAATAATCAGTATTTTGAGTTGTTTAACACATGATACTCATGATGGTATTCGCCGACCGAATGTCCCGTGTTGAATATTTTAAACTTTTTTTCCTAAGGATTGAGAGAAAAAATAATGCATTGTTGAAAGGGCATCGAGTAATTCTTTTTCTGTGCTATAGTAATTTTCTTCATGTTTATTCGTCGTACGAAAAAAAATGATTCACCATAGGACCGTCCTTTCCCTGTCATAGAATCACTCCAATGGCATATTATCTGGCGTCTGTAGTTAGTATAAATTTTCTCGTCAAGTTGGTTTAACGTACAACTCACAGTTGCACTTTCTGCACAGTAAAATTATGTTTCTAGTGCGTGGTTCGAATTTCATGGTTTAGATACATCTTCCTACCATAAAAAATTGTTAATGGATGAATTTTCACGAATCACAATCAGCAAACAGATAAAAACCACTAAGTCGTTTCAAGAACCTTGCATTAGTCAAAATTTTGATGCCAGATCACTCCATATAAAATGGCATTCAAAGCTTCTACGTAGATTACAATTCTAATCAGAGAAGCTCTTCATCCCCCTACATCATAGCTTTGCAGTCTGCGCAAACTGGTAGATACTCTACAAGAGGTATAGATGCAAACGCAGCAAATTTCGAGAGTCTAAAAGCCACTCATCGCAATGAAAGAGAGAGAGAGATTCAATAGCCAAGTCAATATTGACTCTGATAGTCTCTCATTGAAACTGTACTCTTTGTACTATACGCCACATTTCCATCAGTGCAATGGTAATGCCAATGTTTTTGCTCTATAGTTCAACTCTCATATCTTGGGTGCGCACAATGTTACCATAGCAAGTATGAGTACACAGTCTACAAAAACTTTCTCTCCGATGTTGATTCGTGTGCATTTAGTAGTTTGTATGAAACCAAACTTGGTCACATACTTATAATTCCAATCGAGATTATCCACATTAGTTTCTGAAATACTCATGTCTGATTGAGGTACGTTGTATGTAGCTTGAAGTAAGCTATGCATTCTAATATTTGAATATGAATTTTGAGAACTTTCTCTTCTTAAATTATAGCAGTTGGAATCGTCAAATCTCGAAAGTCATATTTTGTCTGCGATGGCCTTAAAACTACATGTTTTATCTGAAGATGTTTGTGTCGTGTTGGCAAAAGTAGATAAGGTACGAGATGAATTCAACAGAATCAACTCCAACAAAAGCTTTGGCTCATCCCTTCATACATATATCCGCTTGTAGAACTCATCTTCTCAGCCTGTCTATCTGCACCCTCGATAATCAAAATCAGCCTTTGGCTATGACGTGGTGGCTCTGAGGAGATTTTAACTGAACAACTGATATACTATGTGATGTACGCTATAGGTACGAATACGTTTGCTCTTAGTACGAGCTTCGGTAGGGGATCTATTAAAGGGTGGTGCTTTTTGCACACTGATTATTCGTCACTCTGACGTCAAAGGTTCACTAGAAGATGCAGGAGGTCAAAGAATACGTTGCATCTGATTTTTTTTTTCTTGTTTCATTTGCATGTATGGGAGTTGCGGATGAACCACGATTGATACGTCTCTCATTCAGAAGAACATCCTTGATACAGTCAGACTTTGACTATTGAGGATTGTGTTATTAGGTTGTAATGGTCCGAAGCTCTAGTGCGGTGGCGCCACGGTCTGTAACGTGATTTTACGCACACACTCTCTCGTCCGTGAGCTCACCGATGAGTTTGGGGCACGACCATGTGTGAGTGAGACTCACACATGTTTGCGTCTGCTTAGCGTCCGTGAGCTCACAGACGAGAGAGTGTGTGCGTAAACTCACGTTACAGACCGTGGCGCCACCGCACTAGAGCTTCGGACCATTACAACCTAATACGTTTATTATGTACTTGTTCATGGGAAAGATCATCAGTAATCAAGAATGATTTCAGAACGTGAATTTCGATTGGTGAAAGTTTTTGTCTTCAGCCAAGACATGTCATTCAGATAAAAGTAAGAATAAATTTATGATTAAATCTTGCGGACATTGGGTTCTCACATGTTTAAATAATTCTCAGAATTCTTCAGAATTTTTCTGTTTAGATATACAAGATTTGCGCAGGCTCATTGACATCCTGAATATTGACTCCTGGGGTTCAGCTCGCTCAACTACCGATGCCATGATCTTGAATCATATTAGGCTTGGACTTATTTAATATTTTCACACCGAAGATTTTATGTAGAACTCGCTGGAGTGTGAAAAAATTCTGTAATATGCTCTCAAATGTTTTAGTCTCATTGTGCGAGTACACAATTGGTTGTACATTATTGAAACATTATCATCCTGAAGTACGAATAGTTATCAAGAAAAGTCAGATACGACATTCCTGAAGGGAATTATCATCTATTTCCTGAATAATAACCAAACCCAAATCATATAGTCACCTTAAAGTTACCTTCCAAAATTTTTAGGAACAAAAGGAAGATACTTATACGATATAGACAGAGAAAATATCTAAGCAGATTTTTTCGCACGGTTAGTCTTCGCATTCGCACCACTTCAAACCATGCAACAATATCCACCTATAAAATGGCACAATATACTACACATAACCTACAGTATATGCAAACTGCATCCGATCAACTAAACGTTGGAAACCCAATACTTGAACGATCGACGCACAGAACGACGACTAATGGCGTATCGATATCACACATAGAAGCTGACGCAAAATCCTATTGTGTTTGTTGTAGCCATATACATAAATATATATATATTTAGGAATCTTGAATGCATGCACGAAACACACACCTTATACTCCACCTTCTCATCCTCTTCAACGACCTATAAAACAAAGGATCCTGACTGAAATATATTCCTATATATATGTGCATATAACGCATTCTTCTTTCTCACGAGAAGAAGCGCATATCAGAAAGAAAAAAAAAGATGGAGTAGAGTATAGAACCGTCCGCCCCTGAGGCAAAATTAAGATCCGGACGAGTGGGCGTGAGTGAGGCATATATACATACACCTGATGACCTTCAGAATTCTTGATGGTAAGTATATACATATGTGATATGGGGGTGTGTAGTGAACTGATTTTTTTTTCTTTTTTTGACCGCGAGACGACACGAAAATTGACGGTTACGTTGATGCTGGGATTCGTGATCATGCAAAGAGGTCGAGGGTCGTATACCATGTGCTGGTACCGAGGCTGGTACTGGTTTGGGATCTTTGAGAACGGATAGAGTTTTGGTCTTCTGTTGTGTGTTTTGTGTGTGGTGTTTGTGTAAGGAGGCTGGGGGCGGGGGGGGGGGGGGGTCGTGGCACCTGTGTCCAGGGAGGGTGCAGGCGAGAGTGGTAGACTTGAAGATTTCTATCAAAAGGGAGAAGGTGGAAATCATGAATTTTGGGAGGTGAGTCAGTTTAAGCCGAAGATGCTTGCAAAAAATATTCTGGGCGTTGGATAATTTGATCTTCCATCGGAATGTTATCTTTCGGGGTTCAGTCGGGTTAGGTTGGGTGATAGTGGATTAAAAGTTCTGTAAGGTTGATCGAAAGTTTGATCATCAGTATGGAATGCAAGATTGAAATATTTTACTAAAGATTAATTTTACAATTTATATCAAGTTCACGATTTCGATGCTCATGGTAATCCGGCAAGTGAGATTATAGAAATCACAGTCTTCGAATTCAAATGGATCCAGAATTTTTGAGGATGATGGCAGTTTCTGCACCGTTAGATGAGATTTTTCGAGTGTATCCCGATTTATTTGATGTAAACAAAGTTTGCAGTGGGACCTGTTTCAATTCTGACGGACTGCCATCACAGAAGGTGATGCTGAAACACGATCTCTGCGATAAAATTACGCACGGAGGCTTTAACGCTTCATCTTTTGGGTAGTAGTTCAGAGAGATGTATGATCCATCGCAAAAATTTCAGACTTTCGATCCCTTAATAGAGAATTTTCTCTTACTTTTTGTTCAATCTAGAAACCGTTGATTTTTGATTCAAATAAATTTCTAAAATGATCTCCAACATGAAAGTAAAATTACTTACACCAAGAATGTTCGAAATTTTAGTCTGCCGATCAAAGATTTTTCTTCACAAACTTTGTAAAACAGCATCCATGGCAATCCTTTCTTCGAATTATTTGACCCCAAACAATCATTCGCATACTCATCATCATCAAATGATGAGTCGATGACCAATCCATTCATTACAAATCACATTCACATAAAGATATCGAGTTCAAGTGGAGAGTTGTATTATGGAAAAATCGTCAATCATAGCTTACTCAAATAGAAAGTATAAAGAAACATTCAGCAAATTTTTAAAAATGACCCAGTGAACTATAGACTATTTCTCATCATATTTCAGAGTCTGATAGCTTCCTATTAAAATATAAAATTTCAAGAGTATCAAATAAACATGTGTAGCCAACATCCGTATTATCTAAGAATGAGCTCCAGCTCAAAGCCTACTTCGTTTGTAGATATTCGGTGTACAAATTTGCAAATTTGCCGACACTATACACTTGCCAAAAGTTCATAGATACAAAAAATACCCACAATATAACTAATATAGCTAACCACTAGGTGGAATCTACAGAAGCTATACGATAAATGGATGACGCGCATATACGGGGCAAGATCAAAGGGTCCATTCATCGGATCTGTATCACAGACCCAATCGCTATTTAGCTCTTTCGGATATATATCCATGCACATGACTATATTTGAAAGCGAATGTGTTATATAGAGTTGGGAGTATATGGTCCAGAGGTTCTAGCCAATCTCATCTCTCTTTTCTTCTATGGACTTTTATAGCTGGGTGTGTGTGTGTGTGCCGGGATGTTCGGCGGTGTAGTATCCAGGGATTATATGTGAGACATAATCGAATATTTTGCTTAATTACTGCTACTGTAGTTTCCGCTGGAAGATAATGATTTTAATCTCAATTACTTTTAGACGTTTATGCCATTTAGTGTGTCAATAGGTGCAAAATTTCGCGAATGACAAGGCTGATGTTCTCAGATGTCGAATCTTGTTTTTTTTTTTAAATGGCAAGATTTCAGAAAAATTTAATCCAAAAGAAAAAATCCATAGGATTTTCATTATTTATTCATGGTAGATGTTACAGCTTGAAAAATACATTGGTGGAAGCATGACTTTTGATTTATCTCCGGTGGGAATATTGGAATTTTGAGAAATAATCGCACGGTTGTAGTATGGAATTTGAGCGTATGCATTGGATAAATTGGAAGCTCATAACATGAAAAAGAAAGAATAATTTGCGTGTGATCAAAATTTCCTGGTAACATTCATTTAACAAGATTCGTTTGACATATAAATTGACCACACCCTGTTATGATATCGAAGTGTTAATTAAAATATTCAGTACCACCTGACTCACTTACCATAATTTTGTGAGCTAGCGAACTGATGTAGTGCAAAACATCACGTTACAAATGAGCCAAACATACATATCAATGCCGCCGTCTAAAACGACATACGCAAGAGCAAACGTATCATCATCCTCACTGTCATCTAATTTCAACTGCAGTTTACCCTTCAGGAAAACCTCCAAAATCCTGTAAAATTAATTACCAACCGAAAAAGTAACACCCCAAACTAACTCACCCTACAAGTATGTATACATATACCCCAGAATCGTCAATGCATTGAAATTTGAATTTCGAACGCAAAGCGGAGTAATGTATACCAACGTGAAACCCCGTCTACAATGATGGTGCATCAATCTCAAAGATGCTGAAACTTTTCCGCATACATTCTAAAAGTCGTATCTTTCATTTTTCACACGCCACCATCGTCGTCGGCATCGTCGTTACGCATCTCGTTAACGAGCCTCTCGATCCTCGTAACGAACCTTCCCTGACCCCATCAGTAACACACACACACACACACACACACACACACACACACACAAATATATATAAACCTTCTGACGATGAGTCGCGTTTCGTTTTCGAGTCAAAGCGGCAACGCTCAAGCTTCCGTTTTTTTTTTTTTTTTCAACGCAGTCGATGAGCATCCGGGACGAGAAAAGCTTGAAGCTTATATAGAAACTCCCGAGAGCTCGTTAGAAAAATTTTTCAAAAGCAGCAGCAGCAACGACGACTACTACTAGCTAGCGATTGCAATTATGTCAAAACGAAAGGATGTTCCATATATATTGTACGTGTGTGTGTGTGTATGTACTCTTTGAATCTGGAGATCTGCCGGATGAGCTTTGCAGTGTCCTTGTGTGAAAGTGCGTTAGAGGGATACGGATATATACGGGATATGATGAAAAAGGCGTATTGAAAGATTTGCAAGCTCGATTTGAAGGGTCACTCGTAATAAGCTATAGAGCTTCATCGGCTCGTTCGTTACTCTCGGATTGGGATGGTGAGGTTGACTTTTGAAATTTCTAAAGAGATGTCTGGTGATTGTCCGAATTTCTTTGTGCGATTTTTTTTCATGTCTGAGTGCTGATTGATCTTCATGTAGAAGTACATTTCAATAGACACTTAATTGGGTGAGTATTTGATGCTTGTGTCGATGTGATGTTTGCTTTTTCCTAAGAATGAGTGTAGAAATGATGAGTGAGAATGAAAAGCTTACATAGAAATACGCCCATATATGAGGTGCTGGAATATCATATGAAAAACATCACATTAAGACGTTACATTGAGTGCCACAAAATTTCACGAAGAAAACATCACATCACATCACACGCAAAGCTCACATGGCTACGTCACATGAAAACGTCACATAGAACACCACAACATTACATGAAACAAGATCACATCACGTCACTTACGGACTAGACATGAAATGCTCACATTGTTATATAACATGGAAAAATGTCACGAGGAGTCCAAATTTCATATGATGAAAAAATCAGATTGAAGAAGTTACATAAAATGGCACAAAATTGCATGAAATAATATAACGCCACATCACATAAGAACATTACATGGAAACAATTCATAGTAACTTTACATCGTATGGGCTCATTACATGGGATTGTCAAAACCATAGGAAGTATTCATGCCATGTTCATGATGCTACTTTATATGAAAAAAAAAAAAAAAAAAAAAAAAAATGATTGGAATCTGTGAAATTTTTCATCAGAGTAACCTAGAAAAATGAGTGAAAGATGATTATTCCTAGTAATTTTGAGTAAACATGTGAGCAATTTTATAAAACGGGGATCAAATTTATTTCAAAATAATTGAGGTTCGTGGAATTCATTTTTATACCAATATACAAAATGTACCAACCTCCCCCCCCCCCACCATTATCTCCCAAGGATGACGTCTAGACAAAAAGTGTCCAATACAAGGGTTGTTAATTGGATGTCAGGTGACGGGTCAAATTACCCCACACCCCATCCTCCCCAAATAAACCTCACTGAGGCGAACTTTGGATGTTTAAATGGAACCCCCCCCCCCATTTATACCTCAGATTCTGATAGAGCATAAAAGTTAACGTTCATATGAGTTCTTATGACATTAGTCAAGCTAACCTTGTTGGGTCAAGGGAGGGGGGGTGTCCACAAAAAACTACAAAGTACGAAACCCCTTCCCCCCAATACCTTTCAAGTTTGACTTTCTAATAAAAAAGTGTTGAATACAAAAGTTGTTCGGTATCAAGTGAGGTCTCAGATATACCCCTAAATACTCCCCCCCCCGTTTGCCCCATTGAAACCAACTCTCAATTCAGGAACCTTATTTCTTATCTAAAATTTTGAGAGAGAAAATTCTATGTCTGGAGTGGAATATAGGGATTTCTATCCAAAAATGCATAGCTGTCCTCAGTAGTGAAAATTTGGGGGATCCGGGTGGAAAAGGGGGGGGGGGGGTTATCTGAACCCTCGATTTCGAGCAACTTTTGTATTCAACAACTTTACCCTTATTAGACGTCAACCTTGGGAGATATTGTATGGAGGGGAGGGGGGGGGGGAGGATCCCGAGTTTCGTAAGGTTCTCGTGACCCCTCACTGATTCCCCGAGGTCACATTGACCATTGTCATAAAAATCTATTTGGTCTTAAAATTTTTTCGTTCTTTCAGAATCTAAGGTAAAAAAAAGGGTTTCCATTTGAAAATCAAGTTTGCTTCCATGGGACGAACTGGAGGATTTTGAGGAATGGGGGGGGGGGGGCGAAGAGCCTTTCCTTGATATCCAATAATTTTGTATTGAACTTTTTCCACTGGAAGCCATGCTCATTTTGGATTATCCGAAAAGATCAACACGTTCTTAAGAAAAAAATCACCCCGGTTTCTCGTAGTGGGGCGGGGGGTCCGTTACTTTTTAGACATACTGTGTATCATTCTCCACGAGAAAGTTGAGGAGATAATGGGATATTTATAAGTGTTTAATTTAGGCGTTATCTGGGTTAGGATGTCGGGAAATATCTAATCTCGATTGTCAATTTCTGATTCTCAATTGTTTAATAACTTTAAATATCTCTTGATCTTGGAAGACTAGGTTATAGAGATCAAGGAATATTCCCAACGAGTGAGTAAATGTCAGTTGAGTATCTAAGTGTTGAATGAATAATATTTTGAATCAAGTCATCTACCTTTCATCTACACTTTCTATTGAGATCACTGAGCCAAAGCACTGAAACTTCGGGAAATCGCGATCCCTTAAGATTCTTACGTGATCTCAGGACTATGTGTTTTATCTCTTTAAACAGTCTTGTAACAGGTTAAACAAAAATTCACTGACCCAATCACAAATTTATCTCTCAAGAGTAGCCACACAGAGTCTAATCACCGAATACTACATAATAATTTACAGGGAGCATCATCCGGGGTGGCTAATTCTATTACAATTTGCTCGAAGCTATATGAATTAACCACCCACGATAAACATTCATTCACGAAATTGTCCATCATACTACAGGCAGACTCATTCCGAAGCTTAGTTATTTTCGTTGACTTGCACACAAGCTCACACGATATTTTAGATTTTTATTTTGCACATTTTGCATCGCCGCTAGTGATTTATAGCAAATTCTGACCATCTGCAAAAGAGACTTCGTGTGTGTGTGCGCTACCGATTCTTTGTTCTCGCATGATAATGAGCACGGCTTTTCGGGCCAAGCTGTGGCGTCGGCCCTGTAGATGTATATTGTATAGGTTCGCCAGCGTTGAGAGATGGTTGAGAGTGAATATTATATGTATATAGTGAAGTATAGAAAGAGGGAGCCTCAATTAATTTGCGCACAGACACGTTTAGCTTATTCATGAGCTTAATCCAGTCGGTTGGAGAGACAATGCAGTTTCGTGTACCTTTAGATATAAATTTTATTTTTCATTGATTGAATACATACAATTTTTCCCAAGTGAGGAGGATTATTTTGATAAATCGATGGAAATAGATGCGGATCGATGAAAACTAACAGTTCAGACAGTTGGTTTTTAATTATGAAAAAGATCATAAGATGTCAGAATGAATTATCAATTTGGTTCATCTGTAACAGAAAATTTTCAAATTAGTTCAATGAATAATTCATCGATAGGGTATTAGTGTTACGATATCAATGAATTAATTTCACTTGTCTTGTCTCGAACAAAACAGCTATGCATAAGAGGAGGACAGAATCGAGAGTATGTAGCATCATGTCAAAACATAATTTATCTCGTTCGATATTGATGAATGAGTTCAATTGCTCGTTAACCACAACGTGACAGGAGGTCATCAATGATGAAACGGAGAGTAAATGATTTCGTTGCTTGTGCTAATGCGGGCTTTCCCTTCTAACACCGATGTATAATTATAATAGCCACGTATTGCGGTCTGTCCATTTCTAATGCTCATGAATAATTGGATCGACTTTCGTATGAATAATGGATTAATTGTGCTAGTTCAATCATGCACGTATGCGTAATGATGGATAAACTGTTATCGCTAAACGTTTTGGATTAATTGTGGTTATGATGTTTGGTTCAAATCTTGAATACTGGGGTTGATAATCTATCTGATGAACAACGTAGTCTCGATCTTTGGATGCTTGCTATTTTAAATGCAATTCATAGTTGTGTAGATAATTTTTGAAGAGATAATCCTAATAAATACGTGCAGAATGTAGTATCTAAATAAATGACATGACCCCATGAAAAATTGATCACCGTTAGTTGTCTTCTTGTTGAATTTGAAGTTCCGGAGAACAAACGAGCCAAAGTAAGCTTCTCAAAATGAAAATTTCCACCCTTTTGGAAGTATTGTATTGTATTTCTTGTTTCCAATGTAATACACACTGTTCGAATCTTATGTGTAACCTCCAACCGCCTTGGCGTGCAGGTCATTGTTTGAATACCATTTTTTGAAAGTTAACATTTTAATTTTCCCCCTGTCAAACGAGTGCGATATTGTGAGCGGACAGAGTTGCTCCGAGAATTCAAACATCACCACGGTGTTTTTAAGTATACAGTTCGCACTTCCTGCAGGCCTATTCTCGCTATCTTCATCGGATTCGGCAAGTGACAGTGGTTTCATCAATTCTATGCCAGCCATTCGGTTCCTCTGTTACAATCTCTGGACTGTCAATGACATTCATTAGTGAAGGTCAATGCTCGACACGGTTGCGAGAGGATATCTCCAACCCTTATCGAAGCCCAATCACTCATTCCAGTTTTTGGCCGAGCGCTCACCACTCGAAGTATTTATTATTATCTTTTTTTTTTTTCGTCGGAACGCAAGGATTCCTATTCTCGGTTGATTTAATTGAAAGAAAAAAGAAAAAAAGAAAATTGTCGAGTGATCTAAGCGGGGGCCCCCTTAAGCACATTATTTCAACTCGTTCAAGGAGCAAAACCTTTACCGACTGAGCCGATAGACGTATTTTTTGCCGTTGGATTTTCGAACAGAATGCTAGCTCATCAATTGATTCACTGAATCTTTCACGGATGATGTTTCAAAACTGATCATTCAAAATTTCATAACACGAACTAGATTACGTTACCACTTCCCTATAGGAAAGTTATTGGGGTTTACAGCTGTAATTTACAGTTAACCGTGCTATTTCTTATGGTAGACTGTAACTTACAGCTGTAAATCTCATTAATTTCCCCACAGGGTTTCTGAAACTGAACTTGAGTCAATTTATGGAGGCTAAAGATTCATCAAATCTTTCGATACGGATTTTCCAATTCACGTTCATTAGAAGTCATCTATATTTGAACACGTGCATCGAGATATTTTGCATCCGATATTAAGCATTATAACCATCAGAAGCTGTTGATTCCCAATAATTAAAATCTAATCAACTCTGCCCTCGACAAGCTCTGGATATAAGATAATGCGCTTGCAATTTGAAGTAGAATGCAAAATGATACCTCGATTATAGGCGAGAGCAGGTAAATTTTCCACACTCATATAACTTGCCTCATCATTTGCACCACCATGTATAATACCGAGAGCTGTCTAAAATAATACCCAGAACAAAATTATGATTGCGGAAATCGATCGAGATGTAAGCAGGGACCGTGTGAATGAGAAGACACATTATTACAGCTTAATTTTGAATTAGAGATAAGTATTACGTAATCGTCTTTTTGGAATCCTAAATCAACCTTGTGGGGTACTCACCATAATTTTTTTTATTGGTGACAATATTTAGAAGAGTCATCTAATATAATATACCTGACTGCGTAAACATACCTGGAACAAAAATGAGAAAAATAGATATCAGATAAGATAGAAACTCATCTTTTAAAAATTCATGATAGTAAGACGTAATTGGACTGTCAGAGAGTAACCTCTCGCATTGTGAATGAGGCAGGGGGGAAAATTGAGTAAGCGGAGAAACATTTATATCGATCAAGATCAATTCCAGTGAATTAGCCCTCGCTCATATGCAGCAGAGTGGCTTTCTTCTCCGACGTCCATTATGTATAACAATTGTTCCCTGGACTGCTCGATTGATGTTCGTTCTCCAGTAATAACTATACGTATAGATATAGTACATAATACTCGCTCAATATATGTATACTTCATATGCAACAATGCTTTTGTGCCATGTCACTCTGTAATACACAAGATCCGATGCAGGAAATTCATTCGTGCGGAATCGAGAGTTGAGATATGTTACGGGAGAGTTTTCAAAACT
Organism: Eretmocerus hayati; assembly: GCA_029851415.1. Lineage (NCBI taxonomy): Eukaryota > Metazoa > Arthropoda > Insecta > Hymenoptera > Aphelinidae > Eretmocerus > Eretmocerus hayati. Next base: position 111,482,872 of record CM056744.1, read on the forward strand.
ATTGCCCGAGCATGTATCTAACCACCCCCCACCCCCCCACACACACACACTCGCTCTCTCACTCAGTCCCCACCCACGCACTCATTCACTCACTCTCTCACTCATCCACTCACTCACTCGCTCACTCATCCACTCACTTACCCACCCACATACCCACCCACTCACTCACTCACTGCCTCACTCACCCACTCACTCACTCACCCACTCACTCGCTTACTCACCCACAGACTCACTCACTCACTCACTCACCCGCTCACTCACTCACACAGTCACCCACTCACTCACTCTCCCACCCACCCACCCATCCCCTCACTCACTCACTCGCGCTCTCAACCACTCACCCACTCACTCACTCATTTGCTCGCTCTCGCATACTCGGTCACGCTCACACTCACACTCAATAACACTCACTCACACACACACACACACCCACACCCACTCACCTACCCACTCACCCATTCACTCACCCACTCACTTGCTCACTCACCCAATCCATACACTCCCCCCCCCCCCACACGCACACGCACGCAAACACACACAAATGTGAGAATGTAAATTGTACGTGATGGGTACACCAAAAGTTAAAATAACCCATAGTTTCGAGCTTTTGTTGGGAAACGAATGAGCTGTGAATGAGTGTACGGAGGCGCAGATGCAGAGCTTCGGTTATTAATTACCACTGGAAATACTCGGATGCGCTGACGGATTGCAGAAGTAAGCCACGTAGACTGCAATATTCAGTATGAGTTTGAACCTTCCTGGTTCGAGCAAAATGTTTCCCAGAGATGAGAGAGGAGAGCCGTGCAGATGAATTTTTCTGTTTGCCGGTGGTGAGCGTTTTTGTGTATGAAAGATGAAAGTTGCAAAGATGAATGAGGTAGGAGGCAGCTTTGACTTTCATCCATCATACAACATTGATGAGCGTAACTGTACCAGAGCTTGGTTATTATTCTTCATGCAAGATTTCGCGAGGAATAGTTAGAGTTGGAGATTTTGTTTGTATTGGCTGCTATTTGATCAATAATATGCATTGGATCTGATTTGGAATTATTTTGGACTTTGAGGACGAACAATTGTTCATGTTTGACCTCATTTATAGTATGAGAGTGGCATTACAATTGCACAACAGGCTTTTCAGTCATTCTAGTTACCAGAGTAAGCTATCTGGATGAGTGCTTCCAACAAATGATTATATAAATAACCCAAGAAAATTAAATGGATTATGTAGGCCTATCCATTACTATTTGTTAACTACTAATTCTTCAATTTATCCATTCAAAAACTTCTTCTTCTTTTTCTTCTCCGCTCCATACCCAGTATTTTGTTTCAATATCTCTAACCTTAATCGACTGAAAAATTAAGTGACATATTAATAATTGTCTTTGACTGATTATGGACCAATTATTTGACACTCATACTTCAGTGACGATATCGTTCACGGTGAGCCGGAAGGGCGAAGAAGGTCAAGTTGCGTGAACGTCAGGAATTTTTCTGGAGTATGTTTCGGGATCACCTCGACATCATTTCCCAACAAAAACGAAAATATTTCATCGGGGGTTTTTCGAATGGAGTCAACCTCTCTATTTTTTGCCGCATTCTTCGGAATTATGATTTCGCTCCATAGTTCTGTATCGTGAATCCGGCCTCTGGAAATCAGGAGATTACATGAATTCGACGTGAAAAGGTCTAGTTTTTCGATTTACGGAGTCAGAATTAGGCCCAAAAGGTGCCCAGGCCGTTGAAGTCTCAGTAAAGGTGAAGGATTTCGATTTAAATGAATGAATCTCTTGGGAACGACAAAGATTATTTCTGGTCATCACTAGTGCGGACCTTCACGTTTTTTCTTTGGAGAATCAAATGAATGTCTATGTATTTTCATCCAACTCCTTGATTTTCCTATCTAAAAAGGGTTTTCGGAGGCCTGAGAGGAACATCCCCTGTGAGCAACTGGCGTACTGATACTAAAATGTCTTTTTCTCGACAAAAGAAAGTTTGTCAATCCCTTCGAGAATTCCAATATCTGTTTGCTACATTTCCTTGTCTCAATTCCAGCTTATACACAGAACTCCTTGATTCCAGCGTCAGTTTCTGCTCGTCAGGGATTATGATTATCGACTGTATCTGGGCGCAAATTTGAATAATAGGAAGCAGTTCATTCTGTATGCCCTTAACCAATGACATAGTACGCTTCAACACAGGACTAGTATGATTAACAGATGAATTTTGACCCTCCCTACGATTACCAGAAACGGTATCCATACATTTCCAGTGAATTTTCCTCAAAAATCGAGGTTCTTCACCTTTACCCAGACTTTAACGGCTTGGGCACCTTTGAGCCTAATTCTGACTCCTTAATTCGAAAGATTAGACCTTTCCACGTCGAATTTATGTACTCTCCTGGTCTTCAGAGACCGGAGATGAGATACATAACCGTAGAGCGAAATCATAACTTCGAAAAATGCGACAAAAAGTGGAGAAATCGACTTTATTTGAAAAACCCTCGATGGAATATTTTCGTTTTTGTTGGAAAATGATGTTGAGGTGATCCCGAGACATACCTCAGAGGAATTCCTGACGTTCACGCAACTTGACCTTTTTTGTCCTTCCGGCTCACCGTGCGTTATTATAAAACTGACACCCAGAGTAGCATATCTTCTTTCCAAGCTTTCTCATATTTTTATCTGTTTCCCTGATGGAAATTTCCTTTCATGTAACACTATTTCGACCATGGAGTTGTGAATTCTTGTCTTGTGGTCATAAATGTTTGTAATGTTATTATTACATACTCGGCTGTTCTACAGCCACAGGCCAGAAGTTGATCAATTCATCATACCTGACTAATTATCGTTGGATCAAAATGTGATTTGTACCAGTGTTCTGAATTGAGTTATCCATTCATAATGATTCATTCGTATATTTTTTAATAAGATTCCACGAAACATAATCTGTTTCTCACATAATTAAATTTTATTAGGGGGAAACTAGGCTGGCAGCTTACTATTTTAGTTTTTTTTTTCTTGCAAAAGCAATTATTACAATCATCAGCCAACCCATTTTCCAGGCATATCATATCTCGTGTAAACCTCGAAAAAAAGTTTCAAAAAGTGACTGCAATAGTATACATTTCGCAACTCAATCCCTTCATGCACTTGTTTCAGCTGATTGAAGTGACTGAGAGTATAACCTTACAATTGGTGGATGCACATACCTGTGAAGTCGTCGCGATTCGTACATACTCACAGGTCATGGACGACTAGTTTGCGAGGCGTACATGAATACAATAAGTAATACGAGGGTCATGCTCTCTCGCTTTGAGACGCGCCTCTCCGCCTTCTCGCGATCTCTCGTAAGCCTTTGTTTGAGATTTTGCGATTTTTCAGGTCGATTCAACCTGCATACATTTTGTTGCCTGCAGGGTCAGACTTTCGTGATCCAAAAGCCGATCTTGAAAGTCTCAACTGACAAGTGATACGGTGAATTGTTGACTGGTGAGGTTAACTGGGTGGGTCAATTCTGGTGGTGGTGCTATGGAGTTGGTTTCTTATTTCGTAGAGGGAAATTTTCAATGATTTCAAAGGTTAGCCTTGAATTACGATTTTTTAAATATTTTTGTGATAAATTTTCGATTATTCATGTTTTAACTGTACATTTTTTTCAGTTTTCTTCAATATTTTATAATTATTAGTTATTCTCATTTTTTACTATTATTTTCTTTGTAGTAGCTCATCGGAAAATTTTTTGTTGCCTTTTTCATCCAATAAGTTTCTACTTCCGAAATCGCATAGTTCACTCTTCTTCAATCTGCCAAATCATCTTCCAAGATTCCATTTCAAAGTATCTCTAGTTGCATTCCTCTTTATATCCTTATTCTTGGGGTGATTTTCAATCAAAAATCTTTTTACATCCCTCCTGTACGTGATTTGTCAAAATCTTTGTGTTGGGCTCACCCCTGCATACTTACACGTCGTTTTACACATCATTTGTATCACCAAACAATGTTATGATCTAACTGTTGAAAAACTCACGAAAATCATCGAAGCATCCAACTGAAGAATTCTTTCTTCTTGACTCACACATCCATAACTTGAAGAATTAAACTTTTACTCTACCCTTATCCAAAATTCCTGAATAACGTGCCTTGAGATTTTATCTCAATCGATTCACCTGTCACAACTAATGCACAAAAATTTTGTCCAACCGATGAGAGAATCTGACTCCAACAAACATGTGGAATCTCCAAAGAAATTCATCTCCCAGGGGGCAAATGTTGATATTTACAAGATGATAACACGTTATACCTAAGTGAAACAAATCTCATTGGATCTCGACGAGATAATTGCAATGCTCTCAAAATAAATATGCACCACAACATTCTCACGGATAGCTCTTCCACCAACACCTTTTTTTATTATATACATATATAGCAACTCTCACTCTCATCCTGACCATCGAGGAGATCCAAGTAACATCTTTCAAAATATATTTTAACCCATCTCTCTCATCCTCACTCTCTCTTTCATATAATATATAACAAAAGCAAGCAAAGCGATTGGATGGTACAGGTTATGAACCTTGGTTCAAAAAAAATTTACAATAAGTATTGACGAGTCTGTATTCATACCCTGAAGTGATATGCACTTCTTGCGTATATTTTAAAAATATAGCCTTGGATCATTTGCGTCGATCGGAATTGTCAATACTGAGGTCATCTTGCTTATATTTCTCGTGAATGCCTGAGGCAGGATTTTCAGAGTATAACGAAATCGGTCCGTGAAGGGTAGATTGTAGATTTTTTAATCACTCTTTGTTACTTTTGTTTTTTAACGGCAGATGAAAATTATGTCTAGAGTTGTCCTTGAAGGTTTTTGATAATTAAAAAATTGATTATTCTGTATACGCATGTAAAACATACGATTCCATGAACATATGTATATGATCATGGAATCCGAGGATTCCATGGTCATATATGATCATACGTAAATCCGTTTTCAAACTTTTTTTTCATTTCAGAAGGTTGTGATATATTGACTCAAACCTATTCTGACGTCAATACTTCACGATACTGATCATATACTACTGAAAAAAATCTTCCCAGGAGTCGGTCTCAAGTTTCAAAAAAGTGACATTTTCTACGGAACCTTCCTCTTCGGTACTTCAAATGTTCAAAACCTGAGAATGAGTCTGAGAAAGGTTTTTCTGAGTAATGTCCGATCATCACCGTGAAGTATCGATGTTACACCATCTGTAAATGAGTATATCACGTCTTTCCGGGATAAAAATGACAAATTTTCAAACGAATTTTATTCATGATCATATATAACCATGGAATCCACGGATTCCATGATCATATATGTTCATGGAATCTTATGTTCTACATGGGTAGGACGGAAAATTGTCAATTTGCATAGTTCCCAGAATAAGTTGACGACCAGTTAGCATCTAGGTGTGGTATATATGATATCCGGAAGTTGAAAGAATATGATACTAAAGATCATTTTAATTCAAGCTATGCTGGTGACGTTCATTTTGTGCTTAGTAAGTTAGAAGATGGCAGGTTTCCAAAATGATCAAAAATATTTTAATAAAATTTTATAATGTCATAAAAATTTGAGTCTCATTCCCTTATCCGTCTTTGCTAATGCCAGTCATGGATTCTTATTCTAGTGAAGGACAATAGTAACCCTGTTCAACCCGGTATTAAAAATGGCTTGTTCTCGACATTTGAGCAGTTTCAAATGCTATTTTTTGTGTCCCTGTATCCACGATCTTGCTCTCAGTTGATGAAGATCAGTGGTTTAGTGAAACTAGCATCCATTTGAACGCGGCAATTTTTGGTTAGAATTCAATCGTGAAACATTGAAATTAAGAGACTCGACCTTTTAAAGTGAGAGACTACACCTCCTACATTAAGAGGTCTAGACATTTGAGAGACCAAGTTGTTCTTGAAATCGCACACTTTTGAATTAAGAGACTGTCGCTCTTATTTTAAGAGATTCTTTTTGTAGTGATATTTCGATAAAAGCTTCCAAAACAGCCGGATTGGCTTTCTCTCAAAATCTTCACCAGGTTGAAATTGGGTAAAAATTGACTTAGCATTCAACGTGGTAATCAAGGAACTGGAAAAACCAGCCCTCTTTATCTATTCAAAATTTCAACTACAACTGGAAGAATCACGGATTAAACTTGAAAATCTCTTGGATTGAACTGTGCATTACCATCACAAAGTGCCAAAATGATCATCATTAACACCTCGCCCCTCATAAAATTACCCACTCCATAAAAATCACCTCTGAAACCAAATCATCCGTTCCCAATTCTCAAAGCCATCGTGTGATTCACTATCTAAGCGATTTCAGAAGAACCCCCATACAACACCTCCTTGCAAATCTTGAACCATCCAAGTCTTTCAATCTTAGCAAGTAAAGCCAATGAAAGTATAGATGCATTATCGCAAATTTTCGCATCGGCATACATGCATATACGGCCTATCAGAGTAAAATAACAAGACCGATGAGATGTATCAGACAGAAGAAAGAAGAGTGAGAGTAAAAGCGACGAGTATTTTATACGAGATGAGGGCGTATAGCAGGTTATATAGTATAACATAGAGAGAGGTCAGAGGAAAATAATGCAGGCAATTTCCGATGCGGGGTTTCTGATGATGCACGCGAGCGAATATCTGACCGTATGATACGGACGCGTGGGAGACGAAAAAGAGGCGCGAGAAGAACATCAGGTCTCGATCAGCTGCACTTGAAGAACATCTCGAGCATCGTATTATATGTAGAACCGGTTTTGTAAAGTTTCTGATGCAGCATGCCAACCGGGTCACGTGGCTCTGGTCATGATGATCGGCTAACTTATGTATATAATGTACTTGAGGTATCAGACGTGAGAATGTATCTACATAGGCTTATTAGACTAATCTCGATTTTTGATGCTTTGATTTTTGTACCACTCGTTTGGGTTGAGTGAGCGAAATATGGTGATGATGAGGATTTCAGGTGAAATTTGAAGTCAGTCTTTGTGTGACTGCACTTCAGTTACACACAAATTACGCAGGTTGATAGCATGTATTATACAAGCAAACCTTGAGTGTCAACGGCAAATTTTGATGGTCATTTTCCATGATTTCTTGCGGGGCAGGAAAAATTTATGATGAAATTTTGGAACTATCAATCAATTGTGGAGTCCATTCGAAGAGAAATTAAATAGACTTGGATTCTGAAGAAATATTAGTCAATCTCATATTTTTCATTAAATCAATTTATGTACATGTTATTTTCTCCCTACGTGTACATTTTTGGATCCTGGATGAAATGTAAAATCTATCATGTATGAGATATGTTTGTTTTTGTCGCTCATTACTTTTAACACGTACGCTGCGGAGGCTGAAATCGATGATCTTTCCCCAGGTGTGGTTGGGCCCACCGGTAGGCCCCGCTCAATGTTATTTCTCATAAGGCCAAAATTTTCAGCACCGGGGGAAAGACACGTGGGGCCCACCGGTGGGCTCCGCCGCAGCGAACGTTTCAAATTACATAATCTTCCCTTCATTGCAAAAAGTTTGAGCAATAGTCTGAAGAACGTTATGTACTATATAGTGATTGACAAAGGATCGACATTGATCAGACTTCGAATATCTTCCTCTAACAGTAAATAACTCGAAGATGGGATGTCATGCTTCAACATTCTTCAATTTTCCAGAAGTTGTAACTAATACGCATCAATTCAAATTAGTCATAATCACAAATATCGAAATGCTGCAAGAATCTTGGAATCGTGGGAGTCTATTTGAAGTAATATTGCAACGCCGATGATTAATGGGTCATTTTGGAGCATTTTGGACCCAGCTATCACCAGGGGAAATCTGGGAAAGATCCCTCAAAAAAATTTTCGGATCCTTTCAAAAGCTCCCATGGGCCCTATATAGGGTATATTTTTAGCTTAAATTCTAGTGAGTAATAACTCGACATAATAGACTCAACTTTTTTGGATTTACTTGGGCAAGTTTTCTTTGGAAAGGCCAGTACTTTCAAGTGAAAAATTGGCCAAGACCAATAATTGAGCTTAAGATAGTTCTTATGAGCTCTCAGAAAATAGCTCCTATAAGTTAAGCTCAATTATCGGTCTTGGACAATCTTTTTGTTGGAAGTACTATTCTTAACAAAAAAAATACGACCGAATACGCCCAAAAAGGTTAAGTTTAGTCGAAGATATGATTTCCTGAAAATAAGTTGAAAAGGGGCGTCCAATGGGCCTAAAATGAACCTGAAATGGGCCTTTTGTGGTCTTTATGGCCCATGGGGCTTTTGAGAAAATTCCAAAAAGAATTTTTCGTACCTCGCTCAACATGGTACTAACAGAAAGAAATTTTTCGAAAATTTTTTCAGACCCCTCTGGTGACGGCTCTGTCCGAAACGCTCCGAAACGGCTCTTATCCAATTTTTGAGCATCGTGACAATGAGTGGAAAGAGGGTTTTAAACGAGCAAAAACTGTTTTCCTGCTGACAACTCTGCCTGTTTATTGTGAAACGCTGTTATAGCAAAGTAATTCCACAATACGACGATTTCAGAATGGAATCGATCAAAAGCTTGGTTCCAAATACTCGACCGGGATAACTTTTCCCGTCGAGGTGAAATTTATTTCTTGAATACTTATGTACTTTACAGTATATCTCTATGCTTCACATGAAAACTGAGGCGCAGATTCTTAAAGTAAAACATACTTGAAGGAACAGAAAGATATGTTCCCAAAAAAACCAGTACAGAAACACTAACAATTAATTTAGGTCTAAGATGCATTCGTATTAGCCATTTCAAGATTCTTGACCAATGATGAACGAGGGATTGAGAATTAAGAGTTCAAATTGAGTTGTGCAACAGGTGACAGAATAATAAATTATCAAAATTTGGTCTTGAGATGGTTCATTGATTACCAATAACTAATCATAGAGCTATCTGACAAACAAAGCATATTTTGAACTGAGATATCGGAGTCAAGTTATTTATAATCAAAACTTGACTTACCCGAGTAACAAGTGTTTTGAAAAACAATTAGCATAGAATGTATTCATGGAATCAAACAGTGATACGCAATACTCATTGTCTTTTGTGCTTGAGAATACATTACCAAATATAACTCTTACATGTGGATTACAGGTAAGTTCAATGAACTTTACTTCAGCGAGACGCTTTCCATCCATGTTGAAAGAAGTCAAGAAATATTGTAGTGATTTTGTATTATTCTTCTCAGTAAGTCCACTTGTCAATACCAAATATCCACCAGATGGCAATGAGTGCAATAATAAATTCTTCGGCTCGTGGTCGAAATCAAGTTTTACCCATTTATTCCCTTGGGTACAGTTTAATGATCGAGGGAACTTCGTTGCCTTCTTGCATTTACTGAGTATTCCATGAGCTGTTGATATTTGGAATTCAGAGGGATTATTGGGGAAAGACTCGAGAAAGTTTTCATGTTTTCCTGGATAAAGCAACGATGAGTTGTAGTGCTCTTCGGATCTCATATTGAAGCAACCAATGGTATCTCCATGATCGTAATTGATATCCGTGGGAACGATTAATCTTTCCGACTTTTGAGGATTGTTCTTGAATCCTTTGGAAGTTCTTATTTTTCTGCCATTATTATCGAAAATTATCGAACATGAATTCTTACATGTTTCGTTATCACGATAAGTCACTTCAAAAGAATCATTGATTGTCGAGACAAACCAATTTCTACCACTTTCCATATCTATCATTCTAATAGGTACTTTTTCGGAAACGCTGGAGCAATTTTTTTTCAGGTCAACTATCATCACGGTCAAAATTTCTTTCTGGTGACTGTTGTGTATCTGTTCATAAATGATGATTGCAATTTCTTTTGTAAGTAAATGTACATTGTCTGGAGGGCCCAGAGTAAAATTCTTTTCAGGTTTGATTTCTAGATTACAAATTTTGGTAGAGTTTTTAAATATTTGATTGGTATCTTCAAACCTGAGACTGCAATTTGCTCCGGACTTATCGTAATTTTCACATAATAGAAACACCAACTTTGTCTTCTCGGATGCAAAGTTCATTATGAATAATTTTGGATCAAAGTCAAACCATCTGGCGATTGATTTCACTACGTTTGATTCGGTTTGAACTCCACACAGACAGAAGAATGTCAAAGAAAGGAACGCTATTTTCTTTGCTGGAGACATTTGACTCTGATATGCAGGGCTGAAATTCAGAATGGTGAAATAAGTATCAATGGTTCATTTTCACACGAAGGCAGTAAACGGGAGTGTAAAAATGAGTTATTCAACGATTGTATTTTACAAACAGGATACATTTTTTTGGACCAAGTTACAGACATTTTTGGCGTGTTTTGAATGATATTCTAGATACACTTTGCGCACTTTTTGTCGACTTTCACTCCCAGTTCACCAAGAAGTGTAGTTCATTACATGGGAGTAATAAAAGTTGTAAAGGGAGTAATTTGTATTGCCTTGGGCGAACGCAGGGCAATTATGCAGGCAGTTATGATTTTTCATCATTAGAACCCCAATGCCGCATTTAAATGCGGCATTTCTATGTTAGCATGATGAAAAACCTATTTTTCTTATCCTTGTAATGATCCCGATTCTTGACTGCGGCTCAGGCCGGAAACCCATTGCTCGGGTGCGGAAAAAAGTATTTAGACCCTCGTATCGAAATGTACTTTTTGACTTGACTGAAATAAATTCTGATATCATTCAAATTGAGAAAATCAGTCGTTGAGGAATTATTCAAGAAGTCAAGAAGTTCTGTCCATTCCTCTCTTTTCGGAACTCATAAATATCGTTTCAAATGCGATAAGGGCCATTGTAGCACAAAAAACTATTGTACCAGAAAAGTGTATCCTGAAAAATTGGATCCATTTTTGAGAAAATCAGGGGCATATGACGAACGAGTCAATTCCACAAAACTGTATTACTAGATTTCATAAATTACCTCAAAATTGCTCATAGACAGAATCTAAAGTTGATGAATTTCAGTCGAGACGATTTGAAGAGTAGACTGGATGAAACAGAAGTGATCACGGACGAGTATCCAAAAGACTATTTCAAAACGTCGCAGCTGCTGAGACGAGGAGAAAAGAGGGGTATTTAAACAATTCGATTCATCAAACTAAGATGATTGATACGATACTTGAAATCATATCTATAGAATTGATCTTTTCAATTTTGCTTACAACTGTTGATTCCATATCATTTATCTCAGAGAGTTATTTTTTCCTGAGTAGTCAAATGCGTTATTTATTTGAGATCTATTCAAGTATTGATTTTTTTGAACCTTGTTTATAGTGATACTCGATGTTATCTCAGATAGTTTCGGTTTAAGAGACATTAAAATTGCAAAGCGGGACTCAAACACTTGATGACATATGCCTATACATTTCATTCATGGAGAACTTTGTCTTTGGAAGAATTTTTGTTTAAATAGTTTAGTGATGAATAGTCTCAATAATAGTGATAATAGCCACATATGTGTCTATTTCATTCCAATATCTGTCATTCAACTCGTTCGTCGTTCAAATTTTAAGGCATATATTTTCAATGATATTGTAAAATTAATTGACCCCAGAATTTTCTAAAAATTGGTGAGAATTCAATTCAAGTATATTCACGATGAGATAATCTGTAAAAAATCTAGAGTCGATCGACTGTTTCGTTTACAAGCCCTCGCCATCGAAAATGGGGTGTTTTAGCCACATTCAACATTACGCTGATGGGAGATAGGGCACGTATAAGGATACTCTTTCGAGTCTCACAATTGATCCCGGCCACAGAAAATTATGAAACTGCAGGAAAAAAAACTTGATACTTACAATGTCAAATCTTTTGATCGAGTCCAAATAAAATTGATTGTCTAATTTTTCCATGGCAGCCGTCGAGAGATTGATATCGCCAAACGTCCTCTTCACTAATTTGGTTCATATGTAATTTATCGTTTAATATTCGAGCGGGTTTTGTTCACATGATTCTATGAAGCCATCACAGCTTGCTTTTTATTACTCAAAAATGATTATTTTCATAAAATTGTTGGCAGAAAAGCGAGGTTAGGTCCTCGCTGAGATCACCATTGACTCACATTTGCACGACAACTCTTTTGAAATGAGAGTGATACTAAAAGCCAATTCTTGAGAGTGGGGATGAATATAAATTTGTTTTGATCCACAGCTCGAAAGTCATTGGCTGGCTATGATTCAAAAACAGAAAATTTCTAGCTTTGGTTTGTCGCTGTACAGGACTCGGCGTAAATTCAACTTACTCCTGAAGTTTAAGCGCAAAATTTAAACGCCAGCTGCTTCACATTCGATATTTCAAACCAATAAATATTTTTCAAGTACAATACATCAAGAAAGTCCGTTCCAACAAATCATTTGTCAGCATCAAAATCTCAACATTGTGTCTGTTAAAACAGTGACAGTCGTGCCACTCCCAATCACTGCCATGCACAAGATATGACTAGATCAGCCCAAAAATATCATCCACGACTACAGCCCAAACTTTAGTCTTTAGATACAATTGTGCCCCTGCAGCTCCCATAGAAAAAAAAGAAAAAGAAAAAGAATCCCGTTCCAATCGCGATAGAGCACAAAAGAGCTAAGACCTTATACATTTCTTCCTGCTCGTGGGAACGGCCGATTTTGCGAAACACCATCACAAAAATATAAGTATAAGATTTCAGTATACAGCTTCAGATCAAGAGTTGATTTCTAGTTCGAAGGAATATGCGGGCCATGGCAAAAAAAAAATGAAAAATAGCACCACAGTGAGGAGGCATCTAATACATTGCATATAGAGAATATACTCGTGATGGCTTGATCTCAATCTGATTCGGACTCAAAGTCTCAGTATAATATATATACATATACCTATAGAGATAGAAGGCCCCGAGGATCGTTTCCACAAATCAATGCTCAGGAGAGAACTGAGCTGAACCGAGACGCGTGACTCTACTCGATCTATCTCTATATACTTTGTGCTATGGTGGTTGCACGAACTTTGAGGCATTTGAAGAAAAAATGAAAGGATGGTCTCGAGGATAACGATTCAGCTAGGCTTATATTCGGACGAGGTTAATGTATTCGTGGAATGATTGAGGTGGAAGCTTTTCATATCAGGAGAGTATAGGTAGCCTCTGGGCTTGTAGAGGGCAGTTGGTATAGAGGTTATATGTGAGGTAGATTGAGATTTGAGATTGGGGATTATGGTGTATGTATGGAAAGTTGGTTATAATGTGGGGTTGTAGGTTACACAGTAGCAATCGATTCTGGTGAAAGTCCAACTGTGATGAATGGAAAATTAGCCAAATTTCAAGTTTTTGCATCGCTTACATGTAATATATGCAATTTCACCAGTAATCTATACATCCAAATATGTAAACATGTGACATACGCAACAAAAATTAGTATAGTCCCAGCATTCGATAAATTATTTGTGGATCTACTTTGAATTGACTTAGCCCTTGATCTAGTCGAAGACCTATTATAGGTTTCCATATTATCCTCTGAGGATTGAATGTCTTTGGAAGAAGATCTAGGCTAACTACCTGCGGACTTTCCTTGAACTCTGTGCCTAGAGTCATCAAAAAACACACAAGTCCATGGAATAGTAAGTACTCTTCATGGCTGAGGGAGTCATTGTCTACTCTTCCTTCTGCTAAAGATACTCGAGGAGACTTAATAATTTGCCATTTTTGCTTAGTTTGACAACGAACTTGTATACCCCTAGTGATTCTGGTGAATTGCCTGATGGGTGGTGTTGAAGATGTCACCTGTGGTCTTGGAGAAACTCCTGAATCAGATTGTTCACTCCCATCTTAGTTATTGGCTGAAATCTCAGCAAAAAGTTCATCCTGTAGATTTCCATTCTGTAATTTCGGTCTTATCTTTTACGGTGTTCTCAGTTGTTTCTGATTTCTTTTCTGGAAGCCTCCTTGGAAGAAATGAGTTTGATTGACTTTGACATGCCTTAGAGGTGTCAGGGATGACCGTTGGTTTTCTCCTGTAGAGATTTTATCGCAGAATGATCGTTGATCTCAAATAATTTGATGACTATCGGTTTTTCCTGACAATTTTTATTTTACACCTTAGTGCAACGTTTCGGCTATTTTGTATAACCCTTATCAAGCTGGAAATCATAATAACATTATATACAACACTTTCCAATTACCATAGAATTTGTTTGTTATCAAAGTCTTGTTACCTTAATATATACTTGTATCACATTTATGAGTCGTTACCAAGAGATTGGTAGTCTTAGACCGTACATTTTACCTGGTTAACATTGCGGTTAACTGTGTTTTGTCTAGACGAATTAGTGGTCCTCATTGTTGTTGTAGCTGACATTGTTATGGATCTCGCTGTTGTTGACCTAGTAGTGCTGGTACCTTCAGGATCATTTGGTCGTCTGAATCTCAAAAGAGGATCGTTGGATCTTTTGGCTGACTCAGTCGTTGTTTGAGGTACAGTTGGTGCTACTTCATTATCAAAATTTCCTCGAAATATAATCGTCGCTTCAGTGAACAAGGTTGCAGTTGTGAACTCAGTAATATCATTCTGATCCTCTTGTTTTACAGTTGATTGGATCTTCAGAAGGATTGATGAAGGTCTTACTCCTACCCTGTATCTTGTCAGAGAAGATGATGGAATGGATGAACTACTACGCAAGGCAAACCAAGCGGATGATCCTCTGATTTGGTGCAGATTTCTGACAAATTGCAGAGGAGAATGTAAAAGAAGTTATGGCTCTAATTGATCTTTTTACTCTAGTGCTTCATGCGGAATGCTTATTGTTAGTTGTTGAAGATTCAATTGAAGTGGATGCGGCAGGAGTTCTTCTCCCTGAAAAAAGCCTTGAACTCGAGATGCTGCTTGGTGGAATACTAGACGAGATTGAGGTCCTACCTCTGGATGATGTAAATTTGCTATCTTTGCCAGCCCATATAGCTGTTATCGTTGGAGTGATATCACTCCTAGTTGTTGTAGCTGCATCTTGGGGTTTCCTCTTTGGATGAGATGTAGGTTTTCTTCTCGGTGGGAAAAAATTGATGACAATGTTGAAATTATCAGAGGGATTGAGCGAGATCGGAAGAATTCTTAGTGTCACTGCTTCAACAGTTTCCAATAGCCTGAATAACAAAGCTCAAATCTTGAATTTTTTTTCAAAATGATGTATATAATGTGAGGAAATTACGATCAAGTGATGATCCTAGGGTAGACAAGGCATTATTGTGGTTCAAATCACAGAAATCACGGAATATCTGGATCACTGATTCTGTATCGAGAGAAAAATTTGAGAGATTTAGTGAAGAACTGAACATCCATTCCTTCGCTTTGATTCTATGCCTTTGACCACGGAATTTTCCAATAGTATTATTTCATGACGGTGACTATATATTTACGTAACTTGTTATTCTTAATCTATCGATTATGTGTTAATTCGTCAGTTCAGATGTTTATCTGAACAATCAATGGAATTGCATGGTTGATATACATATCCCATGGAATTTTTCTTTATATTCGAGTCCAGTATAATGAAGTTAGGCTACAACGAACAAAATGCTCCAACCCCTTGAATTTTGTTTTAAGTGGATTCTGCACTATTGTAGCTTTTGGGGATTTCTGATATCGATTCTTCGCGGGGTGAGGATAGTGTTTTGAATGATATAAAAGAATTTGAAAAGAATCTATTGAGATAGATCGTGATCTAGTGCTAGGGTTTGTTTATGAATTCGTTGGCAGAACAGAGAGGAAGTAAAAAAGTAATCTCGGTGATGATCATTTTCAAGAGACGCAGGAAAATAGATGTATGCATTTTTTTCTAAAAGACCTGAATCCTGAAGTGAAAAAATCTTTTTCCAACTTAAACATTT
Organism: Eretmocerus hayati; assembly: GCA_029851415.1. Lineage (NCBI taxonomy): Eukaryota > Metazoa > Arthropoda > Insecta > Hymenoptera > Aphelinidae > Eretmocerus > Eretmocerus hayati. The sequence continues at coordinate 111,498,778 of CM056744.1, forward strand.
TAGCTTACAGTTGATGTCAGTGATAACAGAGTTCAAGAATTGGAGCTTCTTATTGACTCGTAATTCTGGTACAAATATGTATCTTCTCAGTAAAAATGTTCCATCAATTGTTAACGCCTATTGTCGATTACAATACATTCAGATGTGAGTTCAATGAATTCTCTCAGTGTTCCCAATGACACGCACTGTAAAAAATTTGCTGAATTTCAACCAAAATTTTCAACTACATTGTGGTTAAATTTCAACCACAGTGGTTGAAATTCAACCAACGTGGTTGAATTTTGAACTGGAGGTGAGGATAGAGCATAAGGATCGTATGCGCGCGTCACGATCGAAGCACGTTTAACAAGAACATCGACTAAGGTTGCGTCGGCTCGCTGGTCTCGCCGAGGAACGGCAATGCCACCACGTGACTGTAAAAACTTTTTTGCAAAAAACTTTCAGCGATGGTTGGATGGAAATTTTCAATCAGCTGGTTGGATACGCTGGTGAGAAATTTGACAAATTGCTTACAGTATTGGTACAGACTCCACTCATTTTTGGAGAAATTCCTTCATTTTGAAGATAAATACACCTCTTTTCATGACTGTGCATATCATCGATTTTCGGGGTCGAGGAACGTGAATCCACATTTCCTATAAATTACAAGGTCTCATTTTCACACGGTTTTGTTTTACGCGCTACTTTTTCGGAACCTAATCCCCGCGTAAAACGAGGGATTTCTGTACGATACAAAACACGGATTTCGACGACTATATGGAAAAATCGACTGATTCCGCGTTCCTACGTGGAAATAGCTTATATTGTTCCCGCGTGGGAACATTAAAAGTAGCATATGCATTTCGTACCGAAAACTTTGTTCTCTACTACAAAAAACACGCTTCTGCAACGAATTCTCTGCAGACAACAAACTCTTCCGTCAGTCGGCGGGTAATACACTATGACGACGTTTGTGGTTTGCAAAATATGCTCATGACCAGACTCGTATCAACCCATGGAATGTTTGACACTTCGTTCGATGTCAAAATGAATAAGCCCCAACTATAGAGAGCTTGCGATATCAAAATGTCTCAAAATACTCACCGCATAATATCTGATGAAATTGATGTTCAATTTATGTCATTTTTGACTTACATCAGTACCCGTCAAAATGAATGGATCATGGCATATTCAAAATTAACGATAACTTTGGAACGTACCGTCGCACGAAAATTTTAAAAGAAGTCAAGTCAGTATATTGACACTTTGAACGATGGAACAAGCTAGGCAAGTCAGACCCAGTCGGGTGGTCACCCATCTGCATACGACCGGACCCCCGTCGAATCGTTGGTTGGCGAGAATTTTTGCCATAAATTCTTCCAACGACGCCGCTGATCTTTATTTATCTTTGATTACGAAAAAAAAAAACGAAGAAACAGATTTTTCCACCCAATAATTGATCACCATCTACCAAACTCATGGGCCCCGTATTACGCCAATATTGAACGAGTGGATAGATTTTTCACACAGAACTATCGTTTGTGCGCGAAACGATCGCGGGACGCGTCACTTGTCGTCCTTCCGGACAATTAAACACGGGCCCGAATTTCAACCATGTGGTTGAAATTCAACCACGTGGTTGAATAAAAATTTCAACCACGTGGTTGAAATATTGACTCAACCACCCTGGTTGAAATTTTTTTTCAACCACGTGGTTGAAAATCCATTGCATTTTTTTTACAGTGCGTGGATGAAACAACCTAGAAGAAATCTAAATAATGTTTGATCGCGTGATAACCAGGTTCCTTCATGAGTACTTGCTGATTCCCTGTTGAGAGGTATGTACATGTGTTGAAAGATTATAGAAATTTTGCGCCTTGGTAGCTACGTATTTTGTATTTTTATCAAGTTCAGTGCTGTCCAAATAAAAAATGTAAATTTTTTTGGATTCCTCGCTTCCCCCCTCTCCCGCTTTCCACCAAATATTGATTTTCTATCATTTTTGTTCAACTCATTTTCTGCAACAGGTTCCTATGTTGGAACCCGTCACTTACAGAGAAGGAATCGAGATTTCTGGCATCGCAGTGAATATGTCGAGATGAGAAAAGAATTTCTTTCTTTTCTTGTGTCTGAAAAAAGTTCATAATTTCTGAGGGTCAAGTTTTACTATATGAGGATAAACCTGGATATCTTGATATATTCTTCGAAATATTACTCCATCTGAAACAACAGAACTCCGAAGCGAGGATAGATGAGCACATAAAGTTTACCTCATCCATAATTATTGTTGTATCAACTATTTTTCGTTCTATGAAAGTGCTCTTTTTCATTCAACACATTTGATTGGTGAGAAAAACTATGAAATTCATGTTTATTTTATTGTAATCTCCCATTTGTACTTAAACGAGTTATCATGACGACAGATTTGAATTATTCACAGCATTTCATTCTTTATGGATGATAAAAATTTGACGAAACATACCTAATACATGAAATTCGTGTCGGATGCTGACCGTAAATATCAAATTACTCATAATAACGTGAAAATAGTCAGTTTTTTTTTCATTAATACCAAATCAATCTACGAGTATCATCGAGAATCTCATGCCAACTTGATTTCAATCCACAAGCCTTGTTTTATTAATGCATCGTAAATTTTCGTAGCCCATTGAGACTGCCATCATATTGGCTACAAATATTAGCAAAGATATATCAAATTGTTTCATCAATTGGTAAACCATATGTACTTCAAATACATACAACGAGATCCAAGTGAGAAACTTATGGATACATGCAAACACACACACACACACACACTGCCATACATGAAAATTCAATTTTGTAATTGAACACTCATCTCTTCCTGCTTCACTTCGTAGCCGCAGTTCAAAATTTCGATATCGAATCTACGAGCGTCGGTTGAAAATCGTATCATTGTTTTATGAAATTCGCTGCACACTCTACGCCGAATATATCAGTTTCATAATTAATCAAACGAGCAAATTCATCTCGTTCACTCACTTACCCGCTCTCTGACAGCCAAAAACCCCTCGAGCTATAATAATATCAAATTATTCGACAAATGCTATTTTATGGATACCTATCGATCAGTTTAACCTCTTCACTTTTTGAGAGGGAAAGAAAATTCTGCCGATTAAAGAAAAAGAGAAAATCGACAACATCATAAGAAAATTAGTATAGGTATTGTGTTTTAGGCGTTGTTTGTTGTCATATAGTCGATGAGGGTGAGATACACTTTGATCATTGGAGTCGACAATTAAGTAAAGGTTTTTTTTTTTCTTTAATGAAACGTTTTATGGGAAGAGGGTTAGGAAGCAGTGGGTGCGAAATGTTTTAATTGATTCGGTTTGTTGAGAATGGGTGGCAGTTGTCGTGTTAGAGGAAAATGAGGGGTGAGTCTTTGTATTGAATTTGTGATGTTGCCTGACTCATGAGTCACGACCGATGAACAAGTGACGCACTTTGTTTGAGGTTATAATATTGACTTTTTGGGGGAGAGTGAGGGACGAAAAAGGAAGCGGGAACAGGTAGAGTATTGCTTTGATAAATATTTCAACAATGTTTTGGCTATTATTGAAAAAACCGCTGTTTGAGAGGGTGATTATGCTCGAGAAGTATCGGAATTTAGTGAGGACATATCGCGTGTTAAAGGAGGTATAGTGGAGGAATCATTGGTCTGACCGGCGTAATCGAAAAAGTTATTGTTTTGTTGTGCCATTCGTTGTTTACAATGTATGAGTTATGGTCGAATCATATCGCTAATATGAGATAGTAGAATAATTGCATGAAGTCATAATCATTTTTGTGCTAAGAATTAGGGAATCATAGACAAAATCCTCAAAATTACAGGCAAAATCGTCAAAGCAAACCCCATGAAGTCTTACTCGACTCATGAAACAGTTTCTGCACAGTATTTTGTAAAAATTCAAAGACAATTATCATACATATGTATATTCCATGAATATACTGCGATATTTTTGTGACCAGAGGAACAAATCCAAATTTTTCTGTACCTCTAAAGGCCTGCATTATTCCATCATTCAACATTGTGACAACAAAACTTTGCAAAGGATGCATCACTTTTGTCTGAATGTAACTAATTTTTTCACACGAGGCGGATGCTGATACCAGAACAACTTTTTCACAGATCTGAAACCAACTATTCGCAACTGTTTACCACTCGGTTTACCATAAAATGACCATATTTTGATACGAAAGTTATTTTCTTCGCAACAAAAATGCAACCTTTCAACAAACGAAACATTCCCTTTACCTTTTTACTTTTGAACAGTATTGCGCAATTGATCGAATATTCATGCGTAATTGAGAGATCATGAAGTATCAAACAAAGGAATATCCATTTTGCAAGAACAAATAATAGCATATTCTGACAGGTTTGTACACAGGGTTGCGAGAACCCAAGAGGGTTTCCGCAAATGAGGGCTACTGTTTACTCTACACCAGCCTAATTTATTAACGGGCACTTTTGATTTGACCTCATCCCTCATTTTCCCCTCACTCCTTCAATCAACACTCTTTTGTCATCGAAATTCTTGACGAGAGCAAATTTTGAGCTTGCGAAGATATATTGAGACAAGGGGGTTGAATTTTGTGCCTGGACAGGAAGGAAATTACGCACGTGAGGGTGTATAGTATTATGTACGAGAAAATTGGAGGGGGTACTTTTTTCGTTGCATAGCGTAGATCATTAAAATTCCGGGGGTTCGGGCTGCGCCTCTACCAACCCTTTTTCGGATGCCAGTTTTGCCTTTCTATTATATGACTCATGGATGTGGATTGACTACGGATAAGAATTTTGAAGAGTTAGGGTGAGGAATAAAGAAGGAAGTAGATGGAAGGAAGCAGTAGAGTGGAAGAAAGTTGCCGGAATAATTACGCTTTCGAAGAATTTGAAATGGGATATTTGTTCGCAATTGAGGTGGTAGAACTTTGACTATATGATAGTAAATTTCAGTAATCTCGGGTTTTTAGTTGAGTTTGAGCTATTTTTATCAGATCAATAGATGAAGAGTTTAGCACGAGATCAATGAACTTGAGATAATGTCAGCTGGATGGATATGGAATTCCATTGGCAGCAATATTTTGGCGCAGGAATGATCCAAATCTCCAATCGGTTTGTCTATCAAATCCAGAAAATGAGCGTGAGCCCAGAACTAATCGATTCTGATCATTAATTATTCTGGGTTTCTACGATCTTTTACCTGCAGCAATCAATTCAATCAGAGATTCATTCAACGACAAAATTTTTGAGATAAGTAGTACATATTTTGTAACTAAGGATTGAGTTCAGAGCCGATGAATCCATACGTTTCCATTTCATTTATCGAGTCGTGGTATGATCAATTTTATCACTCTTCAAAATGAAAAAGTCTTCTGGGAAGATAGAAAAAACTGTCCATAACAATATTTTAAAACCGATAAGAAATTTAGTTATTTTCCTCAGCCTTCCACGGTCTTTTCTGAACTTTGCAAAGTCATTCAATTACTTCCTGGAGTGGTATTGAACGGCGTTGTTGAAATCCCATTAATTTCACAGTGATAAAATTCAATTTACTGACATGTTCGATTCACATCGAGTGAATCATGGAATACAGTTTTGAATAAGATGTCAAATTTTTTTTGGACAGAAGATTTCACAAGCACAAGATTCAGAAATAAAAATCAGCAAAACAAGGAGCTATCCAAAGCTCAAATTCAATTTCATCCTAAGAAAATACCTAACACACTTTAGTTACAAATCTTTCGAAAACAATGAGCAGTTTGTCTGCCAAGTTATGATTTCTGATGTTCTACATGTCACAATTAGACTTTGGACTTAAAAATTATGAACTTTTGACGGTAAAATATCAATATTTGAGCGGGTTCAAAGTTGGAAATCACTTGCCAGTGGATATCAGTCTTCATCAACGTGGAAACGAGCAACGGTACCTACAACCAGTATGAAGCCTCAGCAGTTCAAAATTCTCGATTCTCAATCCATCACTTTATAAACTGCAGATATATATCCAAACGATACCGCACGTCAGCTTGATTGAACCGCACGCGACTACGAAAATTGTTCAAACGCAATCCATTGCATTCGATCAACTACCCACTCAAACTTTTAATTACTAATCAATATGATTTCACTCTTCAATATATTACGACGTACCTGACTTACTTCTCCATTGTTTTTATCCGTTAGGGAGGGTTCTAAATTCAAGTATGAATTTTATTTTCAATTCTTACGGAGGGAAAAAAGTCTCTCTATTCAAGCGGAATTTAATCAGTGACAGCCCGAGGGAATATCCATCGTATATATGAGAAATTCAATGCCCAACGACATCTCGGAAAGTGATAAAAACCTTCAATGATATATATAGATATACATATGTAAGTAGATAAAAGTCTGAAGATCGGACATTCGGGGCTGACCAAAGGCCCTGGGGGCACTTGTCCCAAGAATCTTTTCCAAAGGATAAGGCTGACTTGTACGTATACATGGAATAAGGAAAAGGGGGTTGAGTTGGATGGCTAACCCTCGAAGGAAGCAATTTTCTCGTGCGTTGAAGCAGCTCAAGACAGGAAGAAAGAGAGAACAAGATGGAGAGAGCCAGGAACGGGGATGGGTGCGTCTCTAATTCCAAATCAATTTCTGCCCGATGAATATTACAGCGCGCCGCCGGAATAAATAAGGCATCGAGGCTATATGCTGGTTATACAGAGTCTTAGACCCTTTGCCAGAGCTTTCCTTTGCTTCGGCTTCTTCCTTATTTTCTCTACTCTTTTGCTTTCGTCGGTTTTCAGTTTATAGATATATACTATACCAGGTTGATGTTGGCTGGGAAATTTTTTTTTTTTGGAAGCTTTTCAGGTTAGTTTTTTAGTTTTTTTTTTTTCACTATAGACGAGCTTTTTGAAAGCTCAGGGTAGACATGCTTTGGTTCGGGAGCTGCTTATTGGATGGTAATTAATTTGAGTGTTTCATTATGTTTGTGACGAAGCGTAAGCGATGTCGGAGCTAGTTTCTGATGTGAGAAAAGTCTGATGGAAAAGTTTTTTCCAGGGATGAATTTTTTTTAAGTTGTTTGAATTTTAAAGAATTTTAAAGATCAAAGAGTGATGGAGGTGTGAGAAATACTAAAAGCTGGTAATTATTCACAGAAAAGATTTCTTAGATGGGGTTGCAAAATGGAAAGAGTGAGAATTTCTTCTGAGCAGTAATCTAGAATTGAGAGTAATTCGATAAATATCTCGAGATATTATTTCAAGGAGGGCTGTCACAGTTACCCAAATTTTTTACTGAAGCAGATAAGATAAAATACTTTTGGACATCGGCAGGGTGTTTTTCGCATTTTTTTCATACTGGTTCTTGCTTTCGGTTCTGGACAAAAAATGGTGATCGGAGTGCAAAAGTCAACAACCCCTAACGTACTCGAATCAAGATCTCTTATTCCATCATATTCATCAATTGCAGAATTTTACAATCAATCATCATTAGCTGATAGGCAGGTATTGAAAACATTTTTTGAGGGTAATGATGAGATTGGATGCTTCAAAATGTATTCCACACTATGGAGAAAAATTGTTCATCTTTTCCTTGAAATTTTTTAGGCTCATGAGCAGATTGAGACATTATGAATTGCGATAAAATTTGCTAAAGCAGCTACAGTAGACACAGTTATTTCGAAAAAATTGGATATTGCAAACTGATGAATGGGGCTTGGAATATTTAGATGGACAGGAAAATTGCAGAAATCGTGTACATTGTGAGCTTCTCCGAGAACTATTTGTGAAGAATGAGAAAATGATGACACAGAATCTCGCAACAGACTATCCGTAATTTTCGCAACCATTGACAATTTATACTCACTCTTGGCGCTCACAGTATTCTCTTTCCGAAGTAAAAATTTTTTCGAAATCATTTTTTCTTGCATTATCTCGATCCATCTAGGTCACTTTTTGTCCGGCCAATCTCAATTTACTAACACCTCAAAATATTAAACTTTCAAATCCACTGCCTAAAGTCACATACACATGAATTCATTTGAAAAAACTCAACTATCCTTTCTCACAGTTACCAAACTCTGTACAGTAGAAATCTACAATATCATCTTTTGAAATTCATTAACCTCAATGTTCGGACAAAAGATTTCTGCGAATCTCGTATCAGTAAGCACAAATATCGAAATCGTCGTCTGCTAAAAGAAAATAATAGTCAATGCTTCCCATGAGCAAATCTATCCATTGGAGAAATCCGTACTATTGTATAGAGAAAGACTCCGCCAGAGTATTCGAAAGCTAATTAATGAATTGCTAGAACGAGATGGATATATAAGAGGAGAGAAATCTCGTCGGCACTTTTCTTTGCGAGTATAATACACTTGACCTCTCCCTTTCAATATATCCGACAGTATGTTTCAATAGGCCTTACTGGTTACATGTTTTCATTCAAAAACCAACACGCGTATATACTTCTATGTACTCTTCTTTTCAAATGGATATCCACGCGCCAAGCCGGTTGCTATTTCTTTGGGACCGCTCGCTTTCGAACATCCCTTTTTTGCTCTTTTTATCAAACCCCTATTGCCTCATCACCCTGTATATCTATGTGTATGCCTTTTCAAAGAAATTGAGGGAGACCTAGTTGCGCCATAAGCCGTATCATCGTTGAATCGTTTGTTTATCAATAAAATCCATTTTCCAACATACTTTTTGGATCAAATTTTGTTTTTGGTGACAGATGAATTCGTAATCGTTGTTAACAACTGGCTACCAATGACTTGATATGATTTTGTGTCATCGTTTTACAAGGAATTTTGATTTTTTAGTTCTAAAATAGTAGTATAGGGGGGGGGGCTTGGAAGGTTTTGCGGCTAGTTGATTGGTTGGTTGGGTGTTGGATAGGATAAAATTTTGCCGAAACGGACAGAAAGTTTTACGTTGGGGAACGATGGGCAAAAAAGTTACAGAGGAGTGAGAATGGGGCGCTTTGGAGAAAAGTTTCGATTATCGGCAAAGTTTTTTGTGCCTGGTAAGGGTAGTCGCTTGGATAGCATGAGTTAGTCGAATGTCGGATGGATTTATTGGCGATATAGCTTCCGATGCAGTTTGACCGATTCTTGTGTTCGATAATTCCGATGAAATATAGGCCCATGTCAAGTTGTTATTAATAGTTATCTTTTCTATAGATTGTTAGTTCGTGTATTTTACCTGTCAATTTCAGATTAGCTTCCCATGGATTAGAACTATTATCATTACAACTTAGATTTGGATATCTAGGAATGATGATTGATGTCCGTGAAAAAGTGCTACGTCTGGGACTGTAGAACTTGTGTTTGAACCATGTAAGTACTCTCATGAGTATTATTCGAATAATTTTTGGAATTTTGACAGCCATTGGTGAACTATTTTTATTGTCTTATGAATGTGAGTTTCATCTCTTTGGAATCAAGGTAATCCGACAGATTTAAAAATGGATAGGCAGATAAGGTTATAAGAAAATCTTGCCAGATTCAATGAATTTTGGTCTTACAAGGAGAGGCCCAACCTTGCGAATCCTGAATTAGTTTCAAACTCTGGGGATCATCTTGTTTTGATGAGAAATGAAGATATCCAAGAGGGTTTTGTCCAATGGGCCTCCTATCCCGAGATACAGCTATGGAGATTAGCATTGTCAGTATAACTATATGCACGACTTTTCAACATGGGCCTATATGAGCCAATGTCAATTTCTAGAGCTGTATCTCACGATAAGAGGCCTATGGGACTAAATCCTTTGAGATACCTTCATTTCCCACCAAAAAAGATGATTCACAGAGTCTGAGACGAATCCAAGGCCCACAAGGTTGGGCCTCTCCTTGTTAATGAAGAAAACTCGTTTGCTTCATGAATGGATTGTAAGACAGCATTACATCTCTTGGGGTATTTGAGACAAACAGTGCCAGCATTTACAAAATTTTATTATTTGGATATTCTGATTATGATTACCACTGAAAATCTAATAATGGTTCTCTCGGGTCGAAATTTGAATTTCATTAATAATGGATAAAAATATGAAAGTTCATGGCTTCTATCTCACTTTGACAAGTCTTGACTTGTCTCACTGGACCACGTCAATTCAAGAGATTAGTGTCACCATTGAGTTGATGATTGTAGCATTATTGTTCTCATATTCACAACCATTTCAATTTTATTAAAATTTCAAGATCATTCCTTGGCTGACGGATACCTGATCATGTTAAGTCAAAAAATTAATAACTGTGTTTGCTGGAGTGAACATAAAAAACCATGACGACTATCTGTCGCGAAAATCAAAATATGTGATAACAATCCCGTCATTAAATTCCATATTCCAAAGTTTCAATCCTACCTTCGACAGTTTAATCTAAGGTAAACTTCCCTCTATCACCCGAACTACTTGATTCAAAATTATCATGCATCCCACAATAACATCCCCAGAAACGACGCCAATGCAGACCGAACGATCATCTCTAAAACCAGACAAACTAACGATAACCTCCAGTTTTCGGACAATCTTACAGTCCATTTCATCCCCAAACAACCTTCTCACCATCATAACCAACCCCCATCAGCATCAAAATCGCAAAAAAATTCACACCACCCCATCCTCAATCCATCCAACACTACCTAATCTACATAGAATTCATTCAAGCAATAAAACCCAAGGGTTCCCCCATCTGACCACCATATCCAACGTCCACTGAAATACTCGTGAATTTCTTACTTTAGCAAGCTCTGAATCTCATAGGCTATCACACTATACCTACCAAAAGAATTCCTTTCCCGCTCAGTTTCAAAAAATATATAGACATACATACCCTGAGTCAAAGAAAGAACAAGCATTCTTTGGGGGATGGAAAAATGGAGATCATTACTATCCAGCTATGTCCATGCAAATGAGCGGACGTTTCTTTTACCGTTGGTGGTGCAAAACTCACCCTGACTCTTTCACAAAAGCTATATATATATACCCTGGAATTCGCGTGCCGATTTTTCAGCAAACTCTCAAGCCATCTCTTTTTCTGTCTTCTTAGAATGTGGAGAAGTTGAAGACATTTGCATTCGTAGCGACGAGATCTCAATGGCTTGATTAGGACGAATATCTACTCGTGCTTCGTCGTTTTGTTATCTGGACTTTTTTTTATTGTTCATGCTTCCCTTAGCGATTCTAAATATTATGAGGGGTATAAGAATTCTTTAGTGATAACGGTGGTGTGTTATCTGTAACTTTTAGGTTATGTCGAGACGATGAAGTTTTTTGAGGGATATGATATGATGCTGAAAGAAGAGATGGTGTAGGTGGAGAAGGAATTAAATTTTCATGTTTCCAGGCTCATCGGAGCGTGAATTTTCTACAGTCGCTTTGGCCCTGTCTTGGTCTTTGAGAAAATACTCCCCAGGGATGCATTTCATATTTTCGCGGTCTGACTGGGTGGCTGCGTATGCGGCCTACATGAATTATGATATTGACGGCAAGAGGTAAAGATTTTTGAGGTTAGAATCGACAAAAAAAGGTGGAATTGACTTTGGTATTTTCAAATTGGCTCCTGTCATTCTTCTAGTTTCTATTTTTTGATGAAAAATTCGATAACTATTCGTGGCAAAATTAACTCTTTGCTTGAAAATTTTCAATATCGTAAGATCTTAAAATGATATCCTCAGTAAAATCAAAATGTTGCCATAACTATCTGCGCCAGGAACTTCGTTCTCCAAACCCGCACTTTTTCGAGGAACCATATCTCGCTCCAAAATGATTATGATGATAAAAAATACAAATTACGGGAATAGCAGAGAACTATCTGGATCAAAAAAGTTTTTTTGACGGAGATAAAATGAATGGAACACCTCAAAATTAAAAATGTGTCAAATCACGATTCGTAAAACTAGTTGCATGGGTAAAGTAATTTTGAGAGTCCTGCGATTTGAATGAAGACCATTTTATGAGGTAATGCAGAATGAGATTTTTGAGTGCCAAATTCATCAAAAATAGAGATTCATAAACATAGTTCATTCAAAAGTCACTTTAAAAGGAATACATTCTACAAATTCTTATGAAATCAGGATTTCCCTCAGCAGAAGGAAACCGTAGATAAAATTAGTTCAGACGTATACGAATTCCGGCAGATTCTATCTTGAAATAAAATCGAATGATTCAAGGAAACTTTTCACGATTCGATCCAACAGTTTTTCCAGAGATAGCGATTCCAATATTGGAAAGAGGTAGTATGCGGTTGCAACTTTTGAAACCCAAAGGTAATCTCACTTTCGCGGCTGATTCGTCGTAGTCGTCTTCGTTCGTACAGTCGCTGTGTCGGTAAAAAGTTTGCTCGTCCGGTGGTTTTTCATCCGATTCATCTTGGCGTATATCTGTAGATGAACAAGAAGACTTTGGGAGCAAAGCTGCCCCATAGATGAAAGGACGAGTTTAATCCGGTAATGCGACGTCGCCGTCGTCGTCGTCGTCGGATTCAAGACAAGTTTGAAATCGAGAAGAACAGGATGAAAGACGACAAGGATGACCTTCCGATACATTCTTCGCATCATTTTTTACTGGTCAAGATATGAGCTTTGAACATCCTTAGATATTTGATTTGATATACTGAGGTGAAATTGTCAACAGGGTAATGAAGTTTCTTGTGAAATTCAGATTTTAGATTGTTTTATATCCTTTATGTTGGCTTGACTCGAAGTAATTTGGCTTTTGGGACTCGCCTTGGGCTATCATTATGGATTAAATTCAAAGTCACGGCAGTTCCGTTGATGTTTTGGGCTTTGCTGTTAGTATTTCCTCGTTTTTTTTTTTTTTCGAAGTACTGTGAATAAATATCAAGTATCAAATAGCCAATAAGATGAAAAAAGTATTTAGCAATGGCTTGTGAATGGTCATCTCAACGAGAATCTTAATGAAATTCTTAAAAAATTTGATGCAATATTTCGTGACAAAGCTTGAACTTCCATTTTTTTATTTTCCTTTGGACTAGCTTCACGATGTATAGAAAACTCATTAGTTTGGTATGCGTCCATTGGTATGTCAATTTCAATATTCAGCATCCATCAATTGGTCCGTAGTAAAAAATTCACAATAAAACTATCTCTGACCGTTGTGAAGCTTTACATCAGAGATAAACTCATTATAGACATGGCACAGTACAAAGAATGAAAAAAAAAAGTATTTCAAGTGCTTACCCACTCAAATATCGGAAATTCTCCTAACGAGTGTCTGGATTCGACCAACCTACCTACCCCAAAGTGAAATATCTTATCCAACTCCCCAAGAAGATCGACATCGACGCAACTACTATAACAGAGATAAGACGCGAGTAAAATTTCAAGTACCCACTCGAGTCAAGCAAACCTCCCCGTCCTGGTCTCGATTGGCTCATTACGATTACACCCCCTTCGAGAGATACCTTCCATATCCTCTTCCTAACCTTCTTACTATCCTATACCTAACCATCCTTCTACGCAACTAATATATCTATAACCTAACTGAGGCCTGATTAAAATCGTAACTCCCTCAAGAGTTTCTACGAGATATTCCTATCTATACATTCCATATCCCAAGCTCCTTGAGCCCTAGTTTATAACAAAACCTACTTTCAAGACTCTAGATAACAGCTAACCTTACGCATATATAATACACTTGGGATATATAATACTTGGTATATATACCCTTACAGTGGTTAGAAATCACTGTTGGGTATGTATAGGAGTATGACTCTTGCGCCATCTAGCTTCTTATCTGGGAAATAGAAGATTTTCGGTAGGCCCCTAGGGATTATTCGACAGGGTTATTTATGGTTGAAGCAACGTAATTTTGAGAATTTCCCATCGGAAATTGCAGCTAGTGGCATACGCTTAGGATGTATGTAAGTAAGTAAGTATACTTTGCATATCCCGCGAGAACGATTGGCCTACTTTTAGTGGGTTTGGCGTGTGTGTGTGTGTGTGTGTGTGTGTTTTGCATCGTATGACCTAGGGCTCTTTTGATTTTCCGAAAGCTTGGGTAGGTGAGCATGTATGGAGATGCGAAAATGTGCCAGAAAGTAAGGCGCTGTTGGTGGTTTTCAATCAAATTGTGTAGGTATAGGCCATCAGAATTTTTTCAGTGTTCTTAAATGATTTTCAATGCCAGAGAAACCCAGTACTGATTTCCAATCTCGTTTCCTTTTGTTATACCTCAGTTTTTAATCGAAAGATATCAGCACAATATCCATAGTCTCTTGATTGTGATACAATTGATTGTAATAATCATTTGATATAGGCAGGGCCGTCTTTAAGGGAGGGCAAAGGGGGTATTTGCCTAGGGCCCCGCACCTCAGAGGGGCCCCGCGAACCCTGGGAGGAAACTTTTTACATTTTCGGGAAGAAAATTAAAAATTTTGAGGCTGAGCTGACCAACCCTAAAACCGAGGAATGCCGTTATACCCGTAAGCACCCGAATGATCAGCCCCGAAGTTCTGTCGAGAAGAAGATTCAATTGTACACCCTTACTCCATGATAGGGCTAAAAAAGTCCAGCTCTCTGTGGTGTATTGATCAAAACCCTATTCAATTGGGCCCAGCGGTAGGGCCCATCGCACAGAGAACCTGAACGCAGCTTTTGCCGTGGCAGTGAACGTGTTGAAAACCCAGAAAGGCGCTTATATGGTCAAATACACAAACGGCTAAATCAAAAATCCTCGCAAACGAGAAATTAGTCCCAAAGTTTGCAACTACACGGATCTGGAGCTGGAAATTTTATCGGGTGGAAAATCAATTCCAAAATTGAGCAAACTCCTCGATCTCGTAAATGTAGATGGACACTTGTAATGATCAATCTTTCGGAAGAATAACCAAGCCAGATGGCCAAAAAAGGCATCAAATCTTCAAGTACTTAGAAACTCGGACCGGAAATTCTATACGATCTTCACAAGTTACCAAAAAAGTCATCAAGCCCGGAAATACATAGATGCTCGAAACGAAAGTTCTGGGCTAGAAGAAGATCAATACCAAAGCCGAGGAGGGCCCCCAAACCTTCCAATACATACTTGAATGCCTGGGCTAAAAATTCTGGCAAAGGGAACTCCATCTCAAACTCAGATACAAACTTTGGCAGAAACGATTGAAGGTGCAATGATTGAGCTTGAACGGCGATTTCGGGTTCAGTCCTGAAACTTGTGTTGCACCAGAAGTTCACTACCCATTAATTAAATCCATTTAGTAAAATTTTATATTTTTTTTTATCGATGAACATCTAATAAACTCGGAGCGATCTTATAAGAATTTCTTCAAGAATCAGATTAGAAAATTTAATTGCAAAAATTCCACATCTGGAGATTGCCAAATGCAAACTCAGTTTATGTCTGGAAGTCTAACAAGGAAGATGATACGTGTGATTTCGTTCATTTTTTCGATCGTAAATGTGATCGTTATCTCACAATCAGGTATGATTCCAGACTTATTGTTAATGTGAAAATTCGTACCAAGAAATTACAGTTCATTCTATCAGATTTGTTGAATGATATCACTTCGTTAATGTATCTAGGAAGAAATATAATATAACTTGAAAATCTAATGAGTACTTTGATGTAGAACGGAGTGATCGATTTATCATTTATTGGTGATAAAAATCTGCCTAGGTCACTGTCCCGGATCAAATCAAAATGACCCGATTTCTTGTCTTCCCACTGGTGAGTATTGATATCTAAAACATCTTGTAAAACATTGAAAAAGTGAGAAGGTGGTTCACCATCAAATAGATATTTTAAAAGATCACATTCCTTCAATGCAAAAACAGATGAAGCACATTTTTTTCTCATTATAAGGACCGGTGCATGAACCACGTTTCCTGATTTTCAGACATTTCTTTACCTCTCCCCCTCTTCTTCATCGGGTGAACTGTTTTCCCTATCATCTTTCTAACATGACCGGTAGCACAGGCCGAGTCCTCACCCCCCCCTCCCTCCCCCAAGTGGCAACGTGGTTTATGCTCGGCCTCTGATGTGAGAACAAAATCGTTAGAAAATACTTTTATTGTTCATATACAGAACGGAATTGTTGGTTTGGAATGGTTCGATGGGGCGAGCCTGAGTGCAGAGAGTTTTGTTTAACAATTGGACACGAATCAGGATTTTGCGATGCCGATAGATGCTGGTGCAAAACTTTTGCAGATTTGAATGTAGCCGATAGTAATGTAACCGAACGAAGTGCCGTGAGAAGAGCCAGAATAATTATTGCCGATAGCTGTCGACCCTCATACGTTTATAGAAATCTTCACCAAGGTTTTTAGACTTATTTTACTTTTTCCTTCTATTTTTTAACGAAGGAGACTTCCACATTATTTTTAGAATTTTCGATATGCAACTGAATTAACTGTGACGGTTAGAAACACTTCGAGATTTTCTCATGTCTCACTACACTATTACTCATAGGTTATGCATGGTACTAGTTCTGGTGAGACATATGATCTTTATCGGTTATTGACCGTCACGGATCATACAGTTCAATCATTGATTGTACATATAGATACATGATAATATAAGTGATATGGATACATTATATTGTATTAGGTAGTTTGAAAATTTGATAAAAAATGAAGTATACCGAAAGATCAGTGTCGCTTAAATAGTTTCGGATCATCTTTACATGGAAAGTTCAATTATGAAGAGAGTAAAGATCTAGTTGTGCGTTGGTGTATTGATATCGTAGCATTTTTGCCTCTCTCGCTCGTTCGATTTGTAGATATTCTTAATAAAACAGAGACCCCTGAAAGGCTTTAGTAGTTCAAAAACGATAATTGTAAAATGATGGCTAATGAGCAATTGATGGTATTAAAAATAGATTTCGTATTGAGATATATGTGACATCCTACACCCCAATAGAGTTAAAAAATATGACATTTCGTTGAACTGGTGTCGCTAACAGTTATGGCCATCCACCAGCCCGTCTTTTCACCCACTTGTCAACCTGTCCACCCACTCACCCCACCATCAACCTACCCACCTACCAAATCTTCTGCGCGCCCACCCATAATCCACACTGCCATGGCACGTGCACGTATTAAGACAATCTCAGACCATTCCAGACCCTTTCAGACCGATCCATAACGTTCCAGATCATACCAGACCATCCCAGATCGTACCAGACCATTTCAGACCATTCCACTTTGTTACAGACCGTCCAGCCCGTACTAGTCCGTCCCAGATCGGACAAGTTCACCTCAGACCCTTGCAAGCTATTCCAGACCATTTTAGACCATCCTATAACGTTCCACATTGTACTAGACGATTTCAGACCGTACCAGACTATTTCAGACCATTTCAGACCGCATAAGACCATCCCAATCTGTACTGGACCACTCCAGATCGTACCAGAATGTTCCAGACCGTTCCAGATCCCCCCGACCGTTCCAGACCGTTTCAGACCGTCCCATAACGTTCCAGATTGTACCAAACAATCCCAAACCATTATAGACCGTGACGGAAGGTCCCAGCCCATACTGGACCGTCTCAGATCGTACCAGACTAACCTAGATCGTCCCAGACCTCTTCATGCCGAACCTGACCTACCCGACCACCTACCGAACCACTCAAGAGCCTATCCACGACTATTATACTTGACCGCTCTCGAATAGGCGACCCGATGCGCGGGATCCGGACGGACAAATTTGGTCTGGGCATTCAATTATTATAAATTTTTGATATATCATGATGGGGCGATACGATCATTATTGTCTTGCTTTCTCGACAGTCTAGTTGGAGAATTTTGGATCTATTTTCATTTTTTTCCAAAATATTTTTTCCAAATCATCTCAGAGCTCAACAATATATCAATTTCTCCTAGTTCCCTTGATGAAAATTCTAGCCAACAGGCCGATTTACATCCCATCGAGGTTTACATACTTCGATCAGAATACACGTCAAGGATCATGAAAAGTGCCAATTCAAATGAGATATTCTTGTTACATATATTTGTTACAATAATTAAGTCGTGAGATTAGAGGTCGAGACAAAAAACTCGAATTTTGCAAAATGAGATTGAAAATACTATCAGTTATCTCTAAATTTTTTCTCATAACCGCAATTCCATCAATCCCCCAATCCGTGCGTGACAAATTTAATTGCGTCAAACTTATCTCAACCCAGCCATACAAAATTGTGCGTCATAACGCACTTGCGTATCAAGACAAAGTTGTCCTAATGAAATTCTCCCCCTCGAATGACTGTCTGCCTTTGCATCTCAAACTATTCCTTAGCTCGCAATTATTATAAAGTACAGCAAGAATAACGATTTCTGAGATCGATGAGATACGGAAATCATCTCAATTAAAATCGAATATCTATGTTATTTCCAACGTAGAAATAAAACAACAGTCAGAAACGTGTTTTGCACGATACAGACAAAAATAAATCGTCAAGTCTGAATTGAGAAGCCATAGATTCGCAATCGATGAATTCTCGAATGTGTTAAAATGAGCGTGAATAATATGTAGATCGATGATGTCTCATGCACTCTGGATGCAGATTAAATTCTTGAGAGACTTTAATCGATGTTTTGAGTTGTTCATTATACTGTCGAGCAGTTGCAGCTTGAAAAAGGTATATGAAAATAGATATAGGTGAGTATGATTAGGATCGATTGAGTATGAAAATTCCATTTGGTGAATATTATGCACAGACAAGTGGAAGTGACATCTTTCATCGAATGAGTTATCTATAGTCAGAATCGATTTTTTGATCTCTTGATGTCGGCACTCTCATAGTATTATATAGTAAGTAAATCGATGATGGATTGGACTTTCACGTATTTGCAAAGGAATGCGGTGTGGACAATTTATATGGAAGATTTTTTCATTCACTCGACCAGATAGATTTGAGGGATGTGATACCAGTTCTTGTAAGACCTCTATTGAAACAAAAAGGAAAGAAAAACCATATAACTCGTTCAGGATATTTACCAGACTCACCCGAAAATGAATAATTGGAAAGGAATTTTTCTTGTCAGACATTCACAAGGAGATCCAATATAATAAACACTTGTCTGAAGTTCATTCTATCTATCCTGGGCAGCACGTGATGATTAAATTTTCAGTTTTGTTACTCGAGGAATGAAGGCAATTCATCGTTTCATTACTAACGGTTTTATCAAAATACTTCATGAGGTGCATTTCATTTTGCAATCATAGCATACATCTAGAACATCAAATTGGATCGTTGATCATTTTTGAACCCATCTCACGATCCTTTTTTATTTCTCTAATCAATATAAGACATTGATTTCTGGGGCTTTCATCATGAGATCAACAGATTCTTTCAAAAAACCCACTTTGTAAGTTTTCTTGAGAGAGCGCTTTAGTTGCACCCATGAAAATTTGATGAAATTTTAGGATTTATTTCTCTTCATTTGTCATTTTATTTTCTCAGTTTTGACAGAATTTCAATTCCTCCTACATCTTCAAGCTGAGATACACCAATCTTGTGCGTCGATAGCTTCTGAGATGATAAGAATCAAACTAGAAGCAGATTCATCGAAAAACTTCTTATCTATTGGACTGCTCTTTGAACATTTCTAATTTACAACAGAGCAAAAGAAGTATTTTTGCATCTACAACAGTTTATTTGATCAATTATTGAACTAGGTCAAATATGAGAAGTATGAATCAACCTTTATCACAAGCTAGGGAGATTCTAAATCTATTTCAATGAGGGTTATTACAAAATTCATGGCGAAAATTATAACTTTGTAACAGGATGACATGCGACATTAATTTTGGTCACAGCAATTACACGATAAGTCGGTGGCCCTTCGCGCGAAATTACACACTGTCAGAGCTTGAATAATGATCATCGTCACCATGTATACCCTTGCACATTATCAATCCTTCACCGCGATGACTATACTTATCTTTCTCATCTTTACATCGATACATTCATCTACCACATAATACTTTATCATCACGGTAGCACCTGTACCCAAAATATTTACACGATTCCTATTTGTTGTTCAAAATTATTGTCTATTGAGTAAAAATCCATACCATGAAAAAATTCTTGAACAAATCAGAGCAACGAATTTTATCATTTCCAACTTAATTATATTTTTCTTCCAACTGGCTAATGGAGACTACCTACACCTTGGACGCTAGAATAAATATTCAAGTATAAATAAATTCTAGCTGGTCATTTTCTTGAGCTGAGATATGATATGTTCCAAATCAGTCTCATCATTGCCTGTCCATTTACTTGTCAATTAAAACATTAATCCATCGATTATAAATCATTCATTCAGTCCTCCACGAGATCAGCATTGTCATAGGAAATTTTGGTATCGCCCCTCAATTTAGGAAAGACAGCTACCATAAAAAGTTTCCCAGCATTTTGAGATAAATTCTTCTAGCACTCGACAAAAATAATAATTCTCTGTTGATATATACAACCCTTTACACAGACAGAGACTTGAATAATTGTATTTTGTAAGGGTGTTGGAGCTGCGGAAAGAGGCCCTGATGCAAACCGGAGCAAGTGGAAAAATAAAGAGGGGCAGTTTCACGAGATAGCGATAATTGAGTGCGCTAGAATGAGTATAGCATAGTATACTGGGTTGAAAAAAGGAGAGGGAATTAGAAAGGGTGTGTTTGTATATATATATATATATATGTATATAGTGAGGCTTCTGGAGGGTAGAGAAAACAAAGGGGCTGATTCTAAATCTAAGGGGGTTGCCACCGAGGAGAGTTACATAATCTCGAGGAGGATCAGACTAACAGCGGACAATTTCTCAAGTTTATCTCGACGCTCAAGTCTTTTGCAAGGAACTACAACCCCTTAGACTGCCTCGTCGTTATACGAAGTCTCCACGCAGTGTGAATTCCTTGGATTTTGTGTAGAGTTTGAGCTAATGTGTTAGATTTATTGCATTTCACATGCATTTTTAGGTTGCAGTCTGGGGATGAATTTTCACTCATTGACTACCGCGAATTTTTTTTCCTCTGGAAACGAGTATCTGTGACTTAAAATGTATTTGAATAGGTGAAAAGGTAGCAAAAATGGTAAAATCACAATTTTGAAAAACTTCCGGTTGATATTTGTTTTTTTGCGATTTCTCGAAGTTTGAGTGCCGAATTGCAAAGAATAGTATTTGCGTCTTGTTCATAACGTTCCCGAGTTGCTTCCGAGTAATTTTTTCGACTCTCGTCTGCGGTTCAGGCTGAAAACCGATCGCTCAGGAGCGAGCTACAACCTCATAAATTTGATGTAAAATGTACCATTTTGTGCTTGCGTGCGTGAACCTGTACGAAATAGTAAATTTTGATACGAGAGTGTAAAAACTTTTATTTCACACCCGAGTGATGATTTTCCGGCCCGAGCCGCAGGCGAGGGTCGAAATTATAACGAGGATGCGAGAAACCTCATGAACAAGGAGTCAAACTATTTTATGCAATTTTGTAACAATCCTAACACCGGAAAATTGTATAACAGTAAATACTAGGTTGTTGCTTAATGTGTCATTTCTCGGGAGGGGGGGGGGTGTCCAGTATTTGATTTTGGTCTGTGGCCTTGATATGTTTTTTGCATCAGCAGAAATGCTGTGAACTCTTCTCACTGTTTGAGAGGAAATGATTTCAGATTACTGAAAATCGATATCGTCCAATAGGTTGGACAATGTTAGTGAATGGATTTCCATGAAATCTGCATCGATTTTAGAATTTTGTCCCAGAAATGTGTTATGAAAGCTGATGTTGGGCTATTTTCACAAAATAATTATTTGATAGCAAAAATTTTGCAAGAGGAGTATCTCGAAATGAACTTCAATGTTACATTAACCTTGAGATGACTCAGTATCGTCACACATTGAAATAATTTTCATATTGGATTATTTGGAAAACAAATTCATGCTTTGTTCCTGATTTCTTATCTGAAACCCAACCATGCTAACCTAGTGCATTTTGCAGTGAACGTTCCACATATTTAGGTCAAATCCAGTACAAAATTCTTTGACCACTATCCCGATAGTGACCCTCATATTACCTCGCATATTACCCGGATTCTGAAAATTTCCAAGTAGACCAACATCACGATCTAAAATTTAGTCCAAGACGACAATCACATCCTTAAAAGTTATACACTCGTCTATCTCTTCAAAAAATTCTCATGCACCTAATCAGAGTATAATCTCAAACAAGACCTATTCCCACATCGCACATCTGCATCCGCATCAAAGTAAGTGCATCATCTACACAATGCAAATCTGCATTCGCAGTATTAGGTACATCATATAAACCGCTTCTGCAACATATGATGGTCTCGTATCGCATGTGAAAACTGATACTCCTGAGCCAAATTTCGTCCGCGTAAAATAAGGATGCAGCTTGAAATGTGCAATGCATACTCTTCCAAACGCATCCGCACAAATATATATGTAGTACTGTAAGGGCCACCACGATTATCTAAAAAGGAGGCCATCATCTTATATGTAGTCTTTTGCTGCCGGTGCATGCGTCGTCTCGATTTTCCATTGCGATATCGAGTTGCTTTCTCTGCGGGCTATGTCTTTTATAGAGAGACGAGATCTCGTGCGTAATCGGATCTTGCCAGGAGTATACTGGTTTAGGGTCATCACCAGAATAAGTATACTTGTGATGCAGTTTTTGAGGAATGGCAACTTCTCAGGTGACTTTTCGTGATATATACGTACATATCCTTCATGGGATATGCAGAAAGTTTCGTGATTTTCGTCCATGAGATTGTTGTAAGATGTGAATTTGAATGAGCATAAAGTCATGACTGAGATTCGGCACGTGAGGCAACTGTGGAATTATATGGCATCACAGATTACGGGAAATGTCATCAAAATCCGTTTCAAGAAGGTGCAATAGTATCATGTTTCTCCGAAGAAGTATAATTTCCTGATAAATTCAAGTTGGGTGGAAAAAGGCGTCTCTAAAACATTTACGGTTCTTTTGGAAACCATTGATATGAGGGAATCCCAGAAACTTTTGACTTTTGCTGTCACTCCTCGATGATTTGGGCTGTACGACGTCTCAAAGGCCTAACCAGTCAAATTTTCTTCGTTCAGATGTCCTGAAAGTGGACACCAAATTTGGGATCGATTGGTGGATGCGGATAGATACTAGCGAAGGTCATGTGCGAGAAAACACCCGAAAATCGACAAAAAGACGTGTCACTCGGCCCAACTCTCAAAATTCGTTAGGCTCTCGTGGTTTTAGCGTACCACAGCAGGTTCTGTAACTTTGCAGGCATGTTTTTTATGATCCAAAGTTGTGATTTTTCTTTTAGTGGGAGATGTACATCGATGTACTGAGCCGTCACGACGGTCTGTCACTCCGTTTCGATGAAAAATCATTATTCCTGTTCTTGAGCTCATACACTTTTTAGCGCATTCTAGAGGAACTCTGCGATGAACTCATTGTCTTACCCACGCATGAACAAAGAAATCGACCTATTGCAAGAAATCGACAAGAAATCGACCTATTTCGAAAAAGTATCACAAAGATCAGGAAGATGATGAATAAACATTGCAATGTAACTCAGATGAGTTACATAGGCCAGAATTAGGGAATGAATCTTGGATTTTTCAGAAATGGAGATGATTACATTGTGCAAATTGGAGTATTTAAAAAGAGAAGCGTTCGATTATGAATAGCGTGGCTGTGTCATTACAAAAATCAAGAGGCATGGTTGATGATAAGACATTTAGAAAGCTCAAAAAATGGATGAAATTATATCATAATGTCGCAGGGACGGCTGTAAAAGTAACTCAACTCGACTCAAATACATAACTGTCGAACAAGGTACAGTATGACACAATCTGCCGATCATAAACAGATAAAATATTCTTGTGAAAGTGATGGAGAGAAAATGATAAAAAGTTTTACGCTGGGAAGCATAAATTAACCCCAAAAAAGACAGAGAAGGAATTTGATGAAATGATGATTCAAAATTACTCGAAAATTACAAGAGTATGTGGGAAGTGAGCTTAAACTGAGCAACAATAGTGACGATCTTCTTTGATCTACCACCATGACATTGCACTTACACGCAAAAACAAACATCTCACCATGTGTAATGCAAAATTTGATCTTCAAAAAAGTCAAAATGCCAGTAACAACAATAATTCTAAAAAAAATGTACATCACCTAACGATCACGAGATAAGCGTCTCCCTTGACTATGTCCATAAGAGTTACACATTCGTAATTGGATACAACCTTTTCCCTCTCGGGTATATATGCAAGTGAGTAATCCTTCCACTCAAAACGTGAGAGATGGAAAGAGGATCAAGAGGAATACGAGATGGCCAGGAGCATTTGCTACAAAACTGATCTTTCAAAGGATTCTACTAGCATTACATCCGTACGCGTGGCCTTGTTCAAAGTTAAAAATACAACAAAGGCCACAATTTCATATCAGTGAGTAATAACAAAGGATACGTTGTGGAGTGAAACATTTGCAAACTTCTCACTAGCATTGTTAAAAAATTTATTTCTCACCATTGACCACCAGGAAAGTCA
The DNA here is from genome assembly GCA_029851415.1 of Eretmocerus hayati. NCBI lineage: Eukaryota > Metazoa > Arthropoda > Insecta > Hymenoptera > Aphelinidae > Eretmocerus > Eretmocerus hayati. The sequence goes on from CM056744.1 coordinate 111,523,311, forward strand.
GACTCCATAACCTTATTTGGCAATGTTTATAGGCTAGATTGGTAGAGTGGCATCGTTGAAGCTTACCTGAAACATGAAATAAGAATTTTAGGTTATAATACAACTGCTGGACTGATATCGTTATTATACAGAGTGAGGAGTAGGAGATATCCTGATGACTCGGGAAGATGACGATGTGTATGTAGGACTCTCAGAGGGATTGCGCGCGTGCCGTAATGAAAGCTGATATCTCAGTCAGAGCGATGTGGTAAAAGAAGGTTATCTGGGGCTGACCACTGAGAGTAATGACTTGTATGGAGATGCAGTAGTTAATAAAGTTTGCGGTGTGTAGGGAGTATATTGCTTACAGTGAATCTTCTTGGGTGGCGCTTGCTTTAATTTCTCTGATTTGAGTTTTATGTGTTATGAGGGGTTATGTTTGATGGAGTAATATATGCAGTACACCTGAGTTGAAAGGTGATTTGGTCTAATGGTGTAAAGGAAGTTACATTTGGACATTAGATAATGGTTGATCGTTGACAAATATTCAAGATGGAAATGTCATTATGAGTCATTGCGGATCTCTGAGTATATTTTGGGAAACATTAGATTAAGGTGTGTTGCCCTGGAGTCTTGAAGCTGTTGACAGCAATCTCAGCGTCTTAGCATGATACAGGGACATTCATTTATCCTGAGAATTCCATGTATTAGTCTGCTTCAAGACAAAAATGACAAAATGAGGAATTAAACTTTAGTGAAACTCAAACTGTATCATTCTCATGGTTTCTAGCATTGCAATCAACGTCGTCAATGGGTCATCTTGTTTAATGTCTTAGAAAAATTAGATTTTTGGAGTCTTTTCATAATAACATCCGAACAAGACATTATCATCAAATATACATTAAAAATTTTTCATAGAGCATTTAGTGAGTTCCACATGTATATTCTTTTCGTCAGCTTTGAAGGGAACTTGTAAGGATGGTCAAGATTGGTCCTTTGTGATGTACATGGAGCTTACCACCGTGATCAAAACTGTCCTCAGAACAAAAAGATATTTGAAGAAGGAGAAAAAACTCTGGGTATACTTCTGCTCAAAAGGAGTATTTGTCATGATTTAGAAGAACCATTTTCTTTAGAACTATATTTAGAGGGAACATAGAAGTAATTGATGACAAAAATTTTTGACAGACAATCACTAAAGTATCCAGGCTTATGGTTGTTTCGTTGAAGATTAACGATCTTTAGACAGTCAATCAGATCTATGCTATCTACGAAAGCAGTCAACTATTAAAGAATTGAGTTATTGAGATTTTCGTTTATTTAGTTCAAAATTAATCTCAGCGAAGTTGCCGATGAATTAGCTGTAAATCAGTCATCTAGAATTGAAGTTTTTCAGCTTCGGTTTCTAAATCCCAAAAAAAATGTTTAAGAATATTCAAACTAGATTCTCAAAAAATGGACATAACTGCGAGGGCTTTCTCTCTTTGACATTCCACCCACCTGTAAACAGTATCATGAAAAGTTTACATACCAATCCAGTATCGAGTGTGCAAAGACCACCGGAATTCCAAAACTCTCCAAGCCCCATCAGCTCTATAGCTTTGATCTACAATCCCGTTTACACAAAACTCATACTCTCACCAAATTACCCTGTACCCTCCTCACCGTCTTCAGCACCTCCAAAACTCCGAAGCACGCACACACCCCTTGAAAAAAAAAAAAAAACCCCACCACGCGTTAGAATCTCACCACCAAACCCACAAACTCACCATGGAGCTCAAACATGAACCAACTCATACAAAACTATCTATATAACCTATACAGAGTGAATGTATCGTTCGTTGCGTTTGAAGTACAGACGTGCCAAAAGGCGTTTCTACAATGCGAATCGCTTTATAGAAAAAAAAGAGAACATAGATAAAGAAGTAGAGGAAGAGTTTAGGAGGTGGAGCTGAGGGTAGATATTTCAAATATTCAAAGCTGCCCAACGCACAAATATTTTCGTGTGTAACAAAGCTTTGGATAAGGCTTTAACAGCAGTTATAGTCGAAGCAGTAGTGTTCGAAAGCGAGTTTGAACAACAAAAAAAAGTCGTTATAACCCGGGGGATGATGTCTGTTGTTAAAGGCACACCCACATAGCTTGTAATAATAGCACAGAAAGGATAAAAGTGAAAGTGGTATGAGGTGTGTTAAATAAAGGGATGTGGCGCGTGGGTGGAGATCGTACACTACTACTACTATCTGTGTGTGGTATCTTTTTTTGCAGTATAAGTTGGCAAAATAGAGAAAAAGATGAGTGTTGGTATGCGTGCAAGCCTATACGGCAATACGGGTGTCTACTGCAAGAAATACGAGCTTTTGTGGTAATAATGCAGAAACCGCGTGAGGAAATACACTATATGTATAAGTGTACAGAAACCTTCTATCTCTATCTGCTTCAGTGCTAGGTAGTTGCGTATACTTTGAAGGTATAAAGTTATAGGTGTAGAATTCACGATTCAGTTCGCTCAAGTTCTTCTGAGCTTTAGAGTGTAAGAACATAGGTGTAGTAGTAGTTTGGAGATCTTTTTTTTTTGGATATGTAGAGTGGCTGAAAGTTCTGTGTCAAACCAACTTGTTCGTACTACAACCTGCTGTGAGGTAAGATTTGCAAGATACAAGTGGTAAAGTGATAAACTTGTTTGGAATGTGTCGATAGAGTTGGTAGTGGTAAGTTTTTTTTAGGTTAGGTAGATTGATTTTAGGTGAAATATTTATGTGAAAGTGGTAGGGTTTGATTGGGAATCGTTTATGAGATCAACTTTGGGCGTTTCAGCAAGTTTCTAAGCTTATGGCTTGTAAACTTTCCTATGGGACTGATAAATCATGTAATAAATGTACATATTTGTCAGGAACAAAGTTAAAGTTTAGTAGAGTTTGTTTGATAGGTGGTATTCAAAGAGAAGAGTGTTTTTGGGAAAATCATGTCAAGTTAGAGACTTGCAGATACACCAAAGTTTCGTTATTTTAACTCTCAAGAGTGTGAAGATTTTTAGTGAGGACCGAACACTTGAGCTGTGATTCAGAAAACGCCATGGAAATTGAGGCATGGATACAAAAAATTGAGAAATGGGATGAAATAGTTTTCTTGATCTATGGATGAGGCTCGAAGATTATGACCGCAGAAGCTCGATACAATACAATCACTGTGTTTTTTGTAGTTTCAAAAAGGCCTTGGACATGGTCACTCGTACTTTGAATCTTCTCTTGGATTTTGGAAATTTGACTGCTACAATGAGTTGCTATATAGAGAATATTCTTCGAACAAATATGTATGAATTGAGATTAGGAGGTAAGAAGAAAAATTTCAACAGCAATATAGATCGTCAGGAGACATGGTTATGAATAATTGCACTCGCCGGAGGTGAGTATCGCCATGATCGAGTTTCAACAGTTCTATCTCAAAAAAGACCACGAATCCAAGTAATTCTAGCTCAGGTGACGATAACCATCTATCATAATTTTGCATTCTTGACATTAAAATCAGTTTGACATCAAATAAAACGGTTGATGGAACTCGAACGAATACTCTTCAAAATTCATGTCGGTTCACCTCATGAATTTTCGTATTGCTAGGGCAATAACGAAAAGTTTACAATCAACTTCCAAAATAAAGTTGCTCACAATCATACTGGTTACTCCAATATCAAATTTCACAAAGCAACACGTCAACATTTCCACCAAGTTTCAAATTTCAAACAAAGTGTCAGTTGGCACAAGTTGGAAGATGGAAAATTGCAATCTCGCCTTTGAAATATTGATACATGTTTATTCATATTTTGTAAGTATAGATATTGAGCTATATACGTCATTTGCACAACCTTCGTCTGACCCAGTTCTACAAATGTTTCAAACTACTTATACCACCTAATACTACTTCGCACACTCCGTTCCGGATCTCATTGCACTTGGCCAAGTTTGCAAGATGAATTTGTGAGATATATTAAAACTCAATCAGGATAGACGTGAAAGGGGAAGAAGAATCGTGGCGAGCAAGATTCACAATCTGGGCAGCGAATTTTAATCCAAGCGACGAAACTTGGAAAATAATTACATTGTTTCTTATCCAGAGATTAACAACATCTTTAAACCTTCAAAAGTTGAGCAATGGCTATAACAACACAAGATGAATCACTTGAAAACTTTATTTTTCTTCTTGTATACTTTCTGGACACTCTGATCTTTCTTACACCACAAAATTACAAATTCATGAAGAATCACAAATCCATATTTCAAAGACAAAGTCCTTTCTAACCAAGACGTAAGTCACCTTTCGATGTATGCAAAATACAACACAGAAAAATTTATCGCCCCAAATGTAGAGCATCACGTTTCAGAGTGATCTAGTCTTTGGCATATATAGTGGCCAGGCTAAGTTATCATAGGTTATGATGGAGTCCGCGTACGTGAGCCGCTATAATTGCCACTTACATTATGGGTAGACAAGTTTTGGAGTGCAGCCCTTCATCTTACTTCAGTCGGGGCCTTATTTATGCATGATACACGTATATAGTATGAGACCAGAAACTGTGTGGCCTACTCTCAGGAACATCAGAGTAGCATCTAAGAAGACAGGCAGATTGCCCCGTATGCGTGCTTTATTGGCCATTCGTCATTCACATCTTGGACCAGAATTAGCCTACTTATATCTAACTTTGTGGTTTGATTGATCTTAGGTGGTGAATAATTTATGGAGGATCACGAGCTTTCTTCTATGCCATGTTTACAAGGTTTTTCAAGAGCCCAAAACTATCAAAATTCTAGTTATCATCGTTTAAATTGCTTCAATGAATAATTGACCTTTGATAACCTGGACTTTCGTTATAAGAAACTGGTTTTTGAGAATCTCATGTCTAGGAGCGAGAAAAATTGATTTCTGTACTTCAATGCTTTTTTAGGACCAGTGCATGATGCTCCTCTGGAGGAACGCATAAGAGGCGTCCAAAACTTTGTTTTTTTAAAGATAATCACGCATTGGCCGGGAGAAAGCATTAGAATCCAGAAATCTGTTGGAAGAAAGAATTGTTTAACTTCAGACTCATTCAAGGAAAATCCTTTTTACCTCAAGAAGAAAAAGTATGTTAGCATGTATGGAGAAATTCTTATAGGACCATGTTTACTTCTTGAAGGATATTTTGATCAAAATTTCGAGTGAGGTGATCTTTCATAGTATGATTTTTATTCTTTAATCATTTGAGAAAAAAGCTGACCAGTTAACAAGATCGGAAGACTTTCCATGCTTCCACAGATAAACGAACATCTAATCCTCATCACCAAGATGGGATCAAATCATTCATAATCAAAAAACTCAGTTGAAACATGCAATATCAACTCTAGCATCTACTCTCAATCCACCATAATTTGACCAAAATATATCAACTAGCAAAGCAATCTGTCTTCAAAAGCCTTGAACGCCAACTGAGCTCTCTACTTTCCCTCTTGAAAAGCTCTCAAGGGCTAATAAAATTACATCTCGCAGCCCTTCGGGATCAAAGCTTGCCCTAACAAGGCTACCAGGGATCCTGTTCTATCTACCTCACGTGTAGAGTCGTCTGGTAGAAGTAGTAGTTGTAGTAGTAGCAGCTCAACTTCGAAGTAACACTCAAGTAGTTTGCAGCCACGATGCATTCCAGGAGTCTGGCCGACAGCTGGCTCATGCAATTAGTCACAATTTGCCTTAGTTATGACTTATTCACACGCGGACCGTACAAATTACTCAACTTGAGATCCAAAACTACTGTTACCTTGCCTCCGCATCTGGTCACACAGTTACTAACTTAGAGGTTTACCGCAGGTATGCCTGATTCTACTGGACTCTTGGTCGAAATCCAGATTGTGGAGTAATGTCTTGAAATTTGTAGGTTATGTATTCGTGGTTTAGAGAGGCTTGGAGAATCTAGTTCAAATCGAGGTTCAAATGCTTCCAAAAAGCGGATCATCTTACATACTTGTACTAGAGAAACAGAATTTGAGTTACCGAATTTGCAGTGTAAGTGAGTTCAGAGTCAGATAGTTTTGTTCAAATGATGTGGTTCTGAGTTATCTGCGTCAGGAGTCACTGTTGATCAGAATCCCATTAACTCTCAAGCCCGCAAACCAGAAAGTTCTTCAGAATATTTCCGATTTCACATATTTCTTCTGGCCACTTCTATATAATTTGGGTTTCTTATAGATTCGAAAGGAATATACCATCTTCCACAATAACTTTTTCTGGCTTCCTTTATGAATATCATGAGCTGTATCTCCAGCCAAATTCATCATAATGCAATGATTGAAAGCCAAAGTCATAAAATCACCCATCACTCAATCAATTTCCCAACTCCAACCATTCGCCAAATAGATTGAAAGTCGTTACCATCAGTAGCCCAAGAACAGAAGCAACAATTTGCGAATTTGAATTTCAACAAGCCAGGCTATTTCAAAGCTGTGCTCTCTCAGATATAACACATTCTCATTATAGTTTGACCTCGTACACTATTACGTCGTCATATATAGCCCCAGGGTTCTAAGTTATAATAGTGGATGTGGACCTTTGACGAAAACTTGGAGGTTAGAAGATGAGGGTCTCACTGTGAAGCGGGAAAGCCACCGTTGCCACAACTTGGATACGAAGGGATAACGACACTTGTTGACGTGATGCTGCACATCAGGAGGAACATCACACAGCTATGATGATGATGGCTGGAGTATTCGCAAGTGGATCCTTCTCTCGTGCACTTTGGTTTGGATGTTATTGCATGAGCGGTTGAGCTTCCCAAATGACCAGACTCCGAGATTTTGGTGTTGGAGATTTGATGTTAGAGATAATGGATAGTTGGGGTGTAACTTTATGCAGAAACCACAAAGGTTGTTTGATATTGTGCCATGATATAGAGTTTATGGGATACTAACTGCCACGAATGAGCGATCATAACCTCTTCATATCAATTTTTTACTTCTTGAATTATCGTCGGAATCATAGTTGTGCATTCTTCGGTCTTTTTCTCAGTGGTTTCTTTAATTTATTTCCCTTGGATGTACTTTTGAAGTATCCATGAGCAACGATCAATAAGTATCATGATGATGATGAACTGCATGAATTTCCATAAAAACGAACAAATATGAGAAGATTCAATTTATTAATAAGATTCGATCCTTTCTATCAGTCTTTATGCTCAATAGATGATATCGTTCCATGACTCTAACCTCAAAATTTAATTTTCTGTCCTGCAGAAGCTTGCGAACACTCTTGTAATTGTCTGCAACCGGGAACAGATAGACTGCATAACGAAATTCGTTCAACAGTAGTGAACATTCATAAAAAAGCACACCTCGAGGCGATGAATTTCTTTCTAAGAGTTTGACGTCTATTCAATAATTGGCAAAGGGCATTATTCTTCAGGTCGCTACATTTTCCTTCAGAAATTTGCATTCTTAAGGTAGTATAAGTGGTACTGGATGTGTCAAGTGCGGAATATACCAGTACTTGATTCCCTTCTGCCCGCGACATATGCATTTAGTAAACGCACGCAGCAGACGACAACATAATCCGAAAACGGTCAAAACAAGCAAAATTTTTCCTTAAATATCTCTTTATAGGCTCTGAATCAAGAATCTGATCATTGCTAAGTGTTTTTTGTGCATTCTTCCTTCTGTGTATCCACTCTCATGAGAATCTGTTCGTCAGATAGCATTGTGCTCGTGATTTTCCCATGAGATGCCGTGTTAAACGGCTTTTACGAAATTGCTCAGAACTTTTTTCCCCGAATCTGAAGGCTTCTGAAATTTCAACTGAATCACTTTGAGACCCTAATCCACAACTGTGCTGACTTTCGTAATTTTCTGAACGTCAATTCGAGAACCACTAATATACTTCCTTAAGATTTACTGAAAGATGTGGTAAGAATTTTCTTTACAAATGCCAGAAACCAGAAATCATAGAAAAATGTTCTTCAAATAACAATGACAGTCCCGGAAACACAGCTAAATCAATCATAAAAAAATCATTTAAAAAATTCATCCAGAACCTCTCACCATTCTTTCAAAAATCAAGAAAATCCGAATCTCTCAGATCTTAGTCCGAAACTATTCACGATATCTCGAGCAGAAATCACCGAGTACAACAAATGTACTTGCTAGAGCTTAACCCCTTCATCCATATACCTTCACAAGAGGAAAGCTTTCGTGGAATACAAATTACTCGGGTACACGAAAACGGTCTAGTCTGATACGGTCGGCTTTGCGATATCGCGTGAAAAGTCACGGGGGTTAGAAGTTACAACGATAATATATACATATATAGTGCAAGTCTGCAAGAGCAAATTCGTGGCGGGCCGCGAAACAGAACTTAACCTCCTCGCGCTCATACCCGGCACTACCACTAAGTAATTGCGCGGTGCAGCTGCATCAGGCCACGGAATGCGGGCTATATGGCAATATACATAATATGTGTGTGTGTGTGTGTGTGTATAGCTTTCTGCATTTCCAACTCGCAGATTGATTAAATTTCACCCGCAGCTTGCTTCACCTTACACACATACACGCATATGATAGTTCACATTTATATGTACTTGATGTATATTTGGTTTTGCTTCAATATTGTAATACATTGAGGGTTTTGTCCGGGCATATTACGCGGTCAGTTTCTGATTTATCACTGCCAAGCTAATATTTGCGCATAGTGTTCTATAGAAGGGATTTGACATAAGTTTCGGGTTGCCTGCATACAGGTGTTTTTTCTTCCAATATGGCGGCGCGGGCGTAAGGGAGCGCATTGAGAATTGGATGCTTCGGACAGTGTTAGTATATTGATATTAAGTTTCTACCTATCTATGTTTATCAAATACCCATCCAACGCAGAAGTGAGTAGACGAGATTCAAACAATAATTTTTCATGCCAGACTGACCAGAAGAGGTCTAACCTTGCGATTCCTTGATTCATCCCAGGATCTGGGAATCTTTTTTTGGTGAAAAATGAAGGTATTTCTAAGGATTTAGTTCCATCGGCCTTGTATTCTGAGGTACAGCTATCCTCGAGATTAGCATCGCTTGTATAGGCACATATGAAAAGGTCATACTGAGAGATCTGCTGACAATGCGAATCATCATGGTTAAACCTCAGTGGGCTAAATCCTTTGAGATACTTTCATTTCTCACCGAAGCAAGATGATTCCCAGAGTTTGGAAAGAACCCAGGGACCGCAAGGTTGCGCCTCTCCTAGTAGTCTATCAGCCAGCTATACGTTCTGTAGCAAAGTAAAGATAACCGAAAAATTCTTTTTGCATTCGATTCCTCAGTTTACGCTGATGATACCCTCATAAGTTTGCGCCCCGAAATAGTGGATACATTTTTGTTATTAACAAATTAATGCAAAAAATATGGTAAAACGATGATAACTCGAGACCTATCGTAGATACAGGAAAATTTTTCAGATGAAAACTGTGCCGTTGAGTACAAGCTACGAGATCATGTACTCCATTGTGTCGCAAATGTTATAGTTTAAGCAATAATCATATTTGTTTATAACAAATAGACATAACTCACAAGGGGGGACCACGGGGTCCGAGTCGCCAATCACCCCCAAAATTTTTCCACAGTTTGGTACCATCTAGAATATGAAGAATCTAGAGTAACTCCGTCAAATGGGACACCTGGCCAGAGCTACAATCAAAAACGTCAGCATTGCGAGTATATCTATATATGCCACTTTTTAACATGTGCCTATATGAGCAATGTTAATCTCAGTGGCTGTATCTTTGGACAGGAGCCTCATTTGACGGAGATACTCTGGATTCTTCATATCCTAGGTGGTACCAGACTGTGGGAAAATTTTGGGGATGATTGGCGATCCGGACCCCGTGGTTCCCCCTTGTCAGTGTGTTATCCAATATTCGAGGATATTTTTACGGAATCGTGAGAACACACCGATTTGAAGGAAATAAAGATTCTTGATATTTTTACGTAGAATCGTTAGTTTTTCAATTATACATGGTTAAATGTTGCAGTACCTCTGCTCGCCATTACTAGTGCGGGCGCTGGGGTGGGGTCTGAGTCGAAAATTCGTGTTCCAGAAGGTTTCAAGGTACAATCTCCTGTATTTTGAGGTGCTGAATCGATTGCACGAGGTCGCCATCCCGAAAACCCCAGAGTTCTTTTGTTAATAACAATTTTTAGTGCAAAATTATGGTTTTTTGCAAAAAACTCGAAAAATATGGATTTTCACGAAAAATTTGTAGAGGCCAAAGTTGTAGAGCGCAAAATTTCCTAAGGAAAAAGTTATAAGAAATTTCCCGAAAAACCCAAGCCTGGGGCGGAAAATGCGCAAAAGCCGTTCCGCGCGTTCAACATTGGCTTAGATGGGGCAGTCGACGCAGCGCTACTAAACTCGCTGCCAATTTGACAGTTTCGAATTTAGGCCTAGGCAACCAAAAGCATCTAGAAAAGGAAAAAATTTCCTTTAAAATGATTTAGATCTTGTCTCGCTAAGAACGAAGCCCTTCGAGCATGGCTCGAAAGAAAGAGAAATAAGTGTGTCAAAACGCCATTTCTGCAGCCAAACTGCCCACACGCAGCGCTCAGAATCTGCAATTTTCCTCTTCTTTCCGCTTCACACTGGAAAATCTTCGCACTCAGCGAAATACGACCTGCATCATTTTGAAGGGAATTTCTTCCTCTTCAAGATGCTTTTGGGTGCCTAGGCCTAAATTGACAACTGTCAAATTGGCAGCGAGTTTAGTAGCGCTGCGTCGGCTGCCCCATCTAAGCCAATAATGTTGAACGCGCGGAACGGCTTTTGCGCATTTTCCGCCCCAGGCTTGGGTTTTTCGGGAAATTTGTGATAACTTTTCCCTTAGGAGATTTTGCGCTCTACAACTTTGGTCTCTACAAATTTTTCGTGAAAATGCATATTTTTCGAGTTTTTTGCAAAAAACCATAATTTTGCACTAAAAATTGTTATTAACAAAAGAACTCTGGGGTTTTCGGGCTGGCGACCTCGTGCAATCGATTCAGCACCTCAAAATACAGGAAATTGTACCTTGAAACCTTCTGGAACACGAATTTTCGACTCAGACCCCACCCCAGCGCCCGCACTAGTAATGGTGAGCAGAGGTACTGCAACATTTAACCATGTATAATTGAAAAACTAACGATTCTACGTAAAAATATCAAGAATCTTTATTTCCTTCAAATCGGTGTGTTCTCACGATTCCGTAAAAATATCCTCGAATATTGGATAACACACTGAGTTATGTCTATTTGTTATAAACAAATATGATTATTGCTTAAACTATAACATTTGCGACACAATGGAGTACATGATCTCGTAGCTTGTACTCAACGGCACAGTTTTCATCTGAAAAATTTTCCTGTATCTACGATAGGTCTCGAGTTATCATCGTTTTACCATATTTTTTGCATTAATTTGTTAATAACAAAAATGTATCCACTATTTCGGGGCGCAAACTTATGAGGGTATCATCAGCGTAAACTGAGGAATCGAATGCAAAAAGAATTTTTCGGTTATCTTTACTTTGCTACAGAACGTATAGCTGGCTGATAGACTATAGTGAGTATTGGCCAGAGCTATTAATAAAGCAAAAACCCATAACCCTGCCAATCGCTGAATCTGCTTTTCTTACGTAGTCATTTTATGCCTGTATGCAGGACAGGCAACATGACAACAATGTCAGATACCTATAGTGCCTTCCGGGTAGTACCCTCCCTACTTCCGGGATCAAGATGTTAAACTTGAGAGATGGGATTGAGGTATTTCCAATAGGATATGATGAGAAATCTTTGTGAGAGATCGTGCGAGAAATGGAAACAAGTCTATTCGAGTTTTCCAAAGTCGTTGGAGTATTATACGAATAGTAGCCGCGAGGGAGGCAAATTCCTTGGAACATATGCCGTCTCAAGATATATCATCTCCGCATAGGGTCGAGCTGCTTGTGCGTTAGATGATGTGTACACATACCCAGTAAGAGAGTTTCATGGGTTATTCCCTAGACTCGCATGAACAACCAAGTTTTCCTCTTTTACGAACATGGATGGTGATGGAGATTGTGAAAGTTTGTTTTGAGGATGTATGATCTCCTCCTGAACCCTGGTTTACTCTTTGGTGAAAATAAAAGTAATCCCATCCTTGGACACGTATTATTTATTCAGTTTTGAGAGAGGAGACAGTTGAAGTAACATCAGTAGATCGATGAAGAATGAAGTTTGTAAAGTTTGAAGAGCTTTCTGAAATGAAAATGCATTACATTTTTTCTATCATGGAAGACTGATGAAATACAGCAACAGTGCCCCGCTTGAGTTGAGTTGAATATGTTTGATTCTGTTTTCTCTTTAATTTTTGTCCAAGTCAAGTTAAATTTCTCCCATGAATTTGTCTAAAAACTTCAGATCTCATTCTTAAAAGGAAATTTCACAGAATACTGACTGAAAATTTTGTCTAAATTCGAAGATAAACTAAAATCCAGTACACGATAATTCATTGTGCGCCTAGGATGACCCAACTCTGGGGGATTATTTTCTCCTGGTAAGGAATGAAGGTATCTAAGTGAATATGGTTCAGCGAGATTACTGTGCAGAACAGCAGAACTCTGTATCACGCCTACAATGCAACCCTTGATCACCCACACTGTGGCCATTTTTTAGTACACATGGCATTCCTCAGTTTCAGTTTTGAAAATCTGGAACCTCCGTGTAACTTTATACGTCGAAAATACCTTCCCAGAATGATCGTTTTTGACATAGGCTTTTTCATATTGAGTACCGATAGCCTATTTCAAGTCCACTCGCAATATTTTTGACTCGGTTTTAGAATAATTTTCAAAGTGGATCTGATGGTTTTTCAGGATTCGTAAAATCTCCCATCTGCGTCATGGAAAAATATGTAAAGGGAGTAATTTTTGCGTATTATTTATTAGGTACTAGTAGGAATGATACACATTTTTTGGACAATAATTGGCCCATTGTAAGTTGCTATAGGTGGCCAAAAAAATTGTCACATTTATACCCGGATTCTTAAGACGCCCTATCTGGCTATGACGTGAGTTGAAGTAACAGTGATTCTCACTTGAGTTATTAAGAATTCAACTTGGTTGATGAATTTTCATTCATAATTGAGGGCCACTTCAACCTAGACGTACTCAAGTTATTGTTCATGTAATCATTGTTCAGAAAATTTCATCTTGGAACGAATCAGTCATTGTATCATACCTCTGAGATTCCAAAACGATCAAAATAATTTGATCTTCAATCTTTAATCAAATTTTATCTCCTGCGTGAAGTCTGAGCACGCCAGGATACCACGATCTCAATTTTCATTGATTTCAAATCTGGTAGAATCTTTGAACCCCTTTGAACTACCCCCACTATAAGAAAGAAAAGTAACGAATAAAGAGGTCACATTTCCACCTGACCTAAGTAACTAAAACCATGAAAACACGTGCAAAGACTCCAATATCCACTGACTCTAAGGTTGACCCGCATCTCATGCTTGGTAATAGATTTAGAAGGATACGAAGTAACACTTATATATGTTGGTTCAATTGCACCTCTCGCACGTACATCTCAGGGTCTCTGACGAATACAACAGAGGGAACACGACATCTTCCTGACGGGTTGACGTGACCACGACGGTCTGCACTGTTAAGCAGTATATAGTGACCGACAATTACCCTTAATGTGAGAGTGAGGGACACACTCTCTCTATCTCTGTTTTTGCGGTGTCACCAAATATACGTGATGCATCCCAACTGCTTCATCATATATATGTATAGGAGGGATTTCTAACTACTGCAGGTCACTTCGGATGAATGTATAGCAAGCTCTTACTCGCCATAGTGAGCATACACCTCTGTAGGACTGTGACTTGAGTACTTTGTGTGGTTGGATAGTTGGGTTTGGTTCATGTGAGTTGATTACCGGTGTGATATTGGGAATTGAGATTGGAATTGAGAACGTGTTGGATCTTAGAAATTTGATTAAGAAGATGCTAGCTTCAAATTCTGATTGGGGTTATACTATAGGTTAGGTTGAGTGACATTTATTTGTAGAAGATAGACTTATAGATTTAGAATAAGTTGGATAGACTTGATATTGTCGTGAATCCACAATTTTTAGAACTTTTGACCAAGATGATCTATCGAAGTTCCATATGCACGCACTTATTGGTTCCAAATTGCTTTGTGGAATTCTCATGGAAACATTCAGTGTTTCCTTTTCAGAGGTTTTAGTTTAGTCTTCAAATCAAGTCCGCATCGACTAGAGACCAACATACTTTAATACGTTTATTGCGATGGACCCCACCGGTGGGGCCCACTCCTTTTTGAGTTTCATCCTACGCCAAACTGCGGTTCATATACCAAGGCTTATGTCATGGCTTTTTCTCATTGTTCATGTTATAACCAACGCCAGTTTCGGTATCAGACTTGGTTCGTGTAAGTTTTTTGCAAAATTACTGTTCTTTATGCAATAGTTCTTCAATCACACGAGAACGAGATATAAAGTGAATCACTCATTCCGAGCTCGATGATTTTAAACGTATGCGTTAGCTCGTTCCGAAGATTATTCCGATACCCACAAGTTGAGTGAAAATTCTTTGGAAAATATCATACCTAACTCAAGTAATCATCAATTTATGCGAGGAAAAAAGTTTCAACAAAATCAAAAAATGTGTGATCTTCTGAGCACAGCCCTTGTTCTGTCTTATGTGTATTATTATCATCATGCACTGTAAAACTTTCAGAGTTCAAAGAGTTCAATTTTTGAATCTCTGATTCCGCACGATGCAGAACGAACCGTAGCTCAGAATCCTGGGCCAAAATTATTCTTAGCAATCCATATATGAATTGTAGCGCCCCATCAAATCCATAGTTAGTATGATTGTACGCCTGGAGCAGATATGAAGGCGCAAGTTTGGGCGTATGAAGGCTGATAACATTGAATTTGACTATGACTACCGCATTGACTTTGACTATGCGGTCCCAGATGCGGTCGATATTCCTGATCATTCTCACAAATATATTCTGCGTTGTATACAACTTTTTGGGCCCCACCACACAGAAAGATGTCTGCTAACCCTATCCGCGATAGGCCTCACCGGTGAGGCTCACAAAAATGATTTATCTTGGATAAATACCAAATAGATGCCAAAATGATGGTTTTTCAAGAGGTTCGACTTCCGTAAGTGCTAAAATGCACATTTGTACCCTCTCACAATCTGTAGACCGTAGTCATGATTTTGCCTTTGCAAAGAATATCCCAGGAAATATTCTCTCTATTTCATTCGGCATCGATTTTCTTGAGATGCAATAGCCAACATGTGGACTTGATTAGTAAAATATCTTTGGATTCTTTTAAATTTGCCCACGATCATATACGAGGGAACCCTCTCGAAGATTTCTGCGAGAATTTTGAGATATGTCTTTCAAGCAAAGTGCAAATTAATTAGCTGATATGTTTGAAAAATGCTAAACTCACAATCAGTCTCAATTAGAGTCTCATTCGGCAGTGGTATCAATGTCTGCACCATATCATTCAATTTGATAGATGTCCATTGTTCATTGAAAATAACAGCGAGATACCTCGATATACCCGATAACCCCTGATCCAATGAGCCTTACACAATTTTAAACATCCATTACGTACCAGCAGCATCAAGAAGAAACGAATAGTCATCCAAATATAATACTTAAATCATCGCGCTGGTATCGCACAGACTCTGAAAAGCCTGTAACTCTTATCACCATAGAAAAAAAGATCATGACGAAGCACGTCTCGAATTAAAAATAGTTTTGAACGAGATTTGGGTGTACCGTAAACCCAAACAAATGCTCAAACCACTTACATTGCTGCCATATAGGTAACTACAGACTGATCCCAACGGGTTCAGTTATGATGAGTTCAGTCTTATTATGTGCTCGAGAGAATACCTACACACGATATACTTGGAACTGCTGGCGTCACGTTGCGCTTGCGGTTTTTCTTATATCTCGGCTTTTGGTTTTCTTTATTATATACCTACTTCAATACGATATTTGGCTTCCGCTATAGAGCTTCTTGATTTTTATTTACCTTCGAACGATCTCGCGAAAATGTCAGACTCTTGGGCCGGTCGGACGTGACCCTCGTGCATTAGAATGCTCTGTATAATCCTTTTCCTTCCGTCTTTTCTATATGATTTTCTCTAGTGGACTTGGATAAAGATTAAAGGGTTCAAGGTGAAAAGCCAGAGGCTATAGTCGTGATGCTACTGGGAATAGGATTTTTTTTGTTAAGTTATCTGAGTTCATGTAGACAGATTAGTGACTTTGTAGAGTCAAAATTTATAATTGTAAGAGTTAACGGAATAGGTTTTGAATTTAAAAAAATATGAGAGGGGTACGCGTACGACGGTTCGGTCAGATTCTAATTTGAATCCGAGTTGAGGGGCACTGAACAAGGCGTTAGGATAAATTTTTTGAGGAAACTTGCCTTGAAACTTGCGGTGTTTTTTGTATTTTAGGCTCGAATTTATAGTCGTAATCCGGAGTCCGGATAAGCTAATCCGAGGCGCCACAATCGCTAGTCCTAAGAGATTCGTGAACTCGCCGCACCGATTGTGGCGCCTCGGATTAGCTTATCCGGACTCCGGATTACGACTATAAATTCGGGCCTTAACCCATTCACTGTTTATGTCCCTCAAGTCAGTTCACAGATAGAATGGACATCAAAATTTGATGAGAATTGATTGCCATTGGAAGGACTTTGAAATACGAGGAAATTACATCAAAACTTTTTTTTACTTTTCTTCTCCATTTTGGAAGCTTACGTGAGCAGAATGCAATAGTTCTGGATGTCGAGACCAATACCCAGCATTGATTTAGATGATTGACGGTGGATTAATAACTTTATTGAATAAAATGATTAGACTTCGTTGTAGGTTATGCACGCTTTTAAACGTGTTTTTGGCGAAACTGTCCTGAGGGAGCTATAATGGATGATCTGTGGGTGTATAATCATTTTTCTTACCTTTTGAACCTCGCTAATGAATCTGACAACATCAAATTGATGTCGATCCCACGAGCACAACAGAAGTTCTTGAGAAAATAATCCTTTGTGAGGGACAAAATAGTTTATGGGTTAAGGCGATGCGACCACCATGCACCGCGACCATGGACCTTGAAAATACAACTTACATAAAAATTTTGATGATCTGAAGGTGTGAGACGAGTTGTCGAATACTTGTTATTGTCCAACTTGTATTCCTCAATCCGTCGCTTAGCCCAAATCATAAGAGAATCGGAGAAAAGTGGGAATAACTCGGGCGCGGGAACCTCCTAACCTATAATATACGCACATTTTCATTCCCAACTTTCTCCGATTCTATTGCAATTTGGGCTTAACGAAGAGCGAACAAATCTAAGTTAGATGATAACAAATATTTGTGCGCTCGTCGTTTAGCCTAAATCGCAACAGAAACGGAGGAAGTTGGGAATGATTTTTAGCTTGCATGGTGACCGCATCGCCTTAAGCCTCGCGCAAAGAGCCGAGTGTGCAATATGATAAACACTTTTACTGCGACGGCGAAAACTGCATCTGGGTCTTGTGTGCGATGGGCCCCACCGGTGGGACTCATTGAATAGGATTCTGATCACCGCCGCTCACAGAGTTGGACGCGTGGGCCCCATCGGATGGGCCCAACCCAGTGGGAATGTTAATCTCGTGTGCTCATAAAAAACCAAAAGATTTTGTTGTAAAAATCATGTGATCAAATATTCATCTCATAAATTTGTGCTCAAGATTACCGTGACTCTTCGAAACATGACTAAACATTCACAACGTTTATTATTTGTGAATTACGCATGTAATCGATTTGAAAATCTTCGGATTATGTAACAATGATTCCTGTATGAAAGAGTTTAGAACCAATTAAGAATACTAGCATGAATTCAACTTCATTTATCATTTTCTTGCAAGATATTTGAAAAGGATTTAATTGAATTTCATTACATGTAACAAAAGATTTAAAAAAGTCACCATTCATGAGAGAAATTTTGGAATGGGAGAAATTCAAGGTTTGTAAATCACTTTTTTCATCCAGCAATAATACTTTCTCTCAATTTTTAAAGCACTCATCGAATGAATTCATAACAATATTTTTAATTTTATTCTGAGTGCATCCCTGATGAAAAGCGCATTGTACGTGACATAAATTATCGTTGTTCTCAGTCTACCACAGATTTTTATCGATAATAATTACATACTATATATAGACACGACTGAGTTATTTTATTACGGTTACGAGCACAACATAAAACGTAAGGGCATAGGTATATACAAAATATGTTTCCCGAATGTGATCAACGTATATAAATATAGTTATAGATAGGACAAGGCTTCAATTTATTCGATTTCAACGCATAATGCGGAAAATTGCTCGTTAATATTCCAAACCAGAGCCCATATGTGTCGCAAGCTTCGCATATACGCCATCCAATGCGGATAAAACGTGCTGGACTTTCCAAACCCCTCGACATTTCATTGTGGTGGATGCCGAAACGTTTGAAAGCAATTATTTTGGCAAAGCTTGCAGAATAGTAAGTAGAAAAAGTGTAACCTTCTATTTCCAATCGATTTTTATCATCAATTTTCACTAATTTAAAAAATTCCTGACTCTCGGTAGCAAAGAGTGAAAATTAAAGTTTTACGACTGAGGCTAGAATTTTAATTTCGTCATTTTTTTTGGTGTTAATGATCATGTGAGATATATAGTCAACAGATGATACACCCTCATAACCGACTTAATTACTTATCAGCTCAAACACGATAGATTCTCATTTGCTGCATGGTATAATCAGTATCGATAGCACTCTGTAATGGGTTGACTGTGTATTGAGCTGTATCTATATAGATGAAGTGGTAGCAATGACCGGTGCGAATTTGAAATTAAGCCCTCGGGCAATCGGCCAACGACCGATATAAACTGTTTCATTTGATGAAATTGGAATTTCGGACTGTACAGTAAGGGTGACTCTCGAAAAAATAGGTCATAGGTAGCATTCAACGGAGTTTTATTAGAAAGATGTAGGTACCGACTCTGAAGTTTCAGTATGACGTAGATACATATTAAATTCCACCATTTTATTAGGATTTTGATCATTTACAATTATTATATTGTGATATGTCGTGTGCAAGTTATAGTCGGTCAAAGGTACTTGAAGCATAATATAGTACAGTTGAAAATGAATTTATCAAATTCATAAAGATCATGGATTCTCATCCAATGAACCATAACTATTGATGGTAATCATTGCAGTGCATTTATTTCCTTTGGAATTATTTTTTCGATTACGTTAAATCAGCAATGACTTTATGGAATTTTATAAATACTTCATCAAATATTATAAGTTGGTCATGAAAAGTATGTGGACAAGATGATCTTAATAAGATATTGTTATTTCAAGGGCTCATTGAATGAATGTGTGTATAGAGTGAGTGTACCCAACTCGCCCCCATTGAAGCATTTTCTCAAAAAGTCTTACCTCAATATTTCCCAGCTTAATTCATCCAGTTTCAAAGCTCGTCTCCAAATGAAGTCGAGTGCGTCTCATTTTGATCAACCGGAGCCAAGCTGTTTTCACTTTCTCAAATAGTACATTTCGCACCGAGTTCATGAGGTTATCGCTCGGTTCTGAGCGATTGATTTTCGGCCTGAGCCGCAGGCAAGTGTCGAAATAATTTCTCGACAGCGGAGAACCTCATGAAGGAGTTGCAAATACTAATTTTTGCAATTTTGTAAGCACCCAAACATCGGAAAATTGCAAAAAGTAATTTTTGAGAGTTTACAAAAGTGTGTATCCAACTTGCCCCCCCATCATTTAAAACAATGTAATTAGGCGATAGATTGTTTCAAATGTTTCGTATCGGCGTGGAATCTCATTTTGAGCGTTTCGTCGATCCAAAATACTATTTTCGACCTATGAAGTGAAAAACACGTCCTGGGTGGTAAATAGGTCATACCATACGCCCTTTCGTGATAACCACATCGGTGCATATTGGGCACACTTCGATGTTAGCCTTCATACATCACTAACGATCTTTGTATTTTGTTCATAAAATAGCTGCAGATGAGAGTTCTGCAACCCTAAAAACGGATTTTAAAGGTCTTTGAACGAAGAATCGAATGCGCTGAGATACGTTGAGATTGGTCAAACTCGAACATTTTGGTACCAGTTTCACTGAACCCAAGTATCTCGGTGATTTCTTAGCTGCGCAAACACAAAAATGGCAAAAGTCACTTTGATTTTTCTGCGAAACACAGAAATCATCCGAGGTCGATTCAAATCAATGATTCCATCATGTTTCAACGTAACAAATACGAAAAAAAATTGAACGCGTATCCATTCTTGAGATCGGCATATAGGGGCAATTTGGGTACACTTACCTTATTTAACCATCATCTGGAATGAATTGAGAGGTGCCGTTAGATGAATTATTAGAAAAATTGGGTCAAGTTGTGAAATTGTTTATATTTTTTTTAGATTTTGGATCTTATTCGATCAAGTGCGTTTGAGAGACACGATTACGATACTTTCGATTCATCAGATGAAACGGAAGTAGTCTCGAGCAGTGCCCGCGTTGTTGATCTGGAGTCTAAATTTGAGCAATGAATCAAATCCTTTGCAGATGTATCAAGAGCTCTAAGAATTGAGTGATCATGTAAAGACTACAAATATTTTGCGACATACGTTTTAAAACAAGATTCTGTTCGACAGAAATTGATAATAATAGCAATAGTATCTGATTTGCAGTTCTCATCAAATCTCCATGTTCATCAAAGCTATTGATATTTCTGCTACTTTGTTTCTCGCTAATTGAAAAAAAAAGAAGAAGAAGAAACACAAGAAGAAAAAAATACTGATAGCTTTGAAGAGCATCCATGATATTTCATTATCCTATCATCGAGTCAATCTATATAGAAGAATTTTCATTAAAAACTACAAGGAAGATGTGTGAAGATTTCCTAAAAGGTTCACTTCACATTCAACAGTCATAGCACGTAAGAGTTCACTTGGACCAAATCCTCTATCATCCTGTTCATTGTTAGAATCCTGACCTGGCCGTGATGAGGTAGACGAACCATCAGGAGAGGCAGTAGTCGAGGTGGTTGTAGATAAATTTTCACATCGACACTCTCCATTTTCACATCGTCCAGTATCGTGATGTAAGTAAAGTCTGCATGTTAATGCACATTCTTCATCGGTCACTCGTAAATTGATGTAACGATCAAGACATCCAACATTTTCTGTACATAGAAGAAACAATAAAAGATTTTTGTAAAATTTTGGAAGGAAAATAGGTGCTTTGATTTTCACTGTAAAAAGAAATTCTTGAAATCAGACTCACTGTCTGGAATTTAACGTTATAAGGTTACGAGGCTTGTTGTGATTCAGTATGATTTTTATATGGCTTTAAGAATTTCTTTTTACATCATTGAATCTGAATGTTACATCTATGAGTTTCAAGGTTGTCCCACTGTTATGTTGTGTACTGAATAAACATTTTTTGCATTGTAGAAAAGTTTGATTGCTCGCATTTTTCGTTGTTTTTTGTCCAAAATCTTCTGCTTCGTGTTTGGCTGATTTAATGGACTAATGATGATGAGGAAAATATTTATTATGACAATCATTCTCACCGTTACGATGTAAATCCTGAGGTATATTCCTATCTTCAGGATGATCATGGCCTTCTTCAACATAATTGTAGTTGATATTTGGAACCTTGAACTGGTCATGAGGTGATTCTATAGATAAAAATATTTCATTCAAACAGAATGAAGAATCCTCTGAAGTTTTTGCTTGGAATAATCGGAAGCTAATTTTTGAGCATTAATGGCGTATTTTCCAAATTTCTACTTTCTATTCTGGTTATAAACGTCATTTTCGCATCCATAAAAAAATTTTTAGAGCAAATTTCGCATTTTCAACCATGAATGGTTACCCTATATTACTTTATATTTAATAATCGTGTTGCATGTTATTTCTACATTTTCAGACGAGGAGTAACATGGGAATTACATCCCTTAAACTCATTAGGATGACAAAAATATGGAAATGATTATTAGTTGGGATTCGAATCGACTGATTGTCATTTATCCGATAGAAAATACTATAGCATTGGAGTTGCCGCATTTTTTTCTCAAGTTTCTATGACGTGGAGCACTATTATTCATACTTTTAACACGAATTACAGACTGCCTGGAATAGCTTAGTCAAGACTCAATTAGAAAGGTCTAAAAAATATTCCTTCAATTAATTATAATCATTCAATAATTCTACGTAATATGTATTCTCACCTCTTCCTTTGCTCAGGTTGACCAGTAAATTTGTGACCAAGAAAATTAGTGCAATGGTTGAAGAATTCATAGTCTCTGATGAGTTCGACGTCGAATATTTTTCACCCGCACAAAATTTTTCTTTTTCGGAAGAGGAATATCTTGCTTAGGTCATGCGTCGACGATAAATCTCATGGATTGAAAGGATTTGAACCAATTTTCATATCTGACGAGACACAGATGTTTTTGTATGATATTCGTTTCGTTTGCGAACCTAAATTGTTTAGCCATCAAAAAATTAGCCTCTGAATGGAGTTTAGTTGACATACATGAGAATTTTAGAATGAAAGAGGACACAAGCAGTATTCCAACTGACAGAATAAGAAAGACTATAAAAAAAAGAATATTTATCTCCTCCAGTAAGAAAGATAATTGTAGCTAATGGTATTATTCATTCGTGCGTTAGAATGATTGTGAAAGGCGTTCGATTAATTAGTGCCGTTATTCATTTTTTTTTTTTTTTTTAATTTAGACGCAATTTTTACGCCTCAACTTCTTTCAATAGTGCATGATAAGGATCCATCGTATTTACGCTCTACAATCAATAAATTTTCATTTGAAGACATGTACGATTACATAACAGACCATCTGCGTTGTTATGTAACATGTAGCTCCTAGTCGCCGTTAAAAAGTCAAGATGATGAAATTTGGAGTCGTTTTTTAGTTCAATAATACCGAAATTTCGAGCCGTTGAGCTGCCGAACTACGAGCATAGTTGGGAGAATTAGTGATGCTGTATTCGGATAACAATATCGTTTTTGACAAAAATTTTTGCATCGAGTGATTTATACTTTCATTTACAGAACTCGGGAGTACCTCAGAATGTTTTTGACTTGAAAGAAATGTTGGACATTGGTAATCCAGAATTTTATAAGTGCATTCCCCTCTACAATTTCAGAACGATTTCTTCGGAAATTGTGCCCCTGAAAACTTTCCATTCAATATTTTCCCAGATTTCTCCGATAAAACCCAAAATAATAATCCTGAATCATTGAAAATTGATGAGTGTTGGAGTGGTATTAATTCTTACAAAAATACAAATTCACCTTCATTTGATCAGATTCCGCATTGCTATACAATCTGTAATTCAAACTAGAAACGTTTACCATAATCCTCGTTGTAACAGCAATAGCAAGCTTCAAGTGAACTCTGAAATTGAATATACCAAAAACACAATCTAATTTCGAATTCAGCGACCAACGTAGCCTAATTTTGAATTCTGCCTCCATAAATTCGCGCAAATCGTGAATATCCTGCGCATAAATTCAGCCAATCACGCCACATCGGGTCAAGATGTCCGTGTGGAATTGGAATTTGCGCGGAAGGCCATATATAAGTCACTGACGGGGTGATGGTGCGACGAGCCGCGTGAAATTCCGAGCACGCGCCAAACTAATCTGCCAAAAGCGTAACCCGGAGACATCAGACACAAGCTTTCTGCATGCATCGTGACTGAACGATTTTGGGAGTATGGTGAGTGTGCCTAATTTGACTGCACTTGAGATTTCCAATTTATGTGCTATCGCAGAAATTGTCACCATTGCGTTTTTCGGAACAAAACTGGTTTTTGGTACTTTTGACTCGTTCTCTCTGATGCAGTAAAAATGTAACCAAAAAATTGGTTTGACCAGCCTTGAGGCACCTTGGCTCATTTTCTTTGTTTTTGTTTCAACTTCAGACTGTTTATTTTGCAGAATTGCAAACTTTGATTTCTAGCCGATTATATCGCTCATATTACTGAAAGAGTGCAGCGTACCTAATTCGCCCCGATATTTGTTCTTCACTTCATGAAAATCGACTCATCAAACTGAAAGACTTTGAAAGGACGTAGAAATAGCTGCAACATGAGCCAGTACTACGGTAATATTACCACTAAGGACGCTAAGGCCACAGCAGTATCGCTAGGGCCTCACTAGTACCGCTAAGACCGTACTAGTACCGCAAGGACCACACTTAGTACCGCTAGGTTTTCACTATGGTGCTACTAGGACTACACGAAGGCCACTAGGACCGCACTAGTACCGTACCGGTATCGTAGCAGTACCGCACTAGTACCGTACTAGTACCGAACGAGAATTCCCGTACTAGCACCGTACTAGAATTATCGTTTAGTTCAGTTTAAGTGCGGTCTCGATCTGGTTATTTAGATTCAGTTCAGTCTAATTTAGTCCAGTCCGGTCAAGTTCCGTTAAATTCGGCCCAATGAGGTCTTACTTCACTGATTCGGTACAATTCGGTCTAGCTTGATCTTATTCGGCCTAGTTGGATTCAGTTTAATCTAATTCGGTTTTAGTCGGCCTACTTCAGATTAGTTCGTCCTGGTTCAGCCTGATTAGTCTAGTCTGACTGATATAAATGACGTAGCCGTGTGGGTAATGGGTGAGAGTGACCGATGAATCCATTGATTGACGATCTACCATCTTTCCGAACATAAGAGACCTCATTCCAATATCATGAATTGCTTATTACTCATCATTTTACAAATATCATTCGTGAGCTACAACAGCATTTCAGGAACCTCTGTTTTATCCAGAACATCTACAAGCCTACAGAGCGGTGGCGAGAGTGGCAATAACAGTAGTATAAGATGATGCACGTCAGGATTTTGTGAAGGGTTTTCCATGTAAAAGTGCTGTTTCGTCGTATTTATGGATTATAATGGAATTATGTGGTATCTAAATTTTCTATCTGATAAAACTGTGTTTCAGTCGAGAGGACTCAATTGCCGGATGATTTTCAAAATTTTAAAAATAACGAGTTCATACTCTTATGAATTTCGAGTTTTGTTCATGAGTTCAATGCTAAGGTGTCAAGATTTTCCATATAGACTCGCCAGTGAGATAGTTTTTACTTTACTAGCTATAACTTCAAGGTCAAACTAATCAAATCCATGCCCAATACCATGCCAAACATTTGATATCGTGGAATTAACATTTGGCCTCAACCTAAACGTATTCAATACCACTGGACCCATAAGTCAGTCCCAAAAAAGGTGTGTCAGACGAGCCCAAATAAAATTTTTACACTCAAAGTAATATCAAGACATAGTTGAGCCCTGAAGTGAATCCTTATACATCCATGTAATACGCGTACACAGCGGATTAGTTCGAGGGATTAATCTCTTACACTACCAACCAAGGGAATTCCCTTTAATCAGTAACGAGTAGAAAATCTCCTTGGCTGTAGAGCCATTATGTCTTCCATCTCGATTCAACTTCGAGCATATAGTACTATCGTTCCTATACATATCTCTCTCTCTTATACTCTTTCTCTGTTGCTCTTGCCAACTATAATCTCTCACGGCTTTGTCCTGTCACCGTCTCAGTAAATAGTCCAAATATCGCGATTCTTAGCTTTCGCCAATTATGCTTCTAATTGGCAACAACGCTTTCCATCTATAGATTTTCAAGACAAAATTTTCGTTTAACCACGTCTTGTTGTTTTTTAATTAATTTTATGTAGGTCATATTGCGATACAGTTTTATTTGAATTTTTATTCTGTGGCGGGATTGGATGATGATCATATTTTGGCAATCCCAAAATTCGTGGAACATAGAAATATCATTGGTTGAATGATGGTATAAATGAATAAAGCTCGTTCAAGATGAGACGACAGTCGATCCCTGATTTAGTTTGGATTGAGATTGTTATTAACTCTGTTAGGTAATTTTCTTAGGCATTCGCTATAAAGGTGCGTCCACGAATGATGCATATGCATGTATATCTAGTGCTCACTGCGCATATGCACTTCACACGTGCACATGTGCAGCTCATAAAACTTGAGCAAAATTTGAAGGACTCACATGAGAGAATTACTAATTTGAATCAGATCGGGTTTTTGCTTCGTTGCTGGCTGATCCAAAGCAGAACTCGACGAAATCCACCTGGTTTTGGCTGAAATTCGATGAGCTGCACATGTGCACGTTTGCAGTGTATATGCGCAGTAAGCAATGCATATGCATGCATATGCATCATTTGTGGACGCACCCTAATACACGAACTAACCTGATCCATGGTTTCACATTTACGTAATTCCAACTATAACATTCCTTCAATACCAATCGGTGGAATGGAGGTACTGATTCTTAGTCATTTCAAAATTTTTCTCGGGTAATCCTTGAATTTATCATTATAGCAAACTATCCTAGAAAAGCCACACGTGCTCCCAAATTTCCCACATTCGCGGTCCATACGTTACGTAAGACTATGCGCAGAAGTTACTATAAGAATTCATCGGGAGGTCATTGAAGTTACCTCATTCGTTCTGTCCTCGTGATTGGGTAACTGACTCCGCAAATAATCACTCATAGTCAGATAGAAAAATAATTCTCATCGTTTCATAGCACCTCGGTGAATCTTCATTTGAGAAAATGGACGAAGATCATTTTTTCGATTGAATGGATTAAACCAAGTGTTAAGGAAATTCAATTTTTGATCACAAAATTCGAGGGAATAGTTTGATTGACTCACAAAGAAGCGATGGGATCTGATACGTATGCGAAATTCGCATCAATCGCGTGTCGAGGATGATAAAGCATATTTTTTAAATGAAGTGCCTAAAAAATAGGTCGACAAGCTTTGCTGAGACAAAAATATGCCCCTTTATACTCATTTGGAGTGATTGAAGTGAAGATAGTGAAGATATTTAGAGATTATTATCGATGTATAGTGCTCTCACTTGAATGAATTTTTGGAATGTTATAATGTGCGAGGTCTTTTAAAAGAATTGCGCGTAAAGGTAAGAGCGTTGAGCAAATATTTAGAAAATTCCAGATGACATTTTTAATATGTCAGAATTAAGCACAGACTTTTCGTGACTTTTAATCCGCAGAATCAGCTCCGTAGCCATGTGTCCGGTCAAAGCACTTTTCATTTCTAAAAGTACTCAAATCGGAAAAATGATTTGTGCGTAATAGTATTCGCTTTTATTGAAATTCTGCCCTTCTGCATGATTTTCTGAACAATTACTCCAACATTCTTCACAGTATTCTTTTGTACAAAAAATTCTATAGGCCATCGACAAAGAGTAAGACTCTCGGTTCTGTAACATGAATACTCAAATTTGTTTTCGATCTAGAATTTTAATTCTGAATAAGTGTTCTTTCGGGGACTACCCTGCTGCTCGTCTCATTCAGTCAACATAAAGCTTTCCCAATCCATCTCTACCCTATCATTATCAGATATCGAAATTTTTCCTTGGCATCAGAAGAGTAAGATATATATTTTAAATCGGCAAATTAGAGGATCGAATTAATCATCGCTAGGGGAATCACGAAATTTCCCATGGCGCCAGGCAAACGGTGGCGCGTGGTAGCTCAGCTCTGATTTATAAAGCTGATCCGCTTATCTCTCTGTCTCCCTCTCGTGACACCCCCTTATTTATCACTAAAGCCTGAGGCGCAGAATTTTGCCTTCCAACAACTTCTTCTTCAATTCCATGATGCTGTGTAGCTCGATTTGATTTATATCTATATCTCTAGCCAATATATGGAATTCCTATTTCCTGTCTAATTTTTTGTGACGTTGGTGGAGTTTTTCCTGCAGGAGATTGGGGAATGTAATTTCGTCAAGACAGAGGGTGATGGTGATTTACACAAGGAAATTTGGCGGCGTTTTGTTTGTGAGATCCAATTGTAGTAACAATCAAGAAAAAGTAAGGTGTGAGATATTCAATGCAAGATAATACTTCGACGTTGCAATATTTTATCACATACTGTATCTTTAACGGAATTTTTTAGTAGCTCATCGTTAATTTTTTTCATTTGGGAGGACTCATCCTGAATAAGTTTCAACGTTCAAGAATAGTGGAAAGTGATCAGTTGACTCTCGTTCTAACTTCATAGCCGCCACCTTCAAGAGTAATCTGATGAAGGCCCTATCAATACAAGAGAAGTTTTCATCTTTCAAATTTACACGAGTATCAATAACAAATTGAAGAAGGTGTCCGGATTCTACAAAGTTTTCCAACGAAGAGAGACTGTCTCCATGAACTTTGTTGATATTGATGTTAAGGAGGTTCGATGGTGTCATGAGGGATCGTTAAGGGGGGAAGACGAAAACTAACCTAACCTGCCGCTCGGCTGCACAAAAATACATGGCGTGTATACCTATAAGTTTATGATTTTCGACAACAATTCGATCATATTTCCACAAAATGCATGGTAAGCTGTGATCACCGAAAGGTATTATTGTTCGATAGGAAATTCTCTATCGTCTGAATATTTTATGAGAATTTTCTCTACATGTCAAGAGGTGCTAGGCTTGTTTTGGTGGCGCCGTCCATAAGAGCCCATGTTGTTTCGAAAAATGTAAGAGCTTAGATCTCGAAAAAATGCCTGGTGAAAAATACTAAAACAATTCACAGAGTATTTTTTTGTCTCAAAGACAATTATGTCAAAGGTTTCGTCACGATCTTTACATCTTCGTCAAGACCATCGAACCTCCTTAAAATTACCCACAACTATATAATTTTTTATATATATTTGAATGCGGACCAATGAAGTTATTCAGAGCTTCTATGAATAGCTTTTCGTTGATGTTATGAGATCTGTACCAACCGCTTATCAATACTTCACCTAGGTTCAACGAGTTGTTTCTTACATCGATTACTTGAGTTAGCCATATATCTCCAACAGTAAAATCATGTCTAATTTTTTCAGATACGCATACTGCTATACATCGTCAATGTTACCGCCGTTTACAAATAATTCATACCCTTGTAGACGTAGAAAACTAAGATTGTCATCATTGAGCCGAGGTTCAGCGCAGATGACGACGACTTACTTGATTTTCAGGTGGCCGATGATGATGGTTTCAACTTTGAGTGGTTCCAACTTCTTTTCAACTTCTTCCTGAGGCATCTGAAGTTGCAGTGCATTACCAGAAACTTCTTATCCTCCAACAGACCATGCAAGTCTGTAGTGTTGTGCATGACAACTTCCTTCATAATAAGTCCTTCTTCCTCATCTCCCACCTGTACTGAGTTGGAAGCACTTTGGACCATCTCTCAGTGGAGTAGATGAATAGCCGCATTTCTTAATCACTGTTTTGATTAGGTAATCATATGTCTCACATGCTCTTCTACCACCAGCACTGTGGTTGACTCTTCCATTCGTCTTGTCAACTCGTTTGGACTCTACACAGTTTATAAAAAAAGGTTCTTCTTGTTTCTGCATGCATTACCTTCATCATTTTCAGAGCAATATCCACAGTGAGGGTCACTAGATCTGCATCCTTTACAGCATGTCCAAATTCACAGCATTTGTAGCACATATTCACATCAAAGTCATCATAAACTTCCAGTCTGCTGCATCGGATGAACAATTTCTTTGTTATCATAACTTGTTGATATGTCTCTGAATTCACTTCTGCTATAGTCGCCCAATCTTTGGTATTCATGTTCTTACATCTGTGCTGTATTTTGGATGAGTCTGTCTGTGTCGAATTAATCCTTTTGTGAATTATCTGCTCCAAAGATTCATTATCAACTTGATCAAAGTCTTCTTCCAGATTAATATGAAGAATTTTTACTGCCGCGTCTCTTTCCTTCTCAATTTCAATTTCATATTCATCTCCATCATTTTCAGCTAGTATCTACTCAGCTATCTCCACATCATTTCTGATTTGGCGTTTGATGAAAATATTATTTTGATTTTCATTAACCTGTAGAACCTGTGAGTTCGAGTTCTTGGCCATCTTTCTGCTATTTTTCGAGATCATATCTATATCTTCACTGTTCTTTGGTTTAGTAATGATACTTGGCACATTCTTGTTGTTGTCTAGGGTTGGATACATAGCTTGAGCGTATTTTCTTACTTTCTTTCTTCATTTCACTGGTTTCCTCCTCCAGTATCTTATTACACTTATTTTCATTTCTGTATTCAAGTTTTCGACTGTTTCAATCTCATCATTTTGTCTTGTTAACAGCTGTTCCAAAGTATCAACGTAATGGCCAGCACTTTCAGTAATCATTGTGTTGTTTGATCTGAGTTCTTTCAATTGGTTAATGTTGCCTTTCGGTAGCTAACATTGAACTTCTATCTGGTTACACTTTTCTTCCAGTTTCCGGGTATATCCTTGACTTTGAACCAACAGCTCATTCAAATTTGAGGTTAGATGTCCCTCTCCTTCGTCATCATCGCATACTCCTGTCACATTTGTAATGAAAATTGCGTTTTTCTTCGTTACAGAGCCACCCTTGTGATTAAGGTAAGTGTACCCGACTTGCCCCCATATGCCGATCTCAGGAATGGGCGCTCGTTGACCTTCCCGCGATTTTTTTTTTTTCGTTTGTTATGTTAAAATATGAGAAAATACGTAGTTTTCATCGACCCCGGATCATTTCTGCGTTTCCCAGAAAATATAAAGTGAGTTTTCCATTTTTCGTGTTTGCACAGCTAACAAATCACCGAGGAAATCGCGTTCACTACAACCGGTGCCAATTTATTTTTATTCAACCAATCTTGACGTACCTTAGCGCATTCGATTCCTTGTTTCAAGACCTTCAAAATCCATTTCTCAAAATTGCAAATTTCGATTATGGAGCTGTTTTATGTACAAAACACGAAGATGGTTTGAGAAACAAGAAGGCCGACATCGGAGTGTACCCAACATGCCCCCATATGGTTATCTCGGGAAGGCGTGCAGTGCGACTTTTTTACCACTCAGAGTGTGTTTATCACGTCAAAATAGGTCGGAAACGATGTCTTGGGCCAACTAAAAGCTACAAATGTCGCTGCACGGTGATCAAAACGGATCAAAGCGATTTTTTTCACTTCATCGCCGATTTACATTGTTTTAAATGATGGGGGCAAGTTGGGTACACACTTTTGTAAACTCTCAAAAATCACCTTTCGGGAGAATTTAAACAGTTCGGCTCCACTTCATCCAAATTGGACGCATCTTAGCTCATTTTGAAGTTCTTGAGACAAGCTTCAAAATGAGTTAAAGTACGTTGGAAAATATTGAGATTAGCCAGAATTATTAAGAAAATGGCTTAATGGGGGCAAGTTGGGTACACTGACCTTAGTACTGTTCCAGAGTAGACAACAAACGTAGGGAGCTGGAGATTTTGGGTGTCACTTGAAATTAATATGAAGGGGGGGGGGTCAATTTTTTCCTTTCCTCCCCAAGATGTCACCATCTTGCATAATGTATTACTTGGATATGAAGAGCATTGAAAGCCTTATCGTGATGCATAAAGTAAGAAAGTTCGAAATGCTCAGTTCGTTTGAAAAAAAAAAAAAACAACAAATCTAAACAGGAAGACATATTCCCAATTTTCCAAATCTTGCATATAGTACAATTTTTTCTGATAAGCCATGATGAACAAAACCTAGTTTTAGAAGCAATAAGGAAAGCTCTTACACCGGTCACAGCGGTCAAAGTAATAAAGGAAGAATAATGATACATACTACCGAATGCATCGAGTTGTTATCACAGAGCAGCAGGGCCTAGGGGTAGTTCAGAGTCCATCCTGTACGTGAAAAGATATAGGATGGACTCGAATATTGTCCAGAAGAGCATAGAGAGGCTCCTCTTTTCAACATGGACCAGGGATGACGACTATGGTCTATACTCCTGGCCTGTGCGAATGCCGATAAGCCCATTCTTGTGGTTCGACTTTAATTTTCAATGGGGAACTTTCAAAGGACGCTTCGGGATTCATGTATAACTATATGGGCATATACGAATCTATGTATTATAGTGTCAGGGATCGCTTGAGGCTGAATGTCAACGGTGTCCTCGTCGTCGTCGTTGTTGGTGTTGGTGATACTATTGGCTGATGGTCAGGAGATGTTGAGCTGCGAAAAAGGACTTGAAAGTTGTTCGAGGTTCGTATTGTGGTTAGTGAATGCCTGGTGAGATACAGATAGAATTGGCATGAGCTTGCAAAGAGAATGCTGCTACAACATTTTTATTTTTATTTTAGGGGATGAAGTGAGAAATGCTTAGTTCGGATATTTAAAAGAGCTTCATGCTCTTTTAAATATCCGAACTTATTGGGATCAAAGGATGCTTCGAGATATGAAAAATGTTAGTTGAAATGTCTGGTGATACTTTTGAAGAATGAGCTTGTTGAGACAATGTTTCGAATTTCTACTTCTTTTTTTTTAAGTAACGACGAAAAAAAACTTCACTCATTTGCATCCAAATCTGTATGATGCGATAGGCATGATAGTGGAAAGAAAAATATCGCCTATAGGAAGTGATATTTTCCTACTCTATTTTTAGAAAAACTGCAGAAATCGACACAAATTCCAGAAGTTGTGGTGACTTTTTGATCGTTGAATATGGTAATACGCTGATAGATTTAAGAAACTGATCTTCATGTACACTGGAACAGTTTCAAGAGTGGGCCAGGAGATAGATCTCATCAAAAGCTTGATATTTGGCTAGCTCTTAGTGGATATTTTAATTTTTTTTTTAGTGCGAGACGTAGTAATGAACTTCAAAATCCAAAATGGAACAATTATCTCCTCATGCATTTTCTTGTAGAATCTTTTTATTACAGAATTTGTGTATGGCCATCTACTTTCAACATTGGGAATATTTTTTGATAGATTTTGATGATACATGATGAAGTCCTCTACAAAATGAAAATAATCATTTATCATCTCACGTACTGTGTTCTATTTTTTGACAAACTAGGAAAGGTCTGGTCAACGTCGAAGATTCGTGGAAAAACGAAATCATCACGCATAGTGCATCAAGAAAAATGTTTAAGTTTCATCGTCACATAATAAACTTTTACCGACTTTGCAGAGCATAAAACTGCACTATAAATCACTTAAATCGTCGGAGATCTCCCAGTTGACATATCACAAACTCAAAATTGTCACGATTCCACGTGCAAAATTCTCTATACCCTCTTCATCCATCAATCAAATCTTCCATCAAATTATTCAATTTGAAATTCTGGCATCGAATCACCAGTCAAATCAGTCTCAAAATCGATCGCCTGTTCGCACAAGGCACTCTAGCAAGAAACTTATTGGAATAGATAGATAGATAGATGTCCTTTTATTCGTCCGCAGACAAAAGATCAAATTACATATGATTACATATGCCCGTTAAAAATATAATATCGTGTATAGAAAATAATCATAAAAAATAATGTATATATATACTCATGATAATAATAATAATTTCAGTGAAATACTGTTTTGGTCAAGGACACTTGATATCACAATTTGTGACTAGTCTGGGCAAACTCATTATTCTAAGTACAAAATTTTGTAGTAAGAGAGGGATTTGGGCTCACAGTCATATCACAGTTGTGTTTCATCAGTCGTGTGACAGAAAGTCACATATAGAAAGAAATATTAATAAAAAGTAGAGCCCAACCCATCACAGATTAAAATAATGCCTCCTCCCCACATCAATCCTCTGAGAAGACTGAGTCAGAAGGAAATCTTTCAAGGCCTCTTTGAATACTGATATTTTCCTCAGCTGCCGAAAGCCCGGAGGGAGAAAGTTCCACAGATGAGCACATTGAACTTGGAATGATCTTCTTCCATACTCAAGTCTCATGTTGGGGACTTTGAGTACTCGCTCTTCTAGATCACCACGTGCGGGGCGTTCGGATTGGTACCTGGTAAACATCGCAGCTAGGTAGCCAGGTTCTCCAAGATGCATGATCTTATGCATTAAGAGTGCTGCGAAGTACATTCTCCGCGAATCAGTACGTAACCAACCCAGGCGCTCCCTAAACGGGGTGATGTGCTCGTCTCTCCTAAGATCAAAAATGTATCTCACACATGAATTGCTCAGTCGTTGTATCCGTTGCCGCTGTTCGTCCGTGGCGTCGAGGTACACGACCGTGCAGTAATCTAAATGCGGTTGAACCAAAGACTCGACCAGGCGAACTCGGAGTGGTCTGGTGATACAGTGGTCTGGGAATAGGGCAAGTATGAGTGCTTTTAGGACGTCTATACATGCGACAAGTGCACATGATTCCCGAAGGAAAGCCAAGCGAGAGAAGCGAAAGCTCTTCGGTGCTCGATAACGCTTAATTAGCAAAGTTTCGACGGAGTCTCTGTGATGATGAAGCGTTGGTTGGCCATCGAATAACCGTTGGCATGACTCGACAATGGGCGATCGATCATATATAGTATAATGTTCCTTGAATACTTATATAGATATATAGATATTTTCTCGTAAAGTGTATGCTGCAGTTACATTGAACTTTGGATTCGAGGGTACTGAAGGTTTCGTGCGAGGTTTGATGGGTTTGAAGCGAATTTTGGTCTTGAGATTGCGAATTTGAGTTTGATAGTTCGGATGATTCGGAAGTTTAGTTTTGTCTACTAGTCTGAGAGGGATCACGACGACTGGAATGGATTTTCTCATTTAAGACTAGGGGAAGTTTTTCTACAATTTTATCCCCGAATTATCCAGTTTACAACAGGTTAAGTAAGGGATAGAATTTGACAGAGAACGAGGGAAAGTACAAATTAGGATGTGAAACTTGTCAACCGGTATTGAGTACTTCTCAAACGAAGGAAAAAATTAGATCAACATGTTCGGTGACATCGCAAATGTGGATCAGAAATTCTGAAAATTTGATCAGGCTTGAAATTATGCATATCTGGTAAAAATCATTCATTCTCAAATGAAGCTTAACTTTTCCACATAATTTTACAGTATCCAAATACTTATTATCTCTTTACCAAGTACCGAACAATATTACAGAGAGTTTGGGTATTTTCCTCAAAACGCATACCGAAAAAATATGGAAAATTTTAAATAGTCACTGACAATTCCATTGCACAAATAATTCAAATTTGAATCTTCCAAAATTACAATCTTTCCAAGAACAAATCCTAGATTGCTTCGGATCCAATCCAGGATATCGATTGATGATATTAGATTCTTGATTTATGATAAATTCTGTTCAGAGGATCAAACAATAACCTTGCGGTAACTCAAAAAAATACCCCAATTGTGAAGATACCTCTTTGAACAATTTCTGCAACCAGCTTACTTCCGACAATGTTTTTCTTAAAAATTCTCCTGAATCCTTATTCCACCCCCCCTCCCACATCCGACCCTCGAAAACCTCACAATGATTACAGTAACATGAGTGATGCACTATTTCTCATGCCTCCACCCGCCTCATTTTATAATAATATTGTGCCAAAACACAGCCATCCCCTTTTCTATTCTGAGCTATATGGAGTATCTCACTAAGAAAGAGAGGGAGAGTATAAAGAGCCTATAGGGAGCGCAGGCAGATCAAAGAGATCGCGACGGCCGATGAAGGACCTGTATACTGCCTATATAACTATATAACCGGTCTCGTCGCTTCAACCCCCAAGTCTCAAGTGCCGCATTGCCGTGATATGCAATACAGCAGCAGCAGCAGCAGCAGCAGCAGACGACACAACGGCGCCCATATATATACACTATTATATGTAGTAATACAGGGAGTACCATATAGCTATATTGTTAAAGTATATATTTGCACATGCAGACAGGCAAACTGGCATTATGCGAATCGCGATTTTCCACCTCTTTCTTCTTTCTTTCTTTTTTTTCCCCTTCTTTCCACTCTTGGGACTATGGTAAGGTTATACGTATATAGATAACTGTAGGGAGATGGAAGGGGGAGGGGGGCGAGGAAATTTTGTTCAGGTTACAGACGGTTTTTTACGATGTAGTGTCTGGACGCTTGCCGAATATAATAGTAAGGAATAGGAGTAGGGGTGAATTTGAGCTTGAATTGCACCCTATGCGCTAGATACTTGTATTTGTGCAGTTGTAGTTAAATTACTGAGTTTTCCGCATTTCGGATGTGATTCGATGTATTCCGGGTGAGTTCTGGTTGGGCAAGCTTGTTTTGAATGAGATAGTTTGGCGGGCGATTTTTAGATTGAATTTTCTCGGTAATTTGACAGAGAAAGTTGAGATTCCGGTGATTTTTTTTGTATTGGTACAGGATGTGTACTGTCGATTAATGTATTCCATGGTTCGAATGTTTATTCTGTGTGTAAGATACGCCGGGAAGCTTGCAAGCTCGACTGGTTTTGGTGATGATTTTAACGAATTTGAGTGATTAACACTGAATAGTTAGATTACTCTGGAATCAGATCAAATTATCCGAAATGAGAGATAGGTTGTTACTGATTGATCCATTTCATGGCTTCTTCATAAATCCCCAAGCAAGATAATCCATTTTTTCCCATGTATGTCCTGAGGCTATGAAGCTATTGGCATGTCATCTGATAGCTCAAATTAATAACTTGAAAAGAATTGGTTAGAGGAATAATTTTGATTTCTCTTATAGATGTAACATTCACTTGAAGAATTAGTAAAAATTGAGAAAAACATTCAGTAAAACAATACTCTAAAATCTATCAAAAATTACCAGATTTGGTCTACACAATACTATGTCAAAAGATTCACATAGAAATCGTATTTTGGTATTCAAAGTATTAAATTCATTGCCCAGGAAATTATCAAAATTATCCGGGTTACATGAATGACACAAATCCTTTAAACTGAGCTGTAACTGAATTCAGAGCGTGACTACTTATTTAAATTTCTGTATTTTCTAACCTCAAATAATTTTATTTTATAATCGATAATCTGATGAGAAAAAAATCAGCATCCTATAATTTCGTGCCACATGAAAAATTCGCAAAATCAAAAGGTACAGTTCAAGAATCAAAATCTAGAAAATTGAGCTTAGACCGAGCAAAAGCCAAAGCATTGCACCCACATTAATCCATACCTCTACATTCACATCTACAAATCCACGTGAAACTCACTCCACAGAGGGCAGCCAGCATCACAACTCAACCCTCGTCTCAGTGCATAAACCCAACCTTCAATGTACCTTTCCAGAGTTCCAGACTCCAAACCATCTCGGGCACACAAACACACACATACACACACAGACTAAAAAAGGTATCGACCCTTACCATCAGAAGCTTGCAAAATTTTCACCCACCTTTTACTCAACACAGTAGCCGTAGCCGACTCTAGCATTTAATCCCCTTGCAAAATGCAGTCAGGTATATATACTATAAATCTATATATCTATATTTAGATCAAAAGTGCAGAGCTGGCTAATTAATTCTCGGACGGCCGATATCAAGTCTTCTATCCTTCTCCCTCTCTTTTGGTTTTTCGTTAATTAGCATTCGAAGCTTCGGAGCTGTAGAAATTTTTTCTTTCACGTCTCGTGGACTAACGCAAAAATGCCACATTGAAGGGTGTAAGTACCGCAAGCTTGGTGTATATATGTTGGGATTACCGCTGTGGTTTGGAGGGTAGGTTTGAGGCTTGACGGAGGGCTGACTGCATTCTTGGCTTACCTGAAACATGAAAGAAAATTTTTTGTTGTAGTGGGAGATATTGAGGGGTAAGTTTTGCTAGGCTATTATTGGAGATTTGCATGACTAATTGGTTATTTGATTTATATTTTATTCGTTGATATTTTGATGATTTTGGGATTGGATACTGTAAAGGTTTCGAGCCTATGACACTCACTTTTCAGAGTAGAAATTTGACTTTAAGTCTCGTTATTTCTTGCCGTAAAATTCATTTTCATCATTATAAC
The DNA here is from genome assembly GCA_029851415.1 of Eretmocerus hayati. Taxonomy (NCBI): domain Eukaryota; kingdom Metazoa; phylum Arthropoda; class Insecta; order Hymenoptera; family Aphelinidae; genus Eretmocerus; species Eretmocerus hayati. Next base: position 111,561,256 of record CM056744.1, read on the forward strand.
CTAAAAATAGCACTCTCAAGTGTGGTTTTAGGGTTTTTGTGATGAAAAATCATGATTGCCCTGTGCTCCTAGGCTCATTTCGGGCGTGGAGGACTTATTTCCCTCGCTTTTGTTGGGAAATGAAACGTCCTAAGCGCCCGAACTGAATGTACGCGCTCAAGGCAATTATGTACTATTATATGATGATGATTCATGTAAATTCTCATTGCAAATTTTTATTATCACAAACAAGGCCGGAAAAATGTCTTTTGCTTGATAAAAATGTATGAGTGTGATCTGGTTCTCAAAATTATAAGATTCTGCCGCATACGATTTTTATTATGACAAATTCTCTTATCGCAATTTTGTTTACCGAGAAGTAGGTGAAATTGCACGATAGAATGGAATCCGCACAATCGATAAAAACAAGCTATCTAATACGTAAAATTAGACGACAACCAAACGAGTCAAGTCCTCAACCAAAGCTCAATATTCAGACACTCTCATTTTGCACGAGATCTATAATGAGTAACTCCAGCTAGAGGCTCTTGATCATAATTGACCCATGAATGAACACAATTGAACAGAAGTAGAGCAGAACTCATTTCACGTTGCATTTTTTCCCTCTATTTTTCCGGTTATGAATTTTTCATTGCAACATCGGCACCCACTCGGCTCTCATTCTTATCTGCTTGGTTATAAACACGCGATTTTTTTTCATTTGTGCAGTTATTATTGTGCACTCTTCAATTATAGAATATAATTAATTTGTACCGATTCATCAGCTATAGATCCATGTATGTATGAGTGTGTAGAAGTATTTTGGATGACCGGATGAGCGTAAGAATATTTGTGTCAGATTAATCATGCTATTTTAACCCCTTTGTCTCCTATTATAGCGAGTATGATAGTCTGTGTAGACGTAGCTGTCATTGCTCTTGCAAAATAATTCGACACCGAATGGATGTAATGATAAGTACCGAGTTTTAATTAGCTCAATATCAAAGTACCTAGGCGGTAGGATGATGTATGGAGTGATTGTAGATCACGATTGATGCCAGTAACGGTCTGGGATTTGTCGAGTATTGGTGGATAATTTTGAAGTGCTTTTCCAGATTATCGTATGGTATTTTACTCGTTTCGGTGGTTGGAATTCATTAGTTTTTGTTATTTCAGGATGATTGCATACATTGTATATATTGCCTGTCATGAATTCATGCTATGGTTATTTTCACCGAGAGGTCACTGCATCAATAAGTATCATCTTCTATATTAATTGAATTTGGGATTACTCTGGCGGTTATAAGATTTCAATTTTTTCTCAAAGTGATGATACTGATTTACCGATAATGGTAGATTATTGATGATGAATCATTTGGCGATCTTGCCAAATCGGTGAAAATTGAAGTTCAATAGTGTCAATAACATCCTATGGAGAACCGGTTGGAGCTGCTCTCAGTTATATCCTTATTCTTTTGAATTACCAATGATTGTTTTGCAGTAGTGAACAATCGAGCGGCAGTGGCTGATAAAAAAATCAAAGAGAGAATAGGGGTGGAGTCATTGATTTTTGCTGATGAATTTGATGCCAGTTTTGAAGACCTAATATCGATTGATTATGGAGCAATAAATATTGCAGATGTAAAGATTTTAGTTGTTGAGGAGTCTTTTCCCAACTAATGTAAGTATTTTTGATGTTAAAGGCAGTAAAAATGATTTATGAAGACCGTAAGAAGAAATTCTTAAAATCAGTATAATCGCCTGAAAATTAATATTACAGGGTTAGGGCGTTTGTTGTGATTCAGTGCGAATTTTTCCTGGCTTAGAGAATTTCTTTTTACAGTAAATGTTTGACTACTTTTGTTAGGAGGCATTCTAATTTCGGAGACTTGTGATGTCTAAGCATAGTTAATCTTTGAGTTTTCAACACCAACAGCTTGGCTTTCCGCCGCTAAGCGAAAAATGATAGCTGTTGATTCATCAACGTATCTTGACGATGAATAATAGCGAAAATTTTTGATAAATCATTGGCTATAGAGAAAATTTTATTCATGTGGAAAAACGTAATCATTAGCGATATTAATGAAACAAAAAAAACTCAGAAACTATTTATTTGCCTGCTTGTGCCTTTGATTGGCTTATATAGCTATAGTTTTATTCTCAAAGCCCACCAAGAGTGTAAAAAAAGGGTGCAGTCGATGAGGTAAAGCCACTGTAAGACTCTAACTAAAACGGAAATGCTTTCTTAAACAAGATCTACTTTCCCAAACATTTTTCCAGCATTTCTAAAAACCAGCAAAGGGCAACGACCGATCCCTCCACTCTATCCAAATGCAAACATACCTTCTTCTTTTCCTTTCAATTCATGCACCACATCTCAAATTTCACTTCAAACAGACATTTCCTTCTCGTGTGTCCCGCACGCGACCTCATCGTATAGTCATTTTCGAGCAAATATTAGAAGAAAAATTCTTGAGCTTCCGTCAAAAAAATTACAAATTCTTCTTTTTACACTGCCTGCAAGCCTTTCACCAGCTATGAACTATCTCTAGTCGTATAGAATATAATTGAAGGGTGCACAGGAGCAAATTCGTACTTTGCAAAGTGCAAATTGAGCTCCAGCGAAAAGTTTGCATCTATCTGATGGGACTCCGATGTCTTTGAGTGGCTTTGTTTGCCCGGGTTTTACAGTGTAAAGAGCCTGGAGGTTTTTTCTAGCGCCTGGGTATTGGGTTTTATCGTATTTGCTTTTTGGAGGTGTGCCACCACTGTCACGCCACAGATGCGTTGCAGTCATCGACATGAGACATATCCTAGAGGATACGATGTGGGATTTGCGTCAAAATTGACTAATGCGACTGTATTAACATGTCCCCTCCCCCTGGCCTACTTGGATATTTTTTAATGTATCTCGACTCATTTTCAAACTTTTGTTTCAAAACCTTCAAAATGAGCTATAATGACTTGAATTTTGACCAACCAGAGCCAAGCTATATCACAATTTTCCCAAAAAATGATTTCTTGCGAGTTCGCAAAAGGGTGTACCCAACATGCCCCCTTCTCCAAGACAACGTAAATTGACAATCAAGTGCATGAAATCGAGTTTGTCTCCGTGTAACTAGATTTAGAGCTTTTCGTTGGTTTAAAATGACGACTTATTTCGACGCGATTAACATGTTCTGAGTGGGTAGAAAAAGTCAAACTGTAAGCCGTTCTGAGATGAGAATATGAAGGAATATTGGCCTTCTTGTTTCACAAATGATCTCCTTATTTTGTACAGAAAATAGCCCCAGATTGGACTATTACAACTACAAAGAGAGGATTTTAATGGTCTTGAGACCAATAAATCAAATGCGTTTAAGTGCGTCAAGATTGATCAAACTGAGGAAACTTGGCACCGATTTGACTAAACCCAATTATTTACCTGTGCAAAAGCGAAAAATGCGAATCTCACGTTAAATTTTCTTAAAGACTCAAAGTCGTTTTGGGTCAATCCAAACCACTTATTTTCTCATATTTCAACATAACAAACGTTAAAAAAAATTAAGGGATGGTGAACAAGAGCCCGAGGCCCATTTCTGAAATCGCCATATGGGGGCATAGTGGGCTGCTGTACAGGGCGCAAACTCCCCCTCCCTCTCTCTGATGAGAGCAGATGTCCTTCATGGAAGACCCCTCACTCAAACAATAGTTTGAAAACAGCTTAAACGCTTGAAAAACTGTCCTACAAAATTTTTGTTAGTTTTTAGAGCCCTGGATTTCGAACTTTCAATATCCAGCTTCCTATCCAATTGGATGATTTTCACAATTGTCTCACCATAACCTCTTCTGAGCTCTTCAGCGCACAGTTGAACACATGTGTGGTAAGAATTAAACTCGATATCATGAAATATTATATACTTCCAAGGTTCATCGAACGCCCAGAGAAAAGACATTTGAAATCTGATTGGATTCATATGGTGCATTTTATATATGTGAAAGAAAGAGAAAGAGAGTATGTATATCGTATGGAACTTATTTGCATTTAATGTAATCAAGATGGCTATGTGGCTACTTGAATTCAATAGGGTTCCTCTGATGATGCGGTTGCTTTTGCTGTATATATAATCCACTTTGAATGTGAGATGAGCTTATGCTCGGATATAGTATTGGGAGCTCGTGGTTCTGTTCTGGAGCAACTTTTTGAAATCAATACATCAATTTTTAATCTAACTCACCCTCTCTACTCTGATTGAATTAATTTATCGTATTGTATCAATTTTCTTATGGAATACAATGCTATATAAGCCTAAAGATATATCTTAAGGCGGCATCTGGTGAATTGTATGATTCATTATATATTGTTTCATTACGCATTCATGAGATTTCAATATGAGTTGGAACGAAATTTTTATTCGTGTGTGTTCTAAGAAGTGAATATTCTTTCTGTACATTTGAAATCTCATACATGGAGGAACGACATGAATTTTTATGATTTTTAGGGAGTTTAGGGATGGTTATGATTGGCTCGGATGCCCATGGGTATCCATAAAATATAATTGGATGAGATATTCATGACAATTTTTAATCAAATCTTGAATGAATACTTCATTCATCTTTATGGGATAAAATATAGGAATAAGAAACTTTGAGGTGAACCAAAAGTGAATCTCCTCAGCAACGTACAACTACAGAATCCAGAAGCGTATCCAAAGTCTTCCACTCGTAATGCGTCCAAATTCAAGCTCAAACTGTCTTTCACGGTCAACCAAACGCCCACAGTCACCATAGTTAACCACGCTATGTACAATTCAATATACAGTTTCAGAATATATCTAAATCAGAATTGCATCGTTGCGTCTTGTCTGGCAAGGACTGCTCAGCTTCCGCAACTGTAGACAGACCCTAATTGGACGCATTCAGATGGTGAATCTCTTGCTTCCTCGCTTTCTCTCTCTGCCCATGCACGCGCCATGAGTTTGGACAGTCGAGATTGTGAATTGGTCAGAATTGTGTATTTGAAGGTTATGTAAGGCTGATGGATGAGATTGGGATGCTTATAAAAGTTTTTGGGTTCCAAGTTTGTGATGCATTTTTGGAATATCTTGAATGGCGTGTTCAAAATTGGAAGACTTTGGAGTCGTGCTGACCGGTTATGGTGTAAGGACTCTTTGGAGATTGGAAGAGGAGATTTGAAAATGGAGATGTTGAAGTTGATGATTATCTTGATGGAGGAGTTGTAAGTTGTGACTGGAAAATGAGGATTGAATTCTGCATGGAGCAATTAGCGTGAGTAGTATGAGAGGTTAGGTAGTGGTCTCATCACCGGTAGTTCCAGAAAATGTTGACGGTTGACAAAGATTTATGAAGAGGTGCATAATTATTTGGAAAGTTTGGATCAAGTATCAGACCATTCTCCATGAAATGCAGGCGCAAGGAACCCAACCAGGTAAAGAATGATTTCCACTGCTGCAAAAATGAAAGAAAAATAAGAAGTATTGGATGCAATGAGACAAAAATACAAATTAAGATAGTAAGGAATGATGCTCCCTGCACTTCAACAATTTCAGCTTAGGATCTTTGGAACGGTTATCAATTGAAGAAAAAAAATTAAGATTACAAGTGAATGCATAGCAATGCCGGTCAATCAGTTGAGAATGATCAAAAATCGCCAGAAAGTCCATTGTATCGATTTTGAAAGCTGTGCTATCTTTTCAAAGAAAGTAAAGATTTTTGCATCAAAATTATCACTAAAATTCTGGTACTACTCTTTCACGATACAACCTTGTACTTCAAATTTGAGACCCTCGAGATATCAGAATCAATTATCAGAGAAGACTGATTGAATGCCATGTTATTCATAGTGAAGATAAAATAGAATCTCAAAAATACTCAGTCAAAGAATCATCGTCAACAATTGCTACTATGTCAATCGTTGAAGCAGTCAAACTCAAGGAAATCCAATGAAGCTACTGAAAATCAATTTAATATCATCAATATAGCCATCGTCTTCCGAAAGTGCAACAGTGAACTCGATCTTGGCAGCCCACAAGCTCTGTGTTATATCGATCAGTTCGGTCTCTAAAGGGACGCAGTATATGTATAGGCGAAACAGATAGACACAGAGTCAACCACCTTGGCGACCTCTTCGGATATTCTCACGGAACGAGGTCTCTCTTGAGACACTTAGAAAGAGAGTCAGATTTGCTTCCGTTCCGATAACTCGTTTCTCTTCTTCATTCAACGACCACGGGTTTGGATTAAAACTCGGACGCAAATTTTAGATGTCGACCTGATTTCCTCTTTTCGTGACATTTTTCCAATTTCAACTTCTGCAGCGTTATTTTAGAAGGATGGTATTGTGATGTTTGGAGAAATTGATACTTTCTCATCTGAATCTTGTACGCGACAATGAATTTTTATTATACCTACAAGATTTTAATGTTCCATGGAAAATCTCTCAGATGGGTTCAGAAAATGTCTTGGTACACATTTCAACGAAAATTTAATTCGCTTGAGATTGCTGTGATCTATTATTATTCTGAACTTCAACTATGCTCATGTGAATTTTGTGACGTTCTGCGAAGGTTTACTTTGACATTTTTTAATCAATTGGAGGATTATCTTTTCTGGATTATTCGAAATTTCTATGAAAGACGGGGGCTACACCCATAACCACAAATTTTCAAATCTCACACAGTTATGCCAAAATAGTAATTGTTGTTTGCAACAGCGGATACACCATATGAACACACCTATCAACAAAATAATCTGATCATCACTGCATCAACCTTCTATGTTTTTGTCATCAATAAACTTCACCATATACATCTCCTGGTAATTCATGTAAGTGAATAAGCACTAAGCCCTCTTTCATCCCGAAATTGAAAGAAAACATTGCCACACATCTCTTTCAGACTTCACCCATCCACTATACACTATCTACATTCATGAACACATCAGAACCTCTATCACTAAGACAACAGATGAAAATGAAAAATCACATGAAAAGGGATTTGCATAGGATCAAAAATTGCCCATCGCCTTATATGTACCAACCATAACCTTTACACCTACTAGTAGTCGTACATCACATACATGTATGTGTATTTGGCTGAAGGCAAAATTACTTTGCCACTTTTGAGCTGCTTTTTTTTATCGTCCCTACTTTTATATACTCCCAGAGGTATGGACTTTTTTGGCGTTGTCAGAGACCACTTTGGTGGAAAGAATGTCGATCGAGGCAAGAGCTTTTTTATATCGCCTTGGCTCACTCCATCTCCTTCGTCTCTTGATTTTTCCGTCGATCTAGCCACTCTATGTACTTACTACGTGTGTACTACGAGCAAGCAAGCATACTCTTGAATGACTCTTTTATCGAGCGAGGTGTATTGTGTTTGTTGATGGATGATGATACATTTCCTTTTTTTTATGAGACTGATGGATCGATTTGTTGAATTATTAGTGATTTTACTTTTTTTTGTGGAGACAGATTTGACCGAGAGGTTCTGATCTAGTTGAGAGTGAACCTTATCGGTTAGACTGCGAGTTCTTCCAGAAGATACCGAAGCTATCTAGATTTTGTCAATTTTTTTCACCAAGTCTCTGGATAATTTGGATTTGGAAGAAGATGGAAAAAGTCTAGATCACTCAATTCTCCCAATCTTATCACAAAAATTTCAACATCGTCGTATAGTTTCCGACTGAGAAGTGAGGTTTGTATTTTTTGAGTCCTTTAGCGGAGTTGAAAGATTTTTCAGTGTTTTTTTGATCCTAAAATAGTATCTTGCAACTGCAGTACAAATCGGACGTTTTGGACAGCCTGCAAGTTATAGAAAATTATTGAAAATTTGAAATCCCTTGCATCTTAAACCTTTGGGGCAGCTAAGCCAAAGTTTTGAAAACAACTCTTGAGAATTTCTTGACGAATTTACGGTTAAAGATTCTGATGGAAGTTCCATTCCAAATTCCATACCATCAGCCTCAATAGAAATCAGAGATGACATATCGAGTGGTAAAAATTTGTGTCATCGCCTGTTTCTCATGAAAAAAAAAGTTCAACCTGGTACCATACGAAAACCACCTCCAAAAACTCACTTTGACAAATATTTAAATACTTTATCATCCATTCAACGAGAAATTTTTTTTCACCCCCCCCCCTGGCCACCCCCACAATAAACTCACCACCCACCACCTCATATCCCTTAGAAACTCTTCATTACTCATCAATGCTCACTACAAAAGTCTTTCTTCATCACCCCTTTCGAAATGTCACACGCAGAAGTTCTTCCAGTACAGATCTACCCCAACCATCACCACCATAACCTCACACTTTTAGAATGCAAATGCAAATTCTTTCATATACGCTAGAGTTTCACCATATACCATACCACATTCCCTTGAAAATGGTAAAGAATATAGAGTGAGCACGTGTGTGCGTTTGGTTCTCTTTCTCGCATTGATGCCGTTGATGCATAATGGATAGCGTCAAAAAAGCAGACTCCCCACGTACATGTGGAATAATACCTTATTTTCAACTCTGACGCAGGGTGTTTTTTTTTCTTTTTTTTTTTTTTTTAAAGAGATCCCCATCAGACGCTAATTCCATTGAACTTTGCACTCTGACACTTATTCCAGTACTCGATAATTTTTACCTTATGCAAAATTGTAAAATGGCATTTGATTCAATGCTATACGAACTTGCTGGAGTAAGGGACGCGTGATTAGTGACAATTATCCAATCAAGTGTGAACTGAACAACCCTTTCTAACAATACATATGTGAGTGTATATGCTCTACTTCATTAGTCTTTTAGACGTATAATTTTCACGTACATTTGAATGAGTATTACTGACCCCTTCACTCGAATACAATTACTTACAATTACAAATTGGCACGCGTGGCTAGAAGAAAATTTGCTCTCTGAAACTTTCGATCGTATCATGAACTGATGTGGTATCCGATGACCAGTGGATTACTATTCCCCTAAAGGGAAATCATATGTCCCATCTGTCCAAGTATCGAAAATCAATCAGTCTAAGAGAGGCTATTTTGATGGATGTACATTTATGGAACTCCCCGTATGGATGCATAGAATTAGATGCTATAGTAGAATTGCGAAATTGAATGATGTACGAAGAGGAATGAGAATGAAAGATTTGGGTGTATAGAAAGGTAAAAGGTTCATGGATGAAACAAAAGTGAAGTAGAGCTGATGCATTGATGATGTGAGGGTCTATGGTGTAATTTGTAGGAGCGCATGTGATCGAATTAACATGGTAGGGCATAATAGGGAGTTTGGAGTATAGTCGATTCTAATCGACGTAATCAGAACCTATACGGCAAAATGAAAATGCTGATTTCCTTATGGAAATAGATTTGTGAGATTGGCTTGGGTAGAGATGATATCGAGATCAAGGGAAAATTAGGTGGACTTTATGCTCATACGTATATGGGTGATTTAGCTATAACTTACGAATCTGATGTCCTGATCTTGCTGCTTGCATTCACATCAAAGTACCAAATCTGGTGAGTCTAACGATTACATCTGATGTGAATTATTCAAGGGAAGGTGTCCCAATAGTTTTAGAAGTGACTATGAGTCTTATGTAGACCTGAGCACATCGAACGTAAAAAAGCCCTTACTGTGGCATGTCACCCGCTGAAGTTGCTCGTTTTGATTCTATAGTTGGCCGAAATTTTTGAAAAATATTTATTCCCCATTTCACATAGACTAGAAATACCTACGAGATGCCAGATTTCTGATATATCTCAACTAGTCAATTTTTGGGTTGAACACCGACCTTCGCTATTTTTGGCCTCCAAATACCCAAGTTATGGCAAAATCACCCATATATAAATGTTTTTTGATGGATAGAAAACTTTCAAGTTTGCTTATCATTAACAAAACGGATCAAAATGATTTTTTTCCACGCGAACAGATAAGATTGGGTGTAAGAGTGAGTATCTGGTGATCTTTTAGCTGCAAGCCAGTTGTCTGGTTTTGTGATATGGGATAAGAAATTCGATAGATGGTTATGAGCTTGGTCGTTGAAAATATTTGAAGGTTTCTATGATTAGAACTGAAAAATAAGATAAATCTTAAAGATGATTCCGTTGAGGTAAATTTTGACCACTCCATAAATTTTTATCGATCTAAACCTTGGACAATTGCTTGAAGAAATTTCGTATGGCGAACCAACAGCTGTTCCTGTATTCTAGCTTCGAAATGTTGAGTTCTGGTATGAATGTTACTAGGATGGAATAGGGATGAATCTTGTAATAGTACATTTTCGACCATTCCATCATGACAGGACGAAGTCGACCATTTTGTGATTCAAATCTTATACATTCAGGAAATAATCCAGGGCTACGCCCATGAATCGGTCAATTTTTGATTTATGATCGCGAAAAGGCAAAGAAGTATTTACATCTTTGCCCATTTTGCGACCATAGTCCAGAAATTGGCCATTGTTTTGTTAATTTCTGTTGGGCTTGATTGGAATTTGTATGTAGTATGTGAAGCGATCGGTAGTTTTCATTTCCGGAGAGATCAAGAAATTTGCAGATCCATGAAGATTAGGTGAAATGAAAAAAAGAATTCTATGCCTCAGTTTCCTTCGAAATGCTGTGGCAATTTTCAACTATTCTGGAACCTTTTTCGGCAAATAATTTTTTGCAAGTTGCACTTCGACAAAAATATTTAGACAGAAATAACTCTCTTTTTTCATCAAGTAATTAGATACAAGTGAATGCCGAACTAAAATACAGATTCAATTTATAATATCAAAATTATCACATCAGGGACAAAAGTAATATGAGACATAGAAATCCTCAAGATAGCAGCTAGTGTGAGATTGCAAAATGAAACTCTGCAAAATCCGCTGGAAATATATATAACTTATTGGATGAATAGAATTTGACTTTGCAAGACAGATGTGGAGTTAGGCATTGTGAAGTCGTCACCAAGTGAAGACGAGTAGGAAGTTTGCCTCCGAATTCTCTGTTTGGACTTTGGAGAATACATATAACTTCAACACTTTACTCTCCAAGCTATTCTAGAGAGTGCACTTGGTGAAAGCTCGAATTTGCATGAACTGAATTTTCATCAGAGTAGAATTGCAAACTCGACGTCTAGATACGTCTTCTTCAAAGTGTATTTGAGGATTTCAAAACTCAAGTGGTTTTCTAGACGAGTGAATTCTATTTCAAGTCTAATCCTTACCACAATCTTTCATCAAATTCACGAAATAGTTCATCTTAGATAACCACAATTTTATGGAACATTCAGAATTATCTTTGGAAATTGCATCTGGCTCTTCTACAAACACACAAAATATATTAGTCATAAAAAACGAAGAGATACAATCACGACTCGGATCAATCTGTACAATTTCGCAAATCCTGGCAAACAGCTAAACCTCACTCGATCTACTATCTATGTATAGGTACATTTCACCAAGCTATCGTTTTGATAAATCGCAACAATCAAGAATACCACTCATCCCCTACTATACCCCTGATCCACAAACCAACTTGAACTTTCACCCCATGCTATATCCGACTCCCCCAAAAAAATCACCCTAGAAAAAGAGGGTCATTTTTTTACTCGTCTCTACTCTATTTTTCTTTCTTTCTTTTTCCTTGTACATACAATGATGATGATGCTATAGATGCTAGTTAGCTTGAGCGCACGCACACCTATTGAGGAGATTTTTTTTTGTGTCCGCGTGGCTTATTTTTTGACATTATTAGGTGGTACATTCATAGATAGGTGGGATAGGGCATATGTACATGTATTTTAGACGTCTAATTATTTTTTGTATGTAACCGAATGCTGAGAGCTAGACTGTAGATAATTTGATATCTATGAGTAGCTATATAGAAAGGGGAGGATATAGGAGACTCTCAAAATTTTCGAAGCAGTGGTTTTGAATTGCGGAAGTTGTATTGCTTTAACTTATTTGTTATTCGAGGGGTGAGCTTTTTTGTGCAATGTAGAGTGGATTTTCTCACGGATCTTTTTGTGTGCGTATTTTGAGAGCTGATGATATTTGATAAAAGTGCAAATTTAGATTCGAAGTGAGATTGATGTGGTAAAACAAAATTTTATGAATGGGGAAGCAGATTTTTTATATCATCGATATAAAATGAGGGACTATTTAGAAGACACATCTGTCCGATTGAGTCTCCCATCTTTCTTCTGTGTTCAAAAAATTGGTCAATTTCTGGTTGAATTTTATGTTTTGCAAAAATATTTGTGTCCAATGATCCAACTCCCAGGGACTATTATTCAATTGATTCAAGGATCTATATTCACTTTACTATTGAGATGAAAATCTTTTTTGGCGATTTTCCAATGTTTGAGTGCCTACAAAATTACGAAAAATAACTTTCGCGCCTCGCTTTTGAGTTTCCCCTGTGCCGAGCAGTTATTTCGGCCCTCGTCTGCGGCTCGGGCCGAAAACGAATCATTCGAAAGCAAGCTGCAATCTCAGAAACTCGGTGCGAAATATAATAAGTACTTATTCCATATCTCATCCAACAAGTTCGCTCTGACGGATCCCAATTCCAACATGGCACTTTACTCCACCAAGGACATGAAATATCAACTAATAAAGCATTAAGCCCTCGCCCAACCCCTTACAAACGCATTTGCCAAAATGCACCCATCAAACTTATGATGGGAAGATGAAATCGAAAAAAAAAAAAAAAAACGAAAAACTAGCCACACGCTGAACGAGTTCAGAGTGTATACCGTGCAAATTTTAATAATGATCTCAGAAATATTGAAAGATTAATGAATTAAATATAAGATTTGGGACGAATTGAACCAATTTATGATGATTATAATGACCTACATGAATAAATTAGATTATTTTGTACCAGTAGCATACATTTTTTTCTCAATCTCGACAATTATGGGTTTTCAGCTATTCAGGGTGAGTATTTGCTGAATCTGAGTATGATAATAAGAATCTTACACCGTCACGGTATGGGAAATTCGTCTCTCCAGAATTTCACAAATTCAATATATAACGTATAGACCAATGGCAACATCATAAAATTTCATCAAAATAATCATGTTTGCTACTACATCGACCGAGAATCCTTCGCAATCTCAGAAAAAAAAAAAAAAGATAACACAATCAAGAAACCACTAAAATCACATTTCCAGGCCATAAGCTCGCAAGTCTCAATCAACAGAATTTCTCCAGAGCCCAATACCTCGAAAGAGAGAGAAAGATATCCTACAGCATCCCCAAATCGATGAGCATTATCACACCCCCGACGTATTTATACTCTGGAGGTACCATATACACACACATCCCAAAAAATATATATATATATATATGAAAGTACCCCACCATCAAACCGAACAAACGAGCCATCGGAAATTGCGGTTCGCTACCTCACACACACACATACATACACCATAGCACTAATACAGAACAGTATAACAGCCAGCTCTAGCAAGCCTCTCTAAATCGGAAATTTTAATAAATCTCACCCCCTACATGAAAACCCTATACAATATATATAGGGAGCGCGCGTTGAACCGCGAAATCGGCTCTCTGCGCGAGTAAACATCTCACTCACTTGCTCGAGGGGTTTTTTTTGCATACATTTACACTTACACATAGGCAAATTTTATAAACGGGTGGGAGGAAAAAAAAAACGTCGGTGTATCGGTAAGTTAGTGTGCGGGTGATTGTGGCAAAAATTCAAAGCACGTGGATGATACCCTTCGATTTTCGAGGGTTGACTTCTGGCGTACGTATTTATTGCATCTTTTTTCGACTGGCTGGACTTCAAACTTTGTGATATGTGAATCATATCTTTGCAAAAACGATTTCTTATATTGAATGGATGATACTCTTTCTATGCATGCCGTTCGTCGTTTAAAAAGTTCAAGTTTGAGGTTGTCCGACTGTGTATGTGTGTGTGTGTGGGCGTGGGTGGGAATTGGGATGGGAAATAAAAATGCTTTTTTTTTTTTAAGTTTGCGGCGTTTATCTATGGTAGAGAGTTGTATTATTTTTTTGGCCCTGACGACTCTGCCGCTGCTTTATTTCTATCTATTGCGGACTTCCTTTTTTTTTCTTATCTGTCACTTTCCGCGGCGTGGTGGCATCCGAATCGCTGCTATATATTTCGTACTCTGCTCGCGAGTAAATATATGTTATAACGATACAGATACAGTGATGGTTTTTTATCAGTATTTGATTCCTTTTTCCCAATGTATCTTCTTCTTAAAAATTGTTTTTTATCACCCGATTTTTTCTTTTTGCGCCCACGAATATACAAAGATTTGTTTTACGAAAATGGCACATTTTTTTCAACATCTGGCGTTATTTCCTTAACATTCTTTGCAGCAGTGAAATATTTTTGCGTAAAGTACTTTTGCAGTCAAGTTTTAAGGTGCTCCATTTTGAGTACGAAAAGCTTTAAAAGTATAGAGTGAATTTTTAAGAATTTTTCCGTAGATTTTGAAGCATATTAGTTTCGAGATTAGCTTCAACCTCCTAACCGAAATTTTATTGAGTCATAAGTGCTCCCGCGAGTCTGAAATGATTGATATTGTTTTTTTATGGACTCCTTTATTACCAGAGTATTTTCCTCTCCAATAGCATTTTCTTTCATTAAGACTTTCATCAATTTCTTATCTGGAAATTATTCCAAGTACTATCTACAAAATATACGACGTGAGATCCGTCATGTTGATCAATTTTATCATCTTGAATGGCAATCATAATTTTGAATAATTTAAGTGATTGCTTCGAGTTCTGTGTACTTAACACATTAATACAGAACTTTGAGCACACATTTTTTCAATAATTGCTTCAAGGCTCTTCCGTAGTAATAATTGATCATTCCAAGGAAGCACTTCCTCACGTTGGATTCGTAATTAGTATATCGAGCTACATCATCATCATTATGAAATTCTGGATAACCTTAATTTTTCTCGTTAATTTCGTGCTCGTTCAGCATCTCACAGAATCAAGAGGTGAGCCAGTTATCTATGAAACACGATAATTTTCTGAGATATTTGTAATATTTTAGAATTATGTTTAAGAATTGTGTGCCTTTTAGAGATCGGCATTCTGCTTTCTCATGTAATTTAGTAATGATTCAATTGCATCATTTGATGGAATTCATAAGTATGTATCGATGAGTCCCAGATACCTACCTATTCACAATTATCTGTTTCATTATAGTGTATTTTCGAGAACCTATTATCCGAGGATTGTTCCAAGATCCTTTGAATTCTGATACGGAATCTGATATAGAAAATATGGACGAATTTGAGGAAGATCTTGATGAACCAATTCGTAAGTACACAATAATCTTATAACGATAATTGTGAATGAGCATTACAAACTCATTTTGTGTGATTCACCGTACAATCATACAACTACAGAAAAATATAAATTTTTATAGCTCAATCAATAATTCAAAATTAACCCTTTAAAATAAATCTTCCATCACCTAAAATTGTACAATTTTAGTCATAATAGACCAAATGATTTGAAAAAATTTTGATTGTCTATCATCTTATCTGTACAGCTCTGAGGCTCTGCAGGTGTCCTTGGAATCGATTATTAGTTGTAAACGATGAGCAATGTTCTCAAGCATGTCGTGAACGAAATCATTTGGATGGACAATGTCACGATGATCTGTGCCGATGTAATTCCGTGTCGATTGAAACTACAACAATCGACACATCTAATTTTCTAGATTCAGAAATTTAAGAAATTCACCTTCATGTTAAGCATATATAAACATTGTTAAAATATTATTTTACCATTGACTTTTACTTTGGGCTGTATAGTAGCTCATTTTGATAGTGAAATTGTGTGATATCATCAAGTATTTATAGTGTTATATTGTAAAAGGAAGCAATTTTTGTTTCTCAACCCACTCTGAATTCAAATTGAAACCCCTCATCTCCTCATGAAAAGATGTAAAATTGTGTTCTATCAAATTTGAAAAACACATTCATTTTTCAAAGAACCGTATTTTCTATGACATCTTCACAAACCTAAAAATGAAAAATTCACAAACTACACATTGTAACGAATTCAAAGATAAAATAAGAATACACACAAGGATGATATTATCTATGAAATTTTTACAGTCCCATCAGCATATGGAAAATACAATTTCATTCTCAAGAATAGGAAACCCTCTTCACATACAAACACACTTACACACATATATACACAATTTTCAACAACCGAAGACGGTGACGGCGACGGCAACGGCAACGTCTGTTGGATGAAAATCAATAGCCACTCTAGCAGCATAGTTCTCAGAGCGTATATAGCATTTATATTCGAATTTTACCGCCAGTTCTCTTATACTCGCGATTTTACATCTCCGCGAGCTTTTACATTTCAGATATAGTCTTCTCGCGCTTTCAAAGCTTTCATGCATCCATATATATATATATGTATGTAGAATAAGCTTTGATCGCACTTTGTTTCCACTCCTTTCTCTACTTTTGCTCTCATCTCTTTGCAGCCGCTGATGCTATACACGGATGCTGCAGGCTGCGTTTTATATTTTTCGTTCGGCGCACGTATCCGTTGGATAAAGTTTCCAATATCTCCAAAGAAGAGAACTCTATATCTTTCATATCTATCTGGTCGAGAAATCGAGAAGAAGTTCTATCTTCTTATTTTCTTTTCTTATGAAAGTCTTTCTATCCCTTTGATTTTTTTTCTATCTGTAAGGGGTAATGAAGGTGGAGAATTTGAGAAATTTTTTTCGATATTTCAGCATCGATCAGATTTTTATTTTTGTCATGAAGCTCTGTAAAACCCTAAATTTCAGCTTCTTATGTATAGAAGAATTTAAATAATTTTGTGATGGGCGAGGATGTGATATTTTTAATCCAATTACTTCCAAGAGGATGTTTATTATCGAGTTATTGTGGAGTGTGTAATCGATTGAATTTTGGGGATTTGATATTACCTACAGTTATTTCCTCAATCTTGGTGAATTTGGTGACGGGATAAAAAATGTGATAGGGGTGGCTTGGACTTCGGATATTAATTCATTATTTTTTGGTCGGTCTTATTTTTTGATTCTTCTCTCGGAATTGTCATGTTTCATGCCACATCTTAGGGAGAATTTTTTTGAGATTATGTAATTCAACACCAGCCAATGTTATTACGTCCATCTAGAGACTCGTCTGCTAAAAATCCTATCTTTTTGAAATCTCATTTTGATATCTCTTTACCAACTAGAAAAATGCCTGTATCGAATCGTTCTTCAAAATGATGATCATAAGTGATTATTCGTGATATTCAACCGGGGTAACTTTGGAAAACTTTAGAACACTTTTTACTATAATCCCCCTGTAACTTCTACATATCACGTCCGGAGTGCATTGTTCATATGGTCAATCAAAACCTTACAGTTTCAACTTTAGATTGATGAATGTTGAGATCCATTCGGACGTCTCTGGTCAAAGCTCTACTGGGCGTTCAAAGGCGTTAGTTCAAGATTAGACCCCAGTTGGGATGATTTTGGAACAGTAAGAGTAAACTGTGAGAATTTTTGAAAATGGGATGGTGTACTGCTTGAAATTTAATTTTATTACTGAAAATTCGATTATTATCATTGAGGCTTTCATGTGTAATAGTCGATCTTGTGGGAAAGACTTTCGAACCCTATTGAGTGTTTCCGGAAGCTCAATCATCGTGTTCCAAAGTTATCCTAGCCAGTTTCCAAAGAAAATATGATTCTCTTCGGTTTCATAAAGGGTTCCAAAGATCCGTTGAACCTCGAAAAATCATGGAATTCTCTATCAAAGTGTTTCAAAGCATACTCACAAGGGGAGGTCCAACCTTGCAGAACACGGATCCTTATGAAACTCTGGGAATCATCTTGTTTTGGTGCAAAATCAAAGTATCTCCAAGAGTTTCATTCCATGGGCCTTGTACCGCAAGATACAGCCACGAAGATTAGCATTGCCCATATAGGCCCATGTTGAAAAATCGTATGTATAGATATACTAACAATGCTAACCATCATAACTATATCTCAGGGTAGAAGGCCCATGGGGTCAAACCCTTGGAGATACCTCCATTCCTCACCGAAACAAGATGATTCCCAGAATCTCATCAGGATCCATGTTCCGCAAGGTTAGACCTCCCCTTGTCAGTTGACAACTAAAAAACGCAAATTTTTTAGTTTCTACTCTCAATGTAACGATAAAATCGTGGAGATATGGTCATGATTCAATCAACTCTGATGCCATCAACTTGAATTCAGCCTACAACTGCTAGAATTCTACTGATGGTTTCGAGAAATTTTTATTACTCCAAGATTATTTTTTTTCGAAAAAGCTTGTTGTAAATCACGCTAGTGACCGGAGCTTCCATATCGGTGCAAAACATTGTCAAATGATGCCGTTAACTTGATCTTTAAACTATCATAATTTTCCTACTCAACTTTAAAATTAAATATGATTTTAGTATGGTATTACATAGCTTTCTCTGGTTGCCAGGAACTTAGAATGAGCAAAATTCATTTTTCATTTATTAAATAACGAAGAGTATAAGTAATTTGATTATATCATTAAGAGATGAATGATTCAGTTGCTTCATAGGCGTTTGACAGACGGAGATTATTCTGGTAGCGGTATGAAGTATGCCCTCTCGAGATGAATGAGTTCATATGAATGGGCTTTGGCTAAAAATCATTTTAAAAATCTGATTTTAACACAATTGGGATGACGAAAAAAAAAAAAAATTATCAATGCCTATTTCGCAAATTTGATGCACTCACACCCATTTCCATAAAAATACATGAAACTGCGAATGAAAAGATAAGACGAAAATCTCAGTACGATGCTCGAATTTCAATTAGCAAAGTCGCTCGTCCATTCCTAATCCTTTCCATGTATACATAGATAGGAATTCATCCTATATACACAAAAATCTTTGCAGGGGGTCTACATTAGCCAACTATATAATACCCTAACAAACCGAGTCCCACCCATGCAATTCTCAATATCTTATACAATCCTGCTGCGAAAAAGACGTTCCAATGGATAAGTATACACTTATTGGCACTACAGGAGGACACTACTCTCGCATGCAATCCGATTATGTCGTCCCCCCTCAGTGATATCCTTCAGCACGTGGCAAACACGCGTTAGATATATATAACCTAACCTTTCCGTATTTCCTGTTATAGGACTTACTATCTTTGAGTCTGCGATGGTGCAGAAGGTATAACGATGATAAAATGAGGCTAGCCGGATTTATTGGGATAAGCACCTTACATATATGTATAGTATATATAGTCTAGTGACATGTAGGTATGATATAGGAGTGGAGGGATGATGTAGATGTGCATTTAGATAGTTATTTTGTGTATAGGTTATGTGATAGAAAATTTTTTGTCGGGTTATTGTTATGTTGTTGCTGATTGTGTGCAAAGTTTTCTAGGATGATAGGAGGAAAGAAGGGGGGATAATAGAGATTGCTAGGCGTGATTGATCGATGGGGTGGATATTTTGTGAACTTTTTTTTGGGGTGGATGTAGATGATGATTCGTGACTCGATAATAGACTTACTTAAGCGTGTGCGGTGATGCTAGATATTGGGGTATATCTATTTATTTGAGGTACCTTTTGATTCGATCTGATTTGGAATCAAATTTAGAACAAATAAGAGTTATTCCTTTTTCTGTTTCACCTAAAGACAAAAAATCATTTATCAATTGATATTTCAGCAATATATTGCTTAAAAGGGTACCCAAAAAAGGTCAATGATGAAGTAAGTTTACCCGACACTCCCCCACATGCCAGACTCCGGAATGGGCTCTCGGTGACCTCCCTGCAACTTTTTCGTCATGTTTATTATCTTGGAATACAATGAAACCAATGGTTGAGACTGATTCCAAATAATTTCTGTGTCTCCCAAGAATTTGAATTGGTTTCTAGATTCTTCGTGTTTGCAAATCTGAAAAATCACCAAGAAAATTGCGTTCAGTAGAACCGGTGCCAAAAAGGTTTGTTTCAACGAATTTTAACGCATTTTAGCGCACTTGATTTTTTGTTTCAATATCTTCAAGATCTTTTTACCAAAAATAAAGAGAACTCAGACTCGGTGCGATTTTATCAAGGATTTTATGAACAGAATACGGAGATCGTTTGTAAAACCAAAAGGTCAGCATTTGAGTGTACCAAACAATGCTCCCAAATGGTTATCTCGAAAAAGCGTGCTCGTGTGGTTCTTTTTACCTTTCAAAACCTGTTCATTACGTCAAAATAGGTCGAAAATAAAGTGTTTTGAATTGATAGAAAAACCTTATGAAAGTGGTTGCACGCCGATAAAAACGATTTCATGCACTTTATTGCCCATTGAGATTATTTCAGAGTATGGGGGCACGTTGGGCTCATCCTTTCGTAAACTCTCAAGAATTACTTTTGAAAAGAATCGAGCCAAGAACAACTCGGCTGAAGTTGACCAAAATTAAACGTACTTTAAGTCTTGGAATAAGCTTTAAAACGGCTTACGATGCATTTAAAAATATTTAAGTAGTACAAAATTATTGGGAAATCGGCTCAAGGGGGTGGGATATTTTGGGTACACTCATCTTAGTTTCAAACCTCATAGTGTATCGCCACACAAATGTACATTTGCGCCGTACTCGCTTAGTCCCTCATGGTATCAAGAGTTGACAAATTTTTTGTCAAGTTTCGAATGAGGTGGAATTTAATTCTCACCAGAGTTGACCATCACAATCTAACACAATTTTAAATTTTGAAAAATTTAATTTTGAAGAATGTTGACATTAGCTATTCTCTACTGAGAACATTCTTTAAATAAGGTAAGTGTACTCAAAATGCCCCCATATGCCAATCTCAGGAAGTGGCACTTGGTGACTTTACCGCAAGCTTTTTTTTTTTTACATTTTCCTGTCAAAATTTGGGGAGAAGAATGATGTGGACCGACTCCGAATGATTTCTGCGTGTACCAGAAAATCTATTGTGAGTTTTTCATTCTTTTTTCGTTCCATTCATTTCAAAATTTCGCTGACGAGAAAGTAGTCAAACGAGTCCATTCACATTTTTTATAAAATACGCTCAAGTACGTAGGTACGCCAATCCTCGAAACTCACCCTCTATCTTGCTCGTTCCGTACAGATTTCCACTCAGATAAGTACCCACTCATACACACTTCTCTTAAATATCATATATACCCATCACCCTCTAGTCTAGAGTAGTATCTTCACACTCCTCTAACCTCACAAAATCTCCCTCCCAATCTAACAGTCCTTATACGCATCCACACACATTTTCACGAAAAAATTCACCCTACACCTAAAAAAAAGCTATAGTACCAACCCCAATTGGACTAACCTCAGACTCTACACTTCTCGTACAAAATTCCAAAAAGGCTCAAACGCGCGTGCGAATTTAATTTGCGTCTGCGGTATGTATGTACAACTGACTAAAGAACCTCCAGAATACCAACCTCTACTAATATGTACCAAGATGACGACGACGACGATGACGAAGAAGCAGAGAGTAGCGATAATTAAAAAGAGCGCTCAAGTTTTTCCAAGTGCCTCTTTTTTTTTTTCAAAAGCTCGAGGGAAAACGGATCTTTTATTGCGAGTCACACGTGTACGTAAAAAGGGTGACGCGTTAATCGAGAAAGTAGTACATGTACAACCCTTAGAGCAATTAAAAGAGTCTCACTTACATTTGGAAATGTATATTAGGTAGGTAGGTATGCTCTTGGATCTCTTGG
Source organism: Eretmocerus hayati (assembly GCA_029851415.1). Lineage (NCBI taxonomy): Eukaryota > Metazoa > Arthropoda > Insecta > Hymenoptera > Aphelinidae > Eretmocerus > Eretmocerus hayati. Next base: position 111,582,990 of record CM056744.1, read on the forward strand.
TAATTTTCTAATTTTCATGGTAGAGCTTGTACGGACGAGAAAGAAAAGAGCTACCTTGGAGATTTTTTTTGGTGGGGTTATGTGCAGTGATTTGCGATGTCAGGAGGTGTGCTTGGATCTTTTTTTTTTTATTTTTTCAAAGTGTGGGGTGGTAGTGGTGAACTTTGAAGCTCTTCAGTGGTATGGAAGTAAAGTTGGGGTTGAAATATTTTGATCTCGTCGAGGGTGACGTTATCGACGGGGCGTACAGGAATGCAGAAAGCAGCAATGCAAAGTACGAATATGTTTATTGCGCGGTAATTTGATGAAAATTTTTTTGTCGAGGTATGCATGCACGAGTATATCAAAGTGAAATTTTTGCTCCTTTGAGTAGCTTTGAGAAATGTATTAGTTACATGAGATTGATATTTTTAATCGAACATTTTTAAAATTCCTCGTGGTTTATTGTAGTAATCTGTAATCGACCAATGGAAGGATATATTTGTCAATTCCGGTGGATTCACTCGTTTTGTTATTACTCGGGGATAAAAGAATTTCATCATGATCAAGTGTCAATTTCTTCCAGAACAAAATTGGATGGCTCCGGACCAGAACGGTATAATTCCATTTCAGATTTTCGAAAAAAGTAACTACCTATGAAAATAACCTTCAAAATACATTTTGGAGGTTATTTTCATAGGTAGTTACATTTTTCGAATAAATAACCTCCAAAATACATTTTGGAGGTTATTTTCATAGGTAGTTACTTTTTTCGAATAAATAACCTCCAAAATACATTTTGGAGGTTATTTTCATAGGTAGTTACTACTCGGAAAAATCACTTCTGCATTGTGAAAGTGGGCTCTTTCTCTAGATGGTACACCATTGGAACTTTTTCGGACAATATTGAACTGTTGAAAACAGCCTCTAGAATACCAAAGCACTCTTGTGAAAATTGGGAATGGACCTATACCATTCTGGTCTGGAGCCATCCATTTTTGTTTTGGTCGTCCGAGAATATCTTATCTCTGATTAGGTAGCCACTTTTGAAGTGAAATTTTCGACTCGCACCTCAGTTATTATTGCTTCCAGACGACAACTTCTTAATACCAAGAGTCATTTTGTTTTCCGCTCGACCATTACTCTCCGTCGTTATCTTGTTAGGAATGGTGAACATTTTTTGTACAATGATTGATCAAGCCGCATGGCCTTTGGCCACCTATGGGTGGCCAGGGAAAGAATTCCATCTCTATCAGCGTAAATCTGAAGAATAATACCAATCTCAATTCTCGTAGATTATTTCTTGAAGGGCTTGACTTCATCAAAATCGCAAAATTCAAATCAAGACACAAAAATAATAATTTGTAAAACCTCATTCATGAGACATTTTCATAGATCTACTCGAATAATAATACCACCATGCACCAGTAATACTACTTAAAAACTATCAAAGACAAATTTGTTCACCCGACATCTCCGAAAAAAAAAATCTTCTACTATCTAAACTAGTCAGTCTGTAGTATATTCCTATCCTTCGTACTCTATTTTCCTCCAACCAAACGACGGCGAAATTAAGCCAGCCTGACATGGCCATTTTACCTTGTGCTTCTATGTACCAAAAGTACGCAGCATATATATAGCTTCTCCCTCATTGCACTATCCCATGAGAAAAATGCGAGTCAAGAGGCCAGACAAATTTTTTGACCCGTGTGAGCAAAATGCAATTTGTCGGCTGATTGCTCTCTACGGTGGGCAAAGAGGAAAAAAAATAGGAAGAAAAAAAGAAGGTTAAAATATATTTGGGCTTCCTGCGAGCGACATATTAATCTCTATCTCGAGTGTGCAAAAGCATCTCTCGATTAATACGTTCATTCGACTATCGACTGCATGATTGAAGATTCTGGAATACAAGTGTAATAAGTGGTAGATAGTTTATTTTTTTTCTTTGTTTTTTGGTTTTGATGGAAAAGAGTGAAATTGAATGGTCAGACACATATTTTCATGTGAGCGATATTCAATCACTCAGAGTGTATAGAATTCAATTTGGTTTCGTAATTCACGAATTTTGAATGGATTGATTTTGAATGTATACGCAATTGGATGGCTGTACATTATAAATATTCATAGAATTTATGTGTATACGAGATTCGCGCAAGTGATCAAACAGGAGTCGCAGAAATTGATTTTCGAATCCTCATCAAGCGGGATACCTGCAGTTTATTTGGATTTTAGGCTGCGAGTGTTTAATTTGTTTTGTTCAGTTATTCATTTGGTCAATGTGTAGTTGAAACTTCATTGAAATTAGACTTGGTTTTAGTAAACCTTTAGTAACTGATGTGTTCAATTTTTGGGACTCTAGAAATTTTATTTGCGTCTTAAAAGTTGAAACATTTTTCCGTGATTTGGGCTTCGGGTACAAACTTAATTTTAACGGAGTTTGCCATTTGTAAGGGCCCAGGATTTCTTGATCTGTTTTTTTCTTTTCAAAATTGGGATAAATGGGTTAAATATAGCTTATCATCAGCAGAAACCAAAATATCCATTTGTGCCGGATCATTTTGAACATGAATCATTACCTGAGTTATTACCTCCAATATAATTCTTTTTGTGGAATTCGTGAAATTTCTCACCAGCCTCGCCTCAAAAAATCACTTTCCTGGTGGATTTTCCGGGAATACCCATGCGTTTCCTGCTCATCGGAGAATTCACATCCTGATTTTGAAGATATCAACTATCTAAAGCTCAACGCTTTAAAAAACTAATTTTCAATGTCGTATATTCGTAAAAAATTTTTTTATCGAGGTCAACCGGATGTGCGAAATGTCAACCACTTGAGTTTGAGTGCGATCTCATTTTTTTACCATAGTAACTAAGAATTAGATTCACCAGTTCTCGAGAATTTTACTCCTTTTCTTGCTTCTGAATCGTGTAGAGATCCATGAGAAAAATTTTGGATGGATAATTCTTCATCATTCTTCGTCGGAATATAACGTTTTCATCAAAAGATTCTATGTTTCCACAATCTAAAACATTTATTTGAAAAAGTTCAACGAACTGGTTGATACCGAGGTTGATACCTATGTTTGTTGAAAATTCCACCAATTTTTCACGAGTGTATACTATTAGCTGCCATGTTTCTATTGGCTGCTCACACTGATAAAAAAAAAAAAAAATAAATCCCAAAATCAAACACCCAGATTCTTCCTGATCATAAAATTCTGAAGTATATGCATCACCTTCAATTTTACCATACAGGTCCTGTAACATAACCTACTCAATCGAAACAATTTGCAGCACGAAATATTCTGCGTGTAGAATAAAAACCCTCGGCTAAAAATTGGCTTATTAATTTTGCACGATTAAGCCGCAATTGCGAGCAATCTGCACGAATTAGCATAAACGATTCGGTCAGACCGCTTGCGGCCACGTTGACAAATTATCAGGACTATTAAGTGATTACACATTTAATCGTTTGCCTCTCTTGTCGATCTCTACACAGAGTAATTTCCCCCTCCCCCCTGTCATTTTTTAGTTCAATTTAATAATTGATGCATGCAAATACAGCAGTCCCTTGTTATCCGCGGTAACCCGATTTGCGCCCATCCCTTGCTATCCGCGGGTCGAGTCTTGTTATCCGCGGGCCCATGCCCGTGATTGATATAGAATAAATCCATTTCTGTGCAATTTCACTCGTGACGAGTGATGCGCGACCTTTCAGAATACCATCCGCCCCTCATGTGTTACGTTTGGATGATACTTTCCTCCCTGAAAAGGCTTGAAACATGGATTGGCAACACATATTCTTCAGTCAGTCGAAGTTTTGAAGTATAGAGGACTGTCGAATTCGTCAAAATTGGTTATGCGCAGGTTTACACCATCATTTCTGCAGTAATTCTATATATTATGCTCTGGCATTTTTGATCAAACGTGAGTTTTAATATTTTGACTAAGTTCTCGATATTTGAATGATTCTCTACATGTGAATCGAATGTTGACATCCTTCGAGTCATTTGCATCAATATTCAGTCTGCGTGCAATGTTGACACACACTGTTTGCTATTCTTAACCTTTATTCCTTTATATGCAAACTTTTCGAGAAATAGGTTTACTTTTGTATGAATTTTACGAAATTTCGTCATTTTAATCCATTGTATATCATCCTCATGTACTATTCTACTCGTCATTTTGTGACAACAATGTTGAATAAATGAAAACCATGCACGCATATCAATTTTTCTCGTGATTTGCACAGATGGTCGAACGTAACCTCCTATTTCCCATAAGACCAAGGTCTTATTATCCGCGGTTTTGTTATACGCGGTACTTCTTCCAAACGTAACCCCCGCGGATAACGAGGGACTGCTGTATCATGCTCCTTCCTAAGTTCAATCATCCAATATAACAGATTATTTCGAATATTCATTTATGAATTTACTACTCATTCATTCGATAATGGGTGCAAAACCTTTCTACATATTCCATGAATTACAGTGGATTGAAATTGAAAATTCTATTATGAACTAATAGATTATTGTGCATAAAACAAGAACGTCCAAAGTTTCGCGTTAAAAATTGACCATACATTAATTACGTTAGCACGAGGAACTAATTGAGTTCCACGATATTCTAAGTTCAAAAGAACTAAAAGAAAATATGAAATAAATTCTATTAGATTGATTAGTATCACCCCCAAGTTTTAGTCTCGGTCTTACAACCAAATAAAATTCCGTCGAAATTCAGGCGTTCCAAATCCGCCAGGTTAACGGATAAATAGCACTCTCTGGATATCTCCGAATCCAGAGTAAAAATTCGAAAACAACATCTTGAATTCTCATCAACAGGTTTCCTTTCGACACCTAATCTCAATTCTTCCTCTTCTTCTTTCCATCTGAAACCTGTGTAAAAGAGCCGATACACTTTCTGGTTAGTTGCCGATGCCCACCTCGAAATCCCATTAGTGCCAACATTGGTGTGTATTGGTATATATCGTATTTGTTATATATGTTACATGTTTCTTATCGGTTAGAGATTTCACTTTTGGCGCGTCTGGCACTTGTTCATCGACGCTTTTGCTTTGATAACGCTTCTCTTGCGCGAATTTCAAAAACTCGTTAAACCTGATGTTGTACATACGTTCCTATATACATATATGTGTCTGTGTGTGTTTGAAATTCATTTGAGTGTGTATGCATGTGTTTGTGTGTAGATGAGATTCGGGTATAGGTTATATGTTGATTTTCTAAAGTTTGAATATTCAATTTCTGTACGGCCTAGTTTTTTAGGTGGTGCTCAGTGTGCTCTATTTTCCATCTTTGTTTTGAATTTGTTCAGTGTGTAGAAGCTGCGAGGATTAAGAGTAGAGTTGGAAAGGGAAATGAAATTATTCAATGCCACGCCATGTCGTTGTTTCAGTTTTGCTTGGTACCCAGTAAAGAGCGACGTGTCACTTTTGTGAAAATTTTCAACGGGGTGAAATTTCATCAACTATATTGTATATAGTGTACGAGCGTTGCTTTGAATACTTTATCCAACGAGATTTGAATTTTTTTTTTTCGTGTGTGAAATAGTTCCTAGAGCTCGTTTTGCTTGGCCTCAATACACTGACGAGTACTGGGTTACTTTTAGCTAAGTTGATGTGGAAGTATTTTTTTCTCTTTGAATCTGTGAACTGCTATGGAAAATAGAAGCTTGGTGCTGGTTCGTGTCATGAATCTTGGAATTCGTCCATGTTATTGGGTCCAACTGTGAGAGTGGCTCCATTCGGTGTTTGAGATTGAAAAAGTCTTGAAAATATTGTGGAGTTGTGGATAAGATGGGGTTAAGTACAGCCTTCGTTTTGATTTGAATGATAAAAATTCTCTTTGATTAATTTTCAGGTTTCATTTTTAGATCTGATCGATAATGCAGATATTTTTATTTGACGATTATTAATCTTCTGGTTACACCCTAAAATAAGCAAAAGTCTCACTTTCATAAGATGTCCAAGGTTCCTAAAGAAAGAACCGTCGGAAAAAGAAAGAAGAAACAGCAAAATTGAGCACCTTGGTAAGGAATTCAGGACCCAGACCTTCTCTCCACGATCAGCTGAATAGAATCTGGATTGTGATCAACAAGGTCGACTTCTTCAATTTTTCCATAGAGATTAAATCTTTTGCCAGACAAAAGTTTGTCATGCGATCGAGGTATAATTTCAGTTTCGATCCAGTAAGGTCATTGAATTTTCATTTCAATTTTGAACCTAACCTCCAACTTTTCTGAACGAATTTCCTCAATGATGGGATTGTTTCACAATCACGAGAAAAGCACATCCGAATCTTTAGCCCAAAGTAATCGAAAAATATTAGCTTGAAACCAAACTCTTCTACCTCCCCTTCAAGGAAGGTTTGACTTCTGCTTGGAATTTCACCACTCATTTTTTCCCCAGAAAACACCCATAAAATTGCTATTTGGAATGAGCAAACAAGGTGCGAGTATTGCATTTTTGAGACAGGCGAGAGGTCAAAAAGCTTGAGACTGGCTCAGTGGGAAACAATTTTTTTGCAAGAGGTTAAATGCTTTTTGCTACTCGAGTCATTTTACCTCTGTTGTACTGAGGAAGGCTGTTGCACATTGGCCTTTGGGTGTGAGATGAAGTATACTATATAATATCTAAGGTGCTCTCGGTCGGCTTAAAAAAGTGTGCCGGAGGGTGAAAGAAATGAAGCGCGCGGATGAAAAAAAGGGAGCCGGGCCATTAACCCCTTATATAGTCTTCAGAGTCACTGGGGCGCAACACGGGAGTGAACCTCTTCTAGTGTAGAGTCGAGTAGTATATAGGTGATGTAGATCTGTTACAATACAATACTTGCAAGATGAATGTAAGGATAGATAATGGTACGAAAAATTAAATTCTGAAAAATGTCGCTTTTCCACTTTGATTGGTATCTCGCAATTGAGAAAGATCCCTAATTTTTGAGGCTTTAGTGGACCTGATTTTGGGTTTCCTCGTCGATTTTTGTGGCCAATAATACCCGAAAAAAAATTATCTGATCAATTATGTGCACCACCGGAAGTTCTGCACGCTGTGATTTTACTTTTGAAAATAGTGTGACAGTGACAATTTTCTCCATTTTCCAAAAAACTCCAGGGCTCTTGTTGGAACCTAAAATCTCTCCTTAAATATCCCAAAAAGAGTTTTCCTTCATCTACTTGAAAAATGGCAAAAACTGTGATTCCTGGAGTGAAAATTTTTAAAAACTTCCATTTTTGGTCCCGTCGTATTATGCATTGCTGAGCCAGATTGTGGGGTGCGGTTGATCGACGTATTTCAAATTTCTTAAGTACGAGGAATGATTGGCTCAATATCCGATTTTTCCTCACTATATTATTCTGAGTGCCAAGCGTTTTAAAGTGCATGCACGACAGCACAGATACATGGATGAGATCGACTCCTCAAGGGACCATACGTTTTTCAATTCAGCTGAAATTGTTTCTTTCGCATGAATCAAAGATTACTCGAATTGGGGCTCGTTAGTTTGATACGGATTTCTACTCACAAGGAGGGTGCCAGGCCTTCGGATCACCAATCCTCCTGGAACTCTAGGATATGTTTTGTTATACCAAAACATGTAACAAACCACTCTCATAACTTGCCAACGCTCCCTAGAATCATCCTGAGTACCAGGACCAATATCCCAGCAAATAGGCCTTTTCCAGGTGGATTGATGTATCCATAGTTCTCCATAAGCTGGCTATTCTATGCCGTGGGACTTTCCTTTAGACTAATGAGAATAGTTACATGAAATAGGGACTGAAAAGAACAAATTCCAGCTATATAAGACTGGTATAGCTCATCTCAACCATGGATGAGGGAAGTTGAGGATCAAAAAACTGGCAAAATTGAGTTTTTCATCGACGGAATGATGAGTCTGAGAGAATATAAGACTTTTCAATAAACATACATTAATGAATATGATTTACTCACATTCAGAGACCATCACTTTCCCAATTAATGTTGTCAAATTGCACCTGCACTGTGTAAACTGCCAAGGCCAGGCAAGGAGAGTCACAACCGCAATAGCAGATCCTGCGACTGACCTGTAAAAATTTGACAACAAAGTATCGTGCTCAACTCACACTCTGACTCTGCATATTCTACACTGATTTTACATGTTTCTATCCACAAGTTGATTGAAAAAATTCAATCTGAACTAATCTGAAATAGCTCTGTTGACACAAAGTTAACCTGATTTTGACCACGTTCAGAACAATGTCAGAAGGAAAGTCTTGTTAATCACCTCAAAATGAATACTTATCTGATGATTCCAAACCGCAGGCTGTCTGCCACGGACTGTCAGGATGGTTGTCGACGATTTTAGCGATGGAAAAGTAATCAAGTGCGAGTTTCTCTAAAGCTAAACAAGGAGTGAAAAATACGACATTTTGACTTGTATGACTTTTGTCGTCTGCTCCTTTATAACATGGCAAACTCTGCCGGTGCAATACAGTTTCTTGCAGACCATCACCTGGCCTGATATTCATTAGTCTGCTTGAGAGAAATTCACAATTTACCACCCATCGTCGACAATTAAGCATCTTGAAAATCCGTGGCTGATTGCAGTTTGGGGTTTTCAGATGAGTACTTATTTTTGGGTGCTGTAGAATTTGCTTGTGATGTTGTTCTAAACGTGGTCAAAATCAGGTTAACTTTGTGTCAACAGAGCTATTTCAGATTAGTTCAGATTGAATTTTTTCAATCAACTTGTGGATAGAAACATGTAAAATCAGTGTAGAATATGCAGAGTCAGAGTGTGAGTTGAGCACGATACTTTGTTGTCAAATTTTTACAGGTCAGTCGCAGGATCTGCTATTGCGGTTGTGACTCTCCTTGCCTGGCCTTGGCAGTTTACACAGTGCAGGTGCAATTTGACAACATTAATTGGGAAAGTGATGGTCTCTGAATGTGAGTAAATCATATTCATTAATGTAAGTTTATTGAAAAGTCTTATATTCTCTCAGACTCATCATTCCGTCGATGAAAAACTCAATTTTGCCAGTTTTTTGATCCTCAACTTCCCTCGTCCATGGTTGAGATGAGCTATACCAGTCTTATATAGCTGGAATTTGTTCTTTTCAGTCTCTATTTCATGTAACTATTCTTATTAGTCTAAAGGAAAGTCCCACGGCATAGAATAGCCAGCTTATGGAGAACTATGGATACATCAATCCACCTGGAAAAGGCCTATTTGCTGGGATATTGGTCCTGGTACTCAGGATGATTCTAGGGAGCGTTGGCAAGTTATGAGAGTGGTTTGTTACATGTTTTGGTATAACAAAACATATCCTAGAGTTCCAGGAGGATTGGTGATCCGAAGGCCTGGCACCCTCCTTGTCAGTATGTTGGTATCTGAATGAGTTTACAAAATTGCTGAGATACGCTGAAAATCGTCGAATATAAAGTGAATAATCTCATATTTATTGTTTGATTTCGTATGGTTGATACATATATCACTGCGCAGAGAACAGAAATTGTACAAAAATTGGCACTAATCATGTCCGATATGCCAAAATTCGCGTGTACAGTTGTTCAAAACTCGCGGTAGCGTACGCCGGCTCATGGCTCCTGCGCTTCATTTGTGGACACACCCTAAGAGAGATATCACATGATATCTCCACGATGAATTCATATATTCACACATTACTAAAATAATTTAGAATCAATTAATTCTGTAACCGTATCTCGAAATGTAAATACTCTTTTGGCTTTATCGTTTTTCATGGGTCAGGAAAATTTTGACTTGGATTGATGGACCTCTATAAGACAATAAACCGTGCAAGTTAGCCAAAATTTGATTATTTTCATCGAATTCAAGGCAACGGAAGAAATAAAACAGCTAGTTTCAGACTGCGGTCATATTAAATAAAAATTGACTCCAAATTATCATCTTCAATCACTAACTTCCGCCACACACATACTGATTATCGAGTTAACACTTGGAGTTATAATTGAATCTAAGAGACTGTATCATTATCTAAGTCGTTGTCGTGAGCTAGCCTGTCAATTTGATGAAATTATTCAGCCTAGCATACATTAAATCGTGGAATAATGTTCCTCATTTTTTCACGTTTTTCAAAAATTGTCAGTGCGAATATTGACCCCCTTCTCAAAATTTAACGACTCTACAGACTTACGATTTCAAAAGAATTCAACCAACATAACTATACTCTTAAAAATCTTGAATTTCGATGCCTTCACAAATGAGACAAAATTCAAACAAGCGTGTAACTCTATTGCATTCACCTCTGATTCACTAACATTTCCGCAGCAATGTTTCTCCTTACAAGTTATTTCACGAAAGGAAAAAGCTGTCATAGAAAAATAAAAAATCTGGTCTGAAAATATTTTCCAACGAAGCTCTGCAAACGCTTACAATACGTCCTTTACTAGCATCTTTCTCGACGCACTTATATATCATACGAAGCTCGTCGCAAGCTCTGTAAGCTCCACAAACTCAAGACGAAAAATTCGAGCTTGCAAAAGTCTCCAGCCTCCCCCTCTCCCCACCCACACACATATAAACATTTATATATAGAAAGTGAGAGTGAATTTCACGCTAAATGTCTCCATTCTGTACAAACAAACTCTTACAATATTGTTCTGTTCTCACACCTTTACAGGCACATGAGCTTGCGCGGGATATACAAACTCTACGAATGACAAAAAAAAAAAAACGAGCATCGCGGAGATACCTACTACTACAACCCAAACTTTGCCGACTACAAAACAGTTTGGTTAGAGTATTTTCCTACAGCTATACATATCCATAGTCGGAATAGAGATTTTATTCGTCTGAAAAGGGCCGACGACTCGCAGACGTTACCTTGACTTTGTCTGTCTGTGTTTGTGTGTGTGTGTGTGTGTGAGAGAGCAGAGCTTGCAGATATATTAGAGGGTGCACTCGAGCGAGTTTCCATGGTGACCGTCTCTCTATATACTCTCGCACCAAAACCTTACGGACGTTATGTACCAAATGGACGTTTTCTACGGTAGTAGTAGTAGTAGTAGTAGTAGTAGTAGTAGTAGACTATATCTACCATATCTACCGACTCTTGGAGTTTGGAGTAGTAGAGAAAGAGAAAGAGGAAGAGGAAGAAAAGGAGGAAGGTTGAAGAGAAAAAAAAGTAGAAGGAGAGAGAAAGGGATTAAAGCGGACGAGTTGCGAGATAGAATGCGAATTAAAAGAGGAAAAATTGCGGTGAAAAATGTGCCGTCTGCGATTACTGCAGTGTTTTTGGGATAAATATAATATATGTGTGTGTGTGTGTGTGTGTGTGTGTGAGTAGGGGTCACGTGGTTTGGGGGATGAAATATGAACTCAGAAGATGTGAAGTGTGAGATGTACCACGGTGGAGTTTGTACGTGAAATGAGCTATAGGTATGTGGGTTGACGCTTCTTTTTGTTCATTTTTCGTGAATTTTCGTCACATTAATCGAACTTTGAAACTTATTAATGCATGAGCTGGCGATTAATGACTCATGGCGTTTTGAGCCCCAATTAACCTTCCATTCCAATGTCAGGTTGATAACGCTAAGATTCTTGAGAGTGAATGGACAGAATGTGCTTTTATGGTGCAAAAACACTGCATCTTACGCAGCAAACTTGTAATACAGTTTTGAAAAGCTGATTCAAAAATGGAAAAATTAAATTTCGGTTGGGTTATGTTGCACATTTGTCTATTTTGACAATGACATGAAGTGTGAATTTTGACCTACCCTTCATGAGAAATCTTCCATAAACGACGCACAGTGGGTCTTGAAATCGATTTTAGGACAAGATTCAGCACCACCCGGGTACTCAACCAAACGAGACAATTCAGAAGGAATTCTCTTCGTTTTTTTTGCCACTCTACAAGATATTCACCCGGAGAATTCTGTTTGGGTGGCTAGGGAGTCACAGAATCATGTTGATCGATCAATCAAAAATCGTCGATAATTGAGCTCCTCGATCATGGTGGATTTGTACGAAATCCTGGTTGGGCCAAAAATACGTGTTTTTGGTCTCACTTGTTGAGAGGAACACTTTTAACATTGCAGAACTTCGGTAACCCAGGTTTGAATCAGGGTTTTGGGCTTAAATACCTTGGTGATCAACTCCAATCATGGAAAATTGACTTTCTTCGACCCTGGCGGCAATGTACGGGGTTCTAAGTGGGGTCAAATCTCGAGCTAGAGTTACACGACAATATGTTTATAATTCTCTATGTCATAGAAATGCGTAAGCTCGATTCAACGGCTTCAGAACTTTGCAATATCTCCCCCACTTATTTGGTACTCGAATATCCTCGAAATCGACGACCTCTTGAAGTAATTACGCCGATGAAGGTTTACAAAATGTTTCTCCAAGGTGTCAACTTCCACCTCAAATGCTCTTCGAACACTCCCGACTGAATTTGGTAATGATAGCAGCAAAGAGGAATTATTCATCACTTGTTAGTACAAGCTAATATTTTTTACTCTTCGTCTTGATTGCCCTCAAATACAATCCTGTGCCTCCAGAGCTTCTATTCCCGAAACAAATTTTCCGGAAATATATTTCGTAGAGTGAAAAAAACGAAGGGGATCCCGTTTCAATTGTTTCGATCGGTTGGGAATTCGCGTGGCGCTGAATCTTGTCCCGAAATCGGTTATGCCCTACCGTACGACGATTACCATTTTTTTTTTGTAAAAGTTTTGTATCGTCCCTCCGTAAAGTTTGGCTCTTTGATCATGTTCTAATGATAATATCTGTGCTAGATCCCTCATTTTTCACCTACATACGTCTTTTATGGAAGACCCCTAAAGTCAATGCAATAATTCATACCTCACTTGCCAGTGGTAAGTTTCCGCTACTGTGCATTTCTAATTCATCTGATTAATAATCTAGAGTTATTCTAGTAATTTTATCAGCTTGCAGATTTGGATGCTTTATTCAAGAAAAAGTTTGCTGAATTCATGTATTTATCTCATCAACTGAAAAATTGAAGGTCCATATTGTGAAATAATGAGCATCTCCGATGTTGAAGCATTGAATATTGATACAGCCACGTCTAATAATCTTTGAAACATGGTAAGAACACAGAATAAATATAATCCGAGACGATTGTCCCTTTTGAGGACAATCTCGTGTCATATGTCACACATTACCTAGAAAATAGCGAAAATGAAAGAATCCAGTAGAGGCAATAATGTGTTAACACGATCATCCTGGGAAGGCTGTAGCATACCTGGGTATTTTATATTAGGTACAACCTGAAGAAATGAACAGTTTTGAGAATGAAAATGCTCGCAGAGAGTCAGGTACGAGCGAGTCAAGAACCCTGCAAAGCTTAAAGACTCACTCGACTCTTTTGCAGCTCGTTAATTTTCCTCCTCACAGTACACTAACACTACTCCATGTCCCAACCATATCACCGCATAGCACTACCAACATTAGAATATCACTAGTATCAGAGAGGGAGCCACGGTCGTTAGGGAACTTTCATGAAGTATATAAGTAAAGTGCGGTCATAGATTCAACTCTCTCTCTGCATATAACGTCGACTACGACGACGACGAAGAAGACGACGATGGTTATACGTGCTAATGGGTGGCAAGATGTCTTTTGCTAAAGTATCTGCATCTTGGGAAATCTTCCTCCATTGCAACATCCTAACGATTGCGTTCTTGCTTTGATATATCCGCAAAAGCCTGGGAATATTTAGCCATTTGCAGACTTGATATTTTGTTCAGCTGGAAGGATATGGTCATTCATACGAATGAGATGATCTTTTGTGTGTGTGTGTGTGTGTGTGTGTGTGTGTGTGCCTTTGTTTTGGGGATTTCAAATTTGATTCATGGGGAATCAATGTGAGGACTCAGATTGTAGAACTTGCCGAATACGAGTGACCCCTAGAAAATAATACGGGCTTGATATAGAATTCTATATTTCTGGTTTCAATCTGACAAATTCTCAAAATATGAGCAAAAAATGGCAATTCGTACGCGTGACACTCGTTACGATCTTTTTTTTTTTTGTAAATTTAGCAATTGCGGAGTTGAAAATTGGAATGGGTAAGGCCAGGACATTACTGTTGCAGATCATTCAATTACTCCATCCTGCTGAGGTCAAATTTGTATCGTATCCATCACTTCTTTTATTGAATTTAAAATGCGTACAAGGTGTTGCAACCCCCTCGCTCTGAATTCATTTATACAAGTTTACATAGGTTATCCCCAGATCAACGATAATTTCATGATTGAATAGACTCCTACTTATCAAATGTTGAATTAACAAGAAGTTTGATCTTGGTTGGTGGTTTAAGAGTCTTGATACGCATCTCCGACTGTCCCACAAGAGCAATGCTTCTTTCCACGCGATAGTTTCCCGAAGTGTAACCCCCACGTTGAACAAGGAACGCCTGTACATTCTAGCTACGTAGTTGGATATTACTCTTTCAAAGGATTATTGATGATCATACTAAGTTTTTTTTTTCCAATGACTTTTACCACCTATGAGTGACCCAGCAGAGAACGTAGAATCGGATGCAACGGAGCGATCATTGGATTCTAATGGGCTAGAAGTAATGACTCTAAATTAAAATTTTTCCCAAAAAAGTGAATTTTTGGAATGTTTGTGTTGAATTCATACACGATTGTCTCTGTTGTTGAAATCAAAATTGTCTCTATCCCCAATGGTTCTCAAAAGTTCAACTTCGACGGATATCACCAGCTATAGTCTCAGCTATACCTCACATTGTTCGTCATTCAAGTTCAAAAAATGTATTGCTCAAAGTCCCCAGACAGACTACCAACTTCACTAAATTGCCAAAAATGCACAACTAGACAATTTCGTGCCAAAACATTCAGAGACACTATAAGCCACTCTCGTCAGAAAGCGAAGGCAAAATTTCGTCTATAGGGTCCTGCAGATACCGGTAATCGAGTTTGCCACGCCGACGTCTATCGGACCTGTTTAGCTCTGAATGCTGACGTTGGACTTTGTATAGTAACATAGTATCCCTTGGGATGACTATACGCGTGCCGTTCTTCTATATAGTAATGCCTGTTATATTGCCTTGTATAGCCACTACTTCATCGTGATGTTGCAAAATTTTTTTTCCCTCGATACAGTAAGGTAACTCGAGGTAGGTTTATATTCTTTGAAGAGATTTGATACTTTTCTTGCGAATTGTGGAACTTGAAAAGAAGAAAGTGAATGATTTTTTTTTTCTTTTTTTTTTTTAGATTCAATCGACGACTGGGAGTGCCTAGATTTTTAATGAAAATAGCGATGCTTTGGAGTTATTTGAATATGTTTGTATTTAATGTATGACTAGTATAGTATAGTTGGGATTGAGAAAAAATGGATTCGGATGTGTGTACATGTATCAAATGAGTGAGTATGAATATTTTGAATACTTCCGCACAGAGTCCTCTTCATTTTTAAGGCTCTTTGTCCCGTCATCAAGTCATGGTAGACGTATTGAGTAGAATATTCAAACTTAGGTTGCTTTTGAAATGGAATGGACGTAGAAATTTTTCTCTGTCCAACGATGAGAAAATTTTTCACCTTGATTTCGAAAAATCGTCAGATTCGAGCTATTCAAAACAACGAGTTTAGAGTTGGAAGCACGATCGTCAATATAACCTCAAAATGCCATCTTTGAACAGACTTTCAAAAATTTTGCGGCATGAGCAAATAATGAACTGACCATGTAACTATCCGGCTTAAGAAAATTATGCTAAAATAACTAACGGAATCTGCTAATAAGTATTATCTGATTATCTGACTTGATTCTGCCGAAGCTCCACACTCTATCAGGATTTTATCATAGACTTCCATTTAAATACCTACTTTACCACCACATTTTTCTCGCATTAAGGTCCACGACTTCACTATAATTTATCCTCAAAATAAAAAAATGGATGAGGAATGACAATCAGAAGGAAGGAATGTTGGTTTGACCTTAGTGAAGTAGCAAGCTTGTAGCTGTAGTAACATAGCGAACCTGAAGGGATATCAAGGAATATCCCAAAGCTTTTGCAAGCTCTGGAGAGTCTGGCTGCTGCATGGAAGAGCAGCAGATCGATTCTGTGGGGTACAACCATAGCGCAAGCTCTCCCCCTTTCTCTCTTTCTCTCTCTCTCTCTGTTTATGTGGCGCGCGCAACCGTCAGACTTATACCACCCCAACAGCAATCGAATTGTTTTTATTTGGGTGAGGAATTTTCAAGCTGTAGTTGCAGTGCTTGCGAGCTTTTCTAGCTTCCTCAACATTTGCTCTTCAATTTTCTACACTCATTCTATTTCTTGAAGTTAATAATGATGGACGATTTCATTAGGTGGATTTGAGGTTATGTTCTTAAGGGCTTTCGGTGTGTTTTAGAATTTTGTCGGGATTGAAGTTTCTGATGGAAAGCTAAGAATGAGGTATTCTGATGAGAGCATGGGTTATAGCCCGAGTACGAAAAATGACACCGTACAACGATATTTTGGAGTCAGAATACCACATTGTGACTGGACAACGATTTCCTCATTGATTTATTTTTGACGCTGGAATCAAAGTCCGAGCCTCAAACTGCTTTAAAATTCTCTGAACTGCGTCAGGATTCTCGTCTATTTCAGAATGATCTTTGAAAGAACCATTTTTTGCAATTAAAAAAATCTTGACGCTCTAGAGCAGTTCGGGGCTCGGTTTTGGTTTCAGCGTCAAAAATACGTGAGACAATTGTGGTCTGGTCAATGTGATATTTCGGCATTAAAATTTTGTTGCACAATGTAATCGTTGAGCTGGATTTAATTGGTTGATCAGGTTATGTGTGATATAGTGTGGGTAAGGAGACCCAGGCACTGTAATATTTTCTAATATATTTGTAATGTGAGCTTGCGATGAGAATATGTCATTGATTTAATCACGTTTGGAGGAATAATTAAATACATCGAATTTCATACCAGAGAGGGGGATTTTGAGTAAATCATCAATCAATTAAGTTGTGCTATTGCTATGGGAGAACTAAATTTCCATTCAGAATTCTCACACAGAAGATGAACTTTTGATCAGTCAGTAATCTTTCAGAATAGTCTAGATATTCATTCGTTTGGGGTCGATTTGCGCATAAATTTCTTTGTACGAACCAGGTTGGGTTCTATGAAGCTATAAGTTTGCAAGAAATTTGAGGAATGATAGATTCAGGCACAATAGAATAATAAAAACCTTGATTGAAGAAAGAAAAAATATCCCTCGCTAAGTTTCAAGTTTTTTGAGAATACCATCCTTCTACTACTAATAAAAATGGTAAGAGCAGGGAGTAAAATGAAAATTTTAGAAAATCCAGACAACCCTTGTACATTTCTGCATAAGGGCATCGTACTCTTATCAAAACCCCACACTCCAAACTCTACGAGTCTGAGGCAATGCGGCTTGGCAATCTGCCCTGCTCACACATACATATACTTAATCTACACATACGCACACATACATACTGTATAGGTATTTGGATCTGGCAGATACAACAGCTTTTGGCTCTCAAGTATTTTACACGCAAAATACCACCACATACACACTGACTGACACACACACACACACGCACACACACGACGACGACGACATGTTAACCTCACCAAAGTGGTCGATAAGTAAGCACCAGCCTCTGCAATCTCAATAATTTTATATTCTTAAAATCTCAGTCGCTTGTTATTGCTCGAGATATTTTCGGGAGTAATACATTTATACTTGCTGAAATCGGTAGCTTATACCCGATGATGGAAAGCTGTTATTGGTTAATGGACAGACAGCTGCAGACAACCGTTATCTTGAATATGCTCCTGCTGTACGTGTTGCACTTAGCAAGCTTGTATTTTTAAATCAAGTTCTGGTATCAAAATTATCATGAGGTATAAGTATACCAAACATGCCCCCATATGTCAATCTTAGGAATGAGTACTCGTTGACCTTACCGCAAATTTTTTTTTTTTTTTTTCGTTATGAGAAAATAAGGGGTTTAAGTTTGATCCAAAATGATTTCTCGGAGAATTTGGAGTGAGTTTTTAATTTTTTGCTCTTGCGTAAATAAGAAATCATCGGAGAATCGCGTTTAGTAAAATTGGTGCCAAAAATTTCTGATTCGACCAATCTCAACGTATCGTAACGCATTCAATTACTCGTCTCAAGACCTTTAAAATCTTCTCTTTGGAAGTGCAAAATTCCAATAAATAGCTATTATAAAAGGAAAATACGGAGATTATTCGCAAAAATGGAGGTCAAAATTGGTGTGCACCCAACATGCCCCCATACTGTTATCTCGGAAGGGTTTGCAACGTGAATCTTTTCCACCACTCGGAACGTGTTCATTACGTTAAAATAGGTCGGGAATGGGGTTTTGGACCGGCAAAAAGCTCCAAACGTAGTTGCACATTGATGAAAACGATTTTATGCACTTAATGCCAATTTACATCATTCGAAAGGATGGAAACATTTTGGGTACACACTTTCATCAACTCGCAAAAATAACTTGTTGGAGAAATTGAGACAGCTCGGCTCTGGTTTGTCAAAATTAAACGCATTTTGGCTCATTCATAAGTTCTTGAAACAAGCTTCAAAATACGTCAAAGTCATCACGTTGAAAAATATTGAAGTAGACCAGAAGCAAGAGGAGGCATGTTGGGTACACTTATTTTAATTGCATTGAAGAAAAACAAGAATTATCATTGCGAAAGATGAAAAGGTATATCGCAATAATCGATAATCGAATATGGTGTATCGAGATGAATAAATATAGGTGAGTTTCTGTGGCTAATCTATGCCACGATATCGCATTGTTAATATTCAAGCCTGCATGTGGTATATAGACGAGAAGGTTCATTTTAGCAAAGCTGAGTTGTACGTATATACGATAATAATGTACGGCGGGTATATACACGAGAGCACGCGCTTGACTTATTTATTGGGTGACATCGGATCGGCTTGTACATGTTTCATCTGATGGTGAAGAGAGACGATAATTACCGGAATTTTCGAAGACTTAGCTTGGTTCACTTTGGGATAAGCTCGATGCATAGCGATATTTTTTATGATTTGTACTTTTCATGCGACACTGAATACTTATTATTTTTGAATGAAATTTTGAGAGTGGTGTTCCATCAAAGTGGTTGAGAAATTTGTGACAGGTAAGATGAAATCGATTGGAACCCACTTCTGGACATCGTAACATTTTGATGGTAATATAGTATAAAAATGAGATACATGTCAATTTTTTGTATTCTAGTCAGATTAATTGAGGGATTGAGCCTACGAGGTCCTTACAATTTTTTTTGTGAATATTTCTTTCTCACACGACGAGACAGAATTTTTCCATGGATTCGTGATACATCCAGTGATAGATTCAGTAATAAATGTTTTAAAATGTGAACCTCAGGAAAAACGCATCCAAAATGATTCGACTTCAATTTGTAGAAATTATATCAGGAATGAACGATTTTTGTCCAAGTCCAAAAAATATGTATCATAACGTTGCTACTGAGCTTTCACCAAAAAGCTCTAGAACGAAACGTGCCCACATGTGACCCAAACTCAATCAATATAAAAAAAATTTCATTAACCCCGGTCCCATACAAAAATTGCAAAAGAAATCATGATTTATCTTCCACCAAAATAAGAGCTTGCAAGCTCTCACAATAAAGCTTGAGTATTATATTCCAAAGTCATATTCGATGGCGTCGCATTATCGATCGTCAAGAACCGATGCTAACTGCCTAGAACGGCCAAACTCAGCTCTCCGCACCTGTTCAATCCTCCCCCCCCCCTTACACCCCCATACACACATACACATACATACCAAAGCTTCAAGCTCAAGCTCTGGTGCAAGAGCCAAGAAGCGCTTGCCACGGCATTCATATTTCATCGGGCGGCAGCCAGCACACACCGGCATACCTACATTACCCCCCCCCCCCCTCCAACAACTTGCAGCAATATGCGCTGGAGCTTTAGCCTCTCTTGAGAGAGAATATACTGCATTGTATGTATATATGTATATATGTAGATGTAGATGTAGATGTAGGTAGTAGAGCTTTTAAAGAGGACGGATGCTTTTGGAAGCTTGCGAGGTGTGTAAGTGAGCTTGCGAAGGTTAGGGGATGATGTTGAGCGGGCGCTGATGGGTGAGAGTCTTGTCTTGCGATGAGATGGAACAGATGTGGAAGAAAAGAGGTATATGAAGTATATGAAGGTATTTTGACTGGTGTGCTTGCAAGAGCTTGCACAGATATCTGTCCTCGAGGAAGGGATTTTTTTTTCTTAAAATGGGATGTGATTTGAACGTATTGGTATTTTTGAAGCGTTTGAGTCGTTTGAGTGACAGTTAATGATTGGGTTTGATAATATTACATCTGCGTATTAATGATGCATTGTTGAGTCCAAATCTTTATGGAATGTTGTGCCCCATCAAGTGATTTTTGTTGATGTTAGAACTTTAATCCTATAATGTCTGTTAACTTCTGATATAACTTTGTTGTGATTTTGGAATACAATGGGAGAAGGTCGATCGTTGCTCCTATCCCTATAACTATGATTGATTATTCTCCCTAATTCAACCTATTTGACGGTATGGTCGCAAGTTTCTGAAAAATGAAAGCATGATACTTAAAAAATGTTACAAGATAGAAGCTTATCGACGTTTGAAGCAATAAATTCTGATTTTGAAACTTTGAAAAAGCCGTTAAGTATTTTTTGGTGAAGAATTATTCAACCGGCAAAATTATAGGTATGAATTTTGATCGAAACATTTTTAGTGAATGAATGCTAGCGAAAACGCTAGTGGTGTTGGAATTTACCATTACCATGATTAAAAGAAAAATAATAATGATAATAATGTTAATTATGATAATTGTAGAATGCAAAACTACGACAACGATTTGCATTTGCTGTAATTTCCGAAAAGTATCAGTTTCAGCTCGTGAATGCGAGGCCAAGATCTTTCAACCTCTCGATACCAAAATTTTCGGTCTTCGGTAACAAACACGTGAACAATCTACAAATCTACAGGCGAACTATATAAAATTATAAGAATTTATCGGAATCAAATTTGCACCCAATGCGCGAGTAGAAAAACTCGTGAAGCATCCGCCAGATGGCTGCGGAGAGCTGATTTGAGAAAAATCATCATTCGATGCATCTGAGTGGTTAATTTCACCTACTTTCTGCTGAAAAATCAACTCACACAATTCACAAAAACAGCCTCTTCCAGAAACCGTCAGCTCCAACAAAATACACCCATTAACCTTCCCACAAACTTCAAAAGACTGCATACTCGCAAGCGGCTGCGTAAGAGCTCGATTCATATAAGTAGAGCCTCAGATTCGTAGAGTAAACGGGTGGTCCGATGCTTCTCGCCTGGCTCACGACAGTCCGCTTCCCGTGCAAATTCTATCGCCCGGGACGGTGACCGACTGAGCTACCGATGATGTTGTTGAAAGTTGGTTAACCTGTTTCGTATGCGAAATTCTGTACGATGAAAATTCAGACTTTAGCATCGAACTAAATATTGACAATTGTCACAAACAATGATAATTGCCAACACCGTCCCGGGTTTTAAATTTCCTTGCCTTCCTTCTTGGGCTTCTTCTTCTTCTTCTTCTGGCCCTAATATAAAATAGGGCCAAAAGAAAGCTGTTGTTGCTGTTGTTGCTACGTCTACGTGGCATCATACATCAAACGGCGATGACGACGACGATGATGATACGACGATGATGATGATGAAGATGGAGTTTGACGGGAGATGGGCTTCGAGGGTTAACAATTTGTATCGGGAGCTTTAAAATACAATCCCGGTAATGCGAGTAGCGACTATGACCACCTTTTTTGAATTTTTCAGAATATCGGCGCGGTTAATTTGTAGGAGAAAAAAAATTATAATTACCTGTGTTTGTATACAATGTAGAGATCTAATGCTTATTTACTGGTAATTTCTGAAAAATTTACAATAAAGATGATGAAATGTGAGGTTTGAATGAAAATTTTGGTATATCACAAACATGTGGTGGAATATTTATCCAAGAGGAGAATGAATCATAGAGGAATCGAATATAATCTGACCCGAAACCCAAAATTTAATCTAAAAAATTTGGAATTATGAAATGGAGTGTCAAAAGCAACATAAAACGCGAGTGGGATAGTCGTACGCTGGCGATTCTTTGACAACCTATCATGAATAAATATCAATTTGGTAATTCTCAATAGAACACTATAAGGAGTGACTTTCAAAATCAGACCAATCGATTGAGAATTAAAATCACAAGGTTAGGGGATTTGTTGTCATTCGGTGTAATTTTCAACTGATCTCAAGAATTTCCTCTTACAGTGAAAATTTACAAAAAATTATGGTAGAGTGCTGAAAAATTCATCAATCCTTACTTTTTATTTGGATTGTGATGATTAGCCTACAAATTTTGAAAGGGCTGAGTGATCGATGTGCCGGCGTACTAACTGTTGGTCAACTCTACTGAATTTTCTTTCATATATTTGGACGCACTGAAGATTATGATTAACCACCACATTTCAACACTCTATCACCACATTTAACATCATTTACAAGAGCGTATGGGTCAACCATTGTCTGCGAAATTGTCTGTCTCCAAAACCTTTTCCATGCTCTGTTGATGAAAACCCGAATGAAATATCTCAGCCCATAATCCATCCCCTAATTAACCAAAATCTATAGATATTCCACCAAACGACATACGTGCTACGATATAATCAAATGATTTTTGACAAGTATTTGCGCAGACTGAACTTCAAGCTGAATTTATCTGGTGCCAGCGAACAACCGCACTTAATTTGACATTTTTTCAGTAGATGCATGTATTTGTTACATGTAAGTTCGTATGAGTGCTTGGGTGATGATCAGATGTGCATGACAGAATTTGCGGCGTAAATGGACAGATGTGCACACAGAAAGTCGAATGAGCCGATTGGATTTTGCATTATTTATGAGGCACTCATTTCTCTGAGCAGTTGTGTGCTGTCTATACAGAGTCTGACCGTCTGGTGTAGTTCGAAGTTGGAAGCTTTGCCAGGCTTGTTATGATCTTTGTGATGGGAATGGATTTCTAGGTTTCAACTATATTGCTGATAACTTTGAACCAAAATAACACGTTAGTGTAAAATTTGTAAGACAATTTTATGATTGGGACGAAATTACAGTCATTTGGGCCGATGACTAATCATATCAATATTTCGAAAGATCGATAGAATTTTGTCTCATTTCTATATCACTCCATCTATTTTTTTTATTACCCCTTCAATTGACCCCGATAACATAAATCGAAAAAAAAACCCATCAATTTTATGCATATCAATTCAGAATTGGTATCGAGCAAAATGAGTTATCCAGAGGCTTTATCGTCTATCAAAACCCACATTGTAAGAACATAATGGCAGCTCACTTCAATTCCAAGTAATATCCTACAGAATTTCGTGGTTTCTCATTGACGATCAAATTCCCCAACATTTTGCAAATCTCAGCGCGTCATCGCGTAGACTCCCTTCACCTTGAATAATTTACATCCCCTAGTGCGTATGTACCCTTAGGATACGACACTCTCATATTTTATTACTGTTGCGAATCGGGCCGACACTCTAGCAACCCCACTTGGTTTCACCCGATTTTCCAAAATAAGTACAGCGTCGGGGTATCATTCATGCCTACACAAAAGACAAGGGAAGGAAACAGCTTACTTTATTGTGGTACACTGCAGTCTCATTTTTCAACACGAGGCCCTTTTTGAGTGTATTGAGCGATCTTTGCTATACGAGATTTTGTTTTAGGTTAGGATATGTTGCCCGCGTTAGTACAATCAAATCATGACCTGGGATAGAGCAAAATTGCCGCTATATTTGTATTTTTTCAGATTTGTTATCAAATAGAATTAGATAGACAAAATAACTGTGAATTGAAATTAAAACATGTTCACTGTAAAACTGCTCCTGGTATCAGAAATACCGTATCTTTCATCAAAACATATTTTTGAAGTGGAAAAATGGTGGAAAGTATCAAAAGTTGAAAATTTTCGTTTTTCATCTTTCTCGCTCTCACAATTTCATTTTGAGACTTCATTTGGTGTTCATTGACGTTTCTTGTAGCGACAAATATTTTTCGAACCCTCACAAGGAGACTATCACAAATTATTGGAATTGTCCCTTGAACGGTTTATACTTTTTTCTAAAATATTTATGAGACCTGTATGATTCAAGAAAATTCCTGAATCACATATGAAATCCATTTGCATCGAGATAGTGTGGGATCCATAATGTTGAAATTCCGCAGAATAGTGATTCAGATGAGTGTTTAATTGGCCTGTACAATCATTTCGATGTAAATGGTCCCAATGTCAGATTTTTCGACTTTACTATCGTTACCCATGGACGATTCCTAGAACCATCTTCCTCATTATTTAAAATTTCATCAATATCTATCTCAACTCTATGAGTTCAAAATCATCACAAATCCAATGCACAAACGAGTGACTTTTCTTACTATAAGCAATAAAAATTCAAACCTCGATCACCCTCGTCAAATTTCCGTCAAAATCAGGGATTTATTCGTGCATATAGTTAGGATATCGAAGGCAAGAGTAGGATAAGGTGTCTATGGTAAAAAATAAAAGATGTTCCTTTTTTCGGCTCTTCGGCAGGCGGTCTTGAATAGTTAATAGAAGAGTTGGGCGAGGATATATAACCGAGCTTACTTATTCAGCAGAAACGTGCCGATAGAGATGCTCGTCTCGACTTCTTTTACCCTATCTATAGTATTACACGTATATTGAGTAGATGTATAGAAGTCTCAAACGAATCCAAGAGGGTGAATTTCGAATCTCAGACTGTACGTACGAATACGATTGAAACGTCTCACTCGCTGGTAACACGATTTAGCTATACTTATCCTTCTCACCAATAGTGTATTTCTATATATTTTTTCATATAGGGAATATTGGATAGAATCTGGTAAAAGAGATAGGAATGACATGTTCTCGATAGGAGATTTTGAGGGCTGCGTTGGTTTGATGTTGAATTTTGAGGGGTTGTGATAAAATCTTGTGATGAATTGTGTAAGTATAGACTTATCTGAGGATCTTTTTTTTTGTTTCAAAGGGGGCTTGAGATTTCGATAAGAAGACAGGGTTGAACTTGTGCAGGTATTTTCATTTGGCAAAATGATGAAACTTTCCGTTTGCGAAAGCTGCTGGCCTCCAACAATATGAGTTTATTCTCGAATTGAACTCGGAATATGGTGCGCTAACGATTGTATTCCATAAGCACAATTCGGTTTAAGTGATTCGAATAATAGATTTCGAAATGAGTTTTGAAAAGTTCAAAATCGGATAGAGTTGCGCGAATTCTTCACTGTGTCCCTCGCTATGTCCTTACTGAAGTACGGCAGTTGATTTTTAAATTCTTTTCAAGTAATGCTGAGGTATTTGGTCAGTACTTGGCCGGTACTTGTACAGTACTTTGTCGAACTTTGAAATCAAGAAAATTCTTATAGTGATCACTGATGAAAATCTACAACTTTGGTATAGCAAAAGGGAAGTATACTTATTTCAAGTTACAAAAACGATTGTAATGTTGAACTTTAGTAAAAGGTATAACTTGAAAATATCCAAGCAGTACATTTGATGTATTTGCGCAGTACTTCTGCGGGACTTGGGCAATACTCATAGAATTCCCACATTCACAAAATTTGAATCATCCATATTGGAATGGAACACAAGCTGTTTCACTGAAAAGTCGTTGCCTCACAGCAGAGGAGTGGGGCGAAAAAAACATTTTTTTTCCGAAAATCGCTTATCAATAATCGGTATTTATTGTTTTGAGATAAAAGGATATGAGAAAATTCTTGCTGTACTCTCGAAGTCAAGTTTTTCAGTTGGAGCAAGAGCATTGAAGTTTTGATGAAAAATTCATAAAAACCGCCATGAATCAATTTTCTTTTACCCTCCAAATTATTACTTTCGTGAATATGGCAATATAAAAGCTGCGAGGCAGTTTCACCTATTTTTTTTAGGGTTTTCAAGCTTCTCCTGAAGCTTCTAGACACAATCACGGTGATTTAAGGAACCGAGAATGCGAAAATAACTAGGCATCAGTTCGTTGCATGAGCCATTTTTCATCTTTTTTCACGAATTTTGGCATTTTTCACTAGTTTACGTCTCAAATCCAATGCACCGTGATTATTTGAAATCAACGGGATCAGATTTAAGGCGATGCGGTTGCCGGGCACGCTGAATTTTGTTCACAAAAATCTCAAAATCTTTTCAAATTTGGACTAAACGGCTAGTTATCCAGGCTTTATAATTATCTACTTTGGACTGGATAACTCTTCGGTAAGCCCCAACTGGAAAATTTTTTAAAATTTTTGTGAACGAAAACGGGCCTGTTTCATGGGTCAGGGAAGTACCTGCAGGCAAGTTATTCTCGTTCATCTTTGATAGTCTTGTGATTTGTGACAAATGGCGAGTTGTTCACCATAATTTAGATGATGATAAATGGTGGCCAACTCGTATCAAATTTCGTATCGTCAAAATGTTGAGTTACGTGTGAGTGAAGAGTAATTCCCGGGTTGCACAGTACTGATAAGGAGGGAGAAGAAAAGTCTCCATGGAGTTTCCCGTACATTTTGTGTCAAGACTTCTTGTTCAAAAAGCTCTTGCTTCACCAAGAAACTCCACTTTGAGCGTGCAGCAAACATTTTTTCATACTTTTTCATTAAAAGACAGTAGATTCTGACTAATACAGAGCGATTCTCCAAAAAAAATGCTTTTTCGGCCCACCCTACTCAGCAATATTTGATACGGGACCCAAAAAGGTACTAAACCTTTAAAACTGGAAGATCTGTTTAATGTTCTGAAGAATTGGAGTCAATTTTGATTGTGCATCCTACGAGAACCTTGACATTCAAAAGAATTTTCAAGGAAAGAACTTGTGAATCTCAGAACATAATTTGGAAATTTGTTCACCAAACCGTTTTGAGAGGGTGTGAAATAATAAAATTCGATATTCTATCGAGGCTATACAATACACCAACACATCATTATCATCATCATCATCATTATCAAAGACTAATGAAATGGCAATGCACAAAACACCCCTATGTACGAAATCTGAGTTAACTCGAATCACGCTAAACGAGGGGAGTAAACGACTGATTTTACCCCAAGGCTATGAACATTTACTGCTGATTCAGTACATTCTTGCCGACTATCATCATAATATACAACCCTAACCTAATACACCAATGGATAATACATATATAGACGATTGCAGCCATCAGTTGTGACCGGAGTCACGCTCGATTTGGCGAAAATCTACCACCAGACACTCTACTGTCCACCACCACCACCACCCACACTATACAACCCTCACTTACACGATTTATGGGTTTCAGACACGATTTTATATAGGTACCATACCCCATCAATCGAATAACAAGTCAAACTAGACGTCAGAGTTTGCAACAGCTGATTTACTGCTTTGTATGGTCACCCGATAATATTTCCCTACTCTACCAAACCCTCTACACACACATACATGTATTCTTGTAGAATTAGCAATTCTAATGTCATTAGCGGTAGACTATAGGTTGGGAAGGGGGGGGGGGGGGGTATATGCCTGAAGTGAGAGAATATCAAGCATAGAAGACGACGACGACAACGACGACAACGAGTGTACGAGAGGACGTTGGCGTGATTTTTAATTCGCACCCGTTTGCTTGGAAAATGACCCTCTGCAGTACTAACCATGCTACATGAGGTATATATGTGTGTAGTTGATCTAATGTGTGTGTGTGTGTGTGTGTGTGTGTGTGTGTGTGTGTAACTGCAAAGAGGGACATGATGAATGCTAATCGAGCTGTTGTGCTTGGGAAGAAGAAGAGGAGAATGAAGGTACATAATGTCATGTCGTCGAGAGATGAGGTGAGCTTGTGTTGTCTATGTTCATATATGTGTATGTGTGTGTGTGAGCTTCAGAGGGATGGTGTTGGCGCGATAAAGAGGTTAGTCAGGGTAAAGAGAAGAGTAGTACAGTGTAATTCGTGTGTGTGTGTGTGTGTGTGTGCGTGTGTGTGTGTGTGTGTGTGTGTGTATGGGATGGAGAGCTTGCAAGAAGAGTGTATGGCGTGGTATACACTCTGTACGAAATGCGCTAATTACGTACTTGTGAAAATTGGACAGTGTGTGTGTGTGTGTGTGTATGTGTGTGTGTAAATGTGTATGCACACAAAATACGTGCATGTGTATAGCTGGTTCGTTTATCCCGGATCGGATGATCATGAAAATTTGTCTACAAAACGGGTGATTACTATTCTGTAAGGATTTATTGAGAATAGGCGTTTCTTTCTGATTTGGAGGGAATTAGGATGAAATCTCTTGAGAATGGAGGTCGTGATCTTTGTGACGGTCACAGTCGTGAATAAAAATTTTACTACCATCTTTGTCATGCTATCTCCCCACTACGGATTTTGATTATGTAAGGTCTTATTAGAAATAAGGTAAGTGTATCCAACATGCCCCAATATGCCGATCACAGGGATTGGCACTCGTTGACCCCCCCCCCCCTTCTCCCCAACAATTTTGTTGTTACATTTATTATATTAAAATATGAAGGAATTGATGATTTGGACCAACCTCGAATCGTTCCTACATTCCTGAGAAAATTTAGAGTGGTTTTCTTAATTTTAATGCTTATATGACTAGAAAATCATAGAGGAAATGACTTTTAGTAAAACCGGTGCCGAAGACTTTTTTAGCTCAACCAATCTAAACGTTTTTCGGCACATTCGATTTCTCTTTTCAAGCCCTTCAAAATTCAATCCTCGGGATTGCGGAATATTGATTTGAAATGATTTTATGAACACAATTCCGAGATCGTCCACAAAAATAGAGGCCAAAATTATTGGTTTGTATCCAACACATGTCCCTCATTTGGTTATCTCGAGAGGCGTGCAGTACGGCTTTTTTCACGACCCAGAACGTGTTTATCAAGTCTAAATAGATCGGAAATAGTGTTTTCGAACGGCAAAAAGCTCCGATTTCTCCATCGTCTGTTTTTTTATTCGGTTCACCGCACAGCTGATGGAGAAATAGTATTAGACATTCGAACGGGGTGATTTTTGTATTCTCTTGATAATTCCGACCCTCGCCTTCGGCTTGGGCGGAAAATATTACTTGTTGTACTGAGACCAACTCTCCCGCCCTTGTATCGGAATGTACTATTATTCTATCGCCGGTTTACGTAACTTTTTTCTGGATAATTGAGACAGCTCGACTCCAGTTGATCAAAATCAGACGTACTTGAACTCATTTTGGACGTCTTGAATATCAGGCTTCAAATTGAGCTGAAGTACATTGAATCATGTTAAAGTCGACCAGAGCTGTTGAAAAATGGCTTGATGGGCGCATGTTGGGTACAACCTTTCGCGTGCTCACAAAAAATCACTTTTTGGAAAAATCGTGATAGCTCAGCTTTGGTTGGTCAAAATTCAATGAAGCTCAGCTCATTTTGAAGGTCGTGAAACAAGTTTTAAAATGCGATGAAGTACGTTGAAAAATATTGAAGTGGGCCAAAACTGTCGGCAATGGCTTAAGACGGGGCATGTTGGGTACATTTACTTTAGATATTCCTTCCTGGTTGTAGAAAATTAGGCCAAAATCCCTCAACTTTTGACGATTGGAGATTTTTTGACGGTCACAGTAACGAATGAAATGTTAACTACGAAAAATTGTTGTCGGTCATATTATCGGTTCACTACAGATTTCTATTATGTGAATTATAGATGGATGTTCCTCCTTGGTTTATGAAAAATTGAGATAAATTGTCTTGAAAACGATAATTGGGAATTTTGTGACGGTCACAGTTACGAATGAAATTTTTACTATTTTCCGATAACTGAATTCGTACTCTGATAAACCATGACCATGGTTAATGATACTATTACTATTCAATTCTTTTCAGCTTTAGAGGCACGTAGAAGTATGAAAATTCAATTTCACAAGATATTACGAGCGATTCACGTCAATTTCTTCGATCTATTATCATAGAATTTTTGAATGTATTGCTGAACGTTCGAAACAATTTGTCAGTTATAAGGCGGTAATGTACCACTGCAATCTCCGTGTGTGAACCAATTCAAAATTTACGCGGGAATTTCACAATGAGACGATAGCTACATCCTATAATAGAACTATGCATTCACGAGATGTAACATGCCGTCACATAGAAGTGTACAGGCCCGTCACGTATCAGATTGTACATTTCCTCGACATTACAGGCGTTTTGATTTGGAATTCACAAGGAGATGCTAAACAATGCTTGTGTACGACGAAGTGAATATATCAGGTGCATGAATAGATCAAGCGAATTTCAATGTAATTCGCACGAGATGACGCAGAGGTGAGATTCTGAGCGCATGTATTATATTGCCATGAAAATCAATTCGATTATGATAGAATAGGTATGAGGTGAAGGATGAGATGTATTAGAGGCCAATTTACGCGCTCATTTTGTATATTATGTGCGTATAGGGTGTTGCAATTGCCATCGATTATCGATGTGTTAGGAATTTTCGCTAATAGTTTGTGTGTGAGTTGGATGAGCAGTCCGATTAAATCTTCATAATAGTGAACTAACATTACCCCAATAAACATTCCAAAATGCTCATGCAATGCAAGCTCAAGTTAAAATAGACACGATATGTAGAAATTCGGGAATTTTCTGTTGTCAAAATGACTTAAATTTGAGTCTGAAGTTTTTCAGGTTTTAAATTGGCACCATTCAATATGGCGGCGACTGTACATGAGTCACGTGACTTCAGAGTGTTTTCTACGAAGATTCTGAGGCAAACCTGCGTTTCTTCAGCGCAAACTTCTATTATTTGAGTAAAATAAGCTCTCGATTGTGATTCAGATGAGAATTTCCGATGAAATATGACATCACAACAGTTGGGAAATTTAGTGGCACATGTGCAGCCGCTGCCATGTTGGATGGCGCCAATTCAATATTTCGAAACTTCAAAGATGATTTGAAAACCACGGGGGCATCGAAACAACTTCAAACTCCTTTTCCTGTGTCTATTTTGTTGCGAACTCTCAAAATATGGCATTTCCCGGAATGATGTCAGTTCCCTATTGAAGATTAGTTCATCTGGCACCAGGAATTGGATAAAATTTTGCGAGAGGTCTTTGCGATAAGAAATGAATTTTTTTAATTCACAACTGAGAAAGCAATACGAATACGCGTGGGACCTACTTCAACATAAAATGAGAGGCTGAGACTGACAAAATCCACAAAAATCTCAATTTTGACAACTAGCAACAAATTATCCAATTTACATTGTTACCATCATTGATAATTTTTGGTTTGGAATATTGGTATAACACGGTTCACTGTGGAAAGAATATTTTAAAATAAGACTTAACGTTCGAAAGTTAATATCACAAGGTCGGGGGGTTTGTGGTTATTCAATAAAATTTTCACCTCACTTTGAAAATTCCTTTCTGCAGTGTTGAGATGAGGATGACCGAAAAAAATGTTAGACAATAAAATTATACACAGCTTGTAAAACAACAAGCTTGGTCGATTATATTGGGATAGTACATTTCGACACATGGATACGAACATTTGGTTTTACGTCTGTGTATTTGCCTAACCATTTTTATTGACAGCGAGTAAAAGTCGACAAACTGTGCGTAAGATACACTTTTATGCGCCGTTTATTTGAATCGCACATTTCAATACAAGGGCGGAAATATATCCATTTCCCTACAACAAATGATATTTTCATGAAACATCACGAGTTATTGAAAAAATTATCACGAGGATGGGTAAACTAACATTCTCGCTATCGTATCAAAATGTGCCAATTCGAAATTCGCAACTGTGTGATTTTCGGTACTTGTAATGATTCCGATTCTCGTATTTGACTCTGTCAGGAAAAAAATATCACTCGCTATGCGAAAACCAACATTATCGCACTCGTATCAAAATTCACCATTTTCATCACCGCTGTCAGACATGAAAACGAAAAACCATTGCAAACAGTCATGTTCCTATACAGAAGTTGGGAGAGGTCATTTTTCAAAGAAAAAAAAAAAATCATCTCACTGGAATGTGAATAATTAGTACTATAGCCATCAGTACACCGGCATCTAATCAGTGCACAGTGTGGTAAATTGGTGAGGAGCCACGTGCGGTATATATAGAGAGAGAATCGACCGGCTGACTTTGATGCCGGTGGTGGTACTGGTGGGTAATACTGCATGGTGGCGGACGTTGGTTGTGTTGGGGTGGCGCGCGCGCAGGACACGAGATTATCGATCCACCCCCTCGAGAACACACACACACACACGCACTTGTGTGTTAGTACCGTACGGCTACTGTTCCTATAATGCATTCACCTACAACCCAAAACTCATGTGTATGTGTGTGTGTGTGTGTGTGTGTGTGTGTGTGTGTGTAAATGGCAAGTGGACACCACCTGCATGAGTATACCTATAATACGAACCATTGCTATATATATATACTCGTTTACTGCAAAACTAGGAATGTATAGTGAGAGAAGTAAAGTGACGGTCCCGTGACGCAGCAGTTCGTTGAACCCTTTTGCTTGGCTGACTGTGCTGATGCCCAGTCACTACTCGCGCTTTTTTGACCGTGTCGCAAGCTCTCTCTCTCTCTCTCTCTCTGAATTTTTTTGCAAGAACCCAACCCTACTCGCTGATGCGGTTTCAGATTCGATGTGTTTTGTGGGATTGGTGGTATGGAAAGCCAAGTTTATATATGTGTGGGTTATGTTTACGAATGATTTTTTGAGTGTTTTTACTAGTTCTGTGGAGTTTTCGGAATGGTCGGGATAAATTATTTTGAATTTTGACTTAAAATTGCGTACATTTGATGAAGTTTTTCATTTTAATCGAAAATGTTATGAAAAGAAGCTGCATATTACAACCTTCGTCTTCGGCTCGGACCAACACGTGTAAATTGAAATACAAAAATATATCCTTGCAAACGAAAACGTATTATCAATTTACTTTTACATCCTGAAATCGTGATATCGAATGACAGGGTGCAAAATTTGATTTTGGGATGAAAAATAGTATCTTTTATCGAGAGCGCGAAAAGCGCTAACGTTGGTACAAATGCGAATTATGAGATGGTATTTACCGCAGGATCAAAAAATGGGATACGCACCCTGGTCTGCATAGATAACACCGGCACACAAAAAAAAGTATCTGTACTCTCTCAACATGAATCAGCTAACAAAAACGGATTTTGACTGAGAATCAGCTATTTTAGCTGATTTTTGTTGAGAGTACTTTTGACCAGACCTACTTTTCTTTATGTATTTTGGCACGCTAAATCCAAATCCGAGGTCTATTAGGCCCGTTTCTATCTTGATTTCGAGAAAATCGTAAAAAATTCGGTGGAAATCGTGCTATTCTGCCTCGTATTCTGCGCTGTTTTCATATTTTTCACGATTTTCTCGAAAAACAAGATAGGAATGGGCCTAACCGACCTTGGATTCGGATTCAGCATGCCAATATACACAATGTAAAGTAGGTCTGGTCAAAAGTACAGATACTTTTTATTTTTTGTGTGCCGGTGTAATTCTGGTACAAAAATTATGCTATGATCGACCTCTCGTGACGAAATATAAATTATTTTTATTTTAAATATGAACCGGGTTTTAGCAATTTCAAATATATGAGGAGAATGGATTCATCGAACGTTTGATGATCAGGGAACGTCCCTAAATTACGTAAGGGTTCCAGGGAGGGATGGGGAATCTTCCAATTTCTTACGTTCCATATGTGAGTCAGTAATCCCCCATTAGAAAAATCTTACTGAGGGGGAGGGGGATCTAAAATCATGAAATTTCCCCTTGTGTAATTTATGGACGTTCCCTTATCGATTCCCAACCGTCGGAAACTGAAAGCTGAAGATTCTTCTGAAATCATGAATTCCAAGCAAAGAAAATCAGGGGGATCGTCTTTCTGTCATACTGGACCAGATCAATGAACCAAGAACATTGGTGACAACTCTCTTCAGATATCGAGGAAAACTTTCATCTCCTTGGTACATATGCTTCAGATATTCTACATCCAAAAAATCAGATATTTGGAACGATGGTAGCTCCAAAGAATAATCTCCAAAGTTCCATAACTCAACAAATAAATTCGCAATACTTATTCAGCATCAGATTCTTTCATAAGCGTTCTCTATCATCGATATCATCACATTCTATATAATAATACATTATCCCAATTACGATGTTTTATCGCTAACCTCAAATCACAATTTTTCTATGAATTTTACTCCACCTCAACCGTTCCTAACCGTCTTCAATCCTCACCCAAGCCATCAATATAATTCTGTATCGTCGATCGCAGTTATAAAAATATTGCCGCTTCATCAGAAAAGCTTCATCCAACCTCTTCTTTTTATTTAAAAAAAAAAAAAAAAAAAAAAAAAAAAAAAAAAATGAAACGATATCCCCTACCTCTCATCACGAGGAATAGAAAGAAGCTTCGCAAGCTCAACGTATTGCTTTTGACAGCTGCCTGATTGATGAAACTCCAAAATACATTTGTATGTATGTATGTAGGCATCCACAGCAAAACTCACCTGAAACAGATGAAAAAAAAAAAGAGGTTAGTAATCTTTCACCATAGACATGATGTACATCGACATATTGGGAAAGTGATAAACATCGCTTCATTGGTTCATCTCTCGGATATTACATTTTTTTTACCCAGTCGATAATACAGGATATCACAAGTATAATATCAGTGGTAGGAGTGATGGGAGTATATCGATATATTATCGAGGTGCGACATCTTGGAATGTCTTTTTCACCCTCCCAAAGCTTTCAAGAGAGGCATAGACGGAGAACGAAAAAGCTAAAAATGTCGAGGATTCAATAGCCATTGTACATCGATTCGGTGCGCTCCAATTCGTGCGATTTCTCTTTCACCCTCTCTCTGTGCGATACCAGAATTCTCAAGATTAACCCGACCGAACTAATTCACACATACACACAAAAATATCTAAGGTATATAGAAAGAAATCACCCCTACATAGAATTCTCTCCATCCAAGATAACATATAAATAAATAGAAGAGCATCAAGATCCAACCAAACTCAGACTTAGATAGACAACCAACCTTTCCCCCCAATCTCTTATCTACTGTAACAAAATATATACCTCCTAACCTCAATGTCAATACATATAAGACTATAACTGTAGAGGTTATAGGCTTCAATCGGTCAGAGTTTGAAAACCGGTGTATAATCACCTGCGAGTAATTGTTTCATGCCAGACTCTTGCATCAGTTCGTACATAACCTCTATTATAATAGTAGTAGTAGTAGGATTTCGAGGAATTGGGATTTAATTGACGTGAGAGGGTATATAACGAGCGTATAGCGAATATACTATGATATAGGAGGGAGGTTATATCGATTGGACTTGGTTTATATTCAGGATTGACCCCGATGTATTTTCTTAGGAATTTGTATGTAGAATCATGGGCCGATGGTGGTGGTACAATTCGAATTCTAATTTAGGACTGGTAATATACCTTCTGGTATTATTTGCGTAAATAATGGGATATGTGTAAGTGTGTATATGTGTGTGTTCGGAAAGGAATTTTCGTGAAGAAGACTTTTTTGTGGAGTGGTGGTGGTGGTGGTTGTGGTGGTGTGGAGTGTTGAAGGTATTTTGGCTGGTTCAATGAAATGTTATGGATGGATACGTCAATATGTAGGTTACCAAATGCATTCTGTACATTATCAAAGATTTGTGTTTGAGGCAGAAAATCGAAATGCCCGATATCGAGTGTTTACATGGAATCCGAAGCGTTTGATGGACGCTTACTTTTTCGAATTGTACCTTGGATATATGATACGGCAACTGATGCATTCGTATTTCTTTTTTGGATTGAATTTTTCGTGAAAAAATTTTTTGATCATTCGTGTGTATGGGTGAAATTTGCAACAGATGCTTTATACAGTTGAATTTTGACGTTTGATAATTATCACACAAGCAGATGATTTTCATTCAAATTCACAAGTTCGTATCATTGTTATTGAATGCATTTGAGATGCACTGCTTTGTGATGATATTTTGAATTCATATTCAGGGAATTCGATAATATTGATCAATGTATATGTACGTAAATTTCAGAATGAAAGTTCCGAACGCGAACGAAGTGGACGATTTCAAATGTTAAGAGAATTATTGAGAAAGAATAATGAATTCAGTTCGGTTTTTGTACAAAATTATTTCAATTGAGAATATTTAGATACAAGGCTGCGAGGTTTACATTTTACGGCTACACTGCGGTAAGAAGAAAGACTCAAAGTAAGATGAAAATCGTAATGATATTTGCAACAAATCCGTAAGCTTGTAATTTTAAATTTTAGACGATAAATGTGACTTTTAGAATTTTTCTTTACATCATGCTCATTTGAACTTATTTGTGTATTATTGAACGTTGGACATGATTTCTAAGTACTTGCATTATGATGGTGCATCTTCAGATCCACCGAAGTCAGACATAAAAAAAGGTCAACGTTTGTACAATAGCCATAAAGAATTCAAAGTGTAATAATATTTCGGCCAATTGACTACCATAATCTAGTAAATGTCTGGTGAATGTTCTAAATCGTGTTACCCATCTGTGCAAGAATATTCATATGTATTAGGAATATGGCAAACTGCTATCCAATTATCTGTGAGCAAATTTTGAGGACGTAAGTGTAAATAAGAAATTCTGTGCCCAGAGAATCAAAATAAGTGATTAAAAATGGGTAGGAATAAGTATTTTCGTTAAGAAAAGATTCAGAATTCCCGTTTGTCACGGCTTTTCTTGGAACGACCCGTAAAAAGTGTTTCATCCACATATAACGAATAACGGATTCGAATATTTTTTCATTATCTACAGATGGATTTTGGCGAATTCACATGTAAAACTTAGTTCCACGCATTGTAAACGAGAAAAAAATTGAATCCCGAGTGATGTAGTCATTGAGATATATACTACCTGAATTCTCGTACTTTTGAAAAGTTAAGTATTCTGCATCATAATCGTGTTCTCGAATGTCGCCTAAACTGGATTACCTTGTGATCGAACTCAAAAATTAGCAAGAGAACAAAGATTCTGCATTTTATCTTGAAAATCGTTCCCCCCACAATTGAGAAACCTAATTTTCACAGTTTTCATGAATATCCCATTCAACCTTCTTACCAAACTCTAAATTTTCAAAGACAAGTGATCGACTCCCTCTATCATTCATCTCTCTCAATTTCAACGAGTCAATTTTTGAAAACCCATCTGACTCACAATCAGCGACAAACAATTTCTCTATCCTCCTTCCTTCCTTCATCTCTTCACAAAGTCGAAACCAATCGCTTCACTATCGCCCATCAATTCCCCATCCAAATCAATTTCAATTGCTTCTATCCCACAAAAAAATCCTCTGACAAAAAATAGGTAGCTCTCTCTAAAAAAAAAGAGGCTTGGCAATTGAAATTCTTCTATTTATATCTTTTCAAATCACAGTGAGTAAAAAGATTCGTCGAGGTCATTGTTGGTCAACCTATACATAACACACTACTTTTTTGCAAACGCCAATCCATTTATACATACATATATATATACATTTCATCTATCTAGAATTCAGAATATATAGTCAGTCAAATGCTTCTGGTAGCCTAAATCCAATATCATTTGGTCACATCGAATCTCGGCCGTCGATCCGATTTTTCTACAATTGCAACGACTACGACAGAATCAGCCGCAGAATCGATTGGGTCACGTAGTATTATATAGATTCTGCATTCGGGAATGAAAAAAAGAAAAAAAAAGTAGAGGATATCAGATTGGAGTAATGCCGAGCTGAAAAGTATGTAGAAGAGGTTGGAATTGGAAAAATGGAATATTCATCGCTAATGACCATCTGTGAGGTGCTATTTTTACGCCATTAGTGTGAAATGTGAATAAAGAAGGTTTTGATAACGACTCGTTTGGATATGCAGACAGTCTGGTTTTGAGAGCCCTGAGTTTAAATCTTTTTGGAGGAAGGCGGTTGGAGGTTCGGACGTCAATTACAGAGTCTGATTTGGATAAGATTGGAAGAATTCTCTTGCCCTAGATTCGGGGATTCGGCGAAGAGGTCTATTAGACGATTCAGACGATGGACACAGATTTGTGACATTTATTCATCGATTAGGTGGTTGAATGGGTGCATTTATTCCATGTCTTTGTAAATGACTTCAATTTCTGAGAAAAATACGAAAAATAGCGTCTAAATTTAGTTCACAGGGAGCTATAGTTGGCTAGATGGGTCCCACGGCTTCTAGTGTGCACCAAACGAAGTAGACACATCCAATGGCTTCTGTAGTGGTTATTACTCACTATATGCGATGCCAAGAACATAGGTGCACGCCAGTTTCAGTATCGGACTTGATTTGTACGAGTTACTCGATAAGAACTCATTTTTCGCGAAAATTCCGATGAATTTCACAAAAACCGCCAGTAATTTGTGAATTCATCAAACCATTCCCAATTTTCGATAATGTATCTTGGCTCATTCGAAAACTCACGTCAAAAGCTACAAAATGAGCCCAAGTACGCGTAACTTGAGCGAGATAAAGCCAAGTTATCAGAAATTTAGACGCAAAATAACCATAAGGCAAACCGCCTGAATGGTTGACTTTGCAACTGGACTTTCTCTCTTTTCAATCTATTTTATCTCTCCGCGTATGAGGAACTTTTTGTATCCAGAGAAGTTGAAGAGTGTCTCCAATGAGCAGCTGTGTCTCGTGGATTCACGAGGATAGAAAATCACACTCGCGTGGATCACAATCGAAATCCGCGGTTCTTACGAGGCAAAAGCTTTCAATTCAGGCCATATGCTCGCGAATCGCCCGAATGGTACCGGGAAATCAACGAATGCTCCCAAAAAGCTAAAGATTACATCTTAGGATCACTAATTTTGGTAATTCGATCATTCACTTCATCCCCCATTGCACGATAGAAATTTTCGCGGGTCCCACCGGTGGGACCCGCGAAACCCGCATACTTAACTGATCGCAAATCAAAAGGTTTGATTGTTATAGGTGCAAAATCACGCGTCTGTACTCTCTCGCACTCTGGGACGGAATGCCGGTTTTCACCGTCTCAGCGAACGTGTTAAATAATTTGAACTCAGAATTGGTCATGGATTTGAAAGTTATGTCAAAATGTGATTGGAATGTAGTTGATAAGACGCGTTATTCATTGCAGAATTCTGAGTTTAGAAAGGTTTGAATTTTTATGTGAGAAATTGATTCATTTTTCAAATATATTAGTGTGTTTTCTTCGACGTTCTGCTGCCCAGATGAACCTATACAGATAGCACAACCTAAAATTTTTTTCAGATTCTGACCATACGAATTCTACACATGTTCAAAACTTAGAACATCTTTGAATCAAATTCAATGCCAAGTTTGCTAAAATTACTCCATCAGATGAGCTGTATATACGATACACCCAAAGATCCACTCACATGTAACAATGCAAAAATACCGTTCTCGCAAAAACTGAAGTAATTTTGACACATTTTGATAGATTTTGACCTTTTAATAACTTTTCTTTCAATTTTTTGTCTTCACCTGATCTTCACAGCAGACTTGAAAATGTTGTCAAAGAGGTTCAGACATTTTAAATTTTCCTTTGCAGGGCATGGAGGGTGAGCCAGTCATGAATCATGAAATCAAGCTAAAAATCGTCAAAATGAACCTAAATTCATGGTAGATCAGTAAGCATTGGCTAATAAAAAATTGTCCAAATTTAATTCAATTTTCTTTAAATTCTCCCAAAATGAATACTTCCTAACACCTCGGCTCACCCAAAAAAGAATTCTTCACCTCGTGGAATTTCCAATATTCGATTTTCCAATAAACCACAAAATTCCATTAGTCAATTCAGATCCTTCAAACCAGCATACCACACTTCATTAAACCGTTTTTTTTGCAAAGTTACTCAATTTTCGCTCTTGCCTCATTAATCGGTCTCTTTAAATTCGAATGAGCCGCAGTAAATCGTGTTCGCGCTATTATCGGTCTCAACTCTCGTTCGTTCACTCCACATATTAAATGAACAGGTCTCATTCGCTTATAAGTATTCCAAGCGACGACGTACAAAACTTGCCTTTTCTCATACTCTTCATTTTGTAGAATAATATACTGTCGTAGCACGTACGTACTCTAATAATAAATGAATCTTGAAGCCACATACACATCTCGTTAGTTTTGCTAAGAAAAAAAAAAAAAAAAAAGAAAAAACTAGATTCATTATTATTTTCTCACACCGAGTTACGCGGATTTTGTTACCTGACCAGAGTAATTGTATTTCATGAGAATTATCTCACAGGTATTAATTTTTTTTTTTATCTAGATATTTATTCGTAGAAGATTTATTACATCAATTTCTCAGATGTATCAATTTCAATCTATTGTGAAGCTTCATACTATTCATTGAATGCCAGTTCGATAAGATTAGAACACTTATCTGGATGATTATGGCTTGCAATAGATTATTCATTATACACCACGTGCGGAGTCATTGACACCGGTATATTTTATACATCCATTGATTGCCTTATTACATTATGCAACAGATGCACACACACACACACACACACACACACACACACACACGAAAACTCACACATGGAAAATCCTCTTATCACTGCTTACCACACAATTACGACCAAGACACACATACACGGAATACATTTTCATTTACATTATTTAGATATACATGGTGTGTGTATGTGTGTGGATATCATCGTGCAAGATGAGAAAAAACACCTGTTCGAAACATTCCAAAAAAAAAAAAGAAAAAAAAATCGTCATCCCTCTCAGGAATTCACCTTTACCGACAAGATAAGACAACGTGACATTCATCTCATCTCCATAATTACGCGTATCATATACATACTCCTGCAAAATTTCATCCAAAAATCATCCATATACCACCATCTCAAGATATATACATAACCCACCCGTTCTCTGAGATGCACACGATGTGAAACACTATCAGAATTCGTCGTCGTCGTCGGCGGCAGGTATGCAAATTAGCTTGTTCCTCAACTCTCTTCTGGTCTTTGACCAATTAACATGCGAAAACTTGCCAATTAGGTAGTGTCCTTTTCGTGCGACATTTCATAACTCATCGAGGATCGCTCCATATACATCAATACGTGTGTAAGTGTGTAAGTGTGTGTGTGTGTGGGGGGGGGGGGAGTCTCCGAAATACGTCGCTCAAATTGAAAGCGAGCCGCAAGGGGAATTTTGGGTTTTGGACCGCCTTAATTGACGTTTGCTCTCTTTTGACAAAAAAAAAAGTCCACGAGTCAAGAGACACTTCTATGTACGTGTACATCAGGCACTCGATTGATAGCCTCATCGAAAGATTCAGAAGTGACCAGACGAGGGATTATCTGAGGTATAGTTTTACGGATGTGTGTATATATATATATATATATATATATATATATATATATATATGCTTTTACATGCAAATATTATGGTATGGACCGCACGTTGTGGAGGAGGCGAGTGATCGATAAGGTCTGTCGAAATTTTTAAAAGGTTCCGCGGGTATTTTTGTCAGGTGGGGGTATCTCGTTTGGAGTAAAAATGGAGTGAGGTGAGTGAGTGTATTGGTAGTTTGAGATAAGGACTTGTTTTGGTGGAGAAGATTGGGAAACGAGTATACCATAATGAACTTGGTGAGATGTGTGTTTTTATAGTTGTATGATCTGTTTTCATGGTGCAATCGTTGTTGTAGAGAGAATTGAATAATTTTTAGGTGTTAAAATTTTTGGCGCTTTGAGGGTCCTGTGGGACCAGCATCGCGTCAATATTACAGCAGTTGGGCTTGGTAATAATTATTTTCTGCTAGAGCCAAAAATAGGTGTCTGTGACGATCCGAGGCCCCGATAATGCGTACATGGTATTTAGAAGTACACTAAACAAAATTTTACGTTTCGATACGAAGGCGAAAATGTTGGTTCCCACATCATGAGTGATAAATTTCGGACTGAGCCGAAGGCGAGGGTCGAAATCATCACAAGAATGCGGAAACCACCCCGTCTGATTGTAGAACACTGTTTTTTTATCTTCTTTACCGGAAATGATTTTTCCAAACAGGTTCCTTGGTTTTGTTCTCCGCACAGCTAATAAAAAAATATTATTTGACACTTGGACGGGGTTGTTTCCACATTCTCGTGATAATCCCAACCCTCGTCTTCGGCTCGGGTCAGAAAATATCACTCGTTGTGCAAAAACCAGCATGCTCAACCTCGTATCGAAATGTATTATTTACGTGATGCAATTTTCTAAGATCGAACATTCACAGTTGTGAAGATTGTATTTTTATGAACTAAGTTTTCTTACGTGGCACCCGTGTGATGATTCCAATTTTTTTTTGAAAATTTAAGACAGACAAGTTTGATCAAGCTTGGTTAAAAGATTCATTCCCGTGTGAATTATATTTTTTGTCAATTTTAACAATTTCTGTGATCTGGTGAAAATTGCCAAGGTGAGAGATATATATTTTCCCTCTTCACTGGGTAGATATATATACCATCCCTGTGTACGACAAATGCTCTTTATAATTTTTCGATTCATCGAAATACGTTTTTCGATCGACTGGGCGTAAAGTAAACGAAAACTACCGTGCGTAAAGCAGTGTTTTACGCACAGTCGATCGAAAAACGTACTTCGATACTCGGGCGTAAAGTTTTTTTGCTTTACTCGTGCTAATTTCGACCCTCGCCAGGGCTCGAGCCGAAAACAATCACTCGTAAAGCATAACCAAACTTCCCTCCCTCGAATCGAAAAATACTATTTCCCCTGTGCCTCCTACTTATGTACCCACACAGCGACAACTCATCGCTCCTTCCAGATGAAATGACTAATCTTATCAGCGTCCGCTTCATCTGTCTTCCCCCACTTACACACTCACACACACACACACACACACACACCATCGTAGTTTATCCGTACATTTTTATCCCTAAAGCAAAATGTCCCCAAGGAGATATCGTTTCAAGACTCGAATCTCCTTCTTCTTCTACATCTTCTGGTGTCCAAGATGAAGTTGGTATACACGGTATGAAGAGGCGTAGGAT
This sequence comes from Eretmocerus hayati, assembly GCA_029851415.1. Taxonomy (NCBI): domain Eukaryota; kingdom Metazoa; phylum Arthropoda; class Insecta; order Hymenoptera; family Aphelinidae; genus Eretmocerus; species Eretmocerus hayati. Next base: position 111,626,194 of record CM056744.1, read on the forward strand.
TAGTTTGTAAGATGAAGGCTCGCGATGAAGGACTTGGAAAGCTTCCTGATTCTGATTCTACTGGGGCTACTTGGTTGAGCGATAGTCTGCGCCATTTTCAGTATTAGTAGGGTTCTTCCTGTGTTGTTCCTTCTGCCTTGTCACTTTCTTGGAAATTTTATGGGCTATAGTAAATTTTGTTGCGAGTACGTGAGCTGCAATCGAATCGACAGCGAGTAGCTGTGCAATGATGGTGTTTGGGCTCATGAAATTAGGTAACATTGTGTAGAGGGCGCTCTTTGTAAGGGTCAATTTTAGGGTTCCTTAAAATAATTCTAGACAAGTAGGGGTTTCGATTTTGCTGACAAGACACGCAGAAATGTGAAATTTAAGGTGATTTCAAAGTGTGACAAACCGTGAGGAGTTCGCAAGTTTAAATTTCCGCCAGATGGCGCTGACGCAGAGGATACGTTTGGTAAGACTTATACAGTTTTCACTGGCATTTGATGGGAAACTTTTTCACTGACCGAAGGACTGTACACTTAACAAGCAGAGCTGGCTCGTTGAATATTAGGAATATCTATAAACCTTACATTACCAAATATGTAATTGAGGCTCAGCAATTTTTCTTCTCAAGTCGTTTGGGGATTGCCCGTATTTGGCTTGTATCTATAACTTATCAGCATATTTGGGAAAGATTCTAAGTTCAGTCGGGAGGAAGTATTGTAAGAATTGTGATTTTGATTTTCAGGAAGGAGTGAGACCATCATTTTCCGATATGAGTGATGCATTTTGTGAGATTACGAATAAGATCGTATGATACAGGTTAACAAGAGACTGTGAAATTGGTGTTTTCAGCTAATGTTAATCATCGTGAAGAGTTTTTATCGTGAATTTTTACATGTTCATATTTGAAACATGATCAATTCTTCCGAAATCATCCATATATTCTTCAGCTTTCAAAGCTCTCTTGGACTGAATTGTTTCTAATTCTCACCCAGACAAGTTCAATAGTTTTTCTATTAGGATGTACTAAGGTTAATGAAAGAGAATTCTAAAGATAATCGATCAGTTTACGTAGATCTTGAATATTTTTGATGAGAAAAATAATGCTATTTTGAGACTTGGTGGGCATAATTAAACCCTACAACACGCCTTTGACGAGTGAAATAAATTCCAATAGAATAATTCCAGACGAACCCAATGAAAAATTTTTGAATCGAACAATGTTTATCTCACCCAACGCGCATGTTGAGTGATCTCAACACAGATAGATTCGCATCTATTCCGATCAATGTATTTCCACAACTCTGGTATCTCTCTAAGAATCTGTTGATATAATCTCTCTATCTGTCAAGCTTCACGATAAAAAACATTGCAATGCCACATCGTCCGAATGTGTATAACCACATCAAGGAACCAGATTTTCAGCAACTTCCTTGACAACGATCTCTAGTACCTCGCCCACGCAACTTAACCTAATACACACGCACCCACTTTACACCTATAGGGGAGAGTGGGGCGAATAAGGACAGGGGCGAATTAGGACAAGCAAGATAGCTCGGTTGTGGGTGAGTCTAGGCTTCCGCCGCATAAAAACATTTTCAATACCATCACAGACAATGGTTTTTATCCAGGTTAGACCTTCCGAAACGATACTGGGCGTCCTCGCTGACGTAGGGGTGCTTTTTGGGGGCCTCACGCGGTTTATTTTGGAAATGCAAGAGTTTACGCTGCTCCTGCATAACTGGACGGATTTCATCGCCATTAGAGGGTCAAAAACTACATTACAAAACAAAGATTTTTAGCCATCGTGGGTCAAAATCGGCCCACTTGAACTCAAGTAATCGCAATTTTGCGAAAAAAACGCTTGGGGGCATATTAGGACAAACTGGACGGGGCGAATTAGGACAATGCTAAATCCCATATAAAATCGGTCGAACGGTCGCGAGTCCGTGTTTTTCGAGAATAATTACCCGTATCTATATATATTAGATAGATATAATATGATGTATATTGTATATTGATACATATTATGTATATTATATATTATATAATATATATATGATGTATATTGGGTATATTATATATGAATGATGTATATTGGGCGTTTTTCGAAGCGCTGGAGGTTGAGGGTGAGTAAGGTTATTGAAAATGGGTAAGAAAATGAAGTTACGATGTCCAATGGCCGTCTCAGGAGTCAGATTAGAGGTTAGAAGTCATTTTCAACGTGTTCCAAGATAGTCCTCGATTCACGCATTTTCACTGTCGCATTCGCTTATATCCGGTTGGTTTTCGCACACTATCATTTGGATCGTTGGCTTGGGGTGAGTAAGGGGACCTTCAATATGAAGAAAAACTAATGAAAGTAGACTCTTAGAGGCTGCGAAACGATTGCTGATTGCTAAAGACGGTAGTGCGCCAATAAAGTGCCTGATTCAACAATGTTCCAAATTGACATAAAAATGGCTCGCTTGATAGGGCTATGGGAGGATGTAAAGGTGGCGGGCGAGTTTCCCTCTGTATTTAGGGTTACTACTACATGTTTTGGTGAGCGAACTCGACTCTAATAGTTGAGAAATATTGTAGTGGACCTCAATTTTCAAAGGCTGTCCTAATTTGCCCCCAAAACTGACCTAAAGTGCCCCCAAACGCGGGGCGAATTAGGACAGATTTTTTTTCTCAAACTTCAAAAAAAATTATGAAAGCGGTGACCTGGAGGTCTGAAAATTTTTTTACAATATATTCAATAGTTGAACTTTAAAGTCCCGTAGCGCGCCTATCCCCAAGTATCGCCAGATAGCCCCACTGCAAAACCTGTCCTAATTCGCCCCACTCTCCCCTATATACAATGATAGACTCTCCTCATTCACACATTTTATACCTGGTTTTATCACAGGCTGTTAGAGTATGCATCGTGTAAAATTCAGAGCGCAGATCTACTATTAGACTCAGAATTTCTCTAATGCTCTGATACACGGAAAAACAAGCCCTGTTGCTGCTATAGCGCATTTTGCAACTCAATCACACTGACACGAGATGAAAGCTCCGTACATCTGTTTCTGTGTACGTGTGTCAGTGTTGGTGATTGCAACGAGTTGCAAGCTGCAAACAATGAGCGTGAAAAATTAAAAAAAAAAATTTTCTCGTGAGATGATCTTTGCCTTTCTTGTTTAGCACACATACTATAGTACGTAGAAACACGTAACATGAGTTGATGTGACTTAGTATATTGATGCATACATGGAAATAAATATATGTTCGTTGTAATCCACACAATTTCCTTGATCCATTGTTTGAAGGAGTTCGGATTTTCCGGGGTCAGACAGTGACCGTTTTGGAAGGAATTTCATCTTCTTCAAGATGTGGTTGATAGCTATTGCAATGAACTGAAAACTGTCAGAACAACAGTGATGTTAGTCGCGTTTCATCACCCTCCCACTCCTACACAGATCCATATTAACCGTGGAGGACCATTTTTGCGAATTTCACAAGCCTGGTTTGGGTTTTCCGGGTAATTGGTACGGACTTGTAGTGTAAGAAATGTTGTATTCTACATCTTCGGTCTATAAAAATTTTTCGTGAAAATACTGACTTTTAAAATATTTGCCAAATATCATAATTTTGTACTCAATATCATCGACAAAAAAAACTTAGGAACTTTCGGACAGCTGACCCCGTGAATACAATTCGATGACTCAAAATACTTAAGAAATCGCTTTCATACCATCTGGAAAATGAGTTGCCTACTCAGACACACCCCAGGGCCTAGACCGTCGGACAAGGGCTCTAAATTCTTGGTTAGTCGTCCATGCATTTTTTAGTTGATATTATTAGATCGCCACATAATGAAAAACAATCAACGCAGTTGACCATTTTTCTCGCTGCCTTTTTTTGATCCTTCCATCCTTTATGTTTCACAATTTTTTGACTTGAAAAATGACACGGAACCATAGTATTGAAATCCAATTTCAATGAGTATTATTCATCCTGAACAGCTGATGCTATAGTTTATGAGTAATTAGATGCAAAATCAGTTGGAAGGAGCTCTTTGAATCATCATTCCAAAATTATTTTCTGAAAATTTGTCCCATTCTTTCATGAAATTAATGCGCCCACAGGAAATATTTCTTTGGGACTCTATTTGATAAAACGTACCGAGTCCGTATCATTCATCGGGCTAAGGTTTAGTACAAAAAGAAAACCTCACTTAGTCTTCAACGCGACAAACCTGCAACATAACCCAAAAACCTCCTCTTCCTGCTTATGATGAAAAATATCAATTTAGCCATTAACTCACGACGATGTAGCATCAGAGCTCAATCAATACTATTGAATAAAATTGTCACTCTGATGAAAGTTCTGAATTAATAAACGGATCGATAGGAAATAATGGGGGAAAAATATCCAACGGGAAGGGGTAAAATGAGAGAAAAAAACGAAGGTTGTGGAAAAAGTTTTGCATAGAGGTATGAGCTAATGATGTCATTGAATTTGGCGCGTAACGAACCTCCATTCACTGAGCAGGAGAATGAGAGAGCGAAATTGAAAGTTTTTTTTTACATTTTGCCGCTATATTGATTAACCTTTGAAAATTATCCTTTCACGCCCAACACTGCTGTTGGAAATATAGACTTGTTATTCCTGAAATTTGGCATCATCGTTCTTTGCTTCATTTACATTGCACGATGAAGTAAGGAAAAAAATTTTCCAAATGAAAGAAATTTCTCAAGAATACTCAATATTTACAGAGTATTGAGGGTCAAATTTGAAATTTTGAAAAAAATACGGGACGTGTTTGCATCGAATTATTATTAAAGCTTTTGATCAATGCCAAAGTCAGATGGCACATCACACGATGTGGGCAGTACTTTTGCACATCATTAAGACGGCTATGAATTCCTTAAAAATATTTTGTACATTCATCGAGGTATGCTTCAGATAGTCTACATCAACACTCAAATGTCTTTTATATTTCTTATCACTCATTAAAATCTCTACGCTACTATTTGATTTGCAACAAGACACACACACACACACACACACATTAATACATCTATACACCAAAAGCTGTACATTACATTAGTGTCGTCACTGAGCGTTAGCCATTTGATATAGTCCTATTCTACAATATAATGTATTTATCACTGGGTAATAATCCACGAATTTGTTGATGTAAAGCTGGTTCGAACAGAAATATGACAAATCGAAACTAGAAGGCAGACATTCCTTTAAGAATCAAATTCCAACAGTATAAATCCGGGGTCATCAATAGATTATACATGACATACTTATATTTCAATAATGGAAATCACACAAGATTCAGAAAATCATCAAACAGACAAAAAGAAGCTTTAATTCTACATAAATGACCAATACACACATTCAAACTCACAAGGAGGGTGCCAGGCCTTCGGATCACCAATCCTCCTAGAACTCTAGGATATGTTTTGTTATACCAAAACATGTAACAAACCACTCTTATAACTTGCCAACGCTCCCTAGAATCATCCTGAGTACCATGGTCAATAACCCAGCAAATAGGCCTTTTCCAGGTGGATTGATGCATCCATAGCTCTCCATGAGGCAGTTATTCTATGGCATGGGACTCTCTTATGGACAAATATGAATAGTTACATGGAATAGAGTCTGGAAAGAACAAATTCCGACCATATGAGACTGGTAGAGCTCATCTCAACCATGGATGAGGGAAGTTGAGAAACAAAAAATTGACAAATTTGAGTTTTTTAGCGACGGAATGATGAGTCTGGGAGGATATAAGACTTTTCAATAAACGTACGGTAATGAATATGATTTACTCACATTCAGAGACCATCACTTTCCCAATTAGTGTTGTCAAATAGCAGCTGCACTGTGTAAACTGCCAAGGCCAGCCAAGGAAAGTCACAGCCAATAGCAGATCCTGCGACTGACCTGTAAACATTTGACAACAAAGTATCGTGCTCAACTCACACTCTGACTCTGCATATTCTACACTGATTTTACATGTTTCTATCCACAAGTTGATTGGAATAATTCAATTTGAACTGATCTGAAATAGCTCTGTTGACACAAAGTTAACCGGATTTTGACCACGTTTGGAACAATCTCACAAGCAAATCTTATTCAGCGCCTCAAAAGGAATACTTATCTGAGAATTTCAAACCGTAGGCTATCTGCCACGGACTGTCAGGATGGTTGTCGACGATTTTAGTGATGAAAAAGTGATCAAGTGCAAGTTTCTCTCTAGCTAAACAAGGAGTGAAGAATACGACTGAATACGACAAAAGACACTTGTATGACTTTTGTCGTCTGCTCCTTTATAGCATGGCAAACTCTGCCGGTGCAACAGTTTCTCGCAGACCATCACCTGGCCTGATATTCATTAGTCTGCTTGAGAGAAATTCACAATTTACCATCCATCGTCGACAATTAAGCATCTTGAAAATCCGTGGCTGATTGCAGTTTAAGGTTTTCAGATGAGTACTTATTTTTAGGTGCTGTAGAATTCGCTTGTGATGTTGTTCTAAACGTGTTCAAAATCAGGTTAACTTTGTGTCAACAGAGCTATTTCAGATCAGTTCAGATTGAATTTTTTCAATCAACTGGTTGATAAAAATATGTAGAATCAGTGTGAAATATGCAGAGTTAGAGTGTGAGTTGAGCACAATACTTTGTTGTCAAAATTGTACAGGTCAGTCGCAGGATCTGCTCTTGGTTGTCACTTTCCTTGGCTGGCCGTGGCAGTTTACACAGTGCATCTGCTCCTTGACAACACTAATTGGGGAAGTGGTGGTCTCTGAATGTGAGTAAATCATACTCATTACCGTATGTTTGTTGAAAAGTCTTATATCCTCCCAGACTCATCAGTCCGTCGCTGAAAAACTCAAATTTGTCAATTTTTTGATTCTCAACTTCCCTCATCCATGGTTGAGATGAGCTATGCCAGTCTCATATGGCTCGAATTTGTTCTTTCCAGTCTTTATTCCATGTAACTATTCATATTTGTCCATAAGAGAGTCCCATGCCATAGAATAACTGGCTCATGGAGAGCTATGGATGGATCAATCCACCTGGAAAAGGCCTATTTGCTGGGTTATTGACCCTGGTACTCAGGATGATTCTAGGGAGCGTTGGCAAGTTATAAGAGTGGTTTGTTACATGTTTTGGTATAACAAAACATATCCTAGAGTTCCAGGAGGATTGGTGATCCAAAGGCCTGGCACCCTCCTTGTCAGACTATTCAGCAAATTCAAATCGATTTGAACATCGTATTCGATGCAAGCTCATTACCAACTCCACGCCATAACAGACTAACATACATCAATTTACCAGATATCAGGATAGATATTATACCCAGTTAAGCTCATCTGTTCTTAAATAATCGCGAATCAAATACAAATTTTGCACATATTCAGATTTCCGAGACAGGTGAAAGCTTCATATCATAGTTATATCCTGGAGTACTGTCTATGCTTTGCAAACGTCAACGGTGGCCTTGCAATTCCCTCGAAGCTTGTCCGAAATTCTCGTCTAGGGATTTTCAGCGGGTTGACGTTCAGAGTAAGCAAATATATACCATTACTCTGTATGTGTATAGAGTCGTGATGGTTTTCGAGCATGATAATTCTTGCTTCCGAGCTTTACTTCGGTACATGAGTTACAGATATGGTGTGTTTCATATAGTGCATGGACAGCTTGTCAAGTGCACGAGCATTTGATGGTCACTGCAGATGCAATCCGGAGTTGGTTAGATCGGGCTATATAGTTGGGTTAATAGTCATGTAGAAGGGTTGAAATGGGTGGGTGCGGGTGTAGGTGAAAATGTGTGGTAGCGTGCGTGTGAGTGAGTGTGTGTAAGTGTGAGTCGGATCTGGGTGGGTGTGGGTGTGTGTAAGTGCGTGTCAGGGTGTGTGGATCGGGGTGTGGGTGAAAATGTGTGGCTGCGTGCGTGTGAGTGAGTGAGTAAGTGAGTTCGTGTAAGTGTGTGTCTGGGTGGGTGTGGGTATGCGTGTGTGTGTGTGTGTGCGTGTGTGTGGAAGCGGGTGTGGGTGAAAATGTGTGGCTGCGTGTGTGTGAGTGGGTGGGTAAGTGAGTGTGTATCTGGGTGGGTGTGGGTATGTGTGTGGGTGGGTGTGTATGCGCATGAGGGTGAAAATGTGTGGCTGCGTGTGTGTGAGTGGGTGAGTAAGTGAGTGTGTGTCTGGGTGGGTATGTGTGTGGCTTTGTGTGTGGGTGGGTGTGCATGCGCATGTGGGTGAAAATGTGTGGTTGCGTGCGTGTGAGTGAGTGTGTGTCTGTATGGGAATGTGTGGTCTGGTGTATGGGGCGGAGGTGATTTGGGATGGGACTAAATATGCCTGTAAGTTGACAATTTTGTATCAGGTGTGCCAGAGAAAAGTATTTTGACTATGAGTAATATTAAGCGTCATAGTTGAAGAGTTTTGAAACTCGATTTAAAATTACTTCAATCGGAATTCATCAATGTTTCTTGTTTGTGGAGATGGTTGAGAGATTCGCAACTCCATTCCAGAAGGATTGAGTGTTTTTACACTCAAACATCTCATTTAATTCAAATTTGAGCGGCAGAATCGATACATAGGGGTTGCGGGGCTGCAAGCTCGGCGTAGAAGTCGAGTTTCAAAAAATTAGACTTTATATAGTTCTTTATTTGATAGCGTGTTAGTTTGAAATGTTAGAATGAATCTCGGCCCGATGTTTGATTAATCCAACAATCTCATTACTCCAGATTTGCCTCAAAAACTCGCACTGTTGAACAGATTATTTGAAAATTCATAAAATTCCGTTAGACCTATATTGACAATTCATATTGGAGATTTTTAGTGCCCAGCCTCATGAATTTCACACATTTTTCAACACAACTTCAGAAATTCTTGAAAACTGTTGAAGAGCACGTTCATCAAACCAAAGCATCTAAGTAATTATTACCAAAAAAATGATTCCTCTACATTGCGATGAACAGTGTCAAAGTTTTCAAATACAGCAAAAAAGCGTTGATCAAGCAAGTTTTCAATCAGTTTTCTCAATTTGTACGAATACCACAACATCAGAATATTTTTTTCCACGAATCAACTTCAGCTCACGTCAATCATCAAGATTAATATGGAAACACACATACTTCCATTCGAGTGTAAACATGTGGGTGTGGTTGAAGATACGCATACAGAAATGTAAAGAAGAAAATTAGAGCGGACACTATCGATCTGTCGGTACGAATTTAACGAGTGGCTGATTAATTGCGAAAGACTCACATCTCTACTTTGTATATATCTCACACATACTCACATTTACACACACACACACACACACACACACACACACACACACACGTGTACAAATGTCGAACTTTGTAATCACTCGGGACCACCCCGATTTTATCGGATGCGCTCTCAAACACATAGACTACTACTACCTCTTCCTAATACTCTATCTTTATCTATATCTGTTTGGTTCAGGCCTCTATCTTGTATGCATGTATGTACCTACATATACGCATTATGTGCACTATTCTGTGCAAAAGACCAGACTCAGACTACATAGTGCATGAAAGTATTAAAGGTACTATGGTTGATAATGCCGTGCTAACTTTCTTATCGTGTCTGGTCTTGGTTTAAATTTTTTTTATGCCTTTCATTTTTTTAGCAGATTGGTGTATGGGGAAAGATTTTACTCAATAATTTTTCTCGACTTTCTATCCAGTTATCTTTGAAACAAGTTTCGAGGTGGTAATCAAGCTGTAAAAAGAATATATTCTTGTCTATTGATTATAGGAGAAGTATGAGATTTTGATAAACTAGAATCGGTATCCTTTGAGCTTTTAATTTAGAAATGGATTAGATAGTTGGATATATTTCAGTAACTGTTTAGCTCTGTAGAGATTAGGGGAGAGCGGAGAAAATGTTTGAAGAATTTTTCGGATCAGCTTGAGTTTGATCGATTGAAGTGTCATTTATTCTCTACTAGAATTAACATGGAAAATAATTTCCTTAAAATCTTGCAACTTTTTTCCTCGATGAAGAGCGGTTTACTTCAAGAACACTACAAATGATAATGAATTATCACGTATCTATCTGGAACATCGGCGATGGAAAAGAGTGAAATTTGAATTTGAATCTAGTTGGAACGCAGTCCCATCTCATAATTTTGGATAGGACCAACCACATGGTGAAATCAGAAGATTAGGCAATGATCAGACAGGCGAGAATAATCACCCAGTGAAACTCTAAGATGAACCCAAAAGAGGGATTCGTACCTTCCTAAAATGTCTCTGAGCAAATTTTCAATAAACTCGGTACATATTTTCACAGCGTGACAGCCGCAAGCTTTGAGCTTCAGCATTTCATTGCAAGCTTGTAATTTTTTCTCGCAGGCATCAAACTCGCTTGGAATTCCATCTCCGACATAGTAACATTCCGTATACATACCTACCTCTCTTCATCTTTCGTCGAAGCCTGAGCTTTTTCTCACCCATAGCGCTTTCAGCAGATTAAAGCTCGCAGAGCTTTCACACCATCGGTGAATGAATGAAAATGCACTGTTCTTATCGTCATACCCATCATTCTGATGATCGACTCTCCAAAAACCGAGAATGCTTTCTCTCAAATTCCCACACACACACACACACACACACATACATCCACACATCTACACCCACGCACGCGCTCATACACAACCACACATATGCTCACGCGCGCACACACATCTACACATCTACCCACACACACATAAGAACACGAGCAGGTACACGGGCACACACACACACACACACACACACGCGCGTTCACACCCGCACCCACAAATACATATGCAGATGCATAAGAAGACACAGGTACACAGCACACACACACACACACAAGTTTTCACACTTTAACACATACACAATGAATGCTAACACGCTAACGTACAGAAGTACCCACAGGTACACAACAGACACACTCACCCACCCAAACATCCACACACCCACACACACTAGAGCGCACACTAATACATGTACTCACACAAATACAAAAGCACCCCCACAGAGTACACGAAGACACGAGCTTCTTTCTATATACAAGAGTACGTACACACACATACACACAAATGCATACGCGTATACAGAATAGTAGACACATCGCAGGTACACAATATACAGACAGATACACACACACACCTACACTGAAGACACACACACCTACACTAAAGACACACACACACACACACACACACACATATATATATATATATATATATATATATACAGTCAAACAAATCCGCACATACACTCAGGTGAACTCTATTAGTTCACATGAGATGGCTCGTCAGAGTCACTCTTTTACCAAGACGTCAATTAAAACGTATCGAGAGCGAAGGTACTCTGCTTTTCTTTAATGGACCTCTTTGCTTCTGGAGCTTCAGCCACTACCCTTTGCCGTTCTCTATTTTCGTTTTAATTGCGCGTCAGCCTCACACATGTGAAGGTTCGTCCTATATATATAATAGACTCAAAAGCCGTTTGAGCTTCAACTGGTGGTACGCTGGCCTCGACTGGCGCTGGTCGTTACAAGCTTGTTCCGCAGTATAACGGATGAGCTTTTTTCCACTTTCGAGCTTGCAATGATCGTATATGAGAAGGTGGTTGAAGTAGAGCATCGGCGTCGTTGAGAGAAAATGAGGTTAGTAGAAATTACGATTGCAGGTAAAGTCTTCTGAGTTTATTATCAACATGGCTACCTTACATTTTTTAAAGCTTTGAAGTTTAGAGAGCTTTTGATTGCGTGGGATGCTTGCATTTGGTATAATTTACGTCATATGGGGGAAATTGAGAACAGTGGAAGAAGGGATGTATGTTGGTGGATTTTTTTTCTGGTTATTTTCTCTTTGATGGTAGGTCCTTTCGTTGCTCTGAGGTGGTTTGTAAATTTGACTGCCGTAAAGGTGACACTCGATTATATTTGTGAAAATATTTTACCAATATTCAATTCCACTGCATAATCAAACAATTCCAGATTCAACACTCGCGTAGTTCACAGAAAATTTTTGAGAAAATATTCTAAACTAAAATTACCATAGATGAATCACAAGGTAAAATTCTATTTGAACAAGTGTTGAATGATGTAGCTTCAAGTGCATGAAAAACTAGTTCCTCATCCAATAATTCAGGTTACATTTCCCCGTGATCAGTACCAAACTTCCTAGAAATCATTCATCAACTACATTGATAGGTATTTACCCAAACTATAAAAGAAGGCATCGAAATCACCAAAATTGATCCTCACAGTACTGAAAATGAGTCGAATTTCCATTAGAATCATTCTTACATACACACTTTCGAACAGATTACCCCAAAATTTAACCGATCATTATTGGATACGTCAAGGGTATCTTTCATTGACCTCTGGATAGTTATGTACACTGACGAGAGGATGACCAAGTGTCCGGAACATCAGTCCTGTCCAAACTTTTTTTTACAATTTTTTATAAGACGGAATATAAAGAATCCAGAGTAACTCTGTCAAATGGGATATTTGTTCAGAGCTACAGCCAAAAACATTAAAATTTCTAGTATATCTATATATACAACTTTTTAACGTGGGCCCATACTATGTATCTTTGGTCAGGAGACCCATTCGATGAAATTACTTTGGACTCTTCATAAACTGGGTGATACAAAACTGTAAAAAAAGTTTGGACAGGACTGATGTTCCGGACACCTGGTTTTTCCCTTGTGAGTACTGTACACTCGGCAGGAAGGTGAACTTCAGTGCATCGAAATCAACTGTCTAACTCGCACTCATAGGTTAGGATGCCATAACCTACGAGTGCGAGTGGGACAGTAAATCTCGATGCAGTGCAGTTCACCTTCCTCCTAAGTGTACATATCCAGGCCTCCACACTCATTGAAGAATTACGCGCAAAATAGCTTGCAAATTCAAAAATATAACCTCGCTAGCGAATACGACATTCAACCAACTAACGATATCTCTATATATAATCGATACACACTATTTCCTAAACTGCCATCATCAGAAGCTTGGCTATTATTATTTTTCGAATGCGTATAAGTTTACAGAGAGCCCGCATGCAGTCTGTTTTTCGCGCCGAGTATTATTGTAAACACGGCATTGTGTCCGCCTATTGTTCTCCCAACGCGTGGCCTCTTATATATATATCCACAGACACACGAACACCATTTACCATGCTTGCACAGTCCTGGAGCTTTTATTTTATTTATCCAAAGGTTCAAAAGGGATATATGCTTCGTGTCGTTCGTTGCACACGAACCAGCAGCAGCCCTTAGGGCTATGTCTCGACGCCTCATACACACCTACAATTTTTTTTTTTTTTTTTTTTACATTTTCTCGATGTTGTTGATGCGATACCTGCTGGTATAGTGCGTAAGTGTAGTAACAATGCTTTCGGTAAGAGTATTTGTAGATGGTATAGAAGCTTTTTCTGGTGGATTGTGGGAGATTGAATGATTTGAAATTTTCAGATGCGGGACAATTCTTTACTATACGATATTATAGCTTCTAGGGATTATGATTGAAGAGGATGATAGTGTGCCAGAGCTTGGTGATGATCTACGCAAGCCCTCATGTGCTCACGGTGAAACATACAAAATTACAAGATTTATATGAAAATATTCGTATAGATAAAAATCACATCATATTTACAATGTAATTCATGATCTTTGAAATCTGAGGGGATTGACTATCGTCCTAAATTCTCAAGATCATTGGAGCTTCTTTGCTCTGTCAGTAAAATATTGAGAGCTTGCAAGCTCGAATGATGGAATTGATACTGGCTCGATCTAGATGTTTGCAATGATGACCAGTAGCGAATATTGCCGATACTGTGAATCAAAAATTATGCTATATCCATACTCCCAAACATTGTTTTTCAAATATCTTGTCCTTATATCATTTTTCAATACGTTCATTTAGGAATAAAATGGAAGATTCTTTAAAAAATTTCATCAAATGTGAAGATTAAAATTTTCTACTCTCACGATGAAATGTCTCAATAAGTAGATTATTATTAGAGTTGGTCACGAGCCAGAATTATAATTTTATACCTTCGAAAATGCATCCGATCATCAGAAATCAAGATTATGATGATCCCCGACAATCATTCCGTACTAGAAATCAATAAGTATCATATAATCATCAAACGGATTAGAATACGATATGGACTCAGCCAAAGCTCACTATGACAAAGCACAAGCTCAAACTCGAGAGCAAATCGTACTCCGTGAATCCAAGGTATATTGTTTAAATAAACATGTGAAACCATACGAGGATATAGTATCTCGAGTATACTGACTTGATGGACTATTTAATTATTAATTGAAAATTTCCAAGTTCACAGCGTTGAGGACAGAACAAACGATACCCATAATCATCTTAGACTGGACAATATATATGGAGCATCCAGTATAGGTGATCATTGAAGACACAGTTGAATGAAATATTGTCGAGCTGATCGTTGGATTTAGTATGACTTTGTCATTGTTATTAGGTCGGTATTGATCCATACTGATGCTGTCTTGTTGAAACTCATATTTAAGAATCATCCATCAAATGAAAGCTTTCTCTTTTGAGAAATCAATTCAGCATATTTTCAATTCCTAGAAATTACCTTAAATCCTACTGAGAAATATTTTCATCAGCTACTATCTTGCAGTGTCTGACCATAAAATATCCTTCATATATTTCCGTGCTGAGAAAATATTGTGCCCTGAAATCTAAAAAAATGACTGGATCTCAGATGCCTGAATGGTTTGCCGCGTGGAACAATAATCAATTCCAGACTTTCAACGAGTCAGTGATCGGTCAACTAACAACACTTTCTGAACGCGTTGACAAATTTAAGTCCTTGGCTTCTAGGAAGTTCCATGTACATGCAAGCCATCGATTTCATCCTACTCTCACCACTGACTATAAATAATATCATCGTAATACGTTGTGATCGAGTAAAAGACCTCGGCATTGAACTTGAGTCAAAACTTTAATAAAATGGAGCAAACACGTAAACTCGATCTTCCATCAGCAAATCTAGTAAATCCCGAGCTTTCTAGAATTTTCTTTTTAAAAACTCTGTGAACAAGTTTTCTTCAAGATTTTTTCACCAAGGGTGTGAACTGATTGCAGATCATCGGGAAACAAAATTGAGAACATAGAGGAGAGTGGGGCGAAATTGGACGGGGGCAAAATTGGATAAGTGACATAGCTCGGTCGGAGGCGGGTCTAGGCTTTCGCCGCGTAAAAAACATTTTCAATACTATCACAGACAATGGTTTTTATCGTGGTTAGACCTCCCAAAACGATACTGGAGTCCACGCTGACATAGGGGTGCTTTTCGAGGGCCTCACGCGGTTTATTTTCCAAATGCAAGATTACACGCTGCTTCTGCCGGAGTGCATTGGCTTAATCGCCGTTTGGAGTCAAAAACTAGATCACAAAACGAAGATTTTGAGCCGTCGTGGGTCGAAATCGGCCCACTTGAACCCAAGTTATCACAATTCTGCGAAAAAAACGCCTGGGGGCATTTTTGGACTAATTGGTGGGGGCGAAATTGGACAATGCTCTCGACAATGCTAAATCCCATCTAAAATCGGTCGACCCATCGTCTGTCCGTGTTTTTCGATGGTAATTGCTCGTATCGAGGCGCGTATGCGTTTGCGCAAATTTTTCGAAGCACGGGAGGTTCAAGGTGAGTTAGGTGATTGAAAATGAGTGGAAAAATGAAGTTACGATGACCAATGACGGTGATAAGAGTCAGAATAGAGGTCAGAAGTCGCTTTCAACATGTTCGAAGATAGTGCTCGATTTTCGCATTTTCACTCTCGCATTCGGTGACATTGCCTCGAATGTTACACACTATCAGCGGGATCGTTTATGTAGGGGCAAGTATGAATACCTCCAATATGAAGAAAAACCAATGACAGTCGACTCTTAGACGCTGCGAGTCGATTGCTGATTGCTGAAGACCATAGTGCGCCAATAAACCGCCTAATTCAATAAAGTACAAAAATGACACAAAAATGGCTCGCTCGCTGAACCTATGGGAAGATGTAAAGATCGCGGGCGGGTTTCCCTCTTGGTTCTAGGTTATTACCACGTGTTTTGATGAGCTAATGAGACTCTAGTAGGTGAGAAATAATGCAATATACCTCAATTTTGGAAGGCTGTCCAAATTTGCCCCAAAACTTGTCAAAAGTGCCCCCAAGCTCGGGGCGAATTTGGACAGATTTTTGTTTTCCAACTACAAGAAAAAGTATGAAAGACATGACCTTGGATCCTGAAAATTTTTTTACAATCTATTGAATAGTTGAACTTCAAAGTCTCGTAGCGCGCCTATCCCCAAGAATCGCCAAGTAGCCCCACTGCGAAATGCGTCCAATTTTGCCCCACTCTCCCCTATAGATGGATAGTCCGAATTCTTGAAGTTCCGAGTAAGCTCTGTGCGCATGAATCTGTGAAAATGGATCTCAGTCAGAGAATTTCGCTGATCTTCAATAGAATTTCACTCATTTTTAGTGTAATTTCACCGTGAACTAGTCAAAATGCACTTAATGAGTTCAACTTTTACCGATTCGAGAGAGGACATTTTCAACATAATGAAGTTTTCTTTCAGACTAGATCTGAGTTTGCAATTCATACACTTGCAATTGCATTAAAAAACAAATAAACACACAAACCCTTCAATAGCTAACTTTCCTCAGCTACCATTGAAAGAAAGAGTCTCATACGCATAATGCTACAAAAATATCCGAAGCAAAAAGCCAAAGCTTGTGATTACTCACAATACTAATACCTGGCAGATGCAAAAAAAGTTCTTATATACAGGTGCGCGCATGTATCAAACACGTGATAAACCTATATCATTGAAAAATAGATATGTGTGTGTGTGTGTGTGTGTGGGTGTGTGTATGTGTGTGTGTGTGTATGAATGTATGTGAGAGTGACAAAAAGCGCCGCAAGCATAGAGGACGAAAAAAATGGGCTGCAACAGTGGCATTCGAGCAATTGCACTCGGTGAAAAGTCGGTCAGTAGAAATGTGTGTATATGGGCTTGCATTATCTATCTGTACCAGAGAATGGATAGCCAGAACAGAGAAAGAATGAGAGAGGAATGACTGTGGAACTTTTTTCAGAACTATACTGTGATGTGTGAGTCTTTTTTTGCATCTGTTGGTAAGTTTTGTTGTTGTTGCTGTTTTTTTTTTTGTTGTTGTTGGCGAAAGGAAGGGGAGATGGTCGAACATTTGCATATCGAAAATTATCGACTAGTATTGTGAGAAGTAGAATGTGAGACATTGGAGCGCGGTTAAAGGTTATGATGGACTTTTTTATGAGTCAAGTTTTCTCCTTGTCTCATAGACTGTTTAGTTTTTTTTTTTTTTTTTTTGGGGGGTAGAAGAAACTCTGCAGGTGCATAAAACTGAAGATTATGATTTTGTTATTTGTTAGATGAACTTGAATGATGATTTTGGTTTGGTTGGATAGACTTTTTTTTATAATGAAACTTTGATCGAAGCTTGTATGAGATTATAAAACATTGTTGGATGGATTTGGAATTTTATGTCATGTATGTTGTTTGTGAAAGGGATTATTTAACGACTGATCAAGATTCTTTTTTTGCAAATGTTAAGAGGTACAGTATACTTTGATACACATTGATTTCTAAAGTTCTTGAGTTGTAAGTTTCTTTGAACTACGATGACATAGCTATCCCAAAACAGATTTTAACTGAGAATACCAAATAAAAAAAGTCACTGGCGGCTCGGAATGATTCATATCATATAGTTCATTTTGAATTCTGAAAAAAAATATTCATGTATCTGTGTCCCATATATTTCAATAAAGTTCTAAAAGTAACTCGTGACATATATCGGCATTTCTACGAAAACTTGATTCACTATCAACATATTTTATTCACAAAACTGACCGGTCAGTGAATACACTCAAGAACGCAAATCCTATCTCGTACCCGAGCTCGTACCTCATAAATTTGTGTTCAACCATCTTTATTTGAAATTTAACCTCCGGTTCTCAAATAAAACTATGCATTATCTATCCATCCCTGTTCACATTGAAGCTCAATACATCTTCACAAATAGAAAAAAAATTCCATAACTTCACCAACATACTTCTGAAACATTCTACTTTTATGCAGCTTCAAAAGAGGGTTTTAAAAATCAGTTCCATACTCTTCTCTTCCATTCTTAACTTCAAGTCTTTAGGTCATCGATCGCTTCAACATCTTCTACATTGCAAATAACCTCTTTGCATAAGCAGCAACGATCAGGTATGAACCTTTGCATGCTATACCGCTTACTCACTAATGGGCATTCCTTTACTAACATCTATACACATACACTTACACACCCACACAACTCTGCACACATGTTCACATATCTATACCTTTTTGAACTGAACGTCTCTCTTGGAACAGTCCAATCGAACCAAGAAAAGCAGAATAAAAGAGAATGAGGGAGGAAAAGGGTAAAAAGACGAAAGAATAGAATAAATTCAAGTCAGCTGAATAATCTTCGAAAGATCGTTCGATGTAAATCGATCGCAAGGAGTGAGAGAAAGATGCTTCTATACTGATGCTGATACTGCGGTAGTGATGGTGGTAGTGGTGGTGGCAGTATTGTGGGATGAATAAGCACACTGAAGGAATTGCCGAGTATGTTGATATGTGAGGGGACGATGACATCTTTTGTCTTTCAGTCTGGGATATATTTCCATTCTGTCCATTGTATAACTGGGAGTCAACGTTATAACGATCCCTTTTGGATGAATGTATATTAGGGATACAGATGGACAGTAGTTGGGATGGACCGTTGGGTGCCTGATTGGCGTAAGAATTTGAATTTGGGTAAACCTTGTTGTCCAGCGAAGTGTGTATTGCGATGTCTCGACCGGTGATTTTACGTCTTGGTGAGTAAGTTTATTGTGTGGATTGAGGAAGAATATGATGCAAATTTTAGGATTTTGACTCGAATGATCTTTGTTGTGTTGAGTCGAGAGGTTATGTTAGAATAATGATTAGCACGAAATTTTCTTTTGGCCTAACTTGTTGGATCAAATATGTTGCTGTTATTCAGATTGAAAGTTATATATGAGACAAAACAATAGTCAAACTCAAATTTTACAAGAAAAATTCAAAGATAGCACTGTCATGTGAAAAATCATGTAAAGTGGAGACACTTGTAAAAGAATGAGCAATCGATCGACTTTACATGAAAATCGTGGGGATTCGAACCTGAGACCTCCTTTACGGGAGCCGAGTGTCTTAGCCACTGGGCCACGATAGTCTATCAATTCCTAGTACTCATCGATTTACATCTACAACGATAGTATTCAGAGATGCCTGCGTTGCACTATTAGAGGCTAGTTTTAGTGGAATTTTGTAAAAGTACTGGGCAGTGGCTACATTCAAAAATATTGTGTCATTTATATGATATTTTCGTCAATAATAATTCAAAATTAAACATGAATTATTCTGTTGGAATTGCAGTAAGCTTCATACAAATTCCTAGTTGATACATTATGTGGTAGATCAAGATGTTACACAAACTCGACAATTTGTAATACATCGTGCTATCAGTTATAACCAAATGAGTTTGGTAAAGATAACATTCACTTAACCATTAACAGCAGACTTCTACACCAGGTAATGAGATTGTGAATAATAAGAAGATAATGAACAGTAAGAATAATAGCAGGAGGACAAAGTTAGTAGAACAATCATGAGAAGTGAATCATAAAACTATAGTTACACAGGCAAATTTTGGCATGTATAGCCGATACTTGCAGTTGAAGTTCATGAACACCATAAGTCAATATCATCCTTTTTTTCCCTTTTTTTTCAATACTCAAGATACGGATATATGAAAGTATGTATTACTAACCGATTTTCAACTTTAAATCTCATCGATCAACTCGTATCGAAGAAGCACGTGGATCTTGAAATTATTGAAAACAAATATGAAAATTTCTTGTCATTATCTTTGCTTACAAAAGATATGGAAAAATATATTTACTAATGCAATTTTTTATAATTTCTTGAAAGTAGCCAACAACAACTTGCAATGAATGTAGAGTAAGTTTAGAATTGTTCAAAAATTACATTCACAGAAGAAGCAGCACAGAGATGCATTCCTTACAGTACTCATAAGATGCGAGCAAGTTTCAATCGGATTTGATTCATATAACCAATTGAGGTCGTTGTCACAGACGAAGTAATTATACGAATACAGAATCTATAGCGAGTCAAACGCGCTTCTATACGAGGGGCTTCTTTGTTGCTATCCGCCCAGTTCATCTATTCTGGAACAGCTGGTATAATCTCTTCGTGTTTGGATTAACGCTCTAGGTTAGAAGAAAATCGTTGGAATAATTCCCTATATCTTTTAATTTGACCTTCTCAAATATGCTAGTTGCAGGATAAAATATTTCGTTTTTTGATGAAAATTTTGTAGAACTAAGAGGGTAAATTTTACGAAGTGTACGATGTACCGTATAAGTAAAAAAAATTTGCTTTTTATGGTCATCATCAAAAATAATAATAAATCAGGATTATACTTCCAGGGTTAAGAGTACATAATGTGCCATAGCATGACAGCAAAAATACCATTAAGAGTAACTTTGTAACACCTATGAAAAAGTCACTCGTAGGGCTGTGCTAAGGTACAAAACCCATGTTCAAATTTTGAAATCAATTTCATGCACTCATGGTGGATAAGACTAGTATTTTTATCCATTCAACCTTACTGTAACAGACAACCAAATGAAATTATTGTCAAGTTAGTAATGGAAGTCACCTTCATGGTCGAAAATTGTTTTTCATTCGTACTATGATTAGAGACGATTGATATCGAGAGTTCAACCTGATGAATCAACCCTTTCGTAGTCTTACAATACATTTTTCCAAAGTTTTTCCAATTTTCAAATATTTTCGATGTCACCATGATTGTGGTAAGATAGCCTCTCTTACTTCTCAAACCCATCAACTAATTTCACATATCAGCCGTCAATTTGGACTGTAATCAAGATTAAGTTAGTTTCAGATCAATTTTTGAAGTAATGCAAGAAAGATGATCAGAAATTTAAAGCTCATTGTATTCATTCTAATTATAGTAATTGTACTAACCGACAATGAACCAAGATTACAATCAATAATTCATTTTGAAATTCAAGAGACACGCTCAAATGATTGAGTAATGAACCAAAGCTTGCAGAGCTGTCATATTCGAATCGAACCTTCCATACACACTCATATATATATATATATATATATATATATGTATACAACACATCAAGAGGAATAGTATGTCCACTCAGTATCATATTCGTACATATTGCAGTGCATTATTGCCAAAGCTATAATCTTTCCATTTGTCCGCGATATTTTCTACCCACCCTCATCGTGACTATCTCTTCCTGACACTCATGAATTGTTCAACCGATATTCGCGATATGATCGCAACACTTCCACGTCGAGAGCGGTAATCGCAATCGATCGCCAACTTTGAATTCCCTTATCTATCTACAATACATATACATAATATCCTGATCATTTTATGAGTCATGCAATGCTGAATACTATTATCACGTGTACACTCAAATTTATTATTTACAAGATTCATTTCCAAAATTTGATAGAAATTAGTATATTAATTGATTGAAAACTTTTTGACATAGGAAGTGAGAATAAAAGAGGTTATGTTGCCATATTGGTTCACTCATCCGTGTGGATGAAAAAAAAAGTTAGGTGATGTATCGTGGGGTCGAGATTAAGCCGTATAGCCTAGAAACCTAGTGAACCGTATAGAGATTTCACCTGACTGAGTGATGATGTAAAAGAGCCCATCGAGTATGTAAGTACATCACTTGTATCATACGTGTGATATACATATAGGTCTAGATGATACGTATAGACTGTATGAAGCTCTTGAGTATGTGGCTTCGAGGGGTGAAAAAAAAAAATTGCGGGAGATTCACGCGTCGTATGATGTGTGAAACTTGCGTCCGTCGTCGTCCCTCGTATCGTTGTTGAAAAGAGCTTTTTTCATTCATGTATAGCTGCTTGATGTATATCAAGATATCAAGCAGTAGGTGAGACTCGAGTTGATTCACTCAAGTTGTTTCACACTCTTTACGTCAGGTGTGTGTGTGTGTCCTTGAATGGGAATTTTAGGGTCAGGAAGTTACTAGGGGAGTGATTATGCCTGAATTTTTTAAATATGATTCTATCTAGTTATTATCTAGGGTATCTGAGTACCAATCTGAGGTAAGAACCAGGTTCTACTGAGAGTGAAAAAGAATATGTAGGAGTAAGATCTGAAGAATTTAGGGCAGTAATGAGAGTTACCAGAATTTCAGGTTTTGGCGAATGATTTTTGACTTTTGAAAAAGATGTTGAGAGCCGAGAAACGAAATGAGGTTGAGACATTGGCCAAAATCTATTTCCTTTTTGTGTGATCTTTCGTGAATGAGAAAGTAATCATGCGACTCCTCTGATTTACCGATGTATTCATTCGAATCTTTTATGAACACAAAATTTTGGATTTTCCTGGATTTTATCTCTTTAGTTGATAAATAGATTACTCAATACGACTGAAACCCGACTTAGGGATATATTCTGTGTACAAGTGTGGTAAAAAAATATTCTATTGGGAGTAAACCTCTGTTTCATTTTAGATAGCAAAAAAATCCACTATGGCCGAATCTCAAAATATTCCCATAAGAAATACACGGGGCTAAGATGGCGGCGCGCGGCGTTTCAAGACAGGTTTACTCCCAATTATGGATCTGAACTGTGCGTAGAGTTTTTCATCCAAGTATTTGTTTGCTCTAGCTTAAATTAGCTACAATTTATAAAGTCACATTGTTATAATTACGATTCACTGACCGACAATTATTGTCCTGCTCATCCAACTCAATCGTAGATGAAGTATTCAGTCTATGCAAGAAGCAGGATGTAAAGTCAAAATATGAGAGTTCAGAGCTATGAAGTTATTCAAAATGAACCATTTTGTCAATTTATTCAATTTCATCGAACCAAAAATCTTGATAAGAAACCTTCAATAATGAATCATAAATTGCAGTCTCGGGAGTGATTTCATCCACTGCACAATTAATCTTGGACAATTTTGTCATTTGGACAACTGAACTGGAAGCTCTTGCTGACAATATGATAACCATAACAATCCTGAAATCTCACATCAAGCTGCCTGTTTAACAAGAAAACCCCCAATCTAGATTATCCTCTCCAGACCAACGCACCTACTATTTCCAATTTCAATCTACCAATATTACCTTGTCAAACTCATTCAAATCGTTTGAATCTGAAATTTCAACATCTGCTACCTCAATCGATCGAGTTTCAATCATCTTTGCATCGCAAGCTTCCAGGGGTTTCTCTCTCACACACACACGCATACACGAACACACAAACTCAGAAGAAACCTCAGCTGTCGCAATATATCCATACACTTTTCGATTATCCAGAATCGTTCATCGCACAGATAATATCTTCCTTCCATCCTTCTATCCACGAACTATACTTATATATAATCTCTCATCGGCTCGACCCACATTTCCTCCCGACAACGACATATTCACGAATGAAAGAATCTCCAAGTGACTTTTCTATCCAAGTGTCTGTCTATAAGGCATGCACGACCGCCATCGTCATAATATATCGGCGAATCCCAAGCTCACCAGAATAACAAGAATAACACACACACACACACACACACACACACACTCCGTGCACTCATTGCCCGAAGCGAGAATTTGCAGAAGCAAAACACACACTTGGTACATACACCCACATATACATAGATATCCCGTAGGTGAAAAATCTATATGTAACCTATATAATAAAAGTTGAATAAGAGAAATGTGTGCGTCGTTAACGGTTCGCGTCGACGCCACGCCATCACAGTCTGTAACATTTTCTCAAGGGGCCAAGAAGCATATAGAAGCAGCATAGCATTGTTATATATGCTATAGCAAGGAAAATATTGAAGATACCGAACGTGCCGGTATAAAGTGGTAGTACTGGTGCTGGTGGTTGGCGGTGATGGTGGTACGGCTGCCAATCTTTCCCTTTTTTCTTCGCTTTTATTTAACTCGCCTTCCTAGCGACTTCGTCCGTTCTACCAATCAGAGCGCAGAATACAGAAGGTATTTGTATGTCCGCAACTTATCCTGGCTGAGAAAGCGAAACGGCCGGGTATCTTTTTGGTCTACTGGGCGTCATCTCATCTTGCCCTTCATATGAATAGCCCAGGAGCACGAATCACTTCGATCGACTATCTTTGCATGCGAGGTGGACTGGACTCGTTTTTCGACTAGCCGCCGCTGTTCTTCCCCTCTCCATCCCTCTCTTACGATTCAACTTGTCCAAACAAGCCTCCAATCGCGGCCGACTTGTCCATAACGAAACACACTGCGGTCGTCTGCTGTCACTGTCCACAAAGACATATCATTCACATATCTAACCCCAAATCTTACTAGTTGCTGCTTAGATCTGCTTGGTCGTCTGATAGATACAACAACTGGCCTATAATTTCAATTCAAAAAATTCCAAACCACACTTTTATGCAGGTTCATAAATTTTACAAACAAGGATCCCACCCCATATAATCAAGCATTGGTTTACGTGTGCCATTTCAAGTTTACGAGGAGTATGGAATACACTTTTGGGATTTTAAGACTGTTTTTGTTAATCAATATACAAAACTTGGTGTTCTTGTCTTCTCAAATCTAAGTCCCTGAGTGATAAATGTGGTAGTTTGTATGATTTAGTTCAAGCGCTGCTCTAGAGCCTTATAATACAGAGCTCGGATGCACTCATCATTACAAAGGAATTGGCCAGGTACAAATTTTATTCTGGGTTATCGCATTGATAGAATGATTTCAACTCTAAAATATATTCTTACTGTCAAGATCTTTCAAAACCAGATTCAATTGACTTTAGAAGATCTAAGCGCTCTTGATTGATTGATGATACTAAAAATATGTGCGCCTGTTCTTGTGAAGAATAACTGTTTCGAACAGAGGGCTGATTGATTTCTGCCTTTGCTAGTGATTGGATGAGACAAAAGAGTGGAAGTTTGGCACATTTCAAGTGCTCACTTGATAATTTTAAAAAGAAAACATATTCAATATCACTGAGATCTGAAATCAATTTCATCTACTGTGCTTTTTTTGTGTTGTGTTGACAGACTGATTTGATGGACTCAAATACTGTTTTGTTCTGAGATTCTATTGAACAATATATTTGCTGCTCTTCATAAATATTATGTGCGTAGGAGACAATGAAAGCAACGCTCACAATAATTCCTTTAGCTTTACTGTGAGGATGACTTTTTTCACAGAGAGATTGCTATTTAAAATTACCAAATCACAGCAATTATATAATGATAACAAAATCAAGTCGAAAGCTACAGAGGGATATCAAGAAGTCCAGGTCCAATTAGATTCTCTCATGACTAATAACCTTGAGGGATGCAACTTGGTCTTGACTAAAAAGAAAGAAATAAAATTGGTAAAAAAAAAAACTTTTTAAGCTTCGCTTAATCAAGAAGGTTGTATTTAAAAAAAACGACTCAAAATGTGACAATAATTTCATTCCCTCCTGGCTCCACCGCATGTTTAAAGGAACCTCATATATTTCAAAATCATCCTAATCATCATTACATTCTATTTTGTACTACATTCCATAAAAGCGTGAGGTGCCTTATCAAAAATGAGACCCATGCAACCAACTTGTAGCACTCAACAAATCTCAAATATTTTTTATTGATAAAATGCCTCATTAATGCTCAATACAACTCCAATATACTGCGAAATTTCGATTGAAGCACCTCACGCTTTTATGGAATGTAGTACAAAATAGAATGTAATGATGATTAGGATGATTTTGAAATATATGAGGTTCCTTTAAACATGCGGTGGAGCCAGGAGGGAATGAAATTATTGTCACATTTTGAGTCGTTTTTTTTAAATACAACCTTCTTGATTAAGCGAAGCTTAAAAAGTTTTTTTTTACCAATTTTATTCATATATCTATGTATTATATGCTCTGCTTATACTCTTGGGTTATTCTGATCGATAAGGTGACCCAACATCTTCAACCTTATTCTATGTAACGTCTGTGCTTGCAAATACTTGTATTTGATATCGTGTGTATGTGTGAGTGGAGAGTAAGAGGGAAGAGTTGCAAGCTTTGGGAAAAAAAACACTTGACGAGAGTCCGATGTGGATTCTAGAATCTAGAGAGATTCATTGCTCCCGTGGGGAATTTTGGATTTGGAAGGTTCGTGCGTGGAGTAAAGGAGGGAAAAGAAAGGAGGTAAGGATAGAAGGGTAGTTTCTAGATGTTGATATGAGAGCTTGGAGTTAAGATTGTTTGCTTGGTTAGGTTAGAGTTTTTCTATGGGTGGACATGGAATTTGGGGGAGATTGGAGCAAAAGAGATTGTGTGGATTGTTTATGAGAAGTGGTAATTGAGCTTGATTGAGGTTATGTGATCAAAGTTGATTCATCTGGGAGAATTTGGATGTGTTGTTCCTGGGAGTTAGTTTGTTGAACTTTCTCAATGTCATCTGAGAATGAGCTCCAATTATGGAATATGTAAAATGTTTGAAATTGATCAGATTCGTGTGATGTTACAATGGCCCCAGTAGAGTTCAATCAAAATCAAAGAACCAGTTCTGTAGTAGAAGAATCAGGCGAAATATCATTTGAAGGAACCATTTTATGAAGGCCATAATTTGTACAAATTCTGAGAAGGCTGGTTTGATTCCTAGAATATGATTTTATACAAGCGAGGAACAAAAAATGAAACGAAATTGTATCCTTCGATTCACGGACCGTTTATTTTTGAGATAATGTTGGGATGAGGACTGTCTCGTCGAATCATGTCTCATCATCATTTTTTGAGCATCCATTACTATTCTATTCCATCACTGTATCTCCACAGACCTTGCAAATTGTAACTGCCATAATATCCCAGGAGGAAAAGGTGAATAAGAGTCTCGTGAGTGTTTGAATTCACTTTCGATTTTCAGGGATCGACTGCACTCTGAGTTTTTTTGTTTCCAACATTTGTGGTTAGTCATTTCAGATAAGGATTCGATGAATGCAGAATAGTATTTTGGTGTTGAAATCCAATGATTTCATAGGATATTCAAATTCAATGTTGTTGATGAACAGTTTGTGAACCAGACGAACGAAAAGAGTCAGCCCGAAGGTCTTTCAAAGAAATTCCATTTGTGGTACTTGAAATACGAAGGATTTTACTACAAATTACACCACATTTGCAAACTATGAGTGTGGTTGATCAGACTCATACACTCTCTAGAATGAATGAAATGAAGTTACACACGAGCGTGTATCTGGATATGCAGTTGATAGTTTCGAAGTACATAAAACATCTGTCAAATTTCTACATCCACCAAGAATTATGGAAATTGAAAAAATAACTGTGCATTGTCCGTGTAAGAAATTGATATCGGTTTGATATGTGGTGTCAGAAATAGTTGACTTTTACTTCTCATTGAAGATCAGATTCTTGATCGACATTCAAATCACGAAATTGCAAGATAAATAAGTGAATGTGAGTTTAAATAAACCAAACACATTAACAACAATTATGACATCACAAACACAGCTCAATCTGCAAGAATATCGAGGAAGTGCAATGCTAACCAATGACCCTTGACGTTAATTTTCATCGACTATAAATAATAATTGACTACAAAGTCCTCATTACTCAAATACCTTCACCAGCGCAATATCTTCAAACCTTCCTAACCCCCCCCCCCCCACAAAGTTCCCACCTCATATCCAGGAAAAAAGTCAACCAAAACCAATACTCAACACAAAAACAAAAAAACCCCAAGTGATCCAAGCTTACGGACAATGACCATCCAGATGGCCAAAACCCTATCTTTAACCATAGATCTATACCCACCATACTCTTCTAACCCTCTACTCCTCTTAAAAAAAAAAAAGAATAGTAAAGTCTGATGTTGCGTAGAAAGAGAGAGAGAGAGAGAGTCAAGAGAGATGTACAACCATCGTAACTCAACTGGTCCTGCAGCGATAAGCCAAGCAATTCGCCAGTCGCGATACGGAGAGTATAAGTAGTTGCTCTCGCCAGCACCAAAAAGCCTATATACCAGTTTTCGAGGCTCCGTTAAAGTAAAGTACTTGCCTTCTCATACCACCCGCTGCTTCTATGGTATATATACAAACTAAAGGGATTTTCAAGAGTAAGAGAATGAGGAGAAGAAGAAAGAGAGAGAGAGAGAGAAGGTAAAGGAGAGAAAAGTCGCAAAAGTTTTCCCGGGCGGGGCCAAAACCAAGAACCGACTGCCAAAGCTAAAGAAGAATCCCTCTGGTAAGTATCGTATAGTCTGTGGGCGCAAAGACCTGCCAGAAGGTATCATACTTTCTTTTTTTTTCAATTCTCATTGGACCGCAATCGATTACAAGATATTGCCTGGTTACTAAGTTTTGTAGAATGGCTAAAGATTATTAGTTCTGATGGGTTCCAATGGATTCTGACAGATTCTGGATACTTTGATTGAGTTGTCTGACTAGGATTTCTCAGTTTACAAAGGTTCCTGTAACTATTTGACCTTGTAGATGAGATGATTTAAATGTAAGGTTCTATCTTGGAGCACAAAAAATTTACTGGCACTAACAATCAAGTAAGATGGAAAAATTCTTGATGCGGTTGATTTGGAATCAAAACTTCTGTGACAATATCCCTCAGATATCCTGGATATTGTTTTTGGAGAATGTATTCTGAAAACTGTGTGGTCCTGTGAGTTTACAAGTTCGATGGATTTTCAATTCCTACAAGGTAATTTTTATTACCTGCAAAAAAACCTGCATGACATTCTTTGAGAATAACCTAACTAGAAACATACCCACAATCCTGAAAACTTCCTGACTATGACAGTGTGATATTTGCAGGCTCTACCGCTCACCTCGAACTGTTTGAATTATATTGAACGATGAACATTGAAAATAGAATTACGAGGACAATTAATGAACTCTGGGCAAATTTTGTTCATTCTAGCTAAATCGCAAGAGTTTCAGAGTAGCACCTCTAAGCCTCACAACATACTTTAAAACTTTATTTTTCTTAAACAGATGTCAACGCCCCAAGAAAAATCACGATCCACAATTGATCAACAATGCACAGATTTCTAACTATCAACATCAACACCACTGCCCTCACATGGGTGTGTCAAATTCCCTCATCACCACACACCATAATCGTGTAAAAAGCATTCAACGCCATCAGTATTCCAAAACTCACCTGACGACTGCTGATGATCATGCATTTGCTGTACCATTCCAATTCTTGCGACAGCACCAAAGCCGCTACCAGCTTTTCAGCGTCAGACACCATGGCACACTTCACTAATACCTTATCCAAAAACTGTCACTTACAATATATCGTACACGTACACCTTTAAAACTCACGCAAATCTCAAAAAAAAACCCGTAACTTTCACAGCATCCACACTCACATAACCTCAAAATAACCCCCAAAAATACCCGTATCAATCAAGTTCTCTTCTATATCCACACTAATTTAATACACAGCTTTGTCCAACACTTCATGAAAGGATTATTCACTATTTTGGCCGTCATACACTGCAGAGGGGTTTTTTTTTGGTAGATAATCCTACCCCGTTGCGTTTACTCTCTCAGAGCCCGGCCGGTGCACTGACTACTCTCTGTATCTTCTTGGGGGTATGAAAGTACCAACAGCTATCAGAGCACTGCCCCCGCTGAACCACCACCACCATTACTAACACATACAAATACATACATACATAAATACACACATATGAAGATGTTGAGGGGGTTAGTAGTAGATACGCATGCGCATTGGAATAGGTGAGCCTGCAGCACCCCCGGGGCTTTCTAACGCCACCCCCTGATACTGTGAAGGTATAGATAAAGGAGGAGGGATATACACCACCCGCTCACTACTGCCGACATCAGAGTTGGAGTCCTGGCGTGGGGTTACTACACTCTCCGATGTCGGGATGAGGTTGCTGATGGTGTAAGTTGCTGGTGTGTGCGGGTGTTGTGGAGAGGGAGGGGGTGGACTTGGCTGCATTGGATGCGACGACTTGGTTCAAATTGGGAATGACTTTGAGTGCAGGTTGGATGGTACATCTTTGCCTGACCTGTTGATGATTGTCTTGTTTGGATTTTCTAAGTGTAAGTTGATGTGGATCTGAGAGAATGATTGTGTATTCTTGTCACTTGTATCAGGCTCTTGTGGAAGTTGTAAAATGTCAAATGTAGCGAGATGTCAATCCTTATACATCGTCAATGATTTGAAACGGCACCTTGAGATCATATTTCAAACTTGAGTACTTAGATTATTGTGATTTTATGTGTTAATACGAATTCAAACACTGAATTTTTAAAATACAAGATAGGAAAATGCTAGAAGGAAGGAGAGAATAGGTTCCATAATATGGAAAACTAATTGTACCATCAGGATATTTTTCATGAAAACTTAATTTAATTAATTCATTCATGACTCAGACTCTAGAACATTCTAGCAGGAGTCTCACTGCATCCGTATAAAAAATCGGGTTAGACAAATCTGTCACCGAAACATTTGGAATAATTTGACTTTGAAAGAAAGATACTGAATTGCTACCATCGGATGTACTCATCGGTTTACTCTCACACATTCACTCGCCGTTTCATTACTGCAGAGCTTCAACAAAAATATGAATTTGAAAAGTAGAAAACATTTCTTCCCAAAATATCGAAAAAACTGGAACATAATAAATGCAGGCTTTTTTGTTCTTAACTGTAAATGCCATATCATTTCACACAAATATAATTTCCATTATCGGCCCGTTCCATTATATACAACAACGGTAACTCATTTAACACCAAAATTCATTCCATCAGACGCAATCTTCCCCGATTCAACATCAATTCGTTACACAGCTTACCGAACATCCGTATCAAAAATACAAACCAATCCTTTGAAATACATTTGCACCCAGGCATCAGAATCACACAAATACTCACAATCCAGAAACTTGGCCAAACTCTGACTCTCTGATGGGAGAGTCAGTGAGAAGCTTTGGCTCGATTATTCAACGGATCCGTGACCTGATTTCTCGGAAGTGGAATTAATGTTGAATGTATTTTCATTAAAAGCCAGAACCCCGAAGGCTAGATTGATTCACTTTGAATTTTGCCAAGGCCTTCAGCCCCTTCGTCATTGCGCAAATTTCGCATCCATGCTTTCAGTTAGATTTCATGTACATATACTGCAGAAACAGCTGAACTGCAACAACTGTGTATACTATAGACATATAAAGTTGATGTGCATACAAGCAACGACGACGACGATGACGACGACTCTGGCAAAGGTATACACTCAGTGAAATGCTGAGTTTGCTAAGGGAGGGTTAGCGAACTGGCGAGAGAGATGCTCGTAATTTCCGGCTCTGTGAATCAAAAACGGCTCGTTTCATCAGAAACTCTGAAAGAGCGAGAAAGTGAGATGAAAAATGTTGATGTTGCTGTTTTACTTTTTTGGTTGTTTTTGATGGAAAAAAAGTTCGCTGACGTGGGCTTTTGAGTTGTGGCTTTGAGTTTTTTTTGCTCGTTTGTAGTGATGAATATTCTGGTAAGAGGAGTTCCGTTACTGAGTAATTTGGTTTAGTTTTATCTTTTGCATCGATTCTGTTCATGGGGAATCATTCGATTTGGATGAGCGACTGGTTACGTTTGATAATTTCTGAAAAATTTGCAGAAAATACACAATGAGGATCTGGATGCTGATTCTGGTGAATGATGTAAAAAAAACTTGATTCTATGATATCCATCGGTTTTCTGAAATGACAGAAGGAATTTGGTGTGTTGTATCTTGATTAACGAGTTGATTAGTTTACTGGATAGTAGAATGGTGGACCGAGCAGATAAGTATATTGTTGATAGTTTAAAATCTAAAGTTTCGAAAGACTTGCAAAACTATTCATCGAAATCCAATACCTAATGAATCGTCTAATAATCTTATTGTACTATCAAATACGACATTATCTTTTGATAGATGAGTTACGGGATTGTTGTCCCAGATGAAAATTGGGACGTCCCTGGGTACGTCCCTGCGCACGTTCCAATCTTCAGCTGAGGTTGAGCTTGATTCCAGGACAGATCAAGAAAATTCTAAGGTCTGATGAACATAACTTAACCAAGTGAAATTTGATGATAGGTCACGCAATTAGGATCCAAAATATGCAAATGAATCAAATTTTCATTTGTCTCCACGTCTTGGAATATCTGCGATGATAAGTCCTAGTTATTTTGGGTTCTATATTCTTAATTTTCATCCCTAGATTAGTTAATAAGTCACCTGAAGAGGGACATATTCAGATGTCCGAAACGCGTCGTTTCTGAATAAAAGTTGGAGAAAATACATAACTCATGAATAGCATTAGATTCAAACAGAGTATTATTTCTGCTATTGGACAGTAGAGTCAAAATGTTGATAATCAGAAAGTTTCACAAGACACTTGACAACGGATTTCCATGATTCAGCTGGCTTCACTAGTCGGCTTTACTATTTCCATGTCACTCTTTTTATGCTACACCGGATTCGAAAAGATTCGAGACGCGTATTTACCTGCGTAGATCTGGCGTGTCGCCTGAGGCTAAGAAGCTGTGTCATTGTCCGTGTATATTTTTTCGCTCTCATTCTATTCTCTACATAAAGTTCTCACGTTGAAGCTACCTTAAAACTTAACAAGTTTTTTTTTCCATACTAACACGAGATTATCAATAGAATATCATTTTTCGATGAAAGGGTGAGATCGATTTTTAGTGCCCCTGGTAAATAGGTTGTTTGGTTAGTGAGGTTCCTCCAGCACAACTCTCCCTGCATCTCTTATTCTCAGTGAATGACATGGTATACCCTATGAACTTATGTGATAAGCAAAAATTTGACCAGAACTTTTGATTGGAGACAATATTCAAAAAACTGGTTGGATTTTAACCTCAACCACTGGTCACATGGTTCAGCTTTAAATTTAACGGTCAACCAGTTGTTGAATTTTTAATCATTTGATTGCATTTTGAACCAGTTATTGTGAATTTTGGTAGAATGGTACAAAATTCATCATAGTGTAGTGGGCTATGAAATCTCACGATTGCACAAATAGATCAAATTCCAAATTACTTTTAGATTGTTCCGTACGAAAAATTTTGGACAATGTCCAATCTTCATGGCTGACTTCATGGTCCAAGTTTCGAATTCTCAAGATAACGACATTTTATGAGACGGGTGGTATTTAAAATAAATCAAACTAGGTTATGTCATCAGATCTTTCCTCGCCATCAATTTGACATGTAATGATTGTTTGACTATAAAAAGTGACAAGAACTGTTCCATGCATGAACTTGGGCCAAGAACCAAACAGCTCCATTGAAAAAAAAAAACTTCGAGAAATCCTCAAATTGTATCTCACACCAGAAAAGTTTATGATTAAAAGAATATTCATTTTCATAACGAGTATAAAATAACCATTCACCTCACAGAGACGGAGAGAGCCTCATAAACTCTCAGCACTCCATCTTAGCTAAAAGAGCCAACTTGATTGCGTTCAAGGAAGAAGTGTCAGATTTATAAAGAAAGGTCAAATAACAACAAGTCAGACTCCGCTGGGGTTATTATTACAACTCACAATTAATAACACCTGACAAGAATTGCCGCAAATGAAGTATATAAAAGAGACAGAATCTTCCCAACATTCATCCTCCTGAAATCATACTTTTTCTTTCATTTTCATTCTGAAATACACTGTACATACACGTAATACTCAAGTACAAGTGAGACAGAGTGAGAGAAGAAGAATGAGGAAAGAAGTAAGACGAGACGAGTAGGGAATATCTGTAAGAAAATTTCATACTGCAGGAAATCATAAATCTCAACGTTGAGAATGATAAAACGGAGCGACTTTCGACGAGTCAAAAGGTGAGAAAAGAAGAAGTACACCGCGAGTTACAAGTTATCAGGAGAAAAGAAGAGACCGGATATAAAGACTGTGTATAAGTTATATAAGAATATGTGCAAAAAGGAGACAGGGAAAAATAGAACAGCCATGGTGACACATAACCTATACAACATAGGAATCTTGGACGACTTCATCTGATGTGCACCTAGCAAGAAACAGATGTAAAGGATGAATAATGAAGTTCCAAAATTCAAATATATATGAAACATTTGGTCTTGAGCTTGAATCTACATGTTTGTGTATATAATGTGTATGAATGTGTGAGGGTAGTAGAGGTTAGGTGTGCGTGAGCTCTTCAGAGCTGCTATCCCGATGAAATGGAATATCTAATAAGAGCAGCCCGTTGAGAAGCAGCAGCACGTGTCTGAGCACGTCGGAATTTAGGATATGTTTTCTATATATATATATATATATTAGGGTGAGTTGAGTCTGAGCTTACTCTGGTGTTACTACTTGAGATAGGTGAGATACGTGAGTGTATGTATTTGTGAATGTATGAGGCGTCCTATAAAATTAATTTTAGGGGTATGAGTGGGTGGAATTTTCTTGCATCCTTGGAAAGACAGAAAAGATGCTGAGTACTCTTTGTTACGATGATGGATATCTTGCTAGGGTTAGATTAACTTTGAATGTCATACCGTTGCAAAATTTGTTATTCGGTTATAAGGATTGCTGTCTGTTTTCTTTTTATTATTATTAATCTCGATTGAGAGACACATGTCGGGATAAAAGCTTGTTCTTTATTCTTGGTTATGTGAAGGATTTTCGATAAAAGTCTTGAATACAGACAAGGCAATTTTCACGAGTGCCAGATTGTTAGTGACATAACCTCAAAATTGTAGCATGGATACGAATTGTGATTCAAACTCACGTTATATTTTGAGTTTAGGTTCAAGGCTATGGTTCAAAGCCCTGTTGCATGTTGTTGATTCGGGAAGCATCGTGAATTTGACAGCCCAAGGAGTAACGTAACCTCACTTTTGACAATGTTGTCCAGTTTCTGGAGCCCTCAGTCAAGTTTTTCACGGGATCCAACTTATTTTGGAAAATAGTCTAAGAGCTATGAACTATTTCGTAAATCATTTTAAAACTATTCAATCAATACCTTCGGCCAGACAGTTTGAAATTTTGAAGATAGACCTAACCTCGATACAAACTAACCATGAACGACGTCAAAAATGTCTCAACCAAAAATACCATAGATCACGTCTCTTCATCCAAAATATTTAATATAATAAAGCTATCTCCACACATAGTCTAAGCGACAAATGCTATTCTATTCATCTCTTGCAAAGATATAACCTCAAAAACTCAATATCAGCGTCCACTACTGCGTAAAACTTCGTATCTCAAATATTCTTCCTTTTCAAGTAAACTTTGAATAAGATGATACACCAGTCTCGTAAGTGATAAGGTGTGTCGTTGGCATGTATTGAATGATATTTTGGTAAAAAAAAAGAAAAAAAAACCAACCTCCAAAACTACAAACACGCCATCACAGACACAAACTTTATACCCACATCGACCATTATACAGTACATAACCTCTCACACAAAGTTCAGTAAAAATTTTCAAAGCCATCTCTCCTTTCAACCTTGCCACTATATCTCCTGTGAAAATCTTTCCGCGTCACTTGCCTCGCAAGTCTCCCTATATGCCCTCCTCGCAATTTTTCTTCCTTCTGCATCTATCCATCCCACACACACACTCACACACACACACATATAAATATATTTTTATATCTAAAAGATTCGAAGTAGTTGGCAGGAATGAAGGCAGCAAAGCCATGACGTCCCTCTCCATTTTCCTTCTATATACCCGTCTATTCGTCGTCTTATTCTGGTGTGCCTGAACGCCACGACTACGGCGATGTCACTTCCGATCTTTTCCGATATCGAAAGGAAACGAGGCGGTCTTGAACATAAAGGGGAGCCGACTCTCTATCTCTCTCTCTCTCTTCACAGAGTCTTCTTCTCTTGAACCTTCTCTTGCAGAGACTATCTTTCTATGTATACACTCAAAGCTGCATATAACACGGACGAATGCTTTAATCCCGGACCATATGAGTAAATTGCGGAATTATTATTTCCGCACGTAAAGCCCCATATACATATCTATATATTTATGTAGATATAGATAGATGGCTGGTTTGTCTGAAGGATAGGTATTTTACTCAGTGATAAGCATTCCAAAGCTAGAGATGAGTTTACTTTGAATACATTATACTCTGGACGCTTGTGAATTTACATTTCAATTGATTCCTGGCTCTCTTTCTGTTATTTCTTTCGAAGTATTGTATTAACATAATGCGAGGGGTAACGATGAAAGTCACACTGGGCAATAATTTCTTATGTAACCCTGACGAATTTAATCGTTTTCAATTAATGCATATTGGATATTATTTCTTCATTTTTTGCTTTTGGTTGGTATGATATGATCGTTCAATCTCGTTTCGATATAATTTATGATTCAATTCCGATTGTAAAATCTAATGTTACCTCCTTACTCGATCCCTACTCATACTTTTTGAGAGGACGATATTGGTGCTTATGTAGCCGATCTATATGAAATTATATTGCGTATTAAAGGTTAAATTTCAGAGGAGATACCATTGTCGGATATCAATCTATATGAATGTGAAGCTATTTTTACGAGTTCAAAGTGAATTTTACGAGTTGGATTATGGGAGTCATTAATCAAAATTTAAAAGTAATTGTCCGTGAGCTTTGTTCGAGTATCAACAGATTAAGTAGTGGTTCACATGTGTCAAACGTCGTCTGCTCATAAGTGTCAACAGACGACGTTCGAGTACACCTCGTCTGGATACATTCCTCTAATAGGAAATTGACAAATTCTGCTGGCATCGCCTTTTAAAAATGCATTCTATTGATGCATACAGAATTTCAAATTATTTGGTCGTGGAAAAAAATCGATTCATCTTTCGAACGGATTCGGGGCTATATTCAATGTGGTGGCTGACTACGGCGTTCCCTTAAGAAGAGGGGGGGGGGGGTTTATTGGGTACACTTACCTTATTGTCAGCCTATTTGAGTTGAATTTAGAAATGATTTCGACTTAAGTATGACCATTGCAATGCTTTTGTGAATTTCAAAATTCCAAAAGACTCTCCAAGGGATAGCAAGCAAATTGGGTTTCAAAAATTCACAGCGAAATGTACAACTTACGTCATTTTTACCAGAAATTCAGCAGAATATTTGAATAATATTATACAAGACAGGTAAAATACGGACAGACAGACAACTTTCGATATTCTATTTTTTGTACATCAGACTTTTTTCGTGAAAAATACCTAAAACGTAAGGTTTTTGAGAAGATTTTACAGGATTGTCTAATGGTGGATCTTTCATGCTGCAAATACCACAATCCATCTCATGAAAATATACGTCGCAAAATTCTGTTAAGGTCAGTCCGGATGTAATGCGGATATTTCGCTCAATAGATGGCGTTTTGATCGCCCTATACATGCGATCGGAGATAATGAATCAATTTTCTCCTAATATCTCACATTTCCGGCTCGAAAGAATTTTTGTGAACTCAATTTCGAATTTTCGGACGTGGAAAGACTCGTTCGATTGGAAATTTTAATACACAGGCGGAATGCTATCTGATTTTGGCTGGTAATGTTACGTTGCTGAGTAATGAGTAATAGGAATAGGTGAGGCACCGACGCGTTAGGCCATATATTTCTTTCTCATTTTTCTCGTTCCCTAGTGAACAGAATGTTATGAGATTTTGTTTGGCCTCACAAATTGAGATTTGGGAGGCGGAATGCTAGCTGAGCAACTTATACAATTCCAATAAAATCTCAGAATCATTGCGCGTAGCTGCAACCTGAAAGTACGCCGGTGCGTGTCGGGTTGCGGTTTAGGGTGCGGCTACATGCAGTTATTTTTGGCGATTCTGAGACAGCGGGCCAGCGCCTCTAGCGGCAATTGAGCCGTTTTGCCCATGTAATTTGAAGCAGACACCACCGCAGCCTCCGATAGAGGCGCTGTCCCGCTGTCTCAGAATTGCCAAAAACGATTGCATGTAGCCGCTGCCTTAGTCTGGGACTCCAGACTGGCTTTGAACCTCACTAACTCCACAACTTAACAATTCCACATACCATATTCTTATGTCGCATCGGCATGCACACATACACCTACACATGAATCATCATTTAGACTTGAAGGCATGCATAGTGTAGAGGACGATCAGTGACAATGAAGCAAAGGTGTACGTATCAGAAAACATTCTACGGAATATCTTGAAAATCCTTTCGCGCGGCTCGTATCAAAGTCATTCAACTGGTATGTATATATATAAAGGTATCCCTTTGAGAGACCCTCATTCCTCACTATACCAGAAACCCCAATATACATAACCTCAACATGCAAACCTTCACATCTGGCTGCGCGGTATACCTTTACATCAACACACCTCAGGAGAGATGCGTTGAAGTACATACATATACTTGCAATCGAGTTTACCTATCTACTACCTTGAAAATCACAGCTACCGAAATATAAGACAGACCGCGTGACTTGGACGCTATAACAAGATGGATGGCTTTTCAAGAACTTACCGTGTGCGTATGTGTGTGTGTATAAGTATATGTGTGAATTTCTGTCGTTGAGAGTGCGAGATATGTGTCCAAGCGATGATTCGTGTCTGCAGGAGGGTGATGGATGGCATTGGTATACGATATATAGAATGAATACGAAGGTTTGGTATATAGCGTTAGGTATATATACTGATGACTGATCGAGCGCGATTAGGACACCGATGTGTACCGCGTCGTCTCGTTATTCGCACGTGAGAGGTATACATGCTGTGGGATGCGTGAAGTATAGAAATTGTTGGAAATGGAAGTGAGATTGACGCGGTGGTGATGGAAATTTGATTTTGATCGGAGGTTCAGACTAGTAAATTTTGAGGTGTGGGTGTGTATGTGGATGTGTGTGGGTTTATGGGAACTTGTGCGAGTGTGTGGGTGTGTTTGTGTAGGATTGTGAGGATGAACGGGTGTGAGTCAGTGAGTTTATAGAATGGGTGTGGGAATGTGTGTGGATGGGTGCAGTGTTTGGATGTGTATGCGGGAGCGTGTGCAAGAGTGTGGATAGTCATGTGTCGGTGTGAGTCATTGAGTTTGGACGTGTTTGTGTGGATGGGTGTGCTTGGATGTGTGGGAGCGTGTGCGAGTGTGTGGATAGTCATGTGAGGGTGTGGGTGAGAGTGTGTGGTTGGATGCATGTGTATGCGTGGGTGGATCGGGTGTGTGTGGGAGTATGTGAAAGCGTAAGGATGGGTGTGTAGGGACGTGTATAAGTGTGTGCTCGGAGAGAGCTTAATTAAAGCACTGTGGATGAATCATCTCTGCAAATCAAATGGGGCTGACCATTTTCCCATTCACGCATTCTATACTGAAGCTGATCTATCTCGAAAACGTTTTACTCTGACAACTTAAAAATATACACCATGATTTCATGTATTTCTACATGAATGAATTCATGCATGAATAGAAAATATTTTTAATCACTTTAACCTAAAATTGCTGCATTAGATGACTGCGTTCAGGGTGCACATGGGGGAATTGGCCTGAACATTACTGTTTAGGCGAGATTTACAGAGCGAAATGCATGTGATGCGCCAACGCCGATTTGAATGCGATTTTAGGATTCTCGTAATGAAAAAATATATCCGCACACCGCTTGCAAGCTCATTTTGAGCACTGAAGCACATGTCTGTCTCGCTTCGCTTGACGGAAAAACTGTCCTAGTGCCCGAAATGGGCTACCGTGTTCAGTATGGAAATAAACTATGGTGTATGCTGCGGAACAGATTTTTTTAGTCATATTCTAATCGGATGTACTTGTCGATGATTGTTCTTCACTTTTCAGACTGATTAGAGAATTTTTGCCAGTTTCCAAATAGATTGGTCCCTATATGCTTTTTTGTTTCATGACTGTAGGAGTATTGAGCTTTCCGAGGCTTCTTTTTATTCAAATCTCGTGGACTCGTACATTTGTAGACTCATATTGAGACGATTTAATTAAGAATCTGACAAATTCAGAGATCCGGCTGAACTTGAAGAAAACTCCTTACAAGGTGACAAATACCATCATCAGGGAGGCGTTACTATCAACAGGCTTGTAATCAGATATTCGTCGGGTTGATCATCGTCATGACGTTCAATTCAACTTCTGCATGAGATATTTTCAACGTTTAAATCTATTAGCCAAGTGGCATTATTGAAACTACTTTCCTCCACATTGTACACGTTGGATCACAGTCCTATAATTTTGTTCTCATACCAGCAAGTGATTTTAATTGAGGTTCGCACTTGATAATCCTCAAAAACAAATCAATCAGTTTCAACATTAATTAATCCACTTCTATCCAAAAAATTATATGCTAAAAACCAATCTAGATCTCGAGTAACGCAATACCTTGATACATGTATTTGAAGAGCAGATTCAAGTTTATCTTCAAGAGATGGATTGAGAAAAATCAGCATCTCACTGCACCTTTTTGCATGAAAAAGCAGCAGAGATTCCTCAAGGGTTTCTCGTTTGAGAGCAGAACGCACGCGGGTAGTGGGTACTCCTTTTGCACGGATACGATCTTTCTCTCTTGAGCGAACGAGAAAAAAAAAATACCCACGCGCAAACATTCGTCAAGAGCTCGGCCTAACGAGCCGTCACCCGCACCGAGTCGCGAGATGTTTCTGCCCATCCATATCGTGGCCTTACTCTTCTCACGCCCGCATCGTCTCATTGGAAGACCTCACTAGTGGTCACTGAGATTGAGCCAATGTAGAGTGACTCGCCGAGGTTTTTTTTTTTCATCCCGATGAGTACGAGATATCCTATGATTTTATCTAATTTTTCGAAATATCAACAGTGTCTTCTACGATTAAGTAATAACAGTATTCCTAGGGCTAAAAATTTTTATTTTTATTTTTATTTCATTCTGTACACGGTCTTATAGACCTTTACCAATTACTCATAAATCATAAGGTGGTGTAGCAACCTGATAACAGTAACTTCGTTACATAACTTCATCACTAAACAAAAGAAAATCATAAGCAACAAAACATAATATTCATTCGTGTACAGATATTTCGTCTGTAGCAATAGATTTTATCGTTGATATTCTGCTATATGACGTAAAATCAAACCAATCACAGAAATTGTTAGCCAAATTTTGAAGCCTCATCACTGGTGACCTATTCTCAATGAATAATTTGACATTTTTGAAACTAAATAACCTTGAATTCACTCTTATCCTTGGGTCAGGCAGTTTAATATCTATCTGGCTAAGAAGACATGGAGTATTTACAAATACCAGTAAGATTTTGTATCATTAGATCTTGATATTTGAAGTATGACTTTGAGCTACATATCTCAAATTTTTTTTTCAACAATACTTGTATAGTCATGAGAAAAGGGATGTATTGGTTCTTTTGTAAAAAAAAGGGCTAGGGAATCTCAGAAATTTATGTTGGATTGATTCAATTTCTTGGAGTTGGTATTGTTCATCTGGTAACCACACAGAAGAGACATGAGTTAGTTTAGTTCTCACCAAGGTCATATGAAGATTCTTACATGGCTATCAAATTTTAGTCTCCTATCAAATATGACTCCCAAGTATTCAAATTCATTCACTCTCCTCAACACATGATCATGCAATAGCTAAAATCAAAGGTAATATTTTTTGCCCAAAAGCATGACAGCATTTCAGACTTGATTTTACTGAATTCCAAACCCAAACTAGTGGACCAATTGATCAAACTGTTAAGATCTTGTTGAAGAAGTTGATTGAGCCCATTGAGAGATTCAATTTCTCTGAATATTTTCAAGTCATCTGCAAATAACAAAACTCTCGAATATTGGACAACTTTAATAGCATCGTTGATCAAAATATTGAAAGACAGTGTTAAATTAGTCGCAATTACTGTTAGAAATTCATCCCTGAATAACTCATTTTTTAAAGACTTTCTCCGATTTGGTGATAAGATATGTGATTCGTTGATAAAGATATCAAGAATGGAGATAAATTAGAATAATTCATCAGACTTTTCTCGGTCGGCTATAGAATCTGTGGGCCACTGATTTATTCAGAAAAATACCAATGTCAATTCCCTAATCAAGAATTATCAAATGTAATTAATGGTAATAATAATCAGTCATACAATGTTCCATGTGACCCAAGAGTGTATTCAGCTTGATATATTATTAGGCTTTCATTATCTTACTACATCAGGCGTTTCCAGAATCAGTCCAATAATTATGATCATCTCGATCGTGTTCGAACTGTTCTTTACGATTATTTTCTCAAACCTTAGTCAAGCTGACGGTAATCAGATCTTCTTCTTGATTTTGAGTGGGCGATTTTTATAGTGTTTTCATGTACTTACAGCATAGTGAGATGTTATTAGTGAAGAAATCGTATCAACAAACCA
Source organism: Eretmocerus hayati (assembly GCA_029851415.1). NCBI lineage: Eukaryota > Metazoa > Arthropoda > Insecta > Hymenoptera > Aphelinidae > Eretmocerus > Eretmocerus hayati. The sequence goes on from CM056744.1 coordinate 111,668,738, forward strand.
CAACTTTCATTCTGGACTAATGAGTAATTATTTATCTTTTCTTTCAGTTCCAACTGGAATCGCAGCTAAATTCAACGATATAGAGGTCGATACTGATTATGAAGATCTGTCGAGCTCCGACTACGAAGGTGAGACAGAAATGTTAAATTCAAATTTCCAACAAAATAAAATTCTTTCGTATAATCAACTTCCATCTCTGTTCCTGCTCGTCCGTTGACTCATGAAATTCTTTTCGAGATTTAGAATTAAATACTTCTCCTCCAAGTATTTTTCAGTCCATATCTTCTTGATACTAATCACTCTATAAATTCGATTTAGATGAATTAAACTGCAGAGGACCCGCAGGTCATTTGTGGACCGAAAGATTTTGTATATTCTATTGTAAAGTGCAACACATGATCGGTAAATGCGAGGAGCAAGGTAACAGCAGAGTGTGTATCTGCTTTTCATTATCAAAAACAGCAAATCCTTCGATCAGTCGAACCACTGAAAGAAATGATCCAGATAAAGATATTCCCGATGACAGGTCAAAGACTAAGATTTTGAGACGACTTCTTGAAGTATGTCCAGAGTCTGGATCAGGTGTAAAAAATGTACAAGAACAGTCTATAAAACGATGAAATTCGTTTGGCAAGGTCTGTAGGCGGAATTTTTATTCTGATGATGAAAATTCAAATGAGTTGCATGTACATTATACTCTGAAAATTCCCTACTGTGAGTCAACAATTGAAAAAACGCATAGGACTCTACCTAAAAAACGTCCGAATTACTAACAAAGACTTTTCTAGATCTCGATCATGATCTGAATATTCTTCATCCTTTATCAATAATGTAATGCCTTTAGCAATAATATAATAATGTTATTTTCCGATTAAGCGTCTCATTTGTGGGCAGGAACACGGGTGATCGAGCTCCCGCTCGCCTGCCCCAAAATAGACGAAATAAAGCCCATTTTGGACCTGGTGGTTTAAACCTCCAGCTCGCTTCTGGCTTGAGTCTCGCCTCTGGAAGTTTTTACAAATATTTGGGGGTACTTTGGGGAGTAAATTCTTCCAGATTGGTGCACAATGACTCAGATGGAAGCATATGCCAGCCATGCCTGTATTGGAATTTTAAGCAAAAAGTCAAAAAACTGTATTTTTGAACGTACGCCAAAAATCAGGAGATGATTTCTCCACCGAGATTCTTATTAATATTGGTCATTTTTGTGTTGAAGAACATATTTGCATAGTTTTAAGGTCGAAAATAAAAAAACGATTTTCGCAAATTGAGCTCAAAGTTTGGCATTTTTACAAAACTGTTCAACTTGTATCGGCTATAGCTCCTATAAAAAGTACGATAATCGACTTTTACCGGTGGTTCAATTGTAGTTTTCCCAAGACCTTTAAAATGACTACATGTCAAAGTCGATTATCTCATGTCTATTAGGAGGTAGATCACTTGGAAGAAGACCCAAAAATCGCTAAAATCTGCTCACAGCAAATAGCTTTTACAAATCGCTGGACTCAATAAACGGTGGCGGACAATTTTGTTCTCAAAAGAACTAGTCCTCACAAAAAAATGCGCTCAAGTACGTCCAAGAAGATTGAGTCTAGTCGGAGCTATGATTCTCTGAGAATAGGCTAAACGGGGCCTCAAATGGACATGGGCCCTTTCATGGGCCCTAGGACACATTGGGTGGTTAAAAAAAATCTGGAAAAAATTTTTTTGTACTATTCAAACATAGTACTGATGGAAAAAATTTTTTTGGGATTTTTTCCAGATCGCCCTGGTGACGGCTCTGGCCGAAATGTTCCGAAGTGACTCATATACTTCATGCTATTTAATTTTGACAATCCACGTCAGGAACTGCGTGCATGATCGGGTAGATAATTTCTGGATTCGACTAGGTATTCCAAATAAGGTTTGAAAGAAGTAAGCTTGTGAATGATTCTTCGGTAATTTGTGGGTATGTCAAAATTTCAGTGTAGAAAATGACTAAACTTAATGCTTAATTAATGATTAACATTAACATAATGTAACCACGATATTTGGGAAAAGTATACATGAGAAGCTTCAAGGCATGTGCATAACCTCCGAACCACGTCCAAATTATCGTGATTACATGGTTTATGCACTTGTAATATCATTGGCCATAATTTTTATCTCCATCCTGGAACTTTGCAGTTGCATGTATACTCTAAGAATCCTTCTGCGCTCCCAATGCATACGTTTGTACTCATTATGCATTTTAAATCACAGAATACCCGTTGAAAGTTATTGCACGGCTTGCTGTGAATCACTGTAAGAACGGATATTCTTTGAAAATGTTTTCTAATCTTATTGGCAAGTGAGTTTCAAATAATGATAGATACTTACAGTTGCATATCAAAACTGTCAGTAGTATGAAAATTAGCAAATACTCTCTCATCTTGGCAGCTGAGAATTGACCTGAGATAAATGGTGTTTTAGTAATATTTTTTTTCACGCAGGTGATACTTGATCGAAAAATCATATTCAAATTCGAAAAATTCAATATGGTTCATACAGAATGTGCGGTTTTTGAGGCTCATGAGAATTGGAGTAAGGTGAATGTACCCAAGTTGCCCCCATTAAGCAATTTTCTCGACAATTCCGGTCTATCTCAATATTTTTCAACGTATTACACAAGACCTTAAAAACGGGCTAAAGTACGTTCAATTCTGATGAACTGGAGCCAAGCTATCTAAACTTTGACAGAAGATCATTTTGAAACGTTTACAAAAAAGTGCATCCAACTTAACCCCCTTAAGCCAATTTCTCAACAACTCTGGTCTACCTCAACATTTTTCAAGGTATCTCAGCTCATTTTCAAGCTTGATTTGAGACCCTCAAGATGAGACAAAAGACGTCTAATTTTGATCAACTGGAGCTGCACTGTCTCAATTCACCCCCCTTCCCCCCAATTATGGAAATTGGCGATAAAGTGCATAGAATCGATTTTATCGTTCTTATTGCGGTGCAATTGGATTAAGATTTTTCGGCCGGTCCAAACCCCTATTCCCGACTTCTTTTGACGCGATGAACACATTCCGTGAGGTAGAAAATTCGTAACTACTCGCCATTTTGAGATAACCATATGAGGGCATGTTGGGTACACTCCGATCTTGGTTTAGTGGTTTTACTAATCATCTCTCTATATTTTGCACATGAAAGAGCTCCAGATCCAAGTTTTGTAACTCTAAGAAACGAATTTTAAAGGTCTTGAGACAAGAAATCGAATGCACTGAAGTACGGCAAGACTGGTCGAACTAAAAAATTGGGCACCGGTTTCATTCAAAGCAATTTTTTCAGTGAAATCTTAGCTGTGCAAACATAAAAAATGGAAAAAATCACTCAAAGTTTCCTGAAGAACTCAAAAATGGTTTGAGGTTAATCCAAACCACTCATTTTTCTATATTTTAACATAAAAAATGTGAAGAAAAGTTACAGAAATATGTGTTCCCAGTTAGATAATGTGTGCTAAAATGAGAGTATTAATCAATATTCGACGTTGATTTGATTATTCCTTGCTGTTGAGATTGAGTATAATAAATCGAAGCAAGTAGATAAAGCTTCATTTTTGTGCAAAATTTCAAATGCCCAAATATTATGAGTCATAGTAGCATTCCACTCCTGTCAAATTCTACCAAAAAAATACACCAACGAAGCAACTAATTCATCATAGAAATAAACTATGTACAAATATATATTTACAAAATTATAGTAAGTGAGATAACCCATAGCATCACGAAACCCTTTGAATGAACAGGAGCAGAAGCAGCTCGCATCAGCCACATCACAGCAGAGTGGCGCTATAGGTTATAGCGCTCGTTATTTACTTGGTAAGTGCATCAGACGGTGAGTAATCGAAGAGTCAATGCAGTATATATAAATGCGTCTTGTTTCGATCTCAGGCTGTTTATTCAATAGTTATAGTATATACCGACACTCGGATTATCGCAAATATTTGACGACAGACGGGGCTGATGCAGTGTATCTGTATATAGTCTCAGAGACAGGGCCAGATTAAATGAATAAAATTCCCGTGACTTGAGAGAGTGAGATGAAAGATGAGGATTAAGGTGGGGCTTTGTTTAAATGTAGTGCTTTCAGAGTCAGGGTTGAGTAGTGATGACTGATGAGTCATTTTGAGTGTAGGTATTTATAATGGTAGGTGGTGAGAAGTGCACTTGGGAGCAGTTTTTTTTTTAAATTTGCTGTTTTTTGGCTACTAGTGGTTTTAGTTGAGAAATTTGGGAGATTTTGAGTTAAGAATGATTTGATCAGTGGATGAATTGAGATATGAGTACCCAACAATGTCCTCATATGCCGATCTCAGAAATGGGAACTTGCTGACCTATCCACAAATTTTTTTTCGATGCTTGATGTGCTAAATTATTATGGAAATGATTTATACTTTCCACAGATGGTTCCTGAGTTCCGTGAAAATTTTGAGTGATTTTTGACTTTTTCGCATTTGCACACTAAGAAATCATCGACGAAATCGCATTGAGTAAAACCGGTGCCACAAACTTTCAATTCGACCAATCTTAACGTGATTTTAACACACCCGATTTTTAGACTCTAAACCTTCATAATCCGTTTTCGAAAATTGCAAAACTTGAATCTGGAGCAATTTTATGAGCAAAATACGGACATGGTTTGTAAAACACGAGGGCCAACATTAGGGTGTACTCAAAATGCTCCTATATGGTTATCTCGAAAGGGTTTGCAGTACAATTTTTTCGACCATTCAGAATGTGTCCGTCTCTTCAAAATAGGTCAAAAATAGTCATTTGGACCAACTAAAAGCTCTAAATGTGCTTGCATGTCGATAAGAACAATTTTAAAAGGATACACCCTTTCGTAAAATTCTAAAAATAACTTTTTGGAAAAATTAAGATGGCTCAGCTTCAGTTGGTCGAAATCAGACGGATTTTAGCTTATTTTGTTGGGAGTTGAAAACGAGCTATAGAATGAGCTAAAGTACGTTGGAAAATATTGTGGTTTTGGTACACGCACCTTACATAGAAAAAAATTGAACAGGAAAGTTACGATTACATATTGCGATGGGTGCTACTAGGATGACAACAAAGCTTTTCTGGATTCCCATCCTTATGCACGATTTTCTTCTAATTTCTTTTTGGTAGAACTTTTCGCAGTTTATGAGTGTACATACTTCATACAATTCAGTTTGTAAAATGTCTTAATTAGAGTTAAATTGTGAATGCATGACTCTTATCAATCCATGGTAAATTGAGAATGCACATTCGCAAAAAAATCAGTGAAGAGATTTAGTGATAACTAGCCAGCATTAGAAATTTCATAATCTCAACGAGAAGTTATCTATCTTCGTTGGCAGATCAATATTTTTTTGAACAAAGTTGAGATCTATCCAAGTATCTCATTCCGAAAGATGTTGATTTACATTTTTATTTTCAATCAACCAACAGCCGAAGAGTCATATTTATCTTTAGGTGATGCAAGATTAGTGAATGCTCAGTTTTGAATTGTTATTCAACATTATTGCCATTTTACATGTATCAGAGACTTCAGAATCAATCAATGGGAATCATTTCAAGACGATGTCGAATAAGTAATCGGCATGTATCGTGTTCTCGGTCGTGTTATTTAAAAAAAAAATTGGACATGTTAGATATTTTGGTTTCGCCCATCATTGCGACATGCATCTGATATCCTAAATTCAAAAATTCATTACATGATGAATAAAAAATCATACCTCTCTCAAATATTCTTCTCAAAATTCACCCCTGTTCACTCAAATCAACACCTATCCAGAAAAATTTAATCCTCAAGGATCAAATTCCAACGATATGAATTATGAACTATCGTCAAAAGTCGTTTACCCAATATAACATCGTCAAGTTACAATGTCACTCTACAGAAGCTCTATGGTAACGTCTGAACCCTAACCATTATAGCAAGTGATGTGAACTTGATGAGTGCAGTGAATCGAATGACAACAAGGGCCAATGGTATTATATAGCATACGATACAAACAGATGCAGATTTAATGCTATATGCCATTGGCCTCTGAAAGGGCACTCACTCATACACATCGAAACATTGCCTGACTCTCTCTGTCTATACTCTGTATATAGAGATATAGATTGTACATTCCATCGAGGTGATTACTCCTTCATCGTGTCCCTTCATATATATGTATATGATTCCGTATGATGTCTCCTTTCATCGTTGCGTATATATTCCGCAACACTTGCAATCTGTGCATTTCCTACACATGTTTTTGTCTTGCCTGTCGATTGATCTTTCCTGCCCGAGCCTTCCATTCACATGTTATATATACTTAATATTTTAAAAATATAAATATAATAACCGGTATAAGTTTTGTTTGCATGAAGATCAAATTTTCCAAAATAGCCATAGTTTAATGGAAAAGAGTAAGGGACATGAACTGGGGGATCAAATATTTCCGAATATTGATGTCATAAAAAAGTCATTGCCAAAATACGTTACCCCGGAATCATGAGGTTAACCATGACAGGTAGAATGTATCGATTTTCACTCAAAAAGTAGAAAATACTCACAATCCTGATCTGTATAAATGCTTTATCCATGATAAATTTCCGACTGAATTCTGAAATTATTTACAGAATAAACTTCACGGGATGCTTTTTTCGAAATTCAAAAAACCAAAAATGAATGTAGGGTTGTCTTGGTCGATTTTATACATGTGGTCGGTATGCGATGTCTGACCAATCTCGTCTATTTCTACTGGAAATCAGTGAGCTCTCGCATACTGCAGCCCTCTGCCAGCATTCTTCTGTCCCTCTTACTCACTATTAATACGGATAGTCGAGATGCCGTGAATACCTAAACTTGAATACATGAATCTATTACTCGTGAAAATTTGGGGGTTATGTAAACCAGTTCATGAAAAGAGCTCTGCCTGAAACCGTAAATAACCATTTGGAGAATATATATCATTTATTCAAAAATTCTCGCAAACAGGTATATATTTCTGGATGAAAAATCAAGAAAAAGTAGAGGGTAGTCCCAAAATTTCCTCTAAATTCCTTGAGGGAATTGAGAAATAGAATCAATTTTGAGATCGATCAGAATATCCCGTGAGTTTTGCCTGGCGATCTCGACGGGTGTAATCCCTGGTTAATTCTTGATACGAGGTCATGGCAACTTTAATTTTGGCAAACCAATTTCCAGAAACAATAACAATTTTTATAATCTGAACATGAGTTCGATTCGATGCTGTGAATTGTTCCGGAATGCCCCATTCGAACAGCGACACCATCGGAAAATATTGGTTCAAGGTCTGATTCATTTCGAGAATCCCCAATCGAACCGCGGATACGGGGGCTGGAACCCCGCGTTAACGGAAAAATGCCTCATTCAAGGGAGTCACGGATATTCAATTCGAACGCTGCCTGTACATATTTATGAATATCATCAACTGGGTTAAGGGACAAAAATCGCATATTGTCCTTTCAAATTCGGGAAACTTGTATGTCCTGCATCGGAAGCGCATTTTATGTGTAGTCAATCGAAAGCTTACAGTTCCAGCTTTCGATTGCAATGTTTATAAAGTGCATTTGGATATCTCTAGTTGAAGATATGAGCACTCAAACTCGTGTCCCAAAGTTAAACCGGTTTGGGGTAACTTTGGGACAGCAGACATTATATTGAAAATTTCACAGTTACCGTCAAATGGGGCAACTTTGGGACAAAAATCGCAATTCTCCTCCTTGAAACTCTTGTTAACCTGTATATCTCGTACCAGCCGCATCAAAATCACAATTTGTCTGTGGTCAATCGAAAGCTCACGGTCCCAGTTCTCGATTGACAGGTATTAGAGTATATTCGAAAATCCTTGATTAAAAATGTAGGCGCTCAAAATCGTGTCCCAAAGTTACCCTAGTTTGCAGAAAAAACACATATTCATCAGTTCCTACGCTACAGAAATGGAACTGGATGGAATTAAGTCAATTTAACGATCGATTCGTCCAATATCTGTATACAGAAGTGAAATCTAGCTCGGTTACCTTGTATCGTCCTGCAAAGTTCAAATCCGTAACAATTTTTCCGATTTTCTATTTTTTGGGTTAAAAAACATACTCTTGAAGATGTCTGTTCATGAATCAACTCACAACTGATGGAGGACCTTGCGTCGGTGCAAAACATTGCTCATGCGTGCCCCAAGTAGGGAGAACAGGTGCCAAAGCCTCAGGATTATATCTGCCTTGTTGATCGCGCGTGATAATGACTCTTTCATGGGTTGTCCCAAAGTTACTTCCCGTATCCCAAAGTTACCCCCAGTTGACGGTATTATCGATTGCTCCCACGTGCATTTATTCATCCACGAAATACCCAATACCATCAATTACTAATGAGTTAGTCTGTACGAGTCCAAATGAAACCAACTGATAACCATTTTTTGTTCGTAAGAAAAATCGTAAGCAGAAAGTATAGAACATCCGTGAAACTAACTCACAAACCCGTACCAAACTCATTCATACATCTTGACAATCAAAACCCATGAATGCGGCATAAATAATTCAGAAAGTCCAAAAATATTGCCGACTATAGCAATCTTTCAACCCTCCTAACTTCGTAATTCTTCAATTCGTCGAGCAAACATTGTCGTCTTTCAAAAGTAAATTTCAGGCTATACAGCGTCAGCTTGGTACGGTATACCGTATTAAAAGCGGAACGAAAAAGGTAAGATCAGAAAAAGTAGAAAAGATAACCTCACTTTTACTCATACACATGCACTCGTAAAAGAAACAATTGTACCGTCATATAATACCGTCAACGGGGTTGCCAGAACCGAGTCAAAGAAGATCACACACACACACACACATATATATATACGGAATGATGTCGGAGTTTACGCACCGGCACTGTTTGCCCGGGTAATTTGTACACTGGCTTTCGGTTCAAAAGCCTGCTTCCGAGGGTGCATTTTTTACTAGAACCATACGAGTTGGGATGTCTATGCAGATGCGGTTGGGATATATAGAATACATTTAGTCGGTTCTAATGGAGCTATACAGTCCACAAGGTGATCGCTTTATTTTGGTTTTGATCATGTGCGTATACGGTGATATAATACCGACGCGATGCGGCTGACTTTTTTTTTGGAAGCTTACCTGTTTTGTAGAGGTTTGTGGTTTATGCAATGAATTCAGGAGTTTGTTGGTGTTTGCGCTTGGAGATCATATCATGAATCATGGATACTCACCTGAAACATTCAAAATTGAAAGGAATTTAAGTATATTGATATAAATATATATATTTTATGCAATTTTCCGATGTTTAAGTGCTTACAAAATTGCATAAAATAGCATTCCCGCTTCGATCACGAGGTTCCCCGTTCTCGAGCAATTATTTCGACCTTCGCCTGCGGCTCGGGCCGAAAACCAATCGCTCAGAAGCGAGCTACAACCTCATAATCTCGGTGCGATATCTACTGTTTCGGAGGGAGAAAGTAACTTTTTCGCACTGATTTTCCACTTTCTCTCACAGTTTGTCAAAGAATAGTATTCGATACTCGAGTGTAAAACTTAATTTTTGCATCCTCGTGTTGATTCCAATCTTCGCCTATGGCTCAGACCGGAAACCCAACACTCGGACGCGAAAAAAAAGTTTTTTCACCCTTGTATCAAAATGTACTATATTATGATATTGAAGGAAAATGAGTTATAATGTTACATAAAACATGTAAAAAATGACTGTAATTCAAGGGTTATGGGTACCAGTTATTGGATAATAGTATACAAGTTTGGTACATTGGATCATGGCCTGTCCAAAATTACCCGATGCATTTAATAATTTCGTTATGAGTGAAATCATACCAGTAATTTAACATATGCAGTACTCAAAGAAGTGAAAATATCTTGAGAATTTCATTAGCGGTACTCGTTCCATTTCAATTTCCGGTTAATTTGAACATTCGAAGAGTATTTCATTATTCGAATAATTCTGAGAAACAGAAAGGGTAATATAATTCACAGCCCAACGTATCTGACTCAACATACCTAAATTGCACAAATCGAGTTCTGTATCATCTACCTTTAGCACTCACTTAAATTTGCGGATGACATAGGTTAGGAGTCCTACCTTGATTGCCATTTTAAAGTGTAATAATAGAAAATTTTGCCTAAAACAATTAGATATTCAGACCTGCTTTATGATAACATTCAATAAATCCATAATCCATGTTTGAAACCCAATATTGCTTCTACAAATCGTTTAGAATATGCTTCAAGAAACTAGTCTCCCAAAGAATTAATTTCTGATACAATTTTTGATTCTTTCAACCACCGTTATCAAACAAAATCATAAAATGACAAAATTTGCTTCGCTCGCGCAGAGAGATGGAGTGACACCTCAATTACGCTTTGAATTAATTTCGTTCAGAGTCAACCATCCAAAATTTGTGAACCTAGCCTCTCAATTTCTGCTACAAATATAAACATCAAAATCTCACACTCAAAGAATCCATCAAACGAATTCTACGAATCTCTAACTTTGTTAAGTTTTGCGCTTGACCTGAAAGCTCTACCTATGTCACTAATTAGCAAACGTCCAAAAGTATATTCATCACTTCCAGCAAAACTACAAAGTCAAAGATCCCAAAGATACAAATTTTCAAGCACGAAAACTGTCACGAGATAATAACTATCTTCTTAGACATCAAAATTTCTCTAACGGAACACGTGAAAGAGACACGCGAAAAGAGATGTCACCACGAAAATTGACTTCAGATGTCCCGCTCCCCCCCCCCCACACACACACACTTTCTCACACACTCACATGCACATTCATTCTCATCTTCTTGTATACTTTATTATAGTATAGAAAGATCAAACGAGTGCAGAAGCATCGGTCGCTTCTTCAGACCAATTATAAATTAGCTAAACAGAAGTAAGCATTAGCCCGCGAAAATTAGAATCAGTTGAATGCCATATCTACATAATATCATGCTTGCAAAAACAAGGCAAAAAGTTTACGGCCTGTGTTATATGCATGTACGTATTAACGTATATCGTGTACACATGTGCAGTGAACCTATTTTCGGTACAATTTTCATCGTAGCGTATACAATTCCAGTGCACTGCAATCATAACCTCTATTCTATATAAATATATCTATACTCATGATATACTCTCACTCAGCGTATCATACATTATATTATTATAATATTCCTTTTTTCATCCCAGCCTGACTATCGTTATTATACTTTTGCTACTCGTGAAAGAATTGTCATTTTCAACGTATGTTTTGTTGGAAAAGCTCAGACATTCTTGTTTCGTCTGGCGAATATTAGCAATACGAATTTTGTGCACGTGACGCTTTAATATGGATGAGCGAATTGTTGCACTTGTATGTATTATTCGTATGTATGTTTGGGGTTATGGTACTCTTACTTTGTATAGAAATGGGATATGTATGTAGTGGTATGAGAATATTTAGGAGAGCTTGGGTGACAAATTTACGAACCGACGGTATAAATATTCAGAGTCAACGTTAAGGAAGAGGTGGATATAGAGATATTTTTGCGTATCAGGTTTAGAGTTGGATTGTTGCAAATATTATTTGGAAATTTTGGAGTGACGTAGTCAGTAGATGAAACTGATGTGTATGTGTATGTGGTATTCGAATTTGAGATGGTATGTGAAGTTTTCCTGATGATGAGAGCCTATATAGAAAACAATTCGAGTATTTGGGGGGTTCATTGTCCCCGAAATGAACGTATCTATGCGAAACGATCAATACTGTTCCAAATCCATGAGAAGCTGGACGAATAGTCATGAGTAATTTTGTAGATTTTTCTTCCTTGATGTTTAATATATGAGATGATTATTTGGTCTCATCGATCTTGAAGGACGGTGGGGAACTAAATAAATTCCCAAAATTTCATGAAAGAAATTCTATTGCTACGTTTCGTCCACTAGGTTTCGTGGACCTCATCAGGCTCCAGGTTTGTTATTCTTTAGATCGTCATGATATTTTTGAAAGATCATATAATGAACGTAGCAATAAAATTTCTTTCATGAAATTTTGGGAATTTATTTAGTTCCCCACCGTCCTTCAAGATCGATGAGACCAAATAATCATCTCATATACTGGACGAATAATGATATGTGAATTGAACTAAATATAATTTTGACGTGCACCTTTTAACGTGGGTCACGATAAAATAATAAGTTTAAAATGTGAGGAATGATTACGAGTGATTCTTTTCATCTCTTGTGTCTATCATATTCTCATAAGAATCCAGGCAAGGAAGAATAAAATTACTGTAGATGTCAATGAATTTCATCTGAATTTAATCAGTTACTCGATAGTCGTCAAGTTCATTATAGATTTAAATCAGTACTTCCCTGTTTCAGATATAATGTCAAAAGCTTACTCAAGCTGGTGTCTAATCTTTTGAGCCAAGACACTGTATTATTATCGAAAGAACCTGAAGAACAGAAAGGGGAAAAATCATGAATGCACATTAAATTATGATGAAGATTCCCTGAAGATTTTAGAGACCTTCAGATAACAGCTCAACAGAAGTTCGTCGCTGCATGCTAAAATCAACCAGGAAATCGACACTGAATTCCTCACTCGCTATTTATTCATAATCCAAGATTTGAATGAGACAAGACGAGTCCCAAATCACCATGAGCAAATCTCTAAAATTTAATCCTCATAAATCCATTAATTCATCCAGTACGTGCTGCAACGTTGAAATTGAAAGATACGATGGGAAATGATCATGCAACGAGAGATGGAGTGAGATAAATGGAAACCCTATACGCGTAACTGCATTTCCACAGAATCTCTCTCGTTAATTCTCATCACAAACCCATTCCCGTAGCGTTAATATCCATGATAACGACCTTTTGCAGGCTCATCCTACATAGACTATATAACCTCATACATCAGTAAGTCTAGTCGCGAGCGCTTGCACGTTCACCTCGACGAGCAATTTTCCTGGCATAAGCGGACGATTAGCTACTCTCTGTCTCACTTTCTCTCTCTTTACGCACCACCCTCACGTATAATGATACATAGCACCTGCGTGAAGTAAGGAAAAAATATCTTCGGAGGTACCGAAAAGCGTGTTGGCTTTCATCTAGGGGATAAATTGTAGGTGTAAGGCTGTAAAATTGTGCATTGAGACAATGGAGTTCGGGTGCGTTTTCTGGTTAATTAATGTATGGTGAGAGATTTTTGTCATTCTTTGATCATTAGTGAAAGTGTGATTGGTCTTCGAATCGTAGATATGATAGGAGGATGTAGACACCTAACCTCATCGTCGTCACACGGTTCTCGATAAAAAGACATTAGCCCATGTGGCGGCGTAAACGCAGGCATATGTAACGCATTCAATACAATGGACCTCACCACATTCTGCACGATTCAATTCCTACTGACTCATATTTTCTCAAAAAATATTTTCGATAGCAATATCTTTTGGAGGTTAGGTTTGCCGAGGGCATGAATAAGAAGTCAGAGAAGATGAGCTTAGCCCTGTAAGATCGCATCAATCGAGGAGTGAAAGTCGGATTCATGAACAACCGAAAAATGCGAGAATCTGCCTTCACAGAGAACGTATTAAGAATAGTGAAAAAATATTGTTCGGTAGACCAACTTTGAAGATGATATCTAGTCGAGTAGAGTGTTCCTAAATGCAAGGATTTTGAGGCAAATGGACACAATACTGTGCTCCAGTTTGATGTTTAGTGCTGTGTAAATATTGTCTCCTTTTATCGACATGTCACGTAGCAGACGGTATTTTTGAGAAGGTTGGGTTTCGATTGCAATAATTTTTCGAAATCAAAAGAATTAGCGGAGATTACGATATTGTTTAATGTTTCTGTAATCATGGTATGGTTTATTTCAGCTACTCTTCGAATTTTAATAGATCAGAACTATATTAAAAGGATTCCAAATGATCGTTATGACGACCGATATTTACAATCATATGCAGAAGTTTAGATCACAAAGTAATCAGAAATACATTCTTCTTCAATAATTTTGGGCTCAACTGTATTATGAGTTAAATATTCTGAATTCAATGTCGAAGTAGGATATGTATAAAGTCTAAGTGATACAGCTAAAGAGCTACGCGAATATTTATATACGAGGCAGATGTTCCAGCATAGTAAATATCGCTACACAAGAAATACCTAACCTATGCTGAGATCTATGAGATGGAGAGGATGCCTAACTCTGCCGAGACGCATGAAAGCCATGCAGTTATACTAGCTCGACATTGGAATAGAGTTTTTATCGAACGGGTACTGTCACGCTTTCATATGTAAAGCCAAATCACACTCAAAAGTAAAATTATTTATATTTCAAAGGATCGAGGTTTACTTTTAGGAACCCTGAATCCCTCAAGTATTATCATGTCGGAAGTCGGAAGAGTTGTCATAATTCTGGAAGAATTTCGAAAAATATTGTGGTTCCTTCACAATCATAAACAGAGCCGAAGGAAATATCACAGTCAAAGAAGAGTCTCGATACATAGAGTTTAGTTTATAGTGAGAAAAATCTTTAAGAGTTCCTGGATTTCCGCGTCATAGATCTTCAGGTTTCCACTCACTATAAACACATCCTAATCCATGAGCACAGGGTTCAACAGCTGACGCTTAGTGAGCCCAAAGTACTACAGACGCCGAATTCGAAAGGGGCTGTTGACATAGAGATGCTTTGAAGATCAAATTGGTATTTTGATTCATGGTCTTTTACAGTTTGGATATTGTACAACATATATATAACCTCAAGATGGCCGATAATATAAAACAATAATGAGTGAACCCACGCATATCCTTTCTTCTCTGGTCAAAGCGAGGGTTAAAGAGTGAAACCGTGGAGAGAACGAAGTGGAACATTAGAATACCTTATCGCGTCTATTCAAATTTCAAAATGAACTCTTCAAACCATTCTGAAGTTTCCAAAATCCACCAACCCGCTCATTTACACACACTTATACAGAAATCAACATTATTACCAAGGCGGTGAAAATTCACCCTAACCTAACCTCATCAAAATCCCGCCAATTCCAAGCTCTCACTACTGTATGTACATAACCTCTACAAAATTTCCAACCGACTGACCATAGACCTAACCTCTATCTATGTTACTCTTCATATCCATATATATATATCTGCAAAAGCATCAGAGAAGTGATGTCAGCGGTGCGCAAATGTAATCGGCAAATTGCGTTTTCGTCCAAAGCTTCACCTTTGCATACACACACATACACAAGGATAACCGCACCCACGCACGTTAGTACGAGTGGATATGGACCTCCCTGTATATTTTAGCGTCGTTGAATAATCAGCAATCAGCAGCGCATCCCTCGCTTGCACCTATATATAACTCTATATATATTCTTCTTGCTCTTCACTCTGGTAACAAACTGCGCGTGTACACAGAAATCTATATAGTGGGTGGTTTTGGTGAGAGAGTATATATGTGAACAGGGTATAGAGCTCGAGGTATAGACATGCAAATTCCAAGCGGCCACTCTCGATCTCGTACATGTGTTTTATATATATATATATATATATATATATATATGGATATGATGCTGCTGCCCAAATTGCGCTCGTTAGCGGCCCACACGCGCACACAATCGGCGAAAGTCAATTGCGATATATATCTGTCTGGCTGTTTCGTTATGCGGTTTCATGTTTTATGCAGGGAGTACCGAGACTCAATCTTTCTCTTCTGTTTTCTGCGTTTTCGAGGTTAGGGTTGCATAACCAAATAGTTTTATGGATGAGATTGGCTTGCATGCGTATGATCCGATTTGCTGATGATCTTGAATTTTTTGATTTTATACAGAGGGTTTGGGGATAAGATGACATTAGTTATTCAAGAATGGTACTATATTGACTCAGATGTCGTGAAGAAATCTTCGCAAATTCGACAGCTGTCGAATTTTATTATTATATTCTGGATCAACACTCTAAAGCTCTTACAAAGGGAGGCCAGGGAGTGCGGGTCACGGATCTGGATGAAACTCTGGGAATAGTCTCCTTTTAGCACCAAAAGATGATACCCAAACCGCAGAATCTAACGCTCAAGCGTTTCCGAACTACAGTCCATAGCATTAGCAGTGCCCATATGGGCCTATGTTGAAGAGATGATGTACATAGATATACTGTAATGCATATGATCTAGGCTGAAGCTCGGCAACGCTTGAGCGTTAAACTCTGCCGCTTTGAGTATCATCTTTTGGGGCTAGAGAGAGACTATTCCCAGAGTTTCATCCAAATTCGTGACTCGCACTCCTTGGCCTCTCCTTGTTAGAAGCAAAAGCGCCTCTATTGGAGGCTTTTTGAGGCATTTTTGCCTCTACGGTAGAGGCAAAAATGACTCTAATATAAACGCATTCGCCTCCAAGAGATTTAGAGTGAACACATATGGCGCGTCATGGGAACCGTTAAGGCATTTCGTTTCTGTTTTATGAGATTGATATCTGGTGTTGGTTAAATAGGTGACTTCGAAGAACATTGAAATCCTCCTCACTCATATTGATTTCAAATTGAGGAAATAAGATCCACAACTGCTCTATGGGAGTAAGGCCGTTTCATGTATCCAAACCAACCCTCTTGAAAATTCCTAATTTTTGGATACAGTCTGAAAACTGGACAATTTATAGGCGAATTTTGAACAGGTGAAATAATGCTGTTTCTACAAGGGTGACCATAGATTTTGAAGAGATCTTGGTTCTGATGAAAATTAGCTTTCTACAGTTAGCTTAGGTTGCAACTTCCACTCCTTGCAATTCCACCCAATACAATTTATGTGGCGTATTGAAGTTGGCATTGAAATTGTGGAATCGAGACAAATGTATAGAGAAATCGTGTTACTCATGCCAGGGTGTTAGAAAACTCGAAGAAAAACTCAAATCCGAGAAGAAGAAGCCTGTTTTTGGGTGGCACAAAATCGAGCTGGCCCGTTATTTGGATAATGTTTAGGTATTTAATACATAAGTCATAGATATGTCGATTTTGGATCACTTTTATTGGATCAAAAGTGTGATTTATCCATATCAAGGATGATTTATCATTGACACCATATCGTCCATAAGTCAAAGACATGTATTGCTTCCAAGCTGACGTGAACATGAATCTTTGAATGTTCAGAAAACCCTGACATGCAAATCTTAATACGAATCCCTGATAATCCCAAAATCTTGACATTCTTTTCATGACCAGGAACAGTAAGGTTAGAACTTCATAAGTCAGCTGCGAGAGCACACGTTGCAAGATTCCCTTCCTTACAAAACTTCGTGTTTCCTTTTGATTATGGAGATCTAACTCTGGTGAATATGAAAGTCACAAAAAACAAAAAGGCATTGGAGATTCAAGTACATGAACTCGATAAAATGACGGACATATGTATGAAGTAAACCATTCAAAACAAGCTCTTGAATAGTTCAATACTTTGAATATTTGTATGGGTTGCTTGAAGTCAGAGTTCAGGTATATTATTGACAAATATACGCGGAGACCCAACAAGTTCTATGATAAGGATGGATTATTAAGTCTGAAGTATTGTAAATATTGGCATTCTGATCAATTCTTGCGAGGAACATATTTTTGAATAAATTAGAAGGAATTCCAAGATTATCAATGGGCACGATGACAAAAATTGATGAAGATAGTACGCAAGTTAGTGACGAAGTTAAATAGACTCCGAAGGTGTATGGCGACAAAGTATCAGTGACTGTTCCAATATTTGACTTCATCGATGGAGCTCTCCGAAGATTCTGATTCTGACAAATATTGAAAGTAGTGGGTGACTATTTCTCAATATATTACTGTCATTATATTTTCGTACGTGAATACAGGATATCGTTGAATGGGTAATCTATCAAAGAATGAAAATTTATGAGATACATTTGATTTGGTAGAGATCTTCCTAGTCAAAATGACACTTCAAGTATCATTGACAAGAGACAATTCTGAGTAATTGACACAATCAGTTTTTGATTCAACGTTCCCTATATATGCACTGTTTCACATGATTTTGATTTGATTTGATTTGATTTGATTTTAATACCAGGTTGATTTTTACATCAAAAAGTACCTGGAGTGTATCAGGTACTCGTGCAGAAGGTCCTCAGAGCTCCTGTGCGCAGGCTGGATTCCCTATAGTGGAGACGAGAAATCCATCTCCGGCACTTCTTTTTTATTCAGGCGAAGTGTTCGGAGGGTGAATCTTACATCTCCACTGGAACTACACTTTAAGGCGATGCGGTCGCCGTGCAACCCGGGAATTATATTTCATTCAGATGTACCTCAAAATTTTGACGATATGAAGTTTGAAACCAGTTGTCCATTACGTATTATCATCTGAATTGTGGTGGATAGCTCGTCATTTTTCATTAATCCCAAGACTATCGGTGATGAACGAGAATAACTTGCCCGCGGGTACTTCCTAACCTACAAATTGGCACATTTTTGTTCACAGAAATCTCGAACTCTTTTCCAATTTGGCCTAAACGAAGAGTTATCCAGGCCAAGTTAGATGATTACAAAGCCTGGATAACTCGCCGTTTAGCCCGAATTGGAAAAGATTTTGAGATTTCCGTGAACAAAAATCAGCGTGTACGGTGACCGCATCGCCTTAAGGTTGATTTCGAACCACCAAAACCACGGTAGAGGCACTTGAAAGAAAATTTTCAGTGGTACCGGCACCGGGAATCGAACCCACGACCTTTCGATTGAAAGGCGAGAGCTCTAACCTCGCTGCCACCGTGGCTTCGAGGACAATGAGGACAACGATTTTTTTTCTCAGGTGGACATCATTGAAATGGTACATTTTGATACAAGGATATTGCACATATATTATACTTCCGTCCTGAACACGTGGACTAATTTTAGGCTTCTAAGATAATAAATAGAGAACTAATACGACCACAACAGTGTGTCAAACTGTGTTTTTCGACAAACTGTGCGAGAAAGTGGGCGTGTCAAAAAAATCCTTGCTTCCTCATCAATTAAAAGTCTATAAGATGTTCCTATGGGAACCGATCAATCCGGATATCCTCCAGCCCGAATAAATACCCAAATACCATGCACAATTTCAAGCATCAGGCCCATCATCAAAGCGTGCACCTGACACACCCATATATCGCACCTCAAAATAATTCCACTTGATATCAAGCCCAATGGAGCACCTAACATATAAACAGTGACAAATGAGTCTCAAGCTCGAATTATAAAGATCAAGCGCGAGCATCACATACTTATCCTTCCCATGCTCTTCTCTTTATAATATCAGTCTCATTCAAAAGTCCAAAGAGCCGCTCGCGAGATCGCGAGATCGCAAAATCATTTATAACTTGTATATCGGCAATCGGCATCGCTATAATACTTTGGCCAATCCCCATATCCATTTGTCTCACATTATCTACACAACTCCACCCTTACATACGTATATATATGTTTTTTTTTGTATGTGTCACATGGTTAAGGAAGAGAATTCGAGTCCATGAAGGAAAAGGCGTGTCGTTTTCTTTGGCCTCAAGGCGTCTCAAAGCAGTCGTCGTAAAGTTTATATGCACACCAGGTTGACATCGGAACTGCCATTTGGACTTCACTTGGTGTATATAGGTACTGGCACACATGCAAGAAGGGATTATCGCGATCGTCGTAAATCGCAAGTGTACTACAGTGAATAAGGAATGGACGGGAGGAGGAGGTTAGGTTGGTATCTAGAGAGAGGGAATGATTTTACTCTTGTGGATTGTTATCAAATTGTTAAAGGTGTATACGGTCATGGAGTTTGGAGAGTTGGGCGGATTGTGGGGATTGAATTGTGTGATACTTGGTTTTTGTGAGAGATGGAAATTCATAGAAAAATTTATATTTCGAGATTTTGTCAATGAGGAAGGTGAGAGGTGAAAATTTAATTTGTATAAAGATATGAATATATCCGGGATGTAAGGAGTTTTTTTGGAAAATTATTAACCGAATTGGTTCCCTGATTTTGCATAAAATTTGATTTGTTTGTAGAATTTTGAAGAAAAAATTGTAATTAAAATTGGTCGTGAGAAGAACTTTTGGTGGGAATATACAAACCAGATTGAGAGAGAAAATTTTAACTTTATTGGGTTCATATATATGTCATTACGATTTTGGTTTTGTTTTTTTCATGAAATCATCCAACCTTGCATAATATTGTGAAATACGTTTTTGGTTGAAAATATTTCCCAGTATATGAAGATTTTGCCACAATTACATAATTATAGAATTACTGCACGCGATTTTTGAGAAGCTGAATATTCGAAAACGTTTCGTAGACTTTGAATAATCTTCATCACAAAACTGAGCTTGAAATTGATGACATTAATCGTGGCCATTCGCCGTGTTCACTGTTTGTTTGTACATAGAAATAGGCAAATTTGATTCATGACAAATTTGTTTCATTCTGAATCCTCTCAAACCAGAAATTTCAAGATAACTACAACATAAATAAGGATTAAAAGATGGAATTAACAGACTCTTTTAAAATCTTATCGATTCCAAGAAATTCCCATTGATATTTCTCAAATGTTCCAAGTACCAATTTGTAAGTAAATAAACCTCCGTTTTTCACAAGCAAAATTTTCTTTCGATTTTTCAATGCTGATTGGAGTGAATAAGATTACCATGCGATTTCACTGGAGATTTTGGGTAGATGGCGACGAAATAGTATATTACGCAACGATGTCGAAAAGTTGGATTTACGCACGAGTGAAAATCTTTACACACGAGTGTGAATCTTTACGCACTGGTGAGATTCTTTACGCACGAGCCGCGTAGCGGCGAGTGCGTAAAGTATCTCAACAGTGCGTAAAGATTCACATCTCGTGTGTAAAGTTTTCCGAGTGCGGAAACCTTTCGACAGAGTTGCGTACGATATTTTTCGAAATTTTGTGCGGAAAGTTAGTATTCTGTCGGTCACCTCATACGCCAGTAATTAAATCGTGATCGGGGCAGGTGGAGGAAAAGGGCGCAGAGCGGGGTCCAGGGGCGGCAGGGGGCGAAGCCCCCGCCGGGGGGTTCGGGGGGCGGAGCCCCCCGACTGAAAAAAAATTCTGAGAGTGTATCAGAAAAAGATCTTTTGTTTGATATATCATTTGTTACCGCATAGTTTGAAAATATTGATCTCAATCCTCAAAAGTACAAATAATGGACAAGATCCGAAATATGTAAGTTCATAAGATAATATCAATTCTGAATTTCGAGGAAAATTATTATAGAGTTTCATGAATATCGTCAAGGACGGGCAAGAATAAATCAACAGATTGATGAAATAATATGCCATTTCTAGGTTTCAATAGAAAGAACTTGGACAATTCTAACGATAATAATAATGCTCTAAAGACACGGGATAGAAAGCGATTTCGAAACCTATGGATTCTTTCTTATAAAAGAATATGAATACATCGCCGACACTCTTTTTTGAGGCGAAGTATCCGAAAAGTGAATTTACATTTCCTTTGGACGTACGGTCCAAGGTAGATTTCAAACCACCGAAACCACGGTGGAAGCACTCCAAAAAGGTCTATATATTGTATTGAACTCAATTAAATTCATGATCCACCGAAGTGAACTATTTCCATGTTCAATTCGATGGGCCGACCAGGATATTTCAATCGTATGGACTTATCGAGAGAGCAAGACTGAGTATAACAATTTAGAGAGATCAAAAGTTTTCATCCTATCGAGTGAAAGAAGTCATTACACCTGCTTTGGGCAGCTTCGAATCAACGATTGGAGCACTCCGATTCTACAGAATTAAGACAGAGATCATTTTGCTAAACAACGCAGAAACTTCAAGAGATGTTGTCGAATATCAGGCTATGAAGAAAATACGGCAGTGCGTAAAGATACGTTCCAGTGCGTAAAGACCTACCTTACGCACTGTTGGTGACTTTACGCACAGGTCTTCACGCATTCCGTGCGCAAAAATTCCTTTACGCACGGAAAAATGTTCCTTACGCACTAACTTTACGCACATGATTTCGAAAAATAATTGAAACAACAGTTTGATAACCTTTCACGGATATTTTTGATTAAGGTCCTTATATCCATCGGTTTCTTAGTACCACTAATGGTTTATCTATTCTGTATTGTGCGCACCACGATTAAACATTTAAAAATCATAAAGAATGGAAGATTGGAATATTTAGAGTGACTCAGTATGTAACTCAGTATCTATATTCTCACTTTACTCATTCTGCTGCAAGAGGATATGAAAAAATTGATCAATATGATGCAATCAGATTATGTCGATCAGATCTACTTTTGTAAAGATTCAACTCACGTAGATTTATAATAGCATTCAATGATGGTTCACTATTTGTAGAAAATATACATTATCAATGTCCTATATTCAATTATGAAAATTCTTCGGTTCAGATCACAAAATGTTTTGATTAATTTCAAATCTCTCTGATTACTCACAAATCCATCGTTTATTAGGTGATAAAGAATTAAATGGGGACATCAGTCCATTTGCTTAGCCTCCATACAAATAGTTTTATATTGACTAACATGTACACTGAGTAACACAATTATTACTGCACTAACACCATTATTTCGAATTAAAAATTCATCTGCATCTTCGATCTTGCGGAATCCCTTGAAAGTATTAATTTTTTTTGAAAAAACGGCAGATTGCACGAAGGATTGCTCTCGATTTTTGATACCTATTTTTTACATTTCATCAAAATGCACTATGACGAAGTCTTGATGCGCCTCGAAAATGACAGTCTTCAATTTTGAACCTTGAGTTAAAAAAACGTTCACGGTCCCTCTGAGCTTCTGTTGTTGTTTCTGGTCGATTTGTAGTATATTGACGACGATTGGGACCTCTAAATCCTAAACATCTGCATATTTCACCTTCGCAACGTCCTGTTTCGTAAAAAAAAGCTTGACAAAACGACATACAATGATCTTCCGTCACTTCACCTTCAATCATTTCAATCCGGCATCTTCTCTCGGGTTCTGTATTCAAATATAAAGGTCAAGTTATTATCAGAATATTGATATAAACATGATTATCTATGAAATTTCATCACAGTATCAGTCACTAAATCAATTGTTCATTGATAAAAGGTCATGAATCTTCTACTGAACTTAACACGTTCGCTCCGACGGTGAAAACCGGGTTTCCGTCCCAGAGTGTGAGAGAGTACAAACGCGTGATAATGTCAAACCTTTTGGAATCTCATCAGTTCGACATCTATTTACAAGATCCTCACGAATTTACGCGGGTCCCACCGGTGGGATCCGCGAAAATTTCTATCGTGCAATGGGGGATGAATCGAATGATCGAGCTACCAAAATCAGTGATCCTAAAATGTAATCTTCAGCTTTTCGGGAGCTTTCGTTGATTTCCCGGTACCATTCGGGTAATTCGCGAGCATGGCCTAAATTGGAAGCTTTTGCCTCGTAAGAACCGCGGATTGCGATTGTGATCAACGTGAATATGATTTTCTATCCTCGTGAATCGACGAGACGCAGCTGCTTATTCGAGATACTCTTCAACTTCTCTGGATACAAAAAGTTCCTCATACGCGGAGATATGAAATAGATCGAGGGGGGGGGGGGAGTGCAGTTGCCATGTCAACCATTTGGTCAGTTTGCCTCGTGGTTATTTCACGTCTAAATTTCTGATTTCTCGGCTCCATGTCGCTCAAATCTTGCGTAAGAGGGCTCATTTTGTAGCGTTTGACATAAGAATTCGAATGAGCCAAAATACGTTGTCGAAAATTCGGGAGGACTTGATGAATTCACAATTTACTGGCTATTTTTATGTTATTTATCGGAATTTTTACGAAAACTGAGTTTTTATCGAGTAACTCATACAAATCAAGCCCGATACTGAAACTGGCGTGCACTTATGTTCTTGACGTCAATATACCATGTGACCACGATATTTTGGACAAAATTTGGAGGTTATTCCCGTGCCCTGCACCTGCACATGTATGTTTTGTCCAAAATATCGTGGTCACTTTGTATAGTGAGTAAAAATCGCAAACTAAGCCATTGGATGTGTCTACGTTGTTTAGTGTACACTAGAACCCGAACAAAAATGGGTGCGACGTGTTAATTAGCTTCCGTTATTTATTGATTCAATTTTTGAATGAGGTTTTGATACCAATCTCATATAATCGAAGAATGCCTGACCTGATCCAATCACAAGTCTAACTGAATAAAGTATATGGCCTGTGCTTACCTTGAAAAATGCAATCCAACTCATTATTTTCAAAATCAGGACAGTAACCTGCGAATAAATAGACGATAAGACTTTTCCGAGAAATCTCTTCGAATTACTCCTTATCTATACAAAAATCACTTTTCAGTAACTTTTGTGGAAATTTCGGTCGCTGATACTTAGGAAATCAATTAGAATATTCATATGCAACATTCGCAATAACGAGACCCACCTTGTTAGCCCACCGTGTCTTTGTTTTATTGATAGAATTGAGAAATTGCACCGCATGTTAGAAATTTTGGCCTTATGGGAAATAACATTACGTGGGACCCACCAATTTTAGACTCTGCGCAAACATATTTTTGAAAAAAACTCGTCAACTCGGGATCTCATCATACCTATAGTTTCAGCGTAAATATATCATGCATCTCCGGAGATGATTAATTAGCTCAATCGTTCAAATGTAAAAATGAGATGCAAATTTGGGTAACATGATAATCAATTTCAAGGACAATCTCTATGAAGCATGTGATTTGTAGAATTCAACAAAATTAAATTTTACCGCGGCTATTACAGGGAGGAGGAAAAATTGAGTCATTTGAAGATACACGAAAATAACTGTAATCAAGTCATGAGAAAGTTCAGAATAAATTGATTCATCCGATGATATTTTAGTTTTGGATCTATTTCTGATTCTGTTGACGAAACAGTTCAAATGGGGCAAATGCTGTTCTAACTTTCAAGTATCGAAAAAGTAGGAATCCAAGATTTTCAATTTTCGATTCTTCGTTGCAGATGAAAATTCACTAGAAGCTCATGGGTATTTTAAGAGAACCATCCAAACGTTATCATTGGGATTCGATCGGGATTGACATTGCACTATAGTACTTCCCACGAGAATCTAACATATAAGACTTTGCAAATCATTCCCTACTGGGCAACAATTTAACATTGGTATGATCTGGTAATCTGGCACGAATACCGTAAGCTATCAATATTTCCCACCAAACTCTCTGAAAATTTTTTTAGAGCTAAGCCCATCATAACTAACCAATCTAAATGTGAATTTTTCAATCTTACCTGATTTCGAAGGAGGGACGAACAGAAGAAAAGCTAAAGAATGCAAGATCGCGGTAAAAAAATTCATGCTAAAAGTAAGATAGTCAACTTCACTCTCATAGCTCTTTGGTGAACTCTCCATCCGACGCCATCAGTTTTCTTCATAGAGAACATTTATTTGATGATAGATAAATATAGATAAGCAGAACAATTCACTGTTTCGAGGACTAATATTTTATCAACCGATTAGTAAGCCTTTATACGTTCCGATCTAGTTCTAAAATGGGTGTACCATTGAGTTTACGCTAATTTAATTCACATTATGTAATATGAGATAGATATGATCTCTTGAAACAACTGAATGGACAATATTCGATCCAATTTCAGATCAGTAATCTTACCGTTAAGTTAGTCGTAGCTCAAGTTGAGGTGGGAAGACACCTGGTACACTCCAAACGAGATATTTGTGAATACTTATTTTATTGAATTACCTTTGAATTCACCATACTATTTAAATCTCACTGTATGAATCTAAAAGAGGCTTCGTGTCATCTCAAGACAAGAATGACGAGGGAACAGGAAGTAATTTTCGGATTGATTAGGTTTTGAGTTTTTCATTCTGGGAGATCTATCCCGTTTAGAATGATGGTTATGCTCTAGATCACATATAATATACGAATTCACATCTTATCGTGAAATTTCGTATCATGAATATATTCTCCAGTTTCGATATCCTTTAAAGAAAGATCAGAAAAAACAAAAATAGAGTATTTTAAAAAATGGCTAATGGAACACTGATTCTTTTACTTCTGTTCGATTCAGATAGAATCTAGGAGGTTCTAACTGGTATAACCTTGAAGATTGAACAGGTCTTCATCATTTTCGGATATTATTCCATGGAACAGGAAGGTTTTCAAAGATAAATCGTAGATCCAGACTCATGTTTGATTCAAAATTGTGTTTCAATTTGAATTACGAGACAAATGTTTAGGTCAATACCCTGGTAGAAATTTACTTCGATGTAACACATTAATAGACATAAAATGGCTATTTTTGGCCAATTTTGGCTGGAAATGGCCATTTTATGGCTAATAATGTGTTACATTAGGATGAATTTCTACCAGGGTATTTTCATCTTAACCCGCGTAGAAATAATTTTGTTTGGGAAATGTTTGGGAAATGTTTTCCCCTCGCAAGCATTGGGCCAAACTTAAAAAATGAGACATCCCCAAACTTGGTGATTACGACCCATGTTTGGCACGCAAACTTCTCGCAACTTCTCAGAAGCTTTGCGTAAGTTTGGGAAAACTTTGGGAAATGAATGCTTTCCGGCATGTTTGGCAAATTGTTGCCTATCCAAACTTTACAGATATGAAAAACTAGTTGCGAGTTTCGTTTAGGAAAACTTTTGCATAACTTTGGCACTATTTTGAGAAGCTATGGCAGAACTTAAATGAAGCGCATTAATCGAGGGCTCACAGAGGTCTTCTCGAAAGCAGTGATTTCTTTGAATTATATGGATGAAGCGAAAACATTTTGAGAAGTTATCTGTAAACTCATGAATAGTCTAGTTTGCGTTTTCGTGAAAATATCTCGCATACACGTTTTTATCATACTTTAGCTCAAGTCTAAATCAAGGCACGCGCTGTATTAATTTGAAAAAAAAAGCAAAAACTTACTAGAACCTCTTAGACGAAGAAGATTAGAATCAAGATCCGCGGGAAAAATTCAAATGTGTAGAGAGGCTGGAAGTTACCCCGGAGGTTATCATACGGCTCTGCTAGTTACAGTCGGCGACAAACACATCATACCGATACGAATTTACTTATCTGATATCGAGTGCTTCTGACGATGAGTACTCTAATTCATCCATACACCATGTCTAAATAATCTTTCTTTAAAGCTTTGGTGGAGGCAATTTCATCACATCAAAGCCTTGGCGTTTGTTAGCAGCAGACTCTTCTGCATCTGCAGACCAGTCTGTTTGTTTGTTGGTTGTCAACATAGAAAATCGATCGTAACTAAGGAGATCGACAAATATCCACACTGATGCCATTTTTGCGTTTGAAAATAATTCAACCATCCTAGACTTCAACGAGTACTTACGAAAAACCCATCAAAGCTCCAGAGAATGATCGCTTGTGCATTATAATGAAAAGAAAAGCACTCGCAGTCAACGGCAATAGGTATCAGATGAGTATATTCGTGTCGAGATGATGTGTGCCGCAACTGTGCCAGAGTACGCAGAACCGTGTGATAACCTTCAAACACTTTCGCGATTTGAATATTTTGATTCTAATCTTCTTCGCATAGATGGTTCTAGATTTCTTCCGGAAGTGCGCAAGATTCCTTGTGGCTAATTATTTTTTCAGGTTAATGAAGCACGTGCTTTGATTTAAACGTTGGCTATAAAGTAATGATAGAAATGTGTACAAAACATTCTCAAAAACGCAAAGTAGACTATCTCAGAGCTTGCAGACAGCTCTTCAAAACGCTTGCACTTTTTCCATATAATTTCCAAGTACCACTGCTTTCGAAAAGACCTCTGCGAGCCCTGCCATAGCTTCTCAAAATAGCGCTGAAGTTATGCGAACGTTTTCCCAAACAAAATTCGTAACTAGTTTTTCATATCTGTAAAGTTTGGGTAGGCAACAATTTGCCAAACATGCCGGAAAGCATTCATTTCCCAAAGTTTTCCCAAACTTACGCAAAGCTTCTGAGAAGTTGCGAGAAGTTTGCGTGCCAAACATGGGTCGTAATCACCAAGTTTGGGGATGTCTCATTTTTTAAGTTTGGCCCAATGCTTGCGAGGGGAAAACATTTCCCAAACATTTCCCAAACAAAATTATTTCTACGCGGGAAGTATTTGATTCTTACCTAATACTTTGTACCATGCTTTCCTGTGTTTGCTGTGCTTATATAAAAGTTTGTCCAAGCATATTTTTAAAAGAACGATATTTTTAGTGTGTACAAAGTATATATCGAATCGAATCAAGCTCGTATCAGAAAATGATGCGGCGCATATACGTACGACAAGCGATGAAAAATGGCGATTCTACCTTACGCGCATCGAATCGCTTTATACAAGAAAAAAGATGCATGAATCGTTTCTCAGGCACGATCTGACATTGACAGGCGATGATAGATTACCCTCTTGAAATAGCTTTTATGCAAGATTGCAGCAGTACTGCGGGTGTACGAGTCATTTTTTATAAACGCCATGGTGAAACATGGTGTTCAAATAAGCTGTTTCTTTCATGCAATATAGAAATGTTGGATCAATTTTCAATCAAATTCTACGACATTTTGAGAAACTTATCACATTTTGCAAAAATTTCTGGAAATTCACAATTCCACCAAATGATCTGTAATGGAAATATTCATTGTTATGATTACCCATGTAGAACATAAAATTCCATGTTCATGTGTGATCAGGTATAAAATCGGTTGGAAAATTTGTCATTTTCTTCCCGGAAAGACGTGATATACTCATTTACAACTGGTGTAAGACCAATACTTCACAGTATTGATCAAACATCACTCAGAAAAATCTTTCTCGGAGTCATTCTCAGTTTTTGAACATTTGATGCACTAAACAGAAAGGTTTCGTAAAAGATGTCACTTTTTTGAAACTCGAGACCGATTCCTGGGTAGATTTTTCTTTAGTAGTATATGATCAGTATCGTGACGTAATGATGTTAGAATAGGTTTGGATCAATATATCACAACTTTCTGGAAGAAAAAAAAAAGTGTTTGAAACGGTGTTACGCATGATCATATATGACCATGGAATCCTCGAATCGTATGTTTATATGGGTATGGTGGAAGCAGATGTATGATAAACTAAATTACTTCATTTCAAGATATGATTTTTTCGAATGCAGTGTTTCTCTCAAGACAGACTATAAAGACTTGGTCGGCTAATGTGATGTATGCATCATAAATGAAATGCTGAGATATATGGTTTTGATACGGAATTGACTTTTTTGTGCCATTTCAGAGTGGCTGGCGAAGAATAAAGTTAATAAGGTGAAAAAGAAGAATTTCAATGTAGATGAGTGTATTATGGCAAATCATCCATATGACAGCCGTAATCATCTTTATTCATTATTGATAAAAATGATGATATTTTAGTCACCTAATTCTTAGAGAGTACTCGAACAGCCAAAATAGCTTTCCTTGAATGAATTGAAAATCACTTTGATGATCACTCTCAGCAGAATTTAGAGCAAAGTCCGTATAAAAGCTCAGAAAAGGCAATTGAAGTCTCTGGCAGAGCTCTGACCAATGAGATGAAGCAATCAAGAAATTCCAAAGAAATTCACCTCCCGCGATGGAATCTGAAAACCACTCAAATCTCAAATACCATCACTTCTCTTCATAATTTCATCCTGGAAAGAGTCAGAAAAAACGTATATTTGAGTTTCAATAATACCATCATTACACTCTTACGCCCTTCATAATTTCACTTCACTTTCTCATCAGATCACCAAGGTTTATAAAATGATAAACCATCACTGCAGGCGATATTACGTTCAAAATAATCCATCATTCAGGCGATATATTTACAGATGTTGTCTGAGTCAGATTGAAACGACTAATTTCAAAAATTTACCCTCAAGAAAGAAGAGTATGGTGGTGGTAGTGGCTTACAAAGTGGTGAACGTTAGTTATCGAAATCACGCGATTTTGCGATTCGGTAGCCTCGAAGCGATAAGTGCAGATTCATACCAAAGTAAAGTAATAGTAGCGTGTGAGTGCCTCTATAATAATAAGTTGTTGGCGTTCAATGTTGGTGGTCTGTTCTTCTGGGTTCAAATGATGGCTACATCCGTGTGAGACGATTTTTGATGTTTGGGAAGGAAAAGGTAACGGAGGTCAACATTTTTGATGTCGAGAATTCTCTGTCGGAGGTATCGATTAAATTACTGGAGAAGAAATTCATTAGTGTCCTGAAGTCGATTCTAACTATTCGATGATTTTTTGGGTGAATTCCTTATTCTCCAGTCCTTCAAACTACTTCTCTACTGTGGACTCCATGCCTCCAGAGTTAAAATTCTCTGGACTGTCGCGAAACACCGTAAAACTTTGAAACGATCGAAATTTCCCCATTCGTTTCCATATGAAAGAAAATTTCGATCTTACATGAATGTTTAAAGGTCTTCTTCCAAGTTGGGATAGAAAAGAGTAATCTAAATTCGAATAAATGTACCCAAATAAGCCCTTTTTAACACGAACGTCCATAATTATGGACATCCAAGGTAACAGCGAGTTGGCGATACCTTTGATATACACTGTGAGAAAAATTTGGGAAAGTCCAGAAAAGTACTTGAGGCCCTGGATATTCAAATTGCACAAGGATTATTCCGATGTCTATTTTGCGCGCTCACTACTGTTGAAAACGAAAATTTTCAAAATTTCTATCATTAGTCTTTCTACTTGATCTCGACTCAAATAACATTATTTGATGGAGAAGAAATATTTTCCGTATTCCGAAGTAGGACCGGGCCGTGTGGAAGGATTAAGGAATCGAAAAAATTGTATATGATTGCATGGTAAAAATTGTATGATTTAAAACTTTAATAGTTACATCACAAGAGTTATGTGAATGAGAGTCATGGGGTGACGATTTTCAAATGCTGAAAAAATGTCTATTAGAACTTTAGCTCGGTCTAAATCGTTGCGCTTCACTTCTGGGGAAATTGAAGGTATGAGAATGTGTAGTTCTTTTTGTCATTTACTTTCATCACCTAGCTGTATCATTAAGAGAATTTTCACTCCCGTCACTAGTAGTGTCAGAACATTTTTAGGATAGGCTAAGTTTGTCAGGAAAAAAACAGGATTGAATGGCGTTTTGGAATTTGAAAATCACATAAGACTAGAATATCTGGCAGATTCTGTGGTTCATGACGTCTTGAAACTTCGATGAGCGCGGATAAAAGTTGATTTGAGCGTCTCACTCTTGCATCCGAGTGAAATTTCACTCGAACTTCTGAGTAAAATTTTTGATTTTTCTGATATCTGACTCTTTACCGAGTGAGATGGACTTTCACTCGGAATCCGAGTGAAAAATCTCACTCGAAGAAGTTAAGAGAATGCAGTTTGTCATTGTTTTTACAGAACAATGTTGTACATCAGAAGTAGACGAGATAGCATATGGGGTACAGCTGATACAAGTTTCATTGAAATGTTGTATTCTTTCTATTATCAGTCCTATTTCAAGAATCATTCTTTCATAAAAAAATATTTCATTACCGCTACAGATGCGGTAAAAAAAGTTCTCATCAGATTAGCATGGGAGAACGAAAATCTCTACACCATCGACATCCAATTAATCATTCTACCTTCATCCTAACCCCATATTTATCTCAAGGTATATCATCACTCCTATCCGATCCATTTCCATCTATGAAAGAATCAATCTAAGAATAAAATTCTCAAAAATAAACCAAATCCTCAACTTACCAAACTCCTTCATTGGCAATCCATATCTCTCTAACTCACTTTGCAAAAGCCGCAGACACCACTCTGAGGCTATTAATCTTCCATGACTTTTTTATCAATGAATAACTTATGACGCACCACGGAGGAAAAAAAAATAGATCTACTCTTCCGGCGTGCATTTTACATCGGAATCCCGTTTTATCGACAAGTGTATAGATATAAACTCTTTCCTTGGAATATGGTCTGGACGTGATGCTTCGATCTAGTTGAAGACGGGCGAGTCTCGCCTTGTGGAGACGAGTCGATTGGGCGATTAAGGTGAACGATTTGCTATGTGTTGGTATATATATGGGGTAAAAGGAGTCTGCGATGAGGAAAGAGGAAGTTCAGTGGACGGATAACGTTTCATCTATGATTTAAGAACGACTGGATTCCGTGGCGGCTACTTTTTTCACATTGTGGAAAACTGTACAGAGGACAAAATCGATTAAAGTGCTGTGCGGTCGATTGATCATCTGATCGTCTTATATCTTGAGGAGATACGTGATGTGACATTCATTATCAGGATGTTTTTTATCATTTTTCTTCTCATTTTTTATCTGTCTAGTTGATCACGCAATTTTGTATCATCATTCATTGAATTCTTGAAAGTACTGGGATTTTTGCGGGTTTTTGAGTTCAGATCCACTGCTGAGGTTGATGAAGACTTTTTTTAGAGACCATACTCGGACTTCCGTCCAATTGCTCTGCTGTGCTTTTTTTCCAAGGTTTTGGAGAAAATAGCTCATGACCAACTCATGGAATACCTCAAACAAAAGAAGTTACTAAACTCCCTTCAGACTGGTTTCCGACAACATAACAGTACACAGACGGCCTTACTGAAACTGACTGATGATATTCGTATGTCACGTGATAAGAAGAAAATTACATTGCTACTGCTTTTTGATTTTAGTAAGGCATTTGATACGATCTCTCCATCAAAACTGTTACAGAAACTACGGTTACTAGGGTTCTCTAGGACGGCTCTCATATGGGTTAAATCATATTTGGAAGGACGCTCCCAACTAGTTACCTCAAAGAATAGTGGAGATTCTGATTGGCTAACCACCAATCTGGGAGTCCTACAGGGGTCCGTATTCGGTCCACTCTTGTTTAGTCTGTATGTGAACGACTTACCAGACTTGCTACGCGGACATCCCGTCAAGCACATATTTTATGCGGACGATCTGCAGATTTATATTCACATCGAAAAGGATCAGGTGCTGGAGGGAGTGGCTCGACTAGAAGAAGCGGCGCAACTTATTGCTGGATGGGCCCAGGCCTCTGGCCTGCATCTCAATGCTAGTAAGACCAAGGCCATCTACTTTGGATCGAGAGACAACGTCATAGATCTAAGGGATATGGGCCTCGCTGGCATAGGGATGCAGGGCGGAGTGGTCATCCTATTCAGCGAAACGGTTGTGAGTCTCGGTGTGACACTAGACAGTGAACTCTTCTGGACACCGCAGATCGATCAAGTTACCAAAAATGTTAATAGAGCCCTGTAAGGTCTGCGGTTTATCAGGGCGTGCATCACCGAGACACTCCGCCGAAGACTGGTCGAGACTCTCGCCTTGCCTCACCTAGATTACTGTACTGTGGTATGTCTTGACACCCCAGACAGAGAACGGTCGCCACTGCAAAGACTACAAAATTCATGTGTGAGATATATATATTCTTGGAGTGAAGAAGAGGGAGTACATCACCCCGTTCAGGGAAAATCTGAACTGGTTACGTTCGGACTCGCGTAGGTCATACTTTGCAGCTATCCTCATGTATAAAATTTTAAAGATGAAAGAGCCTGATTACTTAGCCACAATGTTCATTGAAAATCAGCGCAGACCCATGAGTCGGGATGATGCTAGAGAATTGAAGATCCCCAGAGTCCTACTCAAGTCAACCGAGAACTCATTTTAAATCCAGTGCGCCAGACTCTGGAACTCTCTCCCGCTTCTTATTATACGTAATCTGCCGTCACTGTCATCATTCAAGTTCTCACTAAAACTCCATCTGCTCAAGCTTGATTCCCAAGATCTCCCAATCATACCACACACGTCACAATGAGCCCCTTTTTATGAAATTCTATGAATTTTCTGATTTATATTCCATGTTTCCTTGAATCATTGTGATTACTGTGTTTTATACTGTGTAATACTGTGCATTACAATAAATGTGTACATGACGTATCGCATCTGTGATAAAATGTAAGACTGAATATGGCCTTGACCAAATTCTTACCGAATGACACAAAGAAATATGAGTAATGTATATACAAATGGGGAGACATTGACTGTCCCCTCCAGCTTTATTTATTTTTAATTTTATTTGTACTTTTGTTATTCTGCCTCTGAGCAAATAAAGGCTATCAATCTATCTATCTACACAAAAACAACACTAAAAATACCCTTTTGGGACAATCCTGCTCTCATAAAGTGTATAAGGATGTAACTCAACATTGTTCGCACGCAGAAAATTCAGCACCAAGCGATCATCGCTCCTTATAGCGTCTCCTTTATATATCGTTTCTCGCGTGTCTCGCGCGATTACTCTTCATTTGCAAGGTGGCCACGTCTTCCTATAACCGTATACATAGTAAGTATACATAGAGCTGCAGCACAGCTTAGAATTAATTTATCGCCAGAATTTTCAAGCGCCAACACACCAACGACGATGAGGTTCACGCGTTTCGAGGTGGAACGTCTCTGGTATCTTCATCGCGGATTAGTCTTACTGCGTGCGCTTCGGTTCACCCCTTCGGCTCACTTTGTCATTTTTATGGATGCCGTTACAGAGGTTAGCCTTGATACCTATTATCGCGTAAAATTGACTTTTATCTCCATCCAGAGTTGAATGATATTCATGATATGGTGTCTACCGTATATCGTTTGAGTAAATCATGGAGAAACTGCTTCTGATGATTTTGCGCGTCTTAATTTCGTTGATGTAAAACATACCTTGTCCTTAAAGATTTCTTTTTTCATGAATAGAAATGGTCGAAAATATGAGCAGCAAATGTGATGGAGAATTGAACATTTTTGGAATATAGGTATTTCTCGTTATCGTGATTTTTCCTTTTTTCAATTTGGGCTCATATCATTTCAATCTAAATGGCCTGAGTGGGAGACAACACAAACCATATTAGCTCTTTCTTGGTTTTGGCTATTCGCTCATTTCATATGATTTAGTATAATCTTTAACCCAATCACCCTCTCAAATGAACAAATACAGAACGAGTTCACGAAAGCTTATTTTGTTTTTGCACAGCCCTCAACATCTTCATATACCACAATGAAGGTAAGAACGGGGGCGCAAGATTCGTTGGTGGAAAAAATACATCTAATCTCTTAATAGTGACCCAAAGGACAAAATTCCTAGAATGTAAATCAATTTTCTTTTGAAGTTGAAAGAAACTCATGGAAAAACATTCAATACACCGAATTAATGTCAAAGAAGATTTGAAATATTTATTCCACAAGTGGAAATATATCAACGATCTTAGACATGGATGATGGACAATGGATTTCTAAGATGGTCCAGAATTGAGGGATCGTCCAAAATGTTCTAATATTCATGATAAATCGAATATCTCATCACAGTTGTTTGAGGAATTTTTTATTGAAATCCCTGCTACATTAGATAAGGAATCATTATTATCAAGAAAGAAGTTCCATGTGGAAAACTGACGAATCGAAAAAACATAAAGGAGGAGTTTTCTATTCCTTTGATGAAAGAGACAGACAGGAAGTAAAAACCTAATGAAGTATTCAGAAATGTGGAAGTTTGCTTAAGCAGAATAAGGTGCGTAAAGCTTCTTCGCAAAGATCTCGCAGCTCGTATGCGAAAACCTTCGAATACCAACTGATATTCGTATGGTGTCGTAGAGAGTAACGCATCAGACGAATAAAGATTTTCTTCAAAAGCGTCAGGTGGTTCGTCCCGGTATTAACTTCTATATAGCGTAAGACGTCATAGTCGTCGTCGTCGCCGTAGTCGGCTCGACGACGACGTGTTCAAGTTACGACAAAACTCTCTTGGAATGTCCTCAGGGCTGCATCTCTCTTTTACTCCTTCCTCGTTCCATCGTCTGGAAAGATAGGAAAAGAGGGAGAGAGATTCGGAAAAGCTCTGGAAAATACCACGAGCTTGCGGATTATGCGTACCCGCAAGCACTATGCAATAGAGGAAAAAAACTTTTCGAGTATACAGCTCGATTCTCATTTCCATTCACTCTTTATTCCATTCTCTATCTCTATCTCTCTGGTTTGCTATGGGCTATCTTCCAAACTTGGCCTTGGAAATTTTCCATAGGATTTTCGATCGTTTGGCCACGAGCCAATTACATACGAAGAATATGAGATGGGCAGAGCAGTTTTGCTACGGAATAATTTTCCATCTGGTCGGTTCGATCTTTTTTGACCGTATATCCTTGCCGGATTCTTGCAATGAGTGGGTGTGAGTGTATGTGTTCGTACGCGTGAGTGTGTCTGTGTGTCTGTGTGAGAGAGAGAGTGTGCTGGCTGTATAGGTTTTGAGACTTATTTCTACTTACAGGCAGGGAGCATCGTGTATACTTTTGTATATTACCAGGATGTGTGTGTGTGTGTGTGTGTGCGAGAGCGAGTGAGTAAGTGAGTGAGTGCGTGTGTGGTTGGGAGGGAAAGTGAGTGAGTGAGTGGGCGGGTGGTTGGATGAGTGAGTGGATGAGTGTGTGTGTTAGTGAGCGTGCAGAGTGTGAGCGTTACCGAGTATGTGAGAGCGAGCGAATGAGTGAGTGAGTGGGTGAGTGGTTGGGAGCGCGAGAGAGTGAGTGAGTGAGTGAGTGGGTGAGTGGGTGGAAGTGAGTGAGGGGGTGAGTGGATGATTGGGTGAGTGAGTGGTGAGTGGGTGGGTGAGTGTGTGAGTGGGTGGGAGAGTGTGTGAGTGGGTGGGTGAGTATAGGACTTTGGTACCTCATCTGGTAGTGCACCTGTGTTTTGGCTTCCAGTCGGCTGCCAACAGCCAATCATAATCATGATTGGCATTTCAAATCAGCCAAATCACAGCCACAAGTATAAGTTTTGAGGGAATCTCAGGAATTATCTCGGTCTTGTTAGCAGTCACGAGCAGTTGACCTTATCGACGAAATTATCAGATCTCCTAGGTTATATTCCCGTCCAGTTGCGCCAGTGTCTGATCTGATGACTCTGATGGCCCAAATTTTTGTATCCGATCACATGTTTATAAACACGTGTTCGTGCAAGCTCGGGGCTCGGGCGCATGAGCGCGGGCTAGGGAGGGTGTGGGGAGATTGATATGCGACTGATGAAGTGAGCAGCGCTCATCAACTGTCTCATTGGCGCCGATATTCGAATACGAGATACGACACCCATATAGATCACTATTCTCCAAGCACCGCATCGTCTGACATTGTACTTATTTTCCAGACGATTTCTGTCATTCTACCAAATTCTATCTCGTTGATAGAATGCCAAGGTTGACAAAGTTTCTTGATATAGTTCATAAAAGCGTTTCTTAAATTATTACCTCTATTTCCACTCATTATCTTCATGTGGTGACAAGTTGGAAGTTGTATTAATTTTACTCGGAAATGGGTGTACTTTGGGAAAGACATTTTTGACTAATGAGGTAAGAATGACGAATGATATCGATTCATACGTTGTGAAGATATTCATTCAAAGGTCCTCATCAAGGAAATAGGAGAGAAATATCCACAAATCCTTTCATCGATATTTGCATGAGATTTAGAGTCACTTGAATCAACACAGTATCAATGCTACCTCGATGATTTAGAAGAAATACTCTGCCAGTCATGAATCAAGACACATCATGATTCAGTCTAGCATAGTGCTCTCGATAGCCCTGGTTGCAACCATTCTTGTTATTTCTACTTTTTACTCTGCAGAAGCCAGAGGTATGCATAAAGTTTCGTCACTACATCGATATTGATACAATGCCGTGATTTCCTTATCTGATAGTGGATCCGGTAATATAACAGCTGTTCTTATTTGAGAGTATGTATATGTGGGCCAGTTCAGTATATTTCTGCCATATCGTGCGCACCACCTTTACGGATCTTTTTGCCAATTTTTTGTATGGAAGGAGGTACCCGAAATAGTAGTTCCCTAGAGTTTCAGCCAGAAGAAGAAGATTTCCGTGGCTGCTGCCGTATTTTGAAGTTCGAAAAAGGCCTTAAATCTCTTTATTGGCCAGGAACTATGTGTAGCAAGATTTGCGGGGATGCGTTTTCTTCGTTTTGACGTCAACTTTCAGGAAAAAAACAATAGTTACTCTTTTAAGTGTTCTGAACACGTAATGGAAATTTTGCGCTGTGTTTCGGCCTCCCACCGGACTCATGGATGTTACAAATACAATTTTTCTTGTTTTCCGTGTAATTTTCGGAACGGTTCCCGCTCTCTCTATGACCACACGCGCACATCTGCATGGTTTTCGGAATATTTTTAATTGATATTCCTTGCAATTTTGTTCACAATAATTCCTTGACTACGTCAAATCGATGCAACAGAACTAGAGATCTAGCTATTTTCAGGAATGAGAGGACCTAAAGGGCCGAAAGTACCTGAACTCACAGGTTTCCAGGGTTGCAAGTCGAGGCTCGCCTTTCGAGATCGTGATATTCTTCTGACTGAGAATAGTTAGATCTCAGGCTCTGTTGCATCAAATTGACTTCGTCAAGTGGTCATTTTGAAGGGAATTGCAAGAGCTATCGATTAAGAATCCTCTCAAAGCCATACAGATGTCGCGCAGAAAGAGAGCGGGAACCGTTTAAAAAATTGCACAAAAAACCGCAATGTAGAATTGATAGGTCCGGAAGGAGGCCGAAACACAGCGCGAAATAATTTCCACGTGTTTGGTATACTCGAAAGAGTAACTCTGTCGAATTTTAAGTCAATTAGTATTAGTAAAGGGCGATAGATTTGGTGAGCTGGACAAGTTAAGCATCTTTCAATATTTTACCATCTTCTAATCGCCATAACTCGGGTCCTGTTTGACCGATTAGGACGTCCAGTAACGCAAATTATAGGTTTTTTCAGAATTAAGAAGAATAGCTGGATGGGAAAATTTTGATATCCGTCGAAATGGTATCTATTTTGAGATGGTCTTAAGATAGAAAAAATTGACTTTACATATCATAATGTGGAGTAGGCGCATTCGATTTTGAGAGTCTTGCACAATTTTTTTCCAGAAGTTGATGTCAAAACAAGAAAAATTTGCCCTCGCAGATCTCGCTAAGATGTTTCTAGTCAATTGAGCAATTTTTCAAGAAAATGCTGAAACGGGCTTTTTTTGAACTTTGAAAAATTCTAGCGGGCGTGGAAAATTTTTTCTTGGGCTGAGACTTCTAATCTATCAGCCAGCCATACATTCTGTAGCAAAGTCAAAATGGACGAAAATTTCTTTCTGCATTTGATTCTTCAATCCTTGCAGATGAAATATATGTAACTTTGAGTTTCGAAATAATGGTTACATTTTTGTTATTAACAAAATAGTGCAAAATTCACCGTTTTTCGCCTACTGCTCGAAATTGAGCGCAGATACGAGAAAACTTTTCAAGTAAAAATTGTGCGGCTCAATGCCATCTACAATATTACGCAATTGTTTACTCCGTTTTCACCATAGTTAATGCAAAAATCACATTTGTTTATAACAAATTCGCATAACTACTACGATACTGCGAATATAAACGAAATCAACATCTATACGTACGGGGACATTCATTTCGCAAAAATAAGTATTCTTGTTATTTTTTTGTAAAATCGCTAATTATCGACTTAGGGCCGGCAGAGTGTCAAAGTCTTCAATTTTTTGTCCTGCGCCCGTTATACGTTCCGTCACGCGCTGGGTTCATCAATCTCATGAGCTTCAGTTATCGGTGGTCAGTAGATCTATTCGCGATTTTGAGTTGCAAAATGATAGGTAAAAATTTTCATTGACTACATTTTACAAAGAAGTATAGTCTTTGAGATCATAGTTCACGACATTCACACCGCACAAGTATAAATACAACCGCGCCAAGGCTTCCGCACGGAACGTATAACGGGCGCAGGACAAAAATTGAAGACTGTGACACTCTGCCAGCCCTAAGTCGACAATTAACGATTTTACAAAAAAATAATAAGAATACTTATTTTTGCGAAATGAATGTTCCCATACGTATAGATGTTGATTTCGTTCATATTTGCAATATCGTAGTAGTTATGCGAAATCGTTATAAGCAAATGTGATTTTTGCATTAACTATGGTGAAAATGGAGTAAACAATTGCGTAATATTGTAGATGGCATTGAGCCGCACAATTTTTATCTGAAAAGTTTTCTCGTATCTGCCCTCAATTTCGAGCAGTAGGCAAAAAACGGTGAATTTTGCACTATTTTGTTAATAACAAAAATGTAACCATTATTTCGAAACTCAAAGTTACATATATTTCATCTGCAAGGATTGAAGAATCAAATGCAAAAAGAATTTTTCGTCCATTTTGACTTTGCTACAGAATGTATGGCTGGCTGATAGATTATTCGGGAGAGGACTATTTTTGGTACTTACTTTCATTTGCAGAATTGGCGAAAATATCATCAGGGGTCATGCGCACGATTTGTCCAAAATACACTGATCTTACCGATGTGTATAAGTTATTGTAGAAATGATAATTGATTATTATGAAAATGATACCTATCTTCCAAAAATATTGTCTAAATTATGATAATAATGGACGTTCTAAGTTCACGAGTTCGAAGTTTTGCTTACACGTTACTAATATGGACTGTAAGCGCTTATAGCGTTACTCACTTTTTGCATAATCAGAAATTGGATCATTCTAATAAAAGACCTGGGTGAAAGTGATGAATTTGAGCCACTCAATCCTAACAATTCTACGGAACACTTCAACAACATTCATTACGTCTTCATGATAAATATCCAAGAATTTCCCATATCCGTTTAGGTCAACACATGATTTTTGTATTTCAGAGTCACCTCATACTCCTCCCCCACGAAGGCCAATATCAAACTATTTTTATTATCGAAATGATGATGAGCCTGACGAAGATGATGGTAAGAAATGAATGTATTCATTCCCATTACACGTTATCAGTCTACACACCGCTACTTTCAATAATTGTTTATCATCAAATAACAAACCATCAAGTTCAAAGATCATCTTCTTCTTTTCTCAATTACAGGGAATGAGATTAGATGTTACGAACCTTTATTAGACTCAATGCTGACAGAAAATGAGTGTATTGATATGTGCAGTACAATTTGGGATTTTGCAACAGGGAGTTGCGAAAATGGTTTTTGCATGTGTGAAGAATTCATACTTTTTGATGCCACACCTGTCGCAGATGATAATTTGCCTCAATTAGAAATGCAGATTGGTGCAGATGATACTGAAGAGGAAGAATCGATAACGAGCCATCTTATAAGAATTATTTTAACTGAACGACTACCAGATTGTCTACAATTGAGATCTTATCAAAGATCACACTCGATACGGTAAATTTGGAGTTCAACAGATATTTTGATTCAGTGGAAAACTTTCCATTTATTGGAATGGTTTGGAGGAATAGTTTGCAAATGAAAGTCGCAGTATTTGGAATGTATAGAGACTGACTCATGCCGAACATTACTTAGAGAAATCTGGAAACAAATTATCATTTCGCAGGATGGTAGGTACTTTTGTTCTAGAGACTTTAGTAGTATTCAGGTTTCCAGTTAAATACAGCTTTGATGATAGAAAATTTATATATTGTTTTTGAAAATATGTAGTTCTTCCTCGAGCTCTTCCTAATTTTAGAAATAACAAATTTCATCCTGATGCGGCACTTTCAAAAGCTTAGGTATCCGATATGCTTACCCCCTGAGAGTGAAGACATCGAAGTTATAAAATAAAATTTCGAATATGGACCCTGAGTTGATGCTCCAAATGATATTTCGGGAAATTGTATTGAATAAGATCTAGTGAGAAGAACCGAGAGTCGTGAAAACTGTATACTTTGGAGATTTTCGGAGATTTTATTGAATCGACGGTTACCGAAAATATGACTAAAAACAAGGTAAGCGTACCCAACATGACCCTCCCCTCGCTTATGAGCCATTTTGCCAATAGTTTTGGCTTGATTCCAATATTTTACAACGTAGCTCAGTTCATTTTGAAGCTTGTTTCAAAATCTTCAAAATGAGCGAGGTTGAGTTTAACAT
Organism: Eretmocerus hayati; assembly: GCA_029851415.1. Lineage (NCBI taxonomy): Eukaryota > Metazoa > Arthropoda > Insecta > Hymenoptera > Aphelinidae > Eretmocerus > Eretmocerus hayati. The sequence continues at coordinate 111,710,719 of CM056744.1, forward strand.
TGATCAACCAGAGCCATGCTATCGCAACTTTACCAAAAAGTGATTTTTCGTATGTCTATGCACACGGGTGTGCCCAACATGCTCCTACCCTCCAAAACAATGTAAATCGGCAATGAAGAGCATGTAAGGAATTTTCTCGGGTACGCAACCACATTCAGGGATTCTTATCAGTCAAAATGACTAATTTACGCCTATTTTGACATGATGAACACGTTCTACGTGGTTAAGAGAGGCATACTACACAACCTTTCGAGATATAACCACTTGGGGTCATTTTGAGTACACCACCAAGTTGACCTTTGTGTTTCACAAATGATCCCTTTTGTCACTTTCAAAAACGAATTTCGAAAGTCTTGAGGCAACGGATCGAATGTACTCAATGTTGACACGGGTTCTACGAAACATTATTTCCTCAGTCAGTTTCTTAGCTGCGCCGATTTGAAAAATGCAAAACTCGATCTAAATTTTTCGGGACACGCAAATATGATCCGGAGTTAGGCTGAAGCACTGATTTCTCAAATTTTGACAGAGAAAAAAATTAAAAAAAAACGGCGGGATGGTCAAGAAGTGCCCATTCCTGAGATCGACATATGAGGATATCTCTGAAACTTTTTACTTTCGGCCTAAAAAAGTGTCACAGCGTTGAAAATCGAGATTCCCGTAAAATTCTTGCAATAGTTTGTATTGAGATGAATCTTTCATCTTTGCAAGATAAGATCTGTGGAATCATTAAATCATATACATATGATATTCCTTACGATTGCATATTGTCTGTACTAATACCAGATTTATTTCATCTCCAAGGATAATGGAGACCTGCATGTATTCTTTTTTGCATGCCCGTAAAAGCACCCTCTATGAAATACATAAATAACCCATGTAAAAATGGGAATCCTATGATCATATATGAACAGGGGGTCCAAGGACCCTATAACCATATATGAACATCTATGAACATCTATGAACATCTATGAAATGGTTGCATTTTCAGGGAATATTACATCAAAAAGTCACGGTGCTGATCTTGCATAACCGAGAAAATCTCCAAGAGTTCATTAGGTAATTGAATTAAAAAGATCTGTGAATGATATCATTATATATCTCAATAGAAAAAAATTTTAATTTCCAAGATCAAAAACGTTCGGCAAATTGGTGACGAACCTGCATAAATGTACTATTTCTCAAAATGATGATCTCAAGATATAACGAATTGTGCAAATTGGTCACCATGAATGTACCAAACGTTTTGAATCTTGGAAATTAAAATATTTTTTTTCTAGTAGGAGAATGATATCACTTACATATACGAGTTGAATCTTTAGTCTCGTTGATCTTGAAGGACGGTGGGGGACTAAATAAATTCCCAAAATTTCATAAAAGAAATTTTATTGCTACGTTTCGTCCACTAGGTTTTGTGGAACTCATCAGCACTCTATTTACTTGTATTGACAGGAGCCAGACGTTATGTCTGTGCTCTATTATAAGATCGTTCAAAAATATCATGACGATCTAAAGAATAACAAACCTGGAGCCTGATGAGGTACACGAAACCTAGTGGACGAAACGTAGCAATAAAATTTCCTTTATGAAATTTTGGGAATTTATTTAGTCCCCCACCGTCCTTCAAGATCGACGAGACTAAAGATTCAACTCGTATATGTAAGTGATATCATTCTCCTACTAGAAAAAAAATATTTCAATTTCCAAGATTTAAAACGTTTGGTACATTGGTGACCAATCTGCACAATTCGTTATATCTTGAGATCATCATTTTGAGAAATAGTACATTTATGCAGGCTCATCACCAATTTGCCAAACGTTTTTGATCTTGGAAATTAAAATTTTTTTCTATTGAGATACATAATGATATCACTATTACAGATCGTTTTAATTCAATCACGATGAACTCTTGGAGATTTTCTCGTTTATGCAAGATCAGCATCGTGACTTTTTGATGTAATATTCCCTGAAAATGCAACCATAACAACTTTTCGGATTTAAAAAAATTTTGAAAATCGTTTCATAGATGTTCATAAATGATCATAGGGTCCTTGGACCCCATGTTCATATATGATCATAGGGTTCCCATTTTTACACGGGAAGTCTCAAGACGTCCAATGCTACCAACACTACATTTTTACGATTGCTTTCACACTCATTGCATATATTAGAACTAGAATTTCTACTTCACCATAGCATTACAATCACACTAGTCTAGATCTAATGTGTCTCTCTTTCAAAAAGTGTGACTTTCAAAGTCCATACTTGCAAGTACTACACACTCTCAGGCATATAAGATTAAAAACTGATCAGGTGGTACATATTACCCACTAAGCTCAAAAGATAGATGCCGATATAGAGATATATCGATTTTGTAGATTGACCAAGCTGACCGCGAATCTCAGTAAAATGATGACGCAAAATATCGTGCGAAATAAGCCTCATCTTAAGCTGATTTCCCTCACCTTGATAGTGATGATGGTGTTACATATACCGTTGCTTCAGTAACATCCGTTTCGATGAGGTTAATTTTTCGCACTTCGGCGAATGTTGAGATCACATATTTTATCCGGAAATTTTGTCAGCCACGAGCTGCTGTGCTTCATGGCGTTAAATTTTTATGAAATTTATCAAGCTCGACGTCGAGATGAATATCGTTATTAATCATACTGGGCTTTTGGGTGCGCATTCCTACAGAGACACTCATATGGATTTTAATTGGAATTTTCTGCATCGTATATCACGAATGTGATTGAGTCATACGTTGAAAGTGAGAGCGTATATCTGAGTAGGAAATTGAATCATCTCATTTCGTATAGATCTATCATAAATTTTTTGTAGCTAATCACGGCCTGCTTTCATATTTGATTCTAAATAATCGTCATCATTTATTCTCGGAAGAGCCAATTTTTTTGCAGAAATTCGTCGACCTCAGAGTGAATCATTGCTCATGCATCAGCAGTAATATTTTCTTTCACTCAAATTTGCTCGATAGAAAATGATGAGATGGCACAATTTGATGAAATTTTCATCACATTACACAAAGTTTCCCTTCCCATTGAATGGAACATTTCAGAATACTCTCGGAAATACTTGACGTAGATGTTTAAAAAAAATGTGTAACAGAAGTAAGTATGCAGTCCGTAATAGATGTCTTGGTGCGGAATGTGTCTTATATTTATTAGATGCCATTTTCCACATTTCGATTCTAATCAAATTTCGATGCGATATATCGGTGGGAGAATCCAGAGAATCTCATTATCGTTGTTCCTTGAATATCAATGTAACACCCCACTATGGTAGAATTATGAGATTGAGTGGTAATTAATAAGATCCAAGAATCTACCAAGTCTTCAATTTTGTCGATCTTAGTTATTTTGACGCTAGATTTCAGAGGCTAACGGGTTTAAAGTGTATTGTAAGAGTAAAATGTGATTTCTAACGTCACCTGATCAAATAATAAATACTTCTGTTATCCTATAAAATAAGAAGAAATAGTAGTACACTATAGAGCAACGACCTCATCGGATCAAATTCAGTGATGAAAGTCGATTGTACATGCCCTAAAAATTTCAGTACACGTGCCAGAAAAAATCGCGGACAACCAGAAATCAAGATGTACATCCCCGAGCCACCCAATTTCTTATTCAAGAACTTTTCAGAAGACTTCAGAAGAAATCTATATCTCCTACATAATATAGATCCTTATTACGAATTCATACAAAATACCTATCACAAGTGTGACAGAGCAAAAGATAGCTAAAAGAGGGTCAAGTCCAATATGATTTGGCATCTTGACAAGGGACTGAGTGGTTAAAATTCAAATTCGTCTATTCGTCCTTCTCGAAATACTACCAAACACTAACCCAAACCAAAATTGTATTAAAATAAAAGAACTGACGAAGGTATACATAACCTCAACAAAGACAAAAATGTATCTAAATCATAATCGATGCCAAGATACAGCATTACCAAGTGATGAATCAGCGACTGAAATCCGCGTGGACAAAACCTTCTATTGTAAATTCAAATCACCAGAACGCAATAATTAATCATCTACTCCTGTAAGTAAATCGATCTGCCTTTCATAATTCATTAAATTTAAACTGTCTCGTTCAACTTTGAGCCTTACCACTCCAAATCTCTAAGAAGCTCAGAAAATCGTCTGCTACAAACTGATTCTGTGGTTTGTTAAACTCGTCGATTTTCGATTTATCGAAAGAAAGAAAGAGAGAGAGAAAGAGTTCGATAATCGTTATTCAAGTCGGATTAAAGATTGTCAAGGCAAGTAATTGACGCAGACTTTGGTATATAATACTTTAGAAAATCCACGAGAAAAGAGTCAATGAACGGTGGTATACTGGTATCAGAGAAGGTTCTTGAGAAAAGGTAAGACAGCAATTGTATGTCTCGTTGCGAGAAATTAAATGAAGAAAAGATCTTTCTCTTTTTTTTTCTTCTACTTTTCATTCTTTAGTCGATAGAGCGCAAAATCGTTGGATTAACTGGCTGCGGGACATTGCCTTCGCCAATTATTAATTGACAAGTTTACTTTTCTTGTCATTAGAGTGAAAGAGTGGAAGAAGATGTCGAAGAACGACGACGAATATCGAGAGAAAGTTTCAGTTTCCGTAGCAGCCACAATTACAATTAATAACTTACCTTCTGAACTTGAATTTTCTTTTTTTTTTCTTTCTTATGATCCCCATTCGACCATTTCTAGATATATTCTGTACTTCTGTGTCAGTTTCTGTTACTTTTTCTCATTCTTATTTTCTCGATCGTTACGTTTCGTTTATTTCCTTTTTTTCGTTTCTTTCCTTTCAACGTCTATAATTCAAACCGAAACCGAGTTACCACCTCGTTAAGAAACTTTTACTGAATGAAATTACTAATGACTTGGGCACTGTGCATAGCTATAAATGTAACCGTTGAGCAGAAGTTTGTAAGTTTCAAGCTGTTAAGTGCTGTATTTTTCTTGAAAAAGTTGTATACATTGAGGACTCGGTTAGAGTTGTGCTATGCAAAATTGAGGTAATTGAGGCTTTTGAGAGGATTTGAGTACTGCAATGAAAATAAGAAGATTTCAGTTCTGAGGTATTTATTGGTGATTTTATAGGATGAGATGATTTCCAGTCTAAAATTTATCACCTACAGTTCTATTCCAGAATTACTCGATTTCGACAGAATCTTGCGATGAAGTCGATGTCATTCTTTGAAAAAATGAATAGTCTATCGCGTGGCAAATTTTATCTTTCATAAAAATCAAACTGAAAGTATTGAAAAATTTGTCTCTGTTTTTTGTTGATCACGATGGAAAAATAACAAAAAATTCATCATTTTTGAGAATTAAGCTGAACAGTCCTGAGAAAGGGCTGATAGAGCTTTGCTAAAAAAAAAAAAATAAATAAATAAAAAAAATTTGAGAATTTCCTTTGAAATTTCTTGCGGATGAGCTACATCGAGGCTCCTACAGATAATACAGCAGTCTTTTACTGATGACCTTTGTAAGTCGAGTGAAACCAAAGTACAAAGTTTAGTACAGGTTGAAGATCCGACGGTAATCTCGCTGTAAGGCCACCTTTGAGTATCGTTGGATTACCGGTTGCCCACGGTGACCTACCACAACTCTTTCGACAGGGCTTTTCCAAGGTAAACGATTCGACTTGTGAAAAATGGTGCATGAATTACCGAATGTTTACCGCAGCTCAGTCATCCCGTCCTCCAAATTTTCTGGTAAACATACAAAATAGAGCCATCTTAGACTGATTGTATAAGATGGCTCTATTTTAAATATTCTACTAGCATTATTGCTTCTCTCGCTACCACTCGTTCGATTTGTACATGTTGTCAATGAGTCAGAGGCCCCTGAAATGCATTTGTAGCTGAAAATCGATGGTTGTTAAACGATGGGCAATGATCAATTGGTGGTATTACAAAGAGGTTCATCAGTGAGATCGTAAAAATAAAACTTTGTTGAACTGGTGCCGCCAAGAGTAATGACCACCGACCAGCCTGTCCAGGTCTACACTTATCAACCTGTTGAATCAACTCCCGCTTACCGAATCTTCCGCACCCCAACCCATAATTTAACCCACACAGCCATGTATTATATTTAGCCACCCCAACTCGACTCAGCCAAGACCGGGCCATTCTAGACCATTCCAGGCCATTACAGACCATCCCAGATCATACCAATCTGTTTCAGACCGTTTCAGATCGTCCCAGATCATGCCGATTCGTCCCAGATCGTACCAGATCATCTCAAGCCATTCCAGACCGTTCCAAATCATTCCAAAGTATTTCTGACTACCAAAACTTCTTAGATCGTACCAAAATGTTCCAGAACGTTTTAGATCGCTCCAGATCGTACCAGACCATCCCAAATCACACCAGATCATCTCAGGCCATTCCAGACCGTTCCAGACCATCCAGAATTATTCCAAAGCATCCCTGACTGAACCAAACTCCCCAGATCATACCAGACCGTTCTGGATCATTCTCGACCATTCCAGATTGTCCTAGATCATCTATTTACCACCTATAGCTGCAGCTGGGTATACCCACTGACCAATCCATCCACTCATCATCCCATCAATGACCCATATCACCAGCCATTATACTCCACCCCTTCCATGTAGGCAATCCGATACGCGGTATCCGTCCGGACAAATTTTGCGTAAACGTTGAATTATTATAGTTTTATTTTCATTCTTAGAATAGGTCTAGCAGAATGCTTTCGAAGGGAATAATCAAAATTTTCAAATTGTATAGCTTACAAGTATTGTTTCGTCCGCTGACATACTTGCCATTTGGATAATCAAGAAAACCATTCAGTGTCGAAATATTAACTGCAAACAATTTTTAATGAACATCAGATTAAAATTAATTCCGCAAAAGTGCATACTGCAACAAGGAAATTTCATTAAACGTTGCTACAAGATTACAAAGGAAGTTACAGTACAACAAATGTTCTCCTCGAATGCATCAACGATGGATGATCAATCCAGAAGACCACAGGTATACAAATGACCAGGATTCAATCTTTCAAGATCACACAACCAAAATCATCGACTCTAGCTAAGGACAAGACCAATCTACAAAGCAGAAACATCGCATGACTCAATCAACCAAACAAAAGTTTCTCCTTGTACTATCGATTGAATCCCTCATCACATCATCAGATTCGAATCTCATGTTTTCCTTTTTCAAACACATGTCACTCTACACTTTCACGTTTTTTTTTTTTTTTTTTTTTTCAATAATCCTACGAATATATGCTATCTATAAAAGCTGCCAGTCAAGCCTTGCAGGTGTTTATTCCACTCATTCATTCGATCAGGTGTACAACATACATACAGTAGCCACGTGCCTGTCTCTCACGACCTCGCGAATCTTTTTTTTTCTTTCTTAACATCAAGAGCTATTTAAGCTCCTTAAATGGTCAGTCTATAAGTCTCAATTCTCTCAACCTCGGAAATAAAATATCTATCGATTCGTCAGTTATATATAGTTTGTCCACCTGCATTATACCATACGTAGTATCTCGTATCTCAAACATTCGCACGTTCGACATATCATACATATATGGGGTTATACGTATAAATGTGGGTCAAGTATCTTTTTCACTTGGGAAATTGAATCTAATAGGGATTTTGGTTCGTTAGTGATAGAAAAGTAAGTGCACTACTGATTTCATGATTCAGCCGAGCGTAAATTGTCACTTTGATATGGTATGCAGCCTATATGTATGCGACTCTTTACAACAATTTTTCACATTTCATTCATCGTTATGGTATATTGTTTGCTTCTACTTGTGATAAGAAGGAATTGAGTCTTTAGAGTGCAGGAGATCAAAGGATACCGCTTTCTATTGGTTCTATGATAGTTGATAGAATTCTATAGATTGATTGAGGGGAAAGGAGTTGCGACTAATTATTTTACTTTGATGTCGATGTAATTAGTCTGACGACAGAGTGGATTTTCATGTTAGCATTACGTAGTTGAAAATGATTTTGCTTTTTGGATTTCTAGAGTCGAGAGTACTTTGATTGCTTGTGAGATTTGAGTGAATGTAATGGATCTGTGACTCATAGGGATCTTTCCAATGATGCGAAATTTGAGGTTATGTAACATTATGCATGTTGGAGATACAGACTTTTTTCCGCAATCCTTGCACATTCAAAATTGTTCAAAATTGATGTAAAATGTGGTAAGGTTCATATTTGACGTACTGCGCAATCCAAAGTGAAAAACTCTTTCCTATGAGTAGAATTTGCCATGATCTTCCTTGTCTTGACATGAATCCCGATAATAAATAAAACCACATCATCAAATTGAGGCGTTTTCTGTTTCTTCTTCAATCTTGAAGGGTGGGACTGAGAATAAATATCGTATCAGATAGCAATTCCAATCCCTCACAGCACGAGTTCAAAAGTGCGACCTCTATAATCACAATCTTTCACACGCCCACTTAAAAATTTCAGAGAAATAGCTCGAGCTTGATTCGCACTTGTCAATCAGTTTTGGACTGTGATGTCTGTTGTGCATGTTTCTCTTCGATTTCAATAGTCAAAATTTTTCATCGCTTCGAGGTATTTTTTTTTTTTTTGAGAAATTTGCAAACCCGCACGACTGGATTGACGAGCGAGAGATTAAAAATTGGAAAGTGAACTTTTTTTCAAAACAGAGATGTGTGAGGCTGACTTTGATGGATGCTTATGTAATTATATACCGCACAACTGTTTAATATTCGCGGCAGATTTTTGATATTAACTGGAGTGGGCATTTCTTAGCTCTCTAAAATTCTATTTTTGAATTGAAAAATATTGTTCTGCAGCTCCTGTCAACATTTTTGTATGTACATCGAATAGAACCTTATCAGGATGAATAATGGAATAAATTATTTATAATGGTGTATTTTGATGAGTCAATTCATTCATGCAGAGAGTGATAATAATCACACAAAACATGTTGCTCTTTCTGATTTGAAATTTTGACTATTTATGAGTTTGATACTTTCGATGCCAGAGAAACATCTGTTCTAGTTTGATAAAGACATCATTGAACAATCTCATTCGACCAGAATTGGTTGTACTATTCGAATCATTTGGAATCGGGATTGAGAAATGGATATATTAGATCTATCTTTAGCTCCTTCCATCATTTTCCTCGTGTTTTCTTCGACGATCACTACTGGTATGAAATTTATTAATATTACCCTACATTTTAGGACGGAATCTTTGAGGTTAATATATCCTATCAAGCACTGCTGCCTTGTGAGATTTCTTTCACGAAAGAATTTTTTTCTAATGAAATAAATTCATTTCATGAAATTTTACAGTGTATAACTGTCTATCACTTCAAAATATAAATTTCTAGCAACTCCACTAGTTTCAATCAATGTGATTGTAAAATCTGTCTGGAATAGGATGGCGTTCCAAATTAATTTTGGCCTCCATGTAAAAATCTTTCTCTCAGAATGAAATTTCAGAGTCACCAGTGAGAAACGTCACAAACTCCTTTAATTCATCCGAGGATGACGATGACAGCAGCATCGACCAGTTTGCCGATCGTATGATTCAAATTTGATACTATAACGATGGTGAACTTGAACATGCACACAATCATCTATCCGAAAAAGTCTCATTCTTATATTGGTAACATGCAATTCTTGTTGATTTTCAGCGGGTGGCATTGAATTGAGAATTTTCTTCATGAATGACATATCGAGGCTGCCGGAAATGTTTGCTTCATGATCTTGATTTTTGATATCTAGCTTCAGAAGTCAAGATGTATTTTGATAAAAACTTGTGAAGTTTCCGTCACAAAAATTCATTGAATCAAGAGCTCATGAAACGATATTTCTCTACGATGACGATGTAAAAAATGACGTTCAAAATTCAAGCGTTGGTATTCACCCATGATCTCAATTCAATTAACACGTTCGCTGCGGAGGCTGAAAATTCTCAGCACTGGGGGAAAGATACGCGGGGCCCACCGGTGGGTCCCGCCGCAGCGAAAGCGTTAAGAAAATCGAAGTGTGGGTTTACATAATAATCCAAAATTTTACAATATTTCAGATAAAATTCTGATGTACCTCCTTGGGCCACCATTACACCTCAAAATTGAATTTGTGCTGAAATATTCCTCCAAACGTTCATAACACCGTGAGCCATTTCATAAGCAACCTCGCAAATCCTGATAAAATAATTCAAATCTACAATAATACTAAACTGCAGGACATTTACGGTGTACTACTCACTAGATTGACTCCTGTACAAGTTCAACTACATCCCCAACAAAATCCCACGAGCTAATTCAACACACATACTGCTTCACCATCTGCACTATCATATATCCTTGTATGTGCATATAGCTACATCTTTACGGAGTATCCCTTTACGCACACATTGCAGAAATAGCACAGAGTAATTTACATCTTATTACTCTTCGTTTAAAATCATCCTAAATGAAACTTTCTTATAAAGCTCACCGTACCGTTAGCCATCGGTCATTAAACATTCATTCATCCATCGAAGCGTGTGTGTGTGTGTGTGTGTGAGGTGTCACCGCAGGTCGTATTATGAGCGTTAGGTCCCAGTTACGCTCATTAACCGTCTTGTACAGTTAACAGACATACGAGAGTGAGAAAAGTCGTGCCGGGTGTCAAAAGGAGGTAACGTAAAATATACTTGATCATTTGAATGTCAAACTTGACGAGAACGTTTTACTTTTGACCATCAGAGTTACTGTAGTTATGTATGCACATATACCTTTATACAAACTTACATAATTGGGTATATACCAGTTAGGAATGGGTTTGGTATTTATTAGTGTATGTGGTGTGAGTCATGTAGTGTAATTTTTTTTATTTGGTGGCAAGAGGATCGTAAAAGGTTGCGAGGGAGTGGTTTTATATATACGACGAGCGAACGATTTTGCATTTTACAGAGTTCACAAAAAGGAGTGCTATGTAATGCTCAGTATAACGTGTTGTACGATTTTTTATGCCTGGTGAGAGGATTTGAGCATCGAATGATTGCTCTCAGGTGGGAATTGATGACATTTTTATGGTCCTGGCGCTTGTTTGCTATCTGTGGCAATTATTGCTTTGGATGGCCCATGGATATAGGACACATAGGATGCATGGTTGATTGCGACATTTCACGTTGTATAATCAGATGAATTGGTTTCGATTTATAAGTCTTGTAGAACCTTGTACAACAATCCTATGAAGATATTTCTTATTTGATAAAAAATGATCAGATGGAAATTGGAAGGCTTCAGTCGATGTGTGAATGGAATCGTGGAGGAAGAATTTTGTTGCCGTGAAGAAATTCTGATCCCGAGACACATTCACCGTTGGATCTCTGAGGATCTAAAAAACATTCTCAACCAAATTTCTCATATGATTTTTTGCTATTGTTGAGGAAGAGCTCAAGGCCAGTTCTGAACGGATCCGGATATTTTGCCCAATAGATGGCCCTTCGATCAGCTTATGCGCGCGATCGGATGGCGTTAGTGATTGTTTTTGCTCACAGCATTTGACCCTCTCATTTTTGCCCCAGAATGAATAATTGAGAAGAGGCATCATGAAATTTCCAATCGAATGAGTCATTTCACGTCAAAGCATATGCACTTCTTCTCAAGAGGATCATAATTCTTTAGCTTTCTGAGCGAGGTACCCTGCTCGATGCTCACACCCGTTCACGTTTTTGGCGAAGTAGATTTCGAATTTTTGGACGTGGAAGGGCATATTCGATTAGAAATTTCAATACACAGGTGGGTTGCATCTAATTTTGGCTGTAAATGACGATTGATTGAGTAATGAATAGCAATATGTGAAGCGCCGTCGCGTTAGACGATATATTCCGTTTACATTTTTCTCATTTCTTAATGAATAGAATGACACAAAATTCTGTGTACTGTCATAAAATAACATTCCAGACGTGGTTTACTATCTCAGATACTCATTCAATACCAATAAAAGCGTATAAACAATAATTACGCTCTCTGAATCATCGTATATAGCCGCAAACTGAGAGTACGCCGGTGCATGTCTGGTTGCGGTTCTGCGGGGACTCCCGACTGGTCGTACAGTCTAAATTTTTCCCTTACTCTTCAATTTTTGTAGGCCGGGAAGGGAGAATCTTCATAGACATTCACAAGAGTGTGGGTAGTGTCGGATTCACCCGAGGAAACTCGGGCACCTACTGACTAAAACCCCTCCCTGGAGGACGCCAACCCGAAAATTATAGTCCCAGAAGAGGAAGGAAGGAGCAGAGAAAAGGATGAAGATGGAAGATTCAAGGGGGCTTGCGAAGAAGCGGGAGTCCTGATGCAGCCCAGGACGCGGCTCAGGGCTCATACGCACTGAGGTGGAAGAAGTGGTGGAAGGACTCACATGGGTGCTGAGGCTAAAGACTGGGGGCGGGGGAATTGTCCTGTACTCCCGAGATACCAAGATCTCCTTTGCCGGAGGACTGGGGTCCGGGAGCGCGTCTGTCTCCCAGAACCAACTGAGGATCCTCCTTGAGGTTAATTGGGGCTGGGGAGTCGTTACTTTCCCAAAATTCGAAGATCTTCTTTGCGGGTCCCCTTACTCGATGGTGATCTCATCCCTGAACCCCAATTCACCCGCAAGGGAGGTTGGGCCACCTTGGTGTCTCAACCCTGGAGTCTGACAAGCTCCCGGCCCCAGTCAGCGCCCGCCGAAGCGTGAAGACCGTACATCTCCATCCGGCACCACGGGAATGGGTGAGTCTTGGGTAATGACCATGTCTAGGGATCGCATTGGAATCGTCTGCGGGCGATAACAATGCGAGCCTGGAAGATTTACCCATCAACCCGACGGGTTCCCTGGACTCCAAGGGCCTCGTTATCAAATTTCTGCGCCTGTCTGCAGTCCGCGTGGCAGCAAAAAAAATACATGGAAAGTAATGGTAAGAGTGGGGGTAGTCTGCCCGTGGCTTTTCCCATGTCCGCGAATGCGCGCTCCACTCTTATTGGTTCCCATGTATTTCTTTCGCGGCCACGCGGACTGCGGACAGGCGCGAAAACTTCTTGTTGAGGCGCCAAGGAAGCCCAGAAGAGTCCCAAAGGATCCACCGAGGGACAGGTTTTGGCCTTGTGCTGTGGGCCGAACCCGAAATTCGGTAGTCGGGGAGGAGGAGCGGGTCACTGCTGAAACACTTGTGGTTTAGTGGTGACCATCCTCCAAACTGACGCGCCGGCAGGGCGTATCCCTGCCCCACGCCCATGGGGGCAACCGGGGTGGAGGCGAAAGCCGGGCACCCGGGATATAAAAGTAAAACTCCCTAAACCCAATTTCTATGTTCTTGTATTGATGTTGTTGTTCTTGCATGCACCTTGTCGCATTCTTTCAATGAATCTGAAGTCCGTATCCCAGAATCGGCTATAAACCATATAGGATTGGTGAACAATGTGAATCTCATAGCATCTCAAAGTCGGGAGTTTCTGTAAAAAGAATGTACAGCTCACTTTAGACTTAGAATTGGAGTTGTAACAGCATCCAAGGTTTGAAATATTTTTGTAGGGATCAACGGTCGAGTGGAATTTTTATGGTTGAATCGATATCGTCTTCCATCGCCATCATCCGCATCTCAGATATGAAAATCTCATCCGATTATGAGTTAGCTTAAATGACGCGTTGTTAAAATTGTTCTTCCATCTCATGTCGAATCCGCTTCCTATATAAACCTATCGGACATCAAGATGTAGATATTCTACTCCACAATCTAAAATACACCTAAGGTTAAAAAATGTCTTGAGCATACTCCACATTCATAAAGCCTTACAATTATTAACATCCCGCAAATCACAAAGCACTTTCGAGCATTTTCGAAGTCCGCGAAGATTCAAAACCAACGATATTCATCAATACTTCCCATTCCTCTTCTCTTTTACTAAAAAAACCAACGCCAATAAATCATTCCCCAACCATCCACTCGTCAAATTCTGCACACTGCTCATCTTCCAATATGTATATTTTTTACTCCTACACATTTCCTCTTGCAATCTCCCGCCGCCGGCTTGCCAAAAGCTCTCTTATACTCTTAACCGAAATCCGCATCTTCCATTCTATATTCCTTTAAAAAATAAAAAAAGTATCGGCTCGTTTACTCGCCAACGGCCAATAGCATATGCACTCTCTAATGATGGCAGACTTTGAATGCTTATCAATCATCGAAGAAGCCTCCAATACATTTATAAATCGTTGAATTTACGAATATACATGTCGAAAGGCTTTGGCTCAAGTTAGGCTATGTAAGATGAGCCTTTTGATTTTTATATTTTACTTTTGAGGAACGTTGCAGTCAACGAGGAAAGGGATGAGACGAGAAATTGTGGCTCTGATGCAGATAAATAATCCATTGACGCGTCCAAGACGGATGACCGTCGTTATGTGTAGACATGTAGTAGTGGATATGTGTGTGTATGTGCGGTCGTAAAAGGTTTGAGAGTTTCATGAGATGCTGGGAAAATTCGTACGTGTTAGATGTTTCTTTTTCTTGAGAGTAGATATGAGAGATTTGCAGTTGAAAAAATACAGATTTTGTTCGGGTATCAGAAATATCAATAACGAAATTGAAGCAATTATAAATTCATGAATCAGAATGTTTCACAAGATATAGATTTTTTTCATGAGGAGAAATCCTGGATGAATCATATTCTTCTTATTCGTCAGAGCAAGATATTGGTGGGATGAATTTGAACCGGTGAGTGGTAAAACTTAATTTTGCTCGACTGAACATTACTTAACCACTACATGAATAAGTCATCTGACAGTATTTGACACAAATTTGAGGTTATTCAATAAGCGTTGAATATCTTTATCATTTCATTTGTCCTTCTACAGAATTGATTTATCTGTGAATAATATGATACATAAGTATATGGATGCCTAGAATAAGCATTTCAATCAGTCAACTGTTTCAGTTCACCTCATGATAGAAGTAAATTAATTTTTCAGTAGAAAATTCGCTTATACTAGTCCAAAAATATGAACTTACTATCCGTTAGCATACTTATTAGTGCAAATATTCTTTTAAGTGGATCGGGTAAGCTAAAGCATTGATGATCTTCATTGTAATATATTAATCTCATTGAATTACAACACAAATTACTGAAAATGTTGCATGAAAGAAAAACTAAGACCTATTATTGTGAGTATTTTGATTTGTTATTATGTATCATTGCAAGAGCCACCCTGTAAGAAGCAAAAGGGAGATTGTTTCCGATATCTAGAAGAGAACACTTTAAGCGACGACGAATCTGGACCTGAACTTGATGTTGTTGAGTACGAAGATGGCGACTATTCTGATGGTAATTTCTATATCAAATAATTTCAGACATCAATTAACAGATTTCAGACATCAATTAACAAATCGTTTACACTGAGCAACAAAATTTTGGGTTGCAAGTAGTGCAAGAACCGGACGATCATTTTCTTGTGTATTTTTCGACGTAGAAACCGAATCCGACTTTCATTTTACGCCTTCGCCTCGGGATTCCTTTTGAATCGGTATAGCGATTTTGAAAAAATTCCATTTTTCGTGTTTTTTCATTATCTTCAAACTTGATGTTGATCTTCTAGATGCATTGTGGTTTCTCAAAAAGCCTTTGCAAATATAATTTGATACGTATTTTGACCCGCTAAAGACGATCTTGGTGCTTTTGGAACGCTCCAAAATGTAAGCGTGAGACCGTATAAACTAATTAGTTCACCTAGAATTTGGAAAAAAAAGTCTTCCACAATAAACTCTCAAAAAGCCATAAAACGAGCTAGGATGAACCAATTTGAACGTTCCTGACAACCCAAAACTGACTCTGAATTCGACATGTATTATTCACTTTCCACATCTGTATTCTTTGGCTGAACGAATGTCATGATTGCCATCTCCTCATATGTGAATTATGACTATTTTTTTTTTATCAATTTAGAACCAGAATGCTTTTTGAATAATCAAATGGTATCCGAAAGTTCCTGTTTAAATTATTGTCAAGAGAATTTCCACGTTCCTGGAGGCTGTGATAATGGCCAATGCCTTTGCCTGAGGTATGATCTGACATCGGAAACTATTCCATCAGTTGCACCTACAATCCAATCATCTGAGCCAATACTGCATTCAAGCATTTCAAGGTACGACCTTGAAAATTTTCGAAGTTTTACAGATTTGAGACGATGTAGGATGATCTACTCTCAAAGACGTCATACGACTTGATTTTACTAATTGATAACATTCTGAGATGTTTGATTTGCAAAAGAATAATCGGGTAGTAATGTCAGAAAATGGTTTCATCCATGAAGAATCTACTGTATAGGGGACCCCCTCCCACTTTACTTTTTCCAAAAGTCTAACTTGGCGAGTATCACCATCCTTTCCTCCCATAACTTCATCTGAGATCAAAGTGTGAATTTCAATTCTTGAGGGTCATGAGATCAGGGGAAACGTGTCGAGTAACTTTTTACCAAAATCTAAACGTCAAACAAATGAAGAGAGATTGCAAAATATTGATTTCAATTCTTGAGAGTCATGAGATCAGGAAAAGTATGTCGAGTAATTTTTTTGCAAAATCTGAATGTGAAATGCATGAAAAATTATTTATTACATCACAATCTGATTATCTCTCTGTAAGTTTGACTCAACTTGAGTTACTCACCATCTCTTCTTTCCTTAAAATATATTGCGAATAATAGACCAATAAAAAAAACAGAAGTGAGAAAATTCAATCTAGCATTGATCGTTCCAGTTTGGAAGTCAGTAAAGATGGTGAGTAATTCAAGTTGAGTCAAACTTACAGAGAGATAATCAGATTGTGATGTAATAAATAATTTTTCATGCATTTCACATTCAGATTTTGCAAAAAAATTACTCGACATACTTTTCCTGATCTCATGACTCTCAAGAATTGAAATCAATATTTTGCAATCTCTCTTCATTTGTTTGACGTTTAGATTTTGGTAAAAAGTTACTCGACACGTTTCCCCTGATCTCATGACCCTCAAGAATTGAAATTCACACTTTGATCTCAGATGAAGTTATGGGAGGAAAGGATGGTGATACTCGCCAAGTTAGACTTTTGGAAAAAGTAAAGTGGGAGGGGGGAAGATTTCAGGACTTGGCTATGGCAATGATTGAAAATTCCCAGATTGACAAATATAAACTGTGAATAGTAACATGTAGAAAAACCGATATCAATTATTCATATCTTATTCTTAAAAATTATCCCTCCAATGAACAGCAGTGTGCTATGTTCCAAGATAAATATTTTTGAATCCCAAGCAACAGAATCTGGACCAGTACAACTTTTTGTTTTTGATAGCAAAACTTGGAATTAGTTCATGAAATTCAACTTGAGTTGATGCAAAGACTCCCAACTCTACTTTTAATAGTACAAGGTTTTCAGTTGATGAGAAACTTCTGAATTTTGAAAATTCCTTACACGAGTTGGTTCATCCGCTCTCCAAGAAGAGAGGATCCCAACCACCAAAATGACCAACTGATGGGTGACTAACAAATGAAACATGGAACTATAACAATACATCTGTTTCTCAACACTATTTGAAAACCAAAAACTTGAACAAATTTCAACCAGGACATTGATTATCTGTGACACATTAAGAAGTTCAAGTGCTGCGTGAGAACTCATTTTGAGAATGAAGATTCAATAGCGTTATGTGAGAAGTGCTTTGATGCCAGACAGAATGATCCTCAAAGTACACTCAGATGAATGTATGGATCCAGTTTCTATTAATTGACTTCTTCGCCCTACATTTTTCCAAGTTCAACTTACCAGTTTTCTCTAAGAGCGTCAATGTGCTACTCTTTCTCAATCATAATTTTAATCAATCAGATGATCCCTGAACAACTCTTAATTAGACCTATTTAGGAATTGACATATGCCCACTAGCTCTAGATGAAGTCTTTAGCATAAATGTAAGTGGCACGTCAAAACAGCTCAGACCCATAAATCAAGAGTAAAAGTGTAGCCAAGACTAAGATGTACAGTGATATGCAATGAAAGTATATAAAATTGATTAGAGCAGCATCAGAGATCCTTAATACACATATCAAAACAACTGTTCCACAGTCACTAATAGGACTGACCAGTCCCACAACATCTAAATGTGAGAGACGATCTCTCTTGTGTTGGACCCGAATAAGTTTTTGGTGAGATATGAGAAATAGCTTGAATGGGTAATACATTGGTTGCAATCTAATTCTCTCACTATAGAGTAGATTATGAACTTGAGATACACAATTTATAGCTTCAGTGTTAGGTCTATCTCAAGTATCGGAGGAAGTAAAAATCAATTCACTGATAAAATGTACATTGATGCTTAATGGCACCCATGCATCATAAACTCTCCAAATATATTTTGAAGATTATTCTTGACATTTCACCTTGCACTGCACAACAGCAAGAATGGCACACATTTTGGCCATCAGACCATCATTTTTAAATCACTGCAAACAAGAAAGCATACATCAGATGGCTTCTTTTTCACTAATAGACCAACAATGAGATTGGCATCAATTTGTATTAAATCTTCACTGTATGTGATACACGTGCAGAGAGTAAACACTCATCTGGAACAGAAACCTGAATGGTGAATATGGTCTGCTAGCTTGCTAGTCGCTCATTCACGCACACAAGGCCGATTGTGTCACACCGACGCAGTGTCGACTTCGAGATGAGTCGAATCTCGAAAGTGGCTGAAGACGAAAATCCACGATGAATTTCGTCGGGGAGGGTCTCAAATTTGTCGGTCGTGGAACGATGCCATTAGTTCATTCAACGACGAAACAAAATAGTATTTCGATAGAGAAATGATCAAACTTGCGATTACTGGGGCACATCGTGTCTGATAAGCGCAAGAATACATAATATTCTATGATCGAGGCAGAACGAGAGGTTAAAAAACCCCAATTTGGCGTATATAAGGCTACGGCAGCGCTGCGAGTTTTTCTTCTATCTATATATACTCGCCAGCAAGGCGCTACCGCGCCTTTTGATCTGTCCTGTCATTGGAATACGGAAGATTAGAGGAAAAAATTTGAAATTCTAATTATATTTCAGATAGATGTTGTGTAAGCTATATGTGTGTATTTTGATGCGTAAGTTCATAACTGTGAACAAAGAATGACGTTCGGATGAACGTTCGTATGATTACAGACAACTACATTTCATTATTTTTTGTGTGAAACAGAGTTGAAGTACCAAATTACAGCAGAAAAAGCCATTGATTGATTTTCATTTTCCCTTATTCACTGCACTCTTATTACCAACCTAATCAACAGGAATTTGATGTCTTGAGTTGACATTCTCAAACGATGTGAGATAGGTCCAACCTCAAAATTGGGATCAACAAGGTAAGTTCTCTTGAAACCTACGAAAATATTTTAAATGATGATATTCGCCGTTTTTCATACTTTAAACACAGATTTATATGAAAAAACGAATTTATTCACTTGTTCTATCTCAAGAACCACCCTTTCAAGCTCCTGGTTTCACTATGTAAAGGGAGATGATGTTTTCGGTCACATATACGATATCCAGAAAGTAATGCATGAATGAGTAGTTTTGTATCCCACTAAGGTTCTTTGGGTGCGACCAGGTCAGACACTGTGTTCCGGAGGAAAACGTCACATTTCATGGTACACGCCAAGAACACGCTGCCGAGCTTTTTTGTGTAAACGAAAGACTTCGCCCCGAGTATACCATTTCGTTCATTTTGGATTTGACTAGAAGTTCTTGGTGCGGCGAGGCCGTTGTATAAAATCAAGTAATTCGGTAAAAGTCAAGATTCGATGTTTTTTATAAGATTATAATATGCATCTCAGACGGTGTAACTTCGAATACTCGTTCGAATTCTCGAAATCAGCAAAATCAGGATGCGTAAGGGTTCTAGTACTAATTTGCTCGATGGTTGTATGCGTGCAGAACATTTTGCACCGGTGAAGGAATTTCTATCAGCTGTGTGTGGCTTAAAAGCATGATTTTGGAGAGAAAAAAGGCTTTTTTCTGTATTTTTGCTCAAAAAAAGATGCTTTCCGGACATACATAGGCGATAGGGACTTTTTCACCACTGCAGTATGTTCTCCATGCATGCAAACTATCAAGCAAATTAGTACGAGAACCCTTGCGCATCCATATTTTGCTGATTTCAAGAGTTCGTACGAGTGTTCAAAATCACCCAGCCTGTTCGAAAAAAAAAAAAAAAAAAAAACCCGGTTGACGGTACACAAATTAATAGTCAGAAGGGTGGGAAATGAGACATCGAGTATAAATCCAACCCCAAAGTCAACAGTTTTAGGAGAATCACCCAAATGATTTTTCATAGAAATCTTATTCCATGACTCAAATATCGTTAAGATTCTCATACTTCACAAAATGATGAGAGAATTTGGAAAGTTTGAAAAGCAACCCAGCTTGTGATTTCTTCGTAGAATAAATATTTTCATTCTCTTTTCCACAAAGTCATGAGGAAACTTTCAAATCCCGAAGAGCAAACCAGCACTATGAAAAATATTCTTAGAAACGAGAAACCAAATGGCTAAACACAAGTACGTGAAAATTTGAGAAATCCAGGAATTTCTCGTTTATGACTTTCTTCAAATCGAGAGATAGAGTATCTCTTTCCGAGAATTGGGAAGTATTGGTGAGAAAATAATCTTCGCTGCCGACAGTGCAGACCAAGCAACAACTACCCAATCAAGGATATGACTTTGGCATTTTAAGTGAAATTGAGACCCGATTCGCGTGAGAATATTACAGCAAAACCATGGAAGAGACGGGTTGCAACTCTAGATTGACTACTCCCATGAGAATTAGCCACATTAATTAATTTTGAACGATTCACTCGTGCAAAAAACTTGATTATTCATTTCTTGGTCAGTCAAGATTTATTAGCTGCTTCAATAATCAATTTCACATTATGACTCCCTCGTCTTTAAAATCGTTGAAAGCTCATATACACAGTGTTGGTAATTTCTGACCAAAATTCGATACTTTTGGCTAACATTGTCTTACACCTTAGAAATTAGCAATAAACCTCCGCGATACATCTTCAACTCACGCAAAATTTGAGTGAAACCACACACGTGTTGCCAATTTTTCTCATCTTCACGCAGGAATCTTCTGAACGACGTCAGTCAGATTTATTCACAAATACATCGTTCGCTATTCACAACCACACTGATCTAAGCAAAAATGCATCATAACCCATCAACGAGAGGTCCGGAAGTTTGTAAGCAGAAAGGTTTCTGGTCCGAGTAACTTTTTTCTTGCATCCGAGACATTAACTTCCTCGGTTAAAGAATAGGTCCCGCTAGATGTTTAATTTTTCTCAAATCGTCCTCTTGAGTACAAATTTTCCTCATCCTTAAAGGAAAATTTCTCATCCAGAGAAAATAGTACTTGATTCTAAGAAAATGCCGTGAATGTCTTACTCAGTTTGAGAAAATCAGCTTTGAGAAGTGAAACAACTCTGAGAAATCCTTTTTGAAAATCGATAGAAAATTGAACTTATTCCCTGCTTTCTAACTTCATCCATATAGACCCCATTGAATGGTTACTTATAGAGAGTCTCCTGGTTATCTAGTTTGTTAATAGTTAAGTTATACAAAATTTTTTATCAATATTTGGCCTTTCGAACTATTTGGCAGGAAGTTGAATTCCAAGAAGTATTAGAATTCAACCCAGAATTGATGAGTAGTTCGTGCTATATATGAGTCAAAGATTACACTGTGTGGCTTTCATTGAGCATTGTTATAATCGAATATCGATGAGGTCGAGAATTTATAATCATTTTCAATCCAAATTCGATCGAGACAGACTTGAGAAATCATTATACTTTTTAGTGTGCTGTCATGAATTGCAAGAGTGTATTCGATTCCATTTCCAACCAACCGAACGTGGATTAAAATATGATATATTCTACTAAATCATCTACTTATCTCATAACGATGGCGGTAATCTTCTTTACAGTTAATTCAGGTACATAAATCATAGTATGTAGCACATGCGGCTTTGACAAAAATTTCTATTGATATCATTTTTTCGGTATTGAATTGTCGACTACTTGAGATGAATATGGTGGGACCAGAGATGATCTGATAAGATTCTGTTGATTCAAGGTCTGAAATCTATTTAAATTTTGCACCCGAAAGATGACTTTGAAATCATCACAAGGATGCGGAATAGTATGTTATGATACAAGGGCGCAAACGATGGTTTTCGAACTTCAAGTGACTTTTTTAGGCCTGAGCTGCAGGCGAGGATCTGAATAGTCACGAGAAAGCGAAAACCGTTGCGCCCGAATATCATACTATGGTTTTTTAATCTTCTATGAGCAAATGAAAAGCGACAAACAGTGTGCAAATGACTCATTTGCGCACAGACGATCAAGAAATAGATTTCACTTCTGTGTATCGAGGTGTACTTCTACATAAATTGTGAGTAAAATTCCATAAACTGTGCGTAAAAGTGAACTTTGCGCACGGTTTGTCGACTTTCATTCACAGTTTATCGAAAAGTATAGTCAAATATACGAGCGTGAAACCTATTATTCCCATCCTCGTGATGATTCTGACCCTCGCCTGCGGCTCGAGCCGGAAACCCATCACTCGGATGCGAAAAAAAGTATTCCCACCCTTGTATCGAAATGTCCTATTCACGCAAACTTGTATCAAAAATCATTATCAGAAATGGGATTTCAGAGCCACCATGTAAGAGAGCCAGACAGGATATCGTATGTCACTCAGGACTTCAACGCGTAGACGAAAGTGACAGTGATTCTGATTATACAGATGATAATTCTGATTCTTATTCTGATTCTGATTCAACAAGTATAGGCGATGGTAAGTTTTAATTGCTAGAAATTGACACGATCTAGTTTCACCTTGGATTTTACTGAGCCCCTTATCATTTATTAAATGATTCTTCACAATTCATGTATCTAAGTTCTGCTTATCAGTGAATTGGAATATTAGAAAAGAATTGATAATTTCATTTATTCGAGGCTCATTGAAAAAGTCTCTGATCAGTCTACCAAGATATTATTTTGTAAAGTCAGCGTTATATCGTGTTCGACTTCATATCCAAATGAAAAAAATCTCAGCTAACCAGGAGAGTGTTTCAGATCCGGATCACGGATTTGGCTGAAACTTTGGAAATAGTCTTCTTTCATAGTAGCAAAAGAAGAAACCCAAAATTATAGACCCTAACGCTCAAGAGCCTCTGATCTACGTCCCAAAACATTAGCACCGTCCATATAGGCCCATGTTAAGAATCATAAATATAGGCATACCTGCAATGCTAATGTCTGGGCCTGCAGCTCGGAAACGCTTGAGCGTTAGGGTTTATAATTTTGGGTTTCATCTTTTGGCACTAAAAGAAGACTATTTTCAAAGTTTCAGCCAAATCCGTGACCCAGATCTAAAACATCCTCCTGGTAAACAAAAAAGTATGAAAAGATATTCATTCAAGATGCAAAAACTCGACAAATTATGTATTGTTCAAATGCTAACTGTGTCGAAGACTTACGAAAGTTTAATACCATAACTGACGAAATGACAATTTCTTCAGAGATAAAATATTTTGAGCAGAATCACATTCTGAATTCGAATACTTTCAATCTAGGAGATGCTGAATGTCGTGTACCTGGTCTTGATGGATTAATGCACGAAACTATCTGCGCAGAATATTGTATAAATTCAGGAGATCCATCAATAGTAAGTGGTCGTTGTGTTGGAGATGCGTGTATTTGCGTGGGCTTATCCAATCCAGTTCCAACTCAAATTTCAATGTATACAAATGATGATTCTGTATTAGAAAATAACTCTATTCAAGGACATAATCATAATCAGGATGTATCAGTGTCTAGTTTAATACGACAGATACTCGAAATTAGTGAATGTACAACTTTTTCCCAACGAAACAGACCTGACAGGAGGCATTCTATATGAATAAAGTTGACATTATTTTTAACGCTGTATAGTTTTATTTGAAAAATCCGTTCCACGTATTAACCTAATTTCCAAGAAATCTCTCTAAAATTTGAGTGAAATTTTCTAGTCGTTCATCGAGTTGCTGGAAATCCACAGTTTGATGGAGTCGATAATTTATTGAATTTTGGACAATGGCAGATCGAAATTCCTAGATAGAAACAATGAAATTATTCAAAAAAATAATTTTAAAAAAGGCTTCATCAATTATATTCCAGATTTTTTTGTGATTGATTGTCACTCAAATTTAAGACCTGATCTTCACCCTCTCACTTCACTGTCTTAGACATACCAACCATTTAACCGACTGACTTTTGAGAGATATTGACAAAAGATTGGACAAAACAGTAATAAAGGCCTCATGCCAATCGATAATAAGTTCCTCAACAAAATTGATACACTGTCACTATAAGTAGAGCTAATTTAAACTTTTTCGCTTGGAATAGCTTTGGTGCAATTGAGTATAATATTATGACTAAGATCATCTGGATGTACAAATTTCATCGTCATAATGAATTAATTTCATGAATAATTGCTATTGAAGCGCTCGATATTAACGTATTCGATGAACAATGATAGAACATTGATGAAAAAGTTATATTTGGATCGAAAAACCTATAGATTTTATTGAAGAACGTAATGAAAGGGATCTAGATAACAATGTTGAATTAGGTTATGTCGCCAAATTTCACTCGATCGTCAAGGTCGAGTTATTTCAATGACTCGATTAATCAAGTAACTAAAAATCACTCGAAATCGAATAATTTGACTAGTCAGTCGAACTTCGAGTGATAAATATGACTTAAATTCCTTACTCACCAATCAGCATGAATAGACATAGAATCGATTCATTTTAATATTAGAATAATGGTCGTCTTTTACAACCCAAAGCATGAACTGTTGTCCGACGAATCCGACTTTTTTGTCAAAGGGAACTCAAGAGATCTTGGATTATTCAAATACGCGAGATTATAAATGTATACCGGTATTCTTTAAAAAGTCAAAATATCGATATCAGATGGCATGATTCATTGACATGGAATAGATTCCTTTTAGATTTGGAGATTTCGACTGATAACGAATATGTGGATCGAGTAATCGATGATAATTAGGATGATTTTCATACCAGACAGTTTCAGATTATTCTCTTGCCCGGTTGAAAAAATTACCTCACAAAATCGTTGGAAAAATTTTTGGATTGTTACTCGTGGAATCCAAAAATGAACAGCCTGAATGTGTTATCCGTCAACCTCATAGTCGGTCTCATATTCTCATCTACTACAACTGCAGGTAGAAGAATAATATTTTAATCCTTGTACGTCCAGATTCTGCGATGCAAGATAATAAATCATTTCAACCATTTGAAGTTCGAGAAACTGATAACGGAAAGGACCCCGCCATAAATGATAGGATTTTGGCTTTCAGCGAATTTGACCGAATCGGCAATCAATCGATAGAGCTCGACGTGCTGAGCAAAAGTCTCCATAGCCGCTAAACCCGAAAAATTTTCGTTTTCGAGTGATTTGGTTGCAAAGTCGCCGATTTTACCGAGCCAAAATAGGGTTATGGCATCAATCGAACAATAACATACGTTCGAATTCGTTCGGTTCGCTTGGTATTTGCCAGCTAAATACCTCTAATGAAGCAAGGATCTTTGCATTACACGCGATTTGATAATCCTCTCAAAAGAATCTTTCACTGCCGCCATTCTCGCGGGATATTTTCAAAGTCCGCACAATCGAAACGCTTCGAAAGATTTTGATATTTCAAACGGTCTGCGGGACATAGTATATTATGAAGGCAAATGCGGATGACGAGTTTCATCATCAACGAGATACATACAATATTTAGAGCTCACACCTCACGCAAGGGTGCGTTGAGAAGAGCGTTCTCCGGCTGGACGATTGAAAAATACGTCTAAGCTCTCAGTACAACTTTGAAACAAAATCATTGAATCTTTTTTTCCGAACTGTTTATCGTTTGGAGGTAACGAGATTTTCACCTTTCTAGTGTGCGGGGGCGGGAGGGGGGCCTACAGACATTTGAAAATATCTTATGGGATTTCAGAGAGATATTCGTTTCGAATTTTGGGTGGTGATTGAATTCCGCGTCGTATCGCACTCGGCTCGAACATACGAAAATCGAATCAGGCCCAACTCTATATCGGTAAAGGTTGCGAAGATCGTTTTAATTTTTTTTCCGGGATCGCAGATTGAGACTTGTACGGTTATTTGAGTAGACGCCTATTGATTTTCGAAAATATATTCGTTTCAGCAAGATGATATCAGAAATGAGAAGTCAATTAAGTACTCTGTTGAAACCATGTGAAGCATCGAATTCTTTTTTCTCAAAATAGGTGCGATCTGACAGAAAATGTAATCGTCGTTTGATAACCAAGAGATATTGCATTCTGATTTTCGATAGATATATTCTCAAATGTACACTACTGTTCAAGAGTGTAAATACACCTCTGATGATTTCTAGAGTTAGACATTTTGTGCGGACTTTGAAAATATCCCGCGAGAATGGTGGCAGTGAAAGATTCTTTTGAGAGGATTATCAAATCGCGTGTAATGCAAAGATTCTTGCCTCATCAGAGGTATTTAGCTACCAAGCGAGTCGAACGAATTCGAACGTATGTTATTGTTCGATTGATGCCATAAC
Source organism: Eretmocerus hayati (assembly GCA_029851415.1). NCBI lineage: Eukaryota > Metazoa > Arthropoda > Insecta > Hymenoptera > Aphelinidae > Eretmocerus > Eretmocerus hayati. The sequence goes on from CM056744.1 coordinate 111,737,418, forward strand.
CCTATTTTGACTCGGTAAAATCGGCGACTTCGCAACCAAATCACTCGAAAACGAAAATTTTTTGGGTTTAGCGGCTATGGAGACTTTTGCTCAGCACGTCGAGCTCTATCGATTGATTGCCGATTCGGTCAAATTCGCTGAAAGCCAAAATCCTATCATTTATGGCGGGGTCCTTTGTAATACCTTCTACCGTGCTGTGAGAATAATCTTGTAGAATTGTGAAATATATTGAGAATTCAAAATTCAAGGTCTTACATTGACGATATCGGAATTTTATATTCGACTTAACTATCAGGTGTTGAATAGTGTCGTGTTTTTTTGGCCTTAATCCTGTAGGGAAGCTGAAGGGGTTTACAGTCTAACTTACAGTCAACTTTCAGTTACCGCATGCAATTCTGATGGAGGCTGGAATTTTTGACTGCCATAAGAATAAGGGAACGTCCATGAACTACGTAAGGGTTTCAGGGGGGAGGGGGTCTTCCGATTCCTTACATTCCATGTATGAGTCAGCAATTTCCCATTAGAAAAATCTCACTAGGGGGGAGGGGGGTCTGAAATCATGAAATTTCCCCTTACGTAATTCATGGACGTTCCCTAACATGGTAACCGTAAGTTGGCTGTGAAACAGACCTCGAACCCTTTTAACTTTCTTACAGGAAAATTTCCGAATTCCTCTCTACCTATTATTTCAATAGCTATCTTTTATTTCGGTTGGTAATCAATATACCTCTGCATCTTTAGAGATCTTTGGTCCCAATGGTTCATTTTTATGACAACATATAAGAATCTTAATTTTGCATACGGATTTGGCAGTCTAGCCATCTGATGGCCTTCATACAGAGAAGTACTGAATTTGCTCTGCACTGAGAAAAAAATATTGCCGTCAGACCAATACTGGATAATTGTCACCACAGCAAAATGATTATGTTGTTGCATGCGAATAACCTAAAAATCTTTCGATTACATTTGTCCCTTTACCGGTACCATTCTGTGCAAAAAGTTGGTAGCTTTTGTGGCAAAATAGCCGTGATGTGACTGTGAATCCATCAAGTACCAAAGCATTTGAAATATATGGGCCACGTTTATTTATTCTGGCAGTAGTACCAGACTGCCAAACCAATCTGATGGATTGGGGTGATGACAAAATCGGTATTGCTTTCCTATGGTTATACCACTTTTTGGTCGTACGGCAAAACGCAAGGCCGTACGACCAAAATTTTTTTCTCAGTGTTGTTAGATTATAATCTTATAGATAATTATCGGTTCTGAATGAAGTATTAAATTTGATATTGTAGTTAGAATTTGGTAACTGAATGTTAAAAACCCTCCCATAAATCCAATTTCCAGAGCCACCTTGCAAAAAATTTAGAGAAGATGGTTTGTGTCAGCAAGGATATAATTTCATAGACGGAAACAATGGAATCGATGGTGGCAATGGTGGAGATGATGGCAATGATGGCAATGGCGACATTTCGGACTCTGATGATTCGATTTCAAGTGGAGGTAAACTCGATATGGTTTTGGATTATGCAAGGGAAACCTATGGATTTGTTGATTTTTTTTCTTACCAATAATTTTCTTACATCGAAAAGATCTTTATTTCACATTACCCAGTTTTTGCAAATTAAAAAAATTATCCCGAGTTGTTCAGGAAATTTCACGTATCGCAAGATTGAGAATTCTAAGATATGTAAGTACTTCAACAGAATCATGATAACGCCAAATGCTGAGAGAGTATATATGAGCGTTTTTCTAATTCTATGAAATTCTAGAAGATGAAAAATGACAAAGCAAGATTCGGGTCAAGGATGATTGAGATACGCCTTTGAGATCTCCGAGAAAAATACTCCTGATTCCAATTCATTATTCAATAAGTGTCTAAAATAGATTCTTTTTATCTAGGCGATGGATTCTGTAACGTAGAAAATCGTGGTCGGCTACCAGAACATCTTTGCATATCTTACTGTGTGGAAGAGCAAAATGCGATATCTGGATGGTGTGAAGATGATTCCTGTTTTTGTGCAGGAGATGCTTTTGCAGATCCATTTCCACAGCAAGAGTACAATAATATAGCTCGACAAATAGGAGATGTGAACGAAAATTATCTTGGAGCTAATGATCTTAATCAGCAAGCTACAACTTTGTCATCCCTCAGAAGACAATCACTAGACATAAGTTCGGGAATTTGTTCGGATTATCTTAGAAATCGTAATACCAATAGAAGGCATTCTATATGAATAAAAATGACTTGTTGACAATGAGGACTCAACGTATGGAGTTCACTAGTCTTAACCAAATTTTTCTGTGACAGTATATTGTAGTCAGATAAGTGTACGAAACATACCCCCCCCACCCCTTCAAGACGTTGTACTCATATCTTTGGCATACTTCAGTATCTTTAACGTACTTCGTTTTGAGTTTTTTAAAACCTTCAAAATGAGCTAGGGTAAGTTCAATTTTGACCAACCAGAGCGGATCTATTACAATTTTCCAAAGAAGTTATTTGTGTCAGTTCACGAAAAAGTGTACCCAATAGTGCATGAATTCGACTTTATCACTGTGTAACTACATTTGGAGCTCTTTTTCGGTCTAAAATACTATTTCGGACCTATTTTGACGCGATGAACACGTTCTGAGTGGGTAAGAGAAGTCGTACTGCGACCCTATGGAGATAACAGTATGAGAACTTATTGAGAACACTCTCAAGTTGGTCATCTTGTTTTACAAATTATCTCCGTGTTTTCCTCATAGAATAGCCCCAAATCGGAATTCCACGACCCTCAAAAGTGGAATTTGAAGGTTCTGAGACAAGATTTGCTAAGGTATACGCGAAGATTGGTCGGACTCAGAAAATTTGGCACCGTTTCTACTGAATGCGATTTTCTCGATAACGTCTTAGCTGTACAAACGCAAAAAAGTGTAAAACTCGCTTCAAATTTTCGGGTACACGCAAATATAATTTTCGATAGACTGTGCGTAAGAGTGCACTTTGCGCACAGTTTGTCGACTTTTACTCACAGTTTATTGAAAAGTATAGTTAGATACATGGGCGTAAAACCTATTATTCGCATCCTCGTGATGATTCCGATCCTCGTCTGCGGCTCGGGCCGGAAACCCATCACTCGGACGCGAATAAAACGTTTTACACCCTTGTATCGAAATGTACTATTGAAATCGGTCGAAAACATTCATTTCACCATATTTTCACAGAAGAACTGAAAAAAGAAAATTCTGGTAAGGTCAACGAGTACGTTGACGAGTGCCCAATCCTGGAATCGGCAAATAGAAATATGTTGGGTATACTTGACTGCCCAGGAATATGAAATTTTTAGAGGAACTCTGTCAAGCGGGTCTGCTCTTAAAAGATCTAGACAAAAATTTTGGTATCTCCGATGCCTGCCTCTGAACAGAATACACATTCGACAAAGTTGCTCTAGATTTTTAATACAGACCAAACACGGAATTAGCCGTGAATACGTTCCGATAAAATTTACCGCATTTACGAGAATACCGAAGCATTACTCTTATAGAGACGTTGAGATACGAGATCATGGTCCTGTCCATAATACGTGAGAGCGGCTGATGAGGAATTCTATCTGTATTGTAGGTGGTACAAGGCTGTGAAAACTTTTTTTGGCGAAATCAGTGAACCGGAGATTCTTAGAAGAGCAAGAAGCAGAAAAATTGTTCCTCGCGATTATTTCCCTCCACAATATCAGTAGTAAAACTCGTGTCCACAGGTAACAGAAAAGTTTCTCATAAAAATTCCTTCGATAAGAAATTCTTGGATATTGAGAAAATTACAAATTTCCATACAATAAATTCACTCAGCTTGAGAAGCTACTCAAACATGTAGTTTTAGTCTGTCCTATAGTCAAACCAAGAACACTGAGGTATTATTCATGGCGCTCAAGAGCTTGAAAGCTCGAGAATTTGGCATCGTGCTGCGTCGCAGCGGGAGTTGCAAAGCCTATTATTCGACACACAGCTTTCAAGCTTTATGCTCTTTTCCGACTTTTGAATTTGTCTTGTGAAACTTGTGCCAGGTGTTTCCTTATAGAATTACTTTTCCGATTTGAATTTTAATTAGGTAAAGATGGAGAGTCCTTGAATTGATTTCGATAGGGTTTTGAATATTCAAGATCAATATTGAAAGATTCTCGTATTAGAACTATCCATGTATACACAACTTTGACTACTTGTTCTTAGAATTATCCATATGCTGTTCCGCCTATTGGATTAAGATTATGTGACTGTGTCAAGAGGGTTATTGTGAAACTTCAGCACATTGCGGAAGAATATATTCAATCATATTTCATTGTAATTAAACTGGTAGAGGTCATTTATCTATTCATCCGATTCGGATCAAGTTGGAGAACAAAACGTAGATGGGAATGAAAATCACAGGGAAAAATTCTGACTGACATAGAAAAATGTTTATGGATAAACAAGCTATTCTTTTCAACAATATTGATTTCAACAGTTCTGAATATTTTTCTTCTGTAAGACTTCTTCTTTTGTGATCATGACTTTTACATTGACAAGATTTTGATGCCTAATTATAATTGTCACCAAATCGCACTCACATGACACCGGTAAATCTGCTTGCAGCATATTTATTGCACAAAAGCCAAAAAAATGCATTATTGGAATGTACAGGCTAACATCAGTCTCATTAACTCATTCACTACCGGGAGCTCTAGACATTTGAAAATGTAGTTCTGATGTTCAAATCATGTTGTTCCGGTCGAAATAGGACAAAAAATAACAAAATTAGAATTTTCAAAATTTGTGGTTTCCACTTTTTTCCCGAGATTTTCCTCACACACAAACAGATATCTGCTTTCAGTCCAGTGCCTGCAGTGATTGATTGATTCCTTGTAACAATTATGACGTGTGAGAATTTTTTTTAGATCCTCCTGAGGTACTAGAAAAGAATTAATAATCACCGATAAATGGAAATCGACCAAAAAATGTTATCAATCATATTGGATATTGTGAGTAAATGAATTAAACTAGGCGTGATTGGCCCAAATGAGGGACTGAACGAACATTCTCTCTGTCAAGAGATGGAAGACTTATCACATTAAACTCTATCCATTCTACAAAGTCAACTAGTGCCTTATGATGCGTGACACTCCAAGCATGCCAAGTTACTTGAAACATTTATTGAGATTCCTAGATATGGTGTGAGTTCGGATTAGAAATCTTAAAATGATTAAAGGAACTGATTTTAATGATGTATTGTATTCATATCAGACTTGGTCTATTTATGAGGAAGAATTTTGATTAACAATGAACACAATAAATGGATTGACTTGTTTGATCACACCAAGGTGAGTTCTGACCTACTTTATTCGTTAGTGTTCTTGTAAGCGTTCATTCGGCATATCGAAATTTGTGATTAGTTGATAAAGTTTTAATCAAAAGATGAACCACTGGCAAGAACGATCTAAAAATTTCATCCTCATCCTGGGAATTATATCAACGATCACTGCAGGTGAATAATTGTTTGTAATTTTTCTTGGATATGACGTAACATTTTCAAACACCGAAATCTTTTATGTATTTTATCGCGACAGCAAGACTATACCGTCACAAATGGAATATAGTCTAAGGAATTGAATAAACTCGTTAAATGATCATCATGATCAAAATCGTCTAATTTATTTATGAATTAAGTAGAGGAGATAATTGAAGATGGTGAATATTTTGCAGAAACAACAGAATTGAGAACCTCTTTATTTCGAAATTCATCTTGGATGACTTTCTTCAAGTAACTACTAGAGTAGATTTTATCCGTACAAATATGAAATATGAAATGTGAAATGAGAAATTGCAAAAATGTCAGTAATTTCAAGATTTCACTCATAATTTGGATGAACTCGAGTGTCAGGCAAGTGCGAAAACTCCTGAAGATCGAGATCCATGGAGAATTCGAGCATAATGTGTACATGATTTCTGTCTTCCCATCCCAGAAATAAGCAACTGACTCTTGAGATCAAAATAGCATATTCTCATTATTCTGCGTCCCTAAGCCTGATGTGTTAGTCCACCTCGGTCCATCGTTGATTTTTCTACGTGCTGATTTGATACTTTCATAAATTGAAATAGATACTGAGATACAATAGCAAACTTGTACCCTGGTAATTGAGAGGAGAAGAAAATCACATAAAAAAATTTCGAAGAAATCCTGGGTTGCAATCTGAACGTTTTGGTGTATTGAAATTTCAGAGCCTCCCTGCAAGAAATTCAGAGAAGATGATACGTGCTTAGGATCTTTGCGCCAAAACCCAGTCGCAGACGAGTATGACTCTGATAGTTATACTGATACCGATTCTGATATTTCACATATAAGCGATGGTGAGTATTGGATAGCTTCAAAATTATGTCCGTTTAGTGCGGGAATAATGTACTCAAATTTCAAAGTGTGCCGCCAGAATCCGAGCAAAATTCGAAAGCATCATTCTGATTTTTAAAATCTCATGGTTTTCAGACCCATTCCTCGAGCCTTTCCTTGTACAATGGGTTATGGGTTATTCTCAAGCTTTCCTTTCTAAGGTTACAAATACACACAATTGTTCACTGCATACCTACAAAATATGATTCTCAAGTTCCATCAGATTCTATGAACTATATTCTTTGAACTTTGAGTAATGGATGAAATCTTGTTGTTTTGGGTAACAATCACAACCATATTATTTCAATCTAGGAGACCAATGTGATGTTCCGGGCTATGAAGGTCTTGTCTTCGAAATTTTCTGTTCTCAATATTGCATAGAAGAAGAACACACGATAACTGGTCGATGTGAAGATGGGATTTGCTTGTGTGAAGGAGTAGTTCAACCGAATGTAATCTCAGATCACGATAACAATAATATGGGAAATGAAATCAACAGGATTGAAAACGAAGATGTTCATCAGCACAGATCTAGAACGCAGATGGAAAGTCAGTCACTGGAGATATGTTCAGCGTATCTTCAAAATAATATGCTAAATAGAGAACATTCTATATGAGTTACAAATTCATGAATTCATGGTTATATTCTCATGTCCTACAGCAAAAAAACGTTCACAAGCGGTGCTGATAGTCAAATAAGCTCATGCCCAGTGCATTGGTGTGTGCTAGTGTTAAAGTCTCATTGCTTGAAAATCCTACCAAAGGCCGTGGATCGATTAAACAAGAATTTCGTCTGTGAAAGGCTTTACATATTCAAGTTACATTGAGTCTTTAAGGCAAATTTCAATTCACTCTCTCTCGATTGAGTTTGTGAAATCATTTGAGATTAGAGACTAAAAAGTAAGTATTTTCAAAAGACCCAAAATTTCCTCAAAATGATCGAGGAGGCATATCATATAATTCTGTTAAGATTTGTACTAGAACTTGGTGAATAAAATCCTCAAAAATGCTTTGATTTTTCCAAAAATTTTCAATAACATAGATGGAAGTGAGTGTCATATCATAAAAAATTGTGTAACATGATGCCCCAAATGTTCAAGAACATCTCAACAACTCCTATCCAAAAAGTCAAATTCTATGAACTGAATCTTCAGTGTCCACGCACTATTAATTCTTAGACTCAGTTTCACCTTCCATTGGTATCTACATCAATGTACAGAAGGTGCAAACCACATTCGAACACGTCTCCATGTTTGTGGCAATGAGATACACACAAAGTCACTTCAGTGAAAGATATATAGAACTGTTAGAAACCTCGAGGGCATCGTCGTCATCCTCGTCGTCTCTTTGTTGTCGCAAGTCCAAAAGCTCGACACTGTCTCCAAATAAATATATATATATATATATATATATATATATATATATATATATATCTACAGAGTATGCGTTAGAGACAGAGTATCTTCTCGAGGTGTAGATCTAAAGATGCCTGCGGCCGGATATGTTTCTCGCACTCGCGGTTTGCTTCCGTTTTGTTAATATATATATATTCTCTAAAGCAAATATGCTGAGTAGAGCTGTAGTGATGGCGATGATTGCTCTAATCGAGTTTCTTGGGCTCTTCTCACAAATGTTAATTGATATTTTGCATCAGGGAGAATAAAGTGCATGGCATTTGAGATAATTCTGTCTGCGGGTAGTACGAGAAATGTCGTATTTTCGTGGATTTTGATTTGTTTTGTATGAGATCTGACGGATTTATGTATATCTACGCTGATTGATCCGAGGAGTTAGAGAAGTTTGGGGATGAGTTATTTTAGAGTTTGGAGGCTATGTCTAAAATTGGAATTTCGTGCAGAAAAGTTGATGTTTTATTTCTGATATAGTTATGGAATGATTGAATTAAAACTGTGACATTGAAAAAATTCATGGAATTTCCAACAATCATGAGGAAGTTTTGACTGACAATGCAAAGAGTGACCTAGCCGTGATTGCAACAACTTCGCGACAATTTGGCAAGTTGCTTTTAATAGGCACACACAATTCATTTGGGAAGTTGGAAGACCATGTCATGTGAAAATTTATGAAATGTCGAGAGACTTGGTGAGAATTGAGCGATCGATCTCACATCGGAATCTGTGAAGATTCAAAACTAAGGACCTTCTGGAAGGAAACTAAGTAAAACTAACTACTGGGCCATAATCGCCTACTTTTCCTGATGTACTCATCTTTTTACATCTACAAATAATAGAATCCAAACATGCCCGCAATACACTCATTCGAGGATTGTGGCGTATGTTACAACTGAGATGAGTGTATCGTTCGATGCAAAAGAATGTGCCCTGATTTCTTGTTTTGTATCCAATTCCATGACTGGTGATCCCAGCTTTCACCCGAAATGTGCCCTGCACCACTTTCTGCATGTAGAGTCATAATCGTGGATGATATGGTATGCTAATGTCAATTCGTTGGTTGTCGAGATAAAAGTTTGATGTAAAATGAAAAATCCAATCTCGGTTCATCATATATGAGACAATTTTCTTGCCAGTCTATGCATTCTTTTAGATTTGGATGTACAATTCCACGAATTGCATATAGCACTAGTATGTACACTTATTATAGGTAAGTCTGCGTTCACTGAGGGAAGAGTTGTGATAAAAAGTATGAATAATTGATCACGAAAATTCAGGATGTGCCAGACGTAATTTAGGGAATGTTCTTTCTTCTTCGACCAACTGATTCTCTATTCTTCCTGGATCTGTTCACATTGAGATTCAGAATATTCAGAATACACCCTCAGATTATTGAATGATTTTATGGTATCCCACAAAATTGGAGGGAAAACTAACAATGTCCTTACTTGACAGAAAATAATTCGGATACTCTGAAATTGTCGCCCATTTCGATTTTTTCGGCAAATAGTGTACATATTCTTGGAGATGGGAAACATTTCAATTGTGAAGAAGGATTTCTCACCCGTTGAAATTTAATGAAGCTGACGCATTCACTAATGAGACAACCGGGTACATACCTGCAACATATGGAAAAAGTGGTTTTTAATTATATGATGATGAATAAATATTTTGGGATTCTCATAAATTACTCTTTTTTCTTTAGTGTGAATCATCAGGACCTGATGAAAATTATCCAAACTAGATAATCATATTTCATTCCATGATTGACTCATCAGTCAGCCCACTATGAGAATAACTAACCTCCCCAAGCTTTCCTTACCTTCAAAAAGGAAGAAAAAGAATCATCAAAGTCAGTCAAAAACAGACCGTATCACGTCGGCAACAGGCATCGTCGTAATTTGCGCATCCCAGTATCCCAAAAAATTTCATTTCGAATCCGTCAAAGTTCCGACGTACGTTTTTGGCCACCCCGAAATTAGCGTAATGCATTCATAAAAGTCATCTCTCGTATAATACCATGTTCCCGGAAAAAGGCGTAAGCGGTATACCACCCTAAAATCGGTTTAAGTCTTACACACACACACACACACATGCATACACGTACATGAGCATCATGTACACCAGGTTAATACACACTGCGGTAGTCTACCGTAATACGTGATGTTGGCCAAGACGATGGCTATCGGCTAATTCTGCAGTCACAGAGAGTTGAACATCAGGTAAAACAAGCCCGGCGCCGTTTTTGCTCAACATATATAATGTGTGTGCTGCATGTTATATTATAGCCACGGGGCGTCTTTTAGCCTGGAGATATGTGTAAAATGGATATCTTATACAGGTGTTGCACGAACTGATCTCCCGCTGTCCTCGTCTTATTATTGAAGGTTTTAGAGGTAGTATGAGATAATAATGTGCTGGAATCGTCAATTTAAGATTTATTCGAATGAGTTTTGTGATTGATGGAAGTGTGAGTTGATGCTTTTTGATGTGGGAGACCGATGGCTGTTTTACTTGAAAATCATAATGATTTCAGCGATCGGTTGGATTTGATTTGATGTTTCTGATGCACGATGATGACAGGATATGTGGTATGGGAATAAGAGGGTGATTCTTGAGAATTTGGCGGATGATTTGATTGATGTGATGGAGTCGAGGGTTACGGATAGAATGTATAAGTGTGTTTGAATGCTAGATTCATTTATTGTATATGTCTGGTCCTTTCTTGGAATGATTAACATGAGCTGAGTGGTTTTTATACTTATATGTACAGGATTTCATCACGTCAATTCAAGGGACTTCTCAAAAATATCTTTGAATCACTCGAATAATTAAGAGATATTAAAATAACATAAGTTTACTATTTTTCATGGTAATCGTCTCTTAGGAGAATAGAAATGGGCAGTCTATTCCTTGAGGTACATCTTGGAACTTTTCCAAGATACTTGTCTTCGCTGCCAAGAAATTTCTTCACCTCTCAGTTTTCTTGAGAAATTTACATAAAGATTGAATTAAATTTTCCTTGAAGCAATAATTTTTTAGACTTTTTAAAACTTTTTTCCAACACCGAACAGTCATGAGTGGTCACAGGAATGCAATATTTTTGAAAAAATCCGATCAAGGGAGGCGGAGTCTTATCGACGATCAAAAGATATTTCAGAAAGAAATTTTAATTCAGTACCTGTCATATTTTCTCTTCTCTTTACTCATAGGCACTTGGTAGGTTCGTACATCTGAATCAATATTTCATGCATCTCAAGGTTCCATCATCTTGTTTTAGGCCATACCTAACTATTTTGTATGGTTATTGAGGTCTTTCAAGCGTCTCCAAGTTTCTCGACCATTTTCAAAACATCGTTCGGCAGAATTTTCAAACTGATTGAAATGACTCGTCACTCGTGCACGAGCACTATTCTACGTTTCCTGAGTTTCTAATCGGGTTCGAGTCTACGGGGATTTTTCAGTGGTGTAAATAGAACTCCTTCGACCAAGAATGCTGGTCTAGAATATTCATGAAAAATCTCAAACGCTTTACATTACATGACGTGACTAATAACTGACATTCTAGAATGTCTTATGAGATCCTAAGCGCATTACCCCTAATCAATACTACCAAAGGAATAGATCTAGTCAAAAAACAAAATATCTACCCGTTTTAGATGGTCTCGGTTTCTATGAGTTAATATTCTACAGATTCTATAGCTACACTTACTCACTACATGAATTTGAAAATTTGACGATATCTGACGAATCATAGATTTTTGACCAAATTATCAAAAATCTCATGAGGTCTTTTACTCATTAAACTCATTCAAAAATTCAAAATCACAACTGTCCCTAACACCACCACAATCAATTCAAAATTCAAAAATTCACGATTTCCACCAACACAGAAGATGACAAGGAAAATATGAAATGCCAAAGGTTCGATTCAAAATTAAAATTGAGACTAATCATCTTATCGCTCAAAACTCTTGCGTCGAATATCATTAAAACTTGTCGACAACAAAGAAGCGAGCCCCAAAGTCAATTAAAAGCTTTCACTCTGTTTCTCACTCACTTGCGTGCAGCTTATACGCTTGGCGCATCGTACAAAAATTACAAGCTTGCAAGCGCAAAGCTTTAGGGAAGAGAAGTGAAGTGCGGGGGTTTTAAAGCACAGAGGCGAGCAAAAGCCAAAAGTTGAGCGTGTCGGGAATTTTCGCGATTCGACGGCAATTACCCACGCAAACGCTGCTCATGACACAATTCGTTCGTTAACCGCGTGAAATAATAATTGTTGAGAAACTCGTATAGTATAAAGGTATATAACTAACCTATAAAATGAGCAAAATGATCAGGACATGACATCAGAGACAAGAAGATATGTATGGAATTGTGACAGATGACGAGCTTTGAGTGGCCTAGATTTTTTTTCTAAAGTGAGTAGAAGAATGTTTCAATTTAGGGTTATGGGTCATAGGCATTTTTTGGGTAGGTGGCTGGGAGATGTTAGGGATTTTTGTGGATTATATTTGTGATGATTGGAAAATTTTTTGACACTTTCCCAGTGCTGAAATATTTCCCTATCACGAACCTGGATATGAAATTCTTCTGCTAGTTGTGATTCGAGCGTATTTCAAGAAAGTTCATCATTGACTTTTCAGAAAAATGACCACAATACTGGGATTAAGGAACTTTCAGTGGAATGAAAGTAGTCATCGCACTGAAAGTTCAATTTAAATATGAAAATAGTCCAACTTCATCAATGAAATCATCGAAAATCCCAAAAAATATGGATCATAGTACTTGATATAGATATGCAACTTCTAATCTTTGTCTTCTGCTACTTTTTACCATTACCTAGATTTATTCTAGCACTTAAAAACAATAATCCTGCAATTTCAGGTTTCACTTGTTCATTGTGACTGTATTAGTCACAGTTTATTGCCTCTGATTTACAGATGCATACTAACTTCGTGTTGATCTAATCAATAAAGGGATGAATCACGATTATAAAAATGTCGTGCTTTGTAGTTGAACCTTTCCCTTTTAATTAGCGGCAGTACGTCGCATGCCAGTTATCGTCACCTGGAATCTCGACATCTTTATTCATTCTGTCGGATATCTATCCCTCGAGACTGCACAGAGTCACTCCGTCCACAATCCATTTTACCATGTGGACGGCTTCGTATACCAAAACGGTCTAAGCCCAAGTCAGATGCACAAGAAATTGCCTTGGTATTTCTTAGATGATTTTTATTGATCATCACGTCATCATTGTTTGGAGAAATCCCAATCACATTATCTGAAATTCGATTATATTTGTGAGACGCAGAATTCATTTTCCCAAAAGATCATCACCAAGAGAAACAATTTTCAAAATTCCAAAGCAATCTTTCGAAAATCTAAAATGGACTCGTAACTATTTGGTCCGGGGCCATCGATGTATAAGGACAAATTTTATCTAAGTTGTGACATAAATTTTTGAGATTTCGTCATGAAACCTTGAAAAGCATCTGCCACCAAAGAATTCTGTATGAGATTCTGTATGTTTGTATCTACATGTATTGAAAGATAAGAAAAATCTCACCCTCATTTCCGGAAGGAAATATAATTATCTATAGAGAAAACTGACACTTCAAACTAACCCTCCTCCCCAATTTCACAGAAATCCATCAAATACAGATATCGGGCCACTCATTTCCATGAAATATCTCGCTTATCAAGTGGGAGTATACATATCAATGGACTCTTTTTAATAGCATAGAGTATTTTGTTGCTGTCAGCTGGAAAAACTGCAGGCGGGCAGGTGTCAGCGTCACGGTGTGTCATCTCTACATCAGAACTTTGGTCCGTCAAAAGTGTCTTCCGACTAAAAATAATAAACCAGACTATTGGCCTTATCGCCGAAATAACAGGGGCGGCATCTTTCTTCTGTCTATCACCGTTTTTGGGTCTCCGAGTGATCCATGTAAAGAATGTGTAGAGGTGTGTCAGAGGGTCGATATCTGTTTGTGTGAGTAGGCGAGGGTGATGCTATAATATATAGTTGCAAGACCAGGTGCAGTGTTAGGTTAATTTCGTCGCGTGCGGTTTCATAATGCGAGTAGTGTGATGGACTGGGGTGAGCTTTTCTTCAAGTTTCTGTTGGGTATATCTCTGTATTGATAATGTGTCTAGGGAGTTACTGGAAAAGTATGCGGCAAAGTTCACGACGACAACGATGGGGTTCTGGAGGTGATATCTCCTTTGGGAGTCGTGTCTTTCTTCACAGTATAAGGATTTTGTTACATGGGTAAACTATGATTTCGAGCTCATGTAAGAGTTGGTCGAGGAGTTGGTAGAAATGTACACAGTGATGGATAGCTTGTTCCAAAGTTTGGAATGAGTAAATCGTTGATTTTTGTATTGAAATGATTCTAGTTTTTATTCTTTCCATTGCTTCATACCGTAGGATGAACCAAGTAGGAAAAATGCTCTGAGTAGAAAAAATGATCCAAAAATCATCCTGAACAAGATCTTTGTTCAAATTTTTCTTCTATCTGAAACAGAGTTTCTTGATCAAATCTGTAGAATGTTCGCCAAAAGTTCCCTACGCGAGGTGAGTCGAACAAATAGATGTGCAAGATGGATAGTAGCTCTTGAGCCATCGATTCCAGTCAAAATTCACAACTCGTTTTGATAAAGAATGGAGATGAATCATAATGTTCAAATTCATGGGTACTTTGTAATCATTAAAATATATTTTGCGCTATGAAAATATTGACAACTTACTTGTAGTGTCAACATCATCCAATGAAATTCGATCTGTTTCTTGATAACTTAATCATAGAATGAAAAAAGATAGGATACTGGAAGAGGAAATCCTTAAAATTAGTCCCATCGTCTGAAAATTAACATGACAAAGTTAGAGAGTTTGTTGTGATTTCGTCCAATTTCTCCTTACAGTGGAAACCATTTTCCCCCCAAACTTTCATAAATCTTTGGATGATCTCACAGATTTAGAACATTCTCTTGCCTTCTATTTTCAGGTCGGTTTTCATGAATATGGTAGCAGAAGTCTATTTTCCTTCCTTCCAACCTTCATTCATCATTTTCCTCGAAATAATAGAAAAACCCATCATACACTGTAGAAAAAATTTTGACAAAATCGTTAATCCCAGCGTAGGAAACGGAAGCGACCTACGCTGGGTGGCGCAAATATAGGCTACGGCAATGTAAATTCGGTAACGGGGACTTAACGATTTTATTCTACCCGGTGGAGACCTTCCCAAATTTTTTAGGTTATGGACGACTCTATTTTTTTCGACTGCCCTCGGTTACGCAGTTGTCTAGGAGTCCCTGCACGTGCAGAACTTTGTTGGGTTAGTAATTCATACGTCGAAAGTAGATTGAGGGCTTGTAAAGGCGTAAAAAGATCGACCCAATCTCAAAATACCGATGCTTGAGGCTTTCTCAACTTCAATAAATTCACCACGCCGCTCTTGCGTAAATTCGCTAATTTCAGATTAACGATTTTGCATCGCTCAGCGGAGGTAACAGAGCGACCTTCGCTGAGTGTGGTGATTTTACGAACTATTATTAAATTTGCTAATCCATTAGCGATTTTACTGGTAAAATGCTCGAAATTTTTTTTCACAGTGCAGATATGAATGCAAGTTCAATTTTGATGTAAAATCAACGTAGTCTCGTCTCACACAAACAAAAAGTCAAAAGGAACTCAAGCTCGTTGTGAATCATAATAAATGGAATATTCTTAACGCTTGCACTAAAAGATACGGAGACAGTCTTCTTCCGCAAAAGCAGTAAATACTAAACGAAAAGACAGAAATGACGTCTGGCCAAGATGATACGAGGCTGCAATTTAACCGTTATGATATCGAGCTTTTCCATTAGGCGAGATGCGCACCCAGAGTCTTTGCCGTTAACATTATAACCAGGCGCGAGACTCGATCAATTTTCTCGAGGTTCAAGCTATACTAGAAATTTCCATTATGACTCTATATTATAACCTTTGGTAAAAGGACTTTTTGCATGTCGATATACTTTGAACGTGGGGGTATTTATGGAATCGGTAATGGTGAACGACAAAAAATGGAAAGACAGTTAGGAAATGAGTGGTAGAAGGTGTAAGAAAGTTAGAGAAGAAAGTGATTGGTGTAATTGATAAAAGACGTTTGATGTCTGTATTTACTAGCACGATTAGATTTCATCGATGCTGTGGTTAAATGTTGACGAGACCTGGTTTAACATCAATTTCAATTACATCAACTTTTTAAGAGGAGAGGTAACGATTTGGAGTAGATGGATAAATGTTTTGCCTTGAATATCATTGATTTGAGTAGATTTTGGCGCTTTTGATTTTTGAGGTCTCATGAGCTCATAGTAATGTGATTATCGGTGTTTACCTAATCTTGAATAATTTTGCACTATACTGATAGCGTCATAGTCAAAATATGCCATGCAAGGTGTCCAAGCAAGACTCAACAACGTGCCTTGAGCTCTAAACAAGATTGATAGATATTTTTGAGAAGATAATGATTACATTACCAATCATATCTTTAACCATTTTTTTCTCGTTGTATTTGATGTTTTCAACTCGACTTTTTACAATGCATATTTTGACTCCAAAATCGCGTTTCCAAAAATGAGAATGTTCACGAAAGAACGTTTTATGAACCTCACAATATCATTCTTTGTGCTTTGGAGGTTATGTCTCTTATCGTAATCATTTGAGGTACCAGAACAGTTAGAGTATGTCCAGCATCAAATGTTTGCGATCCATTTTATGAAGTGAAGGTCCAACTCTTGAACAGTGAGTATGATGGCAATCATACCTCTGAGGAGGTTACGCGAGAGGTTACGTTAATACCCAATAAGATAAGAAACCTTCATTTGAAACATGTAGTGAACTTGATAACTCACGTGGATATAATGGCTCCTCGAATGGCTCCCGATCGAACTTGTTGAGTAAGTGCCCCCCCCCCCCCACATTTAGTTGACTGGGTCCCCAAACATGGACGACACTGAAAAATGCGGCAATTTTTTTCGTAGAAACAGAAGCATAGAATGTCCAAAAACGCGTGATGATTCGAAACGACGCATCCAAGTGTGAATAGCCAATTCACCCCAGAGATAAGAAACCATCGCTTCATTCTTGCTCAACTATTGGGCAGAAGAAGCACCGGGTGATGAATCCAAGCTTTCAACGACATTTGCGTCCAGTCATGACCCTAACCTCTCCCGTATACTCAACAAAGCATGCGTGCGCGCATACTAATGCATCTCCCCAACCGCCACCACCACCACCTCCTCCTCCTCCTCCTATTCTAACCTAACCTGCTACGTGATGCATTGTCAACCCTGCGCCGGTTGTCGACTTGTCGTGTCTTGGCTCAAACAAAGTTAATCAACGCTGATGGCGTACCCCTGATGCAGAGTTATCCCTATATGTATATTCTACATCACTATCCATAGAATCTCTATTCGTGATGCAAACGTTAGATGGACATCAATGTGGCCCTTCTATATCACATCTATGTATAGTGTATATATGCAAGTATGTGTGCGTGCGAGCGAGCGGAAATTTAGTACTCCGATCAGGCCAATGACTGAAAGTGGACATAGTGTTATAGGTTAGGGTGGTATGTGGATACGATGAACCTTTGGGTATACGAAGTGACCACCGACCATCGCCGTCGATCGTCATCGTAGTCGGAAGTTCACGGGGAACAACTGGGGGTTGTATGAGAGAATGTGCATGCGTGTAGAGGGTTTGAAAAGTGGAATGAGAGGTTAGATATATTAGAGGTCCTGGAGAGTTGTCAACGTTGCTGCTTTTGTGATACTGCGTTACGCTATGGGTGGACGAAGTGATTTAGCACCTTTTTACACGCGATGCTTTGTGTTTTGCGAGATAATATCTTTGTATTTTAAGAGTAGATGGGTTATGTTACGTTCAGAGTAAAACTTTGACTGTATTTGATTATCATAGGAATGGTCATAATGAACGGTAATTAATCTCATCGGTTTCTGTTATATTGAAAGGTTAGGGTTTGATGATTGGTTGAATGGCACCGATTTTATTCCTTGGGTGATTCCTATTATCCCTTTCTTCAGTATACCGATTTGTTACTTTTGGTGAAGCACATATAAAATTCTGTGAATCAAGAACGTTACTCAAGACATTGTCTTCTATAATAAGAATTCCATTGGTCTGGCATATCTTAAGATCATTACTTTCACATTCTTCTGAAGTGGAATCAAAATTTCCTTTTTTGATCTACTCAGGCGAAAGTAATCTATGTATCTTGACCCAATATTCAGATAATTGTTTCCTGATATTTTCGACAATCTCCAACCAAATGATCCTGCAAAGAACATTCTCATGTGATGACTCTTCCTTGAACATTTTCCCTTCTATAATGTCAAAGAGCTACATGTACTTCAGATTCGACTACTCTTTGTTCTGATTTTTGAATGATCAGATTACTACTTCAGCTCTGTATCCCCTTTTGATTGTGTGCCCTCGTCATTGCCTTGCAAATATCATAGTAAAATTTGGATCCAGATCCAAGAATTTACCAAGCGTGATCATGGTCATTATTTTCATAAGATCAATGTACAATCCAAAAAACCACGAATGAAGATCTGTTAATAAATTTTCTATGAAGGATTTGTGCACATATAGTCCATTTTGCGTTCTGGATAATTCGTGCTAAGTCACATTGAAATTCAAGCGTACTTTGATACTCCTGATTCATTTATTACTTGTACATAGTTAAGTTCCCTTTTGATTTTCGTAAACGCTTCTTTTTTTGGAGGACTTCACAATCAATACAAAATCTAACTCCTCCACACTACTCATACTTTGATTCTGGAACGATCTACCATCATGATGAGAAACATAACCTAGAATATTAAAAGCACATAAACAGTTCTCTCCACAAAAATCATAGGTCCTGAACTAAAGTTGTATCACCCAAGCAACATTTTTTTCTCAAAAGAACAATAATAATACATCTCGAATCTCTTCCAATCCTTCCTATCCACACAACTCAGCAAAAGCTTCACGCACTGTACGAAAACAAGTTAGATATCCCCAAATTGCGTATGTACACTCACACCGATCATTGCTCCATACTTTTTCAAACACTGTAGCTGGCTGCATAAAATCTTGAAAAAACGATTCCAACAACTTCCGTAAAACCCATCTTTCCTCTCACATACACGTACTGTATAACAACAACGTATAGAAGACTCATCCCATAGAGACTTTCTGACCAGATGGAAATGTAAATTCTTCTTTGGCGACCCAATTTATCTCAACAGTATTATATATACTGGCGGTACAACCCAGAAAGAAAGAGAAAGAGAGGCTATTTAATTGTGATACTGATGCACAGTGGTATGGTAATTGGATCTTCTTTTATATACCCATGCTGAGCTTTTCGTTTTCTTGGCAATACCTTCTTTTTCTCTTGAACCGAAGTATAGTTAGGTATACATAACCTGTATGCGCATGGTATGTAATGCTATTATAGCACATATACTGTGCCATGCTCGTGCCATAGTCGTTGTCTTTGTTGCAACAATGCACCATGGGATTGTAGAGGAGACATTCTTGGTGAGTTTGTAGAGAATTCTTTTTTTTTTTTTTAACTTCATTTGTGGAAGACTTGGCTTTTGTTGGTGGATGTAGGGTACAGTGTTGTGGTCGAGATTGTAAAGCTATGGATGCATTGACTGGGTGCAATTTTTTGAGGTTATGTTATAGAGTTACTTAGCGAGAAAGCAGAGGTAAACTGGGTTGAAGCAGCCTTGTGCTTGGTGACTTTTTGATTGTAGGCAATGGTTCTTTCAATTGACTCAATTCAATTGATTTTCGAATATGGATAAATACCACAGTTCGTTATTATTTGAATTCAGAGTGAGTCCTCGTATTTGAACAACCATGCATGTTTTGTTATTCTTATGTTCACGGAACCCAATTTTTGTAACTTCTATACTATGGTACACACGGCGAGTGAACAACGCAGAAATAAATGAAAATTCTAAATACAAGAATCTGAAATTTACCATTTGGATCGAAATATACTGAGGTATTGAATATCTTTTTCCAAGAATCTTGATCAATGAAATTTGAGGATATAGACCTCATTGTCAGGAAGTTTGATAATCCCAACCAATGATCCCAAGATGAGAGATGAGAATTTTGAGAACTTCCTGTTTCAAATTTTCGGAAATTCTGCATAAACGAAGATCGAGTAATCGAAATTTGATTCAAGAATATTTGTAAAATGAGATTCAACTGACCATGAAAAAAAGCATGGTTTGATGAATAACTTGGACAAAATTGAAGTGATGATTTACACATTTTTTTACAACATGAAATGCCGAGCATTCTTATTATTTTCAAATTCTTATCATTTCCAGTCCCAGATTGACCTGCACTAGAATCTGGCTAAGATTCCATTACAAGTCTTCGAGATCTACGAAAAAGTAGGGCACTTGGTATTCAGAAAACCACAATCATCTACAGTCTTGAAATGATTAACCAGAACCTTGTAGTCGAAATTACATGACAAATTGTCAGCTGTATTCTTGACCCTTTTATTTCTGTCATAGAATAATCCTCTTTTCATCACATCAAAAAATTGACGAATTCTTTCACAACTCGAATTTCATGAGCTTCAAACCTTCTAATATTATAACTCTCCCACTGGAGATTTGAAGTTTCTGTGTTCGAATTCCATCATTGCCCTGATCGAAAAATTGTTCACAAAGAACCCTTGACACAACATTCCGAGTCCAGATTTTGATAAACCTAAGAATATCGTCAAAATGAGCTACCTTGTACATAAATAAAATGAATATTCCCAACAAGAATTTAATAAAAAGAATCTCAACCAGAATAGCACATTCAATCTCGGCAAATTGATCGCGTGCCGGTATGCACATACTCATCCACGTTAAAGATGCATGAGAACCAACGTGATTCTGTACATAATACATATCTATATCTATATATATATATATATATATAGTATCTCGATCCGTGGTACTCTTGCATCAATTTATAATTCACGAGGATCTGTCACCACTTAATTAAACGCGTCTCGTTTCAATGAATAACCGACAATCGGCTTCACTTCCACACGATACATACATACATCCTTAATTCTGATGCTCAGAAATGTAATGCGAATCATGTGATAGTAAGTAAGTAGCTGAGAATCTTAGTAAAGTGCGGGTGCGTGCGTCTCTTACCTGCGGTACATTATTGAAGGCATAAATTAAAGTAAAGTTGGAACGCGTGCCTTGACTTTTGATCAATGAATATGCGAGGATCGTTAATTGCATCGAGAAGATACGTCGATTCTGGTAACCGATCGATGTATATTCAGGATCGTTTGATATTGACTATTTATGCGAAATCGGAGTGTCTTTTGAGGTTAGGAATGGATTTTTGATCGAAATGAAGGGATCACAATTTTTTTTAAGGGTCAATATTGGCACGCAATATGTTTTAATTCTTGATCAATGTAACGTTCTTTTTTTTTTTTTTTAGAACTGTAAGAGGAGAATCCGTTTTAATGGAATAATTTGAACGGTTTTATGATGCTGCACATACGTGACAGGAGGTCGAACGTCGAAAATTTATTCCAAGATTCAAATCTCTCAAATTTGAGGCATAAATTCATATTATAAAAACTTTCAGAATTTTGATACAGACGAAAATAATCTTGCGGTAAATGGATAAAATATGAGAATTTATGTGCCATTATTGGGATATCTGAGTTCAGATAGCAAATAATACATTGAATTATGTTCAAGTATCAAATTCCATCAAGATTTCATTCAACAAATCAAGATCAACTTTCACCATTCAGTCTCTCAAATTCTAAAGATCGCCTCATTAATATCAACTTGAGATCCCAAGACCACTTGAAACAAATCCGGTATCAAATTCTCATCTCACAATCTACATCAGAAATCTCTCATCTCACAAAAAAAAAAAAAAAATAACGAAGATAACGCCCAAGAGTTCAATCAGAATCTCACGATACTCTCAAAGAAAATCATTATTATTCCAAACGAACAGCGAGAAGGACATTTGAGCATCAAAAATCTCAATATTATATCACAAAATAGCTTCGTTAAGAATAATATCATGAGAACAAGTCTGAAATTTTCTTTGTAAACGTTAAAGATGACGAAATGAGAGAGACCTCCTTTATAGATGGTTAAAATCTTTGTAGGTTAGGGTTGAGCAAAAAGGTCAGCATCGTGAAAACAAACGACGCACCGGTAATTGTCGGTGTTCAACCCAAGAGACAGTAAAAGCTTACCTTACCTATAGAAGTGAGAGAGGAGCTTTCTGAAAGCTCTACAAATTGCGTACTTTCTTGATGCCCCCCCCCCTCTCCTCTCTTTCTCGTCTTTTGCTGATGCTGTTGAGGGTGTAGAAGGAAGGTAAACGGTGGCAAGCCATGAATTCTCATTATTTTATAGTCAACGCCTCGTTTGCATCAAAAACAAGCGAGATAAGGAGTATTTTGCTGTATATACGGCTATGAAGCAGGATGCTTTTGCAAGAGTTGCAGACGACAACAACGAGAAGACGAGAAGAGATTGGAGCTTTGGTTTGAGGTTAGATCTGTTGGTAAGGAAATGCGAGTTTGATGTGTTTTTCTTTTAGGTCTGGGAGGTGGGATGAGACTGTATTTGTATCAGATTTTAGGTTTTTGAGGAAGACAGATTTGTTGTTGAGAGCTGTTTGTGAAGAACTTTTTCCTCACTTGGGCTGAAAAAATAGATAAATACCAACTTGAATGTTCATATGAAAAAATTCAGCATAAGTACTTACACATGTGGTCATTGGCATTGAAATGATGATTACGAATTTTGGTATTGGTATCAGAGTGAACGACAAAATACAATAAAATCACACAGGAACCCATCAGATTTGGTAATTAGAGAATTGGTCTAGATAGCTCATTTCCATATCGAATATTATGGCTCATTACTTACTTCCCTGAAATGTTCATTTCTACTGATTTCAGCAACGATTGGAGAATCCTATAATTTCACTCTCCATGCAGTATTCTCATATTCTACTCGTTATTTTCGAAATGAACAGTCTCATGTTGACCGCCATACAAGAAGAAATGACATTGCTTATCACACCACATGGCACATTATAAAATAGCCCAAAACCAATGAAGAACTCTATGGTATAGTGCTACAATCCGTGTGGGGGTTTGTTTTTCTTTGGAACAAATTCTATTTTCACTCTCAGAAGATTTTCTACTCTGAAGGATCCAAGGCTCAAAAAATAGAAGTTGATATCATCGTCACACTGTTTTACCTTCAACGACATATCGTAAACCTGAAACTGTAAATTGTCCATCCAACCTTCATCTCCACATCATAATTACCAATGACGTACATAAAACTCATAGTCATCTCATTACCTTTATACAACATGAAAGTAGTCACTTCACATCTCGCACAATTACCCCTATCAACAATTTCATCTCTCTCACCTCATCTTATCTCTTTCAGAGTCTCACCTTCCATATAAACGATCAAACCCCCTCGTCATCGTCTCATAATTATCCTTACCTCACAATCATATTAAGTACCTTCAACCATAACTACCCTCTCTAACACTCACATCTTAAACCATGAACTATGAAAAAAATTCATCACGCATCACAAGTTGTTAATTGACAACATTACCACGTCTACACTCATCGGCGCCACTTTCCAACTTTATTAGTATTGGTCAATCGAAAGCAATCGATCCTGAATGAATCAGCTGATATGATACAAAAGTCGCACAGTAGCAGCATACATAACCTATACATTTATAAGTTATGTGTAGTAGTATAGTTATCTTTGATCTTTGAACAGATGCGATGGAGAAAGAGAAAGAAAATGACCGATCCCTGATCAGTATCCAAGATAAATTCACTCTTCTGCACCAAGTCCATGCATGTATATGTATAGACCCCTATACGAATACACTAACGAGACAGCTACCGAGCGAGATCGTAAATTACGTGTCGCGCAAGGTCCTGTTTGGGAATATCCATTAATTACGTAAGGACGGATTCTCAATTTTTTGACCCCTCCCCCCCCCATTGTAAGGAAAGGTCAGGTCGTTCAAGACACCCCCCCCCCTATCCCATATCTTACGTAAGGATTTCAATCCAAGAAGGAGCAAAAATCAGAAGGCTTAAAACTCAACGAATTTTGATCATTAGGCAATATTGATTACAAATCACGATTAATTCACAATTGTTGTAAATATTATTATTGTTGTGAGGAGATTTTAACAGCATATTTTTGAAGAGTGGAAAAAATGTACGTGGTATGAATGATGATTTTATCAACTATGAGCGTCCAAGACTCAAGGACTCTCCAACCACTCTGGCAGATTTTTTATTTCGGGAAACTGATCACTTTCATCTCTCTCTTTCTCCCGATTATCGCTTCTCACTCTCTACTTCTTTTCCAATTCAAAAGAAGGAGTGCTTTTAACACGGTGGTTAGCAGCCGACTGATTCATTGAGCAAGTCAGCCGCAAGTGCGTGAGAGCCAAATTTTCTGAGAGGAAAAGGATTTTGCATGTATAGGTGACGAATAAAAGCATATGTGTGATCCAGAATATCGAAATAAATGTACTAGTCTACATAAAATACCCCTACACATGCTCTGGTTTGGCCAGTCGAAATATCTGAGGTGCCCCGCCCACCAAGTCATAAAACTCGGACCAATGCTACCGAGTTCCACGAAGGTTCAACAGAGCTCTTGAGAGAGTGATTTAAATGTCCCGCTCTTAACAAGGCGACACTGTTCTTTGAGTTGTAAAATGAGTGTCAAAAACGCTTACGTAAGAAATTTGTCCACCCCCCCCCTACCCCCACGTAAGAAACCGTGAGGATTTGAGTGACCCCTCCCCCCCTTCGAGCCCTTACGTAATTAATGGACATGAGCTTTGCACGATTTCCTATGTATCTAAGTATGTGTGCATGTTTATGTGTGTGTAAGTATGTGATGCAGTAGTAGTAGTAGCGCGGGTTACGCTTATTAATTCACGATTTATAATTGCCATCGAGTTTATATGGACCCGCCCTCTCTTGAGTTGACGGTATATTATCGCGTGTGCCCTTTTCCATAAGATTCTTTCTTTTTTTTTTCTTTCATATTTCTTGGTTATGTGATACGCATCTTGACGCTTCGAAGTTGGCTACCGCAATCGCGCCGCCCTCTTCTGGGGACTTTTTTTTTGTTTCTGGTGATTTTATGAGTTAAAGTAGAACCTATCTGTGGAGATTAATTCTCGCCTCTGATAGTTTGTCAAGATTCTGGATGAGTTGAAGGTTATGAAAGATGGAATTCTTGTGAGTACAAAATCGCTGTGAGGAATCTGACAAACTTTTGAGTTCTGAGATTTTAATCTCAATACAGACTTATCAAATATATGGAGCAGTATTGTCGTCAAATACAGGAAATAATTTTTCCCTCCGCTACAGTTGAAGCTTGTGTGACTTTGGATTGACAGGCTTGTGATATTTTAAGTTAAGAGTGTCACGAGTTTCACATGAACTGTTGCTGAAAATTCAGATGATGTCAAAGATGGCAAGAATTTCAAGCGGAAAGTCCCCTTCAATCATGTAAGAGTCATGAAAGAATACGCCAGTTGGAACATCCTTTCGAACATGCTGTGAGACTTTCAGTTGAACGTCCATGTCAATGTTGATTTGAATACAAGATGGCGTTCTGCGTGAGATTGGTTTGGATATGAATCAGGTATCATGGTCTGCACGAGCGCATTTATCACAACTATTAGATTGAGGTTATGTTTTGTTACAAAAATTTAGCCGTCAAATTTTTCATCAGGACTAACACTTGAGCTTTGATACAGATATCTAGTTTGATGCTGTTCTAAATCAGTTGTGGTACGACATCTAATGGGACATTCAATCTAATATTCATGAGAACATTAGATGGAATGTATCATCTATTCCTAGTTAGATCACTTACAAGAAGAGGTCGTTGTCCCCGGGTCGTGAATTTGGATGAAATTTTGGGAATCATCTCTTTTTGGCATCGAAAGATGATATCTAAAACCACTCACTTGAACGTTAAAGAGTTTTGGAGCTACAGTCCATGACATCAATATATAACCCATGTAAGCCCATGTTGAAAAAGTTCTAGATATAAGGTATGCTGTCAATGCTGATATCATGGGCTGTAACTCCAAAACTCTTTAACGTTCAAGTAAGCGGTTTTGGAGATCATCTTTTGGTGTCAAGAAGAGATAATTCCCAAAATTTTAGCGGAATCCATAGCCCACAGACCATGACCTCTCCTCATTAGTAAACTGGTAGCCAACCTGGGTCCGAGGATGTTAAGACAGATGTGTGGTGTGTCACTAGAATAGTTTTTTTCAGATGAAACATTTGGAACAGCTCCAATCAGGGCGTTATTCCAATATTTTTATGAAAACTCTGTTTCGATCAGACGGTACAACAGTTTTTTCCTCCATCGATATTTCGTACAGTCTTTGGCGAAATCATTGTGATCGTTCACACTGTCACTGTAACGTGACAGAATAGTCATGAATACCTTATTGACTAAAAATCGTTTTTGGCAATGCAGATTAGTATCATCATCTTTAAATTCCATGACCAGGAGTATTTACACTTTTCAATAGACTCATAATGATTCGACTCAATCTCAAGACAAATCAATTCACGCATGATTGAGTTCCAACTCACACCAACTTTGAATTATCCTCTTCCATTTTCAAATCAATGCTCTCAATCTCATTCAATCAACCAATTAATCGATTGATCTCTTAATCTTTCAATCCTTTTTAACCATCAAACCTCCACATACACGCATTTAAAAACAAACTTTACCTTCTTCAAAAAATCTACCTTGAATAAGTATCCAAACCAAGTTACCATCTAAAATAAGTTTTACAAAACTAAAAAGGATACACAATGCAGTCTCAAAGTGAAAGTATCCAAAGTCTAAAAGGGATACAAATACCAAGACAAGACAGAATGTTAATGGCTTCCAACATCGGATTTTAATTAGTCTGCAAAGATATGTGTATAGATGGGCGAGGGTGGACAGAATAAGCATAGTCTACTTCCAAACAAGTCTGGCATATCGGAACTCCAATTAACGTCCTTTGGTTGAAGCGCCAACGCCATCGACATACTATTACAGACTTAGGACTTAAACAGTTTATTCAGTATAGGTAACCATAAGTATATATTGAAGGTTGCATTGCGGTCGATACAGCAGAAACTCTCGATCATGTCTTCATCTGAAACAAGTGAGTTCAGGATCGCTGGGATAAAAGGCTTGGAACAGTCGCTGGCTGGCGCCTTTATAAGCTTAACTGAATTATGTGTAAGAGAGAGAGATAGAAAAAGAGAGAGTGAGATCGAGATTTCATCGAACTCGAAGGGTGTTTAATTGCTATCCGTAATATAAAGTGCAATTGTGATACTCTATTGAGTTGATTATATAATGTGATGCTTATTGATTGCCATGTACACTTGGATTTGACTTTTAACGGAACATCATCCATAGCCTTCTCGCTTTGGACCTCACTTCCTGGTTTCGGAAAAATTTTCAACACGGAAAATATCAGTAACTGGTCGAAAAAAGGTTTTTCTAAGTAATGTTTGGTCAATATTGTGAGGTATTGATGTTACACCACTTGTGAATGAGCATATCACGTCTTTCAGGAATAAAAATGAAAAATTTTCAAACCGATTTTATACCTGATCATATATGAACATGGAATCCACGGATTCCATGATTATGTATGTTCATGGAAACTTATGTACATGGGGACCGACCAGAACGAAAAATTGAATTACAATCGACGGGAGCTCTCTTCCTTTCCATGCATATCTCATAATTCTCAAATCGACAGAGCCACAACTAATTCACATAATACACATATGTCATACATTTCATTCGAATTTATCCAACATGAGTTTCACACAGAATGCGAATCATAAAAAAAAGACAAAGAAAGAAAGCCACGAAGGATTTTAACTCATTCAGAAGCATTGAAAGCAATTACCGAGAGAGCATAAATTTTCTATTCCCAAGAGACAGAATCCCCCGCCATTACTGCTAACTTCCTCTGCATTTGAAAAGAAAGAAAGATTCGTAAGGTGTATCCCTCCTTCTACATCATGAACGAGAACAAAAAGATTCCAGTTAAAAATGCTCATTGCATGCTTCTGTCTAAAGATTAATCAATTTTTTAATGTTCTGATGGTAACTGGGTTGGAAAGAGTGTCACTTAAATTTTTGAATTGGGACTCTTTTGTGCATGCTGGTGTCGATATCGAAAATCTATGTCCGTGTAATAAAGGGCGAAGACTCCAAGGAGAATGAGGCCACCCAAGAAAGCCCTAATTTATTACCGTATCGACTAAACGCTCTTGAGTTCTTGAGTATTATACCAGATGATCGTTGATAGAGGTGAGGTAAGATACTCTCACTTGTTGCAAGAGACTTGTGATATTTTTTTTTTTTTTTTTTTTTTTTTTTTTTTTTAGAACGATTGCAGGAAATATATTTATAGTGTATCCACACTGAAATTGAATTGAGTTGAAAGAAAGATGCTGTTTGTCCCGGGACCATGTTCGATGTTGCGAAACAACTTCCTTTAGTTTGCATACGACAAGCTAAACGTCCAATCGAGAATGAAATCGGCCGTGCACACGCTCAAGCTATGGGATCGATCTTTATTTCAAGATACTGGGTGGTTTGGGTGTGTATGCTCTTGGCTTATTAGTCCTTCGTGTTTCGATAGCTGTGACTTGAGATTTTTTTTTATGGGATATTTATCCTACAAGATTTTAGGTCGTAATTGAATGGTATAGAAGTATCTTGGTAATGATTCATGAACAATCTTTTGGGATAAATGTCAGAGATAAGTTGTTTCTCAAACTATGAATTTGTCTTATTCCTGATTAGACTAGCTGAAAATATGTAGTGTATTATTATGTTTGATAGTATTGCATATTTTTTGTTAATGGAAAGGAACTACACATTTTCCGAACTTTCTAGAAAATGCTGACTTGGTTCGGGATAAATCTTATAAATGACATGTAAATATATTTTGTCGAGTAAAACTTGAATAACTCAACCAATGACTCGGTTTTGTTTTGTTCAGGTATATTCGAATTCAGAGTCGAAGTGGGTCGTAATTTTTTTTTTCTTTTTGTTGAAATGTAGCTTTACTTCGAATTATATGGAGAACACTTTTTTAGAGGAATATTCGTTATGAGGGAATGATTCATGAAACAATCCTCATTGATGGTACAAAAGAATATCTTGTGTTGTTTATGAAATTTTCAATATTTGAGTGTACAGCCTGATAAATTCATGCTACATTCATTTAATTCTTTTTCATAATTATATCTGACCAGGAGAGGTCATCACATCCGGATCACGGATTTGGCTGAAACTTCGGGAATAGTTTTCTTTTAGTGCCAAAAAATGAAACCCAAAATTCTAGACCCTAATGCTCAAGCGTTTTCGAGCTACAGTCAAGGACATTAGCATTGCCCACATAGGCCCATGTTATGTTCTTGGCTGTAGCTTATGAAAACTTGAGCGTTAGGATTTATAATTTTGGGTTTCATCTTTTGTTACTAAAGGAAGACTATTCCCAAATCCGTGATCCGGATGTGATGGCCTCTCCTGGTGAGTAGATTTGTGGATAAAAAAATCCGACATGTTCAAAAAATTTTTTTTTGTAGAATTCGAGCTCACTGTCAGTAGATATCTACATGTTACTCCATAGGATTATTTCTACATTTTGCTCATTTGATTGATCAGGTGGATGATTTTGGTTTCGTCGTTCGCTTCGTTTTGAAAAAATCAGGTTTTCAATCTTTTCGTGCTCTGGCATAGATTCATCATTCATCTTCTAAATATATTGCACGCAGTCATTACGGATTAATAATTTCACATCTATAACCATAAATCCTCAATTTTTCAAAGCTAACCGATATCAGTTTGGTACCTGGTTCCACCTATTTGGGAGTGTTTCCAAATTAGCCACCTCACTTCCTTACTTTTTTCAAAAATATCTCATTGTATTTTCACAAAAAATTCTTGCATACTGAAGATCCTGCCGAGAATGGAATTGGAAAAACATTGGGGAATTTTTATTCCACTAATAATTTCTCTAACTTCAAAGTTTCATTTTTTGAATAAATCTCATATTTTTTCGTGAGTTCATTCATCATGCGATGCATATCAGGTCTCTTTCTCAATATCTAAATAGGATCCCGATAGTTATCCTACAATGCCACTCACAAGAGTTAGGTATCAACCTTTGATAGCGATCTAAAGAAGCAAAGGTTGCGCGTGTGGGCGTCCTCGCTTCTTTGCAACCCATATTATATATCCAAACAGAAGAAGAGGCACACACACACACACACACACACACACACACACTTATAAAATTGAGGTTCAAAGCATGGAGAGACTGTTCTCTGAGGAGACACTGGCCTGATATAATTGGCTCCAAGGCGTGTGTTTCGGACGTGACTTATCGAGCTACTTGCCTTTTTTATTTTTTATTTTATTTTCATTATTTTTTTCTTTTTGAACTGCAGACCTCCTTTTGTCTTGGATGTACCTTAAGCTATAGCAGAGTTTGTTGTGTGCCAGTGATTGTGTAAGGGGCGGAGATATTGTACTGTTTATGAACGGGGTTATCTGAAAGGACCTCTTGGAGGTCGTACTATAAGCTTGTAAAAAATAAAAGAGTGAGAGCCGATTACGAGACGGTCACTTGTTCGATTTTACTGAGGGTGAGTGTATGTTCCTAGTTCCATATATATATATAGGCAGATCGGATCTGGATACGAGATGATCTTGAGACACGTATAAGACTTTGGGCGATTTTAAGGGAGGTAAGGAGTAGTGATTGGGATCGTGTGATATTGTAATGGGTAAAAAGGGCGGAGATAGGGTTATTGAAGGGCATTGTCGAGTGAAAGTTTATGTAATGCAGATGGATCATTGTTTCGGTATAGAATGGATTGTGATTTTCAGAGATACAGACTGGAAGGATTGTCTTAAACTTTCAGAACAGGGAATGATGAGGAAGGGATTTTTATTTTACTTCGAGTTTTTGAAATGGGATCAATGATGTATTCTCTGATTAAGGTGTATTTTTTAGGTATTGTCAATGCAATCCACTGAACCATTAAAAGGCTGTCAGATGGTCAAAATAAATCACTGAAATTCAGGTTTTTCTAAAATCAGAATTAATTTCGAGGTCAAGTTTTTCAGGAATACAGATTTTTTACATAGTTTATCGCTAGAAAAAATGATGAAACTCGATGCAGCAGAATTTCAGCTCACACTTAATTCCTTCGACGTGAAATTTTATTATGGAATATATGATGGGAGGAACGGACGAATTGCGAGGCATTCCTTATCGAAGCAAGATTTCTTGACAGAGCTTCCGTCACTCTGATTGTCTGGGGAACATACATCCCTTATAGAGCCACAGAGCCATCGGGAAGATATGAAGAACCCAACTTCAATATCATTATTAGTCTCAAATGCAGAGCTGATGGTAGTACCCATCCTTGTCTCTACACCGTACTGAATTATTGACACTGTGAAAAAGATATGTGATATTGAGTGTGTGTTTCGCCCTGGTCTCTCTCTTGGGCTCGTCAGTGAGACGAAGGGAGACCTGTCTTAATCAGAGTGACGGAAGCTCTGTCTAGAAATCCTGATTCGATAAGGAGTGCCTCGCAATTCGGCAGTTCCTCCCATCATATATTGTAATATAGCGAAGGTATAATTTCATCATTCCATCAAACGACATGAGGCCGTATAAAATCGTTTACCATACGAAGCTCAACATCTGCTTCGTGTCTTCATCACTAGATGGCAACCTTATTTTATGGTTATTTTACAAAAATTTCAATGTTAAGGGCCTCGACAGAAAGTGCGCGATGCTCTTTTCTCCATTTTTTCCCCCGCGTATAAGCATAGGCGCTGTAGTTGCAGTGGCCACCACGGGCGCGTAATGGCGCTACTTCCACGGAGAAAAAACGGGGCAAAAAGCGAGCGCGTATGCTTATACACAGGGCGAAAATTGGAGAAAAGAATATCGCGCACTTTCTCCCGATCAGAAAAATCTTAGGGGCACCCGGATTTAAGATCCCGTCCGGATCAGTTTCTTGCAGGGGTACCCTGAAGATTATCGTCAGGTTAGGCTTAGGTTTGTGGACAGGTGAGGATCCCGTCAGGATCCGGTTACCCCTAGGTACGGTAAACCAGAACGAATCCGGAGCAGAGACTGATTTGCCGTGTCGTACACCGAGATCCTGTAAATATCAACTTCTGCTCTCGATAATTCATTGACAGCTAAGAAGCTAGAGAATTGCCGTGAACTCAAGCGTGTGTGACGTGAATTTGGAAATCAGATAATTGATGATTACTCAATAGAGGATAATGAATATGACGGATAAGACCGGCGAGTGCGTTAACGCCACAACATGCATCAAAAGTCAATGTTCGCGATATGCAGATATATAGTTGGGAGAATCTTTGTCAGGAAAAGATATAACAATTCGAGAAAAAGTGAGTTTATATATAAACTAAACAACAGAGCGGCACAAACGCGCGAGTAAACATGCGTAAACAGCACTACAGTCATGTATAGGTTAGGAGAGAGAAGTGAAAGCACGTCGGTAGAATTTCTTCGAATTATAGCCTCAGAATTGCAATAAATTCTGTTTAGATTTCAATGCAGGCTCTCGAAATTGCATTCATCGTTTTTGATTATAATGTCGACCTCATCAATTGTGCTGTACACTCCGATACACGTAATAAACAAAGTTAAATCCGAGCTCAGGGTATCCTCCGGTTTTGGTCCTGCTACCCGTACATAGGGGTAACCGGATCCCGACGGGATCCTCACCTGACCACAAAACACCGAAAACCTGATCCGTTCCCTACGTGCAAATCCGTTGAAACTGATCCGGACGGGATCGTAACCTGAAGTACATTTCTGATCGGGGCTATCGAGGCACTAACCCTTCTTTAACCAGATGTCAATCCACCCAAATTTCAATAGTATCTAAGACAAGTCTCTCTTCGTCTCACTGACGAGTCCAAGAGAGAGACCGGGGCGGAACACACACTTGATATCACATGAATTCTTTCACAGTTTAAATAATTCAGTACGATGTAGAGACAAGGATGGAAACTATCATCAGCTCTGCATTTGAGACTAATAATGTTATTGAAGTTGGATTCTTCATATTTTCCCGATGGCTCTGTGGTTCTATAGGGGATGTATGTTCCCCAGACAATCAGAGTGACGGAAGCTCTGTCAAGAAATCTTGCATCGATAAGCAATGCCTCGCGATTCGACCGTTCCTCCCATCATATATTGACTAGACTAAAACTGCGCACGTCGCGCGCGATGTGTCAAAGGGGATGTTTTGAAATAGATACCAAAAAATTTCCCGACTTCAATCTGAACCCCTCAATCTGAATAAGTGAACAAATAGGAATCTTTTATAACGACTTCAAGAGTGAGATAACCGATATATCGATAGAAATCTTCTATACCGACGCATTTTTTCATACCGACGTTCAAAGAGCCAACATGGCGGCCCCCACGAACAGATCGATCCACAGAATCGATTCGATTTTCGAGCTGAAAAGAGCGATTCGATACATGTGAACACTTATCGCAGATGTGGATTAATAAACGGGGGGGGGGGGGATATAGCGAGGGTATAAGTTCATCTATTATGAAATATTTATTCCTCAAGTCGAATCCGCGGTGGCAGCGACTTGAGAATTCTCGCCTTTCAATCAAAAGGTCGAGGATTCGATTCCCAGTGCCCGCCATAGAGATATTATCCGTAATAAGTCTATGGCGGCGCCGGCAACACTGTAAATTTTTTCAAGCGCCTCTACCGTGGTTCCAATTAATGGTTCGGAATACATGTTGAACTGTTAGGTCTAGTGGAGATGTCAAAATTTACTTTCCGTACCTATAGCAAATCAGCCTGCGCACAGGAGCTATTAGTAACTTCTGCAGAATACCTGGTGTCTTACACACCAAGTACTAGCTGATGTAAAAATTGACCTGGTATGAAAAAAGGAAATAAAATGAAATCAAATCAATCTGGCAATCATGAAGTGTTGAAGTTTTTTCCAGCATTCAATGAGATGAATAATGTACTCATGATAAGTACAGCTCGAATTATTCATCGAAGCAACAACCTTTTGTGTACTGGCTGTTCCATGAAATTGAGCTATCATTGTATCAATATTACAGACAATTATGAAACTATGATTATTCTCTTACAATTATTCGATCAACTATTTGGCAATGAAGATTTTCATTACTTCAAACGGCGGAAACGGTATACTTTTGAATAATTTGTTTTCCATCTTCTGAGAGGGAGTGTAATTTTTTTGCACGGTTTTCCGATCTTTATCTCGCAACAGTAGATGGAGGAATAGTATTCGTCGGTCGATTACTATTTTCGAATACCTCCAGAATATGAAAAATTCAAGAATCAAATTGCCCAGGAAATATCCGAAAATCCGTTACCCACAAAATACGGGCTTCCTGCCAACAATCATTACCCGCATCACCACAAAAGCAATCGAAATCGTAATATACCTGTTTTTTTTTACACGAGATTCAACCCAAGGAATATCCAAAAATTCACTCGAACACGTGCGTACCAAAAAATTCCCTCTATCACTCCGAAAACTCATGTGTAACGTTCATCAGACCCATGCTCAAGCAAGCGAACTAATTCAAACGTAATCTCGTCCCTAAACGTTTTGCCTTTTCATTTGATGTACCATCAGAAACCCTCGTACGAGATGAGTTTTGATATATATCGTAAGAGAATTTCGTCGGTTATATGGACACCAGTAGAGGGTGACCTTCTTTTAGCTAAAGCCAGACTTGGATATCAGAAAAACGAGAGGAAGGGAAAGAGTAAGTACGTGAGCTGAATTTCGGAATGGAGAAGAGATCAGAAGGAAACTCGACTCCGAATGATTCGATTTTGGATTTACGATAGTCGGTATATGGATAGTGGTATATGTATAGGATTAGCAACTGGGTGAATTCGTTCCATTTTCAGATTCTTTTTCAAGTCTGGAGTTCGTGAGTCTGCGTATTGAGCTGACCTGATGATATTTGCTGGTTTGGTAGACATTTTTTTTTTAATTTATGCGAGTCCTTGAGAAATTTTTGTAAGATAAATTTTAGAAAAGAATTGATTCTTATGAGTAAATCTCAATGATAGGAAGCCGATGAATTCCCGGACTCAAAACTTTTGGTCCTAGCTAGGGAAAAATGAGATTGATTTTGGACAAATTTTGATGAATTCAGACGGATTATGGACTTTTCAACTCAGCTCGCTACAATATGTTATCAAGGTTACCATGAGCATATGATCTACATATTTTTAAATAATTGTTGCGTAACTTTTTCTCAAGTTCATGAGCTTCGAGGTATGAATTATTGTATCAAAACTCTTTTGCAAGGTACCACCCTAAATTCTTACGATTTTGCAGATATATTCTCTCAGATCAGAGTAAATTCAAAAGTATTTAGATTCACAAATAATTTCCCATCCGAGGAAGTTTATCCAAAATCTAACAACATGAGCAGGACAAAATTGATAGATCGATTATTCAATTGTGATCCCTCAATGTTTGAAATCCAATCAGGTATTCTTCTTGTCTTTATTCAGAATTTTAGCCGAAAAACTCCTTTTATAAAATTATAAATTCAACGTGGTATTTTCAACAATTAGCATGACGACAACCATGAGTATCGAGATTTGGTGCACGGCAAATCAGTGTGGTATCTACAATTGAGCGAATTTTTTTCAAAAATTTTAATCCTTGAGTGGATTCATTGAAATATTTTCAAAGTACTAAACCGAGTGTTTTGATGATAATAAAAGGAAGGAAAGGAAGTATTCTAACCCATGAAATGAGGAGGTAGAATCTTATCAGCGACGAACTTCGAATGTAAAATCTTTCATATTCTCGAATTGAGGAGGTCAGCAATATCAAGATAAAAGGCAAGCAATTTCGCTAACGCAATGAAAATCACTATTCTTTATCTGCGGAAAATTGACACTGATGACGAGGTAAGGAGTTGGCAAACTTTTTATTTGCAAAACTTCTCATCTCACTTTTCCCTTTTACGTTTTCTTTCCAAAGCTTTAACTAAAGTTATCGACTCGAGTTTCCGCGTCGAGTCTACACAAATAAAAGTTCGATAAGTCGTAGTTGAATAATAATTTATCGTTCTCTAGAAGATTGTTTTCTCACAAGACAGTATTAAATCGTTACAGATGCTACCGTTTCCTTTTTTTATGAGTCTATACTTCCTGAAAATGGGATGGTTTATCCTCCCGTCTAATGACAATTGAATTTCATAAAATGTGTTTACTTTTGAAACAATTGAATAAAATATCAGTTTGTCCAATTATACACCGGTCAAGTAAATTATGTTTCAACTACAACAAGAAGATACAATATCTTATTTTAGTTTTGCCAAACTTTGCAATACTCTGGTTATACGAATGAAAATTTTCGTCTGTATAAAGTTTGTCACGTACTCTTTTCTGACGACATTTTGCTCTCTGTTTTCATGATTCGTTTCCTCATTTTCTTCCACTTTCTCTTTACTGGGGCCAACAAAGTTTGCCAGTTAGTTTTCGACCAACAAAGTTTTCCCAGATGTTCTTTTCCTTGCGTAATGAAAGTTTGAATAAGCTCACTCTCTATGAAACATGTATATTTTCATAGAAATACTTTCTACTTTCCTTGTATACCTTCTAGATCAGAAGGAATGAAACATTTTGCACGAAAACTATCTGAAGAAAACTTTTAGATTACCCGTATCTTCGTCATCAACATCACTACCCATTCAATTTCAATTACTCTAGGCTGAGGATACTTCCACAAATTTGTCTTTCTAACTTCTACTACCATACAATTACTTCGGATAATTTTATATCAACTGGTATAAATACTATAATGTTCAAGAAGGAAATAAGATCAAAGAAATTTTACCGTCGATTCGATAAGTGATATACCTTTCCCACGTATTTGAAAAAAAAAAAAAAAAAAATGTCTCTAGGTTTCAATCACCGTCTTCTAGACAGAGAGTGTCACGAAAATCGAGCTCCATCAATTTTCTCAAAAGTACTCACCTGGCAATGAGTATGAGAGTTGAGATATATAGGTAATAATGATGAGACTTGAACGATCGTGAGACCACACATAGGCGCGCGCGCGAGCGAGCAATTGCTCTCAATTACTATTACCTCTTGGTGATGATGGTATACTACTAGAGAGGAAAAACCCGTCAAATCGACGGAAATGAAACCGGACTGTGTGATGGCATCAGGTAATTGCTCAACTATCAGTTTTCATTGCTGTTTAGAACGTGCATGAATCGTAATATGTATGTCCATCTAAATGTGTGAGCGAGTGTGTGAGGGAAGCACGTGTGATTGGTCCCAAGGGAGGATCTTGGAGTCCATAGTAGTATATACTGAGGCCACTTTCAAGAATTTATCTTTCCATACTAAATTCAACCGGAGTGAATTTACCCTCTCACTGTAGATCTGACTTCCCTATCTGGAAAAGATTTTCCGCTACGGAAAAAGCAGTAATTACTTGAAATAGGACGAAAAAATTCGAAAATACAGAATCAAACGTTATGACATTTTTCTTCATTTTTCAAGAACATAAGTATGTAGAAAGTTCATTTTTGCACAATCGAAACGAAAAATACAAGGATTTGAACTTTGTTATTTCTAGTTGGAGATTTATTTTTTTTGTTCATGAATTTTTTCGGATCCACTCTTGGTTTTGATGTTTCATAGAACCGCGAGTTGCAAGACTAATTTGTTATCTTTTTTTTCCTATCAAGTCATCCAGGCCTCTGAGCGACCTTTGGGGCCCATTAAGACTACAAGCACAATGATATTGGAAATCATAGTAATAATGATGATTATTGATAGATATATGAAGATCATACAAATGGTATTAATAACTATCACAATAATTATATGATAAATGCAACAGTTAATGGTTTTTCAGATGAGATTATACATATTCATTACTACCCTTTGAGCTTACATCCTTCCGAAAAGGGCATAATGAATTCACTTGCTGGGATTGAAGGTTAGCGGAGAGTCTTCAATTTATCCCACATTTCAATGCTTCCGAATGTGGACGCTATTCCTCGGTAGACCAAAGGGATCTGGCCATCCGCAGCACAGTCCATAACCCTCATTCTCGAGGAATTTCCCATGTTCTTCGCGCCATTTTCTGATGTCCCAAGCCTGCTGCGAAAATAACATTGCTCGGGAAATTTTTCAAAATTTAATAACCATCTAGATACCTCATATTTTGAGAGAACATTACCTTTAGTCACGTGCCCACGACGTAGCACCCATGAATGTACCTTGAGTTCGTGTTACCGAGTTTTCACCAAACATTTAAATTTCTCATACTTAGCTCATAGAAGAAATAACATTCCCAGATGAGTTTGCTCTCTTCTGGGATCTAAACATAATTTGATATCCTCATTTTTAGGTTATGTGTGATCATAGCAAAAATTATCTTTCTTGAGAAGTAAGAAATATATCGAAGTTAGGGAGGATTCATTTGAAAATTTAGATTTAATCATTTTTAAAATCGAAATCTCCATCATGCGTGGAATCGATGAAAATTGTGTGATCCCTCAGTTTGCTATGACTAACATTTGCCGGCTCTATTTTCGAATTCGAAAGGCAGATTTTTAGTAGTTCATATCGATGACTAGACGTTTATACTCCAATGAGTTTGTCAACCCTGAAATCACAGTAAATCATTCTCTTCGAGCCAAGATAAATCTGTTTTCTATGTAAGATAGTTCGAGAAAAGATCCTGAAAGAAGTGACCGTAGAATACTTCTGGAGAATTTGAATCATACAATCCTAAAATGGAATGTTTATAGAATACTCTTCAAAAAAATGTTCTTGAATATGGTCACGTCAATATTCTTAGCTGCAACTGCATCGCCAGAATAATATCCATAGAATTTTCATTGGACGAAGGATAAGAACTCTCAGTTCAATAAAATCCACAAAACTCAAAAAGTTGGGAATGGATCATTGAAAAGTCCATCGAGTAATCGTGATCCAATCAATAATTTTTGCAGTTTCCAGAACTCGTCTTGTAATCTGAGTAATTGGAAAAGGGTTCAGCTATTTTGTGCATCGTGTAGCCTCATAATATAAGTTGTTTCTCAACAATTCAAATTCTGGAGCTTTATTAGTCTCTGCTAAGATTTTGAAAGTTTCGATGAAGAAAAGAAAACATATGATCTCATTGAGAGTAAACATCCGTCAGAACGCAGACTATCTGTATTTTTTTCATGTGAAACGTTTAAGACGCTACTTACGATATTGAATTATTCTGTCATTGAAAA
The DNA here is from genome assembly GCA_029851415.1 of Eretmocerus hayati. Classification (NCBI taxonomy): domain Eukaryota; kingdom Metazoa; phylum Arthropoda; class Insecta; order Hymenoptera; family Aphelinidae; genus Eretmocerus; species Eretmocerus hayati. The sequence continues at coordinate 111,776,782 of CM056744.1, forward strand.
TAACACACAAGTTCACTGCCAACATATCTAAGGCTAGTGCATGATGACTACACACAGTGTAAAGACTTGTTCAAAGTTATGTTTGATGATTGGTTACCGATTCAAGTACGCAAATAAGCATGAAATTGTACATGTGATTGAGCTGTTGGAGGCGCAGATGTCAAACTCGGGAAAGATACGTATAGACTTGATTAATAATGAAGAGCTTCGACAACTAGACAAACGAGATCGTTTATGAAGAAAAGCACTAGGGACTTTGAAACTCTTATGCATAATGAAACACTGACTCGTGAATACCCTAGTTAGCAACATGAATTCGCAGCGCAGATTCAAAAACATGACACGAGTAAGTTGATGTGATCATTTCAGAATGAAAATGCGCCTATACCACAATCTTTTCAACGAATTTTTCAGATCCACGTGTGAAGTATTAGTATAAATCATCAAACCTATCAAAAAAATGACGAAGAAGATGTGGGATAATTTTTTCAAGTTTTCCCCAGGTTTGTGAGATTGTATATTTTATGTTAAATTATAGTGAAGCTGCTTCTCATATACTAGTTATACTTTCAAAAATCCACAAATTAGAATTCCCGAGGCATTCAATTCAAACATATAATCAATGTTGCGGAACGATAATTCTTGGATTGTCGTGAGTCCATCATAGGCCAAGTCCGCGAGAATGCGATTCCTCCAACATTGTTTCGCTAACATCACAAGTGCCAATATCTCCTGATCTCCTCTAATCGTCTCACAAACAAACTTACCAGCATCCTTGAACCACGAAATTCCACTCTTCACCTTCAACACATACGTTCAAGAGATTAATTATCTTCAACATAATCCATCTGCAATGGCGCAACTCTAACCTCTAGGTATATACTTCTAGCAATCAATCCCAAAACTCATCTCATAATTCACACAAAACATAACCTCTATTACCAATTCACCAGAGCTCGTTTTTCCACGCCATCACTCGACAAAAAGATTCAGAAAACAATGGGGCTATACCTCAAGCCAGGTGTCTTTAACAATCCAAGATTTTCATTGATTTTCTCTCATGGTAGAATTGAAGATTCAAGGAAAGTATGCGCGTCCAACCTCTTTGCGCTCTTAAATCAGCCAAGTACAGGGACAGGGTTCTTACATACATGAAAGAGAAAAAGAAAGAGGAGAGCAATCTGCGAGAAATCGAGAGTCGCCAGGATCATCCATCCAACATAGTGTCGTCGGGTGATTTGGAAGAAGGACTCTGAGAGAAGGTTATAAAGCTTGGAAAAGGAAGAAAAGAAGGTGCCGAAGGATTCAAGGGATGTGTCAGGTGACGAGATCGAGAGAAAAGATTTTTAGGGTATGTGTGAGTGCGTAGAGAGAGATGAGGTTTGTGTAGTGGTGATGTGTGAGTGATGAATGAATGAAATATTTAGTCTTGAATTTGAGATAATGTCTGAGTTTGTGCTCTTGAGGTAATTTCGAATTGTGTTCATAAAGTGTTTGAAATTCTTGCAGAGATTCCAGATATTTAAATGTCAGAGAGTGTCGAAAAACTTCAAGGGTAAATCTCAGATAATTTTTAAGAACATCATCGCTAATCATCCTGCAAATATTCAAGTTATGCGTGATAACGATACTCATTTGTGGTCAGTCAATCTGGTTCGCTAACTTGTCTTTAAAAACTGATGTCTGCATTGTCCTTGAAACAAAATTTTGACTATAACATACTCGTGAAAGCTTTTGTTGTGAGGAGTGATTCGAAAGTTCTGTACTATTGTTATTGTAATCGATTAGTCATCAACTCTTCTTTGTTTGTAGCCTATGTGGTATTAGCCTACTTGCGACAGACTTTTCTGTCAATCGTTATCGCCGCATGTTTGACAATTATAACTCTTATGTCCTTTTTCAGAAAAGTGTCTTGTAGTTGGCTTAGATTATCTGACATAGAGGGCGTTGAGGGAGTGAAAAACTTTTCAAGATCAATACAGAGTGAGCTATTAGTGCTCCGTGTTGACGTTCAACTGGAGATATCTGGAAGTAAAGGCATATTTCCGTACTGAGCGCGGTAGTTCATTTTGGGCAGCAGAACAGTTTGTCTGTCAAACGAAGCGAGACAGACCTGTCCTCCAGTGCCCAGAATGTGCTTTCAAGCGAAGTGCGGATATATTTTTTGATTACGAGAACCCTGAAATCGCACTTAAATGCAGCATCTTTAGATTAGAGAAATGAAAAAGGATTTGATACACTTTGTCACGGTGATTTCTGTTCAAAGAGAATATCTCTATGTTTCTGTTGTAATATTGTCTAGAAACAGGATTTTTATTTTGTAAGAATAGCTGGATCAGATTTTTTTCCTGATGTGAATTATCAATTCAAAGTATCAAGGAATTGATGTCCATAAGTGATCCATAAGAAATGCCTGAGTTAATTATGAAGATAACTTATGTTGATAAAACCTCTGAAACTGTTCGGCAGAATGATCATAGAAATACTCACCCAAACTCTTAAGAATTGACCGATTCTGACATCCCAACAAATTCTTTTAGATTTAAGGCAAGTCCTGACTGTCTCAACCCCTTCAATATTTAGCTCACAAGGAAACCTATAATCCAATCTAACCCTAACATATTTCATTTTTTATACAAATCTTACCATGAACCCACAGGTTAACGCACTTAGAAGGATCCTTCAACCTCTAGACACACAAATCTATCTACCCTATACTCCAACGTACTCTAGAAATACTCTTTGCCTCATCCTATCCAACATCCAAAAGAGTCAAGATCCTATACATACTTACTCTCGTCCATGGGCCTTCCATCCTCAGCTGTCACCAAGCTCAAGGATCAACCGACTTGCGACCTTTCTCTCTCTCTCTTTTACTTCCAGAATCCAAGTCGGATCAGTAGAAATTCTCTCAGTGTCTCTTTTTCCAGACTTCACAGGAATGCCTTCCTCATCTCTTACAACAAGATCGTCCACTATTCCCTTGAGTCCAGTCCAAAGAGTAAGCGTTTCTGCTTCTGTTTCTGTACTGGATATATATAAGAGCTACTTTTGGCTAGTGTAGAAACAGGTTTTGTAGAACAAACAATGGACACACGGGAATGCAATTGGGCAAGTGGAACAGACTTTGAGACGAGTTTCAAACAGTAACCACTCTGGGAATGAAAAACAATTTCTATCGTCACTTGAATTCTATGGAATTTGTTCTTGTGAACTGGTCTCTTTGACGACAAAGTCATAGGTTTTGGGGTTAGGATTATCGGGTTATGTGTGGTTTTCTGTGAGACTTTGTGAAATTCTCTTCTCGAGAAGTAATCATCCTCTGCGGCCTTTGGCTCTCTTACATCTGTTTTCTTTTTTTCTAGAAATATACTTCTTGCTCCAAGTTTCTGAGGAATCTAAGAGTCCATTCGCATAGTTGGGTGAATTTTTGGAATTTTCCGTTTCTATTGAAATCTCTCTTTGTTTGTGAGCTGTTTCTCAAAGTGGTTCAATTTTGATGGATTTAGATAACCGTTGGGCATATATTTCGAATCAAGATTCCGGTTTGGAGCCTGGTTCCTGGAATCTTTTACTGTAATCGCCAAAGTTTTGCTATGTCTGAGTTGCAGCTCTGTGTACCAGAACGAATAGCTGGGGATGATATTTGCTCGTGATGCATGTTTTGTTTTTTTGCGCGAGGCGTAATCCTGTTTAAACTTCTTATATGAGCACGCATTCTAATTTCCGTTGTACACATGGCACTCTGAAGCTGAATGGAAAATTCGATCTAATTTTATCCATGTTTATAATGTGAAGTGACATAGAATTTGGATGAGAGGTTGTTAGAAGTGGTCTAAGAACTATGATATTGGAGCAACATCAATTGGAATGCTTGTTCTGGGAAAACAAATGAGAAGAGGTACAGCAAGGGAGCGGGCATGAGAATTTATATGGTTTGAGGGTTTATGGATTAAGAGTAGATTGGATCATTTGGCTTCTGAGTTTTTGATGACTTTTGGGTGACAATGACATGATGCAATAATTTGATGTATCTTGACCAATCACTTGTTTCACTACCATAAACGACAATAAAAATTGTTGAAACCAAAATTCATCAAAACCCCAAGATTTAGTCCTTTATTTTCGATCAGGAACTTGATATACCGTAAATGTGATAGTATCCAACGAATGAAATTTTCTTTACCAGGCAGTTTGTTAACCCCTTGAAACCCAGACAATCTAATCACGGGTAAGTATGTTGTCCTTTCAATCAATTCACTTCTGTGGACGTTCCGATTAGGCGCAATGCACGTAGAATCTTATAATAAAATTAAAAAACGTCACTTATTACGCCGGTTATCTAGAGCGTCATAATGAGATATCTCACAATTTTGGTTCCTTATAAGTGTTCCAGGAGTGTATTCTTGGCCAAAGGAGTGCTATTTAACCCCACAGAAAAATCCCATAGAATTAAGACCGATCAGAAACTCGGAGAATGTGAAACACGGTTCGTATAATGACGAGTCCTTTTTACCTATTCAAAAATTTGGCCGAACGATGTTTCTAACACGTTCACTGCGAAGGCGAAATCGCCATTCCGGTCTAGATTGCGAGAGAGTACAAATATGCGTTTCAGCACTTTCGGAAGCTAAACCTTTTGGAAAATCATCAGTTTGGCATCTATTTACAGTATTTCTATGAATTTTTGTGAGCCCCACCGGTGGGACCCATCGCACACAGAGTTAGCAACCATCTTTCTGTGCGGCGTGCCCCACCGGTAATGCCCAAAATTTTTTCTCTGATATGAAGAATATTCATGAGGATGATCAGTAGTATCGATAAAATTATCAAATTCAATGTTATGAGCCTCCAAGAGAACTTTACTTCAATATCTGTGCCACCTAAAGAATAATGTTTGATCATAGTTCTAGCGTGCTTCAGCATTGCTGAGCCTGATCTTGCCCTGCCATTCATTGACGTTCTTCAAATCGTTTCAAGCACGAGAAGGGATATATTCACCCGGATCATCTCTTTCTATATCTTCAATGCCAAGAGTTTCACCGTGCATGACGTTACAACGACAGAGCAAAGGCTGTGCTTGAAAGAACCCACGGCTTTTGATTTAGCAGAAAGTTTTGTTCGCGCGTAAATGGGAGATTACTTAAGTGCGGTTCGATAATTTCTAACGTGTTTGGGCTCTGCTTGTAGATCTTTATATAAGCTTTCAAATGAGCTAAGATACGTAGGAAATTGTCGAATCCAAAGTAAGTGGTCTGCTCATAATCGCTTAATTTTATGTAATCAATGAATAAATTGCGTAAAAAACGAAAATCTGGAAAAACTCAGCGAAATCGAGTCCAATACCGAAACTGTTGTGCACGCGTGTCCATTATAACATAAACAACGAGAAACCACCACGACATAAGCCATTCGATATGTCTCTGCTGTTGGACGTGAGCTGAAACTCAATGAAAAGTGGGCCCCACGGGTGGGGCCCATCGCACACAGGGAAGGACGCGTGGGCCCCACCCGTGGGGCCCATCGCAGTGAACGTGTTAAAAGTGGTCTGGGAGCTTGGAGACTGTTGATAGACCCCGATACGCATACAAAACAGTTGGGCATGGCCTGAAATAAAAGATGACGGATCCTTGAAAGGCATGGAATATCGATTAAAATGTTCGGAATTTGAAATATTATCCATGTGTCCTGCAAGGCTCACAGGGTTGTAAAGGGCTGAAGGTTTGATAGGTAGATCTAGCGGGTTCTCGGTTTCATCGCTCGAAACTCCGATTGAACTTAACAATATTTTTATCGTAACTGTAGAGGCATAAGCTTTGATCTCGGCACTTTTCTGCCGAGATAGAATCATTGTATAATCAGAATCCAAATCATTTGATTTCCTAATACCTACTCGGCAGAACACGATGCTTTTCCGAAAATTTTCGATACATTACTAATTTTTGCTATTTCATGATGTTTTGAGAAGTTGGAGTACTTCACCCGAGACTTTAACCGTTATACTTTCAGTTTTCATAATCACGTCGAACTCATTATCATTTTTGTGACACGCTCGTATCAACTTTGCGGCTCTTCATCTCTGCTGAGAGAATAGTTTTGACTTCATATGGAGATGTATTTCTCTCTGACATCAAAATACGGAAGAAAAAACAACGGACCAAGAAATGACTGAAAGGGGTAGAGTGTATCTCAAGGATAAGTATTTCATGGTTATACGGATGCAATTCACCATAAAGTAATGAATGTGAGGGGTTTTCATCGATCCCAAACAAACTTTTGCTGGAAAATTGTTAAAAGCTGTTAATTTTTATGATCATCTCCCTTCAAAAAATCTGTAGTTCCACAACCAGAATCGAACAATCGAAATACACCAATAAAGGCAAATAATTGAAAAGCAGCCGGTCATATCCACCACCAACATTTTCAACACCTCCAACATACTCAATTTCTTATAGTCGCAGATCTCGTCGTAGATTTTCCACGAATCTATCTCCATTTTGGCACCTCGGATGTGCCACTGCATCTCACTCTAGAATGTTGAGAAAAGGATAACAAAGTCAGCTCTTGCTGCCGTGAAAAATGCTCCCTACAAGAGAGATTTCTGACATTTTTGAGAAATCGACATGACGTACGGTGGTGTACGAGTTATTCAGAGAGAGGCTTCAAAACCGTAGATCTTAATCTCTTTCAACTAACGCAAAACTGCTGCAATAAAGCTCTCTCGACAAAAAGCTTGCTCCGCTTTGGATGTGCTGAAGGACTCACACTGAAAAAGTCTAGAATTCAAGAAACATGCGTGATGCGAGATTCGATCGAAGTATAGTGTCTGGTGTACCTTTATGGAAAGTGGTACTCTTTGTTGGTGATGTTGAATTTTTGCTTTCTTGATTTGTTGAAATTTTGGAGTTGTTGATGTTCTTGACATTGTCTTCATATCTATTGACTAGTTCTTCAAAATTTTGAGATTCATCCTCATACAGAACTTCCAAGATGAGTTCTTGCTAGTTTTTACTGATGGACGAAGAAAACCTCAAAAAAAAACTCAGGCAGCGTCAACATCTAAATTTGTCGGTGGCTCAAGAAATGTAGAGTCTGACACCTTGACATGCACATGCTTAATAGTGCTGGAAACCTTACAATCTATTTCACTTTTATTTGCACTTGGAGACGTGACCTTTTTTGGCAACATACATTTCAAGCTTCTTGTACCTATGACCCATTGTTGTGCTGTCTGTTTATTCTGCATACCTTGCGGTTGCATTTGTTTTTACTAAAATTTTCCAAGCACCTTAGACTTTTTCCATCACTTCGATGTTTCAGAATCCGGCAATATATTTGGATTGGGGGAAAAAATTCTGATCTGAGAAATGAGTGCAAACTGGGAACTGAAACTCTGCTCTCGTATTCTGTCCACAATTTTCGCATGGTCACGTCGATACCCATTGATGAAAAAAAAAAAAAAAAAAAAAAAAACCAAGACACCTTCGGAGATCTCCTTAGCAATCACCAGTGTACAAGCTCAAAAATGTTGAAAAGTCCTCTGCAAATAAATGTTCCGCGGAGACGACTTCAAAATAATGGATGCCACTCTGTGCTAACCCTTAAAATGCTTGGAAAAAAGAATCTAAACCGAATCAGGGCGTATCAGACCAAATTACACTGAGCTAGACTGCATTGGCTAGACTAGACCGAACCAGCCCGAGTTAGTCCGAACTAGAATTAATTAGACCAAACGAGATCGAACTCAACCGAATCAGACCGAATTATGCAAACTAGGCTACATTAGACTGGGCTAGATCGAATTAGACCGAATCAACCGAAATAGATCGAATTAGACCAAGCTAGACTGCACTTAGACCATACTCTTGCGGCAATTTCAGTACGGTATTAGTACGATAATTCAAGTATTGCACTGGTGGGTTTTAGTGACCCTCGTGATTCTAGCGGTACTGGTAATGTACCAGAACTGTAATAGTAACGAACTAGACCGTACTGGACTAAACTAGACCGTATTAGACCGAACCAGACCGAACCAGACCTGAACTTCCGGATGGATCCACCAGACCGCGTGAGCATTCACCCATTCACTCATTGACGCATTCATGACCCATGTGGCCACTCATGTTACCTTACCCCTTCTACGTAGGCAACTTAATACGCGGAATCAGGACGGATAAATTTCTGACTGGCATTAAATAATCCGAATTCTATCTCATCCCAACCTATATTCAATTACATCAATTTAAAATAACAACCATGAGCTCTAATTTTTATTCCATGTACTCAAATGCAAACCTAATTAACTAATGGTACACCAACTGAACACTTCTTCTAATCACTATTTGAAAGTTTTTCCTCTCGCATTCCCTCTTGACAACTTAGGCCTCAACTGTAGATTGAGTGATAGCAATTTTACATCCCTTTTTGTAACAAAATTCTCCCCAATTCATGTACGCATGTTTATACCTAACATCTATACATATCTATATATCCTCCACGAGTGGTAGAATTCTATCATAGCAAGAGATTGCCCGCCGAAAGCGCATCAAGAGTTTGGTTTACCTACACATATACGCACACCAAGAAGAGGGTGAGGAGGCTATAAGGTATCGGATCTAAAGGTATGAGGTGCAGGAATAACGCAAACTGTCGAGCAACTTGGATAATCTCACATCCCTCGTCTATATATATTCGCAAAGTTTCGCAATCAATGCGCCAAGTAACAGTTTAATTAAATACTCAAACCCATCGACGAGCTCTGATGCATCACTCCTTGACAAGAATAAAAGTAAGACGAGAGTATTTCGGTTGCGTGGTTATTTCCTACGAATTAGATGAGTTGAATTTAATTTCTAAAAAGAAAAATTGATCCAGGTTATATTGGTCTTATCATTTTTTTTTTCCGAGAATTCTAGATGGAATCACAATTTTTGAAGAAATTTCATTTGGAGACCGAAGTTGATATTAACCTCAAAAACGATAGTCCTTGAGTGTCGCATGAGATAAGAGTGACACAAATTTATTTTAATGAACTTTGTCCTTCCGGAACAATGAGCTGATTACCATGGATTGCTCTCCAGCAAAATTTGCATATCGATACATAATTGTTCGGTCGTCATGATCTTGATGATATTTTATTCATTAATTTAAAAAGAAGAATTCATCGATGATAAGCCGTCTCACTAATGAGTCGGAACACTTGAATTGATAGCTTTTTATAGCAATAAAAAGAAAATCAGACGGAATTTGGACTTGTCAAGCGTTTTGAGCGTCATGACTACTCCCATCATTAAATTACATTGCATTGCCTTTATTTTTACATTGATGCAGACCAAAGCAAGAGGTGAAGAAATATATGATAGTTCTCTTCCTTTCGTGGTCTTCCTAAGTTTTAAGGGATCGGATTTTCATGACTTCAATTTTTCCGGTTCATCAGAAAAATTTTGATTGGGGTTCATAAAACCAATTGAAGTAGACTCGCTGTATTTGGATGATTTGAAAATTCAAATTTCTCGATCCGGAATCGTTGAAACTTTGTTTGGAAAATGAGTGCGACTGTGATCATAGGATTAGACTTTATCCCGGAATATTTCTATTTCAGAATCGATTTACGATAGACCGAAACCGAAGAGGAACTATTTCAATTACCAGGAGGATAATCTTCTGGAGGATGATGGTGACGATCAATATGGTGAGTAGTTATCTGGTTTTCATTAACCTGAGACACAAATATAAGACTAAGTTGGTACTCCAATTTGATTGTTAAACTCGTGAATTTTCTCCAAAATAGAAAAAAAAAGTAGAGATGCATTTCCTGTGTCTCATCGATGGGGTCACGGTGTCTTGCCTGGGCATCGAAATATTTCTCTGAAATATGATTCATGGGGCAAGATTTACCCCCAAAAATCTTGAAAATATCCTTCCAAATACGATTTGATCGATATTGACGGTGATTTTTCACTTTTTCACGAATATAAATGACCAAATCTGTGCCAAATCTGTGGATGTAACTCACTAAATACCAGAAACCATGTCCGAAACAGTCTTTTACATTTTGAACCCATCAAAAAGATATTTTTCGAAACGTTGTACGGAACAGTATCTCTTTCGCCCTGATTGTACACTTTCTTGACCAGTTTGTCGAAATAGAACATTTCGATACAATGGTGGAAAAATTTTTTTTCGCGTCCGAGTGATGGGTTTCCAGCCAGAGCCGTGGGTCTGAATCAACATGAAGATGCAAAAACTATCCTTTACACCCGTGTATCGAACCGTGTTTTTCGACAAACTGTGCGAGAAAGTGGGAAAGGAGTGCGGAAAAGACATTCTTCTGCACAGCTCGTCCAAAAACACAGTTTGATACACGGTTGTGAAACCTGTTTTTCCACCCTTGTATCGAAATGTACTAATTCAGTATTTCAACTTGAAATCGCATCATCAGTTCTTTGAAATCACCGGAATCACAAAAATCTCTGATATCAAGTAATAGAAGCTAAACGTTCTATTAAATTAGAGACTCCAGAGATATTGTCAACAGAGAAACAAAATCATAATCGGTTGGTTGATCAAGGTTAGTGTACCCAACATACCCCCCCCCCCCCTCTTGAGCAATTTTGCCGATAATTTTGATGAATTTGGATATTTTCATTTTAGCTTATTTCAAAGCTTGTTTTCAGACCTTCAAAATGAGCTGAAGTATGTTTAGTTTTGACTAACCAGAGCCGAGGTTTTCTCAAGTGAATTTTTTGCGAGTTCGCAAAAGTGTGTACCTAACGTGAAGATGAACTGCATAAAATCATCCTGATCTCCGTGCAACTACGTTTGAAGCTTTTTTATCGACCTAAATGATTGATTCCGGCTCATTTTCGACGTGGTAAACACGTACTGTGCGGTGAAAAAAGTCATACTGCAAGCCCTTTCGAGATGACAGAACGGAAGCATCCTGGGTGCACACCAATTTTGGCCTCCATTGTCGCCAATGATTTCCGTATTTTTTTTTCATAGAATCGCTCTGAACCCGAGTTTTCCAACTCTAAAAGGGAAATTCTAAAGGTTTTGAGATAAATAATCGAATGAGCCGAGGTAAGTTAGGATTGATTGAATCAAAAATTTTAGGTACTGGTTTCACTCAACGCGATTTCCTCGGTGAATGCTTAGATTTGCAGGAACAAAAATTTAAACACTTACTCTAAATTTTCCGAGACACGCAGACATCATTTCGGTTCAGTCCAAATAACTCATTTTCTTATAATTAACATAATGGACGTAGAAAAAATTTTCGGTAAGCTCAACGAGTGCCCATTCCTGAGATCGACATATGGGTGCATGTTGGGTACACTAACCTAATCAGATATCATCAAAAAATGTTTACTCGGCAAAAAAGGATTGATCTAGTTGTAGGAATCGTAAGTTATTTTATCAGATCTATCATAAAAAGACTTCATTCATTTCTTTCAGATTTAGATCATGACGGACAGTGCTACGATGACCTAACAGCAGATTTTGTCAGTGAAGAAATGTGTGAAGAAACTTGTCGAGAATTTTTTGAGTCAGGTCACTGTGAGTTTGGGCTTTGCAGATGTGTAGGCGAATTACGTATAAATGAAGATTCATACGGTGATGACTCTGACGATGATATTGGTGGATATCTATCTGGATTCACTCATATCGCTAGAATTCTTATCACTGAGTGGCAACAATTTAATTTGAATATGAGAGACAGATGTCGGTCACTACTTAATTTTCGATTTGGCAGAAAATGAACGTTTGGGCTGAATGTAACGGATACAAGCTCTCTATTTTCGTGATTAAAAATGCCACGTTACACCATAAGAATGCGAAAAAAGTTTCAAGACTCGACTGCGATGAGCTCGGAGATGAACTGATCTCAACTCAAGTCTTTCATGACCTGAATGAGTCTACGTATGGTCAAATTTGTACGGAATTGAATTAACCCTACCTAGGTATATAGGACAAGATCCAATTCCCTTATGAGTCAAGTGAGAATTAGATGTCTGCAAATGTTTCTGTACAAAGATAATTCTTGGCTAAATTTTCGATTTCATATGAGTCACTATATGGTGAGGGACATGAGCTGATTGAAGAAAGATTGAGTACATAACAGAGATGAGCGCGAATTTCACCCCAAGATATACTTTTCTATAATTTTTGTCTCAGAACTAATAGAATTAGATGATGAAAGATCGACATTCTACGAGTTCAAGGTGTTTCAACCAATAATAAAATTGATGAGTTACATTGAAAAATAAATTATTCATTTCGAGGGAATTATTTGATTTTGTATTCATTTGATTATTGAACATTTCCTCAAGGGTTAACTCGATGTGAATCCTATATGATATAATCATCTCATAGGATAAATATATCATAATATTCTGTTATTTATACTGAATGGATAAGTTTGAATTTTGGTGATGAAAGAATTTTGATCCTCGCGTCTATAAAATACAGAAAACATTAAGATATCGATACTTACGCAGGGCCCCGTATTCTAAATTTGACGGCATAGGTGGCGATCTTCCGGTAACCTGTAAAACTTGCCGCTGTTGCCGCAGTAACTTGCAGTCGCTTGCAGTCGCGGTTTGCTGTTTTGCGTTGCCAGCTGCATTTGCCGTAAAAAATACGGCAAACTGCAGCAACAGCGGCAAATTTTACAGGTTACCGGAAGATCGCTACCTATGCCGGCAAATTAAGAATACGGGCCCTATAAGATACGCTCTTATTCGCTCGGTGCTACGCCGTTTTGCGATTCGAAAAATCGACCGAGGCCTCGACCGAGGCACCCATGGTGAGCGAAGCGCGACTCAGCTTGCCGAGCAGCCTGTACATATATGAGGAAATCCCAGAAACTTTTGACTTTTGCTGTCACTCTTCGATCATTTGGGCTGTAAGATGTCTAATGAGGCCTAACCAGTCAAATTTTCTTCGTTCAGATGTCCTGAAAGTGGACAACAAATTTGGGATCGATTGGTGGATGCGGATGGATACTAGAGAAAGTTATGTGCGAGAAAACACCCGAAAATCGAGGAATTGACGTGCCACTCGGACCGACTCTCAAAATTCGTTGAGCTCTCACGACTGTAGCGTACCACAGCGGGGTCTGTAACTTTGCAGGGATGTTTCTAATGATCTAAAGTTGTGATTTTTCTTTTACTGTAGGTAATAAGGTAACTGTGCCTAATTTGCCCTCATTCCCTAATTTGCCCCCATTCAAGTTCTCAAATGTATGCACCCGCAGACCCTGCCACGCATTTTTTTTCATGTTTGTTACGTTAAAATATGAGAAAATAAACGTTTCGGAACGATCCTAGATGACCCGCGTATTTCTGACAACAAAAAAGTGGTTTTCGGTACTTCCGACTTCTTTTTTGTTAGTCACTAAAAGCTATGCCAAACAAAATTGGTGTGATCAATTCCAACGAACCTTAACTCATTTTCTTTGTTTTTATGTCAAGTTTAAAATGCTTTTTGCAGAATGGCAAAATTCGATTTTTAGCCGATTCTACGCCCATATCACTAGAAAAAGTGCAGTGTTCCTAATTTGCCCCTATAGTCTTTTTCCAAACTCGTTCCTCGCTCCATCAAGATGCATCCATTTACCTCAAAAAGTTCTAAAGGGGGTAAAAAAAGCTACAAAATGAGCTAAAGTACGTCTTATTTGGAGGTCTGGGAGCCGAGATATCCCGATTATACAAAAAACCCGTATAATCTCATGAAAATAGGCCTTTTTTCCTGTGGGGGCAAATTAGGAACACACTGTTGAAAACTCGCAAAAAATCTTCTTTCGCAAAAATCAAGATATCTCGGCTCCAATTTGTTGAAATTAGACGTACCTTAGCTCATTTTGAAGGTCTTGGAACAAACTTCAAAATGAGCTGAAGTACGTTGAAAAATATAAAGATGAGTTGAAATGGCGAGCAAAACAAAAGTAGTGGGGGCAAATTAGGCACACTTACCTTAGTATCAGAAGACCATCTCCACTTCGCTACGCGTTTGAGAGTGCCATCTGTTTGAATGGGGACAATTGACAAATTTATATAGACGAAATCGTCTCGGAATGTTCTATCAAATCTTTCGAAGGGTTCAGGGACATTCCGGATTGGTATAAAAATGACTAGGATCGTATTTGATATTTGTATTTGTCGCTCTCCACGAAGAGAAATTTTTCCGGACACACTTCAATATTTAGTGTATTTTGCCACCTTTCAATAGATCACAAGCCTCCATCATTACTATTGTGAAATTCTTATCACGCATTCTGAAAGTTAAGACTAATTAATGTGCATTCAAGTATTCTAAGAGACCCCCCAACGCTTACCCAAACAATGAAAATTCAGAAACGAATTTTCCAAAAGTACTCGCTCAAGACTTTGTTCTATAAGTCGTTTAGCGATTTTTTTCAGATGACCCACATGAAAGATTATGTTTCCGGAGCCTTCAAAGAAGGGGTATAAAAAATTTTAGACATGTACACATCTTTTTTCTAAAATTTCACTTTTAGAGGCCAAAAGTCAAAAGTTTCTGGGATTTCCTCATATTTATTATATATTCTATAGAATTGGAGGGAAAACGTCACTGCAGCATAAACGATCATTCAAAACGATAGGTGAGCTCTTGCTTGTCCGGTTTCAATCACATGGGCAAAGAAGAGATTGAGGCCCTGGTCATTTGGAAAATCAACTTTGGAAGTTGTGTTTTCACATCTAGATCATCTCGTGCATCATGTGCGCGCATCTGCCGCAGTCTCGAGCAAGCCGCACGCGCGTCTCCGGTCGTCTTGTGCATGAGTTACGAGACAAAATATGTTTACATGCGCGGGGTTAAGTTTGGCGGGGTTAGGTTTTGTTGAGAATAACATTAGAGGCGCGAATGAAAGCGTATTAATGCTCATTTTTTTCTATCCTTTTTTAATCATCATTGAATTCGGCATATAATCACAGTGAAGTCTCTCAATAGCAGGCACCCTCGGTGCACGATCGGAGTGTCTGTACAGGAGGATAACTATCTCAACAAGATTTGACTCGAAGCCGCACAAATCTGGGAAAAACGTTAGCGTTTTCCACGAGTGATAAACGCTGTCTGGCAAACCACGACAGGACTCGTACTCACACCAGGTCACACGCGGTGCAACTGCACAAAAATACTTATTGCATGACTTGGAAATCTTAGGAAACCTCGCGGTTAATATTCGAGGTGCCAGACCTGACTTTGGCGCCACCACCGGGTATTTTGCAAACTGTCCGACTGACAACATCTGATATTCGAATTTTGGCGCGCTACTGAGACTGTATGAGAAAAGTTGGCGCGAAATGTATTCTTTCAAGTATCCGATAGCAGAAATAAACAGAATGGGATACGTGAAATAAGACACTTTGCCGACTTTGTTTACATACAGTACCATGTAGCGCGCCGAAATTCGAATATCAGATGTTGTCAGTCAGACAGTTCGCGAAATACCCGGGGATGGCATCTGAGTCAGGCCTGACACCTTGAATACATTTCCAAGTATAATGATATTGTACTTAAGCGTTCGAGAAAGTTTTTCAGTCAACACAAAAATTCATCCGAGAAGAATAGGAATATTTATTTGTGAATCGCGCTTGACTAAAAAAGATTATGCATAAATCAGTACTTTGAGCGTGTACCCATGGGAACCGCCACGATACGCTCAGTATTTCGACACTAGCCTGCGACCGTACTGCGGCCACCGCCAGTAGGCCACGCTCGCTACGGTCGTATTACGGCCGTACACCCCATGATTGTCCTATCAGGGTGAAGGACGTCCGCTATTGGTAAGGGTGAGGTAAATACATACACTTGGGAACAAGGTGAACTGCAATGGGATGACGGTCAGCGGCCATTCGAGATCTCCCATCTCACTCGCACCTAATAGGTTATCCCATGAGTGCGAGGGAGACGACAGATCTCGAACAGTCACTGACCGTCATCCCATTGCAGTTCACTTTGTTTCCGAGTGTACACTGATCAAGAATGGGAATTTCTCGTGTTGGTATGATCGTTCAATAAAACTCGTCGCAACTTCATAAGGACATCACATACATGGTTGAATGTAATTTGAAGCATTTACACTAGGAAAAGAAAACCAATTACCAGAAAACGAAAAATTATGCATCAGGGTGTGTCCACAAATGAAGCGCATGAGCCGCGAGCCGGCGTGCACTGGCGCACCACTCAAGCGCCACTCACCAAATTTGAGCAGGCTTGTGCATTTTCCGCGTTACCAGCTGATCTAAACCAGAACTCAAGGTTAGCTACCAAAAATGATAGACGATCTCCGTAGAGCGATGTAGAAACACACAAGCCAGCTCAAATTTGGGGAGCGGCGCATGTTCTGTGCGCCAGCGTTCGCTTAGCGTGCTCACGGCTCACACACTTCATTTGTGGACACACCCTTAATGAAATTATTCGGAATAATCTACCCCATGTTTCTCCAAGATGGCAATCTAACAATTTTCGTAATTAAATCCAGTCTTTCAACATTAAATTTTTGATTCCATAATCCTACTGATCTGCAGTTGTACTGACATCATACTTCTCAGCTGCATTTTGAGTAGACGGATTATTCTCTTCACATTCACTGATAACTGCAATCGTCCCCTTTCCTGTCCAGCGTTCTTGTTTTCGACTCACATTCACAATTTTAATGCTGAAACTTGTGTTGGTTCAGTCTTGTGATAGAGACACTCAGACTGATCCATTTTGGTTTCATCTGGTGTCCCTCACCCAGAGTATATTCACTTTACTCAGGTATATGATATTGTCGCGTCGGAAACAAATGTCCGCGTCCGTTATTGGGGGTGTCCGCTATTCGCAATTGAATTAATATTGAAAACATGTGACGGCATTCGGTGCACGAGGAGAGTGTCTGGTATTACAAGGTGTCCGCCATTCTCAGTGTCCTTTAGTGGGAGATTTTACTGTAATTCTGTAATATCACAATGCGGTATTCCTTACGGTCACAAATGCGCTGTATTGAAAAAAGTAGACTGTAGCGCCACTGGTGGCAGGAAATAACCTCAAGCTGTGGTAGTTCCGGCGAGTTGCGCGGTCACTGCGGGAGGAGAGCGGAGAGTCCGAGATCACACGGACATGGAAACGTTGTCTGTTTGCGTGAGGGCCGCCACTACGTAATGCGCGAGCTAGCCGCTATAGCTGTCTCGCGCAAGCAATTTAACCATAATAGCGAATAGAGATTGGACATATTTGTTAGGTTGCTGTCATACAGGCGTTTATTCCTCGAAAACGGCTACCGTTGAAATTAGGTTCAGCATTGAGTGAATGGTTCATTGTATTGTGTTCCTTAATCTTTCCACACGTTAATCGTCCATCAAGTGCAAGTGTAAGTATAAACCAGGCTATGGAGCATAAAAGTTTCGTGCCATGCAGACTGAGTAAATAGTGACGTGGATGATACAAAATCCGTGGCCCTACCAATGCTTAACCTAAATTCAATTTAGATTAAGCATTGGTACGACAACCATGTCAAATCCCTATTAGTTTAGCTGATATCTCAACGTATTCTCGCGGTTACTTGTTCATTATTATTATATTACTACCACTCCCTCGAATAGCACGATCATATTTGTGCAGCAGTTTGATACTCAAATGGTCGAGTGATCTTCGCAACAGTGAATGTGAGCTTATACGCGCAAGTTGACCGCTCGAAAAGGTTTAATATTCCACTCGACGAAACGCATCTCCTCGGTTAATGCATTTGCTTGGTATTACGGCATATCTCATGCACTGAATCCGGGAACTCTAGTCTCTCGGCTTGTTAACCCTTAATTACCCACGTGGTAGACTTTTGGCACACGCGGAATTTCAATTTCATCTCCAAGTCGGAACTCATGTTCTGGGGTTCTGGAGCCTACATGTAATTCCATAATTCAGTATTACCTTTCAAATGGACCAATCACAGAATTTGAAAAAAAAAATTTTTTTTCAGAATATCCTCAAAATGAGTACTCAAAATCCATCACCGACAAAACTCAAAATTTCCATTTTGAAGAATATTCATTCAAACCAAGTGCCAATAGTTTCTTTGAAGTCTGCTCGTGGTATAAAAATTATCACTACGAAGATCTCAGCCACAATTGATATATTTTTTTCAGAATTTGGGAAATTTTCTATCGGCGTAACCCAGAGAAAAGACAAAAAGATGCCATTTTCTGGGATTTTTGAAGAAAATATGTGGTTTCCAAACCAAATTTAGGAAATTTATATTGATTCTGAAATGTTTGAAGTACACGAAAGTAATTTTTAACCAGGATTTTCCACGAGAAAATCGCGGAAATAGAGCAATTTTCGTGATGTGTGCCATTTGGCTACCACGTGGGTTGGAGTGTTAGTAAATCTCACGTGGGTAACTAAGGGTTAACCGTAAACACTCCCATAGCAACGGCTTCAGAGCCAGCCCCCTATTTTTTTTCAGTGTAGACACTAATCTTTGTTCAAGTGTGATAATAAGTATCTATTACTCCGTCATCAATTCCAAGAAGAATGAACTTGAATTCTTGATGAATTTCCGCAAAATCTGTTTCTGACATAACGAGTTCGTTATTGTCAGACTGATGATCAACTTTAATAACCAAATACCATGTGAATACTTTAGATAGCAACTTGGAGCACTTGGATAAATAATCTTCGTCTGTAGCTGAAGGACAGTAAATCAATTCACAATTTTTGATTTGCTTAGTTATCTCCTCTTTCTCCACGATAATTTGAGTGCTCCAGTTTTTTGGAGCAGTCTGTCTTGATGATGTTTACAGTTGTTTCCAAGTTTAAGTGCTTCATATTGATCCTCACTATACTTCAATCAGAATCCAAAGGTTGATTAATCATGTTTCAAGTTCAATCAAAACTCACTTTTCCACGTTTTTTCTCCATGAGAAAAAAGACTTCTGTGCATGATTTGGATGCACACTTTCTTCAGTCGATAGAATTCGGAACTCTATGACAAAGGTTCATTCAATTCAGACTGTTAGCTAACCTCTCTCTCTCTTGTTCCAGTACGATTCCAATGTAAATGATCCAGATCAAATTAATTGTGCTCAGAAACCCTTGGGGTTGCCTCACTACGCGGTGACGTACTCTTTTTGATATTCTGTTCTATAAATGTTACAGAATCAGTACACGATAGATACACGCCAAAATGGATGTATCCCATTGAAGATGACGGGCCTCCCGATGAGCTAAACAACAATGTAATTGGTGAGTCTGAAATCTACAACGGAAGATATTTCGAAATACTATTTTCAGCTCGATAAAGTTAAATTCATAAGTTTGAGAACTAAGCATTTTCATCAATTCCCTTCTTTTTTTCGTGTTTTAAGACTCGATTGGTCAGGCAATTCTCTGAAATCAGATCAAGTATTTTAACATTGTCATCTGATTAGATGATCAGATTCGGAATTTCCCGGATTTCTGATTCGCAATACTCATTACCATCTTCGAGTATCCGATCAATGCTATTACTCAATATGATTATTTAATCGATCAAAATGTTCAAGTATCTTGAATCTGATTTTTTCTCACTATAACCAACGAAATCACAAATATGACAAACTCAATTATTATAGAATACCATCTAATGATCGAATAATTATCCACCACTCTAGCTTTCGACGGTGAAGAAAATTTATGTTTTGACGAAGTGACTTCGACCCTGGTAACCGCAGAAAGATGCGTTGAAATTTGTATGGAATTTTTGGAAATTGGTCAATGTGATTTTGGAATATGTAGGTGCTCAGGCGAGTCTGATATCAACCCATTTGCCTTGACCTTGCCAAGTTTTCCAAATGTAGCTGGTAGAATTTTTGGATTGTTTAACCTCTTGAGGATGTTTGTTACTGAAATGCTATGGTTCGAACTTGATGCACTTGAAGAAATGGATGGTATAATGATTTCCCATTGTGGGCGATAGATCTGTATGAATATCGTATTTAAATGAGCAATTGCGGTGGGATAAGCTTGGTTATACTTTTTCCAAGTTAAATCTGTATCTTGCTTAGAAAGTGTTCTGGGATCACTTCCAAATCACGTGAGTTGACTGTAAGATATTCTGTGCCCGAAACGCGATGGAAAAATATCAGAGATACTGAGAACTTTTATATGTATCAAGAGTGACAATTAAAATTGTTGGAAAGTTTCCATGATATACTCTCGCAGACCTATATTTGATATCGCCAGCCTTATAGCTTTCTAAAATGTTGATGAGATATAACCTATGAAACTCTAAGTCAACGAGATTGAGTTTTTCACCGGGAAAATTCAACAAATATTGCAGTTATGGACGTCAATTTGTTTGCACAGAGCAGAAAAGCCGAATTGAAAAATTGGAGTCCTCCCTCCTCCTCGTAAGATGTTTCAAATAAAATACTGTTGACTCATGTGTGCAACAAGAAAAATTGGGGGACTTTTCCCACTCATTTTCAAAATCCTTATACGTCATTCATGCAGGATAGCCTCACCCCCACCGAGGAGGCTATACTAAAGAAATACCAGTGGAATTTGATTGACTTTAGATTCTGTAGGAATGGTAATTAATTGGTGATCAAACTGATTATGAATTTGAGAAACAAGGTAGGTGGGAATCATGAATCTTACGTTCTGGAAAATATCTCCTCGTGTTAAAAACGCAATGTGAAATTTTAATCGTGATTCAAATCATTCAAATCGATAGACACTTGAGTAATCATCTCGGACTAGATAGAAGATAAGCGAATCGAGAAGTATCTGGGTCTTTCTTGCCACCAAGACACTTGAACCAGATTCTTCGATATGAGAAGTTCGCACAGTATTCTGGCCTACATAGTGCTTGCTTTTGCAGCTACTCCTTCGAATGGCAGAGGTAAGTAAAGAATAGCAAACTCTTGTGACGATTTAAAAGACTATTGTCACGAAAATATTCTTCGTGTTTGCATTTGTCACAGATCCACAAAAAAACTCATAAATGTAATGAGAGTGTCCGCTCACGATACTTTTGTAAAGTAAAAGTCTATTCATTCGTTGTGAGATCCTTGAATAAAAAAAAGTATGGATCAATTATCATGATTCTTCAAGAGACTGTCAAGACAGTCATGAAACAGTATTCATCTTGTGAGATTGAATAACGATGGAAAATTTGATCATTCTGAGAGGAATTAATTCATGAGCGCGGCGCCATTTACTCCAATTTTATGTTGAAATTTTATTGATATAAATCACAAAAAGGTTGATAGAAAACTGCGTGAGTCTGAGATTTTGAACTTGAAGAGTAGCTGAACGTGCAAGGAATTTTAATAGTAAAGGAATTATAAAACGTAACTGCATATCCCAATAAATTCACCAGAGGCAGATGAATTAACCCTTCACTTGAGCTAATAATGGAAAATATTTATTACGTCGCACAATTATCGTACACATATTTTTCAGATGAACCTCGGTACCATCCCCGAAATTTTGAAGAATATTACCGTTATTACAACTCCGATACTGACTCTGACTCTGAGTCCAACGGCGACCCCGACATAAATCAAGAGGTAGACGAAAATATGGGTGAGGCCAAATCTTTGGATGAATTTTACATTTTACAGTTTGAGTTACTGAGGTAGAGTACTCAGTAGGCGAACAAAACGAGATATGTCCGAATTTTACCGCGAGATTCTAGGGTAATTATGGAATTTTCTGTAATTACTCATGATACTACGCTAGTTTGGGGCCTTCTGAAGGAATTCCTGTGAGGAAATTGCAGAAAAGTTCAATAGTATTGGAACGCGAGCAATTTCTGTGGGAAGAGTTTAGGATCTATATATGAACACGTAAGGCTGGACTTTTGCCAGTAGTGGAACAGGCCGTGACCTAAAGATGAACACATTGATTTCGGAGGTTTTCCTCGTGGTTTTAGATTGAATCTCGATCTCGATGGATTTTGAAGCTGGCCTACTTACTTATACTATAATGCGTCAAACAATACATAGTTGAAGGAGAAATTCGGTATCATACAAAAGTTGAGATTGAATGAGTAACTTCATCAAAACAATCTAAATCTCCTTGGTTGATTTGTTTTGATTTTTCAATGGAAACGTTACCTCTTCATCATTCTGTTGTAGAAAAGTATACTTTGTGTGAATTCACGATCTCAGTACAGTAATTGAGGGGGTGGGTGGAAAAAGGGCGTAATTGAAAAACGGTCATTTTGAAAAAATCAATAAAAAATTAATAAAAAACGGTACAGACATAATTAGACGAAATGACCTGACTTATTTCGAAGAGAGTAACATTCTCGAAATATCCCACCCGACCCGGGGGATGAAATTTGATTCTGAGCTCTTTTCAGCAATCCCAGAAAATGCAATTACGCCCTCTTTCCGAATACAGGGTCAAATTTCGGCCTTCCTTCCTTACAAAAAGTGGAATTGGATCTCGCGATCAAGTCCAATTGTCACCAAATTTTTTGAGAGTGTTCCTGGGCATGTTTTGGAAGATATCTGATTGCTAGGGGGTGGCTCGATTCATGCTCCACGGTTCTATGGACACGGAAAGCTTCCATCAGTCGTGTGAAAATGACGAGAAATTTTTTTAACTAGGAAGGGTAAAAACACTCAATTTGAAGGTAAAACAACATGTTTTCATCGTTATATTAGGTGGAAAAGCGTTTCCAGGCTCTGGAGAATTTTTATAAAATTTTTTATCGGTCCTTAGGCCCTTTTTCCAGATCCGCCCTCACTTAAGCCCTGTTACACAGTAATCACGCCCTTTCAAATCTTTTCAGTCAGGTACTTAAGCCCTTTTCCCAAATCCTGTTGGTCTGAGCAAGAAATTAAGCCCTGATATTGAAATGTTATCACAGCAGTTACGCCCTTTTAACATTCTATCTTTGCACTTACGCCCTTTTATCGTGCAGATGGAAGGGCGTAATGGTGGTTACGCCCTTTTATCTGCCAGACGGTTTTTAGGGTCTTACGAAAAACGGATTTCGGGGGGGTGGTAGACCTTGGTATTGGGGCTCAAAAAAAGCGATGTCCGGAAAAAGGGCATAATGGCGGTTACGCCCTTTTTCCACCCACCCCCTCAATTGATCTAAATACGAGACTAAACATTGAAAAATTCCAAGAATGGAAATGTCTAGGTTTGCCCTCCATATAGAAGAGGGATCAAGAATATGCTTCAGTGTAGTGGATGGATGAAAATCAGTTGACATTGTTATAAATATTCTGCATACCTAGTATTAATTTAGTGCAATGTGGCTCTAGCCTGATTTGAAGAGCATAAAAACATCTAAAGCATCCACAAGATTCAGATCATGGAAAACGTTCAGTGGATAATATCCAAGGATCAAGCCCGCTATTTTGAATAGTAGGTATGAATCAGTTTTGAGAGGCTCGGTGAGATAAAGCTGATATCATCATTCACAACAAACCCAACTTCAAGAAGAAAATTAGTCAAGATTGAGGGAACTTCACACGAAATATCATTCTGAGTTCTGGTGTTGCCAAAAGCGTTCCTGAAAAGTGGATGGAATTCCTTTCATGCGCATACCTGCCAACTCCTTGAGATACTTTGGGAAACGTGTATTGGAGCTTGTATCCAAAGATCTCTCTGCTCACCGAAGAGTGAACTCTTTGAGATATTGTTACAGTAGATAACTTGTTGATGAAGCTGTCTCTACCATCATTGATCCTCAGTTTATTCCTGAGCAAAAAAAAATCAAGATTGTGAACTATTATCCTAGTCGAAGAGACTAACTCATCGTCAAGGTAATAGTGGAGTTCTTCACCAAGACAAACTTATTCAAGATAATAGCTAGTTTATTCATTTCATTCAAGACTCAATTCGTTTGTGTTGAGAAAAATCGTGTTGAAAAATAGTGTCGAGATAAGTCGGTGTAGGAATGAGCAGTGCAGGAATGAACCACAGTCGTATTTTATACATAATTCTATGAAAATTTCAGACACATGGAAGCCTTCAACTCATATTACAAAACTCTTATTACAGCCTACGCTGGCTGCGACAGAGGTTAACTCATTTTCCCACACGAGAAAGCTCTCCCTTTTGATAATTCAATTCACACTAAGGAATCTGGAAAAAGTGTAATAACTCTACAAGGGTTCAAGGGAGGAAACTGTACTAGACTCGCAGAGTCACAACATTACACAGTCCATAACATAACCTATCGATTTTTCTTTTGCATATTCACAGGTATTCCTCTGTATTCTGGGTCATGCATAAACGACTGAATAATGTTTATTGGTATCTCTGCCACAGTGCATCATGATTCCACCGGCTGAAATGGGAAAATTCATAAAAACTGCTTTTTTGAGCTCGGCCACTATTGTTCATGTGTTCATCTACACTCTACAAAAAAAAATCCTTACTCTCAGATTGACGTGGTGTCTTACTGTTGCATCTTAGAATCGTTCCGAATCTGACCGTCAGATAATATAAACAGCTTCTTTTCTCCGTTTCAGAAAAACTTCATGATATCAAGATCATTTGCACTCAATGAAGACTCGGCGCCTGAGAATGAAGCAAATTTCATCTCATCCTAAAAACCACACGTATCTTATGATGCACAAACTATGTCTTGTTGTGAAACCATTCAAAATTGGAAATTCAATCGTAGTACAAATTATTTTGTGTTTGACTGTGATCTGCGGATGTCCTAGAGTCGTAAGAATCTTGATCATTGTATCTATTCGAAGAAGTAGATGCAATTCTTTTTTTTTATGACATGCCAATTTAAGAGTATGATCTCACCTTTTATTTATGTTGACAAACATGCATTGGTGAAACTGAGAATTCTAAAGTTCAGCCATGAATATTACTTGCTGTAAGATCAAATCCCGCTTCAGATGCAGCACTCGCTCATTTTGAAGATTTTTCGTCTTGAATTTGTTGTATCTTACTCTAAACACAAAAACAATCTGAGACTGATGATTTCTTTTTGTCGTGGCGCAGGCCATCGTTTGTGCATACTTGCCTGGAGGTGAAAGCGAAACTGCCAGCTATTCCACATTCAGTGAAGTGGTCAAATTTGAGACCGACAGTAGAATAGCTGATCATTCAATAATGATCTTACTTTATTTTTTGTCAACCTCCGCATTCGAATCTTCAGGGTTGATATCACTTGCTCTAATAGAAATATGGACTCCACAAAGCCAAAGACACGCTCCTGTAGCGCATACAAAATTTCACGTTTCGGCTAATTTTGGCCTTCGACCGACGGAGCTACTAGGGCCACGTTCGAACTTTTGTTTTTCAACAATTCATCACAAAAAATTGTTACCTCTTATAAGCAAACAGTTGAACGCGTCACGCAGGAAAGGCTTCGTTTAGATTTCTGTATATTGAGAGATTCGTATTTGTTTATCGGTTTGTTCCACTGTAGGTCAAGATCTGCGTTTGTTCGTCTACTAGGTTCTGTACCTTACTCCAAGAGTGAAAAAATTGAAGCTAACTTGCTGCAAGAGTCAATCCCTATTATTGACCCATATACAATTTTTTAAAGGTATCACTGTTGTCCAGCTTGAGCCACAGTGCTACGATCCTGTACTTATGGAGAATTTGACCGAAGAACAGTGTAGACAGGTTTGCATAGTTACTTGGTATTCCGTAACTGGATATTGCCGAGATGAAATGTGTCATTGCGTGGGTAGACAAAATTTAGCAGCTACTTCAAAACCGAAACCTGAAGATGATTCGGACGAGTCTGATGAAGAATTTCGGAAATATCTTCAGTTGCATGAAATGAATAGATTGCTAGCAGAAGGTTGCTCATCATCTTCCGGTTCTAAAAGTATTTAGCCCGTGTAAGTCGGATAAATTTTACGCGATCTCGCTGCCTTGTTTTTTCTTCTGTTTGATTTGAGTATTGTTAATCTTTGCATGACTTTGGATAACTAGATTGATAACGATTTCATGATTATACCTTTCCTTACTCTACGTCCTTCCTTCTCAAATGACCGTTGGATTTTTAACATAGCTAGGAATTTAATGAGACACATCAGATCCATATTCCGAGGCATATGCTTACAGAGTAATTGATGAGATCTAATGAATCGATCATTCACCTTTTCTTTGTCTTAATATTAGCGTCGTAATAAGCCAACCCAAGCTCGAACTCAATCCCAGATGTATACTGAATTAGATAATAATGTTAATTTTGATAGGAATAAAGTTTTGGGATTATAAAAAGTGATCAGGATTCGATCGTCGAGTAGTGTAAATGCTAGGAATTGCCGATAATTTGATGCAATATTGAATATACAGGTTCAAAAAAATTTGCAGCTACTCCTCGAAAAGTATTGTAAATCATTTCTTGACTTCCCAGTAGGGAATTAAGAAATATATTTTGAATGCCTACTTCGGTCGCGAACGAACTTATTATTCAAAATAGATTTTGGTGAATGAGACATTACTTGATGTTTTTTCTATTGTTGAGTTAAGAATCTTTGATTACATTAAACATAGAAGACTATGGGACGTAGTATAAACAGTACTACAAAGCGTCAAAGACTTTTTGTCACAGAGACTTATTCAGAGACTGATTCTCTAGTATCTTTTGCTTGGACATGTTGTAAGCACTTGAATAATCATTTCAAAAAAGATATGAGTGGAACCATTTGGATGAGATCAAAGCACTCGAACTCAAGCTGTTGAGACGATGAAGTCATTGATCCCGTCGGTAATTTGTGCTCTTCTCGTGATCAAAGTTATAAACTCAGAAGCCAAAGGTAAGAAAAGGTAATAATAGTCCATTTTATTTTAGCAAAAATTGTTAATAATACGAAAATGATGGGGTATTCCACTCATCATGGGATCCCAAGTGTACACTACTTTATACCAGTATCGGTTATGTCCCAAATTCGGCATATCTCATTAAAGTTCATGTTCGTTTGATAAGGATATTGAAACAAGTTCTGCCGTTAAATTTTCACGTAACTCTTCTCGTTCACAGCTTATTTATGGGATTCTTGACGCTCCTCTAAGTTACCCTAGTAAAAATATGTGCCTCATGATCATATATGAACATGTTCCCGACCGGACTGTGGTCATACATGACCAGATATGACCATGAGGCCGAAGTCACGGGTCATCATTGGTCTCCATACTTGATCCTAGGAATTCATGTAGGAGATGAAGCACTTCATTGTCAAATCGAAATATTTCTCAATCCGAAGCTTTGAAATAAGCGCACTTGGGGCTCCAACTGCTAGGCCTTCATCCGATATTGAAAATGTCATGTGCAACCACTTGATTACGATACCCTACGGCCATTTACGAGTTGGCTTTGTGTACCTATGACTAACCACGGAGACATAATATTTTCTGAGGTCATAGATGGTCATAGACGACCACAGTTCGGCTGGGAACATGTTCATATATGATCATGAGGCACTTATTTTTACTAGGGTTGATTGATGAAAAACAAGTTCAATAAATGAACATTTATCGTGAAATTGGAATCTAAGGTTATTTAATTGACATATGGACCAATGTTTCGAATGCGGCCCAGAAGAAGATGTTGCAAAGGAACTTGCTTATTAGGAAAATACTAATCATATTCACGTTGATCGGGATTATTTCAGATGTTCCCCGTGAGCATCCAATGAATTCAAAGGAATTCGAGGTCCATAACTCTGATACCAACATTGATACTGATTCTGAATCTGATTCTGATCGGTCCGATTTTCATCTTGATGAACAAGGAGCTGTTGTAAGAACAGAAGGTAGGATGAAAAAAAAACCTATATATTTTCCATCGTTCAACTTACAGAGTCATATGTAACCTCGCCTTTGGTTCTGGTTGCAAATTATCACGTAGTATTGAAGAAACAGTATTATCGCATTTGTATAAAAGTTCATTGTCACCAGACGTAATTTCTTCTCTTACATGAATTCTGACCAAAAAATGTTCCTTTCAAATTCTGTTCAACCAAGCAATGTGGGATGAATTTGCCCAAAGGGACTAGGCGGTTAAGCATGGTGAAGTGGACCTTGTCAGGTATGGCCCGGAAAGTATTTTTCCCCACTTTCTAACCCCAAATTATGACAAAAGCAAAGGTTTGTAGGTCCCAAAGTGACCCCTGTTTTCTACGGCACCCTAGGAATCCTCTAAAAAACCCTCGAAATCGATGTTCCTTCTACCAAATCGCATTCTGATGCATTTCAACGAATCAATCTGGAAATTTTTTGACATATCCTTGAAACTCCATCAAATAGAAGAAAGATGTTTGCATACTGACAACTTTGGATTTAGGCCCCGAAAAAAATTCTTGAATATTGAAAAACGATTTTTCTCATAGAGGTTGGGGATTAGCACGGAATTTGAACATTCCACCGTGTTTGTCAGGTTATTTTACATCGAAAACTGCTTAGAAACATATAACTTTAGGTGGTGGAACATGGTCAAAAATGCAAAAAACCATTTTCAAAGCAAATTTTGAGTCAGTAATTTGCATCTTCTGCGCATGCGCGTCCTCCTACGTCTCTGAAAGTATTCTTAATCGGTAGCTGATGCAATTTCCTTCAAAATGACCCCTTGAGGAGGTCGATTTGATGCAGTAAAACCTGAGATCTAGCTGGTCCAAGAAATGAAGAAATCCAAGGTATCAAATCCGTGAAGCCGTGGCTCCTTCGATGGGCCCGAAAAGTGCAAATTTTGAGTCGGGCTGTTTCAAAGATGTGAACATGTATTTTCGATGTAATTTTTGACGTAGAAACCGAATCCGTGGTCAGTTTTGTTCCAAACCTTCAAGATTTTTGATGATTTCCAAAAAACCGACCGGAGGGTGTACGGCCATTTCCAGCCTTTTTCTACAAATTTGAGATGTATGTTGAGTATAGGCAAAAGTTTGAACTTGATACTAGAGGACGCAAGTACGTTTTCCTTTGTATTTTGACCAGCTGAAGACGATGCTGATGGTTTTGAGGCACAGGAATAACTCGAGAGAGAGATATGAGGTGCATGATGCAGTTCTCTCTGATAAGATCATAAAACAAAATATAGCTCCATCAGTCCAAATCAGACTCCCAACTCATTCCCAAGCCTCGAAACCATCGCTATCGTCTTCAGCTGGTCAAAATACAAAGAAAAACATACTTGCATCTTTTACGCGACAAGTCCAAACCTTTGCTTATACCCAACATACATCTCAAATGTGTAGAAAGAGGCTGGAAATGGCCGTACACCCTCCGGTCGGTTTTTCGGAAATCATCGAAAATCTCGAAGGTTTGGAACAAAACTGACCACGGATTCGGTTTCTACGTCAAAAATTACATCGAAAACACATGCTCACATCTTTGAAACAGCCCGACTCAAAATTCGCACTTTTCGGGCCCATTGAAGGAACCACGGCTTCACGGATTTGATACCTTGGATTTCTTCATTTCTTGGACCAGCTAGATCTCAGGTTTTACTGCATCAAATCGACCTCCTCAAGGGGTCATTTTGAAGGAAACTGCATCAGCTACCGATTAAGAATACTTTCAGAGACGTAGGAGGACGCGCATGCGCAGAAGATGCAAATTACTGACTCAAAATTTGCTTTGAAAATGGTTTTTTGCATTTTTGACCATGTTCCACCACCTAAAGTTATATGTTTCTAAGCAGTTTTCGATGTAAAATAACCTGACAAACACGGTGGAATGTTCAAATTCCGTGCTAATCCCCAACCTCTATGAGAAAAATCGTTTTTCAATATTCAAGAATTTTTTTCGGGGCCTAAATCCTAAGTTGTCAGTATGCAGGCATCTTTCTTCTATTTGATGGAGTTTCAAGAATATGTCAAAAAATTTTCAGATTGATTCGTTGAAATGCATCAGAATGCGATTTGATAGAAGGAACATCGATTTCGAGGGTTTTTTAGAGGATTCCTAGGGTGCCGTAGAAAACAAGGGTCACTTTGGGACCTACAAACCTTTGCTTTTGTCATAATTTGGGGTTAGAAAGTGGGGAAAAATACTTTCCGAGCCATACCTGACAAGGTCCACTTCACCACGCTTAACCGCCTAGTCCCTTTCTAAACTCGTGACCCCCCCTCCCTACCCCCAAACATGACGCATGCATTCACCCTCATTTACTTTTCCCGTCAAGGGAAAAGTAAAAATGCACATTGTTTCATGTGGGAATAATCAAAATCACATTTGTACCACTATTTAACACACTTAACACACATCAGAAGAGCAACATATCGTAACCCAATATAATTGACACTTAGAAACGTGACACCCCCCTTACGTCTCAAGGTCAGTCCGTAGCATTTAGGCTGGAATTTATAGTCATTCCCTTACCAAGCCTCTTACGCGCCTGCTTTCGCAACACCTTACGACAGGGTCCAAAATTTTTGACGGTGCTTGCGCATCTTTAATACGTGCCTGTATTTTCTGCGGCTCAATCAGTCACCCGAGCTGTCTATTGGCTTCGAATTCCTGCCCTTGTCTTATACCTCCGAGTGGACTAGCGAAGTAGACGCGCGCAGACCACGTCAAAATTCCTGAATTATGCCGTAAGGTGTCGCGTAAGGGGCTTGGTTGTGGGGTATATAATACCTCACATGCGCAATAGATGGATGATGGATCCTTTCCCGCAGTCGACGGCAAAAGACCTCGATTACTATATAAGTGCGCATAAGTGCTTCATCGCCAAGCGTCCAGGGCACCACTTGCAACACCAGCCCTGCTGATGAGTCGGGTTACGATGAACCAGGTTGCAGGTGAGGGACGAAACGCATAGGAGTCTTCTGCTCAAGCGTGTAGAGTCTCATTCATTGGTATGGGTGAGCCATCAGCTTATTTCCTACATGGTATATAGGGAACGACTATAAATTCCAACCTTACTACCGGCCATTTTATCACAAGTTGAAGAAAAATTTCACAGATGGCGCCATGTTCGTTGCCACCACTCGTTTCTCGAAATTGTACGGTTTTTGAAATTGTAGGTTAAGTATGTCGAATTTTGAGATGACACATGGGTTAGAAATTTCTGTAATATAGGAAGCATGCTGACTCCGTTACTCCGACATACGTTGGTGTCGTTAGGTTCGTCATCGCCATGACCTAATGACTTTTTTTCGCATGCATGCAGGTTACGCGCTATAATTCGTGTCTCACATTTTTGTAAACATACTGTGTACCATTCCATCCAATCTTACCCTCATCCAAACCTAAATCTCCTCAACGTCTGTGTCGTACCAAAGTGCATAGCAACGGAGAACAATTCAGAGGAAGCTACCAACGATCTCTTACAAATATACAGGCTAAGGAATACATATATATATATATATATATATATATATTGTTTTAGGTGACAGCGTTCGGCATGAATGCTGGGATCCGGTTTACCAGCGACATCTGACCGAGGAGCAGTGCTTTTTTGTTTGTACAATGACGTGGAACTTTATGGAGGGGCGTTGTGAGGTGGGCATGTGCAAATGTCATCGTTCAAGAACTGCAATAAGATCTACAACACCAAAAACGGAAAATGAGTTCGATGAGCCTGACAATGATGGATTTAGCCAAATTATGAGAATGCATCATTATCAAGGAATATTTGCAGAAGAATGTCAATCTCCTCTTGAATCCATGCGGTCTCATCATATTTGAAAAGCGTGAATTTGACGAGGGATCTCCGTTTACTTCTTCACAGAAGTACTCTTGACAATAGAATAATTTCTCCAACCCAATCACCCGATTGAAAATGTTGAATTTCGGATTTCAATGATTATACAGCTCTCTACAATATTATGAACCTTTTTATGACTCTGAGGCGTCATTAAAACAATGAGAATTGAGAAATGAGTCTTACAAGGAGAGGTTCAACCTTGCGGATTTTGGATTCGTCCCAAACTCTGGGAATCATCTTGTTTTAGTGAGGAATGAACGTATCTTGAAGGATTTAGTCCCATGGGCCTCCCATTTTGAGATATGGCTTTAGAGATTAGCATTGCCAATATAGGCTCATGTCGAAAAGTCGTACATATGAATGTACTGCCAATGGTAATTTTCATAGCTATATCTCGAAATAGGAGGGCCATGGGATTGAATCCTCGGAGTACCTCCATTTCCTACCAAAATGAGATGATTCCCAGAGTTTGGGACGAATCCAGTATCCGCAAGGTTGGAACTCTCCTTGTTAGTCTTTGATATCTATGAATCTATTATCGATGTTACTAAATAAATAGTAGAACCCAGATGCGCGATAAACAAATTGAATTCCGTAAGAAGGTTGAATGATAAGTTATTCACCGAGTCACTCGGATTTCGTGAGTCACGATGGATTTTGAACAAACTGAGGATTACAAAGAATCAATTGAATACAATTTGAAAGAACCATATGATAAGTAAGGCTATCCATTGAACAATTATGTAAAAGACTCTGATAGAGAACTGATTATAGTGAGCTGTTTTTTTGAATAGTATTATATTCAAGTATTCTTTGAGGAGTCATTGACACATGATACTTCCACTGAGGAATTAATCCGAAATGCTTACGCCGTCAAGCAAAATAGATGTCACGAGATTCAATATATCGGAAACTCATCCAAATATATTGATTATCATAGAATAGTTCACGCCTATATATTCAGAAATTCGATAATATATGATTTGTTTCTAAATCTGAATGTGTTAATGGTGAATAGTTCGATTGATTTTCTTACACAAGAAGGTATTCCATTTTCAGAAATATAATTATTGCATCATTTTATTTGTCATTTATCTGGTATAGGTGAGAATGAAGAAACTCAAATGAGATTTGATATGGTTTGATCCAATCTTTTCATTGTGAACCTGCACTAACCTGTATTGGAAGCTCGATAGAAAAGTGCGTCGGAAAAATTCCATTTCAAAATGTCAGTATCCTACAATATACGCGCATTCAAAGCTGAATATTCCAGTTAACGTATTGAATCATATAATTGCCGGAATATCAGCCTTACTCAAGTGTTCACTGATCTATTAGATGTGATTCATCAATTTGTGAATCCCCATGAAGATGATCCTGAATCTTCGATGAATGTGTTCGTCGGTAACTTCATCGTTAGAACTTCTATATAGCTAGTCTTTTCCTTTTTGAAATCAATCTTGATCAAATAATTGACTTTTATTGAAAACGAAACGTGCTCATTTGGGATTCCTTCAATCATGTGGGATAATTAGTCAACATTTGACGCACATTAAATCCCCAGAAGTAACTCAAGTCGAAAATTTTTCAGGAACGCGGCTGATAAAGAAAGGACAACCAGTATGGGCTCTGTCTTGAAATTAGGTCAGGTTACATCCTCGTTCATGCGTCCGGTAATACAATCTGGACTACAGTATTTTACGGAAGATTCGCAACACTTACAGAGATTTGTACAAAATTTCATCTTTACTCCAATCGAGCATGAGTAATTCCACGAGAATTTGAAATTCTGGAACCGATTCTTTTGAAAAGTTGAAAAAATTTCCTTCAAAACGACCTTATGCGTAGTTCAATTTCATCAACTAGAGCCGAAGCTATAGCCCCCAAATGATAAAGAATGGTTTGAGCGTAAACATGAAGGCTTCCAGGCAATGACTGAAGTGAATATGGGGCCTTGCACCAAATTACTTTTGGTAATAGCTTTCAAAAGTCACTGGAACTTTGGCTTAAATCAACGGAATGAAGTTGAACAATTGGTCACTTCAAAGGAAATTTCCTCAGCTTCTTCCAAAAAATGTTTTTGGAGTCCGAAAATTTCGCGCATGCGCAGAAAAATGAGGTTTTTTAACATTGGAGTTCCAAAAACGCCCAAAAAATAGCGGAAAACCAAAGAATATGAAGTGAAAATAATTTATTCGTGGTGAACACAACTTTTTTCATAGAAAAATGTACTTTTGAATATTTGATAAAAATTGCTTTTTGTGAAAGATATAAAAGATGATTTTCACGAAATCGCCCACATATAATCGAGGTGATCTGAAAACCATCAGAATTTCAAAATCATTTTTCATAGGTTATTTGCTCACCTTTCAGATGCGCTGAACCGAGTCCCTGTATCTAACGTCATTTTTGAGCTATAACGATTCGAGTGTGAAGAAGTTACGAAAATTTTGCAAAAAAAAGTTGAAAACATAATTTTGGCTTGTGTACCAAAGTTTGAAAGGAAAGTTACAATTTTTTTTCATGGTGAGAGATGTCCACATTTAAACTTATAGAATTGAAAAACTTTGCTTAAAAAGAAATCTGAGACCCAACTGTCGACCATACATCGTTCTCTCGTGGAATTACTCGCATGTGACTTGAAGTATGACTAACTAACGAGGGGAGCACCAACCTTGCGGGTCCTGGATCTTGACGAAAATTTGGAAATCTTCTCGTTTTGGTGAGGAATGAAGGTACCCAAAAGGGTTTCGTCCAATGGGGCTCCTATCCTGAGATACAGCTATGGAGGTTAGCATTGTCAGTATATCTATATATGGATATTCTTAACATGAGCCTATATGGACAATGCTAATTTTCATAGCTGTATTTCGAGAAAGGAGGCCCATTGGACAAAACCCTTCTGGGTACCTCCATTTCTCACCAAAACAAGAAGATTCCCAGAGTTTCGTCAAGATCTAGGACCCACAAGGTTGGCGTTCCCCTTGTAAGTTTGATAATTTATCTGATACGAACTTTTCTGAAGCCCTATTCAGTACGGTGACTACAATATCTTGACATTGTCATGGATCAGTAAAGATTGGGATCATCATACGATTAAGATTCGCGATTGTGACTTCGAACAGTGCGGACGTGTTTACAAGCTGCGGCTCGCCTCGGCGAGGCAACTCGTTCCAAACACGCGTGTGAAGTACAATATCGAGTGTATATGGTGCTGCTTAACAGTGGAAGTGATAAGTGACAAACAACCACTTCTTTTTCCCTGTGCAGTCTCTAGGTGCATCCTAGAACCCTATCCAAATTGAGACCAGCATCACTGACTACAGGGTGCCCTCACTTGAAATACTGTAAAATGTCTAACACCGCCAAGAATGTCACTCCAAGCACGTCGTTCTCAAGTATGGTTCAGCGAGAGGCTCTGCTGGGCAGAGATCAAGCTATCGTCTTCGATTCCATTGAAGGGCACTCGATTCAAGATTACGCTATCGAACTTGCAAAACTCGTTAAGCCCCAAGAGATCTGCTATGCATCACGCATTGCACATGCAAGAGTTTGTTTCTACCTGTCGAGTAAAATATTAGCAGATCAGCTGATTGATAACTGTGCCAAAATCAAGATTGGTGAAAAGCACCTCGAGGTACGTCCATTGGTATCTCGAGCAAAGCGAGTAATTATTTCAAACGTTGAGCCGTTTATCGCTTCCGCGATTATAACCGCAGAATTGGAGAAATTTGATGTTGTTCCAGTCTCCCCCATATCCACGATCAAGGCGAGCATGAATGTTCCTGAACTGTCCCATTTGCTCAGCTTCCGGAAGCAAATGTATGTGAAGCCGGAAGATCTTGAGAAAATTCCGGGTAGCCTACAGATAACAGTAGGTGCAACTTCTCACTGGATATATTTTTCGGGAGAAAAACCTATATGCTTCCACTGTAATACGGAAGGACACCTCGCTAAATTTTGCAAGGAGAAGAAAAAAGAAAACGGGAAAGAATCCTCCAACAGTTCGGAATTGAGTGTGTCACAGGAAGCGGAAAAAAGTGAAAATCCGGTCGCTCCACCACCAGTGACAGTAACATTGCAGACCGGAGTGAAAAGGCCGCTATCCAGCAGCGGCGCTTCAACAGTATCGAGCACTGATTTGCATCCTAGCGATGAGGCCCCATTTGTGGAGGTCAAAGGTAAAGTTACCAAGAAGTCGAAAAATGATACCTCTAGCTCATCGAGTTCTATCGCTGAGCAGCTAGAGCCAGCGCATGAATACATCAATGCCAACGCGGACACATTGCCGATGTCGTATGACAGTTTTCTTGAATTCTTGGAATCTACCCAAACAAAATCGAAGGCAGAAATCATCGAACTTGCCCGGCTCAAATGTGACAACTTTGAGATCCTCGAAAGTATGCTCACAAACACATACAAGTTCATAAACAGCCGCACGCTACGCGCTCGGCTGACACGTATCAAGAAAAGCCTGTCTCCAACCATCGACAATAACACCTTCGACGTGAACACCGATACGGAGTCTAATGCCGAAGATGTAGCAATCGATGAGCTAGCCGATCACAACCGATTCGCACTTATGGTCAACGATGGCGCCAATGAATAAAAATATCAGGGTGTTGTACTGGAATGCAAGAAGCTACCTGAAACGAGAAACCGAGATCCAGCGAGTACTCCAAGATGTCGACATATTTGTATGTGTTGAGACCTGGCTCACTCCAGAATCAAGAGACTTTAGTATACCTTCTGGATTTGTATGTGTGCGTAAGGACAGATTACACACGTCTGGGGGAGGGATTATGTTTCTGATTCGTAAGACTTTAGCTTTCAAAACAATTGAAAATCTAGTCACACCTCATACATCTGTAGAGCTTCTAGCTATTCATATTAATAACACCAATCCCTCCTTCAACGTGTACGCATGTTATCGAGCCCCCGGTCTCACTTTAAGCACGAATCAATGGGATGTTCTTTTTGCAAACTTTGATGCATCTGGTAATAATATACTTGTGGGCGACTTCAACTCGCATCATATCGACTGGAATTGCAGGAAAACTGACCGGAATGGTATAAATTTTCTCGAAATTGTTGAAGCAAAAAAGTTTTTCATTCATAATGCAGACTCGATCACGCATATCGATAGAACCTCCAAATCTAACATCGACCTGATTCTCTCAAGCCAAAACTTTTCCGAAAATATTGAAGTGCGAGTCCAAAAAGAGACCTGGGGCTCCGACCATTGTCCTATTTTTATAAATGTCTGCGTGAGTAAGTCCTTGTATAGGAAAAAAACCTTCAAAATTTCATCAATTCGAACAAATTGGCAGAGAGTAAATTCATATCTAGAGAGCAATTTTCACCAATTTTTCTCAGCTGAATACGAGTCACTCGCACCTAGTCTAAAATATCAGCAGTTCATCAATGTAGTGTCAGAGGCGATCAAATCTAATACTCCCAGGAGGCGAAATGTGAACAACCGAATGCATAAGAACCCCGTCTCGTGGTGGGATTCAGAATGTCAAGAAATTTTTGATCAAAGGGCAGCCGCTTTCAAAAACTGGGATGAATTCGGGTTTCTTCATGATCTCATTGAATATAACAGGCTAGACGCGCTCTGCCGTAAAACTTTTCGAGAAAAACGTAGAACGAATTTCAGGAGATTTGCAGAAACGGTCAATATGAATACTAGTATGAAATACGTTTGGAATACAACAAGAATTTTGAAAAACAAGTATGTCAAGGCCAATCATAATGTCACCGAAAATTTGCAAACTGAAAGTAAATTCATTGCGTTACAGAAAATATGCCCTCCATGGGTCCCCACAGATCCAGAGTTCATACCTAACTGCCAAGAGAACGATTTTCTTGAGTCCGATTTCACATACGCGGAATATAATCTGGCATTATCCTCTCGTAATTCAAAATCAGCACCCGGTATGGACGGCATCGACTACGAGGCCCTCAAATCTCTTCCAGTCCAATATCACTTGCTCTTGCTTGATATTTTCAATGAGATGTATAGAAAATCTGATTTTCCAGATGATTGGTTGAATTCTTACGTACATTTTGTTCCGAAAGCTGATGGCAAAGGTCAGAGACCCATCACTTTGACCTCTACGCTATGTAAACTTTTTGAAACTATAGTCAAAAACAAGTTCATGTGGTGGCTAGAAACTCAGAATGTGCTGCCTAAGTCTCAAAGTGGTTTCCGCAAGGGCCGTTCATGTACCGACAATCTTTTGTTTCTTCTCATGCGCATTCAAAAGAACTTCAAGAACAAAAAATCTCTCTACGCCTTATTTTTAGACATCACGGGGGCATTTGATAATGTCAAAAGTGACATCTTGCTGCAGAAACTTGCAGAGATCGGTTGCCCCGCCAAACTTGTAAGACTTATAAAATTTCTCACGTACCACCGGAAGATTTTTACTGAGTCTAACGAAAACTATTTTTCCACATTTAAGGGCGTTCCACAAGGGGGGGTTCTCAGTCCTCTCCTGTATACGATTTATGTTTGCTTGATCATTACGAGTATACCAGGAACAATCACTGATATTCAATTCGCTGACGATATTGCCTTGCTTTCTAATAATGTGAGTGAGCTTGAGAACACTTATAGAATAATCGAAAAAGAATTAGACAGTCTCGGCCTTGAATTGGCCCCACTCAAAACAGTATTTGTTGACTTCAACAACTGCGGGATTTTACCCGGAGAAACTGAAATTGCGATTAAGAATGAATTGAAGATCAAATCTAGTAAAGAAGTGAGATTTCTTGGTATTGTCTTCGATTTCAATTTATCCTTCGCTTTGCAAATCGTTAATATACAAAGTAAATGTGCGAAAGCCCTAAATGTTATAAAATACCTGAGAGGAGTCTGGTGGGGCGCTGATCCAAGCACTCTGCTAGTTCTATATAAAAGTCTCATCAGATCGAAAATTGATTACGGATCATTTATATACTTCCCTGTGCGCAAAGATAGCATCAAGAAACTAGAGAGTATACAAAACTCTGCGATAAGACTAGCCCTTGGATATCGCAACTCAACACCCATAAATGTACTACTTGGGGAGTCTAAGCTCACTTCAATCGAGCTCAGAGTAAAGTATCTTTGCCATGCATATCTACTCAAAGTTTTTTCTAATGGCAGTTTACCCGTCACTCAAGAAATAAACGCGTACTTTGAGGATATTCTCGAACATCGCAAATTTAAGCGACTAAGATTAGTTGAAGATTGTCTCGAAAAACTTATGAAGGAGCCTCTATCTCTTCACAGAAATCAATCTTATAATATTTTCAAGTATGAGTACCAAGTCCTACTCACTCCTATTCCTTACGATAGGTGGAGAAAAGAAGTGGGCGCACGAACACATCGACAAGTCCAAGCTGCCATCTCTCCACATATTGCTCTTGATATATGGACTGATGGCAGCAAACGATCTGACTCCCCATCAGTCGGATCGGCTTACGTTTGTCCAAGTTTGAAAGTCACAGATGCAAGAAGTTTTGAAAAAAACTGTTCTATTTTCACTGCAGAATGCGCAGCCATTGACAAAGCCATGGACTTGGTTCTCAAAAACCCCGATCGAAATATTCGAATCATTTCTGATTCTATGAGCGTGTTAGAATGTCTCAGCAAATGTTCAATTGATATCCGTCTCAATCCTCATATTTTAGAGATCAAAAGAAAGTATCTCGAATTCTTATCAATTAAAAGCGAGAAAGCTAACTTGACTTTCTTATGGGTTCCATCCCACCAAGGGATAGAGGGCAATGAGTTGGCTGATAAAGCAGCCAAAGAGGCGTGCTCAAAGATCCCTGATCCGGCGTTACAGCTTCCCTTTACAGACTTCCATCAATTCTTTAAGAACGAAATGTACGTAAATTCAACTAGCCAATTGGTAGCAACGAGCCTAGAAACTGGCACATATTATTATGAGAACTATTTTCAGAATTCGGCAAAGCCATGGTTTCAGAAAAAAAGACTTGCTCGCGAACTGATTGTCACGATCAACAGACTAAGAGCAGATCATTATGGTTTAGCAGACTCACTTGCGAGAATGAAAATAATAGAGAGTCCAGTGTGCGAATGCGGTGACTATAATCAAACTGCAGACCACATACTATGGCAATGTTCGCTCTTTGACATTCAGAGGGAGAAACTTGTAAAATCGTTAGTTAAGAAGAAATACCAGCTACCAATGAGAGTATCGACTCTATTGGTGGAACCTGACTTTAGAGCGTTCGAATGTATAATTGTGTTCTTCAACGATTGTAATCTCAAAGTG
Source organism: Eretmocerus hayati (assembly GCA_029851415.1). Lineage (NCBI taxonomy): Eukaryota > Metazoa > Arthropoda > Insecta > Hymenoptera > Aphelinidae > Eretmocerus > Eretmocerus hayati. Next base: position 111,816,715 of record CM056744.1, read on the forward strand.
TAAATAGTAAACAATATGTATCATAGAATAGTCATCATCATCTTCTCTTATTTGTAGCGAATAAATCTCAAAAGAGATTTCTATGCTTTCAATAAAAAAAAAAAAAAAAAAATCATACGATTAAGACGAAATTTGAAAGTCATCACTTCATTGTCCGGAGTAGAAACACGGAATTATGATATTTCAACTGTATACTATCATTTAACCCACTGTCAAAATCAGAAAATATAGGGACGTCGTTACTCAATTTTCTTGGATCTGATTGAGAGTTGAAAGCGAGGTTGAAAGGAACTAATACGAGGGATGGGCTAATTGTAGCTGTAAGCATTAAATACATTGATGAATTATCAGATTCATTGCTTTTGAAATATTTGCAGTATCTCTTGATATATTAAGTTATGAACTGCCTCATTCTTCAAAATATCTCCTTCATGGACGACTGTATCTGTTATCTATCAAAACTATACGTTATCTATCAAAACTATACGTTATCTATGAATTTTTTAAGTTAATGAATATTAATACTTCCATGCGGCCAAGTTTTACTCGAGTAGATATTCATAAACGAACAAATAACCGTGAACCACTGGAAAATACCACATTCGACTTCTCTTGTATCATTATTGAAAAAATGAGACAGTTTCTTGTTTAATGCGGCCATGGAGACATCAACATTGTCACTTATTTTGATCATCGTAACTGCTTTCACAAAAGCACAAGGTATCCAATTTCGGAATATTATTATTATTTTTGAAAATTAATCTTAGCATCAAGAAGAACTGATTCTCTTTCGAATTCCGAGAAAAATTCGTTATTCTTATTCGAATTCCTGTATCATACGGAATCAGTTATGAACATGAAGATGGAAATTTTAAATTTTAGCATCAAGTTGAACACTTAAACACACACGCAAATTACATACCCTCCTTTATTCTAGTCACCCCCGATGAAGAAAGAGAAAGGAAGCGGTTCAAAGCTGACAATTCTGCCGAATTGACGAATGACATTGACGACAATAGCGGGATGAGTAGTATTACTCCAACAAGTGGTTAGTAAAACCGTCTCCACTGGACAGTCTGACAATGAGTCTCAGAAACTTCGTTTTCTTGTTCTACGCCGGTCTGAACATGATCTTTCGTTGTTCATTTTGTACTCACTCATCATGAGATCGTGGTCAAATTGAATTCATTGAATTTTTGTATTTTTTATCCTTCAGTGAGCAATACTTCATCTTCAAATCTGTTCGTGAATCTATTACCAAAAAATCACAGTATGAATGTCAAGATTCTGATTTCAAAATAACTCTTCTTGTTTTTCAAATCAATTGCCAAAAACAGGATGGTTGAATAGAATTTCATTCCCATTGATACTATCTTGCCTAATGGCACGATGGCATTGGTAAATTTCACGTTAGTGAAAAATTTTGATTTTGCACGATGAACGCTATTCTAAATTTCTCAAAACGAGTTGTTCTTGACATTGACAACATCAATCTAGGATATTCAAATTAAAATCCCGTCGATCTCATAATTTTTTCATCAATTTCTTCATCGGTATTGTGGAGAGAGGAGGTGTCTTTGAGTAATTCACGATAACGAAAATGTAGACTTATCAATTTGTATTTAATATATATATTATGCATTTTCACAGAATGAATAATAATAATTCTCATGAATTCAGGTGGTGTAGTAATGTGTCACGATCCATCATTGGAAATGTCTGTGACCGAGGAACATTGCAAATTTCTCTGTCAAAAGATTCACAAATTCAGAACGGGAAGTTGCGTTGAAAATCTCTGCAAATGTGAGGGTGAACTATATCCGCACTATTCATTTTCGAGTTCAGAAGATTTTTCGGATAGTGAAGATGACGACTGTCGTGATGCTGGCTGTTCAAGATTTAATTCTGAGTTTCGTTCATGCTCCTCACCATCTGGTGGAAGGTCGATTTAATGTAAAACTTAATAGATGAAATGCCATTTGGAGCTTGTGTTCCATCTTCGATTGGGAAAAATTTCATACGTATCAAAATTTATAAGATGATTGAAAATCCTAATGTTCTGTGAGTTTTTTATAAGATCATCATAAATGCATCCCTGTAATGCTTCATTTTTAGGGATCGAAATGAACATACCGAAGGCAATATTCCTATTGCTGTTCAAAATTCTATTTCATGAATCTCATCTAAATTGCCGCCTTCAAACGCAATTTTGGAATTTTTGTAATGGAAAGATACATCCGCGCCTCGTTTGCAAGCCTATACCGGATATTGGAGGACACATCTGTATCGCAGTATCCGAAATTTTAGTAAAAAATGCCCTCAGTATAGTACGGGAATATATGATTATGAACCTATTATGTGAATATATAATCAGTATTTCAATGATGGTATTCCTTATTATGTACACACGAGTGATGTAAATTGACTACGATGGTTGCGCTGGCATATTAAGAGAACGATTGGGATTCCTCAAACAGTGGAGTCTGATGAAATATCAAAACCGTGCAAAATATTGATACAAAAAGGGTGAAACATCGGAACTCCCTCAAAATTTGAATTTTACAAGGAAAGTAATTTTAGATTTGTTGAAAAAAAAATTGTCCGAGTGTTGAATTGACCCAGTCAATACATTATTGCATATCAGTTATGCTCTACAAACTGATGAACCTCCACTCATACAAATCACAGAATATACTCGAATTGTACCGAGGTAAAAGCGTCAAGTATACCAACTACCCGAAACTATAGTCTCAGTCATGAATCACACCATACCTCTCACAAATTCTGCAATGCGCAACAAATTCGTGACATCTTCTAACCCCAAAGCCCAACTCTGTCTACTCCGTCTCTAAGCAGAGTCAGCTTACTATCCTCGGAGAGTCGCACTAGAATATATAGATCTACAAAGCAAGTTTCACAAGCGTAATTCACGCGAATCTCAGCTTTATCCCTAACCAAGGACTTCCCTCGTCCAACTCCCGCTCCCCCCCCCCATCCACACCTCTCATCCACACACACACACAAACCTTCATTCCTACACTCACACAAACATGTACAAAATCACACGCCAACGAAAATGACGAATTGCTCTCGAAGAGCGAACCACCCCAAAAACAGCAAGTCAGCGTAAAAGTATGGCTCGTGACGAGAAATCGATCTAAAACTTTATATGTATGCATATAACTAATTTCTCTCAAGTATCTGTAGATGTGAATGTTTGTATGTATGCAAGGGTTGAATACTGACTTTTTTACTGGGTAGGTTTAGGAAGAAGTGGTGGGGTTAGGGGTTGGAGGGTATGAATTTTATTGCCAACGCGGGGGTAACTCTGATGTCTAGCGTACTCGGATGGCATGGCGTGATGGAGTGGCGCATAAATTTAACGGCTGTTTGATGCGAGTTTGAGAGGCCGCACGAGTCTAACGGAGTACTATACTTTGGGGAATGGGTAAAGTGCATCAGGGACTGAGTATACGGATTTACCCAATGTGATTGCGATATTATACCATGAGAGGCAGTGAGTGCATTTTTATTGGCCCTTGTGGAGAATGTTTGTACATCAGGATGATATTTTGAATTGGATTTTGGATTGGAGGGTGTCAATGTTGACCAGGATAGGCTTGCACTTGGGAATTTCCTATGTTTTTCGTCGACAAAAAAATGTCGGTGAAATTCCCAATGAGTAACAGAGAATATCGGATTTTTATGATCAAAACGTGAAATTGGAATATTTTATTAATTTTGGCTCATGATTAGTCGCAATGGAGACTTTTGCATTTCATCCGGATGGCATTGCATCATCATGATAGTATAATCTCGACTGTGTGAATATAACTTGAACATGATGAGCCTCGTAATTAAATAGGTAGTTTCAGTTTCATTGGGATCATGAATATTGATAGAAAGTCCCATGTACAACTCCATTCAAATATGATGAGACTCCACGTGGGAGTCTATATGATAATATGATGAAAATTTGTGAAAGAATGTCGTGGATCGTTGGCCTTACCAGGGTCGACTTGGATGAAACAAGTATCGTATAACTTGGAAATTTTAGAAAAATTTGGACCCAAAATTTGCGGGGTTTAGAGTCAATTTCAGATTTAATTCTTCACGAGATAACTTCGAAATTTTTCTTGAATATTTGAAGAGGTATCTATGGCGATTGCTCAAATTGAGGAACAATGATTCTGCACATAAGAGAAAGATATGATGAGATAGTCCAGTTTTACATGATGACTGGAAAAAGCTTTAAAAAAGTGAATCATTTCTGAATAGACAGAGGGACGTGATGTTTTCTCTCGAAGCACAAAGGATCTTACACCAAGTGCTATGCAAATCACCCGCCAAGTCATCCCTCGTATCACCCTTACCGTAATTAATCTCCCTCTCATCTCTCAGAACTTTTTCTTCCGAGGGCTAAAGATTGATGGTGAACACATTAAAATTAATTTATCCAAGCCTAGTGGAAGGTCTTTGCAGCCCTTCATAGTCCTTACAAAAAGCCCTCGTTGTCGTGATGATACCTAATGTGCCATCTATTTTCTCCCTTACGGAAGGAAGAAAAATTAAGTCTCAATGACGTATCATATTATCTTGATAAACCAGAATAATAAGCATATCAAAATGACTTGATCGTGGGCATTGGGGAGCCACGTAAGATGGATGCGGTGCTGATGTGGGCACTTCTGGAGGTTTTCATTTGTGTTTTAGCTTTGATAGGTTACTGTATGAATTTGAGCTTTGTCAGTTTTGTATTCTGGGGGCTGGAAGGACTTGTAATTCTGTACGGTGGTAAGAATGGCGAGTGAGCTAATGATGGCGTGAAATAGATTGTAGATAGGCTAGGCGAATTCTGGATTAATTGGTTTAGAATCCGTAGTGATTTTTTGTGGTCTAAAATCCGTGTAGAGTTCTCCTGGTACATAGCAAAGAAGTTTTGAGTCTCTTCAGTTGGGGACCTGTGAGTGACAGAAAAGTGATTTTCTTCGAACTCAATATTTCATCTTCGTGTCTTACAATCACAGTGGAGGTGAGTGATTGCGAAAAAATGGAATGAAATGACCACTCGGTAAGTGGATTATATATGAACCGAGATAATGCAGTGAGAGAGCGTGAATGAATTTTAATCTTCAGATCCTTGATTCCCGTTCCCAATGAATTCTTCATTGGCCCTGTCTGCGAGAGAGCTCGAATTTCTAATCCAGATTCCTTCACATCAGAGGTTCTTCATAATTTTTAAACTGTGGCATAGCTTCACGAAATATAGGTCACTAAAGACTTGTCCGGACTCTTAACCGCTAAAAATCATGCGGGTTCTGGCCCAAGTAGCCCTGAAGTACTGTTTCTGGAAAAATTGTTCCAGAACCCTCATTTCTTGTCTGTATAAGCAAAGTTATCAGTCAAAATCTTCTAACGATGGGAGAATTACCAAATGAGTATCGCTTTGTTTCTTCCAAAGTTATCAAATCAGCTGACCTATCAAAAACTAATATTTGCGGGGGACTGATCTAAAAAATTTCAATTATTGCAACAGGCAATCAATGTTAACCTCTTTTTCAATTCTCACAACACTCTCCAATCTGATTTTCCCCAAATTCCAACATCAAACTAGCAAATATGAATTCCATAAAACAATGTTAACACTCACCGTTATGGACGAGAAGAGTAGAATCCCTGGCAAGATTGGTCAGCTCGCTGTCGGTGAGTGTTTCATCAGAAGCATTACCCGATGTTGGTGTATCACTTAATCCAGCCGCACCACTTCCACCACTTGGCACATGATATAAAGGATGCTGTTGCTGTTGTTGTTGTTGTTGTTGTTGGAGTTGATGATGATACGAGCGCTGCTTGTGCTGAATTGAACCACAATTTGAGGATGGATAACCTCCCGAGCGGCCTGAACGGTGACTTGGTGGGCCTTGACTACTCGGCTCGTCACCCTCGCTACCGCTCAGGCTGTAAGCCGGATAGAGGCGTCCCTTCCCTGAAAAAAACAAAAAATATTTTTGTTCATCAGTTTGTGTGATAGAAAAAAAAATTCTGAGTGTAAATGTGAGGATGTTGTGAATGTGGGTCTGTTCAAATTTGGTGGAATCTGAGTCGCTATATCCTTAGGTACAATTTATGGTGACGGAAATATCGACGTGATCCGGAATTGAGGGGTAAAACGGACCGATGGTCACCAACATGTACTGACATCTCGGCTCATTATAAATGGCGATATGAGTTTTCGGACGATAGATCTAAGAATTAGCAAGATACACACTGGACATCAATGAGTACAATGTCTTTGGAAATCATGCATTCCCCAGGTTTCTCTAGGATATTGATTCCACAAATCCCATCAAAGGGGAGGGGGGAAGGCCGATAATTTCCTAGTCCCAGTGGATTTGCCGTGGACTACCCTTTCGGGAATCTCTACTTGAAAGATTTCTCCGGGACTGTTTTGTTTCATCTCCTGAGCGTGAAATTTTTAATAGTAAGGCATGATTCCTAAGCCACCGTAATAATTACAATCCTCTACTTCAATTTGGATCGAAGAATACTATTTTTCAGTCGAAATAAGTTCTAATAGTCTCAAATGGAGACTACATTTAAAAAGATCAGGTATGTTAGGATTTTGTACTCTTGTCACGGCTGAGAGGATAATATTTTTTATACCAGTTCTATTTAGTCTCCATTATACAAATTCGAGTCATATCTTTTCAACTAGATCCACACCTTAGGAAATTTCAATTTTACGTTCCATTCATATCAACCTCATCATCCACATCTCAAAAAAAAAAAAAAAAAAAACGTTTTCAAGCCTGTCTCGGACCAGACGTATTCATTCATTCATTCCATTTCTCGCTAACAGACCGAGCACCAATCAAAAACCCCAAAGTGCAGCTAAAGGACTGCAATTTCTCTATTGAAAGTGCTTCAATGCTAAAACTCTCCAAAGACCTTAGATTTTGAGAGAGCAAGCCTGCAATCACCAGAGCTCAGGGTCTTTCATACCAATCTCGTAATATCCTCAATCAGATATCGATAAAATCCAAGGTTTCTATCAGAAATAGCCAAGTTGCAGGCTCGCTAATTGAATGTTCCATTTCAGAATCGTTGGCCGATTCTTGAACCGTCATCATAGGTACTGTGAAATTGGTAATTGGAGTAAAGAAAACGAGAAATCTGATTTCTTTGGTCTTTCTTTATATGCTTCCAATTGGGTTTTCGTATATAAATACAGGGAAGAGTGATAGAAGGTGGTGAAGAGGAATAGTCGATCATGAGGAGTGATGCACTTGTAAGAGGAGTTGAACGATTATAGATTGAACGAGTAAGTATTGAGGAAGGGATGTGATGATCGAAGTGTCGATGATTATTGTCAAGTAAGTAAGCTCCTGATGAATTCGTTCACTAACTGACTAAATTCATCCGAACCGTCCAGTTTTGGGCTCAAATAATGAGTGGCACATCGAATAATCAATATGAGTATTCTCAGATGAAAATCATGATGGAAATTATGATCGAATAAGTAACTGTAGCCTCCCTGGTAGAAATTCGCCAAAAATAGCCATTTTATGTCTATTAATGTGTTACACCGAAGTAAATTTCTACCAGGGCTAGAATGGATTTTTAGAACCTTTTCCTAGTATTCAAACATATGCCATGAAACAATCAATAGGTAATACTACTTCCTCTAAGAGAAAATCATCCTACAGCATCATTGATTCACCGTAATACTAGTCTTCTTACTATTTCCTTTCCTGATAACGCATTCCAAATGTGACCCAATGTCAAGAAATCCCATAAAAGGTACCTTTCCTTGATTATTCTATGAATGCAAGTCAAAGAGAAGAGAGCTGCAGCGGAAGGAGAGACAAATATATAAAGAAGATGAGAGTGGGATCACAAGCAGACAGAGTGAGAAAGCAAAGGTTTCTATTCTTATGTGCTGTGCACTCATTCTTTTTTCCTTCTTTCAACTTTCGTTTGCCGCTATAGAAGCTGAGATAATACGGTCTCATATTCAATGAAAATTCAGAGGCGTTTGCTAGGGCCAAATTTAAACCTTCAAGAAAATGGTAATAACTATATGTTACTGACTGATATAGAAGTACTTGCCTATGAATGAATTCTGTTGGATTCTCTACTCTTTTGTGCGTCTTGAATTTCAATCGTGTCCTTGCTTTACTTAGAAAGATAGAAGGTAAGAGAGAGTATTTCCAATAAAGGTTTTTTTTACAGTCGAAATAATATTTGATCTAGCGAGTGATGAGATAGATAGAAAAAAGATTTTTGAGATGCTAAAATTCAATATTTACTGGTTGTAATGTATTCGAGATATTTTGGGCTAGCTATGTTTGTCATGGATCTATGGGATCTAGTTTGGAAGGTGTTGGAGAGAATCTTTCTTTGTTGGAAGAATGATATGATGCATAGATATTTGGGAGAGGGTGTCAATATTCTTGAGTATTTGATAATTGATGAGGATTTCTAGTAAATACTTGCGTTTTGACATCGGAGGCTATACTCAAATTTGAGAATTGACTTATGGAAGGAAGTTTATCAAAATACCAAATTTTCTTAACGTTTCAGAACGAAATTAGTGATCTTGAACATTGGAACTATGAAGAAAATGCATAATGTCGAACAGAATATTGTCAACCATTGTCAGCAAGTGAATTTCTTCCTGAAGAAACAAACAAGTCAAGAAAAATTCTGCAAAGTCTACTGAGACACTGATGGTGAGAAAAGTCCGAGAAATCTCATCAATTGTTGAAGAGACTGCAAAATTCAGGCAGAAGGAATACTTTCTTGTAAAATAGCTCATCAATACTGAGGTACATGGAATCTATTTCATAATTGCTCAAAAAAGAATTTTTATCGGAGTCTTGATCCATGGATTTTTGGTAGTCGACGATCAATATATTCCACAATATTGCTGAACTAGAGGAAATACCACACGACAATTTTGTTTGCCAACAAGTTGGCGAACTTCAATACTTCATTTATTCTCACGCTATTGAGACGCAAGGCAATTCCAATTTTTCCAAAATCAAATTGCGTAGATTGGTTTAAAATATCACCTACAATAAGATATTTTAAATTTCTCAATGCTGTAGATGATAAGAGCACAGCTTCTCTACTTTGTGATTTTTCTTTCACAATTAAGATCAGAGAAGTCAAATATACGTGAAGAAAATCGTACACGTGTGTGAAGCTATCTTTGTAATTAGTTTACACGAGTGGCCTGCAGTAGCACCTGTGGTAGTGAATCTCTACTAAATCTAGAGGACATCATCAAACTATATTAGGCTGCGTACGACCGTGTGAGATGAACTAACGTCACCGCTGCTTTTGAAGAACAGAACAAATTCTCAATTATTTTTACAATAATTCAGGATTGTGAATTTACTCGCGTCGATAATAGCGATCCATGGTGTTATTATTTGATTTCTAATTTCGACGAATCGAGTTTTTTGTAAAATTAGATTCTCCTCGGACTATTGGGTCTTGCACAGTATCCGTCGAAATGGATATAACGCGGATGTATACGGAAAATTGAGTACACGTCTGACGCCCTTGACTCTACAGTAATTTCTTGAAAAGCATTCGAAAGATCAAAGAAAATCTATCGTTCCGAGTCTTTCGAATATTTCCTCACCCCGAAATCCATGATTTTTATTAGCATTGGAAAATCAACATTTTTAAATCTCAATCAATCGCTGATCTGCATTCATTGGGAAATCGTGATAGCGAAAAATTCATGAAGGATCTTGTAGCTTTTTTTAAAAGCTTAGAATGACTTTCTCAGAACATCCCTTTGTGATACTTCACATCCGAGTCACGAGCAATCAAGCAAAGATGAGAGTTTACAACAGATCATGAAGGTATTGGTAACATCCCACATTACATGGAAATCTTTCAGAATTATTTCAGATTGATTTCACCAGAAGATTTACAGTATCTCAGGAACATTTTACTTGAATATTTCCAAGTCATACTTTTCGAATGTTGCACTGAAACTTATCGAAACCTTTCAAAAATCTTCCAGCATGAGGTCTCTGAAAGATTGTTGGTAATATTTTATGAAAAATTTTCGGAACCTTTCTGGAAGGTTACCATAAAATATTTCAACGAAACATAACGAAAAATTTTCTGTAATGTTTCTGCGAGGTGTCTCGGGAGATTTCATTGAAATATTTCTTTGAAATGTTCATCTGAAATATTGCTATGCTGTGTAGGATGCTCGGATGACAGCGTATATGCATAGGCTCCATATTTTTCAAGGGTCCGAGATCCTTTCGAGAACACTCTACAATAAAATGACTTACTATATTTCATGAAATTTAGAAGTTTTCACCTCAAAATCGAGGATTACGATACCCCACAACACGTATGTACAAACTTCATTTCACACGATAGCTCAACACTCGAGAGTGGAAAATCGGAGAGCAATATTTTGAAAAGAGCAATTTGAAGGTTTTGGGAAGAGCTACGAAGTCCTGCACGGATTTTGCGCTATTATGATTTTTCCCAATAATGATTGTTCTAAATGGAAGAATTTTAATTTTCCAATGCCAATAAGAATCGCGAATTTCGAATTGCAAAAATGTTCAAAAAGGATGAGTCGATGGATTATTTTGTGATCTTTCGAATGCTTCTTTTCCAATTATCGTAGACCTTTGGGCTTCGGAAGTGTGCTCAATTTTCTCCATGTGCTCATGTTCGACTCATTTTGATTAGTATTGTATGCCACGAATGCTCATCGATTTAATTTGATTCCAAGGTCAGCTTGGTCGTCAAATAATAGGTTTCGATAGAAGAAGTTCATGTAACCGAGCGTGTCATGCGAGCATGTCCTCGCTACGCGTGGAGGCTTGGAAAGAAGCTGTTTCTGCGTACAGACGTACATTACGCGTCGAGTGCTGGAAACATTTTTTCCTTCGGGAAACCAAGCTGGACGTGGAAAAACCAAGCTGGACAGTGCCATCGCCCACGTCGGTTTCCCTAAGAAAAAATGTTTCCAGCACTCGACGCGTGATGTACTATTGTATGATTTTGTCATCATGGGAAGACAAATATCGCGACCTTAACGTTTCCCTTACAAAGCGTTTTCGGTGACAGAGATTTGAACATTTGAAAGATATGAAAGAAAAATTGCACATTTTCATAATATATCGAATCATCTCTGTCTAACGTAACATAATATAAGAGCTCAGCTTTGAATAAAAAAATGCAATTAGCATCGTCCAATATACGATTCATTTTTTCTTGAAACTCAAGCCCTCAGAGACCACATTCAAGGCACTTAACAAGATTGCAAAAGACGAAGATGGAACTCGGGTGAGTAAGTACAACCAACAACTTCGACCGAGTCTTCGACATCCTTACATGCGGTTTATACAAATAATTCATCCTTTGCTCATCTGCATTTACGAGGACGACTAAACAAAGACTCAAACCCCTACATACATACATAAATATACATATATAGTGATGAAATTCGCCATTACTGAAGAGAGGCGCCTCTGGGTCTGTATTCCTTATTTGAAAAAAGGTGCACATCAGACGCATCACTATGGTGAGTGCATAATCTGCATAACTTGTCAATGTGAAGATGCACGCGGGAGGAGTGTGCAAACGAAAACGAGTGGTAAAACCGGTTGAGATAGGTACTTCTGGACCAACGTTTTCTCACCTTTAGAAGCATTGGCATCAAGATGACACTCTCGATGAGACAGGCGACGATTCGTTCATCTTTTTTTTTTCTTGTATCTTGGTTGCAAGTGTGTGTGTGTACGTGTGGGTGTGGACTGAGGAGTGAGATGGGAAAAAGTTGAGGTGAGAGTGTCAAACGCATCGATCTTGTATGGTGTTGAAAGCCTTGAGAAGCTTTACTGTACCAAGCTGCTCGTGTCATTTTTCCTGCGACCATAATACATATTATTTTTAATTCTGTAGGATCGCGCAGGATGATTCCAAGTATTATTGTAGGGACAGTTTCGGAAAGGATTGGTTTTGTAAAATTATAATCAGCAAGAAGTGATATGTTGACAAAAAAAGGTCGAAATATATGTAAATAATTAGAATTTTGACGAGTTTTCAGTCTGTCTATGTGTCAGACGATTATACGGAGGAATAAAATTCTAGAGTCGGAATGTCTCATTAACCAGACGATGATTTTCTCGTGTATTTTTCGACGTAGAAACTGAATCCGTAGCCAATTTCACGCCTGGACGTCAGGATTCTTTTATTCGCAAAAAGTTGATTTCTCGGGGAAGAGTCTTTTTCGAATTTTCCCCTCATTTTTGAGTTTGAAGGCTACTTAGCCAGGGAGTACCAATTGGTCAAAATTCATATCAAGGCATGGTTCCCTACGTATTTTGACCCGCTGAACACGATCTTTGTGGTTAAAAAGTGCTAAGATGTATCTGGAAAGGAGTACTCGCAAATTTGTCCACCTGGTTCTTTGGGGAAAGCCTGTTTTTACAATTAGTTCTCAGAAAATTCATGAAACGGTATAGAGTAGACCAATTTGAACGTTCAAGGTCACCCTTCTTCGTACTGGAATATATCTTGAAGGAAGTAATTGTCCGGTACTCGTAGAAGGGTTGGTGTGATGTCACGAATATTCTAAAAACACCAGGTTCTTGCAATAATTTATGCTATGTTATAATCACGAGGGAAAAAGTATCACCTCGCACACGATATTCAAACATAGTTTTACGACGTATTATGATCTTCCCGACACAGCCCTGTATGTCAATTTTGAGTTACCACATCGAGATTTTTATATAAGCATAAAAAAACCCTGGAAAGAGAGGTTTCTTGCCTTTAGCAAAAAATGCTGTCGTGGTAGCTTAAATCAGAGTACGGGACTGTATCGAGACGGTCATTTTGCATCGGAAAACTATGTTTGGATCCCCCGTGCAGGGCGTAATTTTTCCCTACCTGACTTCAACACAGCAAAATTCATTGGAAAAACCTTGTGTAAAAAAGATTTTGTGGCATTAAACTACAGACTCTACGATTTCCGCGCGTGCAGCTTTTTTTTCTCAAGATATATTTCGAAACGAAGAGAATGCAACTTTGTCAAATTGATTCACTCTACCCCGTTTCATGATTTTTTGAGAATTTATTGCAAAACGGACTTTCTTCCAAAGAACCAGGTGGGCGAATTTGCGAGAACTCCTTCCCACATACTTCCTAGCACGGTCTCACCACCAGGATCGTGTTTAGTGGGTCAAAATACGCGGGAAACCATGCCTTGATATGAATTTCGACCAATCGGTACTCCATGGCTAAGTGGCCTTCAAACTCGGAACTAAGGGAAAATGTGAAAAAGACTTCCCCGAGAAATCAGCTTTTTGCGAATAAAACAAATCTTAACGTGCAAGCGCAAAACTGGCTACGGAATCGGTTTCTACGCCAAAAAATATTCATAAGACAATTATTAGCTAATCACTCATATCACTCATACTAATTAATTCTTTCCTCAATAACTCAGGCTAATCAATTCTTTCCGGACTCCGGACTAAAATAACAGTGGAATGATTCATACATTATGAAAATTGATATTCGAAATTCATAACCTCATTTATCAGGAACACCAAAGAAGTGAGTTGCATCGAAGACACTGCACAATGCAATTTCATTGTATCATTCACGGTGAATCAAATAAAATGTGACCCAAAGAATCTCGACCACTTTTGACAAAAATTCTACAGGAATATTCAATTCAAGTTGTCTTTGCCATTGGTATTCATCTTTTTGGGTGCAGTGACTGGAAAATTCAAGTTCTCTCCCAAAAGTTAACGAGGTCTTCACAACACTACTTGAAGTGTTTGTAAATTCCTCAAAATCTATGTTTGTCATACCCTATTCTAGATGGGCTTTGAATAAAACATTCAGTCAGCCAAAGGAGGTGCCAAGAATTACCATATGAATTCATTTTTCATCATCATTATCCCACAAGTAGCTTCATATTTTCACAACAAAATTCTTCAAGAATCTATCACCATAAATCATACATACACATTTCTAAAGAATAGGCGCCAAATTCAAAAGATAACATAGGACCAAGACCTTATTCACGTATCTTTGTTCTGTTCCAATCATCTAGCCCATCACTTCTCACATCAAGATGTTCACACAATATAAGCAACTCAATTTGAATTTTTAATCTCTCAGAAAACTCTACTGCCCGTAAACAACTCACCTATATAACTCAGAAGCTCCAGAGTCAATCCCATCACCTTGTCTCAAACACTTAAAATATTCTTTACCTCCAACATCATCAGCCGTTGCTCGTATAATGATGAGGATATATATCGACATCTTCAGAAAAGGTCATCCCCAAGAGAGGTGATCAATTCTCGCGTCTTCGTCGCATGTACAGTAAAAAGAACTAGCCCTGTAACACGACTCATCATAAATGCGCTCGTATATACAGAATTTTATACGAGCCATCCGCTTCTTCTGCTGCTGCACACTTTCATCATCAACAAAAAGCCGTCTGTTTCCAAAGACTCCAAGCGCATAATAATCCTGATGGTGCCAGAATGAAAGAAAAAACAACCAAAAACCCTACACACATGTGTACGCACCCTAAAGGAGTATATACATATGTGAGGCTCCGTCCACATAAATCATACGCTAATTTTACCGTTTAAATTCATCGTTTTAGCAAGCCCTGAATATAATAAGTATCTCCAACATCATCACACTATATATGTACAGAAAACTTTATGCCTTCAAGTATTATTCAGAGCTCTGTCCACTTTTTCCACAGGTCTGCCTTAAGGCCCAATCATAACCTCTTCAAGGTAACTTTTTCATACCAACTAACACACATGTATGCATGCATGTACATACAGATGGTAAATGAGACGAGGGAATGTAACATACTCCAAGTGAATTGTGAAAAATCGCGTAGTGCGATAAAAAGGACAGTAATTCAATCGATCGACCAGACGACGACGACAACGACGACGAAGAAGCTCAAGAGTAAGTAAACGGTCTCTTGTAATTCCGGTTTCTCATGAAGTGAACGCAGTGCTTCCTATACTCTCATGAGTATGGTTTCACATTCTAGCACGTATTATCTCTCTGTGTCTTTACTGAACATCAGGCTTACTTGATTTGAGTTGCTTGAGTTAATGGTATTCCCTGAAGAGTCGAGGTTGTGATTATGCTACTGTGTGGACTTTTAGAGTTGACTTTTTTTGGAAGACATGGGAAAATGTAGTTGTGTTATTGCAGGATAACCAGATCTCGAGGGAGAATCTTGAAGAGTGATGAAAAAAATATTAGATTTTCATAGGTTTTGGAATAAAGAAAGTTTGAGGTTAGGTATGTAAATCAAAATTCTAGATGGTAGATGCTGGATAAATGTTTTCAGAGGCGACTCAGATGATCCTTAGGGTTTGTTCACAATGCACCGGCCGTAACTTTAGGATTTTGATTTTGATTACTCTTCCTGTCAAAGTATTTTGAAAACGAATTTGAGGTTGTTTCCCTGGATGTACTATTTTCTCGCTCGCTAAGAATGATTTTAACCCATCAGCTTCGGTTTGAGCTGGGAAAAATGCTGCGCTTGCAGAAGCTAGCTCACTTGGTACATAGGGACTATCTATTAAATAAAACTACTTTGCAAAATTCCGAATAAAGCAAAGCACAGAATCGAAATTCCGCCACGTTGCGAATCTGATGAGAACCAACCAAGTCAATGGATACATTCGACAAAATTCAAACGAAGATATCAAGATTCGAATCTCACACACTTGCCTAATTTTACAGCTTCCTCAGTGCTCCTATATTTTGATTTCAACTCTATCAGATTTCCATTCCTAATCCTTGGATAAGTATTTCGTACTTAAGCTTCGAGAGTGCATTCGAATATAGCTGTTTGTCATGAGTGTACAGTTGCAACGGATTAATGTCATAGCAATTTCTCGCTCAATATAATCCGATACGCTTTCCAAACACTCGATTCCCAATATCATCAATATAGATATACATGATTGAGGCATTGACAAATCTCATTGTGAGTGCATAATCCTTGGTCAATTGATCTTTGAGGTCACTCCCTGATCACCATTGCTCTCGCAGTCATGACGTTAATCTTTTGCTGAATTGACTTCTCGGCGTAATCACGAGGAAGAATTTTTTTTCATTTTCATGGACTAAGAACCGATGCAATGACCAAGCAGGAACGATCAAATGTAAGTAATAAATTCTATCCAGGATTTTCATCGAATGATTCGAAATGAAGTGGATGATAAAATAACGTAAGTATGCCTAATTTGCCCCCACTCAAAATTTCGAAAAAGAGCTACGACAATACTTGTCACCCATTCTTCTTAGATTTATTATATCAAAATCTATGGGGAAGTGAGCACTATGGGATAGTTAAAAAAAGCTCTCTGCGTTGATTAGATCAAAAATATGGTTTTGACATCTTCAACTTTTTTCTCCTCTGACAGTGAGAATGACACCAAGAAAGATTGGCTGAACCAATTTCAATGTACTCCAACTAGTGTTCTTTGTCCTTGTTTTAACTTTAAAATGCTCCCTGTAAAATGGCAAGATATCAATTCTAACATATTTCCCAAGCATGGTACTGTAAGGAGTGCAGTGTTCCTAATCCCCCCCCGTAGCATTTTCTGCATTTATACTTCAATTAGAGGGTTCATCTATGTGACCTAATAAGTTGATGAGAACTTTAAAAAAGCTGCAAAATGAACTAAGGAACGTCTCGTGTACTGATTTTGTGTATTGATTCGGCTGCCTGGTACGGTTGATGGCATGAACACTTTGTAAATCGAGCCCACCAACCAATTAACCTCAGACATACGGCAGAGGTAAACAGTTATTCCGGTAAGTAATGAGCTGCCTTGTGACAATGTCAATTGAGACAGGGGAATAATTGAGTGAGACGTTCATTAATTGCAGATTGGATCAGCACCAAACAAATCATTGTATAACAAATGCATTCCAATAATCAGTTTTCTTTCGGTAAAGTAATGGAAAACTCTCCTGCCACGAGGTATCTTGAGCAATATTGAAGTCAGTGATATTATCAGTGAGATCAGAGTGTACTTGAAGTAATTTTCCTACAAGACTGGTGTGATGTGTACTGCCAAGAGTGGTTGGAAGTATATTTGTCATTAAATATTTCCAGGGTGCGAAAACCAGCATTTCTTGTAAACTGTATTATATATGAAAAGTCATCTCCATCAGGAATACTTCTCCTCCGTGCTAATCCAATCTGCAATAAATGAACATCTCACTCAATCATTTCCCTGTTTCAATTCACATTGTCACAAGACAACTATTTACTTACCGGAATAACTGTTCACTTGTGTTGTATGTCTGAGGTTAATTGGTTCAGGTTGGTGGTCTCGATTTACAAAGTGCTCATGCCATCAACCATTCTAGGCAGCCCAACCAATACACAAAATCAGTACAGACTAGTGTGGAGGGAGAACACTCGGGATCCTTCTCATCCAGTCTTGCATCTGATTTGAGCTGAAATTCCTGAAATTTTACAGTTAGATGATGGAGAACGTGCCTTCTTGAATCAGCACAGGATAGTCTCATTTCAAGAGATAGAGGATCTCCTGGCAACAGAGCAACTCATAATTGATTGGTGCACCATGCATAATGATGTTTAAACATGACTATAAAATGGGAAATACCTGTCTGAGTATTCAATTTTTCCACATAGGCTTATCGTTTGCTTTTGTTGCTTTTGACGAATGCTCTACTGGGTTTTCGGACTGAATAAAAATGAATGGACATTCGCTGGTGTTGACATCATACTTCAACCTGCCAATCACATTTTCTTGAATATCGAGTGAGTTTGAGAAAACCAAGACTTGGATGGGTTCATTTGTGTGCATTGTATTCCGATACAAACGAAACCTGAGAACAAAATGAAATCTCTTCACCAAGAGTCGAGCTCTTCTATATACTCCACTGGTTTCTAATTTTTACTCTGTAGAATACTTTATCTGATAGAAAAATAAACACAAGGACTCGGTGTTGACTGAAGATATCTGATCTGTGCACTGTCATTCTGTAGTGAATACACATACACTTCGTTTGCGAGCGACCATTCGGCCTGCAAAAGTGCCACGACCTCGACCTCGTCCTGTCTATGCCCGAAGAACTCGGAGGCCGGGACATGGCTCACCACGAATGCCGTCTTCGAGAACGCAACCTGGACAACACCGGGCGACCGGGAGTCATTAGCTGTTGTCAAAATTCTGGTATTAATTCTAGTTCTGATGCGCGCGCGCACCAAAAGCCTCACTCACAATGAGACGTTGTGATCGGCATACTCGGTCGCAAGTTCGGAAAGAATCAACTACCGCCATGTGTACAAAGTTTGTGTTCATAATTTGCCCCCATCGTGTCTAAAAGGCGTACTTTCAATTCAATCTGATGAAAGTACGCCTTTCAGACACGATGGGGGCAAATTATGAACACCCTTTCAGAAACTTACAAATATCTTTGTCTGGAAAGACTGAGATTGTCTCGGCTTCAGTCAGATGAAATTATATGTACCTAACTCATTTTTTAAATCTTGGAACAAAATTTATAATGAGCTGAGGCACATCGCGAGATATTGAAACGGGTCAAAATGGTGAGCGAAACAAAAGCAGAGGGAGCAAATTGAGTACATGTACCCAATATTAAATTGGTATGAGCTATGGTGAAATACGCCCAATTAAGTTCATGGAAAGTCGTGACGAATTTTATATTGAATGAAAAATGACAAGTGAGTGGAATTTTTTCGTCACTTTGATAAGAGATATGTCGAGTTTCAGAGCTATTCAATACATAAATTGAATCCTTCGTCGGATGATCACATGTAACTACTGTCGAAGCATTTTTACGATCAACAATGTATTTGAATGTCAGGATGTAAATTATTAAAGAAAAAATAAAGCATGGACAAGTACACCTCGAAGTGCACTGTAAAAAATTGTTGACCTGGAATCACAATAATGAAATGAAATCCCTTGTTCCGCGGATTGTTCCAACAGTGAGTGTCACAAACCTTATGGTGGATTGCTCTCCCAAACAGCAATACATGACGTTTGTTGTTAGAAAAGTTCGGGATTTACTATGATGGATGTGAGAATTTCATACGAGCATTGCAGGTGTAATTTTACGTCAAGAATTTTTATGCAGAGCTTAATTTTTAACAATCGAGTAAATTCTTCCACAGCTGGAAATATTCACTCAGAATCCTGCTAACTCTGGTATTCATAGTCGTTCTTAGCCCTTGGTTTACGGATGACTATGAATACCAGTGTAAATATAATTTTATTCCAGAAAAAAAGTACTCATAAAAAATTGTCACAGTTCTCTGCTTCTATAATCATCATCATTTTTACTTCCTAACAAATTACCAATCAATAGCATGAATTGAAAAACATGACATCCCGTTTCATGGAAAGAAAATCTCAATAATCAATGAAAACACAGTTACCACCTCAATCTATGCCTCATCAAACTATCAAATCTGATCAACAGACTGATGAATTCCCTTCGCAATATTCACATTTCCGCAACAACCTCTCTTGGCTAACATGTAGAGATTTCATCAACAACTTTGCTACACTGTAATTCATACACACCAATACATGACCTACCAACATTCACATATGAGTAGTTCCGCTAAAACTTTGATTTTTGGAGGTCGAAACTGTGCCACACTTCGGAAGGTTTCTGAATGTATTTTTCAACTTTTTCCAACATATAAAGTATAAATTCACTCGCTTACGAATTTTAAAATTTTCACCCATCGGTACCATAAGGATGACATAAGTAACGCGGTAGCATGACACCGAACCTGACATTTGCCATTAAAATTGACCTCACGGCCAAACGGTTGAAGCTACAGCCTTGAGATCCTGGGGTCATCATTTGCCCACCAAATACTTCGAAAAAACTGACTAGAACCTTTGTAGCCTCGCGTTCAAGGGCCGCACTAGTAGTACTCGGAATTGACCAAAAGATTTAGCAAAGAAAGATTTTTTCGAAAAAGTACTTCCCGAAGTGTGAATATCATTTTTTTTTATATTTTGCGTCATGGAAGGGTTGCGTCTGACGATGAACTTTGAAGGAAAATGTGGCACGGAAAGGCCTGGAACGAAGCAAATCCACTCTAATGGAGGAAAACTGAGTGGGTAAAATTTTAGTCGAAATCGGGTTACAAAGTGTAAGTGCTCGCTATGCACACAAAAAATGGTCCTTAAGCTCTGATAGCAATGGATTTTGTATCAACACCACCATTATATTTGATTTATTTGCCTACCCAAATACCAAACGAGCCCCGCATCAGCTTCACACTCATAAATGCCGAGAAAAAAAAATTGGCATGACATTGTGAGCCCTTTTTTAATGATAATTTTTTTGGGTGAGCCTGGATCAAAAAACTAATGATTGCGCCAAAAAAAAAACACCAAAAAAAATGGTCGGAAATAGTTTTGGACAATTTCTTCCCCAAGCATTCTGAAGATTCGTACAAGGTGGTACACGTTATTTCAAAGTTTCCACGGAACTACTCATATATAGTCATACAGATAGATAGTGTACAGTCAGCGACATCTGGGTATAAGAGCCTCAAGAGAAGAGTAGTCAGGTGGCGGCAATGAATGATCAAAGGCCAATTATACGACCGGTCTCTTTATCTTGTCTGTCCCTGGTGCCGCGCCGCCTCTAGCAAAACCCCATCCAAGGACGACAAATCGAGAGAATCTTTGCATTGCAATACACTTTTAGCGCATCTTCCGTCGTCGTACAAAATGATCAGGGAAATGCTTGTAAACTTGAATTTGAATTCTATAAGTGATATACATTCATGCATGTATGTGTGTAAATGTACATATGTGAATATAGATGTGCAATAAAGCGCGTGGCTCATTTCTCGATTTTCTTTTTTATATACAAAGTGCAGCCGCGGGCTCATGGGCACGATTAAATTTCATCTCCTTCTCTTTGGTCATTGAATTTTTTTTTTTTTTTTTTTTCATCAACTTTACTGAAAAATATACATGTAAATTGTAGGATGGTATGTGAGGTTAGAGTGAATACGCGTACTGAGTATATATCGTGATGGCGTCGACGGAAATTGAGGTGACAATTTATTATGATCCGCAAGGCAGATAAAATGTATGTAAAAAAGAGATGAGGAAGAGAGTGAGAATGATGGTGCAATTAGTTAGCCAGTTTTCTGATGATGGTGACGGTTATAATGCTTTAGGGCTGGAATAATTATTCACAGTTTCGTGTGATATCTTTGAGTGATAACTTTTTGACGGTAGAAGTCTGGGGATATTTTTGAATTTTAGAGGTTGCAGGATTTCTTGTGGATTGAGGGAATGGGGACTCTACTGAGGAATTCGGGTTCATCATTCCATATTTTCAGGTTGACGAATCAAATATTTGCCAATTTGTGAAAATTTTCTGAGAATCACATGGGTAATGTAAAAAAAGTCCTGAGAAATCAGAACTGGCGTCCAAATGTTACCAGACAAAATGCATAATGGTTTGTATCTCAAGAACCTATACAGTTTTCTTTCAATTCGATTATTCCTTTTCTCACAGAACAATATCGACTGATTTATTTTTGTATAAATGATAAAAGATATTTCAGTCTGTTATCATTTGCGCAGGGATAAATTCGCCACTGAGACTGAACAAGACTGATGCATTAATTTCTCCAGGATGTTTGAAAAATTTTTATAAATATAAAAGACTTTTTGAAATTAGAACCATGAACTATCGATCAAACTAGCCAAATCTATCTATCATCCTCAGCTCTGTCTGGCAATGATGAGTGGATTTGTTTCATAAAATCAATAAATTCATGCCAATAATTTGAATTTCCGCACGAACGATAAAATCTTATAATCGATTTCCACTAAATATATCTTCGGAGGAAAATAGAAGTTGGATCGATATAGATAATATCCTTCATCGTAGCTAAATAGCCACAAGAAAAAACAGTCCGGTGAGTCCACAAATTATATCAACCTTAATCCGTCTGGACACGAAAGAGCTCAATTGAAAATATAGGTTGAGATATTGAAATTGAGAATTTTTCTTCTATTTCTACGAATTTTCAATCAGCAGTCGAATTACATAAAACGTTCTGTAAATCCCGAAAAAATTATAGATTATCTATCGAAATCCACTGAAATTCAAGGCCAATTTCAGGCAATTAAACAATCCGTAATCACACGACCAATGAAGCATGTTATACCTATTGTTACACTGGATTCCATTTCCAATAATCACGTTACCCAGTATCGACAGAAGCTCAAAATCGATTGTTCAGTTGGCTACTGAGCTCGGAATAATTTAATAGGTGGCAAAGGTAGGAAGCGTTGAAGCGCTATATAATACGGCTCTGTTACATCGTGAGAGCAGAGAGCAACAGGTTGCCGTATTACATCGACGTGGTACATGGATATACATATATATCTCGTCTGTGGAATCCGTTACATCTCCTTCAAGCTCAAACTATAAAAGCTTTGCGAGAAAGTGACAGAGATTTTCCGCACAATTTCATACCGCAGAGGAAATGAAAACCGATAAAAGTCTATAGGGCAAACTTTACAGATGTAATAGACAAATATTTGTAAAGAGGAAATTCTTTGTGTAATTTTCTTCTTGTGGTTTGAGTTAAAAGCTTCTGGCTTCGGACTTTTCTATAGAGAAAGTTTTCTTCGAGTTTTTTTTCTTCTGATCTATCGTAACGGTATCTGGTTTTATCGTTGTAAAATTCTAATGGACAAATCATGTGTGACCAGTAATTATTTTTTACGAGAGCTACATCGAATATCATTTCAAGTCTGTTCTGATTTATCAGTCAATATTAACTCATCAGTTGATTCTGAGTACCTTATTGAATAACGAGAGGCCAATAATTGAGTAAATGTAGAGAAAATTATCCTACTTGGTCCCAGTTTCAATCGTGTTTAATGTAAATTAGACTACCAAATATTTCAAAAGCAACTATAACCCTAATGACTTTTTCATCATTCTAACCTAAAAAAGGCCGCATTCGAATTCGGTTTTAGGATACTCATGATGAAAAATCATTATTGCTCTGTGCTCGCAGGCCCATTTCGGGCGCGGAGAACTTATTTCCCTCGCTTATTATTCTATGAAGTTTGTGAATCTCCTGAGTGCTACCTGACTAGTCACAAATTGTGATATACTTAAGATTTGTCCTTGACCAAATGACTTCATTATTTTTATTAATGTGCACTATTGATCTGTGATATATATTACCATATGTAACTGATTATTTTTCTTTTTTGTCTTCGGACGAATAAACGGGCATCAATCAATCAATCGCTTCGCTCGGGAAATAAACTGTCCTAGCGCCCGAACTGGGCGTACGCGCCCAGGGCAATAATGTACTATTTTCCCTTATGAGTCAAGTAAAACTGGATGAAAGATAACTCAAAATGAACCAATTTTGACTGACTAATAGTGTCCCGATTCATTTTAATAAAATTTTGAAGACGTTTACTGCGATGAGCCCCACCGCTTTATTTTCAAATTTTCATCAACTCCTGTTAGCTTGAAAAATATTCTCATGGTAATTTACTTCACCAAGGAAACGAACAATGAGTCATGAAAAAATTTACACCCATGAATTGTTTGTCACAATAAAAATGTCTAAGCTTATGATTGAAAAAAAAAATCCGGAAAACTGGCCTCGGGGCAAACGTGTTGAGATTGGATATAAAAATCTTGAACGTCCACTCCTAGAGTACAATCCAATTTCTCTCAAAACCGATCGATTCAAAACTCTCACAACCATTTTCTACATGAGTGTTACAGATTACATAAATGCCGGATTTCCACTCTCCACCCACATGTCTATCTATATCGGACAAGAAAATCTCAGCATTTCACTGCACGATAAATAGCTTTGACCTCGCATCATCTTGGCATTTTCTTAGATAACTCCTTCACCTTCAAGCAAAATCTGTGCTAAAACATCTATACCTACATGCATTTACCCTACACAGATTCAAAATAAACGTGTACAATCGAGTGAGCAGAGGAAGATCGAATAATTGGCAATCGAGAAGAAGGAAAGGCGAGGTAGAAGTAAACGTGTAAAATCTTGAAAAAAAATCGTTATTTCAGGATTTATCGGTGCTCGATTATGCCTAAACTGTATGATTTCACTGGGATCTAATAATATAGGGTGAACCTATGCTTGGGGCCTTCTATAATGGCTGCGACCCGCCCTTCACACTTTAGATCTTATTAGCGCTCGAGGGGCCTCTACTTATACTTTCTCAATACTCCATTAGATCAGTTTTGATCACAGCTGTTGTTTTTACGATGAATTTTTTTTCATGCGGATTGGAATTTTTCGCTCATCCATGTGCAAACAAATGAGTGTTTATCGATTTACCATACGATAAAGAAACTTGGATAGATTATATTTTAGACAGCTGTGAATTTAAATTCAAAGGTGTGTCTAGTAATTAGTAGGGAAATTAAAAATGGGTGAAGATTCTGAGATGCGGATGGTATTTTTATGAGTTTGGTGTAGTTTTTAGAAATTTGGCGCGTGGCTTGTACAAAATTGAGACGAATATGCGGGTGTTGAAGAGGCTCTATTAGACGAAATTATATTGAGGCTTCAAGATGATGGTATAGTATAACTGGTTGCTAGAGTATCGTTATTATTGAAGAGGATGGTTTGGAAGTGTCTGACACGTGGGTGAAACGATTATGGGTTTTGAGATGAAATATGAAACATTATTTTTCAAGCTTTCGGGAGATTAGTTTTCGATACCACAGTGAAAAGAAATTGCTAGTTTTGGGTATGTTATTTTTTAATAATTGGGATCTAGGTGTAAACAACACAACTCAAAGGGTGGCAAGGGCCGTGTTATGAGGAGAAAAATTTCGATAAACATTATTAATTACAACTGCCTGGTATTACAACTCATTCACGGTTTGCTCAATACGTTTGACCTTTTACGTCGTCTTAAGATTTTACAACGTAATATTTCGATATAATTTGTACACACGAGGGTAACAACTTCACGCACTGTTGAGATTCTTTACGCACCGGAAAAATGGTCTTTACGCACATGATTGCAAAATAGTACATTTCGATACAAGGGCGTAAAACGTTTTATTCGCGTCCGAGTGATGGGTTTCCGTCCCGAGCCGCAGGCGAGGGTCGGAATCATCACGAACGAAAAATTACCGTAACGCCAACCCGGGCTCCGTTTTGAACTTCCACTTCGGTTGTTTTACAAATCTTACCTTTTTTTTCTTTTTTTTTTTTACCTGTACACTAGTCAGTGAAATAACCTATCCCCATACTCATCTCCTTTTACAGAATCAAATCAGATAGAAGGATCAGATCCACCAGAGAGTCATTCGATTAAAAACAGAAAAATCCCAGTAAGCCATCTGTACTCAGACTAACGTTTTTTACTCTCCAAAGCCTTGCGCAAGTCTAAAATACGCTCACATCGCCAGGACATTAATCCGATCGAGTACACCGCACGCGCGATTCCACTTATTTGTACATTTGCGCCTTCCTTGAACCTGATGCGAGTATCCCTACATTTCGAGTCTAGAAACAACTCTCGGGACTAGTTTTTTTTCTCAACATTGCTTCCCGAAGGCGTGCCTCGAATGAATGTTATATGTAATTCGTTTTTCCAAGTATATTTGTGCTGCAAAGAGTTGACTTTTGTCGATTATGGCCACACATCGGGTTCTCATGTTTGAGGTCTTATTTTTGTTAATGCGTGTGTGTGTGGTTATTTTTAGTTGCTGGTGTAAGCGTTTCTTCGATATTTATTATAACGAAAGAGTTGATCAGTTTTTAGGAAATCAAAGCAGTGACCCACAGAATTTTTTAATGCTATCTGAATACTTAATTTGAAACTTTTTCCAATTGACGTTGAATAGCCTGGTTTACTACTCCTCACATTTTTTTTTGTATAAAACTTGTTTGTAAGGGACTGTCTAGGATTTCCTATGGAACCCTCACGTAATTAATGAGCAGCCTCTACAGATATGAATCTTTTTCCCACGAATATAACCGATCAAGTTTTTAGTTTCAAGATCACATTTTTTATTGTTATTGATATGGCTTTTACATCATCCCAAATCATAGCTATGTTAATGAAATTCATATTCTTCCAAGTTATGTTCAGATCAGAGAACAGATATAGTAATTCGCACCCATTGAGCATGATTCAATTTTTTGTGGATCATGTTGTATGTTTGTATGGATCAACGCAAGGAAGACAAATAATATTGATCATATGTCCTAATAGATTGACAAGCAAATCGAGTCATAGATTTCGTACATTTGGGTCTGGATGCTGAACTTACAAAATTTTTAGTTGAAGCAGTTATAATAATTAACGCATAACCGCCTAGTGGGTCCTACAAGACCCATTAACGATCTGTTGAATCTCATACATCCATATCAATATTGCATTCCCCTTAAGGTTCATTTATCTTGTTTCAGGCCCTACGTAACTGTTTTGTACAGTGATTAAGATAGATCTCAACTCTAATAATGCCATTGTAGACTAACGGGCTCCTTAGTTTCCAGGCTACATCCATAACATCATTCGGACAAATTTCCAAATTGTCAAAAATGACTCGTCATTGTACGAACATTATATCACGTTTTCTATGTTTCTGATCGAGTTCGAATTCAGAGGGCTTTTCAGTGATGTAAATGGCGTTCTTTTGACCGATAATGCACCTATAAAATGGTCACGAATAACCTAAATTGTGAGAAGTCTTTTTTAGGCACTCCATAGATGAAAGAAGAAGGGTACTACGTGACGTTCTTGAATTTTTCATGAGATTCTACGTTCATTGCGCCTAATCGCAACCTCCAAAACAGAGCATCAAGTAAAAAAAATGAAATATCTACTCCCGATCCTGCGTATCAGGTCACCTACGAGGAAGGGATGAAGTATGATGATGGCTGTGTGTATGGGTCATGGACTGGTCGATGTGTGGATGGGTTGGTGAGTGGGTGGGTAGGTGGTCGGGGAGATAGATGATCTTGTCCGGATGGGTCTGGCATAATCTAAGAAGGTCTGGTGCGGTCAGGGACGGGCTCGTTCAGGCACAGTCTGGCACGGGTTTGCATAGTCTAGAATGGACTGGAATGGTCTGAAACGATCTGAGATTGTCTGTCACGGTCTGGAGAAATCTAGGTCATACGGTCTGGAACGGACTGGAACGATCTGGCACGGTCTTGCGTGGTCTGGTACGGTCTCGGACGGACTGGAACGGCCTTGTACGATCTGACATGGTTTTTCATGATCTAGAATGATCTGGAATGATCTGGAATGGTCTGAAACGGTCTGATACGGTGTGGGATGGTCTGGTCTGGTCTGTCACGGTCTGGAATGATCTAAGATGGTCTGGGAAAGGCTGCAACGGTCTAGCACGGTCTTGTCTAGAATGGGCTGGGTTGGGTTGACAAAAATATGATACACGGCGGCCGTGTGGGTTGTGGGTGGGGACGCGAGAGATTCGGTAGGTGGGTTCGTTAATGGTTGGGTCGATGAGTGGACAGCTTGATGAGTGAATGTGGCAGCGGTTCAACAAAATGTCATAATTACGAATTTTACAAGAAATCTCTTCCTAATTCCATCATTTGACCATCATCCTATCACTTGACAAATACCAAATTTGGAGAAATAGTACAACATGATAAAAATAGCATGGGATAATTGAACTTGAAGCAGTTATGATTCTGTCAACTTTTTATAAATAACACAATCCAACAAAATAAAGAAAATTCTCCGATCAGGAAAGGTGGAGGTCGTTTCTGACGTATATTGAACTGCTGAACACGAATACGAACTCAGAACAACAGCTTTCCCTGTCCGTTTTCGAGTTATGGCCATATCCATGAGTTACGAAAGTACTAATGTATGAGTTTTTGCGTTTTAGAGGCAAATTGTGAATTTTTCAAGCAAAGCTGGTGCCGAGATCGTTTTCATAATTTTACGTCAACAATGAATTTCCTCAAAATTTTTGTACCCCCTAGGGAGCTAGAAAACCTCCTAGATGAGCTCAAATTCCCTAGGCGGGGTATTTTAATCCTGCACTAGAATGGTGACCAGGTAGGTCAAAACTCAGGACGGGATCGGGTTCTGCGTCAAATTTTACATCAAAAACGTATTTTTTGGGAATTTTTAGCGATGCTGCGGAGCTGAAAGAAAACGTAAGCGAAAGATTTTCAGGCTCCAGATCAGCGTACTGCTGCTGGGTGATTTTACTGATTTTCTGAGTGATTTTTGCTCTGACTCTCATCTCTGGTTCTCAACAATGCCGAAAATTCCCAAAAAATACGTTCTTGATGTAAAATTTGACGCAAGATCCGATCTCACCCTTAGTTTTGACATACCTCGTCATCATTTTCGTGTAAGGATGAAATTACTCTGCGTAGGGAATTTAAGCCCACGGAGGGGTTTCTCTAGCTCTCTAGGGGGTACAAAAATTTTGAATAAATAGAATTTCGACGTGAAATTTGAAGATAAAAATGATCCCGTCATCAGCTTTGCTCCAAGAAGTCACAATTTGCCTTTAAAACGCAAGCTCGTACCTTAACATTTTTGTAACTCATAAATATGTCCATAACTCGGGAACGGCCAGGAAAAGTCGTTGCTCTGAGTTTGTATTCGTCTTCAGCAGCTCAAAATATGTCGGTAATGAATTTCACCTTTTCTGATCAAACATTTTTTTTTATTTTGTGGGCTTATGTAATTATTCATTCTTGTAAATACACTAGGCCTTCAAGCGATCATTATTCCTTGAACCTTCGGCAGGTCCTACAGAACCCATCGCCAATATCTTGAATATTATACAGGTATAACGATATTTTATGCCCTTTGAGTTCTGTCGTGTTATTTCTGGCCCTGTCTGATTATTCTGTATAATGATTGAGGTCTGCTATCGATCCATGAACTTCAGACTACTTTCAAATCATCGTGTGGTCGAAATTCTAAATTGTCCAAGACGACTCATCGTTGTACATACAAACCCTACTCTACGTTTTATGAGATGTGGGTCGATTTTGAGTACATTACACTGCACCTAATCGGAACCTCTTATATAAGGCCAGTCCGTAGTCCCCGCAATACTGCAACCAGACACGCACCGGAGTACATGCAGGTTTTCAAACAATATTTAATTTCTAAATAGTTCCAAACACTTTTTGGACCAAATCATTGAGTCAGCGCGTTTCCCAATAAAATCTCCAATCATTTGAGCTTTGTTGCGTCTCAAAATTCGTGGTATATTTTGCAGGATTCGGAAAACCGCAATCTTGAGCTGTCGCTGCCGCATCGTAGGAACCACGCTATCATGCACTTTGCCATTTTCCAAATCTCGCAAAATATATCGCCAGTTTTGAGACGCGACCAAGCTCAAATGATTGGAAATTTTATTGGGAAGCGCGCTGACTCAATGATTTGGTCCAAAAAGTGTTTGGAACTATTTAGAAATTAAATATTGTTGGAATTACGCTATGCAAATCACCGTGGCGCCATCTATGGAGTAGTGAGCAAGTCTAAGCACTACGGACTGGCCTTAATCAGTGAATTAACCCAAACAAAAAGAGATATATTTGCGTATTTATATGCTCCCAGTTTTGAGGGATTAAACCTCACAATATTCGATCACCCATATTTAATATTCATTATCCAATCTAGACATTTGCTCATCATATAGAGACAAATCACGATCATGAAGCATCCACTTACCAATCGTCGAAGCATATACGCTCCATATCAACAAATATTTATGCTGACATATACTGGCATATTGTCGAGGGCACATATACAAAGTCTCTCAGGAGTCTACATATTCGCACCATGGTAGGAAGATATACATATGACTCTTTACATATGCTCGCTACATATTTTATGATTTTGGGGCTCTCGTGGAACGCTAGCAGACTATTATACCACCGGAAAGCTCTCTGACAAACAGCCAAACGATTTTCGCGCTGGTTCTCTCGCGTGAAATTTACGACATATCGCTCGACCCTTTGCTTTCCCGTTTTCCGTACACTCAATACTAAACCCTATGTATGTATATAAATTTAACCTGGATACCATTGCGAGACTGCAATACACGAGATTTCAATATTGGCAAACAGATGCTTTGCGACTCGTTTAATCGTATAAAATTGTTCACACGTTTGGTTTGCCTTCGCTTATCGAGTTTTGATACTGAATTCATGTGACTGTCTCTTGTATCTCATGGGAATCGAAAAATACGCCATTGAGTAGGTGTGTGTGGGTTTGTGTTTCATATGAATTTTTGAGAGAGATATTTTTTAAATTGATGGCAATTCAATCTTGGAAAATTTTGATTGATACTACTGTTTGAGAACGAACCATTTGTTTGAAGAGTGAAGTAAAATGCTGGTTGCTGATGAAATCTATTGGGACTTGAATTTTCCCAATGAAGCAGATTTGGGATTGATCTGGGATTCTATTCATGACCAGAAATTAGTATTCATCTAGCAAAGTGAGCGAATGCAAAACTGACTAAAATCAAACATTAAGTGTACATCTTTCAGACAAACGAATTAGAAACTGGAAAACGGGCTTGATTTTAGATATTTTCAGCTCAAACGTTTGAACTCTGCGATGTGATATTCTTTTGAGATTTATCCCTTATGATGCTTTTTTTAAGAATTCTGATAGGACCTGATCTTAGAATGTCATTTTAGTTGCGATAGAGATTAGGCTGGAATTTATAGATGCTTCTCGGCATTGAAGTAAGATATGGTCGGTTAAGGTTAGGTCCTTTACCCATGCTGTGCGATTAAAAATCTTGACCTAATATTCACTGACCATATCTCACTCTTCAATGCTGAGTGGCGTCTATGAATTCCAAATCCTACCCCGTTAACTTCTCATGTCCAGTATACTGGACTAGCACTATTTTCGATATTTTGTGATGGCATTTGATGAAAGCATGAAAAAAAATCTGCAAAACATCAGAAAATTTCTTGTATGTTGTTGAACCATGTTCGCACAAGAATTAGGTCTCAATAGTCGACTCTCCTTGAGAAAAACAATTTGAAAGTCGAAAATTTTTGACTTCCTAAACATTACCATTTTTCACGGTTTCGACACAACTATTTGATGTTTTGACCATCAGAAAGTGATTGCGAGTGCTGAAAGGCATTTTTAAAGTCAACAGATTACTGCTGTGTATATTATCGTTATTAGCAAGTGTTGTAACTGATAGAATTGACTATAATATAAACATTGTCGTAATAAGTCTTGATGGAAAAAATGTATTCACAATTGTGATGAAACGTAGGATAACAATATTGACAGTGACGTACGAACGATTCGGGCACGATTTACGAATGCTTGATATTCTACAGCAAATAAGACTTAAAAGAATGCTTGATATATTCCACAAATAAGACTCAGTATGATAACTCTCTCAGCTCACCATTTTCCCGGGTGAAGTGTCCTGAAATTGATAGCCCAGAGTAAAAAGGAACTATCTGAAAATTTTTGGTAAAACGGAACTATGTTCTATCAATACAAGATAGTTCCGTTTGACCAGAAATTTTTAGATAGTTCCTTTTTACTCTGGGCTATTGAAATGTGGTTTTTTCATCACGTCTAAAATATTCTAAGAGTATTTTCTTAAATTTCTACAAAAGGACCCCGCCATAAATCATAGGAAATTGGCTTTCGGTAATTATTGATGAAAGTGAGCTCAAACGATAGATTTCGGCGCATTGATCAAAAGTGGTCGTAGGCGCAAAGTCCGAGAAAGTCATTGTTTTGAGATATCTTGTCTCAAAGATGCCCCGTAATGCCTAGGAAGATAGGGTTATGAGTCAATTTTCATCGATCCATCAAAACATAAAGCATGTGGATCTTACTCGCACTCGCTTGTACAAATCTAACAATCTCATATTTTTGTCAAAAAAAAGATTAAATATTATAACTATTCAATTATTATCATCATCGATAACATTATTGATAGCTCGGATTGAATAAGAATTCATTTGCAGTGAGAAGCTGAGCTATGCTTTTCATAAAAGTAGAATGAAGAATTTGTGTTTCATCGTATTCGAATGAAAATCGTATCAGATAAAATTGTATAGTAATTGAAAAGTACATTTCATCATGAGGCAAAGCTTTCAAGAGTACAGAGTGCTTGACAAAGACTCAAGTTGCTGTATGGTAAAAAGAAAAGTCTGCCTCAGTGCGTCGATCAACTATAATGCGCATTCGATCTTTTTCACCATAATTATTATTCCATATTCCATATCACATCCATCCATGTTTACTGAATCTCGCAATCATTGAGAAAGCACAAAATTGTCAAAACTGCATCCGAAAAAGAATGCATAAGCAGCCACAATTTAGCGAAGTTTGATGGGAATCGAGTCATAACCCTATTTTTCGATGCATCGACGGGCATCTTTGAGACAAGATACTTCAAAATGAGGAACTCCTCGGATTATGCGCCCACGACCACTTTTGATCAGTGCGCCGAAATCAATCGTTACAGCTCACTTTCATCTATAATTACCGAGAGCCAATTTCCTATGATTTATGGCGGGGTCCTTTTCTTCCCCCCTCTATACAAATGTCGTATCAACGTTGATGTAAGGTAAGTGTGCCTAATTTGCCCCCACTACTTTTGTTTTACTCGCCATTTCAACTCATCTCTATATTTTTCAACGTAGTTTAGCTCATTTTGTAGCTTGTTTCAAGACCTTGAAAATGAGCTAAGGTACGTTCAATTTGAACGAATTAGAGCCGAGATAACTTGATTTTCGCGAAAGAAGATTTTTTGCGAGTTTTTGTCAGTGTGTTCCTAATTTGCCCCCACAGGGAAAAGAGGCCTATTTTCATGGGATTATATGGGTTTTTCGTGAAAGCGGGATATCTCGGCTCCCAGACCTCCAAATGAGACGTACTTTAGCTCATTTTGTAGCTTTTTTTACTGCCTTTGAAACTTTTTGAGGTAAATTGGTGCATCTTAATGGACCGAGGAATGAGTTTGGAAAAAGACTATAGGGGCAAATTAGGAACACTGCACTTTTTCTAGTGATATGGGCGTAGAATCGGCTAAAAATCAAATTTTGCAATTCTGCAAAAAGCATTGTAAAGTTGGGACAAAGACAAAGAAAATGAGTTAAGGCACGTTAAAATTGATTCCATCAATTTTGTTTGGCATAACTTTTAGTGAATAACAAAAAAGAAGTCGGAAGTAGCGAAATCAGTTCTTCTGTTCTAAGAAAGGCGCGGGTCATCTAGGATCGGTCCAAAACATTTATTTTCTCATATTTTAACGTAACAAACATGAAAAAAATGCGGGGCAAGGTCTGCGGGTTTGTGCATGTGAGAACTTGAATGGGGGCAAATTAGGCACAGATACCTTATAGAACTCCACTACATTGAAAAAAATATATATAAATTACAGAAGTAATAGTGAACTGGAACAATGGGTTACTAGTTAGTCTATGATCAATATTTGTCTACTTATTCTATAGACATGACAACGGTCCCGTCATACTAGCAATCAATTGTAAAAAAAAAAGATAGTACTTCAATTCTGAGTGAATATACTTTACTTCTGTATAGATAAATCCATTGTAGTACATTGGCTGATACAATTTGATGTGGAAGTTGTTCATAGAGCTGTACATTTCATTCAAAAGCGTAGTATTGAGTGGGACATGGGAGTAATTATTCTATCGTGACTATGATCGGTTTCTGAGGAGTGTCAAGATATATCGAATTAAAACAGAATGAATTATTTAATTCTGTTTCTTTTTCATGTGATCGCATTTCTCCTAACAAATGCTACAGGTATGTATAGATACTTGTTGAAAAATGTTTTCTTCGTCTTTATCTGAAATTGTCGCGTTTCAACGTGATTATATTGTACCCTACTTGTGCTCTCTTTTGCACTTCATTCTGAGTATTTTCTCATTTTCAATCATGAATGTGTACTAACAGTGCCTCGTTATTATTGTAGAACCACCTCGTAAGAGGTTGAAAGTGTTTTGCCTCCAGCAGGATCTCGTACCTCACGATGATGACCCTGGGATTGTATTAGATTTTCCTGCCGAATTGGACGATCCAATAGAAGGTAACATTCTCTTCAGCAACAGATTGACATCAATTTTTTGAGTATTTTAACGACGAATGGAATAAACAGCCCACGAAAGGTTTTGCTCATTCTTCAATCCTAGTTCGCACAATAAATTTTCATCACGATTTCTTATTCATGATGCGAGGAATTCCATTCAGACAGCAAAAATCCTCATCGTATTCTGGAGGCTTGATATGATGGCTAATTATTACATTTATCAAACAAATATCAATTCCAAATACCAAATCTCTTTTTCGCTACAAATTTTAGTCCTTGTTGAATTTGAAAGATAATTTGTGGATTCCATATTTTGCAATCAGCAATTAAATTTCAGTTTTATACATGATACGGATACAATACAATTCAAGAATTTATCAATTTGACCTCAAATAAGTGACAAAAAATTCTAATTTCAGAGCAGTTTTACTGTCATCTCGCTGGAGAAGGGCTGGTTTCTGAATCTCGATGTGATCAATATTGCCAAAATCGAGGTTATAATTACGTTGGTGAATGTGATATCGGTCTGTGTTGGTGCCGGGGAATTTTGGAGGGAAATCGTATTGAATTCGCTGCTAGTCTTGAGGAATGCCCAGGACTCGTAGAATGGTATAGACCAAGGACTTTCAATCGAAGACTTTCAGTTGAAGAGTGTGAATCAGAACAATCATACGGAATGAGGCGCAGATACTCGGTATGAAGTTAATTAGAATTTGAATAGGCATCTTGCATTCTTTTGACCCCCCAAAAGAAAGGTTTGGCAAATTCGAGCAAATCGAGATGAGTAGGTAAGTAGGGTGCAACTGGAAAGAAATTCTCAAAAATTGTTTTGATCTTGCGCAAATTGTTTGAAAGTCAAACGATTGTGTTCCTATGACGTCACACGGTGCCAGTCATCTTACTGTCAAACAATTTGGGCAAGACGAAGAAAATTTTTGGGATCGTTTTTTTAACTGCACAATACTTGTCTCGATTTGCTCGAATTTGCCAAACCTTTTTCTGGAGGGTTCAAAGAAATTGAAAGACGCCATACAATAGCGGCAGTCGACGACTTTGTCGGAGCGACGTCACACAGTACAAGTCATCAGACTTTCAAACAATTTACGCGAGATAAAAACAATTTTTGGGGATTTCTTTCCAATTGCACCCTACCTATCTCGATTTGCTCGAATTTGCCAAATCTTTTTTCAAAAAAATGCAAGATGCATTTTCGGAGTATCAAATCGACGTGTGAGTCATGGAAAAACACACCAAAATCTAGAAAAATAGACGAGATTCGGCTAGATAATTATGTTTTCTTGATAACACATAAGTTACCTTAGTTCTCCAAGATTGATTTGGTCTCCGGATTCCAACCAATACACGAAGACGATCTTTTAGATTATTGATCGATGTATGAAGAGGATCTCATATCAAGATTTCAATTATGGGCTTTTCTTCAAATATTCTAAGCCCTCGAATATTTGTGAGGCAAAGAAATATGGTATGTGTCTCCTAAAATTCGAGTACGGGAACCTTCATTAACGTTCTTATCGATTGCAAATAATAAACCCATGAAACGTTTCTACCTCCTAACGCAGACTGTGCTATCTATCTTATTCCTCAAATTGAAAGATTTGCCACGACAAAAATTCTGCTCAAGTTTTAAAGGGAATTGGGTCTCGATCAGCTGCTCTTGACAATCCTAGAATTCGATGATACGGACGCGGGAAGGGGGGGGTGCATCCCAGATAATTTGGACACCCTAAAATAGTCTGAAGTGAATAATCTAGAGATAAAATAGGATAAAAAAAAATTTCAAGATTTTTGAGAATTTATGTCCGGCTTCTAATGTACTCATCTCGATCATTCTCCTCTCAATATTACTGTTCCATCCTTCGATTCAATTAACCACCAGGCCATCCCATACCCATTAAACATCCTTAAAATTTGCTTTCCAACCCGATACTCATAAAATTTTGCATCTCATTTACACTCATACATGTAACCATGAAACCTAAAACTCAAAAGTCCCGGTGGATTGTAACTCTTTTATCCCCTTCTAAAAAACAAATTTACGCGTCCTACAGCGTGTACACATTACATTACAGCCTGAGGGTAAAATATATGATCCGTCGCCTGATGTATATACCAGAGAGTGATGAGCGCTAATTATATCGGTTTCGCGTAACTTCAGTGGCTCGATCAAAATGTGCATACACCCGGAGGCCCCGTATAATCATCAGATTCCTCATCTTGATTCTTTTACATTTTTTTATTCTGTTCGTCAAATCGAGAAGCTTACTTGGCTTCCTTCCTTATTATTTTTATATAAGCTGGTCATTTGTATACGGTGTTAGTTGGTTGCATCAATTTTATATTTTGAATTATTCATTGAGATTTTTGGGGTGAACGAATTTTCGGCGACGCCGGCCGGCTGCTGTGATGATACCAAGTGTCCGCAAGACAATTTTTTTTGACGATGGGTATGAGATAGTATGAGAAGTGTTGGCGTATTTATGTGATGGATGAAAATTTGCCGGGTGAAGAATTGAGGTGGAGTGAAGAGTTTCAGTGAGGTCATTGGTCTCTGAAAGATGGCTGTAGATATTGGAAAATATTGAAATCGGATTTGGAAAATATTGAAATCGGATATTGGTGCGAGATTATCCTAGTACTGTGCCGTTAAGGAAACTCCAGTGTGACAAAAATTCGGCCCGCTGGTTGGACCCACGAATTTTCATTCTTCAGTCTTCACCAACCCGTCATGATACGAAAAATGTCTCCTATAAGAATCTCTCAAGGTGATTTACCATGTTTGAGGTATAAACAAGGAGCCAAAAACGACTGTGTTTCCAACACACATATTTTTTCAAATCGAGATAAGTCCACAAATTCTAATACCTATTTGCATTCACTGTATATTCACGCTCATAAACGAGGATAGGTTGAAAGTACCGTTCAAGAAGAAATGAGTTGTTTCAAGATCAAGATTAATTCAAAAATTTCATATCTTGCCCTTCAATAAATTCTCACGCTCACAAACTTTAATAATGTGAAAACCCTCTTCACTGAGAATCAATTCTTCTCCTAGTCAAGATGAATGCAAGAACTGATGTCAACTATTAGGAGTGTTATTTACCAGACATTCTTCAACGAAAGGAAGACTTCCATTCAAAATTATTCAAAACTTGTGATTGCAACCATAAAGCCATAATTCTCTGAGATTTGGCCAATGGAGAGTTTTGAATTTTCATGTTGAAAACAAGAGTAGATCTTGAGCGATCTTGAAATAAACCTCAATAGATAAGCTTGCACATTCATATCATCAAGGCGTATAAATCTGCTCATTGGATAGTATGCATAAAAGCATCCAAATTCACATTTACAATAAGAGAAATTCAAAATGGCATTGAAAATACTCACATCCACCGTTAGAGAGGAAGAAAATTTGAGAATTGTTCCAGTGCAAAGAATTCTTCATAAGTAGATTGTGATGAACTTATTTGATTCTGATACTTGTCATAAACTCACTCTTTTACAGCTCTAAGGAATTTGTAAACATGAATTGTTAAATTTTTTGTTGGTCTATGGTCTTTTGCAATGGTGTAGAATATGTCGCTGCAATCGACACATTTCAGAGGGGCATTTGATACCAGTCGCCTACCTGTGATATCATCTCAATGAGACTTATACGCATAAGAGAATCAGAAACTACTTTGGATGCAAAATATCATTCCACGGTTCCTCGCCATGAGTACATATTCATCTTGAATTCATATTTGAGAAGTGGTAAGAATGGTGAATAAGGTTTCTAGAGCTTGTCAATGGCTTGAATGGAAAGATCAAATACTTAGAGACCAAGAGTTTAGGCACAAACAACATTCGAGGTTGGCAGATGATCTTGCATGCGGTTACTGAACAGTGATATTTAGCTTCACAACTATAATAATTTCTAGGGGACCACTGCACTCTCTTACATGTGTAAATTCTAGATCACCATTTTAACAGTATTTAGAATCCAAAAACGATGCCAAAATGTTCTCAATAAATTTTTGGTTAGATATTTATAGACTGATACAAAAAAATACATACAATGAGATGGGGAAACTACGCATCATTGCAACTTCACTCATGCAGCCAGGGCACCATCAGCAAATTCTATCTTGATCTGGTCAGCTTCCAAAACACTTTCTGCTGCCCAAACACAACTTATTTTATGACTCTAGTCCATATTTTCACTATTTTAAAAAATAATAGAGTCGTGTGCGAGGAAGACCGGGGGTGCACGTCAGTCGATTTTTCGCACGATATATATCCTGTATACATTGCACGCGGGCATTCGCACAGCACTCACACTTCCACGCGAGCAGCCATCAGGCATCTCATCGTCACCGGGAAGCAACGATTGTCCCGTACGACGCCGTGTACGAGGCATTCGTATTGCATAAGTTATTATGATATGATGTCGGTCTGCTACAGTCGACATAGACGACATAGAGTGCCCAACAAAAGGCAAGCAGTGCTGCTAACCTGCCAACGGACACTGGACACATCATCTGTCTGTCGACTTCGCAATCCAAAATACTCCCTCGGTTTTGGAACCGAAATCGTATATTCGAAACCTTTGTTCATTTTAGTTTATCAAATGCAAGTGAAGGCGATTTATTGGATACGCTAAACTGCTGAAAATAGTGCTTTGGGTCCAATCATTATGATTCAACTCCTGGAACTCTCAATTCTCAGAGTGAAATAACCTCCTTAACTCACTGTGCATTCGTCACGCAAGACTTTGACTCGGGGTGGCATATTTGCGTGAAGAATGGACCAGAGGACCAATTTTACGGTGATTTTTCATCTCTTGAAGAAATTTCAGACCGATTGGATGAAAATTGAGACCTTGAATTTGAAAATACGAATAGCTCGTATCTTAGCAGAAATGTATACGGGTCGATTTCCAAACATCCTGTGATGGAACCTGCCCTCGTTCAATTGTGCAAACCCTCATTCATTTATGCAATATGATCTGAGAAACTCAGCTGACTTGGGATCCTCAAGATGAATTTTGTGATTGATAAAACCGAATTTCAGCTACGGTATTGTATGTATGTACATACACTCCCGAGGAAGGTGAACTGCACATCCGTGACGGTCAGTTACCGTTCGAGATCTTCTGTCTCACTCGCGCTCGTACCATAACCTATGAGTGCGAGCGAGACGGAAGATCTCGAATGCTACTCTGACCGTCACGGCTGTGCAGTTCACCTTCCTCGGGAGTGTACTCGAAGATGAATATATTGACACAAACAGGAAAAGAGCTTTTATTGCAAAAATTGTACATCCTATACGATATGAAAATTCCAAAATTTCATACGAAGCGAAAACAGTTTTGGGCGCCTCAACCTCCAAGCAAATTCTCACTCATCAACCATTTTTACCTCAATCTGATGAGAATAAGTCATAAAACATGCTTGTTTAGGGATTCTTGGGAACACGTGTAGCTTCAAAATGTGTCCGTTTTTATGTTGTTGTTTTTTTTATTCTAACCACAGCTTTGCGTTGGTTTTAGAAGAGAATGAAGTGTTGTTTCATTACACCTGTACATAAAAAGATCTCTATATTTTGGTAACAAATTTGCTACCTCATACCTTCCATAACAAATCTCAGAGTCTAGCGGATCTCCAATTCGATTGAGTAACAAAATGGTCAAATTTTGATTTCAAATTTGTGTAAAACGGCTTCATGAAATATGGGACTGGATATTTAGCTCACCAAACTCAGAGAAATATTCACAATTCGCTTATCTCAGTACAACGGGCTACTTCGAAGAGAAATTCCCTCTCAATAAACATGAGGAATTTAATAAACCCATCAACCTTTACACATCAAAATAGCAAAATTTCTGGAGAATGGGATTGGTGACGACTAGCATTTCATAATTCCTCAAAAAATTGCTCACCACTGCCAAAGCTCAAGGCAACTGTCTCCAAGTCTTCCAACTCATCCAAAAATCAAATTAGACTATTTTACCTTGTCAAGTATCGCTCTGAATACAATTCAGAGGTACTAGAACCCCTACAAAGTATTTGGGTGCCATATTATGTAGGTATAATAACTAGTTATGTCCTGGTACCGCCATAATTTTGTAATAAAGACACTCATGTTCGATTCTTAACCCTCTACCCATTTTGAATGACCAGTCACACTTGCAACTTCCACCATCGCATTCTAATACGCTGATGTAGCCATTTTTAACGCACCATCTTATACAATCGAAAAAGTCAACGATATCTCCATCATCTGTTTTGCAATGCTGTGGTGGCACAATTGGTTCTGCAAAAAATTTCAGCTGTCATTTTTATTGAGTGAAAATTTCCCATCGATATTTTGACGATATCATCAAATAAATTGAGTGATTGAATCTATCGGTTTTTCCTGCTAATCTTCTTTATTTAGCACTCTATAAGTGCAACGTTTCGATTGCTTGTTTTGCAACCCTTTTCAAGCTAAAAATAATGGTGTTGCATATATAGATAAGTTCTTCACACTTATGATTCAAAATATAAAAAATAGATGAAAATTTACCTTAAAAATTCAAAAGACATACATGTTAAGGCGAGATCACAATGTATTCCCCAGGATAATATGGGATCAGTCATATCATTTTTAATGTGGTATTAACTAATTTTGTGACCATATATCACTCTAAACATTTTTCGTCTTTCTTCCATCTCTCGTTCTCAGTCTCTCCAAAGCTGTTGTCAAAACTAGACAACTGAAGGAAATTCCATCTTCCTTTGTTTTGGAGACGATGGCTCAAAAAACCACATCAAGCACATCATTTCGTAAGATGCAATTCTCTTATCAATGAGTTCATATTTTTCTCTCTTTTCTGTTTGGATAGTTAGATTTTACTCAAATTTTTACTTTTAGTTAATACCACACCAAAGATGATATGACTGACCCCATATTATCCTGGGGAATACATTGTGATCTCGCCTTAACATGTATGTCTTTTGAATTTTTAAGGTAAATTTTCATCTATTTTTTATATTTTGAATCATAAGTGTGAAGAACTTATCTATATATGCAACACCATTATTTTTAGTTTGAAAAGGGTTGCAAAACAAGCAATCGAAACGTTGCACTTATAGAGTGCTAAATAAAGAAAATTAGCAGGAAAAACCGATAGATTCAATCACTCAATTGAACCAAGATCCTGCGATAGAGCTCTCATTTGAAATATCATCAAATAAAGACTCAATTGTTCTCAGTCAAGAGTCATTAAAATATCAGTATCGAATCATCTTACCTGGTAATGGTGATGTACTAATTCCTGAGAAAACCGTTGGTCTCTTTATGTCATCTTCAAAAATTATATTACTGGGAGTCATTGCAAAAGTTTTGTCGAATAGCAGGTCAACAAAAAAAGTCAGTAGGACAAAAATTATCATAATGATTAACTATCTTAAGCACTGTCATGAGATGAATCCCTGTTTCAAAGCGACTACAGCCTAAAATATCTAGTCATATCTTGCGTTCAAATTGATTAAATCAATGAAATCCATTCTCTCGGTGTATTCTTCTCTTTTCTTGCCAACTGATGTAAGAAAGTACTTTGAGAATTAAAGCTCCCCCACCACGCGAATCTTTTGACATTGAAAAACGATGTCTTTTCCCAAAGATTCAGTTCTCTGTAATCTCAATTAGTATAATCAAATCCGCTCATGCGTAAAATGAGGCTGTTCAGTTGTTGTAGATTTTTAATGTTTGAACATCAATTGAGGCATATGTGGAATCAAAGAACTTGAGGTCGGATCCGTTGAGCTAGTTCGAATTGAGTAAAGGCTATACTTTTTTCCGAGCTTGTTCTCAATCTGCGCTAACTCAATGAATTAACAGTTGATGAAATTGAATTGAGCTTCGAAACTAAAACCGCTATTGCTACTCAACTATAATACTTTCGGGTGAATAAGCTTGAAAATTTTTCTCATATCAGTGTAAAACATTCAATTGTAAAAAATACATCCAACAGGACAGTTTGGTTATGGAACGTACTCACCGATTGAAATTTTGGTTAACCCCCTCGCTCTAGACCTCACATCCCGGGCTCAGAAAAATTGTCTGGCACGAAAAATATCATTAACTAGTCAAATAATAGAAAAAAGCGTCAAAATTACGGAATAGAGAAATTTTGGTTTCTTCCGTTTGTTACAATAACCATACAGAGACTCGCCACAGATTCTTTAGAATTTTTTCAGACTACCATACGCCAAATGAAAGTTATCACAAATATCGATTTTTTGTCGAATTCCACTGTAGTGGACAGAATAAGCAAGGGGGTTGGTCATGCACTCACAGATTTACATTCTGAGTGTAATGTATCGAAGTTTATTTCTTAACATTACTTAGAGGGATTTCATTAACTCTTTTTTTTCAAGTCACTTCACAGTTAAACAAGATGAGTTCAACTAAAGGTGAATTTGAACCGACGAATAAGATCCCTAATTTGATAAGAATCCATTAAGGCGATGTAATAAAAGATACAAACTTATTGATTAGTATTATCTAATCCTCATCCAAATTTTTTGAGACAAAATATAATAACTGATCAGGCATAAAGGTGTGCTGAATTAATATTGATTGATGTGATCTAAATTCGTCCATAAATTGAGCATTATATCAAACCATTGTAAGAGTCTTACACGAAAAACGCGTGTCAAACAGTATCTGATTTTAAACTGATCCTATGAGAATTAACAATATCTTCTCACGCATTTTGTCAAGAACCCTTATAGAACAATGTAGAGGTATCGTACCTGATGATTGATCATTTAATCTAAGTTATGGCGTGAAACTTGCATGAAACTGTAATAGTTACATTCATATTCTATTCTCTTGTCTCTGGGGAGGATAAATAGATAATCACATTTACAATTTCTGCCTTCGCATTCTTCAACACTAGCTTCACCATATTTTATGCACCATCTCATACAATGCACAAGGTCAACTATATCGCCATCTTCGGTCTTACATTTATCTGGAGGAATAACACGTTCTAGAAGAAATATTATGATTTTAAGGGCTAAATCTAAATTTTGCCTGAAATTTTTAAAATCTCAACACTTTGCAAGCATTGAGACCATTTTCAATCAATTTGGCTGATGAATTTGGGAATCATTAAGAGATACTCATTCATTGTGAACCATTTTATTCGTATTTGAGAGAAATGAAGAACGATGAAAAAATTCTTGAGTTATCAAAAGTGGTTTGAATGAATTTTGAATTACATTTTTAGGCTTTTAGAGATAGTCAGATATGAGTT
This sequence comes from Eretmocerus hayati, assembly GCA_029851415.1. Classification (NCBI taxonomy): domain Eukaryota; kingdom Metazoa; phylum Arthropoda; class Insecta; order Hymenoptera; family Aphelinidae; genus Eretmocerus; species Eretmocerus hayati. The sequence goes on from CM056744.1 coordinate 111,860,204, forward strand.
CCGTGTTTGCTGGTTGACATTGTGGTTCTTGACTTTAATAGGAAATGGAAATACTGAGATTGGAATTCATGATGAACCATATCAAGTGCAAATTACCATGACTATAACTTACAAGGAGAGCATCAGGTCTGCGGAGCACGGATCTTGATGAAACTTTGGGAATCATCTTTTTGTGGTGCAAAATGAAGGTATCTCCAAGGGCTAAGTCCAATGGGCCTCGTATCCCAAGATACAGCCACGAAGATTAGCATTGCCCATATAGGCCCATGTTAAAAAGACACATACATAGATATACTAACAATGCTAACCTTCATGGCTGTATCTCGGGACAGGAGTCCCATTGGACTTAACCCTTGCAGATACCTTCATTTTCCACCAAAACTAGATGATTCCCAGAGTTTCATCAAGATCCATGTTCCGCAGGGTTGGACCTCTCCTTGTTAGTACCTGGTGTTGGTTCTGTAGTCACTAGCCATACAACAGAAGGTTTCTTGGTGATTTTGTGATCAGTTTGATTGGGAGGTTGTACTGACATTGAACGGGGGAAAAATGTTCCAAAAAAGTATGACATCAGAAAAATTGAACGATTCATATTCGTATTAGAAATTATCCGAGAGCATCGAAATGATTGATCGGAATCGTAAACAGAAGTCGAAAAGTCAATTTTAGTCAGGCACTGTCGACTCATTGAATGTAGATCAAATGAAAATTAGATTAGTGTTGAATTCTTCAATATCCTCCAAGTGTCTTCGTGACCCTCACATTACTTTCATCGCTTGAATTATTCAACACAAGTCAGTCGGACACGTGGCCAATCACATTTCTAAAACTAGGTCAATGGCACTGTAGTTCGGTTCAAAGCAATTCTCCTCGCTATTCTCTGAATCTGCGTAAAAATACCATGTTTCATCTGCCTGCCCTATACCTAAAATTTTATAGATGACTATACGAATTAATTCTCTCGAAATATTCGAAATTTTGGAATTTCATACTTAACGTGAACACCGTCCCAGCAATAATCTAATAGTGCCATGTCTCATTGAAAGCAACACTATCAGGATAGAGTTCCCCAAACTGATCGTGAATCCCGATATTCAAACTCCACATCAGTCTATAATACAAAGAGAGAGTATAGAACTCAAAAGATACCTGAAGCGTGTGCTTAAGAAGCCCAGATCACGCACTACTTATCTTCAGGATTACCAGAGGCTTATCGGCGCCCCGACTTTGGAGGCCTAATACTATCCTGTCTTCCACATCTAATTTACATCGATCGAAAGCCTTATCAGTTATCCCTCTAACAGAGGATCAACCATTGAGATACTCTAAAGCCTTCAAAGAGGGTGTACCGCATCAAAGCTCTGGATTGATTTTATGGGTAAGCTGATTTTGTAAGGTATGTACAAACATTGTAAATGAGATATTTGCTGAGCTTGGAAGTTTGGTTATCTAGATTATCATCTTAGATGTATGTTTATGCAAACTAGGGTACGTATCTTGTTTGGAATAAAATCTTGAGAAGATCAGCTATCACATGGTCATTGAGTAACACAGATCCCTATCACAATTTTTTTATCTTCAAAATCCTAACCTCAAAAATTTTATCGGATTATGATACTCCGAGGTTATCTCGACTCACCAGCTTATTACTGGGATTGGAGAGATCACAGATTTGAACTGAGTGACCCAGAAAATGTAATGCTAGCTAAATCTGATCACCAGCTTCGAAAATGTCCACCAAATTATGTTTTTTGAGGTTATGTTTGAAGAGTGATCCGTCGAAGTGAAACGATTTCCAGATTTGAAATTATCGTCGCAAAAAAATGAGATCAACAAAAATGCATGAAGTCATGCTTTTTGATATGTCGAAATCCTGCGAGAAATCCTGTGATGCTGGGACCTCACAAATCACGGATTAAAACTCAGACAATCCATCATCAGACCTCTCCAGGTCAAAAAGTATTTTTTACCTGTGACTGTATTATTGGTTTGGAATATGTGCTTGAGTTTCTGCAAGTGCAAATCTTGATAAATATGAGATCACAAAAATTACAGGAACCCAATTGAGATCCCTGATACTTACGAAAAAAAATAAAGCTTTCTCTTCCGAGGAAGCAAAAAGTGGAAAGAGAAGCACTATAATAATTCCATCATGAAGCAATATGAGAATTACCAAAAATGATTTGTTGCTCAAATGAAAGAGCTGTAAAAGCAAAAGTAGCTAAGTCTGTCATAACCTCGGAGGTTAAAAAAAAGAGCCATCCAAGGTAAAAGGCAAATTCAGACACGCGAATCTCTAGAACGTAAAGTTAAGACAGAGCTGGATATTTCCTGTGGATCACAGAAGCGGTACGTGTATGAATAATTCAACTCAAACCCAGAGAACCTTACGTCCACCCATCCGAATTAGAGTCGAATCGCGTGCAAGCTTAGCCTCCTTCTTTTTTTTCCTCAACTGTCCTCTTCTTCGAGCCCTCGTAAATCCGCTTAGGTATACGCTGTCTTTCTTGATTTTTCCATGACGAGCTCTGTTGGAGTCTGTAAAGTGCTACCGTACATATACCTTGTACGATAGTATATTCTATATGTACTGAAAGGATGTAGAGCTTTCGTGATGTATGCAGCTTTTAATGTGTCGCACGGAGGATGCGAAAAGTGGGACAATGTTATGCTGCTCACGCGCGGATGGTTTTCTCGCGTGGTGTCATTTTTTGCACTTTATGGTGAGAAACAACGTGATGGAGTTTGAGTTTATATTATCTCGATGAGATGTCACTGTAACGTGGATACTTTATCCGAGATACTTGTTAAATTTTTTACCAAGTTCCCAGAGGGTTATTATGGTTTTTTGAAATTCTGAACTTAGATAAATGGTTGGATGTTTGACGATTTTTCCAGTGTGATCAATTCCTTGGGGATTTGAATAATTGAATTGTTGAATTCCGGAGAGCTGAAAAATTACGAGAGATCAGATTTTAGAATGTAGTATTATGGAAAGATATAAATATTCGGAAATTGAGAATGCCGAGACGTGAAGATTTGGAGTACTAAAATTTGGGACATAGAAATTTCAAATACCCAGAAAAGCGAGAATTATAATAAGCATCTGATAAATTTGGATTGACAAAGACGTTAGAGGTTCGATCTGAAATTTTTACCCTTTAGATTTTCGTCAGTCCCAGTTTCAGTCGTTTCTAATTGTGACCTTCCCGATCATTCTAAATTCTCCTCGTTCCTAATTCTGCATCTCCCTCACCACGCTCTCCTGATTTTCAAATATTCGTACTCCCATAATCCATCATTCTAGATTTTGGTTTCGCTGATTATTCGACTCCCAAAATGTAGTTTTTTGAATGTTGGCTTTGCAAGAAGTTGACCATACTTGGGTGGTTTCAAACCAATTCTGTCAGAATCGAAGTCATATCCACTTACTGACATATGATTTAAAATTCAAACCCAAGAAAAAAATTACTTGTCTCACATCGCACGACATCATCAATTGGTACAAAAATTATCAGCCGACGAATCCTTCCAACTAGAATTTTCGATTTCACTCTGGAATATCGAGCAATCTCTTGAAAAAAGGAAATCAGCAACAGACGTTCTATTCGACAAAATTGTATCTCAGGAAAAAGCATACCCACACGAGAAAAATCTCGCTTCATACTTTTTGAAAGCACAGCACGAAATTTGTTGCATTGAAGCGAGCTGTCGCTGAATTACAGTGAATGCCGAGCAAATCGAGGACAAGATGTCAACCGTTGGTGTTGACGTCGGGGAAAAAAGTCCCGTTGGATAAGTGTCGAGAGCAGAGGGTTGTAGAAAGGAGACGAGAAATTCGAAAATGAGGTGAGTTCCGTGGTATATGATGTGCAAGCTCTCTAAAATCCAGGAAACTTGCCTCGACCTCATTACTTCCAATATTGATGGACGTTAAATGACATTGCTTGCTGTGCGAGCAGAGATCACTTTTTTCTGCTTGCAATCTTTTTGCAACTTATTCCTATAACTTGACGAGCAGTTAAAGGCACCCTCTGTTCAAGTGTAGGTACATTTTGGATCAGATTGTGCTTAGATCGAAGGAAACTGTTAAAATGTTGAGATTATTCTGAGTATTACTTATTCAATGTAACAGAATCATGTGCGTTGATCTCATTTTGTCAAGAATTTTCAATAAGACCCTGACACGGTCCAAAACAATTTCAGAGTGGTCACACGATAAATGAGTTGATGTTAACGAAAATATGAACAATTTCTATTCTAAGAAAAATTGAGATTGAAATCTGAAGTTTCTGAGAATTTCAATAACTCGTCTCTTATAGGGCCTTCCACAAATTACGTAGACACATTTTGACCATTCTCGACCCTTACCTCCTTCCCCGTAGTTTGCCTCAGTTCTTTGACCAAATTGATACCCCCCCCCAGAAAATACGCATTTTTCGAAAATTATGAAAACAATTCTTGTGGCAAAAGGTTAGCAACAAGAAGTCTGGCACTAATCTTACTCCTTTGAGCTTATTCGCATTCATGAATTCATTTAATAAAATATTGAGCTGCGTGATTTCGACTTGAAGTTTTCTGCTCTTCCAGAAAATGTTCTCAGGTTCTAATTCAAATCCTACATTACACCGATGAAGCATGATTTTGATCATCTGTCTAAATCTAGTAGATTTTTGCGTGGGACAAAAATGTAGTCACTGCATTCAAATGTGATAGTTGAGTTCAATACAGCAGGAGGAAATTTTGAATACGGTTGTATCATGAATTAGGAGAAATCGCAGTTCAAGCCTCTTCATCCTGAAAATATATATATTTTCTAGAACTGTGGGAGGAAATTAGAGTGCACTAATCCATAGATCTGCATTCAAGAAAGAAAATGCAGTAGGCAGGATATATGAGAGTATTTTTTATAGTGTGGATCAGTCTATCTAGTTGGGATTGTAGCCTCCCTTTCCACCCGTGGTTTTTAGTAATCATTTGAAAATATTTTTAGACCCCTTCCTCCATCCCCTTGGCTGTCTACGTGATTCATGGATGGTCCCTATGATAGAAAATGCAAACAAGCCACGTGGCACAAGACTTTTTTGCGATGACTTCGAAGCTGACCTGCGTTCTTCTCATCGCGAATGCCTTTCTTGTTTTGATGAAATAAGCTCGTATGTGTTGTTGAGATGAGAATTCTCGATGAGTAATCATGAATATGTAATTCACAAATCACCACTCATGTGCAGCAAATGCCATATTGAAAAGTGTCAATTGAAATTTTTGAATCTTCAATGATCATTTCATATTCATAAGAGGGTCGAGTGAATCAAGAATTTTCCCTATGTCTATTCTATCTCGAACTTGCAAATTACAATTTTTCTCATAGACCTCACAGTTCCCCATTACTGTTACCAGAAATCATTATTTTGATATTCTTTGAAGATGTTGAGATAAATCTTGATTCTAATTTCAATGGCAGTCATAGTTTTTATAACTTAAATTTTCCAACGATGTTGATCCTTCAGTCACTGTATCGATGGAAAATCACCAAACATAGGAAAAAAATGGCAAAACACTTGGGGATTGGTGTTCAAATATTTTATAGTATAGTGACACCATTGTCTCGCAGTCGTGAAATTGTGGTGAAAAGTAGAAGACACGACAAATAAAAAGGTTAAAAAATATTTTAGAGATCGCTTTTATGGGTATGAAAATTATTGAGAGTAAAGTATTTAAAAAAAGGAGTTTGAAAAATATCAACTTTTTGAATAGCACACACCTTAAAAGCGTGGGGTACCATAGAAGGGACATGCACCGCATACTCTCCTCTTCGGCACCCCACGCTTTTAAGGTGTGTGGTGTTCAAAAAGTTGATATTTTTCAAACTCCTTTTTTAAAATACTTTACTCTCAATAATTTTCATACCCATAAAAGCGATCTCTAAAATATTTTTTAACCTTTTTATTTCCTTTCTTTTAGTGAAAGTAATTTTTGATGTCGCGCCGAACGTTGAAGTTCAATCGTGGCTCAAATTATCACTTGATCCAAGTTTTGATTTCGTGGTTTGGATGTGATCTGTGATTTGATACTCATGGATCGAAGCTAGGTTGGTCTCTCTCTCTCTCTCTCACTCTCTGATGATTCATTGTGTGACGGTGGATACGCTACCAACTTTGCTACAATTTCTTCAATATTGATTGACCCTGATGATACAGTAAAACTATGGTTTATTTAGATGATTGACTTGGTTGATAATTGTTGATGCTTATAATCGATGAACAATAACGACCTTTCGTCTATCAAACTCTGTCGCTTATTCGTAAACTCATAATCGAGACGATCAGGACGAGGATACGGTATCATATCTCGAGCTTCGAAGTAAGTGCCCAAAATACACAGTCCTCATGTTATTATGTTCGACGAAAGGCCAGAATGCGCCCAACTTAGACAGGTGCCCAACATACAGAGTGCCCAGTGTATAGAACAAAATCCCCGTAAGAGCTAATGTAATTTTGCGCGTTCCACGGAAAAGTGCCCAAGTTAGTCAGATGCCCAATTTATAGAGGTGCCCAACTTGACAAGTTCCACTGTACTAAAATAATGTACTAAAATAATTAAGCATAAAAGCCATAAAGCTCGAGATAAAAATACTCTGGGAATACGATCTCTTCTTTGATTTCAATCGTTTTCGACCTAATTATGCCTGCTATCACACAATTAATCTCCGACAGATTAGAAATGTTGAAAAAAAAACTTCCAGTGTTGCAGAGGGTATTCGCGAATTTGTGTACGTTTTGTGACAACCGACCGCGAAAGAGTTCGACGTGCTGCCCGCGATCGAAACGATTTGAAACGACATTGGAGATCAATGATGCCACCGCGCTCATAGAAAAGATGACGATATGTGCATTTCTTCTTACTACGATCGCTACATACTGCATGCAGCGAGCGACGATGCATCGGGTTTTGACAAGTTCGGCAGGGGGCGGGGCGACCACGCGGAATCGCGGTGCACAGCCAATTACCCAAAAGTTTACCGTAGAGAGGGTAAAAACCCGCCTAAATAGCTCACACGGACACACCAACACTTATCCGGTATTCAAACTTTCCAGGAAAAAACGCCGGAATTCGTGGAAAAAAGCGGGGTATTCGTAGGGAGGGGAGACGGTGAAGTAGAATAAAAGCGATGAAAAAAGCGAGACTCTCATGAGACCCCCACCAGATCTTTGATCCATCTGTTGCAAGTAATATAACTTGAAAATAAAAGGAATTACCGTATCTTTTGGTGGGATGTACTCGAGTATAGCCATATTTAATAAGTCGACAAGAAGACATCGAGTATTTTCAACATTTCCAAGAATTCTCAATTTTTTTTGATATCCTAGTAATACATTTCTCTATCAATAGACAGTGTAATGATATTCTTCCAAAAAGATATGAGCTTGAATGTTATCAGTGCCAGACATTAATAGCACCCCGATGAGTGTAATGTGAGAGTGAAAGTATGTAGTTCTGAATCTAATACTCAAAGAAGAAACAACTCAAAAAATGAAATTGAAAACCAAGTTAATCACGCCACCAATCCTCAAATTGTGTATCTGGTATGAAAACTTGGCATTTTGAACTTGTAACGTAAGAAAATAGTTTCAAAGTGATAAAACGATAGAAATATATTTATAGGTTATGGATATGCAGTATCTCAAAAGCTGAACCACTTCATGGAGCTCCCGATAGCCTCCCTCACGTAGATGTAGGAAAAAAGGACTCCATTGCATTGATAACTAGTGATAATGAAATTCATCTTTGCACTGGTTCCTTAATATTAAAAAATCAAGTTTTGACAGCAGCGAGTTGCTTAAAAAATATTCCTACACAAGATTTGCGTGTAATTTTCGGTACGACGGATTCCTCGCTATCAGTTCACAAAAAATTCAATGTATTGTCGAAAATTACTTACGAAGAATGGTGTGGTAATCAAGTACTTTGTTTTTACGAAAAGTACACAGATGATTTATGCATTCTGAAGGTGAGTTTGTGAATTTGAAAACGATGACAATAAAATTTGCATCGATAGAATCTAATTATTATGATTGATGTAATTTTCAAATTTTTTGCAGTTGGATGTTGTAGATACCGGTATCAAACCAATAATAATTGGAGGTAATTTAGATACCTCATTTAAGCAAATAAAAGTAGCTGGATGGGGACTTGTTTCCAATAGTTTCCATAATACATATTATCCTAAGAGACCACGATCTGCTGCAATGGAAACACTGAGTAAAACAGAATACGAACAAAGAGTTCGAAGTCAAATCCCGGAATGTTTTTCTGATGTTGTCCTACCTAATAAGGTAGTGTGCGCTGTTTCTCAGCCTGCTGTTTTAGCAGTTGAGGTAAGTTTAATCATGTTTACAGTATAATTAACTCCATAGTGATATTTTGGTAGAAATGTTGTTTCATGAATAATTTTTTATTTTTTGCATCTTTTTCAAATAGGGTGATTTTGGAGGTCCAGTCTTTGTGTTCTATCAAAGACAGATTAGTGGAATCTTGATTCAAAGATGTCCATTATCTAATCCACTGGATGTCAATGTAAAACAAGTTAATCTGATTCTCAAACTATCCCATTTTAAAGAATTTCTCACAGACGCTGTATCAGCAGAGATAAAATTGTATCTCTAGAGCAGTTAAACGAAAATTAGTTATTAAAAAGCGAATCTGTCGGATGGCGGGATATTGTCGGAGACCATAGAACACTGGTCTTAGGCGTTCCATTAGAATATAGCTTTGAAAGATTGAACCAATCTCGCATGATAGATAATGTGATTTGTCGCGTGATATTCCATTTAACGTAGACTTAATTGTGTACAAGAAATATTTATATTAAGATTACAAAAATGATGCTGATCATGATATGAACGATAAAAGAGAAACACAACCAATATTTTACAACCCTGCCTAAAAAAATAGCATCAGCTATTTTATATTCACATGAGTGTGTAGTAGGATGGTTGTATACACATATCTCGAAACTCGTGTAATTTTCGCAGTGCTCGTAGTGAGACAACATTAGCTTCAATCTTCCACCAGAGCCTATCAGGGTACTCTGAACCTGTCGAAGAAGGGTTCAAAAGTAAATGCAAACACATCTGATCTCTTCTTATTATTACGTATCTCTCAAACAAAACTCAATAGTCATCATCGGCTTAGACTTACTCAGACTCCAATTAGTCCTAAAGATGTTGTAGTTCCTCAACAATACCACGTAATCTAATTGAAAAATATTTTCTTCTCATCACACGGAGAACTTCATCAGCAATTCTTTTCTGAGGAAAAAACAGTATTTGGATGAAATAACCTCCCAAAAACTGTCATTGATTAGAGAGGCATTAAGAATTACGTGAAAAAAGAATACATCACATTTCTGTCAACGCGGCTTGAACTTCCTGATGACATCTGTTTTTTGCAAAGTATTTTTCGCAAACTTTCTGCAAGAATTGTAAGAATAAGATTCCTGGATGGTGATTGAGGTGCAGCAAATGATAAGACATGAAATTACAAAATAGAGGAATGAGGTTCATTTCAGAAACCACCGTACCAACATATCACACCGTAATACACTTTATAGGTTATACAAATTCTCATCAGAACAGCAGCGCGTCCGTTTTGTCTTAACTACTGTTTTGTACAATAGGTAGGATAGAAAAGGTCTTCTCTACCTTCCCTACTGTACAAAAAGATTGCTGAGCCTCGCAAGAGATGGCGCAAGCATCGGTGAAGATGGCGGAGTGAGAAGATTCGCTAACAATTCCCTCCCAGGATCGGTACCATGGAGCAATTGCTTGCTTCGAAATTATCAGAAAACTTGAAGATCACCTGGCTCTCCTTCGATTCGAAACGATTCTTCTCAGAGTCCGGAACCACACGATTTCACGACATTGTGCGATCCAACATCAACCCTGATCGCATCAGATTATATACATTTTCAATATTTTAAAAAAGTTAGGTTGGGTACACCGCCAATCTCATTTTTCCACCAAATAACATGAAAATTGATGGCTCTCGACCTCCACATAAGGGCAACGAATTTCTATGGGAGTTTCCAGTTCAAATCTGTGCATTTAACCGATTTCTAAATTCACCACATACTTCTACGGGCAGTTTATATACGTTATGTTATTAATGGTCTCTTGATGTTGATACATTCTGTTGGAATAAGTTTCTCAATGTATCTGAATAACCATCCAAAACTCTGAAGAAAAAATTCGTGAAATAGGATTATCTTCAACGAGACAAGATGGAACAGACATATTAGGTTGTAATGATTGGAAGCTGTAGTGCGGTGGCGCCACGGTCTGTAGCGTGAGTTCACGCACACACTCTCTCGTTCGTGAGCTCACTGATATTTTTGGGGTGCAAGCATGTGTGAATGAGACCCACACATGCTTGCGTACGCGAGTCATCCGTGAGCTCACGGACGAGAGAGTGTGTGCGTAAACTCACGCTACAGACCGTGGCGCCACTGCACTAGAGCTTCCAATCATTACAACCTAATTAAGATAGAACAGCCCCCACCTCTGGAGTCAGCAAAACTGAGGATTTCAAATAAAGAACCCATGTACATACAATATTTGGAAATCAAAGTTCTTTCTAGAGCCTAAATTATCAAAAAATCATGTGCGCGGCGACCACGTACGTAAGAAGGTGAAACCACTTGACCGCGGGTTGAGATCTCTCACATTTTCAAATAAAATGTGTCCAGTAACTATGTGATAGGATGTTCCACAATCTCAAGTGAAGGAGATGCCTCCGTTGGCTAATAGTCTGGTTGAGTGATTGATCTTGCTATGTTGGCAAATTATATTTAGACTATTGGCAAGTTTCTCATCTTGATGAATGTATTTTAATTGTCTTATAAGGTTTACATAAGTACGCAGTCAAAATTGGCAAACTAATCACCGTAATCCCTCATCCAAATCAAGAAACTGGTCCAAGTGAGTTGAGAAGCCGAGTCTCAGTTTTCTTCTTCTGGATCTCAAGATAACAGTTCTAGTATGCAACTTTTGGCTATGCATTTATGGAGACTATTCTGAACATTCAGATGACATTCATCTTAATGACACTTTTGAAAAGACCAATATTAGGAATTCCAACATTCAACTCATACACAAGTACTCAGTCAAAAGTGGCAAACTAATAACCGTAACCCCTCATCCAAACCAAAAAACTGGTTGAGGCAAATAAGTAGCCAGGTCTCAGTTTTCTCCTTTTGGGTGAGAGGCAACGGTTACTGATTTGCAACTTGTGGCTGCGCACTCATGTAGACTATTTTCAACATTTAGAATATATTCATTTTGAAGACACTTTTAATAAGACTATGCTGAATTCCAACATTCAACTCATCACACATAAGTATGCAGACAACAGTGGCAAATCAATTACTGTAATCTCTCATTCAACCCCAAAAACTTGTTTAAACTGATTTGAGACAATTCAGATGCCGGATCTCAGTTTCCTTCTTTTGGAGGTGAGATAAGTTTACTAGTTTGCAACTTTTTGCTGCGTACTCTAGTAGACTATTTTCAACAGTTAGATTAGATTCATCATGATGACACTTTTGAAAAGACCAATATTAGGAATTCCAACATTCAACTCATACACAAGTACGCAGTCAAAAGTGGCAAACTGATTACCGTAACCCCTCATCCAAACCAAAATACTGGTTAAGGCAATTAAGTATCCGGGTCTCAGTTTTCTCCTTTTGGATGTGAGGTTACGGTTACTAGTTCGCAACTTTTGGCTACGCACTCATGTAGACTATTTGCAATATTTAGAGTGACACTCTTGATGAGACTATCAGGGATTCCAACATTCAACTCATGAACTAGACAATTCAGTTCAGAATTGATGTTAACTAATGTGCACACTCATGAGTGATCTGACACTTTTGGAAATCTCAATCTGTTTTCAATTCACTCATGCACACATATTCTCTCACATATAGTCATATAGTTGTTAATGTATCAAGAGTAAGGCTGATCACTCAAACACTGATGATCACTCCATTTCATGCATTGACAATAAACTATTAGCTCACGCAGCACAATCACAACGCTACATCTGATGTCGTACATCAGGCCTTGACACTACCACAGCTCACGCTGTTATGCCCAGCTAGATGCCGGGAACCGCACTGACAAGCAATCCACGGCGATCACACGGTAAACACGGCGTTTACGCGGCAGATGAGTTACGCGCCGTAGGAATCACACGGATTCCGCAGTTCGCATCGAGCAAAATTTTTCCTCGGGTCGAGAGCGCCAGGCGCCGGTAAAGAAGGTTTCACTTTCAAAAGAATCAAATTCTACATCTAACGGTCTTCAGTTCAATCAACCTAACCTATTGACAAAAAACTTGTGATGGACATTACAATGTACATCACGATGTCTCGTGTGATGGACATCATGATGAACATTGTAATGTATCTCAATAACTTTGTAATGTTTTTTTTTGTGATGTTCAGGTCATGGCGAAAAACTTGTGATGTCGATTCAGCACTATTTTCTGCGATGACGTGGCAATAAATTTACAATATATTTTTTTTTGATATTCTGGTCGTGTAGAGAAACTTGTGATGTCAATCCAGCACTAATTCCTTTGATGGCTTGCCAAATGGATTTGTGATGTTTTTTTTTCATGATGTTTAGGTCATGAAAATAAACTTGCCATGTCAATTCAGCACTGCTTCCTATGATGACGTGACAATGAATATGCGATATTTTTTTGTGGTATTCGGCTTGTGACGAAAAACTTGTGATGTCAATTCAGCACCAATTTCTGCAAATTTATTGTCACATCATCACAGAAAACAGTTCTGAATTAAGGTAGTACTAGCGGTACTGGATGTGTCAAGTGCCGAACATACCCGCGCTTGACTCCCTTCCGCCCGCGATATAGGTATAGTGAGTGCACGCAGCAGATGACGACCTAACCCCGGAACCGCAGAAATGAGTGACACTTGGGCTCAGATCTTTTTTTGTAGGCTCTGAATCGTCAATCTGATCGCTCCTGAGTGTTTTTTGTGCATTCTTACATCTGTGTATTCACTGCCATGGAAATCTGTGCGTCAGGTATCACTCTACTGGTGATTTTCCATGAGACGCCGTGTTAAACGGCTTTTACAAAAACGCTCATAACTTTTTCCCCCGACTCTGAAGGCTTCTGAAATTTCAACTGAAGCACTTCAAGACCCTAATCCACAACTGTGCCGACTTTCGTGATTTTCTGAGCGTCAATTTGAGTACCGCTTATTAGCTACCTTAACATCGCAAATTCTTTTTCACGATCTGAACATCGCAAAAAACATTACAAAGTTATTGGAATTCATTACAATGTTCATCACGATGTCCATCACAAGTTTGTTTTTTCAATACTTCAGTGATAAATTAATCAAAGCATGGACTCATACGTTGCCCCAATGAACTTCATAATAACCTCTCAAATTCTGTATTTGACAACCCCTGAACACCAATAAAGTCTCAATGAACGTCAAAATCCAATATCTCAAAGCCAACCTAAGAATCTCACCCATCCTTCTCACCAAAGCACATCTCGCAAACCCCATCCTTATAAAATATGGTGTACCTGATGCTCAAGAGAAGCACAAGGTGCACATCTTGGAGGACGCTAGCACATGTATAGGTTTGTAAGTCCAAAGCAACGAGTCCTAACACACACACACACATATATATATACAGCTCGAAATATACATATAACGAGGCAGACGGTAAAGGCCGATATTGCCTCATTAATGTACAAGCTCACGTCTTGGCGTATATGTATATGCATCTGCAACGCGTGCCTGCACTTGCACGCTTCAGAAATTGCTCGTTTCCCTGATGCTGGGTGTTACTTGGCTGCACCATAAGATCTCTTAGAGAAACTAAGACAAAGATAGAAGGAGGACCAAAACGAGCGTCTGCTTTTGGGTTGTATGTTGTATACAAGTTTGATTGTAGTAGAAGGAAAGGAAAGAGGGGATTGAAACAATGAAGCACAAACACGATATGCTAGAAGACGCTGGGATTCCTTTAATTAATTAGTATGAAGACTGATTACGACGACGCTTGTGAGAATATTCTCCTTTTACGATGAAGTGATGCAGTTGAAGAGTGAGCTATATGGAGTGTCTTGGAGCCAAAGGAACTAACTGAGTAAGTGGAGAAAGATAGTCCTTACACTCTCGGTTGATTTTCAGCTATTCGAGAATTCTTCGAGATGAGCTCTGAGAATTCGTTGAAGATGTTGGATAAATTGGCATAAGGGTAGAATCTATTGTATGAGTAGTAGTCTGAGGTCGCGAGAGTCACGTTTCTGGTTGTAGGTATGGAAAAATGCAAATCAGCGCTAAGATGTGAGATTTTTAGTTGCGGCAAGAGATATCAAGAATTTCTTCAGAATAACATACATTCAGATGAAACATTGCATACTTTGCTCATTTTAGCAAAAATTCTAAAGCATGTTTCATAACCTCAGAAATGACCTAAGGTGATTTCAAACTAGACAGAGTGAAGCTGATCCGTCTCAAATTCAAGAACAAGCGATTTATCATTGAAAGAAGCAAAAATCATGGAACATTGACGTTGTAAAACTTACTGAGCAAAATCGTAATTATGCGCATAAGCTGTATTCCTTGCAAATTTCCCCATACTTACTAGTCTCAGTTGCAAATTTCACTTGATTCACTTAAAAATTCCAGTATTGATTTCGTATAAAGATCGAGAATCCAAGACGAATGGTCAATAATGTGATTTTTACTAACTAGCAAAGGACAGCTGAGATGAATCCGGTGATCATCCTCCTCCTAAAGGCTCATATTAGTGTTCATACAGATTAAGTTTACAAGAAATACCGCCAATATGTAGAAATATTGGTTTTTATGATAAAAGTTTCCATCTTAAATCCAGTATTGCTCGGCTCCGACAAGTTTGAATTGAACCTTCACTAGTACATTTGGAAGGTTTTGAAAAACAAAGCTTCAAAATGAGTTAAGGTATGTTGAAGAATATTGAGATACACCAGGGTTATCTACTGAACAGTGGAGGTATAATGGGTGAATTATGCAGTAGCCCATTTGAACACATGTTATATTCAAGAAAATGTTAACCTTGTCGCATTTGAAGATATGATTTCTCAGTAACCAGCAAAAATGTTCTTACATTCTCATAGAGAAACACAACTTTTGTAACCCCACTCGTGTCAAATATTCAAAATTTTGCTCTTCTGTCCCACCTTATTGGATACTAGATTCTTTTTAGGGTGAGGATTTTGCAGTTGTGGGAATGCTAAGGTATAGGTAGGCTCATAAAAATCAAAGACGAGCAAGAATCTTCCGGAGATTCAGTGTAATCAGGAGTTTCATGTGAATTGCAGCATGAGTAAATTTGATCTGTGAATGAATTTAGCTCACCGCTTCACTGAAGGATTGTAACTTTCAAAACTGTGAGATTATTTAGAATATACGCCCATTGTAAGAATACCGAAAGGAAAAAAATTAAATCTTTCCCATTGAAGTTCAATGCCAATAGGAGACGACATCTTCCTATCACTTTTGGACTAATTCTGAGGCTTTCGTCGAATCCAGGCCATGGAATAAGTAGATATCAATCACAAAAATATTTTAAGGCATTGAAGATCACTCTGTAAATTACTGGGCACTATCTCAGAATGGTTCATAACGTTCAGTATCTGCGTTGCGTTGGAGTTGCCGAGACCAATAGATTTCGCACATTTTATTATAGTATTTCTCTTATAGGGGTTTTTGATCAATTCCTTGGACATTCAATTTCCTCATCAGTTTCGATATAATGTTCCGGTATGTTCTGAAAGCAAACTTACATGGTATGCTAAGCTCCATGTCATCCAGCATTTCTTTCAACCCACCTGAAACAGATTGAAATAGTTTGAGAACTCTTCCTGATAACTGAGTTTATCCATCCGTTGGTTGGCAACGTTTCATCATGAATCAATACTTGACAGATAAACCATAATTAAGTATTTCTAGCAGGTTCGATTGGCGAAGAATTTTGTAAAAATCGGTGCATGGAAATGCCTTCTAGAGAGTTTAGATATAGTCCATAGTACTTATATACTTCATCGTCTTTTTGAAGTTCATGAATGATGATTTTAATTAGTCGCATTGGGATTCACAATGGGAATTCTGAATAATGATGCAAATGACTGAATTCGCCACAAACCTGAGATTCCTGGAGTCCAGGAGACTAGAATTTCAATATCTTTCTATCCCAACTACAGGAAGCTACCATTACTGACCTTATTATTCAGCTCATCATGAGAATTAGTTGCATGCCACAATTCAATTAAAAAATTGTTGTTGATTCTGCATGCAGGATGAGCTTTGTGACTATTTGTGTACAATAGGGCTGATCTTATTACATAACTGACCTTCAATATGACCACTGTGTCTTCACTACACCAGACAATCTCCACGAATGCATGTTGGAAATTACGTACTTTGAGTGTTTTCTCCCTTAATACTTCACGATTGTATCAAGAGTCTCATCATACTAGAATTATCACCACCATCAATAACTAGCTGAGATGATTCCATCTTTCCTTCCAAATCGTTCTTCAATAGAGAGGGAAGATACTTCTGGAAGTCAGAACCACATTATTCTCATAATTTTCTCAGATCAGAGTCACGATCAAATCGACATAAGTACCCACTCACAAGCTCGCATCACTCGTGAATTCATTTCCCACAAAGATTGCCGACTGTCGATAAAGTCAACTTTTTCAAATCCCGACCGTCGATAAGGCAGTACGTAAGTGCGGACCTCGTAGAGAAGCCTCTTTTTCTTCGTGATCGATAGCCGCGATCGATTACGCGCCCAAGCTGTCGAATTCTTCGTCGTTTCCGCTGAATGAAATAAAATACTTCAACCACAAATACGAGTGTCAAGTGGATACCAATATATACCTTATTTCATCGACTTTGTGCATCGAGGAATCGCATGATTCTCTTATCCTGCGTCTCATCAAATACCGATGGCCGTCGTTGTCGAGTATATGAGAAATACTTATATGTATGTCTATATATTGCATATACTATAAGGTCGCTGGATAAAGTCTATGCGAGGTGAATATTCGTCGAGTGAGCTTCGATTTCAGATAACCTCTCTATCACAGAGTCTTATCTTTGCCTCGGGATCTCATTGTGCACAGCGTAAGGGACTCCTTTGGACCGTCTTATATGTACGCGAAGGAAATAAAGAGGACGTTCAGATGCCTAAGGCTATATTCTGCTTCTGCTGCGGCTTTTGCTGCAACGGGATGAGGGTATTGAATTCGAAAGATGGAGTATGTAGGAGGTAGGGTAAGGAAGGAAGAAGGAAGGATTAGAGAATTTTAGGGTGTGAGATAACGTGGTAAAGGAGTTTGAGGTTAGGGATATTGTTTTTCGCATATGACAATTCGTGAGAAAGTTTGGTTAGTAGGTGTGCGACTATGGTTTTACAGATGAATATCATTGATAAAGGGGGACGCATTTTGCGGATGTTGGACGAGGAAGATGGAATATCCGATACTATTGAATCTTACGATGATTGATGGCGTAGGTAGGAAGGAAGCGATAGGATTTTGCATGAGGCAATTGAAGATAGAACCATGATTGTGCGGTAATGAGATGGTTCAGTTGTGAAGGTGATTGGAGGTTAGAGTAGCACGATCGCACCTTAATTTCTTTGAAACTGATGCCTAGATTTCATCTCATTTGGTACGTATCTGGTGTCCTCTCGAATAGGTTTGATGTGATTAAGATATCCACGATTGTTAAACACTTTTCAAGGTTATGAAATTATGCCCGGAAATTGAGTGGTGAACGGCTGAAGAGTGTCGCCATGTGCTCAAAACATTTGGCGGGAACGCCTGCACCATTCATGAGTGGAATGAAGAGGTTAGAGTGATGATGCACCGATTACATTACCTATGCATTCCCGACAATTACTTTGCTCTTGTGGCTGCATACTCGGGAAAAAATGGGACATCAACAACCATTTTGGATATTTCCACTATTATTTGAGGGGGTGGGTGGAAAAAGGGCGTGATTGCAAAACGATCATTTTGAGAAAATCAATAAAAATTTAATAAAAACCGCTACAGACATAATTGGACGAGTTGACCTGACTCATTTCGAAGAAAGTAACATTCTCAAAATAGCCCAACCCGAGCCGGGAGATGAATTTTGATTCTGAGCTCTTTTCAGCAATTTCAGAAAATGAAATTACGCTCTTTTTCCGAATACAGGGTCAAATTTCGCCCTTTCTTCCTCACAAAAAGTGGAATTAAATCTCGCGATCAAGTCCAATCGTCTCCAAATTTTTTGAGAGTGTTCCTGGGCATGTTTTGAAAGATATCTGATTGCTAGGGGGCGGTTCGATTCATGCTCCACGGTTCTATGGACACGAAAAGCTTTCATCAGTCATCTGAGAATGACGAGAAATTTTTTTCACTACGGAAATGTGAAAACACTCAGTTTGAAGGTCAAAGAACATGTTTTCATCGTTCTATCAGGTAGAAAAGCGTTTCCAGGCTCTGGAGAATTTTTATAAAATTTTTCCTCAGTAATTAAGCCCTTTTTCCAGATCCACCCTCACTTACGCCCTGTTACAGAGTAATTACGCCCTTTTAAATCTCTTCAGTCAGGTACTTAAGCCCTTTTTCCAAATCCTGTTGGGGTCAGCAAAAAAGGAAGCCCTGCTCCTGAAATGATAACACAGCAGTTACGCCCTTTTAACATCTTATCATAGCAGTTACGCCCTTTTAACATTCTATCATTGTACTTACGCCCTTTTATCGTGCAGATGAAAGGGCGTAATGGCGGTTATGCCCTTTTATCTGCCAGACAGTTTTTGGGGTCTTATGAAAAACGGATTTGGGGGGTGGTAGATGTTGGTATAGGGGCCCAAAAAAGCGATGTCCGGAAAAAGGGCATAATGGTGGTTACGCCCTTTTTCCACCCACCCCCTCATTTGCTTTTATTAAACTCGGGCGTCACCAGCGAAATCTTGTCACCGAATTCTCCGTATGAGTAAGTCATTGGCACACTCTTGTCTCTTGTCATGTAAAGTGTAGGTGCCAGGGCTTTTGTGCAATTCAGTATCGTATCACCATTCCCTCGTAAATTTGAGTGGATTTGAGCTCTAGCCTTATCGTTTGGTAGCTCACGAAACAATGTTAATGGTTGATCAATAATCAATTTTTGAATAATGCAATGCACTCTCCGGGAGATGCCTATACAGCCTGTCATCTGTGGTTGCTGCAACAGTCTCATAACCTATTCAACGACGCTACCGAGGGATGCTGCTGTTGCTATCGCAGCTAGCTTTCCAGTGCAGTTTCTTTGTGATGATTTGGGTGTATGTCTCAGATTTTAGAGCACAATTAATCTTGCCTCCATTCTTTTGCTACTGTAATTACCTTAAACTTTATGTTGGCGACCTCATGGAAACCCCACAAAAGATACTTCTTGATAGTGTTTCCTCATTCCCAAAAAAATTTATAAATAGTGTTGAAGCAGATTATGAACAGGTGAATAGCTCCTTATTTTTGCCAGTGGCATGAGGTATTACATTTACTAGCGTACGATCGGATTTTTTGTTTCCAGTGATTTTACTCGAAGCGGCAGTTATCACATCTAATGAATGAACCAAAAAGAGTCATGGGTGCTTTTTCATGAGACACTTAGTGTCACTTTTGTCATTGACATCAAACTCTTTGCTCAATGCCAATGTGGTACAGCACAGTTAAGAACTCCCAGATGACTGTCGGAAGACCATCTGTATCACAAACAGTTACAGCACTGAACACCTACCACGGAGCTTACAGTACCTATAGCTTTAATCGTTTCCACTGCTTGTTCCTTCGTGCTCTTGGGAATGCTTTCCGTCATTTTCTCATCCGTCACAAAGATTCAAGAGTCACTTATAAAGTTTCACAGAATATTAACAGATGGAGATATTTTCATGATATTAATGAGGGAATCAGCCTCTCAAAACTATTTGACAATAACTTGTGATGCTATACAGGGATATCGATATTTTCTAAATGAGCAGAGGCATAATCTGAGATCAACCATGGGCACACTATGGGCAAAGGTGCCCTATCACCGAAATTGTGAGCTGTGGAAAATCCAAAAAGACAGATCGATTCACCGAAAATTCTACTTCTAGAATCCGCAAGGGGAAAAACTCTACCTTTTTTCATTTTCTTTAAATTATCATGACACTAGCTCATTTTTCTCATCCTGGTGCGTCTTAACCCTTGCTCGTAGCGACACACTCTTGGTTTAGAAAAATTCTACCCGGTCCAAAAAAAATTCTACACCCTCGGTTTTTCCCAATTTTCAATTGGGTTTTCCGTGATCAGTAGAAATATTTTCCAATCCCAAGCCCTGGTGTGAACGCGTTACATTATGTCACGTTCACACCAGCAAGATGTGCCACACCGCTGTAAATGAATCAGCTGACTGCAGTTGACCACCAGTCAAAACCTAATTACTGCTAATTACGGAAATCCGAGCGGAAAACCCAATAGAAAATTGGAAAAAACCGAGGTGGTAGAATTTTTTTGGACCGGTTAGAGTTTTTCTAGACCAAGAGTGTGTCGCTACGAGCAAGGGTTATGGCGCACCAGGATGGGCGGAATGAGCTAGTTTTCTGATAATTTAAAGAAAATGAAAAAAGGTAGAGTTTTTCCTCTTGTAGATTCGGTGAGTAGAATTTTCGGTGCATCGATCTGTCTTTTTGGATTTTCCACAGCTCACAATTTCGGTGCCAGGGTACCTTTGCCCACACCATGGCTGATTGCTTTTTCCTTTGCTAATCCATTTGAGTTCTGCAGCCATTCTCAAACCAGTATTACAGCAATAATAGGGACATCTCTTCATCTTGATCAACTAAAGGAATTTTGAAGATTATCCAAAGATTCTGGCTGATTAGAATCATTTTCAATCATACTTCATTTCAAGTGATGAGGTATAAACTAAAACGATGACAATAAAATGAGTGAATAAAATTTTTTTTATGTCAGTATTTGATCAGAGCACAAAATTTATGAATAAACTTCAACCTGCATCTGTGTCATGTTGGCTGAATAGATTGATCTACATGATCCAAAATTTTCATAGCTGTAAGTTATAAGTATGATGTAGCCGGGAGCTGTAAACCTAATTTGTCAAAGGTAGTTTTGAATATGCAATCCGCGGTTTATCATATTTATAAATTGGAATTATGAGAATTTTGGAACATGTAGATCAATCTATTGAGCCAACATCTGTGACGTACATGCAGGTTGAAGTTTATTCATACATTTTATGTTCCTATTAAATATTTCACATTAAAGCAAATTTTGAAGAAAAGAAATTCCTGCTCGAAGGTCGTTGTGTCATTCACGTGCAATATATATATTTTTATACCCATATCACTACATAATCATATATATTGTAATACTTTGACTTCATTCAGAATATTGAAAGAAAGTTCGACTATGATGTGTAGGTAGGTGTACGTTATTGAATAATTACTCAATTGTTAAAAAATAGGATTTGTAGGCTAGTGTTTCCAATATCAAGAGTCTATCTAATTGTTTTGTTCTGAGCTTGTATCGCGCAGGAATGTGATTTTGAACTCCCTGTACTTCTCTGAACATGTAATTGTATCGATTTTTATGTAACGAAGAGAACTTCAACTTCAACACCGGAATTCAATAAACCTTTGAGCTGCAATTTATCGTCGGTAAGGTTGTCACATCACAACTGCAGAATTAGATCGGTAGATCATTCATATATCCACGCTATCATCGAGTTCATGAAATTGAATAAATTCCTATGACTTCAATCGAAAGTTCGAGACACGTTCTAATCGGATCTCACTCAATATTGATTTTATTCAATAAAAATAGATTTTCAAATCATGTTTGGAGAACAAATCATACATATTGAGGAATGGAAATTTCCAAAGATATTCCAGAAATATTTGAGCTCCACCAATAATATTTGAAGGATCAGAGCGAGTAAATATAGCGAACCCAAAGATAGGAAGAAGCAAACATTCGAAAGAGTTGTGCAATTGAAAATTTGGAGACATGCTGTGCGGTTTTGAAGGCTATTTTGATCAGTCGTTATCTCAATAATTTTAATGAGACGGTATCTAAATGTACAAAAAAGACTGCTTTTTCGAACATTAGTGGGCATTGCTAATGATGTTGACTGTTCCAAAAACATACGATTTGATGCCGAATCTCCTATAAATGAAGGAACATTTTGAAAAAAGGATGAGAGATACTTCATCTTCTGAGAAGGAAACGTTGGTAATTATAATCCTTGTTTTATTGTTTCCTGTGGCCCACAATAAAAATTCATCGACTTTAAAGAATCTTTGGTCCCAGTAATGTTCTCCTCTTGAATTTTATTCCTAGCCCTTCCTTTGTACATGATGACTATCGCTACATACACTACCCGCCAAAATTAATGAATCACGGATAGCCTTAGTAAAGTACCGATTACTCTGGTTCATTCCATCGTAGAGGAATTTTGTAAACAGAAAATAAAAGATCAGAAAGAAATCTATCAATTCATGCCTTTGAAATATTTTTCACGTGCCTTTTATGGAATCACAGAAGACGATGAAAAACCAACTTTTTTTCTTCAGTCAAACACCTGTAGTTTTGACGGGTGTCATCCGATCGCGGAGATCCTCACGGGATCTTGTAGCTCTTTCCAAGACCTTCATGTTCCGTTTTTTAAAGTCCTCTGTACGAACTTTCATAACTTTCTTTTCTTCATATAAGTCTGGCTTAATGAGCCAGACTTCTCACGGGATAATACGAAGTCTCGGATAGTCTCGTAAGCCAGACTTCATTCGAGACTTCTAGGAAGACATACTTTGCCAGACTTTCTGCGAGACGTTTTTTTTTCACACAGGCTGCCCGAATAACGAGTTTGTGAAGGAAACTTTTCATCACATGGGCTGCTTATGGAGATACCGAGTCATGCAAGTCTATCATTTGTTCTTGCTCTGTTTTAGTGCAGAAACGAATGGAAAAAAAAAACACTTCGACACATCATTTCGACGTGAAATGATCTCATCTTTCAGAAAATGTTATCAGATTCTGTCTCGAAAGTGACGTAGTAGCGTTTTTTTAGCATTTGCTCGGAAAATAGGACTCATTGGAAGATATCTTGTCCAGGTCACATGTCATCCGGAATCTGATAGCAGTTCCTGAAAGATGAGGTCATTTCACGTCGAAATGATGTGCCGAAGTGTTTTTTTTTTCATTCGTTTCTGCACTAAAACAGAGCAAGAACAAATGATAGACTTGCGTGACTCGGTATCTCCATAAGAAGCTCATGTGATGAAAAGTTTCCTTTGCAAGCTCGTTACTTGGGCAGGAAAGGTCGTACAGAGGACTTTGAGAAAAGGAACATGTCGGTCTTGAAAAGAGCTACAAGATTCCGTGAGAATTTCCAAAATCGGGTGACACCCGTCAAAACTAGACGTGTTTGACTGAAGGAAAAAAGTTAGTTTTTCATCGTCTTCTAAGGCCCCATAAAAGGCACGTAGGAAATATTTCAAGGGCGTGAATTGATACATTTTTTTCTGATCTTTAATTTCGTTTTTTTCAAAATTCCTCCACAATGAAGTGAACCAGAGTGATCGGTACTTTACTGAAGCTATCCGTGATCCATTAATTTTGACGGGTAGTGTACTGCAATTCTTGTATATGGATAAATGAGTGGTGGTCAAGAAAAATCTTGTAAAGTATTAGCTTTGTGTAACTCTGAAGTTCATTGTGTCAATGGTACAACAATTTTTGAATTTGTCATTTGTGATGCGATACCTAGTGAACGTTGGATTGATTATTCTATCATATTTCTTATCTCATAAGAGGATGACCGTCAGAGTTATTCTGAAAGATTTCCCTGTAAACACTCATGGTTGACCGGGTTGACATCTAACTCTAAACAAATCTCATTATGAGCGTTCAGGTTGGTATCTGATAGATTTTTGCTTGATTACCACATGCCATAGTTTCCCGAAATACATTTAGAGTTCACAATGACTTCAAAGTCGATCGGACAGAATGTGTACGCCATTTCATCTATAAATGAAAGAGGCCTCTCGAATATCGAGTCCTGTATCAACAAATCAATCCAAAAACCTTAAGACCTTCATTTCCTATTGAATGCAGAATCTCTCCATCTCTACACTTGTCGAATTGAGAACAGTGATGATGAATAGATTTCATGAGTCTTAATTCCATTTGTTTAGATTATCAAGACATGGTGATATACTCCAAAAAGATGGAATCGAAAATACTCTCATCCACCAAATGTGCTGTGATCTTGGCCTTCGTCTATCTGACCCAATCAACAGAAGCTATAAAACAAGAAAGCGTCCATAACACATGGGTGGTAAACAAAAATGTGGAGGTTTTCAATGCAAAAAGCTCATTCCTTGACAAAGATTTTTTCCTATTTGCCGTTTGTGAAAATGTAGTTAACTGCAATATAACTCTTTCATCGATGAATTCAAATGTTGACGAATCATCATATACAAAAACTTGTAATCTGAAAATTGAACTAGCACCAGGTAAAAGGTTTCCAAAGGACGATTTCAATTTGAAAATGGGATACCTGGTAGACTCTGACAAAGTTGTCGCTGCTTGGGACGAGTTTGCAGAAACCAAAGATGATCAAGTTGCCATGGAGAAGAAACTTTTCATTATAGATATGTCAAGCTGCGCGATCAAGAATCTGACCTTCGCGTTGAAACTTAATATGGAGAAAATAGGTACAATGGAAAGCTATTTACTGGCTTATCGTGAAACTTTTGACGTTATAATCTCTGATAAATCAAGGTGTGGGTCACTCGAAAAATGCAGGATAACTTTTGACAAAGAGGGAAATCAAGTTGGAAATGTTCACGAATTCCCAGTTGATTCAGTGATGGCCATTGGAATGGTAACGGTCAAACCTCTTTCATCAGAAGAAGGTTTCTTCTTGGTTGGATACGAAGATGTGTTGTATAATGACGGTAAACTTGCTGCAAGATTTGTCAATAGTTTGGGTAAACTAACAGATTTCAACACAACAGTCAAAATGAATGGGATAAGTAAAGCTGTTCAAGTTTCTGCTTCTCATGGTCTCTTCACTTTCTGTGGAATGCAAACCTCATGGGATATAGAAGATCCGAAAGTAACCGCCACTTGCAATCAGTACAAGAAAGATTCACTAGCTCCACAATTAAATGTGACCTTGAACTACACAAGAGCTTTTGATTCTCTTGGGTTACACAACTTGGATAACGGAGGCTTTCTTCTATTTGGGCTCAGCTGCCATGAAGAATCTGCAGACGGAGATTGTAAATTGATCGTTGACAAGGTTCTACCTGATGGGAAGAAACTCAAGTCTTTAATAACATCTCTCGGTGCTAAATGTCATGTGGATGATGAAGATAATATCTTTAATGTCG
This sequence comes from Eretmocerus hayati, assembly GCA_029851415.1. Classification (NCBI taxonomy): domain Eukaryota; kingdom Metazoa; phylum Arthropoda; class Insecta; order Hymenoptera; family Aphelinidae; genus Eretmocerus; species Eretmocerus hayati. The sequence continues at coordinate 111,885,739 of CM056744.1, forward strand.
AACACGTAAACCAAGACGAATATTGTTTGTATGCAACTTGCTCATCAAAACCGAAAGAAAACAGCGAGAACAAGCAGATCTTGCATGGGCTCAAAAAATGTATAAAACTTGACCAAGCTTTCGAGTAAAGGATGCAAAACTTTTGTAAATCCTCACAAATTTTATTTTGGCATGGTGATCGTATCATATTGTGGGTTCAAATAAAGTTTCCGGATTGATTAAAAATGACATTGAATTTGGTCTATTTATTTCTTCAAAAGTACACTGTAAAAAAATATTGCAAAAAAATTCAACCGGGTGGTTGAAAATCTAACCAATTTGGTTAAAAACTCAGCCCGTTGTTCAACCAATTGGCTGTATTTTTAAATAAATGATTGGATATTCTATTCATTCATCCAGTTGAAGTTTTTCGAAAAAAATCTTGACAGTGTATTTATAAACACGCAAACTTGATCCTCAGAGCACATCTAAAATTTATCTAGGTAATGCGATCAGTTGCATTTATCTTGAATAGAAGTCTTATCTAGTTTCAATCAAGATAGTTCATCGCATGAAGTGGTATCCGCATTGTAATTCAAGAATCATCACGGTGATGGGCAATCACTCGGGCAATTCGCAGAAAGGAGTAGTTTTAGGTGACATTTCGGGCAAAATTTTTTCGCCAGTGGCACACCGTGGGCTGTTTGACGCCTTGGATCCGATGAAATCCATGTGGCAGGTACGTTACTGCTGAGCACTGCTTAGAAGTATGGCAGGTGAATATTAATTTGATCGTATTTCTTGCGTGTGAACACCTATACGCAGTGATATTTTCGCTTTGGATGAGAAATCTAGTACAATATGTGAGTACTTATAGCACGGAAAAGTTTCTAGCTAACTAGAAAGTTGCGATTTTCGCTTGGCTCGACAGACAAACCTGACCTGGTGCCCAAAATGGTCCATAACCGCACTCAGTAAGGAAATATACTAATCATCTAGAATTGTATTCTGAAAACGCGCCGTGTAACGTAAAACTTCACTATCATCTCTTTCGGAGTGGAACATTGGAAAATTGTATTTGATTTGATTGATTTGATTTTAATATCAGGTTGATTCACATCAACAAGTACCTGGAGTATACCAGGTACTCCTGCAGAAGGTGCTTAGAAATCCTGTGCGCAGGCTGGATTCCCTAATATACCTAGTGAAGACGAGAAATTCATCTGCGACACTTCTTTTTTATTGAGGCGAAGTGTTCGGAGAGTAAATTTTACGCATCCCCACTGGACCTACAGTTTAAGGTGGATTCCGAACCACCGAAACCACAGTAAGGGCACTTGAAAATTTTTTTAGTGGTGCCGCCGGCACCGGGGATCGAACCCTTCGACCTTTCGATTAAAAGGCGAAAGCTCTAACTTCGCTGCCACCGCGGCTTCAGTATAGTTTTCGTTCATTATTATTTATTTATTTATCGAATCGTCAAAAGTGGTTCCAAGCCCGTAATAAAACATTATCAAATCTCACTATTTTCTGTTCTGAATCTCCATTTGACGTATAAGTATCAGATGAGCGTTATCGAATGAAAAAATGAACTTTCTAGAAAGATACGGTGGAATCATGATGGGGCACTGCTAGGGCAATGGAGTGGGTAGCCTTGAGTCAGGGTAGCCTTGAGTCAGGGTAGCCAGATTGAGCCGGATTGGGAGATGATCGAGAATGGGTGCTGAGACTCCTGGAAACCGGACAGGGTGCCTACAGGAGATATGGCGCTGTCGAGATATCGAGTTGATCATAGCCCTATACAACAATTTTTGATCGGCGTCTACTCTGGTGACCACAACTGCTACAAACTTGTTTTCGTCAATTCTTTACTAAAATAAGTTGTGTTGCCAAAGAGCAAAAATACTCACCAGTAAAAAGAACTACACGCAATTGATCGCACTAACCGCACAATTCTCAGACTGTGCGGTTGCCGAGAAAAAAAATTAGTTGAGTTTCCCAGCATCCGGAAACTTTTTCACTTTTTTTTTGGTAAACTATAACATCCACGACTAATCCTCAAACGATATTTCAACGCGCTTCAGACGCACAATTGAATAGTATTTTTTTCATAGTTTTGTTGCAAAATTCGGATGCACACAAAGCCAACTATCTCAACGCCACATTATGATTTCTACATTATCTCACGATTTCCAAAACATCTGATAAAGAATAAATTTGTCACAGTTGATAACCCTACACAAAACGATTCAGTCCGAGAAGCATGATCCACAATCTGAAAACTCATCGAAAAACTGAAAGACATGAGAAAAATAAACTCAAACCAAGACAAGGCACGCAATTCGATTCTGCATTACGAAAAAGCAGAGAAAAACACTGTAAAGAATAAAAATCATAGTTTTTACGGTTAAACTGCAGTTGGTATTCATCTAAGCCCAGCTTCGGACTATTTACGAGGATGCTCAAACCCCCCAAGGCAAACTCGGATCCAACATTTTCGTCCACAGGACTTACTCTCTTAGAGACAAGCTTGGGCTCCAGGATCACAAAGTACGTCGTCTGCAGCCCTCTGAGTCGCTTATCTCTTTTACAGGTGGCTGTGCATGCATGTATGCTGCGTTTGACCCTCCCAGTTCTCTCTCAATCCATTCGCGAGCCCCAACAAACAAACCTTCCTCCAATATTCGGACTCACGAATCCTCACAAACTCAAACACGCACACACGTTTAGGATATGTAAGTATCGAATGCCCAACGCGTTTAGTTATAACATGCTGTAGAAGTATCATGCAGACTCACGCCCGGAGGCTGATGCATACAAATATATATCCACACACATAAATTTTAGTATCGGACAATAGGTAATTGTGCATTGCGATCCGCCAGACGGAACTGCCAAGTTGCTCATCCGAAGCCAAAGCGAATCGGAGGATAATGCCTGGTACGTTCAGGCACGCTACTTTTGCCTGCGAGCTTTTGAGGTTAGGTCTTTTTTCTTCTTCTTCTTCTTCTTTGAGAGAGATTTGGGTTGTGATATTTTTGCAGGTGAAACACGATGCTGCCTGTATTTGCGTAGGTGTATGAGTTGTGAATATGTCCGTTGGCAATTGTTGATACGGGATTCTCGACTTGGATTGATTGTAAACGATTGAATAATCGAATGGAAAGTTCTCGTGAGATTTTATTGCATTGGGTAGTTTATATATCATTGTATTGACGAAGCAATTCAATGACGTATTGCGGAATGAAGTTGTTCTTTTTCTGGATATGGGTAATGGGTGAACTGTTTGAGTTGAGTGATTTTGATTGTAGCTCACGATCAATGAAATTATCACAGGACTTGTTTGGACGAGAAACAATCTCCAAGCATTGCACTGGTGCTAATTTGAATCGAAGAAAAAAAATAGGTGAGTCCAGAGAGTGCTGTTGACTCAGTGGCTAGAGTGCCAATCTCCAAAATAATGTTTAAGGAAACGTGGGCTCGATTCCTGGCAAACATATTTTAAAAATTTTTCCTGGTTTTATTTTGATTCATATAGATCTCATCACACCTGAAATGCTCGAGAGTAGCCTTTTCCCGAAGTTTTCCCTCACAGGAATCCTCGATTTTGCCATTCCGCACAAGGCTTGTCTGGCAAGCCAAACCAAACGCCCCATAATCCCAAATCATATGTATGTATCAATTGAAGTACTCAAAAATTTGAGAAAGTAAACTAGTCCCCGCAATTGATAAATAGTGACTTTAAGCCAAGATAATTTAAAATTTCGCTCACAAAAATCAAGGAATACCTGACTTATCTGCCATACCGATGGAGCTATATTCGATCGGTCAGATTCCAAGGAATCAAAAAAACCAAAAATATGAGGATTGTCTAACCTAAAATTTGAAAACGTTTGACCGAAATCAATATGTAAGTGCTTGTATTACAAATGCATATGTGGGTACGAGACGAGTAAAGGACGAAGACCGGGAAGGGGAAGGATTTGATAATACGTAAAGGAGTGTAGAGAAGTAGCCGGAGGGTAATGTGTTAGTGGGCGTCGCTCGTTGATGTCAGATCTGCTCAGCTGATGTTATGCGGCCACGTAAAATTACGCCTACTCCTTCATCCCTACATCTCCTCCTACTCTTACTCCCATCTTCCTGAATCTTTCTCATCCTCTTTCATTCAACCTCTCATTATTTCTTGGGCTACTCTCCAACTTTTCCCGACGCTAATATCTTCCTTCAGAAACCGGGATGACTTTCAAGTCCCTCGCGAGACTCAACTCTCTCGTCTCTCATAATTTGTTACCCGTTTTGAGAATACCACAGTCACCAACACCAAAATGATCAGATTTATTATCAATTCCTATCGCAAAAGTCTTCAATGTCAGAAATCATGATAACTGTAGGATTGACTTTTATTAAATTTCAAATTTTGCACCTCGGAGAGTCGATAAAGTCATCAAGTCTGGTCGTTGAGTTTCAGTACAATGAAAAATATATAGACATCGTGCAAATTGAGAAATGGAAGTTCTGACCCTAGTTCGACCCTCTATTATCTTGCAAATTCAGAGTTATAGCTTTTGTGGGCAGTGTAAATGAGTCTATGGTATATAGGGATCTGGGAACAGTTAATGAAACATTAGCGGTGCAGTAAATCGCAAGGATTGATCATCTCCGCAGAATTCAGTATACGAGGGGTAGTGAGAATTCTGTACTAATTTTGCTCCCGAGTTGAGCGTGATAATACAGTTTACAACCTGTACTAAGCCGACACATATACACTGATAATAATTTTCATTGAATTTTCATAACATACTTGATATCTAGATACGATATTTTGATCATTTGAACACTATCTGAATGATTTTGGGACATTTTGGATGTTTATAAAAGTGAAGGTCCGGTTTTCTATGTGACTGAACCAGAGTTTTTCAACGGAATTCATTTTCAATTTCGTTGAATTTCCTTGAATTCTGTGTAATGACCAATTTCATAACGAAATCCCTTTCAGAAAATCATAATCGTCAGTACATGATGATTATATGATTTTTAGAGTGAGATTTCGTTATGAAATGGGTCATCAAATAGGACTGAACGAAATTCAACAAAATTCAAAATGGATTTCGTTAAAAACCCTGGGATGAACAAAATTTTGAAATAATTGTAATATTGTCCAAAAAATTATGAGATGTATACAGCAGATTCTGATAAAAGAATTCACATCTACAACATGGGAGTGAAATTTTTCTCCTCCGTGTGTCACTTCCGAATCCAGTATTTCGTAGACAAAATCCCTAGATTTAGTTTGGTAATAATTTGTACTTTACTTTCAGACATGCCGCATTAGGTATAATTTTTAAGAGTGGCAGTTCTCATGGATGTCAGGGTTCCAATAAATTCTTGGGAAGAAATAATTCCCCTATGGTTCTTCGGCTGAAAAATGATCGAACATCTTATTTTGGGCAAGTCACCGAATTCTGTGACCCCCGTTAACTCTCGAGGGTGTAGTAACTTTGAATTCCTCAAGAGCTTTTTCACAGAATTTTAAGGGTTATGCTCGTGTTCTGTGAATCAACTTTCACCATGATAACATTTCATAGAAGTCCACATAAATGTGTAGTCTTATCCAAAGGACTGATTATTGCCTGATCGAAGTGAGCGCCATAGGTCCTTCGTAACGCAAGACGGTAAATTTATAAATCTAGCAAAATTAAATATAATAATATTACTAATAAAAAAAATTATTAATCTAAATGATATAAGTAAAGGTCAAGGTCTTAAAATATGCACGCAAACTCGCGTGACATATTTTAGTACAAAAATCTTAGAATCATGTTCAAAGTTGCTCTTTTTAGGTGAGAGTGCTATGGGATTTCCATTCAATACCGAATTAATTTTGAGCAAATTGATTTAATTGGGTTATTATCAAATGCCTACTCTTTGATAGAAGTCTGATACATATTCTGGCAGAACTCTTAATTTCTAATCCAAAACTTCAAATTTGTCATCCTCATTCAAGGAAGAATTCAATTAATTCAGAGCACATGGGTCAGGAAGCGATGAATAAAATTCACAATCATCGGTTTCAATTATCTGAGTCGTCGCAGAATCTACTTAATCATATTTTCTCGAGTATCTTTTATTACATGGTATTTTGCGTCAAAGGAAAAGTTGGAAACACAGAATAAGAAAATTTGTTGGCTTACTCGGAAAAGTTTCTCTACTTTTATTACGACGACGGCCACAAAGAGAATAGGATGAAGGTGAAAGGGAATGAAGCAGTGGTGAATTCCATCTCAATATAAAGAAGTTCGATTCTATCACCCAATGGTATCTGTTCAGACTAGCACACTGTTTCGCGGGATTTCTTGTTCCTTCAGGCTCTCGCTTTGAATACTACTGAGAGTTTCCAACTTACAGGCTCGCTTTTTCCACTACTTTTACTAGCCATCGTTTGAATCGATAAGACCGAACTGTCTTCCTTTCATAGAATACCGCTACATTTTTGTGTGCAAGCTCCAATTTTGCTCTTGGTTTTTCTTTTCTATTCGGCAAAACGTGCCGTCCAAGCTTTTGTGTGTGCGTGTAACAGTGCTATAGAAATATCGTTTTGCGGAAATTTTTCCTATCAGAGCCTTTTTGCTTGTGAAGAATCGGTGATTTTCTCACTGGTTTCACCTGCAGTGAGCTGAATTCCTTAATCATTCCAGGAGAAAAAAGTTGATGAGTAGAAAGAGAGTTGTGATGCAATATCAACGTTACGAATTTTTAATAATGAAATTTTCTAGATCAATCATTTTTGTCACTTTAGATATTATTGATAGACCAAAAAGTCAGGAATTCGTGTACTTAGATAATAAGATTTGGATTTTGTCTTCGTATAGTTTGTACGAATAGCATGAAATGTGACAGTGCACGGTTACAAAGTGGGACAGGCTATGACAAAAAGTCGAAAGAATGAATTCGCGCCTGAAAAATCTAAATTTTGGAATAATTTGAGAGACAAATCTCTTCATTACAAAAAATTAAAATGATAAACGAAATAATCTCGATGGAAAGAAATAAAGGGATACTCGTAATTACGGACGATTTATTCCAGAAAGAGATTCGGTTCTTCAACATCTCGGGGAAAATTTTTGCATGTATTGTATGCTACATCATTCTGAGACGTGTCCTCACTTTTAGTGGGGAAAGTTCACGAGTAAGAATGGTCATAAGCTGAACATTCTTGAATGTCGTGGAGGGCCCGGGTGGGTAGGCCTGATTAGCTCAGTCGGTAGAGCAGTTATTCCATAACAAATACATCAACGCCAGAGTCAAAACGCTGTGCTACGCACTACTTGTGAGACCCATCATAACTTACAGTGCACCAACATGGTTCAATCAAGGAGCCAACATGATGAAAACAGTAAGAACCTTTGAAAGAAAATGCCTAAGGATATGCCTTCAAAGGCACAGATCCGAATCCTCAAACTATCAGAGATACATAAGTAACAATGAAATCTACAACACAGCAAACATCTCAAGAGTTGATAACTTCATCGTCAAGTTGAGCAGGAATTACCATGTGACCAGCAAAGTGTCACCAAATCCTATAATAAGGCAACTGTACATTTTCACTAGGTACGAAGCCTCATCAGCAGCTGCAAAAGGATATCTATCACCTGAACATTTTACTTACCTAGACCACCTGGGTTTTATCCAAAATGAGAAGAATATTCCAGTCATATATCATATTCCACGACATAGGAATAACAAACGATTCAGTTTGAACCCTGTACCAAAAGAGGAACTACTATATTCTACCTCAATACCAGAAAAAGATTTTAATGTTACGTCTATAGACTAAGAGAAGAGTACTGGTGGCTTATGAGCAACTCCAAGTTCATCGATGAAATAAGAAGAAGAGTCAAGAAAAAGAAGAAATGATAGAATCCAGTAATAGCCAAGATAAAATTACCATGAAAACAAACCATTTTTGTACTACCCATTATGATGTGATCTGAAGATCCTAATTAACATCAGAGCCATAGCCCATCTGTAAATAATGTACATATGTAAATATCTCTCCCTCCCTTGATCCCAAATTGTCAAGATACATGCTTTTTTTTTACAATTTTTTACATGCATAACCCATCAAGCGAGCAGCATTACCTGTTACCCCATACAAGCACCAGAAATGAAAAGTGAAACCACCACCAGTGAACTGTGTAGAGACTCTACAGTTAAAAGCATTGCACAGCTCAACACAGCAACTATAATTACAGTTTTTGTTCATTTTTATGTAACGAGCATGTAAATAATAATATTGAATAAAATGGATTTTGAAAGGTAGAGCATGAGACTCTTAATCTCAGGGTCGTGGGTTCGAGCCCCACGTTGGGCGAAATTTTTTTATCATTCGTGTCCATTACATATCACATTTATATAATTTGGGAATTGACACACCTTCTGAATTGAGCAGAAATATTCATAGAAACATAACGACTGAAGATTTTTGGGAACTCGAAAAATTTCCCCGTCAATAACTGACCATGATATATTTATCGTTGGGCATTGAATGTAGTCATTCTGTGACGTGGAAAACCACACGTTCTTCACTTCTGATAACGATTATTTGGTGTCTTATTTGAAAATTGTGTTAGAAATAGCAAGATCTCAGCAAGTAGAATCACGAAACCTCAAAATTTATTCTCATTCCTTTCCACAATCCCAGCATCTAGAACGATCATTATCCATCCACAACCACATCACCATCACCTTACCATTCGAATTCTAACCATGCCCCATCTCCAAAGAGACAATACATCTCAATCCCACTTCTGCCACCAAGAAATCCTACAACGCATCCGAGCTCACCCGGTAACGATCCATCAACTACATCATCATCATGCGAAGCTTCTTCACTCTCCCTCTCTCATTCTCCCAAAACAAGATGAACCCAAAGCTCCAGCAAATTGGCCCGTGTAGGAAGCCAACCAAAAGGGCAGAAGACCAAATAAGAAGGGGTCTCCCTTCGTAACGGAAACGAGGCCGGACGTTGGAGAGCCGCTTCTTCTCCTGCTATTGCTGCCGCTATACTGCTATAAGGGTATTCGGACCGACCGATGGTAAAGAAGGGTCGGAGTATAGTCGGAGTAAAGATTGCAACGTCGTTACGCTCACGTCTATGGTGTTTGGGGATGAGTCTCAGAGAGTTTGAATCCCATGAGAGCCGTAGGAACGAGTCTAACGGCACCCTTGCGCTTTCTATGGTATTTTCAGAGCTTTGCACCAGATCTTATATAGTGTAGGAAGTTCAAGACAGTAAGGGAGCCACTTTCGCTAGCGTTCGACCCTGAATTTTATCGAATTTTTTTTCTAACTCCAGACACGAAATCATGGCTAAGTAATTTCTCCTCGCGGATTTTCCTATATCACCCAATGGAATTGACCAGACCACGCTGCGCGCCAATACTATCTGAATGGGGCTTCGCTTTTCTTGGTAAAATATTGAGCTTGAAATTCATGGCTTGTGGGAGTGGCTGGCTGGTTGGTAAAGGTCAAGGCTGCTTTAACGGTATCCATTTCCTTGATTTGAACTTGAAATATTTGCGATTAGTTTGTTTTTGTGCTTAGGATTTTCTTTTGTAAGTCTAGAAATATAAGAACGAGATATTTGCCAAATTACTCAAGCATGATGGATTTAGAGAATGAAGTCTGCTCGAATGTTTATAGACCTAAAAAATGTATCATGTGGTTTGTCTCCAACTATAAATTTTTTTTCAACCCGTTTGCCGACAATTCGAATATACGAAGTATAAACAAATTCGCCATAAGTGTTATGAGATTGCAACGGAAGGTCTGAAAAATTTTTCAAAGATACTTTAGGATTCAACTATGAATATCCTCTGGGAATTATACCGAAGTTCCTTTGTCAACACTCGCTAGAATTAAAATGAGTAAGAAATTTAGAATAGTTGATCTGAGGGTTTTTCTATCATTTCCAGCAAAAATCACATATTTCAATTTGTCAAGAAAAATTAAACAGCCAAAAGAATACCTGATATCGTAAGCGTACTGTCAGGTCTTTGTTTTTGTAGTTGAACTATTGATGTGAATATTCTCAAAATTCTGCTGATACGTTGAGGAAAAATAACAGGGTTTCTCCACTAATGTGAGAGTTTGTCAAGTCAAAAGAAACCCTTACGCTGATACCACACTCAGTCAAATTGTCATGTGAGTTTTCTTTCACTTCTTTCTTTTCTTCCATTCACACATCCTTTCACGAGACCTAAGCTCATGGCTTGGGATTTCGCAAATCTCATCGTTCAAGCCAGACTGATAGATTCTCCAGAATCTTCTTGAAAGGCAAATCTACGATTCAATCAGGGACTTGAATGCAAACCTTACTTTCAATCCACACAAGACGCACACTTTTCAACCAGTATCACACACCCCTAATCTCTATCACATTTCATCCCACAAAATACCACTTCGAAACTCGAATGAAGCCTTTAGAAAAAAATCTACATTCGCAATATCAGACACAAACTCTTAGATAAGATAACTATTTTACCTTGTCAATCGACTCATCATTCGGTCTACTCATTGCAACCTCACCGCTCAATCAGATATCCAGTACAATCTACCACCCCATTCGTCAGTAGATCGATTACAAATTCATTCAAAAAAATTATTCCATCAGCAAAAATCTTTTGGTAATTTTTCAATCGGGCCAATGGTAGTACCCTATAGGTATGATCAGATTAGATGCACCACTCCCACCTTGTATACATATATACCTTGAAAATCTCATCTTGACGTAGTGCAAGAGGGATCGCCTATCTTTGAACGAATATGGAATCGGGATTATCGCACCCTCGCGTCAACAGCATCGTCTGAAATCCACGAAGATAGACGAGACTGCTGCTTTTCTCAGTTTCCATATGGTGATATCTATCTATCTGTGTGTGTGTGTGTGTGTGTTTAAGGGTGACTCGGTTTTTCAATACATAGAATGATGTAGAGGTATAGGATTCGACGAGAGCATTTCCTCTATCTGGTATAGAAGAGAAGGCATTGGATGATGTCGGGGGTGACGACGAGTATCCGCTTCTCATTGAGGGTTTCATATATATGGCTCTTGAAAGTTTTAAAGCTGGCAAAAGTGTTGGATTGTGAGCTCTTTCGAGAGAGGCAAGTTGAGTGCCAATTTCGCTATGAGATTGAGCCGTTACGTGTCATTTTTTTGTCTGTGTGAAAGCTTGATGTTTGTGGAGGTGTGTTTTTTGAGGTAGGTGTCACTTGATTGTTTATCATTTTTCGACGGTCAGGCTCAGTTTGTTTATGAATGAAGAAAAGAATTGATATTGATTTCATGTTTGATATATTTTGGTGATTCTGTAAGGCAGAATGATGTCATGAATTTTCAGCTCAGAGGATTATGGACTTACAGGATATTAGACACTTTATGAACAACTTTTTAAAATTACTAGGGTGTGCCATTCCCTGGAATCATTAGAATGAGCGGCAAGACTTAGCGTATTGAACAGTTGTCTTGAACTTGATCATGATGCTCTGTTAGCTGCTCGCTGAGTCGTACTTCATACTGAGGAGCAAATTTTATACGGAAAACAACTAGTCTGAAGTTTTATAATTTGATAGGTTTACAAGAAAGATTCCACATGTAACTGCTTTTGTAGCAATATCAAGGACTAATCACGTCAACTAACAAAATGTTTGAGGTAACGTATAGTAAGGTAAGTGTACCCAATATGCCTTCTGTAATCGATATGCCTCCGTATATTCATCGCAAAAATGGGCACTGGTTGAACTTTCCACAAATTTTTTCACGTTTGTTATGTTAGAATATGAAAAAGTGAGTGATTTGAACCGAATCCGAATTAAATTTTCTAGTCCTAAAAAGTTCAAAGTCAGATATCTCTTCATTTCCTTTATTGGTTTTGCTGAAAAACTGCTGAGGGAATAATTTTCAGTAAAACCGGTGTGATGATTCGATTCTTTTTTACAAGACTTCCAAAAATATTTTCAAAATTGCAAAAGCTCGATTCAGTGTTTTTTTATGTGCGAAGTGCGGAAATCATTTGTCAAACATGAAGGCCAACATCGAAGGTACCTACTCAAATTGCCCCCGTGTGGTTACCTCGAAAGGGTTTGCAATATGAAAAAAAATAGTGCTTGATGGGGCCGATAAAAAGCTCCAAATGTAGTTGCACGGAGATAAAAAACGATTTTATGCACTTTGACACCGATTTACGTTGTCTTAAATGACAGGGCATGTTAGGTAGACCCTCCCTCCAACTCTCCAGGAATCACTTCTTGGGAAAATCGTGATAGCTCGGCTCTGGTTGGTCAAAATTAAACTCACAATCAGTTAAGCTCATTTTGGAGGTCTTGGAAGAAGCTTTCAAACGAGTTGATATACGTTGGACTTTATTGAAGAAGGCTAAAACTTTTGTCAAAATGCCTTCGGGGGGGGGGGCATGTTGGATATACTTACCTTGGTTTTGAAATTTCACAGCTTCAAATTTTTGACAATCGGGTGAAATTATATGGGTCAAAATCCCTATTACAAAGGATCATCTACCTATTTTCGATTATAGAAATAATGTCATCCTTGAGGCACGATCATAGCATTGTTATTGTTTGTTCTCTTGATAAAAATAACAGACTCAATTATTTTGTAATAATTTTGAGATACCTATTCCTGATTCAATAATAAGCGTCAAGCTATAAAATCAGAATTCCCTGTTCGTGACTTGTGATCGAAATAATTCTATAGGGTTAACGTTCGACCACAGATTTTGAATCTAACGCAATGCATCGTGCATATTGAACGAAGCTCAAACATCGAAATCCCAATAATTTGCTGTGTGTCGCGTTACGTATTTACGCATCACTCTTTGACCCCTGTGTTTCGCGCTTCTGTCGAGCTCGTTTGACATGCATTTTGATCTTTCAGGTCGAAATTGCGGCAAAGCCTGTGTGAAAAAGCGTGTTGACATCAATGCAATTACAAATTGCAATTTCTCACAATCTCAGCTTTGACGGCGAATCATGAAACCCAGGGCAGGAGGTGCGGCTTTTTATCGACTACGTAAACACTTTACTCATGATGAGTAAAAAATGAGGTGAGTCACATTGTCAAGTTAGTCACGATTGATGGTCTAAATGATGAGCCTATTGGAATTTTTGGAAATAACGGATATCGATAAATTTCCCCACTATGACTCTCAGAAATACGGATTCCAATTAAAGAAAATTCTGACCAAAATGATTGGAGAAACTTTAAAATTTTTCGGACATCATTATCTTTTACAATCAGAGAGCTTTCGCGGTGGTCTCATTTCGGAATCGATGAAATTACTCTATTATTATTTCATATATCTCCGGCAAATAATAATCGCATGGATGAAGATATAACTTATTCAGAAATATTAAAGGGACATTAATTTCGTAATAGGGGGATGATTTCCACCCTCTGCCAGTCACCATACATTTCTCTATAAATCGCAAGTTTATACTTCAAAATCTACAATCTTGAGTCTCAGCTTACATACAGGTAACACAGCATAAGTAGTAATCACGGTGAGCATACATCAGTCTGTTTACTCGTATATGTGTGGCTCACATGACTCTGGTGGTGTATGGAACGGTTATACATTTGGTTATGTGTGACTGTCTCCCTTACAAATATACTACGAGGAATGTGTGTTTATTTACTCTCTAGGCTGTTTGAATTGATGTATTATTAGGCTTTGGCGCGTTTGTAATTAACGTTGTCTGTGTGTGTCTGTGTGCGTGTAATCTCATTTATAAAACAACGATAATGAGCAAATCCGAGCTTATCCATATTTAATGCAGTGGCAAAGCTTCGTTTGCATAATATTACAATTACAAGAGCTAGTCAATGAGAATTTTGGATAGGCCCGAAATTAGCCTCAGCTGTTATTCGAAATTTTTCGACACGCTGTGCGGAAAAGTGTCTTTTTCGCACTGATTTTCCGCTTTCTCACACAGTTCAATACACAAGTGTAAAATAGAAATTTTTGTGATTGAATCACGCAAAAACAATTTTTCATTTTGTCGTGATCACGTTCACCAAAATTCGACGACGTCAATGTTATTTGGCTGGATTTGGAGATATTTTCTTCCTAAATCGTATGCCGTTACCGGAATTTGACATTTTCACCACCCTTATCTCAGGGTCCGAGGGGAGTTTGAAAAATTGCGAGAATTTTGTGACACACCAACAATTTTGATCAGCTCTGTCATCTCGATGAGGAAAGTTTTGAGAATAGTGGAATTCAATTCCCCAATGTATTGTCAATCATTCATCCGATCCCCAGGGTAGTTGATCAATCGCCCTCATATCTACAAGCTAAGGCGTGGATTTGGAAATCGTTGTGACAGCCAAAATATCGAATTTTGACTTATTACACATCTCGTAGCATTGATCCATAGCAAGATATGGACCTCAGAAATTTTCAAAAGTGTTGAGAACAAGTCGATTTTCAGAATTTCTCAGTAAAAGTCCTCAGTTGCCGCAATAGTTCCTGCGTGCCGACCACATCATGTTCAATATGTTTGGACTTTACAAGATTGTTATAGAAATTTTGAGTCAAGGCATACATTTTGTAAAAATTTCACTTTTTTTTACAATTTCTAAAACAACATTCTTTCAATGATACTTAGGAAACCGTTTCAAGGGAAAAAGGACATGACATAGCAACTCGCACAGCACCAACATAACTATAAACGAGCTAATTTCGCCCAAAATCTAAGCTCGTAGAGGGTGGTACGAATACCCCCGAAGATGCGGGTAATTATGGACCACCTACTTTTTAAAATTTCTCAAGTCTATCCACTTCGATTCTCCATTCTGCCTAAAGCATTGGGTTTCTGAAGCCAAGGCCCAAATTTTGAGCCTTTGAACGTTCTTGTAGCTCGATTCTATTCAAAGTTATTGCAATCACAAGGTCGAATCTGGATCCGAATTACGGTACCCAATTTGTCTACATTGGCTAAATAATCAAGCCACAACGTGTGTGTTTCCGGTAGACTGGCGAGTCTTGATTTCTGGATTAGCTTCAGAATTACTTTTGGAATAGTTTGTTTCGATCTTTTATTTCAGTGTTATCGTAATTTACGACGCATTGATTTTACTGTCGACGTGGGCCAATTACATTCAGAATCTGTAGTCTGAAAAATAGAATGTCAGCAAACTGGATGTAAACTTATAATGACAATAACAATATTTTATAGTCGAATCAATCATTTTCAGTGAAATTATCGAAATTACTCGGAATTTAATGCAAGTACGTCCATTACCAACATTCAAGGTCAAAATTACCCACTAATCGTCTAAAATAATAAAGTCTAAAACGATTTCATGTGTACATAGCTATAGCCTTAAAGATTCGCATTCAATGGAGAGAAAAATCCGTGAATTAGTGCACCCTCCACAATTAGTTAACTTAATGACTCTGTCCTCCGTTACATCCCACATAGCCCAAGTTCAGATCCACGAAGCTTCAGTAAAGCGTTCAGTAGGTATAAGAGAACGTCGGAAAAGTACCTTCGAGGTACAAAAAAATGGCAAGCGTAGAAGAATCATGGAAGTAAAAAAAAAAAAAAAAAAACGTGCACCCAAGAGTGTTAAAGTACGAAAGTTATTACGTCGTGGTGGCCATAAAAAAGGATATTTCCTCAGCCACGTATACTTATAAGAATGCCTATCTTCTATTCTGGCTCTTTTCAAGCAAAATTTCTAAAGCAGAACGATTTTTATATAGATATATTCTTAGATGTATAATATGAGCAGTTGAGTTGAGCGAATTTCATGCTTAACAGAGGCCGACAAGTATTATAGAAAATTCTCTTTGAACATCAGAGCCGACAGATTGATCCTAGTGACATATATACATACATATATATATATACGCTTGAATAATTCTTTTTAACTTTGGCCCACAGTCGTGAGACAAGTTGGTCAACAGTGCCACAAAGCGTGTGTATGTGGTATTTCCACAGAAGACGGCGGGAAAATTTAAAAATTCTCACTCTGATGTGACGACTCTGTCTCTCTAGAGATGAGTTTTTTGATCTGAGGCAAAGAGATGATATCTATAGGGTTATTTGGGACACTTTTGGAGGTTCTTAGATTGCGTGATTGATATGATAGATGTGATGTGAAAAATAGGTATGAGGTCACCGAAAATGAGACATCTGTTTCTGTGGCACAGTGTACTCAAAGAAATGTAAAAGTATGAAAAAGAAGTGTTCGGGTCAGTATCATAGCCGCATTACTAAAAAAAAGCTCCCTTTGATGAAAGTACAGCTTTATCGTTTGCACTCGGGTATTATCGATCAACTAGTACACCCTATAAGTCCTTTGAGTGAAAAGCTGTGTTGTATGGTATAAAGGTTGTATGTATGTGTAAGAGAGAAATCGTTTCAATGTGGAAAAAACAAAGGTATGTACCAGAGACGGATCAATCGATCAAATGTCACGAAAAATGTTCCTGCATATATACACACACACTGTGTAACGAATATGGAAATACATCGGATCACAGCAGTTGGAAAGTGTTAAGAATATGTATAGCTATACTAACTGTATTTATGAAGCACAAAATTTATCAGGGAAATTGTTCACCGTCAGCGGCTACATTTGGCTCGATATTATACCGACGAGAACGGATTTTACTCATTTTTTTGTGTAGAGGTTAGGATTGGTGAGTGAGGGGGGAGGGGGGGGGGAGGGGTAGGAAGCAGTACGAGATTGTAATTCATTGCTTTGCAATATTTTAGCCAATGGGGTGTGAACGGATTGAAACTCGTAGTGACGCATAGTAGCTCATTTATAAACTAAGGGTGAGGAGGCAATTTGTCAAGTGTGTACTCTAGTGAAAGTAGTTTTTCAATCTGAAGCGAGAAGCTGAAGTGGAACGATCAAAATGCATTCACGTGTGATTCTGAAAAATGTTATCAATTTTTTATGGTAATTACAGTTTGTGCATTTTGTTTGGATGAATCTATCATTCTGTTACGGGGAGAAAACGATACTAGAATATCGTAGAAATAACACTGTTGTATAAGGGAAGGAAATTTTTTGAAGAGACATGATCGTTGTAGATTTGCAATTTGCACTGATCTTGGAGTATTTGATTATAATTGTGTAATTTTTTAATGAGATAAATACATTTCTCTGCGGAAATGGTCTCAGAGTTTCAGCCAGGTCCATGTCCCGAACCCTTTGGACTCCCCTTGTTAGTCGAGTACTTAGAGATAATGTCAGACAGAACACGAAAAATCATTCTTCAACCGGGGAAGAATGAGAACATCAATGACATAGAAAAAATGGAAAAGGGCCCAAGACAAAGTTGGGAGTGACTTTTTTCCAGAAAGAGTACAACAGTTTCATGAGAAATACGAATGTAGAGATTTTTCAAAACATAGATTTTCGGGAAATTGAAACTATTTCGCTTTTCACTTTTTTGATCATGGGAGACGTCCATAACCTCAGAAAAATCTTCAAAAAGTATTTCAATATATTCTTTTATTATCCTTCAAAATTCCCAGAGAATATCAAGAATTTGTTCCTCGGGGATCTGATAGCGATTTCATACCTGCATAATAGGTATCCGTGTCGCATTGGAATGAATGGGTTTGTTCCTCCCAATCCTCAAATTTGGATCTTTCGGTAATTTCAAAATTACCCAAATTCTTCTCTCGTGCTTCGATGAATATATCCCCAGGTCCATGCTAGACTCCTTCATATGAGTTACAGCACGATAAGAAAATATCTCAAAGGTATTTTTGCATCTAATTCCTGGTTTGTTTCAATAATGTTTCGGGAAAAGTTCAGATCATGAGGTTTTTTTCCAAAGTATTCTAGAGTTGTGCCTAAGACTTTTGGTTTGTGTATGTTGCGTGCCTCAGTTTTCAAAGATTGATTCAATTTCAATTCCACGATAAAAATAATTAATTTTTAAGTTAAACCAATTCTGATATGAAAATCCCATCATCGAATTCATTCCTAGAATTATTCTAAGATTCATATCATAAAAAGCTACCAATCACGATGACCAAAGTTCTTAGATGCAATTATTGCAACCATTCCACGATGGAGATGGCGAAACTCATCTAGTCCCTTCTAATTTTAACAAGTCTTGACGCATACAAACATCTTTACACGAATTCTATCATTTTGCACATTTTAAATCTCTCTAATTACCCACATAACCAATTTACCCCACAATTTTGCATCAAAAATTCTCTAATCGATCGTAATTTCGTCTCAATCTCTAATTGACACGCACAGAAATCATAGAATACGAATTTCACTGATATGGATTCCAGTACACGTGATTTACTCTTCTTAGAACACACCACTAACGTTTCTGCATTAGGCAGGAATATATATATAAAGCTCGTCGTCGTCATCCTCGTCGTCGTCGTCGTCGTCCGTTCGAGTGACATCGAGGCGTTTAGCCTTTCATGTCATAGTATATATAGAGAGAAGAGCACGGATCGCTCGTTAAGCATTGGATTCAACAGCTTCACGTCGCGGAAACGCTGAGCTGCTGTACCGGAATCTTGATCGTTGACTCTCTGTCCCGTGTATTATTTCACCCTCGGAGTTCGGTACAGGGATGCTTCATATATATGTATATGGAAGACTCTTTGGGCGAGCTATTGTGTGGATGAAGTGGAGAGAACTGGTTGGATATGGTGCATGTCTCCGTGAACATGGCAATTTGGCATTGTTAAGATAATCTTTTTTTGGAGCTTGAATGTGCTTTTTTGAGCTTGAAAAAAGCTATATGCTATGTGATGCTGTATATCTAGGCCCTGCAGAATTTTGGAGTGTACTGGAATTTTCTCGTCGTGTTGTTCTAGATTTGGGTTTTCACATTACCGTCATTGGCTTCCTCTCGGCTTCAGAATTTTTTCCCGGGTCTCAAAGATTTCCAATTATTTCGTGTTACGCCCATCACCTTCGCATGGGGGGCCATTGTCATATTCCCAGTTATCAATCGTTTCCAGCTTTCTCTATATCGGGTGAGTGCAAACTTTCGAGCGAACTCTACAAAAGAATCGCTACGAGAATTCAAGCCCCACCGAGGCGTTTTTCGAGTATGACTGTACTTTCTGCAGGCCTATGCTCACCACCTTGATTAAACTTGATAAGTGTCAGTGGTTCCATCAATTCTAAGCCAGCCATTTGGTCTCTCCGCTGATACTTCTGGACTGCCAATGGGCATAGTCATAGCAAAATTCAACGCTCGACACGGCTGCGGGAGGATACCACCAAACTCTCATCAAAACCCAATCGTTTATTCGAATTTTTGGCCGAACGCTCAGCACTCAAGGTATTTTATTCTTTTTTTGTCGGAGCGCAAGGATTCGCGTTTTCGGATGAGTTACTCGGAAAAAATCCCGGGTGACTCGGCCGGGATTTCAATCCACAGCCCTTCAAGCGCGTTATTTCAGTCTACCCGAGGTACAAGAGTTTTACCAACTGAGCTAATGGGGCGCTCACTTGGTATTTGAGATTATTGATTTCCAAAAGTTTGTAATACTTTTGTTGAAATTTATCTGAAGACTCTGAAGATATTTTGATGATTTTCTGTTGATATGGGAGACACATTGGGATGCGGTAGAGAGAAAAATATGGCATTTCAAGAGCGAAAAGAATAAAAATTGAATTCCTCTCAAATTTCTATTATTTTATCTTCCCAAACATTTGCTATCTCAGAAACATACTTCATGGAGGGGCAAGAGACCCGCGATATAACGAGAGTGCAGCAATTGTGTGACTTGAATTCATATGATTGAAATTCTGGGTTGGAGTGGATGAGAGATTCATTGAGTTGAAATTATTCCATCACTCTAACCTAGAAATTCCGCTTTCTCGTAATAAAAAATCATGATTGCCGCGTGTTTGCAAGCCCATTTCG
The DNA here is from genome assembly GCA_029851415.1 of Eretmocerus hayati. Lineage (NCBI taxonomy): Eukaryota > Metazoa > Arthropoda > Insecta > Hymenoptera > Aphelinidae > Eretmocerus > Eretmocerus hayati. The sequence continues at coordinate 111,905,673 of CM056744.1, forward strand.
GGCGCGGAGGTCGGACTTCCCTCGCTTTGCTCGGGATGAAAATTGTCCTGGCACCCAACCTGAGTATACGCACCCAGGGTACTTTCGAGATTCTTTTTACCTCCGGGAGGGAGGAGAAACCCTCATAGAGAAACCACTTGAGTTCAAAAAAATTGTAATTTAGGAATGCCAAATTTTTGTCATATGACCATGAAAAAAAATGAAAACGTGAGAAATTTTAGGCTAATTCATGATAGTACCATGGAATTGACCCTTTCATGGCGAAATTTGGGATCTTTCGCTCAAATCCTTTTTGGGATACCATTCGGCTTTGCTCATGTGATGAATTAATGATTTGCAAGATACAAATGACATAAAATCCAACCAACCGAAAAAATGAACAATTGGTCCATTAGATTCTGCCATTGAAATCTGATTTTAAATGATCGCAGAGCCCTCGAAATTGCACAATTCTAATTTGACAATTTCATTATAAAAAACGCACTGTCAAGGGCTATCAGCCGTGAAACTTGAAATTCAAAAGCCTCTAATTGACTGAAGCCCTTGCTCAGCTCTCTCTCTTTCTCCCCACTTCACTGATTCCGACACGAATTTGTCTCGTATGTCGTATGGCAAGCTGGTTCGGGTAAAACCAGCAAGGGTTTCGTCTCGACAGGAAAGTCCTCTGATGAATTGAGCCAATTTTCTGGACCAGCGCCCCCCTACCCTTCTTCAATTTTACCTTTCTCCCTCTATTCGTGTCTATACCATCCCATCACGTAATCCCTGATGCTGCCACCACCAGTGACTTTCAATCTTTTTGGACTTTTTACACACCATAACATTCAGCATGACTTCAGTAAAATTTCAATCTATAAATTTACAAATTCCTTGCGTTGATTACTTTCTATGCAGCGTAAGGAGTATACATTTCATTTTATGGTTTCAATATAACTGATGATGATAGCTGGTTTGAGCTATTTATTTGAGTTCTGCAGTTTTTTGTATTGTAATAAGAATTGAATAGTTGAGGTTTTTTCTCTCTTTATTGAGTCATTTATTAAGTTATTTCTAGCAGGAGGTGGCTCTCCTGCTAAAGTATTGTAAAATTTTCATCTAAAACGCCAATCTCAAAAATTTATCCAACTGCAAAAATTGAAAAAATATGGCAAATGCGGTATAAGCACGGACTTGTACGTGTAACTCGTCCACAATTGAATATTATTCATTTCAAATCCTATTATAATAGTTGAGGTTATGGTTACAGAAACCAAGTTATATTCCATTCAAATTCCTTGTATTCCTTGTTTTTCTTTCTCATCCCTTACACACTCTAATTCAAGTTTAATTCATGAAAGAATGGTCAACGGTGGAAGTTCTTTCCATAGCAGTAAGTGTCATTGATCAAAATAAAATGTGATAGAACTAACCTTTAGTCACTTAGGTGAGATTCCCTTACACTCCAACCTAAGTAGTAGCCAAATGGCACTCTTGACGAGAATTGATTAATTTTTGCAATGCAATCTCCCATTGAATACCCCAATCAAAAATTACTCTCATATACTTAAACTATTCTAGAAATTGATATGGATTTTCTTCCCAAGGGTTAGAAAATACTTACTTTTTCAAAAGAATTCCACGAAATGTCATATCTTTGTATTTTACCTCAGTTAAGCTGAGAAAGAATTTTGCAAATCTTGAAGAAACTACAGGCAGCCTTCGGTATTCGCGGTTAATGCGTACATTGGAGATGCCGCAAATACCGAAATTGAGAATACGAGGATTTTGTACTTATGGGAATTTGGAGGTTAGGTGCATCAGTTCATCAAAAGGTGCCTAAAACCGAAAGAGACCTTGAAAAAAATACTCAATTCATTCAAAGATGCTTGTACATGCGGATAATTCTGCAGGAAAAATCAAGATGGTATGATAGGTGATTCAAAATTCCTCCCAAGTAATGATAAAATTGAGTTATCAGATCACTTCTGAGTTCGGCCAAAATATTCTGTGACATTTGCCTGGTAAGCTTGAAGGGCATAATCTCTGGTTGGTTCTTGGTATAGAAGTCATGGCTGCTTCAATTTTGGGTTGGAGAATGAATGGGTCTCTTCCTAAGAACTCATCAACAATGTTCTGCATTCCATTTCGGAGTCTGGAATGAGATTATTTGCCCTGTCAAACTAGATTCCCGAACTCCGCCAGGATTAGGTTCTTCCTTTTGACGGACGAGCTATATGACTTTGATATCTGCACCACTAGCAAACCGATTCTCAAAAACGATAATATATGAACACGGTTTGAACATACGCTCAATTCAATGCTTGGAGTAGTTCAGGAACGCCTCATTCGCATGGCGATACCATCGGAAAATATCGTTTCAAGGTCTGAGTTAAGATTTCGGAAATCCTGAATCAAACCGCAAGTACGGGGGCTGGGATCCGCGAATACAAAGGAGCTCCAAGGGAACCGCGAATACGGAGGGTTGCCTGTATATCAATTATACTTCAGATCGCCTTGAAAGGCATTTTCATTCTACAAATAGATTTCGAAGAAGCTATTGACATTTATTGTGGACAAATATTGTTCAAAATGAAAATTTTCAGTTTTGTCGGTGATGGATTCTGGGTACTCATTTTGGCGATCTTTTGAAGAAGAATTTTCTCTTAAACTTTGCATATGGTCCATTCAAAGATAATACCGAATGGCCCCAAAATATGACAAGAAAACTAGTTCCGACTATTAGATGCGGTTAAAATTTCACACGTGTGCTAAAAGTTCACGACCTAGATAATAATTAAGGGTCAATTTTAAAAAAAATGTCTTATTCAGGTATTCGACATGGTTCATCTTCTTAGAACTCTATATTTTGAGACGACCCGATTCCTGCTGTTACAAAGAATAAATTTAGCTGTTTCCAATACCAATTGATAAGTCAATTACAAGCCTCAATCTCAACAGTTGTCATCAATCATCACCATGATTACAAGTAAGCAATTGAAGCTTGTAACACAACTCGCAACACAAGTTAGCTCATAAAAATAACACAAAGATTCAAATAGTACCATAAAAAAGTAGATACCGCGAGCAAAAAAATGTCGTCACGCAGAGAAAGTGAGCAGAAGCACTTTGTGCTGTTCTGTGAAAATTCCATGAAATTTGCTGGCACTCACATTTTATACAGCTTTTTCCATCCAAATGAGAACTTGCAGAGGCAGCAAAGAGTGAAAAAGGCAAAAGTAGTAGAAATGTATAGAGAAAGACCTATTTAATAGCCTAGTATGAGAAAGCAGTATATATATATAACAGGTCTGAAAGTCACCAAGAGATTCAACCCTCTTTCTCACTCTCTCTCACTCTCATTCCCATTTTCCCTTTTCCGTTTTCATGTTTCGCGGGATAATCCTCAAAACCCAATTATATTTCACTGCAACTGCGAATTCACACAGAGCAATATACCAAGCGTATTAAACTGAGTTGTAGGTTAGAACCGAGTAAAGTAGTATGAATATTATACGAGTAGGAATGAGAGAAGAGTGGCAAAAGACGAACGAGCGTCATTCAGAGAGAGAAAGAAAGAGAGAGAGAGAGAGAGTCCGGTGAAATGTGGATAAGCTGTTATATCTTCAAAATTGCCACATTTTCTCTTCTTGCGTACATTATATATCTATACTTTGAGTTTCATCTATTCTATCTCTTGGCGAATTTTCATAAGGCATTATCTCTAATCATCACACCTATCCTTTTGGCTGCTCTGCTTTTCGTCCTCTGCATAGTGAAATGTGAGCTTTATTTTGTTAAATATTCAAACGGCGTGTGCTCTTAGAAATCAGAATTGAAGTGAATGTATTTTATATGGTTTTAGTCAGTTGTTGATTGCGATGGGCCCCATCGGTGTGACCCACGCGTCCAATTCTGTGTGCGGCACGCCGCGGCGGTGATCAAAATCCCATCAAATGGACCCCACCTGGTGGGGTCTATCGCACACAGGACCCTAATACGATTTTCGTCATCGCAGTGAACTTGTTAATTATATTTGGAAAGCACAAAATTGGGGAGGTATTATACAAATATGTTGTGTGAACCATATTAGTTTGAGATAACCAAGAGTCACGACCAACATGTCAAAAATAATCTGACATTGGGTCACTATTTCATTTGAACATTTACATCGTAGAACGTGATCGAAATAATCATTTATATCTGTATTTTGAAGATTCCGCAACAAGAATTGGAAATTTTTGATGATTTATCTGTTAGAATTAGTTGAAAATCTTTAGATTTATGGGTCTGTTGATTATCTGTATGAACAAACCGAAGTTTGAATTTATTGACAAATTTTTTCACTCAAGACACGGTTCAAAAAGTTCTGGGAGCAAATCTTGGACATGTTATCATTTTTCATCAAAAAGACACATTGTTTAATGACTTCGTCTAGGAAGAAGAAAAGAAAACAACAAGATGACAAGTGAGTATCAGAGTGTATTTCGTTTGAATTACTGGATGCTAGTGACGAGTTGGACTCTTTGAGCTTTTTCAAAGGAAAAAAACTACAATTCTCTGGTAGGAATTTACCCCAGTGTTCAACATTCATGGCCATGAAATGGCTAATTTTTAGTTTGCTGGCAACAAACTAGCCATTTTATGTTGGTTAATGTGTTACATTGAAACGAATTTCTACCAGGTTTTTCTGGATGGAATATTTAAAAGATAATCTTGAAAGTAGCTTTTGACAGGTATGCTACATTCCTCGGTTTTGCACGGCTAGACTACCTGAATAATCATTATGTTGCGAGACTGGCGGATTTCAATCCAAATTCAGGAAGTATATCTTCCAAGTCCAAGCAATACTTTCGTGATTGCAGAAACATCATGTGCTTGGAATTTAAAAGACTCTGTACGTTGCATTGTGAGTCAACTGAGTCAAGTGTTACGGGCAATGCTCATGTACTTCTTTCGAGCTTTTTCCCAAAAAATTCCGGCTCAAATTTGAGCATCAATCATCATGACATGGGTGATGTGACTGGATTTAGAAAATTCCAAGAGGATTCACTTTTAAAACGCTCCGATGGATTAAGTGGCTATTTATGGTCTTTTATTGACAATTCACCCAATCACTTACGAGTTGATTTGATTCCGATGAACTGTGGTACAATGCAAATTCTATGACGTCCAAAGTAACAATTATCCCAGATAAATACCGTGATATCTGGTGGAACACTTTGAGTCGCACATTCTGGAACAAGTCACACTCTTCTTCCCATTATTTTCAAACATCATAACATTTATAACCAATAATCAAATCTTAACACCAAGATTAAACAGATAAGGGCATTGTATGACTGTTACAAAGAAAGAATCATAACAACCTATGAGTTACAAAGAAAACGCCAAAACCGAAACCCCTGAAATTCTCAAATATCAAAAACAATCCTGTCAAACAACCTCAACAAGTCCAAAATTCTTGAAGGAATCCTGCAAACGATTCCACTTCCTCAAAACAAGGAACCTCAAAGGTAACACGCAAATGTATGAACTAGCTAGAGAAATCGTGGCCAAGAAAGAAGAAGAAGAAGAAGACACAGAATTCTAACAAAATAACAAAGTGCACGCGAGAACACAAGAGACAGTTGAATACCAGAGACAAGAGAAGTGGGATAACGTAGGAAATGCTCTCTAGAGGTTATAGGTATCTATATGCAACTTTGGTTATAGGCCAACAAAGACACAGGATCCTTGTGCCAAAGAGATGGAAAGCTCAAGAGAATAGAGGTATGTAAGAGGTTACCTTCCTTGCAAGCCACATCGATCGATTTGCAGAATCGCAATCGCAAAATTTGAATTACAAATTAGGCACCAGAGAACCCGCAAAACTTGGAACGCACTGCACTTAGAAACCTCTATATCTCATTCACTGTACCTTCCAAAGCTTGATTTAACTTGGCTGTATGGTATGTATGGGTAGAAAAGAGAATGCAAAGGTTATATAAGGTATAGATAGGGTAAATGACGGAAGTGACAAAGTTCTTCCTTTATGGTCAATTGGAAAGGATTGTGCAATGGGCAAAGCGGTTGACACGCATCATTCTTATGTCTGAAGAGTTGTTGTGGGAATTTTTTGAGGGTGAAAAATTCTCTGAGAAGTAGAGTCAGGTCTCAAGTTTTGTTAGGGATATTCATCTGGTGATGAGTTTATACGAAAATTATAAAGGTGGAACACCTTTTCCGGGTCAGAAGTGGTTATCAAAGTTTTCCATAGCTTTTTATGATTTTGAACATGAATTAAGAATCAAAGTGTGTCCATTTCATCAGCTTCCTGCCATGAAACACACCAAAGCACTGTTACACAAACAGTCTGTAAAAATAGTTGAGTTCTTAAGATTGGGTTGTATCATCGCTTTGGCGATTACCAGGCTCGTCTGAACCAATTTCTACAATTGAAGAGACATGGATGATTAATGATTTCTTCGTAGTTTTACAGAGACTGATTATTCATAATTTTTCACACGTTGCAATCATCTGAGTCATACAAGTTTTACGAAACATCTGAAGAATCTATCTGCAAAGCTTTTACCTCCTTGATGTGACCAATTATGAAACAAACTGCCTGATATTAGAATCCTTTTGGATGAAACAGATTATCTGATGGTAGAAATCCAGTGTTGGGTAATATCTCAATGAAGCTAATTGGTTCATCTTCATTTATATTGCTGCTCCATCAGGGCACTGTAAGACTTACAAAATTTCAAAGCAGATCAAAAACAACCTCGTGAAGTTGCTCATGATTTGCCTAATGATAGAGAAGAAGACTTAGGGAGCAAGCAGTCGTTTGAACGTCTTTTAATGAAGAACAGGTGTGTATCGAATCCAATCGGAGTCTGCCTTTTGTTCTATAGAACCGTTAAAGCCAAATTATTAACTGCACCAAAAACCCTCAATAAAAATCTGCTGATTGAGGTATTTAGCTTCGATATGAGGTTCATATCATAGGTTCCCATCTCGTAATGTCTAGTTTTTTTCAAAATCATTACCAAATTTCTGGAAGAGCCTCTATGTAATGATAAAGTATCAAAGTAGATCTTCTTGACTGAAATTATCACTAAATAAGGTACAAATTTTGATGAGTCGATTATACGGTAGTCAACAACATCTGGACAATCTTGAAAGAGTCGTCACTCTTGAGAAACTTGTTAACTCGTCACGCGATTTTGAGATTATGTTCATGGCTTGAGATTTGAATAAGCCATAGACTATAATTTTGAATTATCTTCAGCCTGCTGGATAGCTCATTCTATAATGTCTGGCTCTGGTTTGAGCGATACTATTGAGATGTTTCACACACTGGATATAAGTGTATGTTGAGGAATGAGAATCGTCACGAACGTCTGAAATGATGTGCGTGCTAAGATCACTCAATTGATCATCAGCTAGTTAGGAAGACCATGAATTATATCTCGATTCAATCTGCCCCGCTGCTGATCATTCGATTTCACTGGCAGAATCATTTTTTTCTCGAAATGCCTGGTCCGCAGTAGGCAAGAATATGTCCCGCACTGATGACATTTGATGCAACAGTATTGAGGTGGAAATATCAAATTTCTCGAAAATCTAGGACAATGCCAGAATCAAAGTCCATCAGCGTAGAAACCTCTATATGCTTCTATTTTGGAGAAAATAAAAAAGAGCGGAATTTCGTAATTTTTTATTTTACCATTTTTCGTCATTTTGCAACTAATAGTATAATGACTTTATTAGTAACAGAAATTTTTTTCGTGGCTGAGAAATAGGGTCCAAAATGAGCGGGTTATATTCTTTTTGAGGTCATTTTGCGGTACCTACAGTTTTCGAATATTATCGATTGAGTGCTTGATGATACGATATCTTGAAATGAAACTTCTCATTCACTCCATTGCTATTTACTTCACGGTTGCTCGTAAAGATCAAGTGATTGAGAGTTTTATTTCAAAAATTTCTTAAAATAGGTTTCAAATAATCAAAACCACCGTGAAAGTCACCAAAGAATATCATATTATATCCTCGACTATATGGCTAGTCATAATTCAAGTTCTAGTGCATGAATTTTAAGTCAGAAAAAATATGATGAATTTGTTTTTCTTCATCAATCATCAAGGGCTCTAGTACCTATCATGAGAGACATGAAATATTCCGGCGAATATATCATTGGAAAAATATCGACTACCATGTATTTTGAATATTTTCATTTTTTTCCTACAGTCTTCGATTCCAGTCTTATCTGGGCTACCAAAATATGAAACACACTCCCCAAATATGAAGCTCCACGCAGGCTTTTTCAAGTCACCTTGAGACCAAAATTCTACTGAGACAACATTTGAAATAAGCAATATACACTACCGGTCAAGAGTTTGCGTACACCTGAAAAAAATTTTGATTTCGCTCATTCGACTCCTCGGATCTTCTTGGTTCAAAATAACACTGCTTGTGCTCGTTTTGTAGCCTTTTTCAAGCACTTGAAGAGCTGTTTGGTATTTTTTCCTCGCAGCTCAATGGATTCTTGCAAAATCAATCTGAAGCCTTGTAGAATTTCATAAAAATCGGGTTATTATGCAAACCTCCGCAAGTCTGGCGAAAATTGGTTGATTTAGATGATTCAGGGAGCACCTGAAAGTGAAAACCAAAGAGCTCCAAGATCCGTTTTTGAAAGTTATGCTAGGTTTTTCCTGATCCGAGCTGTGACTGTTTTTGTAATAAGGGAAGATTTTTCTCGAAGAAGAGTCCCAAAAACCACGAAAGGTGAAGAAATCGGGCTCACAGTGGTATTCCTCTGAGTTTTTCCAAGTTTTTCCATGTTGTTGGTGAAAGAAACCAAGGACAGTGCTTATACCAGTAAAAAAATGAGTCCATTCATAATTTCTCAATGACCGGTCCTCTTTTCGAGAGAAATCTTCCTCTACAAAATGAGTCACAGATCGCACCAGGAATAACCTAGAATGATTTCTGAGAACGGATTTCAAAGCTCTTGACTTCTACTTTGAGATGCTCTTTGAATCATCTAAATCCATCAAATTCCGCCAGACTTGCGGAGGTTTGTGTAATGATCCGATTTTTGTGAAATTCTACAAGGCTTCAGATTGATTTAGCAAGAATCTATTGAGCTGCGCAGAAAAAATACCAAATAGCTCTTGAAGTGCTTGAAAAAAGATACAAAATAAGCCCATAGTAGAGTTATTTTGGACCAAGGAGATCCGAGCAGTCGAGTGAGCAAAATCGAAATTTTTTTTAGGCGTGCACAAATTTTTGACCGGTAGTGTATCCTCCCAACCACACAAATACAATTCTGAAAATCAATGAATAATAGAGCAACAGTATCCTCCGAGTCATCTAGTTATTAATGAATCATCAATACTAAGAACTGGATATTTCTGATTGATCTTCAACACCTCCTCAAAGGACACAAGTGCAATCAATTTAGTTTCAAAGAGAAGGCGAGGCCTTTTCTTGATTAATGAGGTCGCTTTTGCATTCGCAAAACACGATCATTCATCAAATGTACCATCTACACTTGTACCCTTTCTCTCTTTCACTCCCTGATGTGATGCAGACTTTGTTACACGCGAAAGAAAAAAAAAAAATTAAAAAAAAAAGGATGGCTATCGATACGCTGTGTATAGTGTCTGAAAGACGGGTGGTCCTGTATTCATTTTCAATGGATTTGAATGAGAGTACGGATACGAGAATTGAAGTCAGAGTTACGTAGGGAGAGTATAGAAGTGAGCGAGAGGGGCAAATGTAAAAGGAAAGACATCAAAGGGTTACATTCAATCAGTGCATGTATGTAATGGAATGATTCGTGATCGTTGAATCTATACATCATACGAGTGTGGTACCTGTCAATCGGGAGAGATTGTTGGGTGTGGTTGGATTTGCTTGAATTTGAGTACATTGAAGTACAAGAGCGAGATTTTTGTTTTTCATTCGTGGATGGTTAAATTATTGAGGATTTTTTCTTGTTCTCGGGAGTGCGTAATGTTTTTTTGGACGAATCTCAACTCGTATTCCTTCATGTTCGTATCATGTTTTTTGTGAAAAATTTCCTATAACCCATATATTATCTCAGATGAAAGGAAGAAAAAATCAAAGACAATCATCCTATAGTATGTATGATTTTTGAAATTTTCTAAGATGATTACTTTTGACCATTTTTGCACATGATGTGAAATCGTTATCACTGCATTTTTTTAATATAAATATTTTCCACACGGTACTTAATGATTGCAATGATTCGATGAGAATGAGAGCAGATAGTGAGTGCAAGATAGTATTCAGAACAATTTTTTCAAGATCTTCTCGATACTTGTTATCAAATTTATGGAACAGCAAAGTCGTCATCTAAAAGTTTGTCTTATTCGCGCTTTTGGTCGTTTTGCTGGTTTTCCCCTATCAGGCCGGGAGGAATGAATTTTATCCAAAAATGTGTGAAATACACTATATATATTTTTTTGGTAGATTTTACAAGAGTCCACAAGACCATGTGCTTCTAGTTATCCAAAAACTATGGTACAATCACAGTGAAATTCTCAGATTTAAGAACTACATTTTGAAGATTTCTCAAAACTCTACTAAACCTACCGTCCACATATTTTGACAAGACTTATCCTCTCCAACTTGGGGTCAAAACCCATGAAAAATAACAATTCATTTTCACAAGCCATTCATACTGGGAGAATCGAAAAATTGACTTTATATCAAATTCCATCGACGGATTGTTTAAATTCTTTCGGAAAATCGACCGTAAAGGTATGGACCTAGAAATCGATGACAGAGGAATTTTCCATGTCAACCTTTGACTTCCACGATTTTCCTACGCAACATGGTCAACATGTCGCATGGACAAAATTCAGAAGTTTATTTGCTTCAGTAATTTTTTAATTCCAAAAGTATGCAAGTTGATGAACGATATAGCACTTTTTGCAAAAGTTAATTTCAGTCCTTTTTCAGAATATTTTGATAAGCAAGGAGTGTAAATCAAATTATGGTTAGGGGAGGGCGAATTAGGACAGGTTTTGCAGTGGGGCTATCTGGCGATACTTGGGGCTAGGCGCGCTGTGGGACTTTGAAGTTCAACTATTGAATAGATTGTAAAAAAATTTTCAGAACTCTAGGTCTTAGCGTTCATACTTTTTTTTGAAGTTTGAGAAAAAAAATCTGTCCTAATTCGCCCCGCGTTTGGGGGCACTTTAGGACAGTTTTGGGGGCAAATTAGGACAGCCTTTGAAGATCGAGGTATAATGCAATATTCCTGAACTATGAGAGTCGAGTTTGCTCACCAAAACACGTGGCGATAACCCAAAATCAATAGGGAAACCCGCCCGCGATCTTCACATCCTCCTAGAGCCACAGCAAGCGAGCCATTTTTATGTCAATTTGGAACATTATTGAAATAGGCGCTTCAATGATGGGATATCGTCTTCAGCAACCGACAATCGTTTCGCAGCTTCTAAGAGTCTACTTTCATTAGTTCTTCTCCATATTGGAGGTACTCATACTCGCCCTAAGTGAACAATTCAAATGATAGAGTGCGACAATCAACCCAATATCAGCGAATGCGACAGTGAAAATGCGAAAATCGAGCACTGCGACTTCTGACCTCTCATTCGACTCCTATGACCGTCATTGGACATAGTAACTTCATATTCCACCTATTTTCAATAACCTAACTCACCCTCAGCTTCCCGCGCCTCGAAAGATTCGCACAGATGCACACGCGACTCGATACGGGCAATAATCCTCGAAACACACGGACTCGCGATCGATTTAAATGGGATTTAGCATTTTCCTAGTTCGCCCCGTCCAGTTTGTCCTAAAATGCCCCCAAGCGTTTTTTTCGCAAAATTGCGATTACTTAAGTTCAAGTGGGCCGATTTTGACCCACGAAGGCTCAAAATCTTCGTTTTGTGACATAGTTTTCGACCCTTAAATGGCGATTAAGCCAACCCACTTTTGCAGAAGCAGCGTGTAATCTTGCATTTCCAAAATAAACCACGTGAGGCCCTCAAAAAGCACCCGTGCGTCAGCGTGGACTCCCAGTATCGTTTCGGAAGGTCTAACCGCCATAAAAACCATTGTCTGTGATAGTATTGAAAATGTTTTTACCCCGCTGAAGCCTAGACTCACTTCCAATCAAGCTATCTTGCTTGTCCTAATTCGCCCCACTCTCCCCTAATACATATGGCCGGCAAATCATCTGCATTCGAATTTTCATTTTCCACAAGAATATTTGACAGAATATTGCTTTTACTGCGATTCCTAATAAATAGCCGTTGAGTAATTCGTCAGAAATTTCAGATTTGTAATTATTCAAACATTAATGAGAAGAACAAGAAAACCGAGAAACAAAGTTAGAACAGACCAGTTTTGTTTATTTGTGAACATTTGATGTGAGAGTCGAGAGTCATTCAAGCATCCTAGTTCTTTCGAATGAGAAAACAAGTTTCATCTCAATAATTGCCAGTACCATCAGTTGTACAAGTAGCCCTTGAAAATTTTTTCTCTTTCTCTTGAAGTAAAGTGCCCAGACTATGCAATGCCATTGGCTCTGATAACTTTTTCCATGCTCGAACCCTTTCTCTTCTCCCACTCCTACTTTGGATTAATTTAATGGGGAAATTTCCGAGCGTCCACTCCTAATTCAAGCGAAGCGTGCGTGAATAATAGGACGCGAGGTTGTTGGTAATTAGTCGAGAAATTCATTCGTTTCTGCATTTGCAGGCATTTGAAAAAGCAATTCAAGTGGCAGACGCAAAAACTAAACCTTTTTAGTTTTGAGGATTCTCACAAAGTTTGTTTTTCGACGAAAACAGTGGAAGAGACTCCTTTCATTAGAGTTAAATCACTACTATTTTCTATTTTTCAAACGAATAACGATCAGAATCCAGCAGGGTTGAAATATAAAGTTACCATAGTCTCTACGAATTTTTGTAAAATGCTGCCTCCCTATCTCTATCTTTTTCCCCCCCTCGTCCAATATTAAGCACCTGATCCACCTAAAAATTACTGAGAACCTTCTTTCCAAAATCCAGTAAGATTATTTCTTGAAATCTCTCTCACCCACCCAAAAAATTATCTTAAAAAACCAAATTGATGTAATACACCAGACCAGCCAACCATCACTCCATATCACCAAAAATCGTATCACTATGGCGGTCATCTCACTCATACTATGAAATTCCTACACATCCATTCACTTACGTATATTTAAACTGTATTATATACAGGTACGTATAGACGTATAAATATTTCATGGGTATGTATTTTTTTGCGTGGGTGTAGTGTAGCACAGGCGCTTTCCAGTACGTCCTGAGGGCAATATGTATCTATATCGTAGAATTTTACAGGGCGGAAACAAATGAGTCTCGTATACATTTCTCTCTCTCTCTGCTTCTCTTCTCTCTGGTAATCGCTATTGAGAATTTTATATTGCTCTTTCTTTTGTATGTGCAAGTCGATTTATTTTCGCGCTCTGGATGTACAGGTTATAGGTATATATAACCTTTCTATGTTCGATTTATCGGTATGTGCCCGCGGGACGAACGACAGGTAAAACGATGGTTGAGAGTGAGAAAGATAGAGAGAGAGAGAGAGTCTCGGTTTGTATATATGGACGAGTAGCTTTTGTTTCCGGCGCGTGGGAAGCTGTGAAGCCTGTAATTGAGCGGATTGTAATGCGTATAGTAGGTTAGGTTTAAGGGTGGTTTTTTTTCAGGGTAGTGGATGTGTTGTGGTGGTGCGAGGTGTATTGGTATAGCCGGAGGCAGTGAGATTGTCAAGATTTTTGACTCTATGCATCACTCGTTTTTTGTAGAATTATATGCGACACCTGCTGTACTTGGAATTTGATACTCTTGAAATGCTAGTTTGCCAAAGGTATTGTTCGACACACTGTGTAGAAAAGTGTCTATTCCGCACTGATTTTCCACTTTCTCGCACAGTTTGTCGAAAAACACAGTTCGATACGCAGTGTAAATTTCTTCGCATCCTCGTGTTGATTTCGACCTTTTCCTACGGCCCAGGCTGGGAACCCACATCACTCAGACGCGAAAAAAAGTTTTTCCACCCTTGTATCGAAATTTACCATTACGACACGCTGTGCGGAAAAGTGTCTTTATAGCACTCTAACCTAAAAATCGCAACTTTGAACATGATTTTTGGATGCTCGTGCCATAAATTATCTTATGAGACTGCGTGCAGATGGGTAGTTTTGTTACGAGGGACTTATAGCACTCGCTTTGCTCGTGCCATAAACAGTCCTTCGTACAAAACTACCCATCTACGTGCAGTGTCATAATATACTATTTCCGCATTGATTTTCCATTTTCTTGCACAGTTTGTTGAAAAACACAATTCGATACACGGGTGTAAGACGTATTTTTTCACCCTTGTATCGAAATGTACCATTGAGTGGCTTACTAACTTGTTTATATTGTAATGTTCCAGAATTGCTCAATTGAACAATCAACCTATAGTTTCTGTAATATATGAAATAAAACAGTCGGATAACAATGTTATATACAACGATGAGTTGATGAAAATCTCATAGCATTCAGCAGACTTTGAAGCTTGTTATCGTATATACTTGAGGTAAAATAAGGTCTCTGCACGGTCTATACATATATATATATATATATTGCCCAACTTGCAGATGACGGTCCGTCCGAGAAATTCAATTACCTTACGGGATCATCAAAGTTGGCTTGTTTGCACCCCTCCTCGCAACAAGTATAAATGAATGAGTAAAAGAGAGGGACTCTGCGAGTTTCAGGTGAAATTAAAATCGTAACATTGTTACCTGACAGAATATAATCTCATTAATCTTTCCCCTCAACCGTTATATCATATGAGAAAACTTTTCACATTTCATGATTTAGGTGAACAAATGGTAGAATCTCGTGATGAAATAGTTTCGGAAATACCTTCTGTGACTTGAGTTTCCAAATTTTGACGTCACAGTATGCTCAAAACTTAACAAATTTCAAGAATCAATCGAATGTATATCGATTGACATTGAAATTATTTCCACATGGTAACCTCACCAAAACTCTTGTACTCTTCAAGTCAAAAAGTTTTGGAATGGTTTGCCTTATTAAACGGAAACACAGATCTATGAGCAGGACTCTTTTGAAAGAGGAGATAAAATTCCTGAATTTTGATACTGATTAATAGATTTTCAATTTTGGGTTTTTCTACCCTCTTCCACTTGCAATTCATTCTGCCGTCATCATTTCATAAAAATTATCACTTTTGTTTTGTTCGATTAACATTTCAATTTATCAATACTTTTTGAGTTCATTTCGAAAACAGCAGAATCACATTCTAATACCGTAAACAGGAGTGAAGGAGAACACCGGGGTAACTTTGTAAAACTTTAACTTTTGCGTTTATTTTCGATCAGGTTCTTTTAGAGTATCGTGCAAGAATATAATTAAAAGCTCTCGGATAACCCAACAAAATGAGTGCCTACAGAATGCTCCAGAGTGAACCAGTCAAGAGCCAACGCGAAAACAAAAGTGTTACAAAGTCACCCCGGTGTTCACCTTCACCCCGATTTACGGTACCGTGAAATTGGGTCATTTTGGTATGCTTTCGGTGCCTCTTATTTTATTTGGCTCGGCATTCCAATATACATTGACAAAACCCACATCTATTAGTGGTCAATCTCAAGCTTACAGTCTCAGCTTTTGATTGACGAGCTACAAAGTTCTATTTGATGTGTCCAACCCGGAGCTATTGTAGCAGTTGAAGAAGTGTACCAAAGTTAGACTCCGATGAGGCAACTCTGGTACACTTACAGAATATCTCAACTCTACCCACCACCATGCAAAGGATCAATTCTATCCGTTCAAGGGTCTTATACTCATCTCTTTCAAACAGTTTATGGCCGTATGGACCACTAGTAGATCCAAAATGAATAAAAAAGAGCTGACATGCAAAATTGAACAAAAGTTACCTTACCGTAATATTTCTTATCTAGAGTGGGGTGACTTTGGTATGATTTTTTATGGCTTTTCTGATATTTCATTCGTTAAAATTCCAAATGCTGTAAATACTCGTATGTCATGATGATTTCTTCAATATGGTGATATATGTGGTCGGAATGTAGCACTATTCATCCGCAGATCTTTGCGGAACACTTCTTGTCAGGTACACTAACTGGACCCCTCGCGCATCGGTGCTGAATCAGCCTTTTCGGGATCTGCTTCAATAACCGACTACAATTATCCCCTCGTGATCTACGGTAGGTGAGAATATTGTTCATGAGTGACCTAAATGGGGAGAATAGGTTTCAGAGCGATAGAATCATTTACCTTGCCGAATGCAGCTTTGAAAGTCGTTGATCAGGGGTGTACCAAAGTTGCACCCACTGTACCAAAGTTACCCAATTTGACGGTACTCATAGTAATGGGCTATTTATCGAATATTGGTGAAAGAAAAATGGATGAAATAGGAATAGTCATATTTTGTACGGTTGACATTGCCAAATCATGTGGTATCCTCTCCAAATTTTTATTTGAGGCTGTCTCATGGGGTATGAATCTTCTTCGAAAAATTGTTCTGCATTGAAAAGGTTATCCTTGGTCCATGATAATGAGAATGCCGAATGCAGTATTTGCTGTAATATCACATTTGACATCGCATGGATCACAGAAAAACTTGTCTCTATGAGCATCTCTAAAATTCGGGCACCTCCCAATTATGGGTGTTTCCTCCCGAAACCGAATTTTATTACGTTGACAATTGAGCAATTTTGGAACATTACAATATAAACAAGTTAGTAAGCCACTCAATGGTACATTTCGATACAAGGGTGAAAAAATACGTCTTACACCCGTGTATCGAATTGTGTTTTTCAACAAACTGTGCAAGAAAATGGAAAATCAAGGAGGAAAAGAAACTTTTCCGCACAGCGTGTCGTAATGGTAAATTTCGATACAAGGGTGTAAAAACTTTTTTTCGCGTCTGAGTGATGTGGGTTTCCAACCTGGGCCGTAGGAAAAGGTCGAAATCAACACGAGGATGCGAAGAAATTTACACTGTGTATCGAACTGTATTTTTCGACAAACTGTGCGAGAAAGTGGAAAATCAGTGCGGAATAGACACTTTTCCACATAGCGTGTCGAACAATACCTTTGTCAAACTAGCATTCCAAGAGTATCAAATTCCAAGTACAGCAGGTGTCGCATATAATTCTACAAAAAACGAGTGATGTATAGAGTCAAAAATCTTGACAATCTCACTGCCTCCGGCTATACCAATCCACCTTCTAAATGATTTAATTCTATCTCAAATTCCAATTCCATTTGATTTGATCATTTTCATTCATATCACCTGTGGAGAAGTATCCTGTTCAGATATCATCTCGTGCTGAGTAATAGATAACTAGCCAACAACATTTTCTAGAGTCCTTAATGATTATTCTCCCATTACGAGAGATGAGAATTGATATCTCCTCGCCCGAAATGGAAGTAAGATAAATCAAACTGATAGAAAGAAGAAATTTCTGCAGACTCGAATCATCGATCTCCTTTACAAAAACTTGACCGATACTCAAATCAATCAGCATCAAAGCCATATGTGAAAATTAATCTACTCTTCCCGCAATAATTCACCTTGCAATATGCATTGAGAACAAGCCGATAGACCATCAATCCAATCAAGTAGTTTCTACCAATAATACTATTTCCCTTCACGAAAATTGAGAAAAAAATTTCATACTCCCTCCAACCACCATGAAAAGAAAAATCTCTCGAAATAGCCAACACATCTCACTCATACACACACATACTGCAATCTAGCCTCAGAATAGCTAGAAAATATAAATTGATTCCACCGCCACTCCATGTACATTTTGAACACATACATAGACAGTAAAGTGCCTCTGTAGACAGAATTCTAGCTGACCATCACAGAGAGAAGGGCTATAGTCGTGTCGAGGGACACCAAAATCCGGTATTCAAATTGGGGTTTGGTCTGGATACGTTAGCAAAATATAATACCCTATATAGTGATATTTCCAGAGAGTACGAGGAATCGAGGATGGGTTGGGGTAGTCAGTCGCCCATGCATGTGTGTACACCACGTGATGGTCCCTGGTGACGATGTCGACGACGACGACGACGACGACGCATGCGAATCAGAGAGAGAGAGCAGAGCTGCGACTGCCCAATGGTTTAACATGATTACACGCACAATGTTCTCCCCCGCTATACTACCACTTTCGACCTTTACCTCCCCCCCCCCCCCACACACACACAGCATGAAAATGTTTCAGAAACGTTTCAAAAAACATCTCAGAAATATTTTACTAGAACATTTTTGGAATATAGTTATATCCGCGACTAGAAATGTTCCAAAAACATTTCAGAAACGTTTCAGAGACATTACATTGAAATATTTGCGGAAATTCAAGATAGTAAATATTGCGACAATTGAGCAAAAAACATAATTTCATACTCAAATTTGACGAATTCACATTCAGATTTGTTCTTCGTTTATTAAACATTTTGAAAAATTGATATCATCTGGGACGTAGATTTTTGGAACATAGATATTATATGAGGCTAGTTTACACGAGTGTCGCGCCGCGGCAGAGTTTTGAACCTGCGTTTTCCGGGTCACTAGGCTGCGACGTTTTCCACTAAGCTACTGACGTATGTGTACGTCTTATCTCAAAACGTCTACATATATAGCCAAGCACACGGGTTTTCGATGTGAGGATGAATTGATGATTGAATTTCATTTGTTTTTGATGATTTGACACGTATAATGAGGATTGTAATCGCAAGTTTTTGATATGTAAACGGTATTTAATCCTCTCAAGAACTTTGTGGAAGAGGAGACTGTCTACTGAGATATGGAATTAGGATTCAGGAGCGAGAAGGGAGTGTAAATAGAATGAAATAAAATTTTGAGTTAGAAATCACGCAGATCTTTTTATTCTATCAAAACTGATCGTGCAGATGCATTATAATTTTCTGAGGCGTCTCTCAGTCGCTGAATTCTACGTTGATCTTAAAATAACACTAGGCTTCCCCAGAATGTAAAATACTCAAGTATTCCTTTCCCTTTTGATCATCATCCAAATAAACTTTTCTTCGCAATTCTTCATTACATGAGTGCCTACAAAATTATAGAAAATACCATTCACGCTCCGCTTATGAGGTTCTTCGCTCCCGATCGATTATTCCGACCCTCGTCTGCGGCTCGGATCGAAAATTATCCCCTCAAAAGCGAGCTCCAACCGAATAAAATCGAAATGAAATATACTATTATGATATTAGTGCAATCATCATCGATTCAGTGTTGTAGCGTGACATAATGATTATTAATTGACAATCCAACCGTGTCACTAGTTCATGTATCTACAATCCACCCTATAATTGATCCCGGAAACAACTATTCAATCATTTGTTTATCCAGAACCACGCGGAAGTTTGCATACAGTCTTCTAGGACGTTTAAATGAATGAGAAAGGCACAGCTGACGTTTGCAGCTGTGCCTTTTTTCTTTTTTGAATGGTCTCGTGAGTATAAGAAATCATTCAAGCACAACACCAAATCGTCCCAGACGTAAATTTGGATATGTCTTCTTATGAAATTAATTCAAATTGAAAAAATAATATGTGACTGCAAAACCTAAACAAGATCGACATCAGATCATTGACTCAGTTGAAGGATGAGAATAGTAATCCATTATTCATCAGCTCATTTAGGTTCATCCTACAACGACATAATTTAGATAAGTCATCAGAAACAGATGCTCTAGTTGAGGAGGTAATTTCAACACCTCGTTGAATGATAATTTAGTTTGTTCAATTCATCAAGGAAGCAAAAATTACTCATATTAATTATCAGTGACATCAATGTAAAATCTCCAATCCTTGGATAGATTATCAGATAAAATTGATTCTAGAAAAGTTTGGCTTGCACTAGTCATCAACGAGCAGCTGAACGCTCTTCAGTTTCCAAAAGATCACCAGTACCAATCTTAGTTTTTTCCGTAACAGAAATGAACTGTCAATGGATATTGAATTTCGCTACAACAATATGCTTGATCACATGTAAGTGATTAACTAAAAAATTTAGTATCCACAAGATTTGGTCTTACCTTCTATCATTTCCAAGTTAAAATCATTGATAACTGGTCTGCCTGCAGCAGGTTATTTCTACATTCAAGTAAAAGCCAAGCCTCTCTCCGGAAAACCTTTAAAAACAGCAGAGGAGGAGTATCCTTTTTCCGTGCTTATTGTTGGAAAAATAAGTTCGAAAGGTAATACGCAGCTTGTATGCACTGGATCATTAATATCAAGGAACCAGGTCCTCACAGCTGCGAGTTGTTTAGAGGGTAAACAATTGGCTGATTTACAAGCAATTGTCAGCATTGGTAAAACAAAAGTCAAAAAGAAAGGTATCTTTGATATCTCATCGAAAGTAACATACGAAAATTATATGACCGAATTGAGATTGCGGAAACAGTTCAAACCATCAGAGATCGAAGATTTGGCAATTTTAGAGGTTGGTTCCAATAAGGTGAAAATACCTAGTATATTACTCCCAATTCGAGGCTAGGCTGTTTTGGGGCACGGGCATGGTTTTTCCCCAAGTGCAACGAGGGGAAGATATTTCCCGTGTCTCAAAACAGACTGACGAGCGAGGGAAGTATGCTATTTTTTTGCATTAGGGCGAATAAACGCCAATTTTATGTTCGCAGCCAAGAGTAAAAGTGGCATTTTAATCACCCCATGCTAAAAAAAGCAACTTCCCGAAATTATTATTGTCAACAACACTAATTGGCGCCCATGGATTCTTTCACTTGGTGGGGCAACTCATATTGGCATACGTATTCAGTTGAGAAAGTCATAATGTGATCTAAATTTTTTCGGAGTATACTCATTAAATATAGTTTGAAAATTCTTATGGACAAAGAAACAAGTCGTAAACTATCAAAATCATTCCTTTTTGATCCACAGTTGTCAGTTGAGGACACTGGAATCACCCCAGCGCGTATTTCTTTCAAGACTGACATTCCGAAGGCAGGACATACAGTCAAAATTGTTGGATTCAATGGAAAAGACACTAAATTATCAAGCCCACGAGTAGCGTACGGTTCGCTAACTGTTCTCGACAAGAAATTGTGCGATGATCAAGCCAAGTTGATTGCAGTGGATTACAGAAGATTCGTTTGGACGAATAGAATAATCTGCGCTCAAACTTATCCACCCATTTTAGCAAATAACGTAAGTTGTTATTTAATGCTTTACAGGCTAAAACTACAAAATCCTCGAAAGAATAATTTTTCAACTGAGACAAAACTACCCTTCCAATGGCATATTATGCATCTCAGCTGGATATTCAATTCGATTGAGCAAGTGTAAGAGAGTTTCTTGAACTTGAATCCCAAAAACGGTTGCAAAATTCCTTTTTCTCCCTCCAATTCCTAATTTTTCAATGACATCATCAATGAATCTAACAAATAGAAAGCATCCAGTATATTTCTAAGATGGTCTGTTCCTGGAGGGATCAGAATGATTCGACATGGATATCTTATTTTCAGGGTGACTTTGGTGGACCAATACTGAATGAAAAAGGTAAAATCGTAGGTATTTCATTCAAAGGGCGATCAGATTCTGAACCTATCAGATTGATACCGAAAGGACAAGCCAATTTGATACTCCGTATAGGATGGTACGAAGATTTTATAACGACGTACAAGCATTAGGGTAACCAAATTTTTAGGTTAATCATGAGATTCCACACTGAATGCTCAAATTAGATTATGATCAGGCGCGGATCCAGGGGGGCTGGTAAGGGTGACCGCCCCCCTCCCCGAAGAAAAAAAATTTGCACATCCAAAAAGTTTCGCAAATCGCCCCCTCCCAAGATCGGTCCCTCGATCCGCCCCTGGATATGATGATCATATTTAAGTTCATCCAGGTATTAGATATAGTCTTAATCGAAGCTGTGATTTTTCAAAAGCATGCAATGAATGAAAACGTGACAAATATTATTAAATTATTAAAAAAAAATCATTTCTATGAGGAAGTAGATGAGAAATGTTGGGACAAAAACTCCTTCAAACAGGAAGAGCTTCCAGTAAAATTTACGTAGCATGTCAATCGTACAAACATTTCCATCTCAAACTTTGAGGGTATTACTTTTTTTGTTTGGATAACGACGAGAATGAATTTGGTAATCAATTTGTATACACATGTTGTAATGAAATATCGACATCAGCACAAACAGTATGGCAAAATATCGTGTCTGTCAGAGTCACGGGTAATTGCAAAGGAGAGGGTGCCAGGCCTTAGGACCACCAAACTTGACTGAAATTTATTGCCTTGTAATCGCCAGCCGACCGTAGCAACAGCAACAACTGCAACGCCCATATATATTCCTCGGTACAAGTCGAGTCAGTTCACTTCTGAATCTTGCTGTTTTTAGTAACTCATGGTATCAACATTACAGATTACGATCGGTGGCAGATTTGGACGATTTTTCTGAAATTTTGAGCTGTTTGTTTTGTGGTATGATAGCCTGTAAGAAGAAGTGTGACGTTACGCTTGGAAAATTTTTGAAATTCTCAAAGCACACTTTTCACAGTTTCCGTGCTTTGCTTGGGAAATTGTTTAGCTCATGATTTCATCGTCGATGTTCGAATTCATTTTCATATTTCTTCTGTCAGGTTCAACAAAAGTCGTTCGGATTTCGAGTCACATAAGAAATTGAACTGTTTGCCTATGAATCAATGCCAGACTTGAATTGATAATTTCGAGCAATGACGTCTCGAATATTGATTCAGTTGCAGTATTATTTTGTAATCATTTCAAACAGGTCAACATACGTCAAACTATATCTTAGGAAAAACCCAACCACAAGTATTATTCCCAGAAATGAGTTCTATATGCTATCATTAAGGAATCATAAATTTTGGTGTCTCTTTCTTGAGATTTCCGCTGTCATAAATATTCTCTCACTCGAATATTTGGCATGTGCAAAAATTCGAAAATTGCGAACTAAACTATTCCCAGGAGTTATATGACCTACATACCTCTGCAATTTTGATGAAGCTGTTCACGTTGAGTTCAGATCAAAAGTTGAACTAGATCGAACATGCCAAGGTCAAATCATGCATAACATGCGATCTAGAATATAGGATGCATATTCTGTATGATGCCAATGTGAAATCTGTTTGTTTATTCTGTAAGATTCCAGAGCTGAAACCAATTAACTGACCGAGTGAGTTGCTTTCACGTGGGGGTATTTGTGTACTCCTGAAATTTTTATCCGTCTTCAAAAAATCTACCTAGAATTTCATGATGGTCATTCAAAGAATGAATGGAACAAGATTCAACTTTTTTTTTGTAGATAGAGTCCGTTGGCGGATGAAGAATTTTTCTAATCCCCAATTTTTTAGCAAATGTCTATGTGAATTTTCGACTTCTTTTGAGTTAGTTACATAGGCAAACCCCGTCATTCGCGGTTAGTTCGCTCCTGAAAAGTACTGCAATTACTGAGGTGTACGGCTCATTGGGAATGGAGAACTCCGTTTCAACCATCTCCCAAAGTCAGGAATCGTTCAGTGATGATCGAATTTTGATTGTATTTTGAAGATTTGAAGCTGTTCTTTTCTAAACAAATGTCTACTATGAGTGATTTTCGAGTTCTTTTCATGGATACTTGAATGTCCATCAACTTCTATAAACTTGATTCATTCATCACGATCTGAATGAATCGTGGATTCATTGACATCGTGTCTCCTTGCAAGCGCACTGATTTGTTTTCCTTGGTCCAAAACATTTCAAATATTTATTTTTATAGCAACGTCCATGACTTTTTTCGATTTTTTCTATTCAACTTCTCTTGAATGCAAAATTTGCTTAAATGAGATTTGATAATGAAGTAAGTTGAAATTCAAAATCTTTCATTAGCTTGATCCACCGAACCCCAATAACTAGACAACAGAAAATTCCTTGAACACAAATAGTCTGAATGTTGATCATCAACTGTGTTGTTCATGTTCGTGTTGGCGAAGTGAAAATCGTAGACGTCCATTTCATCACACAGAATCATATCATTTGCAACCAGAATCAATAATCCAAAAGTTCAAACACACTGAAGAAAATTTGTCAACTTGACAAAATCTTAAAACTTGAACCATCATACCGCGGATACCGGGGAAAAATAGTGCAAATATGCAAAGATCGCGAATACCGAGGTTTGCCTGCATTTATCTGCATGACAATCAACGAACTTCATGAAATGAAATACAATACATTACGTCCATAACCCAAAAAATATTGAATAAAGATTGTTGCTGACACAACTCTGGACTAGATCCGAACGAGCGCACACGAAAATTTTGGGATATCAAGTTGGAATTTCGACAGCTTTCTGTATTCTATATTTTCTTCATAGATCGTAATGTATGTCAAGCGTTACATCATCAAAATTATTACTGCCAGGATCTTTTTTATGATGCACTCTTACTAATTCGTTCAAAATAATATCGGAAGATGCGAGAGAGTGGCGGAGACAGGGAAGAGAATTGCGTATTCTGCAAGGCTATCGAGGAAAAATTTTTGTGGAGCCAGTAGTTTTCGTCATAATGTACGGCGATGGCTGGGTGATGAATACAGAGCGCTTTGGAATTCTGGCTGTGATGATAAATTCTTGAGCCAATCTGGGCGATGTTGATGTATATTATGTCAATGACACCTAATTCGAAAAATTGTGAAACAAGTATGACTGTCTAATAATCTATGGTGCCATAGCAATAAGATTTAATCAAAGATTATCAGAGCGAAATACATGCAAAATTATTACAAACTATTTCAGTAGAGTAAAGTATGAGGCATATCAAAAAATTGAAATTTTCATTAAAATTTTCAATAAATATTACCATCCGGCTCTTTTAGTTGATTATGAATGAAGAGCTCCGGGCTACAAACGGTCAGCTCTAGTGCTATAAAATGAGACGTGACCGTTCGTTGCCCAAAGCTCTTCACTCTTTTAGCACGACGTACAAGAATTGCTGATCCTGCGCCCAGTAGACATTATTATAATTGTCACATTGACAGATTGAGATTAAATGCAAATCTACTATCTTTTTCTAAAACTCACCAATGCTACTTGGTGATGGAGGGTAGCCCTATTAGTCATCGCGGATTCTTGCCTGACTCCGACTCATCTTCAGAAATAGGACAGAACCATACAGTTTTGTTGAATTCAGTGTCACTCACCTGAAACAAGGAAAATTTTATAAGGTTAGAAATAAGATTTTGAAATGAGCGAGGTTTTGCGAATTTTGTTGGATTTTGGCATGTTGAATGGGTCTTGAGGGGGAGGGGGTGGCTTCACGTTTTCCAGAGAGAGGTGAAAATCTTACTTTTTCAACCTCTTTTTGGTGTTATTATGCTTGATCTGAAGCTTATGGTGAGTTCCATATGACCGAAACCACCCTACGCACGATTTTAGAAGCTCTTGAAATGATTCACAAAATATTAAAAGAATGGGAGTCTTGGTTGTCAGATTTCTTTCGATCAATATTCAGCTGATCTTATGGATAATAATCTATATCTGAATTTTCCTCATCGTGATATCATCTAGATAACCAAGATAATCATTTAATCAACAACTTTTCCAGTGATCTCATTTCAGAGAAAACTCATGATTTTAACGGAATAAATACACCAAATTAAACGAAAATTGATGTTTCCAAGAGTTAAAATGTAAAAACTCAAAATTTATGGTTAACTTGGTGCTCAATTGTTAGTTCTGGCACCCATTTTTTACTCGTCTTGCGAGTATTTCTATGGTAAAACTCAAATTCCAATTTTATCAATTCATGATCAACTTTTGGGTAGATTTACGAGTCTAGGGTGAATAAATATATTCATTCTGAGACAAAACTTCTAACATGTGAGACGTGCCGATGGATTTTTCGACCCAATTCCAGCTTCTAGAAGACGTATTGTTTGCATGGAATGAAACTGAATCACTATTGCCACGCGTTTGGGACATCGAAAAATGTATTTCTGACATTCGGAATATATTTTCCTGATGAAAATGGTACAAAAAAAGGCCAAATTGGAACTTTTAGAATTCTTTGGATTTCATTTCTTTTCCTTGCTTACAATCGGGTATTTGGCCTCTGTCTCCGGTTCAATTTATTTTTTGTATAAATAGGAGATTTTCGGGAACTTTTCCAGATTTTTTAGACGTGTCCGTGAGAAGCAACGACCAATTATTGGGAATCGATGGAAAAAAATGTGTCCAGCATGATGGACATCGGGAGTGAACGGGTTGATCAGAACCGATAATAAAGTTGGCCCATGTCAACCTATTGTAAGCCAAACCAACTTCACAAAACAAACGCCGAACAAAGCTTAACTATAACACGCCTGAAGGAAATGGGTCAAACCGTTCAGCACAGGCCTCCTGAAAACGATAATTGCTCGATGTGACGTTACTACACATTTAGTGCATGCCAAGTACGAATCTCAGGCAATGAACCCTTATTCGCTTCGAGTCTGGGCAATCGATCGATCGAGACTTTTGCTGGAGAGCAACCAATACACATATATATAGGTATATGTGTGCAGGTATGTCGATCCATTGCACTTGGAGTCATAGTTGTATCGGAGTGAAAAGCCTCGCGTGCAAGCTAAATTAGCCTCGAGGCGATGTGCTCACGTTATTTTCATCTACCGCTCGATGGGTTATCGATTCTACAGTGCGAATATAACTGCCTATAACGCCTTAACACTTGTGATACCTCATTATGAGGTTCGAACTTGTATCAAAGTTTTGGCAGGTGGTGTGATAAGAGGGTCTGAGACGTTAAGTCATTTTTAGATAGTTTTGATGAGTTTTCTTATTGATTTTGTGTCATTTTTTAACTTGATTAATTAGTGAGATGATCATCCTCGTTCTTGCGGGTCTGTCTTCACTCTGAGTACATGATATTGAAATATGTTTGGGTTCAACTCACTGGATGGAGAAAAACCTACTGCTGAATTGGAGTCAAAGGTAAGTTTACCCAACATGGGCCCCTTAAATCATTTCGCCAATCTTTTTGGCCTACTTCAATATTTTCCAACGTACTTTAGCTCATTTCGAAGCTTATCCCAAGTCTTTCGGAATGAGTCGAGGTAAGTTGGATCTCGAACAACCAAAGCCGAGCAATCACGATTCTCCCACAAAGTAATTTTTGTGAGTTCGCGAAAGGGTGTGCCCAATATGCTCCAATTAAACATATGCTCAACAACTCTGGTCTATTTCAACATTTTTCAATGTTCTTCAACTCATTCTGAAGCTTTTTTCAAAATATTCAATATAAGCTAAAGTACGTCTGATTTTGATCAGCTGGAGTCAAGCTGTCTCACTTTTCCCCCAAAGAGCTATAATCGTATTTATCAGCGTGCAACCGCGGGTGGAGCTTTTCGCCGATCCTGGACTTTTTTTGACTTAATTTTGACGTGGTAAATACGTTCTGAGTGATCAAAAAATGTGTGTGGCGACCACGCACGCAAGAAAGTGAGACCAATGTATGGGTCTCTCTGCTATAGCTATTTCATGTTGCGAATGACATTTTTTGGGATCGAAAATCACTTCATGAGCTGGCCAGGGATGAGATGAGCCGCACTGGTCTAGGGTTGGTTGGACTGGCCCTGGATGAGCTGAAATGTGATGGTATGGGCTGGGCCAGGATGAGATGAGCCGGGATGGGTTGGGCTGTGATCATGTCGGATGGCGTAGGCTGGGCTGGGATCGGATGGGTTGCGCTGGTCTGGAATCGGATGGGCTGGGGCTGGATAGGGTGGGATCGGCTGGGCTTGGATGAGCCGGATCGGTCTGGGCTGAGTTCGGCTGGGATGGAGCTTGACAAGCTGGGATGAGATAGGCTTGGATGGGATGGGATGAGCTGGGCTGAGGAAATGAGCTGAGCTCGGCTAGGCTTGGCTGGGATAGGCTGGAATGGGATTAGCTGGGATCGATTGTAGGGGCAAGACCGGAATGGGATGGCATAGGCCGGGATGGATTGGGAAGGGATGGGCTAAGTTAGGATGGGATGGGTTTGGCTGTACTCGGATGAGCTGGGCCGGGATGTGCTGGGATGGGATGGTATGAGCTGAGCCACGATGCCATACGATGGGTTTGGCTGGGATGGGATGGTATGAGCTGGGCCAGGATGCGATACGATGGGTTTGGCTGCGATGGGATCAGCCGGGCTTGGATGGATGGATGGATGTATGGGTTGGTCAAGGGTTATGGGTTGTAGGTTGCAAGTGGGTGGGTTGGTTAAGGGTTATAGGTTATTGGATGAGCCGACGATATATAGGTATACCGTAATGCGTTCACGCGTGAACGTAACACTTCACATCGGGCATCATCCAGCTTGGATTTTTCCCACCACGCCGTTGGTGAAGAGAGTTTCACCTCCAAAAAGTCGCACACTCTGTTTTGAGATGAGAAGATCGGGGCATGTTGAGCACAAACCACTTTGGCCTTCATGTTTTGCTCGTAAAACCTCGCCAAATCTAAATTTTGCGATTTTAGAGGACGGATTTTGAAGGTTTTGAAAAAGGAGTCGAAAATGCTAAAGCACGTTGAGATTGTTGGAATCAAAAATGTTTGAGATCGTTCAACTAAACGCAATTTCGTTGACGATTTTTAAGTGTGCAAACACGATAAGTAAAAAACTCACTTTATATTTTCTGCAAGATGCAGAAACCATCAAGGGTCGGTCCGAATGATTAATTTCCTCATATTTTAACATAATAAACGTAAAAAATATTGCGTGAAGGTCGACGAGCGCCCAGTTCTGGGATCGGCATATAACGGCATATTGGGTACACTCAATTTACAAAAAAATGAGCGTGAGCGTTATCACATATCTGTACCAATAATTTTTTTTGCCATTTTGTAAGCACCGAAAAATTGGAAAATTGCAAAGAATAGTATTCGCACCTCGTTTTATGAGGTTTCCCGCTTCCGAGCGACTATTTCAACCGTTCAATCTTCGCTCGTAGCTCAGACCGAAAACCAATTGCTCAGAAGCAAACTACAACCTCATGAACTCGGTACAAAATGTATCATCTTTCATGATTTTTGGACTATTTTACAGTCGAGTTGAAGACTTTCATAATTAGATCTTTCGAATAGTATCTTTTCAGATTTGAAATCTTGATGTTGCGAATGGAAACGATATTGGTACGGTCAAAATGGGAAGCAATTTATAGACAAATCAGCTAGATGACTATTTAAGAAGAATTTATTTTAGTAATGAATGAGGTGACTCCAGATTGCATGACTTGATAACCTATCAATATATATATTGATGAATCTTGAGACTGACTTTTCCTACACATGTCGTAAAGTGGTACAACATTGATACAGATTCAAGCGTCGCGTTGGTAAATACGGACACGCGTTGAGCTCCTACTATTATATGATACACAACTCCTGGGGTTGCACGGGTCTCACAGTCGCCTGCGGCTGTTTGCTAAAACAAAATATTTGTCCGAGATTTATAACTGTCAAATCTACTACTAAACTGCGTGTAAAGCTTTGGTGTACATACATGCTGCAATTGGGGCTTGAGTTTTCGGAACGTGTCACTTTTATAAAGTGTGTTTGAACGTGATTCAGATCTATGGGTTGTACTTAGACGACGATGAAGATATGGAAATCGCATTTTTTCGGATATGACGATGCAGTCTTTTTATTAGGGCGTGTCCACAAATTAACGAAACGCCTCACAACTTATTGCCCGATTTCGCACAATGGTATGCTTTTCGTGTGGGAAGAGCCAAATATACTTATTATCGCAAACGAGAACATTCTCATATCTGGAAATCAATAGAATATCAACGTACACAATCGGTCAAAAGTTTAAGATCACTAACATAAATGAACTTATGTATCTAAAGTTTAACATAATACATTTTTCGTACCAAGGTACTTCTACGCTATCAAGAAGATTCATCAACACATTTTTTGATGTCGAAACGAGACACTCGCGTGGTTCCAAGATGTTTTAAATGTGGAATGATGAAAAAAAAAATTGCCATAAAAGGTTTTCAAATCATGTAATCCTGCAAGATTCCAAAGATACACGATGTATTTTGCTTTGTTTCAACTTTCAAAAGGTATAATTTGAATGCAATGGTTGAAAAGGAGCAAAAATTTGCTTGTACAGAAGCTGTACCCGTATTTGCGTAAGAAAGATGTCGAGTTACGCGCGCTCAAGAGGACAAGAGTCCTCTGCTATCTCTGGCAAAATTAGCAAACTTTTGACTCGGTTCGAGCTTGCATTTACTGTGCGAAGGGAAAATAAAACGAAAAAAAGCTAGGGAAAAGGTACAACTCAGAACAGAGACGGCGCGGCATACGACTTTTTCTTTGCCTTGTCAACACAGCAAATGAAAAACAATTTGGTTTATTTTACCCTGTTTGAAAGGCAAATTCTGGTGTTTCGAGGTCCTTGCATTCGTGGCAAACTTTTATTCAAGAGAAGTTTGAGTAATTGATTAATCAGTAGACTGAGAATCGAAGAGTAGCTCGAAGAGTAGGTTATCAATTCAAAGCATTTTGAGTCTTATTCTACGAAGATATTCACTTCATAAAATGCTTTCGAATTTTTTTTCTCCCGAATCATTTTAATTCATATCTAACTCTGTAAATGAAAGTTAGAAATAGGAATCGAATGATATGCTCATTCTTCGGGTCCTATATACTGACTTTATGTGATCATTCCCGATAAAAATAAACGGGTTCTCTTACTGTGAAATATTTTGTTAAGAAATCAGCTATACTGGGTGACATTACGAAAAACATCGAACAAAGTTTACAACGATATTACAAAGTATATTAACGTGAAGATTGGCCTATTTTTTGGAGGTATGGAATAGGTTCTTGATATGCTGAGTTGATAGCACTTGTGGTGGGTCATAACCACTAAAAATTTACAAAAAATTGTTCATCACTCACAAGAGGAGTCCAAAGAATTTGGGAGCTGGATCTGGCTGAAACTCTGGGAATCATTCTTTTTTAGCACCAAAATATGATACCCAAAGCCGCAAAGTCCAACGCTAAAGTTTTTCTGAGTTACATCCGATACATGTGAAAAAATCGAATAAGGTAAGTGTACCCAACTTGCCTCTGTACCGAACTTGCCCCCATATGCCGATCTTGGGGATGGACACTTCTTGGTCTCCCGGCAATTTTTTTTTTTACGTTGTTATGTTAGAATATGAGAAAGTAAATAGTTTGCGTTGACCCCAAATCATTCGTGCGTTCTTCAGAAAATCTAAAGTGATTTTTATATTTTTCGTGATTGCTTAGCTAAGAAAGCACCGAGGGAATCGCCTCCAGTAAAATCGGTGCAAATTTATTTTTATTCAATCAATCTCAACGTACCTTAGCGCATTCGATTCCTTGTTCCAAGACCTTCAAAATCCATTTCTCAAAATTGCAAAATTCGAATATGGAGCTGTTTTATGTGCAAAACACGGAGATGATTTGAGAAACAAGGATGCCAACATCGGAGTGTACCTAACATGCCCCCATATATTTATCTCAAAAGGGCATGCGGTACGACTTTTTTTACCACTCAGAACGTGTTTATCACGTCGAAATAGGTCAGAAATAGTGTTTCGAACCACCAAAAAGCTCCAAATGTGCAAGCACGGCGATAAAAACACTTTATCGCCGATTTACATCATTTATTTCGGAAGAATTGAGATAGTTCGGCTCCAATTGATCCAAATTGGACGTAGTTTAGTGCATGTTAAAGGTCTTTAAACAAGCTTCAAAACGAGTTGAAGCACGTTGGAAATCGTCAAGTGAATCAAAGTTATTAAGAAAAAGGCTCAATGGGGACAAGTTGGGTACTCACTTTTGTAAACTCTCAAAAATCACCTTTTGGGAGAATTAAAACAGTTTGCCTTCAGTTGGTTCAAATTGAATGTACCTCAACTTATTTCGAAGGTCTTAAGACAAGCTTTAAAATGAGCTAAGGTACGTTGGAAAATATGGGCAAGTTGGGTACACTGACCTTATATATAGATATTTCACAGACCATCGCGAAACATTTCAGAAACACTTTATCGACATTTACATAGTTATTTCCGCGGATGGAATTGTTTCTGAAATCTTACCTTGAAGCATTTCTCAAACCTTTCAAAAACCTTTGAGAAACATTTCATCGTAATGTTTCTCTAAAATGTTTCTGGAAGATTGCCTGAAATACTTTTGTAACCTTCCAGTGGAAGGTTTTTTAAGGAAATTCCACTAAAACCTTTCTGAAATATAGTCATGTTGATGGTTCGAAACAATATCACAGAAAAATTTTCCTGATAATGTTTCTGCAAATTCCAATGGTATCTCCCAGAAACCTCGAGCTTCCTGGGAGATACCATTGAAATATTTTATTGAAATATTTTTCTGAAATATTCGTATGCTGTGTGAAATACTGTAATGCTTGAGTCACAGGCTGTAGCTCAAAAATTCTCGAGCATAAGACTCTGGCGGCTTTTAGTTTCACTTTCTGGCACCTAGAAGAGATTATTCACAGAAATTCAGTCATATTCCGCTCCTAAACCCCCCGAACTTAAGTTATGTAATAAGCGGGTCTCCATCCCGATTCTTCCAACTGCGTATGAGTTGTTTATCTTTCATTTGAAGAATCTTGCAAATTCAAAAGGGAGGATCAAAATTTCGAAATTTTTTTTTCACGTATTTA
Organism: Eretmocerus hayati; assembly: GCA_029851415.1. Lineage (NCBI taxonomy): Eukaryota > Metazoa > Arthropoda > Insecta > Hymenoptera > Aphelinidae > Eretmocerus > Eretmocerus hayati. Next base: position 111,938,424 of record CM056744.1, read on the forward strand.
CAGACATTCTCTCGTGTTAGTTATTCGAGTACAAACATTTCCAGATCAACAATTTCCAACAATATAGTACAATTATCGAAGTAAACACGTACATTACCCAATTGACTCTCAAATCCTAATACGACTAAATTCTACCAACACCAATCGTACCATGATCCTTCCACTAAATGCTTCAAATCTCTATACATAAATTACCTGAAGCAATCCACAATTCAAAGCTTGCAACAGATCCGACAACACGACAACTATATTATACCTATACCTGAGGCGTGAATATCCGCTTTACTATAGAGTAAAGGTGACAATATCCTCAATTCTCAAACTCCATCAAGCTCCTCTACAAAATGATCCAAATATCTCACTATATCTTTTTAACACTCTAAAATGTAACCTATAAGTATCTCAAATTACCACGTACTCATACGAAAATCCGCCTAAAATTACAAGCCAAGCTCTAATCGTACGAAACAACCATGATGTTGACTATATATATGTATATGAAAACTATACACTATACATACGAGTGGCGCTTATTTTAATGCCAAAATAATGAGGAGGGTTGGAAGGGTGACACAGAAGCGGGACCGGTAATTACTGCGTATGTATACAACGCACGCACATATACGAGAGACTGGTATGGCATAGAAAGATAGAGCCCGTATATAGTAATTTGAGTTGATGATGATGATGAGAATGTGGCACGTGTTGGAGACACCCTCTGTATGTGTTAGTATACTATCACCGTCAATTTTTTACGCTACTGGAAGACCGTACAGAGTAATTGCGACGATTATGCGGAATTAGACTGGAAGCCATCAGGGGTGTTGTATAGTTTATTTGATGGTCTATTTTATAGTGATTTTGATTGAGAGGTGATGTTTGAGCTTTTGATTGTGTGTAGCGAGGGAAAATCCGCTTACTAATTTATTCAGAGATTAAATTCATGGAGTAGTGGGGTTATGTTACTGAAGGTATAATTTGGTGGATAGATGAGATTACGTGGAAAATTTAGATAGGACATTCAGGATTATCAATGGTATGCGCTCATCTTTTTAAAAAATATTAATGGGCAAATGATGTGTGGACGGTCACTGACTCAAAATTCTGAAAAAAAGTAGTGAAATTCATCAGAATGGCTTTGAAAATGAAGATTTACACATCAATCATCTGGAAAATGTAATTCTATCGATATGGACTATGTTTCTTTGAAATTCACATTCTTAACAGAATCTGCTGCAGAAGCAATAATTCAACAATATTTTGATTCCATCAACATTCTAATTCAAGCGAGTAACCTTATCAGAAGATCTACAGATCAGATTTATATCAGACTCTGTAGAGGAGTGTATTTTCATGTTGAATAAACGCATCAGTGAAAAAAGTTTCATGAGTCTTGGTGACCACCGAGTCAAACCATCATAATGAATATTTTTGAACGTTTAACACGTAATCTGGATGGGGCATCGCGATGAATGTTACATTTAATTATCCTCACGTGACGATAACCAGGCAAAAAATGTGCTTAAATTATTTTTGTGAGATTTGGTTAGCTAAAAACAGAAATTTTGATTTCTTGCATTCACTGTAAAAGAAGTTTTCGAAAAACTTCAACCAACTGGTTGAATGAAAAATTCAACCAAATGAAGTTTTTCAAAATTTTTTTTTACAGTGTTGTTACGCACACAGGATTGAGTCAGTCTCAGCCTTTTTTTTCAGGCAAGGATGAATTATGAAATCAGTCCATCCGAAAGAAGAAAATTTTTAAGCAAACATGACACCAAAGATATCATGAATAAAATAAGAATGAAAATAAAAAAAATGATCAGGGCATTGTGCAACAATAAGTCACTCAGAGTTGAATTCTGATTACTATATTCTCAAGTTGACATTCCATTCCGTAAATTTTGAGTATCATAATGTACATGATCTTTCTGAACTGAAGTTTATTTCGAGCATCACACGCGCCACTCTATATAGATATTCTCAAAGGACATTATAGGAACAGTCAGCTGCGTGATGTGTCATATTTTATATTCTGCACGTTATATACGCGTCGCTTGCATATTTACGAAAGAACGTGGAAGCAGAAGCTGGTGGCAGCTCCTCTGGGAATTCTTATATTTTACTCAGCGATAAATTTGTGCTTGCATGATTGATGCTTTCCTTTTTTTAGGGCACGTCAGAGATAATTCATTAAATATGCATTGGGTCAACTGTCGTTGACATTGTTGCATGAAGAATTTTTTTGTATAATTACTACCGTCAGAATTTGGGAATTTTGTTTTCCAAATTCATGATTTACCTTGTGAATCATGAAAAACTTTTGATAGATGTACTGTGAATTCATGACCATGATCACAAATGAAACCTTACCGATTGGTTCTCCAGAAGAACATTCTTCAATGTAGAAGTTTCATTAGTAGAATCTATGGTATTAGTGTCTCGGCGTACTCATAAATCATTGACATATCTAATGCCACAGCCGATTTCATTATTAGAATTGACTGATCTATTGGTGATATTCACTATCTCATCATCTACTTCACTGACTCTATTTCAAGACTGACTCACCAATCAGTGATACTATGTGATATCGACAGATTCGATAAAGTACTCATCGACCCAGCGAAAGAACCCACTGATTCATAAATGATACGCATGCTTATTTCATTTTTGTGATTCATGAGTAACTTCCCCTGATTTATCATCAATGTCCACTGACTCGGTAGAAGCACTCATTGGTCCATCTATGATTTTCATTGATTGTATCAATACAATAATGGATCTAGTAGTGATATTCCTAAAATAATTGATGATAATTTTTTTCTTGACGGTGATACTCCGCCACTCAGAAAAATTCTTCCTGACTCGGCAAAAGACTCACTCATTCGTCAATGATACTGCCTGATTTCAGTGATAGAATCAGGGATGCATACGTGATTTGATTGGACATACCTATTAGTTTACAAGTAATGCCTACTGACTCAATGAAATATTTTATGATTCAGGAAGGAAGTTTAACGAATTGAGAATAAACTACCATTCATATTGAGTGATACACATTGCAATCGAGATTTTCCCTGCTATTCAAGATGCTCTTTGTGAAATTGCTCTATCTTCATCCTTATCCAAATGATTGCTGATAGAGTAAAAACGTTTTTTTTTTTCCATCGAAATTCTTGAAATTACATCAGCTGTTAGTGCAACCAGTAGAGTTCAAAGAAAGATGAAAAATCCCAGGAAGTTAGCATTTTGTTCTCATCTTCAAAATTTTCTTCCTCTACGTTGATCTGGAGCTTGAGCAATCGACGTTTGAGCAAGACGACATTCTATACCACCGTACAGAAATTTTTGCACGGTACAGTGTATACTAAAACTTTAGTGGTATATAGTGATTGTTCGTGCATTTATTGAGGACATTGTTCTGACTAGTAAGTATCACCTACTCACATTCACGAAAATATTCAAATACAATCACCCGAGGCTCTTGACTCATTGAATTTTACAAAAAGTATTGAATGCGACCACCTTTACATCAGAGTCTTTTAATCCATTTTAGTCCCATCTTGAATTGATATGAGAGGCCCTATATAAAAATCTTGGAATAGACGGGGAAATACAAATTACTCATCTCAAAGCTTTGACAATTAGTAGTATCTGATGAAAAGTCAAAGCACATCTGTGCTACTAATCATCAAAAAAGCTCAGTTGTAGTTACGCAGTCAATGCGGAAGGGACTCTCAAATATCCTAGTCAATCCTCACATATACCTATATCCTATTTTGCATCATCCAGCCCACACGCACGTCACATACTTCCTTCAACCTATCCAGTCTCCGCGTTTAAAAAAGAATTCATCTTCATAAAAAACTCTTGCCGCTTCGTCGGCATGCAAACTTACGCATCCGCAGAACTATATATAGATATACATATTATATGTTACAGCCATTGCAAGCTCACACACGGTAGTAGTGAAAAAAAACATCAAAGTGGATAAGCCATCAACGGACTATTCATACCATCAAAAGCAGACCAGATACACACACACAAATTATTATCATTGGAAGCTCTGAATACGCTTGGATACGGAAATCTTTAACCTTGCAATGGATATAAGCATTACGATAATGTGAATTCTCGGGATTTCTTTGTGGGATCGGGTAAACAATGAACTTTTATACATATTATGATGTAGTAGATGAGTCAGGACATTTTGATAATGTAGCTTTGTCAAAGTGGAAAAATTGTTTCTGGAGGGATGAAGATAATGAGTAGATAAGAAGAGAAGTTGCAAAGGAATTGGAATGGGAATTTGCTATCGGGATATGTAACATGTGCAGGCAGACACGTCGGATGATCAAAGGGCTCAGTAAAATTGAAGCTTACTGAGTGAAATTAAAATTCTGAGATGCTTGCCTCTGAAATAGTAGGAACAGTAAAGGTGATGTAAGTGGTCCGGGAACAGAGAAAAAGTCGTAAAATAATGTTGGACTGTGACCCTGGTAGAAATTCATTACAATTTTAGATTAAAAAATGGCCAGTTAACTCCAACTCAAGCTAATTTATAGGTAACCGAATTGGCTATTTTTTAACTTGAGATGTAACACTTTTATGTCCATATTTTAGCCATTTTCAATTTTGGCTAATTTTTGGCCAATAATTAGCCAACATTTTTGGGGATCTGGAAACAAGTCCAAATGTAATGGATAATAAATAGACATAATTTAGATAGTTCATTCAATGTGCCGAAGTGCTATTAATATTTAACATAGCATAAATTTCAAATGAGTAATCCACGTGGGCAACATCTATAGGAGCATATACACGTCTTCCATTGGGACAAGCAAGGTAATCAAGGACCTTATCATTTTGTCGCAATAGTATATTACGCAACTAGGGAGTAAAGTGGGCCTTTTACTCCCGGGTGTGTATTATCGCTCGAGGCGAAGCCGAGAGCGATAAACACACGGGAGTTTGAGGCCCACTTTACTCCCGAGTAGCGTATGCTATTTTTTAGCATAGTGGGAGTAAAGCACGTCCCTTGATTATTGCAAATTAATCAAAAATCCGTCATACATTCGCCGTAGCAGACAGAATCTGACGCACGGCTTTGCTGATATGCGCATGCTCAAATGCGCCGGCTGCGCCGCGCTCTCCAAGTCTCTTGTATACATATATATAATATACATATATATTCTCTCTCACTCGCTCTGATGTGCAGCGACTAGTCGTCGGCTACTCGGCTGTCGACATTTCTGATATCTCGCGTGACGGCTTGTCTGTTTTCCTTGGGTTTTTCTGTGCTCTGGATCGCGATTTTATACACATTCATGATTGTTCTTTATCTCGAGAAAAATTTGGAGTTCAACAGTTAATCGTCGTGATGGACTTTTCTGGTGACGAATCAGAGTATGATGAGGTGAAAGCAGAACGTTTCCATGCCGTATTCAAATATGAGGATATTGAGAAGTTTTTGAGGGAAGCGGATGATTTGATTTATCTAGAAATGAAGGTTTGTATAGAATAATATATTATGAAACATAGTGAAACTTTTTCTCTGAACATATATGAAGATGTGTGGAACTTCATCTAATGGGTGTCATCTTTTCAGGTGATTTTAGTTTTTGGGATATGTGGTGGTATGACATGTGATGACATGGTGGAGTTGCAATTGTCTAATGTAAGCAACATAGCTTCTCCAACAAGAAACCATCAAGATGATCAGAATCTGTTACAGTATAACGTGACTATCACTGATGCCAAAACGTCTGCTCCAAGAAGTTTCGTCATTGATTCAATATACTATTCCATCGTCCAGGACTATATTGCTTTGAGACCGATCAACTGTGACAGCTCCAAGTTTTTCTTATCATACTCCAATGGTCAATGCTCAGGACAGAATATGGAGAGAAACAGGCCTGGTGAAGTTGCCAGAAGTATTGCTGCATATTTGGGCTTGAAAAATCCAAGTGATTTTACAGGACTCAGCTTTAGAAGGACTGCAGCAGCTTTACGTACAAAAGCTGTCAAGTCGTTTAGAGATTGGTCATCTAAAACTGTGGCCTACGAATACATAGAGAAATCTAATAACCATACGTTCTAGATTTTACAAGGAATCATTGTAGATGCTAACAAAACTTTGAAAGCAATGACTCTGCACGCGTGCTGTACATGATTGTGCATCACATCTAATTTTGAAAATATCTCTCATGTTTTGGTGAAATTGTGATTGTAATCAAATAAGTGTGTGTGCTAGTACAATTTTGTCAATGAAATTATAAGATTGAGTAATATTCTCCTTTGTTTCTTGACATAACATTTTTTATAAGATCAAAGATTATCCTTGTCAGTGGAATGATATTGTCGAATATTATATTTCTTTGCTTTCTGATAGTGCATGGCTTATAAAACTCATGAAATTGTTTTAAAGTGTCTTTATTAAATGTTTCAATTTTCTGACATTTCTTTTAGTTTGTAACCTAAATTATTTTTGTACTTGAAATGGTACTTTAGCTGTAGATAATAATCTCATTATTCCCTGTTTTGTACCAATACATGACAAATAAAAATAATGCTAAAATATTCTTATTCATTCAATGTTTGCAATTGCAATCTAAACACCTGTTTCATTGTAAGCTCAACTCATTTCACTTGTCAGTCTCAAATATTTATGACATATTTCAACTCATCCTCGGGGTTCGTTTAGAATGCAAAAAATTTGCATCTCTCGATTTCTTACTTATCCGCCTATTTATTCATTCAATAAAAAGAAACTGTGGTAAATTGGTGTGCATCTGATACATTTATACGAGAAAAATTTATTCTAACAACCAAGTTGATGGACGAAACGTTGGCAATAGTTGTATCCGTCTGATTAATGAATTTTTTAAAAGTCAATAAACGGCACGTTTTTCTATTTCACATCCTTCATTTGTAAACAAGCATCGGTATTATCGGGACTCTCTTTCCCAACAGCCACAGAGTTGCGCGAGTCTAGAGGGCGTGAGTGACTTATGTAGACGTATACTGCTTCAGTAAACAACTCCTTCCGTGGGGGAGTTGGTAGGGCGATGGACTCCAGACCTGAAGGTCGTGAGTTCAAATCCCAGTCACGTCAAAATTTTTTTTCGGCGGTAAATTACTGCCGGGACTAAAGTGTCGTGCAGGGAGAAAAAGCCTCACTTTACTCCCTACAATCGGGGTTTGAAAGACGTACTTTACTCCCACTATGCTGAAAAAGGTTTGTCGGAATCTGCGGGAGATCGGACGTGTGAAAGATGTGTTCAGACTCGGGTACTCAACACGACATTGCTAAACCTGGTGCGAGAAAGCTAATCCAGGCACTGCGCCACCTGGCGATCATCGGTAACCTTCCAAATACAGAAGAATCAGTTGGCCAATTCTTGAAGTCAATTAATAGACAAAAATTAGCCACATTAATTTTCTTGATATTTAACCTCAAATTCCGGAGATTAGTATCCGTTGTCAACTTGCAGCGTCTGCAAGGTCAGTTGATCTCGATGAATTTCAACGCGAGTTTACTCAAGGCAGCTAATTTTACTTGAATATTCGAGATAAGTACACCGGCGAGGCAGATCTCTGAGTGAATAGAATATGTGACATCGGTGACAGTGACAATGTGTTTGTCTCGCGGATGTATCTCGGGATATAACCGTTGGCCCGGACAAGATCGCGGAGGCCGAGGTTTGCTGCATGTGATACGTTGTGTTTGTGCCTCCATGGTGCAGCAAGAAGACAAAAAGGGAACCCTTCCTGGATTTTGATGAAGCGTACAAAAAAAGTGTTTCTTATAAATGTAATGAGAAGTCGTGGTCTCGTTAGCTGTCGTCCCCGCCTTCTTGCTCGCACCGAAGCCGTGTTCCAGAACGTCATTCATGCTTGGCAAAATGTAATGTTAGATTCGTGTGTTGTTAAATCTTGTTAATGCATTGATTATCTCATTATTGATAAGCAATAAATAGATTCATCACTCACCCTCTCTCTATACCGAATATGCCTAAAAATTGGGCATAAAAAGATACCTACTTTAGATTTTGATTAAGTCTAATAAGTGTCCAGGAAATGGTTTCGCATGTTCCAGGCAAGAGCCACATTTAGCCAATTCTTATACATTTGATTTGTATTCCATCCCCACAATCTTCAATCTAAATATTATCCAATTTTTAGTCAATTTAATTCGACACAGATATCAATCCCAATAAAAATAGTCAAATTATAGCCATATATTGTCCACACAGAACTAATCTAGTTTTTTTAGCCATATTTTAGACTTGACTCCAATATTATTGAACAGATTTCTACCAGGGCGATCGTGTGGTACTATACATGTTCCGGGAATGATTATTTGAGAATATCTGAGCTATTAAGAAGGAAATGGGGTAGCAAATTTGTGGTAATGAAATTATTTTGAAGAGGGGAGTGAGCTTGCATGAGTTTTTGAATCGGAAATTTAAACCAGCGCACAGTGGGGCTAAAAATCGATTTCGGTACAAGATTCAGCGCCTCGCGAATCCTCAACCAATCGAAATGATTCAAACGGGATTTTTTCCGTCTTTTGACACTCTACAAGATTCTTTCCCGGAGAATTTGATTTGGGAAGCTGCGGAGTCACATAATCGTGTTGGTCGATCAACCAAAAATCGTCGAAAATCGAGTCTTCTCGATCCTGGCGGCAATGTACGATTTTCTGGTTGGGCCCAAAATACATGTTTTTGGTCCCACTTGACAAGGGAAATACTCTCATCATTGCAGAACTCCGGCAACCTAACTTTGAATCAGGATTTCAGGCTCAACTACCTTGGTAATAAACCCCAATCATGGAAAATCGACTCTCTTCGATCCTGGCGGTAATGTATGAGGTTCTAGGCGGGCTCAAATCATAAGTTAGAGATACACAATGTGTGAGCCCATGTCACAGGAATGCGCGAGCTTGATCCAAGGGCTTCAGAACTCTGCAATATCTCCCCCACTTATTTGGTACTCGAATATTCTCGAAATCGACGACCTCTTGGAGTATACGCTGATGAAACTTTACAAAATGTTTCTCCAAGGTGTCAACTTCCACCTCAAATGCTCTTCGAATACTCCCGACTGAATTTGGTAATGATAGCAGCAAAGAGGAATTATTCATCACTTGTTAGTACAAGCTAATATTATTTACTCATCGTCTTGATCGCCCTACAACACGATCCTGGGCCTCCAGAGCTTCCCGGATTAAATTCTCTGGGCAGGTATCTTGTAGAGTAAGGGAGAACGAAGAAAAGCCCGTTTGAATGGTTTCGATCGGTTTAAAATTCGCGTGGCGCTGAATCTTGTCCCGAAATCGATTTTTAGCCCCACTGTGCAGCGTTTGAAAAAATGTCAGTGTCTTCGGATGTTAGCCACAGGCAAGTCTGAGAGGGAGAAGATGTCTATGATTGGAAATTAATGTATAAATTCTATACGGAACGCACGATATTGTTTTATATCAGTCAGACACTCGATGTTCAATGTATTAGAAGTTTTGTCAAATGACAAATGAAGTTTATTCTGTTTTATAGTTAGTTGTGTATCTAGAGAACACATTGTTGATTGCAGTTGAAAAAGTGTGACAGATGATGATTTGGCTCACAACTCGAACCTTAAATTGAAAGGATACAGAGTATATCAAAGAGTAACCCATGAAATAATATCGGTATAAATCATTCTTTATGTGGAATCGTGAGATTATGATCTATTTCGAGTTTGAGATTATTTCAAACGTCGAAGGCATTCATTTCCAATCTCTCTATATGAAAATATTTCAAGGTCGAGGGATATTCTTCGAAAATCTGTGATTCAATTAGGGTAAGTCCGCGAGGGGGTCGCGACACCCATTACGCACTAGAAATTCAAAAGAATAGGTCTCGAATACGGTAAAAGTCTGATCGCTGCGGAAAGTGATCCAACAACATGCAACAATAATGTTCTGGCCTTACGAACTTCAGTTTTCCTCTCCGTGATTGCAAAATTGGCAAATACGAGCGTAACGAGTGTCACGCGCACGAATTTCCAATTTTCAATTATATTTTTCATATTTGTCAGATTAAACCGAGAAGATCGAATTTTTCTTGAATCTTCTCATCTACCCTTGAAAAATCGAATTTGAGTCCGTCAAAATACGGTTGAAGTCTTCACGGATTTGCCCATAAGAATATGATTATGGTAACCGTTAGTTTTCAGTTCAAATTAATTCAAAATTGATCTACAGATCGAAATTTCTTATCCCGATATCAAAGTTTCATAGTACTTGGCATAGTCATTCGGATGAAATTCTACACTTTTGTTGTCCTGAGATACTTAAATTTGAACTCAGGGCTCAACACGAATTTACGATCGAGTATCGTGTTTTTTTGTGTTGAAGGTTTGAATTTTTGTAATGATTTTGGTATTGGTTTCATCTCATTTTTATTGTACATACAATATCTAACAATTGAATGCATCTCCAAAATCATCATGAAAAACCTCACGACAGAAAACTATAATTTCATTCCATGCCGAACCCTGTACAAATTTCAAAAAATCATTCATTCCATCGTATCTACAAATAACATTCGTCGATCGTACACTAAAATTTTCTCCAATACTTCATCAGTCATCTCGAAAGAAGCAATAAAAATCTCGTTACAATCATAAAAATTTCCATACAATCAGATTTCTCATCTCGCACTAGACAACAATAATCTCAATATCTCCGCAAGCCACTTCAGAACAGAACGTCAATCTATTTTTTACAACAGCTCAATCTATCTCTCTATCTCACTATTCATCCTCTCCACTCCGTCATCCAGTAATCGAGAAATCACAGAAATGTACAGATTGCCCACTCTTAAAAAAGTAAAAAAAAAATAAAAAACCTCCAACACAGAAAAATATTGCTCCGCAACATCCAAAGTGGCAATTCGATCTACCCTAACCCTACTTTTCTACTTCTCCATCCTATAAACCACACCGACACACCGATCAATCAACGCTTCTCAATACATACATATACATTTTATTTTACTCTCCCAAATCAGAGCCAATCCCGTTGCAATCACTATACGTACATACTTGCATCAAAAGCTTTGCCACAAGCTCAAATCCAATTGGCAAAAGTTAAATTACAACGATCTCTGTACACCCCATCTCTCAGTTCATCGAGTGTTTGCTCATCTCTTGCTATATACTTCCTACTCAGACGGTCTATAGACTCCATATACATCCAAAAGAAGGTAAAAAGTGCATTGTATAAGGGGCATTTGATGTATATTTGCTATTGCATTACCGGAATAAAAGTAGGAAGTGCTGAGAGTCTGTTTATAAGTGATGGTCGTTGAAAGTCCAAAGGTTGTGTTTGGCGTATTTCAGTAGATATTTGCTGTGTAGAAGATATGCTTTCGGAGTATAAGAAGTATTATATCTGATATGGCTGAGAGAGTAAAATGTGTGTGGGTGGAAATGATCTGCAAAATGATCTCGGTGATGGAGATTAGGTGATGGAAGAATCTTGAAATATAAAGCTGAGTGGATTGTGGAAGTGAGGTTAGGTTTGAATTTTTGTTGATAGGTTGATGAGGTACGGCTATCATCGCCAACGATATACTGGAAACAGTACTGTAGAATGTAAGAGAAAGATACAGACAGTTTCCGTTGAGGTTATGTTCAGGAAACTCATATATTTCAGAGACAACGAAAGATGAATGGTGAGGGACATATTTGAGACTGAACGTTAACATGCGAGCATCCGGTATGTACGATTCTATAAATTTAGTTCTCGAGAAGTACAGGGTATAATATCTACTATTCGAGCTACTATTAGTATGGCTAACTGCTCAATTCGTTTGCATATTTGTTGGGGGTGACATGATGTAGGATTGGGTGGTTTTGAATTATTGTGGTATTCGATGACATGTGAATTTATATCCGTTAGCATCTATCATACAGCGTTCTGGATTTCTTGGATTTCACATGTATAGCGATTTGAGAACGTGCTGTAAGATTTGAAGGTTATGGTTTATGAGAGTTTCACAATAATCGCATTTCTTGAGTTCTTAATTTGAGTGAGATATCAATTGATAATTTGTACTTATTATTTTTAGTACTAGAACGGATTGGTCCTATGGAGAAATCCGGTATGATTGACTCATATGATTGAACTTTAGGAACGACTCCTTGATGATACAGTCATTGTCATGACATTGACGAATCGAAAAGAATTTCAAGAATACAAATGAAATATCAGAATATTGAGGCATTTTTTCCACACTGACTTCAAGATTGTGATGGGGCTGATTGGAGAAAAATTAAACAAAACCCAATGATTTGGAACATCAGCTCTCGTTCCACAAAACTTTTATTTTCGTTTCAATTGAAAAGAGAACTGCTGCAAGCGATATTTATCTCCAAATTGTGTTTCCTTTCCCTCGCCACAATCAGCAAATAATGCAGAATTTGAAAATGAAGGATTCGCTTTCATTAGTTCAGTAAACTAAAAAACTATCCCTGATTACAATAAAAAAATAAGGCACCGTGAAATTGGGTCATTTTGGTATGCTTTCGGTGCTTCTTATTTTATTTGGCTCGGCATTCCACCATACATTGACAAAACCCACTTCTATTAGTGGTCAATCTCAAGCTTACAGTTTCAGCTCTCGATTGACGGGCTACAAAGTTCTATTTGACGTGTCTGAGCTGGAGCTATCAGCAGTTGAAGAAGTGTACCAAAGTTAGACCCCGATGGGGCAACTTTGGTACACTTACAAAATATTTCAACTCTACCCATCACCATCACGGTCTTATACACATGTGAGTGAACTAATTTTAATCGTCCAGAAGTCCTATTTTAAGCTGTTTGGAACATTCTAAAACCTCGTTGACCATCATTCGACTCATGGTGAGATGAAAAGAAGCTGTCATAGGAAGTTGTACTGGAGTTACCTTATTTTCATGCTCCTTACCTAGAGTGAGGTAACTTTGGTACACTTTTTCATGGTTTTTTTTTCCCCTGTTTTTCGTTCATTAAAATTCGCAATGCTATAAATACCCCAATGTAACGATGGTTTCTTCAATATGGTGATATATGTGGTCGAAATGTAGCATTATGCACCCGTAGATCGTTCCGGAACACTTCTTGACAGGTACATTAACTGGACCACTCGCGTATCGCTGCTAAATCAACCTTTTCGGGATCTGCTTCAATAAACGAGTACAATCGTTCACGCGGGATCTATGGTGGCTCAACACATTGTTTATGCGTGTGCCAAGAAGGGAGGATAGGTTTCAGAGCGATATAATCATTCACCTTGCCGAATGCAGCTTTGAAAGTCATTTTTTGCAACTGTGTGCGCGAAGTTGTAAAAAAATGAGACTTCTCTTCATTATTTACAGTGCGAGAAGTAATGCGTGAATGACTTCTCGCACAGTTTTACATTTACGCACTGGTGAAGTGTGCGTAAATGTAAGTTCTCGCTCTAATGCATTTTCATTCACGCACAGTTCCAAAATATGATGTCACGTCATCCCTCTGAATTTCGCCTTTCTCGAAAACTTCGTTCTCAAGATGATCTTGCTCGGACAGTGGTGCATTTAATTACAACTTCGCGCACAGTTGCAAAAAATAGTATACGCAACACGTGCGAGAAGTTTCCGCACACGTTGCCAACTCGCGCGAGAAGTAACATTTACGCACACTTCGAAACTTCTCGCACACCTAGAAGTACATATTTACGCACGCTCGCTTCGCGAGCATGCGTAAATGTGTTCTTCTGGGTGTGCGAGAAGTTTCGAAGTGTGCGTAAATGTTACTTCTCGCACTCGTTTGGCAACTTGTGCGGAAATTGACCTTCTCGCACTTGTTACGTAATATACTATTTCAGGGGTGTACCAAAGCTGCACCCACTGTACCAAAGTTACCCAATTTGACGGTATATAAGATTCCCCTTTCTTCTCCATAACCCTCATTATATACATTCAACGATTCTTTTCTCATGAATTGATGTACAAAAATCACGTAATCATATCGATGAAACACTTTTGAATCGTTTATTTTCGCAAACTCCAGTCAATCTCCTACCCACACTAGTTTGAGTGAATATCACTCACACAAAATCGATTCTAAAGAATTTTGAAGAGTCCTACATCTTTTAGTGCATCACCGCCTTGATCTGTACACTAATCACTTGCCTTACAATTTTCGCTGCCTTCGTTATTCCCTGCTTGCTTGTAATTACCTTCCTCCCCTACTCCCCCTCTTCTGAATCCTCAATTTTCAACTTTCGAGCTAAGTCACGCATAAATACATAATATTACACGCTTCACAAACACTACTTAAGTAAAGATATATACATGGATATTCTACAACAAGTTCATCCTTCCAACTCCTGAGAAGACTTCTTGTTTACGAGGCTCGTTACGTAAATCTAGTATTATTGCACTGGAAAACCGAAAACGAGACTGAAGGAGGAAATTTTCAACATCTCACTACAGAAGCTTATACAAGCTTCTGATGCGTGTTCAGAAAATTTCCGAATCGTTAAAATGTGTGTACACAGTTCAGGATATGATCTGCAGTGAATGTTTCTTGTTTTAATGAGAGATAAGATAGCTTGAGGTGGTTTTGGAAAGTATGATATCTTGTTTTGATTCGAGGAAAATTTTGTATGTATACAATTTGGATGAGCGACGATGATTTTATGTTGTCTGTGGAAATTTGGCGAAAGAACATCATCATATGATCATCTAGAAATCTACAAGTTTGATCTTTTGAATGAAATTTTCCTTCAGCCCTTCCCATTCAGGCCACAAGCTCTGAGAGAAAATTTTTGAGCGACAAATTTAAAAAAAGCTTGTAGATCATACCTAAGAAGAATTGTGGTTGGAAATTTTGAAAGGATCAGGGATTCTACGTCAAAATCATGTAGCACAGTTAATTTCAGATTAAAAATTTGGTATTGGAGTGAAGGCCGGAGGAGTAAAAGTGTAGCATAACTCAGGTATCACCATGAGCGTCGATGCAATGATAAGTTTTCTTTTGGACCTCGTGAATATAACGGCAAGGATCACACAAAAACTTCACAAGAGACCAAACTCTTAGATTTTTGGACGATCTACAATATACCGTTTGAAATATTTTACGATTAAATCACAAATGATCAATTGATGGATAATTCATTGAAATTTTTGAAGTCGGTAAAAATCAAGTGGGAATTACGGTAAAAAATGTCAAAGCACATGAGTCGATAGATTTTTCCTTGATCTTCCACATGTTTCTTCCAAAATTCCCGTGAGACGAAGCGCACTGGTGAATCCGTTGATTTGCAGAGACTACCTGTCATCCACTATTTTTGCAAGTTTATACTGTAGTTGACCTGGATATCGAATTTTTGTACTTCTCACTCAGCAGCTCTTTTTGAACAATCAATTTCTTTATAAAAATCCCCCCTCAAGCTATTGCTCAACCGAAAACTATTCATTCCCAAATTATAACCTAACCTAAAACTAAGTCCCGTGGAACATCTTCAAGCAGCTGAGATGACTCTTTTGTATAAGATTTTCCTTTGATTTATTAAAATTCAGGAAATTACGCAGGATGCGAGAAAATTTGCTCGCTTGCCGGAAGTGGTGTCGGGTCACACGGCTCCAAAACTTTGCCATAGTACTCCAGGCCATCATGCAGGATTCTAACCTTACCAGCAGCTCCAGAAATACCATCTGTATCCTGTATGAATGAGAGTGAGTAGATGAGAGATAGATAGATGGAAGGTTAACCTCAAAAAGCCGGTAATTCGACCCTTGTCCAAATCGTTGCTTCCACTTTGCCATCTAATCATTAAGAATATATATATAATGTAAGTACAAATATGTCCATACCGTGAGATTCTGGAGTTGGCCAGAATTATACTTGAAATTGAATGAGGATATTCTAACCCCTGAGAAGTGTACGAGAGAGGGAGAGAGCTTGCAAGCACGAAAGCTTCGGAAAGCGTACCAGTTGCTGGCGTTTCCTGGAGGAGAAGAAGAAGAGAAGAGAGGAAGGGTTAGTATTTACTAGAGAGTGAATTGGAGAGGTTGGAAATCTTTCAAGCGTTGGCTTGTTTCTGGGAATAGGTAGAAGTGGGTTTGAGTGAAGGACTGTTCTGGGAAAGTAGAGCTTGCGGTAAACGTTTGTTGATGGAGATGTAGCTTCGAAAGCTGTTATGATCTGATTGTTTTGATGAGATCAAAATGATATTGAAATGGAGTAGATGATGGATATGGGAATTTTTTAAAATTATGGAGTTAAATAATTTTAGGTTAGGTCAGCATCATGCCCAATGTGGACAGCCGAATCCAAAAAGTCAAGAGGGGAAATTTGTCTAGAATTGGTGAGGGAGCTTGTCACGATTCTATTTAGAGCTATGATGTCTATGCAAAGAAGAAGAGTAGATTTTTGTATGATATCCAAAATGAATCAATCATTGTTTCTTGGACCCAATTTTTTGCAAAAAAATTTTGTTCAGGGACTTGAGAGCGTATCTCGGACAAGTACAGTCATCTCACACAGTTTCAATATTTTTCTTTCAAATTATCCTTCTCAAAACCCAGAATTTTCAACTTAACCCCAGAATCTTCTAATGCAATTATATTTTACACATTAAACGCAATCGTAGATTCCACAATGATTAGAAAACGACCGATTAGAAAAATCAAGTAACGAATCAGCTATCCCAAACAATTCGACCTCAATAGAAAAATCAATTACTACCATACAGAACCAGCATACAAACAAGTTGCCACAAAATCATATCCAGAACTTACAAAGCGTATTCATCAAATTCGCAGAATCGCATCACCCTCGCATTTTCCATTACAGAATTGAAACACTTCCACAACCGCATCTTCATACAGAGTATAGCATGAAAGCCTCGTCAAACTGACTATCCGTTATACATCCTCATTCATTCTATAGAGAACTAGCCACTGGTTTGCACTTCACATACGTTTCATTCGTATTTTTCAATGGGTGGTCATGCGCGAAATGAAAAACCCCTTTTCTGAAGCGGTTCAAAGAGCACAGAGGCGTGGAACCGATGCATGCAATCACGAATTCGTTTATCTGTTTCTGTTCTCCTCTATAGACATACTCGATGTATGTGCTGGGATTGAGTTAAAGGTATGAAATCATCAAATTGCAATATTGTAATTGGTTAATGGATTCAATATCCTTGTGTGGATGGAAATATTAAGGTTGATATTTCATTTATGTAACTAGACTTTCTTTACGTGACTACGCGAGTAGACTAGACTTACGTGTTTGTACTACCATCATCCCATAGGCTGATATTAAGGATGGGCATCTGGGGGACAAAATGATATACCTCTTGATTCGAACCATTTCTCAGGTCAGAAAAAGAATTCACTAATCGATCTTCTTGGGTCATGCGTTGCTCTAGAAGAATTTTTAAGCCACCATATCAGCCATTACAGATCAATATTTGACAATGAAGGATCCTAGTATGAATAAATTATTGACAGATTGAGCTTTTTCTTGCTCGCATTTTTTGGAAACCAAATTTGACTGCTCGGCATTCGGTGGAAAATGCAATTTTTGTCTCGGAAATACAAAGAATGGATCTACTTTTTTCGCAGGCGTAACGCATTGGCGTTTCAAGTGAATATAACGTCATTGATCTATCATAGGCTTCAGGAACTAGAAGAATATTTCGAGTATGGAAAGAATCCGTGGAGAAAATGTTGTGGTAATTCTCTGTCCTGCTTGTTCACTGAATATGGATGAATTTTTCGATCTTCAATGACTTGGCTGTGGAACTTGAAAATATTCCAGCAGGGATCTCTTGTTTGGAACTATTTACTTCTCCGACGTTCCGTTCACTTGTTCTGTGGATCTCATCGGGTAGGCTTCTGCGCATGAAATAAAATATTACAGATGTCTTTATGAAAGTATTACAAAATCTAAAAATTGAAAATGTGCTGTAACGGCGGGCCAAAACAACATTCACGCTATAAGTAGTTCGGCGCGAAACAAACCTACAAAAAAGGGTCATGTCTCAGATTTTTTCTTGACTTCTTTTATTCGATTCTATGGTACGAAATATGAAATCTTCACCTCCTATGGCGCTCCAAAAAATTCCCCATGTATCTCCAATGTGCATCACTTTGTTCTTTTGAATTATCTCCGACAAAACAGTTTGGGTATTTTTTTTTTCAATAAAATGCATATTTCTTGAATCCGTTCAGAGATGCGGTTTGCGGCATTCGGAAGATTTTGAAAAAATCTATCGGAATCGGTCTTGTAGAGTTGATTTTGAGGTCTTGGATGGTTTTATCGGGCAAAAGAGTGGAAAACATAGAAAATTCAATTTCTCAAAAATCCAATTTTTTAGAACATTGAAGATTTGATATTTCATGTAAAATGTTGTTCTTTTCCAGAAAAAATTCTCCCACCTCCATGTTGGCATTTTAAAGCCTATCTTTACTAATCATCACAAACCCATTATTCGTCTGTCATGTACGCACGCGCAGGAGTTTGGATACTTCGAACAATCTTTTTCGGAAAGCCACTAAAATTTCCTTCAAAATGAACACTTGCCGAAGTCATTTTCATGCATATGGGCTAAAGTTTCAGCGTTCGAAAGATCACTGAATCTCGATGGTTTCCTAGGGGTCGGTCGCGGGTACCGGAGAGAGCAGTAAGGAAAATCCGCGCCTACCCCCGTCCGATGGCGTCCACGGAGACCGACTTGCCGCTCGAGCTGAGGGTTCATCTTTCATACGTTGTAGCTATGGTTTAAATGCATAATATTCACCAAGTAGTCATTTTGCAGGGAGTTTCCTTGACCTTCGAATGTAATCGGTTTCAGGGATCCAAATCCCTGCGCATGCGCTCATGCAAACAGGCGATATCCAAAAACCTGAAGAATGGATCTGTAATAAATAGCAAAAATGGGCCTTAGAACGCAGAAAAAGAGTTCAGGACTATTTTTTCCTGGAAGAACACATCTTTTTACATGAAATATCTTTCTAAGGTTCTAAAAAATTAGGTTTTTGGGGAACTGAATTCTCTGTTTTTCACTCTGTTGCCCGACAAAACTGCCCATCACCTCAAAAGCAACTTGATAAGACCGATTGCGATAGATTTTTCAAGACTATTCGGTTGCCGCAAACCGCATCTCTGTATGTCCGAAGGGATTCGAGAAATGTGCATTTGATAAAAAATAATATCCAAACGTTTTGTCGGGGATAATTCAGAGAAACAAAGTAATGTACGTTGGAGATACCTGGTAAATTTTTTTGAAGCCCCATCGGTGGTGAAAAGTTCAATTTTGTACCATAGAATCGAATAAAAAATTTGAGACATGACCTTATTTCGGAGATCTGTTTCGCGCGGAATCACTCTAATATGCATCACATGTTACAATTTTACTATCGTATTTATCGCAATTATGCTCAATAGGAACTCCAATTTCTAAAATAATTGAAACTTTAGCATCTATTTGAGTATTCGCTCTTTGTTTCAACCATCTTTTCCTTAATATTTGAGTACCTCTGTGAGTGTGTGTGTTTTCCTGGATCCATGTATACAACGCCAGACGTCGACAAAGGATTTTCCACCGTTTATGAATTTAATTTTCATTCAAACAAGCCCTAAAAGCGCGCACGAGAGAGAAAGAGACGCACTCGAATCTCGAGTGTCATCCGACAATGGCAAAGCACTCGCAGTCTGCGTAGATTCCCCTCCTCCCTCCTTCTCCCATACTACTTTTGCTTAACTCATCTCGAGACTAACTCCTATAACCTACCACTTTTTGTTTTTTTCTTTCATGAATGCGTTTAGGTCCTTCTACTCTTGTGTAGTCTTTTTTTTTGCACCCTCTCCGTGTCCGTCTAACTGTGAGATTTCTGAGCAGTGAAAAGAGGTTAGGATTGGTAAAGGAGGAGAAGGGGGAGGGGGGCAGTTGGCCGCGTTGGTGCGTATAATCCAATAAAATACGAGTGGAAGGTTGAGGGTGGCTTTTGCGAGGACAAAATTTAATATCCAGTGCCATCAAAAGTCTTTGGGATTGTTTCCATATAACTGGCGCCCTCTGATTCTACTGCTGCTGTTTTGATGCCTATGCGCTAACGTTTTGTCTGTGTTATGAACGCTAGTATTTGCCCAGAAGCGAGAGATGTCGTTTTACTTTGAAATGGAGGTTTGAATTGTACTGAAGTGTTGTACTGAGCAGCTTGATTTGATATTTCAGTGTTCTCCTGCTCTCTTGTTTGAGAATTGTACTTCTGAGAAATTTGGATGCTTGTTGTTATGAGCCCTGAGAAATGGATTGTTGAAAATTTGAATGAAATTTGTGATGGTTGATTCTTGTCTAGCTCAAAAATGGCGATGATATATATCAAAAACAAGGAGGGGATCTCTTTTAAATAAAATCGCGAACTGAAATTGAGCCGAGGCAAACGCGAATCTTATGTTTCAACGTGTGAGATTACTGACCCTCAGACTTCGTCTGACCGTTTATATATTATATGTACTTGTTAAGAATCTGCCTTGTCGGATCACAAAAATATTCCCCATCTTCTCCTTGAGTTGACCCTAGTTCATCATCATAATCCAATCATAGTCCAACATGAACCCATCGACATTTCGATCCTGTCTGACTATACGTACTCTTCCTCTACTCACTGAAAATTCGATCACGGCTGACCATACATATTTTTCAACTACTTATTATGAGGTTGACTGTGTCTGACTGTACCCGTCCTTTATCTACTTGTGAACAATTTCACTCCCGGAAATGAGGGTTTTAAAAAATTTTTTGTGAATTGAGTGATCTAACATGTTTCTACGGGATAATCATACAATGATAAGAATTGATACAGAATATTTTGATTACAAATGTATCTTGTAGTCATTCAGAACTTTTGATTATTTTCAAATGATACCACCTATGCTGTGAAATTCATCGTTTAAAATCTCAAAAATATCAATCTAAGTTAGATGGAAATCGCAAATTTATTCATATCCGGTTTATATCCAGGACTGCTCTGGCGAGCAGTAAGGAAAAATCGTAATACTTGATTCAAAATTTGAATTTTTTTTGAACATAAGCATAGGGATGATGTGACTAGCTTGGAACACGTGATTAAAATCTATTTACGTGTGCTTATGAGAGTGATATTGCTGAAATGAGATATGTAGGTGACTAAGTTTGCTTCCTGAATGTATCTACAATATCTCATTCTCATGATTGGAATTGCACATTTTTTTCGAACTAAAAGTTTATGAATGGGTGCAGTCGATATTTTTTGCTCGATGCAACGTTTATGAAATTTTTGTATCATACAATGAGTATTCTACTAATAAATTCTATAAGTATATATGAGATAAATTTTTTATCTCATATACTTCCCGAAGAAAAATAATCCACAAAACCAAGTCCAAACTCAAAAATCTGAAATGAAGAGAAACAAAAATACCTCCAACACAAGATAATACCAACCCCAAATAGGAACTCACACCGTCCAAAAGCTCCGTTACCGCATGATATCGAAATCTCCTTAACCAGAAACCACAGTTATACCAACTGCGCACTATCCAAGTATCGTTCACAACTTTCCGAAAATCCCACAGCAGTAGTATCAGCATTGCATAGCCCACAAGATTCTCAGCTTCAAGACTCTACCTAATGAACAATTAATATGCAAACAGCGATTACTTAATTCCAAGTTGGGCAAAAGCCGCGCTTTTCCTAATAGGCCATATTCGCCACTGGCATTTCTGCTTTCTCCTGTCTTTCCTTCCTTTTCCTTTTCTTATACTATTTTCCCTCATTCTCCCTCACTTTCTGTCTACTAAAAATTATATATGAGTGATTCCGCCGAAAGTGGGATTTTTTGGGGCCAAAATCGTCACCGAGCGTGATTTGGGCCAAAAAATTATTTTAGCCCCAGACGAGTTTTAGTGGGTCGTTGCAGTTGGTTCCCACTTGTTTTGGCACAAAAAGGAAGTACCCAGAGCTACGTTGCTCAAAATTAAAGCCGGACAAAGATATGTCGAGTTTAAGGAGTCGCGGAGGGGGACGGAATGGGCAGGGACGGAATGGACATTTCGCCTTAGAAATATTCTCACGGCTCGCCAACTAATCGGAGACTCTTTTCCGCATAGTTTTGATGTAATGCAACCAAATACTTCAAGAAAATGTGTTCCACAAAGCCATATAGCGCGTTGGGGAGGAGCGCAACATGGGGACGGAAAGGACAAAAAATTTTGTACGCCATTCTGAAAACACGTTCATGTGGTGTGCCTGGGTGCGGATTCGAGTTTTTGGCTACTGTTGCACATGGATGAGGTGTATTTGGGTTTTTAGAAATCAACCTCATCGGTTAGAAAGGCTCAATATACGATCGGGGACTTTGCCGACCTAATTAGTGCTGTGCGAGCAGTTTCGGTGCAAATCCGTCTTCAAAATGTCGGATGGCCGTGTTCGAGCTGAGGGCTCAATTTGGATTCGCAAAGTGGTGGATTATGTTATTTGAAGTATTACAGATTGAAGTGCATAGCTATATGTAGGGGTTTTTGACTGTGCATATGCGTTGTGATGAATTCAAAAGTCCAAGTTCGGTTTACTACAGAGGACGGAATGGACATTTTGACCCCTCATCAGGCACTACTAAAAACAGGAATGTTAGGATCGTCTCGAAAACTATGAAAATAGTTGCGCACCAATAGAATACACCCCAGAAACTTGCTACAGTGCACATCTCGACCCTTAAAAAATTGGGGGAACATGGAACACGGAAAATCCCACTTTCGGCGGAATCACTGATATATATATATATATATATATATATATATATATATATATATATATATATATATAGACAATTGAACCTTGTGAAAATTTCCCTCACCATTTTTAACAACGAGAAACTTCACTGTATATATGTATAGAATGGTGCCCAACGACCACGACGTTGTTATTTCCCATCTAATTTTGATTCGAGCAACGTTTGGTCTGGCGTTATTTACACTTTTATGGCGTGACTAACTTTTACTGGGTTAAAATTTGAATATTGAACGCGAGCGTTGGCGCTCAGTGATAGTGAGTTGGAATATCATGGTTCTTTGTTTTTGAGGATGTGGATGGTATTAAAGTGAGGGAATCCAAGGCTTGATACGGGAAACCGAGATTGCTTGTAATTGAGATGCTGATGAGTTTTTGACGTTGAATTTTTATTATTAATTCTGGCTTCCAACACACAATAAGATTGAGTATAAACCGCGAGAGTTATGCTGTGTCTGTGTTTATTCGAAGACAGATTTTTGAGGTTATGTCTGGCTATGTATCTCTGTGATATGAATCAGTATTATCCATTTTGGGACTTTTATTTGTACGTTTTCTACAGACTGATCAGGATTTTATTTTAAAAAGTTTCACTGTAATCTTTAAACGCCCTTTTCTACAATAAGAGAATTAATGAGTGTCTATCTAAGGTAAGTGTACCCAACTTCGATCCATTATCCATTTTCTCAACAACGCTGACTTGCCGCGATATTTTCCTACCTACTTCAACTCTTTTGAGAGTTCGTTCCAAACCCTTAAATGAGCTAAGATATACTCAATTTCTACCAATCGGAGCCAAGCTACTTCAATCCTCCTAAAAAAAGATGTTTGAGAGTTTATCAAGGGGTGTACCCAACTTGCCCCCATCACTTGAAAAAGTGTTAATAGGCGATAAAATGCATTAAAAAACGATTTTATCTCAGTGCAACCACATTTGGAGCTCTGCGTCGGTTTCAAAAACCATTTCCGACATATTTTGATTTGGCCGATCGAGTGATAAAAAAAAGTTGTACTGCCTGCCCTTTCGAATTAACCATGCTTGGGGGCATATTGGTTATAGCATAGCTCCAGATTCGAGTCTTACAACTCTGGAAAATGAAATTTGAGGCTCTTGAGACAAGAAATCAAATGCGCTGAAGTGTGCTAAGATTGGTTCAACTAAAAAAGTTCGGCATCGATTTTACAATATGCGATTTTCTTGGTTATAGCTATGCACCGCGAAAAATGCAAAATTCGATCTACATTTTCTAGGAGATGCAAAAATCATTCGGAGTCAATCCAAATAATCAATTTTCTGATATTTCAACATAATAAATGTAGAAGCTCGGCATATGGGGGCATGTTGGGTTCAGGGACAAAATGGGTACACTTACCTTATTTGTGCATGTAACATACTAATACTGTTATTATTGACTGATTTGAATGAAACGGTTCAGAATGAATTATGATTGTCACATAGTTACGGTTTCCTGAATATATTTTACAAGACTAGCAATTTTCATACCTCATTTTGAAGCTTATCAGGTACGGAGAATGATTTGGATAGCCAAGATTAAACCCCCAAATCAGATAATTGAGTTATCAAAGTCTCGAGTGTAACAAATTGGAAGGAACAGCATCAGCAGCAGCAGCTCGTGTAATGTATAATCTTCTTCGCTTGTTGAAACGTTTCTGTGAGCAAAAGTTTGGAAAAACACTTCATCAAAGTCTAGAAAGTTTCAACCCAGTTTATCGGCTCGAGTGGTATATGATGAGCGTATATACTCAAGCTACTTATGCCCCTGTTGAGATATTATTCAGAGTTCTATAAGCTTTCCACAAGGATCGTAATCATGTACCACCTGCTTTCGGGATGAATTTTGATAAGGAGATTTCTTGCTTATGGCTATATGCTATGCTTGCAAACTACTCGAAAAGTCATACTGTCAGACATCCATTAATCCTCGATCAACTTCAATTTTCGTACCCTAATTTTGACGATACTCCAGTTTGTAATCTTCATCATATTATTGTTATGGATGAGTTATGAGATTCTCATCGAGTAGTATTATAGATGATAAAAGTTTCCTATATGAGAGGATTGTCCCAACTTACATAAACGAAAGATAATCCTTTTCTTGGTCCCTATCTGTCATTAGGTGATGTACCAAAATTTCGAATATTTTTTCATGAGGCATTTAATCTCTTTCAGGATTTTCTCATTAGGTACGTCAAAACTATGGGCAAAAATCAAATCCACCGATCAAACCTTGAAAGATAACGTCGATCAAATTGACATGAGTCACATAACGTAGTCGAATGTATGGATCAAATCATCATATTTGCTATGATTTCGGGATTTGTCGAAGCCATGTTGGAGTATATTGTTCAGGCTTGTACAAGAATCTCAAAATTGGCAAAATTTGATGATGAATCCAGTATTTTTTGAAATTTTTGCGAAATTTCTATCGCAAATTGATTCATCGCATTCACGTTACCGCTTTTGCGTAATTGTTTGCAAATTTTTTGTACAATTTTGTGAGACTTTGACAAATTGACCGTATGTTTTCATAAAATTTGAGGATGATCCACCAATCGAAGTCTCTAAAATCATGTAAGGGACCAAATTTCAAAATCTTCTTCAGGTGACACATGCTCTTGTCACTCATACATAACAACTCAAAATAACCATACCGAAGAGCATCCCAATTTCCATTTTTTTTTTTTCGACAGAGCCAAGTTGTCCTAGACTTTCACAAGTTCTTCCTCACTTTCGAATCTCGATTCAAGATTATTCCGTGTTAGATCTCACTCACGCACCGCAGGAGTTTCTCAAACAATTCAGTTTTACACTTTTCAATTTGCATCCCTGCTAAACAAAAAAAGAGTACAAGCCCTGCAAAACTCCAGGAAACAAATAGTTCTCAGAAAGTAAGTGTGAGCGAGAAAGAGAAGAAGATAGAACTGCCAGACGCTCACCAGACACTTAACAATTGTCTTGTTTCCTCACTTTTCTTCCCTTCCCAACTTTACACTTTCCTCCTCTTTCTTCTTCTTCATCCTCTTCTTCTTCTTCTTAGCTTTCGTACAAGCCGATTTAGATGAACAAACTGTCTTGAAAGTAAGACTCGTTGGTTTAAAATGAAAGCAAAGTAAGAACGATTGATCCCAAAGGAAAGGGGTGTAAAAGAGCGAGATAGTAAGATAGGAGTCTAATTAGATTTGCAGTGTACAAGTCATAACCACGACGATTCTAAAATCGTTCGAGTTTTCTCTTCAACAATCTGTCTCTCGTATAGCGTTGCAATTGAGATTTCTTGAGTTTCTATATCTATAGATATATATGTAAGGTGTGGAAGAAAGTGCGAGAAAGGAATCGGCTTATTTGAATTTGTTTTCGCGTTTCGAGGATGGCTATGCCACGAGCTCAGGCTAATAGCCTGTCAACTGCTTCAACTTGGCGTGAAGATTTTACCACCTGAATGAGAAACCAGCTGGAATAATTTTATCCTGGAGATAGATCTGAGAAATCGAGATGGAAAAAGAAGCATGGGGTTGGAAAATTGAGAGTCCGGATGCAGTTTGAAATTAATTTGTGTTTTGTGGACAATTTCGTATCCGGATAAATTTTTTCGGGGATAATTGTGTGACGAACTTCGAGAATTCGTTGCGTCTGTGATATTTTTTATGTCAACCCATCAAGGCCCAAGAAGCCACATTTATGGCATCTTTTTGGGGCTCGTCATCGAGTACGAAAAAGTCCTCAGTTGAAATTCCCAGTACATGAAGATCGACGTAAAATTCTCCGAACTTTCGAAATATGTGAAACGAAATTCCGTTCAAGGCAATCCTGAAGAGCCACATTCATTTTTTTGCCAAAAAGTAAACTTCTTTCCTTCTAAAATCGCGTTTAGACGGCATTTTGGTCCCCAAAATTGATAGCTATACCTCTAGAAGGTCAAAAAAAAACGTCGTTCGAACTTGAACTATTAAATTTGAGGGGTCAGAAAAATTTTAAAAGACGTATCTGGTCTCAAGATATGGACCGGAACAAAAAGTGTTGGGACGACTTTTTGTTGTCATTAAAACCTTTTGCCCTTTTCAATTCCAATGCTGAGCATCATATAGCTGTTAAAAAATATCATACGACATATTATCGACGTAAGTTTGTCTGTTCATTTAGATTCCGTGGTCAGAATTGGGATAGGATGACGTTTGGGTCGAAGTAATACGTATTATTATCAGAATCTACCATTTTTGAGAAGGAATTTCATATCAAATTCAATTTTTAACATTAAAATCGATACTCTGTCACGCTAGACATTGAAGTATCAAGTCTGTAGACCCTGAACCTCAAAATTATGGTAATGGAAGGCAGCATGGACATCGGGAATAGCATCGCACCAGACAAGTTCTCGAGCGAGCTAGTATAAACTAGTGAGCCTGAAGTAGAACATTATGGACTCGTCATCAAACCTTTGTTCTTCTCGACCTCATGTCCATCAGAGATCTTGAAAATGATCATGAAAGAATCTTCGTGAGTGAAATTGTCTGTTCTTCAAAGATTCATGGTCAGAGCTACAATATCATGCCATTTGACGTTTTAATGACGATGAAAAAGTGTTCCAACAACTTTTTATGTTTCGGGCGATATCTTGGCCCCAAATACACCTTTTATTAAACTTTTTCTGACCCACAGATATCGTAGTTCAAGAGCCAATGACACTTTTCTTCGACTTCACAGGGGCATATCTATCGATTTTGGAGGCCTAAATTCCGTCTAAGCACAATTTTAAATGAAAAAAATCGTACTTTTTGTCAGAAAATTGAATGTGACTCTTCAGGATCGTCTGAAATGGAATATTTCGATCGACTGTGCGTAAAGCACTGCTTTACGCACGGTAGTTCTCGTTTACTTTACGCCCAGTCGATCGAAAAACGTATTTCGATACTCGGGCGTGAAGTTTTTTTGCTTTACTCGTGTTAATTTCGACCCTCGGCAGGGCTCGGGCCGAAAACATTATTCACTCGAAAAGCAAAACCAAACTTCCCTCCCTCGAATCGAAAAATACTATTTCATCACATATTTCAGAAGTTCAGACAATTTTACGTCGATTACATGTACTTGAAATTTCAATTGAGGACTTTTTTGTACTCACTAGCGATCCCCAAAGAGATGTCATAAATGTGGCCTCTCGGTCGTTAATGGGTTATGGTAATTCATGTCAAGTTTTCTGAATATTACTGGCTCATGAAATCAGAATCTATAAATGATACTCAATTCTTGATCATTTCATAACTAATTTTCTTTGTTTGATCGTCAGATCATTTGCGAACTGATTAATCGAAATAATGATACTCTCATCATCATCTAATCCTTTTTTCCGGCCTGAGTTATCAGCATTGATTTCAAAGTAACTAAGTAGCCATCATATAATAATCATCATATTATTCCCACGGGTTCATTTCCAAGCAATCTGTACAAAGGTGGCAATAGAAATTCAAGCTGTCAGATCAAAATCTGGTTAAAAAATCGGTGAAAATGGCCATATCTGGTTAAATTATTTAGGTTATTTTATCATCACAGTCACATGTCATCATTCCATTTGATATTTGAAGAGTTTAGGTAGAGTTTGAGTTATTGCAATTATCATGTTGCCCACAAATCGTCGAATCAGTTATAGACAGAAGGTACAGATCAGTAGAAAAGTTTGTCAGCATGTAAACTGAATTTCTCACAGTAACAAATAATCATTTATGTATATATACATGTATCATTCTTTATTTTCAATTTCCTCTTGGATTTTCAACCACGAGACATCCATGAAAAATCAATCAAAGGTAGGAAAAATCTGTAATCTCAAGAAAATTGGCCATCCCTGAAGACAGTATCAAAATTACCCACTTGAGAAAAAATCGACCCTTCACCCGAATAAAAACGAAACAAGCGTCCCGACTTAGATCAGCACAAGGCTCTGAAAATCCCTCGGGTCGGATGTAAGGCTGTCTTTTCACACAATTAGCTCGCGCAATATCAGAGTCTTCCTTCGGGCGCTTTACTCCGATCCCAACTCTCTTTTCCTTTTGCGATTCTTACCACTACCAACACCATTACCTCGTACTTCCGAGGGCGAGATTCGATTCAAGGAACCAAAAGTGTGTGTTCCGCACGAGATTGGCCTGCTCACACCCCGATATAATTATCCACCAAAGTGGAGGTAACTCGGGCATGTTGGGGCAATTTCGCGGGTGAACGCGTACGATTCTTCCGGATCGCAAAGTGGGCCTCGGGGCAGTCATACTCTAGAGTTAGACCAGCTAAAAACGAATCCTGTGAGTCTTGGATGTATGAGTTCCACAACTTCGAGGCACAAGCACGGACAAAAATTCTATGACACTAACCAGCTTCGAAAAAGATAGACGGAATTCTAATACTATTAGGGCCATTGAAACACTGAACACTGAAGTCCAGAGAAGCTTGAAGGGTTTCCTTTTCCTCACTAGGCTTATCAGCTTTCTTTAAAGTTTATCATCGACGAAATTACGAAATTGCAGATTTCAAATTTTGAAAAGGAATACAAGATTGACTCACTATGGACTTGGTACATGTGAGTCTACATATAGATTAAGCTTACAATTATTGAGGAAATCCATGATCATTTTACAAGAGGTACAAAGGTTATTGCAAGATGAATTTTTTGCGCTTATGGATGTGAATTTTCATACAATTCCCAAGTGAATTTATCATTTTTTCTCGTTGCAAATCATATTCAAGCATTGCCACAGAATAAAATCAAGATCAAACTTGGAAGATATTCTACACAATATTATGGAATAGATCCATGTGAAATGAACTGTTGGGGAATGTGGCAGTAAGCATAGGCCAGTGTAACCTACTTACAAGGAGAGGTCATGGTCTGTGGGTCGTGAATTCGGCTGAAACTCTGGGAATCGTCTCCTTTTGGCACCAAAAGATGATATCCAAAACCGCTAACTTGAATGCTAAAACGTTTCAGAGCTATGGTCAATCACATTAGCATTGTTAGTAAACCTATATATATCAAATTTCAACATGGGCCTATATGGGCAACGCTAATGTTATAGGCTGTAGCTCCGAAACGTTTCAGCATTCAAGTAAGCGGTTTCGGATATCATCTTTTGGTGCCAAAATGAGACGATTCCCAGAGTTTCAACCGAATCCACGACCCACAGACCATGACCTCTCCTCAGGTAGCATTGATGCATGTGGAATGAATGGTAGACATCCTTGTGTTTCGATTTTCTTTTCTTGTGAAACATTTGCTTCAAATTGATGCAAGAAAGATTCTGACTTAATTTCATGGTCATGCTGACCAAACGGATTAGTATAGAGAGTTGAACCCATTAATATTCAGATGTGATAAGACTTATATGACGTGGTGAGACTACAACTTGAGTTAACATCCAAAAATCGACAATGTTCTTAATACCATGTACATTAGGGTGTCCGTTATTTCCCAAGTTCCTCCGATCACCCATGCCACCCCCCCCCCCCCCACAACCTAATCATTCGGTGAGATATTGAGAGAAAAAAATGTTGAGGGACCTAGGTGGAGTTTGAGTGCTGCCCCACCTGGAGCGTTTCTTATTTGAAATGTACCCTTCTAAATGAAAATTTGAGTCAATGATTCGCATGTACCGCGCATGCATTCTATCTTACGTCCTCAATAGTGTTTTCAATCGATAGCGGGTGCAATTTCCTTTAAAATGACTACCTGAAACATTCAATTTGACACAGTAGAACTGAAGATAGCCCACTCATTCGCATATCATCCACCTGGAGAACATAAAAGTGACTGAAAACGACCGTTTTTTGTTTTTTCGGTTTTTTGAGTCCAGTGAAAAATCCTGACGATTAGAGGTAAAACTGAGCACAGAATCTGTTTCTACGTTCAAAAATACATCAAAAACACATATTCACATCTTTAAAATAAACCGACTCAAAATTGGCAGTTTTGGATTCTTCGAGGAAAACCCTGTTTCACGAATTTGGTACCTTGAATTTTCTAAGTACCAAAAACAGCCATAACTCTAGTTCTTCTCCATCAAATTGACTTCAGCAAGTGGTCATTTTAAAGGAAATCGTACTGGCTATCGATTGAAAAAGTTATCAAGGATAAAGAAGCACGTCCATGCCCAAGAAATGCTGAATACTGAATCAGAATTTGTTTTGAGGCCTCAACTGAGACAAAAACGCTTCAGGTGGGGCAGCATTTAAACATCACCTAGGTCCACGAAAATTTTTTTATCGCAATATCTCAACAAATGATGAGGTTGTGGTGGGTGGCACGCGGAAGATCGGAGAAACTTGGGAAATAATGGATACCCTAATGTACATATTGGTTCATAGAAGATTCCACGCTACCATTTGAACAACGAATCTAATCATAGCTGCCACCAGAAGTAAAACTAAATCATACCTCATGAACAATCACTATGATAAACTCATTTTCAAGAGTCACTCTCCCTCCTAATGAAACATCTCTCACTTCTACCTAATCTATCCCCTTCGAATTTTTTTCCATCTATGAACTTTCCACACAGACCAAGCTCTCCAACCATGAAATCGCCAAAGGCCATGTTTTAGTTTAGTATACATACAGAAGCAACAATATATAGCCATGGTTACCCGATTAGCATGATCACCTTACGTGTAGACCCGGTGGCCACAGCAGTAGCATCTAACTTTCCCTGCTGATGTTACCTTACAGATACACACACACTCACACATATATGCCCAAGATAGGCTAATCTACCGTGTAAACTCTATGTGCAACTGTATACGTGGGCGTCGTCATCACGACCAAGAGCAGGAGAGAGAGATGAACCATGTTACCCGCCCTCATTCGTGGCCTTGTAATCACGCAGTGGTCTCTCTGACCATCAGGTGCGCGGCAAGCAAGCTTCCGAGTTGTGCTCACTACTGTTTGATGATGACGACGAGGACGACGACGACGACGACAAGGTTAGGTGAGATGAGGATTTTGAGGTAGACGTGAGAGTGAGAAGTAGACACCTTTGATGTCGAACTTTGGAGACGGAGTAGATATGTTAACGGAGAATTTGGGGATAGATGCTTTAGAGGTTAGGATGTTTGGTTTGTAGATGTGGTGAACGATTCGTTTGGTTTGTGAAGGTGTCGATTTTGGTTATGTTATTTTTAACCTAGGCTGGTTATTTTTGTGAGATGATTATGGATGATTGAAAATTGATTGATTAGACAGCTCAAGATATTTTGGGGAAAATGTCAACGAAAGTTTGATCTTACAGCATTGAATTTACAGTCATGAAGTTAGCTGAAGTCGTGATTACCTGTCAATGTAATTGATTTCTAAATGATTTCTGCACTTCTATAGCTAATTTTGTTCAATTATTCTACAGACGAAATTATGATTAGTTTCTAACAGTGATGACTCATGCCACTGACTTTTAGTTTCGAGGATCTATTCAATTTGTTCACATCTATCTCATTGTCCAAACTGGGACAAGTCTGATGGACTGCTTCAAAATTATTTTGATGAAAAATGTAGGAGAATCGTTATGAATTGTTATGAGATTTACGCGTAAATTTTCGCGACGCTGTTATTGGAACGAATCTTTCAATCTCCAATTTGATCACGCAAGAAAACCTTGAGAGTCATTTCAGCGATTTATTATTCTAAACATGAGAAACTGTCTCAGTTATTTGGAATCCTGACAAATTCCCAAACCTAGCTATTCTGATCACATGGACGAAAATTCTATGACAAAATTCACCTTTTTCACAAAATTCTTCCTACACGGTTACTTCCAAACACCCATACTCAACTCTTTTCCTCCCAACATCACATCAATATCACAAACTCTATTCCACTTCAACACCTTCAATCCCGCACATCTGCGCAAGCATCATTTCAAAGCTCCGTCAAACTCGCAACTTTGCACACAACAACCCTTTTCATCCACCTTCCACTAAAAGCACGCCAAGAAAACTCTTACCAAACACTCCACCTTTCGAAACACGAAAGCATGCAAGACTCTTCTAAATCCATCGACTTTCTCAGCATATCCCTTGAAAGAAGAAAAAAGAAGAAGAGTAGAAGAAGACGTGGCACATCAACAAACTTGACAAAATGGCAATACTTACAGGAAGGAAGGAAGGAAGGAAGTAAGGAAGTAAGGAAAGAAGACCGAGTACAGAGTCAATAAACAACGAATCAGAGGTTGGTGCCTAAGTGTATCGAAGTATCCCCTAAACGCCACTGAAAAGTTTTCGAGCTCTCATCCTAACCTCTCCATTTTTTTCAACAATGCCTCAGTACAAAGTGGCTTTCTTCCTTTCATAGTTCGTCTGGTAAACTTATAAGATACCGAGAATTCACAAAGGGTCAAGCTCGGTATTAACCCCAAGATCCTAGTCTCAGATGCTTCTATAGTGTATAGAGTATAGGTAAGGCTAGGTTAGGTTAGGTTAGGTATGGAGGCTCAGCTGAACTTTGCCATGGCGTTATGGCGTCTTTATATCTAGAAGGACTTTGGAGACGATGACAAAGTACCACTTGTGCAGCTTTTAGGCTTATAATCTGCGGACAGGAAACATTTCAAAGTCCGATGTGCGAGACACTCGGGATGAAAGTCTGGTAAGCTATAGATATATGATTCTGAGTGCACGACATTCGCTTATCAAGTGTGTATGTATAGGTAGAAACTGGAAGAGGTGATCTGCTTTTTTGCATGGTGAGTTTTGTTAAGATGATGATAAGTGCATTTTGAGTGTACAGTGAAAAAAATTGAAATGTGGATTTTTGTGTTGACGTCAGGCTGTCTGTACAAAGAAAGTATGACATATAGAAGTGAGGAGGTGAGGGGATGGTGATCTAAAATTTTTAGTTGTTTCATTCTGAGGACGGGCTACTGGAAAGTTCGAGGGGAAGTCGGGGAGTAAATTTGAGATGTGCGGTGAACAATCTCGTTTTGAGGTTATGAATCGATTCATAATTTGTCAGGATGTATTTTCCCGGAGAACCAGTGATATACCTAGACTATTTGCAATGAGTGATGTTCTTTATCGAGTATTCGGCACCAGCAGTCAGTATTATCTGATTTCCAGATAAAATCAAGAGTCTTTTGTAGACTTGATATACATCCAATACTCATAAAGATCTGCGCACTTTCCGCATAAATTTGTGGTTTGTTTTGATGACGACAATCAATGTCCGGAACAGTTTAGCCTACTTGGTTTTTTACAATACTGTCTGAGAGAGTCCGAGTGAAATTTCATTCGGTTGGAGTTGTTTTTCACCTGAAGTTTGTAGCAAAACGTCGCAATCCGGTTCCAAGTGGAAGCAGCAGCTCAGTAATATCTCATACCGTGAGAATAACGTCAAAGGAGATTCGCTCGACCAATTCTAATGGGACTCAGCTCATTTTCTTTGCCTTCATTCAAGCCTTGGAATGCTCTCTGCAAACTCACTTTTCAGCTAATTCCACGTGCACACTATGGGAGGAGGTTGGAGGTGTGTCTAGTTAGACCCACCGAGCCCCACCTTGTTATTCCGCATACAGAGGGCTTTGCGTGGTGTCACGATCAATCTTGTCAATCTTTGGTTGATATAATAATAATTTTGGGGGGATTCAGTTGTATTCAAGAATGTGGAACCATTTAAATGCATCAGACCTCATAAAATATACTTGAGTAAGGTAAGTGTACCCAACTTGCCTCTGTACCCAAAAAGCCCTCCTTAAGCCGATCTCAGGAATGCACCCTCGTTGACCTCCTTTCAAATTTTTTTTCACGTTCGTTGTATTCGAATGAGAGGAATCCAATGCTTTGTACCGACCTCGAATCGCTTTTGCATCTCCCAGAAAGCTTGAAGTGAGATTTGCATTTTTTGCTTCTGCACAGCTATCGTGTTGCAATTCAAAAATTTCCATCTTATGATCCATCATACTGAATGAATTGCAAAGATGCTCATAACGATTTCAAACCATCTGCAGCTCTTTGACGATACTTTCTCGGCAAAATTATGCGATTATTCAATTGCTGCTGGTGTGACGTCCCGTCGTTATTTGTCGTAATTTTTGAGTCAGAATATTATCAGTTTTCACTCTGCACGGAAAATTTTCCCGATCTCTCTATTTTTCTCTTCCGTACCCCTAAATAGCGTCCGCAATTAGTTGTATTCATGTTCATTAGTATATGCGTGCGTTTATCTATTTGCGCTGACTCCATGCAGGATCGCTTTCCTCGCGCCACTGAGGGTATGAATCGCCCTGTTTTTCACATTTTCGGCCCACTTTCCCCAGATTATCGCTCTTCTGAAGTGTCATCGTCGCGTTAGTCCAGTCAGTCTCGGTCGGGCAAGCCTTCGGGCTGCAGCTCGTCGAGTTGTCCTCTGTAAAATCTTGTATCTTTGAAATTCTGTATTCATTCCCAATCGGAATCCAAAAATCATTCGACTATCCAAGTCCTGTCAAGTCTGTCTATGAATCTCTGAATCTGTGGAAATCTGTTTTTTAAATCCAAAAATCTCTGAATCTGTGGAAATCTGTTTTTTAAATCTGGAAATCTCTGAATCTGTGGAAATCTGTTTTTTAAATCTGGGAATCTCTGAATCTGTGGAAATCTGTTTTTTAAATCTGGAAATCTCTGAATCTGTGAAAATCTGTTTTCTCATCAGAAAATCTGAAAGTTAGGTGAACCGAAAGTCGGTGTGAAATCTGTGTTGTGGAAGTCTGTCGAAAAATCTGAATCTGTCTGAAACCGAAAATCTGTTTGGAATCTAAAATCTGTCTCAGGTAAATTGTGTTAAATATTGAAAACTACTCTGCGACAAGAACTAGGCCATAACTCTATGAATCAATGGGAATCAATCTGGGAAATTGTAAGTTATCTGAATAAATTTATATTTGCTTTGAACAAACGCTTTTATATTCGAAATCTATTTCTATCGAATCATCTCAGAATTTTCATAGATATTTTGAATTAATGAATCCGAAAATAATAATTCACGGTTATCGGAAATGACAAAACTGTGAATTTTCTAAGAGAAGTATTGAAGTAATCCAATTGAATTCTCAAATCGGTCGTAAAGTCTGAATCCAGTTCTTCAATTATTTCTGATATTCAGTTCATGAAGAAGCTATCCAAGAATCATACAAATAGAGACCCGAGCGCACGCAAGTGCAAGAGCCAGCTCAAAGCCATCATATTGTATATATATTTATATACACAAACAAGTGACGCTCGTAACGTCACACTGGTATTCACGAGTTTTTTATCCAATGGGACATTCATTCAGTCTAATTTTCTTGAGAACGATCGTAGATTTCTGATATTAAAAGCTCACACTACTTGATATCGTATCTTTACTAAGGAGTCATTGAATTACTAGTTGTTCAAGATTTAATGTTCTTTATTGTATTATGTTTTCATGCCCTTGTACATTTTGTGGGCAATTTTTAAGATTAAAATAGTGGTCCAGAGATCGACGCCAATAGATTGTCGTGATGAGTACTGCTGTTGGTGATGTTGATGTTGATGTTGAAGAACAACCCATGGCAAACTACGTTCGCGATCTGATCTACTCCCATTGGCGAGGATTTTGTTCAGCTGTTCACCACTCGCAGTTATCTGGGTTGCTACTTGGACATGGGATATCTTCTGCACGTCCGGAAGGATACAAAAATGCAATTAGTTATGGGATATAAAGAACAAAAGTTGTGAGTTGAGGTGATTTGGGATGTTGAGATACACTGTAAAAAATTTCTCCGAAAAACTTCAACCAACTGGTTGAATTTTTCATTCAACCAGTTGGTTGAAGTTTTTCGGAGAAATTTTTTACAGTGTAGATTTTGAAAATTTATCCGACAGCTCTTAACTATGAGCCGTTCTGTTTCTCATTCAGAAATAATAATAGATTTGGTCAAAACTTGACTCATAATCGTCAACCCATGAATACATTATTTGAATTCTTAATTGTCGTGAGGGGTCGAAATCCCCGTTTCAAAACGCTGCTCTTGAAGAATTGGATCCAATAAGTTAACTGCTACGAGTAAGATTGAACTAGTATTCCTCCTCACACAAAATCTTGTAAGACTAGATTTTTCGTTTAGGAATTGATATGTTTTTCTTCACGGGAAGATACTCTTTTGAGATATATTTATCTGAGTAACTCCGTGGAAACTTTGAAATGATTTGTAACATGTTGTACGAGCCCTTGAAACGTCTAGGAAAGAAATCATACACGAAGAATCATATGCGTGAAATAGATCCATAAAAGGAGGCCATGCCTCAGATTTCTTTCTTTAGAACATTCATTCAATTTAATGGTACAGAATATGAAGTTTCCACTACCTATGGGCTCCATAAAAAATTTCCAGGTGTGTAGAACACATTGTACCGAACAAAATTTCGTGAAACCGACGATGAAATCTCTTTCCCCTCCACACGTCGATGAGTCGGGCTCGGATCAACCGAGAACAATCTAAAAATAGGCGTTCTGAAGGACTTCGGGGTTTGTTTTTTCAATTATCCCAAGTCCATCTAGGTCAGACTAATCGACGTTCGGATGGAGAGGAATAGTCATCCCAGCATTCTCAAATTTCTGCACGGCACTGTATTGTACCTTATCCTATTCAATTGTCTCCAACAAAAGAATTTGAGTCTCTTTTTGAATGAAATGCCTATTTCTCAAATTCGATCAGAGATACGAGAATACGGTTTGCCGCATTCTAAAGGTTTCCAAGAACCCCGTCAAGATTGGTTTTGAGAATTTTATTTTCAGAAAATGAAAAACTTCGGATTTTGGGGGATCTATAGTTTTCTGCAATTTCCCGATGTTGGGTGCTTTCAAAATGCAAAATAGTATTTGTGATCATCTGTATGCAAATCAGTCATTTGCGCATAGGTCATCGATTTTCATTTGCTCACAGAAGATCACCAAATATGGTATGATAGTCGGGCGCAATGATTTTCGTCATCTCGTGACTATTCAGACCCATCTTGCCTGCGGCTCGGGCCGAAAAAAGTCACTTGAAGTGCAAAAACCATCAATTGCGCCGTTGTACTGTAATATACTATCTCTGATTCGGAATAAAGGAATTTTTGTTTCGCTTTCCGAATGATTGTTTTGGGCCCGAGCTCTGGCAAGGGCCGAGAATATCACGAGCAAAGCTAGAAATTTTACGCCCGAGTATCGAAATACGTTTTTGTCACACTGTGCGAGGAAGTATCTTATTCGTACTGATTTATCACTTTCTCTCATAAATTGTCAAAAAACACAATTCGATACACGGGAGTAAAACCTATTTTTCGCTTATTCGTAGTGATTCCGGCCCGAGCCGTAGGCGAGGAACCCATTACTCGGACGCGAAAAAAAAATTCTTTACACCCTTGTATCGAAATGTACTATTTAGTACTTTTTCACTTTCTTTCCACTGAATCCAATCATAACCTCGATATCAATTTCATGAGGCCAATTTCGTGGGGATTTTTGGGATTTTTCTAATAACGCTCATCACATTCTCGTTTCGCTGTTCGGATTCGAGAAATGTGCATTTTATCGGAAAAAGACCCAAATTTTGTTCAACATAATGATTTAAAAGGATGAAGTGAAGTAAGGTCTGAATACCTTGAAATTCTTCATGGGGTCTCATAGAGATCGAAAATTTCATATTTTGTAACATAAAATCGTGTGAAAAAGCTACGAAAGAAATCTGAGACGTGATCTTTTCTGGTAGGTCTGTAACGCGTGGAATCATTCACTATTCATTCTCAATCTACTTTTGAGTGCTTTTTTTGGAGCAATCGTTGGTTTCATCACCAAGGGTCACTTCGGAGAATCATCATCGAGAAGAGAATCAAAATATCAATTCTGTATGATGTGGTTTTTTTTGTATTTTCGACTCTTGTGAGCGTACAGCGCGACGGTGGGGCCTTTTAGGAATCCGTTGGAGCAAAATTATCGACACAAAAGTATTTAACATCAAATTCCCCACGTACAACAACCAAAAGATCATTCTTCTATGCCCGGTGAGCATATACATTTTGTGGTGCGATTTTGTCGAAAATTTATCTCACTCCTTTTTCCTCTATAGGAGTGAATTTATTCCATTATCGTTCTTCCGCGCTGATTTTTTCCATAGTTTATCAACAGATGCAATTTTTCCATGTCTCGAAGTATCGAAAAAAATTAGTTCGCAGTCTGTGGGTAGTACTGTTTCGTGGAAATGAACTTTTGTTAAATTTGTTGGTCAGTTTCGTGCCCTACTAGTGCGAGTCTTCCTTGAAAGCGAGGCTCTAGATGTCTGACGGGAGTTTTGGCAAGACTAAGTTAGCCTTTATAAAAAGAAAGTTCTTTTTATCCAATTGCTATTTGGTCATCCGCAGAAAACGAAAATTAAGCATCTCATTGTGATGGTTACCCCCTATAGGACGAGGACACTATGTTGGCCTATGATGATGATTATAGTATGTTTTCACATCTTGATTTTTAATCTCCATGGTTATAGAGATATGAGAACATGTTATGCTTTTCTCATCTTGTAAGATCCTCTATCTCTCCAAAAGTATTTCATTCGCGTGCCAAACTTTTAATACTTGAAAATGTCTTCCACGAAAATTAATTTCATGTAACGGAACTTGGAGTATGAAACCATTCTAAAAATGAAAAAAAATTGTCGAATCAACCTTGTAAATTATTATCAACTATATACGTTTTTTTGACCGTGTATTAAATAATCTTCCTCCATCATTTTCGCAGTTTTCCGTGATCGAATTGATTTGGGCCAGCAATCTTGGTAGGACAATCACAATACTTACGATTGAAGCTATATTCAGAATGATTCAAAGTTATGGACTCTCGAAAAATTTTAGTCTGAATATACCCATAATATACGATGTATCATATACGATCAGATACGAATATAATGAGGGAAATGAAACTATAATATTTGAAATGGACAATCCTCAGTGAATTTTAGAGATTATTCTTTGAAAAACGGAAACACTTACGTCTCCATTCGCCGTAGGGTTCTGCGGTGACGACGTCAACCATCATGGCTGTAGCGCAAAGAGCCAAGAGTAGAGCAATGTAAGACTTCATGTTTGATCGTAGAATCAAGACTTTCGAAAATTTTCTGTTCGTGTAGGCGAATGCCCATCCTATATATACCATAAAAAATGATTGCATGACAATAATTAGTCTAACGAGCAGACAATTTCCTGTATGAATCAATTAAAAAGCCCCTAAGAAGACATCTCCTTATTCGGGGAAAAAAAACTGCGGAAAACTCTAATTGGAATACTATTCCAATTACCAAGTGCAAGCTGCACGATGTACTAATTGTCTTCTGCTATTATTTATTATTATTATTTTTTTTTTCATAATTTCTCAAACAATCATATAGCAGTTCGTTGACTTCATATCAAAATTTTCCTGTTGCATTTATCAGAAGATGCATTTAATTGGATCCGTTTAGACCGTCTGTCTGCAGGCAGTGAAGAATTTCCATCTTTCATCAAATAAACACTATTTGTACGCTGAAATATTATTTTTCGATTCGAGGGTG
Source organism: Eretmocerus hayati (assembly GCA_029851415.1). NCBI lineage: Eukaryota > Metazoa > Arthropoda > Insecta > Hymenoptera > Aphelinidae > Eretmocerus > Eretmocerus hayati. The sequence goes on from CM056744.1 coordinate 111,978,848, forward strand.
GGAAGTTTGCTTCTACTTTTCGGGGGACTATTTTCGGCCCAAGCCCTGGCGAGGGTCAAAATTATTACGAGTGAAGCGAAACACTTCCCGCCCGAGTATCAGAATACGTTTTTCGATCGACTAGGCGTGAATTAAACGCAAACTGCAAGGCGTAAAGCGGTGCTACGCACAGTCGATCAAATATATCATGAATATATTAAGAATGTATAAGGAATATACTGAAAAAATTTTGCGTCAATATTTATAGCGACGACGCATTGGAACACTGAAAATAATATATTGCCGTTTCAACAATATCACTGTATTGTTACGTGGTATTGCCACCAGACCAATGTTGAATTCACAGCTGAATGATTTCATTATTGCATCAATCTGACATGAATTAGTTATAATCCATTAATCAATCATAATCCAAAAGAAGCTTTGGATTATAATTGTCCTTTTACCCGTATCATTCCGTGCAAAAATTGATAGCTTTCGTGGCAAAATAGTCGTAATGAGACTGTGAGCAATCTAAGGGTTGTCTTTATTTTTTCTGGCAGTAATACTACACTGTAAAAAATTGGTTGAATTTTCAACCAACATTTCAACCAGTTGGTTAAATTTTCAACCACACTGGTTGAATATCAACAAAATTGGTGAATTTTTCATTCAACCAACTGGTTGAATTTTCAACCAAGCAATTATATTCCGTGATGGATGGGTGAATGATGGGTGGATGATGGATGGATGGGCGGATGGATGGATAGATGGATAGATGGATAGATGGTTGAATGGGTGATGGTTGGATGGATAGGTGAATAGACGGATGGATGGACCCATCACCGATTCATCCATCCATCAACTATCCATTCACCATCCATCCATCATGCATCCGTCCATTATCCATCCATCATCCATCACTCCATCAATACATTCATCCGTCCACCCACCATTCATTCCTCGATCCATTCAACGACCCCATCCACCATCCATCCATCGACCATCGATCCATTATCCGTCAGTCCGCCTCTCCATCCATCCACCCATATGACCATCCACCATATTCTACCCCTCTCACGTAGGCAACCTGATATGCAGGAACCACACGGTTAGATTGTGATAATCTTCATTGGTTGAATTAAAACTTCAACCAATTGGTTGAAGTTTTTTGGAAACATTTTTCACAGTGTAGATCCCGAAACCGTTCTGATGGATTGATACGATAACAAAATCGGTATTGTTTTTTGGGTAAATACCATTTTGGTCATATGATCAAAATTTTTTTCTCAGTGAAGAGCGAGTACCTTGCCCTTAACTGATGGAAATTTTTTGGGTAGCTTCAATGCGCACCCTTATTTTGTTACACTACGAAAAAACTGTAATCCCGAAAAAATTTGTTCGAATGGGATTAATGTATCGCCATAATATTGTCCTTCCAATATTCACTCGAAATTAATGAGTGCATATTTCTTAGAAGTTGAAGGGTCATCAAATTCAGGATTGTGTTGATTAACATCTTCATTATCGGTGGAAAAAAATGGAACCACAAAATCAATAATTTTCTCATTTTCGCAGCCTCACATTTTGAAATCACCTGATTGCAAGGAAAAATCAAGCGAGACTCGAATTATGCGGAGTCTTAATTTCAAATATGAACTCCAGATTGATGATGCAACTTTTGATTTACTAGACTTGAAAACTGAAAATTGAAAACATTCGTCATTCAGACTCAGACACACAAAAAGGTATTGCTCGTAACATTGCATCTGAACTATTTCACGAATCTCCCGTGCATCTACCTATTATTTTTGAAGAATAAGTTGATACTTTCTATGAGTGAAGCTACACATCAGAAGAAGATCTCACGCATTTTCCGTGTCAAATATATATTTAGGTACTGGAAGAGAATCAATAAATTTTCGTATCATAACATGGAACCAGAGTCATTTAGAATTCATACAGAATTCGTAGGAAGTGTCACGTGAATTTTTCGTCTTATTCAAATATTCTAATCAATATTATTCGACTTATTCAAAGAAAATTCATCGTAATTTCTCTCAAGCAGAAGTCTAAAAATCCCCTGTGGCCTTACTGAGCATGTCCTTCAAAAAAATTCTTCATGATCGTGGTTTCTTCAACACAGAATTTTAAAGCCATAATAATTGTAGTGCCCATTGGATTCCATATGAGGAGTAAGCCTAGAATAATCATAATTTTTCCACATGGCAATCCACAGTGTTATATAAGAAATCGTCTCAGGTCTGTAGCAAAATTTTCCTTCGAAACATAACATATCACATCTGGTATAAGAATCTGAATATTTCACGATCTCTCATGCCCACAACCAATGAATTTTCTCTTCCAAATATTCTTCAAAGAAGAGCAGGTAACTAGATCGAGCTAAAGTCCACCATAGAAGAAAATCAATACAATTTCAATTGCGCCAATAATGAAAGGACGATTTTAGCTCACTGTGCATATTAGCCATCCCAATCGAGAGTACACCCAACGAGATATCCCACTTTAACGCGCTTTTGCACCTTGTCCAATGGTTCCTATGCAGCCTCTCACTGTTCAGTCCGTGTACACTAATTCAATAATATCACTGAATCTATTAAGAGGATGGGATCAGACACTCTAGATATACCGGCTGAGAGAACGACTTGCCATCTTTGCCTCTATTATACCTTATCCCTCGCCAAAGCCTCTCATTCACGACTCTCTACTTCTATATATAAAATACCGTGGCTAATGGATTTTCACTCGATATGCTGCCGTTCTAGAGAATAGAATATAATAATCAATATAGGAGAGCTAACCTTCAAAAGGTTAAAAGGTTAACTCCTCGATAATGCTTCCGTTGATTGTCTAGTACGTTTAGGTGTGAGATGTTGTTTGGAAGAATTTCATGACTTAAGGGTATTTTACCGAAGGTTTAGGATCATAAGGGTCTATCTATATGAACACGTGTTGTCTGTCCAAAAAAAAAAAAAAAAAAAAAAAAAAAAATCTGGATCTGAAATATTGCAAAATTTACGTGTGTATGTGAAGTAACAATTCTATATATCTGGCTATATTACCAAATGTGGCATCAAACTTTGAGGGTGAAAATATTTTGTTACGATCAAAATTACGCAATTCTCCTATTGGACTGTCCTTTGATCTACTTCTTAATGGGAGCATTAGCTTCATATTTGGATTGTTGTTTCCCACATGTATTCATTACCTACCATCGAAAAACAATTTTTGCTCCCGAAAGAAACGAATATGAAAAAAAAGGAAGAGGTTGACAGCCCTAGTCAACTTTGTTCAACCTCAAAATTTTAATCTCAGAACTCTCTTCTCAATTAATCGGCGCTGTTTATCCCTGCCATCAATCATGAAAAAACTACTCCCTAGATGATAACACCGGCACACACAAAAAAAGTATCTGTACTTTTGACCAGACCTACTTTTCTTCATGTATTTTGGCACGCTGAATCCGAATCCGAGGTCGTTTTGGCCCGGCTACCTCTTGTTTTCGAGAAAATCGTGCTATTCTGCGCTATTTCCACGATTTTCACCGAATTTTTCACGATTTTCTCGAAATCAAGATAGGAACGGGCCTAACCGACCTCGGATTCGGATTCAGCGTGCCAATATACATGAAAAAAGTTGGTCTGGTCAAAAGTACAGATAATACTTTTTTTTTGTGTGCCGGTGTAATCGATCATAACCTATATCTCACACACTCCACCAACCCATCAATTCAGCTCGTCAAGATCTCAGTGATCCCAGAAATCCCTCGTAGTATCTTGACATACATAAGACACGATTATGGCACATTGCCCTCCGAAATAGAGTAAAGCCATGTATATACCTCAAGATCCGGAAGTACGCGCTACGGGAACAGAGTCCTATAAAAAGCTCCATGGCAGTTTCCTCGCGAGATCATAAGTAAGTATGTACGAGACTTTGGAACCCCAACTGTGCTCTAGAGTGATCCGTCACTTCCATAAGAGTATATTTTCTCGCACTAGGTTACCAGGGCGCAAGAGCTTTCGTATTATATGTGTATTTTCTTCTCAACGAGTGTGTACATTGCGGATTTAGGAAAAACTCCATAGGTCGTGCTCTGCTAACCTCATCCTTATTGGAAGGGGAATCCCCCATTGTGAGCTTTTTTTGGAGCTCTGGGGGTAACCGCAAATTCTGACGTTTTTTGGTTTGTAGGCAATGTTATGTTACTCACCTCTTGGATCGAGATTTGAGAGATGGAGAGATTCTAGATGAATCAAACTAGGGCTCAAGTGGAGATGGTTTTTTATGCAATTCTCCGATGTTTGGGTGGTTGTAAAATTGCATGAAATAGTATTTGCACCTCGTTCCTAAGGTTCCCCGCTTTCGAGCAATTATTTCGACCCTTGCCTGCGGCTCGGGCCGAAAACGCATCGCTCAGATCGGAAGCGAGCTACAACCTCATGAACTTGGTGCAAAATATACTATTATTGCAATCAGATATTAGTCATGAAATGGCTAATCTTCGGCATGTTAAGGTATAAAGGCTAGAAATGGTAGATTTTTCGTCGGAAAAATGCACTTTGAAGTACTAATTTGAAAAAAAAAAAATGAGATATGGTCAGGTATTCCATGATCGGTTATCTAAATAGAAAAAATTATGCTTTTGTTTTATCAATTGAAAACAATTCTGGGGAAACTGCAACCTTACGAGTATGATAAAATATCTCAGACTTTTGAAGTGCTTGGATATTTTAGGGATACGAGCATGGATTCAAATTACTAGATGAGGGACAACTGATAATTCGAGTGATTTATGTAATCTGCATACAAACTGAACCGTTTCAAAGATTTTTCTCAAAGAGATGTTGATTTGAAGAAATTTCACAACTGATTTGATATTTTTGTAGAACTATTTGACGGCCAACATACCCGAAAGCCATGACAAATTAATGTTTCGCCAGAAATTCAAAAATTTTGAGTGAGTTCTGTCACTATAGATCTTTGCTAAGGGAAAATCATGCGTCAAAAATCATTCCGCGACTGGTAATCATAATTCTATATCTTATTTTTTTGTCTCAATAAATCATGGTATGCCAATTTCATAAACAATATCACCTAAAGACCCGATGAAACATAGCAAAATACAAGTTCAGACACAAATCTAAAAATTCTATCACTCGTCAAACAAGTGAAATAGAATCTCAACGACCCCATGGTGCACTCCTTTCAACTATAGTACACAGTCTGCAAATCTCACATCCCCCTCAATAGTAGACTTGACTCAGACCGACGACGACGTTCAAGTCTCATGTCCCGCGATGCCACCGTTAATCTGACGTCACGCATCGTCCAACGGAACATAAATACTCAACATCACCGTATACCGTACAGCCTCTTCTCGCGAATCGATGCAAAAAAAATTTGCTATCGATAGTATAGGGGCATCTATTCCCTTGAGACGTGTCGCATTTGCATGCGCACCGGGAATCTCTTAAATCTTATAACGGGTCATTCGGCATTTCTTATAACCTACAAAGGACTATGTTATCCTATAACTTTCTTGGTCTCTATTACTATCACATCAGGAGACAAACGGAGCAAACCAAAACCTGACGCTAAAATTTGCGAATTTTATATTCGCAAAGTGATGCGAATTTCACGCTGTCTTGGATGTTGTCACGTGGGAGCGGGGCTGTTTTTTTTTTCTTTCTTTTTGATTGAATTACAGAGTGGAAAGAAAGAGATGGGGATTCTAGTGAGTCAGAATGTCAACGAGTAAATTTGAATACAACGGTGAGAATCTGGGACGATTGTGGTGATCTAGGAGACGAAGCTGATTTCTAGCCGATCATTTTATACTCATTAGGAAATTCTTGTGGGAAGGGTTATGTATAGCAGAGCCCTATTTGGACGATGGGAATTGCTCACACTCAGATTCAAAATAATTTTTACTTATTAAATTCCATGCGATCCTGATCACGGTCAATCATCAATCAAGGTGAACTTATTCAAATGGTTTATTGAAAAATTTGCGATATTCAATGGTATTTATCCCGAATTAGTTGGAGTTAGTGATGGGTGATCACATAGTTATGACAAATGAGTCAAAGGAACTCCATGTTTGATTTGAACCTAATGATAATGTTAGGTAAGTGTGCCGAATTTGCCCTCACCTGTTTTGTTATGCTCATAGTTTTGGCTCATCTCAATATTTTCCAACTCACTTCAAGTCACTCCAAAACTTGTTTCATGATCTTCAAAATGAGCTGAGATACGTTCAGTTTTAACAAATTGTGGGTGAGTTCGCAAAAAAAAAAAAAAAATTTTCTTGGCATCAGAAGAGTGCGCACCCAATTTTCCCCCACATGGAAAGACAACTTCCACGAGATTATACGGGTTTTGTCATGGTATCAGGATATTCCGGCTCCCAGACCTCCAAGTGAGACATACTTTAGCCCATTTTGCAGTTTTTCCACCCCCTCCCATATCTTGAGAGTTGAAATGGCGAATTTTAATGGAGTGAAGAACGAGTTTAAAATAAGACGATGAGGATGAATTAGGTACACTGCACTTTTTACAGTAATATGAGTGTAAAATCGGGTAGAAATCGAATTGTGCGATTCTGTGAAAGTGATTCTAAAGTTGGGTTAAGGACAAAAAAAATAAGCTGATGCAGGTTGAGATTGGTTGCAACAATTGGTTTTGGCATAAGTTCTTGTGATTAATAGGGATGAAGTCAAAAGTACCGAAAACCACTTTTTTGCTCCGAGAAATTCGCGGATCATTTAGGATCTGTGCAAGAAATTTATTTTGCCATATTCTTACGTAACAAACACGAGAAAAGAGCGTACTAGGTCTGCGGGTGCATTAGGAAATAGGGAAAAAATTAGGCACGCTTACCTCATGAGGTGCAATGGAAATTTCAAATACTTGCTTAATTAATCTCTCGAAAATTTGAGAACATGTATGATGCATCGACATACCCGAGTAAAAAAGAATCATATATGCCCATATATGGCTATATATGGCCATATATTGCTATCCATATATGGCCATATATGGCCAAATATAGTGTGGACATATATGGCCATATATAGCCATATATGATTATATATGGTTATATACATGATCATGAAAGAAAGACGAGTCCCTTCGAGACCCGGCTGGGACGATTAAGCGTGGCAAGAGGCGCACTTTGATCGAATTCAAAAGTAAGACAGAGGCTATAGCACAGTCTCATATCCAAGTTGACTGCTTATTATGAGTTACACTTTCGCACTATCGATATAAAGCGACGCGTCGCGAGACGAGAAAGATGAACTATTGTATTGCTTGACACTCAACAAATAAATATGTGTTGGAGCTAAATGCGCCCCTTGAGTCTGTGAGTATCATCATCGAATCTTATCAAAACCTCGCGTGGAAAACATTTGCAAGTGCAGTTTAGGATCGAGTTGTTGTGGGGCTACCGGGAAACATTAGAAGCGATCCCCTGCCTAAAAGCATTCTCCTTGAAATGGGGAAAGATTAAGTACGGGGGCAATCGTGATAACCCGCCCGGGTTGAAGTTGAATCAATTCCACAACAATGTTTCAATGAGCAAGTATAGTGATTTATTCGAAATTATTTACATTGATTATCTTACTTTACGTATTTGAGTAGTCTCTTTTCTGAACTGTACATTAGTGACGTTAAACAATTCTCGATAAAGATTAGATTATAACTCAAGAATATTAAAGACTAATCTTTGGGGCCAATAGTAGAACCCACAGGCGAATTATCGATTCACCGTATGATTGGACTTCAGCAATCTTTTCTTTCAAAAACTATTCGAGTGAGATATCACTCGGTTGGTGTTTCAACATACGTCTACAATCATTAATAATAATAGAAACGATATTCTACGATCAATTTCAAGATCTTCCATAACCATTATTCCACTTCAATAGAGAGAATACTCCATGAGATCACTGTAATTGGACGAGGGCAGACTTAATTCAAATTTTCATATTGTGAGTATCACACTGTAGAAAGAAATTCTCGAATCCAGATCCTCTGATCAACTGACTTGTTTCACTTGAATTGATTCGAAAGCTCATTTTCAGTCATTAAAGTAGTTGAAATCTCTAACAGTCAGTAAGATGAAGCTGATCCCGAGATTTCAGATCGTCATTCACTGAAATTCAATTCAAAATTTGCTTAATCAGTGTCAATATTTACATCGAAGGTTGAAAGGCTACCATTGAACTCCTTGGTACTCAAAATTCCATCACTTCTGGCGTTCGATGGGCCAAAATCAAACGTTTCCATAATAAGTAAAAAGTTCAGGCTATGATTTCATGATGATTTAACTGCCACGTCAATCATCGACACAAATGCACAAAGTGCACGATGGGGGATTGGATAATGAAAACTCTCAAGTCGGACACGAGTATGGCTGATTTCAAATTCTTACAACAAATTCAGATTCGGTTTTTCTGAATTTTGAACTGCAACCGTTTGGAAATCTGACATCTTGGATTTCAGAACAAGTCTCACACGATTTTGAGATTTCCTTTCTACAGTGCAAAGAGCCTCATTCGCTTTTTCTCTCCAAAGTACAGATTTGAGTTTGGATCCAATCGGATATGGCTTTAGCAGGCATGGTTTTCCTATCACTTATATTCGGATAACAGATAAGTATTACTCAGAGCACCATTCTTAAGTGGTTTGGCATTCGACAAACAAAATTCTCAATCCTAGTGAGAGGATTGATTGTTTTGATGCGAGACACATTGACGAGCAAGAAAGAGTTTCATGAAGCTGAAGCTAGCAGGTGGACTTAGCAGGTGGAACCCAGGGACGGATGCGATTTTTCGGGGGCCCTGGGACATGGGGTTCTCGTGGCATGATTCAAGTATTCCATAACTCCAGAGGGCCTGAAGTTCTATTTTTTTGAGGGAATTGGATCTTGTAATGAAGGCGGGCACTCCAGGGGTAGATGAAAAGCACGGGGCTACAGGGGCCCCAGTGTCCGCTCAAGGGAAAATCTCCGAGTAACAACTATAGGTATAGGCGGATTAACGTACTTCAGGATGATCCAAAGAACGAACTAGGAGCGAGTCAGGGCCGCAGAATTATTCTAAGACGGTCAGTCAACCTCGAAAGTGACGGTCACGGCAGTACAGTGAGCTTGTTACGATTTTCAAAGTCATGATGCTGTTCTCAGAATAATTCTGCGAGCATGGGACCAATTAGGATTCATTCAGGATGATCCAAAGAACAAACCAGGAGTGTGTGGAAGCCGCAGAATTATTCTAAGACGGTCAGTTATTCTCAAAAGTGCCGGTCACGGCAGTACAGTGAGCTCATGGCCATTTTCGAAGTCACGGTGGTACTCTCAGAAGAATTCTGCGGACATGAGACCAAGTGGGGTTCATTCAGAATAATCCAAAGAACAGACTAGGGGCGAGTCAAGGCCGCAGAATTATTCTAAGACGGTCAGTCAACCTCGAAAATGACTGTCACGGCAGTACAGTAAGCTTGTTGCCATGCTCAGAGTCATGGTGCTGGTCTCAGAATAATTCTGCGGACATAGGACCAATTAGGATTCATTGAGGATGTTCCGAAGAACAAACCAGGAGTGTGTGGGAGCCGCAGAATTATTCTAAGACGGTCAGTTAACCTCAAAAGCGACGGTCATGGCAGTACAGTGAGCTCATGGCCATTTTCTAAGTCACGGTGGTAGTCTCAGAATAATTCTGCGGACATGGGACCAATTGGGATTCATTCAGAATGATCCAAAGAACAAACTAGTAGCGAGTCAAGGCCGCAGAACCATTCATGCTCGCAGAATTATTCTGAGGATAGCATCATGACTTTGAAAGTGGGAACAAGCTCACCGTACTGCCGTGACCGTCATTTTTGAGGTTATCTGACCGTCTTAGAATAATTCTGCGGCTTCCACACACTCCTGGTTTGTTTTTTGGAACATCCTGAATGAATCCTAATTGGTCCTAAGCTCGCAGAGCTATTCTGAGAACAGCATCATGACTTTGAAAATGGGAACAAGCTCACTGTACTGCCGTGACCGTCACTTTTGAGGTTAACTGACAGTCTTAGAATACTTCTGCGGCTTCCACACACACCTGGTTTGTTCTCTGGATCATCCTGAATAAATCCTCATTGTTCCCATGCTCGCAGAATTATTCTGAGACCAGCACCATAACTCTGAGCATGGCAACGAGCTCACTGTACTGCCGTGACAGTCACTTTCGAGGTTGACTGACCGTCTTAGAATAATTCTGCGGCCTTGACTCGCTCCTAGTTTGTTCTTTGGATCATTCTGAATGAATCCCAATTGGTCCCATGTCCGCAGAATTATTCTGAGACTACCACCGTGACTTCGAAAATGGCCATGAGCTCACTGTACTGCCGTGACCGTCACTTTTGAGGTTAACTGACCGTCTTAGAATAATTCTGCGCCTCCACACACTCCTGGTTCGTTCTTTGGAACATCCTGAATAGATCCTAATTGCTCCCATGCTCGCAGAATTATTCGTGTGCAAGCTCCAGTAAATGTAATGTATACTAGAGTCACGCATTCCTCACGACTCGCCCCCAACGGTTCTACGGTTTTCATCCGCCCCTGGATAACACCCAGCTCCAACTGCTAACTCCCAATCGATATCCATCGTAATATGAAGTTTTTGCACGTCCAGAACAGTAAAATAATCCCCCGGTCCCGATCACATCATCCCATGCCCAAGGGCACCCGAGCCTCTTGATACGCCCCTACCACCTGCTAACTCCACCTGCTAGCTTCAGCTTCATTGATGAAGCTGAAGCTAGCAGGTGGACTTAGCAGGTGAAACCCAGGGACGGATACGGTTTTTCGGGGGCCCTGGGACATGGGGTTCTCGTGGCTTGATTCAAGTATTCCATGACTCCAGAGGGCCGGAAGTTCTATTTTTTGAGGGAATTGGATCTTGTTATGGAGGCGGGCATTCCAGGGGTGGATAAAAAGCACGGGGCTACAGGGGCCCTAGTGTCCGCTCAAGGGAAATTCTCCGAGTAACAACTATAGGTATAGGCGGATTAACGTACTTCAGGATGATCCAAAGAACGAACTAGGAGCGAGTCAAGGCCGCAGAATTATTCTAAGACGGTCAGTCAACCTCGAAAGTGACTGTCACGGCAGTACAGTAAGCTTGTTGCCATGCTCAGAGTCATGGTGCTGGTCTCAGAATAATTCTGCGAGCATGGGACCAATTAGGATTCATTCAGGATGTTCCAAAGAACGAACCAGGAGTGTGCGGAAGCCGCAGAATTATTCTAAGACGGTCAGTTAACCTCAAAAGTGACGGTCACGGTAGTACAGTGAGCTTGTTGCGATTTTCAAAGTGATGATGCTGTTCTCAGAATAATTCTGCGAGCATGGGACCAATTAGGATTCATTCAGGATGTTCCAAAGAACGAACCAGGAGTGTGTGGAATCCGCAGAATTATTCTGAGAACAGCATCATGACTTTGAAAATGGGAACAAGCTCACTTTACTGCCGTGACAGTCACTTTTGAGGTTAACTGACCGTCTTAGAATAATTCTGCGGCTTCCACACATTCCTGGTTTGTTTTTTAGATCATCCTGAATGAATCCTAGTTGGTCCCATGCTCGCAGAATTATTCTGAGAACAGCATCATGACTTTGAAAATGGGAACAAGCTCACTGTACTGCCGTGACCGTCACTTTTGAGGTTCACTGACCGTCTTGGAATAATTCTGCGGCTTCCACACACTCCTGGTTTGTTTTTGGAACATCCTGAATGAAATTTAATTGGTCCCATGCTCGCAGAATTATTCTGAGAACAGCATCATGACTTTGAAAATCGCAACAAGCTCACTCTACTGCCGTGACCGTCACTTTGGAGGTTAACCGACAGTCTTAGAATAATTCTGCTGCTTCCACACACTCCTGGTTTGTTCTCTGGATCATCCTGAATGAATCCTCATTGTTCCCATGCTCGCAGAATTATTCTGAGACCAGCACCATAACTCTGAGCATGGCAACGAGCTCACTGTACTGCCGTGACAGTTACTCTCGAGATTGACTGACCGTCTGAGAATAATTCAGCGGCCTTGACTCGCTCCTAGTTTGTTTTTTGGATCATTCTGAATGAATCCCAATTGGTCCCATGTCCGTAGAATTATTCTGAGAGTACCACCGTGACTTCGAAAATGGCCATGAGCTCACTGTACTGCCGTGACCGGCACTTTTGAGAATAACTGACCGTCTTAGAATAATTCTGCGGCTTCCACACACTCCTGGTTTGTTCTTTGGAACATCCTGAATAGATCCTAATTGGTCCCATGCTCGCAGAATTATTCGTGTGCAAGCGCCAGTAAATGTAATGTATACTAAAGCCACGCATTCCTCACGTCTCACCCCAACGGTTCTACGGTTTTCATCCACCCCTGGAAAACACCCAGTTCCAACTGCCAACTCCCAATCGATATCCATCGTAATATGAAGTTTTTGCACGTCCATAAGAGTAAAATAATCCCCCGGTCCCGATCACATCATCCCATGCCCAAGGGCACCCGAGCCTCTTGCTACGCCCCTACCACCTGCCAACTCCACCTGCTAGCTTCAGCTTCATGGTTGCTGCCCAAGTCCGTCGCAAAACGTTGCGCGTGATGTCGGTTAAAGGAAAATGAACTGACAATCGTATTATTATCACATCATGGACAGATTAGTCTCGCATACTTTCAAGCACTTTTTGAGCACAGCATTCGTGCAAACTTTGATGACCGCTGATGAATCCGGGGGGAAAAGCTCCCTCCCCCTCCCCTTCAAGGACAGGAAATTTGCAAGGGGGGCATAAGCAAGGACGCGCCGACCCGGGTGACGCGCCGGTGATATTGCGCAAACCCCCTCTCCAACCCCACCGCCCACCAACTCTCTTGGTTGATCTCCGGCACCACCCTTGTAATACAATCAAAGTACGAGCAAAACTTACGATCGGCTCAGTTATTCACGAGCATAGCCAAAAACCGTCGAAAAAGAGAAAGAGTAGAAAAAAAAATGATGTGCGTGGCGACCACGTACGTAGGAAGGTGAAACCACTTGACCGCGGGTTGAGATCTCTCACATTTTCAAATAAAATGTATCCAGCAACTATGTGATAGGATGTTCCACATTCTCAAGTGAAGGGGATGCCTTCGTTGGCTGATAGTCTGGTTAAGTGATTGATCTTGCTATATTTCCATTGCCTAAAGATGACTGAGGATTATAAAATAGTTCTTAGACTGAAAATTTGAATGTATTGTCCAAGTTCAGAATGTTCTGAATTTTATTTGTAGATTATTGGCAAATTTCTCACCTTGATGAATGTATTTTAATTGCCGAATACAGTTTACATAAGTACGCAGCCAAAATTGGCAAACTAATCACCGTAATCCCTCATCCAAATCAAGAAACTGGTCCAAGTGAATTGAGAAGCCGAGTCTCAGTTTTCTTCTTCTGGATCTCAAGATAACAGTTCTAGTATGCAACTTTTGGCTATGCATTTATGGAGACTATTCTGAACATTCAGATGACATTCATCTTAATGACACTTTTGAAAAGACAAATATTAGGAATTCTAATATTCAACTCATACACAAGTACGCAGTCAAAGGTGGCAAACTAATTACCGTGACCCCTCATCCAAACCAAAAAACTGGTTAAGGTAATCAAGTAGCCGGGTCTCAGTTTTCTCCTTTTGGATGAGAGGCAATGGTTACTAGTTTGCTACTTGTGGCTGCGCACTCATGTAGACTATTTTCAACATTTAGAATACATTCATTTTGAAAACACTTTTGATAAGACTATGAGGAATTCTAACATTCAACTCATCACACATGAGGATGCAGACAACAGTGGCAGACCAACACAAACCAATTACTGCAACCTCTCATCCAAACCCAAAAACTTGTTCAAGCTGGTTTGAGACAACTGAGATGGCGGATCTCAGTTTCCTTCTCTCAAATGTAAAATAACGTTTACTAGTTTGGAACTATTTGCTGCGTACTCTAGTAAAACATTTTCAACAGTTAGATTACATTCATCATGATAACACTTCTGATAAGACTATGAGGAATTCTAACATTCAACTTATCATACACAAGTACGCAGCTAAAAGTGGCAAACTAATATTACTGTAACCTTTCATCCAAACCCAAAAACTGGTTCAAGACAATTGAGTAGCCGCAGGTCTCAGTTTTCTCCTTTTGGATGTGAGGTAACGGTTACTATTTTGCAACTTTTGGCTATGCACTCATGTAGACTATTTGCAATGTTTACAGTGACACTCTTGATGGTAAAGATTTGACTCAATCTGTTGTCAATTCACTCATGAACACATATTCTCTCACATATAGTTGTTAATGTATCAAGAGTAAGGCTGATTATTCAAACACTGATGATCACTCCATTTCAAATAACCTAAACACTACCTGACACTACCACAGCTCACGCTGTTACACGCTGTTATACTCAGCTAACCCAGCTAGATGCCGGGAACCGCACTGAAAAGCAATCCACGGCGATCACACGGTAAACACGGCGTTTACGCGGCTGATGAGTTACGCGCCGTAGGAATCACACGGATTCCGCAGTTCGCATCGAGCAAAATTTTTCCCTGGGTCGAAAGCGCGAGGCGCCGGTAAAGAAGGTTTCACCTTCAAAAACTCTACCCGTTATGATCTCGAAAATAGCTCTGGGAAGCTTGCGACAGTACCCATGTGCTTTGCGATCATGCCTCAGATTTGTAGGGACTAGAAGATTTTATCAAAAATCATTCGAATTGACATCTGTTAAAGCCAGGATCAGGAAGATTCTGGACCCGTTGCAAGACCTTGAAAATGAGCCTAGATAAGCTGCTCTACTCTCGGTCGAGTCAAGTAATTGCATTATCGAAAGTGGAAGAAACGTGTCGACGAGCTTAACAATTTGACCATCACTCCATGCTAATGATCCATCCAAGGGCAGTTTTTTAAAAGATTAAGAAAAATGTCCTTGAATTAAGTAGAAACCTCCTCGAAATGTCTTCGATGTGTCCTCGAATTTTCTCGACTTCACCTGTTAGGCACCCTGATAACAACACCATAATCATATTGTGATTGAAAACCCTGTTTTGATAGAATTGATTCAACTTCAACCCGGGCGGGTTATCACGATTGCCCCCGTACTTAATCTTTCCCCATTTCAAGGAGAATGCTTTTAGGCAGGGGATCGCTTCTAATGTTTCCCGGTAGCCCCACAACAACTCGATCCTAAACTGCACTTGCAAATGTTTTCCACGCGAGGTTTTGATAAAATGATGATACTCACAGACTCAAGGGGCGCATTTAACTCCAACACATATTTATTTGTTGAGTGTCAAGCAATACAATAGTTCATCTTTCTCGTCTCGCGACGCGTCGCTTTATATCGATAGTGCGAAAGTGTAACTCATAATAAGCAGTCAACTTGGATATGAGACTGTGCTATAGCCTCTGTCTTACTTTTGAATTCGATCAAAGTGCGCCTCTTGCCACGCTTAATCGTCCCAGCCGGGTCTCGAAGGGACTCGTCTTTCTTTCATGATCATGTATATAACCATATATAATCATATATGGCTATATATGGCCATATATGGATAGCAATATATGGCCATATATGGCCATATATGGGCATATATGATTCTTTTTTACTCGGGTAGGGTTGATATGCTTGAAATGAGGTGATTCTATCCTATACCAACTACAAATATTTTTAAGAAATAAAATGTCAAAATCTTTCGATCTTGCATGAGCTTCCCTTAGGTATTTGACATGTTACTTGTTAGCACTTAGTTATAACAGTCATTACCAATCGTTCCGCTAGAATTTGTGAGCTGAAATCATAAATTATGTAGATATGATTCGCAATTACAATACAACAATACGATACAACAAATAATACTGGGCAGTTTTCTACTCAATTTAATCAGAGTCGATCCATGGACAGAGATTTTACTTACTTAAATTCTGGACAAATCCAATCACACCCATGGAACTGCTTACCTGGAACAAAAAAATAGATACAATTCAGAAGATGATCAATTTATTATGTTTACTGTAGACTCTCAATGTGAAAGTGAGCTTTACAAACAGGAGAAAATCGACCGAGATCGACCGAGATACAACATATCAAATTTTCTTGTGACAGACACGTTTTCACCCACAAATCTCGGATTCTGATGGATAACAGATTGTACAATTACTCAAGAGAGTCTCAACTTGTTGTTCAAGTGTTCAGCAAAACAAGATTGACGGTCTGTACACTTGGTATAAAAATAGATGTACTCGAAGCTTTCTGGAATTTCCTTTCCAACCTTAATTTCCCGAGGCGAGGCAACACGTCGCACTTTGCCGTTTCTTTCTACTTGATAATCTGTAATGTGTTTCTACATCGCAATTCTGTTACTCGCGACTTATCTGTAGGTAGTGAAAATTGATTTCCCTCTGTTAAAATAACATATGAAGTGAGTTTACCCAAATTACCTCCATATGCCGATCTCAGAAATGGACACTCATAGACCTTCACTCTAATCTTTTTCGTTATGTTGAAATTAGAGAAATGAGTTGTTTAGACTCTGGACTTACACGAAATGATTTCTGTGTGTACCGGAAAATTTGAATTGATCTTCCCATTTTCCGTGTGAGAAATTACCGAGGAATTTGTCATAAGTAAAACTGGTGCCATTCAATTCCTTGTCTCCTTCAGAATTCGCTGTTCAGAATAGCAAAACTCCGATCTGGAGCTACATATTATCTCGAAAAGGTGCGCAGTGTACCCTTTTTACCATTCAAAACGCGCTTATCTCGTCCAAATAGGTCGGAAATAGTGTTTGGAACCGCAGAAAAGCTCCAAATGTGCTTGCAAGGAGATAAAATCAATCTTATGCATTCCACTGCCGACTCATATTAAAAAGGATGAGGGAAAGTTAGGTACACTCTTTTGCAAACTCACAGGAAATAGCTTTTTGGTAAAATTGCAATAGCTCGGGTACAGTTTATCAGAATTCAACTGGTACTCTAAATCATTTTTTAGGGTTTGGAACAGGTTTTGGAATGACTTGAAATATATAAGCTGAAAAATGTGAAGGTAGACCAAAGTGGTAGAGAAGATAATGGGAGCAAGTTGGGTACATTTATCTTAATTCTAATTCACGCTTTTTGTTCCCTACATAGGGTATAATGATATTCAAATATGAAGCCGTCCGATGAATAATGAAAAATTTATCGGAATGATTTGGACTAGTCAGAGTTATGGAATTTTTTTCTATAAGAGAAAGATACTCATGAACGATGACATTATTTCTTATCGTAGAAATTGATCATGCGGTTGATGATTAGTAACATTGAACATCCAACATCAGGATCTCGTTCGCTCATAATTATTGAAGAAGGCGTTCCTTCTGATATTCCTGGTACAGCACAATCTCATAAGCGAAATAGTATTTCACCTAAGAAGTTCAGCAATTTCGACAAAAAGTTCATTCGAGAACAAGCGAATCCATTGATGATAAATCTTTCACAAGTCATTCGTCATCAAATATTTGCAAAGCATGATTACCACTCGATTACTTCACTTGGAAAGAATCAAAATCTGCCATTTGGATGTGAGATGGAATGAGAGCAATTATCATTTTCAGATTAACTTCGCCGTCCAATTTTATCTTTCATGAATATCTCTTGAATTTCCATATGAATGAAGAATTTTTGTGAAGCTGTCTCATTTCATATCCCCACCAATTTCATCTTCAAAGCAATGAAATTTCTTCGTACATTCTCAAAAAATTCATTGAAGATCATAGATTTGAAATAGTTATCCAAACATGGAAATCTATTTCACCATTACTTTCTCATATTTTCAAATAATGATCGTCTGTACAATGGCAGTAACACCCGGACCAACGGAACCTACAAACTTTTTTCAAAGACCCACGGTTTTTACTCCCTTTACATCCTCACCAACAATGGGTAAGTTCTGGTGGATGGATTACCATTGCTAAACAGAATTACAACAATTTTAATGACAAGTAACTAAATTCAACACAATGAGAATGATGCGATAAAAAAATTCAAGGGACATAAAGGTCACAAGGAAACAATTAACCCTCGAGCGCCCAGTGTGCCCTGTGGGACCCACTTTCAAAATCCAGACATGACAAGCACCACGGCAATATATTTGGCAATTGTGCACGGTAATGGCTTTCTTCTAGGCCAAAAATAAAAGTCTGTCATGATACGAGGCCTTGATAAAGCGTCCATAGTTTTCGGGATCACGTGAAACTCAGCGCTCGCGCGTCGCTGAACGAGGACGTAAGTTTACGGTCTAAATCGATTCATGTAGAGATGCGAATAACTCCTAAGTATCCAATACATATTAGAACATCTTCTTTGAGCCCCCCCCCCCCTTGAAGGTATCCATGCGTTGGAATGGTTCTAAAGGGAAAATTGTTTAGGGGCTGGCCAATTTAGAAAGTGGGTCCCACAGGGCACACATGGGCTTCCGCGACATGGTATCCATGCATGAATATCTTTCACGTAAAAAAATATTTGGGCGTGTAATTGTGCGTGAAATGGGTGCTGCAGAACTCATTGGGCGTTCGCGCTCACAGAAGTCACGTGGTCGTTCGAATCGATCTCTACCATCAAGCTTAGCTCAGAATCCCAGCCGTCGAATCTCTAAGAAAATTGTTGTGGATATGAGGTAGGACTCGCAAGAGCATTTTTTCAAGTTCGCGGATTGCAAACAAAGATGTAAGCTCTGTGTAAAGAGTAAAGTATACATTTTTTGTGAGAAGTGTTAAATAACTCTTTGCTGTAATGTATATATCCAAAAATTGTTTCTATAACTTCCAGCATAAGAACTCAGATTAACTGAGCAATTTCATAATGTTCTCATTGATCCATGTTTGTAAGCTCCTTCGTCATGAATTCATTCTAAAAGTTTGAAAATACAAGCCCTATGTTCGAGACAAGAAGATTGTTCGTGTAGATTCAATATTATGACCTGAACGCCCAATGGCTCCTGCAGGGCCCACTCGAAAAAATGCTGTTTCCGGTTATTTTGAGGAAATTGCGATTTGTCACGCTCATCTAAGAGCCAAATGAAAACATTTGAAGTAAAAAATAAAAAAAAAAAAAATTGCGTGTCATTGATACCTTGGGCGCTTAGAGGGTTAATCAACTCTTCTGAAATAAAATTGACGAAATATTTTTGTATTTTCTATTAACTCCAGAGCCTGAAATACCTCCACACCATTGCAAAACTGATGACGGTGACATTGTTCGTCATCTTGAATGTGAGTTGTGGTGCTTGAGCCAGGGTTTTTTACTAGTTGAAAAGTGTGATGGTGGAAGATGTGAGTGTAATATGCATTACCATATGAGAAGGAGCATTAGAATCGAACTTCAATGCATGTATTACGATCACATGTCAGTTAAATCACATAATTAGTTACAGGAGTATAGCTTGTCATTAGTATGAGTATTGAAAACGAATATTCATCGATATTTCCGTTAATAAATTCAGAGAAAATGATATTTAGAATTTGTTTTTACCCTGACTATTTCCTTCCGATTTTCTTGCGATTGAGGCTCTTACAATGAGTGCAAGAATACTTGCTATCATCTAACTTGAATTTGTCCACTCTTCGTTTAACCCAAATCGCAAGAGAATCGGAGAAAAATTGGAATGAAAATGTGCAGAAATTATAGGTTAGGAGGTTCCCGCAATTCAAGTGGTTCACATTTTTATCCGATTCTCTTGCGATTTGGGCGGAACAACGAAGTGTCAAATACGAATTCGGCAATAACAATGACTCAACAACTCCTGTGGAACCGAATCATCGGAGTTTTCATGTGAGATGTGTTTTCAAGTTCTATGGTCACGGTGCACGGTGACCGTATTGCCTCAATTGCGTGTCTTCAATAAGGTATATTGACCTAAACTGAGAATCTAGGAAATGGGAGAATTAACATAGTTTGACACAAGCTAATCTCGAGGATGTATTCGATTCGATATCAACTTCGATATTATAAGATCTGGACGAACAAGATGTCAGCTGAAACACTCGACATTGAGTTCGAACCAAGAAGATCTGGTAAAAATTCTATCCAGTATTGAAGTGCACAGGTTACCTGAACTGTCACTTCAAAACATTAGACTCAATTTCACAACAAATACTTGGATAAAAACTGACGGTGATCTTGGTTCCAGAGGACTATTCTGATATTTAATTTGATATTTTCACCGCAGGATTACTTGATAATCCATGAGAATCCGGTAACTATGATTCAGAATTTATCATCACCTACATGAGCTCTTGATAACAGATTTGAGAATAGTATGTGAGTATGATTATTCTTTTTGAATTTGGATACTTCCTCTTCTATCTGACGTTCAAAGCTCCATTTAAGATGATAATGAATTCTTACAAGATAAGATGATTGTACTGTAACTCATTAGTAACATTCTTATCCGTTTACAAATCCAAGAATGACAAGACAAAATTCTCTGAGATGAAAAAATTTACAAGTAATAGCCGCTCCAACTAATTGAGAAGTACCGAGGATATTATCTCAGGGAAAAAGCGTTTCAAATCAGTCAAATTATAAATCACATACCGTTAAAATATTTGCTCTCATTCTTTATTCCTTTTGAGAGATCAATTCATTCCGGATTAAATTTGAATAAGCAATTCAAATCTCATCATTAAGTATTCACAAATATCAGTTTCGAGTCGATATCGAAGGGTAGAAATGATGTAAGATTTAATTACCTCAAAATCTCAACGACAGTTTGATCGTACACCTATCAGCTTCATTGGACATGAAATTCTCAGCTTTTTCATTCCATCTATTATTTGAAATATTATTTCTGCAGTCATACGCTAGAACACCTCCAGACAATGATACAGTAGAAACAACCACAGCTATTATGCGAAGGCCTACAGTTCACGCACAGGTTGATGCGCCATCATTGCCAGGTAAATTTGATTAGGCTATTTTTCTTAAAATATTCCTAGAATTACTTTCAAGTAGGAAATTATAATGGGATGGAATAAAATCATGATTTGAACAAGATGGTCACTTTGAATTTGCTGCTGCAATAAAATTCTCTTTCAAACAATCTTTCCCCCGGACTTTATAGTGAATATTTGGTTTTTATATCGAGTATGACTAATTTCGCCTCCCAATCACTGCCAATATTATCCATTATGTGATTGTTTTTTGGAATTCTTCATTCCTCCAGAGTGACCTTCCAACTCGACACATTATTGAGCACATATGGCTTATACATTGGGGAATGTTTTTCTTCGTGGGAGGTAACGATTTTACCTTTTATGATTTTTTCCACCTCATGATCTTGGGTTTACGGCTCGAAATTCCAAGTGTGTAAATTCTTTCCGTTATCTTTCTTATTATTCAAATTTTTGCCGAGACAAGAGATTCTTGGTATGAAGATATAACCTCCTTCTTTTCACAAACACCCTATGAAATATGTATCAATGCGTCAATATAACTTAAAAAACTTATCAAAGCTTCCATCTTGGGCAATTCAATCGTATTTATTATTCAAAATTTACTATTTTTCTAGCACCCGTCATAGACCCAGACCATTGTATAACCGATGATGGAGATGTTATCACATATCAAGAATGTGGAATGTGGTGCACATCTCGTGGCTTTGGAGTAGTCGTTGAATGTGATAGAGGAAGATGTGAATGTAGTGGACTAATTGGAATAAGTAGAAGAACGAGTATAGAACTTCAGTGCTCTTACTATCGTATCATTCCTATTCCCGAAAACAATTGAGCTTAAAGAATTTAGATCTGGAATTTTGAATTTTGTAGATACATTTCTGTGTGTGAACTATTGTATTCATTCCATAAAATTCATTGGCCAAGATTACGTGCACTGTACCACACAATTGCACAATATCTGAGTATACAACTTGCTGATCATTTTTGTATTTTGAACATATAATGTCATGACTATTTGGAGTAAACAAGATTTCTACATAATCGTTTCGCAATGGAGATGATTTCTTCCTCAAATTTTGAGTTTTAAAGTCATGAGACCTCTGCTATTGAATAGAAAATAATGGTTCTGCTAGTCTCATATGCGTGTGTGATTCCCTGTAAATCATCAGACTCTGTGATCGTATTCAGTGAGCAGTCTCGTTTGGCTGTAGATGCGAGAGGTAATGGTCTAGATTTGTAATGAAATGAACTCGAATGAACCACAAATTATCCGTACTAATCTGTGAGTTTTCTATTTGTTTTTCTCTTGAAACTACGCGTTACAAAATATGAGCAAAGATATTCGAGATGACCACATATTTTTGTAATTGTGAATCATTACGAAGTGAGTAATAAAAAATTTGGAAAAAATCATATCACTTATATTTAACACGGAGTTTTTTTTCATGGAAAGTTCATTTGAATGCCTCTCTTGCTGACACTATTTCGAATTGTAGATATTCTTGACAAGTTAGAGGCTCGTGAAATTTTTCCTGCAACCTATCAATGCTATCAATGATATTTGTAAGATGATGGGTTATGGAAAAGAGATTTCTTATAAATTTCTGGAAGACGGCATATCGTCAGTCAGTGAACTGTCAGCCCACCCAGAACTCACGTCGCCACGCCATATATTTTAGCTGAAGTAAACTGAATTGGACCTGACTAGACCAAACTAGACTGAATTTACCGGATTGGACCGAATTAGAACGAACTAGACCGTACTAGACCGAGTTATCCCCAGACAAAATTATTACGAGTTAGACCGGATCAGACCGGATTAGACCGAGTTAAACCAGGTTAGACCTAACTACACCGAATTGGACCGAACAAGACCGTACAAGAACCTATTACCACAGTACTACTACGGTGCTAGTACGGTATTAGTATGGTTCTAGTACAGTACTAAGGTAAGTGTACCCAACTGGCCCCCATTAAGCCATTTTCTTAATAACTTTGGCTCATCTTCATATTTTCTAAAGTTTGTCTCAAGACCTTCAAAATGAGTTGAAGTACATCCAATTTGGACCAACTGGAGCTAAACTGTTTGAATTCTCCCAAAAAGTGATTTTTGAGAGTTTACAAAAGTGTGTACCCAACTTGCCCCCATCATTTAAAAAAATGTAAATCGGCGATGAAGTGAATAGAATCGCTTTGATCCATTTTGATCACCGTGCAGCGACCTTTGTAGCTTTTAGCTGGCCTAAAACACTGTTTCCGACCTATTTTGACGTGATAAACACGTTCTGAGTGGTAAAAAAAGCCATACTGCACGCCTTTCCGAGATAACCATATGGGGGCATGTTGGGTACACTCCGATGTCGGCCTTCTTGATTCCCAAACCATCTTCGTGTTTTGTACATAAAATCGCTCCAAATCAGAGTTCTGTAACCCTGAAGAGCGGATTTTGAAGGTCTTGAGACAAGGAATCGAATGCGCTAAGGTACGTCAAGATTGGTCGAATAAAAATAAACTGGCACCGGTTTTAGTGAACGTGATTTCCTCGGTGATTTCTTAGCCGTGCAAACACGAAAAATGGAAAATTCACTTTATATTTTCTGGAGAACGCAGAAATGATCCGGGGTCGTTGAAAACTACGTATTTTCTCATATTTTAACATAACAAACGCAAAAAGAATTGCGGGAAGCTCAACGAGCGCCCATTCCTGAGATCGACATATGGGGGCAAGTTGGGTACACTTACCTTACAACAGTATTAGACCTAACTAGACCGGAGTAGACCAGATTATTCATTGATCCACGTCATCCACCCAACCACCTGACCACCTAACTAGCAACTTATTCAATTATCGACCAATACGGCCACCCATTGAGAACGGACAAATTTTGGATAGGAGTTCAATTATTATAATGCTTCCCTGGACTGAGCATGAAATGATGATTTCAGTGATTCCACAACTGCTATATTTCAGGGTCAAAAAAACAAATTGCATAATCTCTTTAACCAAATTGAAGCAGTCAATCATCTCTAAGCTTCCAATTTAATCCAAAATTCCCGAATAGATAGTACCCACATGACTCAAATATGATATCTGACTCACTATTCGAACCTTCCATTCCAACCCAAGCACTCACTCAAATAGCTCAACTCTATCCAAAATTAGACTATCTTCCCACACCATCAGAAACCTCTCATCATCGCATGCATCTCATAACTATCCAACCGTATCGAAAGTATATCCGACCCTTCTAAAAGCCTTTCAAACACCACATGTTCGCACGTGTTGGCAAAAAGATGTTCCAACACCATACATATAAGCGAAGAAGTCAGAGATTCTCGCGTGTGGTCCATACGTTCTGTCGACTTTGCTCGTTAGCTTCCATCTGTGTTACCGATCGCTACCAATTTTCAAGTCTCCATACTCACACATG
The DNA here is from genome assembly GCA_029851415.1 of Eretmocerus hayati. Lineage (NCBI taxonomy): Eukaryota > Metazoa > Arthropoda > Insecta > Hymenoptera > Aphelinidae > Eretmocerus > Eretmocerus hayati. Next base: position 112,003,296 of record CM056744.1, read on the forward strand.
CAGTCAGGATTGGATATGTTCTATATATATACCAAGGATTATACATTCATGCTTGAAGTAATGATGAGACTCGGATGAGCGATTTTACGACGACTGAAGGTATGGTTTGATGGGTGTATACGGATATGACGGTTGTTAAACTTGTGTTTATCGAATGTCTATACACAGACTGATTTTGCATGCATGTCGATGATTCCTGTTGACATTGAGAGTCTGTTCTGAAGACCTGAACGTCTGGTTATGAGTAAGTATGCGAATAGGAACTTTTGGTCATTTTTGAGTTGCGAGTCAGATCAAAGCGGAACGATGAAAGAAAAATGGCGCATATGACGGAAATGGATTTGTCTTGGCAGAAACTATCATCTACAGAGATGAAGTCAAGAGTGATTCGTAGTCACAATTAGGTTATGTTCAGGATTACAGTCATGTAAGGCTAACTCTGGTCCTGTATCCTTTTACATGAAATATTTATGAGACAAAAGTATAATTTACCTGGAATAATATTTTAAGAACTATTTTGAGGTTACATGAATTAAAAAAAATCTTGAAGTAAAGAATAGATACCCTGACTGTGGCTCATCTGAAATTTAATCGATTAGTGCCACCGACTATGTAAATTCATACTAGACTAATTGAGAAGATGAGTTAGCATTAAAAGTATCCGCTTGTCAAAAAACACAAAAACTTCCGAAGTATGGTCAAATACAGACTATTTACAAGGGGTAGATTTAAACGTATTTATGAATGAGTTATTATGGGATTCTTGGGCATCCTTTCTACTTGAAAATCGTACCCAGAGATTCGACAGGAGGGAGTTTTGTATTTCTACCGCGAAAATGAATTTGGCCATGATAGAGTTCGAATTTCATGAACTTCATATTGATGCAGGAAAGGAAAGTAGTAAACATGTTCCAAAATTTGTGTCATTTTGTGTTATCTATAAAATTTGACCACTGCCAAATCAGTTCATGAACTATTGTAAAAAATACATCCAGTGATTTTTCCAGTTTTAAAGGATAATATTAGTCCGTCGAAATTCCAGTTCTCAAATATCTGAAATTTCACCAATGAAAAAATAATCTAATTGTTAGGTAATTCATATTTATTGATGCCACGAAGTTCGCGATATCGAGTCTCATCAAAATCTCAAAAATTTCTATCCTAAAACGGAGATTGAATAATGATAGAAATGAAACACTAAGAACTCAGATTTTTAAAAACGGATAATAACCATTTGCCGACTTCATGAAGATGCTATTTTTTTACTCCGACTTGGCATCCGAAACTTCAAAATTGTCTCAATCTCCGTTCTCATTCTCCGATGCACGATGAAGAAGTCACAGCAAAGAATGACAAAAAATAAACGAAAAAAAAAAAAGAATAAAGAGAAATGATGCAAACGGAGTGCATGACGGGCGACTTTAAGAACGAAGAGCTGAGAGAGCACAGAAGCCAAAAAGCTCATATAAAAAGATTGAAAAAGAGATGAAAGTAACAGAGAGAAAGGATTCGATTACGGCACTTAACCCACTTCTCCACGTGTTATACACTCAACTTTATTTTTTTCCATCTGGCATTCTGCGTCGTATACGACTTTATCTTACAGCTTGACCGTTGAAATTCCAAATGCAGATTGGTTGACTGGAATTTTAAAGTGTTTCAAATATTCATTTCAGTTTCGAATGTGAATTATTCATCGAGTACCTTTTGCTTGCACTTCTCGGATCTGTATAGTGCGACAGTCTTTTAGGCTTATACCAGATGATTTCATATCATCTTATTCATGTTTGCGCTTAGCCGGAGTACAGTTACAGAAATGCATTTTATACCAATGCACTTTGATCATTCTGTATTCATCGAGTGCAGCTTGATGTTCCTTTGATGAATTATTTAGATTAAACGTGGAACAATAATTATTTTCTTGTTCTTTTTTGGCATGGGCAGAATTTCTTGGTTAGTATAATCTTGCCGCTATTTGAAATTAATCACTGATCAGATGAGAATGATGTGGTTGGTCTTGAAGTAGTACTAAACAAAATTCTCTAAAAATCCCGCTTTTAAATGCAAATTTAGGGTTCTCGTGATGAAATATCATAATTGCCCTGTGCTAGCAGGCTCATTTTGGGCGTCGAGGACTTATCTGCTTCGCTTCGCTCGGGAAAAGGACTGCCCTGTATTCTGGCAAATATAAATGGAATTTGAAGAAATTACCCTGACCCATCTAGGAAAAACCAATATTTGACGTCACAAATGTTGTAGCAGCAATAATTTTATAACAAAACTTCACTTCACAATTATCAGTTTCAACAAAATTTTGAATCTCATCCTCATCATATGCTTGTTGGCATTGCTGAGTCCTCGAAATCTTCAATGAATTTCCAAGATATTGTAGATCTTGCTAGTAACGTTGAATCTACGAATCCTTCAGATTTCATTGCTATTTTCAATATCTATGATATCTCTATGATACGTGAGGATGTTCATGAATTGGACAATTACGATACTCAAAATCATGAAAACTAAGGAACTCAATATTCGATTTATCAAACCATGTCAGGTTATTTGAGAAATCAAATCTCTCATGAATATTCACATCTGCAAAGTATAGTGAAACAATGATTTTTCAAGATCGATCAATTTTTGAATTTTAACGAAATAGAAAAATAGCAAACTTGATACAGCAGCGATTCTAAACTACCTCCTTCTTAATTCTTCTAAAAAATGAATAGTCAACCCTGAATTATTCTTTTCACACTTTCTGCTATTTTCTAAGCCAATATCAATCCCTATCAAGCTCCATAATTCACATATCAATCTGATCAAACATCAACGATCAAGTGAAAATTTAGAACATGCCATCTCTAGAGGTTATAATCCAAAATCGAAGTCACATGACAATTCAACGCATGGCATAGCCTGGGAAATGTAATGGTACCTTATATACGTTCGATCAGAGACCACAATTCCTAACCTATACTCTATATAGGAATCGCTTGCTTGATATGCTGTTGGCCTATAGGATCTCTATGAATAACGCATCTCTTGTGAGCGCATCGATATGCAGATTGGCCGTCGCATCTGATACGTACATCGAGATGTCACATATAGGAGATGAGAGAGTTAGGTAGAGGAAACAGGCTGAATTCACCAATGTCACATCAGCTCGACAGCTTTGCATCAGAGATTCGGGTCATCGCTTTATACGCGAGGAAGCATCGTCTCCAGGGGATATTCTACAATCGATGTGGTAGATGCTTGTCACACTTGTGAATCTTTGATCATATTTTGAATTCGCTTGTGAGTCTTTTTTTGAGTGGATATTATTGAACGAGAAAATTCACTTTGAGGATTAAATCTTTTTTTAAGCATTTTTAGAATTTTTTACTACTTTTTTGAATTAATGTATCGGACTGTTGACACGTGTGAGTAAAGGTGTTCGTGATTTCTTCCCAAGTTTTTATTTCATTTTGCTGGGGAAACTATGAATTTTTCGCTATTGATCAGGATCTTTGATTTTTGAAGAATGGATATTTCACGAAATCAAATAAGAAAAGACTCGATATTTCACTTTCAATACAACTTTACATGGGCTTTCTAAAAGTATTCGACTGAAATTTCACTCGAATCGAGTCGTTTTTCGACTCGAACATGTGTACCAGCGTCGCAACCCGGCTTCGAGTGAAATTTCAACTTGATGGATTTGATCTACTCGAAACCAGTGATAATTTGACTCGAAACGAGCGATTATTTGACTCGAAGTGAGTGATAATATAGATTGAGAGATTGAATTGAAAGTTTTCTAATATATTGATCGTGGATCTTTAATTATACTGTATGATCTAACCTATTATTCAAATTTTCATATTCTAGGGAGTCACGCCATACTGAAAATTTAAGAAAATATGAGAGCACCAATCAAATTTCAAAAAGTATACGGATGTCCTTTTGATAGATATCGAAGGTATATTTTCAAGTTGGTTGCATGCATTTCGATGAATTGAGCAACTGAGACATCAGAATATGCTAATCATTTCAAGATTCAAAATCACGGATCCAGTGTTGATCACTCAAAGATCCTGTGCTTAGTTACAATGTAAACGTTTGGGGCACAAAAAGACTTTCCAGTGGGCGAAGCGAATCCTGCGAGCTCCTGACGGGCAAACTCACGTGCACTTGTCTTGAAAGAACGGTATGTCAAGATAAAGAGCTGCAAAAGTTGGATTTTTCATCCCACGACATTTTCTTGTCCGAGCCGAAGATAAAGACGGAAATTTTTACGAGAATACGAAATTCAGGTTTCGCGGATGCACATCGTATTAGGATATTTATTGACAAACCGTGAACAGATGTAGAGGATCCATGAAACACAAACTTTTACGCACATATTGTATCAATAATATATTTCTCATGATAAAATTTCCAGAAAGAGGCAGAAAGTTTGATTTGGAGATTAGAATTATGGAAAAGCGTATACCGCGTACAATTATATGATGATCACAAAGTTAAAATAGTACATTTCGATACAAGGATGGAAAAACTTTTTTTCGCGTCCGAGTGATGGGTCTCCAGCCTGAGCAAAGGCGAAGATCGGAATTAACACGAGGATCCGAAAAATAGGTTTTACATCCGTGTATCAAAATGTGTTTCTCGACAAACTGTGCGAGAAAAGGAAAAACCAATGCTGAAAAGACACTTTTTGATCGTATGTGCGCAAATGAGTCATTTGCACACTGTTTGTCGTTTTTCATTTGCTCACAGAAGATTAAAAAACATAGTATGATACTCGGGCGCAACGCGCTATACTAAAAAATACTATTTCCCCACAGCGTATCGAAAAATAAATTTGATAGCTATACAGACGAATATAACACCATCATCGCAAAATAAATCCTGTATTCATTTGAATGTTCAGCTTGTCAGATGAATCCAGAAATATTAAATTTATGCCGAACTAGCGAATCACCTCTGCTACTTTTTCAATACTCAAACCCAAATACAAATGAATAGCAGAATCAGATATTTCGATACACAAGCATACGTCAAATTCTCTTCACGCGCTATTGGAAAAGTCAGACCATCAGATCTCCTCGTTTCGATAATTAATGATTTTTGTCAATGGTTCGGCGAAAATACCTCGTTTCCACCATGTGAGTATTATGCAGTCCAAAAAATAAAATCAAACATTTACATCAAGCCAAAAGAAAGCAATGCATACACAAAGGACGGGTCAATAATCGAATCTCTCAATCAGGAAGCTTCGAATTTTCAGAATATTGTGTTCTACAAATGTTTATTTGCGAGCTCGCACGCATCGAATGAATGTAGGTCACTGAATTCAGCGTCGAAATCGTTAATTGTGAAACGGGTAAACGTCGTTGGGATAGCAGTATTAACAGATACACAATACGCAATAATGACGTTAAATCAAATTCGGTGATTGAGAAAATCAGTGCTTTATTGACTTTGGAAAGTTTGCAGGTATACTTCACTGATGATGAATGAGATTCAATCGAGTCTATCGAAATTTTGAAGCATCGTAAGAGTACCTATATCTAGGACTTGATTTAAATTACACCATTTACAGAGCAATCGTCGATGAATGAAATCAGACTTTTGAGTTCGCACCCATGATTGTAACAGCTTATTCTGATACAAGGACAGGAAAGATATTCCTTTATCAGTCACAGCTTATCACTCGCTTGCAAAAATCACTCCGCGTGTCGAAAATTATTTGTTGATACTCTATCATGTGCAAAAATGGACTTTGCGCATACAGTTGAAAAATTCTCACTGACAATCAATCTAGGTATATAGCTGAGTACACGGGGATCAGGGCTATATTTTGCATCCTCGGAATAATTTCAACCCTCACCTTTGGCTCTGTTCGATAAATAGCACTCGGTGTGTAAAAGTCAACCCTGTTGCTCTTTTATGAAAATGTGTACTAATTTCATCAGCTAAATAGGTTTGAAATTTGGAAAAATGTGCAAAAATACAAAATTCCTAACAAAGTCAATAGAAATCGAAATTATAATACGTAGAAAAGAATGCGGGAGTACAAGAATAGCAGTTTCTTTCCCAGACATAAGAATGCCCCAGGTCTATCTTAACGGTCCTTTTGGTACCTTGTGCAAGACTACGTAATACAACATCCAAAATGACGACAACAACTACGAGGGTAAAGTATATAAAGTTCATCGGTGGCGACACGTGAGCCACAATACGATAACTTGCACGTGGGTGCTACCGCCACAATGTATGTGTGTAGCACACCCTGGCCTGATAACAGTACCACGGGATCCATTCCTCATTCTTGACTCTCACATTCTCACCCCATCAAGCTTACTACCATTTATAGCTACTCTTTCGTATGTGCTAGATAATATTTTTTTTCTATAGGGTCTACTGCTTGTAGAAAAATTTTGCTCAAGTGATGGAGGGCAAGGGCTACGATAATTCTAAAATTAGCGCTATAAGATAAGTGTACCCAACTTGACCTCATTAAGCCATTTTCTTAATAACTCTGTCACATCTCAATATTTTTAAACGTACTCTAACTTATTTTGAAGCTTGTCTCAAGACCTTTAAAATAAGCTAAGATACGTCCAATTTGGATGAAGTGGAGCCGAACTGTTTGAATTCTCCCAAAAGGTGATTTTTGAGAGTTTACAAAAGTGTGTACCCAACTTGCCCCCATCATTTAAAACAATGTAAATTGGCGATGAAGTGAATAAAATCGCTTTGATCCGTTTTGATCACCGTGCAGCGACATTTGTAGCTTTTAGCTGGCCCAAGACATCGTTTCCGACCTATTTTGACGTGATAAACACGTTCTGAGTGGTAAAAAAATCTTTCTGAGATAACCATATGGGGGCATGTTGGGTACACTCCGATGTCGGCCTTCTTGATTCTCAAACCATCTTCGTGTTTTGTACATAAAATCGCTCCAAATCAGTTCTGCAACCCTGGAGAGCGAATTTTGAAGGTCTTGAGACAAGAAATCGAATGCGCTAAGGTACGTGGAGATTGATTGAATGAAAATAAATTGGCACCGGTTTTAGTGACCGCGATTTCCTCGGTGATTTCTTAGCCGTGCAAACACGAAAAATGGAAAAATCACTTTAAATTCTTTGGAGGATGCAGAAATGCTCCGGGGTCGATGAAAACTCCGTACTTTCTCATATTCTAACATAACAAACGTAAAAAAAATATGCAGGAAGGTCTACGAGTGCCCATCCCCGAGATCGGCATATGGGGGCAAGTTGGAACAGAGGCAAGTTGGGTACACTCACCTGATTTTGAAAATTTTTGATTATTGAGAACCCCCAACCTAAGAATATAAGAAAAATCTTTGAAAATTTTCAAATGGCGACGGGAATTTTCATGATGCCTCAATAAACAGTATTTTTCCAAAACATTGAGACTAGCATTCACGTAATGAGAACATTATTTCTGCATCTCGAAGCGAAAATCAGACGTTCTTAGGTTTTTCTGTTGTACTTGAGGCATCATCGCCGAGTAGATGAATCCGGATACCGAATTTGCCATGAATCATCGAATACTGGTTCATTGATCTTGAAACTTATTCTACAATTCTCTCTTCCCTCTTTTTTGTAAAATAAATTAATAAAAATCTGGACCAAAGTTACACTCTTAATCCAGATTTATGCCCATAAAACTAACACTATAAAAGTAAGACATTAAAGATTTTGATTCTAGCAATCCTACGTCAGATTCATAGCTATTTGACCATTTCTGCACTTGACTTGATCTTTGATCTCAAGAAGAAAAAAAAAAGAAAAAGATTATGAAATACTTCCGACGATAATAATGTTAAGCCAATTCATGCACCAAGTGGGATAATCGTTAGAACCTAGCTGACATAATAATAATTCCAAAATTCCAAAATATACTACGACAATTTACGGTATATACGCCGCCGTCGTTGGGGCAAAAATCACACTACCGAGACAATATTTTGCACTTTTGGCTTCTTTACGTTATACCAACGTCAACAGGCGCTTAGAGAGCCGTAGCATAAATGCTCAGGTCGTCGACGTTGTCGTAAGTATCTCGAGCTAATTTAAAGGAGTGCTCGCGGGTATAGTAAGCATAAAGATTTTATTTATATATATGTCGGTTATATAGTCCCATGTTATGCTATGCCACACTTGGGATACTGTACTATTTTCCTATATTCCTTTTTTTGTCTTCTTAAGCTCTGGCGGCAATCGAATTGCCAGGCAACACCCTCGCCTTTCTTTGTTTTTTGTTGTTATTTTATTCAGATGGGTGAGAGCTGGATTAGATAAGGATGAGATATTTTGGACGACGCCCACGACACTCCTTGTCTCGCTCCTTGTAGTTGATGAGATGTAGTACTTTTGCGTATTGCTCCTCTGTTTCCTCATTTTGTACGTTGAAAGCTTTTTCTATAATGTTGTGGTGCTCGATCAGTAAGCTCGGTCGTAAGGCTCTTTAACCTCTAAGGTAGGCCATTTTAAAGCTTGTTTAAAAAATTCCAAAATAAGCTAAGGTGGGGTCAATTTTAATCAACCAGAACCAAGATATGTTAATTTTTTCAACGAGTAATTTTTTGCGAATTTGCGAAGGGCCCGGGTGTATCCAACATCTCTCTGCCCCCCCTCCCCCCCCTCATCATTTGAAATACAGGAAGCCGCAAAAATTGAGACCTTTTGCTTATGGAAATTTAAGGGTTACATACACCAGTGCATCAAAAGGGGCCCGAGACCTTGAAAGACTATTCATAAAACATATCATTCATCCAATGATTCTTGTGAATAGGGCCATTTCTGCATGAATTGAGATAGTATTATAGAAGGTTTTTGGAAAATTTGTCTGTCTCTCTTGTGGAATTGAGTAATATAGAATCAGTTTTGAATTTGGCCGAAATAATCTGTGACTTTTGCATGGGGAGCTCAACGAGCGTGATCCCTGGCTAGTTTTTGATACAAGGTCATGGCAACTTCAATTCTAGCAACCCAATTAAAAAAAATAATAAGAATGATTACGGTCTTAATACACTCTCAATTCAATGCTCGGAATTGTTTCAGTTCAAACAGCGATACTTACAGAAAAATATTGTTTCAAGATGGCAGTTAACTTCGAAAATCCTGAATCGAACCGCGAATATCGAATTCCGCGGATACGGGGATCGCGAATACGAAGGGCTGCTCTTAGGGTGAATTTGCGATAAAGTGTATAAAATTGTTTCTATTCTCGTACAATCACTTATGAACTTTCTTCATCGGTTCAAATCACTATTCTCGACATATTTTGGCGCAAAAAAGTCGTGTTTCTTTCGAGATAACCAAATGAAAGCATGTTCGGTATTAATACTCCGATGTTAGAATTCACGTTTTACAACTTTGTTGATCTCCGTATTCTGCTCTCAGAGTAGCTCTGGATCGAGGTTTCTTGATTTCAAAAGAAAAAAACTTGTGAGAATCTTCAGGCCATGAATTAAAAAGCGCTGACGTACGTCAAAATTAATCAAACAGATAAAAATGCAAAAATCACTTCGAATTCTCTGGAAAACGCAGAAATGATTCTGAATCGGTTCGAATCACTTATTTCATCCCATATCAACATAACAAACACAAAAACAAAATTTCGGAAGAATAAATGGGTGCCTGTTCTTGAGATAGGCTAGTGGGGCCAAGTTGGGTACAGGGAGCAGCTTGGGTATATTTACCTTCTGAGAAAAATTTTAATAACTTTGCCACCCAACATGAACGTAAAATATGATAAGAATTGGCAAAGAAAAGTCTTTCACGCAACACACTCTTTTTGAGATTGCTTCATCAAAAGTTTTGTATCTTTCAGGGATTCTTTTGTGCCAAGTGTAGAAGGCAAAAATGATTCTAGAGACGCGGAAATCCGCTTACATTTTTCAGAAGAATTGTATACGTTTATTGAATTGCTAAGCTCCAAGCATCAGGACGCAAATCATCCGAGTATTGTCCAGCAGCGAATCTGAGAATCGCAAAAATTGTCTGATGTGCGAGCGTCGCATGATGCATTACAATGCTCACTCATTTCCTCTTCTTTATCTCTTCTTCGTCAATCCTTACACGTCCATCGTATACAATTCTCACATTTCCTCAGTTCAGAAGCAAAACTCGTTTGATGCACAATTCTTCTCAAGATTTTAATCAAGAATCCCCACCAAATCCCTCTTCACAAACCAAATAAAATCCTATAGACTTCAAATTTGATTCCAACCACTCATATTTTTTCTCAACTTTTTTTAAAATACCACTTGAGACAAGGCCCTTATAAAATCCCTCAACCAGATGGTTCAACCGAAGATCAAGAAGCCCCTTAAAATCACTCAAAATTGAACATTTGCGGTAATCCCACAAGAAAAAAAATTCCAATTGGTTTCACCAAAAAAAGGCATCAAAACCCTCAACACTCGAAATTGCAATGACTTCAAGTCTCAAAAGTCAAGCACTAGCAACAGGAAAAATCAAGATAAGAACGAAATGAGATTTTTCCTAGCAAAAAAGGAAGATGCTGAATTGCGTTCTACACATACATTGGTCACAAAAAACACATGTTAGTAGGTGGACGTCTTTGGTCGTTGCTATAGAAAGAGAAATAGGATATATAGAGGAAAGCTTCAAGTGAAGCAGACGATAAATCCAGCTGAGCAAATAAAATAAGAGAAAGGTTTATATGAAAGGGAGGTGGAATATGGTGGATGAGACAAGTCAGAAAATTTCAGACCGGAGACGGACACAATGCGACTCGTTACCGCTGTCACTCGGACACTTTGCTCTCTTGGTCTCTGGTCTGTCGCTTATTTTCTTCGCTTTCGCTGTACTGATGCTCGTGGGTCTTCTTCATCCAAGATATATTTATATATTTTGTATAGGTTGGAATTGTCAGTTGCACATAATTTTTTCACGTCATTGATTCCGCAATTTCCGCTGACCGGACCTTCCAAATCTCAGTAAAATCTTTGGGTATAGATACCGTTTTAAGATCTATAGATCATTTATAGAGATGATCAAATCCGGATTAGTAAGACAATTGTCTGAACTGTCAGGGTCATTATAAGTCCTGGAATCTAAAGAAATAGTAGGGGAAAAAAGTGAATGGAAAGGATGCCAGTTTGCGTGAGGAACACTTCTGGCACCTCATTATTTCAAGACCGCGTCATTTTCACCTGATGCAGCATTATATATATATAACCCTCAGGGTAAAAGATAATGCAGTCGTTGCTAGCGACAATACAATCTCATCCCCGTCCCTTTTTATCCGGCTTTCTTTTTCTTCATCTTCCGCTTTTGCATCCGAGGAATCCTTTTATCATTCCGCACACTGACCTCTTTTTTTTTATCTTCTATCTCTTTAGATCTCAAGTCTCTTGGAAGAAATTTTCCACTGGAATTCTGCTGCGGATGATTCAGTCTTGAGCCTTTTCCATGCTTGTGATTTTTCTAATAATTCAAAGGAGTGTATTTCAGATCGAATGAGTATTTTCTTTGGTGAAGATGTTTGAAATTAAAAAATTGTGAGATCTTGCAGGGTTTGTCAATAGTTTGACTTGTGAATACTGAAATTATAAGTTCCTTGTACATTTGAAAATGAGCGATGACTATTAATTCCTGTCTGAATGAACTTTTATGAATTAATTTTGAAGAACAAGGTTAGAACCGAATCTAAGAATCCAGAAATTACATAAGTTCGACTTTTAGGTTTTGACGTTACTCGAGAAGTTGAGAATCATAGGGGAATATATTTCACACAAAAATCTCTATTTCATCGAGAACCAAACTGGCAAAAATAAGAAATTTTAAATCGAAAACCAATCCAATTATTAGATATGTAGTATCGTTCAAGATGGAACTATGGATCGTAGGAGATTATTTACCTCACGAGACCCTAAAGAAATTACGTCTATGAAAATTTCATTCTATTCTTGCTAGAATTAAGTAAGGCCTACTTCCTCGCAGGATGATCAAATAGTTACTTGGAAGGAAAAAATGCACTGAGATGCATTACTAGGAATCACAGAATTTTAAGGATGATTTTAGTTAGATAGTTACACGCAATGCCCACGAACTTTGAACAATTAGGTCCTAAAAAATTCAACACATTCCGTGCAAGAAATTTTACATGATTAACCAGACTAGAAGTTTCAGAAATATCAGATAAAATCCGACGGGTTTCTCAAAAAATTATCACATATTTTCTCCCAATTTTTCCAAAATCAGGAAACCTAAAGCATTCCTTCAGTTCCATAGTAAAACTGTAGGAAATTTACTTATAAACACGTGAATTTGGAACTCATGAATAGAAAAAAAGACTCATATTGAAGAATTGAAACAATATTCACTAGCCTGAAGGATGAAGATCCGACCATGAGATATCTCTATCCTACCCATTCCTCAGAAAAGGTATCTCCAAGAGAGGCCAGCTTTTATCGATGCACCAGCCGCGGCGTCTTGAATCGAGTTGCATTTTTGCCACATACGCTGCAGGGCATCACTCTCATATCATATAGCAGGGAGTACTTGGCCGCGATATGCAGACTTGGTGAACCTCCCCACACATACCCTAAGGCTACCACATTATTTCTTCTCTTATTCCCAAGCGACTCCCTACTCGACCTTATCCCTCCGACACTCACACAGCTCTATGTAAGTATACTTGGAGTTTGACCTCTTATCTTTGCACCTGGTTTACTCTATTCTTCATCTCAGCTGTGCCACAATGAAAACATTTCTAGATGACTTCAACGCTTATCTGTACACGATTTCATTGAAGGAAAAAAAATATCCCTACTCTACTTTCAATCCCGCGAGCAATCCCCAAATAAGGTAGGTGTACCCAACTTGCCTCTGTACCCAACTTGCCCCCATGTGCCGATCTCAGGAATGGGCGCTCGTTGACCTTCCCGCAATTTTTTTTTACGTTTGTTATGTTAAAATATGAGACATCGACCCCGGATCATTTCTGCGTTCTCCAGAAAATATAAAGTGAGTTTTCCATTTTTTGTGTTTGCACGGCTAAGAAATCACCGAGGAAATCGCGTTCACTAAAACCGGTGCCAATTTATTTTTATTCGACCAATCTTGAAGTACCTTAGCGCATTCGATTCCTTGTCTCAAGAACTTCAAAATCCGCTCTTCAGGGTTGCAGAACTCTGATTTGGAGCGATTTTATGTACAAAACACGAAGATAGTTTGAGAATCAAGAAGGCCGACATCGGAGTGTACCCAACATGCCCCCATATGGTTATCTCAGAAAGGCGTGCAGTATGACTTTTTTTACCACTCAGAACGTGTTTATCGCGTCAAAATGAGTCGGAAACATTGTCTTGGGCCATCTAAAAGCTACAAATGTCGCTGCACGGTGATCACAACGGATCATAGTGATTTTATGCACTTCATCGCCGATTTACATTGTTTTGAATGATGGGGGCAAGTTGGGTACTCATTTTTGTAAACTCTCAAAAATCACCTTTTAGGAGAATTCAAACAGTTTGGCTCCAGTTGGTTCAAATTGAATGTACCTTAACTCATTTCGAAGGTCTTGAGACAAGCTTTAAAATGAGCTAAAGTACGTTGGAGAATATGGAGATGGGCCAAAGTTATTAAGAAAATGGCTTAATGGGGGCAAGTTGGGTACACTTACCTTAGATCACATTGATCCAGATGAGGTCTTGATGAAAAAAGGTTTGAATTTTGCAGGATACGTCGCTGTTTTACTGCCCAAGATGGGCTACCGCGCTCACTATGGAAATATACAAATGAACGATTAGATTTTTTAAGAGGGTTGAAGTAGACCTTCCACCAGCTATATAGAGGATTGGCTCGAAGATCTACTTCTGTTTTTACCGTCCTCAACAGTCTTAGAAGTGTCAATGCCAGGTTTTGCCAAGCCTGACACCACTAGCTCCAATCCAGAGTTAATAATTACACTTTACAAAGTCGATAACGAGACATTTAAATCTCGATCAATGAGCTATATCCACTGAGTGAGTGGGACAATTTTTCAAAAGAATGAAAAAAAAAAACAAAATTAGAAACATAGAACTCTTAGCTCGCAGTTTCTTGATCTCACAATTCATGAATCGGTAAAACTTTTCAGACTCTCAAAAATCTTTTTGCAATTTCTAACCCTGAAATATTCACGCAAATTTAAGTTTGTATAACTAAGTCATCAATCGTCATCATGATGGGACGAAACACGGTGCGCCGGAAAGTGGGGAAAGTCGAGGTTGAACGAATATAAAAAATTACCCTGCGATCAATGTGTAGGTACCCTCACGGTCATTTTACTGAAAGAATTACAATCATCCGTCGATCGAATTTGTGAAATAATGTCAATTTCTCAATTTTTTCATTCCAAATGATATGTGAAAGATCGTCTTCTTTACGGTTTCTCGTCTTTCTGGTGGTTTTTCCAGAATAATCCGGGAGGGATGAGTTTTATCGAAAAATGTGTAGGATATTTTTTTCAAGACTTTTTGAAAACTGATGAATACCTCAGAAACGTATACATTTCTTGGATTATTCCCTCAGGTTCCTTTGATTGCCTTGGGTGGATCCAGTTTTTCGATAAATGTGACCCGATCATCCTGAAAATCTTTCAAAATCCTACAAAAAAAAATATTCCCCACAGCTTTCGATAAAACTCATCCCTTCCGACTTACGATGGAAAACCAGCAAAAACCCAAGAAACCGGAAAAATGACGTACTTTTACATGTATGTCATTAATAATGCAAGAATTGATTTCAATTCACAAATTCCATTGATGGATAATTCTGATTCATTCGGGAAAATTACAGTGAAGGTACCTATAAATTGATCGCAGAGGAATTCTTCGTGTTCGTTCACCCTCAAGTTTCCCGACTTTCGACGCGCCGTGAAAAATGAAATTCTGGTCAAAAAAATATCCAGTACAAATAAGACCAAAAGTAGAGGTCATTATAAGCGAGTCTGTGTAAAGTTTTCGGTGATGAATCTAATAAGAAATATTCAGCACCGAAGATTCTAGATCAAAATTTGATCCATTTAAGTAGATTTCATTTCTTGACCCGAGGCCCTATTTACATTTCGAATTACCACGATGAATCTCATACCAATCTCCAAAGTAATTCAACTTTCACAGACCCAAAAATCTCAGGGTGAGGCTCAGTTCTCATGGTTGAACATCTACACAGACACACTCGAGACTACGAGTAAAAAAATCCTAATTGATTCCAAACGGAACTGACGCGGCAGCAAATAACATGAGGTTATCATCAGCAAATCTTGTGATGTGTCATTGTCTCTTAGGCGAGAATCTCTTTCTTTCTTGCAAACAATTGATATTCAAGGTAACAAACTCGAATGCGTTTTGCATACGAATAAACATAAAATTCGCGTCACATCCAACACCCGCTACAATCTCAGAAAAGTGACGCAATATATTGCGTGGGTAATTTTGTATGAGAGATAATATAAATGCAACCTGTGCTTTTGTCATGCTATATTGCTTTCACTTATATAGTCCCATTTTCACGCCCGTCATTGTATCTTTGAATATGTCTGTGAGTGCGTGCATGAGAAATGTGATGGTGGAGAACGAATCAGGCATCACTTGCGGGCACACCTTACATTCACGCCCTCTGGAGTCCACAAAGAGAGAGATGGATATGATACGACGTGGGTGTTAATTCTGACTGGGATGATTGTACGCTATGTTACTTGGATGTGAGTAAATGTATAGCATTTATGACTATCAAGATGCTAGATCTGATGCATTTCAATTGTATAGTGCTTATGGGTTGGAGTGTTATTTAGATGCTCTATAACCTATTGTTCTCGTCGTCTGGTGAGAGATTTGAGGGAAGTTGACCTTGCATCTTGAATCTGAGTGAGATTGCTGTCACACTGAGAGATCGTGTGTAGAGATTTTGTCGAGGAATCTTTAAAAATATCACAAAATCCAGAAATACTAAGAGAACCTGATGTCATGTATTAACCGACATTTTACTCATAATTGGGTTTTGATGGAATGAATTCTGTCCCTCTGGTTAATTTGACACCTTTCAAATTTCTGGTGACTCGAGTTTGTAAATGTTGAAGCGTAGAAGAGGTCCCTGGTTGTACTTACATTTTTGCAATTTCTAACTGAATATGAAAGTTTCGAACCAAGTTTCTCAAATATTGAGAACTCATCCACAGCTCGCTTATTTGTGAACTACTATTGGGAGTAAGGAATCACATATGGTCCGAAGAGTCTAGTCGAATGTCCATATTGATGTTCAACGAATATCACTATGGAATAGTTCGGAACATACCACAAAATTTGGCTCCCTTAGAGCAACACGAAATGTCATGTCCGTATTTTGCAACGATATCATAGTACTTTATGTCACTGCACGTGGACGGGTAGTTTTGTACGAAGGACTGGTTATGACACGAGCGAAGCGAGGAGTGTTATGAGTCTTTCGTGACAAAACTACCCGTCCGCACGCAGTGTCATACAATATTTTATGTTACGAGTGCTTAAAAGTCATGTTCAAGTTGCGATTTTTGGGCACTAGTCACTGAGAAACTCCCGACATTAAAAATTGCTGCGATCGGCTCCATCCGGGGGACAGGATTGAATTTCATCAGAAAGTGTAGTATCCGCAGCAAAATTTAAAGATGCAACATCAAATTTTAGTGATCCCGCAACAAAATTTCTCTCCCGTCACACGGGCACCAAAAATTGGCGCGTGGGAAGCAAAAATTAGTGCTCAAGAACTAAAATTTAGTGTGGGCCGCTACAACCACTCAAACGTAGCAAACAGAGGGCACCATTTGTCATTAACGCCACCAGATGGATCCGAAGCGCTCTCGGCTCGTTCTGAGACTCAATAACAGCTCTTTCGAATCAAATTTTGAGTTCAATGATCATGTTAGAATTCCCCTTTCACGTTGGAATGATAAATTGAGCGATAACGCATGTTAGTACATCAAAGGAAAACACATCTATATTCAGGAAAATTCGTAAACGACGTGTTCAGTCTTTCTTGCGAGCGGTCAAATCTGACCTCGTTTGTATATATAGAAAGTCCAAAATTTGGACGTAAACGAACACCATAGATGGCGAGAGTGTGGTAGGAGGTGGGAATAATGGGATATAATGAATCACCATGTATCAAACATTGTACGAAATCTAATTTGAAGTTTGAGCATATCTATACTTCATAAGTCAGTGTAAATACTACCTGGGGAAAAAACTTACTTCTTTCCCAGTAAAATTATATTTTTATCCATTATCGTATCCGGCAAGAAAAATTAGTGTCATGACATCAAAAATTGCAGCCCGGGTTTCAAAAATACTTAGTTGTCCCCCAATTGCAGCGTCTTTCTCTAAAAATTAATTCCACATCTGTAAAATTTAATGACGGAAGTCTCTCAGTGTAACATAAAGAATTTGAATTATTTCTCATGGTGTATTACGGTATCAATCACTTTGTGGAATTTGTGGATGAAGAATCATGGTGTACATTCTTGAGCAATCTGAACTGTCCAAGCTCGACATCGCGCTGTCTCACCCGCACTCATGGATCGAGGTAGGGAAAAAAAGAGACTGAAAGATCGTGAAGTGAGCTGTTGGTGGACAGTTCAGCTTGCTCCCCAGTGTACATCAAATGACCGCACTTATAGCAATCGTTTGTCAGAACCTAAAGGATACCATTGTGAAACAGCATGAAATCTTCAAGACCGGTGCTAACCAGGATTCCTACATGATATACCATTACAAAGTTTTAACACGAAGTTTCCAATGAGATGCCCCAAATTGATTCCTTTAATTGAGAAATCTTCAGGTCGGAGTAACAATCCATCAATTACAATGATTGCTTGCGAGGCTCATTCAGCAGCTCACGGAACTTATGAATTCTTCCCTTCCACACAAATCAAAATACTACATACATATGAAAATGAAACAAATTCTAACCATATTCCAGATAAGGACACGCACAAAAACCATAAAGTCCAAGATAACCATCAATATCCACGCCTGACACACTAATCATAAATCCGATCAAAAGACACTTCCAGTCTCAATATTGTCAGTTTCCTTTACGTGTCTGTGACAGAAATTTTTGGGCGTTGCCAAACCAAAGCTCTTAGAGTGTCAGCAACAGTATTGCCAACCTCAGAGGCAACCGATTATCACTGACAAATTGATCGCCTACACAGTTCATCAGTCACACGGCACGATATATTGTAACACGATGAAACTCAACGACGCCTACATATAGATATAAGTACATGGTTTCGTCATAATATGAGCGATTCTATGTAACTATTATCGTAGGGGTCAAGGGTCTCATGATCTGTTCTCGCGCCTCCATATATGTGTGATACATACTTGTATAGAACATAGTCAGAGGCGTGTATTCGATCGATTGCATAGGAGGGTTGCCGAGGTGTGACTTTGACGAGGAGGCGTTAACCACGTGGTAGACTCAGCTATTAGTCTATAGTGTCCTTAGATGGTTAGCTGACTTTGAAAGTTTGTAAGAAAAACGACAGGAAGAATGTCATGTGGTGCTGTTCGTATAAAGTATTAGTATTGCTTTAGTCAAAATTTGTATAGTAGATTGTCTGAAGGGTCTCATTTTGAATTTTCTCACGACCTTAACTGAAAATCATAAACATGACCGTGATCTTTTGAAAACTTACAGATTTTGTCTCTTCTGGTTCCTGGAACCTCCATAAAAGATTGGAATTCTAATATGATCAAGATGAGCTCGTGATTGGAGCATTTTATGGATTCATAGTAAGTACCTACTGAGATTCATAAATTCAATGATTCACTTTCTTGGTGCCAAATGATTCGTTGAGGGCTTCTCGAGTGAGAGTCGAACATAACGGTTATATTTTAGTGATTATCGAATTGCGCTTCAACTGACTGATTGTGATTTTTGTTATTCTCATCCACATGCCTATAGGCAAAAAATAAAATTGTTTTACAGCTACTGGTGAACAAAATTTATCAGAGTTCTGAGTATCTGTGAATCCGAGTGAAACAAAATTGTACTAGATGAACTCGGACATCCAGTAACTGACAGATCATCAAAGACGCTTACACTGTGGAAATTGCACTTAGAGTATATTAATATCATCGAGGTCATAGTTGTCAAAGTCCATCGCAAAATAGAATCTTCGAGAGTGGTTGTTTTGAAAAACTTTCTGGATATTACATAGGGTTGTGGTCGAATACTGTTACAATCGCGTGAAAGTAGGATTTGACATCCTCCAGTGACTATTTATTCTTGTCAATTTCGAAGGTAGGGTATTTCCCACGAAAATGTCATATCTAACTTTTCGATCGCGAATTTGACAAATTGTAAGTAGTAGCAGAACATTCACATGGAAATGGTACTTTCTTATGCACATTGTCTCCTAATTGTGATATTATCCATCCAAAATGATAATTTTATAGGAAACGAGGAATAGATCCAACATGCATCATGGGCTCCATGTTCATTACACACGGACACGAACATACAAATTTTGTCATGACTAGAAAAGGAAATCGCAGCATCTCACATTTTGAAACAATCTCATTCAGTAATCACAATCCGATTTTACACGAAACTTACGGATTCCTAAAGAGTATCAAGGTGATGACGAGGATGAAGGAAGAAAAATGTCAAAATCCTAGAATTCTTACCAAGTTACCAGACAGATACAAAATTATTTTGAACCTTTCCTGACTCCACATAATTACGTTTCCATGCATCTCTATCTCTGTCAAAACTTTCATTCATCATTCATGCAATCAAAAAAACCACTAGACATTGCAAAATTTTAAGAAACAAGAGAAAATTGATGAAACTCAGCCCCACTCACAACAGAAAAGCAAAGCATCAAACGAGACCTCGATAGTAGAAGTACCAATACATTCAAATGCAGTTGGGATGTGGTCGATGCGTCGCGATCGAATCCTACCTTGGGAATTCAATTATGCGCGAGAAAGCGATATATATGTTATGTACGATCAGGGATAGTCTCCCTATGATGCTGGTCTCTTCTATCGAACAATAGCCCCATAAGCCCAAGCGTTCGATAATAATGAAGGGACTGCATGAGAGTCTCTCTCTCTCTCTGTCTCTCGGGTCATCGAATCATGTGGCATTCGCTATCTAGTTATATGGAAATGCCTATCTGATACTCGCTTCGATCTCAACTGATATGTACATATATAGGTATAGAATATCTCCGGTGATAACAAAATACTCGTACAGTCAATTCTGTCTTAATAGATGGGAGTACGTGACTGTGTATGCTAAGAAGAGAATGATCTTTGTGAGTCATTATGCCGACTATTTTTTCCCCTTTTTTACTTTTTTGATGATTTGAATTGGAAATGTCTCGAGTTGGATGAGAGCCGTATTGTGAATGGCTTTGTCAATGCCAACCAACTCGTCACCATACGTGGTTTTTTTTTTTTTTTGGTATGGAGGTTCATTGAATGGTTTCGAGAGGAAGATTGAATTCAGACTATGTTTGTGCACTGATCTATTTTGTATGGACTTCGTGATGATGGAATTCCATTCTGTGAATTGTATCCATTACATTGTGAAGCATTTTAACTTATTTCAAAGAGATGTCCTAAGAGGAGCATAAGTGATGTTTGAGATTATTCATTATCTACATGTTTAAGTCTCAATTCTGTGCAAATTTGTGATGCTTCAACTATCATGATAAATTTTGGACACATTGACCTAAAATTACCTCCTATTCGGAATTAATTGAAGGAAATTTTATGAAAATATAATCTTGGTGAACTTGAATAACTTGAGAATCAGTATAAACATCTTTGAAGGTTAAAATGTGTTCTGATAACCATGAAAAATTCTTGGAAAAAATCATTTTTGTAGATGAGGCTGATGACGAAGTTTATGATTGACGAATAAACGATATCAAAAGTTGCAAGTATCTGAATTTTTAGATTTTTGCAATCAAATCCTTGGATTTTTCGGTTTATTCATCTATGAAATAGGGAACTGACATCATTCCGGGAAATTTTATAATTTGAGAGTTCGCAGCAAGATGGATATAGGACAAAAAGTTTGAAATTTTTAGGACGCCTCTGTGGTTTTTAAATCATCACTGAAGTTTTGACAATTTGAATTGGTGCCATCCAATATGGCGGTTGCTGCACATGTGCCACTAAATTTGCCAACTATTGTGATGTCATTTTCCATCGGAAATTCTCATTTGAATCACAATAGAGAGCTTATTTTACTCAAATAATCAAAGTTCGCGGTGGAAAAACGCAAGTTTGTCTCAGAACTATCAATCGAGTAAACCGAGAAGTCACGTGACTGATGTGCAGTCGCCGCCATATTGAATGGCGCCAATTCAAAACCTGAAAAATTCAGACTCGAATTTAAATCACTTTTACCACAGAAAATTTCCAAATCTTCATATGTCGAGTCTGAACTTCCGTAATATGAGCAATTCGGAGTAATTTTTGTGGTCATGTCAGTTCTCTATTGTATACGTGGATTATGCTTACTTTGCCTGTTCCCTAGATTTGCAGGCGCCTCATTTCATTGTTGAAAATTAGAACTCTCAGACTGAGGCCTAACCCCGTGAGTATTTCATATTCTAGTCTAAAAGCTATCAGAGCTGTATATTGATATGATTTAGAATCCCTTCATAATTGAACCAGTAATAAGGGTAACTCATTCAGGTCTGATGAGGTAGAATGAATATACTGAAACCGTAACCAAGGGTAAAAATCATTGGCATTGACTTTAAATATCAAACATCTAACTTTGAAATGAGATATTGGCCTCATCCACAAAGTGTCGTACATCACCATCAAAGACATCCACTTTTCCGTCATTAGAGCATCGAACCGAAGCAATCACCAGCAACCATGATACACGTTCAAATTTTCTCTTAACGAATCAGAGAGTCAGGGTGTATACCTGACAGTTCAAAAGTTAAACTCTACCAACCAAACCAACGTAACGAGCCTCGACATATATATATAACACATCGTTCGTTCGGATCCCTAATCACGCTAATTACGCGTACAGCTTTTGCGCCAACGTACACATTGGACGTTCTCTTAATTTCTCACGCTTTCCTACAGCGTAAAGGTAAACAGGGTCTATGCAAAAATTGACAGAATGAAAATAAAATGTTTAGAAATTTCCCTATCAAAAGGTAAAAATGTAAAGGTCCCATGAGTCTGTAGAGGGTAAGAGAGAGAGAAGCTCATGTATGAACCCTTTGACGTACTCTTTGGGTGAAAACTAACCCGACGGGTATAAAGGTAGTAATTGCGTTATGCACGAGTGAAACGTAAGAGACGACGACGATGACGAAACTCAAACGGACACGATGAAAAAATATATATAAATCTGTACAAAACCTGCTGTATTTTGGGCCGATAACCTCGTTGAAACGAGAATATATAGATAGATAAGTAATGTACAGAAGAGCTAAATATGCTATATGGATAAAATGTGAATGTGTGGGTGGATACGAATGGTAGCAGTTGCTGGCTGTCGAAATTATTCGTTTGGCAGACCGCCAATGAATTATACGTACTTTGGCCAGGGGGATGAAAAATTCATGGTCTGATGCTCACTGACTATCTCTTGTGGTTGGAAGATAGTATGTACATGATGAGGGAGGGAGCTTTATTGGATGATGTCTCGATGAGAATTGAACTATTGCTAAGAGATTACTGATGAAGAGATTTAGCATGATCTCGTTTGGAACATATATGTCTGTGTGTCTTTGTCGGTTTCGAAAGAGATTTGAAATTCTTCTCTGTTCTGCTACAATTCTTGGAACAGGGATTTATGAAATTGATGATTCCAGAATCCAGATATATTGAAATCATAGATGAGGTTAGGTGTAGTTGTCACCACTAGATGGCAGCTCAATTGTAGTAAGTATTTGTGGGGAGTTCCACGTAAAAATACAAATGAAGTGATACCAAGAGGAATCTGAGACTGTTATTGAATTTTCTGCGTACAGGCGCTTTATTCCAAGATGGTAGCGAAAGAGAACAGATTTAGCATAGCAAGAATCGTTCCATGGTCGTACTATTGAATTCCCAGCTCTCTTTGGTAGTCAAATGTTCATCGACCGCAAGTGCGAGAGGATCTCACTCAAACGTGTGTGTCCTGTAACAGACAGTGTGACCAACACCAGCCACCAATTTAACAAAAATTCTGACCCTCTACTTTTTGGAACAGCCATTTTGTGCCGGTATGCAGGCTTCATGACAACGATGTCAGATGCCTATAAATCCATTCAAGTTCTTCGTAAGGGAACTTCTCAGATTCTGAAAGAATTTATAGCCACCCAATCCCAGTGAACCACAAGGTGAATCTTTTAATCCCATAAACTCGCTAACCTCCTTACTCTAATCTGGAACCCAGCTTGCAGGAATGCTTGCTTTATACCATCCAGTTTGCCTAATGTGTGTCTGAGCGGCATCTTGGATATTCCGGAACTCCCACTTCTTCATTGCTTCCTTTTATATTTTTATTATACGCTTTCATTGCACTTCACTGAGCTAGTGTTTTGTCAACCCTAGATCTAGTTCTTCGGTCATATTCCATGGCTTCCGATATCTGGCATCCGGTTTCACTCAGTAGGTTATCATTAGAGATCAAGAAATTAAACTGTCCCAACTTAAGCAGAGGGCTCTGATTGTGTTTCGTTGGACGCTTGAGAGCAACGAGATTTATCCGTCTTTATGTACGAAACGTATGCGTGTGCCACCACCTCGTGGGGAAGAGTTTAATCAGGTTTCCACCTAGCGATGGTCACCCACAAGGTCATTGTATAAAAAATAACGATAACTTGAACAGTACAATGCTTGTTTTTATTTATTGTTTACTAATATCTGCTGCATATGTAACTCCCGATAGAGTGGCGCCATATTCTAATATGAGACACCCATAGCATATTATTTTGGCCGCCTAGCGCACACGCGTCTAGACTAATTTCCTATAAATTGTTCAGTTTTCTTCCAGAACATTTTCTTCAGTACTGGATACCATCTACTTTACTCCATACCAAATTCTACAAATCTACTTGGCGCAGCTCATAAAACATATATATTAAAAATTATTTTCAACTCTCACTTATCTCTACTCTCTGCTTCCTCTTTTCTTATTTCTGGGAATGAAACTTTTAAGTTGGTGCCTTTCCAACATGAATTTTAGTTTTAGTGGTCAATTTTTTCCGATGAATCCGACATTACCAACACTTTTGTTAGTATCTATGAAGATTTTTCTCTCCGGACTACTCAGAAGAATTATCTGGATCCTATTTTGCGAGGAAGACATTACAATCCTATGAGAGTGACGCCTCTCTGACCTTGGTCAATCACAAGGCGATCCTTTACTAAATCTATAGGAAACAGGCCTACTCCCTGACCTTACATATATGTATAATTACACTTCCAGTAAAAGGGATGTCCGGATCGTGTGACTTATATACAGGACTTTTTACTCCTTAACCGCCTTGTTTAATTTGGTGCCCTAATGAAACGCAGACATTCAGTCTGTAAGAGAAATATATCAAAATAGATCTACCACAGCTCACAATCTCATCGATATCAGTCAAGTCTTTCTCATCTCACTTCACAGAGTTAAGCATGGCTCCATCAAAATATCACTATTTCACGAACGAAATCATGTCATTTATAAAACTCAGATAGTCACACAATGTTCTCCATTCTGCATGCTTTGATCAATAAAAACCAAAAATCTGATGGTAAGTCAAAATCAATGAACAATTCAGATTCCCTAATGAGAAAACAGCCTTGAATTCCATACCAGAACCTCCTAAAATCTTCTTAGCTTCTCAATTCCACACAAGCACATACAAAATCTGTACTTGAGACAACTGCAGCGCATAGAGACCATTCCTCGAAATTGTATCAAAAGCTCTGTCGTCGTCGTCGTCGTCGTACCAGGAACCCTCTACAACTTTGTTAAACCCAAGTTCGGCAAATGCAACAACTACCTAACCCTAACATTCGCATTTCATAGTGAAACCCAAACTAGTACACATTCTGACTTGCGCACTTCTCTAAAGCGATTAACATATTAAACAAGGGTCGAAGTAGCAGTCAGTATATACCAAAGCAAAGATGAGTTCATTTCGTGTGAATTCAGCTAGAGGTTCTCTTTGGTATATATAAGGTGTAATACTCTACTGGAATGTCCAACCGTTGTGTGAGCAAACCAAATGGTCGAAAGTAGAAGTGGACCAGCTTCGCGCTAATGGCTCACTCAGGGTATAGTATTAGCATCTCAATGCTGCAAAAGTATAGCTATTCTATAACCTCACTCTGTCTCATCCTTGTGTAACAGAATGGAAGCTTAGACCATTAAATTCCGAGCAGCCAAGAGTGAGAAGAAGACAGTTGTGGCCCTTCGACAATGGCACCAAGCTGCTCGTTTTTCACCTAACCCTATCTTCTCCCACACGTCGTAAGACACTGTATACTATACGTGATGAGATTCACATCGTCGTACAGAGAAGTAATTTTCCAATGCCCCAAGCTCGTTTCAACAAGAATTGAATGCTTTACAAGAGTATAGAATAGGTACCTATGTCGTGTCCCTAGTGTGGTATGGGAGATTTCGCAGTTAGTTACTTTAGGTAGATAATATGTGTGATGGTGGTTCATTTGATACTCTCGAGTGGGTGAATTGGGTTTTCAAATGCTCACTTGGTACGATTTTTGAAAACGATCTATAGTTCCAGTGATGTATAAGCAGTTCAGATAGAATCAGGTTGGGTCCTAGGAAATGGTCTATTACTTCATGCGTGAATGTTTCACATTCTGAAGAATATTACTTTCCGATTTCATCATAGATTGATTGAACAGAGACACACTAAAAGTTCCCTGAATTTCTTGTTTCGTATATATGATGATGGTTTCATCTAACTCTTGAAGTGGAATCCCGCCAGATATTAACTTTGATTACCGTAAGTAGACTACCGTAAACCGGGGTGAAGGTGAACACCGGGGTGACTTTGTATCACTTTTGTTTTTGCGTTCACTCTTGACTGGTTCACTCTGGAGCATTCTGTAGGCACTCATTTTATTAAGTTATCCGAGAGCTTTCAATTGAATTCTTGCACGATGCTTCAAAGTGACCTGATCGAGAGCAAACTCAAGAATAAAAGTGTTACAAAGTCACTCCCCTGTTCACCTTCACCTTGGTCTACGGTACCAGAGATATCCATTTTACTTATTGTGTAACTTCATGGTCCTTCTCAAAACTATGTTGAATAAGAATGGCCAATCTTGTGGCCAATGGTAGTTTGAGATGGATATCTGTCATTGATGATGATTTGTTTTAAGGAGATGAATTCCGTCATTGACACCGTCTCGAAAAATCTTACAAACTTCTTGAGCATTCTCTTGAATCGAGGTGAACAAATTATACGGACACAATTCCAGTTGACTCGAATGATAGCTTCCTTCCAAATCATCGTGAGAAAATCTTCATAAGGATCGACAAACATCGTGTCAGAAATACGATGTGCAATGTTGACCATATTCCAGCGTTCCTTGAAAAAGTCCCTCAAAAAGTTCATGAGCAATCCTATTCAAGGTCTCATCGTTCAAGAATCCACCTAATATCTCCTGTGATTAGATACCCAACTGATACGACACTCTGGTTGTAGAATTCAAAAAGATGAGCTGGATTTATAATGTTCCTTCTGATTCTCAGCATACGATTGAGGAATCAAAGTCAGGACTCCTGCGTGGATATTGCCCATAAATGATCTACGGTGGTAAGAATCCGTCCCAAGTGTAACATATTTTGCTCATGATATTGTCAGTTTTTGAATTTTAGTACTTTTTAGTTTTTCCATGGGCTATCATCATTTTATGACTGATTTTCAAACGCTTTTACTCCAATTCACCGGTTTCGGGATTTTCCCGTCCTAGATCTAGTTATTTTGGTCATGTCACGTGACTTCCGATAATTGACTCCCGGCTAGTCGTTCATTTGATCTCGTGGGTGTCGAGGTAGGTATTCTGATTGAGTTGTGTTGATCAGACGATACTTGGAGTGTCATACCTGGGTTTTGCAATTACTCGTAGCATGGTGATAGTGAATGAGGAGTGACGAAAAGTTAATCAGAGCATCAGTGTTAGACTGTTCGATTAATGAAGATAATTATTCATTGGTGCCAGCCAGGGATCGACCCCGAGTTCACTAAAACTATCATCTACCAAATTAGCATGCTTCGCATCACTCTCCATTCACACAATCCTGATTTCTCAACAAAACGAGACACGTTTCCAAGTAAGTACCACCACGCGTCATTTATACAAAATCACAAGCATGCGTTACACATTCCAAACTGTGTCTACTTGTATATCTGTCTCTATCCTCGTTTCAAACCTTATAGAACACAGAAACGAGTCACGTCATTCAAGGCACGTAGATTGCCAACGTAACTTGCTCATCGGTTTTAGCGGTATTTGATTAGTTGAGTGAATTTCCGAACTGCTTCATCGGCACTATACGCGCAACGACGACGACGACGACGACGATGTCGACTAACGGCAACGCGGACGTCGTTTCATCGAGAGTTTCACTTCTCTCTCCCTTTTCATTGCATGTTGTGCAAGGATTTTGGTTTGGTACAAGATGGGGTAAGTTTGGTCGAACGATCGTTTCAAAGGGACTCTCTCATCGTTGGCGCTCGATTGTTCATCATATATGTATAGAGAAGGTGATCGAGAGGTTATATTCTATCTTCATGCCATCAGAGTTATAACCAAGGATATGGTAATATGCTTATGTCTGGATAGTTTGACGATCAAAATTTCAGGGTCTAGAGAGTTTGATGAGTCGGCAGATGGTCAAGAGTTTCGGTATCTCGAATCATGGACTGGGGTTAAATAGATCCATGCTATGATGTCATTGTATGATAAGGGCAGATCTTCATGAGATTGGTATTGTGAAAGCAGACTCTATTGCGAGTTGAAATGTTGATGATTTTGTATACTTCTTTCGTCAAGTACTAAAACTTGTAAAGTCTGATGAACTGGGAAGAACTAGAGATTACTTTTTATTTTTATATCTGTTCCGTGTATGGAAAATGTTGTTTTCCAATTAAAACATTCTATTGAAGTAGTACAGAATACTCAAAAAAGTTAGGACTCAGATCCATCCTCACAGGAAGAATTGTGAAATTTGATTCCATCAGATACTTCTCGAGATACTCAATATTCTTAGTACTCAGATAAATTGAATAGACTCAACGAAACTCCATTCAGAGAGTTCCTCACTCATCTCTAATCACTCCAACTCTTAAAGTTCCAGCCGCAGTCGGGTGTAGATAATGATTAGATTCTGTCTCATTCTGCAGCTATTAGTGCAATTTAAATTTAATGAGTGGATTTTTTCTCGAGGCTGAGGATCTTATTTGGGCTACTATTTTGGTCTGAGGTACTATGACACTCTTGCGATTTTGGAAGGTTTATAAGAACTTGTGTTGCTTTTAAAAGAATGATCGAGTCGTCATAGCTCCAATAACTCCAGAAAGATTCTCAGGACTTTCAGAGTTCTACTTTGGAAGCCCTCTTGAATCTATCCTGGTCAGAGATTAGATTACTTCAGAGGGGGTATTGGATATAGGAAGTCACCAAAATTCGTAAACCGAGGAACTCGAAACTTTTTTCAGAGTTTCAACTATTGTTTCCGACTTCACTTGGATATATTTGATCAGTGATCGTTAAGCGCTCTCATTTGAATGAATATGAGCCACAAATGAATCCGAATTGGTTCAAAATTTCCATGATTATTCTTTTCTTTTCCTACAAGTGGTTCAGGCGACCCAATTGTCATTCTAGAGAGTTTATGGTGTCTCCTGAGGCTCGATTATGAAATTGGCAAACCTTTATTTCATCGAGGGGTGCCTCCACTTGACCTACCCCCATCTTTGTGGGGTGTAGAAGAGCATTACTCACATAATACTGGTAAGCGGGTTGAGAGTAGTTACTCTGAGCTTTTTACGGTTCCTGAGTCCAATCATAAAGTTGGCAAGCCTCTGTCTCATCGAGCATTTAAAAAAAGAAGTCAAGACGCGTCAAATGTCCAAAGTGAGAGAAAATTCCAAAGCAAAATGTGCAAATCTTCATAAAATGAGCACAGTATGCGAATAATGCCAATTTTGACCTTGAAAATACGATTTTGGCAGCCAGGGTTGACTCGTGGCTTTTTTACTATATTTCCCGCATCCAGAGCGTCAATAAACAATGAAAACCTATACTTACGGTTTGGAAATAGAAAAATTCCCCATCGTACCACTCATACCGCACATGATGTGGATGACTTGATGCATGGGAATAATCAGACGATCATCCACATGAAAATCGGAGGTCATTTTATTGGGAAAAGTCCCCGCCCTCTAAAGGTTAACCATACGGATTACAAGAAAATGGTACTCTTGAATTCAGACAAGTCAAGAAAATCAAGCTTTATAGGTATTGAATTGAAGAAAATTATTTGTGACGTAAACTTGAAGTTTCGATACCCACAAAACAGTGAATGTTACCACAACGTTTCTGGGAAGTTGTCCGGTCAACCTTGAAACGTTCCCTTAGGTTCGGGAAACGCGTTGCCGACACGTTGGCGCAACGGCCTACCAGATGCGCGTTACCTCAACGTTTTCAGAACGTTTCTGGGACGGTTTCGAATATGAATAAATATAAATGGATCTCAATTTTCTTAATCTTTCTTTCCAGTTGTATGAAAGTTATAGTAAAGTTACTCATACCTGTAAACAAATGCTCCCATGATTATGATGGGCGAAAACGAGAAGTTCCCGGAAGTAAATCTTATTTCAACTTCTACACGGTAGTGTTCAATGCGGTGCTGTTATACATTGTATAACACCTATTATATGCTAAATAATATATTAAATCCGATTAATTGGATCCATATTAATTAATTGACGGAAACTTTACTTTACAGAATCCTCACGTTGTGTTGTAACGGAACGCGGGCCCGAACGCGGGCTATTTTTGTATATGTCGTAGTCAGTTTATTCAATTCGCCACTTTATAAACTGGCTAGCGAGTTTATAAAGTAGCTAGTGACTTTATAAAGTAGCAGCGAGTTTATTCAAGAGTCATTCCGTCGTTACTCTGCTCGAGTTTTGAATAAACTACCTAGCCAGTTTATAAAGTCACTAGCTACTTTATAAACTCGCGAGGAGTGACCCCGCAGTTTGTTCATGAGTATTTGGAGAAGCAGACGGTTTCAAAGATGCATCAACGAGAAAAGACTTGAGTATTCTATCCACAGATAAAGTCAACCATTTAATAATCAAGAATAAATATCAACACTGAGCTTCGTCACTATACAGCGAATTCAACTATATGAGTATTATCGGGATAGTTTACCCGGAAATGTCAGTTCCGTGCATTCCCCTTTATGGCTCCGTTGGCCACGGAAATCAACGTAGCGCTTTCATCTCATAGATTTCGTCTAATGCAGTAATACTACTTTGAAAAAAATTGCTACGATATATGTAGGTCACAATTCAGTAGGCTAAAAGAGTATGCACGGAACTGACACAAAACCCTCGTAACACGCCTAAAACCACTTGGGTAGGGGTCACGCCATGCATTTACGACTTGGAACCTATGAGAAATAGTTGGTTCTATACCATACTTTGATGGAAAAATGCGAGCGTAATTATTTGCCTCGCTACAGCAAGTCTGCAAGCACAAGACTACCCCTTTGACAAATGAGAATCGTGCACGAAACTGACATTTCGACCCTTAATCTTTAAAAATAAAAAAAGATGAGTGGACGGATCGATCTGTAACAAAAGTTCCGGGGGTTTTTCAATAGAATACGTATAGGAAAATTGGAATAGAGTGATTCGGAGCTTGACCGTCGAAATGCAAGGCTTGAACACGTTCCGGGTAAACTATCCCGATAGCCATATACACAGCTTATTAGAACAGGTTATCGAACGATGGCATCGAGAGCCACATTTTATTTTATTTTATTTTATTTTAAACAATATACGGGCAATATGCCCTTTTACAATTTTATATTATTTTTGAAGCTGAGTCTATTTTTGAAGTATTATTTTTGAAGCAAAAAGTTTGTCGTAATAATCTTCAATGCACATCACATATATTAGATCGTCACTCAGCTTTTCTCGTCGCACTATCACTATGGGATTCTGCCCCAAGACACAGCTCGTACTTCATGATAAAATAGTGATCAGCCGGCGTATTTTCACCATTCTTCAGAATTTTGATCACCTTCTCGATAAAATCACAATCCCACATACGGCTATAGGAACCTCGTTTGGCATCACGCGTGTCTTTCAATTTTCGAGCAAATTCGCACGATCGACTATTTCGCTGCCCTTAGGACTACCTTGAGCGCGAGTTATATAACACGTTGATATAGAAAATCAAGCTTCCACAGATACTACTTAATTGTGTTTACGTGAGTCGTCGATGTCAGTAGATAAACTGCGGGGTCACTCCTCGGTAGTTTATGAAGTAGCTAGTGACTTTATAAACTGGCTAGGTAGTTTATTCAAAACTCGAGCAGAGTAACGATGGAATGACTCTTGAATAAACTCGCTGCCACTTTATAAAGTCACTAGCTACTTTATAAACTCGCTAGCCAGTTTATAAAGTGGCGAATTGAATAAACTGACTACGACATATACATGGAGTCCGCGTTCCGCTATCGCGACTAGCTATAGCTTATTAAGCGTCTATATATATTCGTTGTATCCATACAATGCAGACGACAAAAACGAGGTTATCAACAGTGCACAACAGTGTTAACTTGTCTCAACTCCTTCCTCGTTCCATTACAAAATTCTCAAAGTTATAACTCATTCCTGTGAATAGTGTTTTCAGGAACGTACGAGTGGTTTTTGATCTTGGTCCAAGGTGCACAAGAAATTGATCAGACAAATAATCAAGTGCATGATTGAGTCGTGATATTCCTCAGTTACAAAGTTGGTTGATGGATAAAGTATCAACATTGCATCAAGGATGGATGCAGATATCACGTTTCATGATCAAAATCTCCCTGACGAATATTGGAGAGATTACAATGACTTGTGTCGAGCAATACGCAATGAGGATAATAGTTCAGTCCATCGTCTCATAAGTCAGGGTGTTCGGGTCAATGCAGAGTATCAAGAGGTTGTCAGTCGCACTCCCCTGCACTTGGCAGTGATATCAAGAAGTCCTGAGACCATAAAACTCTTGTTGGACAGAGGTGCTGATATTGGAGCCAAGGATTGGAATTTTGATACTCCTCTCACACTGGCAGCAAAGATGGAAAATCGATACATCGTTGATATGCTTTTGTCTGATGATGTGAAGAATCAAGAAAATGAGGAATGTTTTAGTCATTTACATATAGCTTGCATGATGGGCAGAACTGATATCGTCAAGAAACTTGTATTAGATGATCATGGTGAGAATATAAACAAAACTGTAAAAGTGTGCTCAATATTCTGGCCTGGGTATACCCCTTTGCACTTTGCCACCCGTTATGGTTTTGTTGAAACTGTCAAGTGCTTATTAAACTTGGGGGCTGATATGATGATTGCGGATTCAAGAAAACTGACTCCCTTGCACTTGGCCCATCTACAAGAGAATGAAAAAATCATAGACCTACTCTTGAATGCCCACAAAAATGAGTTCAAGAATCCTGTGAGTGAGCTAGGCTTATCTCATTTCCACATTGCTTGTACTAGGAATGATATGTCAGTCATAGAACATTTTTTGGAGCTTGGTGAGTTTGGGCTGGAGGTTGATGATGAAGTCAGAGGTGATGAAGAAGTTGGTCCTTGGCACTCCTTCAGACCCATATGCTTTGCTATATATCATGGTTGGTCTAGGGTGATCAAGCGCCTCATAGAAGCAGGGGCCTATTTAGGTTATGATATTTCTCCCTGTTTATTGAACTATACATTCTTGGAGAAAAAAGACGAAATCTATAAACTGATCATCACTGGAAGACCTGCACTTGCTAGCGGATACAATGAACATGAAATAATAACATCCCTACATCTAGCTTGTATTCAGAATGACATGGAGAGTATAAACTCAGCAATCGATGAAATGGACACCTCACCTCTGGATTTAAATGCGCCAATTAGAATGGGCCTCACTATCCTCCATATAGCTGCTAGATACAATTGTGAGAGAGCAGTGGAGTTCCTTCTGAATCTGGGAGCAGATTTTCTTGCACAAGACACTAAAGGTGAAACGCCTCTTCATGTTGCATTCAGGTATAGATATGATGAAGTATTCCAATTGATAATCAAGCGAGTAAATAGTGACTCTAAAAATTTGTGCGATAGTAGTGGTCTGTCGATATTTCATTTACTATGTACTACTGATCAAACGACAATTATTGAGAAATTTCTCCAAGATGGTGTTGACATTAATGCTCAAGTAAATAATCAATCTGCATGGGCTGGATTTACAGCTCTCCACTTTGCGTGTCAATTCCAACAAATAGAAGTGGTGACATTACTCTTGAGGTATGGGCCAGACATTCGAATAAAAACTGAAATGAATTTGAGTCCTCTTGATTTGGTCATGAGGAATTTGAGCTCAAAATCTTTGTCTGAGAAAGATGAAGCTTTTCTATTCTTGATAATGAACGTCCTTCAGTTTAGTATAGAAAATTCTGGTATCAAGGGTATTTCACGTTTGCACGCATTTTGCATCAGTCCATTAACAGATTTAAAAGAGATGCAACTATATATACAGCATCACAAAAATGAGCTAAATGAAATCTCAAGTTTACCTGTGCTACGTAGGTACAATAAGTGTACCCCGCTACATTTTGCTGTTTTATCCAGAAATTTTGCTCAAGCAGATTTTCTGCTGAAAAATGGAGCCAATCCTTCTATAGTTAATGATGAAGGCAAAAGTCCTTTCGAATATATGCTATTGTATGACAGGTCTTCAGACTTTCCAAATCGAGTTAAGAATTACTTCAAGCATGAAGAATTCATTCAGAATTTGACACCTAATCTGTTTTACGTAGTATGTGTTGCACAACTATCAAATGTTGTGAAATATATTTTGAGCGAAGCCTCAATTGAAAAGACGAGAATAATCGATCTTTTAAATCATCGCGATGATTTAAATCGAACACCACTCCATTCTATTGCACGTGAATCAAAAAGTGCATCCAAAACAGAAATCGTGCATCTGTTGTTGGAGAATGGTGCAAATGTTCATGCTCAAGATTGTCAATTAGATACGCCCCTACACGCAGCATGCAAAAGTAACGATTTTGATGTGATCAATCTCCTTTTGGAGTACGGCAGCGATGTGGATGCTCAAAATGTTTATGGTGAGACGCCGCTACATGTACTCTTTGGTTGGGCAACTGTAGATGACAAACACGTGCTAGAATTGTTATTAGATAATGGTTGTGATATCGAAGCAGTAAATGAATGTGGCATAACATGTCTTGACATATGGACAAGAGAGATAGGAGTTCCTATGGATGATGAAACTCTCGCTAGGGTCCAAGATTGCATAATAACTTGCCTAAAACAAGAAAAAAAACTGGAATTGATGAAATCCATGGCCAACAAGAATTCATTCTGTCCTGCTTCCGATGCTTGCTCGTCATTGAAGAGAAGGTATCTAAATGGAAGTTGGTCTCAAGAAACAATTTTTATTAATAATTGCATAAAAGAGCTTGAATTGATGAAAGCTGTTAATGTAAGCCAGTGTACAACATTGCTGGATATCTTATGTAAAAATCCAGATGATTTGTTATCTCTTTGTGAAAATGTGAAATTGCAAAAAATGTTAGACACCAGAAGCTTCTTACGAAGATACCCGATTTATGGCTCTCTCATCAAGTCGCAAGTGAAAAAAGGAAGGATGAGGCGGAAGTTATTTATTGAATCTAGAAAATCTTTTAATAATTTAGTCGGAGTTGATTTACCACAGTTTTGCTCAGAATCGATATTTCAATATCTTAGCAACGAAGATTTGCGTAATATTATACTTCTGGGAGACGAGCAACGAGCTTGAACGAATGAACAGCGAATTTTAATCAATGCAGACTTCAGATGATAGTAGTTTCTATAAGGTCTGATGTTACTTTTATGTATCTACATTTTCGAAAATAAATGGAATCTTAATCGAAATGGTACTCGTGATCAGATCCACCCATGTTGACTTGGACAAAATACTTGCAAATCGACATAATCTAGATATTTAGCTCAACTCATAATAGGATAAGTACTTGGAAGTGGTTTTTAAAAAGTAAAGTTATGCACAGGTTACAAAAAGTCCCTTATTTTTCATTCTACCATGACTCCAAATAAAAATTTTTGCTAGATTTCGGAAGGAAAAAATTCATAATAACTCAGCACAATAGATGCGTCGCACAACAAAATCACTGATTTATTGAATGAGAATTAAACTCAAACCTCCTGTCGTGACTAGGAAAAACTGTCTAGTGATTTGGAATAGAAATCCTCAATATTTTCTATTCCATTCTGGTTGCAAGATTTCGATATTGAGTATTCAAGTATGCTAATGTTCAGAAGAACAACAATAAAAATCGGTCGAGAAAGCCCATACCAACCTTTAAAAAAATTTAACCACCAATCAAATCCACTGTATCTACCCCTCCCGAAATACAGCCCAAAATTAATCTCAATGCGCTTAGAATTGAAATCCCTCGCACCACTACTGTACCTATACAGATTTATACGACAGAAAACAAATATTACAATAATAATAGACTCACCTTGAGAGTAATTCATGACGTTTCATGTACCTCGGGCCTCACTCCAATTTTGGAGTCTCTGGTTGACACCTCGAGGTTTCTTCTCTTGATGCACGTCCAGATTCTGCTTTCCTGTAATCATACAAAGACAATGCACCTTCGTTTAGCTCTATGTCTATGCTGCTTTTAATTGAAATTTAATTGAATGCGACGCCCGACTCTCTATCTCACTTTCTCTTTCTCTTACTCATTCACAAAGACAAGAAATGGAATTAGGTATATATTATAGCTTCTCGTCTGTCGTACTCTCGTTCGGATTATCAGGGGAGATGTCGCCCACTACGGGCTAAAACCTTTTGTACCCTCTCTCTCTTCATTGAGAGTAGAGCGAGAATAATGCGTTTGTAGTAGTAGGTATAGCTGAAGTATGAATTAATTTCAGAGATGAGAAGCTAGATTGGATTCTTTGGCTGGTCATAATTAATCTATCTCAAATCCTTGGTGGATTTACTTTTGGTGAGGGAGACGTAGGAAGTGAGAAGATTTTAATATGATCCCTCTTTTTAATTGTAGGGGATGACTTTTCAAGGTTCCAAGATCTAACGCAATTGGAAATTGTCACAAATATCTTGGAAATTCGATTGATTTTTTTTTATGTTTCTGTGATATCAGA
The DNA here is from genome assembly GCA_029851415.1 of Eretmocerus hayati. Classification (NCBI taxonomy): domain Eukaryota; kingdom Metazoa; phylum Arthropoda; class Insecta; order Hymenoptera; family Aphelinidae; genus Eretmocerus; species Eretmocerus hayati. The sequence goes on from CM056744.1 coordinate 112,039,773, forward strand.
TTAGATTCTCAAGATTTCAAAAAACTTCTTCAGAGTTAAACCAACAAAACTCGTCAACAAACCAATTTTTTTTGTAAACGTACTAGATCATCCTATGTCGGTTGAACGATTCAGATTTAAATGAAGACCAAGGAATGATGGTTGAATTTAGATTTGAGATTCATGGACAACATCAACATCATAGACAATCCAGTCTTGAGCAATCATTTCCAACACCGAGTTACGATTCTCTCGGGGAAATCTTCAGTGAAATGTTTCTATGAACACAGAATTCTATGAAATTTTACAATTGACTCGTAATGATACTCCAAAGCCCAGACTGCTAGTCGTGGAGTATTTCGGAGAAACTAAACAAATTTTACAAATATATTCTGTGATTCTATTTAAATTTCTGATGTAATGAAAATTTTTAGGAACCTGTGTTGTTTTCCGCGTGTTGTTATCACCCCCTGTTCTCGTTCGCAACGTGCTAAAATTTTCATGGAAATTTCACCCTCGAGTCTGTCTGAATATTATAATATATAGATAATAAATCTCAAATAATATGATGAGAGATTTTCACAAATTTCTTCAATGAAATTTTCATGACCCTGAACAACCCCTAACAAATCCCAGGCACCATTTTGGATCTCGGATAACCTTACCCCTTCGAATTTAAAATTTTTAAATCGTTACGGGAATGAGACTTCCGTTTTCCCCCCTTCATCAAGAAATCAAGAATTCATCTCGAAAAAAAAGTTGCTGAGTCCTCTAAACGAGACAGAAGTCACAATTATGAACGTCAATCGAGTTCCATCATAGCAGAGGGATGAATTCCAGATCTCTCATAAAAAGTCTTTGAAAGCCCATCATGCACAATTCTTGCTGAGCGTGCCGGGAGCTTTTTTCAATAGACATCGAGCTTTCCTCTTTTACCAAGCTATATGCCCTCTCGCACCCAATACCTTTATGATAATCCAATTCTTCGTCCTTTCACCCTCAACCCCTCATCACCTCACTCTCTCACCCTCGTCTCATCCCTATTTTACTTTCATTTTTCTACTATCGCGCATACCCAACCTATTATATATTGTAGAATTGTTCGTTCTCTGACGGCGCGCGTGCCTCAGCTTACATATCGTCACCAAAATGTATAATACCGAATAAAAGTGCAGACGTCAATTGTTATTCGAACCAATACGATTTCCTCACACCCTCAAATTTTTTTTGCTTTCGTATTAATAATAAGCCCAGGACTATTTTTTTTTCCATAAATATCGTCTGTATGTACGATTTTACATACGTTGTTATTGCGCTTATTGGTTCTTTCTACCACTTGCAGCTTTTTTCCCCCCCGCTTGATCTTCGTTGATATTATGGATGTATATTGCTTCTTCGGTTATCCGTTGGCTCGTTTTTGCCGTTGTCGTTTACTGAATATTTATGGCTTGGTCTGCCTGTAGCAGCAGCAGCAGCAGTTCTATATGGGCTCCATGCAATGCCACTTGGACCCGAAGGCTCTTTTCTGTCCGATATTACATATTTTCGAGATGTCGGAAGGAATAGCTTGGGTAAGTATTGCAGACTGTGTGCTTGAATACTTGAGCCTGATGCGATTGAAACTTGTCGAATATTGATCCAAGTTGATTATTGAATGAAACTTTTTAGCAAGGAAGAAATTTGGCGAAAGCACGTTCGAAGGAGAATGTTTTATTTGAGGGCTTTTAGTCGAGCGAGGTTTTACTGCACATTTGTGAAGTACTCGGAATTTTGAATTGAGCAAGAATGATATTCTGATAGGTAAGAACTCTGAAAATGGTCTTTGGATTCACAATAGGCTTTTGAAATTTATTTAACCACGATTATTGATTATCGGCATGACTTTCTCAACCACGTGTACAGATTTGGACGAACTATTTATTCAGAAAATGTCCAAAGACGATTCACAAGAGACCATAAAAACAGCTTAAACTTTTTAAAATGAGCTTCCAAATGTATTCTGGAACCTTTCCATTAATGAGACGTGGTTATTCATTTTGTGATCGAATGATTGAATTCATACTTTGACACGACTATTACAATCTAATTTTGCATTTGCCTTGCTCGATGACCTTGCTAAAAATAATTCTGTAGGACCCCATGGGTCCCTATGGGGCTTCGTGGGACCTGGCCCTGGGACAATTTTCAATTTTGAAATTTGCAAAATTTGGCATTGGAGACGTGCAGCATACGAATTTCGACCATTGTTCCTCCGAAGACATTTGTATGCTGCACGTCTCCAATGCTAAATTTTCCAAATTTCAAGATTAAAAATTTTTCCAGGGACAGGTCCCACGAAGCTCCATGGGACCCATCGGACCCCATGGGGCTCTGTGGTACTCCATGGTACCCCTGAAGGGTACCACGGAACTATTTTCAGCATGGGGTGCAGGGGGCTATGTACATACGTTCTCACTCCGGCAAGAATAATTATTCTATTCAGCAATGTACTCGAATTAATTCCTGAATTTCGTTTCATTTGAATGAATCCAGATTTAAACTCGAATCTTCCACGGAATCTCATCGTCATTGTTTTGCTTTTCATAAAAATAACGATTCTGATAATTTGAGATGAACAATTTGTATAATCCATGGCGCAATTTTCCAAAACAAAATGAAAAAATGTTTCATTACAATTTTGGGTTCATCCTTGATCTCATTTAGGATTGAAATTTTTTTCATGTGAAGTATCTCAATTTTTGCAAAATTTCAACACAATTTTGCAAAAGTTGATACATTCAACGAACTTTGAAATTGTTCACCTAACAAAATCAACAAGATTCCCCAAATATTCCTAAAAAAATGCTTTTTCTGCAAACAGAACCTTTAAATTCTGCACCCAATGGTTTTCTGATAGGTACCAATCAATTTTCCTCAAAGAAAAAAAATAGTCCTCACGTGGGTATAGGACCTCAAATATAATAACCCAGAATGTCAAGCTAACTCGAAAGTCAAAGTTGTTAATTATCGTACCAAATGGGCACGTATAGCTAGTTAGTGGTTATATCCGGTCGACAAACTAAGTCCATAAGTTTCAACTCATGCATTCACATTTATATAGCCATTTCTCACGTGTTGCCCATTAGTGCGAGAGCAAAATGTGTATATACATTACACACGGTCGTTCAGTATGAGCAAACTAAAAGTGGAAAGATGCATTGCAGTTTTCGACGAATCGCTCGAGTGCGAGCGACAAGTCTCTTTTGGGAATGCTTCTTTTACTATATTTTGTACGTTCGAATACCATTTCAGAATATAGATCTGTCACTTGCAGGTAACGAGCTTTGAAAATGAAATTCTATGAGCTTGGTCATTCGATTTTTTTTTATCAAAGGATTCTATTGAGTCCTCGACAACTTCTAGGATGTTAAGATTTTTGATTTAGATTGATATGCAGTAAAAAGTGAAGCATTATCTAATATTTTATGGACATTCAATCATGAGTTGAATTCTCTCCGCAGTTCAAGATGTCAGATTGACTATCCTTTTGGGGCTTCATCGCCGCCAATGACGGCCCTAAACGTTGCCAATCTACAAATATTTGTGAATCCTTGGAGTTTATTCTAAGCAAAATTGAGTACTACCCGTCGCGTGACGTACGTTGAAAGCGAAAAAACAAGAAAAAAACAAAAAGAAAAAGAATTTGCTTTTCTGAGTTTAATTTTCAGTCATTTATTCGAAATACGAAATGTATGTATTCGGTGGAGAATGGGCATTTCTTCTATATAAACAAAGAAGTAAATCTGTAATTTTTCGAGAAAGTTGATCCTTTTCGAGTTTTGGGGTATTTTCACGAGAAAATTCAGAATTTTGGACCGAAAAAAACATAATTAGTATCATCAGATTTGATGAATCAGTCTGTAAATTCTCCTGGAGGTACATTTTATGATTTGGAACGAAATGTCCTATGGGTTCCGTAATCCGACGAAGAGGTACGAGCCAAAAATGAATATGGTCGAAAATTTTTCATTCAAAAACCGACTATAAAATATTCAGGCCACCTTCCTGTTAGACTAGGCGAAATCGCCGCCATCGTTGGAAAAATTACTTTGATATGCGGGATCCCCTCCAGAAAACCCTTCTAAATCCGAAAATCCATGTTGCCAGACGAAATTCTGGTGCAAAATTGTTTAAACTGAAATTGCTTTAAAAATGGTGTTATATCAATTTTTTGGTTCGGAAGCAATTTTTTAGGATTATTTGGCTCAATTTATGAAGAAAATGTCTTTTGTCATTTTTCTCTGAGCTGTGAGCGTTTGAAAGTTCAAATACGCGAAATTTGACGATTTTCAGCGACCGATTAGAATACGTAAAACGCGAAAACCTCATATTGCCAAATCGCTCGGAAACATGGATTTTTGCAACTGGATATTGTTGAGGGAATCCCAGTCAACAACTTTCCGCTTAGGCAATATGAGATTTTCACGTTTTTGGCACTCTAACCGGTCGCTGAAAATCACGATTTTCGCATTTTTTGAACTTTGATACGCTCACAGCTCAAAAACAATCAGATTTAGAGAAAAATGACAGGAGAAATTTTCTTCATAAAATGAGCCAAATAAACTTGATTGATTGCTTCCGGGCCGAAAGAATTAATATAACTAATTTGTTTCAACAATTCTAGTTCAAACAGTTTTGCACCAGAGTTTCGTCTGGCACTATGGATTTTCGGATTCAGAAAGGCCTTCTGATGAGATCCCGCTAAAAAATTCCATCAGAGTGATTTTTCCAGCGATGGTGGCGATTTTGCCTCGTCTATTTGATATTTATGCCAGACTCAAATTTCGGGCTGCCTCTCCCTTTAAACCTCAGATTGGAGTGAATTCGTCTTGGTTTAGACTTACGTACATATTCCCGAACTCGGGAGATAACAGTTCTAACAACTACCCGAAATTGTGATTTACAAGTACCCGTTTTGGGAGAAGAACTACCCGTTTGTGCTTAACTACCCGAAGAAACCGCAAAATGGCGCCTCGTATTTCTGGCAAAAGTAATGTTTAATATAAGGTCAGTGTACCCAACTTGCCCTCACTCAGCCATTTTCTTGATTATTCTGGCTAATCTCAATATTTTCCGATGTAGTTTAACTCATTTTGAAGCTTGTCTCAAGACCTTCAAAATGAGCTGATAAACGTCCAATTTGAATGAACTGGGACCGAGCTGTTTGAATTCTCCCAAAAGGTGATTTTTGAGAGTTTACAAAAGTGTGTACCCAACTTGCCCCCATCATTCAAAACAATGTAAATCGGCGATGAAGTGAATAAAATCACTTTGATCCGTTTTGATCACCGTGCAGCGACATTTGTAGCTTTTAGATGGCCCAAGACACTGTTTCCGACCTATTTTGATGCGATGAACACGTTTTTTTATTTGTAAAAAGACATACTGCACGCCTTTCTGAGATAACCATATGGGGGCATGTTGGGTACACTCCGATGTCGGCCTTCTTGTTTCTCAAATCATCTTCGTGTTATGTACATAAAATCGCTCCGAATCAGAGTTCTGCAACCCTGAAGAGCGGATTTTGAAGGTCTTGAGACAAGGAATCGAATGCATTGAGGTACGTTGAGATTGGTCGAATAAAAATAAATTGGCACCGGTTTTAGTGAACGTGATTTCCTTGGTGATTTCTTAGCCGTGCAAACACGAAAAATGGAAAACTCACTTTATATTTTCTGGAGAACGCAGAAATGATCCGGGGTCGTTGAAAACTACGTATTTTCTCATATTTTAACATAACAAACGAAAAAAAAATCGCGGGAAGGTCAACGAGCGCCCATTCCTGAGATCGGCATATGGGGGCAAGTTGGGTACAAAGGCAAGTTGGGTACACTTACCTTATTCTATGTCTATCAAGTAATGTATACAGCTTCCATATACAAACAGACCAATTTGAATCATATTACCAAACGTTGCCTACTTTTTGGTTGAAAATTTCCCCGGTATTTTATTGAAATCGAAAATAGTTCAATTTTGGACGGTTACGTATCGAACCTCTGCTGGGCTCAATTATCTCAACATCGTTCCAAATTTTCTCCAAAGATTTTTGACAATGGATGCTTATGATCCGAGAATGAAGCTTATCCCAGTTCTTTAAACCATCTCCACAATGTCACAATAATGTGCTAATGTGCCTATTATACCGCTGATTTTTGTCCAATACACTATGCGTCAAATGCGATTTTTGGGAATCTGCGATAACTTTCGTCAAAAGCTTTGAAGGAATTTGAAAAGATTGAACTAATTTCTTGGTTACCAAGAATTCATGTCGGTATGAAAATCATCGATGGACTCCATTCCATCACCCGAGTTAATATCCAATTTTACAATTTATTACCATTTTGGCTCTATTATTCGGCATTCCCGCTATCTCGGAGTCATTCTGAATGCTAAGATTTGATTTCAAAGTGAGCACGCTATCGTTGGGCCTCCATATACTTAGTTCTAATCCTAACACGTCTTTATCTCGAATCTCAACCCTCCCACATAGGTGAGCAACCTTCAAACTCTGTTTCCCAAAGCTACTAAAAAGTATCTTTCTCTATTTCTAATTCTACCTCGCAACTCTTTTCCAAATTCACGTAAAACGTTCGAATCCCTCCCATCTTAACAAAATTCTATCCTCTTCATCCACATACCCGTTAAACACACAAAATCGTCTCCTCTCGCATCCCTCCAAATCCTTTACATTCTATCTATGTACCAAGTTTTTAAACTCCAAACCCTCAAAAATACCTTCTCACTTACAAACTTGCAAAACTCTCAACATTTCCCAAGAAATTCACAATTTTTCGGACTCTTTCCACACATAATGCAAAAACTTGGCCTTTTTTCACACAACAAGCCATATCCCCAAAACTCTTTATTTATTTTCCGCATGAAAGCTCATGCTTCCAAAGCATCAAGTCTCACAACATAGCAAAATTACCCACACACAATTTTTCGCATTAAACTAGACTTGAGTCGAGGTATGCATTAAACAGCCACAATAACTATATATATATACCTTCGTAATGCCTTGCAAAGATGAAAAGCCATGGGGATGGAAGCTATAATACTGGCTGTTGCCGATGCGACTTGACTTTTAAAAAGTTAGCGCATAAAGCTTATACATAGAACCCTCTTGGCCGCGGATAGAGACCACACATATATATGTGTGCGTGTGTCTGCGTTTTGCAAGATTCACCAATGTAAATTCTTCGCTCTATCGAACATTATACTGTACACAGAAATAGTAGAGGGTGATCGTGAGGGTTGGAAAGCTTTTTAGGGGCACTGTAGTGTATGAAAGGATATACAAGAATATGCGAAAGGACAATGGAATTTAATTCATCGGTTTGGTGGCATTAATCGGAAGTCAATGTTTGGTCGACGCTTTTGGGTAACTCCTGGTACAGTGTTATATACAGAGTACAGAATATTTACTGAATGTAGATGGAGTACTAAATAGAGGAGGTGGAATTTTAGGCGTGTGCAATCATGGCAAATGCAACGAGCATTTATACAATATCGACAATTTTTTGAATTCGAGCACGCACTGTTTACGTTACGTGCGTGGAATTTCATTTGGTATAATAGGGTGCGAAGGGATGTGTTGGTATGGGTGAGAACAGGTGGTGATTTATACGTTTTAGGGTGTTAAGTTTATTGTTGTCACTAACTATGTGACAGGTTGTTGAGGGAACATGTAGGTACTATATTTACGTTTGGATTCTTCGTGGTATTGGGTAAATCAAGCTCATGATGAATGATTTAGGCAGCAACTGAATGCTGAAGGAGGATATATATGGATCAATCATGTGCTAATGAAACCAAGAAGTTCAAGAAGTCACATCTCTCACAACATCATAGAATTTGAGAAAATAAAGGTCCTTTTTCAAAGTTTTCAATTTGCTCAACTTTTGCGATGGATCTTACTTCAGATATCTCCGTAGCAATTTTTATTGACAAAGAAACAGGATAGGTTTAGAAATGATGATGTATCCGAAAGTGCACAGAAATTTTTCAAAAGAAATATTTAAAAATTTATCCCCGATTCCGAATGAGATATGTTAAATCATAACCTCGTTCCATTTGTTCCTAAAATCATCTCGTGATGGATTTGACCTTGCGTAATTTATTTTCTGATTTTCAGGAAAGTTAAGATTTATCCTCACCCCGATGAAGGAGACATCTGTCGAGGGTCGGGTTTCAGCGTTTACAAATTAAAGAATTTACAGATTTAACATCAAAGTGCATGCCTAATGCGTTGCAGTCAGCAACTTTCATCCACATAACTGGGCCCGCCGGATCGGGACGCTGATTTGTATACGAATTCAGACAAATTCTGGACAAATTTTTCTTTTGCTCATACATTTTTGATTTGTTATTCCACTCCAACATCCCAAACTAGAAAAAACTGGACCAAATAAATTTTTCTGAATTCGTATTCAAATCAGCGGCCCGATCCGAAGAGCCCAATCATGTGAATAAAACTTATTGGCTGCAACAAACTCGGCATATGCGCCTCACAAAATTTGTAAAATCGTAAATCCGTAAATTCGTTAACGCCGTGACCCGGCCCTGGATGCATACAGTATACATCAGGTGTTTCCTCTTCCATAAGATGGCCAACGAAGGGAACAGATCTCGAGATTTTAGCATTGCAACAATCGGGTTGTGATTGTAATATTGAATTTCTAGTTCCCTTGGATCATCGAGAGAAGATCGAGGAGGAGACGGTCCTAATATGAGTCCTAGGAACGTATCCAAAATGGTGTGCTCTATATACGAAAGCTGAAATCGTGAAAAATCTTAAGTACCCATCACTCATTGCATGAAAATTTGAAATTTCTTCACCATTCATTACGAATTCAATGATTTCTTTCTTTTTTTAAGATCTTCCTTGGCAATTGAACGCAGTTATAGTGAGTCCCCATTGTTCAAATTTTAGTTTGAAATCATGTGTAATCGAATCAAAAGACAAAAACCAGAATCCAATCGATAATCGAGTCTCGCAATATCGTAATCTCCCAAGGATCCCCCGAATTGTAAAAAAAAATTCTCGCCTCCAAAGGACTTCTGCACTCGACTATATGATTAATTTGAACTCTCAGTGGTAGAGAATTGACAATCAATCTCACACAAAATATTACTGTAAAAATTTGATCGCAAAAATCTTGAGCCAAGATGATCGTCGACATCACAAAATCCTGTATAAATCTGTTTTACAAATGAGGGTATAAACAGAGCGAAAGAGAGACTTAATTTTGCCGAGGGCACATTGAATAATGAAGAAGCAAGAGAGTGTCAAGAGACAAGAAACGAAGCTTCATCTTAAAACTGCATTAACTATACCCACAAACATTTGTCCCGCTATATATACTCAGCTCGTCGTCTTATTATTTTCAAGAAGATCAAATAAACGCCTCGGGGCCTTGGAGGGGTTTGTCTCAGAATCTCTCACCCCTTTAAATTTCTCTTTCTCTCCTCTGGGTGCGAACATTCATCCACAAAACTTGAGCGGAAACTGCGAGAGCCGTAAACTTTGCTCACTCTATTTCGTCCCATAGAATATCTATATCTATATCTATATATATCACCCTATATATCGTGTCCGCAAGCTCGATTTTCTTACAACCGAATCCTTTCTTCCCCTTTGAATTATTCCTTATTCGTGGTCTCTCGTAATTTGTAATTTAATTTTGGAGTGTCAAAATATATATCTATGAGTTTCAAGTCGACCCCTTCAATATTGTATATGTAATAGTTTCAACTGAAATGCAGAGGATGCATGAGTCATATTCGGTGGTGGAGACTTGTTCACCCTTATACAAGGTTTGAAGGGTTTGGGGTTGGACATGAATTGGTTAACCGCTGCGGGAAATATATTTTTGGATAATTTGGAAGAGGATTGTTATCCGTTGAAATTCTTATTTAAGGTGACAAAATTTTTGGAATTCATTGTAAAATTTTGAACTTTTGGCTGAACTTTTTTTGATGTATTAGCTATAAATCATAAGGCCCATCTCACCCAATGATTTTCACTCATTACGTTATACTTTTGATCTCTGGCGTAAATCTGAATGCAAATTCATAGATTTCAATCTAAGAAAGAAAAAAACTTGGACAGTGTGCTAATTCACGGTCAACGATTACATGCAAACTGCCACTGACTGAATAGAGTGATTAGTCGATAACTCATAAGCGACAGTATCATTTTACCCTCGTCTTATTAGCTAGTATTATGTATACATACGAAAAGTAAAAAAAAAAGATCATTTAATAAGAATGAGCATATATTTCAGTCACAACAAGTGTATGGAAATAGATCTTCACACTTCTAAACTGGCAATGAAACATTCAATGATTTTCTGACACAACACAAAATTTGATATATTTTCTAACAGTAAAAAGATAAGCCAAATTCATCAGAATTGCACAATTTGTACTATACAGCTAGAGAAGACCATACAAATTGAGATATTTTCAGCATCGACTGATGAAAAAATTTCGATCTAATAGATCTGCTTATGAAGATCGCAATTATAAATTTTGTTGATGCTGAGTCAGACTGCAAAATTTTTTGATGTAAAAAATTTATGAGCAATGCGTTGGCGTATCCCGAAGTTGGAGTCAAACTGGTAACTAATTTTGTAACATATCATAACAAGCATATACGGCTACAGCACAAAAAACAAATGAGTGATTACATTCATCAAGCTAAATTTATGAAGACGATTATTGAATGCTCATAATCACGTTCTCCAAATTTTTGTTGTTGAGATGCTCTAAAATTTTTTCTGCACAGGATCGTGGTAACGAAATACCGAACAAAAATTCAAGTCGTTCCGAAGATTCATTCAACAATGGCCATCTTATTTCACCCTGCTTTAACCGTAACTTTAGCATGAAGCCGTATATTGGAAATTTTTCAACAAAATCTTCTGAAGCAAGAAGTTGCTGGAAAGCCTGATTTTGACTAGTAACTGCCAACTCGTTGAGATTTTGGAACAAAATATCAAACAGCGTTGTATACCTGTCTATTTTGGTCTGTTTCATGAGCTCAAGCTCAACCTTGCATTTTGTTACGAAAATTTCTTGATCAAAATGGAGATCACCCGAGAAGAGCTCTAGGAGAGAAGAATAGCCGCTTTCATTCATCTCACAAACGTAAAAACCAACCGTCTTCAACTTCATGACGTGCATTAACAGTTTTTCGACCACAGTGGCAATTTCAGCATATTGATCTGGTTCAACCTCATCCCAATATTCAACTGTCAATGGAGTTAAACCTCTTTCGTCAGCTAAATTGATGTCTGCTCCATTTCGTAAGAATGATTCGACATGATTACCCATTGGCTCGGGATCTATACACGGATGGCAGCACATCGAGAACAATGGGGTCTCAAAAAACACATTCTGAGCATTTACATCAGCTCCATTACTAATCAATACATCAATTATTTTTGATTGGGGATCATAATTCATAGAATGTAACGATGTATTCCTTTGGCAGTCACCTAAATTTGGATCTGCACCGTACTGTAAGAGTAACTTCACAGCTTTTTCAGTGGAGTCGTTGTCCAAGTTGCGTTCAGTGAGCAGAACTAGTTTGATTGGTGGTCTATCTTCGTATCCAAAATACTTGTTGAATCCACGATGGTTTGGGTCAACGCCATTCTCGAGGAAATATTTCATTAATTCCAAATCGCAATCCTCACAGGCTTGATGGAAAATCGAGTAACCGCTTCTTCCCATGTAGTTGAAGTACAAGAGACGTGAATCTGGAGGATAGTTAGCAATCATTGATACAGTCCATAAATGCAGCGGGGTGTCTCCATTTTTTGCCTTTTTCAAGACATCTGCTCCTCTCTCAATCAGCAGTCTCACGCGATCTTCTATCCGCCTATATGCCGCGCAATGTAACGGCGTGTAACCATCCCAACTTGAATCCATATTGTGTATGGCTTTGTTTATCTCATCTGGGTGAGCGTCGAGAGCCGAAATAAAGTCTTCAATAGGAGGGTCCGGTGACAAGTACGCAATGCACAACAAGTGCAGTATTGAAATCCCTTGATCGTTGAAATTTTCATCCTCGATATGAGAATGATGTCTGAGTATGGACTTCATAACTTCAATTACTTGATCATTGGCGTGGCTCCTGTCATGCTTTATGAAGGCAGTAGCAAATGCATTGAAATTCAGTGCATCAGTAGCTGAATACCCTGCACCGTGTTTGAGTAAAATCTCAGTTGCTTCGCAAGCTCCAAATTCGGCAGTGAAATGGAGAGGTGTGAAACCTGGCCACGATAACGAGTCAAAGTTCACTGGACTGTTCAAATTTACTCCTATTTTTAGTAAATGCTCAATTGCATTTACATGATTCTTCGCACAAGCAATGTGTAGATGTGACAAACCATCATCGTCGACCGGGTTTTTGTCGTAATACTTGTGATTTTCCAACATAAAATTCACGAGGTCATCCATCTCACGTTCAAATGCCAAGTGAAGAGGTGATTTACCTTGAAAATCTTGAATAGTAAAATCTGCACGCCGGTCCAAAAGCAATCTTGCAATTTCTTTACTGTTATGCTGGATTGCTGCATGTAGATGTGTGCATCCACTTGAATAAATTGGTAGGTTTAGAGCGTTAGACGTACGATTCAACAAACTCTGTACTCTCTCAGTATCTCTATAGTTTTGTTGCAGAGGCTCATTGATTCGCCATCTATTTTTGAGTGTTATTTTAGACAGTCTATCAATTGCAGTCAGTAAATTGACAATTTCCATATTACCGGTACCATATGCATTCTCTACTCGCCTGAAAGTTTCAACATCTGGATAGCCTACTTGATTGCCTGATTGCAGTAATAATCTCACAACATCTATACATTCATATTGTATTGCGATATCAATTGGGGTCTGCCGATCGTATCTATACGAAGACATTTGAAAAACAGGATGATAGAGACTCAAACCAAAATTGATGAAATGCTGTACTATCCCAGGATTATTTCGCGAGCAGGCAATATGAAAATGACTGAGTCCTTTTGAGTTAACTGGATTGCTTACGACTTTGCTGTGATTCAGAAGAATGATATCAATAATTTGCTCATTCCTTAGCAAATGAGCTAAGTGTAAGGGTGTGCACTGCCTAACATCTTTCAATGTGATGTCAGCACCAACGCTCAATAAGAATTGAACTGTTTCGACACATTGAAACTGTACAGCTAGATGCAATGGTGTGAAACCAGGCCAGTAATCGGAGTCAACTTTAATGACAGAATTGATGTTTCTTTTGTCCTCAATCAGAGTCCTAGCAACATTGACTTGATTTCTCATGCATGCTATGTGAAAATGAGTTATACCTTCTTCACTGGAACAGTTTTTTAATCCCTTTGTCGTCATCAGTAAATCCACTATCTCATATTTTTCACATTTGACAGCTAAAGTGAGAGGGGTGTCACCCATGTACAGAGAATTAACATCTGCACCTTTATGAAGGAGCATTTTTACTATTCTTGGATTTCCAGATTGTACTGATGAATACAATGGTGTTTTCAAGTAATGGCACATGCGGGGTACATCAGGGTGACGATTGACTGGTGCACCTTCTTTGAGCAACAATTCTACAGTCTTTATCTGCCCCTGCCTTACAGCAGAAACCAACTTTCTAAATCTTTCAAAGTAATTCTGTAGATCTGTTGTTAGCGAGTCATTATACTCAGATCTATGAGCATTCATTTCTACATGCTGCTCATCCATTTTTTGACTGCGAAAAAAGCACATGTTGTTAAAAATGATTGGGAATGCTGTCCAGGTACAGAAACCATTATCAAAGTAGATTTCTAACCTTTATTGCTCTGTTGACTATTTGTTGAGAGAGAGGATGCACCTATGCTATTGATCAGAATATCAAAGAGCTATCTTTTTCCATGTGTGGTTGATGAGCGATGCTTTAAGATTGTACCGGTAAAATCAAGGCATCGATTGGCAAAGCTTACTGATACTGGCAATTTATTCCGTAACCCCTCACATAACACAGAGTCTATCAAGCAGGAATTTATGTTGCTGAAATGCTGAGCCACAAACTTCTAGGTTATTCTCATATCTGTCAACTGAAAATTTTCTTATTAATAAATGCTGTTATTTTGATTAATAAGTTGTCAGCGGTGTCACTTACCATGTTAGAAATTAGAATGTGTAGGGAGGCGGGAATAATTGTATTATGGTTATTCGATTGTAAACAAATCTTTGACGAGTGAGCGCATACTCTTACAACTGGTTATGACGATATTGGCAATATTGCTCAAATGAGTTATCACTATCAAGCAGTGCACCAAATAGCGTTGACGTCACGAGTGCATTTTGCCACACTTTGCACCCACAGATTCGAGGTGTCCAACGACCCGTGGCGCCTTTCTAGCGGATTCTGAGCTCAACTAAAGACATGCCTATTCAGCTGATTTTGAGTCGGGACCCGTGAGCGCGAGTGTTATTGTTATTTGTTAGTCCGATCGACCCAGGTCGATCGGAGTCCCTGGTATGCACTGCACGAAGCAGATTATCCTCCCTGTACTCTCAAATTCCTACCAATATGTCGTATCCGAATAATTTCACTGACTTCATTAAATATGTCAGTGATGCGGCATGGAAAGATACGTAGCGGGAGAGGAGGTGATGACTGCCAAGCATATAACATGCATGAAAAGTTGGTTTTGATCTTTGCGAATACTATGGGGAGTACACAGGCGATTGTTTGACATGTGCAATAAGCACCCGGAACTTAGATCGACCGGAATAACAAATAACAACAACAACACTCGCGTGTCTCGCGCTCGCGGTCTCGGCTCGAAATTTGCTAAATAGGCATGTCTTTAGTTGCGCTCAGAACCGCTAGAGGGGCGCCACGGGTCGTTGGACACCTCGAATACCCACAGCTCAGGAACTAACTAAAGCACTCAAAAGCAGATCTGCTCAAAAAGTGCACTATCAGTCTGCACATAACAATATACCTAACATTCTTCTTCTTCTTCTCTTCTTCTTCTTCTTCTCTTTACTTGGCTATATCTTTCTGCTCATACTGGCAGATGTGACTTTAGCCATTACACAAGTATCATGTAGATGGCAGTTCAGTATAGTTTGTTTTGATCGTAGTTCTTGTCTGCTTCCAATCCTGACTGCTCCATCCAATGTATGGAAGGGTATAAAGGAAAGGAAGCAAGGAAATAAAAAGTAGAGGTGTAGGAATGAATGAGTATGAGGATGATGCTATCAAATATAAAAATTCGTAATTAGACTTCTAGAGAGCATGATTTGAGAAAATTAGTGAGAAAAATGCAAGGTGGTTTATTGGGCTGTTTTAGAATTTCTTCAACTTCAAAAGGTTGAGGAAATTTGTACTTGATGAGGCAGTTCCTCAATTTGACCCTTTCATTGAAATATTTTGGACAATGCCATAGAACATGATTGATGTTTTCGTCTATCATGGGACATGTTGGACAGTCTGGAGAGGCGACTAAATTCTTTCTGTGAAGGCTTGAAGCAAGGGAATAATGATTAGCTCTAAGTCTATTAATTGAAACAATATGATATCTGGAAAGAGAATTCTTTCGAAACCAAGGTTTGGATTTCTTATTGTTATAAAAGTTGTTAAAGTAGTAAATTCCAGTATTAGTGGCAATATTTTCAATGTGAGAGTGGAACCTTTCCAAAGTCATTTCAGAAATTCGTTGGTGGAAATCAGACTGAGGAATGACATAGTTTGTCAGAGTGCTGAGTTTTCTGGCTTCCTTTGCTAGTAGGTCAGCTTTTTCATTCCCTGATATTCCTAGGTGAGAAGGGACCCAAATCAGCTTGATATACCTAACATAAGTAATATATAGCCAACGAATACAATATTTTTCATAAAAACGATTGTCATTCGTTTAGGCCTGTGTTTATCCCAAACTCCAAACAATCCACTCTAATCTAATCCCCCACTAACCTCCAACTGTTCAACAAAACTACGGACTAGGAACCCTAGCCACGAACCCTTGCCATGCGCGTCTCTAGGGCCTCTATACCGGAGAGCTAAGAGCTTACGGGGCGCGCGTTTTGAAACCATATTATTGTTTCAGCAATATCATTTGCTTATTATCTCCATCAGCTTGATCTCGAATTGTCGAGTGCGCGCGTGATTTTTAACTATGGTTCTATAGAATGAAACAGATACACAACGGTCACTATAAGATATTGGTCGCACCCAATCAGATTGCTCAACTGCAATTCCATGGTTCTACAGTTTGGGGCCAACTCCACCGTAGTCATTAGAATGGATTGTTCGATTTCAAAAAGTTATTATTGAAAATTTTTTAATTTTTTCGAAGGAGCTATTAGATGAAAAATGTCAGTAACAACCTCTAACTCTTGATTTTCAATTTCAAATTTAATATTCACTTGAGCAAATACATTATATGTCTTTTCCGTTTGCAGTCAATAGAAGCACTTCCAGCACCAACTGTCAGCTAATAGATAGTTCTTCTCCGTCCGGATTGTTTGTTCATAAAATTCGATACAGAACAGAAACATTATCCGATGGGACTCAGAATTTTCTCCAGAATGCAGTGAATCGGAATAAATTAATTGTGCCATTCGTTATATTCACAAGTGGATTTTATAAGCGAACGAGAGTCACTTTCTTCTGAATAGGTGTTTTTAACTCTGAAAATACGATGACATACTCTTCAGTTAGCTTTCAAAATAGCATGGCCCACTCCAGTTTATGATAACTTATGGACACGCAGGGCTATTACATTGAGATTGAACTCAACTTTTTAACTTTTGTTTGTTTTATGTATGATTCCTCTCAAATGGGACCTAAGCCTTTACTTCAAAATAAGTGAGTTCAAAGATTCATCATCACTATCGTGATTTCAAACGCAGATGGCTCAAAAACTAAACGACAATTACACCCTTCCATTATCACTCAAACCAATCAAGAAAATATACAGGTCGATATAAATTCGCAAATTATCATCCCATAAGTCATACATAATATTTTTATTCCATTAACGGCATAATAACGAAGTACTTAAAAATTTTTGCTCCAATTTTCATTAACATCAAGTATATCATACCTCTCACGCGCCTTTCGACGAGAATTTCTCATTACCGTAGCCTCACATCGTCATAAAGCAACTTCAATGGCGCTGATACTTACTTACTTATAATACTCGCAGCTCGTAAATCAACTGTTGCAACTTTAGTGAATCACTCACCTCTCGCCTATATAATATACACATACACACATAAACTACCACACAAGTTTAAGCAAATAAACTAGTAAGTACACCACGCAAAAAGTCGTCAAAATAGGGTAGACACATCCCCCTGAATAATAAGATTACTTTGATGCGTGTGTGTGTGTGTGCAGGGCGGGACATAGAAATGGGAAATGGGAAGAGCTGACGAATACTCGTATGAAGTTTTACGACTGTGGCTCTTGGAGAAAATGTGGTGTAACGTATACAGGCTACGAGGTGGGCAGTAAAAATCAATCGATCCAATGATTGGCACGTGGTCAAAGAATCTCTTTGGGTCAAAGCGAGCATTATGTGTAAGTATATGATGTATGTATGTGGGTGAATGAGATAAGCAAAAGAGTCTGGTGATAAGATCGAATTTTTGTAGAAGTATCGTTTTGTAGATCCACCCCTGAAAGAGGTAAGTGTTTTTGTGTCAAGAGTATGAGTGCCGTGGGGAGGAATTGAGTGAGTGGTAGTTGCGAAGGGATGAAAATATATTGTGGGCTTGTAAATATATGGACGCCCCCTTAAGGTCTTGGGTAATTTTGAGACCTGCATTTGTGGTAAATTCAATAAGTAGGTTAATATCAGCCTCGGTTCATTGTGCATAGCCAGTAGCTTACATCCTGCTCATGTCTATACACTCATATTCTAAAAATTTAATTTACATGATTTTTCTCATCTTTTGGGTTCATAAAATCGTGATTCCTCCAAAAATTGTATAGAATGAATCCAAAACTCTAGCCATAATTAATCATGCAAACGTGAAATTTTTTTTTCTTCGATTGCTGTCATAATATCGAATAGAGAGTACAACTCAATTCAGAAGTGAGATTTTCATCGGATTCTAATCCAATATTCTTTACCACACTCCCTCTCGACGTATTTATGGATCAACGATCGAATGTGGAATATTTCATGGGCTAAACTTCTTGATTGTTTCAACAGAATTGATAATTTTAATCCTCCATCGCGTAAATATATCTTTAGGATCCGACATGACCAACGGAAGAACTTTGATAAAGTTCCTGACATGATGTCATAAACTTTTTAGTTAATGAAACTTGGATAAAAGAATTATAACATTCCGACTGTGAATAAATTTCCAAATATTTGATCTTTAGCGAAAAATAACAATAGAAAATACGTTACGATGACGAATCACAGTGTCGTGAAGTCTGGTCCGAGTCTCGTGAAACTTTGATTGTACAAAATTGAAGATTATGTGAGGTATTTTCTGCCTTTGAAGAAAAAATGCAAAGTAGTGGAAAATGAAGAGTTGTAAAAATTCCTTGGAACCAAATTATTATATATGAGAATATCGTAGAGGAATAGACTGATTCAAACTCGCTCACTGGCAACCAGAGTAAGTAAGGACTACTAATCGTCTACCCAAGCATATTAACATCGTTATATGTGAGTCTTAAACCATGGCTCCCCATAAAATTTTCAAACGCCGTAAAATTACGCATCAAACGTTCCCAAAAATTCATCTCCTCGATCAATCGAGACCTTGAAACTCATGACTCATTCCCAACCAACCCTCAAGTCAATAAAAGCCAGCTTTAATTAAAGGACACCCTTGACCAACCCATATAATTGTAACGAGGTACCTACACACAAGTGATACTCACGAGTGATGTCGAAATACACTCATGAGCAATTCCACCTACCACATCAACTAAACATGTTTTAACAGAAAACGAGTCTTAAGCTATATAGATGTATAACGTTGACGACGAAGTGGACGACGACGGTTGAGCGATGAAGAAAAAGTAGATTCTTGCCACTGTCGCCCATGAATTTTATCGGATTGCTCGTAAGTCGTCTGCTAGGCATCGTCACTCTGATGCGGTTGAACCAACGACTTTTGTAGAAAAAGATCTGGAGTAAGTAATAGGATGGTGGTAATAATTAAGAAAGGACAGTTTTAGTCGGAAGTGTTGAAAAAAAATGTAGGGGTTGATGTCGCTCTTGGATGATTTCGAGGAAAACCTGATGTATGTTGACTCGGGGTGGTCTGATATGTTGAAGATGAAAAAGAATGGAAATGATTCTTTTTCTGAATTGCAAAACACAGATGTGGACATCACATAGCTAAGAGTGACATTTACCGACAATTCAAGTATTTAAAAGTTAAGCACCTTGTAAAGTGCAGATATGTGTAACACATGAAGTTAATTATCCACGAAATCAGAGAAATTTGCATAGCGAAGGCTACAGCAAGAGTGTTGAGAAAATGACATAGGAAAAGTTTTTCATCAAATTGCATGAGCTCAGTTCTCTATCGATCTTTTCTTGCGAGTCGTCCTCAAAAGAATTATATGCTTTGGGAGTATTTTCGTCAAATTGATTCTCAACTTTCATTGATTTCCTTCGATTTTATGTAATTCCAATAAATCATCATCCTGCTTCTTGGCGATGGTTGTGATTATTCAAATACAGTTTTCAGAATCAGCAGAAGATTGAAAATTCAATCAGTACTGGATCCATCCGTAATTTTTGCCTCAGATTTTTTGATCGTTTGAGCCAATTTGTACCACCAGGTACAACGAGAATGATATAGTTGGCTACAAATTTGAATCGCAATTGGTTCCCGTGAGAAATTCAAGAAAGTAACTAAGACTACAACATTTTATGATAAAATCAATCAGTACGTGAACTCAAAAGTTCAATATCTTTTTTGTGAATAATTTGGTAAAAACAAAGAAGCATAGGTGATAAGCTACATACTGTATTGTCCGAATCTTGTCTGATCTGAAAATTCAACGATCATTTCTTCATTGAATTTCTATCTTTTAATCAGAAACTAGAAAAATCTTACGCTAGCCAAAAGTAAATTTATAATACATAAATGAAGGTCGACAGCCTTTCAATAGTCACAATGTACATGAAGGAAGTAGAAGATACTCTTCTTCATTGAACCAGATGCAATTGCAACCGATTCGGATTGGGATTCAGAGTTTCAATTCCTCCTAGCTTTTGTTCAATATATCGGACACATGTACAATTTGGGGAGTAATCATTTTCCTCATAAGAACTTCCCAACTTATCCACGTAATTAGTTTCATTTTGCGACAGCGAAGTATCCTATTGAAATATCCCTCCTATTAATCCGCAGGCTAATCGAGAAGTTGGCGTATCTCGAATTTTTCGATATCTTATTTTTGTGTGGGGCTGAGAATGGTTGTGGTTGTGTCTGACAATATGTTTATGTTTTGATTTTAAATTACAATGTTTTTGTTGTGATGAAGATTTGAGGTTCAGTTTCGGGGAATCGACGGGAAAAAATTGCTCTTCTCAAAAATTATAAATTAATCGATCGTGAACTATCAAACCTTCAAGAAAAATTGTATAATCAGTGGATTTTTGAAGAACAGAAAACGAAGCATGGACGTGAAAGGACGTGTCTCAATGGATAGTCGTTCTTATCTTGATGCAATGAATTTTTATTGTGCTGCGTGCAACGATTGAACGAGGTAAACAATTGTAGAGTTAAGAAAGGTCTGATGATCTTTTCAATCATGATACATTTTCTCGGGTCTCTGCCGTGTGAATTTCTCCATAATTGGGATTTCTATTTTGAGGATGATCATAAGAAAAACTCGTACTTTCATGAGCCTTTATCAAAAAAGTGGGTAAAAAAGCAAGAATCCAATCATTTACCGCCGATACCTGATAATTTCACGCATAAACTACGCGAATACTATCACGAAATCAGAGTTCTGGGATTGATTAGATTCAGGCTGTTCGGAGTGCTTAGGCCAAAGATATACATATTTATCTTTTTGTTTGAGTAAAAGGGAGTGGACCAAAAGTCACGAACGATGCACATTGCCAGATTGAATGGACCAATAACGTGTCTTGAAATTTTGAGCTACCAATCAAGGTAATAAGATTTTGCCTCCGAATGTATCATCATTCAGCACAGGCATCTTGAGCCAAACAGAAAGAAATCTGATGAAACCCAATAGATATTATTATGATATATATAATGGTTTTGATGCCCTTATTATAGTTTTGAAATTTGAGAATCAGCGCGCTTGCGCGCGTGGAGAGTTTCTAGTCAACCATTATTCTCCTAAAATACTACTACAGCTGCGACATCATCTCCGAAAAATGAATATCTTATTGAAATGAGCAAAAATGAAATCACATAATCAACAAATCTAACCACTAAAATCATCGAATCTTATATGACACTCCATACTCAAATAAAATTCTCACATTAATCACCATCAGAAACGCGACACATCTTCTCCACCAAACATGATTCATAACCTCCTCATATCCTCGCCGCCACATAAAAAAACGGTAGTCTACATCAGTTGAAAGCAGCGGCAACAACCTGTCATCGTCGATCGATAATATATATAACGAACTCACACGAAAAACAATATAAAAGCCTACAGCACCCTGTAATCTGTAATAAGTATCATAACCTCAAAACGAGTTACATACATAATAATCACCGGCGCCAAAATTTTAAGCCAAGAGTCGCAACGATCGGTGTGGGCCTATATAAAACTTCGACTGCATCCAGATAATTATTATTGAGACCCTCTATACTCTTTTTGAACGCAACAGTGCAGTTATCCCGCTGTGAATTATTCCGTCTGTCGCGAATGGCGGGAACTACCATACAGTCTTTTATAAATACGTATCAGACCTTAGTTAGTCTGTTGGCAATTTGGTAATGAAATCGACTCCCCGTGTTTTTGATCGATGGTCCTGTCAATCGTTCTGGTACTTCAGCTTTATATTGAACCTGTGTTGGAGAATTTTAACCAATCGATAGGATATATGTATGTACCTGTATTTTTAATTTGCAGTTTGTTGGATAAAACAAGTTTGTCGGTATGGTACGGTTTATGGTGATTTGATTAGTGTTTTTGGGCGATGATAATTTTTTGGTATATGGGTAGTGGAAGAAGATGAATTGGATGAATCTGGATTTGTAATGAGTGCGTGCATTTTTGTCATGTGTTCTTTATGGGTGTGGTAGACTGGTGGTGTATTGAAGTTGAGATTGGAGGCCTGGTAATTCTCAAGGAAATATACTTACTTTGTGGAGAATTTTGGGTGTAATAAGGTCGGTATATGGATGCTTTTGAAGCCAAATGAGTGAGTTTTTCGCGGATAAGTTAGTCTTGATTATTTCAGTTTTTCGTGAATTTTCAATTAAGCAGCTGCTGTTATTTATGAAGGGAAGACATTCATTTGCAACTGCTATTTTTTGGCTTCAAATCATGTCAATGAACTCTGAGTTTGAAAAGACTGAATGATCATTACTGGGATCAAGACATGATTATGAATTGATTAAGATGATATTGAAATACATATATTGTTGCCATAATAGCATATCAGTTGAAATGTAATAGGAGGTGGGAAATGAAGACTTATCAAGACCATTGATAGCATAAGAGTGATGTATATTCAGAGCACATTGAGATACAAATGCGATGTTTTTCCTACAAAAAAATACTTGTATAAAATACTTGCTTACCGATATTGGGAAACAAGGAACATTTTGAAAACCATAGTTTTGAACATTTATGCTCACTGACACTCCCACATATTAACAAACACACAACTCAGCAATTCATCCAAATTATCTACACAATTTTGAATGCATCAACAACAACATATTATGCCACATTGTTGGTCAAGATATGAAAAAAATCATCACTCAACAATTTTGACCGACACTGAATCATAACTCTCAGAAGAGATGAAAAAAATTTAATGAATCCAAAAATGAGGAATGCAGTCATCAAGGGAAGTAAAATGGTCTTCTCAATCTTGATGAAGGTAAACTGTAGATCATCTTGATACATGTAATACATTGAATTTATCTTGTTTATCCTTAGTTTTGAATTTTGAATATTATCGTTATTCGTTTGATTGAAATATTCACCGACGAAGAAGCCTGTAGCAGCACTCAATGACAACACGATGACTTTCTTCAACAATTCAGTTTTGCTGTAAAAAAATAAGATTTATCATGTTGAAATTTCTCAGCACAATTAAAGTGCGGATGAATTTCTTTAGTAGACGTTATGACTGAACATAATGAAATTTTTTCATATATTGTTATAAATCGTAAAATTACGTGGGTCAAAAAGATGTTAATTCATTGAATTGGTCCAAACATCACAAGAAAATCATGAATCTAACGAAACACTGCGTGCGTTTGTTAGAAATGATGTCAAAATCGTACCTTTTCACCTTCATGTTTTAGAGATTCACAATTAGCACTAGAATTTCTATCACCAAGGACTTGAGAATCTTTGCCTTACGTTATACAAGTGGAACTATTGATGATTTCCTCAGAATTTTATTAATGACGTTTTCGCAAGACTCTGAGCTCAATGGCGTTCCAATCGTACTCTAAAAGAAATTGCACTCAACAAAGCAAGCAAATAGATCTCTTAGACTGAGGTTCATGAGAAGACGAAAGCAAAAATTGCACTAACCATTACTGTAGAGACACTGACGCGATTCGGGGAGGAAAGTTTTACCTGTAACCACTCGCATTGCAGTTTTCCCTGTGGTTCTCAAACTTGAAAAAGTGGGGATAAGGTACCTCCACCAAATTTATTGTTTCATAGTCTAACAAAGATTGCTTGCATGGCCAAAGATATGGGGATGAGGACTTCATTACTCGTAAAGATTGAATTAGACGATAAAGGGTACAGTCTGGAAAGATGAGCCATTAGTCTTGTACGATTGGTCCTTCTTAATAGTCACCTCAAAATTTGCAACTTCTAATGTGCAGCAGTCATTAAGATCTTGCAATGGAACAATCTAATTGTTCCAAGCGATTTCGAGACTTTCTTTGAAAGGTTTACACATGAGTTAACGCTGATGATGATAACATCATTAGAGATTCAAAAGGATCATTTACAAAGTGCTCATCAGATATTTTCGGCGAGACAGTATCGGATTACTTCTATAATCCCTGATGAGTGTTAAGGTAAGTGTGCCTAATTTGCCCCCACTACTTTTGTTTTACTCGCCATTTCAACTCATCTCTATATTTTTCACCGTACTTTAGCTCATTCTGAAGCTTGTTTCAAGACCTTGAAAATGAGCTAAGGTACGTTCAATTTGAACGAATTGGAGCCGAGATATCTTGATTTTCGCGAAAGAACATTTTTTGCGAGTTTTTGTCAGTGTGTTCCTAATTTGCCCCCACAGGGTAAAGAGGCCTATTTTCATGAGATTATACGGGTTTTTCGTATAGTCGGGATATCTCGGCTCCCAGACCTCCAAATGAGATGTACTTTAGCTCATTTTGTAGCTTTTTTATTGCCTTTAAAACTTTTGGAGGTAATTTGGTGCATCTTAATGGACCGAGGAATGAGTTTGGAAAAAGGCTATAGGGGCAAATTAGGAACACTGCACTTTTTCTAGTGATATGGGCGTAGAATCGGCTAAAAATCGAATTCTGCAATTCTGCAAAAAGCATTGTGAAGTTGGGACGAAGACAAAGAAAATGAGTTAAGGCACGTTAAAATTGACTCCATCAATTTTGTTTGGCATAACTTTTAGTGAATAACAAAAAAGAAGTCGGAAGTAGCGAAATCAGTTCTTCTGTTCTAAGAAAGGCGCGGGTCATCTAAGATCGGTCCAAAACATCTATTTTCTCATATTTTAACGTAACAAACATGAAAAAAATGCGGGGCAAGGCCTGCGGGTTCGTACATGTGAGAACTTGAATAGGGGCAAATTAGGGAATGGGGGCAAATTAGGCACAGTTACCTTAGATAGATCAATAGTCATGTTTGAGAACACCACTATGCTTTTCATTTGCTAGTCATACCATAATCCCCAAGTCAGTCAAGAGTTGTGGCCTATTTCATCTATTCCATGCACTATGTATTGAATATTTCCATCTCATGGATATAATTTTTGAACTAATTTGCATCCATATGATACACCAACCCTGCATTCATACTCATGACAAAGCAGATAATCTACTTCAAGCGAAATTCCTATTACCTAATTTTTTCCATACCAATTGGTTAACCAACTCCTACTCACTCGTAAACTTCAACTCTTCAGCAAACGGTAGCGAAGATAAGTACATCTTGGAGAAATATTGTGAAGTAATTTATTCAAACAACCAGAAGGAATACTGCATTCAAGAATAATATAAAAAAATTACAAGGTTCGAAGAGACCAGAATTCAAACTTAAGCATCAGTCAGGAGAAGTAAAGTATGTATATTGTATGTACATATAGATGGGCTGACTTTCTGTGCAGTACAGAAATCATCACGGGTATTACGGAATATTTAGATAGGCTTTTGGGAGGAGTAGCAGTTTTGTGTAAAAGTAGAAGCCTTCTGTGTATATAATATACATTGTACAAGGCTATAGCCGACCGAGAAAAAGGCAATTACCACACGGAAAATTCCAACGAGTGGTTTTTTGCGAGCTATGAATAGACTTTTTTTTTCGTTGAATCGTTTAGTGTCGAGTGCTTCAGTGCAATGGTTTATAGAGTTACGCGGGTAGCAGCAGCACTCAAGCAAAAATCTCTGCCAGCATGGTAAATTGAGGGTTATAAAATTTAGAAGGGAAAAAATATACGTGAGTGGCATATATTTGAATTTGCAAGGCTTGACTTGTACTCTATCATCAGAGATACTTTGGTTTTCAAACGCTTCTCCATTGGAAGAGAACTACTTTTGAATTTGAAATTCTAAAAATTTTTTCACGGTTTTATAGTGTTGTTGAGCCTGGAAATGTTAGAAGATGCTAAAAATGATAGGCGTTGTAAAGATTGAATGACGTTGATGAATTTGATTCAAAATATTGGGAAATTCTTCAATATCTTTCAGAGTCATATAAGCGAGCATATGTACGTGATCAATGTCATGATTTCCCTGGAACCGATATTCTGGGGTTGGAATTCTAAAAACATTTAATCGTTGATCTCGTTACGATACCTTCAAAATCAATAGAAAATGTCTGGTAGAAGCTATTTTTTCTAAATAACTAACCTCCAGACTCTGACATGTCCAAATGACATCTGTAACACTTAGGATTTCCAATGCAAGACTAGAGTTTTCTTGTTCTTGGTTATCATTCTGCATCTCTCTTGGAATAACAAACTGTCGTTTTTGAAAGGTTTCGTGGTCCATCAAGCTATTTTCAGTCATTTGATACCCAGCACTTGTAGTGTTGGAAGAAAATGAACCAATGTCAATTATTTCACATTGCAATACCCGAAAAACAAAATTAAGATCTTGTGCAGGATTCTATTGAGGTATCCCAATTCAAATCTCACAACTTTGCCATGTTCTAGCAAATCTTGAAATATTCTCCACTTATCCAAGAATTCAAAATCAGTTGACTTGCAAAAGTTTCCACGATATAGAGTTCTCAATCAATCTAAATGAGGTTGGGTTTCTAGATAAAGCCTTGAAGACTGATCGACTTGGCAAACTTTAAATCTGAATTGGAGTTCAGTTGAGATTGAAATTGTTCCTTGGTATAAGTGAATGCATTTTCACTATATCCTCTATCCATCGAATGTATGCATGAGTGAATAATTTAGAAAAGGGGGAATATGTGACAAAGAGGGAATAGTATACCAACCAAAAGCAATACTCAAATTGAGAAAGAGGGAAAACTCGAGGGTATAACAGTTTCCAATTCGGCAATGTAACTCGATATTGCTTCAATGCTCCATTTGAGAAAATATATAGTCACACTTTTGAGACTGTGCTTACTTGAAAGAGCTGCAAAAGCGATACGTATACTCTGTGGGGATTGGTAAAGTTTTCGTATAAAGTGTGACGTTTTTGAATAAATTTAGAAGCTCTGTGTATCCCTTTCATGTGTCTGTCTTATCTTTCAAAAGGGATAGTATTATGGGAACATTACGTAGAGTAGGCGATTTAGTTGAAGATTTCTAGCATATGTGTGATTTTCTTTGTAGCAGACTTTCTAAAGTGCCAAGTGAGCTGTTTAAATCCTTGAAAAATATTGGACTTGAATAATCTGTTTGTATACAGACACCGATTTAGAGTCTTTTATTCTGCTCCGTCTGTTTTGTTCCGTTTTTATTGCTTCTAAAAGCTTTATTTGTGCACAGAGTCTTCTTTTGAGGTTTAATATAATTCGAAAGTCGAAAGTTCTCTTCCAGAATAGAAGCTTTGCAACGAATGATGTTGCAGATTCTTGAAATCTGGTTTTATAAAAAGATTTTTGTGATGAATTTGGCTGCAAATTGTTCAATTCTAAAGGAGGATAGCATGTACACAATTTCAAAAGCATTTGACAGAATTCAATGAACACTTCAATAATCTCTATACTCACCACTTCTTATGAAGAAAGTTTTTGATTATTAGTGTGATTTCGAAAAAAATTTCAACAAATAACTAAAAAAAACGAATATTCTGGATTCCATCATTTGAACTTCAATAGCCTTGTAGGTAGATTGGCGGTAAATCACTCCCAAATACCGATAATAATTGAAGGGTTGACCTACAGCACCATTTCATCAACTTGGAAAGCTATCAATTAATGGTTTGAATTTGTAAAATTTACACACTCAAATTGCAGGTTTAGCAATTAAATTGCACCCGAGAATCAACAGATTGAATATGTTCCAGGGAACAGTTTTCCGTGTATTTTTTAACAATACAGATTGGGATTCATAGTGTAGCCTCTAAGTTGTAATGAACATTTATGATTTATAAAAGTCTGCTTTGGATAGTTATTTCTACAGAATCATAACAATGTGGTACTTTTTTCTAACTGAATATGTTGGAGTTTGTAGGAAAATTTTTGAGCATGAAAATTCTTGGCGATGACTGGATTAGGTAATTTGTCATTTTGCTCTAACAAGGAGGAGTCCAACCTTGCGGGCCCTGAATTTGCCCCAAACTTTGGGAATTATCTTATTTTGGTGGAAAATGAAGGTATTTTATAAGATTCAGTCCCATGTTGCTCTTATTCCGAGATATAGCTGTGGAGATTAGCATTGGCCATATAGACCCATGTTAAAAATTCGCACACATGGATATACTGCCAATGCTCATTTCTATAGCTGTATCTCAGGATAGGAGGACTATGGGACTGAATCCTTTGATATACCTTCGTTTCTCACCAGAAGAAGATGATTCCCAGAAGTTGAGAAAAATCCAGGACCCACAAGGTTGGACCTCTCCTTGTAAGTATTAGTACTTAGGGGGAATGGTTCTTCTTCCTTCAGAATATATTCTATTCTCGGTTGCTTCCTGTTACACCCGAATTCTGAGGAGTATTGAATCCAAAATGAAAAATTGTACAACCATCAATGAATGTTGGATGGAACTTTAGCTCATAATGATCAATGTTACAATTATGACTTCGCAATAAAATCTGGCACTGCATGAGGTTATATGTATCAATTTGTCAGCCCAAACTTCCATAAACTGCATTTCAAAGTTGACCAACCCTGTAAAATTAGACAGAAAATTAAGCTGCCCTGCTGAAAATGATTTCTTGAGACCCCATGGGACCTCGTGGGACCTGGCCCTGAGAAAATTTTTAATCTTGACACTTGAAAAATTTGGCATTGGAGACGTGCTGCATACAAATTTTGACCATTTCTCTTCCAAAAATGGTCGAATTTGTTCGATTATGGTCAAAATTTGTATGCTAAACGCCTCAAATGACAAATTTCGCGAAAAACAAGATTGGAAATTTTCCCAGGGCCAGGTCCCACGAAGTCCCATGGGATGATCCCACGGAATTATTTACAGCAGGGAAGCTGTATAACACAGCTTTATAGAGGTGATGCAAACAAGCGAATACACTCACTCGCCCGCAATTTGAATCAATAAAATTAATCTTGCATCTCAATCGCATCTGCAGATGCATTGATTGGGATTTTGAAAACAGATTTAAGGAATTTTCAGAAATTATAGATTCAGCATTAACAAAAAAAAAAGTTTCAATCGTCTCTCAGAATTCTTTTCTTCTTATCTCATCTTGTACTCAGCCAATTCCAAATTACGCCAAGAATTCGTGAACAAAAAATTAGTATTCCAAGTCGTCGCACCAGGCGTTTCTCTGCTTCGGCAGCCGGTCCCGTACAATAGTTAGCGTATACCTAACCTATACATGTAGTTATTGCCGCCCGCCACTTGTCTGGATTTATAAAGCTACGCGCGCTTGAAATTAAGGACCTGTAAATCTGCAATCTTGAATTAGTATTCAAGCTAACACGCTACCTCTTCTCTTCCCATCTCCATCTCTATACAATATCTATCTATATATATATATATAAAAGCCTGGATGGCAGTCAGTTTTCGTCCACGACGCCAAGGAATTCATTTATTCGCGACTGTACTGCGAATTAACGCCCACACCCTTATACTTATACATACGCATAGTCATTTATATGTGTGAGTAATAAGGATTATAGAAGACGAGCTCTTTTATAGAATTCCTACAGTCAAATTGGATGAGAATCAGTCTTTCACCTCATACCCTGAATGTTGTGTTGTGATGAAAAATTCTATTTGAGAATGAAATGAATCAGATGAATTCGATGCTTCTGAGCCTCGGGAAAGTTGAAGAAAAACTGCTTGGTTAAGCTGAACGCTGCTACGCCTGTGGTTTGGTTTTCTGTTGCACACGGAATCGAGAGTTTCACATTTCAGAAGAAGCTTGAGTACGAAAGAAGAAAAAATGAAAAGAAATCAGGAAAATGCGTACACTTTAGGGAAAGTATACGGTAAAGCTACTTTCTGCGTGAATACGAATAAATTACCTCGTCCTCAAGCTCGTCCGTGAAAGATCGAAAGACGAGTGAATAATTCTCGCCAGGCCTCGAAGAAAAATCAACGGCTCTCTTACTCTTTTTCACCCTCTTCTTCCACTATAGCAAAGAAAAATAAGCCAATTCTGGTTCCTCTTTCACATCGGTTCAAATTCTTTCCTTTCGTCTGGCTCATGTACACTTCATTTCGCATCTGAGGAAATTTTGTGAATTATCGCTCAGGTATTGAATTAAATATGAGCTTGAGGGGTTGTTTGGCTCTTAACAATTTTCGAGTTGAAGATTGTTGAGAATTCTGGAGTTGCACTCTCTTTCGAGATTGTAAGTATTATAGCTGAAGTTAATGTTTCGTGCAGTATTTTTAGGTTATGGATTGGTGGAGAGATGGAAGGGAGTGGATATAGCTGCAAATGGGATGACTATAAGGGTGCCGGGTGCGGTTACATATCATTCCTCGTCGCACTCATGCGTATAGCATTTTGTCAACACGTGACGTCAGATCTAAGATGGCGAGGTCATGTAAGCGCAGTCTAGTCGTGAAAGGACCATTGGGATGTGACATCAAGGTCAAACATGGCGGCCACATGCCCCGAGATTAACACGGGCTTGTTACTAGACAGCGCCATCTACAGCGAATCGGGAACTATTGCATGCCCCCAGAATTTAACATGGATGTCACTTCCCAATAGAGATATATCTCTATGGAAAGGACAGAAGTTTCTTCTTGTTGCTGGAAATCGGTGATATATTTCCCACAAAATAGATTTCTGTGAGGTTTTTGCGAGATTTGAGTTCATCATTGATTTGAGGTTAGGTTAGGTTACAGGGGCCTCCAAATGGCATGCGTCTTTGTAGAGTCGTAACGAGTATCATCAGTGTTGAGTGAGATTGAGAATGTAGTAAGCCGATGGGTTCAAACGGAATTTGAGAGATCTTGTAGTATTGTAAACTGTTTCGCATGAAATGAATCCCCGTCAAGTTACAACACATTAATGTTCGAATGTTTTAGCAAAACATTGGTGATGCGATGTACTATTTGATTCTTCTCCTGGAATGTCTGCATTGTTTCACTCAAAACAATTAGTGTAACTATAGCTGATTGAGAATCCATAAAAATTGATGACTATGACTGATTTTGAGTTGTTACGAAGTCATTCCCTCAAATTGAATAATTACTGGATGAACATCTAGGAAGAATGCTGTATAATCAGAATGAAGGTATTGCTAATTGAGAATAACATCAAGTGCAGCAGATTTTGTTTGTATCAGTGGCCATGGATCAGATGCAATTTTTAGTTCATCGCTGAAGAGATGCAATCCTTAAAGAAACCTATCAAAAATTGATCCCTGCCCAAAGTGTATGGGTATAACCCAGAACCTTTCTAAAGAATGCATGTGAATTCGTTCTGGGAAAAAATGACATCAAAATTTTCTGCCACGAACTTTGATCTATGTATGATCTTGTTCAAGTCGTGTAATATTTCAAGGTGGTAACGTCTATCCAATGAAGAATTTCACGAATTTCATTTAGAATCTGTAGATGAAATCACTAGAACAATATTTAATATTGCAAACTATCTCAAGGGCAATAATCTAATTGATTAATCTTGGTGCAATGGCTTGACAACGGAACCTTCTCGAAATTTGCACAATCCGCACAACCAGTGTATCCTTCTCAACCCACCATCAGCATCCACTATAGATACCCTTACATTGTGGTCAAGAGCCTTGGTATGTATACAGACTAGGTATGTACACTCGATCTTAGCAGCCAGACACTAGTATACGACGACGTTGAACTTGAAGCTATATATGCGTCGGGTTCATCCTCGAGGGTATATTCTCTCACTCTGATGTTGCAAGTCCGAAAGGTTTACTTACAGTCTAAAGATTCTCTAGTTACCTCTCTGATGCGTTATATTCTATTCCACACAACATCTCTTGTATCCTCGGCACTTCATTCTCTGTTGTTGCTTCTGTTGTTGTTGTTGTTTTTTTTTTTATTTCTATTTTGACTCTCGCGCTGACCTTTTCGCCTTCAACCGCTACAAGGTAAGTATACACGACGCGACTGTTTACTCTTTTAGCCCGTAAGCTTGACTGTGATGGTATACAATATAGACTCTCTGTTTTTGCGGCTTGGCATTGTTTATCCGCAAATGCGGAATCTCTGCTATACACTGTATACCTACTAGTGCCTTGAGCTATCTATACACTTAACTGGTATTGCGTTGTATTTTTTTTCTTGGTTACCTCTATATACCGATTGTTGGATTTTTGGTGAGAAAGAACATCTTTTTCAGTGAGGAACTAGGTAGTATCAGAAGAAGTTGATTTTCAGAGTCAGAGTAGATTGTGTTTTTGTGGTCTCTGTTACAGCTTGAATTTATTATGTAAGATATTGGAATATTTTGATTTTGAAAATTTACCCAGAATTCAGGTTGAAGATTTTGATTTTGAATAATGCTTCATTGGGATGTTTAGCCAGTTAGTTGCACGGACTATCCAGGTTTTTGGTATTGACGACTAGGTTCTCCAGACTCTATTAAGCAGCAATTCAATCGACTCCAATCAAAAATTCTGAGCTGAGGCGATCTGTATCTTTCCACCTGAATCGAATCGTTGAAATCCTTTGAGATAAGAAATCTTTCGTTCACATTTTACGAACATACGCTAGCACAAGGAACTATAGCCCCTGTATGATTGGAGATCTTCCAATTAGGACAAAAGTATCAGTATAATGAATGATGGATGGTGTACTGTACCTATGGTTTCATGTACTGTTTTTGTCCACTGAGTTGTCAGCTGATGCATCGGGATGACAACGTTTAATGAAAGTATTTCTGGGAAATTTTATTCGACAAGAGGGAGCCTGATGGGGAAACCTAATTGATTGGAAAACCTAATTGTTGTCAGGAAAAACATGAAATTCGAGGAATACGATTCTTTTTATTAGACAATTTTCAATGTCCACCCTCTGGGCCCGTATTCTAAATTTTGCGGTAAAATTTTGCGGCAAAATTTACCGCAAAATTTGCAGGCATCGGTGGCGCTCTGTCGGTAACTTGTAAAATTTTCTGCTATTGTTGCAGTTTGCCTGCGAAATTTGCCGTATTTGCGTTGCTGATAGCGTTTTCCGTGAAAAATACGGCAAATCTCGCAGGCAAACTGCAACAATAGCGGCAAATTTTACAAGTTACCGACAGAGCGCCACCGATGCCGGCAAATTTTCCGGTAAATTTTGCCGGAAAATTTTAGCGCAAAATTTAGAATACGGCCCCTGTGATGGATTCACTTGATTGATCAGATGCTCCGGTTGTATGTCACCCATCCAAGAAATTCAAGAAACTCCTTCACACAGCGCAAATGCAGTGTATTGACCTCTCATCCCCGAATTGTGCTCAAGCCATCATCAAGTATTTTGTTTGATCTCAAGAAATATCAAGAGCTGGTGAACCCTTTTCAACTTTCACAAAGATCATCGAAGCAAAGTTTTTTCTGATAAGACAACACCGGATATCGATGCTGATTACGTAGAAGTAGGTAAGGGGAGAAGAAAAGAGACCAGGACGGTTAAGAAGTGGCATAGATGTAAAAGAAAGGGTACCCACTCAGTATTAAAGTAAGAGCGATGTATTGGCAAAAAAAGAAGGCGTTGGATGAGAGAGCTTCTTTAGATTTCCCTTGCGATTGTCTCAGGCAGTCTCGTCAAGTCTGTTCGAGCCATTCATCGACGACGTGACGAGACTATTTACTCAATTTTGGCTGATTGCTGGTGTGCCACCTAACTAAAGAGTCAGACGATACTTCTTTTCTTACTGACTTGAATGAGCCTCGTTACATTATGCTCATTGAACGAATCCGGTGAGGGATACTGCTATTTATACAAGAATATTCTTGATAAAAAGCCAGATCACTATCACCCAATCTGATAAATTAAATAGGACACGAGATCGATGTTCTACAATAGATTCCATGATTATGTCAGACAAGAGTGAGATACTTCAAATAGTAGGCTCAGACTGTGAATATCGCCTGTTCAAAACTACTCAGAGTTCGTGGTTCATTTTTATGTGGGTGCCAAAATAAGTCGAGCAAATCTCAACTAAAGTATGAACGATGACTAGATTTTTCATTATAATTTTGCGATGGCCACTAACCTAGGAAGTCTCGACATCTTTGGATTTCAATTTTGAAGCTTGCATCAACATTCTGCACGAGTAGAAGAATGAGAGAAATATGTTTTGCTGATTCTAACCTAGGGGAATGCTTTTTTTTTCTTCCTTGCTCGCTATACTCACCAGGACAGTGTTTCAGATCCGGGTCACGGATTTGGTTGAAAATCTGGAAATAGTCTTTTTTTGGTGCCAAAAGATGATATCGAAAATTCTAGAACCTAACGCTCAAGCGTTGCCGAGCTGCAGCCATAAACATTATCATTGTCCATATTAGGTCCATGTTACAAATTATGCATATAGGTATATGGCTGTAGCTCGGCAACGCTTGAGCGTTAGGGTCTATAATTTTGGATATATTCTTTTGGCATCAAAAAAGGACTATTCCCGAAGTTCCAGCCAAATCCGTGACCCGGATCTGAAACACTCTCCTGGTCAGACGTCATTCATGAACTACACGAGGGAATCTTTCATGATTATAGATCCCCTTTCTTCCTCCACCTCCTTTGTAGAACTCATTGGATGAAAAGTTTTTGACTCATATACACGCAGCGTGAAGAATTTGGGAGACCTCTAACTCGTACCTAAAAACCCCTCGTGTAATTCGTGGACAGCCCCTTAACCGAAGTTTGGTATACGAATTTCAGTTGCAGATACGGTACGATAGATGCCACAAACGTCGAGATTGTTTTTCGACTAACCCCTAGGAATCCACTTGATTTTTTCAGACATAGTTAATTCAGAAATGATAGAAAAAGTAGGTGAGGGGAAAATGTTCGTCTATTTCAGGAGAATAATGGCGAGACATCATTTTTAACGTAATAATATCAACCACAGAGGACAACATGACACCTGTGTGTGGAAAATGAAAAATCCAAAAATCTCAAAAATCGCGTATTCTCAGAGCAAAACATTCTTGAACTAATTCTGAAATCCGTATAATGTGTTATCCGAGGTATTACCACGAAATAATCATGCCAACTTATTCATGCTCTGATTATTTGATGATAATACAATAATATTTGATGAACGAATGAGAGTTTGTCTGGGTCGATGATGATCACAGAAAATATTTGATCAGTTGTGTAAATAATTTCTGAACTTAATATTTTAAATTTGCAGACATTTCTCACGTGTTCGAGATATTTCATCCCGAGAATTTGACAAAACTTCAAATCATGGACCAAAATGAGTCATCTTGATCATGCTGTCACATAATGTAAAATGTCTCTCAGTCTCCTATGATAAATCAATCATTTTCGAAGCAGAAAAGTAAATTTTTCCTCCAAACTGATTCACAATTGAGCACCCAATCAATCTTATCAATTAATGGATTTGATCAAATCATTTACTCTAATATTCCAAATCCACTTTGATAAAAACCGATGAAACAAGAATAATCGGGATTACTCAAAAGAAAAAAAAAAAAATACGAATTTCACTCAACGGAATACGAATTTGTTCAAATCATTCCTAGTAATCTCTTGATTTTATCACCCTATCCTAGAGCTCAGAAAAATCATAAGATATAATCTCTACCTTCATACTCAAGCTCTCCAAAATCCATCTTGATCCTTGTAATACATGCCAAGCATTGAATCAATTGAAAATGTGCTCGCGGCAAAAGTGCCCCCATCGAATTCAAGACGGGACATACATAAGTTTAATACACACATACACAATCTCAGTAGGCGGCCATTGTATACTTCCGGTCCGCCTACGCTTGTACCTTCTTTAAAACCCTTTCAAAGGGTATTAATTGGCAAAATACTCGCCTCTCTGACTCTATATACTCTTTATTTTTTGTGATGCAACTCCTGCACCTGCTCACGATCTTGAATCTTAAATTTTTCACTCCTCCCTTTTGCTCAAATTGCACTCACTTACATACATCACGCCCCAAAAAATCAAGCCCTGTATATACGAGCTTGAACGCATATTTCAAGTGTCTCTCTTCTTCTTGAAAGAGCCTCTGGGTAGTCATTGATCGAGCTCGTTGTGGTCAGGTTTATTGTCATGGTATATAGAGAGAGAAAGATTGTAACTTGGCTCAGAGGTCAATGGCGTTGGGTACCTTTTTTTTTGTTGAGGTGATTGTACTGGTGCGTTTGTTGAAGATAAGATGCTGATTTTTCGTAGACTGATTTGGAATTGTATTAAAAATCAGAATTGACGAAAGAGATTGGGGGTCAAGGTCAGGATATGGGGACATAACGTAGGACCGATGTAATACACTGTGAAAAAATGTCCGATATAGAATCGCAACGCCAAAGTAAAATAACCACATTGATTGTCCCTAATTATAACAATAATGACTTTAGTGATTTTATACGACAGGGATTTAAAGTTACACAAAGTGTAAAATCACAACATTCATTATTGTAAAATTCGGAACCCACAATCAATGTGGTAATTTTACTTTGGCTTTGGGATTCATCAGATATTTCTCACAATGTAAAGTTGAATGAAGAGCTCGATGAAAAGCTAGTTTGATACCTATGGCCGTGGAGCTATTGAATATCTCTTTTTCTTTTTTGTGATAAAAATTTTCATATTGTGTTCGGGATATAAAGATAGAAAATAGAAAAAATGGAATAATTCATGGAAAAATTCTGTGGATGAAACCCAATTTGTACTATTCTTGTCTCTCGATGGCAATGATCCAACGATTTGATGATTGATTGTATCTATTAGATAATAGTGTGAAAATGTACACATCATTCGCTCTATTTGACTGTTCAAACAAGCACTTCATGAGATATGAAATTTTTATTCATGCTTTTTTGAAATGCAGGAACAATATTTGGGCTGCAAATATCAACTAGACAACTGAATTTGAAATACTTTAGACACAACAAGGAATATTTTATAGTTTTTATTGATTCTAATGCCATTAACATTTCCAGTTCCCTTATATAACAGAAATTGCCTTTTGAATGAGATATAGGACTCGCATATTTTTTGGAAACTTTTGTCGATAGAAACCCCCCACGCTTATCCAACTGAATATGTGAGAGTAAAAAGAATTTCTAAGAAACGCTTTTATGAATTATAGCAAGAAACTTTGTCAACCTTGGCATGATATTAAGGAGATAGAAATTGGTAGAACCATGAAAATCATCGGAAAAAAAGTACGATCTCATAGAGTACGCGGTGCTTGGAGAAGAATGATCTATGGGTGTCGTATAATATCGTATTCGAATTTCGGCGCCAATGAGGCGGGTGATGAGCACTGCTCACTTCATATCAGTGGCATCGATGTCGATCCCCCCATAAGTATCCTCCCCAGCTCACGGTCTGGCTCACGCGCGCTACGAGCCCCGAGCCTGCACGAACACGTGTTCACAAATATGTGATCGGATACGAAAATTTGTGAAACAATAGACAAGCTAAGTCCGGAGAAAACTATGTGAGCTTAGTGAAGCGTAATAAAAGCGTCTATTGATGAGCTCCAATAGATCAGAGTCATCAGACACTGACGCAACTGGACGCATATATAACCTAAAAGATCTGACCATTGTGCCGGTAAAGTCACTCGCGACTGCTGACAAGACCAAGGGGATTCCTGAGAATTCTCCAGAACTCATAAGTTCATGACTCATAAGTTCATTACTCATAAGTTCATTACTCATAAGTTCAGATTGGCTGATTTGAAACGCCGCTCATGATCATGATTGGCTGTTGGCGGTGGGCCGGAAGCTCAAAGTTCAAGCACCACTAGTTATAGTTACCAAGTCCTATACCGAGGCGAAGTGCAATAAAAAAGTTTAAAAATACCCATTCTCATTTTTTCCAAAGAGTGCGTTGTGTAAAGTGTTTCATTTTTGAAGCTTTAACTCACTAACAGGAGTTGATCGAATTTTTTGAGACAATCTAAAGGCTTATCAATAGAATGTGAATATTGAGAGAAATGTGTAATCTTCAATGAATACTTGCCACGTGAGAACAAATGCTTGTCTTTTTTCAAGTTTTTCCATTTGGTCTCATTCAATGATACTTATTTTCTTCATCCTGTTATCAGAAATTCGAAGTAACCTTGAATGAAAATTTTACTGTGAGATACTCGGCATTAATGCCCAGTTTATTTCATGGGATGAGCCAGTGGGTTACTTGGAGAATGAAAGATGATGAGGATTCGATTGAGCTTTGAAATCTCACAACGAAGATTATTCATTTAGTGTGTGATCCCTGAGTAAGATGATGAAATCGTTGCTATGACCAGTTTAACAAAAGCACTCAACAAATTAAATTCCGCAAGTTTAGTGATGCCAAGAATTTACAAAATTCTGACTCTGAGTCAATTTTATTTATCCACTACTTAATTTTCTCGTCGTCATAGATCAAACTAAACAAAACTCTGACGTAAGTGACCTAGAATCATCCACGCAATAAGCTATGATCAATATTGAAAGCATTGGCCTGGATATCATCACTATACATGTTATTGAATTGATGCATTCGAGCAGAAGATATGTGGTCTATTGAATACAGAATTAATAAGATACTCCAAGATATACACTCTTTGAAAATATTTCCTCTTGGGGACGCATCGCATCGTCTCTTCGATCGACGGTATTTCAAATATAAGAGTAGTATGAGGAATATTGCTTAGTCAGCAGACATTGAAAGGAATGGCGAAAAAAAGAGGAACTTTATCTTTGCAATTGTGAGAATTTATCGGGATTTTATTTGGAACACGAGAATATATTTGTTGCTGTGAGGTGAACGAGAATTTTGTAAGGGAGGAACAGATACAGAATCAATAGTTCTCATACAATTAATTATTTTTTATTCGTTTGACTCTCATAAAAATCCATTCGAATTGTACATGATGTCTATCTCTCCATCTATTTACAAAAAATTTACGCAACATATTCAAACAGCTTTGGTTTACTTATCAAATTATAAATATGATTTAAGAATAAAAAAAAAAAATCAACTCATAAAGGCTTTATATGCAATTGTAGGAAAATCTTGAACAAATTTACAAAAATTCATGCAAAGTCTTCAAATAACTTTTGTTCAAATATCAGGTCATAATTTCGATTCATGAATTATGAATACATTCACCTCTCAAGACTCTAGTGAACCGTAAGAGAATCTCTGATGGATGGTTCATTCAGTCTATTCAAAAGTATCAACGAAAAGAAGACTTATTAATCCATCATTAGCATTACTGATTTATCTGGTAACTATCCTATAGAAGCGTTTTTATATACTACAGATAATTTCAACCTGTAAAAATATGATTTCGATTGGATTTGAAATTTCCAATGAATTTGTTTATAACATCCTATGAGCTGGCCTGTCTTGGTTGAGTTGTGCATGTCCTTTCGGTAATAATTCGATTAATGGTTCCTGATCTCAAATCCTCATCTGTTTCAAGATTCTCAATTTGTAGTAATTTATCCCAAGATAATTCTCGCTTGATGCATTTGCATTTTCCATCGATGCAACGTCCGTATCGTGTATTATTAGATAATAATGAACACATTCTATCACATCTTGATTCGGGATGCATCCGATCGCGCATCAGACAATGAACTTCTGGTTCTGAAAAATTGTACAACTTCGATATTCATAATGATCTCATCGTTTTCATCAATTCAATTTCAAGATCTGGAAGTTTATCTTTGTAATTCAGAAAGAATATTGGATCATTGAATTTCATAATGTGCTTTAGGAGTGAGCATTTAAAATAGCAATTGAGGTCTAGAATTGTCTTCATTATGAGGTAGAACAAAGTGATTTCATCTCAGAATTTTATTGTGAATTACTGTCTGGGAAAATTCCAATAACGTGTCGTTCCTAGTAAAAGCCCATAAGAACGGTGCAAAAACTAGATTTTTCCGAAAGTATCTATAGACAAAGATAGCCTCCAACATACCAAAGCAATTTTTTGAAAATCTGAGAATGACTCATACCGTTCTGATTTGAAGTCCTTCACATATTACTTATTCTGTGTGATTTTATGTTGAGGTAGTGGTCTTTTTCACATGCTTTTCGTATCATTCCGCGTGGAAGAAATTCAAGTTTTGAGATCTTCACAGCCCACAATTTGCAAACGAAATACTGAATATTTCACGCAGAGAGAGATTTCAATAAATTGCCTCAACTTGAGATAATTCTGCTGATTCATACGTAAAGAATTAAATAGAATGAATTTACTCGATTGAGCACTCTTAGGTAATGCGTCACAGTCGCGGTCATGAAAACTTGAGGGAATTGTGAACATTTTCCCTGGCCACCTACAGCCAGTAGCAATGCCATTTGGCCAAGGATTCGCCAAAAAATGCTCACCATTTCTACCCGGGATACGGAATGCTTGATTCATTAGACAAAAATGTCGACTTTGACCCAATAAAAGTCTATTTCTAATATTGATGAATATTACTCAAAAATTCGGTCGAGGTTTTAGATGTTTACATACATTCGAGAAATTTTGAGGATAAACTACAATAATCGAATCAGCGGACTATTTCGTTACACTTTCAACTCACCTTCCAATACCTCAAATGCTAGGTCATTCGAGTCGTGAAAAGTGTCCCCACCTAAAATGGAATTTCAAAACATAAGAATGTGAATTTCATCTATCACAAGCTTATCGTAACAGTACAATTCCTGGATAACCATACAAATAAGAAAAACATTCTCAACTTTCAAGAGTCATCTTGAATACATTATTCCGATCATTTTTCGAGGAATCTATCAAGTATATTATATGGGTTCCCACAATCCTATGACACAACCACTAGCTATGATTTTTTTGAAATTTAATAAGCGCAATGGATGCGTGATGCCAATCAGCCAAAAAAAATTTGGATCCCTGATGAATTGAAAAGATTTCTTGTAGTTCAAGTGGATACAGTCAGTCGTAACAAGCTTTTGACCTCAAGAGGGAAATCATTTCATCCACGTCAAGATCTTGATGAATCTTTATCATTCAGGAATAATTCTTAACAAAATCTTCAAAGTACAAGGCTTTAAGATAGTACCCAGAAAAATCACAGTATATATTTGAGAACACCGAGAAAAAAAACAGCAATCACGGTTCCTATAGATTTTTGAAATGGATAAAACAATTCATGTAGAAGAATTTATCTTTCTCATCATGCAATTATCAGACCACCATTTATTCGTTTGGACTCTGAAACTCAATCTCAAAGTGTCACTGTTCTATTATTTTCGAGCAAGACTTCGAGTCATCATCCTGAGTTCTGGTACATTGTGATCCAGATGACAGCATCCATTCAGAATGATATTTTGACGCCACAAAATTGCGCTGAATATTCCATGTAAAAATTGAGGACAATCATGAATGATGATTATGATGAATGTGGAGCTTTTTCATGGAGTTGAGGAAGCGATATAAGTTAAGCTTCGAGTAAATCTTTTTCCCCGCTTTTTTCCACTCTTTTCCATGTTCTAAGAAGAGTTTTCTTATCTGGTCACACCGCGCTTCAAACTTCGATAGGTGTCATAAAAATGCCTCCGAAATCGGACTATGGGCTGTTTTGTGGAGGCTTTTGCACAGTGAATTCTTATACCGCTTGATCTTCCAAGGTGGCTAGTGAAATCATTTTCCCGAATAAGTTTGACATGGGATAAAAAGTATCAGTTTGGCCAAGGACACCGTTATTCTTCTATAATTCAAAAAGTATCAATTTTATCGAAAAGTGAATAGAGTAATTCCTAGTAGAATTCCTTTAGATCTTCAAAAAAGGTCTCCTGAAAATTTTTTGAATAACGCTAGCATTTCGAGCTATGAGGCATTCTTATTGAGTTTTTCTTTACGGTTGAATGAAAACTTCGATCAAATTGTAGAGAATTTTCTAAGAAATTTTTCACAGTGTATATAGTACCTGGTGAAGCGTGGGTGAGTCCTAAGATAATAAAGATGTGGAAGACTACAGAGGATAAGGAATCCATTCTTTGAGAGATCTTTCAAGATACTGGTTTCCCAGATGGATCGATTTGAGGTTTTAGTTTTATGAAGAACCTTATCAGATATTGACATTGGTACATTTCAGACGATAATACGTATTCAGCTCATAAATTTGATCAATTGATATTCATTTTGGCGCCGACTCGGTTTTGTAAATTAATCTACTTGAGTACGTGAAGCTAGACAAGATTGTCGGTGATGAAATTTCCAATTGAAGAGGAGTAGATCTTTTTTCATGATGTATGAATCATATGAAATATCATTGCCAATGTGCGTGACTGAACAAATAATTCGAATATTGATCAGCAGACTGAGACGAAACTGAAAAAGTTTCATCACTCAGTAAAAGCATTTCGATTCTGTTGAAGCAAAGTTTTGATACATACATGGATTATCAATCAACTTCACTGCTGATTATGGAAAATTATTTTATGCAGAGCTGCGAGATATGTAATTATCAACACAGCAATCAATACCTTATGCAGAAAGTCGTGAAACCTGGCCCTAAGGATCTTATAATGATCTAGGGCCTTTATTCGTTATTTCATCGTGTGAAAGACCTTGTTTAATTCTGATCCAAAGGTAAGTTATGGTATAAAAATTCAACACAAAAGAGCTTTATTACTACTCAGGTACATGTTCACGAATAATCGTAATTTCGTGCGATCAAAGCCATTCTTAAGCAGCTCCCCTCTTTTTGTTATTGGACCCGGGAAGTTTTTTCTGCACACCATCCCTGGTAGAAATGTAACCATTTTCTAAATATTTTCTCTGGACACCAGGTGGATGTTATGCGATAGGAAACGAAAAAATCCACTTTCCAGAAATGAACAATATGAAACTACACAAGGTAGACTCTCCCGGTATTGCTTACGCAGTTTCATAATGGCATCGCTTCCATTTGTGCGACACTGCATCCCCACAGCCTACGAGGAAGTTCAGCCGAAGATTCCTGTCATATCTCTTCTTTTCTATGATCCTATTTCACCAAATCTGACAAGTTTTCACTGCGAACTTGGGAAACTCTCTCAAGTGGATTCTCTCACTTATTATGAGTCAATATTCTACTACTGGGTCAAAATTCATATCACCCAATTCTTCCAAAATTGAAATATGTCGCCAATTGAGTCAGGCCCGTTCAAAAGAGGTTAAGATTTTTCATTTCAACCAGCTCTTCAAAACTGTATGTACACATAATCAATACCCAAAAAATAGAGTCAATACACTAGACCCTCTACTCATAGAAGTTCCTATCCTGTAATTTTGACGTTATCAAAGATCATCTCATTACTAAAACACTATTGTTTTGGAGCCATTTCTTTCATATTGATTTCATAACAAAATATTGCTCAAAATTACATCCAACTCCTTAACACCCCAAAAAAAAAATCAAACAAATCAGTATCTATTAGAACACTACACCAAACGGGCCAACATAACGAACTCGCCATCTCCAGTAGATATTTACCGACCCCATTCTTCCGCATCCCAAATATCAAAATATATATATATCACCTTCAAAGGAGTGCGCAGCATCCAAACTCCGCATGCGCGAACCTTTCGACGTTTCCTCTTCAATAAACCACCTACTATGTAGTACCAATCTCATCACCACATACATTCAAGATATCCCAAAATGTAGTATGCAGAAATAGCTGATAATCATTTCGATACACGAGAGTATCTCTTAAAAGTCTATCAGTTCTCTCCCTGGAGAAAGGCTATTGCTCCAAAGGTGATGTAGCGCATACATACCTGCCAGTTTGACCGACCAGTCACTTTGTACAACTTTCTCAGTGCAAAAGTTGTTCTCGCTTTGGAATCTTGGCCAAAAGTGCTCTCACCATCAGTACCTATCAGTGGATACAAATTGTGAAATTACTTAGAATGGCGCATGCGCCAAACAGCTGATATTTTGGTATATGCTGTCTGCTTGCCTTATACCACCCACCGGTTGAGGTGAGTCCATTCATACGTATCTACATACCTATATATATCTATTTATATATCTTTTTGTGTTTGTATATGAGCGTAGATGAGTTGTTATAGTGTAGGTGAGGGGTAAATGAAATCTTGAAAGATCTCAATAGCGGGGTTAAATATTCGAGTAGAAGAGACAAATGTATGGAGGCCCCGGAGGGATGGGATGAGTTTAATATCGACATCTTGGTTTCGAGAGCGAGGGAAAGGTCTTGGAGAAAAAGACCACCCGTGGTGAGACATGATAGGTGGTTTTAGAGTATATTATACCGCGGAAGCAAGTGAATGCATGATATGGGATGGGAAATATCTTGCTTGCTTCCTTGCTAAGGTGCTATACTCACGATCTCGTCGAGGCCATTATGAATTCTAATGGCTGCGAGTTTGCGCTTGCACTACATCTGATATGGTGGATTTCTACTGATGCTCTGCACTGATTTTTCATGTTGAGAAGGGAAAGAAACGTGGATGGTAGTTTACATACTGGGAGATCACACCTGTTGGATTACAATATGCTTGGGTGGATTCATAATTGACATGTATAAACTCTCTTAGAATCTTTAGGATGACTTTTATCATCATCTCGGTAAGAATACGTAGTCACCCTGAAGGAA
Organism: Eretmocerus hayati; assembly: GCA_029851415.1. Taxonomy (NCBI): domain Eukaryota; kingdom Metazoa; phylum Arthropoda; class Insecta; order Hymenoptera; family Aphelinidae; genus Eretmocerus; species Eretmocerus hayati. The sequence goes on from CM056744.1 coordinate 112,084,555, forward strand.
TTTCTATCCAATAAATTCGCGAAAGATATTAGACTACCGCCGGATTTTCCTGTCTATAAGACATACCAGAAAAACCACGTGACTCATTTTTTTTGGAGGAAAAAATAAAAAAATAATAAGAACCTGTAGATAACATAGATAACAGGATTTTCTGTCTTTTTTCTTCAACAAGGAAGAAGCAGGGAGAAATTAGAAAAATGGTACCCATTAGAACGATTCCACAGTGGTTGTTCTGGTCGAATAAGGTCAATAACAGAAACTGTATGAACCTGCATACGTTTGCAACAGATGTGAACACAATTAGAGGACTACTCAATTGAATTCTGATACACATTATTGGTGCATCTTTTACTGTATATACGCTGTCAGGAGTTTTTCCATAAAGAAGATATTAAGCATCTATAGATAAGTTGCAGCCATTGATGAATCGCAGCCTTGCTCTCGAGTGGAGAAACTGATCTTTTAGTGCGTCTTATAAACAGGCCAATGTGGCAATCATTAAATGAGTGATGATATTGGAGTAGAACAATAATGCTGAGTGGTCGCTCTGATAGAATCGTGAATTTAATAGTTTGCATCAATTCTAAGAGCAAAATAACCGAATGAAGCTAACTGAGGAATATAAAATCCAAGTTCTCATGAAAACACTGACATAGGAGTTAACTGTAAGTGCCAAGGAACAATTCATGCATGCAAATCAAGTGGCCTTCCATGGCATGAAAGAGAAAGTTGATCAGCAGCTGGTTTTAGTCTGAGTAAATGAAATTAGCATAAATAGGTATACTTTTGATCTCAATATTATGTATTTATTGGTTTTTGAATCAATTGCAGAGATAGAGTCGATAATTCAGTTGAGGATACTCTGCGTGTTGAGAAGTTGCATCATGTCTATTATGAAGGCATGCACCAATATTGCATCAGTATATCTCGATAACCATGAAGTATAAGGAAAATTAAGACTCTTATCAAGTTATTCTGCGACTCTTGTATGAAGAACCTAATTATTTACAGACATTTTTGTGGATTGATTGCCCTAATTTATGCTCATTGCAAAAGAAAAATTGTAAACAATTGAATGGTTTTACAAGAAGGTAACTGAATAAGAAGGAATGTAACTAAAAAGACATTTTGGATACGGAAATTTGGTTAAACACTCTGAAAAATCATCACAAGAAATTTTTGATCCATATTCCAAACTACTATTGAAAATATAAACTATTAACGAGAGCTGGAGATGTCTCATTCGTTTTAAAGGTATTTGCACAGGTGACTTATGATAATGGATGACTTGTTCAGGACCAGAACACATGACGTAATTATTCGATTCATGGGAAATCTAGCAATGAGCATCCATACAATGCTCCAAGGACATGTCTCATCATATGGTCACGTGTAATTTGACTGTTAAGGAATTTGAACAAGTACTTCAACCACCTAAATTAAATTTTCATTCAACAAGTTGGTTTTCGAGTTGGTTGATGGAAAATCAATCGATTTTCTCAGATCCTTGCAAGAATCAGCTGAATTCTCAACCGAACTGGTTGATTTTTCAGTCGACTAGTTGAATGTGTCCCGTGTGGTACAACCAACTTTTAGTTTTGTTATAAGGAAACGTCCATAAATCACGTAAGGGTTTCAGGGCGAGTTTAAGGTGGCGGCGGGGGGGGGGGGGGGGGCAGTCTCCCAATTTCTTATGCTCCATGTATGAGTCAGTAATCTTCTATTTGAAGAATTTTACTGTGGTGGTGGGGGGGGGGGGTGTCTAAAATCATGGAATTCTCCCAAAAGACATGAAGCCACGGCTCGAACTTTATTTTTCTGAAAAAATCTATTGAATATCGATCAAACCCTGAAAATTCCATTCCTACCGAGATTCACACATCAATCCTTGATAATCCAAATCCCTGACCTTCACCTAAACTTCCGCTTCATATCACAAAAATGTCAATCAAAATTACATAAAAAAAAAACAGCCTCACGCATCTGCCTTCATGGAAGAAGATACATACTCGTATGATTCTTCAGACAGGTATTGGGTATACATATATAGATATATGTAACAAGCAAGCACAAGGAGTTGCACGTGTGCAAAACTTGAGCAAAGCATACTCTCAATTTATCGCTCTTCGTCTGTAATTACGCATTCACGCGCCTCTTGGCCATAATACACTTACTATGTATGTATTTGTGTACACCCTCGCGATCATTGGCCTCACGAATATATATACAAAAGACCAAGCTCAACTACTATGCAACAGCTGCATGCAGACCTCTGACAGAGAGAAAGAGTATACCAGAGAGAGACTTTGCAAAAGCGTGCGAACCGCTTTAGGCCAGATATCTTACATGTGATGCTTATATGTATACGAATGCAATGACTGGTTTTCTCTTTAGGTATGTATATATACGCAGATGATGCAAAAGGAGTGTACTTATTATGAGATTGAGCCCTGAGGAAAAATATTCAAGATTCACGGTATACTTATGAATGTTTTTGGGGAAGGGATTTTTTTGATGTGTGCCACTTTGGCATATGTATGATTTTTGACATTATACAGATTACTGTGGGTGAAAGATGCTACATGGATGAGGGATGATTTTATATTGCGTGTGAGTGAGTGAGTGAGTTTGTGTGTGCGTGGATGAGGTTTATGATATCCTCAGGCAAGTTTTGGATTCGTGATGCATGAGATTGTTGTGGATAGTGAGGTTATGAGAGTAAAAATTTGTGATGCTCTGAATGCGTAAAAATTTTTTGGATAACCTAACTACCCTGTTGAAAAAAGTCGTCCAGTGATGATCCAATTGGATCAAATGTTGGAAGAGCTTCATCCAATGTGATTCAAAAACGTCACGCTATTCGATCCAACCTTGATCAAATAGTTCCAATGACTAACCTAAACGTGGTCAAAATTACGCAAGTCGGAATGATGTAGAACTTTGAAACGATGTGGGAATAAGGAGAAATGTATTGACAATTTCTATTGATAATTAACAAAATATGATTTTTTTTCGATCATTGAACGGATTGTTAATACAACATTCCTCGTTCAATCCTACATTCAAATGAAACATGAGATTTACTGAAATGATCACTTTGGTTCATGCAACAAAGCTTGAAATATCAGATTAATCTCTAGACACAGAATGACATTCCAGAACGTGAATGAATTGTTTACGGAGTATTCTTGATGAATCTGAGTGACTCGACTGAAGAAGCTCCAACTAAAACTTTTCACGACCTTATTGGTTGTACTGGGCTAAATCATTTGTTGGCGATTCAATTCTTTCATACAACAGAACTTGAGACATGAGAGAAAGAAACCAGACATGAGAGTTGACGCATAAGAATTTTCACTGTAAACGCTCTCACGGTAAATTAAAGATAGTTCAAAGAAAAATTCTGCAACTAAAATCAAACCAGATTCACATCATATGTCTTGTTGCATATACGTGCAGACGACGCAAATTGAGTATTGACGCGCGCGCCGCGCCGCGGCACTCAGTTCACTTCCTTGCTCCAATATTGGATCGAGGTTGGATCAAATAGCGTGACTTTTTGGATCAAGCCTGGATCCCAATATTTCATCCAATTGGATGAACTCATCCAATGATTGGAGGAATTTCTTAACAGGGTACTACTGTATAGTACAAATCGAGATACAAAGCAATTGGTAGTACTTTTAGAAAGAATTGTATTTGAGATTGGAAGAAGTATTGAATATCTTGTGAATTTAGCTATCGATGTAGATTACAAGTGATTTAAGGTTGAAAAACTTTGTCAATATTTTAGTTTTCAAGGTGATGAAATTGTGATTAATAATGACCATAATTTTGGCAAATTTGACTTTCTGTTAGAGTCTGTAGTGGTATTCTCCTGAATATGTCTGTAAAATTGAATGTCATGGAGGCTGATGGTACTCTTCAATTTGAGTCAGCAAATGCATCAAATTCGAATATGTCACAATGGTTAGCAAACGATTCGACGAAAGATCGAATATTATATCTCTTCGATACTATAAACAAGGCAACGGTGGTGGTACTATTCAAGCAAAGTAGATTACCTTGTTCAATGAATATGAATATCTTTCATATCTGATCAATGTTTTATTTTGGAATTTTACATTATCTATTGCATTGCAGAATATTCCACCGTATTCTGCGATTAATTTGGATTTTCGGATTTCATTTTCAACTATGGGAATGTCAGGCTAAATTTGTTCTGAAGTTGCTCAAGTGATTTTTATATCAAGTTCAACTGTGATGATTTTTGATTCTACGATATTCATCTATGCTGATTCCTCGAGCTTATACAATTTCATTGTTCAAGAAAAAAATTGGTGAGCAAAAACATCACTTAACACAACAGTGTTATCATAAGACGACTCCACACTATAACTAGTCTTCATTCAAAATTTTCCAAGCTTTATTTTATAAAATTCTTAGCCGATGAAATAAACTGTATGAAATTTCAGTATTCTGATAGGTGCTTATCACTGAAAAATTCCCAGGACCTTGTAGGTCCTGGATTCGTCTCAACTTTGAGGAATCATCTTGTTCTTGTGAGGAATGAAGGTATCTCAAAGGATTTAATCCCACGGGCCTCCTATTCTCAGATACAGCTATGGAGATTAGCATTGCCCATATAGGCCCATGTTAAAAAGTCATACATATAGATATACCACCAATGCTAATTTCCATAGCTGTATCTGAAAATAGGAGGCCCATGGGACAAAATCCTCTGAGATACCGTCATTTCTCACCAAAACAAGATGATTCCCAGAGTTTCATCAAGATCTGTGTTTCACAAGGTTGGACCTCTCCTTGTAAGTGTTCCAACGACTGCACAAAAGTTAGAGAAAAATTGAATTACTCTCAAATTGAGAGACAAAATTCATAATCTGAAATGAGCCACTAATTTCGTTCAGAAATCGACTAAGGTAAGTGTACCCAACTTGCCCCCATATGCCGATCTCGGGGATGGGCACTCCTTGGCCTCCCGGCAATTTTTTTCACGTTTGTTATGTTGAAATATGAGGAAGTACGTAGTTTCCATCGACCCTGGATCATTTCTGCGTTCTCCAGAAAATATAAAGTGAGTTTTCCATTTTTCGTGTTTGCACGGCTAAGAAATCACGGAGGAAACCGCGAACACTAAAATCGGTGTAAATTTATTTCCATCTGACCAATCTCTACGTATCTCAGCGCATTCGATTTCTTGTCTCAAGACCTTCAAAATTCGCTCTTTAGAAATGCATAACTCTGATTTGGAGCTAATTTATGTGCAAAACACGGAGACGATTTGTGAACAAGGATGCCAACATCGGAGTGTACCTAACATGCCCCCATACGTTTATCTCGAAAGGGCGTGCAGAACGACTTTTTTTACCACTCAGAACGTGTTCATCGCATCAAAATAGGTTGGAAATAGTGTTTCGAACCAACGAAAAGCTCCAAATGTGCGTGCACGGCAATAAAAACACTTTATCGCCGATTTCCATAATTTATTTCGGAAGAATTAAGACAGTTTGGCTCCAATTGATCCAATTTGGACGCAATTCAGTGCATTTTAAAGGTCTTTTAAACAAGCTTCAAAATGAGTTGAAGCACGTTGGAAATCGTTGAAGTAAACCAAAGTTATTAAGAAAAAGGCCTCATGGGGGCAAGTTGGGTACACTCACCTTATTCATCGAGTGAACCGAAGTTTTTCTCTATTAGCATCTGTCAATCAAATGGCATGATCACTTTTAAAGATTTAGAAAAACAATTGCATCATGAAAGTGAACAGAAACCAATGAATGATAAAAATTCTTTATGTTTCGTGTACGAATTTGATATCCAAAGACTATAAATGGTACTCTGGAATCATCCTCTCCCATATACCATTGAGAATGCCACTCACAACTGATACCGATTACACGAAATTTAGCCAACCTTTTAAGAATCCATCCTTCCCAAACATCAAATAATACTTTCAAAAATTTGCATCAGCTCTTGCATCAGGTGGAACCGGCCCACTCTAAATTTCGTCATCTTAAAAAAAAAACGTCATGCTCAGCTTCTCGTCTATATACGAATCGCGCAGATAATAGGGAGTGAGTGAGAGAGAGAGGTCACGTGCACTTGACCCGGAATCGTGAACAACCCCGACCTTTACCCAATGCCTATATATTTCTGGATGCGCAGAGTGTAGAGAATCGACCCCCTTGATATACAGTTATTTTATATCTATGTATAATTTTACCGGGGGGTTGGTGTCTTGGGTATACATATAAAGCGCACGCTTGCACCCCAAATGTCGTCAGTCTCATCTTGTACGTTGTGAAAGAAAAATGATACCGGTTTGTCCTATGATTACATCATTCACGTGTTGATTGGGAATTGAGTAGATGTGTAGTGATTTGTTTTTTATTGAGATTCCGGTGGACCTGGGATGCTGATAAATTGTTGTGGTTGGAGGTTGAAGATGTTGTTTTGGAGAGATTTGATTCGAGTGCATAAAGAGCGTCAGATGTAACAGGTTAGATGGAAATTTTATACTGATTTTTATATGTCATAAATCTGTAGTTTGGTGGGGTTTGATACATATTTGAAATTTATTATGATTCTGATTTGAATGGAAAAAAAGGGGGAGGGGTATCTTGGAATTTGATAATAAATTTACATGAACTCCAAATTAGGATTGACCGGGTAGTCAGCTGCTGAGATTTGAGGATTGATTTTTACGAAGAATTTTTTCAAGGAGGTTGGTATTTTATAATTTGCACATGGTTGAGTTTTATTCACAGTATAAACATGAACAGCTCAGTGTATAATATTTTTTGATTATCCAATACTGTCTCTGATATTCAAGAGTGTGATCTAATACATACGGCTCGGTATTCGACAAAATCGTGGATGACTCGTCAGTTTCCTGATTTGAATTAAACCAAAAATCATACCTATTCCTATTAGTTAACGCTTGTTACATCATCATTTTTCACGTGCGAGTCAGATGAAAGATAGGTGAAACTGCTCTTTCAATGAATGTAAACGACTTTCAAGAATGTCAATTATGCTCAATTTACCTCATAGATGATCGATTATTATTATCGACTACATCATCTTATGAAACTGAGATGTTACGTAAGACAGTTTCAGACGTAATATTTCCTCAGGAAGAGGTAAGTTGATGTATTGAAAAAAATTTAACGAGGCAAAAGTATATAGTGCCATACTCTTCTTGGTAGAATTAGTAAAAACGATAATTATATGTGGTAGTGTAAGGGTCAAATTAAAGACTCTCGAAGATATGATCCATATCTTTATGACGAAAATTTTTCTATCATCACGATCCAAATAGAAAATCTCAAACACTCATGTGACTTCATATATCTAGTCGTCATGAATTTTGGTTGAAGTTTTCAAAAAATTAAATGTGTATAGGACAAATTCTCCCATAGACGGGTACCTTATTCATAGTGGTAAAAAGATTCATCAATATTTCACAGAAGATGTGACACATAAGGTGAGTGCACCCAACTTGCCGCTGTACCCAACTTGCCCCCATATGCCGAACTCAGAAATGGTCACTCGTGGACCTTCCCGGCAATTTTTTTTACGTTTGTCATGTTAGAATAAGAGAGAGTACGTAGTTTCCATCGACCCCGGATCATTTCTGCGTTCTCCAGAAAATATGAAGTGAGTTTTCCATTTTTCGTGTTTGCACGGCTAAGAAATCACCGAGGAAATCACGTTCACTAAAACCGGTGCCAATTTATTTTTATTCGACCAATCTTGACGTACCTTAGCGCATTTGATTCCTTGTCTCAAGACCTTCAAAATCCGCTCTTCAAGGTTGCAGAACTCTGATTTGGAGCGATTTCATGTACAAAACACGAAGATGATTTGAGAATCAAGAAGTCCGACATCGGAGTGTACCCAACATGCCCCCATATGGTTATCTCGGAAAGGCGTGCAGTGTGGCTTTTTTTACCATTCAGACTGTGTTTATCACGTCAACATAGGTCGGAAACGATGTCTTGGGACAGCTAAAAGCTATAAATGTCGCTGCATGGTGATAAAAACGCATCAAAGTGATTTTATGCACTTTATCGCCGATTTACATCGTTTTGAATGATGGGGGCAAGTTGCTTGGCAAGTTGGGTACACACTTTTGTAAACTCTCAAAAATCACCTTTTGGGAGAATTCAAACAGTTTAGCTCCAGTTGGTCCAAATTGGATGTACTTCAACTCATTTTGAAGGTCTTGAGACAAGCTTCAAAATGAGTTGAGAGACGTCGGAAGATATTGAGATGGGCCAGAGTTATTAAGAAAATGGCTTATTGGGGGCAAGTTCTTTACACTTACCTTAGTCTGTCACTCATTAAGGGGCCCTGCATAAACCACGTTGCCACTTTGTGTCGGGGGTGGGGTATCATTCTGTACAGCCGGTCATGCTAGAAAGATGGGGGAAACAGTCTACGCTGGGGGGGGGGGGGCGGATGGGCTCAAAAATGTCTGGAGATCGGGTAACATGGGTTATGCCCGGTCCCAACCTATACGATCATATTGGAATGATATTTTGAAAAAAGTTCAGAAAATTTTCGAAACCTATCTCGTACCTTGACACCAACTAAAGATAATTACCTTGTCCCTGTGAAGGATTTGATCTTCACAGTGATTCGTGATTAAATAACCTTGAATGACATCAAATTACATCGACCATGCCTCTGATTGCATAAACACGAAACCAACTCACGCATGCATGCACATGCCTTCAAACCTGACCACATATCGCAAATTGACCATCAGTACAGTATAGCCACCCTCGCGCTATTCCCATGAGATTCTCATATTTCCAATAGCTAAATCTCCCTGATGGTCAACTGCATCCACAAATCGAAACCGATTATATGACTAATTATAATATTTGCACGATGCACGTCCTGCAACCCCATCCCCTCCCCTCCCTCTCACCAACCCCTCTCCACACCCATATTGTTCCTATCGCATCAATTGTAGGCATACCTCAGGCTAAACTTGCGAAAGTCATATCTAATATGAATATATATATGATCTAGAGCAAAGTTTACTTAGCTGCAAGCTACTGTTTGGCCAGATAGTCCAATTGGCTTATGAGAATTTCGAATGTTTGGTTCGTTCATTGAGAGAATGAGTGGGATGTGGAGGTTGCGGGTTTCCATGGATTATTATGCATGTATGTATGTATGTATGCTAGGTTTAGGTGATGAAATGATATTGTTGTGTGAGTGTGTGTATGGGGGGGGGGGGGTTGCGCGCATGATGAGATGAGATGAATGTGCAAATTCAGAGGGAGAGTTGCATCATTATCAGATGAAGATGACGATTGATGATAATTTTTCCAAAAATTGATGAGGCAACTTTTATGATGTGACCATATTCAAAATTAGGGTGTACAGGTATTTAAATTGATCCAACAGGGAGGAGACATTTTTTCATCTGATGTAAACCAGCTTTACATCATTCAATCGAGCAAAAAATTACAAATGAATACATAGCGCATGACAATATTGCTGTAATAACTGTTGCCAGTTGAATAAGTTTTGTATCGTAATTGATAAGGATGAATCATTCTCGATCGCAGTAGTATTCAACAATACCAAACCATCTTCAAAGAGAAGATACGTCCATTTGATTTTGATTCAATGATGAAATCCAGATTCTATGACAGACAATTCCTTCATCTTGAGTCATCTCATCCAAATTTTGTTCGGGACTTTACTTTTGAATCAGAAGAAAAATGAGAGATTGCATGTGAGTGGATTTCATGAATGCTCACCTGAATTTTAGAGTAAATTTGGGAATATTTACCATTATTCTCCTATTTAAAATTCAATTTCCCTCCTCTCTAAATTTTTCGGTATGAACTTCTCCCCCCCCCCTCTTTGTGGTAACTCAGCAGGAGTAAGATTCACTCGGCCATGAGTGAGATTTTCACTCCGAAAGAGTGAATCTCACTCTTCTCGGAGTCGCCTCAAAGGGCAGCTCACTTCGAAAAGATTTTAAAAATCGCCATCTTTTTCTCAAATTTCAATTTCAAATTGATCGTGAAGTCATTCCAAGCTGTAATTTGTGCAATTAGCGTCATGTATTTAAAACCATACCATTAATTTCATTGTGATACAAAATTAAATTTCCAATATTCTCTAAATCTTCCTCTATTATACATTCAAATGATCAAACAACCCACGTCAACCACAATTCGAATCGGAACAAATTTTGAAATCAAAAGCTTGATACAGCATCAAATACACGACGATTTTCGTCAAATTCTGTAACCCAGTTCCACACTCATCACACTCTTATGTCAATATACCACACGCACATAACCTAACCACGTTTTCAAATCCAAATGCGTCTACGTGCGAACTTGCGGCTAATATTTCAGGACCTCTCTCAGGACTCTATACTATATGAGTACTTCCGTTGAAACTTTGAAATATTGTGTGCTAATTTGTACGGACTTTCGAAACGCTTTGGGAAAAGATCGCACAGGTCATAAGCGATGTATCTTTGGTGCTTTTTTTGTGCAACTGCAGCAGAGCATTGAATTTTACAGATATGATTGAGGCTATGATAACCAAAAGAACACTTTTTGTGTGTACGGTCAGCACGTAGATTTTGTGGCGCAGCGTAAGTTCGCTTAGAATTCTACTCACTCCGTTTCTCTTGATGAAAGTGAGTTTCACCTCATCCTGTAGGCTTTTCCACACCCATTTCTTCCAGAAATTCATCTCCAGATGCAACTCTTCCATGCCTAAACGTATAGGTACAAAATTAATTTTTGGACTCATTGGAGTACTTTTTGCGAAAATATACTCTTGTTGATAGTTTTGATTAGTTTCGTGTCATATTAACATGACCCCTATAAATGCAACACTATAGAGAGGTCCTAGCCGGTTTTTTTTTCAAAGTATCCAATGGCCAAATAGAGATTCCGAAACCTCAAGACTGTAGCTCAAGCTGTTTACCCGTGATATTAATTCAAGAAATAAAATGCCATTTCCGTGTCATGCATCTGAATCTCTCTTATGTGTAACGCTTATACTCGAGCTACCTTGCTTATGGTACTTATGGAGAGAAACATTTATATACTCGTGAACGATTTAATTCGCACTTTAATTCAAAAAGTCAAAAAAACCCATCTTAGAAATACGGGGAATAAGATTTGGTATTTGCACTTATTCAACCCCCAAATATCAAAGTTTCAACGGAATCACTCATATGTACGATTGGTCAGCCTGCTGCCAATGTTCTGCAGAATACCAGAGGAGTAACATCACGGGCACGAGAGACTAATCAAACACACATCCTCATGCATGCATGCGAATGTTGTCAATTCTTGCCATGCACGTAGTATGCAGGCTTTCATTGGAATGATCTGAGAACTAACAGCCAGAACATCGGGACGAAACGTGCATCCAAAGCTTCCGACTCGGCGAGGTAATGCATTCATATCAGAGTAGGGAATGTTATTCTGATTCCTGCTCTGAACGAGATTGTGTCACTTGCGTTCGGTGCACATAGATGCATGTACGATATATGATGCAGTACTGCAAGTACATATGGGCAAATCTCACGAAGTATGCGGTTTGGCCGAACAGGCCTATTTTCACGTTGTCAGAAGAACAGTCGCGTTTTTCCCGCCACTCGCATTAGATCATTTTGAAGATCCACTCATATTTAACAGTTCTGCATCATTCAGAAGTCTATTACTTGCTATGGAAACGTACTGGGAGACGCTTCTTCGTGACAAAATCGCAATTTTCGACCGAACAGGGCCATAATTCTCGCACGTCTTAGCTCGCCACAGGCGGGGCGATTCACCGATCGGTCTGAAAATTGAATATGTGATAGATTATGATGTTAAGAAACGTATCATTTTCGCCCGAGGCTGTGCCTATCAATGCGTTAGAGTGGCGATGACTCGTTGGAGCAAACTCCGATTTTACTTTTTTTCCTGTATCGCTCTTCTAATGGATGCAGCACTCGGTGCGGTGAATATTTCGTATCTGTAGAAACAACATCTCATTCTACATCCGAAAACCTACAAATCTAGCTCAAGAACGATAGTGTGCTCGATCCCGCATGGCGATGCGGCTTAAAATGAGAATAGTATATTACGCAACGATGTCGAAAAGTTGGATTTACGCACGAGTGAAAATCTTTACACACGAGTGTGAGTCTTTACGCACTAGTGAGATTCTTTACGCACGAGCCGCGTAGCGGCGAGTGCGTAAAGTATCTCAACAGTGCGTAAAGATTCACATCTCGTGTGTAAAGTTTTTCCGAGTGCGGAAACCTTTCGACAGAGTTGCGTACGATATTTTTCGAAATTTTGTGCGGAAAGTTAGTAATCTGTCAGTCACCTCATACGCCAGTAATCAAATCGTGATCGGGGCAGGTGGAGGAAAAGGGCGCAGAGCGGGGTCCAGGGGCGGTAGCCCCTGGTGGGGGGTTCGGGGGGCGGAGCCCCCCGACTGAAAAAAAATTCTGAAAATGTATCAGAAAAAAATCTTTTGTTTGATATATCATATGTTACCGCATAGTTTGAAAATATCGATCTCAATCCTCAAATGTACAAATAGTGGACAAGATTGTAACCGAGGGATTTGCTGGGTACCAGGAAATTCGTAAATAAACAGGCAATTGTTAAAATACAAAATATATATATATATATTAGTAAAAAATATAACAATTCATAACTGGGGTGAAACTAGCTCGTTGTGTACAATTATTTATGTCATTCGTAACCTGGTAACCCTAAAGTATTTGTGAACATGATATTGAGGTTATAAATCTGCAAACGGTATAATTAAACGGCTATCTTCCTCATCACGGGGGTGCCCATGCCGAGAATGATAGTGACCGGTACTGTGAATACTGCCTGGGTGTGCCCGGGCCGTATTTAACAGTCCTTTGGGTCGTTGATCGCGAGCGGGTTACACAGGAGGGTTGCTACTACTGGCCGCTCTCTCTCTTCCTGGGGGTACCCGGGAAGGGGAAGAGTCGGTGCATCTGACTACAGGTCGTCTCGGTCCTAGGTGTACCTGGGGACGGGACGGATCCGGTCTATGCTGCAAAAAGGTCGTTCTCCCTCATCCTAGGAGTACCCGGGATGGGAGTGAATGCGACATACGTCGGTCCCTGGGAGTGCCCGGGGGTACTGACTCTTGGCTCTAGGAGTGCCTGGAGACAAGAGGAGTGACTGGACGATTAAATGGTCTCCGCCCATACACTGGGTTACCCCAGTGTGTCGAGTACAACGTCCGGAGTCGACTGACTCTGCTGCTGTCTGTGGGTCGGCTTCTTTCCTCGGGTTGACTGCTCTGATTGTGAGAAAGCCGGGGGTCCACCTAGTGGCGACTGGTGCAAGCTCTTGACCGGTTTGGTGCCTGTAACATTACTGCACGAGCACACCGGTGCTTGGCGGGTTGCGCTAGTGTAGAGGTGCTCGTTGCATCCCCCCCTTTCTCCGGAGAGTGAGTTTTACTCACTCTTAATTACTGCTACTGCTATTCTGCTAGATCGCTGTCCGATTCATCTGATTCCTGGTTTCGATATGGCACGAGGTCTTTCACGTGGATGTTCGAGGTTATCTTCCCATTGGCATCCTTCAGATCAAATATTACTGGAGAGTTTTCTTTCACCACTGTGTATGGTCCGTCTGCTTTTTTGTCTAGGGCCGCGTTATAGTGTTTTGCCTTATCTGACAGTGTGTGAATCTTTTTCAGCACTAGATCACCCTTCTTCGGTTTCCACTCTCGTCTTCGCAGGTTATAATGGTGTCGCTGTTTCGTGAAACTGCGTGCCATGTTGGATTTCGCCAATTCCAGGGCTTCGTGCATCCGTTTCAGCCTCGTTTCTGCACCGCTTCTGTGTCCACCTACCTCCTGGCTTAGACTGCCTGGTGTGGCTAGCTCTCTCCCGTGATTCAGGTATGCGGGAGAGAACCCGGTGGAGTCGCTTGGTGCGGTGTTGTAGGCAAACGCGATTTCTGCTATGTGGAGGTCCCACGTCTTCTGGTCTGATTCGATTAACTGCTTGATCATTGTCTTAACCACTTTGTTAGTTCTCTCGACTGGATTACACTGCGGTGAATATGGGGGAATTCTTCTATGTGTAATATTGTAACTTTTCAACATGTGTTGGAATTCCTTTGACGTAAACTGTTGTGCGTTGTCACTTACTATTGTTTTTGGTGCCCCATGTCGTAATATCACTTGTTCGCGAAGCGTCTTAATCGTTGCTGCTGATGTTGCTTTCCGTAATGCTTTCAGTTCCGTCCATTTCGTAAATCTATCTTGCATTACTAAGAGATATGCGTTGCCACTAGTAGACCTCGGTAACGGGCCGATGAAGTCTACGGAAACCATTTCCCATGGCTCGTTCACTGTTGTAGCGTGCATCAAGCCCGGGGGTGCTTGTTGTTGTGCCTTGTGTTGTTGACAATTTTTGCAATTCCGTACATACTTTGTTGTTTCCCGTAGAATACCCGGCCAATAATAATTCCGTGACACCCTGGTTAACGTTTTGGCGACTCCGAGATGGCCGGCAGTGGCTGCGTCATGACATTCCTGTAGCACTCGTGCCCGTTCTTCTGTCGGGACGCATAGTTTCCATTCTTCCTGATGCTCTGTGTCATTGAAGTCCAAAGTGTGCAATATGTGCCGTTGGAGTCTCCCATTCTTGATGCAGTATTCCGGATTATCGTCTGGATTGTTTGACACTTTTTCTAACATATTGTTATACCATCTGCACGTGATTTGTTGGTTGACCTGACATACCTCGAGTGGCTGCCGGGACAGAGCATCTGCTACGACATTATCTTGCCCCCGTCTGTATTTAATCTCGAAGTCCCATTGGCTGAGTTCGAATGCCCAGCGTGCTATTCGTCCAGATGGATTTTCGATGTTATTCAGCCATTTTAAAGATTGGTGATCCGTCAGTACCTGGAAGTGGTAACCTTCCAAGTAATCTCTCATCTTCCATATTCCCCATTTTACTGCTAGGCATTCGAGTTCCGTCGCTGAATAATTTTTCTCTGCCTGTTTTAACGATCTGCTAGCGTATGCTACTACTCTTTCCTCGTTGCCTTCGCCCTGTGTCAATACTGCACCCAAGCCAGCCTTGCTTGCATCGGTTTGCAGGGTAAATAATTTCTTCCAGTCGGGGCAAGCTATAATGGGTGCATTTGCCATTTGTTCCTTTAGCTTGACGAATGCGTCGTGTTGTTCTGCTCCCCATTTGTACTTACAATTTCTTTTCAACAGATGATTCAGTGGGGCGGCCAACTGCGATGCATTTTTGATGAATCTTCTGTACCATGACGTCAATCCTAAGAATCTTCTCAGTTCTTCCACATTCCTCGGAGCATCTAGTGCTTTTATTGCTTCTATCTTCTCAGGGTCCGTTCGTAGTCCGTGTCTGTCTACAATATGACCCAAATATTTTAGGCTCTCTCTAACAAACTGGCATTTATCCCAGTTCGGGATGAGATTGGCCTCTCTTAACTTTCTTAGTACTTCCCTCAATATCTTGATGTGTTCTTCGAAGGTTTCTGATATGATAATTATGTCATCCAAATATGCGAATACGTGTTGTGCCAAATCAGGTGTGATGATTTTGTCTAGTAGTCTCTGAAACGTTGATGGTGCTGAGTGTAAACCGAACGGCATAACTACAAATTCGAATAATCCACGTCCTGGAACGGAAAACGCTGTAATTTCGCAACTTTCCTTTGTTAATGGTACCTGCCAATAACCATTTTTCAAGTCTATCGTTGAAATGTATCTGGCTCCTCTTAGTTTATCCAATGTTGCGTTAACTTGGGGAATTGGGTATGCATCTTTCTCCGAGTTTTCGTTTACTTTCCTAAAATCTATGCAGAAACGGGCTCTGCCATCTTTCCTTTTGACAATTACTACTGGAGAATTCCAAGGGCTCTGAGAAGGCCGTACCACTTCACTGTCGAGCATTTTATCTAGTTCTTCATTCATAATTTCTTGTTTTGCTGGGTTGCATGGTCTATGCTTCTGTTTGATCGGAGTTTTATTTTTCATACGAATTTCGTGAGCGGTTAACGGGGTGACTCCTTTAATTCCTGCGAATAATATCTTTTCTTCCTCGATGACTCCTTTTATTATTTCTTCTTCTTCGCCTGACAGTTCTGCCAGTCCCTTAAACGTGGCGACCGAGCATATATGCGGTCCTTTTCCCCGACCTGGGTGGAGTACCTTGCCATCTAGTATAATTTTCAGCTTCAGTCGACGCAGTATATCCATGCCTAGCAGAATGTCGCAACCCAGTGTATTCATGATTCCAAACCGATGGTGTAATTCCCGCCCGAGGACATCGATGGTGCCTGTAATCTGTCCTGAAACTGCCGTTGCCGAACCATCTGCTAGACCTACGGAGCTGTGTGCCTCTGTATAGTCCCATTCTTCTTCGAGGCATTTTTCCTTCACGTGTGCGCTTACGAACGAAGACGAAGATCCTGGATCTACTAGTGCCAGATACTTTTTATGACCTACTTTTGTTTCTACGTAGTACCTTGGTTCTTCGGGGGTCGGTTTGATGTCGGGCCGACCCCTTCGCCGTTTCCCGTTCTGGGGCACGTGCAATTTCGACTAAGAATGTCGTCCTTTCCACACCAAGAGCAAAACTTCTTCCACGGGTTCCTGCACTCGAATCTCCTATGCCCCCTTTGGCCGCATCGCCAACAATGGTTCGATTTATCATAAGTGGCAGTAACTGCCATCGCACTGTTTCTAGGCGTTGTGTGATGCTCTCAGGACTCTTTGTTGACCTGTTTCAATGTCTCGTCTATTTCTTCTGCTCTTTGCATGAGATCGTTTACCGATGCTAGATCTGCTCTTCGAATGTGGAGACGATATTCTGGCTTCATCTGGTAATATAGTGAATCTATCTGTTTTTCTAAGTCGAATCCTCCCCTACGTCTCATTAGTGTTGTTAGCGCTGTCACAAAAGATCTAATCGGTTCTGATGTTCCTTGTTTCCTTTCATATATCTGTCTATCCAGTAATCTTAATTCATTTGGTGATAAGAAGTACGAACGCATACTCTCCCTTATGTAAGTCCATGTGAGGTTGTTATTTGTGATGTTTCTGAACCAGAGTTGCGCTTCGCCTCGTAATAGTTCTGGCAGACCCGATAATAGATCCTCGTCAGACGTTCTGTATGCTTTCTGAAGCTCATCAACGCGTTCTAGGAACGTGTACAGGTCCTTTCCGTCAAAATGGCAATTCCATTTTCTCATATTTTCCAGTGTTCTTATGTGTGGAGCAACTGGTTGTTCCATAACCACTACGCGTTCTGGTATATTTGCCGGTGGTTCTTCTTCTTGTGTAGTCTCATCCTTCATTTTTGCTGCTGTTTCGTCGAACCCCAAAGGGTCTCTTGGTTTTCCATCGAATTCTCGTGCATTACTTCTCACATAATCCACTAATCGTTGTCTCAAAGTTGCTACGTTTCCATCTGTGTCTAATTGATAGCTGGTTAGTTCTGCGACGAGCTCCGGTTTCTTCAATGTATATATCCATGATACTCCTACCATCTTGATTTTTCTTTATTGATCTACTCCTTATCTAATTAACATATGTTCTACAACGAGCTAGTTACCATCGAGCATTGTCTGGGCGCCATGTAACCGAGGGATTTGCTGGGTACCAGGAAATTCGTAAATAAACAGGCAATTGTTAAAATACAAAATATATATATATATATTAGTAAAAAATATAACAATTCATAACTGGGGTGAAACTAGCTCGTTGTGTACAATTATTTATGTCATTCGTAACCTGGTAACCCTAAAGTATTTGTGAACATGATATTGAGGTTATAAATCTGCAAACGGTATAATTAAACGGCTATCTTCCTCATCACGGGGGTGCCCATGCCGAGAATGATAGTGACCGGTACTGTGAATACTGCCTGGGTGTGCCCGGGCCGTATTTAACAGTCCTTTGGGTCGTTGATCGCGAGCGGGTTACACAGGAGGGTTGCTACTACTGGCCGCTCTCTCTCTTCCTGGGGGTACCCGGGAAGGGGAAGAGTCGGTGCATCTGACTACAGGTCGTCTCGGTCCTAGGTGTACCTGGGGACGGGACGGATCCGGTCTATGCTGCAAAAAGGTCGTTCTCCCTCATCCTAGGAGTACCCGGGATGGGAGTGAATGCGACATACGTCGGTCCCTGGGAGTGCCCGGGGGTACTGACTCTTGGCTCTAGGAGTGCCTGGAGACAAGAGGAGTGACTGGACGATTAAATGGTCTCCGCCCATACACTGGGTTACCCCAGTGTGTCGAGTACAACGTCCGGAGTCGACTGACTCTGCTGCTGTCTGTGGGTCGGCTTCTTTCCTCGGGTTGACTGCTCTGATTGTGAGAAAGCCGGGGGTCCACCTAGTGGCGACTGGTGCAAGCTCTTGACCGGTTTGGTGCCTGTAACATTACTGCACGAGCACACCGGTGCTTGGCGGGTTGCGCTAGTGTAGGGGTGCTCGTTGCAAGATCCGGAATATGTAAGTTCATAAGATAATATCAATTCTGAATTTCGAAGAAAATTATTATAGAGTTTTATAAATATCGTCAAGGACGGGCAAGAATAAATCAACGGATTGATGAAATAATATGCCATTTCTATGTTTCAATAGAAAGAACTTGGACAATTCTAACGATAATAATAATGCTCTGAATACACGGGATAGAAAGCGATTTCGAAACCTATGGATTCTTTCTTATAAAAGAATATGAATACATCGCCGACACTCTTTTTTGAGGCGAAGTATCCGAAAAGTGAATTTACATTTCCTTTGGACGTACGGTCCAAGGTAGATTTCAAACCACCGAAACCACGGTGGAAGCACTCCAAAAAGATCTATATATTGTATTGAACTCAATTAAATTCATGATCCACCGAAGTGAACTATTTCCATATTCAATTCGATGGGCCGACCAGGATATTTCGATCGTATGGACTTATCGAGAGAGCAAGACTGAGTATAACAATTTAGAGAGCTCATAAGTTTTCATCCTATCGAGTGAAAGAAGTCATTACACCTGCTTTGGGCAGCTTCGAATCAACGATTGGAGCACTCCGATTCTACAGAATCAAGACAGAGATCATTTTGCTAAACAACGCAGAAACTTCAAGAGATGTTGTAGAATATCAGGCTATAAAGAAAATACAGCAGTGCGTGAAGATACGTCCCAGTGCGTAAAGACCTACCTTACGCACTGTTGGTGACTTTACGCACAGGTCTTCACGCATTCCGTGCGCAAAAATTCCTTTACGCACGGAAAAATGTTCCTTACGCACTAACTTCACGCACATGATTTCGAAATAGTATATTTCGCACCGAGTTCATGAGGTTGTAGCTCACTTCTGAGCGATCGGTTTTCGACCCGAGCCGGAGGCGAGGGTTGAAATGATCGCTCGGAAGCGGGGAACCTCATGTGCGAGGCGCGAAAGTTATTTTTCGCAATTTTGTAGGCACCCAAACATCGGAAAATTGCGAAAAGATCTTTTTCGATACACTGTGCGTAAAAGTGCACTTTGCGCACAGTTTGTCGACTTTTACTCACAGTTTATCGAAAAGTATAGTTAGATACACGGGCGTAAAACCTACTATTCGCATCCTCGTGATGATTCCGACCCTCGCCTGCGGCTCGGGCCGGAAACCCATCGCTCGGACGCGAATAAAATGTTTTACGCCCTTGTATCGAAATGTACTATTGTTATATATCATATGTTACCGCATAGTTTGAAAATATCGATCTCAATCCTCAAAAGTACAAATAGTGGACAAGATCCGAAATATGTAAGTTCATAAGATAATATCAATTCTGAATCTCGAAGAAAATTATTATAGAGTTTTATGAATATCGTCAAGAACGGGCAAGAATAAATCAACGGATTGATGAAATAGTATGCCATTTCTATGGTTCAATAGAAAGAACTTGGACAATTCTAACGATAATAATAATGCTCTGAATACACGGGATAGAAAGCGATTTCGAAACCTACGGATTCTTTCTTATAAAAGAATATGAATACATCGCCGACACTCTTTTTTGAGGCGAAGTATCCGAAAAGTGAATTTACATTTCCTTTGGACGTACGGTCCAAGGTAGATTTCAAACCACCGAAACCACGGTGGAAGTACTCCAAAAAGGTCTATATATTGTATTGAACTCAATTAAATTCATGATCCACCGAAGTGAACTATTTCCATGTTCAATTCGATGGGCCGACCAGGATATTTCAATCGTATGGACTTATCGAGAGAGCAAGACTGAGTATAACAATTTAGAGAGCTCATAAGTTTTCATCCTATCGAGTGAAAGAAGTCATTACACCTGCTTTGGGCAGCTTCGAATCAACGATTGGAGCACTCCGATTCTACAGAATCAAGACAGAGATCATTTTGCTAAACAACGCAGAAACTTCAAGAGATGTTGTAGAATATCAGGCTATAAAGAAAATACAGCAGTGCGTAAAGATACGTCCCAGTGCGTAAAGACCTACCTTACGCACTGTTGGTGACTTTACGCACAGGTCTTCACGCATTCCGTGCGCAAAAATTCCTTTACGCACGGAAAAATGTTCCTTACGCACTAACTTTACGCACATGATTTCGAAATAGTATATTTCGCACCGAGTTCATGAGGTTGTAGCTCACTTCTGAGCGATCGGTTTTCGACCCGAGCCGGAGGCGAGGGTTGAAATGATCGCTCGGAAGCGGGGAACCTCATGTGCGAGGCGCGAAAGTTATTTTTCGCAATTTTGTAGGCACCCAAACATCGGAAAATTGCGAAAAGATCTTTTTCGATACACTGTGCGTAAAAGTGCACTTTGCGCACAGTTTGTCGACTTTTACTCACAGTTTATCGAAAAGTATAGTTAGATACACGGGCGTAAAACCTACTATTCGCATCCTCGTGATGATTCCGACCCTCGCCTGCGGCTCGGGCCGGAAACCCATCGCTCGGACGCGAATAAAATGTTTTACGCCCTTGTATCGAAATGTACTATTGTTATATATCATATGTTACCGCATAGTTTGAAAATATCGATCTCAATCCTCAAAAGTACAAATAGTGGACAAGATCCGAAATATGTAAGTTCATAAGATAATATCAATTCTGAATCTCGAAGAAAATTATTATAGAGTTTTATGAATATCGTCAAGAACGGGCAAGAATAAATCAACGGATTGATGAAATAGTATGCCATTTCTATGGTTCAATAGAAAGAACTTGGACAATTCTAACGATAATAATAATGCTCTGAATACACGGGATAGAAAGCGATTTCGAAACCTACGGATTCTTTCTTATAAAAGAATATGAATACATCGCCGACACTCTTTTTTGAGGCGAAGTATCCGAAAAGTGAATTTACATTTCCTTTGGACGTACGGTCCAAGGTAGATTTCAAACCACCGAAACCACGGTGGAAGTACTCCAAAAAGGTCTATATATTGTATTGAACTCAATTAAATTCATGATCCACCGAAGTGAACTATTTCCATGTTCAATTCGATGGGCCGACCAGGATATTTCAATCGTATGGACTTATCGAGAGAGCAAGACTGAGTATAACAATTTAGAGAGCTCATAAGTTTTCATCCTATCGAGTGAAAGAAGTCATTACACCTGCTTTGGGCAGCTTCGAATCAACGATTGGAGCACTCCGATTCTACAGAATCAAGACAGAGATCATTTTGCTAAACAACGCAGAAACTTCAAGAGATGTTGTAGAATATCAGGCTATAAAGAAAATACAGCAGTGCGTAAAGATACGTCCCAGTGCGTAAAGACCTACCTTACGCACTGTTGGTGACTTTACGCACAGGTCTTCACGCATTCCGTGCGCAAAAATTCCTTTACGCACGGAAAAATGTTCCTTACGCACTAACTTCACGCACATGATTTCGAAATAGTATATTTCGCACCGAGTTCATGAGGTTGTAGCTCACTTCTGAGCGATCGGTTTTCGACCCGAGCCGGAGGCGAGGGTTGAAATGATCGCTCGGAAGCGGGGAACCTCATGTGCGAGGCGCGAAAGTTATTTTTCGCAATTTTGTAGGCACCCAAACATCGGAAAATTGCGAAAAGATCTTTTTCGATACACTGTGCGTAAAAGTGCACTTTGCGCACAGTTTGTCGACTTTTACTCACAGTTTATCGAAAAGTATAGTTAGATACACGGGCGTAAAACCTACTATTCGCATCCTCGTGATGATTCCGACCCTCGCCTGCGGCTCGGGCCGGAAACCCATCGCTCGGACGCGAATAAAATGTTTTACGCCCTTGTATCGAAATGTACTATTGTTATATATCATATGTTACCGCATAGTTTGAAAATATCGATCTCAATCCTCAAAAGTACAAATAGTGGACAAGATCCGAAATATGTAAGTTCATAAGATAATATCAATTCTGAATCTCGAAGAAAATTATTATAGAGTTTTATGAATATCGTCAAGAACGGGCAAGAATAAATCAACGGATTGATGAAATAGTATGCCATTTCTATGGTTCAATAGAAAGAACTTGGACAATTCTAACGATAATAATAATGCTCTGAATACACGGGATAGAAAGCGATTTCGAAACCTACGGATTCTTTCTTATAAAAGAATATGAATACATCGCCGACACTCTTTTTTGAGGCGAAGTATCCGAAAAGTGAATTTACATTTCCTTTGGACGTACGGTCCAAGGTAGATTTCAAACCACCGAAACCACGGTGGAAGTACTCCAAAAAGGTCTATATATTGTATTGAACTCAATTAAATTCATGATCCACCGAAGTGAACTATTTCCATGTTCAATTCGATGGGCCGACCAGGATATTTCAATCGTATGGACTTATCGAGAGAGCAAGACTGAGTATAACAATTTAGAGAGCTCATAAGTTTTCATCCTATCGAGTGAAAGAAGTCATTACACCTGCTTTGGGCAGCTTCGAATCAACGATTGGAGCACTCCGATTCTACAGAATCAAGACAGAGATCATTTTGCTAAACAACGCAGAAACTTCAAGAGATGTTGTAGAATATCAGGCTATAAAGAAAATACAGCAGTGCGTAAAGATACGTCCCAGTGCGTAAAGACCTACCTTACGCACTGTTGGTGACTTTACGCACAGGTCTTCACGCATTCCGTGCGCAAAAATTCCTTTACGCACGGAAAAATGTTCCTTACGCACTAACTTTACGCACATGATTTCGAAATAGTATATTTCGCACCGAGTTCATGAGGTTGTAGCTCACTTCTGAGCGATCGGTTTTCGACCCGAGCCGGAGGCGAGGGTTGAAATGATCGCTCGGAAGCGGGGAACCTCATGTGCGAGGCGCGAAAGTTATTTTTCGCAATTTTGTAGGCACCCAAACATCGGAAAATTGCGAAAAGATCTTTTTCGATACACTGTGCGTAAAAGTGCACTTTGCGCACAGTTTGTCGACTTTTACTCACAGTTTATCGAAAAGTATAGTTAGATACACGGGCGTAAAACCTACTATTCGCATCCTCGTGATGATTCCGACCCTCGCCTGCGGCTCGGGCTGGAAACCCATCGCTCGGACGCGAATAAAATGTTTTACGCCCTTGTATCGAAATGTACTATTGTTATATATCATATGTTACCGCATAGTTTGAAAATATCGATCTCAATCCTCAAAAGTACAAATAGTGGACAAGATCCGAAATATGTAAGTTCATAAGATAATATCAATTCTGAATCTCGAAGAAAATTATTATAGAGTTTTATGAATATCGTCAAGAACGGGCAAGAATAAATCAACGGATTGATGAAATAGTATGCCATTTCTATGGTTCAATAGAAAGAACTTGGACAATTCTAACGATAATAATAATGCTCTGAATACACGGGATAGAAAGCGATTTCGAAACCTACGGATTCTTTCTTATAAAAGAATATGAATACATCGCCGACACTCTTTTTTGAGGCGAAGTATCCGAAAAGTGAATTTACATTTCCTTTGGACGTACGGTCCAAGGTAGATTTCAAACCACCGAAACCACGGTGGAAGTACTCCAAAAAGGTCTATATATTGTATTGAACTCAATTAAATTCATGATCCACCGAAGTGAACTATTTCCATGTTCAATTCGATGGGCCGACCAGGATATTTCAATCGTATGGACTTATCGAGAGAGCAAGACTGAGTATAACAATTTAGAGAGCTCATAAGTTTTCATCCTATCGAGTGAAAGAAGTCATTACACCTGCTTTGGGCAGCTTCGAATCAACGATTGGAGCACTCCGATTCTACAGAATCAAGACAGAGATCATTTTGCTAAACAACGCAGAAACTTCAAGAGATGTTGTAGAATATCAGGCTATAAAGAAAATACAGCAGTGCGTAAAGATACGTCCCAGTGCGTAAAGACCTACCTTACGCACTGTTGGTGACTTTACGCACAGGTCTTCACGCATTCCGTGCGCAAAAATTCCTTTACGCACGGAAAAATGTTCCTTACGCACTAACTTTACGCACATGATTTCGAAATAGTATATTTCGCACCGAGTTCATGAGGTTGTAGCTCACTTCTGAGCGATCGGTTTTCGACCCGAGCCGGAGGTGAGGGTTGAAATGATCGCTCGGAAGCGGGGAACCTCATGTGCGAGGCGCGAAAGTTATTTTTCGCAATTTTGTAGGCACCCAAACATCGGAAAATTGCGAAAAGATCTTTTTCGATACACTGTGCGTAAAAAAGCACTTTGCGCACAGTTTGTCGACTTTTACTCACAGTTTATCGAAAAGTATAGTTAGATACACGGGCGTAAAACCTACTATTCGCATCCTCGTGATGATTCCGACCCTCGCCTGCAGCTCGGGCCGGAAACCCATCGCTCGGACGCGAATAAAATGTTTTACGCCCTTGTATCGAAATGTACTATTGTTATATATCATATGTTACCGCATAGTTTGAAAATATCGATCTCAATCCTCAAAAGTACAAATAGTGGACAAGATCCGAAATATGTAAGTTCATAAGATAATATCAATTCTGAATCTCGAAGAAAATTATTATAGAGTTTTATGAATATCGTCAAGAACGGGCAAGAATAAATCAACGGATTGATGAAATAGTATGCCATTTCTATGGTTCAATAGAAAGAACTTGGACAATTCTAACGATAATAATAATGCTCTGAATACACGGGATAGAAAGCGATTTCGAAACCTACGGATTCTTTCTTATAAAAGAATATGAATACATCGCCGACACTCTTTTTTGAGGCGAAGTATCCGAAAAGTGAATTTACATTTCCTTTGGACGTACGGTCCAAGGTAGATTTCAAACCACCGAAACCACGGTGGAAGTACTCCAAAAAGGTCTATATATTGTATTGAACTCAATTAAATTCATGATCCACCGAAGTGAACTATTTCCATGTTCAATTCGATGGGCCGACCAGGATATTTCAATCGTATGGACTTATCGAGAGAGCAAGACTGAGTATAACAATTTAGAGAGCTCATAAGTTTTCATCCTATCGAGTGAAAGAAGTCATTACACCTGCTTTGGGCAGCTTCGAATCAACGATTGGAGCACTCCGATTCTACAGAATCAAGACAGAGATCATTTTGCTAAACAACGCAGAAACTTCAAGAGATGTTGTAGAATATCAGGCTATAAAGAAAATACAGCAGTGCGTAAAGATACGTCCCAGTGCGTAAAGACCTACCTTACGCACTGTTGGTGACTTTACGCACAGGTCTTCACGCATTCCGTGCGCAAAAATTCCTTTACGCACGGAAAAATGTTCCTTACGCACTAACTTTACGCACATGATTTCGAAATAGTATATTTCGCACCGAGTTCATGAGGTTGTAGCTCACTTCTGAGCGATCGGTTTTCGACCCGAGCCGGAGGCGAGGGTTGAAATGATCGCTCGGAAGCGGGGAACCTCATGTGCGAGGCGCGAAAGTTATTTTTCGCAATTTTGTAGGCACCCAAACATCGGAAAATTGCGAAAAGATCTTTTTCGATACACTGTGCGTAAAAGTGCACTTTGCGCACAGTTTGTCGACTTTTACTCACAGTTTATCGAAAAGTATAGTTAGATACACGGGCGCAAAACCTACTATTCGCATCCTCGTGATGATTCCGACCCTCGCCTGCGGCTCGGGCCGGAAACCCATCGCTCGGACGCGAATAAAATGTTTTACGCCCTTGTATCGAAATGTACTATTGTTATATATCATATGTTACCGCATAGTTTGAAAATATCGATCTCAATCCTCAAAAGTACAAATAGTGGACAAGATCCGAAATATGTAAGTTCATAAGATAATATCAATTCTGAATCTCGAAGAAAATTATTATAGAGTTTTATGAATATCGTCAAGAACGGGCAAGAATAAATCAACGGATTGATGAAATAGTATGCCATTTCTATGGTTCAATAGAAAGAACTTGGACAATTCTAACGATAATAATAATGCTCTGAATACACGGGATAGAAAGCGATTTCGAAACCTACGGATTCTTTCTTATAAAAGAATATGAATACATCGCCGACACTCTTTTTTGAGGCGAAGTATCCGAAAAGTGAATTTACATTTCCTTTGGACGTACGGTCCAAGGTAGATTTCAAACCACCGAAACCACGGTGGAAGTACTCCAAAAAGGTCTATATATTGTATTGAACTCAATTAAATTCATGATCCACCGAAGTGAACTATTTCCATGTTCAATTCGATGGGCCGACCAGGATATTTCAATCGTATGGACTTATCGAGAGAGCAAGACTGAGTATAACAATTTAGAGAGATCAAAAGTTTTCATCCTATCGAGTGAAAGAAGTCATTACACCTGCTTTGGGCAGCTTCGAATCAACGATTGGAGCACTCCCATTCTACAGAATTAAGACAGAGATCATTTTGCTAAACAACGCAGAAACTTCAAGAGATGTTGTAGAATATCAGTCTATAAAGAAAATACGGCAGTGCGTAAAGATACGTTCCAGTGCGTAAAGACCTACCTTACGCACTGTTGGTGACTTTACGCACAGGTCTTCACGCATTCCGTGCGCAAATAGTACATTTCGATACAAGGGCGTAAAACGTATTATTCGCGTCCGAGTGATGGGTTTCCGGCCCGAGCCGCAGGCGAGGGTCGGAATCATCACGAGGATGCGAATAATAGGTTTTACGGCCGTGTATCTAACTATACTTTTCGATAAACTGTGAGTAAAAGTCGACAAACTGTGCGCAAAGTGCACTTTTACGCACAGCGTATCGAAAAATTCCTTCTCGCACGGAAAAATGTTCCTTACGCACTAACTTTACGCACATGATTTCGAAAAAGTTATTTTTGCGTGAATGGGGTCAGAAAAATCGTTTTTCGTGTAGCACACGAAAATTTCGATTCCGTTGGGATTGAAACCACGTGTAAACTGATATTTGTACCTCAAGAAATGACTATGAGGATTGCCCATACCACAGCCTCATCTCGGTCGTCATGCGAGGCTTGTGAGGATTGACAAATTACGAAAATGAGCGTTTTGTCGGCTAAGGCACATCTTCATTTTGTACCACAGACCTTCAGATGACACTGTAAACTATTAAACATATCTTTTTTCCTCTATTCCAACACCGGGGATGCCATATATTCACATACACATGTGCCAATCAGAATTACGGAAATACGAGGCTCCCATCCAAATACATGGGAAAATCTTTTATTCCCTCACAAATCCACGGCGGAGCTCCAAAATGATTTACGCAAGTATTTCATCATTGTTTGAGCATTACTTGGACCAAACAAAAGTTCATGAGAGGTGTGCTGCCATTCTGGAAATTCTTGAAATTTCAAAGTCGAAATCGCATAGTTCCTGAGATTTGCCCATATACGGATTCGGATTCAAGGATGGAGAGGGAGGGGTGGTAATTATGGGGTCCGTATAGTCGCAATCTCGTGAGTGCACGATATGGTGCATGAGATGAGTTATTTCAGGGACAATGTGAGATTTGCAAATGTTGGTAATTAGCAGGGTTTCACACGAAACTGATTTTTGAATATCAGTTCATTTCGGCTCGGGAGGTCAAACTTCTGTTATAATTTTGGAGATGTAACCGATGATTTTGTTACCTAGCATCCATGGTGGATGAGGATCAATTCCAAAATCATCACAGAGAAGTTTGATCACCCGATCCGAAATGAACCGGAATTAAAAAATCAGTTTCGTGTCAAACCCTGGTAATTAGTAAGGTGTAATGAAAGAGAGCTTCATTAGGATAGGAAAATTGTTGGCAATATAAAAGAAGAAGAATAAGTTTCAGGCTTATGACATTTTTCATGGGTCACGTGGGAAGAAAATTCTGAAGTCACCAATAATTCAGAACACTTTTCTCCTTGATTGAAACCTAATAAAGCTACTCACAACCCATTACATTCCTAATCTGTGAAATTTAATCCATCAAAATGGACTTAAAATGCGTTTATCCAAATGATTTTGGAATTAATTCTTGAGTATCATGAAACGTCCTTCTACTCATTGTAAGTGTAGATTTTATTCCGTAATACGTAAGAAGAGAAAAAGTGAAAATTCACATGGTAGACATTTTCACCCATTTTCAAAAATTTTCGACTCAATTACCATCAATACGTGTCACTCTAGACTAGATTCAATGAGTTTGCTGATGGTTCACGCAAAAAAGTGTCGACTTTGGATGATTTTCCAACTTTCTCACCCATGCAGTCAACAAAAAATTAAATTTTGAAAATTCAAGGGGTCTGATATCCTATTCTGAGCTATGATTTTGACTCTCTGCCTTGGCTCGGAATTTAAATGGGGCCAAATAGGACCATCAATAGATGATGTCTCCCCGGAATTGGACATTTTCGAACCCCTCCTGCCCCATTCGCTCCTCCTCCCTTGTCACGCTAAGCCCCTTCACCGAGCCTCTTTCATGGCATGTTACGGTTGGCTGATCACCCCCCCCCCCTCATCCCCCCAAGAGAGTGACGTCATTTATGGATGGCCCCAAAGAAGATAATTTCTATGACCCCGGAAATTAGTTCACTGTTTCCAACATCGACATTCGCTATTTCCATACAGGGTCGAATATACTGGTTTTTCTGTCTTGTGATATTCTTCAAGGTGCAGACAAAAACTTTGGGTATGATGTTGAAAAAAGGACTAAACTATCTCGATCGAATGGTGCATAGCCTCTCTTGACTTGATCGATATCGAAACTATGTACTCACAAGGAGTTGAAAATGTCAAACTTCTTTCTCATGGACAAGAAAAATTTTTCACCTAAAATAACTATGAAAAAAAGCGAATAAAAATGAGCTCAGTGGTAACATTCCGTACATCAGAAAAATTCGATTCCATCATTCAATAAATATCAGGAATATTACGAAGAAATTCCATCCACAACCTCCAAGCACTCGAGAACAACATCATTCCAAAAGTGATCATTCAAATGTATTGTCATCAGAATCCAGCACCTTATACATGATTTATATGCAAATTAGTAATACTAGATCCGTATAATGATCCTGAGCTGCTACATTATAAAATTTATACCTTGATACTCAAGAGAACGAGGTACTATAAAAGAAATATACACTCGGCATTAACAACCAGTCGGTTAATGGAGCTCGCACCATAAGTATTGCAAAGCCGGGACACCCAAGTATGTACATATCCACGCGTGGGCTCGATTACTTATACTCGTATAGAGGAAAGGAGACGTCTCACGATTAATATCATAACTGCATTCCGTCTGTGCAGTGTACACATTTAGGATCGTTTCTGGCGCCTATATTTTTGCGTTTCCCTTGATGAGTTTGCATCGATCTGAGTATAGAGGTTATGTGAAAGGAAGTGTTTGGTCAAGCTGTTGATGGGAAATTTAATTCTTGATTTAGACTTTCAAGGTGTTCTCAGCCTTGACATTTACTCGGATCCAATCGAATGTTTGGAATGTTTTCTGGGTGATGAATGAATTTGGAATCTGGATTATCACTCACGATTTATGAATGAGTTAGAATTAATTAAAATTCCTGCGATCGTCCTGGTCTCATTGACTATCAAGAATTTTGATACTATGGTAAATTAATTTAACGAATTGATATATTATCGATATGGAAACATTCACACGATCCTGACGCACTTTATAATTTTTCTGCATACTTTTCGAAAACAAGAAGTGTATGATGAATAATTCGTCATTGGATTCATTAATCAAACCGGATAATTACTCACACTGTCCGTAAAAGACACCGCAATCGCCCCTGCGTGCAATCGTGCGACTATTACTCGAGAATTTGCTTACCTAGGACAGAAAAATAAATGATTAATGAATTTTCCCGTCACCTCAAAATGCTGACATATATACATCTCATAGTGTTGATCATCACCCTCTTGGAAATTTCCATTCTGAGGATACAATATTGCTAAATTTATGATATCCTGGAAGTCATAATTTCTTGAAATACTGTCGGCAAGACTAGTACTTCAATATTGTGTACAAAATTATAGTCATGCAGATATCGCATTTCTAACCTCAAAATGAGACAGTTGAGATATAGAAAAGTGCCAACGTCCTCTCTCGAGTGATTTCAATTGAAGATCGAGGTCATTGATATACTTCAAATCATATGATGCGGGATAGCCACCCGCGACGATAATGATAGCAAATTGAAGGAAAATTACTATAGCTGTAGCTCGAGTAAAGTGTGAATTTGTATCTAATTTGTACCATAAATTGATATACTTCGGGTGAAAATATGGCTAAACCTCAAGTATTACATTCAAAGATAAGAGCTGAGCTAACGGTAATCTCTCTTAAACTTTGCCTTTAAATTCAATCTCATGCGCAACTTTCCATTCATGTACGCACACTACAACTCCCACACACTCAATGCCATTCACAAATTCAATGAATCATATCGCATACATCACATAACCTCCTATTTACCTCATTTTCAATGGCCAAACCAAAAAGTTTGCATAGATCATAGAGGACATAACCTATAATACAGTGCATAAATTGATTCAACTTAAATGAACAGATCATCTTCATAGACACCACCATAATCATTGCAGTAATCACGTAAAAGCAGTGAATTCAGCGTCCTCAGAATTTTCTGTTATCCTCTTTCGCTTTTACCTTCCATAGACTTCTGGATCTCGATAAATCTAATATATTCTTTATCGCATTTTCCTTCATTCTATATGGTCATATTCTTTGAGGAATTGGGTGAATTGAAGAACATCCTTGTATCGGATCTCACAAGAGCTACTGTCATACTGCTTAACTAAAAGCAGAGGAAGAAAGTTCAAAGCCAGACGATTTTCCTAGACTATAGCGTATTGAAATGTGATCCTGAGATGTTCCTCATTGTTCATACAACAGCTGAAACATTTATGCGATATGGCTAAAATGCTCAAGTTACTTGACTGGATGCATTGATTCGCAGTTTGTAATTTCTTATTTTGGAATGCACCAAGAGTATTTTATGACACAATTTTATTTCATTATATTTTATTGAGGAGATATAACGGGTCATGACGGCCCAAATTGCCCAATGAATTTCAAAATTCGTTGTAGACAGAAAAGTCACCAATTACTACAAATCAATGGATATTTCGAATCGAGAAAAGACAAATTTGAAAATAATAATGGCCAACTGATGAAGTCCACCTCCATCTCTCAATTCTACAAATATTTCATCAACGTCACTAATGTCATTGTCTTTAGAGCTGGAGACAAAACTTATCACTCTGCATATCAGAGCACTTCCACCAATTGATGAAAACACATGCAATTCCATGACACAAAGTCGTTCTATAGCAATTGATGTTTCAGCTTGGCTCGGTGTTTTTTCCTTTATTCCTGGACAATTATCATAATAAGGTCGGTGTGCATGATTTGCCTCCACTGTTTTGGATTTGGTCAACATTTTGACCCGTCTTGGTATTTTTGATGCAATCGGGCGCATTCTCAAGCTTGTTTCAAAACGTAGAAAATGAGTTGATGTACGTCCAATTCCAACCAACTGGATTTGAGCTATCTCAATTTTTGCAAAAAATGTTTGTTTTGCTTTTCTTTTTTCTGAGTTTCCGGGAGAGTGTGCCTAATATCCCCTCACCGTGTATAAGAAGCCCATTTCCATAAAATTGCGTGAGTTTCTCGTAGAGTTAGGAAATCTTAGCTTTCCTGTTTACGAATGAGACGCCAATCAGCTAATTTTGTCGCAATTTTCACACCCTTCTGAACTATTTGAGTGACAGATGGATTTTGGTGGGACAAAGCGCGAATCCAAAAGAGTATGCTGCGGAATCAAATGAAGCACATTGCACTTTTTTAATAATATATGCTCGTGGAATCTCTTAGAACTTGAATTTTCCAATTATGCAAAAAGCACTTCAAAGTTGTAGCAAAAATAGAAAAACTGACCTGAGCTGAGTCACGTGGGGCCGAGCGTGGGAATTGCTTGAGACAATTTTTTTCGCTTCATTTTTACTTGCCGATAAGGAAAAAAGCAAAAGTTGAAGAAACGATATTTTCGTTACAAAGAATGCATTATATAACGGCCATCTATGTATGGCATGCAATCGTTAGATTTGGGAATGATAAATTGAAAATTTTGGGTGCAAGGTTGTGGAATGGTATCCTGGAGATTTGGATTGGTGAATAATTTTCTGGACAGTTGGGAGGGCTTGCAGATTGAGTAACGGAGGGTGGAAAAAGAGATTCTAAAGAACCCTTGAAGAAGATAATTGAGATGAAAGTTGAGCTTACAGCAGTGACAATAGGGATATGAGTTGAGGCTTGAGGATAGACAGTCAAGCCTGTGATGTCTGCTGGATGGGCAATGAAGAGGCTTGAGAGGTTAGAATAGATTGAATTTGATTAGTACGCGGCCTTAGGCTCTCTTTGACATAATGAATCTGAAATTAATTCCCTGCGTCAAGATTACAGTCTTCGAAATGTGTTCAATCTGGCAGATATAGGTGAGCCTAAGATACTTTGATTGAAGTGAATAAAATTTGTGGAAAGAAAGATTCAGTTGACGCTGTAAATCGATTGTTCTAGTGTTGGGTGCACAGTTACAATATATTTCTTCAGACATCGATGATATTCAACTCTTCGTCGCTAGTGTGTCAGAAGCTCCCGGATTTAATTAATAAGGTTGATCCATGATACATTTCAACAAAATATGATTATTTCGGAGACTCGTGAATGAAATGTAAGAATCTCGTTTCGATCAGAATGGGTGAGCTCTAATGTGATCACAATTGAAGAGAGCAAAATTTTTCGGCTCAAAGTCAAATATATGGGACTAGTTACTTTTGAGCAAAACTAATCTGTAGACGCACCCTTCCGAGACATTTCACAAAACGTTTCCGATCCAGGTTAGAATAATAAGGAGTGAAAAAGTTATAAAAAATGATTTTCTGTGATTAATACTCCCGAGGTCTTAGTGTTTTTTGTGAATACTTCAGATAGTACATACTAATCTCAAACAAACTAACAACTTTTCAATTGGTATTTTCTTGACGGCGAATAGGATTTTTCAGAGCGAGTTTCAGAGCCGATGTCAAGTCTAGGTTGTCACACAGAGTGCGTCGGAATTAAATGGAATTAATTATTACTGCGCACTCAAGATTAAATCTCTCGATCAAGTCTGAACAGTTGAGGAAAATTTTGAAATGTTTCAATTGGATTTTCCGAAAAATCATGGGAAAACCCAGATGTAAGAGGTCAATATAATCCCTAACAGCCCATTCATCCTTCAAAGCATCATTATTTAAAATATATTCTGAACCTGTGTTGTGATAGATGGTGCGGATCCCAGAATACTACAAAATTCAATCCATCTCTCTTTCGAGTGAAAGAAGAAACTGAGCACAATCTCAGATGAACCGGAGAAAGACAAGTGCAGTTAGAAATCCGCAACTCCCGACACAAAATATAAGGATATGATATCTTTCAATTGAGCCCACGCATACCACTTACTACATATAATATTACACAGACTCCATAAACGCAAGTTTCTCGAGCCTCTCACGCACCTGAGACCAGAAATCCGCGATGATTTGTCAAATGTAGAAAGTACGTCCAGACGCTAATTTTACTATGCCATCAATTAAACCGCGTAGAGCTCATCGCATAAACTGTTATTGGCTTTGCCAGAGTCTCATTTTCACACCTGAGTGAGAACTTGTGCTGAAAATTTTTACACAGTGACGAAACGATTTGTCTTGTAGGGAACAGTTAGAAAGTACTCAATCAAATCCGATTGCTATCGATAGTTCGCGTCTGTCTTCAGCTACAAATGTGTAAGGAGAGGTGGTTTATGATGGATTGGAAGTTGGAGATTCAGGATTATAGCGATAATAAATTGATTGGATGAGTTTTGTGACGTTGTTTGAATAGTGTCAGGGATGAGACTCTGGTGTATTTACTTTGAATGACGGTCAGGGATCTATTTATATGCGAATATTACCGTGAGACATTATTTGAGTGGTAACCTTGGAGAATATATGCCTGATTGAAGAAGTATGGGGTTG
This sequence comes from Eretmocerus hayati, assembly GCA_029851415.1. Classification (NCBI taxonomy): domain Eukaryota; kingdom Metazoa; phylum Arthropoda; class Insecta; order Hymenoptera; family Aphelinidae; genus Eretmocerus; species Eretmocerus hayati. The sequence goes on from CM056744.1 coordinate 112,119,169, forward strand.
AATGATACAGAGAAATGCCAGAAACAGGACGGCGTGCCAGAAAGAATACCATTTTTTGACTTCGAAAATAAGAAATAAGGATGGAGATATCGACATGATCTAATTACACTGATTCTCGTAAAACTCCTGACTGATTATTTTATGATAAGGTAAGTGTACCCAACTTGCCTCTGTACCCAACTTGCCCCCATATGCCGATCTCAGGAATGGGCGCTCGTTGACCTTCCCGCAATTTTTTTTTACGTTTGTTATGTCAAAATATGAGAAAATACGTAGTTTTCATCGACCCCAGATCATTTCTGCGTTCTCCAGAAAATATAAAGTGAGTTTTCCATTTTTCGTGTTTGCACGGCTAAGAAATCACCGAGGAAATCGCGTTCACTAAAACCGGTGCCAATTTATTTTTATTCGACCAATCTTGACGTACACTCGCCGGACAAAATATCTGTACAAGCCATTTAGTGATTTCTACTTTTTGGGTTGGCACGACGGCCTATCTCATTCCGTGCTAAGGGAACGCGGAAAATGGAACGAATGCATGGCGATACCAACCCAAAAAGTGAAAATCACTAAACGGCTTGTACAGATATTTTGTCCGGCGAGTGTACTTTAGCGCATTCGATTCCTTGTCTCAAGACCTTCAAAATCCGCTCTTCAGGGTTGCAGAACTCTGATTTGGAGCGATTTTATGTACAAAACACGAAGATGGTTTGAGAATCAAGAAGGCCGACATCGGAGTGTACCCAACATGCCCCCATATGGTTATCTCGGAAAGGCGTGCAATATGGCTTTTTTTACCACTCAGAACGTGTTTATCACGTCAAAATAGGTCGGAAACGATGTCTTGGGCCAGCTAAAAGCTAAAAATGTCGCTGCACGGTGATCAAAACGGATCAAAGCGATTTTCCGCATTTCATCGCCGATTTACATTGTTTTAAATGATGGGGGCAAGTTGGGTACACACTTTTGTAAACTCTCAAAAATCACCTTTTGGGAGAATTAAAACAGTTTGGCTCCAGTTGGTTCAAATTGAATGTACTCCAACTCATTTTGAAGGTCTTGAGACAAGCTTTAAAATGAGCTAAAGTACGTTGGAAAATATGGAGATGGGCCAGAGTTATTAAGAAAATGGCCTAATGGGGGCAAGTTGGGTACACTTACCTTAGATTCCTTATGATAGATAGAAAAAAGTCATTCTCTATCCTGCTGCCCATCCAATTTCTTGGAGATATCATGCAATCAAATTATATATCTTTCGCACCCATTGACTAGGTCTATAGGTCACTGGAGCACTTCAGAACTTCTTAGAATATCATTTGTATCAAGCACAAATTTTGAGGCATTGAATCTACGAATGAAAACTTCAACGTTTTCGGTTTCATTCATGAGAAAATTTAATCCACGACAATTTATCAAAGCAAATTCCACTTTCGATTAAAATGAAACCGGAATTTGAAAATGTAAGAATAAGATCTTATTTCGACATCTTTGACTGAACAACCTAACTTCTTCCAAAATTCTAATCGCCCATTTTGAAGGGTTTCAGAAGAGATAACGAGAACTTGATTGCATGATTTACAGCATCTTAAAGGATTATTCGAAAAAATCTGTGTCATTTTGATCCTGCATGCTTCTCAAAGAAAACCTCTACAAAATTACATCCCTCTCTTAAGAAATGATTCCCTTCTAGAATTGAAGAAGTCAGTCACCTCAACTATGAACTCTCTCGCAACTTATACACATTTCTTATACAACCAGAGTAAAATATATTTGGCCAAGAATCACATTCTTAGATGAGACGACAGATAAGCAGACCCAGATTCACGAAAAGAGCAAAGAATCCGCAACGGTTATCCAATTCCCGAGTTCGTTGCTCAGCTGAGCTGATACATCAGGCATCGCAAAACGGCGAAATATGTACTCGAAACAGTTGCCAACTGGCTGATTCTGCACTACGCTAAAACTGCACATTTCTGTATATATGTATGTGGATACCAAACTCTGTATCTCTTGGCTCTCTTGGCAAGATACTCATCTCCTCGATTCCAGGTCATCGTCTCTTGAGTTTGCCACGATTCGATTCAACGACAATTCGATCGCTATCGTAAATAGACATTCTTACATGTGAATGACCTGTGAGTAGTGCTTTCGATAGTTTTGAGAATTTTATGTGTGGTTGGGAGTTTTACTTTTAGAAAGGGAGAGTTTTGAGGTTATGTAACCGATTTTTGTTGTCTTTGAGAGAGAGGTGTGGAGTGTCAAAAGGGTGTGAAGTATTCCCAGTGTTATTCAAGTCCGTGTGCTACGAATGTACGTAATTTATGAAAGAGTGGTTCCATGGAATGCATCAAATTTGAGTATAATCCAGAAGTTTGAGATTTCACTCGACTATTTTGGTTGGACGACTCAATCCCCTGCCGACCAAAATTTTTCATTTTTTCTGAGCATCCCTTTCAAAGTGTATGAATCGGAAGGCAGACATAACTCCTAACCTCCAAATTATGATCTCGCCGAAAAATAACGTCAGTAGCTTACTTACATCACACCATACCCTATCACCCATACCATAACAACAAAATCATAACCCCTACAAATACACTCCACTTTACCTTCACACCCATCCCTAAAATCCTCCCAGTCCTCCCTCTTCCGGCCCATCTCAAATAACCTCTCGCTAGCTTTTCTAAAGTTGCAAACTTCGCCGTCATCGCACCCACCACTTGCTTGCAGCGCAATCTCCCATATATATAACTTCGAAAACGGAAGAGCGTCAGCAGGAGCTACGTCGTCGTCGTCGTCGTCGTCGTCGTTCTTTTGAAGGACCCTATCCTATATACAGACAGCTCAAACTCATGCCAAGCGATGCCTAAACGAATTAATTTCGCTTGAAGGAGAGCCGCAATTGCACCTAACCCTAAATTATATGATGTATAGTAGACGGGTGAATAATTTTATATAAGTTTCGTTGTGTTTCGCCTTACATAGTTATATATGATACATTCTTAAGAGCAATGAATGAGTAGGCTGAAGTAGCTGATATATTTGATGTGAAGTGCTTGTGGTCGTTTGATGTGTTGTGGAATTGCCTTGTGAGTGAGCTGGAGGTTAGAGAGGTTATGTTTAAAGGGAAGGAAAGGGGTTGGGCGGTAGTATAGGATGAGTTTACTTGTAGAAGGTTTGGGCTAGATAGATTCGGAAAGTGAAGATCATCTCCTGGAAGATGAGGGTGACATCTGAGTTGATTGAAAGATGGAGGATATTGTGGATTTTCGAATGTCTGAGCAATTAATGTTTTTGAGAAATGAGTTATTGGTACTGAATGAGGCAAAATGTCAGTCCCGTTATAAGTCAGTGGTACGAAATGACTGTGAAAGAACTTAAAAAAGAACCGTTGGAAAGGATAGTATGTCCGTCATCATGGTGAATTGGATCGCTATTTGTTATGATTTTGACTCAAAATCTGTCAGCATTGGAAGTTTTTCTTTCCAAGAACATGTTCAAAAATTGAAAGTTAGAATTTCGAGAATATTCTGCAAAAGTCAGATAAATGAGTAGGCCAGAGATAAGATTGTGACAAAATTTGACGAAATTGTTCCAATTAATAGCTTTTTTTTTTGACAGTCGATTCATGAATTTTTTTGTCTAACCAATTTTATTCAATGAGGAGTGATGACGTATGTCCGTTGGGGTATGAAATATCTCAAAATGCTATGCCAACGAGCGACAGAATTTTTCGCGAAACCCACGAATTACTACATTATTCGTACGAATTCCATTCGTGTTCATGAGTTCATGGCACCAGCACTCCCGCGTTTGGTCCGATCAATAATTTACTGACTGAGATATTAGACAGTTTCAAAGATCTTAATCAGCTTGACACAGTCTGAGTAGTTGATCAAAACCACGTGGAGGAGATCAGAATTGAATTGATATTTCGCTATCTTCTGTCATGGATTTATTCGAACTTCATTCCCCAAGTGGTAATATTGGGAGTCACTCCATAGGAAATTCATTGACTTTCAGATAATCCAAATCTCTCTCTCCTGTGTTTGGTGCAACCCTATCAATTCCCAGTATTAAAGATAAACCGACTGACATCATAACAGTAGCATAAGTTATATTTATTGTAATCATCTGAAACAGATAGATGATATTGAGAAATACTTCATCTGAGAGCCTTTTTATGGTTGCACCAACTGATAAGAACCTTCAGCCTCAGTTGATAAATCTATCAGCACATATTTTTTACGTATTTCACTATATTTCGTCCTAACTAACCTCGATCCTGCAATGTTCTATCCCCATCTCAGAATCCCAAAGAAAACACCATCTTACAACCGAAAATTTATATTGGCAAAGAAGGAAAGAGTCGTCTGGTTTGCAGATACGAACTTGTCGCCGCAGGGCAATGTCATATAAACAGATATATATATTCTTATAATAGTCACGTGGGTAGGTAGACCTCGACGTTAGCCCAGTTTTCCTCGTGGCCGTTACAAAGTACCAACCGACGACGTCTTCTCCCGACTATAAAGAGTCCCGATAAGAGAAGCTCTGCAAAGTTTGCCACACAGATCTCTTTGAATTCAGCAACTTCTTCTACTACTACTAGTATAGAATGGAGTATGTATGGGTTAAAGAAGGCGACGAGGTGACACTGATGCAGCGAAGCTCGTTCGCGAGCATTTAAAATCCGTAAATTTTCATAACGCGCTTTTCGCGAGAGCCATTAAGGTACGATGGACGCCTCGGGCTGCTACTTACACGAATACATAGACTGTGGTTCATAATGTTTTGTCGTTTTTGTGTGTGGGTAGTTGAGAAGTTCTATGAGAAATGATGGTGAAGTGAAATGTGAACGTTCCGGATTCGATGGCACGATATGTGAGATTTAGGCAAATTTTTTACTCTTGAGTGAAAGGGAGTTGTGATCATACTACACCGTAAAAAAATTGAGGGAAAAATTGTAACCGATTGGTAAAAGATAAGGTAGATCGGCAGTGCTGAAAGCCTTTTCGGTTAAATATCTAGGTTAAGCAACGTTTCGGCAATGGTCGTATCCAGAAAGACGATTACCCATTGTGAATATGCTCATTCACTAGTATAAAACCAGCTAAGATTCACCGACCGAGATGGGCGATCACCCGTCCGATGATCACCGCCAAAACGTCGTTCAACTTGGATTTTTCACCTAAAAGGCTCTAAACCCCGCCGATCTTGTTCATCTTCCATCAATTGGTTGCAGTTCTTACCATTACGATGGGTTGAGACCGCAAATGAGTCCGACTGATTGTTTTATGGTGGCAACCACTAGTTGAAATTCTTCCCACAGCAAATACGGTAGATGGTTGTTCCCCGGAAGACTGTTTTCGGTCGAGAAAACAAGTTTCTCTACGTTTTTTCATGAACGAATGAAATAACGGTATAATGCCGGCGGCCCTAGAAGACTTTTAGGATAAAAACCCAATAAGTTGAGCAACGTTTCGGCGGTTGTGTATCCGGATGGGAGACCGCCTTGGTCTGCGAATCTTGGCTTCTTCAGTACATACTAGAAATCAGGCAAATCCAAGACGGGTGGTGGCTTTTAACCCCGCTGATCTTGTTCATCCCTATGTGTTCACGAAAAACTATGAAGAAACTTGTTACTATGACCCAAAAGTGTCTTACGGAAACCACTACTCATTATCGCCATATTCGTATGAATAGATAATTTTCAACCACTGGTTGAATTTGCCAGCTGACCAATGGTTGAAAAGACAGCAACCGCCTAGTTGACTTTTTGTTCAGGTGGTTGCTGAATTTGATGAATAATCAACCGATTTCTTACAATGTTCCTACTCTGGAAATCTGTATATAACGAATCAGAAATTTTTATCGGATTTATCCGACATGTTCACCAGTATCCACTATTGGCTAGAAAATTATCGTTCCCTCGAATATTCTTGCCACCCTCGCTGCAGAAGCAGCCGCTGATTTTTCTGACCTGAATATCAACGAAGAGTGTCATTTGCACACGAAGGAAACTATTCCGCTTATCAGAAGATAATATAGAAAGAAAATCTAATTCTGTGATATGTCAACTTTGAGTGAGTGTTGAGAGTTAAAAGAGGGTGGGGATTTTTCGACGAAGTTCATCGTGATAGTAAAAGTATTTAGATAAAAATATATGTAAGAAATTCTGAATTAAGCTTTGATTTCGTAAAGGTATTAGTAGACATGAAACCCAAATAGGGATCTACTGTAACTGGATTTTCCATCAAATTTTCATCACCTACGAGAATTCTGTTTGTGCTTTCATCGAAGTCAATCGTAACCTTCGTTTTCAGTCTCTTCGTAGCCTCATGATTCATATCTTTTCACGTAATCCTAGAGACTTCAAAATCGATCTCTCAAATTTTGTAGGATAACTTCCTACATTTTGATGGTTTGTTCTCTTACTAAATCTGTGAAGTATCGAAACATTGTTGCAATGTCAGCACCCGTTAAGTACAAAGTTATGCTGTCTCCAGCGTAAGTTGATGGAGAATTGGAGATTATGTCCTTCTGTAATTCAGTACTAGGATCGAAAATTTTTTTTATGAAAGTTCATTACTACGAGGAGATGGAACATAAAAACGACTCGTATAGCAGTAGTGAAGTATGAAAGAAATCATCAGCTCTGGGTTCTTGCTGGCTGGCTGTTTGAATTGCAATTGAACAATGTTTCGGTAACTGATGAGTGTTTGTCGACTGGAGCTGAGATTTACATACGAGCTCTACTGGAGTGAACTTATGTATTTGGTAGCGGGGGTATGCACCCGGCATCCACAAAATCAAAAATTCTTGATTCTCTCCGGATGCAGTATGATGATTATGCATCAGCTTCTGAGTTGATTTGACGTATAGAGAAGTGGTCCCGTTGAAGTATATTCGAAGATAAAGTGTACTTCGACCTTGTGTGAATTTGAGGGGTTGGGCTACGCTAAATCAAGCTTCTGCAATTGACGGGGAAAGTGACGAATATTGAATTTGAGAAGATTATAAGCTGTAATTCGAGACAGCACCATTTCTTGGGCGGTGATACGCTTATCACAAGAGGTAGCACCATTTATTCCGAACCACGTGACGTGCGAAGAATTGCACGGTGGCTCGTCACCGAGATCAGTAATCGATCAATCGCACCAAGTTTCACGCACCTCAAAGCCTGAGCTAAATTTTTGGATATGTAGGATCACTCTGAACACAAGCCAATTGACAAACGAGTGATAATAAAAATTCTGTCAGTCAAAATTCCAATTATACAGCAGTCGCGAGTAATTGAGCATTTTTGCTCCGGCACATAAGCAAAGTGACCTGCTAAAACATCCCCTTAAATTATGAATCTAAACTCATTGATGCTTCACTGAAAAATTTATAAAAATCATTTTGTACAAATTAAACTCGTAAACAGATGGAGAATCTATAGAACTGTGTTAATCCCACAATATTCAGTATTGCATCTTGAGAGAACGCTGAAACAGAGTTATGGACTAAGAAAATTGATAAAAAATACTTAAGGGGTGCACAAAGTTACTCATCCCCAACGGTCTCATTACTCATTTCGCCTGAATCCACTCAACAAAGGAATATCTAAAAAAAAAAGCAATCCGAACGAATTCAATCGAAAAATTCATCCACTTCTCAGCGAGTTTACAATCTCTATCTCCTGAAACTTGTACTGTAACAGAAACTTGCCACAAAGTAGAAAAAAAAAGTTGTGCAGCGCGGGAAAACTTGACGATCATCTTTCGCCACGTTGACTTGGATTAATGATGTACCTTATATTGTATACCAAGCTCTTTTCAGAGCAAAATCCACAACTCTTCCCTCATACAATTCCAAAACCTGACTCATTTGCCCACCTTGGTTTCCAATTATACATACACGTACACGCACACGCATGCACAATACCCACACAGACACACTAACACACACGGATTTTTCTTCGCAGAAAGACAAAAAGCTAAAGGAAAAAGGAATAATATCTGTCAAGATCCATATAGTGTGTGTACACGCACAGTAGAACACGAGGCATGCGGAAGAAAAACGAGAAAGGGACGAAAATCAGTGGGAGGGAAAAAGTTGAAAGAGATGTGGAAAACGATGCGCGAAGGCGCAGGGAAAGAAGACTTTGATAGCGTATCCGAGCAAAAGTAACGAAAGGCTCGCGATTATTTCTTCTTCTTCTTCTTCTGTGTGCGTGTGTGCGGGTGGTTTTGAATGTTTACGGAAGAGCCACCGCCGCGGTTTTCCCTCTGCCAACCTCAGTTTTCTCTACTTTCGTGGACGAGAGGAGGAAAAAATGTGAGGGAAAGAGATACACAGAGAATCTAGGAAAACGACACCCGAGATGTATATCGGCCGCGAGAGGAGTGAGAGACTTTTTTTTTCTTCTCCTTTGAGATTTTGCTATCTCTTGCCTCATTTGGACTATCGCTACCCCTTTCAAAACCATACCTTTGAGTTTTATAGATTTTTTTTCTCTTCATTGGTTGAAGGTCCTATCTCTGTGGTTTAAGGATCGAGCTTTTGAAAGACGTGGTATTCAATTATCAGTCTAACTTAAGGAAATTAGGGATCCGATTTTTCTGGAGCGGATTTGATTAAATGGATGAGATTTATACTTTTATCGGCAAGGTTTGATCCGATCGTGGATGAAAAAGTGCATTTTTTTCCTTTTTCTTATTCCTAGGAGAGGTGGTGAACATTTTTGGAAAATAAGTGGCCAAATCACATTGCTACTCGCTATAGGTGGACAGAAAAAATAGATGTATTTCTATCAAAGATTGTGAAGTCCTGTCCAGTCATTTGATTTTCAACTGATGTTCAACAGATTTTATAAGGATGATATTCTTACTCAAGGTTTGATACGAAACGAAATTATAGTTTCAGAGTGCAAATGGTCGAAGAATAACGTGGAATGTAAAAATGCAGATTTAATCAACATAGCCTCTCAGGCCCACAAAGATTGCATAAAAATGCGCTGGAACAATTGAAAGCTCATGACAAGAGCCTAAAAATGAGCTAAGCTTGAGCCCCTCGAGGCCAACTGGTTTCGAGATATGTAACTGTGAATTTAAGGAAGTTATTCACTGGGTAATCCGAAACTCTTGACTAGATCTCATTCAATACTTTCCCAAAATTTGATGATAGTTTGATTGTAATGAAAATGTTCTTCAATCATTTTCGAATCAATACTGACTATAAAGAAGGGCATGGAAGTTATTTTTATCCAAATCAAACACATTTCTTCGGAATCGCTTGTTTTGCTCAGTTTTAGGTTATACTGACTGCTCACAGAATCGTTAATTGCCATCTTTAAATTTGGAGTCTTGAAGTCCATTGCAATACCCTGCTTCTATTCACTCTGAACTCAACAAGCTCAATTTTTAGTTGACCCGCGATCACCACTCCGCCAGATGTCCATGCATCATCCGCACTCGGAAATAAGAAAAGGGTCTAAATAATTTTGTTCCCATTGCTTCCTTTTACAGCTAGTCGTATGATGAAGACTCGCGCGAGGCTCCGATTGACCTGTGCATACCCCCATATAGTAAAAGTCATGTAATTGTTCTTGCTATGTCAATTTTATTAGTACATAGGTTTATTCGATTATGCAGTTCGGGGCGCACTGATGGGGCGCACCAGAGCGCTCTAGAGCGCCCCAGTGCGACCCAAATCGAACGAACGTTCGGACAGTTCACACCAGTGCGCTCTGGGGCGGCTCCGAAATATTTCAAGCTGTTCCTATGGTTATGGATGTGTGATAGATGGCGCTCCGATAGATTCTTCATCTCAGCATACACGCATAACCATAGGAACTAGACCGGAGATACGCGCTACGCGCGTGATTCGGACATTTTCCATGTACATTGAGACTGTTGAAATGGAAGAAATAGTTGGATTCAATTTAATTCATGAGACTAACCAATTAAATTTTGATCAAAATAAACATTATACTTTTTATGAGGAAGTATCTCCACTTTTCTCCAGAAAACAAAAAGATATCCAGCAATCAGTTGCATGTATCGATTTAACATCAATAATAATAGAATCAAATATGGATTGAATTTTTGATGAAATGATATACTTCCGTGATTTCCGAAGATGGTGAGTTATTTGATCTTTTGGATTCATCATCGAGATTAGTCGGTTTGGATTAAAAGTTCTCATCTAATAACAAAATTATGGCCACCACTCTATGTGAGGGAATGAGTGTGTTGATTGCCTCACGGATTAATGCTCGATATTTCGAATATCCTTTCAAATCCAATGAAATCAACAGACATTGAATGTTTGATGGATTGATATTCTTGGGGTATCATCCATTCTTGGTTTAGTTACTTCTCAGTGAACAAAATAGATGGCCATTATTTGATTTCATGTATTTCATTCGTATGATTCTATATTAGAATTCAGTTAGATCTCGGCAAACAAAAAGATGGACATCATTCAAATTCTTGTCAGATCAAACATGTTGTGGATATCCCTTGGGATCTAATGGGATCCAATGAAATCTACAGGAACAGGGCTGATCATTCACATACCCTACACCAATTACGTTCAAATCTCGCGCCGACACCGCTGAGCGTCGCAGCTGACGAGTGAAATTGTCCGAGAATCATCAAAGCAGAATCGGAAGGATTGCGTGGCGCCCCGCGTTGAGAACCCTTTCGATTAAAATCGATTCCGAGACCGTACGTTGAGACCCGCTGGAAGCCGAACAGAGATACCTCATAGATGTCGCGGTAGTGTGCTTGCTCATCTAATTTCATCTAGATGACCATTTGATGTTACTCTGAGGACAAATTTCCCCATAATTCGATATTCGAGAGATATCGCAATTTGCCATTTAATTATATGACAGCTTGAAATATTTCAGAGGCGCCCCAGAGCGCACTGGTGTGAACTGTCCGAACGTTCGTTCGATTTGGGTCGCACTGAGGCGCTCTAGAGCGCTCTAGAGCGCCCCAGTGCGCCCCAAACTGCATAATCGAATAAACTTCATAGCTGCGAAATTGATAAGTTTAAATACCAGGTGCAAAGGTCGAACTCACCATGTGCATGTTACGGAAGCATTTTCTTCTGTTTACTCATGCCTCTAACGGTCTAATATACGTTACACCGCAGTAATAAAGAATTTGCTATATCGTGGAAATATATAGATTCTCGCGTGCGTTCCATGCGTCGTTCAAACTGAGACTTTATAGTTACACTGGATGCAGCTGAATGTGTATATGAAAGTCAGTGTACGATTACGACGATGGACATATAAAGTTTTGTGCAACGCTTGAACCAACGGCATAAGGGGGATATCTACATTTACCACGTTCACGTTAGGTAGATATATATGTATGTACCTACATGTGGATGAATGAACGAATGTGTGCAGCGAATTTCTATCACTTTAATGTCTTCAAGAGATTCATTGATGGAATAGTGGTATCTTACTCAGGCTACACGGAGCGCTATTAGTTTTTTTTACACATGAATACGGAAGATTTTGCCCAGTGTTTAGTTTGACACTCAAGAGTGCTCCGAGCTCTACCTTTTTCAAAAGCGACGGTGGCGCCTCTAGCGGTCGAATTGGTTTATTGTAAATTTAAAATCAACCAAACAACGGAGAACGGAGTGGAAGGTTGACCTATATCCGGATAATTTTCATGCAAAATTTAAAAAAAGTTTCATCGGGGTTGGTGCAGAATCGAGTTCAAAAAATTCCTGGCGCCACCGTTGAATTTTTTTTTGTACGAATTACTATGCCATCAGATGGTCGACTACAAAGTAACCGGAATGGCAAAACGATACTTCAAAAGTCTTGCAGAATTACCAAATAATTCCTAACATACATAGTGAAAGGTGTATTATCATCGAGAACGATACTGATGATGAATTGATGCAATGTTCGAAAAATTATCTGAGAGTCATGGCAATTTCGAGATTTTTTACTTCAAATTTAGATTACTATTTTGGTTTTCAGCCAATTAGATCAACGATTTAGATGAATCTTAGAGACTGTTAGGCGTTCTAGATTTCGATTTTGGCCACGTATAGGATGTCGTTTTCTATTGAACGTGCATCGATTTTTTATCAGTACCATTCTCCAAAGGATTCATTTGATAATTCTGTAGGATTATCGAAGTACTACTTCGCTATACACCAGGTAATATGAATTAATCAGCTCATGACATAGTATATTCGATTTTGGCGCCAGACGTCTCCCAACATGTCGAATAAGGTTATGCTCGGATTCAACTGGAATGATGGATTCGATTTCTCTGAAAAGCTACTTACAATGTCAAAAAGATGACGCATGAAAGAAATCCATATGAGAAATTCTTGCTACCCCCAAGGATTTTGCGGAGGAACTTCTTTATACATTTGGAGTTGAGTTGAAGGCTATTGGTGGATTTTCCAGTCCATATTATTCGCAGTGAGGATTTTCAACGTAATTCTACATGTATTCACGCGAACAGACCATAAACAAATATTCTGAGGACCTGACAAATAATAAAATACGAAAGGATGGGCTGGTAAAGTTTCAATGATTCTCTCTACAAAAAAAGTGAAAACGAATGAAAGAAAAATACAGACCCTAATGTAGTTTCCGCGCAAAGATTTCTGGGGAAAATTCATCTCACTTGGGAAATCCATGACGAATGTACGATAAGTCTAATGAGACAATCTACATCAACTACCTGTGAAGTTTGATTGAAGAAATTTTTGTATTGATTCTGATGCAAATCAACATTTTAACGCTGATCTCAGCATACTATTTCATAAGGATTATCAGATAATTCAATCACCATACAACTCACTATTCCACTTTCATAATTATATAAAACCCTGCGAAAGTCGAAAAATTAAAATTTTCTAACTCCCCCTCGACTACACCGTACCATCAAAACCTTTCGCAAATTCAGTACCAAACTGAATCAATTAAAAATCCAAAAAGTATAATTATTATCAAGAGATTCCGTTCCAAATGACATCCCTTGACATCCTCACCATAATCCACGGAGAAAATTTTCCTTACCAAAGAATCACAATATATATCATCACATCAAAAGTAACATAAAGACATCATTACAGTGAATGGATATAAAAATGTTGTATCATCACGCACACACTTCTAAAGGAAATATAATATTGTAGAAACGAAACGGTAACACACTGAGCAACACGGAAGAGTTTTCACGTTTACTAACATATAGATCTAACTGTGTACAGTAACAACTTTACTGATAAAAATTCTTGCAAGTATCACAGTGCATTTCTCCTTCTTCTATACTCCATTTGCAAAGACTTCTCCTTTTCGATGAACTAAAGCCCCATTATAGCGAAAATTCTCGCACGCGCTCATAATACGATACATATCGAGTTTGAAGAGCAAGCATGAATAGCATGTATAGCCGTAGGCCAATCGCAAGCTAATAATTCAACTCACCCGTCACTGAAGTTCCTATCTTCCGCTCATTCCCTCGTTCATTCTTCTTACTCACTCTAATTCATTTCTCTCTTTGACTTTGATATATGTAATTTGACTTTGTGTATATCAGTGTGTACTCTCATAAACAACGCGAATCGACGCATATTTAGTCAAATAACAGTGATAATTGCTCGATTTACTTTACTTTTTTTCATGGAGAAGGTGTATCTTATATGGAGACGATAATCAATGAATATCATAATTGATGTTTTAAATGAAATCGAATATGGAGGTGGTAGTGGTGGAGATGGTGGAGGGTAATTTTGTGCTGCATATATAGGATTCGTATAATGAATAGCGACACATTGTGCCAGCTGCAGCAGTTGCGCGACACAGACCTGCTGTGCGAGGGTGGTATAGATGTCGCAGATTTCCAATGAATTTTATCCTGTGGAATTCGGATTTTTTTTTTTTTCATGCGGTCGGACAGGTTGCAAGTGACAGTTTTCTCATTTGGGATTATAATGTATTCAATAGATCAGTCTTTTTAGATTCATAGATTACAAAATCTTCGAAGAGAATGTTATAAATCTCAGATATTTATGAAAATACTCCCTCAAAACTGTGCGAATCTAGGGTGTTGAAATCGACAACTTTGAAGTAGTTTGTGCATAAACACTTCAATTCTGACAGTGTTTTCAACAATCTGATTCTCTCAAGAAATATAAGTTTCAAGAACTCATCAAGAAATATTGGTGAGTGATGTAAAACCAGCCACAATTAGCATAGTTCATTTCATATTTGTATAAAAAAAAATGGACCATGATTTAGTTGTTTCAATCGAAATCTGAACTGAAATCTTCAAATGCATACAATAGGCACTGTATGATTTGGTATAATCAAAACGTGTATGTCTGTGTGTATTTGTTCGTTTGTTTGTTCGTTCGTCTGTTTGTGTGGATTTAGATTCTTTCGGTCGCTAAATCATAGGTTTGTCAGTGGAATGAGTACGTTAATGTTTGATGGCTTGGATACAAAATTGCAGTCTGTAGAACGACTTGAGATCACGAACCCTGCTGAAGATAATTCCGTGGGACTCCATGGGACTTCGTGGGACCTGGCCCTGGGAAAATTTGAAATCTTGTTTCTTACAAAATTTGGCATTGGAGACGTGTAGCATACAAATTTTCACCATAAATCGACCAAATTCAACCATTTTTTGGAAGAAAAATGTCCAAAATTTGTATGCTACACGTCTCCAATGCCAAACTTCCCAGTGCCAGGTCCCACGGAGTCCCTTGGGGTCCCACGGAATTATTCCCATCAGGGGACACCATCGTACATACTTTGGTCAATGCCGGATATATCGGTTGAGGAAGTATACGCTATCGCGAGGTGTCGTTGAACCGAAATTTTATACTTCGGTTCTCTCGAATGTTAACGTATTTTTAAAATGGCTATTTGGATCGGCGCACTTGCTTCACTGTTTTATATATTTTTATTCAAGTTTTCATCGATCGAGAAGGCAGAACATTCTGATCGATATTGATGCATGCTATGTTCACACGTGTTCTTACGCTGACAAATGAATGGAACATCACCTAGAAATCCCATCGATCCCAGTGGAATTTGTTTATCAAACTTTGCAATGACTTCCTTGTTGAAATATTATATAACTCCTGAAAATTCGTAGATTTCCTGCATCCAAATTGTTTCTATGCTTCTGGCACTAAAACCGATTGAAGGGGAGATGATTCTTCCTAACCTAAAAAATCTCGTAAAAAATGATCTTCTAACAAAACTAATACTTATCTGAAAATTAGCACCTTGCCGCTGACCGCAGAGAAGGGAAACTTTGGAAGAAATGAAACAATCTATTCGAAATTGGAATTCGCGAGTCCGTAATCAACCAAAACATCCAACCATCCAAATCCGGGCAAATCTGTTATACCATCCATGAAAACCTCACCAGTCAATCCTTTCTCATCCCTCGCCTATAAAATTTCCAAATACCAACTGTGCAACCAAATACCCATATCTATATATCTCTAGAACTGATTTTCGATACAAACCTAACCTCAAAAAGGAGCGTCTCCCTTTTTCCTTTGCATCAATTTCCCCAAGGCAAAAGTAACAAATACAACATATACCTATATTTATATTTCGAAGGGTAGAGACGCTCGTTAACATTAATAAGAGCGGCAAAAGTAACGGCTCGAATTTCCCTGCTACAGATCCCAAGTTCCTCTTTCTGCAGTCAGTCTCTGTGTGATGCTCTTTCCTCTCTCGAAAAACCAAGACGCGTTATAACGATGTCGCAAAGCGACGATAGATATTGTGAGTATAAGTATAACGCCGACCTATAACCAGTGCGCGACGAGGACATTTCTGCATAATCGCGGCTGCCTTTTGAAGTCGTTTCGCATGACGGAATACAGAACTGTGTGTACCACACCCTTTGATACTTTTACCACATTTTTATTTACTTGAAGAAATTGTTTTGCATTGGTTTTCTATATGTGGGTAGTACAAGGTAGCGGAAAATATAATTAATGGAGGCGATGGCAAAAGAAGGGTTTGGTGAGTCGACATGAAGTTGATGTTTAAGTGATGGGGAATAAGTTTAAACGAACTGGCGATGGTTTATTGACTGGTTTACTTCGAATTTTGCTGGAAACTTGGGTGGTCTAAGTCTTCATCACATGAAATGAAGAGTTTTCTTGGTTTTAGCTCTGTAATTTTTCGAAAAATCTTCAAAATACGCTGCGATAAGATATTATAGCAGAATGTTGTCTCAGAGTTTTTTGGAACAACTAAAAAAAAATTACATACATATTGATTTGGAATAAGAGTTGACATGAAACTAATTTTTGAATTTCGGTTCATTTCGGATCGGGGGGGTCAAACTTTAGTGAGAACTTTGGAATTGATCTCCATTCATCTTGAATGCACGGCAACAAAATTATCGGTTACATCTCCAAAATTATCACAGAAGTTTGACTTCCCGATCCGAAATGAACCGGAATTCAGAAATCAGTTTTATGTCAAACCCTGATTTGGAATGATCATTTATCATGTAGAGATTCTTTATATAATAAAATTTTGGGAACGTTTTGATGATATCGTGTTTTGAAAGTGCTCTAAAAATATAAAATATTGAAATGTTTCATTTCGGATCAGTCGGATGATAACTTGAGTGGCTATCAAGCTGGGAATTGAGCAAGATTTTCAATCAAATAAGGTGGAGTAGTCATTGAAATTTCCACACGCACAGAATTTTTCGATAAAAATTACGGGCACAGTTAGGGTAATCGTGGGACGTCCGACATTTCAGCCTACTTATTGCGGATGAGTGTCGAGGAAAATTACCTATCTATAAGGTAAATTTTATTTTAGGTCAAAAATTGTATCGAATTTGGTGAAAAAGTGCGGTGAATTTGGGTAGATTTTGCGGGCACTTGTAGGGTAATTTTTACCGTACCAGCATAAAGAGCTGCGGGTGCGCCTGCGCGCGCCGCGAGCCCGCCAGCTCAGCATCTCATCTAACCTCAAAAAAACTTCGGTATAGAATAGTATATTATGTATCGAGTACCGAAAATGCGTTTATTTAACAAAACTCGTAGGCGTAGCGTAGATGCGTCGAAAGTCGCGCTTTCAACGATGGATGCCATAAATACATTATTTGACTCGTTCTGATGAAGATGCCTGGATTTTGATTCGAGGTCAATGCATACAAAGTGATGAAACCAATTGAAATTTGTTGAATCATCTTCATTTTCACTCGTGGTGACTTAAATATTGAACAGAGGAATATCACTGCTAAGTGGCATGACAGAAACCATCTCCTTGGTACAGGGAAAAATTACCCTACATGCCCGTAAAAATTGGCGCTCCTAGGTAGCGCGTCCCACGATTGCCGGCATGTAGGGTAATTTTTCCTTTACCAGTCTGCTAATTTTTATCAAAAAATTCTGTGCGTGCAGGTTATTGAATAAAATTCAAATCCTCCTGGAATTTAATTTCCAAAAGTTGGACGACTGAGTCTATCCACCAGCTTCAGCACCTCATCTTTGTCCAATTCCAATCCTTTGTCGGTAAATTAGCCTCAAACAAAATGATTACATTAGAGCTCTGTAGCCTATCATTCTCGTCCAACGCTGCGTCTATACGGTAAGTCAATGCGATTATCCATCGGCTCTTCCTCCTGATGCATCGTTAATCCAATTCAATGTTTAGTGACTCTCTTCTATATGCCTCATTTGCGACGGATCATGCATGTATACATAAGCTGTACACCGTCAACTTCCATCTAACTGAGAAATATCGCGTCTCGGGCACACCTTGACAAATACATCTTGACGCGTATTTTATGCCACGCCAAGATTATTCAAAGCAGATCTTACGAGTGATTTGAAATTTCAGTACGGAGATCACTTTGAATTAGAGAATTTAGAATGGTCGAATGATTCTGCAGTGATGATTATCGATTTTGAATTATTTTATGACGCGGAACAATGTTTGTTGTGGATAGTCAGGGACATGGGAACCAGGAGCTAATTTGATTAAACTCGTTGGAATCGTAAGCACTTCATTCTTATTAGATTGATTCGTTTCATGAAATTTTCGTTTAAAAAGTACTAAGTTGGGACTTGCGATGATTTCTTTCCTTGAGAATCCACATCGAGAGAGGTACATCTCAATTACCGATGAATTTTAACTGGATTCAATAATCCGAATTAGGTTATGCTGATTGTCCAAAGACCACCAAATTTTGTTGGTTAGAGATGTACGAATTCGACCCATCTTCAGCACAAGTATTGCCAAAAAGTCTGAGAAATTCTTTGGGACAAAAATTTTTCGGGAATCACTATTTCTCAGTTTTCTTGGTGAGAAAATTTGGAATTCCAAAAAATCATAGCTGATCCAAAACACGAATATATTCCAAAAAGTTTCTTTTGAAACGAGATGAGAGTTAATCAGAGCGTGTTTTACACTCAAGATTCCGTAAAAAGTCCTTTGATCATCCCTATAAAAAAATCTCAAAGTAGCGAATCTCTTATATACCTTCCAATCAGTTCTCTGAATCAAAAAGATCCTTCATCCTGATAAACCTCAATCACAGGGCTGTTCTTCAAAATCTCCCACGCAACTTAAACCACCTCACAATTCAAACACGCAACACATGCACACAAGTATTCCCCAAGTATATACTTATAAGAAAATCAAAAGAAGAAATCGATCAGGCCACAAATCAGGCTTGTTAACGACCACTATCTTACTCATACTTGCTATATCAGGTAAAAGAGTCGCAAGCGGCATGGCTTTGGTAAAATCTCCAAAATTTCAAACTCAAAATAAGGGTCTCATCAAGGAGCAAAACAGAAAGAAAGAGAGAACCAAGTTATAACGGTAAGAAAATCGTCAGTCAGTTGTGTATTATTGGCGTATAAAATCGACAGGTGGTTAGACTCGTGGGCGTCAGGTGTTCATCGGTAAATCCTCTGTTTCTTTATACCTTCTTGAACATTACTCTTCCCTTCTTGTGCAAAAAATTCGCAGACTTGCTGCCGTCTTATATTATACCAACCAAGTAAGTAAGTACATCGTCCTGCTATATAGCAGCAGCTGCTGTTGCCACTCTGTGATTTGCTGCTTGTGTGTGTGTGTGTGTGTGTGTGTGTGTGTGTGTGTGTGTGTGTGTGTGTGTGAATATGGTCTCCTCTGTTCTGTCTGTCGAACACTGGGTCAAAATCAGCGTCGAAATCGACTGTTGGAGGTGTGTAAGGTGTATGTTTGGGAGCTTCCGGTTGAAGGCGTATATAAGAGGCATGGGCATAATTCTGGGTATTGAGATATAGTGAGGTGGTGGATGGTTTATTCTGTCGAGGTAGTGAGATTTCGTAACTTTTTCTTGGATAGTTTTCACATGTAGGGAGTGATAGTTCTCGAATTATTATCTTCCAAGTTCATAAATCTGAACTGTTCTATGTTACTTGGTTTGAACAGAAAAAGTAGAGTTTAGTATTCAGATATTATTATTCCCTCTTGTTCGTACTTGAGGATATTCGCCCAATAATTTATTCATCAAAATGTTCATCGTGAAATATCTGCTGACACATCACTTATCATGAATCATGATTCATTCTAATTCGATCAGAAAAGGTTCGTCAAATATAGTTAGTGTAGCTCGTACTGATATCTCATGATGCGTGTACTTTCATCGAATTTTCGACTTACTTGATGCCAGTCAGCTTCGATTGGATTTGACTTGTATTTCATAGATAATACGTTTTCAATAAGGTTAAGACTACGAGATTTTTTAACACGTTCGCTGCTACGCCGTTTTTTTGTAATTTTATTTTGCTTGTGAGCTGAATACCCGCATTCTGGTAAAAACGCTCCTATGGATCTAGACTCTTTTTTATCTAATTTTTCACGTTCTTGGCAGAGTGAACAACCATGATAAGTTTTTTTGGGAAAATTTTCCGAGCAAGTCCGAGTCGGCAAAGATTGAAAGATGAAAAATCGCAGGATCCACTGGTGGGATCCGTCGCAGCGAACGTGTTAACATTGACTAAAAAAGCTATCAACAAATAGGGGCATAGCGAAACTTTTCAATTTTCAAAATATCTAACAGCTCTCTTGTTTGATTGTGAATATTCATTCTCATCTACGATGAATCATGAAAATGGTAATCAAGTGGTTGTACATAAAATTTTCAATATCGGATGGAGGCCTAGCAGTTGGAGTCCCAAGCGCGCTTATTTCGAAGCTTCGGATTGAGAAATATTTCGAGTTGGCAATGAAGTGCTTCATTTCCAACATGAATTTCTAGGATCAAGTACGGAGACCAATGATGACCGATGACTCCGGCCTCATGGTCATAGGTGGTCATGTATGACCACAGTCCGGTCGGGAACATGTTCATATATGGTCATGAGGCACTTATCTTTACTAGGGTTCTCTCATCATATACTGCTACCAGATTTCTCTTCCTGGTGCAAAGAATCCCTGTTGTTCAATTTTGTAAATTTATCCCACATTAGATTGATCCTGCATATGCATCATGATTGACAATTTGTCAACGTTTTTCGTCCAATGAAAATAACAATTGCAATTGCTCTATCTTCTAAAGTTTCCATCCCATGTCCCCAAGAACATTACATCTTACATCACCACAAACTTCCCAAAATCCAAAGAAAAGAACCACCATCCAAACTAGGCCACAACTTCAAATAATACCTGACACCAAATCTAAACTCCATAATCTCCTAAAAAATACTCCCCACGATAAAAATCCATAAAAATGAAGTACATCCTGGAATAAACAAATGAATCCATAAAGCCTATACATCGTAAGTTATCTCACATTCCAACCGCAGTTCATCCAGAAAAATACAATCCATATACCATACAGGTTCATCATTGACAGGCGAAGCAACACGCTTCTATTATATACTGTTACAATACTCTGTTGCATTACAGTTGATGTCATGCAGTCGAGCCATGGAGTCACAGGGAAAATCTCTACAACAGCCACGAAATAACGACGATCGGGAGGATTAAGGTCAAAGCTCGCAAGCTCACGCGACGAGTTAATCTGGAAAAACGAGCGTGGCGTACTCTATCTCTGGTCCACATACGCACACATACATATATATATATATATACATAATAAAGAGTGAGAGGAAGAGAGAGAGAGAGAGAGAGAGAGAGAGAGAGAGAGACACCCGAATATCGATCTAGAAAGGTCACAGTCCAGGCATGGCTCTCTTGGTGATTCACTGCTGTGGACCATAATTAAATTCCTCGTTTTTCGTTCACGACGACCGACCGACGATGGATTTTGCTGTGGGTGAACTGGGCGATCGATTTGCCATCCTGGGTCGTTTCTCTATATATACCCACAAAGACTAATTTATTGCACCATACAGAAAGGAAAGTTTATATATGTGAGAGGTTGCAGAATAGTGGCGAACTGGAGTTTGTCCCAAGCTGTGGTCGATACATTTCTTTCTTTTTTTCTTCTTCTTTTCTTTGGAAACAGAGATCGTCCATCCTATCGTTCGGTATCTATCTAGAATTCGATCTGGTGGTGTGACTCCGTGGTGGGACTGAAATATTTCCTGTTCTTTATCATTCTAGAGACTCGGTGACCGAAAAATGAGGCTGCTGTGATCCGTTACCAACTTTAAATCGAATGTTCCAGATATTTTTGTCCAATTCTCGCGTTCTATCTGTTCTCTATAATTTTTTTACAATGCTCTCGCCATAATGAAATTGTGACTGTTTTTGATTAAAACAACCTTGAGTTTTCAGTTCCGTATGAGGCCAGAGAATTGAGTGGAAAAATTTATAATGAACGGAAAAAAGTTGCGAATAACTCGACGACATCTATGAGTGATAAGAGAAAATTATGTGGCTCACGCAAATATCAATTCAGTTTTGGGAAATATCTGCAAGATCTTGATTTTTGCGCTAGTTTGAGTATGACAATTATGTTCTCTTGGGTTTTGCTTTTGTCAATGTGCTCATGACCGAAACATTGTATTCAAAGTTTGTAATCACATTCATTTAGTTATTTATCTAAGGTAAGTGTACCCAACTTGCCCCCATTAAGCCATTTTCTTAATAACTCTGGCCCATCTCAATATTTTCCAACGTACCTCAGCTCATTTTGAAGCTTGTCTCAAGACCTTTAAAATGAGCTAAGATAAGACCAATTTGAATGAAGTGGAGCCAAGGTGTCTGAATTCTCCCAAAAGGTGATTTTTGAGAGTTTACAAAAGTGTGTACCCAACTTGCCCCCATCATTTAAAACAATGTAAATCGGCGATAAAATGCGAAAAATGGCTTTGATCCGTTTTTATCACCGTCCAGCGACATTTGTAGCTTTGAGCTGGTCCAAGACATCATTTCCGATCTATTTTGACGCGATAAACACGTTCTGAGTGGTAAAAAAAGTCATACTGCACGCCTTTCCGAGATAACCATATGGGGGCATGTTGGGTACACTCCGATGTCGGCCTTCATGATTCTCAAACCATCTTCGTGTTTTGCACATAAATTAGCTCCAAATCAGAGTTATGCATTTCTAAAGAGCGAATTTTGAAGGTCTTGAGACAAGAAATCGAATGCGCTGAGATACGTAGAGATTGGTCTAAAGGGAATAAATTTGCACCAGTTTTAGTGAACGCGATTTCCTCGGTGATTTCTTAGCCGTGCAAACACGAAAAATGGAAAACTCACTTTATATTTTCTGGAGAACGCAGGAATGATCCGGGGTCGATGAAAACTACGTATTTTCTCATATTTTAACATAACAAACGTAAAAAAAAATTGCGGGAAGGTCAACGAGCGCCCATCCCCGAGATCGGCATATGGGGGCAAGTTGGGTACACTTGCCTTATATTCGTATCATAATATTTCTAGTTCAGTGTGTATGACTCAAGCCAATGTTGGTTTACACATACATCTCCTCTGATAGCGATCCAGAGAGATCATAATACACTGATCCTCACAGTTCATCACACTAAAGATTTTCGCTCATTTCCATCAAAAAAATATTTGCATCATCGAACATTTATGTTTTTTGTCGAGAACATTGCTTTCCATGTGAACATCCCATGTAAAACATAAGATTCCATGAACATATATGATCATAGAATCCGTGGATTCCATGGACATATATGATCATGAATAGAATTCGTTTGAAAATTTGTCATTTTTATCCCGAAAAGACGAAATATACTCATTTACAGATGGTGTAACATCGATACTTCACGGTGATGATCGGACATTACTCAGAAAAACCTTTCCCAGACTCATTCTCAGGTTTTGAACATTTGAAGTACCGAAGAGAAAAAATCCACATCAAATATCATTTTTCGTCGATAATGTCAGTTTTTGGGAACTTAAAACCGACTCCTGGGAAGATTTTTTTTAGTATTACATGATCAATATCGTGACGTATTGGTGTTAGAATAGGTTTTAATCAATATATCACAACTTTCTGGAATGAAAAAAAATGTTTTAAGTGGTTTTACGTATGATCATATATGACCACGGAATCCTCGGATTCCATGATCCTATATGTTCATGGAATCGTATGTTTTACATGGGATATTAAAACCACATTTGCAATACACAGACCAATGACAAAGTGATTCTACCGGTCACGCCATAGCCTGACTTACGAACAATAATCTCGCAAATTTGGCGCCCAACGTGGGGCCAAAGTAGCTCGAAGCTCTGCCTTGTCAAATTTGGCGCCCAACGTGGGTTTATATCAATTTGACAACCTATCGTTTGTCAATTATAACGTTCTAAATTTCGAAGTATGATTTAACACGTTGAATGATCAACATTGTTGGAGACAAAAATTAACGAAACAGAACGCTTTTTTGCAAAAGTTAAAGAGTTTTTTGTACAATCCAAAGATTGGACATGAACTCTTGCAAAAACTCTAAAGCATCTGCTGTACGCAAGCCAGCTTCCATGCAGTGAGCATACCTATCATCAATCCAAAATTCTCTCGCTCGCTTTAACGCATATTAGCGTATCCTTAATAGTCCAGTCCTCACCATGATAGAGGAAGCCTCGGCCAAATTGGGCAATATCCAGATCCTTCCTGGATCCTTTCACATGCTTTACCTTCCTGATCCTTCCATACATCCATACATATATGTATATATATCCATAGCTAACTCTGGTTTTCTGAAATCCTCAAATGTTTCCACTGACTTTTTTTACAACTTGGAGTTAAAGAGGTTACCTTCTCTACTCTCGAAGCTTCTGTTTTATTTGGCCTTGGAAATTACCTCGTCTTCTCTGAGTAGACAACCTTTAGTTCAGCTATACTATACTGTTTTAGAGACGCCTGTTTGCCTCGTAAACACCCGCAATCTATCTTGGGATAACGAGCTGATGCGCTTGGTATGAAGGGAAGCCTAGTTTGAGGAGTTGTATTTTAGTGTGTGGCTTCATTTGCGAAGTTGCTATACATATAGGATATGATGTACATAAATATATACTTAGATTGGAGGTTAAACAAGACTGCGAGGAAGATTTTGGAGGTCTGAGAATTGCAGTTGTATGGTTGTACATAGTTTGGAGTTTTGCGTATGGTAGGTATATGTAGTCGAGTTTTTATTGTGTATGCGAGAATTTGATGCTGGCAAATGATGATCTTTCTTAAGTGTTTAATGAGGTTTTCGTGCTTGAGAATTGTGTGGTCTTCACTTTTTCCGCTTTCTCTACTATGTCTTTAACGAGGTCTAATTTTCTAGAGTCAATTTATTATGTAGTGATTGCTCGGGGAAGTTGGTGAAGCATTTGCGGTGGAGAAACTTGTATTTCCTTGTGAGTTGAAACTAGATTCTGGGGAGGAAATTGGCGATAGAAGCAGAGTTTGAGATTCGCTATTCTTTGTTATTCTGTCTTGGCTAAATGGGTGCAAAAAGGACCAAAGTGTACACAATTGAGTCCGTGTCTATAACAACCAGTGTTGCTGTGATTCTCTAAGATATTCGTATCTGTTGAACTAAAATTCTTCAGTATACTCTCTTCCAATCAAACATTGAGATTCTCTTCTGAAATTCATTGATTCAATCCCAAGATGGTAATGTATTCGGGAACCTTAGAGCTTCTCCATGTCAGTAATATTCGTCCTTCATGTATGAGATTTTTTTGAGCTCTATCAGAACCTTCATTACGACATAAATTTTTGCTCGCCAGGTTCCCATAGTACCTCACAGCTGACAAATAATTGTTATATCCTTACAGACTCTTCAAAATCCTCTCAAAATCTAAAGACTTTCCTTAACAAATCCGTCAACGCCTTTCTCCATACCAACCTTCTCACCCAACCTAACATCACCATGCATCCACATCACCACAAGAGCATAAAAACAGCTGCCAGCCATCACCATCAAAAAGTCTCAATTAAAAACATAACCCCTCCCAACATAACCTCAAATTTTTACCGACTCCCCGCAAGAGTAGGATGTTTTACCTTATACATATATCCAGTCTTAGTCACGCTCGTGCTTCACCAGTTTAATAATGATGCCTTTGTTGTACCGCTTGGATATGTATATACCTATAATAATAATAAGCGTAGTAAAGAAAAAGACGTCTTCTCGGGCAAGTGCATCTCTCTTATGGTCGCCCGCGGCTTCCGATGAAGCTCAGTCATATCACGATGTCGAGTTAGGTATATTATAAGGGTATAGGAAGAATTCGCAAAGAGGTGGGCACATCACCAAGTAAGTTCAGTGCAAAGGTATCTATATATATATATATTCTATCTTGGCTTGCACGTGCAACGAAAGCCACGAGGTTATCGATTCGATTCTTCACTTGGGAGTAAGAAAAGGGGGGGGGGGATTTAGATGGTCGCCAGAGGCTGTGCACCGCGTGGCTCTGTAACCGCGATTGATTTTTCACCGTTTTTCTAGATAGAGAATGAGAGAGAGAAGGGAAGGTGTAAGCCCTCAAGCGGATATGTGGGCCCGATTTTTCAAAGAGACCAAGGAAGTATATAGCATACTGAGGAGTAATGTGGTTTGGGGCAATGAGAAGTGCA
Source organism: Eretmocerus hayati (assembly GCA_029851415.1). Classification (NCBI taxonomy): domain Eukaryota; kingdom Metazoa; phylum Arthropoda; class Insecta; order Hymenoptera; family Aphelinidae; genus Eretmocerus; species Eretmocerus hayati. The sequence goes on from CM056744.1 coordinate 112,145,202, forward strand.
CGAGAAAGGAGGTGGAGTTTACCAGGTCGGATTTCAAAGTGATCTTTCAACTCTATCTCGAGAGGTATTCCTGTGTATAAGATTCAATGCTCGATTTCGATTTCACGAGAAGGATTTGCTTGCGGATCGTGGATTATGTGAATCTATTAATCAGTTGCAAGGTTAGAATTTATATTTATGGTTTTTATGCATCTGTAAGATGGGGATGATTGATTTTAATGAATTCACGTGGACGAATAATGGAAAGGTTTGTTCTGATGAAAATTTTGGTTTATCGGTGAATTTTGAGAATGAAGAATGCAGAATTCAGATTTTAGGTTAGATGGTGAATTATTACAGAAAGAGTGAAGTATGACCTCGTTCAAATGATAGATTTTCAAACCATAACCTGAGCAATTTCCTACGACGCTATTGCTACTACCTCATCATAGTTTATTAGCTTCTATTCATAGATTCGTGAGAAATTCCAATTGGTTCAGTTTCCCATATATTACTCTACGTTAGAGACATTCTTGCTAAGTTGTTCAAGAATCGTGAAATGTTTGATTACTCTGTTACATCTCATAATAATACACTCATGAAAAATCTATATAAACTGCCCAAAATCTGAGATTTACTGCCTTTACTCAAGCTTGGACGAATCAGATGATTCTCATATGGACAGACCTATTGAAACTAACTGATCAATCTCAAATACCTTGACCTACGTTTTATCCTAACGTTGGAAAAATAGCATTATCATTGAGAAACATCATAACGACATTGACACAACTCTTACGAACTACTCCACATCAAATTAGAAAATTAAGCTCTCAGCTTTGCTTCTGCTTCAGTCGCAACAGATGCGATATCCACGTTCCTAAAACAGTAGTAACAGACAAACTGGTCAGACAATATAAAATATTCTACCCTTCATACTTTCTGAATCTCCAAAAATACGCTATAGAAACACCTTCACCATAACCTAACACACATCTTCTGAATCAATCATCGGTCTCGGTACACCCATACAAAACGATCAAATAACAAGAATAATAACCTCACTTCCTGATGACCTTATCTGTTCATCCTATACATAAGCTCGTGTGAATAAACGCGTGCCACTGCTACCAACCTAACTATACTATACCATAATGCTACAAGTTCTCGTAGGACACATACACACACACACACATTCATATACTCTGCATCAGGTTTGCGATCGTGCCATATACATTGTGTTCATAGCATATGGTAGCACAAGGCGATATATATATATATATATATATATGTATACGGTATCTTATAAAATTTTGCGCTCGTGACCAATGCTAAGATCTAACGAGTCTGCATACTCTTGTAGATACAGATAAATGCAGAAGTTATACAGAGTCACAGGATTATAAAGACGATGAAGATACATTCAAGCGACGATAATGCAAGATTGGAGAGAGATCGTGATGTTCTAGAGATGCTTGAATCTCTATTGAAATTCTAGTAGGTATATATGTATAGAGGAGTGGAAGCTTTGGGTGTACATCTTATTCGTGTGCTGTGAAGGTATCTGACTGTTATGACTGTATTACACGAGGTGATGATTTCTCTTCAAAGTTCATTTCTATCATAACTTTTTTATTCTTGTTCATTGCTGACCACAAGAGAGTGACTAGCTGCAAAAATATATATGCATTTTACGAATTTCATATTGTATACAATGTAACCGTTAAAATCATAGTATTCTGATTTTAGTCTAATAGGTATGCTTAAGCAAATACAAGATGATGAGTAGGAGCATATCTACTGTGAGTACAAAAGAAGAATCTGTTAATGGAATACTTGTTCCTTCAATCAAGTGACGATGAGGTTATGGATGATCAGTTTTCAATTTGAGAACACACGAGCTCTTAATTTAAGAGGTTACCTCCTAGATTTCTCTTAAAACATACGGCTCTATAACTTTAAGAGGTCGCTGTTCTTGATTCAAGAGGCGTACATCTTAATTTAAGAGATGGAACTGTTACTTTGAGATGACGAGCTCTTAAAGTAAGAGAAAATACCTAAATTGACCTCTTGATGCAAGAGCAGAAAACTCAAGAGTTGTAACTATTTTAAGAGATCTTTTGTGTAGTGCTGTTTAGGCCGATGAATTTGATTTTGGATTTATACTTATATCGTTCACGACGAATCGATATAACTAAATATTGTATCTAGAATCTTCTATATTTTCACAGAATTTTCAAGCAGCAGTTGCAACTTAGGAGGATATTGGTTACCCACATTAACGAGTTCTCGGATAACTCTGTGAATCTTCGCGATATTGTGGAAACTCAAAGTAACGCCTTTTCTCAGAGACTCTCAAAGAATTGGCGTTACTTTCGAGATTCGTGATAAGTATCTCAAAAATTCATCGAAAGATTTAAATGCTCAACAAGTCCGGTAAGATGAGTGCAATAGTAGCATTAGGACTTCGAACACTCATTCCGACATCCTCTTGAATATCTCAAAAACTAGAGATGCATCCGCAATCTGATGATCGTGCGATATCTAACGGGATTTACAATGTCAAGGTTAAAGTGAGATGTTTTGTGCCTGGTTAGCTTACACCACGCGTACCTTGATTTCTCTAACGTAAAGTAACGGTTTTTGCTGCATGAAAGGATGAGTTGTATTTTCAGACTCTACACGGTTCTCTATGCAATTATTTCATGTCACTTTTTCCATACTTCGAAATTGTTGAAAATGTAACTGAGAAGAAAAATGAGGTTATAATCTCCCCATTCTGGTATTCAAATTGCTACACTCTTCCAAGGATTCCGTGTACACAAGTATAATGAGTGGGATTTTGATTGCGATAAGAGAACTGATGAAACTTGATCATGAAATCGTGATTGGTTGTGATCAATAGCTAGATCAAGGGATGAGGTGATTATCAATGTTGTCGTATAACTAGTTCATTCATGACTCGTTGAGATATTTTTATCGACAAGAATAGTTTATTCAAATTTCCGCCGACCACCAAGAAACTATGAGGAACTAATCCGACATATTTAGAAACGCTTTTTGGTAACACCCCCAAAGATGAATCTTTGATGGTCGGAATTTTGCTGGCTTTACATGTGCCCCGGGCGGGCTGAGCCCAGATCTCCAACATAGTTCAAAATGACCCCGATTGTCATCGCAATCATGGGAAATGAAACTTCACTGAAATTTATGACGGATGACCGGAACTCTTAGATTCCGAATTCATTAGTTCAATCTTGATCTAGAGGGATAATAGTTGAACTTTCACCAATTCATTGGAATCGCTCTAGAATTTACAAAAATTCCCACGACATAATCCTACATACATCACACTACATACATTTTTAGAACAAAGACCAAATAGTAGGTCACTTTAGCATACAAACAATGAAAAACAAATCATCAGCCAATCAAGTTCCATCCCACGAAGCGATTCTAATACCGGCAAATCATAGCAAACAGAATCCCGTAACAGAATCTCAGCATCATACCTAATAAGAACGATAGCAAGTCACGGTATCATCATTATCATCATCGTGCAAAATCAATGACCATCTCACTTTTCTCAGTCGTGAACATACTATCAACAAACCAAAGCATACTACCAATCAGCTTACACTATCTCACAAAACAGCAAAGGTGCTCTTTTTGTTCCGGTCAGCCATTTAGGAGACATTTAACCTAAATTCCATTCTGCTCAGCTCTATAATACCCCACCTCCTATATAACCTCATCTTCTTCTTACTCCTCTTTTATCTACCTTCACAAAATAGAGAGACAAAGCCCAAAGACTGAGACTATAATACATCTATACATAACACTGTAACAGTCGCGAGGACGACACGCTTTAACTGCATCAGATGCACGACGCAGATAGCCACTATATTCGAGGTTATATACAAAAAACAACAAACTCTCAGGCGCTCACTGTATACACTATAATACTACTGGGCGCGGATGATTTAGTAAGAGAGCGAGATCAGAAAGATATTGCGAGTATAGATATAGGTTATGTTGTGGGAGCGAATATAGAGACCATAGACTCGGACGCGTGAAATCGAAATTTTTACTGAGGTGGTGTAAGGTATATAGGTTATGTTTAGGGTATGTATGATGCTACACTAGAGATGTCGTGGCAATGCATAGGGTGGAACAGGAGAACAATAGAGAAGTGAAGTATGTTGGTATGTGGATGGAGAGAGGTGGGTTTCGAAAACCCGGAAACGTATGAGGTGGAATCCGAAGTGACGAAGTGATGGAGATGCGTTTGGGAGAGTGATTGACGCGGTTCACGCTTGTTGAATGGATCGCTTTGGAAATGAAGGTTAGGATGGTTCTGGTTGCGCGTGGTGACGGGTTTGATAAGTGTGACTTTGGCAGTGGGTCGATTGGTATAGATTCTTGATGGGTCATTTAGTTATCAATCCTCTATAGATTGCTAAAAGACTGCTAATGGAATATTGATGAAATATTCAAAAGCCGTATGAATTTGAGCGACCGGTACCGGAATTTTCTCGAATCTTTTTAGAAGCCTTTCAAAAATCTTTCTGGATCAAGATTGCTGACAGATTATGAGTGGAAAATTGCAAGAATATTTGAAGATGATATTTTGGGAATATTGCACCCAAGTCTCCCAAGAGGCAAATTGATGAAGAATTGTTGAGCAGTACTGCAGAAATATTCTCAAGTCATATTTTTGGAATGTTGCTCTGAAATTTTCCAGAAACCTCTGGAGTAGGAAGCTTCCAGATTCTCCCCAAAAATCTATCAGAAATCTTTTAGTGTAAGGTTTCTGCAGAAAGATTGTAATATTACATAAAATATTTTCAGGAGCTGTTGGAGAGATTACCAAGAAATCTTTCCACGAAATATTACGAAACAATTCTTGAAACATTTCTGCAACATTTCTTGGAGATTTTACTGTAATATTCCTTCGAAATGTTTACTTGGAATGTTATCATGTTGTTAGGGTATGGCTCTTACAAAAAAGAACTCTCATAATTCACCACGTCACTTGAATGTAGTATATGATTCGTATAATTTGATGAGAAGAGACATCTACTCACAAAAATTCTTTGACGATGCCTTGCTCAAGTCTAACAATGATGATCGAGGTATAGTTTTGCTTACCTGTAACAAAGAGAAAGAATGGATGATTAGAGATGGATTCATCATTGGTTGATGGAACGTTCAATCAGATTATCAAGGGATCGTACATGACGAATTCTTCTGGTAATAATTGTGCTCGTCAAAGTCTAACCCATGACGGCTATGACAAGCCCCCAGCATAGCAGGATAGATGTGATTCCTCTTGCAGAAAAATATTGGATCACCTCAAATAAAAACATGTGAAGTATAATGTGACACGTATAGTTATCTCAGTTTTTCAAAGATACAATCTGAGGTTCGATCTCGGGTTCGCCAATAGTGTTAGAAAAATTCAATTCTAAACACTCATACAAACCATAGACTTCTATGACTTCCATCTTGAAGAGAAGCTTTACATCAATTTTTTTTTTTTTTAACTCTTAGAAAACCAAATTTGTGCTCAAAAGAGACGATTCAAAAAGTATGAGAAATGCGTGTCCGTCTTATCGAGATCTGTAATCAGAGTACAATTTTAGATCCCAAAAATGATGGTAACGCATTAAGTCAATTAATGGTTCAGAGCTTATCTTGGCGATCATCAAACCCCACAACGAATGTGAGCACCGTGCAAAATTTTTCATTCGTTTATCTCATGATCAACGATTGACCGGTGTGAATAAATCATCGAATTTGGTGTGGAGGAACAAGTTAACGAGATCTCATAATTCCCAGAAGAGAAAAATGTTTGCAGACTTAAGTCACACCTTGATATAATTAATGGAATCGTAGAGATCGTAACTTTTTGATTGTAAATTCTCATATAGTGCTACTAAATAATCTAAAAATTCTCAGACGGTGGCAGAAGCTCCGGAGAAAGACGTAATGTGAGAGAGCAAAAACAACGAAGATGTCTGATTGCTTTCGTCGTTCATAATTTCTTCGTTCATTGAGGATCGACCTGGAGAAAAATTTTTTATCTATGGTAGTTTAGTAATCAGCTTATGGAGAGGATTAGAGTTATGTTTACATGGGACGCAACTAGTCACTGCATGAATTTGCAACTTGTATTTGTCGATTTGAATATCAAGATGAGGTATTCATAACCTTGTGTTTGGTTTATGATTTCATGGAAACTTTTGGATCATTGATTGTGAAATTGGAATTCTTATGATATCTTGTTATTTTCTCTATGCTGCAGAGTATTTTGATGAAATTTCATGGGATGATATTCGAATAAGATTATGCCCAAGAATATACATTATTTTGATGAGTTTCCAATAACTAATCAATCCAAGAAGTTCTAAACTCATCCTTTTGTTCCTAATTCCCATCACAGATAAAACGAAACCAGTACTATTAAATCTCAACCCGCATGAAACCAATAAAATTCTCAAATCTTGCACCACTAAATCATATAGAAAAGATTCACCCACAACTTGAATCTCCTTATAAATTATATGGTACATATACTCGTGACACTAATCATGACCATGAAAACAAAAACAAATGAATATATTTCTAGCAGCTTCGACCCACGCTCTCAGTAACTCTTTCCGTGCCATTATAAATATCATCCCAGTACGATATCTCATCCAAAAAAATGCGTATAGCCTGCCCTAATCGTCCAGTCTCTGCTCCCATCAGTACAAAATCTGTTATTTACATCTAACGTCGCGAAGAAGACGCTTAATCGTATCCGATAGGGATCGAATATTCCTTCAGCTTCTCTTTGCATGTTTATGTGGTATGCGCCAAGGAAGGTAAAAAGAGTATCTTGACTCAATGTGGTATATAGTCGCAGACCTTCCACGCAAATTCACGAGAGGACTTCTTTGCGACGGAAATATCAAGGACGTGAAACCCAGAGAAAAAGGTTTGCATCTCTGGTATTAGTGTTGCTTGAGCTTCTGCTGAGGTAGAAGTCTATCTTAGAGAAGCTTGGATATATATATATATACATATATTCTCTGTGTGTGTGTATATTGTCCAGCAGGGAATTTGGAATGTTTTTAGAGGGAATTCGCCTTGTGGAGTGAAGGAAAGAGGTGAGGAATTTTTAAATGTTTATCTCTATTCGTAGATTATTGAGATTCCTAGGGATACTTTGAGGGAAAGATTATTTTGTACGGAGTTCTCATCGTTCCGTGGTTTGACTACCGTTGTCTTTCATGGAAGATGTTGATAAATTTGGGTTATCTTCTGCACGTTATTGAGGTTTTAAAGAATTTAAGTGGGTACCAGGGTGAATCCTGATGTCTTTTCATTATAATTGATGGACAAGCGTCAGAGACAGGAGTTAACATCGGTGATGTTCAACCAATAGGAACCGGCGGAAACTATCTGGGTAGATATTATATCTTTTGAATTGTTTCACTTCTTCGGAGGTTCCAATTAGGCCCAATGTACTTATGTAAAATCTCATAAAACATTCAACACCGTCACTTATTACACCGGTCATCTAGAGCATCAGAACAAGATTTCTCACAGTTTTTGGTTATTCATGAGTTTTACAGGAATGCATTCTTGGTCAAAATATTGCTGATCTTACCACTGGAAAACTCCGTCCAGTCAAACTCGATGAGAATCTCAGGAAACGTAAAATAGTGTTCATGACGAGTCATTTTTGAAATTTTGGAAATTTGGCCATATGATGTTTTGAAAATGGCCTGGAAACTCGGTGACGCTTGATAGACCTCAATTACCGTTCCAAGTGGAGGATCTAAAACGAGATGATGGAACCTTGAGGGGCATGAAATATTCACACGCATGTAAGAGATTCAACATATTGTTGATGGGTTCTGTGGGATCCACTAGGCGCCAATGAGTTAATGATGGACGAAGACAATGTGACAAGGTCGACCCTGAAGGATGAGATTCTATAGCAAAAAGTTTCACTGAGAGTCGTGATATTTTTGTCAATTCAAAATTAGGAAATGAGCATATCTTCAGTTATTTTGTACAGTATAGCCAACTTTTATATACATTGTCTCTGGTCTATATTTCACAGAACAGTGATCATTTCAGCAAATACAGTCAAACTGGGTGAACTTCTCTTGATGCATACAAAAAAATTCACTCGTGGAAATACATATACGTTTTAGGTCTAGTAGAGCGAAGTTCTCAATTTCAGTCACGAATGTTTGTATCAAATGAATAATAAAGATCAGTAGCAGCAGCTTTTGTAGAGGTGCCCATAATACCTGATAAAATGAGTTAAGGGTTTCTAATCATTAATTAACCTTTAGATCAATGTCTAGTGACACATTGGAGGAAATGCTCTTGCATGCAAAAGATGGAAAAATCTTGAGAAAATAAAGGACATATAAGTTCAGTTAACAATTTTTCTGATTTTACTCCTCGTTTATGGCTCTTATCGATCTTAGTATCACTAAACTTTACTATAAATTTTGGTCTACTATATTTCCTATTTCGCAGATAATTTGCACGGTAGTACTAGCGGTAATGGATGAGACAAGTGCGGAATATGCCCGCGTTTGACTTCCTTTCGCCCGCGATATATAGGTATATATAGTGAATGCACGCAGCAGACGACAACATAAACCCGTAACGGCCAAAAGAGGCTACATTTGTCTTTAGAAATCTCTTCATAGGCACTGAATCATCAATCTGATTGTTGCTAATTGATTTTTGTGCATTTTCCCTTCTGTGTTTCCATTCTCATAAAAATCTGAACGTCAGATTTCACTGTACTCGTGATCTTCCATAAGACGCCATGTTAAACGGCTTTTACGAAATTGCTCAGAACTTTTTTCCCCGAATCTGAAGGCTTCTGAAATTTCAACTGAATCACTTTGAGACCCTAATCCACAACTGTGCTGACTTTCGTAATTTTCTGAACGTCAATTCTAGTACCGCTAGTACTAACTTAAAAATGTTAAAAATTCTTCAAAACTCTAAATTTTTGATTTGAAAAGACACAATGTAAAAGTATGGGTAACCTAGAAGCCTCATGCAAGAGATATCCATCAAGGCGGTATGTGTTCCACCCTACAACGGATTTATAAGCGACGGGTCATGCGATCACTTCGACGAAGATAAACGAGACGGTGTAATCCTATTGTGTAATCAGCGTGCAGTTGCCCTCACGCGGGGCATCAGAAGAAGCAGCAGCAGCAGCAGCAGCACTTCTTTTGCAAACCGCACGAGTGTAGCTTACCTTTTCAGGCACCTAAACCCTAAAGCAAAAAAAAAATAACCCTTATCGCATTATTGGTGTCACTCATTCGCGCTTCGCTTCTTTTGCTCGGTTACCTTCATCCATTTCGCCCTTATATATATCCGTTACACTCTTATTCCTGACAATCGAATTCGTCTCAAGTGTCTTTTGAGTAAGTTCTTTTTTTTTTTGAGTATGCTGAATAATTTTCTACCATTTGTTCGTGGATTAAGATGCTTTTGATCATTTGGATTAGAGTGTAGAGATTTATTTCATTTTAGGGATGAGGTGACTTTTGCAGGAGTTGAAGTGAGACAAATGAAACTGTGGGTATATCTTGGATTGGTTAATTGAAGAATTGGACATCAAATTTCGTTAAAAATAAGAAATTTTCTTCAGATACCCAAAAAATCTGAATCTCGTCGAAATTCAAGAATCGAATATGAGTCACTCATCTTTCGGGTTGATATGAGTTGAAATCATCGATTTCCTACTCAATAACATCTGAGATTAGGTTCTTGATGAATTAATTTAAGTGCTAAAAAAAGTCACGTATTTGGAGTGATCAGACCTGAAAATTACTCTTTGACACTGTATTTCTAACAAAACACCCATCGCAACTAATAAGAACTAATACAATCCAAATAAGTAAGGATTTCCTGATATCAATCATAGTCCCCCATCACATACGGATGTTATCAATCTTTTCTACAAGATTTCCTGATTGATTCCCCAAACTTGATCCAATAAGCAAGAATAATAATCCCAAGAAAAATTTAGCCTTCGCCATTCACCAAACCCAAGCCTACATATAGATTACACAGAAGCACATAATATAACGGATCAACGAGTAAGACGAACGCATTAGCGATATCAGTAATATCACTACCTTCTACAGATCAGAATTTCTTCCTTTTATAAGACTCGACAAAGTCAATATTATACGTTATAAGGGTAGGTATCTGCGACGGGCTTCTTGTCTACCATAAGACTTTTGGCTTCGGTATCATATACTCTATATGAGTCTAAAGGTCGGCGTGGTCGGAAATAGATGTATATAGAAGCATTAAGCGGATCATATCATTCGTAAAGAGACGCACCCTTCTGTCTTGTGTCAAACATATATATATATATATATATATATATATATATATATGAACAGCCGTGAAAAGACGTATGTCAGTTTCTTTGGGGATGTTTTGTACGTCTGTATGTGTGTATCTTACGGGAGTCTTGAATGGACTGAGATATTTCATTTCTGCTAAATGGCTCGCAAAGTTGAACGATATTGTGATCTGATACCTATTGTGTATGGATTTCGCGTATTTGTGAAGATTTTCGGGGCGTCATTTACGAGTAAACTTCTCTGAATTTTGTGGTATTCGGTGAAAGATTTTTTTTAATGGTAGACATGGTATATGTTGAGGTTTTGAGCGCTTTGTCGTGTGGTTGATACAGTAGCGATAATTTAATGTGATTATTATCAAACAGATTTTTAAGCTCCGATTGGAGCTACTGCATGAGCAGAAATGAGTTACAATCGATCCAGTGGGATTGAAGGGATATTCTTCTGATTCGAATTATTTCGAAATTTCAGATAGACCGTCCTAGAATAGGACGGTCATACCTTCAAATCGAATACTTTTTTCATTGATTGAGATCATTTTGAATCATTCACTCATCTTGTTTGCAATGTATAGGAGGATATATAGAATCATCACAACGCAGCCTTCAAGGTTTTTTTAAAATAGTGACAGAAGTGTAATTAAAGCATGGTGGTTATTATTAACTCTGTACTTATAATATGGCGTGAGTGCGTTTTTTTGCTCAACATTAAAGTTTTACTGGAATGGTACAATCGACTCAACGAGGGTATATCTCTCAATTATGAATATTGAAATATGTAGGCAATGAGCTCAAAATGCATCTCTCAAATCTGTGACCAAACTTCATTGTGACTTGATGTTTTGATGAATAATTCAATCGAAGATCAATTAGTATGATGGTGTACTACTCTCAGGATTTTTTTGCTCAAAGGAAAATTGATGGGTAATGATTGAGTTTTTTTCGTTCAATTCATACGCTAGAATTATTGATGAATAGATAGATACACTATATTCTGCTCACATAGGCAAGAGTAGAAATATTACGATCTTCACATACAATGTTTTTAAATATTTCTCAGGAGTAGAGAGAAGCTGACATCCAGTCAGCGCTATCCACCGCCTTGTTTCACTTTTTCGAGGATAAAGTATCTCATTGGTGCAGAAAATTTCCGCTTAAAAATTTCTCAAATGCCTAATTTTTAACTTAACCCCCTAAGGTAAAACTAGGGGTATCGGGACACCATACCAAAGTCGATCGATTCTGGGACATTATATTTCCTCCTAATTAATAGAAAAGTGTGTGATCTAATATTGTATCAAAAAAATTTTGAGTGTTCCTGAGAATAATCCCAATCATGTATCAAATTTTGGGCGAGCTGCGGCAATGATTAGATACCGAAAAAAAATCAACTAGAAAATGGTATATTGTGTGGCCAAGAATCGTGTCCTAGTTCACCATCGTATATATATTGAATTCTGACCCATTACTAGGACGCGACGCGTCCGGCTTCACCAAACGGTGGAGAAGTAGAATAATCCAGTACTGAGACACATTGTTTTTTGTTAGTTGCTGAATTGTTATTGCATAAATGACTAAACTAACAACAAATAATGGTCAAAAACGTGATAGTCCATAGTAATTCTCAATATTTGTATGTAACTGTGATGAAATTTCCAATGTACAATCCGGAGCAACGTGTCCTGTCTCACTATTGGTACATTTGACCGTCCTAGTACTAGGTCAAACCACAAATCGTGTCCCAATGTTGGGCCAAATCAAATCTCCAGAAAATTGGCTTTTGTGATAATTTTAGAACACTTTTGGCCATTTTTTTTTTCTTGATTCATGAAGGTGATTTATCAATCGTGGATCATTTCTTTGAAATAGAGGATTACCCTGGTGATCAAATTAGGGGTGATGGTGAAGAAGACACACCGTGAAGATATTTTAACCAATTATATTTCGCTGTTTATAATAGATGCTCAAAAATAATCAAACGTCTTGTGAAAGCAATGGGTTACTTGAACACTGACTTATTTTTGGGTTTACTAAACGATATATTCATAGAAAAGAATGATAGTATTTATGATCTCATTATCGCTGAAAGACCTGCAATTAGTGATAGGACCTACAATTGGATCAACGATTCTCAGAGAATGACAGATGTACACTGGGCTTCCATCAAGAATGACGAAGAGACAATGAATAAATGCATTCAGAATGAGTCATTGAAAAGATTACGCAAACATATTGAAGATGGTATACAACCATGTAGTTGCCCTCTTGAACTCAATGCACCGATTTCTATGGGATTCACCTCACTCAACCTAGTAGCCGCAAATACAACTCTAAGAACATAGTGCCAATTCTTCTCAATCAGGGAGCCAATTTACTGGTACAAGAATTTAGAAAGGAGACGCCTATTTACATTGCATTTAGATACAAATATGATGAAATATTTCATACGATGCTGTCAAAATTGAGTGGCCCTACTACTTTAGTTGATAACCAAGAACTTTCAATATTCCACATGTTATGTACAAGTGATAGACTGGAAATGATAGAAACTTTCATACAAGATGGGACTGATATTAATGCTCAAGTAGGAAATCAATCTGTGCTTTGGTCTGGCTTTACAGCTCTTCACTTTACATGTTTATTCAATCAGACAAAGGTAGTAAGACTCCTCCTAGAGCATGGTACTAATATTTCAAGAAAAATTGGATTGAGTCAAACTCCCCTTGATCTGGTCATAAAACACTTAGATTCAAAGAATTTGTCAAAGATGATAGAAAATTTCTCATGTCTGACAGAGAAGATTCCTTATAAGCAAATTAAGGAATTCAATTCCCATGGTATCTCTCAACTGCACATACTGTCGATTAATCAATTTGCGGATTTGAAAGGAATGCTCCAGTATTTGCTGAAGCATCAAAATGAAATTGACATGGTTACTTATTTTCCAGACCTACACAAATATAATAAATGTACTCCGCTGCATTTTGCAGTGCTATTAAAAAATTTCGACCAAGCTAAATTACTGTTGAAGAATGGAGCTAACGCCTTTGCAGTGAATACTGCAGGGAAAATTCCCTTTGAAATGATGCTATATTGTACAGAGAAATATTGCCATCAAAATCCATAGATGTGGCTGAAAGTTGTTTAACACTGGAAAAATTCACTCTAAGTTTGGAACCTCGGCTCTTTCATGTAGCATGTACTCTATGCTTGTCAAATGTTGTAAAATATGCACTAACCAAAGTTTTGGATGAAAGAACGAGGATGAATCTTTTTATGAGTAAAGATGATTGTGGCCAAACACCACTTCATTTTGTTTCATGTCAACCCGAAAGTATAGCCCAAACAGAGATCACGAGCTTGTTATTGGAGAATGGAGCTGATATTCATGCTCATGATAGTCAATTAGAAACGCCTCTCTATGTAGCATGCTATTCTGGACATTTTGAAGTCATCAGTCTCCTTCTCGAATATGGTAGCGATGTGAATGCTCAGAATGTTTATAGTGAGACACCATTGCACTCTCTCTTTATAAGAGAAGTTATAATTAAGGAACGAGTGATGTCTGTATTATTGAACAATGGTCCCGATATAAATTTAATCGATGAGCGTGAGAGGATCTTTTATAAAATATCGCAAGGTGTAGTGACATTTTTCGAGAGGAACCCTGATTGCGATCAGGAGTTTCTCAATTCATTTAAAAATTGCATCATAAGTTGTATAAAATATGTGAAAAAATTTGAACTCATAGGACTCACTAACGACGATTATTCACTTGCGTATTGCTATTTGGTTATTGATATAGGTAGGCATTTCAATGAAGCAGCTTTTATAGAGGATTGCAAATGTGAACTCGATTGATTGAAAAGAATATGGATTGATCGCCGGACAAGCATGAGAGATATTTTATCCAAAAGCTTAAATGAGATGATGATTTATTGTAAAACTGTGAACCTTCAAAAAGTTGTTCGATCAAAGAATTTTATTAAAAAATATCCAATCTATCAACCAGTCATTGAATTACAACTGATAAATGCGAAAATCAGACGATTCCTTCTAACGGAGTCGGAAAAATCTCTGGCAAAATTGGCAAGGATAGACTTACCTCAACTATGTTCGAGAAAAATATTTCGGTACCTCAGTAACAAAGACTTGGAACGAGTTGTAATAAGTACTCAGATGGATGGACAGAATATCTTTGTGTCTCGATTTATCGATCTTTAGCATACCAGCAGTCATAGTCGAACTAAACTATGTGAGACTTAGGGAGTTCTTCACGTTATTAGTCTATATATTTTCACTGTATCAGTTTGAAAAATGTATAGTCAAGTTTCCCTTGATACTTATTTGCACAATGTAATTTTGGATCTTATTGAGCTATTGTTATATATTTATACATGATTATTCTTTTTTTAGGAATTATATCACAAAAAATCGAATCTCGTCTACTTATGACACCCCCAACTCCCCAATATGAATGTAGAAATAAGAATGATCCTCTAGACGCGTAATATTGCTTTTCTTGGGTTTGATGAGGAGCGCTTATTCTATTCCTCACTCGATTTCGGAATTGGAATACGGTCTTCGTATATTAAACAAGGAAACTATTCACATTGCAAATATCTCTTGAAAAAGATCCCAGATTGGTGGAGGTCTTTGGTTCAATCCGAATTCAATTATATACTCATCCAAAGTATCATATTTTAAAATCTTGATATGCCATTGACGATATTTATCAGGATGATTCTTTTGTATTTTTGTTTCTATGTGTATTTATTATGATGGCTTCACAGTACAGCTCACTTGATAACACCTGTTTTGCTGTGACTTTGAACAAGAACGACCAACGATCTCTTCCATCGAAATTTTTCACACTTTCAGATTGAATTGAGCCTCTGAAACTTCAACCATCCCTAATGAACATGGGGATTTTATCAAACCAAAGGTTTGCTGCCTCCAACCAAAATAGTCCAATCCATATTCATCCCCTATCTCTAGCACTGCTCGAAATACCTTCATCGGCTCCCGCTCCCAATAATAATAGCCTCAGTACTTGTTCCGTGGTACATACATGCAAATTTTTACGCAAACAAACCCGCCTTCATTCCTTAGTTTAACACACGATCAGATTTGCCCTCAAGCGACACAAGCGTCGTCGTCATACACCATCACCTTCGGTGTATTATAATCCAGTACACCTCACGATGCATCATACATAACCTCTTGTTGCATGTACTTATAGCTTCTCACGTCGCACGGCAAACAATTGTCGAGACAGAATCAGAGACCATCCATGGGTACGAGGAGGTGGAACGAGAAAAAAAATGAAAAAAAGATGAACAAACGAGATCGCCGTTGTCAAAGTATAACAATGCACGAGCGACGCCCCTTCGCGTCTGGTCATATGTATCGGAAATCACTCTCAAGCTTATGGGGTATACTTGTGGATGGGATATGTTCCCTTCTGAGAGAGTACATCACTGTGCTTCTGTAGCATTATTATGAAAGAGAACCATATATGCACGATGCAAGAGAAATGGTATCATACAAGCAAATCGCTCATGGTGACCTCGTTTGGTTGTTGCTTTTATTGGTATAGCGTGTGAGGTTAGGGATGAGAACGGCGCAACTTATCGATGAATTCTGAAGGTGCAAAGGGTTCTTCTTGTGACGAGCGGACGTTGATCCCAACCGCATTATAGATAGACTTACAAGAGGAGGACCAGACCTTTGGATCACCAATCCTTTCCAAACTTTTTTTACAGTTTGGTAGTACCTAGGATAAAAAGAATCCAGAGTAACTCCGTCAAATGGGCCTCCTGTTCAAAGTTACAGCCCATGACATTAGCATTGTCCATATAAGCCCATGTTAAAAAGTGATATATATATAGATATACTGGCAACGCTAACATTTTTGCTTGTAGCTCTGGACACAAAGCCCATTTGACGGAGTTACTCTGGATTATTCATATTCTAGGTGACCCAAAACTGTAAAAAAATTTTGGAAAGGATTGGTGATGCAAAGGTCAGGTCCTCCCCTTGTTAGTATTTGAAAAGTTGAATGATCTTTCTTTGCCTCTCATTCTCTCAAGTTCAGACTTCAATCTATGATTATAGTTGGGTTGGAGGTTAGGAGAAGTCTGTACGTTTAGCTGACAGAACTAACCAAGAGAGGTCATCACATTCGGATCACGGATTTGGCTGTAACTATGGAAAGTCTTCTTTTAGTGCCAAAAGATGAAACCAAAAATTATAGACCCTAACGCTCAAGTTTTCATAAGCTACAGCCAAGAACATAACATGGGCCTATGTGGGCAATACTAATGTTCTTGGCTGTAGCTCGGAAACACTCAATCGTTAGGGTCTATAATTTTGGATATCGTCTTTTTGTGCTACAAGAAAACATTCCCAGAGTTTCAACCAAATCTGTGATCCGGATGTGATGACCTCTCCTGGTAAGTGGTGATGGTCTCGAGTAAGTTATCAATAATGTATTTGTTTTGTACTAAGACTTTCGCTCTGCGATGGAAAAATCTGAAAGAGTCCTTGATTAGAATAAGTATTAGGAGTAAACGTGTTCTCAAACGCCGCCATCTTGGCCCCGTGCATTTCTTATAGGAGCGTTTTGAGACTCGGCCATATTGGATTTTTCTGCCATCTAAAATAACACAGAAGTTTACTCCCAATTGGCGACACTGAAAGCCAATCATTCAAGAAAAAATCATGTTCCTGTCAGTAATGACACTTTTCCAAGGGATATTCTAGAAATAATAGCTTGAGATTTTACTATTTAGAAATCACGGCGCGGTGAGAAAAGATAACGTGTATTCCAACCATTGTAGACAAAATACTCTAATAGCCTAATCCAACAACTCATCTTTTGATCACTATGATGGACGAACATGAAAATCATTTGTCGTTCCACAGTTTCATGAAATAAATTGGCTAATGGTTGTTGCTTGGAGAAAAATTTCATTTAACAACGAGCATTCGCGAAGGTGATAAGATATGAATGTATATGATAACTTCTCAAGTTGTTCTTCTATGTAAATGACTATAAGTTCAGCTGTTAGATTTTCACTTTATCGCACTTTATCGCTAGATTTGAATATGAGTGAATGAATATGAGGATTCAAATTTGATCTGATTGTAAATATTACTATCAGCAAAAGACGATTCTCAATCTTTATATCAACGAATCGAATTCCCAATGATACAACTGATATCATTTCTGGAGAATAATTTAGTGCTTCTCACGTTTAATTTCATGAGATCCTCATAAAAATGTTTCGACAAATTTTCATCTTCCAAGCTGCTTTGATTGCCTATCGTAAGTCAATAATCAACTTCTGTGAGTGAAATAAATTTTAAGAGTGATTCTTGAACGATTTTTTTTTTCTGCAGACAAGACTTTGAACCTCGCGTATGCCAGCCCAATTAGAGGTGATAAAGTTGTTCCAGTTGATGAAAACGAATTCCCATTCATCGTAGCCTTAGATCGTAAGAAGAATATCGTTGAATCAGGTGTCGATCCTTTCTGTGGTGGGACTCTTATCAAACCAAAACTAGTTTTGACCATAGCTCACTGTTTGATTGGTGAACAATATGATCGTGTCGAAATTCTAGTTGGATCGTCAAATTTAAGGTCACCCAAGATTCACAGATACGGAGTGAAATCATGGATATCACAACAAACTTGGGCTGTGATGAACAATGAATTAATATCTGGTTATCCATTGGACGTTTCGGCCATAATCCTTGTGAGTTCCTGTTATATTTACGATCGATACTCTCAAAGACTTTGTTTAGCAAATTTCAGAGATTCCTCAGGATTTTTATGTCTCGAATTTAACGTGTGGAAGAATCCCGCAGCTGAAATGATGCATCTTGGGAATTTTTCTTAGGAGCATTCCCAATTTCTGTCTTTAAAAGTTTTAGTGCTCAATACTTTTCTGAGTTTCTGACAATATTAATTTTAAAACTAGTTTCCTTGTATTTTTGAACCAATAGATACATTCTCGACGAAACTCATTTGAATTTTTTTTGTTGTTCAGTTGAAAATGGCAGTGACGGAAGTTGAACCAGTTCGATTATCAAGATTCGAACCTTCAAAATTAGTAGGCCAAGTAATGGTGATAGCAGGATGGGGTAACCTAGATGACAACTCTAAACCGATCAATATGCATAAAGTATATGCCACAGTCTTGTCAACGAAAGAATGCAAGAAGAAAGTGAAAAAATTCTCCAGGATATTTGAAAAAGTAGTCGATCACGACAGTCATATTTGCACGGCTGCAAAACCATATGCTCTAGGAGCTTGCGTTAGTATAATTGGATTATTTCCTCTAAAAATCTTTTGTTCTCCGATAATATTTTTTGTCACAAGTAAGGATATTACTAATTTCTTGGAGCTATGATGGATTGATGAAATTTTATCATGTATTATACAGGAATAATAACAAAATATGATATTATTCTAGGGTGACAGTGGGGACCCTATTCTTAATCAGAATAGAGAAATCGTGGGTATTCACGCCGGCGTTTGTCCAAATTTTGAGCCGATTGATCCGGATCAAGTGAACATAGCTTCTAGTATCTATGCCTCCCAGACCTTCATCGAACATGTTATGAAGGAAGATAATACGGACAGTATATTCAGCTAGGAATAGAACTACTTGGCTTACAAATAATGTGTCAGAATTGAATATGTGAGGTGGTATCTGCTAGATATGAATTCAAGATCTCGATTTTGCACTTTTGTTGCATAAAATTTGGTAAGGATATTCATGATTCATGAATATTCACTCTTTGGATGATGAGCACCTCAATAGATCTTATCGCCTGGATCATCGCGTGGGTTCTTTCATTTTCATGCTTAAGCATAAAGAGGAGTATTATATTAATATAATACTATTCTTTATGTGATATATCACTACAAGTGAACTAATTGAGAAAGCAAATCAAAACAATTGTATCAAATATTATTGTTACAATCGAGCAAAGGCTAATCGAAGGATTATTCTGTATTCGATGCGACCACTTGTGCACACATAAATCGATTCTCACATTCAAAAATTTCATACAAAAATTGACGTGTTATTCAATTCTCATGAAATAAATTTCTATCATGATTAGTCCATTAAACAACATTTTCTATACTTTACGACCATAATAAGTCTTTCTACAACTTGAGTAATCTGATGTAAAAAAAATACTCATTATTCATTATACGTACACTGCCGGTCAAAAGTTTAAGCTCACCCAGAAATTTTTTTTTCAATTTTGTGAGTTGAACTACTCGGCTCTATTTGACCGTAGAGGACTCTTCCGGGGCTCATTTTGAAGGTTTTTTCACGTATTTTGAGATGTCATTATTCATTTTTATCCGTACGGATCGGGATCTTTCCAATTTGAGCTTGGGAAATGTGTCAATTTCGACGATTCTTGAGAGAATCTTTTGGCTCGTGCCAATTTGAGCTACATGAATGTTTCAATATGGGAGATGTAAGACCCAAAGGTACAAGTCTAGAGCTTTGAAATCCGTTCTTGAACGTCCCTCTACGCCACTGCTAATCCGAGCAATGATATTTTCTCTGAGGGGAGATTCTTCGCTAAAACTTGTACCTGTATTAAAGAATGACGGGAAAATTGACCTTTTGGAGTATATTTTAATAGATGATTTCAATACGATATGGATGATTGATAACAGATCTGATAATTATACTCCATAAAAATGCATCCGTGAATTTCTTTTGAATCGAAATGTTATTTTTTGCGAGAAATCTCCCCTTAGAGAAAATGTCATAGCTCAGATTAGCAGAGGCAAAGAGGGACATTCAAAAATGGATTTTAAAGCTCTAGTCTTGTTCTTTTGGGTCTCACAACTCCCATATTGATACATTCTTGTCGCTCAAATTGGCACGAGCCAAAAGATTCTCTCAAAAATCGTCGAAATTGACACTTTCCCAAGCTCAAATTGGAAAGATCCCGATCCGTACGGATAAAAATGAATAATGCCATCTTAATATACGGTGAAAAAACTTTCAGAATAAGCTCTAGAAGAATCCCTCACGGTCAAATGAAGCCAAGTAGTTCAACTCACACAACTGAAAAAAAAAAGAAAAAAAGAAATTGTGGGTGAGCTTAAACTTTTGACCGGTAGTGTACTCACATGAGTTTTATTGCCTTCGATTTTCCAAGCATTTATTAAAGAATAATAATCTTTGATAGTTTTCCCCATCCACATTAATGATATGAAAAAAATGCAAGAAACTAGGTAATTTTGTTCGATAATGAATTCTTGAAAATCTTCTTCATGAGATGAATTTTGTGAAAAATTCACGGTCTAATAAATCCCCCCCCCTCATTCACTTTTTTTCAAAAGTAAAACTAGGCGAGTATGAGGTTTAGAAAAGAACCATTCATCTCCAGTACATCAAAACTTCAAATTTTATACGACATGGTTTAAACTCTTGAAAGGAATGAGATCTAAAAAAACCATGTCGAGTATTTTTTGAGCCGATTTGTCACGATCAACATATCATCACTGATAGAGACTAGAGCCACTTTCCTCTAATCAAATCTTTTTTTCAATTCATCCTAATGCTGGTGGTTTGATAATTTCTTACAAGCTAATTGTCGCTGGAATGACCCGAAGTTTAGGTGAGTAGAAGAGGTACAGGGGAATATCGAAATAGAGAAAATATAACTGAGTATGATATGAGATTTTAGTGAATCATCATGAAAACCAAATTAAACTCAGTTATATTTTCTCTATTTCGATATTACCCTGTACCTCTTCTACTCACCTAAACTTCGGGCCATTTCAGCGACAATTAGCTAGTAAGAAATTGTCAAACCACCTCCATTAGGATGAATTGAAAGAAAGATTTGATTGGAGGAAAGTGGCTCTAAGTCTTTATCAGTGATGATATGTTGATCGTGACAAATCGGATCAAAAAATACTCGACATGGTTTTTTTAGATCTCATTCCTTCCAAGAGTTTAAACCATGTCGTATAAAATTTGAAGTTTTGATGTACTGGAGACGAATGGTTCTTTTCTAAACCTCATACTCGCCTAGTTATACTTTTGAAAAAAAGTGAATGAGGGGGGGGGGGATCTCACTCCTTGGTTATAAAAATCCAAGGGTAACCACAAAGTTTCCAAGCACTTGTCCCCACCGCACTTGAGAATTTCTTACACACGGCTCCGTCATTTTTTCCATAAAAAAATACACTATTATCAGTGTATATTTTGTTCAGTTCAATCTGGAGAGCCATTTAGCTACAGGCAAGAGCAATATTGCGGAGCCGCGACGAACACACAAAACACAATAACAAAGCAGACGAATCTCTCCTCTCTGTCCTTCTCGCATGGCGCTTTGATCTTTACGTCACCTCTAGTCGCGGCTAGTTTCGAGTATCCACATCTGATGCAATAACTATAGAATCGAGAAATTCAGATAATTCGAAAATTCATTTATCCGCGATAATAAACCAGCTGGTCGGTGCCCGCGTTGCCCGGTACGCAGTAGGGTCCCTAGAAGGGGGTCTCGACAAGGTCCGCCATATTCAGACAAAACCGGTAGATATAGTTATACAAAAAGTATTAGTTTGTCTGAATATGGCGGCGATTTAACCAGGGGTGGGAGAACCGTGTCGAGACCCCCTTCTAGTGACCCTAGTACGCAGCAGACAGCCTCATTGCAGACTGCCGTCAACGGTCAACCGGACAGGAAGATCTTGCGCACGCGCTTCCTGTGTATATTAGAGACGTTTCGATATTTCTCGAGTCGAAGCACGGGGTTGGTGAAATCGAACTGAGATGTAAAACGAAGGCATGAAAATTTGCGGTGTTAAATAAAACGCGTCCGGTGCTCGGATTGGAAAAAATAATTGTACAGAACCCTGAATCGTATTAAAAAGGGTTTGTTAGAGCATGGTTGAGCTGTATGAGCAACGTTAAGAGGTTAATAATCCAAGTAGAAAAAAAGTGTGAGGTTAAAAAACCCCAATTCAAAGTATAGATAGGCACAGCGCCTCGCTCGATTTTTCGTCCGCTCATACTCGCCAGCGAGGCGCTACCGCGCCTCTTGACTTACTACCAAGATTCATGCAAATAGGAAAATACTAAGGACTATCATTTAGCAATAGGGAACTGACATAATTCCGGGAAATGTTTTATTTTGAGAGTTTGCAGCAAGATAGATGTAGGAAAAAAAGTTTGAAATTTTTACGACGCCTCTGTGGTTCTTAAATCATTATTGAAGTTTTGACAATTTGAATTGGCGCCATCCAATATGGCGGTGGCTGCACATGTGCCACTAAATTCGCTAACTCTTTTGATGTCATATTTCATCGGAAATTCTCATCTGAATCACAATCGAGAGCTTATTTTACTCAAATATAAGAAGTTCGCTGTGGAAAAACGCAGGTTTGTCTCAGAAACACCGTGGAAAACACTTTGAAGTCACGTGACTCATGTGCAGTCGCCGCCATATTGAATGGCGCCTATTCAAAACCTGAAAAACTTCAGACTCGAATTTAAATCACTTTTACCTCACAAAATTCCCAAATTTTCACATTTCGTGTCTGTTTCAACGTGAACTTCTATGATATCAGCATTTCGGAATAATTTTTGTGGTCATGTCATCTCTCTATTCCTTCATTCATGCCGATTATGTCTTAGTAGGTCACGAGCATCTTTACCTTCTAAAAAAAATAGCTTGATAATTGTAAGGCATTCATATTAGGTAAATCCTGTGTACATCAACAGATGCTCCTTTTCAATTTGATGCTTTTGCCACGTTGTTAGTTTCTAAAGGCTACGATGCTTATCAAGCAACGCGGGAGGCAAAGTGTCATCAGTGCAGCATATAACTCAAACTGCTTGGAGCTTTGGATTGCGCGCAAGCCTTAATTACAATTCAAGATGCTAGTTTGACTTTCTGCAAATGCACCGAAGTAGAATACTGTCGAATCGTGACAGAGATTACTTAAGCCGTTCCTCATCCTATAGAATCTTGAAGTCCTTGACTCGTATTCCTCTCATCAGATTGAATGTGGAGATGAGATACGAAACGGGGAAATGCTTAGATGATGTAGTTAAGATATTCAATTATGAAAAATACTTGTTATGTATTAGTGTTGCTGGACCTTCATTCATAAATCTCTGACTAAGATATGACTCGATGGACTTTTTTATTTAACGATGAAGAAAGCCGAGACTCGTCAAAATTTTTTGAAATGGTTTTTGGAAGACTTGTTTTTTTGAAAGGAATTAGTGTACAACGGAAATTAGGGAGGAATAACTTTGAATTCTGTATTCTAGATACATCTCATGAATGGTAGCTCATTAATCAGAAGTTGAATTTCAAGAGCTTGATTCGAGTAATTCATAGAGATATTGTGATAGTGATCTCTCCGAAAATTGTTACTTGAATTTTTTGGGAGTTGTTACAGAAATAAATGATTAAAAAGTTTGGAAGCTATGTGTGATCCAATTTTCATAGATTCAATTTGGGAAATGATGCTAAACTGTCACTATTTCCTAGGGAAATCATGAAAAAATTCACAAAAGAATCCCACCAAAAGCTTGTTCACTGAGGTAGAAGTGGTTAGGATCCGAGAAAGTCTCTTGATAGTCATTCAGGAGTGAGAATTGACGAAAAGATCATTTTCCTTCAACCCTTAGACTGTCACAATTTTTCCTTACAAAAAGATCTCTTCGACAGGGCAAAATTTACAGTATCTTACATGTTACGAAAAGTTGTCGAGGTCCCGGGTGGCTCATTATATGAGCCAGGCCGGCAAGCAACGGTCGGAGTGCATTCCCAAGTTTCTCGGATCTACGGGATTTTTATTTATTCACCGATTAATCAATTTTTGTCTCTTTTAGGCGTGATAGGCTATCGAAACCATCCTTCCATGCACCTATATTATTAAAAAACACCTTTTAAAGTTATCATCTGGGAGAATTCTCTTTATAATTGACACCATTTTGGAATTTTCGGAGATCCCACTCCCTCACTGAGGCTGGTTCAGGCACATAAGATGGGACGAATAAAATTCTAGGACACTTCATGATAGAAGCCTGTTTACCAAAGAAACTTCATCGAAACCTCATTGACAGTCATTAAACCGATCATGAAATGACTGGCTCGTATATGCGCCAGGCCGGCAGTCTAAAGATTAATATTTGAGATTATAGCATAACAATTCCACACAGCCTACATGCAACCAGCCTGAAATAATTTACAAATTACAAAACATCCCATAAGGAATTTCTCGAGTTTTTCAGTTTTAAATATCGAGTTTCTGCGGCTACAGAGCTGCGGCTACCGACAAACTAACCGTGCGTAACTAGATAAGTGACGAGTTTAGTCAGACATGTTTTACCATGATATGGTGAGATCACTTAAATCGATCACGGAGGACTGGGAATCGTGTGAATAAAGACACACGATTAATAATGCAAATTTTGTTTGTATTTGCTACGTTTCGTCATTGCGATTCAATGACCTCATCAGGCACTTAAATAGCACTGTTTACAATTACATTATAAAATGATTCATAAAGTAGACTAACTATGTCTACAATATCGCGTCAGCTGTTCAATATGACGAATGTTTTACCATGAGTACCCTCACCAACAATGCCAGATATTTTCGATCAAGTTATCATTCGATCAGATTTGAAAAATAGTACCTCTTCCCCAAGAATGCAGCCTCAAGTCAGATCACAATACCATAAAAGGTTCCTTGAACCCTCACTAAAAAGTGTGGGCGCAAAATGGAGCATGACTTTGCAAAACTAAGCACTTCCCTTCCATCCTCGCTCCTGCTAACACACAAAGCCCGGAACACACCTACCTATACATACCTCATATCTCACACACACACACACTCACACACACACCTACACCCACATCAACATACAAATTCTATAGAAACAGTTGCAGAGTCATCCCTCGTCTCGAAAAAACGTTCTCCGCGCCACCGCCCTTATTATTCGGCGCTTCATTAATCGTATACCCAATGTTGCAAAATCAGGATCCCGTGACTGTCCGAATATCTTTGCTGGAGCTAACGAACGTTCATTCACATTGTATGTAACCGATATAGATATAATATGACTCTGTACATCACGCGAGCAGTGCTTTTTGGCCTGATTCAGTTTCATTGTAAGTGTATTTGATGGTGGTAGTAAATATATCATACGGTTCAGATGCTCATTTTTTTATTACTGCTGACCTGACAAGATGGTGCATCTAATTAGCTTCGTGACAATCCAAATTTCATTTATGAATGAGGAGAAGATTGTGGTAGTTAGTGGTATGGTGGTGGTGGTGTGGTGGTGTGGGCGTTAGGACTGATTGGGTTGGGGAATTTTTTGGGGGATTGGTGGTGATATTTAAGAATGTGTAACTGAGTATTTACTTTCTTTATATTCATTGAAATTTGAAATTGTACTCAGAGATGTGTCTTCATTGTGATTCATTTCGACAAGAATAGATTTGTTAGCGGGTATATTGTGTGGCTGAATGTGGCTTGTAGGTATAAACAGAAACTTGTGGTCCAAAGTCATGAGTTGATCATTGCTCATCGTGGTTGGAATTTTGAAACGGCCAAAAATTCTCAATAGTAAGTTTAGATGATTGATTTGCAATTCCAATACGCCACACACTCTATATTGTCAGTTCCTAATCCTTATTATGTAAGTTCTTTCTCACGAATCGACAAGCCCGCATGAGCTCATTATGTGTCTACTTGGATTTATGTATTTTTCTAGTAACATTAGTTTCGGAATTTCCGATGCTGCTTTCAAGCAGCCTTTCAAACAACCATCACTAATTCGGAATAAAAAAATCATCACGATATTACAATTTGATGTCAACATTGATGTCTAATTGACTTCTCAAATTTTGCAGTGGGTATCACTTGTTCCAGACATCGTACTATAAGCCAATTTGAAAACGTTTTCATAATAGCTATTTCCTCAGGACCGGATGTGAATTTCTGGATGATTTGAAATGGAATATGGAGCTTCAAGTCTCTCGAATGCACAAAAATTGTTGGTAAAACATAATTTTTTCGCTCTGAATTTAAAATTGAACTGATCCAAATCACATGCCTGAATATTGTAGAATGAGGAGAAAGTATTTACAGTTTTCGAAATCTTGTCAATTTGATGCTAAGAAACTACGTATAATTCATCCTTCTCACGGATATTTCACTCACAATTTCATAGTATATCGGATTGGATCTCTTTTGAGCAGATGAATTTTGTTACCCCGATAATTTTTCTGATCTTTAGAGGCTCAAAGTTTCATTATCTTTTTCGAATCATCCAAAAACATGAAAACGGCTCTGAGAGAAGAGCTACAGGAGAAAAATTGTTGAAATCACTCATAATGATATTATCGGCACACAAAAAACTGTATGCTTTCGACTTTCTGAATATTCTTGCTCCGTCCTTGAATCAAGGCTAATCTAAACAGAGTACATAAATAAAGCTCATTGATGCACCTGCCGTACTCACTCATTTTTACGAGTTAACCATCTTTATCCACTCAAAGATAATTTTGCGTGAGAAAAAAATTCGATGCATCATGCTCACCCAGCGGCAAAAACACCTCCGCTCTCGTTACATGTTTATAGTGTGCACCAAAATTTAGAAGTAGATTACTATACTTGCACTTGTGTAGGTGGGCAGTAAAGGAAAGAGGCAAAAAGTAGAGGCACGCACCTGCTTCGATGATAAAATTAGGCGAGACCTGCAATTGAAATCAACATGCGTGCAGACTATGGTGAATGAATAGCCCGAAGGGTTGCCGGAACAAATGAAATTTTGAGGCACTGCAGATGAGGTTTTTTCATGCTTGTTAGATCTAGGTAATTTTGATCTGGGCAATTTTTTGGTATGAATAGTAAGGCTGAATTTTTCTTCTATTTCAGTAGCAATTTAGCACACCATATACATATCCAAATAGGTGATCGAACTGGTCCCTGCAAGAATTATCATAGGCCAAGAATTTGCGACTATGTGCAAAAAATTTCTATGGAATGCTGCGGACTGTTAACTTGAATTGGCTCAGACAGCTATTTCTGGCATACTCTTCATACCTGACACTTAACAAAATATATATATACATAAAAGTCTTCAAAGAATTTTCATAAGCCTTCCTTTATCAATCTAATGCCCGCCAAATTTGAGATAAACAATTTTGCCATCAAAAATCATCATATCATGTTCCCGTGAACAGGGTGGGCCGAAAAATGAAAAATTTTCCAAATCGAGATACGCTTAGGCTCACAGTTTTTGCCATTTTGTCTGTAGATATGAAAATTTTCTTGCTGGATGGAGAGGAATGAGATCTTGTGGTGAAGCAAGGGCCCTGAAGATTTTTCAAAAATGGAGAAAAAATGCGGTTCTGGCTTTGTTTTTGAAACTGATCAAGTAAGACTCAGGATGTTTTCGTCGTCTAAATGGTGATGATAACTATCATTCTTCATGTATTTTCACCCTGAGAAATCAAAAAAGAGGTTCGGTATAAAGCCTCAGAAGTCAAGGGTCCTTGGAAATCGCAAGATGTCGACCGAACCAAAAAAACGACACGTTTTCGGAAAACACTCAATTTCTTTCTAATTGATAAGTAGGTAAGGACAGCGTTTCAATAGATTCAAACTCTTTCCGCACTATACTTTTTCATGTACTTTGACCTCCTGAATATGATCCCGTTCGTTTTAAAGAGCTTGAATGCGTCAATTTAAAGTGACGAGCAGATAATGGCAGATGTGTCAAAATCCGTTGATAAGGACGGGGAGTCTCATACCTAAGATAGGACGAAAATCGCCCGCGATGACCCGCCCAATACATAAATTTGGCGGCGCATCCGAGCTCAACCAACGGGATCGTGTTCAGGAGGTCAAGATACATAGAAATTAACCTGATACGGTGAGAGTTTCGCCTCATTAGGACGCTGTCCCCACTCCCTTTTCAATTTGAACGTAATTCGCGGTTTCCGGAGATGTGTCGTTTTCCACTACGATCGATGAGTTGCGATTCACAAGAACCCCTGACTTCTGAGGCTCCAGGTCCCGTACTCTAAATTTTGCGGTAAAATTTTCCGGCAAATTTTACCGCAAAATTTGCCAGCATCGGTGGCGCTCCGTCGGTAACCTGTAAAATTCGAAAAAATTTGCCGCATTTTCTGTAGTTTGCCGTCGCGGCTTGCCGTGTTTTTCACGTGAAACGACATCGGCAACACAAATACGGCAAACCGCTGCGGTAAATTGCAGCAAATACGGCAACTTTGACAGGTTACCGACAGAGCGCCGTCGATGCCGGCAATTTTTGCGGTAAAATTTGCCGGGAAATTTCACCGCAAAATTTAGAATACGGCCCCAGCGAAACTCGTTTTCGGCTTCTACGGCTGAAAACACAGGGAAAATGATAGTTAGCATCACGATTTAGATGACGGGAACATCCTGAGTCTTACTTAATCAGTTTCAAAAATAAAGCCAAAACCGCACTTTTTTCTCTATTTTTGAAAAATCTTCAGGGCGCTTGCTCCACTACAAGATCTGATCTCTCAGCGTTTGGCGAAAATTTTTTCGTATCTACACCCAAAATGGCAAAAACTGGGACCCCAAGCGTATAACGATTTGGAAACATTTTCATTTTTCGGCCCCCCTTATATAGTGCATAATTTTCCATAAATTATAGATCTATGCCTGAGACCAACCATCTTGACTTATCTTGAGATACCATTATTTTGGGACCAACATAGTTTGTCAATGATTCCCACCCCGCAGATATCAGATGCTAATCAACGATAAAGATACCAGAAGTAATACAAATCATGAAAAATTCGTGAGTATGTAACAACGATTATTCTACGAATCTGAGTTTCACTCAACACCAAATAGAACATCCCAACGCATAGGTGAAGCCGGGGTAAAATTGGGCAATTGCTCTATTTTTTCATAATTGTGGATTCGTAAGAAAATCAAGACCTGAGGTGGCAAACATTTTTTGACGAATAAATTTAAAGTCGAAGAGACGGAGAGAGTTTTTTTGATCCACATATGATTCGATTTTCAATTGAAATATTGAGATAGGAATTTGAAAAAGTTGTCAAATTTATCTTCTGTCTACACTATAGCATATTCAAAACATAAGTCACTGGAATACCGTAAATATTAATAATCCATACGAATGGCTCACTGATTGCGACAAGCAATGAATTGGATTGAGGGAATCAGTCGCAACAAGCCGCTTATTGAACATTCGAATTGGGTTTCATTGCTTTCTCTATACGAATACAGATTCAGCACATATATGTGTGCATCACAAAACTGCATATATACAGCGAGAGTATAGAATCAGCAAAGCTTTCAATACAAAAAAAGCTGCTCGTCATCGAAGCTAACGAAGCTTTGACTGCTCTTTTGATCAAGTTCAATCGTTCATTGCTATGTGGTAGACGCTCAATCATGAAACAGGTCCCACACATTCGTCATTCACTTTATAATGTATTAAACTGCGGTGATGAGATAAAATCATTCGATTTGCGTTAGCTTTGTGTGAATTGCGAATGAAGAGATTTTGCAATTGTGTACTTCTATAAATACTTATCAAATCTTAACTCGGCTTTTGATTTTTTTTTTTTCTTCTTTTTCAAGTGTTGTTGAAGAGTGTGAAATGTGGTAATTGATGGATGTGTGAGTGAGTGTAAATATTTGACGGAGATTGATAATTTTGAGTGTTTATGACTTTGTATGAATTTTAGAGAGATAAAAATTTATCGGGTGAATGCTTATTGTGTTTAGTGTAGAGTGAGTGATAATGAGTTTGTAAACATTTTTGAACATTTTCATAACTTTTTTGGATAAATGGCTTAATGAATTTGCTGTCAAAAGTCGGTGGAATGAAGTAAGGTAAATTACCAAATTCATGTGTTGAGGACAGTTGGAGGATGCAAATTTTTGTTCTTGGCTGAATTCGGATTTTGGAATCCGTCTTGAATAATTTCGTGATGAGAAAATAGTGAATTTTTTTCGTATTTCTATTATTTTATGAGATGATCAGAATTTTGATGCATGAATTTTGAACGGTTCATTAAAAAAATATATAAAGGACCAGGCACCATCAACTTAAGAAAGGAATTTTAGTGAGAAGCATATGACACATTCATTACCCACACTTCTGGTTAAAACCCGATCGAACAATTTCGAAACCATATTATCTCGTATATTATGAAGTGTTTTCAAGCTCGTCACGGTAAAAATTTAATTCCAAAATTATTCCGGCAACCAAGTCATTTCACTACCAGTAAATATACCCAAAACTTGGCTTATGCGTTCGCAAAATTGAATCAAAGAGTAAATTTGACAATTTTGAAATATGTTTGATTCGAGCTGTGCAAGCTCAGTTTAAGTAAAGCCAAGTGAAAACTTTTGATGTCGACCTCATGCTTACATTAGTAACTTATTATTGATCTGTCATTACTATGCTCTTTCAAACTAACAATTTTAACCAAAAAAAGATTCTCTCATCGGAGAGAGCAAACCTCCTGAACACATACACGCGATAATTTCTCAAACGAGCGCAATGCAGCCCAATTTTATGCGCACATGTGCATCACAACAAACAGTCAAAAAATTAAACACACAAACGTTAGACGAAGCTAAAAATCACCCACCCACACTGGACATACAAAATTGCAAATTGTAACGCACCAAAACAACCACGTGTTGTTACACATGTCATTGCATTGCGCAAAAAAAAATTGGCGTCGCGAGCTTTAAATTATATATACGATTTCCTGAAGTCTGTTAATTCATGCGCGTCGCTTATTCGATTCTAGAGCTACATAGCGTAAATTGCCGAGCTGCACATACGTATACATGCAATTATGCATTGTAGTTGTAACTTTTAACGGAAACAAGAGAATCGGAAATGCCTCGTCAAAGCTGTTTAGAAACTATAAACGGTAGAATTTTCGTGTTCTCGCTTTGCGACCTGTGGATGAGGAGACAATTAAATTTTTACGCTCTGTTACTTCGTGTTAAGGTGGAAAACTCCGTATAGAATTTTTTTTAGCGATAAATAATGCTTATACTTAGGTTTCGTATCACTGTGTATGTTTCATTTTGAAGTGTGAGTTTCTAGGAGGTTTTCGCAAAACGTTACTTTCGACTTTTGGAACCATTGGAAGCTGGCTGTCTGTGTGTACTTTGTGAAGGTTTACATATTCACGCTTGCCGCTTTCCCGAGCAATAGTTGAAATGCGTGTGTGTATTCTATTTTGCGAGTGTTGCGTTTATTCAGGCTGATTGTAGGCGTTCGACCGATTGCTTGTATACATACATCGAATGTCCAAATTTACGGTTCAGGCGAGCGAGATCTAATTGTGAATTTATATTGGCTTATACATGGTTTTCGATTTTAAGGAATTTGGAGGATAATTTTTTTCTTTGATCGCTTCTGGGCTAGTATACCACGTCACTGCGATGAAAGAATTGGAATGGATTTCTTTTAATGTTTGAGCCTATAATGGTATCATCCAAGGTCTCAATTCATATTTAGTGATTTTTATCCTTTTTTTTCAATGCGATAATCATTGCAATGTACTCGTTATCCTTGATTTTCCATATTAAATATGAAATTTACAATTTCCAGGTCTAATTATACGCAAAAAGTGAACTGAGAAGTATGTTTCTTTATAAACTTGTGAAATTTTGAATCTCATCCTCGGATAAGAAATCGACAAGAGTCAATTCCTCACGCAAATCGCCACAAAATTTCTCCTAGCTCTACCTGGCTTAATTGCAATTTTGGCCAGGCAGCGAGCAGGCGAGCCAAAAGTTGATATCCCTGGACCCCTGGAACCCACTAAATGCGTGAAATATTCGACGAAAAAAAAAAATTACTTTTAGTAGTTTGAAGATGAATGTATTATTATGCTCAGCTTTTGAGGATAGAAATTTTCGATCTAGTTTAAATGAGGATGTGGAAGGGTGGTGTCTTTATTCAACACGACTCTCGACTCAATCAAGTATTTTTTGTGAGGCGTTTCTCCCTTGCCTTTTGTGAGTTACTCCCACTCTATCAATCCTGAAAGTTATGAATAAAGCTACTGATAGGGAAAATGTATGTTATTATGAACTCATTCGTTTTCCAATGTTCGAGCTTCATTTTTGTATGCCTGTTCCATTAGTTGAGGAAATGTCAATCATAAAATGTAAAGTTCTCACATGGCTAATTAAGGCAAAACTCGGGATCCACTAGTCAACATCCTTCCCGAAAGTCATTCACAATGGCATTCTAGCACGAATAGTAATCACAGCAATTGTGTTCAGAATCTAGACTCATATACGTAATTTAATTGTCGCATAAATATTTAACTCTGACTTCCGAGTATCATGCACTGATCTTCCTCCAGAACGCGAGGAGTGATATTGTGGCATTGAAGATTTCATACATGTACTACACAACCCAGATCATGACCTTTTTCCCATCATAGTTAGTCCGGATTTTCGTGTTTATTCCTGAACTGGAAGAGAAAGAAAAAAAATTCCTCAAAATGTTTCGAAGTATAACTTGGAAAGAAAACATTCGCTCGATTTTGAATAAGGGCATGAAAAAAAATCTATGAGGACAATCAACAACTTATCGTATGCATCTTTGCGTTGAAAAATTTTCACGTATGAAAATCAGGAGCCTGTTTACTGCGCCTGCAAGCTTTTGAAAGATGGTGATTTTTGATCTCTTGCTCTAAAATTTTACTCAAAATTGAGAAAAAGCATTAATGGGTCGATGTGGAACGATATTATCCGGTGAATTTTACATCTTTGATGTCAATTTTCACCAATTTTCATCGATTCCAACATCTGAAAAAATCTTGGTTTGTTATCTTCAAATTATTCTCTGAGTATAACGGACAAATATCATGTTCGACGTGACAGTGGGTTTATTTGTCAGTTTTACTAAAAAAAAAAATGTACAGGTATTTACAACATAGACTAATTCATACTCTAAAAAGGAGTACTCAAGGTGATGAGTGGAATTTGTGAACAGCAAGCATGATTTCGAAGCATTTTCATTATAGGCGATGGCATTATCACACAAACCTTGTACGAATGGAAGGCCTCAATGATTCCAGCAAAATTAATCTAGAGCACAGAGAATCAACTTTCCTCGAGATTTTTCTTACGAGAACTACAAATTATGTATCACATACATAACAGTAGAATTAAAGTGGACACTGACCAACATGAGAATTGATACACGCATCTCTTAAACAGGTGAATACGTTACATGTAACAAGCCATTTCACTACTTCATGCGACGTCATAGATCACAACTTTTTGCACAAAATGACGTTTCTGAGGTCTTCATTATCGAGATACTTTAAAATATTTTCAGCACAATCTGATGGTATCATATTGCCTAAAATAAATCCAAGCGTTTCTTGAGATTCGCGTAGTAGTGGCCACCTGATTTGACCTTGTTTGAAATTGGATTTTATCATAGGGCCGTAAATCGGTAACTTTTGGCAAAAATTATCCTCACTAACAATTTGTTGAAATACCTTATTTTGGCTCAACACTGCCAAATTGTTGGGAGTTAGCGATAAAACATGATGAAGTTTCGTGTAACTGTTGATATGAAGTCGTTTCAATAGCTCAATTTCTTTAGTACACTTCTCCGAGAAAAAGTTTCTCATAATATGAAGCTCATTCGAATATCCTTGTAACAAAGTATCACAAATATTTGTGTTAGTATCACTCACGTAGGATTCAATTCTTTCAAGTTTTATAACATGTTCTAGTAATGGTTCTATAGAACTCAAGAAATCTAAACTCATAGGTTGATCGATATTTGTCACGCGATCAACTGAAAGAGGAGTTTTGCCACTAATATCAGTTAGATTGATATTGGCTCCATTATTCAAGAAAGAAACGATATTCTTCTTCAAATTTTCTGGATCAGTTTGAGTAGAATTGTCACAAATGTACATGAGAGGTGTTTCGTAGAATGCATTTTGTGCATTAATATCTGCTCCGTGACTCACTAATACATCAATTATCTCAGTGTGGTGATTATCTAGCATAAAATGTAATGGTACATTTTTATCAGAATCTCTGATGTTGGGATTTGCACCGTGAGAAAGAAGCAAATTTACAAGATCTAAACTGCGATCCAAGTTGCTTGAAATTACTGTGTGAAGAGGAGCATCATCATCACAACCGGTACCTGGCAGCAACGCCGAAAAATTTGGATCAACACCATGTTCAAGAAAGTATTTCACCAGTTTTAAATTTCCTTGTGCACAAGCTACGTGAAAAA
Organism: Eretmocerus hayati; assembly: GCA_029851415.1. NCBI lineage: Eukaryota > Metazoa > Arthropoda > Insecta > Hymenoptera > Aphelinidae > Eretmocerus > Eretmocerus hayati. The sequence goes on from CM056744.1 coordinate 112,179,947, forward strand.
TACTGCGACCTTCTGATCCAATATGATTTAACTGCAAGATACGCGGATTCTCAAGTTCAATGGTTTCAGGATTTGATATTAACGCATTATGGAGATGCAGCACCGTATCTCCATTTGAAGCCTTTACAAATATGTCTGCTCCAGCTTTTATCAACAATTTTGCATATTTTTCGTTTCTAATTACTAGCAACGCAAAGTGCAAAGGAGTGTAACCATCCCACTTAGTATTCATATTATGTATAGTCTTATTTATATCATTCAGATGAGTGCCAATAGTTTGCATCATTTTCAACGTCTTACAACTATTTCGATTAAAAATTTCACTATCTAGATGGAGTAAAGAGAATCCTCGATCATTAAAGAGTTTATCTTTACGCCAAGAGTGAAATGTTAGTATCGATTCCATAATACTAGGTGGTTCTATTAGTACGCCCAAGCTAGCTCGTCTGAAAACAATGTCAAAAGCAGTCAAATTCGAGGCATTGGTAGCTGAGTAGCTTGCACCATGTTCTAAAAGAGCCAGGGATACTTCTTTGCATCCAAATTGTGCAGCAAAGTGGAGAGGTGTGAAACCTGGCCAAGTAACTGATTCAAAACTTACAGGGCAATCTACATCTGCTCCTAGTTTGAGTAAGCGCTTAGCAATTCTTACATTATTCCTTGCACATGCAATGTGCAAAAATGATAAGCTGTCATCATCGGTTACATTGACCCTCAGAATTTTGTGATTTTCTAACATCAAATCAACAATTTTCAACATATTGTACTTAAAAGCTAGGTGAAGAGGTGATCTTCCAGAGAGGTTCTGAATATTGTAGTTGGCACCTCTCTTTACAAGGAGTTCACAAACTTCCTCGTGTCTGCATTCAATGGCCACATGAAGTATGGTACAGCCGTTAGAAATAATATATTTATTCAAAGCTTCACCCGAGGGTGGAATTGACTTTTTTATGATTTCAATATCACTTTGGAAAAATGACTGGAAATAAGTAGGGAATTCTTGTATTCCTGAAACATTCCTATCAATTTTCTTTACAGCACAAAGTAAATGGAGGATTTCCCTGTTCCCTGTACAAAATGCATCTTTAATGCACCCATCTAAAATGTTTGCATTGAGGCTTACATGGTCACTACATTGTAGTAATAATCTCACTACATCAGTGCATTCATGTTTAATAGCCAAGTTGATTGCACCCTTGTTGAGAAAAGTCTTTTCTTGAATCTGATCAGCAAGATTAACACCAAGTTTGATGAAATACTCAACTACTTTTGGATTGTTTCGTGAGCAGGCTATATGGAAATGAGACAGCCCTCTTGAATCAACTGGATTACTCACTATGTTGAGGTGTGCCAGGAGGATCATATCAATTATTCGCTCATCTCTGAGTAAGTGAGCTAAATGTAAAGGTGTGCGTTGTCTTGAATCTTTCTTGGTTATATCAGCACCAACACCAAGTAAGAATTCAACTGTTTCAATACACTGGAATTGTACAGCAAAGTGAATTGGTGTAAAACCAGGCCAATAGTCAGTATCCAAACTCACTGCATCGTTGACATTATATCGACTTTGTAACAATTTCTTGACAATGGCCACCTGATTTCTCATACTAGCTATGTGCACAGGGGTGATTTTTTCATCATTTGTAATATTCTGCAACCCTTTGTTTGATAAGAGAAGGTCACATATTTCATATTTAGCCATTTTAGCAGCTAAAGTGAGAGGAGTATCACCATCATAATCAGCATTTACAGATGCTCCATGGTGCAGTAATTTTTTCACTATTTCTATATCCCCTACGCGAATTGATGAATGTAATGGTGTTCGCACATTACAGTACAAAGGGTGGCGATTAACTTCCACACCCTCCTCAAGTAGTGATTCTATTATATCTGTTTGCTTCAAACTTACAGCTGATTCCAATTGTTGGAATTTCTTGAGACTGCCTGATGGATCTGGATCAAATCCGTACGATAAACCACTAATCAGTTCATACTCATTTGAGTGCTGTTGATTCATTTTGTAAAGTCTATTGTGAAAAAAGATGTGACTTGAGGATCCTTCCACAGTTCTGTCCAATCCAAAACTGTCTCACAACTGTTACCTTACGGAGGCCTAGATACGTTACACATTAGTATCAAGCAAAGATGTTTGTTATGATTTTATAATTTTCAAATCATACCTGGCTCTGCAGATGGGCTCCTCCAATGCTTGGCAATAAAGGTGACACCCACACTCAAGATTGTTGAGTTGATGTTATTTTGTGTCTGCAGCAGACTGTGAGTGATAAAACAGAACTGGAAAAGAATGTTGAAGTGTTACATCCCTGACAAAGTCATCACCACTTGTCCCAGAAGAATGCATACTCACAAAACTAATTTTGCAAACTATACAATGTGATCAAGATACAGTACAATATCTCTGACAATACTGGTTTGATCGTGGGCTCGATGTCAAGACGTTTTTTTTTATTTCCGCTACTCTTTAGGCCCAACTGAAGGGTCTCTAAAAGGCCAATGAACAAGATTTGCCAAGAACACACGATGGAACTCACTTTTAGACACGAGCCGGGCACTTTATCTACTCGAATTGACTCGAATCACTCGATCACACTCGATAGGTTGAGGTTAGATTAGGGAGCCGTACACGCACACGTGCATGTGCTCGTAGCCCCGGCGGCCGGCGCGACACTAGTCAGGCATCGCTCAGGCAAAGGTCTATATTTAGGGTCACTAGCGCACTATCAGATGCACCAAATTCAAGCATCTCATCGTCAGGGTTTTTTTTTATCGATAATTCCTCACGCAGAAACACGTTGTTTTCTGTGTGACAGGCTATAGAAAACTTATGTAGGTTCATCAGTAAAACGCTTTTCCACAAAGACCTCGTGGTGGACGCTCGCGTTTATCTTATATTTATAATTTATTCGTTGATTTCGCCACCGTCGATCTAGTACTCGTTGTATGAAGGAAATGCGTTCTCTCCAGTTCGACACATAATATCTATTCTATATAGGACATCTCAGTTCTGTACTTGAATTGGAAGGTCAATATTTTTCTAGCATTTGATCCAGGCGCATTTATTGTTCAGAAAATTCATCACGCCCATTATCAGCCATGCATGAAGGTATATCAGAAGTTGCTTATTGATTATTCAAAAAAATGCGATTCACGTGGTAACTTTTTGATACCGTAATTCAATCTCGAGCTTTGAATGCAGTTGCAATTCAAACTAGGAATCAAGGAAAATATATTTGTTGATCTAGCGATTCACCTGTTGCTCACGAGAAGCTGGTATCTTGTAAGCAAAATGTTGATATATTCATCAAGCATTTCGGAAAATTTGAACGATGGGGAACAGTATCGCCACCCCACTCTGTTAATCTTTTGGAAAATTCGTTAATCCTTGAACCATAGATAGATAGATAGATAGATATCAGTTTATTGGAGTCGTGGGGTAGGACCCGCGTCAGACTCTGAAAGAAATTACATTTGTGAGTTACAATACGTAATAAAATAAGACGAATTTCATTAGATATTTGAATGTTGTGGTGCATTTAGCTTGAAATCTAAGGTGACTTATTGGGTACATTGTTTAGGAGAATGAAAAAAAAAGTGAGAAGTAAAGAGTGAAAAAAGCACGTGTAGCGATGTTTATTAGTTCGGATTTTTGAGATTAATATACACTCTGTTCCATGAGTGAAAAGGGGAGAGAGTGGGAGAATCTTTGAAAACTGATTCATCGATGAGGGAGTTAGAGATTGTCATGCTCACATCATCGTTGTGTACATAGTAATTACTGTTTTAGCAAAATTTTTGCTGATTATAAATAGTGATATAAAGATAATAATTTGAAGTCTCGTCGATTTGGTGGGAAGAAATTTTGGTGAATTTATTTGATTCCCCACGGTCCTTCAAGATCGATGATATTTAATAGTACATTATGCACGGATGCGAGGTGTATATATACTATTTTTTGGTATCAGGGCGACTAAACGCCAATTTTTTGATTTGACCTGGGAAGAAAAATGGCCGTTTAGTCGCACTATGTCAAAAAATTATCTTCATATTAAAGCTCAAGGAAGACAAAAACTACTAAAATTCTCTGGATATTATTAGTGATGGTCTGAACACAAAAATTAATTCCCACAAAATTAAGACCACACGTAGAAACATCAAAACCTAGACGAATGTAATCGCCAATTTAATTCAAAGATTGCAATTGGATATGGCATCCCGAGCTTCTACAGAAAATGACTTTTCAGATTTCTCTCATTATCCACATCTTGAATCACTCATCAATCATCTCTCCAGTCAGAAAAGTTGTTCTGAGTGAGCTCAACATGATTAGAGAACAAATTATTGCTCGTCAAAATAGATTGCCAAGCCGGCAAAACACGATACATATCATCCTCACTGCTCGCGTCACAACAAATCATACATCTTAATTCCAAAGCAGATAAGTTTAAACTCATCGAAAACACCACATTGATCATACCCCACACATTTTTTTTACAAATTCAATGACCATACAAAAATGATTTTACAATCAATACCCGTTGAATTGAATATAAAATTCCAAATGATGAGCAAATAAATAATATGATGGACAGGCTGCTGTCTAACAGTTCATTTGTATACGAGTATTATCGCGGAAACTTACACGGAATGTGAAATGGCCTCCCATTTCGACTAGTGAGCTCGGAACCACCCAATCAAATTTTTCCTACTATCCTATTAGAATACAGTTAGTATTGGAATTTCACGTCGGTCCGTCGAGTCATTTTTTTTTGGGTCAAAATGTCAGTTCCACGAACTGTAATAATTGGAGTTCCACGCATTCTTTTATTACTAGCATTGAGGTTATCAATAAAGTGGGTTCGTCCAAATCGTTCTCTTAAAATAAAATATTGAACCAACATATATTTTTCATAGATTTTATAGCCAGAATGCTCAGATCAGACTCCAAGCCATGTATTTCTTTTTTATAATGGGATTTTCACCAAAAGTGAAACATTTTCTTGAAGTAACAACAGCGCATCCCAAAGCTTCAATATGAAGCATTTTGGCACAGACAAAATTTCGAGGAAACATGTCAAACAATCGAATCACATTGCGAGAAAAGGCCCAGAATCTATATTCCCATTGTTGCATGTACATTTATAGCCAAAAATTAGCTATGTAATTAAACAGCTCCTCCATTTTTGCGAGCAAGTTCCATGTATGTCACTTCCATGGACTCAAAAATCAGCCCCTGGGATTCTCAATAGCATGAAAAAGACAAAGAAATCAAATTATCTGCTTCAGAGCATTTATCTCCGACTCAAATCAACCATTTGAACACAAACTTTGAGGTCAAATGGTCCCATCGCGTCAGGATTTCTTTCTAGACAATGAAACGTCCAAAACCGTAAAATGTCTGTTCCGTGAACTACTTCCCTTTCATGTCTTATATATATAAATTGTTCTCAAACAATTTCTCCTTGAGTTTTGTAATAGATTATCACTCGATATGCGAAAAGGAATGAACGCGGGACATCAATTTTCAACTTTTGGATTTTGAAGACCAGAGCGGGTAAGTTTTCGTGCTAATACTCATATATGAAAAAGCGGAAGATAGGAGGAGAAACAGAGGAAGACGCGAGCTGGAATATCTCATTACGCGATTGCTGGAACTCAGTTAATTCTCATCGCATTCGGTAAAAATGACGCGAGATAGCAGACCATCACAACAGTCTTTATGCTCTCGTGTCGCGGTACGAGCCTCCACTCTTTATTGTACGAATTGCGAAACTCCAAACTGAGAATTGACGCGTCTGCTGGATGCATATCGTTTAGTTTGTTGTTTATTTGATCATCATAAACTTCCGTCAGTTTGATTCTCGATTTGATGCGTATTGGTAACGCGGACGAACTATGAGTGCTGGAACAAAATTTAATATGGAGACAAAATTTGTGAAAATTTGTGTATACCTGTAGTTTTGCGTGTTTTGAATGATTCTGTTGTTTGTTGAGTGACTTTCGTGGAGTGAAAAATTTTATTTGGAATTTATTGTGGGAGAAGCTGGATCATTACCCTTGTGAATTTGTGAACAAAAAGAGAAGATTTTCTTAGTGAGCTCGAAAAATTTTCAAGTCTTGCAACATGGAAACAGTTGAGATCAGTGAGATACTTTCGGTGAAATTTCCTGATGGAGTAACAAGGATTTTGAAAAATTCGCTTCATATCTGAGGATAATGCTGACCCTTTGGACGCCTCAAGATTAACTGCTGTGAGTACTCGCTCGTTTCGATTCATAATCGATGAAATGATTCATTCCATCTCCAATCTGTTGGATTGTTTAAATCCTTCCAACTTTGTGATATGAATTCTCATGGACTTTATCTAATACTAATAAAAATTTGAAGGTCTCGAGAGCGGCGCTTGATAGATAAGATGTCTCAGACAGAAATTGATAAATGTTTGACATTGTGGGAAATTATCGTGATTTATAGTCATCGATAATTTCTAAATTATGCGCGCACGAGTGACACAATGATTATTGTAATCAGCTCTTCCGTTAATTCAGCTCTAATTTCTAATGATTACGAATGTGGATATAATTTGGGGCTTTTTAACCTTGTATGATACGATAGATTAAGTTGAATTATATTTTCAGTTCATCCAAAGCACCACTAGGTGAAGCCCAAAAAACGCGTCCAGAATTTTTCATCCATGACTATTTTTAGCAAATTCAAGATCTCACGATAATAATGAACGGGCGAAGATTCATATTAGAAATGATTTACCTGACTAATTATTTTACCAGCCCATGAATGAACTCGGAAGAAGGGGGGGGGGGCGTTTAGGTTGAATAAGAATAAGAAATTGGAAGTCTCCAAAGACTGTAGTCACCCGATGACAGATTACTTTTTAGATTGTCACCGGGCGCGCCAGATGTAATTTACTCGAAAATTTCCAAAAAAATCTTGATTCAGAATTCCCCGGGGCTATGGTAGAAAATTTTGACCCACATTTTCCAAAGAGACTGATGCAAAGAGAGAGATTGATCCATCCTTGTAAATAATTATCTCTCTCGTTTGCAAATACCAATTTTTTCTCGAATCTCCCCCCCCCCCCGATAAAAATCATCACAATACTCCCAATCAAACATCATGATACATCTGGCCCAGTCAACGTCAATCAATATGTGTTACTTAACGTTCTCTTGCAATATCAAACTGTTTAGATAAATTGGCCTGGCCGGTACATCAGACTCATCGAAGGCATCGCAGATTCACAACCTCGACAATTCTCCTGCGGCTTCTTCTCAATTCAATACCAGCATTATTATCGAAAGCGAATGAGACGAGAAAAGAGTGGACACTACTAAGAGACTCGAAAACCGGACCTCAGATACAGTGCATCTGCCGAAATTCTTTGACTGCATCACAGGCTTGTTTGTTGTGTGCTCTTTCTACTGCAGTTTACTAACACTGCGAGCAGCCGATGCATACTGGTTATAACCTCCAAAAACGACGTCTGGATGAACCAGCATAGTGGGGTGCTCATGAAAATTGAGGTGTTGAGATCGATGTGATCGAGTAAAAATTTTTTACCGATCTCAACGCCAATTGGCAATTGTATTCTGGCTTCTACAGCTGTGAAGACTCACCGCAGCAAAAATGTGTGAGTATATTTAGGATAAGTTAGAAACCGATTCTTGGTGATCGGCTGCCCATTTTGATTGCTTATTATCGCATTTTGCCTCATACTATTTTAAATTTCGCGCTAAGCCGTGAGAATGATTTTGTCGGTTTGTTCGCCTTTCACTAAAGCTTGTGAAAATTATCCTCGAGATGCTTGAAGAATGAGAATCATGGTTTTTTGAGAATATAATCACTACATTTTATATTATTTTCAATCATTCAATTGAGAGTGAACTAAACCTTCTTATAATAAATTGATGGTGGGTTAAAAAGATCTCAGATATCAATACAAGATTATTTTAATTTAAAAATCATGATTCTATGAATCTTAAAATTTTGAATCAGAAAATAAAATAATTTCATACACACACAGATGGATCCGTGCGGTATCTGTTCGCGGTGATGCTATTCATCGCGAACATGATCATTTATGGTCTGAAAGTAAACATCTCCACGACTGTAATTGGTATGGTCAAATCAGAGAGCAATCCTGATGGATACGACTGGTCAAAGACTGAAAAAGGCTTAGTGGTCAGCACATACTTTGCTGGATATCTTATTGGCATGTTTCCTTCCGGATATTTTGCTGATAGGTAAGTCAACACTCTTTTTTCAGCGAAAATTCTGAGCTTTTCTTCCTGGTTTCTCTTCCGAAGAATGCTAAATGAAATACACCAAAATTCGAGTTCACAGCAGTTCAAGCATTCTCTGTAGAAACAATCGAATTTCTGAAATATTCAAGTACGTTGGAAGCATTTTCGGTGTTTGAGTGACTTTGTGGAGGTCAATGGAATTTTTCTTGTTTCGAAAGAATCTTGAAATATGTAAATGGATCATTATCAAACTGACGTAAAGCACCAAAAAAAGTTTCCTCGTAACAAAAAAGTGGTGCCACACCATTTGCATTGTTATAGAATTGAAACGAGTATGTCGAAATCCTTCCCAGTTCCCACCGGATGCTCGACTTTTACACGCATCAATTTTAGAATAGAATTATAATCAGAAGATTGATTAGATGCTACTCTTCAATCATGGAAACACACTTGTCAATCTGGAGAGCTCGATACGATTGACCTAATTAATCGCTTCGTTCAATGATGAATCTTTAACAATGAGTTACGACATTATTCAAAGTCAAAGTCTTTTATGGAACTCGTCTGTTTCATACATAGTGAATGACCTCGCGTGACTCCAGATTGGGTTTCAAACCTCGAATCAGACTGCTATGTAATACTTTATTGTCTTTCAACTGGTTCGAGGTAAGCAAAATAGTTTGCAAAATGCTAGGAGGATCGGTTACTCATCTAATTTTGCGTTAATGAGATTTTTACTTGTTTAAAATTTTAAGCATATCCATATCATTGTTGCTGGCCTATAGTCTTCATGGTTTTGTTGATGACAGTCAGTCATTGTAGAATACCTTCGAGTTGAATGTTCTCCATTTGTCACACTCATTGCAGAGACATGTGGGCTTCGGTTATCTCATTAGCAACGTTATACCACGGAAAGATGGATGTCTTTTTTTGTTTTTGAAGAATTCGCACCAATTCCTACAACTTTGTGTCGCTTCTACTCACCAGGAGAGTCCAAGGGGTTCGGGAGCTGGATCTGGCTGAAACTCTGGAAATCATCTCCTTTTGGCACCAAAAGATGATACCCAAAGCCGCAGAGTCTAACGCTTAAGCGTTTTCGAGCTACAGGCTACAACCCATGCATTACAGTATATCTATATATGTGGGAAAATAGTATATATAGATATACTGTAATGCATGGGTTATAGCCTGTAGCTCGAAAACGCTTGAGCGTTAGACTCTGCGGCTTTGGGTATCATCTTTTGGTGCCAAAAGGAGATGATTCCCAGAGTTTCAGCCAGATCCAGCTCCCGAACCCCTTGGACTCCCCTTGTCAGCCTTGATTTTAATGATGATTTCATCTTTGTTTACAAATTAATCTGCATACTTTGTCAACAATAGAAAATGTTCAACCAAAGATTATTGACCTGGGCACGACCGGTCAGTTCAGGTGCTAGGGCAGTTTTTTCCCGAGCGTACCGAGGGAAATTAGTCCTCTGCGTTCGAAACAGGGTTTGTACCGAAATAGATTCTCAATTTCGTTGAATCTCGTTGTTTTGAGATTTTCATCCGAATCCATCCTGGAAATTTATTTTAAATTTCCTCTTTGCGATAATCACGGAGATTATGATGATCATAAACACTCGAACCGGACAGAAAATCGTACTCAACGAAATTCATCGAAATTCAAAATTGATTTCGTTACAAACCCTGGCTCGAAATGAGCCTTCTAGGATAGAACAATCATGATTTTTCATCTTGAGAAGTCTTGAACCGCATTTTGAAAGCAGTATGTTAGGTTAGAATTATAAAGAGCTATTCCATGCACATCGTGGAGGAAGGAGATTTGATATAATAGAAAGAAAAAATGTGGCTCAATGTCCAGATAGATGCCGATTTTCGGTTGATGAAATATATTTTGGCTTCAGCCAGATGCAATCCGGCCGCATATTAGAGCTACAGTTTTCTACATAGTTTCGGAGGCAAAATATTTTAGGCCAAAAATACAAATCAAAATAATTTTTCAAAAACACATCAAATAGATGTATAGACGTCGGATAAAACGTTCAACTATCATTTCGGTCAGGAAACCTACATAACCCACATTCCACTCAGCAAACTAGATTGCATGCACATATCTCTAAGCTAAAATCCCGATTTACCCAGCTGACTTTCCCGTGCCCGCTGGTATTTTCAAGATTCAACACAAAATGGGTCCTCCTCGTCTGCGTCTTCTTCAACGCCCTCTTCACTCTCATGGTTCCCAAGGCCTGTGATGATCTCTACGTTCTCTACACTCTACGTTTTCTTACCGGACTTGTGAGTGCTGCCAACCTTCCAATAGTCAACGTCTTAGTCGGCAAATGGGTAGTCTACGAAGAGAAAAGTTTCTTGGTTGGAATTATCTATGCTGGTACATCACTTGGAACAGTTGTCTCAATTTTGAGTTCTGGATGGATTATGAACGATATGGGCTGGCAAGCAGTATTTTACATCCATGGAGCAGTACCTATGATTTGGGTTGTATTATTTTTCATATTCTTTGCGGATAGTCCAGAAACTCAAACTTTTATAACCGAACAAGAGAGACAGATGATTGTGAATTCATATGGGCATAGAGGACCTGGTAACAAGGAAGTTAAAGTGCCATGGAAGGCTATTTTTTCAAGCTGTCCTTTTATTGCCTTGATATTCACTAATACGCTTGGCAACTTTACGTGGTACTTCTTGCTGACCCAGATGCCACTCTACATGAACAACATGCTTCATTTTGATATAAAATCGGTGAGTAAAACTTCATAAAAATTGAATATCTCTAAGAACATTGTGAGTAGGACTGCCAAAATGTTATACAGGGTGTCCGAAACGTGAGAACCCCTCCCCTCCCCCTATTTTTCGGAAATGCGGGAAGGGAGAGGGTACTCTTTTTGTGCGCTATACAAGGTGTCAGAATATGCGAGGCTCACTTTTCTTCCACAATGGGTTACAATTTTACGATCCAAAGCTGTCATATCAAAGATTTTTTCTAAATTTTCGGTCATTGGATATGGATAGAAACAATGATCCTTGTAATATGTACATCCAGCTACTTTGGAATAATAGTTGAAATGTCATAATTTTCATGACAACCTAGTTGGAATAATCTTCATTGAGAGAAACCTTTGAACTTTCTTCTTTCATAAATTGATACACACAAATAGCATTTCTGTTTCCATGATACACCTTTTTTCTAGAAGGATTCACTCGTTATATACATAAGACGTGTTATTTGATATGAAATCATTTTTTTCGAATTTTTTCATAAATCTTGACAATAATAAGATGATAGTCTCGTTTATGACTAATTTCTGAACTGAGCTATGGATATTATCTCAAAAATATTCCCCAATCTCACTGTGGATGTGCTCGTGCTCATGCAGTTACTTTGTCTTTCTCAGACTCGCTTGCATGAATCTCTGATGAACTTGTATAAAGTTTTAAATTGTAATATGGATGCATGCCAAAATCTTGATTCAGAAAATGATCTCTGTTTGCAGAATACCACCATCACTTGCCTCCCATACCTCGTCAACGTCTTCACAAATACATTTATTGGCAAATTCTTGGATTTCGGGCGGAAACGAGAGTGGTGGTCTCAAACCGGCGCTCGCAAAATTGCTGTTGGAATAAGTAAGGCCCTTCAATTTCTTATTACAGTTTATTCTTACCAGTTAAGTTCACTAAGGAATTGTTCATTAGATTTTATAGTTGTAGTAGTGTATGAACCTTGGAGAGAACTGCATTCTACATTCGCACCTATGAAAATGTCTGAAGATGTATTCTTCCTACGTATTTGATTGTAATCATCCGAATTTATTAAAATTTTCTAATAATCTAATTCTCAACATCACTTTATAGACACGAGAATGATTGGATCTACGTTGTTTATGAAATATTTTACTCATTTTCTCGCTCATTTCTGTTCGCAGGTTGCCTCCCAGCATGTGTATTCTTGGCCCTGATAGCTTTCGTTTTTGAAGGAAACAGAAATGTGACCGTAGGCTTGCTTTGCGCAAGTATCATCTTCTCGGGTGCAATTTTTGTGGGTCATCTTACCAATCAGAACGACCTGGCACCAAACTATGCAGGAATTTTGATGGGAATCACAAATACTCCCGGAACAATTTCTGCATTCTTGTTACCCGCTCTAATCGGTGCCCTGATGGAAAATGGGGTAAGTTTCCTATACATCAAGTCCTCTTGTGATTTTTTTTTCATAGTTGTTGTCGAATTTTTCAAACGGTTTTGATTCGATAAGAATTTTTTTTTCTTGATGAATAATTACTCTAAATTTGGGGATGAAGTCATGATTCATGAAATATCACAGCTGATAGGAATTCTTCTCAGCTATTAGTTTATTCCACGGTCATTGTTTTTAACAGTGGACTATAGATAATCACAGATTTTATCAAGTCAATATCTTCCCCCCAGGACACTATAGAGAGATGGCGATACGTATTTGGATTGAACATCGTAGCGCAGTTGTCGGCATTCCTCATTTTCATGATGTTCGGCTCAGCAAAGATACAAGACTGGAATTATCCAGATGGCATCATACCTCCGGCTGTGAAGTGATACATTAAAAAACATCATTCCATAAACATTCCATGAACTTTTTACACTCATCAAAGATCCACACATCACATATTTTTAATAAAAATTGTTTTTTTATACAGTCTAGTATCTTACTCGTCTTTACCCTGATTCTACCTACATTTTTTATATGAACCTTCAAAGACCTAATCAATTCATATGACTCTTCCAAATAAGCAAAATTTTATCGTGAGGTTGGGTCAATTTCTGTCAAATGAAAGATGAATCCTGGAAATAATCATCATTGAAGAGTACCATCACACAATATTAAAAAGAATTTAAGGAGAAAATTTATTGATCGTTTGGAGGTTTGATACTGGAGAGTAAACCAAACCAAACTTATGGAGAAAAGAAGAAATTATTTTGATTACGGTGCTCACAAATAATTACTATAATCCATTTCCTATCCATGCTCAGGAAATTACTTGGTGTCTCCAGTCGGACATTGAAAAGGTTATTTATAGCAAAAACAATTCACTTGGCCGATAGATTTCAATAATTGATGAATCAAAAAATCTTCGAGATCATTCATGAATTAATTTTATTAGATAGTGCTGAAAAACTGACCAAGAAGGTAAAATACTCATCCGTTGAATGCGGGAACAAAATGTCTGGCGACAGAAATTCTTCACAAAAAATCACCAAACCCTTTCCCCAAAATCTTACTACTCAATCTCCCATCAGCTGTCCTAAAAGCGTCACCTCCCAATCCCTACAGCGACACGTGGATCATTAGCAAAGCACACCATCAAGACATTTCTCTTCTCGAAAAAAGGAAAAATTTGCAATAAAAAGTTGGTCGTTCAGCATCTATAATATATACACATACACACGAAACCAACCACGGTACTGTATTAATTGAGCTCTTGCCTCAGGCGCGCCTTAAAATTCTTGGCTCAAACTCTTCGCGGGGGCGGCGGCGGCGGTCCCGATGCTTGCACTCTATACGCGTTCACTAATTCATGAGATGATGTCAGCTTCTTTTTTCTCTCGTCTAGACCCTTATCCCTAGATATATCCCTACACACCTAACCTCAAATCATAATTCCAAGGTATATCTAAATGCATCAGATTTGAGTCAAATCTCAATGAATAATGCCTTAGTAAAATCTCAAATCTTAGGTTTTATGTGTGTAAGTGTAAAAGTGTCTTATCCACTGTAACTCTAAGCAATATTGACAAGTTGTTTCATGAGTATTATAAGAGAAAATGATGATCAATAGAGCCGGTCTCTCACTCTTTTTTTTTTTTTCGATATAAATCGGCTTATCACCAAAGGTTTCTGTACAGAGTGTTATTCGTTTTCACGGCACGCGTACGACGCGCCCATGCACACAGAGTGTAATATTCACGCCGCAAGGCAATGAAGACCTTGAATACATACCGATGAGGCATACTGGTATAAGAGTATTAGCCTTTTTTTGTATGGAAGGAATGTTAGGTGTATAGAGGCTGCAGGTATGGTGACGATAGAAGCTGTCTGTGTATACTTATATTCAGGACGGAAGTTGTAATTATCGGCTAGCGCATGAATTTTGATCGATATTTATGGGCTATCGCTGAGCAGAAAGATAGACACAGAGGATGTTCCAAAGGCTTCGTTTGTTGAATCGTGATTGGTATCTTGGAGAAAGATGACACTAACAAGTTGGCTACCATGAATAACGAGTGAGGAGTGAGTGTGATTCAGTCATGCGCAGAGTTTCAGAAATAGAAATCGACTACTTTGAGGTTATGTTGGATTATCTTTGGATGAATAAATTTATTGTTTGCGAGTTCTTGGGAGACAGATTTCGGCAATAATCTGGGGAAATTTTAGAGTTCGCATACTTTGTTATAGCTGAAAGATTATTTTGACTCGATTTTGACTGCAGCGGTATTCTGTCGAGTTATCATAACCTCAAATCGTATATGGCTAGTGCAAGTTATTAATTCTAGGCACCAGAAGAAGAGCATGATAAGCAAAGCGATTACTACGGGTCCATGACATCCTATCACACATTTTCACGCGAATTACTCGATGTCTCCTCTATTACCAGTGCTGCAAAAGTAATATATTTTATAAATTCAATTTTGAGGTTAGAGAGATAAAAAATTGTTTCAGAAGGCAGAGGACGAATTCATCCATATAGGAAACTGATGGGCAATGAAATCGACATGGAATTGCTTCAGGTTCTTCGAATAAATACGTTCATCATCCGGGATGAAAAATTTGTTGAGGATAGTTTTTCTATATTCCTGATTACAGACTGGTGGTAGAGGTAATTTTTAGACATTTTCATGAGCTTAAGCCATGTAATATGTACATAATTTGGATGTACGCTGTCAGTTTCTGAATTCCTATCTCTTATGGCTACATTTGCAAAGTAAACCTTCAAATACCATTCCACGAGGCACAGGCTACATAGTGATTTTTACACTAAAAAAAGTATCATCTCCTGAACATTGAGGTTGGGTTTGTCATTTCCTGGTGAAATCTCATTCACGAGAAAGTGAAAATTCATTTAGAATTTTTTTCTCACTACTTAATCGCAGTGTAAGTGATAAGGTGATATGACAGTCCAATTTCAAACCAGTGTTTTAATTTTTTTTTCCAATAAGCTGGGGAACTATGTTAACTTCATAATGTCTCAATCGTTCCATCCCAAAGTTACATCCGGTCCACCTTCCCTTAATCAATAATAAATAAATCCATTTGCCAAACGAAAAAACTACAGCTTTCCTGCCACCAATAAACTCGTGCCACCCGTGCAGATTTAACGACAATTTGTTTTCAGTCTACAATTACCAAAAAGCGTGCGACAATAATAATTTCATTCCAATCGTCTTCTCAAAAATTGCCGTATAACCATACCGGCGAGTTCGGCAGGATCACACAGTGACAGTACTTTTATTATCGTTGGCACTGCAAAAGTCAACCGACCGTTCAGAAACCTCGGTTAGTAATACAGCCCACCCGATCGTCATCATATATAATACATTTATCGGAAACACGCAATTAGAGCGAGACCACCGGCGCGTTGTACATTTATACTAATACTCACCAATTAGCAGCCCTTCGTATCGAACACCTGCAGGCCAATTCTACAATTTAACCCCACTTCTCTTTCTATCTAATTCTTCGATGCGTCTCATACCCGTGAAATTGAATTTTACCCTCAAAATTTATTAGAATGAATAACAGACACACAGAAGAAATGACGCCCAAAAATACACTATAGAAGTCTATTCTTGAAGAAAATCTGGATTTATACCGTTTTGTTTTCTGGACTATGTGTGAAACGAGTCGTTACTTTGATTCACGTTGTACATACTAAATGTACCGAGTCTATTAGTGTGCATGATCCAGCATAGAGAATCCACGAATAGAATAGGTTGTAGGTATAACATGGTTGAATTTGGAGGGTGAGGATATAATGGTTAGAGTGCGAGAATCGGCTGTGCAATTTATTTGAATGTCGCCGCCGGCTGTTGGAACAATATGTACGAGCTTGGTTCAACGAATTCTCGAACTAGTCCAAGCTGAGAGTTGGTTATCTGTACGACTCTAGAGACCTAGCTTGTATATAGTTTGTTCAGATTCTCGGTATATATTATTAGAGTGTGTGTACTCTTTAGTCTTGTCTATTATATGACCGGATGCTCTAGTTGGTCATTTTGACGCAGTGTTTTGTGATTTGAGACAAGACAAAGTTGTATCTCTGTCACTGCACGTGATCTTTTTCCGAGTTTCCATCGCGGTTTGCATTCTCATGGTTGATTTCTGATTTCTGAATAGATCATAGACTATCTCTGATTCTATTCTTGCTGGAATGAAATTTACGGGAAATCGGACTCTGCTTTTGATTATGAATTTACGTAATGAATTTACTGAGTTGATAAAATTAGTCATTCTTGCCAGGCCGAATTTCAGATCCTTCACCGTACCAAAAATTGTGAGAAAAACTGGAACCAAATGGCTGCAGTTTTCCCTCAAACATGGGTTGGGGCCTCAAATCAATCAAGGTTGTCTATCTTCCACAGCGAATACGGGGATGAATACGTGACCCATAAGATTGGTAGATGGTGGTACCCGAGTAACACTTTTGGATCAGAAAAACAAGTTTCAAAATATTTTTCTATAAGCAAATAGAAATAAACACCAGCGCCGGACGCGCGAGCATTTACGGAGAAAAATTCAAGTTGAGCAACGTTTTTGCGGTTCAGTATCCAGATTGGTGACCGCTTGGCTGGGTTTGCTACGGTTAGCTCGCGTTGAAAATTCTTGCCCACTCTCTCATAAGGGTAAAATACGGGATTCGTGAGATTGGCAAATAGATGTCCCCGGGTGATACTTTTGGGTCAGAAAAACATGTTGAAACTTGAAACTTGTTTTTCTGACCCAAAAGTGCCACCAGGGGACCACCATCTACCAATTTCATGGATCCCGTGACCATCGTGTATTCGCTGTAAAAAAAGTCAACCAGTGGTTGAATTCCGATGGTTCAATCAGGTGGTTGCCGATTTGCTGGAAAGTCAACCAAGTTTTTACAGTGTTGTTCAATAGGTAAGGGCTCAGATAACTTACTTGACATGGGAAAAACCGGAATTTTCTTGAAGTTATGCTGAACTTGGCCATTCTCAAGGATGTCTCGCGAGTAGGCTGATTAGCGCTGATATTTCATTGACAGATTCACTACCGCAAGCCAAAAACATCAGGGTACGCAATCCTGCCATCCGAATTAAATCCATTTGATCCAAATGAGTTAAGAAGAAATTCAGAAATGAGAAATTTGAAAATTTTACTATTTTTATGCATTTTTTCTTTGCAATTTGATATTTTACTTTGGTACGTGGTTTGTATCATTCTCTGTACATACTAATAAGACATTTTATAGATGTTTTCAGATTCTACAGATACATCTGAAAAGAATGTTTTCTGGTTATGATTGGGAATGAACAAAAAAAAATTTCATCATCATCTTGAAGGATGTCAGTGAATCATCTAACATGATATAGCTAAGTTCATTGAGAACCTCATTGAAGAATTTGGAATATAAAATCCGGGACAAGAGATTTCAACAAACTTCAGTCATGTCACGGAAGATTCGCAAAGAAATAATTCTGCAAATATTGAATCTGTCCTTCTTTAGGAATGATCACAAATTGATTTTAATCTGGATCAAATGAAACTTTGATGATGAAAAATCTCGAGTACCCGGTAAAAATCTCGTTCTATCTGTCCAAAGAATGGCCATGAAATGACCAGATTTTGGACGCAATCTAAAGTAATCCACCACTCATTGGAAAATATAACATTTGTAGTCACTGAGACATTCATCACTTGGAAACAGTGAATGTATAGCACCAATAAACTTACGGTCATAAATGTCCTTTAATATATGAACAAATCTAACATCCGCAACATTGGAATAAATAAGGTCTAACGATCCAAAAAGATGATTCTCGAAGAAATATTACATTTTATCACACATCCCTAAATCAAAAATAGGCTTTCGTGAGAACCTGCGTAATAATATCGAGAATATGTAAATCATGAAAAAATTCTCAAACGACAGTTACCAAAAACATTAATCATTCAGTAGTTCGTACCCATTCACCCTATGCTCATCTCCATAAATTTGAGTCATCCCACAAGCACTGTAGAAATTCCGTTGACGCAATTTTCATGCACATAAACAAAGCACCACCTTACCATACACGTGCTAAGATTCTCACACCAAAACATCCTCGTACACTTCGTCAGAGAAACATTACGCTCAAAGAGACAGTATACCACTGCCTACGCATGTACCTAACGCATAATATAATATATAGCAAAGGTCTATATGGGGGGGGGGGGGGGGTACCAAGACGCACCCTCAGAAAGTGCGATACCAGTGCGTAATGTGCTTTTCCCAGCATATAGGTACTCGCAAAGTATGTATATGTACATTTATATATACTACATATGTACTTATATAAGATTTCCAGTGTGCGACACTGGGTGTAGATTAACAATTCCTGACATTTTAGTGGCCTCCGGGATGGAATAAGCAGCAAATAGTACCTCTTCCGTGCGGCAGCATCAGCAGCATCGCCGTCGTCGTCGTCTCTATAGTCTTGTAACGAGGCGAAAAGGGTCGCGCCTAACGAGCCGCTAGATTGATTAATCTTCCTCATTCTAGACACACTCTCACTCTCCCTGACTTTTGCTCTTCGCTTGCGAATTTGTTTGCTCATACGATTGTATGGTTGAGCTGCATGACGTGAGTTCAGAAAAATTACACTGGCGTCTCAAAGCTGCAACCCTTTCTTCTTTCTTATTTTGAATTCAATTTTGGTCTTTACAGGAAGCTTGTAGTTTAATTTGCGAACAGTATACCTAAAGGAATGGATGCACTTGGTTTAAAATTGACTGAGATCTGGTTACGGAAGGATGCAGAATTCTTTCAACACCATTGACACAATTATAATTTGAAACTGTCTTGTTGTCAGAGCTGATAGTGAAATCAAGGAAATTGAATGATTCATTCAAGAGACGGTAGAACCTTCAAGAAACAAATTTTTAGCGTATAACTGCAAAATTTATATCTAACTATTTCAAAATATTCCACACGAAGACCCGTATATTTTGAACAGCCCAGCCCAGGCCCTTCCAGACCACTCCAGACCATTCCAGACGGCTCCAGACCATCTCAGACCTAGCCAGAACTTCCCCTATCGTCCCAAGCTATTCCAGACCGCTCTAGACCGTTTAAAGCTATGCTCCAACGTTTTAAATCGTCTTAAAAGTTCTCAGATCGTACCAGATCGTTCCAGACAGTCCTAGACAAATTCAAACCGTGCTCCAACGTCCCAAATCGCCCCAGAAATAATCAGATCGTATCAGAGCATTGTGGACCGTCTCAAACCGTACCACACCATCCCAGACTGTGCCAGATCTTCCCAGCCGATTTCAGACAGTTACAGATCGTACCAGATCGTTCAAAACCACCTAAGACCATTTCAGACCATCCTAGAATATTTTAAACCATCTTTAAGCATCCCAAATCCCCCGAGAAATTCTCAA
Organism: Eretmocerus hayati; assembly: GCA_029851415.1. Classification (NCBI taxonomy): domain Eukaryota; kingdom Metazoa; phylum Arthropoda; class Insecta; order Hymenoptera; family Aphelinidae; genus Eretmocerus; species Eretmocerus hayati. Next base: position 112,199,888 of record CM056744.1, read on the forward strand.
ATTGTTCCAGAGCGATTTGAACCGTTTCGAACCGTACCAGACTGTCTCAGACCATTACTGATCGCGCCAAAACGTCCCAGACAATTTCATACAGATAGATCGTATGAGATCGGTCCAGATCGCCTAAGACCAATCCAAACCGTGCTCCAACGTCCCAAATCATCTCAGAAGGCCCTAGACCACCTGGGATCATTCCAAACCTTGCTTCAACGTCGCGAATCGTCTGAGAAGGTCCAGATTGTGTCGGAGCCAGACCGTTCCAAACCGTGCCAGGAGTCTTAGACCATTATAGACCACTCCAGATCGTCCCAGATTATTCCTGATCAACCCATTGACCCATCCATGACCCATACGGCCACTCATCATACTTCATCCCTTCCGCATAGGTAACCCGGTACCCCAGATTAGGGCGGACAAATACTGGCCGGGCAATTGATAATTATGAATACCTATTCGTCAAAAGTTACGCGGTACATTCACTCGATAGTCGATTCACTTAACTGAAAATTATCCATTCCTCTAAAAATAATCGATTCCAATCGATCAATAGAATGATCCCAAAAACACCAAGGGTGATCAACCAATAAAAATGACAATGAAAAGAGCGACACGCGTGCAGATAATTTGATGCTCTATTCAAATTAAATTCTTGCAAATTCCACAATAAACTATCTCCCAACTTCATCATACCACCCATAAACCCTCCGTACTAATTGTGCTCTCATTAACTCTCTGCTACCCTCACACTTCATCCCCCCAAAAATGAAACAGCAGAATCAGCAGTAACAGCCGGACATGAATAGAACATCGTGCGACAGCTTCACATACTAGCGAAACTAGCCCTCATCTGCTACATCTCCAACACCAACTTAAACCTTCACCAATGCATGGGGATGAGACACTATCAGCCCTCACCCTCTCATGTAAACCCCCATATATATACATTTATACGTAGCAGTCGTCGTATTAGTGCACGGGGTCGACTTGTGAAGCGCCATGCATGCACAGTCCAGGCGTCTGTTATTACAGGCGATAAATCGCCACCTTTAATAAGAGCCCGACGTGTGCCCCTATATATAGCAACCATACCGCCAACGCATATTCCCAAATACAGGCAAAGTGGCGCACGTGGTTCTATCCTGATGCTACTCTCAACCAGGAGATTGTAAGTACAGGAGATAGAGGGAAGAATCGAGAGATACAATTGTCACGCATGCACGGCTGGAGATGGTACAGTAGGTGGAGGTTGCCCTTATTTTAATACTTTGCTGACGTAGCTTTTTTTTTTTGTAGGGGCAGAGGGTAAAAAAAGCAAGGCAGCATTTATTATTGTCACTTTACCGATTACTGTATGAGGAGACTCGTGTGAAGACGAGCGTAAAAATTTGAATTTCCCGCGCTGAAATATGATTAAAAGGTCAGTCCGTAGTCCCCGCAGAACCGTAACCGGACACGCACCGGAGTACATGCAGGTTTTTCAACAATATCTAATTTTTAATAATTGCAAACACTTTTCGAATTAAATCGTTGAGTGAGTGCGATTCCCAACAAAATTTCCAATCATTTGAGCTTTGTTGTGTCTCAAAACTCGCGAAACATTTTGCAGGATTTGGAAATCTGCAATCTTGAGCTGTGCTGCCTTATCATAGGAACCACGCTGTCATGCCCGATTGCCATTTTTCAAATCTCGCAAAATATACTACGAATTTTTCAGACGCAACAAAGCTCAAACGGTTGGAAATTCTATTGGGAAGCGCGCTGACTCAATGATTTGGTCTGAAAAGTGTTCACAACTTATTAAAAAATTAAATATTGTTTGAATTACGCTATGCTGTGGGGATTCTGGGTATGCCTCCAGGTGGCTATCCGTTCCGCACCTCTCTCGCAAGCGCACAGAAACGAACACATTCCATATATAAGGAACTTCTCTACCTCCGCACTCCGCGTCCAGGGCAACCGTCTGCAACCTCAGCCTTGCTGATGAGTCCGGGTTACGATGTACCCAGTTGCAGGCGGTGGACGAAATGCATTCCGAGCCTTCCGCTCATTTACTCTAGTGGTGGCATACAATAAAGTCCCACAATGCAAATCACCGTGGCGCCATCTATGGAATGGTATACTACTTATAAGCAGTACGGATTTCTCTTAACAAGTGAGCTCTTATAGCCATTTGGTAGAGCTGAAATCTCTCGCTAATAGGAGAAAAAAAAAGTAGTCATCGGTATTGAAAATCTATTGCTAAAATGGCGATTTTACATGGACTTCGCAAATTGATCTATTGGCTCAGATTTTGTTAAGAATGACAGATTTGTAAATTTTATAGGTGGTAATTGTATCTTATGGTCTTTGAGGGTTTCATTGTCTGGTGGACCTTCCGGAATATCTAATGAATGCAGATTAAAATGAGTTCGAAGCAAATTCTAGGAAATGAATCCACTTTTAAAGATTGACGAACAAGATTCTGATCCAGCCCATCATGACCTGGTATTATTCTGATCCAGCATTTATTGCGAATCGTCAAATATATAATTCAATATCGGAAACAGCCAGCCACCGTCTTGTAATCAGATATCGATGTCGGATGAGATGAATTATTCTGAATGAAAACGATGAATGCCTTCAAGTTAGAAACCAGGTCACCGATTGTCAAATCAATCATTCCTTCATCCTGTACATAATACTACATATTGAATTTGTCATGAAAACTCGTAAAAATTCTCCACAATTTCCAGAAATGTGAGAAATAGGTCAGATCTGGAAACTACTTTGAACGAAAGCGAGTTTGAAATATGCAAGGACTGGCTATACGAATCGTGAGCAGCTGCACTTTCTGTAAAAGAGACCCCAATGTGGGTGCAGAAAGTACATTTTGCGCAAGTGCAAAACGAGAAAGTAGCTGACCACGATCAGCAGACTCGCGTGCGCACCTGCTTGATAACGAATCTCATTTGGTCATTCGTATTTGGAGTCATACTGTGAGTGAAAGAAAAAAATTAACGGAGAATTGGAATTGAAGGGAAGAAGATGATTGAGAGAGCTCAAGCAATTTTTTATAACTCAGAGTGTATGCGTTGTAAGAAACTTATTTGTGGATGCTGGAGCAATTTAGTGAGGAATGAATTTTCTACAAGGTATGCACGTAGTGGAGAATGTCATCTTGGATGGCAAGGTAGCAAGGTCCACTGGTAGTACTTGATTTTGTACAGATCATTCTATGAGCTGAAAAAATATCATCATGGTGCGAATTTGCAGGAAACACTGCTGCATGAAATTTTTATCTTCAGAAACAATTATACCATCTAGATCCGTATAAGTTCAATCAGATCTCATTACTTGTTCCGATGATTATTTTAAGACATTGTGAGCTTGCACTCAAACAATTCACTCTTCGTTCGTATTTTATTTGCATTAACGTACTCACTGTTTCAAGATGGATCTGATAATCACGGACAAAATCTTTTCTATTTGATGGTTACTCCTGAGATCACCATTGGCATTGTTCACATTTTGACTAAAATAATTTAAACTACTTACAACTGTGATATACTAATGAGTACTCTGAAATATGGTGTTTTTGCGATTCCAATTTTTTCAACGATTCTATTCTCAAGAGACAAGAAAGCACGACACTCATCGAAACTAGATGAAAGATGCTAAAATTATATAGGAGAAATTGAAAAGGACGACAAACCTGTCGTCGAAATGTAGTTGTTGATAAATCATCATGTGACTCGGAATACTGATCATTTTCATGAAAATTTTCCACGCATAGAATACATTTTTTGGGCTTTACCGATGGCGCCATTCTGGAGATACAAATTTATATTATTCAAAATATTCGAGAACAAAATACAGAGTTTTTTTGAAAAAAATGGTATAAAAATGATTCCACATGTGGATTCTCATCACTTCTCGCTTTCTGAAATTCAAATCTTCGTTGCACCGAGAGTGGACGTACAATGCAAAGAGAAGAAATCAGCCATAATAGTTCTCGTTCTACATATTGAGTGAATTTGAGAATGCAATTTTTCCTGACTTGGAGGTCAGTAAATTGAATGTGGCTCCAATGATGAGAATCGACTGTCACAACATTGAGTCAAGACAAAACCTTACTCTGCTATTCAAGAAACTTTTTTTTCGAGAGGTGCAAGTGTTACGTCTATTCTGGATCGTGCACTCGCATTGAACATGGAATTACAAATATGGATACATACATAATACATAGAAAATGTCCGTTTCTGAATATGCTATGAAATAACACGTTTCAAAGCCACAGCCTAACCAGTGAGTTATAAAGCACTAGCTCGATGACTAGGGGATCCAGTAATTGGATATACAATCCTTAGCTCAGTATAGTCCACAATTTTCAGTTTTTGGTAAGAAAAATTTGGTTTTAAAAAGATGATTCATGAGTGACAGTTCATTCATCCTGTTTTTATCGTGAATTCTTCGGCTTGACTTCCAAAATTCTCATAATCAAGTCTGGATATTGAAAAATCAGTAATCAAGAGCTTAATAATTAACCCATTCCAGGGACACAGTCTTTCATAGAGTCTCTCACAGTAAAGATTGGTTTAATTTCCAACAAGTAAATACAATTAGTTGACCAAAAATACAATCAACTAGTTGGCAGGTTTGCATCTTGTTTTACGAGGAACTGAACCAATTATTTGAAGTTTTCCGAAAATTTTTTTGAAATGCACATAAGCCTAATAATTAAAATGTTCGAATTTTCCCCCTGCATGATAGCAATTTTCAATTAAATGATGAATAATGATCATCCAGTCGCACCGCTCGATACCATCCATCGAAAATTTTTACACAAAAAATGACTTCTTGATTTATTTCATGAAACAATTTTTGCTCGCTTTCAATTAGATATAGATCATAGTTGAACTATTCCAGTTAAAATCGAGCAGCCAAAAAGGTCGATGAAACGGATCTTCCCAGCTCCGAATCATACGATTCTAGGGTCAAAATAACGAGATACATATTTTTTTCGCCCTAAACCTCTCCATATAAGAGATATGATATTTTTCAGTTCATGAGCCAAACTTCGATTTCTGACCTCTTTGGGATGGTGAAACTAGATTAATCAGCGGGGTTTCCGAATTTTCTGGGGAAATGTGTTTGCATGCATATAATCATATTGCATGATATGAACGGAAAAAATTATTATTGGGCCGATATAAGCCGAAAATTTCTTGGAAATTAGTATTTTGCTAAAACTGATGAAAATTCGATTTCTCAAAAACATCATTTTTAATCGTGCTGAAAATTTTTTTGATAGTACTCGATTACACACCAATTGAGGAACAATTGGTTTGGTTTATTCTTTGCGACTGGAAAAGACACTCTCAATCATTTTCGGTGGTGAATTGTCGAAAAATCCTTCTTCTCACACGTACAAGGCTTGCTGATATTAGTGACATAGACAGATTATCAGATATTTCTGATATCTAACTATGTACCTTTAAGGCACCTCACAATTTGAGTGTCGCAACTTGAAGTCTTTTGATGGAGAATTCAAATACATGAAATGAGATGAGATATGAAAAATTTGGACTCTACACTGATGTTGGTGCATTTCGCCTTTCCTCGACAGATTCGGCTCTTCAGGGGGACTGAAGAGGCGACACTCAAATTGTGAGGTGCCTTGAAGGTACATAGTTTGATATCAGAAATATCTGATAATCTGTCTATGTCACTAATATCAGCAAACTGTGCTGGTTAAAATTGATCGCATATGCCGATTCAAGCATTTAATAGAATCGATTGGCTGTATTTCTCACCCTTTCGTCCATGGGCTCTATTTTCCAACTGTATATGAAATTCTTGGTTCATGATAATATAGAGCAGAGAACGAGTACAGCTACGCCAAGAAGCTCTTACACGACAGCTAAAGAATCATGGCTTTTCTTGATAAATCACTTCTTGGCTTAATCCTCCTCATTGTGTGGAATGACGTCACGTATGCAGGTAAGAAGAGGTATTCAATCTGACCTACAAGAGGATATATTTGCTATTTTTGTTTAGAGTTGAACATGATATAAAGTAACTGTCCGTATTATGGAACACTCCGGACTGGGAACACGAGATAATTCATTGCTTTATCGACGAAGTATCTTTAAATTTGCCTGTTATTCTTCGAACATGGTTATAAGAAGTGTCACAATGATTCATGTTGATGAAATATTAATGGCAAAGATTTGGAGATGAATTCGATATTAGTCAAAAACATCATCGGAGAGCAGGTTCTCAGGTATTATGGGACAGAATTTTCTACCGATGTACGTTCCACCTGATGTCTGTATAATGGGACACCAATAATAGCAAGCATTTGAGTGATTTTCACGCATTCTCAAGAGTTTAATAACTATTTCCCATGTGACTTGAGTTGCTGAATCAATTGAACGTGCTCATTTGTGTTCAAAACTTGGCATACCATAACCACGAACAATTTTTAGTGCAGAATTACGGGATTTTGAACATATTTTGAAAAATGAGCGCTCATAGTTAGCTGTGACAAGGAGCGGGCTGTCTTGCTCGTATCCGACATAACGATGTCATCATAGAATTTAAAGAAAGCTTGCAAGCCTGATGAGATCGACGTATTAGTCGACAGAAAGTCGCAAAATAAACCAAGAATATTTAGCATTGAAAAGTTTCATTATGAAAAATGAGCATTTCTATTAGGAAACTAGAGAATCAAAGTTGTAGAGCGCGACGTTTTCTACAGTAGAGGTCTCCATACGTTTTCCGGAGAGTCCAAATAGAAACCAAAATAGTGGCAAATTAATCGGCCAAGCGCTCTTCGCATAAGAGTCCGCTGTGAGCACATGGAAACAGTATGATACACTGATTTTCTAGTTCACGCTTTGGTTTGCCGCGAAATTCATTCTGGGGAACTAAACAGAATGGAGTGAGTCAACTAACTCAAGCCCCAATCAGCTGTCGATCCTGAAAAATTTTAATCAAAATTATTGATATTTCCGATTTTTGAGCTATGTACAGACGTGTTTAGAATTTCGTATCTATGACCAATAGTTCTTCATACATAATATCCTTATTGTTGGAAACATAAACTCATCTCATGTTGAAATTTCATCTCAAAATTGGTATTGGTACGCTTCAGTTTTTTGCACTCAAGCTGATGTTAATAGCTTGAACTTGGAAAAACATAACTTTGGATTTTAATATTGAATCACTCTAGCAAACTTAGAATGAAGTTTTCGGAAAATGTGAATTCAGTTGGGCACTATTCAGATGCAGTGTCAGTGAAAAAGAAATTCTTGCGATAAATTTGTTCAAGCAGTCAACACCTCGAGTTGAAATATTTTCGAGACACCTAAGTGGTTGAAAGAGATGGTGGTGGATTTTCCTCACCATGTTTCAATGCTAGAAGTTACTTCGATTAATACATCATGAGGTCTCAGAAAATTCGACAGGAGCGAAAAAATGATGGGTGTTTGGGGGGTGAGGAACGAGGTCAAATGTATTTCATAATATCTCAACAGCATGGACACATCAAACTCAGAAACTACCAGGATGTCATTTTAGTGCAAGGATTTCTCATCTCGCACGGGAATAACAATAAATGTTCAAGGGCTAACTCATTGTAAATTCATCAAATCACAGAATCCTTCAGAAGTTCTCTTCGTGATATAGAAGCTTGGCTTTATGATGTAGAGTGTACATAATTTACTACATGGATGTATGGGTTGAACGGATTTTACCATAGGCGATATTTGGCCGAATTTGGCTATAATGAAGTCCGTCAATTCAGACATCCATGTAGTCAATTATATTCAGTGGTACGGACATACATCAAAGAACTGTATACAATGTATGTCATGAAGAATGTACCCGAAAATTCTTGTTCCTAGTGATACTTTCGTAGCAGCCACTCCTATTATATGGAGACAAAATACACACAGATTGAAATATTATTGCATTCCAAAAATTCCGTAGGCACAAGCACGGGAATGATGAACTTGAAATGTAGACTATAATACCCAACAATGAGAGTCATAGTATGATCTCTACTATATCACTTATCCACTCTTTGTGCACTACAATATCTTGGACAAGAAGCTGAAGCAAGAGTAGCAATGGTGTATCAGGAAATAATCCTACATCGGAAGACAGAGGGCGAATCTAGTGTTGTTACTCTCACAAACATTGATCCTTACATTTCCTGCTTCTCAGGAAGTAAATTCACCAGCCTGCAATGATATGACTGCATTCATACTTCACTAAACAAATTATGTACAACATATTTGCCATTCATCCCATACAGAGTCAGATCATTTTGAGGTTATGAAGGCAGACATAGATAATTTTCAGATCCACTTGTTCCACTGACAAGGAGCACTCACGGGTTAGGGGCCACGGATTCGGCTGAAACTCTAGGGATAGTGTCCTTTCACCACCAAAAAGTGAATCCCAGAGCCTCACTTGCAAATGCCCAACCATTTTTGAGTTATAGCCTATGATATTAGCATTGCCCATATGGGCCCATTTCCAAAAAAGATATATAGAGATATACTCGTAATGCTAATGTTATGAGCTGCAGCTCGAAAACGATTGGGTATTTGCAAGTGCAGCTCTGGGTTTCATCTTTTGAAGGTAAGAGGAGACTATCCCCAGAGTTTCAGCCAAATCCGTGTTCCACAACCCTTGAGTGTTCCTCGTGAGTTATTTGACTTTACGATGCCTTCATGATAGGGTCAAAGCTCGTTCAAGCAATTTTTTTTGTTTGGAAATATTACCCAAACGTGGCAAAGATTCCCGTACAAAAGTGCCCGATATCCACGGTCAAATGCCCCTGGGAAATGAGACACCGCTCTAGTTGTCACGCATTACTATGCTGACATCTGAGCCACCGCGGTACAAAGAATGGAACACCATTATATTGAAAATATGTAACTGAAATGACTGAAGTAAAGTATATATCTAAGTCAAAAATCGATTTGAAAAAGGGAGGATAATGTCTTATCAATCATTTACGAGCATTTTTGCACGGTTAACAATTGATTAGTTCATTCACTAAAGATAGTTCATCGAGCACTTTCATGCCCGATGAAGGGTCTGAGCGAGTAGATCGCAAGCAAAAGCGCTGAACAGATCCACAGACAATTTAAAAATGGAATAACTGTTATGGAATTGTGTATCTTTTTCGAATTAGTTCGCCAAAATCTATGATTAAGGCGATGCGGTCACCGTGCAACCCGGAAATTATATGTTATTTGGATGTAAATCAAAAAATTTCCACGAAACAAAGTCGGAGACGATTTGTCCATTACGTATTATCATCTGAATTGTGGTGGACAACTCATTATTTGTCACCAATCCCAAGACTATCGGTGATGAACGAGGATAACTTGCCCGCGGGTACTTTCTAACCTACAAATTGGCACATTTTCGTTCACAAAACTCTCAAAATCTAGTCCGATTTGGGCCAAACGAAGAGTTATCCAGGCCAAGTTAGATGATAATAAAGCCTGGATAACTCGTCGTTTAGCCGATAATGGAAAAGATTTTGAGAGTTCTGTGAACAAAGTTCAGCGTGCACGGTGACCGCATCGCCTTAACGTTAAAACTCGTACCCAGTATCGGGGTGGAATAGTCTTTCCGGGAATTTATTTTCATCAAGTTCTCCATGGATACGTACAGTGTATCATATAGAGAGTTACTCGGTATTTGGAGATAGAATAGGGTCAAGTTTTAAAAAGTTATTTAGTTATGTAACTGTTGAATATTCAGATTTCTATGTATCTTTCTAGGAGATAGACCAGCAGACAGGTTGGGTTCATCAACTGGACCCAGAAAACAGAGCGCCCCCATAGGTGATTGATTTTGATCATTATATGAGAGATATACAATATCGACATTTTGGTATGGATCAAGCCTGTCGATAAAAGTGTTTTTGCAATTCCAATCACACTTATACCGAACTAATTTCTCTCGTGCAGTAGTAAATGATCACATGAAGGCACGAAATGAAACTATATATAGATGATATTTATTGGTACAGATATTCCTGGCTCCAGAAACAATGACCGTGCAACTTTGGGAAATGGATTCAGGACAAATCGGTTCGGAGAGCCCAATACAAGATACTCTTCATCCAAATCTGGACCGGACAGCCCTTACAAACTCTCGAGTGACGATATGAAGAGTTCCTCAAGTATCAGCCCAAAATTATACTCGAATCGTGCAAGACCCAATTCAATAAATTCTTACATATCTTCTCATTCCAATTCAAATGACCCCTCAAGTCTTGGCACAAAAATATCCTGGCTGTCCAGTAGCTCTGGATCAAAAAATTCCATTAACTTCGATAGCTCTAATACCAAGAGTCTGCCCAATTCTGTGAAATCAAGCTATCTGCCATTCAGTTTCGAGAATATTTAGGATCCAAAAATAGTACCCCAAGTTCATAACTCTTCTTGCAAACGGCTGTATGGATTGTAGGTGATGTAGTGAATCTGTATGATGATAATCTGTCCATCGATTTGAGAAAAATTTGTGCCAAATTTTGATGTTTGAAAACACACCTTAGGGAATAAATATTTTCTTGTAACGAATATCGTGTGGTTATTTCAAACACCATATATGAGGACTATTCACAAATTAACCGCCAAATTCACTATCAGAATTTCATACTTGAACAAGAATGCTCACCTGCCAATTCACATCGGGATAGCTAGCTCATTTCTTAGTGAAAAATATAATGTACACTCCCCCCGATTTACTTTTATCGAGTTCAATTCGTGAAAGTAATGAAATCGAGAATACTATATCAAGTATTCCCAAAGTCATGCGAAAGATTATTATTATTTGCAAATTTCAGATGTTTCAGAATTTGCAAAATTGCAAAATGAGTCGATTTTGCACCGGGTTTATGAGGTTTTAGCTTGCTCCTGGTTTTCGGCCCGAGCTGCAGGCGAGGGTAAAAAAAGTCAATCGGAGTGGGGAACTCTATGATCAACGCGCGAACTCTTTTATGCAACTTTGTGAGCACCCAAACATCGGAAAACTGCATAATCTGTGCATTTGGATACGAGGGTGGGAATGTTGGTCTCCGAACAACGCGTGATATTTTCCGGACCGAGCCGGAGGCGAGGGTTGGAATTATCACGAGAATGCGGGTACCGCACCGTCCGAGTATCGAATAGTATTTTTCCACCAGCTATACGGGGGACAAAATCAGAAAAATCGTGCGGGAAGGATCGTTTCCCGCATGAAAAAATAATATTCGCGACTCGTTCTTGAGGTTCCCAACTACCAAACACATTTCGACTTTCGTCTGCGGCTCAGGCCAAATATCAATCACTCGGAAGCAACCATCAACCTCATAAACTCTGAGATGAACTCGGTGCAAAATGGACTGTTTTTGATACTCTGTACGTAGGAATATACTTTGAGCTCAGTTTACCGATTTTTACTCACAAACTATCAAAAAATATAGTTCTATACACGGGAGTAAACCCTATTTCTCGCACCGTACGAGTCAATGAGGTTGTAGCTTGCTTCTGAGCGATTGCTTTTCGATAAAAATCAATGGTCTGGTGTTGTCTGGTTTCATCGCTTCCGAGAAATAGTTTCGATGTGAATTAAGGTAAGTGCACCCAACTTGACTCTGTACCCAACTTGCCCCCATATGCCGATCTCGGGGATGGGCACTCCTTGGCCTCCCGGCAATTTTTTTTTCGTTTGTTATGTTGAAATAAAAGGAAGTAAGTAGTTTGCGTCGACCCCAACTCACTCCTGCGTTCTCCAGAAAATCTAAAGTGATTTTTCTATTTTTCGTGATTGCTTAGCTAAGAAATCACCGAGGGAATTGCGTTCAGTAAAATCGGTGCCAAATTCTTTGAGTTCAACCAATTTCGACGTACTTTAGCGCATTCGATTTCTCGTTTCAAAAACGTTTAAATTCCGTTCTTCAAAATTGCAAAATTCAGATCTGGAGCTGTTTTATGTGCAAAATACGGAGACGATTTGTAAACAAGGATGCCAACATCGGAGTGTACCTAACATGCCCCCATATGTTTATCTCGAAAGGGCGTGCAGAACGACTTTTTTTACCACTCAGAACGTGTTAATCACGTCAAAATAGGTCAGAAATAGTGTTTCGAACCACCGAAAAGCTCCAAATGTGCGTGCACGGCGATAAAAGTTATTTTTCCGTACTAGTTTCACATTCTTCACAGTCGACGAGTGTTTACAATAATATTGAGTTGCGCATCCTGTAAAATTTGCATACTTTCTCAAGGATTGTCAAGCCTTATGTATAAATTCTGCATTGTTTCCATAGGTTAGTTCTCGGGTGAGTTTCTTATTCTGAGTAATCCAAACAATAGGATTTCAAAGCTATCGAGTTGTCAGCCATTGTTCAAAGAACTGTAGGCAAATCTGTTGTGAAATTTGAAATTTTAAGGTTTCAAGCTTTATCATCAAATGCAGAATTTTTGCATGTAAAGTTCATTGAAATCGAGGATGAAAATTTTAAACGTATTGGAATGAAAGAATTCAGCTCGAATGAACAATTATTCCATACCACGTAGCCTTAAAAAAATATTTCTACATATACAATCAATAGAGCTGGTCAACTACTCCAATGGCACGAAAGTTTTGGTGTGAAATGAAGTGAATCATATGCTCGGTCACATACACTTAACACTGGCCATGGCGTTGAATATCAAACCTTACTGTAAATTGAGCTATTACATAAACTAACACGGATCCCGAGTCCGGGTCATGGGTTGGACACCATATCTCGGAATCTGAGTTATGGGTTGGAGAACCAAATTTTGGGGTCCCAAATTTGGGTTATGTACGCAATCTGCGAAATAACTGAAATTTTAGGCGAAAGCCCCCGTGAGTTGGACCGGATTCTCTGGAGAATCTGTGATAATCCTCAATAAAATTAACTCATTCTCAGATACTTCCATTCCTCGTTCAGATATTTCTTCATCTTAGGTTAACTTGGTGAAAAATGTCGATTGTATGAGACGCACATTGTGACCAACTTTTTTTGAAACTATAATTGTAATATTGTTTCGAAGGAACGGTATTGCCGTTATTCGCCATGGTCACTCAATCATTTTAGCTCAAAGTCATTTAATCGTATGCATGAATTGCACAAGAACGCATATATTTTCTTGTAACAAAATGTAGAGTCGCACTTACAGAGTGTCTGTCATACACATAGTCTACAATATGCGCTTTTGAGGAAAATCGGTGGAATTGTTGAAAAATTGACACGGTATTGGAGGGACTAGGATATCACATGGTTACGATGAAAGCGTGCCAATCCTGTAGCTTTCACATGATGAATCATGGTATTAATCCATCAATGAAGGGGATCTTGCCCAGTTTATTTTGCTCTGAAAAAACATGCTGCTAATTTCTTTTCACGGCGTATTTTTTTTTTTTTATATCCTCGTTAATTTGGTTAGAAATAAAATTTTCAATCCTGACAGGGTTATTTTCGAGTTGAAACATGAAGTCAAAGAAAATGAATAAAAATCGGTTCAGCCAATATTTTTTACTGCCTTCTTTGATGACCGACAAGAAGAAAAATCGAAAGTTGCAAGAATGTTATTTTTGTTCTGAAGAATTCAGAGAGGAGTTCTCTGGATCATCCCAAAGTCCTTACTCTTCCATATTGTAACATAACAAATCTATGAAGAATGTGCAGCAAAATTTGCACTTTCAGCTCTGTTTCAAGACTTTCAGTGGGAGAAAATTAGGGAATCGGGGCGAATTAGGCACACGTACCCTACATTTCGCAATTATTAACAGATAGAAAATAGAATATGACAAATATCTGTTTTGTCAAATTGATAGTATACCACCGAATAAAACCATTCACGTCAAAAATAAATAATCGATAAACGGAAATCCCTTGAGCCAAAAGAATCCTTAGCAATTAGAGACGTCTATGTGATAAACGAACGAATTCTGCCAGCAAATATCAGAGCAAAAGCCTGCAATCAAAAGAAATTATTCCAGAGAAAGCAATCCACGATGAAATATTCCATTTATATGCGAAAAAATCCACTCACTTTCATAATCTCGTCTCGGCTGCTGTGTAAAGCTCTTGAAGCTTTCTAATGATCGAATCGCCTTTATTAATTTTTTTTTCTTCTAGGCAGCGATAAATGAATTGATCGTACTCTCACTCCCTTCTTCCTTTTTTCTCTCTGTCTTTCATGCCTTTGTAATTTCATCTTCACACCTTGCTGCCTTTTGATATTAATCCAAGTCCTTTGGTTCCTGGCGATTTTCCACTACTGGCATATTGCGCATGCATATAGTACGTGGCTCTGGCTGAACAAATGACAAACTTTTGCTCATGAGTCTTGTGGCTCAGGGCTAAATTTGTTGCAAATAAAACAGAATGAGTGGATTGTTGGAATTGAACAGGTATCTGGCAGTGACATATTTTCCTTTGAGGTTTGGATATATGTATATTTATGTATATATGTGTGATGGATTTGATTGAGATGCTCGCGGCGCCGACGGTTGAATTAACTTTCACAATAAATGTTTAGTGCCTTTTTTTCATTATGTTGTATTGGAGTGGAATACCACACACAAGTTTTAACGTTGATAAAGTGAGATTCATTGATTCTCCATGGATTTTTGCGAAGAGGCTGCTCACTTTGGACCATACTTTTTAGTTTTGCAAAAAAATATTCCATTCCTCTGGCCCAAAATCGATATCTGTAGGAGCAACTTGGGGTTTTTGAGAAGAAACAAAAAATTTCTGCACTATACTTACACAGCTATTTCGGGCCTTGGAGATTGGTTCCATCGCTCCGTCCGGGATTCTGAGGGTCCCAAGGCCCGAGGTAGTAGTCGCGAAAATAGGTAAAAAATGTGCAGTTTTGGCATGAAATTATTCCAATGAATGATTACAAAATTACGAGAAAATGCAAACTCGCAAGATTGAAAACTTTTCGTCTTGCCTAAATGTCAGAAGTATCATTTCGTCTGATCAAGGAATACCTACTCCACAATGAATAATATTTTATATTCGTATGTTATCAGAACTGGAATCCTTTGTATTTGTCTTTAGGTGTATATATACATTAGGGCTCTGGAGGAATCAAGATATTCGAGACCCTTGAACCTTTTCGTTTAATGAGCTCATGTAATCTGTGAAATCCTTCCTGTTTTGGATTACTTTAACAACTGAACGATTTTGGATTTGAACATACATCTGATTAGAATGATCTTTTGAATACCTTTAACTCCCTCAGATTCTGGGAGGTCCCCCAAACTTTGATCTCTCTAGGTCGTTCCAACTCCAAAGCACATCGTGTAGAGGAACATGAAACATTTCGACAAATCTGACTCACCTGAAACAGAAAGAGAGAACATTCTTCGTTAGATTTCAGACCCAAATTCCAAACTATCATCTGATACAAATATAAAATGGTGGAAAAAATGTGTAGAAAGGTCATACACCTGACTAGAGTCATAAAAATCATTTTTGCATACCTCAAAACCCTCACCATGAAAAAATTTACGTAACTACCATCAACAACAATTCCGCATCTTCTACTCAGGATAGTAGGAACATCGCAAACTCAACGCATCGTCATGCAAAATACGGAACCAACAAACTGCATAACTCTGAATCTCCAAGCTGCAGTCTGAATTCCCCATCAGAACAAATTTTTCCCACAATGCATAACGGCAGAAATATAACCATCAACTGTGTAGGAAAATTGAGATATGAAGCAATGGCTCAGTTTACGTTGTTGTTGTATATGCATTTTCGAGTCCTTCAAAACTTTACGATCCAACCGAAGCATAACGCTCGCGGGAATCAGAATATGTACACCATAGCATATAGAGGTTAGGTAGACTCATAGTATTATAATTCCCAGGTGCGTACTGTAAACTCTTGCACGGAAATTAGGAGAGATGGCCGCATTTTTTTTCTTCTTCTTCTTGCCCCGCCTCCTTTACGTTCTTTTACCGTATCGTACATTTCCACATTGACTAAGAATGCATATAGTGCGTGAAGTAGGCTGGCATCATTACTAATACACGACCATAGGCTGCGGGTTTACTCTGATGTTATTGGGCGTATGAGCGGATGAAGCTGTTGTTGGTTGCGAGGAAAAGGAGGAGCGATCACGATTATATAAGTGAATGTACCTGTATATTCTGGTTTGTGCATCAAAGTGGCAGATGGGCTGCGGGAATTGGTGTTGAACTTGAAAGAGGGACGATGATTCGAAAAGTGGCCGCTTGGGGACGCTAGCTTACGGACGCGTATTTGTGATGAGGTGAGTGGTGACTGATGATTGGGATATAGGATTTCGATTGTGGAGAGTCGAGGATTGGAGGCATGACTGCGTTTCGAAGTGATCAAAATCTGTTAGTCTTATTGGGGACTACAGAAGGCTATTAATTCATCTACTGGACGTGAAATGAAAGACACTGAGAAGCTACAAATGCCGGAATTTTGGTATCTCTTGAATTTTTCGAAAATTTAAATATTCAGATGGCTAAATCATTCAATGAAAGAAATTTTACTTCTATGAACAATGTCTACATTTTCTAGCTTATTGCCTTTAGAATTTTTCTGCTGAGAATGATGATGAGTAATTCCATGTTCAGTGTTGATGATGGTTGCAGAGATTTTGCTTTATCAAAAGAGAATAATCAGTCCCATCGATGAAAGCTGGAGCACAAAATTCATTGTATTGGCGCGACTGACACAGATTATCACAAGTTCCTGAAATGCGAACAAAAAATTATCCCTCCAACCACCAAATTGTCCCTCATGATGATGAAAAAATGAAGGCGTACGTAATCTGACAGCCCAATATTGCGTTCAAAAATTTTCTTGAACTGCAATTCTTTAATCTCTGAGAATTTTTATGAATATCTCCGATTTCTTTCAAGCTAAAAATGAGTCTATTCGACTGTAAGATAGCGGGCCACACAGAATAAAGTAGGTGCGAGATTCCAGTTGAATCGGCTTGATTTGTGCTTCTACAAAATCCGAGCTAAATCAGTCGAACGTGCACGATATCATTCAAATTTTTATCAAAGTCGGGATCGACTGAGCAATATTTTGTTTTGATCTCAATAGAAATTTGACTTTGATTACTTTATCTGATTCTTGGTAACGAGTATTCTGATGGCTTTTGATATCTTCGAAACATGATAAATCCTGCTCGGAATGGTAAATCCGGAAAAAAAATTTTCAGACATCTCACCATATATGCATGCATTGAAAAATGCAAGGGCAATAACACAGAACCTCTTACAACTCTATTCGGGAATTCCCGAATTGAATTTTGCTATCATCTGACTCGAGAAATTACGAATTAAAATCATCATATTTCAAATATAACGAAAAATGAAATCACGAAAACCAACCTCAAAGAAATCCACTGATAACTTTGAAAGAAATGTCCAAAGTCTCGCATTCGTAACTGTCATATTTAGCCCCCCTCCCTCTGGTAGAAATGGTAATACTTATGTTAGTACATTTCGATATATATACGAGGGCGGGCGGGAATGTTGGTTTTTGCGGCCCGCGAGCGATGTTTTCCCGGCCGAGACTTAGCGAGTGTCGGAATCATTGCTCGGAAGCGGAAACAACCCCGCTCGAGTATCGAATACTATTTTTCATTACTCTAACCTAAAAATACCGCGTTTAAATAGGATTTTAGGGTTCTCGTAATGAAAAAATATATCCGCACCTCGCTTGCAAGCCCATTTTGGGCACTGGAGGACATGTCTGTCCTAGTGCCCAAAATGGGCTACCGCGCTCAGTACGGAAATATACGACAGTACCCTGCAGAAAAAATGGAACACGGATACTTTCACTAAAAAAGTTATCATTGCGATGCGTTTGGGTTTACAACAATTTTCCAAAAAGCACTTGAAAGATGAGAAGAAAATCTATCAAATTATGTGTTTCAAAAATTTTTTTGATCGAAATTTCATGCCTTCAATTGACACTCAAAATTGGAAAAATTCTCATTTCAATCAACCACCCTACATTTTTATGCAAGTCATGCTGGCGTAAAAATTCTTGCGGGATTTCTTAGTTCTTTTCAAGAACTTCAAAATCTTTTTTTGAACGTTGTTTTACGATGTTTTACACCCGAGTTACAAGCGATCTCGTAGAAAGAATTTTGTACGTGTTGAGGGTAACAAAAATACGGAAAAGGTCATAATCTACGATTTTGACGTAAAATCTTCAGAATCTTATAAAATAATCGTCGGGTTCATGCCAAAGATTGGTCAAAAGTACTTCCGCCTACCTCAATTGAGAAAAACTCATGTCTCCATACTTTCAATACCCTCAACCCGTACAAAATTCTTCTTACGAGATCGCTTGTAACTCGGGTGTGAAATATCGCAGAACAACGTTCAAAAAAAGATTTGGAAGGTCTTGAAAAGAACTACAAAATCTCGTAAGAATTTTCACGTTAGCATTACTTGCATGAAAATGGAGGGTGATTGGTTGAAATGAGAATTTTTCCAATTTTGAGTGTCAATTGAAGGCATGAAATTTAGATCGAAAAAATCTTTGAAGCATATAATTTGATAGATTTTTTCTCATCTTTCAAGTGCTTTTTGGAAAATTGTTGTAGACCCAAACGCTTCGGAATGGTGGCTGTTTTAGTGAATGTATCAGTGTTCCATTTTTTCTGCAGGGTACTGTACTATTTGGTCAATAACTGGCTAAATCGCACTGCTACAACATATACATATATAAGTGGTCCGGAAAAATGGTCGCATTTATACCAGGGTCTTCATCCAAACACAAATTCAAAAAAAATTATTGTTTGGCATAGCCTGGATCATCAAAATTAAAAATAAAAAAACGTGCCCCAATTGATCGTAGTTGTATTCGAAAACAAGAGTCAGCAAATCGAGTAGACTAATAATTAAAACGGCCCCGATTATATACGATTACCCATACACACGCATACACACGGAACAATCAGAGCTAGTACAATGTCACACCCTCGCTTGAAACGAGCAAATAAACCATTAATGGGGACACCCACACCAACATTCACACACACACCCACACATGAACTCACACTTCATCATTCGATTCCCGGTTTCTGTATCTTTTGAACGAGCTTCACCGCTCATCATCAGATTCTGCTAATTTTCGATGCAAAATACACAGACATATACTGTCGAGAGCAATATACATAGCTATTTCCGTTGCAAATGGTACATTTGTATACTACCACTACCATTACTGTACGATACATGATGTTGCTGATGCTGCGAGAGACAATCACTGGGAGACAGATAGCAGATTGCGCGCAGCCAGGTTGAAAATTCGATAAAGACGAGTATAAGGGTTTGCGAGAGAAGAGGGGCTCCATTTAGGCTACCGTTGTTATACGCTTCGATAAAGCTTATTCTGTTGTGCAGGTGTTGGGATGGATGACGAAGCTGCTTCCTTGTGGTTTAACTGAGAAGACAATTGCGTTTTGAGGAGACGCGGTGAATTGAAATTGAATGCTTGGGTTAAATACGGTTTAGAGTGAGGGATTGGAGCTAGTTTGGATGTATTTTGGTGTGATTTTGAGTAATTTTGATGGGAGTGTAATTTTGGTCGTCCGAGAACTTTATTATTGGGGTATTTTATGAGTTTGATGAGATTTATATAACTGGGATTCTCTATCGAAAAAATCCATGCGTATGAGGTCCAGGGTGTCGACGAAACATCCCAAATCATCGCCAAGAGGAGATATTTAGTACTCTTTCCAAAACCATAAGTGAGAACTCACTAAACTTCAGTTAATCTGGGATCAACTTTCGTCGATAACTTCAGTGCGTAGTGTCAGTAAGTATCTACTGAAGTCACACTGAAACTTCAGTAATCTTGGGTGATTGGAAAGGTCCTCATCACTGAAGTCTCGATGAGACCATTCACTGAAATTTTACTGACGTTTGGAGTCGGGCGGGCCGTCGTGACTGAACTTTCAGTAAGCATCACTAAAGTTTCAGTGACCTTAAGAGTCGGACGGGTCATCGTCGCTGAAGTATCAGTGAGCATCACTGAAGCATCAGTGGCGCTCACTCAACTAGCGGAGAGGTGCGGTGGATCCGTTTTTTGGCTACTGGATGTCTTTGAATCGCACTAGCACTTCTTCACTGAACAATGGCCTTTCTCTCTCTCGAGATACTTGCTCACAAGAATAATATATCAAATATATTCAGTAATATGTGGTAAAATTTTCCGAAAGAGAAAGGCTCTTGCCCAGCGGAAAAGTGTTAGTACGATTCAAAAATATCCAGTAGCTAAGAAACGGATCCGCGGCACCTCTTCTGCTAGTTGAATGAGCGCCACTGATACTGCAAAGATGCTCACTAAAAGTTTAATGACGATGAACCGTCCGACTCTGAAAGTCATTGAAATCACAGTGAATGGTCTCATTGAAACGTCAGTGATGATGACCCGTCCGGCTCCAAAAGTCACTAACATTACAGTGAATGGTCTCACAGAAACCTCTGTTATAAGGAGCCTTCCAACCACTCAAGGTCACTGAAGTTTCA
The DNA here is from genome assembly GCA_029851415.1 of Eretmocerus hayati. Lineage (NCBI taxonomy): Eukaryota > Metazoa > Arthropoda > Insecta > Hymenoptera > Aphelinidae > Eretmocerus > Eretmocerus hayati. Next base: position 112,220,456 of record CM056744.1, read on the forward strand.
GTGCGACTTCTGTGGATACTCACTGAAATTACGCACTGAAGTCATCAGTGAGAGTTGATCCCAGATTGACTGAAGCTTAGTGAGTTCTCACTGATGATTTCGGAGAAAGTAGGAATATTTATCAAAAAAGGAGCTATTTCATTAAAATGAGAGGAAGATTCTGCAAGACCACCAAAATGAGTAAACTCATTCTTTATGAATGAATGCGAGTCCTGGATGTACTGGACAATACTTTATTAGGCTCTCGGACCCGATCAACTCAAGATAGCCTAATACGAGGCCTAATACGAATGTAAAAACTCAAAAAAATATGAAAATGGAAACTCAAGAATTCCCATACCTAGGGATTTCTCCCCTTTAGAATGATTTCACCTTCTCTTGACCTATTCCAGATGATCTTTTCCCAGAATAATGATTTGCCGGGGTTCAAGACCAGTACGGAGGAGATCCAGATATTTCACCCAATAGATGGCGCTTCGATTGGCCTATCGGTTCGATCGGATAACATTAGTGATTGTTGTTGCTCACAACATTTGGCCCTGTTATTTTGGTCCCAGATGGGATAACTCAGGCGAAGCATCATGAAATTTCCAATCGAACGAGTCATTTTACGTGGGAGCATATGCACTCTTTCTCAAGAGGATCATAATTCTTCAACTTGACGAGCGAGGTATTCCGCTCGATGCACTCAGCTGTTCGCGTTTTTCTCAAAAGGTATTTCGAATTTCATGATACGAGGCAACTCATTCGATTGGAAATTTCAGTACACAGGCGGAATGCTGTCTGATTTTTGCTGGAAATGTTACGTTGTTGAGTAATGAATATAGGAATAGATGGGGCACCGTCGCGTTGGACCATGTATTATCTTCTCGTTTTTATCCTTTTCTAATAAACAAAATGGCATGTCATTTTGTCTACTATCATAAAATATCATTTTGGAAGTGTGCTACTATCTGGAAAAGTCATTCAATGCCAATAAAAGTGTATAAACAATAATTCCGCTCTCAGAATTATTGCATGTAGCCGACACTTGTTAGTACGCCGGTGCATGTCCGGTTGCGGTTTTTTTGGAACTTCAGACTGGTGTTAATGAACGATATTATACATGTGAAAATAATTATACGTATAAAAATAATAAGAATCTCATAATCAGGAAGTTTACTCAAGTCGTGACTCGATTGCTTCTTCTGTGAACCCATGTCATCCATAGCTCATCACTAATTCACGGTTTTCCTCTAATATTTTCATTTATGATCAAAAACATCGAAGTTATTTCCTCATTCGAGAAATATAATTATACCTGACCAAATATGTACTCCTTCGGCGAATTCACTTGTTGTTCCACACCGAACCATTCTTCTATCATATCCGCACAAACGATCAATTCCGTATGATTATTCGACCTCAGTTAAAATATACAATCATATTAGGCACAATAACTTTACAGGTAGAGTGCTTGTACAAATGCAGCATTCAGATGACGTATATTTTTTGATAGATAATGACTGATCAGAGTTTATCGACTTGGTTGAACTATTTCCCCAGCTGAATCTATTTTAATTTAAGTTGTCACAGCGATGTACCCAAATTGATAATTTTGGTAATTAGTTCCCATTTTGTCAGTGTTATCAGTCGTCTGAAGAACAAAGTCTGATATTCGTCAAGATGCTTAACCGAGCAGTATTTCTCGTACTCTGTGCAACTTTTTCTGTTCATGTAAGTTTTTGATTACAATGGAATCTCGTTCTTGATCTGAATAAATGTGATAGTCCTCAGATAGTAAATTTAAAACTGCATTTCGAATATAATACCCTGTTTCTCATTCACATCAAAATTTACTATGAGTATATTATCATCATAGATCGGTTTCATCTGACATATTCCAGTGACGTATTGATCTCAAAAGAGGGAATAAAATTATATCACTAATCGAATGATAAGCTCATTCAAGAAAGGGCGTAAGAACCAACTTCATGGATTATCAAAATTCCATACGGAGCACAATTTCCTATTAATTAATATTTTGGAAGAGTTTCTTGAAAAAAGATCCGTGCAATGTCCATGAAGTTAACGAAATTTTTGTACTTTGAATTTATTGGTGGCTTCGAATCGGAGAGGCGATTCCGTATCATATTTCAAGAAGCTTTGTTAACTATTCATACCATATTTCATTGATAGGCACGTTTTGAGAATATTACTTCGACGTCATTTCAATAGGAAGGTTGCTTTCCAAACTGCGATCACTGATAAAAAATCTCTAACTCATTAGAGCACATTTATGAAAATCTGAAGTTTACTTGTACTATTCTGATCCACAAACTATGACTGTGGATTATAATAATAGAAGATGAGAACATAATCAAAACACAGAAAACTTCTGAGAGAAATTCTCTAAATGATCCTCGAATTCAACTTTTGTCCACACAGGCTCAACTTCGGGCGCAACTTCGGGCTCAACCTCGGGTTCAACCTCGGACTCAACGTTCTGAACAAAATGTGACTCTAGTTATTAAGAAAGACTTTTATCAAGTTTTCCAAGATTTGACAGTCTTTCTTGGCCATCTCAACGAAACAATTGGAAATCAAAGCTCCAACAAAATCAGCCAAGATCAATTGAATAATCTTACAGCTTTGAGAGATCAATATTCGAAAGATATCATCGAAACTGCTGACAGACACAAGATATTAAGAGCAGTTGTGAAACAGTTTGTGGAAAACTACGGTGAAACTCGAATGAAAGAAGTGAAAGAACTTACATCAAATCACAATTTTACTAGTACAGCATCAACTAAATTCATCAAAGATCTTCATTTCAGTCGAAGGAATGAAATTGAAATGATGTTAGACAATGTCAAGTTGATTGAAAAGGAAAATAACAGCGAGCTGTATGGAATACTAGCAAAGTATAGGGAAAAATTTGAGGTTATTATGGGAGTCAAGCCCCACGAGCCGGTTCCAACAAATCATAAGCTAAGAAGTGGAATTACAATACCTAAAAAACTTCAAGATTTGAAGAAAAAAATTTCCAATTCGTAAAAATTATACTTAACAATCCATATTCGTCATATTCCCCGAGACTCTTGCATGTATGTACAGATGGTTGATCAAATCAGGTCGTTACTATAAGTATGTACACACACTTGGTGTCAATTGAAACTTTCCGAACGAATGCGAAGAAGTTACCACAATTGTAGGAGTGAACCTGGCAAACAAATGAAAATTATGGTGAGTTCTTTCCAACTTTTTGTGGGAAGTATTATTCATTGACTCCAAGTGTACCACGAGAATTTAGTGTTGACATAGACTTAACCTATTGTACCTTCTGAAATGATAGTCTATGAATTCAATGAGTTCATTCTTCATGTCAGATGACATCAATCTAATAAACAATGATACAAGGAATTGAATATTGTCTGACTCCATCAACCTCTTCCAGAATCTATCCTGCCCTTCTGTCCAGAATTATGTTTTGAGTCCTTCACTAGTAGAGCAGAAAATTTATTCTAATGAATCATAGCAATCAAGTCATAATCCATCCTGAAATCGACGGACGCAAAAATCTCTCCTAAATAGCCATAAATCAACCTGAACGAGATTACCATCTCGTTATCTTCAATATTCACCATATTCCTAATTGTTTATTGTATTATAATCCCTTGCGGGGGTACTTAAGAAAAATAAGTATCTTCCTTTCCTCAATCTTCAGATCCTCACGAACATCCAAGTGAACGTCAAGGAGGTCCAATACTATCATGCATGATAACTCTTTAATTCACCCAAGATAATCTACTACTACCAATTCAAAACCACCATAACTGTATGCGTCTATCTAAGTGTGTGTGAATGTAGTGCGATGGGTGATGAGATGTGGAGGAAGAAGCTGTGTATCTGTTTACTTTATGGGCGGTCGGGCACGTCCATTTTTATGGTTGGCAATTACGCAAACTCTGGCAATGGCTTTTGACTATGTATATAAAACCGCGCCACAAGGGCTTCCGCAAGGTGTATCCTTATGCTGCGTGGTGCAATTGAGCCCCGTAGACTCAGAAAAGAATGCACTCAAAGAGTCGTGTGTAGCTGTTAACCGTCGATGTAGCTTCAGATGGAAATTCAACGTCGAATGGCCTTGAAAGACGTGAATGAATGCAATTAATGCGGTGGGAGTAAATTCTTTCAAGTTGGTGTGTGAAAATGTTTTTTTTTTTCATCATTTAGTCAAAATTGTACCAGAAGTTTTTTAAGCGTTTTTTTTTGTAGCGCGTCGACATTATACAATCATGTTTTTTCTACTTTCAGAGAAGCTAACTACAAAATTTCAGACATGTACATAGATTTTTTGCCCCATTTCACTTCTTGTGGCCAAAAGTCTAAGGTCTCTGAGATTTCCCCATAAGTTAATTTTGAAGTATTGATCACACTGTTGAGGGGTAGTATGAGCAAGAATTTTGACAATTGATCTCCTATTCAATATTGTTGAATTGTTTATTTTTCTAAAAAATGTCTAACCGTTATAGAATCTCTACTACTAGTGAATTGTACGATACAGAGTCAAAACAAAAGTTGGCTTTTGTCCAGAATCTACTCGACTATCTGGGTACATCACGTGAGGTAGAATAGTTCAACGAGGGTCTTGAACTTCTCCAAGACGCTCAAAGGGAAGGAATGAAGAAGGTCGTCTCGTATGAGTGCGTTCGCGTGCTTCAGAAAAATATATTGTTATGAGAGAGACTTGGATGTGGTAATTAATGGGTCAAGCTTGAGTGTGTTTTGAAAAGTTGGTTATTCTCTCAACCATTTTCTCCAGAATCTGCAACGTATCATTTTATCTGGTGCCATGCGAAGACTTTTTTTTTCACTCTTACTAATTCCGAGTTCGGTAAATGACTGGAGGGGCTATTTTTCTAGGTGATTCATCGCTAAGGTACTACCTACTTTTGAATAATGGTACTGCATTCTTGTAATGATACTTCACAGAGACAGTATCTTTTTCAGTTCGAGACATAATTTTGTAGGAGCTGGTCGTATTGAGATCATCATGATGTTTGCTACGGGCTTCTCGGATTAGTCTCGTCAATGTTAACATTACGGAAAACTGAGCAAGAAGATTTAGAGCTCTCTATGCAATTGTTCAGTATCAATCTCTTGTTGATACGTACCACTGTGAAAGGGTAAAAATTGCATTCGGGACCCGTATGCGATGGGATCCACTGGTGGAGCCAATCGCAGTGGAGGCGTCGATTCGAAATGTTACATCAAGGTTCATAAGTAACGAATTATTGAGCCATTTCGTAGGGAATGCATGGACATGCCTCACGTTATACCAGATACATCTTTACAGATGGACAAGTCACATCTTAGGTATGCAATTCAATCCAATTCGGAATCAACCTCCTTGGAAACTTCACAGACTTGCGAGCTGACAATCAAACTTACGAAACGATGAATATACAAAAAACACATGTCAGAATTTACACAATTTTCATCCTAAAATAGCATCAACAAGTGAAAGAGCGTAGAATTTTTTCTGATATTAGCTGATGTGAATCACTATTCTTGGACTCAATTATGAGTTTTAGCCTTGTTTGAAGCTCGAAGAAAATAATCCGTGATTCTCATGATTTAAAAGAGTGAATCGAAAAACGACTGTGGAGAAGGGGATATTCACCGAATTAATCTTACGAAACTACTCAAGATGTATGGAAATGGCTTTTTAAGCTCTTTTGTTAAACAATTTTGATCCAGAACTGTCATTATATCGTAAAATTTAGAGGAATTTCCATGAGATGATCATTATCTTGGTCATAACTAACAGAGAATTTGTGTACTCAATCCTTCGATTCTCAAATGTACGGAATGTCCACGTTTCTGGAAAAAGCTGTAAAAATTATCATTTTTGAAATGGAAAGTTTTTTGTGCAATTACTATTGGATTTATAAAGGGAACATAATCTCTCATTGACTGGAATTAGAATCACCCTCACTACAAATGCTACCTGAACACCTGTGAAGTCTCGGTGGCAGCAAGGTTAGAGCTCTCGCTTCTCAATCGAAAGGTCGTGGGTTCCACCCCTGGTGTCGGCACCACTGAAAGATATTTTGTCCGATAGATGGCGCTTTGATCGTACTGCATGTGCGATGGATAATTATGAACCAATTTTTTGCCTCATAGTATTTCAACCTCACATTTTCGATCCAAACGAAACATGGCAAGTGAAACACCATAATATTTCCCATCGAATGAGTTGTTCCACGCCCGGAAATTATTCCGATATCTCAAAAAATCGTAGCTCTTCGGCTCGCTGGACTAGGTGTCCTGGTTGATGCTCACACTAGTTCAAGTTTTTTGCGAGCTAGATTCAGAATTTTCGGGCGTGGTAGGGCTCATTTCTGTTGTTTCGATGGTTCGGATCTCACCTTGAATTTTAAGTCTAGTAGAGATGTAAAATTTATCCTCCGAACACTTCGGTTCAATAAAAAAGAAGTGTGGGAAATGGATTTCTCGTCTCCTCTATAGTGAATCCAGCCTGCGCACAGGAGCTATTAGCACCTGTGCAGAAGTACCTGGTGTGTATTAAACACCAGGTACTTATTGATGTAAAAATCAACCTAGTATTAGAATCAAATTAAGAAAAAATCCAAAATCCATCATTAAACGTCATCCAAAGCATGTTGGAAGCCTCCCCGCAACAACTCCAGTCATATACCAATTCCCTAATCACTCATCATCATCTTTCACCTTCCAACTACCACTCCACCAAAATCCATCCTACACATACATGAATGTAAATTTCAGTACCAAGGGGTAGACGACAAGTGACGTTGATCTGGCACACAGTAGGCAAATGAAGTATAATCGCAAATGATTAATTCCGATACAAGCGTAAAGTGCATACAGGATATACCAGTAATAATAAACGTGCCGTGCACTCAATCATTGAAACGCTCGTGTACAATACAATGTGAGAGCAATGCTCACACCCAATGTAAAGGGCTTTAGGGTTTCTGGCATAGAACCTCGGACAGAACAGACTGATGGTGTGTAGTATAAGGGGGTGCTCAAATGCAGCCGAAGAACGGAAACATTTCTCTTCTGGTGGTGTGCCTGAAATTTATAGTGACATCTCCAGATCTGGCTGGTCAAAGCGCTCGTAGACAGACTAACAAATCAAGTTTCAAATTTGGAAATTAGATGATGATTCTCTGTAATACCGTGATTGTAGCGATTTTAGATGATGATTGTAGATTTGATTTAAGGTTGAATTGTGAGTGAGAGGTTGGGTTTTTTGAGGCTCGCTCAGGAGTGGAATGAAATACACGGATTAGAGAGCGTTAGAAACAGTCTTGATATTTTACTTGCAATCGTTATTATGATCCGTGATTCTCATCTTATCGTCGAGGCCGTAATATTTCTGTCCAGTCCTTCAATTTCATTTCCTCACGTGTAACTAATCCAAAGATGATAAATTGTTTCAATCCTCATCTTCAACTGTGAATGAATAACATAATATCGGTGCGTGAAAACCAACATTTCCACCCTAGTATCAAAATCTTTTGATCACTTTGATTGGAGTGAATCAATTTCATACTTCGAAGGAAAATTACACTCATCATCTTTTTGCTGAGAGTCAAATCCGTTTATCAACTCTGGAAGATTGGGGACACAATACATACTAATTCAGAATATTTGTTTTTACAATAAAATCACGTGAATCTTAAAAGTCGTATGATATTTGATAGTTTTTATCTGTTTTACTGTGAGGGACTATTTGAATTTACGCTAACTCGGCTTTGGAAGAGGTTTCCCATTTCGAGATGAAAATATTTCTGGTGTGGTTACGTATCGTATGAATTGATTAACTCGAGTACATTTAAGAAGATTTAACTCAATTTGTACACTGTAACAAAAATCTCAATCTTACAACCTTCACCAAGATGAAGCGACTCTTAATTGATTGGTCATGATATGTGTTTCATTGGATATTTTATCTTTTGAATTACCTCTTTAAATCATTCACGAAGATGAGTAAAGGTTCTGTCAAGTTGTCATCACATCATAAAAATGACGTGAGACCCAGTTACAGTGCTAAAAGAGTCGGCATTTACAATCCTCACAGTAGACATATTTATTCGATTGAAACTTCATTTTCAAAAATTTTGAATTAAAATAATTCACAGACCCTGCCTGGAGAAAGTGGGTTACTTGATCGTCATCCGGGTCCAAATCCATGCGTACACAAAGGACCTATTAGTGTATGTAAATTGTTCTTATCCAAACAGATACGCATTCGCAAATACGAAAAATTCGCAATTGGTCAATCGCGAATAAACAAAACTCGCGGATATCACGTCGCGCATACGGAGGTTTTCCATTGAACCCAAATATTATCTGCTTGATAAAAATCGTAAGTTTTGATTTGACGAGATTTCATCCATGCACTGTGATTTTCTGACAGTGTTTAAAATCCGCGCAATTAATAATTTATCAGATCAATTAGATTCTTCATTTAGTGAGGAGCTGATGGGAGAAACAAAGGAATTAGAACAGACCTTGAAACATTAGAGAATTCGTTATCATGATGAGACTAATTTGTTCTCTCCAAACAGAATCGATTCTTACTAGTTTTAACAATTCAAGATGCCCCACGACCGTAGTGCACCTAGCGGATTATATGCCAAAACTCTTAGACTCCTATCAGCTGTTAATGCATTAACTATATAGGGGAGAGTGGGGCAAATTAGGACAGATATTGCCTATCTGGTGACACTTGGGTCTAGGCGCGCTGTGGGACTTTGAAGTTCAACTATTAATTAGATTGTAAAAAAATTTTCAAACCATTAGGTCTTAGCGTTCATACTTTTTTTTGAAGTTTGAGAAAAAAAATCTGTCCAAATTCACCCCGCATTTGGGGGCACTTTAGGACAGTTTTGGGGGGCAAATTAGGACAGCCTTTGAAGATTGAGATATAATGCAATATACCTTACCTATTGAAGTCGCATTTACCCACCAAAACACGTGGCAATAGCCCAAAATCAATAGGGAAACCCGCCCGCGATCTAAACATCCTCCCATAGGTTTAGCGAGCGAGCCATTTTTGTGTCATTCTTCAGCATTATTGAAATAGGCGCTTCAATGATGGGATATCGTCTTTAGCAATCAGCAATCGTCTCGCAGCTTCTAATAGTCAACTTTCATTAGTTTTTCTTCCTATTGGAGGTACCCATACTTGCGTTGAGTCGACCATCCAAATGGTGGAGTGCGACAATCGACCCAATATCAGCGAATGCGAGAGTGGAAATGCGAAAATCGAGCACTATCTTCGAAGACGTTGAAAGCGGCTTCTGACCTCTCATTCGACTCCTATGACCGTCATTGGACATAGTAACTTCATATTCCACCTATTTTCAATAACCTAACTCACCCTCAACTTCCCGCGCCTCGAAAGATTTGCACAAATGCACACGCGACTCGATACGGGCAATTATCCTCGAAAAACACGGGCACGCGATCGGTCGACCGATTCTAGATGGGATTTAGCATTGTCCTAATTCGCCCCGTTCAGTTTGTCCTAAAATGCCCCCAAGCGTTTTCTTCGCAAAATTTCGATAATTTGGGTTCAAGTGGGCCGATTTTGGCCCACGATGGCTAAAAATCTTTGTTTTGTAATGTAGTTTTTGACCCTCAAATGGCGATGAAGTCCGTCCAGTTATGCAGGAGCAGCGTGAACTCTTGCATTCTCAAAATAAACCGCGTGAGGCCCTCAAAGAGCATCCCTATGTCAGCGTAGACTCCCAGTATCGTTTTGGGAGGTCTAAGCGCGATAAAAACCATTGTCAGTGATAGTATTGAAGATGTTTTTACGCGGCGGAAGCCTAGACTCACCCACAACCGAGCTGTCTTGCTTGTCCTAATTCGCCCCTGTCCTTATTCGCCCCACTCTCCCCTACCTATATCGATTTTCATATAAGAGCTTTGCGCATCGACCACTTGTACGGAATTCTCTTGTGATGCATACGAGAAAATCTCTGCCAAGACTAGAAAAATGATAGAATAATAATGAGGCATTGGCACGAAATCATGATCGAGAAAATAAATAACGGCCCATTAATTTTAAAATTCCAATTCTATTATCTTCCATCATCTATTCACCCTAGGAACAGACGGCTGCTGGCCGGAACAATATAAATTCGTTATAGATCTTCAGAAAATTGCGTACTACTTTCGGTGTTGTTGCTATCGATGATTATATTCTCGGACTTTTGCTCTGGTATCGTAATAATGAGATTTCATTGGAACTTTTTCGGACGGCCAATAACGATCGGTGAAGTTATATACCTCTAAGTTATCGATGTGTGACGGATGCGCACAGTAAAAAATCACTTTTATTGCGTAAATTCTGAAAGATAATCTACAAATCTTCCAGATACATCCTGGCTTCATCAGACTTCCGTCGAAGAGAAAAGGCTTGAATAAAAGTGACGTCAAGATTCATGTGTAGTACCGGATGATGTATGTAAATCAATGTTCGTTTCTATTAATAGAACTTCTCAAAGTGGGAATACCCACCTTTTAAATGCGATCGATTTGATTGATCAGTTTCCTATCTACTTCTGAAGCTTTGTAAATGTTCTATTTGTAAAGCGCTCTTTGTAAAATGTTTCATTGTTCGGAAAGTGGGGTTCACAATTATAAAGCAGGTTGAAGCGGTTTTCCCAGTACACTTTGTGATTTTAAGCACAATTAATACGAGTCTGGTTATACCATGTTGAAATATCAAGCAATGACTATCCTGATGGTTCTGATCATCATCCTGCAGATATCTTTGGTAAATAATTTTTCAACAAACAGAGTCAGGAAAATACACAATATTGATTTTCGAATGTTGTTTTATTTCAATTGTACTTCTATCATGATCGTTCAAATTCTAATAAATATGATCATTATTGAATCATCATCATCCAAAATGGAAAGCTCGAATAAATTTCTGGCAAAAAGTATCAAGAGCGAAATAAAATGGTATCCGAAAATCAATTATGTATGAATCTATGCTCGACCAGGCGGAGTGCTTTTCCATGCAATTAATCGATTCTGATCAATAATGAAAATGATTGTTATTGAATTGATCACAGTGTTAAGATCATAAATATATCCCATCTAATCCTCTATAGGCGAAATGAATCTTCTTTTGAAAATTTAATAATATCGACCAAGAACTCATCAAATTGAGTTATTCAAAGCTCTTCTAAGTTTATGCGATTCCGAGAATATTTTTTCAACCACGGATTATTGTAGCAATCGATTGAATCAACTTCCACCCGCTCACTCTGGACTCCACTCCCCAGCTTCAGGAAGATCGTCTGATGCGAAATAAGTAAATAATTAGTTGCAAAATGACAAATGGTAGAATTCCAGGATTAGAAATTTTCAGTTTTTTCCATTCTTCCCCAGAAGATGAGCATACAGAAACCGCTCAATTCCTATTGAAATATAATTCTGGCATTGCTTCAGATTTTTGAGAATTTTTTCGGATCTTTACCACGCGTTAATCAAAAGTTATCACAAATGTCAGTTTTTGGGCATATCCACATACATATGTGGTCACTATTAGTGAGCGGATTGAATTTATTCACTCACTTCTTAAAAACTTCTTCAAGAATGTATGGGTCAGATATAATAGATGATGATACCAATAATCATAGATATTAATCTTTCTTGTGACAGATGAATTGTGACTGGGTGGCTTGATTTTCATCCTCTTCGTTTTAGGGGGCATTACATTTTTTACCAACGACGACGCCGAAACCAACTGAAATTGAAGGAAACAGCTCCACGGAGAGTAGCCTTTCGACACGCATACTTGAGAGTATCATACAAGCCGTGAATTCGATGACGATGTATCAAGGAGCTCTATCCGGATAACGAGTTGACTCGCACTATTTTTCTTGGTAGGAATTTATTAGAAATGGACGAGTCACAATCAGAATAGAAAATGTTTAACCTAGGTGCTATTTTCCATGCTGATTCTTCTCATCATTCATTTGGTGTAAATATGTGTTATCATATGGGCCATGGTCATATCAATAGGTTTAGGAAACCCCAAAGTAGAGAAAGTTGTGATTTCCAAGCTCTGGAATGTCCTCTCCTGCTCATTTTCTAAAATATACGCTGCGAGTGGATATAGTAGATTGATATGATATTTGTTTTTCATCTTGCCGATTTTCAACGTTAAAATCAATATTCTATACATCGTATTTTAGTGAGATAATGCGGAGGGTTCGAGTAGTTCCAAGATCTTCAATAATATATTTCTATATAGGGGGGTAAAAACTTATTTTCGCTTCCGAATTATGAGTTTCCGGCCCAAACCGTGGCAGATCGATTTTGAATTTCGGTCTAGAGTATTAGGTTGAGGCGGCTAGCAACTAGGAACTCCCTCGGATCTACTAGCTGATTTGCGTTTCAGCGATCCTTAGCGCCACGGGCTCGGAACGTGGGATCATGAATCAATGCGTGGGACCATGCGGAATCGCGATCTCGCTCACAGAAACTATTCGTTGCTAGAAGTCCTAACCTAGCCAATCGGGATTGAAAACTGATTTGCGGTCGAAGGTCGGAATTATCACGAGGGTGAGAATGATAGATCTCACACCTGTATATGGAACTACGGTTTCTGATAAACTGTAAGTAAAAGTCAATAAACCATGTGCAGAGTACACTTTCACACACGGTGTATCGAGAAACATTGTAAATTGAGAGGAACTGAATAAATTTTTGAGGCGCCAAAATAAATCAGAATTATTCTCATTTTTCTGGTTGTTTTATTTTGCAAAAGATTTTACCTGAGTCCCTGTACTAGGGTATCCATTTTCGGCTTCTGATTCAGGAACAAAAGGACATGGCACGACTGGATGTGAACTTTCCAAAATTTCCATTCAAGCTGGTGGTCCTAAATCCTGATCCAGTTGTTAGAGTAGCTAACAACACTCGTGGTCGAGAACTGAGGCTCCGATTCATAGTCGTGTACCCAAGATCACCAGCGCGGATAAGGAGCGCTGGATCGGCATGACCGAACGCGATTGGCTCCGACAAATCGACATAGTCATTACAGCACCCCGAGTCTGCGGATGATGAGTTAGGGCAAACGATTATGAATTCCAACCTCACAGGAGCACTCGTAGTGGAGTTCTTGCAAAAACTCAGGACGGCTTCTCGTTATCAAGGACTCAAGTTTCTGGAGTGGACACGGGTACAAGATCACCACCCTGAGCTCTCAATCACGAGTGCTACCCCGTGTTCTCGATCTCTATTGCCATCCTGAGTACTTGATCAAGAGTACCACGTGGAGTTCTCGATTACGATTGCGACCTGAGTTCTAGATCACGAGTACCACACTGAATTCTTGATCACGAAAACCACATTGAATTCCTGAGCTCGAATTCTACCCTAAGTCCTAGATCACAAGTGCAAACCTGAGTAATCGATCACGAGTGCCACCCTAAGAACTCAATCACGAGTACCACCCCGTTTTCTCGATCTCGATTGCTATTCTGCGTACTCGATAAAAGTACCGCCTGGAGTTCTTGATTACGATTGCGACCTGAGGTTTGAATCACGAGTGCAAACCCGAGCACTCGTTCACGGTCGAGCTCCACCCTGAGTCCTTGATCACGACTTCCACCGTGAGTCTTTGATCACGAGTGCCACCTTGAGTCCTTGATCACAAGTGCAGCCCTGGGTGTTTGATCTCGAATATTACATTGAGTTCTAGATCACGAGTACCACACTGAATTCTTGATCGCGAAAACCACATTGAATTCCTGAGCTCGAATTCTACCCCAAGTCCTAGATCACAAGTGCAAACCTGAGTAATCGATCACGAGTGCCACCCTAAGAACTCAATCACGAGTGCCACCCCGTTTTCTCGATCTCGATTGCTATTCTGCGTACTCGATAAAAGTACCGCCTGGAGTTCTTGATTACGATTGCGACCTGAGGTTTGAATCACGAGTGCAAACCCGAGCACTCGTTCACGGTCGAGCTCCACCCTGAGTCCTTGATCACGACTTCCACCGTGAGTCTTTGATCACGAGTGCCACCTTGAGTCCTTGATCACAAGTGCAGCCCTGGGTGTTTGATCTCGAATATTACATTGAGTTCTAGATCACGAGTACCACACTGAATTCTTGATCGCGAAAACCACATTGAATTCCTGAGCTCGAATTCTACCCCAAGTCCTAGATCACAAGTGCAAACCTGAGTAATCGATCACGAGTGCCACCCTAAGAACTCAATCACGAGTGCCACCCCGTTTTCTCGATCTCGATTGCTATTCTGCGTACTCGATAAAAGTACCGCCTGGAGTTCTTGATTACGATTGCGACCTGAGGTTTGAATCACGAGTGCAAACCCGAGCACTCGTTCACGGTCGAGCTCCACCCTGAGTCCTTGATCACGACTTCCACCGTGAGTCTTTGATCACGAGTGCCACCTTGAGTCCTTGATCACAAGTGCAGCCCTGGGTGTTTGATCTCGAATATTACATTGAGTTCTAGATCACGAGTACCACACTGAATTCTTGATCGCGAATACCACAATGAATTCCTGAGCTCGAGTTCTACCCTAAGTCGTGGATCACAAGTGCAAACCTGAGTAATCGATCACGAGTGCCACCCTCAGTCCCTGATTACGATGAGTGCCACGCAAAAACCTTGATCACGAATACCAACCTGAGTATTTGATCACAAGTGCCACCCTGAGTTCCCGATCATGATTGACACCCTGAGTATTTGTTAGTGAATAGCACCCCAAAATCTCGATCACGAGCGCCACGATTTCAGAGAGTAATAGTGTGAGCAAAACTCAATAACTATATCGTCGAATTTTTCAGAGAATAGACTCATGTTTTAGAATGATCCACTTATTTTTTTTGTATGATTTATTTAATTTCTTAATATTCATTGGACAGCCGATGAAATATGCGGAAGCCTTCTAAATAGGGGAGGTGATGAACTTGGAAGGTTTAAAAACGTTCACTGCAATGATGGAATTTGCAGTTCCAATCCTAGGCCCGAATTTATAGACGTTACTCGGAGTCCGGGTTAGCGTATTGAGGAGCCATAATCGCGTGGCGAGCTTGCGTATCTATCAGGACTGGTGATTGTGTTGCCTCGGATTATCTTATTCGACTTCCGGATTACGACTATACATCTCAGCCATACGATACACGATTAAGTGACACTAAATAGTAGAATATCGATGGGGAGAATTTCGCAAAAAAGTTTCAGTGCATGTCATGACTCTTTGAAAAGTCACATGGCGTACAGCCAAAGCGTATAACATCTTATGATGATGAAATAGCCATCCAAAACCATGGTTCAAGACTAAAGAAAAAAATCTTGACTAACATTCGATTCTTTTTTCCTTAATAAAAACCTTCCGATTCTCAATTGGATTCCTCGGGTCATGTGAGGATTGAAAGAGTGAATCCAAGAAAGGATTCCTAGGATACTGTCGTTGAACATCTACCTCTCAAATCACCAATATTTACTGTTATCCACTCATGCCCGTAATCGGCACGGTTTTTGAAGGCGCATGAAGAATCCAAGCTATATGATAGGAGAAATATGAATTTCGAGTGGAATATGGGATATTCACCAAGAATATCAGTGGGACCATTCACTTGGTACATCCAATAGTGGCTAACACATACATTTATGAGAACACTGTACTTATTGAAAATTGTTGTACCAATTTCGATATTATTGGAATCATCGTGCGTTTGCCGAGAGATCTGAAGATGATATAATCTTATTTATTCAAAGTAGGACCATGCAAAATCACAGAAAGGAACTGTTTGTAACATTATAGGTCAGAATTTGTAGTATTGAAAGTTTTCAAGCATTACGCTTGGGTGAAAAATTACTGTCATGGCGATATCTCTAAGCGTCATGGTATTTCTCACGGAAGTTGTTGTTCAACCCTTGTTCATAATTACACATTAAAATTCAGTTTGGATTCAGTTTGGAAGGAGTCTATAGCTCGTAATATATTTGGATGTGTGAATGAATATTGAATAATTGATGTTTTTCGATGATAAATTATTTCTTCAACAATGAAAAAAATCACACCTCAATTAACAATTAGTAATGTTTTTTCAAACTTATTCGAGTAAATGATTCGAAGAAGGAGATATGGATAAATGAATTATTTATACTCCATAAATCATATGTACTGTTTATTGTATAAAAATCGATATTACATATATGAGGGTTCCCACGGAACTTTTAACTTTTGTATTACTGCAGTGTTCCAGGAGTATTTTGAACTATTCGGAGTGCGCAGGAGTGGCATTTTATAGTATTTGGCATCATTTAATATGAACTACATTCTTTTTTATTGAAACGCATCCTGATTTGTCAATAACAGACCGCAAAAGATGATTTTTGGGTGGTTTACAAACGTACCAACGCGATTTTTTGAATTGATAAGGCTGTAACTAAAATACCTATGCCTCAACTACTTCGGTGGAAGGCTGTAACTAAAATACCTATGCCTCAACTACTTCGGTGGAATGATGTCATCTCTCGATCCATCTACTAATCTCATATTTTGAGAAAATCTTCGATTTAGAGGTGTGCGCTGATTTGGCTATGATATTAGCTCTCATCATCGATGTAACCGAGTTTTGTGGGGAAACTTTCTCTGGCTATCGTTTACGAAAATGATGAAATACCTTGTGCAGAACGGAGAATTTAGCAATGAGTTTTCGAAGTTAAAAAGAAGACGAATCGAATCCCGTTTGGTTTGTGAGTGTGCGTTGATCCGGACAAATTTTGTAAAGCTTCAAAGCTCATTAAGTTATCGCGCCACTGGCTTTGAAAATGGTCATTTTTTGATGTCATACTCAGGAGACGCGAAGCGCAGGGTTGGGACGTTGTGCGATTTTTTCTTCATCACAAAAAGGATATAACCGCACTGTTTTGAGTTGCAATTGTCGATCGGTATTTCTGTGAGAAGCTGAGGAGAAATATTTAAATCCGGATGGTAAGCTAAATAAGCTGCTTAATGTGATAGTATCGCGATTTTCTTGATTTTTACATAGTATACGGCTGAAATATGAGCAAAATAACTCCACAGTGTATTCTAGGAATTGAAACGAGACTCGTAGCTCTTGACTCAATTTTGGAAATTTGCATCGAATTTCGGAGAAATCGATGATGAAATTCATCTTAAAGTCAAGTCAGGCAAAATATAATCTGTATCGATCGTCTATAGACAATGTTTTGAATCGAATCTATTCGATTGAAGTTGATTCACGAATGTTTCAAGTGTGGAATCCCCTACTTGTTGTTCTGAATCAGATACCTTGGCTTGGAAGAGAGTGGCACCACTTTCTTTACACGTTTTCGAGGTCTTAGAATCACATAAAACCCATTTCAAACGTGTGCGATGAGAAAATTTTTTTTTTATTCCAGAGGGTCAATAGTTAAAAGTTCCATGGAAACCCTCATATTTTTTGTAGACTTTTACATTTGTGTTACTGGTGGTTCAGTGACAAAATGGATGATTAAAATTGATGATAAATGTAGGATTACTACATACACCCCTTAACGTGATTAACCAAACCTAAGCATAATATTTCTCATTTATCGATTGAACTGAACGCACTATCAGTATGCAGAAGTTATAAAAAAACTTCTCGAACGAGGGGTTCACTCGTTAGCTTTGGAATAAATGAGCTTTGGATATTGCTCGATCATTATTTGTACGATCCAGTATATTAAATTCATACATCATCGAAATACGCTATCTTAGACTAACGAAAAGTCCACTAAAAATTTGCGTATTGATCATCGTTGCAGCTTTTTAATTCAAAATTTCCAGAATTTTTTTATTCGCGTTAGATTGACTTCCTCCAAATCAAAATTCATAAATTTACACCAATCTTGTGGACTAGAAAACAAACAAGTGTTCTCTGATTTTGAAATATTGACAACCATATTGTTAAATGTTTCAAGGTTTATTACTTAATAGAAGAGGGGCGTATCAAATATTTGTATTGGGTAACTGTTTAGATATCTAACTACTTCAACTGCTAATCAAAATTAGTTAAAAACTCGGTATTCCATGATTGAATCACTTGACGCTCGGATCATTCACGGAGGATTCAACTTCAGTTAAACTTTTTAGTCAGACTTTTTCATTTCATTGTTATATAATGGGTTTTTATACATCCAGTTTATTGGCTATATCGTTGCTCATCATAACCCACATGATTCAGGTAAGAAACAAAAATGAATATTTCTCTACAGTATGGTTTTTTAGAGGAAATGTGTGACTTCTTCAGATATCAAATATTTAATATTTTTATTATAACTCAAATATTGCTCTAATTAGGTACAATGTAACATTAGCAACGATTCTGCATCTACTACAGAGAAATATGTTGAAGAGTCTAAGGATGGTGAAGTGAGTATGAATTTGAAAACATTCGTTCGTTTGACATTGCACATGAGTTTTTTAACTTGTTAGAAAAAAAAAAAGAACGAGACTTGTCTTTTCTGATGGTCGATTAAAATTCTTACGGCTCCTATCTTCGATTCAGGTCGTTGAATTATGATTAAAATATTCAAATACCTGGGATAGATTTAGAATTACGATGACTCGTTAGACTCCGAAAATTGAGTATTATATATATATTGTACGCAAAGAGAAATGGATTTTATGAACGAAGCATTTTGAGATCTGGAATTTGTCTCACTAAAATGTTCAATCCGATTTTGAGGGGATTCGAGATTACTTTGGAAGGTATTCTGTGATTGAGTAATGTAGAAAAAGATGGATTATATAATCATTCTTGATGGATTTAAACATAGAATATTCGCAGAGACTGAATAGAAGCTCACTCATGCTTACTATATAAATTGAGAATTGTGGTTATGGATGCTCCGATGGCAAATTCATCTATTTGCACATTCATCTGAAATTTTTTCAATTATTGCGTATTCAATCAAAGATAACTCTATTCTGGTACAATTTTGATGAAACAGTGAAAGCTCAAATAGCGAACTCTATTTTGCACCTCACAAATTATCCGCTACATCGCGAATTTTTTTTTTGAATTCGAGTTCATTTTGTTTATTGTTATTCATTCATTGATGTATCGATACATGAACGATCTCGAATATTCCATCGTGAATCACAATTCTATCAAAGCATATCGTCATCGGATAGCACGAAGGGTCTGAAATACGGGAAAGTTGAAGGTTCAGGAGAAAAAAAAATTCCAAAGAGTTGTGATTCCAGGTACCTCCAGAAACATTCTCTGAAAAGAGTCAAACTCTTATGTCAATGAATTTCAATAATAGAGCCATTGTTTCGATTTTTCCACTGTGATTGGTAGGTAAAAAAGTGATCTCCATCTCGGTTTTTGTTCTTTCACGTGGTTTTTCAATGGTTTTCTGTGCGTTTTTCAAAGATCTACAGAATGATGTACTCACATTTATATAAGAATTGGATACGTCGTGAGGAACTGAAAAGATTTTACCAAAAAGTGGAAGAAGTTAACGAATTTCTTGTGATCTTTTTTTTTTTCTCCTAAGAATCTCACAGCGGCTGTTTCTCATTCCTGAGAAATGTTAACACACTCATTTATAGATTTTCGAAAAATCTACTGAAAAATATTCCACACATTTTTTGATAAAGTTTATCCAACTTATTACGGAAAAATCACGAAAGAGACGAAGAATTGCAATAAAGACAATTATTTACCCATCATTCATAACGGAAAAATCGGTAAAATAATTTTTCAGTACACTTGCATCGAAAGCCTGTGGTTTCCGCCCCGATGCCGGGGCAGAAAATCCCGCATTGCCGCCCAGGGCAGAAAACGACTGAGCATGCGCATCAGACCTCGGGCTAGTCGGGCTGCGCCCTCGGTCTGCTACAATGTATGCTCCGACGTTTTCTAACCTGCGCGGCGGTGCGGGATTTTGCCCCGAAATCGTGTCGGAAACCATAGAATTTCGATGCAAGTGTACTGAAAAGAACTATACGCACCTCGGGACGAAAGCAACCCATTGCGGCGACGGATATGCCGCCCTCGCCTGGCGGCTCGTGCACTGGCTCGTGCACTGGCAACTCACCCGGGCCGCAATGTGTCACTTTCGGCCCCTCGCGGACGCGGGTGCGTAATAGTACATTACGCGACAAGGGCCGAAAGTGACCCATCGCGGCCCGGGTAGGTTGCCGCACGAGCCGGTAGGCGAGGGCGGCATACCCGCGGCCGCGATGGGTTATTTTTGGCCCGAGGTGCGTACACTGTTTTTCGGTGACACTTGTATCGAAATTCTATGCTTTCCGACGCGATGTCGGGGCAAAATGCCGCTCCGCCGTACAGGTTAGAAAACGTCGGAGCATGCAATGTAGTGGCCCGAGGGCGCAGCCCGAGGGCTACTGCGCATGCTCACTCGTTTTCTAGCCTGGGCGGCATTGCGGCATTTTCTGCCCCGGGATCGGGGCGGAAACCATAGGCTTTCGATGCCAGTGTGCCGAAATATACTATTATCTTAAAACTTACCGAAAAAAGGTTTTGATTTCTTTCCTGGGAAACGATCCTGGAAGTACAAAGAATGACACCCCACAGAAATTTTCTTTGATTCCCACTCCAATATCCCGCCGTCCCGACTCACACTGATAAGATTATAAAAAAAAAAAAAAAAACAGATAAGTCTTCTCTTTTTCAAAAAAATAGTCAGCGATACATATTTGGTTTCTACGCTCACAAATAATAGTGAACTCAAACTCAGACTCGATTTTCGACATCATGGATGAACAGAGTCGATGAACAAGGCACTGACTCATATTTCCAAAAACAAATTTCTTACTGTAAATGGATAAGACTGACAATGAGCATCGGCATCAGAAATACAAGGGATACAATTTTGTGGAGCTATCTTCTGCCATAGAATACAAAGACTGTGTTGACTACTTCCCAAATTTTACATTCTGAGTCTCAATATTCCTAGCCACAGTCATTACATTACATTTACATTTTTATTGTATTCTTGGATTGAAGACTGATGAAGGAAGGAAATTTGGCATGTACTTTGTTGCGATGTGAAATTGCGGGTAAGCAATCGTACAATTCGACCGATTAAAACTGTCCGCTACTGCGAGGTTTCAGTTGGGTAAAAATGCATGATGATCAAATCAAACTCCAAAAAAATCTTTGCTATTGGGAGTTGACCGATTTTCGAGGTCTTACTGTAATAAAATGAAGAATGCCAACAATCGATGCGTCTCAGCTCCCATTGCTGGTATCCTAAATCATACAAAGTCATGGATCTCCTGATTCTACGATCAATCTTCAGTCGGGAGATTATTTTGATTCGAACAAAATCTCTCGTTCTTATCCAGACACTTAATAGTTTTTCTTCCGCGACATGTTATTACATATTCTACAATCGTCTGAGATGAAGTGTCGAAATGGACAGAGTTTACGGGTTGCATCAAACGAAAGAATAAACACGCGAAGGATGAGTGAACTAAAAAAAACGAATGCAGATTTTTTATGATCTGATGAATCCCCCCCGCCCCTCATTCACTTTTTTCTCAAAAGTAAAACTAGGCGAGTATGAGGTTTAGAAAAGAACCATTCATCTCCAGTACATCAAAACTTCAAATTTCATACGACATAGTTTAAACTCTTGGAAGGAATGAGATCTAAAAAAACCATGTCGAGTATTTTTTGAGCCGATTTGTCACGATCAACATATCATCACTGATAGAGACTAGAGCCACTTTCCTCCAATCAAATCTTTCTTTCAATTCATCCTAATGGTGGTGGTTTGACAATTTCTTACTAGCTACACTACAAAAAGAAATCCTTACCTTCAGATTGATTTCGTTCTTATTGCAAGATGCAACAAATGTGAGATGAAAATCTTCAAAATGAGTAAGCGCTTTGTCTGAAGCGGGATTTGATCTCATAGCAAGCATCATTTTGTAGCTGAACTGCAGAATTCTCAGGCTCACCGATGCATGTTTATGTTTGCAATAGGTTAGATTATACTTCTTCTGCGAGAGATGGAAGAATAATTCCGTATACTTTTAAAGCTTCTTATAAATCCACGATTAAGATTTTGACGATTCGCGAATACACAAAAATCACAATCATACACAAAATTATTTGTCGAGCGGTTGAATATTCAACTTTGAACACTTTTACATGTGTAAACATAGCTCGCGCAGCAGAAGACGAGTAAGACAAAGTTCGCCTGATTCTTAGACGATGAACCTTTGTTGAAGTCAAATATTCTTGCATGAAGAAAAAAGCTGTTCTTTTCCATCTGACGGTCAGGTTTGAACGAATGTAAGGTGCAACAGTAAGAACTACGGCAATCTGAGAGTAAGGATTTCTTTTTGTAGTGTAATTGTCGCTGTAATGACCCGAAGTTTAGGTGAGTAGAAGAGGTACAGGGGAATATCGAAATAGAGAAAATATAACTGAGTATGATATGAGATTTTAGTGAATCATCATGAAAACCAAATTCAACTCAGTTATATCTTCTCTATTTCGATATTCCCCTGTACCTCTTCTACTCACCTAAACTTCGGGTCATTTCAGCGAGAATTAGCTAGTAAGAAATTGTCAAACCACCAGCATTAGGATGAATTGAAAGAAAGATTTGATTGGAGGAAAGCGGCTCTAGTCTTTATCAGTGATGATATGTTGATCGTGACAAATCGGCTCAAAAAATACTCGACATGGTTTTTTTAGATCTCATTCCTTCCAAGAGTTTAAACCATGTCGTATAAAATTTGAAGTTTTGATGTACTGGAGATGAATGGTTCTTTCCTAAACCTCATACTCGCCTAGTTTTACTTTTGAAAAAAAAGTGAATGAGGGGGGGGGGGGGGGGGGAACTCACTCTTTGGTTATAAAAATCCAAGGGTAACCACAAATTTTCCAAGCACTTGTTCCCACCGCACTTGAGAATTTCTTACACACGGCTGCGTCGAGCTATGCAGCTGCTGCAGGCAAGAGCAATATTGTACGACGAACACACAAAACACAACAAAGCAGACGAATCTCTCCTCTCTGTCCTTCTCGCATGGCGCTTTGATCTTTACGTCACCTCTAGTCGTGGCTAGTTTCAAGTATCCACATCTGATGCAATAATTATAGAATCGAGAGATTCAGATAATTCAACAATTCATTCATCCGCGATAACAAACCGCAGCTGGTCGGTGCCCGCGTTGCCCGGTACGCAGCAGACAGCCTCATAGCAGACTGCCGTCTCTTGCGCACGCGCTTCTATCTCTCTCTCTCTCTCTCTTCCTCGGCCATCTTTACATACCCAACACATGTGTAGTAGAGATGTTTCGATATTTCTCGAATCGAAGCACGGGGCTGGTGAAATCGAACTGAGATGTGAAACGAAGGCATGAATTTCGCGGTGCTGAATAAAACACGTCCAGTGCTCGGATTGAGAAAATAATTGTACAGAACTCTGAATCGCTTTAGAAATACTTTGCTAAAGCATTGCAGAGCTCTATGAGCAACGTTAAGAGGTTAATAATCCAAGTAGAAAAAAAGTGTGAGGTTAAAAAACCCCAATTCGAAGTATAGATAGGCACAGCTAGGGTCCCTAGAAGGGGGTCTCGACAAGGTCCGCCATATTCAGACAAATCCGGTAGATATAGGTATACAAAGAGTATGAGTTTGTCTGAATATGGCGGCGATTTACCCAGGGGTGGGAGAACCGTGTCGAGACCCCCTTCCAGTGACCCTCACAGCGCCTCGCTCGATTTTTCGTCTGCTCATACTCGCCAGCGAGGCGCTACCGCGCCTCTTGATTTACAATTTACTTCTGATCACAGTCATAGATAGAAGATGATGTCAATAGCTCGAACCACCAGTGTTCGTATAGAATTCATGATACTCATTTGACGTTATTGATTATTTTAGAACACCCAGAGTCTACATTTTCTCTCAGACCAACTGACAAAGATAAAAATGATCACGACTACAACAGAACCTAGTATCTGGCAGAAGATGAAAAGAACTATCCATAATGCGATAAAAGCTGAAGAATCGGCACGGCTTCCGAATCTTGGAGGAAAAAAAAATGATTAGCTCCGGTAAGAGGTTATATGAATTGGCATTCCAATGAAATGATGAAAAACAATATCGAGAAGAATAATAATTTATATTATGATTCATTTTCAGCTACGTTGTAGACATTGTCCATAGAATTCGAATTCACGTGACAAGCAAATATCACACCCTATGTACGTAAGATCAGAAGAGTACGATTGCTGTCCTAAAGATAATTTTCGTGTTTTGAATGATGAATTTTTCTGATTAAAGATCCTTAGGCGATCAGGTTTTGAAACAAGATAACTAAAGTCTTCTAAAATGATTTTGACTGTGTGTTGATTTTGACTTTGTTTCTTTTTCGAGATCTTTAGATGGCTCAATGTAGATAGAAGATGTGATTTTTAAAATAAGTAAGAGTTGGAAAGAATTTTGCAGATACGCTTTCATGAACTGTGCTAATAAAAGCTGCAATATTAGACATTTTGTACAGTGGATAGAAATTTGTACTGAGAAAATTGCCTAAAAAATTGCTCAATACGCAACACAGGTTGAGCATAGTATGGCTATAGCGAAGATGCGTAATCTGGGTGGCGAATATAATGGGTATCTCGTATTTGGATGTGGCGTCATCATCCTGTCGCGATTCAAGCTGCAGAGCACACATGCAGTATTAGACAGGTGCAATTGCCAATACGTCAATATTCACTGCACTGATCATCCTCAAAACTAACCGTTATTTCCTGTTTGATACTTATAGACTTATGTCACGAGTTTGCACATGCGCGTGCACGTTAGAAACCGGAAGGTGAGAAAATTCCGACTAGATATGGGGATCTCGGGGCGAGAAAAGTTGCTTGGTCAAGTCGAATGGAAGCATATGGAAAATGCATGCGAATCTGATTGAATTGTGTAAATGAATTACGATTTATGTCACAAAATTATGTCTTGAATTTTTGAGCTTTTTCCAAAATGGTGAAACGTAAGAATGAATACTGGTGAGTATCCATGCAGAATTACGAGAGAAAGAACAAAATAGTGAGTTTCTCTAACCGCACCATGGAATTCTGAGTCAGAATCCTGTAATGAGCTTGGATGGAAGTGCTTCATATGTCAATGTGAAATCTGAGAGAAATCCTGCGAAATAATCTCATCAGTTTGATACTTGAAGCAAGCTCTGGAGTACAAAATTTTTTCAAATTTGGCTGACTGTGCTTAGAAATAGCATAAGTTCTTCTCCCAACCGTGCTCAATATTTTACGCTTTTTTTGCTAATAGTCACGTATACCACATGTGCAAATTCACTCCCATGTAACACATATTGCCATAAAATGGATAGTTTGACGTATTTGAATGGAAACTGTCGTCCATTTTATGCCCATCAACATGTTCCATTGAAATGAATTCATAACGGGATACAAAATTATTCGAAAGAGGAATTCATTTCATTCAAAATGTAAACTCTGTCCTCTCATAACTCTTATTCCTCAACGATCGCAAGCTAATTCTGCAAACCCGCTAATTGAAAATGTCCAAATAGATAGGCATGCTTGAAATCGATACTGTTAATCATTTTACTCGGATACATCGTAAGAATCTGAAAAAATCCTCAAAAATGTGCGATGAGGCCAGAAATGTTATTTTGGCAATGATGGCGTCTCTACATGCCTCTATTTTGTCAAAAAGTGGAAAATTTCAATTTTGTGCATACTTTTGCTATTTTTCGTCATTTTACAACTAGTGATTGAATTTTTCCGTATTAGAAAATTTCCCTGAAGCGAGTAAATGGAATCTAAAGTGAGCGCCTTAGTTCGAAAAAAACCTCGATTCGATTAGTCTTCGGTACCGTAAATCTAATGAAACAAAAATTATCTCTCGACACTGGATTTATTTTTCATACAGTTTCATCAAACGCGTGAATTGAATAGTTCCCCTACGAATATTCATGCACGTCTACTCAAATATAGCGAATTGAGTATGTACACTAATGCTATATACATAGGTAAATTTACGTGAAATCACAGCTCTGCAAAATGTATGCGAATGGCAAGACGCAGCTACGAAGACATCTGTCATTCCGCGCCGACACATGTGCGAATGCATTAGCCCCGTATACATATAAGTCTGATGGCACATTGCTCTTCTAGAGTACCTATATTGCAGATCTTAGACTTATACAGAAGGGCAATCTTAGACGTTGACGCCGATCGATGAGTTCCCTTGGCACTGAGGTGCATTATGGGTAAACCATGAGATTCGTAGGTTCTCAGTGATTTTTCAATGTAATGATTAGGGAGATTTTTTTTGGTATATTTGGGGTCAATGATACCTAGTTGGATTATGAATTCAATGTTTGCCAAGTATTTCTGTCGATGATGTTGAGCATATGATTATACTAATTAGAGTTCATTACTCCTGCTTCGGTGCGTAATTGACTGCGGAATGATGATAATTCATGCAAAGAGTAAGTCTCATACATTCCTATTGTGGCCAAACACTTTTATATCGAGTTTCTACAATGATCAGTAGAAATTTCTAGGAAGCTCCAATGGAAATATTTTGATGAGAGACTGAATACCAAGTCTTGGAAGGGTTGATATTTTTCATATCTGGCATCTTATGATAATAAAATCTACGATGATGGTAATTTTTATAGCCTAGGCATTGAACATTCCACAAACTCACAGGAGATTCTAGATTTATCTCAAATCGTGGAAGCACAGTTTTTATCCTTGTCAGTGGAAAATGTATTATCATACGCCAAATCCCCATATTTTTCAATGATGGATCTCGAATCTATCTTCACTATAACTGTACTGATTAAAAAAAAAATAAAGTTCAGCTATTAATGCTGAGTTATATCTTGAGTTGCAACTCAAATTGCAAGAATGTTGCGATGTCTTTGCGTTTCTAATCATTTTTTGGATAATGTCAGCGATAAATTCTTTCAAAATACTGGCATTTCTGATGAGCATGAAAGACTTCTGGTTCATGATTCTACGACAGGAAGCTAACACAGAGGTTCGATCTCACAAAAAGAAAATAGACATGAACTTTCTTGATTATTTCATTCGAAGAAATTCAGATGAAATATCACCTGAAGGTAGTTTTTTTCAATTATTGGAGGCTTTATTCACCAAGAGTGAGTAATTTCAGTTTCTTCGTCCCCAAAACGCAATCCAAAAGTCACGTGACTTTGCAAACCCAACATGGCGTTGTTAACGTGAGAAAATATAGATATCAGTATACAACCCGTCCAAGTAAATAACTCAACAATTTGGATTGTGAATTCGAATTGAACCAATCTTGGTTCTAATCAAATTCATTGAGAATATTGACGATTTGTCGAAAACTCTGAAAGTGTTTGTGATGTTTCTTTATCGAAGTCATACGAGCATCGACGTATATGAGCAGTGCGGCAGCCATGTTGAATTAACGCGGACTTTAAACTCATGTCCCAGAACACCTAATTGCTATTAGTTTTATCGTAATTTTCAATCTCAAGTCAACCCAAGCAAATCAAAAACCTCAACACTGTTGTTTATTCGGCAAAATGGATCAGTCGATATAAAAGGTATTGAAATCTCAGACTCATGTGTGATCCCCATTGAGATATCTTTCTGATGCCTATTTGAAAATCCATTGCTATCTCAGGGCCAATTTATGTTAGGTCTGATAGAGTCCCACGTGAGCTTCGGTAAGTATATTTTGGATTGCAACATAAATCAGCCCTTAGACAACCATCAAGGTCGGCTCAGCTTCTGAACCCCAAGAGTATGTAACAAAACTTACGGTTGCTCAGTTATTATCCAGGATGACATGAACCACTCACCTGGAATCAGAAAAATGGAACAAATTAGTAATTTACACATTCAAGTCAGAATATTTTGTCGATGAAAATTCATATGGATGAAATCGATGAGCAATCGCTTCAAACGTATCAGTTTGAAGACTTCGCTATTCAACAGCATCATGTCATAAAAATCATCATTTCCGTCTCCCAACAAACTAAAACAACATCTATGACGATCCTCACTATTATCACACACTACTCCAACCCAATCTTCTAACACTCGTTATTCTTCATCTCGGGCAAGATTCGTTGTCACAGGCAGCTTTTAACGCCTATGATGGTGATATATCGTTCAAAACGTTAGAACCTGTGCAGCTTGCACCCATGCCTATAACCTCTACCAAAAAAGAAAACGAAAAAGAAGGAGAAGAAGAAGAAGAAGAAGAAGAAGAAGATCAAGCTGGTATAGGTTATATACCTTTAACCTCAAGAGAAGATTCTACAGGGCTCGATGTGGCTATTATTTTGGACACGCCAAGAGAGCGAGATGAACGGCCTTGACAAACGATTACGGGGTAAAAGTGCGAGAAAACACTCGCGCTAAATCATAACGCTGGACGCCCATTACTCGAATGAGACGATATATCTATATGTGTATAAGGTAAAAGGTGTAACGTTGAAGCTCTGGATATAATAGTGGGGCTATATGAGTCTGAGACATGAGGATGATTCATTGCAGGTTGGGCGCCATCGTTGAAAATTTTGTGCCGTGTGCTAGTTGTGATAAGGGAGCTGAGATAATTTGAAATTGACGAGTGCTATGGATTCGAGAGATGGAATCTTGGGTTGAGTGAGGGAGAGACGATCTCCACGCGGCAATGTGATATCGACTGCGTAGTAGGGGCTAGACCGTACATGCATCTGAAATATTTTCCTTTTGGTACTAAATCAAAATTTAGGATATTACATCACAAATGAGTAATTCAAGAGATTTATCAGCACAAGACGACATTTTGGTCAAAAGTCACTGGGTCACATATAAGAGCTTTCTGGGACTTCTCGTAACTCTATGTTTGGATAAAGAGGTTTCAAAAATTGTCAGAAAGAAGACATTTAACCTTTTTTCGCATTTGATAATCAATGTAGCAGGAAACTCTTTCTTAGAAGCCAAAATCATAAAAACTGTTCACTTTTGGAATAGTATACCTTTTACTTGATCAAAATAGACGTCCCTAGTAAGAATAAGTGCCTCATGATCATATATGAACATGTTCCCAGGTGAACTGTGATCTATGATTTCAGAAAATATGATGTCTCCATGGTTAGTCATAGGTACACGAAGCCAACTCGTACATGGCCGTTGGGTATTGTAATCAAGTGGTTGTACATGACATTTTCAATATCGGATGGAGGCCTAGCAGTTGGAGGCCCAAGCGCGCTCATTTCGAAGCTTCGGATTGAGAAACTATTCGAGTTGGCAATGAAGTGCTTCATTTCCTACATGAACTCCTAGGATCAAGTATGGAGACCAATGACGACCGATGAATCCGGCCTCGTGGTCATAGGCGGTCATGTATGACAACAGTCCGGTCGGGAACATATTCATATATGATCATGAAGCACTTATTTTTACTAGGGGTATTTTAGCTCATCCTGAGAGGTAACATTCGGAATGAGCTAAGGTATTAGCAAAATGGCTCAAGAGTTTGGGTGAGGGGGGGGGGCAAAATGGTTACACTTATGTGATTCTCAATTCTGTATATCTGATATAAGTGTACGCACATGAACGATGTTTAGTCATGTATTTGGATGGAATTTTGAGCAGTTACGTGATCCAAGATCTCAAAATAAGACCAAAAAGGAATTTTATAGAAAAACTATAAGGGGTGACTCGCTACGCTCTATCCATTCAACCGAACCATGACCAAGAGGGGTTGAAGAGCTTTTCTATAGAGTTGAATGGAGATTTTGAATTAAAATTCGCCCGTGGTTCCTTGTAAGATAACGCAAATTCCACCAAAACATGATGAATATCAGCGGTTTTCAGCACCATAGAAGCCACATCTGTCCAAGCTTGCATTTCTTTTACAGATTGTAACAAGATAGAATCTCATCTAGATTTCCAGCAAATATGGATTTAAATACAACCATCTGAATGAAAAGTCTTCAACATTTGCCTACAGCGCTGTCACCAATAACCACCACCACCACCACCACCAATACAAGAATTGCTAACGTCAATCAGTCCGAAGAGTCTACCTCACAACAGTGATTTCATTTCCAAAGAGGATCTTGACGTAACCCACCATCACGATACTGATTGTGAATATACATCTTTCTGGCACTCGTTCAATGAGCGGAGTCCGGGACTTTGTCAAATTTAAAAGTTAGTATTTTGGAAGTCTATAAGTATGTGAATCCGGGCTAAGTTGCGCGTACCCCGTGACCCATTTCACGCGCGGCACGATGCAGAAAAGGAATACCTAAGCCCCGAGTGATATGACCAAATGATAAAACTGAAATTTTTTCACCCAAACCCCGCTTCCTTTTCACTTCTTTACATTTTTACCCTTTCTTCTTCTCACTTTCTGTGTCTGAATTTGCGATGCTAGTATCACACTCCAAGGAAATGAATTTTCTGGGTTGACTGGGGGGCGGGGGGGGGGGGTGGAGGTGTAAGGGTAGGAATTAGTTATGCGCGGAGTTTGCGGCTATGTAGAAGAAGTGAAGTCGTCGTCTCTGAGAGCGGCGACAAAGCTGCAGATAAGAAATTTTGCGGAGGAAAGTAGTTTGTGTATTCTGTACGATTGTGATGATCTCATTTGAGCAAGAATGGGTTGCGAGTTGAAGATGTATTTTCATGCTTTGGTGTGAATTAGGAATGGAGTTAAGAAGGATGAACTTGAATTTTGTTTTTTATGTAGCTAGTTCTTTGGTAAAAATTTATATCAATGTAAGACATGAATGAATTCAATGTATAAGAATGAGCTATTTCACGACCATGAATGTGTTACATTGGAGTGGATCTCTAACAGGCTTGTTATTGGAAACATTGAATAGTGTGACTGAATCGGGATCAATTTTGACAGGATTGATCAATGTCAAAACGTTCTTGGTAACTTCTCCGGATATCTATCGGCAAAAACAACGAAAAATTTACCTGGGAAGTTCACGAACGATTGATAGAGATCAAATTGATCAATAAACCTTGATACCAAATGTTCAGGTTCAGATGAGTAGTAATAATATATCAATAATCCTATAAATGTCTAGATGATCAATTTTGTTGACCATTCTTCCAGGAATTATTTTAATTTATTCTAATAATATATGATCGTTGTCAATGCGAACGCTACAGCCAAGTTTCATTCTCAAATCATCGAATGTCTAATATAAAAAATGCTTTCCCTTGAACATGAGATGCTCAGATCTCATTGTTCTCCGGCCGTAGCACGGACTCGTTCGGGACTACATCTGTCTTGTTGAGAATTCAACCAAAGACCACGACACGACTCGGCGCAGAGACCGTTCGTGGGCGTCCCGGACACCAGGAAAGGCATTTGAAAATATCTCATTTGTTCTTCCGAACACCTAGCAACGCGTTTGTTAAGTCAAGCAACAAATTGAAGTCAGCTAACAGAAACGGTAGCGATCGCACGTCTGAGATCTGAGTTTTTATTATACTTGAATCAGCTAATAAAAAGTTTTCAAGTTAAATGTAAAAGATTGTCTTCGACTCAACTTCATCCCTTGGCACGAGCGAGAACATCGAAGTTCTCCCGGGGCATACTTGAAACTGGTTCCCAATTTCGATCTTGTATTGAGTCGAGGAAGTTGGCGTTTTGATAATTCATGGATTCTTTTTTAAATTTATCCGATTCAAAAAATATGACAAATCACCGTAGATTTCGGAACTGTTATGCAAAGCTATTTCATTCTTAACACGTTCGCTGCGGAGTCTAAAATCGGTAATCCTTTACCAGGTGCGGTAAGTTTACCGGTAGGCCTCTGCCCTGCGAACGTGTTAAGAGGAGAGTGATGCAAATTTGTTCTCTGTCTCAATCAACCCGATACAGGACGGAAAGAATCTTAATCAATTTCTGCAAGCCAGAGAACACAGAAGATCATATTCCCCGAGTTATGAATACAAAATCACTCGTGGTTTTCTGCCACCTTCTTCAAAGGTCTATAATTTTGCACAAACATTCACTCGAGATTGCATCTAAGTATTCCGTGATTGCTCTTCCATGAGGACGGATATTCAAAAATTGACTGCGATGAAACGCAGAATCATTCAATTCCAATTTTTCAAGGATACATACGTTACGGACTTTTTGCTCAAATAGGTAATCTCTTGAAGAGCTTCGAAATTTTTTAATGAATCCGCAAATTTGGAGATTTTGAAGGTCGTCATACAGATCAGTGCGTTGGGTGTACTCAGAGAGTGAAAAATATCTCGGAAACAGAATTTCCTCCCAATTCAATCTTTTACCTTGCCAAACTTATCAATCTCTGAAATTAATTCTGAATCAGCAAAATTTCCAAAGGATGTGGTGATCCAAAATTTTCGAAAGGATGTGGTGAGACATTGTATGACGATTGATTCATTAAATATTCATTCAGACTGAATTGCAATTTGCAATCCTTGATTACTACTTGACTTTTGTCGATATCCAGCCTGGATTCACACTTGGGAATAGGTCAATCGATCTTAAGTTCCAATAACGAATAATTGATCCGAACAGTCATAGCTGCTTAAAATTTGTCAATATCGTCTCACTGAGAGTATCTTACGAGAAATCCTTTTGAATCGTCTTCTCTGTCGGAATCATTATCACAGGCCCACATAATACGAAGAATATCGTGGTCAGAAAAGGTGGAGGTGATTACTGACGTATTATAAACTGCTGAACACGAATATGAACCCAGAACAACAGCTTCACCTGGCCGTTTTCGAGTTATGGCCATATTCATTAATTACAAAAGTACTGAGGAACGAGTTTTCGCGTTTCAGAGATTGCGAATTTTTGAAGCAAAGCTGGTGACGGGATTGTTTTTATCATAAAATTTTACGTCAAAAATGAACTCTCTCAGAATTTTTGTACCCCCTAGGGAGCTAGAAAAACTCCTAAATGAGCTAAAATTCTCTGGGCGGAGTATTTCTATCCTCACCAAAATGGTCACCAGGAAGGTCAAAACTAAGGCCGGGACCGGGTTCTGCGTCAAATTTTACATCGAAAACAAATTTTTGGGGGGTTTTCAGCGATGTTGGGGAGCTGAAAGAAAACCCGAGCAAAAGATTGCACATTTTAGCGAGCACTTTAGGCTCCGGATCAGCGTATTGATACTGGGTGATTTAAGTGATTTTCTTAGGAATTTTTACTCTGACTCTCATCTCTGTCTCTTATTAGTGCTAAGAATTCCCAAAAATACTTTTTTGACGCGAAATTTGACGCAAAATCCGGTCCCAGCCTTAGTTTTGACATACCTGGTCACCATTTTCGGGTAGGATGGAATTACCCTGTTTAGGGAATTTAAGCTCACTGAGGGGTTTTTCTGGCTTTCTAGAGGATACAAAAATTTTGAAAAAATATAATTTCGACGTGAAATTTGAAGATAAAAATGATCTCGTCATCAGTTTTGCTCCAAGAAGTCACAATTTGCCTTTAAAACGCAAGCTCGTACCTTAACATTTTTGTAACTCATAAATATGTCCATAACTCGGGAACGGCCAGGAAAAGGTGTTATTCTGAGTTCGCAGTCATATTCAGCAGCTTAAAAGACGTCAGAAATGACTTCCACCTTTCCTGGTCAGAAAATTTTATTTTATTTTGTGGGCCTGTGTTATGAAACATAACTGACGATTTTACTCCAATTTTCTAGTCCTAGATTCCGTAACATCATCGCAAATATCCCACAACCCAAACCAAGAAACCAACTCTAAAAATTCCCATCCAAAACTCCCAATTCCCTATAAAAACCATGGCTAAATGGCGAAACCTTGTAATAACCGAAAAGTCCTAATTCATTAGACGAAAAAAAGCCCATCAATCATCTTATCAGTATTATTATAAACCATGCTCAACTCGACGTCCGCGCCTTCGCACAATCTAGAATATAAACCTCGTCGCACATAATATAATACACGAGGGGCCAGTTTATGGAAGTCTACCTAACTCTTTTCCCCGATATAATCGGACTTTGCGGCTTCAAGTCACGCGATGCCAGCAAACTGTTGACGATTGCACGCACGTCAATGTACAAGTATATTTTACTCAGGTGAGCTTTCAAATATATAGATATAAGTCTATACCTGTTAAGTTGGATACTCTAGTTTGAAAACTGCCACGTAGATTTCTGTGAGGGGTATAACCATACATAGACCCCCATAAAAGCTGTTGAGTGAATAAGTTGGAGGGTGTGCAATTAGGAATGAATTTTGGCACACAAGTTTGCTCCGATGCTTTTAGTAAATTATAAATTTTGTCGATGTTTGAGCTCGCGGTTAGGTTATATGTATTTGTGGAGTGATAATAGTAGGTTTGGAATAGTTTAATAGTCGATTGTATGCGGTAGTAAATTCATGGTGTTATTTGTGGAGTGAGATGCATCTATTTGATTGCAACTGTTGCGCTGTATTGTTGGCCATTCTGGAAGATAAAGAGATAGGAGATTTGAGATTTGATGTTTGGAGTTGTGATTTTAGTGCCTAGTACTTTGGATCTTTTATTGCTGATGTTGTGATGGTGTGGTATCGAAGTTGTAACATCGTGAACGGTGTATATATTTTGAAACGTTACGATGGGCTAAATCATTGAGTTGTAGGCATTTGAATGGAGACATTTGTTACATCTCGCGAATTGATCGTGGAACAATTTGATTTCCGGATAGTTTTATTGAGTGATCACACTTGAGAGACTGGTGTAATGTTAGCCAGTTCAATCTGTGGATTACACCAAGTTTGAACCATTTTATGTTTTCAGTACATCTGGTATTGCGAAAGCAATCTTAGATGCCAAAAAATGTGTACTAACAATGAGTTTGGACTTGATGATGAACAATAAATGAATGCCAATGGATTAAATGTTTGAGTTTCTGATTTTCAAGGGGTCAGGATTATTATAGTTCAACCAAAACATTTATTCAACATGTTCACTGCGGTGGGCCCCACCGGTAGGGGCCGAGATATTTAACTATTTAATTCCACTGATCGATATTCGCTTGAAAAATATCCTTGATAGCAATTTTCCTCGTCTGATTGGTTTACCAAGGTCATGAATAATGGTTCAGAAAAAATTTCACCTCCATCAAGTTTTATCAACCGAAGAGTAATGGCCTAGGTCATGACCAACCGAAAATTACAAAAAAACTGCCTTAACAGAGAACGAGCTGATTGAAACTGATTTAAGCTTATCTATCAGATGGAATACAATAATTAGATGATCCCCTTATGATGAATAAAAAATTCTTCATGAAATTCGCATTGAATCTGACGCGGATGAAAAAGTCTTCAGTGTGTCATAATTCTTTATCCAAGTCCTATTTCAAACAATAAATATGACCAAACAATTTTCTCCTCTAAAACTTTTGCATAGTCGAATTCCGGATGAATTTTTTTTTCTCAATTCTTCCCAATACTTATACAAATGCAGTTGAAGGTCGGAGTTCTTCTTTAGGTTTCTTTCCACCCTCTTCCAACTATCGTATCCAGAGATTTTGAACATCCGTCTTCAGTTAAAATTATTTTGATAGGAAGTGAATCGAGAAATATTTGAAGAATGTAGAGGGTGTCACAAATGTAGTACGTCAGATGTTTCTGTAGATTGAAAGCATGCCTCTGGATTACAAGACTGAGAATCTTTATAAAAAATCAATTTTTTGAACTCATCATTTGTTGCAACATCCTAAAAAAATCCTAACCCGACTGAAATCAAATGAAACAGCATTCGAATCCTTCTCAATTCTCGAATCAGGAGATTTGGAAATTATAGAATTGAAAGCAGATGTAAACATCAGTTCCCTCCAAAAAGTCTCGAAGAAATGTACCTATCTTGTATGACACTTTCTGCGACAACTCAGCATTTTTAAATCGACATTTTACGAAGGATTGGATGAGCAAGCGAAAAACCCACTGCCAGCGACATTGATTACACCTCTTGGGAGAACATACATATATAGGTATATAATACCTACATAGTAAGAAGAGGGTAAAACCCAATGCTCCTGTTATACAGTTCTGATAGGAAGACTATACTTATATTTTAGACTCTGTAGACTAGACGAGAGGAGACGTGTCCCTTGGAGCCAAAACGAGTTCGTCTCGCGACATTGGAGACGTTCGTTATACTAGAGAGAGATAGATAGAGACGTTTTATCGTTGCAGATGCGAGACCGGGGATTAAACGGAGATTAAGCTGAGATTATCCTTGTCAAGGGAATTCATCCTTGAGAAAATCTCAACCAAGAGTTTAGGTAGGTTTATTGCTATTATATATAGATACGAGTTGTGATGAGTGTACCAGGATGAAGGGCTATGGTATTTGAGATAGATTGTGTAAGGTGATGAAAATATGAAAGATATGAGATGTGGGACAGAAACAAATTGTTGAGGTTTAATGAAAGTCAGTTGGGATATCAATTTTGATATGATTGGCATAGTGACCTTTTTCATCTGTACAGTCGTGAGTGAAGGTGATCTCTTTCCTTTTTGATTTCGAGAATATGTTTTACATGGGTGAATTTGTTTCCAAGATCCAAGCAAGAAGTTTCAAGTTGCTTTTATTCATATTTTGAAGAAAATTGTTGTGCAACATTTCCGACTAGAGTTTAGATAAATGTCTCAACACATCTCCTACTCAATCATACTTGATTGAACATCTAATCGATGAAAAAAACCCTGTCTCATCTATACTAGTTTTCGTCAGATTGAATATGTAGAATGTCCCAACGGTCAGCCCCCCTCCCCCCCCCCCCCCAAAAAAAAACTCGACAATGGTTCCTGGTATCAAAGAATCCCGGAATTTGTGTCTCGTCAAATTCAGATGGAAGCTCAAATCTAGACCCAGATTTGAATTTGATCATGAACTTGATGATTTTTTTTCAGGTCGAATCGAATTCACCAAATGGGATCCCTGATTTTGACTTCGGATACTGTAAGAGCACAAGATTCTGCATACCATTATGACTGTTGCGAACTTTTCAGATGATCTCTAGAGGTTTTTTGGGGGCCAAAAGTATTTAATAATCTCTGAAGGTCATCTAAAAAATTCCCAAAAAGTCATACTTATGGCTAAAATTTCATGCTCTTTCTGATTCTGGAGTCAGAACTACGGGTTTCCATTGGCAGGATCCGATTCGACCACCAAAAAACCATTACATTCAAGGTCAAATTTAAGCCCATCTTTAGCTTCGCCTTTGATTCCAAGAGATAACTGTTTCGGGATTCTCTGATAGCCAGAGCAATTTTCGAGTTTTGAGGGGCGGATTCTGGGACACCCTGTATAACCTCTATAGAATGTAGCTGTTACATGGATTTGTGATACTTCACAACGACATTTGCCGGAGTCATAAACTTTTACATAAACCTCCATATTAAATGAGTCTTTATGTGAATGAATCTCTTCAACTATTTATTATCTCCAATTTTTGCACAATAAGTCCATCATTATCTACCAGTCTCGATAGTAATGGTTAAATTGCTATCAAAGAGTACCATGAATTTAAGATACCTTTCTATAATGTTTTTTTTTTTTTTTTTTCATCAAATTCAATTATCTACAACGTGTAAGCTGTAGAAAGGTGGTAGAAAGTCGAGTGTGCACCATTCATAATAATGTCCCACTCAAGATTCATGGATTCCAAAGGAATCGCTGGATTCAGATTGGAGTGTGATGAAATTCTCTACTTGAAATTTGTTTGAGACGTCCAAACTCATATCACCACATCTTTTTAAATTTTTTCATGAAATTTCCTTGGTATCATCTCCAAATAATGAGCTCAAATTTTCCAAAAAATAGAAATCCAAAACTGGGACTAAATTTCCACTCCAAAGCCCTCGTCAGCTTCATTATCTTCTTGACTTCAGATCCGTTTATAACCCCTCCTCAGAAAATCCCCAACGTATCCCACTGTCTCCATACACTGCAAAATATATTATATCCAAAAGTCAAAAGCTACCCGGGGGAAAAGCACACAACCCAGTCAGGAGGATCAACCCATTGCAGAATGTTAACCTCACTCACTCCTACATGACTTTATCGTCTTTCCGAAAAAAGATAGAAAACAAAGCTCCTGTCTTTCTACCTGCGATCAGGATGACATTTTGGCTCAAAAAACAGTCCAGCGATATCACAATGGCATATTACATACATATCAGTAAAATAGCCTGAGGCTTGCAGCAGCAGCAGCAGCAGTAGCATGGCAGCTATATGAACTGTCCCTCGAGACAAAACTCTCGCGTAGTTGGCAAAATGTACATACATAGAGTACCGTAAAAGAGTTAGGTTATGTTAGGTTATGTGAAGAGCGATATCGGTAGCGTAGCGAGTAATGGCTCGCAATGCAAAACAAAAGACTTGAGATATACACTATATAGAAACCGGACATACGTGGAATGAGCCGTAAAAAGATCGTAAAAGCTGTTGCTGCTGCTGCTGGACGTTTACTCTGTGGGAGTTCATGATACATACGTGTATATAGAGACAATTGTGTGGAATGAAAGACAGGTAGGTATGATGGGGTGGAGGGGAAAGAAATGGGGATTCATGATGAATATTGTGAATTGCGCGAAGAAGAGAGACGTTTATTGTATGACTGCAATGTGCAGGATGATGGCTGGATTAATGGGTGCGGAGCTTTTGACGAGAAATGGAAAAATCATATTTTTATGATTATGGGGGGCTGTTTTATTGTTGCCTTCGAACTGTTGTCTTGAAATAGAATGATGAGTGGAGGGGGTGGGAATTTCGTTTATGAAAGTCTTGTGTAGAATATGAAATGGATTGTTGTTGGAGATTAATTTGAATATCTTGGAACCGGGCTGACTCTAAAATTGCGAGAAAAGTCTATGTCGTCAACCCTGAGAAAAGTTAACACGTCCCCATTCAATAATACATTGGGAGGACAATGAGAAGTTCTTTTCCTCCTGCGAGGACGTTAATGAGATTGTCAAATGATTGACAGTTTCATTTGAACATTTTACACAAGCTGTAGATCATCCTGATGCGAAATTGTTGGACGTGAATACGCTCACGAATCTCCTCAGATCAATTACGATGGAAATATCGATCAGATTGTGAAAATCTTCAGGATTGTTTGAATGATTGATGACTGAACTGACTCGAGTTGCACGGTGGATTTGAGGCTAGTCCGTACAGAATCCGGATATTTTGCCCGACAGATGGCGCTTTGGTCGTACTGCATGTGCGATGGGAGATTACAGACCACTTTTTTGCCTCATAGTATTTCAACCTCACATTTCCGACCCAAACGAGATGTGGCAAGTGAAACACCATAGTATTTCCCATTGCATGAGTTGTTCCACACCCGGGAATTCATTCTATATCTCCAGAAAATCGTAGTTCTTTGACTCGCTGAGCAAGTTATAGTGCTCGATGCTCACACTAGTTCAAGTTTTTTGCGAACTAGATTCAGAATTTTTGAACGTGGGAGGGCTCATTCAATAGGAAATTCCAAACCACAGGTAGCCTACTATCTGATATTGGCCTAAGCTGTTCTGTTATTGAGGAATAAATCGGAATAGTCGAGGACGCGCTCTGTCCCACCAAAAATTGTTCTTCAAGTTTTTCTCGATTTCTAATGAATGAAATGCCATGAAACTTTGCATGGTATCGTGTTATAAGATTTCACAGGTGGCCTAGTATCTGAATAACACATTTAGTACCAATAAAAGTGTATAAACAATAACACCACTCTCAGAATCATTGCATGCAGCTGCAACCTGAAAGTACGCCGGTGCGTGTCTGGTTGCGGTTTTGAAGGGACTCCGGACTAACCTTAATTCGTTTTTGACAAGTGATTTGTTAGAATCTACCTTGCTCATCAGATTGAGCTATGTATCTATCATCAATTCAATTGTTGGACCATTGTTAAAAATTGTATGCAATGAGATAACTTGTCCAAATTTTCGTCGGATTGATAAGAGTCTGTTCCAAATTTTTTTGAGGCTAGTCAATTCCATACAAACCTGTTCCAATCATGGGTACGGCCGTAATCCATCATGAAATTAAACATCAGATATGTTGAATATTCTGGCGAAATTAAGACCTCCACAGAGGATGTTGAAATGATCAGATTTGTTGAACAAGTTACCAACCCGTGGCTTAAACTAGGAACTTCCACTCAATCCAACACGTGCAGAGCGTGTATGAACTCATGCAAGTCTGAGATGATGATCTATGAGTAGACAGAATATTTCTGAGATATTGGCGTTAACAGTCCATGTAGGAATAACTGGGATAATTTTTCTCATATCGAATACCATGATAGTCAATATTCAATTTTCAGAATTTCACGTACTGCTTTGGGAAACAAAAATGCCTCAGGAATCGTGATAATCCCAAACTGATATTTAGGTCGAAAATTTGGGAATAATTTGATCCGAAGATCAGTACAAGTCACTTTCAATTATGAAAATTCGAATACAGAAATCGAGTGAACATAACTCCTCTACCAAGCAAAAAAAATGAGAACATAAGCTTGAGCTTTGAGTAAGTTGAGGTAAAAGCTTTCTGTAGCAGATCATCTGAAAGTGACAACGAACAAGAGAAATCCAGAATCGACGATCCTATAATTATAATTTATCGAATATCGTAAGATGAGAACGTAGTCTCGGTACAGCTTAGCTCTTGCTTGATTCCATCTTCTCCGTCTTCTATCTCTGATGTCGGATATACCTTTTTGCGTATACTATTAGTCGGCGCCATCAATTACGCTTAATTCGACTCTCAATTCTTGAGAAGCCACAAGAAGAGGAAGGATATAGAGACACCGCGACGGATTACGACAAATAGAAGGAAAAACAAAGAGGAAGAGAATGTTATAGGAAAGAGTTTGGTTTTAGAAAGATCGATCTGTGGAGAGGGAAGGAAAGGAAGGAAGGAAGGAAGGAAAGAAAGAAGGTGGAACAGAGTTTGCAATTGCGATAGATAAAATAGGTAGCTGCAACAGGCAGTCAGTGACTATGACTCCTACACTACTGCACTTTATATAACTTACTCTTACTTATATATGAGTGGTTCCGCCGAAAGTGGGATTTTTTCAGGGCCAAAATCGTCACCGAGCGTGATTTGAGTCAAAAAATTATTTCAGCCCCAGACGAGTTTTGGTGGGTCGTTGCAGTTGGTTTCCACTTGTTTTGGCACGAAAAGGAAGTACCTAGAGCTGCGTAGCTCAAAATTGAAGCCGGACAAAGATATGTCGAGTTTAAGGAGTCGCGGAGGGGGACGGAATGGGCAGGGACGGAATGGACATTTCGCCTTAGAAATATTCTCACGGCTCGCTAACTGATCGGGGACTCTTTTCCGCATAGATTTGATCTAATGCAACCGAATACTTCAAGAAAATGTGTTTCACAAAGCGATATAGCGCGTTGGGAAGGAGCACAACACGGGGACGGAAAGGACAACAAAATTGTGTCCACCACTTTGAAAACACGTTTATGTGGTGCGCCTGGGTGCGGATTCGAGTTTTTGGCTACTGTTGCGCATGGATGAGGTGTATTTGCGTTTTTAGAAATCAACCTCATTGGTCAGAAAGACTGAGTAGACGATCGGGGACTTTGCCGACCTAATCAGTGCTGTGCAAGCAGTTTCGGTGCAAATCCGTCTTTGAAATGTCGGATGTCCCTGCGTGAACTAACCATGTAATTTCGACTCGCAAAGTGGTGGATTATGTTATTCGAAGTATTACAAATTGAAGTGCATAGCTACATATGGGGATTTCTGACTCCGCATATGCGTCGTGATGAATTCAAAAGTCCAAGTTGGGCTTACTACAGGGGGCGGAATGGACATTTGGACCCTTTACCAGGCACTACAAAATACAGGAATGTTAGGATCGTCTCGAAAACTATTAACATAGTTGCGCACCAATAGAGTCACACCCCAAAAAATTCCTACAACGCACATTATGACCCTTAGAAACTTGGAAAAGCGTGAAACACGGGAAATCACACTTTCAACGGAATCATTGATATATATATATATATACGTTGTCTCTTCAATGGTACTTTGATAGATATCCCTCTTATTAATCCGCAGGATTTCCGAGAAGTTGGCGTATCTCGAAACTTTCGATATCTCGTCTTTATGTGTGAATGAGCATCTAAATGAGCTGGGTTGTGTCAAACTAACTATCTTTTGATATGTTTTGATTTTGATGTTTTTGTTGTGATAAAAGTGAGGTTTTGTTGTGCTTCCCACTTCTTATATTCAATCCGCGGAATGCAGAGTTTATTAATCGAAAAGTGTAATGTGAGGCATCAAATTGGGGATATCTCAGATTTTGAAAATGCGCCGTGTTCTTCTAAGATAGATATAAATGCGTGCCTTAA
Organism: Eretmocerus hayati; assembly: GCA_029851415.1. Lineage (NCBI taxonomy): Eukaryota > Metazoa > Arthropoda > Insecta > Hymenoptera > Aphelinidae > Eretmocerus > Eretmocerus hayati. The sequence goes on from CM056744.1 coordinate 112,262,918, forward strand.
ATTTGGGATCAGTGTGAGCAAGAGTACAGATGTAACCAAACTTGGAGTCGACACTATGAAAACAGACGGGTTTGGAGTTTTGTTTTTTAATTTTGATGTAATATTGCCATAAGTAAAAGCGATTCGTTGATAACGAATGATGGAACAGGTGAATTTTAATTGAAGTTCACTCTAAGCACGATACTCTAGGAGTTACATTGCGTATAGCATCGTGTTGAATGCCTATAAATTTATATGCCTGAATCCCGAATAAGGTATCTTTTTCTATATTTCGCGTGACGGTTTTCCAGAATTTATGATATCTATTTTGTCAACTGTTGATCTTCATTGTGTATTTCTCTCGCACTTCATTCGCGAAGAAGAGTATGATTGCAGCTTCGAGAGAGAAAAAGTTACGCAGTTTTGTGATGAAGCAGAGATTTACATGGCGTAAAGTTTTTTTACATCAGTGCGGAGGAAGCAAGTGCTCTTCCACATCATTCCCCTTTTTTCTCAATAGTAAATCAATTGTATCATTAATAATAATTATGTCAGAAATTTGAAACCATGTATCGATCGTATCTTTTTACCACCTGAGCTGATTCACTTTGATCGCTCTCGCTCCACTCACGCACTGTCGCATCAACTACAAACAGACATGCGAGTTATAGATATTTCACACCATTTTACTGTTCGTCGTGCTCAAAGAATGGATCCTCGTAGCCTTAAAAAAGTAAACATCTTCATTTCAAATTTATTCAAATTAAAGTAAGAAGTTTTGACCGATCAAATTTGGTAACGGCACGTAATTTGGATGGTGAAAATTGCTTGGTGCATTTTCAGGTGCCAACACCAGAACTCCCGTCCTCTCTTAGAAGGAACTTATGGGAATCGACTCACTGCTGGGCGAAGAATTTGATTGAGGAAGACACAGGAATGGTATATTTCACACCAAGTTTATGAATTTGTAGCTCGCTTTTGAGCGATTCATTTTCGGATCCAGCAGCAGGCGGATGTTGAAAGAGTCGCTCGGAAGCGGGGAACCTCATGAATGATGTGCGAATACCATTTATTGCAATTTTGCAATCTTGTAAGCACCTATATTGAAAAATAGCGAAAAGTTGTATTTTAAAAGAGTCATCGAGTAATGAATTTGCTCTTTAAATATCTGTTTCAAGGCTTTCAATATCTGGCTCTATATATCAATCTACGGAGATAGTTACTTATTAAAACCCGGCTAAAATTTTGAAGACTATCCCAGATAGAAAAATATCTCCAAGATAAAAAAGGCGTAAAAACGCGTAAATTTAGAAAAGATGCCTGTGCCATTTTTGTAAAGACATCAATCATAGAGATTTCTATATTCTAAAGGGAATCCAAGAGAAACCAACCAATACCACGAAAAACAGATGGCAATTCCTTCTGTTAAAAAAAGTTGAAACAATATTTCAGTTTAGAATTTTATGAGTAAAGCTTTTACTTGGAGTGGCAAACCACGATTATGATAATTACGAAACATAATGATCTGTAAATTTGATACACTTGAGGGTTGTTTTGTCCCACTTATTACTTCAGTTTTCAACGCACGTGAACTTTAAGAATCAGCGCGCTTGCGCGCGTGTCGAGTTCTAGTTTTCGAAAAAAACAAGCCATTACGAAAAATTAAGCATATTTATTTATGTTGAATTCTATCGATGAGCAACAACCGTGCGAGAAGCAATCAACGAGGCGAAGAAGAACGTTGAAAAAACTTGAGCAATTCAGACATGAAATTGTTTATTTTCCGTCGTAATCGAATTGTAAAAGGATCAAGCCCAACTAACCTTCTTTACATTTCCTCAAAGGGTAATTCAACAATGAGTTACAACTGCATGAATCAAATCACGGTAGTTTCTTCAACGAGTTTCCAAAAGACAGTGAAGCAGGGATAACGAAATTTTCAGCTGGAGACTGCGTAATTAAAGAGAGTATCCTCCGAATAAATTAACGATCGGGCAACTTCTTGCGTATTCGTCAGACGCTGACTTTCTTTTCACTTTTGAGATAGAATGAGTGAGAGAGAGGGAAAAAAAGAGAGTAACAAGGCTACACGTGCCCTTTGTTCTCGATTTACCGTGGAATTGATTGTGTTTGATATTCAAATTTTTCAGTTGGTTTAAGAATAATAATGCTGCTCCCGGAGTCTCTCAATTAATTCGAATTCTTGGGAAGATTTTTTTCTACCATTTTTCCTATCTTATTCACGATGACTTGATAACCTAGTAAGAATTTCTTTTTTCCATGAAACTGGAAATTCATGCAATAATCACACTATTTCTGGAGCATTTGATGATGAGAGAAATACAATTATTTTGAAGAAATTTGATCGTTGCAAAATTTGATGATTGCAATAATAGCCGTACTCATTTCCGATTCTGAAATTTTTACTACTGATAAGCAATATAGGAATAGTATCGGAGAGAAAACATTAGTGATTAATTATATCGGATATCAAAACAGCTAGAGAATGGAACATATTTGGCTGGGATGAAGGTATCACTTTTCCTTTTATTTTTTCGATTGTTACATCATAAATTTCGATGCCCCTGCAAGGTTACGTTTGTATCTGCAAGGATTTGATTAAAATTTATGATGTCACAATCGAAGAAATAAGAGAAAAAAATTGATACATTTAAACAGCTGAATATGTTTTATCATATGGTTCAGTTTTACTTATAAACAGTATTATAAATGGTGAAGATAGGAAAAAAGTAGAATAGACGATATGCAACACCAATTCAAGAATCTAGAGAAATTTTTGGAGTAAAGTAAATTGTCAATGGGTGTTTGCTCAAAAAAGAGACATCTTCGTCGTTGTGAATACACAGAGTAAACACAATGCACATGCTCATCTACACCCATGTGAAAACTGAATTTGTTCACGCTTCCATATGTATAAAAGGATATATCTCTCGAAGAATAAAAGGAAGAAGCTAAAGGTGGAGGAAGCAAAGGCACAGTGTTTGGCTACTGCACGTATGAGTATATTTATCCGTGAATAATGCATATTAATGTATAAAAAAAAAAAAAAAAAAAAAAAAAAAAGAACTAGAGGGTCAGCCTATGCTATACTACTGGTAGGAGGGTCCAGATCACATCCTCATGTGTAGAAAATACCTACAGTCGTTGATCTGATATTTACGTGCACGTTGTGACTTCTGTATCGAAATAATGCACATAAATATATGATTTGCTAAGGGAATTAAATGCATGGTAAATTATGGCAACGCACTTATGGTTTTCCCTTCTTGCATGATTTGCGCATCACATATACTTTTCAAGACAATTTTCATTTCGCTTTGGAGACTGTGGTCTGAGAATTTTCTGATTGGTTTCACGAAGAAATAGGCATCTTGCATCTTTTCTGACCCCTTTCGAGTAAAGGTTGTGCATTTTAGATCAATTCCAGTTGAACATGGTGCAATTTGAGTGAAAAAACTACAACGATTTTCCTATCTTGAGCAAATTGTTCCAAAGTTGAGTGACTTCAGAATGACTTCTAATCGTTGAACGTCAAATGACGCCATAGCGACACACGTTTCGTTACGCCCCGTGCTATCAGCACAGGAGAGTTCAAACTTTTGTTCATTTGACAAACCAACTGTCCAGAGGCATATCATGATTCATATCGCGATTGACCTGAACGCTAGACTGATACTTATAAGGGTTCAATCGTTCTCAAGTCTCAGGTAAATAGATTGTTTCACTGTCAATAACTAGACAAAATGATCTGTTTTCTCGAGATCAGAGAACGATTGCACCCTTTCTAAGTATCAGTCTAGCATTAACACGTTCGCTGCGACGGGTCCCACGGGTGGGGCCCGTTTTTGTTCGGACTCTAGTGTGCACCAAACGACGTGGGCACATCCAATGGCTTCTGTAGCGGTTCTTGCTCACTATATGTATACGATGCCAAGAACATGCGTACAGGCCAGTTTAGGGATCGGACTTGATTTGTTCGAGCTACGCCATAGAAACTCAATTTTCGTGGGAACCGCGATGAATAAGACAAAAATAGCAAGTCAATTGTGAATATATCAAGTCCGTTTGAATATTTCACCACGTATCTTAGCTGATTCGAAAGCTTACGTCAGAAGCTACGAAATGAGCCCAAGTACGCGTAACTTGGGCGAAATAGAGCCAAGTTATCAGAAATTTAGACGCAAAATAACCATGAGGCAAACCGAGTAAATGGTTGACATTGCAATTGCACTTCCTCTCTTCTCAATCTATTTTATCTCTCCGCGTATGAGGAACTTTTTGTATCCAGAGAAGTTGAAGAGTATCTCGAATAAGCAGCTGTGTCTCGTGGATTCACGAGGATAGAAAATCATACTCGCGTTGATCACAATCGCAATCCGCAGTTCTTACGAGGCGAAAGCTTCCAATTCAGGCCATGCTCGCGAATTACCCGAATGGTACCGGGAAATCAACGAAAGCTCCCGAAAAGCTGAAGATTACATCTTGGGACCACTAATTTTGGTAATTCGATCATTCGATCCATCCCCCATTGCACGATAGAAATTTTCGCGGATCCCGCGAAAGTTCTTAGATTTCTTGTATATACATACTAAACTGATCACAAATCAAAAGGTTTGACTATTATAGGTGCAAAATCACGCGTCTGTACTCTCTCGCACTCTGAGACGGAATGCCGGTTTTCACCGTCGCAGCGAACGTGATAAGGTCAATCGCCATGTGAATTATGATTCACCTCTGAACGGTTGGTCCATCAGATGAATAAAAGTTTAAACTCTCCTATGCTAATAGCACGGGGCATTACGAGACGAGTGTCGCTATGGCGTCATTTGACGTTCAACGATTAGAAGTCATTCTGAAGTCACTCAAGTTTGGAACAATTTGCTCAAAATGGGAAAATTTTTGAGAATTTTTTCTCCAATTGTACCATGTTCAACTGGAATTGATCTAAAATGCACAACCTTCACTCGAAAGGGTCAGAAAAAATGCAAGATGCCTATACTCTTTTGCGAGATGAATGATCATGGAATGCCACATTAGGGTTTTATTTGTTCAAAGGAATCGCTGATTTCCACTCTGAAAATTGATACAATGATAATGCAATGAGGTTTCAATATCTGATTTCATAAGTTCATGATAAATCTGAGTCTGAGAACTGAGGCAAGTCTTTGATTCAATATTGAACGTGGTGGCGATCTCGATAATGGAATAACCATCTAATACTGAGACCAGAGAATGTCTAATTCAACAGATTCATGACTGAACTCTATATCTTTCATAGATTTCCCTTGAAAAGCTCACAAGACCAAAAATTTTCAGATGATGTGATTTCCTTCTGGAGCAATTACATTATTATAGTGCTACATATCTGAGAAACCTTCTTGGCTCTCAATTAAAATGATGAACAAAAAGTTCTCAAGCTTTGTTTGAACAAAACATAACCTCAAAAGTCAAAATTCACAATTTTCCGACCTTGTTCTCCAAAATACCTATTTCCTTCCAAAAGAATTATAGTATCTCCAAAACTCATTTAAAGAAAACACTCGAGTGAATCAGAACTCCGTAGACTTACGTTTGCAAAATACCCTTCCTCTTCCTGTATTCAATATATAGTAAGTAGTATAACTCAAGAGCTTGTCTTTGGACAGAAAGCCAGGAGAGCCAATCGACTCATGTGACATCCTGCAGCGGAAGTTTCATTAGCATGTACGTGGACTCTTGCTCAGTATATAAACTACGTATACCTACGTGTATGTCAGTCCGATGCAAGTACACGTCACTGCTTTCAAACATACGAACCCTTAGAGGGCATATATATAACTCATATATACACTGAAAAGCTCTCTTGGAACTCTCACCAATTACGCTTTCTGTGAGAAAATATTGCTTTGATCTGGGCTGAAATTTGCAAGCTGTAAATCTGGATTTGAAGCGTATGATACTTGAACGTTATGAATTTCTGTGACTATCCTTGGAATATTGCTCTGGAGGAAAGTGTCATCAGTCTTTGATGAAAATAGCATTCTTTAGTATGATGTGGGCTATTTAAATAAGATCAATTGATTCAAAATTATGAATGTCAGATTGGAGATAGTTTCTTCCAATAGTATTGAGGTGTAGGTTATTTACTACATACTACCAGAGTCTTCACCACCAATTTCATCTTTTTCGGTTTTTTCATTTCTATTATCTTCTTATCATACCATAATTCAGAGACAGGTTTGGAAATATTTGTGTCAGTCAGAGTCTGGAGTTTTGATTAAATATTCCTCGGCATTTTATAAAAGTGCATTCTATGGAAAAGATCTTTTGAGTATGAGCATGCATTGTTCCCAAATTCGAGAAGATAGTCAAGTATTGCCAACTCAGATTTTTTTCAACACACTAAGTTTGAACAAATATTTGTTTTTTTCTTGGAATGCATCAATCGATATCGAAAGGATTAGAATTCTTCTTCTTGTTAGCATGACCGAGTGAGAGTTTTCAAAAAATTCTAATCAACCTTCTTCTTCGTATGAACGACATTCACTGAACCACTAACCATGAAACATGATTGACTGACATAAACCAAATTTAAAAAAGCTGTAAAAAATATTCACCTCTTGAACATACAAAGATGATAATAAAAAATTCATTTAGTAGGTAGGAAATTTGAATCGTCCTCTTCTTGAATAATGTAGGTAGATCACTTGAATGAATCATGTAGGACTAGGTAAGTAAAAAAAAAAAAAACACAAATTTCCATTATCCATACTGCCGTCTGAGGGGAAACGGTCGGTAACTCAAAATCAAACATTTCTCAGAAATTTCGTGATATCTTCATTTTTGTCAATAAGATATGAAAATCGACTCACGGCATTCGTAGAAGAATGATTCATGATCAGTTTGATACCAGGAAACCAAAGTTCTTCTTCGTGAATACGGGGAGGTTAACATTTAAAGAGCGAATTTTTTAAAATTTTGAGGTTGTAGTTATTGATCTTCTTCCTCACGGTGGCAGCATATTCGTGTGTGTGTTTTTTTTTTTTTTTTTTACTAACACGATCCCTAGTTCTACCGATTTAAGTGATCTACCTACATTAAAATGGCCATATTGAATGTACTTTTGAAGATTTCCACAGATCATCATCTCCAAAGTTCATTGACCCTTTCACACCATGTCTCTCACGATGTACATATACTATACATACAGAACAAGGATCAGCTCTTTACCATCATCAAAGTTAGAATATCTATATAGCTATAAAGACATCGTCAGAGTGCGTATTATAGTGAGGGCTCAAGGCTTGACAAGATCCGGACGTCAAGCAAAGGTGCAGGCGTTATATACCATAGCACGACAAGTTAATTGGCGATTATGTACCCTGACAAAGCGATCACTCTAAGACGAACCTTGCAGTTTACTATACATAGACCTCGGCTAATTATCCATCCGAGTGTCGTTAAATTGTTTGGATGTATTCATGTATATGACTAACACGAATATCCTTGGATGTATATATTGGATGAATGTATTGTTTAGACTGTTTATGTCTGGAACATATAGCTATGAAATGATGAATAGACATTGTTCTGATCTTATGAATTAGATCCTTTGCTTGATTTTGATGGGGTATGAAGATGTTATACACTACCGGTCAAAAGTTTGAGATTGAACAAAAATTTTTCTTTCTCATTTTGTGAGTTGCACCTTTTGAGCTCTACTTGAGTCTAGAGGACTTTATCTGGGCTCATTTTGAAGATTTTCTTTGGTACTTTCGGATTGCGTCGTTCGGTTTCATCACTACGAATTCGGATCTTGTCAATCTTGACTTGAGAAAGTGTCAATTTTGAAGATTTTTGAGAGAATTTTCTGGCTCCTGCAAGTTTGAAGCATGTCAGTGTCGTGGTTTGGGACGTATGATACCATATTAAATTCTAAATCTAGAGCTCCAAAATTAGTCTTAGAACGTCCCTCTACGTCACTCCCAGTTGAAACCATGACATTTTTTGCGAGGAAAGACTTTCCACAAAAATTAGCACTCTTAGAAAATGACCAGGGAATTCACTTCTTGGGACCTATTTCACAGGTTTCTGATATTCTCGATCATAATGTAGAAGGCAGATACCGGAATCAAAGGTTTTATCCCCCGTTAAATGCATTTTAACGTTTTTCTAAAAATTTGGCTGCTATTTTCGCGTAGAATCTATCCTCACAGAAAATATCATAGCTCAAGTTAGGAGGGGCGTCAAGAGACGTTACAAAATGGATTTTGGAGCTCTAGACTTTCAATTCCAGGTCTCACAAGTGCCGTACCAAAACACAGATGTGCCTCAAACTTGCATGAGCCAAAGGATTCTCTCTAAAATCTTCGAAATTCACACTTTCATAAGCTAAAATAGGCAAGAGCCGAATTCGTGAAGATGAAAATGAATGATACTATCTCAAAGTTCGTGAAAAAATCCACACGATGAGCCCAGATGAAGTCCTCTAGGGTCAAGTAAAGCTGAATGGTGCAGCTCACAGAATTTAAAGGAAAAATTTTAGGTGAGCTTAAACTTTTGACCGATAGTGTAGCTGTAGAATGCATTACGAATCTCATTACATTATATCCTCGATGCAAAAGTCTCAGAAATGGGAAAAATGTCACGGATTCCTTATTTTCTAATCTTGGAAAAATTTGATGTTTGGATGTGGATATATTCAGGTATTCATGTATCATAACCAATACGTAAAAAATTTAGATAAAAAGTATGCTTCAACTACATTTATTTTCACGTAGGGAGTGCAACCCTCATTCATATCATTGACGGTAATTACATACCATATGATTTTATAATACATATAATTTTGTATACGATCGGCATCATTCGAATGATTCTGTTTAGTTTCTTTCCTCGCAATTTTTTCTCTCCTTTCATATTCTCTCGTGTTTTTGGTTTTGGCTCCGTTCAGCGATACTCAAACTATTTCAACAACTACGCCTTGGGTGAACCCTAAGATTTTGCACAGAATGGTAGTGACTTGATCCACTAGATTTCTGGGAATCACTACATCTTTCTGCAGAGCAAAAGAGAAAAACGAGATATATATTACACATGATGTCAATAACAAGATATCAACAGTATTTCAATTCTTCAAAAGATGAAGGAACTCGATTGGAAGATTTCATATATACCTGATTGACTAAGAATAGGTCTATGATATTGGAAAATTGGCTGGAACTCACCGATTGAACTAAAGATTCTGCAGCTGGTGCCGCCTGTTGAATATGAGAAAAAAAGATGAAACGGGTCAGTCAATTGCCATGAGTAGTTATTTGATGATAAATTCCACGCAAAAGCGACGTGCGGAAGAAGTCATGGATAAGATTTCTTGAATACCCTTTTTATTAAATTCTATGGCCCAAAATAGCAATATTGGACCATCCTATGAGGCCCAAAAGAATTCTATCTTTTGGTAGCACGCACATCCGTCAAAAAGGCGTAAATTTTTCTTGTCAAAAACGATGCTTTTCTATTCATTGAAGAGGTATCTCCCGCTCCCCGGCATCTTGGCCCGTATTCTGAATTTGACGGTAAAATTTTCCGGCAAATTGTACTGCAATATTCGCCGGCATTGGTGGCGCTCTATCGGTAACCTGTAACATTTTCCGCATTTGCTGCAGTTTGCCACCGATGTCGGCGAATTTTGCGGTACAATTTGCCGGAACATTTTACCGTCAAATTCAGAATACGGGCCTTGGAAGAGCATAAAAAACCTATCGAAAACTCTGTTGCAGAGTTGGTTTTGTCAATTCTAAGGCCTTCTGAACTTGAAAAGGTATCTTCAATACTGAAATATTGATTTCTCAAAAAACCATCTCTTATTTATTCTGAAACCCACATGTATCTATCAAAATTCTACGTTCTCCTATGAATAAATTGGTTTTAGAGTAGACTAGAACGATTCAAGTAAAATATTAGCCATTGTTTGAATTTCATTTTTTTTACTCGTCCCAAAAGGTCATTTTCTACGCATGCATACGAACTGAGGCCGCTCTTGGAACCGTCTTGAATAAAAAGCTGACATAATATCCTACAAATTGACCTTTCGCAGAGTTCTAGTTCATACACTAAAATAGGATCTACAACACCATGAATGGCCTTCCATCAAAATCACAAGACAATTTCACAAGTCATCGGCTGGGAGCACCATGCTGAGTGAAACCCCGTCAAATAAACGGTCCATAAAATATGGGGTTCCAAATTCTTTTGTAAGGATTTCCCACCAAATCTATATCTCAAGATATGAGGAACAAACGGCCATAAGGAATCAACAACATCTTTCTACGCAGTTAGTGAGCATGTCGATTATACTTTGGGTTTTTTTTTTTTTTTTCATGAAAAAAGGCTGACTTTTTTGCACTCAAACAGCTCCAGCTCTGACATGGAACAAAATATTGACACGTGGTTCAATGCATTGGGCGGGTGAGGAAGAAACCTGTCGTAGGCCATGGGATTGAATGAAAAGGGATAAATCAAGAAATCTGAAAAATGACCTCTTCTCGTAGATCAAATTTGCGTGGAATTTGTCTATTAGTTAACCTATATACGCACGGAAACAAGCACAGCGCTCAGGAGCACAGCAAAGATCAAAACTTTGGAATACATGATGAGATGTTGTCTTCGAACAATTTTTCGCATACTGGAGTTTCAGATCCTCCCGGGGATATTTAAATGAGTTTTAGAGGGAGGATTTATGGACTATGTACAACTGTTATCAAAATCAAAACAAAATCGCAGTGTCACCCAGAATTTGATAAAAAATTTCCTCAACTGGTGCATTACTTTGTAACACTGTCTAATGCGATTTTGTTTATATCCCGACTCACCATTTCTCGATAGCGATTTCGATCTCTGAACTTCTTCAAGTGATACAAAAGTATGCCTGAATCTCTATGATCTTCTCGAGCGCCAATTCTTCACCCTACCTGCGATATTCCCCAGAAACTTAGAACCCACTTGGTTTTTTGATGTAAATGGCGAGGATAATTTTTGATCAATTGAATCTCGGTCATTTTATGTGCCTTGGAAAGGAGGAATCATAGCCTATTGATTATGGATTTAGCTGAGACTTTGGGAAACGTTACCTTTTGACAACAAAATACGTTTGACAATAAGACGCTGGGTCAAATTCTCAAGCGTTTTAGAGCTAGTACTGTCCATGACATAGACATATCACTTTTTGGCATGGGTTGCGTGGGTAATGCTCATAACTTACGCGGTGGCTCTAAAACCGTGGAGTAATACATTCTGAGGCTTTGGATATCAACTCTTGGTGTCAAAAAGTGACGATTCCTAAAGTCACAGACGAATCCATGCCATACAGGCCATACTTTCTCCTTGTCACACGCATTTGTAGACTTATGGAATTCTAGCTGTGAGGTCTTAGAAGAAAGTAGCTCTAGTGAAGAATCGATGCAACAAAACTAAACGTGGGCCTTGTGCTGTTCATTTCATTTTCGTGCTCCATCAGTGCGAATCACTCATTTGACTCTAGATATTTCGAGTCTTATAATTTTCGAGCTAAGATAAACGATATCTGGATTTTAAATATTCAAGACAGTCATAGCGTCAAGCGAAAATTGAGATTATCACTGAGTTTTCAAAAAACAAATAAGTCCAGTAAAATGTCACGGGTATTTCGTGGAGAAGTACAAAGTAACAATTCCGAATAGATAGATAAATACGCTCTTCATTCTGTCTATATGCAAGAATCAGATAGTCATTACATATTTACACACATGATCACAAAGTATTCCAGTAAAAGAATGTTTACCTGAAAGTACACTACACAGAGGGAACAATTTGAGGAAGAATATTTTGAATATAGATATTTGACCGGCAAATGGCTACCAGTTGAGATTCTACAGAATTCCAGGAAGTACTGCGAAGCCAAAAGTCAGCCAAAAGCCTCCAGGGGCCGTATGCTAAATTTGACGGCATCGGTGGCGCCAAGGCTGGCGCTCTGTCGGTAACCTGTAAAATTTGCCGCATTTGCTGCAGTTTGCCGTCGAGGTTGGCCGTATTTTTCACGACAAGTGCCATCGGCAACACAAACACGGAAAACCGCCTCGGCAAACTGCAGCAAATGTGGCAAATTTTACAGGTTACCGACAGAGCGTCACTGATGCCGGCAAATTTTACCGTCAAATTGAGAATACGGACCCAGAGAAACTTGTTGTTTATATCCAACATGGAATTCTTGCATCATCGAACATGTTCGTGTTCGCCGGTCCTCATAAATATTTCAGTTCGTCATGTATCCTGTAATATCATTTGAAGTGTTCAATGCAGTTTATGCCAGATATTCAATTCCAAATTTTTTTCTACAACGGTGAAGCAGCATCAATAAAAATATCATTTCCACTACTAGGGAATTGGAGATGCGTTCTACCCTCGCTTTGCGGAGCGCAAATGACGCAAGTTTTCGTTCCCTCGTACTAAAAAGTAAAATACGCAGCTGAGGAGTAAAGAGGATGACCACCTCCCGGGTTTTTATCGCTCTCGGCTGCGCCTTAGCTCTAATAACCACCCGGGAGACTCGTCCTCTCCTACTCTCTAGTTGCGTAACGTATTATTTTCTCATCTTCCCACTAATAGGATTTTTTAGATCTGATATCAAAGCCAGGAATCTCAATGACAAACGAGCAAGGATTCTTCCAACGAATAGTGTGGATTCTTCTGACGAGTCATTTAGATAATAAAATCAAATCAACAGATTTGATAGATTTATTCTCTCACTCATCAGCTGTTTTCTTTACTCATTCTTTCATTGAAATTATTTCTCCCTGACATCTTATTTGTGTGTATTCACGGCTCATACTCATAATGACGCAATACTTTTTCATGATTGCATTCCGTTGTATTCGAGACCAGCCTGGATCTGATACCGTCCCACCAATTTGACTGAATGGGTCTAGTTTTTCTTCTCGTTGTCTCTTCAGTGAGGTGAAAAGGCTTCTAGAACGACTCTAACTTCTTGATCGATGGTGGTTATCTCTTATGATAGTAATGAAATCGTGCTCACCGCATTTGAAAAGTAAGAAAATTGTATGGTTTTGTCAGTAGAAAAACCTATATTGTGATCTAGCGTGGAAGCAAATAAGACTGACTCAAATCGGTATTGTAAAAGATATAAAATCTAATATTCCCCTTTTCTTTACTAGTCACAACGTCATCGTGCATCACATTGAGAAGAATGTTGAAGACTTAATCTAGAGCGTTATGTTTCATTCATCAAAGTGGTCACAGCGTCTGCATAATACCAGCCTGTGAGATAGAGATGGTAAAAAACTAGTTGATCAACTACATGAAAATGGACGTACATGCATCGGAAAAAAGGTTTAAGTCAAAAACAAAAAGTTCTTGACAGATCTCACTAGCAATAAGTTCAGAATCAGGAAGTTGTTTATATCATTCGCATGTGGTATGTATAAGATGTTAAAAGGAAATTGATATATTATCAGTAATTTGCGAGTTCTTCTTGGAATATCTAGATCGATTGTAAACATAAATACACGAAATTGTAATTACACGAAATTCTGTGAAAAATACGAATGTTAACGCAGTCGTAATTTTTAAAATTATTTACAATCTATCTTATCTGAGAGTGATCGCTTTGTGCTTCACTTTGCTTGGCATTGATTAATAATTGCGCTTATTATGATGGATATTCTCATTGTCTCGTCGGTAATTTAAAGGATTCAAAAAATACCAAACGATTTTATCTCTATTGCAGGGATGATCATTCACGTGAAAAAAACGCGTCGACAAGATCACAAGCTAGACCAGTTCTTGACAGTACTTATCGAGAAAATGACTTCTGAGATGGACGAGTTCCATTTTGGTTCTCTCAAAATACCTCTTGAATAAAAATGTAGTGAATTAATGATCAACCATATTGATTTACTGGACCATCAATAAGGTAACTGTGCCTAATTTGCCCCCATTCCCTAATTTGCCCCCATTCAAGTTCTCACATGTACAAACCCGCAGACCTTGCCCCGCATTTTTTTCATGTTTGTTACGTTAAAATATGAGAAAATAAATGTTTTGGGCCGATCCTAGATGACCCGCGCCTTCCTTAGAACAGAAGAACTGATTTCGCTACTTCCGACTTCTTTTTTGTTATTCACTAAAAGTTATGCCAAACAAAATTGATGGAATCAATTTTAACGTGCCTTAACTCATCTTCTTTGTCTTCGTCCCAACTTTAGAATGCTTTTTGCAGAATTGCAAAATTCGATTTTCAGCCGATTCTACGCCCATATCATTAGAAAAAGTGCAGTGTTCCTAATTTGCGCCCAAAGTCTTTTTCTAAACTTGTTCCTCACTCCATTCAAATCCATTAATCTAACCTGAAAGATTTGAAAAGAGGCAAAAAAAGCTACAAAATGAACTAAAGTACGTCTTATTTGGAGGTCTGGGAGCCGAGATATCCCGCTTTCACGAAAAACCCGTATAATCCCATGAAAATAGGCCTCTTTTCCCTGTGGGGGCAAATTAGGAACACACTGACAAAAACTCGCAAAAAAATCTTCTTTCGCGAAAATCAAGATATCTCGGCTCCAACTCGTTCAAATTGAACGTACCTCAGCTCATTTTCAAGGTCTTGAAACAAGCTTCAAAATGAGCTAAAGTACGTTGAAAAATATACAGATGAGTTGAAATGGCAAGTAAAACAAAAGTAGTGGGGGCAAATTAGGCACACTTACCTTATAATACCTAGAATATCAGATGGTTCAATCACCCTTCACTTCGGGGGTACATGCTGTATGCAATGAATATTCAAGATGTTTTTGAAGGAAGAAAATTCAAGGAACCTATTAGAGAAAAAAGATTTCCCAGCTTCGTGATCTTGTTTATACTCTGCCACGAGGCGTGTAGGCCGAGTGTAGGCACAAACAAGTATCCAAATATTGATCACAGATGAGTATGATTCTTGATTGTTTTTAATTATTAAACGCTTTTATTGCACTTCGCCGTGGCCATAGTTCTTACATTCTAGTAACATCTAGTGGACACATTTTTGCATCCTGTCTACCGATAAAGTAGGCATGCGCTGCATATTGGCTCTTTATTGTACTGCGCGACCGGAAGTGTCGTCGCTCATCGAGCTCGCTCGGATTTATGAAACTGTTGCAGGCTGCGACATGTTTTCTTGATTTGCCCGCACGTCACCTCGGGCCACCCAAATTTCTATTATCGTCTGCTATCGCCGATGCACCATCAGTCTGCTGTTGCCGCTGCCATTGAGCTCATTTAGTATTTGCATTTTCCGATTCTTTGTGGTCGCGTGTTTCTCGTGCAGTTGAGTAAATGCCAAATTCTTTCACTGGAAATCGTTATTCATCAGTGCCAATTAATAAGTTTAAGTACTATGAGGTGACTATGTGCTGGATCTTTAGTGTTTGGAAGAGCGCGTGCTCAGGTTATGAGTATTCACTTGCATGCGTGTATGATGAAAGATGAACCAATATCAGCGATCGAAAGACAATGTTTGTCATTGTCTACACTGTCTGCTGCACCCGAAGATGAGTGACTCGCGACATAATAATGGTGACATATTTTAATGCGAGAAACCCAATTATTACTTATTAGCTGCAATATTCGCTGCCAGCACACGTGTTTTCCCCATAATTCCTCATATACGTCGCACAATTTCTCCCACGTGATTTACATCGGTCTACCGAATTCTATCTGCACTACACCGGACAGAATCCTATCGCAAATTACAAGATTTTGGAAAGTGAATAAAAGCGTTTTTTAAAAATTCTCTTTTTAACTCTTATTTATGTTCATTTTGACAGGCAGAGTTTATTGGAAAGTCGGAGTGGTTTGGAAAAGAGATTGGAGAAGTAAAATTTTCTTTTATTGATTTGACGAGTGTCATGAATTTTTCAAAATCGTAAGGAATAACCCATCGATGGTTTTCTTCATCCTGATATTTGGGTATATCTCATCATTCTCTTAACCATAATAAATATTTCAATGTGTGATGTGGATATCCAAGAATGTATTTATTCCACTCGGTCAATGTAAGATTCAGTGGATGCAAAATCATGAAACATATTCAAAGTATTGTAACTCATTTATACAAATAAAAATCATCACAAAACATTCAGATCACGTGCTGAGATTGAGAGTGGATGCTTAAAATTCATGATTTCGATCTTTGTGGGAGCTCTCTAGATTCATCAAATGAATCGAACAAATTCTCGAATTGTGTACACTAGCAACATGAGTAGCATGAATATTAATTGACTCTAACCCTAACTCTTTTCCAGACATAATGAAGTACTCCCAAAATTTATCATGATAAGTGATGGCAATCGAACGCATGATGGTTTTAACACAAGCAAAAGTTTTTTTCTGATTTCATGCTACCTTCAAATCAAGCAACTGGCGTCATTCGATACACTTTGCCAATTAGAGTTTTATGCGATGTACATACTCTGCATGTAGACTTTTAACCATGGGTGAAATCTGATATTCTAACGATGGTAGCTGGCAATTTTCTACAATTTTGATGAAAGCCGTGAAAAATGTGGCTGCACTATCGATTGGCGCAAAACAAAGCTCGTGGTGCCCATACATGGCTAACGACTGTGTGTAAAATTAATAGAATGTCTTTGAAAGAGTATAAAAAAATGTGGGTCCACGTGGTCATGTGTGCATACAAACACTACAGGAAAAAAGACTAAATACTGTAGAGCTGGCCTCTGATGGAGAAAGATTCTGAACTTGAGCTTGATCGATGTAAAATTTTTTTCGTCAACTCACAAACAATTATGGTATTCCGTGTCAGGTGATTAATTTTCAACATACCTATCACAATCAAGGAGTGACGAATCATTCTTGCAGATTTTGAACGATCCATAGCAAAATTAGTTAAAAGAATTGAATCTTCCAAAAAAGATGCCAACGTTTGAGGGAAGTTAATCCTCAATCGAACGTTTACACTACTTTCGAGTACAACCGATCATTCGCTCAATCTCGAGTTTCGAAATTCAAATTTCAACACTCTACTTCTCGTAGATGTAAAAGGACAATCTTTGATTATAGTTTGGCTACTTTTCGAGAAAAAATGATACTTTTTGTTGACAGTGGCTCTGATAGAGACGGAAACAGTAACTACAAGAAACTCTCTGTTAACTTGCTAATCAATTCCTTCGACACTCATTTTCACGCACATTTTGAATGAATCGCTAACCATTACCAAAATTTCAGTTGCAGCGTCTGTCACAAGAATTTGAAAAATTCTTTGGAAATATCCTATGATAACCCCATTATTATTTATGTTGTTTTAGGCAGTTGGTGCCTGTATAGTCAATCATCAGTTGTCATCCATTTTTTTATTAGAACCATACCGTTATGGATTTATTCTAGGAACTTTCGAATTTTCTCAAGCCTCAATTTTGTTATCCTTGCTAAGAAGTTCGTTAGCCCTCCAAACGGGGATACAATTTTAATTTTCCATTTCCATCTCGTCGTTGAAGAACTGAAAAAAATTGTATTCAAGCAGGCGAGTTTTCAAAATTCTTGAGACGAAAATACTCAAATCAGACCAGCGATGCAAGCTCACACCATCATGCAAAGCAAACTTGCAGTCCAAGCCAAGCAAACTCCCCGTTACCATTGCAAGCTCAGAGCTTTTGCATCTCGGACAACTATTCGTTCGAAAACTGTATGGTGTGGTTTTCGCGTGAGCCAACTCACTTCCGTATACGAGAAGCAGACTAACGACGCGCCATCACCCTTATCTGCTCCTTCACATAGACATATATTTACTTATACATATATAGATACACATATACATAAGATATTCATTTGTGCATGTGTGTGTGTGTGTATGTGTGTGTATGAAGGTGTGCCAAGGGTTTATGGCAGCTTGCAGTGGTCAACTCAGAGAGGGAAGAACGACTGAGTGAAAATACGACGATGGTTTATATATATAGTCAAGTTGGTGGCTGGTTTAGACTTCTAATGGTGATAAGGATCGGAGCTTGCGACATTCCGCCGTTAATTTTATCGCTTGACGTTGTAAACAGAGAGGGTAGGAAGTTAGTGAGGCAGAGCTTTCGCACAAGCTAAGCACGTCTGACCGATCTTAGAGGTTAGACTAGCTCAACGAGTAGTAGGGATTTATGGTATTGCGAAATTTTATCGGGTCGTCAAAATTTTTGATTCGACAAGAAATATAGACTAAGCTGCTCGTAATTTTTAAAATTGAGTTCCATTTTGGTAAGATTTTGGGGTCGGCTTTTTGGGTGTTTACTTGCTACCAGGGTCCGGAGTTTGATCATCCAAATATTGGTCGATAATTGAAGAAAAATTGAGAAGATAGGGGAAATAAATGGGAAACTCTTTGAAATTTGGTGATTTTTTTTTTGAAACGATTGGAAATGAGCTGATTATCATCAGGAGGAACGATGATGAAATTATCAAGGTGGAATCAGAATTCACAGCCATCTGCCAAGGAAAAGAACAGAAGAAAGATGTAAGTATGGAATTTCAGACTTCCCTTCCAAAAATAAAAATTCAACTTTGTGGCATGCTCCCTATCTTGACTTGAAATCTCAAGCTGTAATCTACCTCAATGTTTTCAATGTACTTTTTTGAGTTTAGAGAATCCGAAAATTCATAAGTAGTGTAGTTGGCCATGTGGATCTATACTAGATCAGATAACAATTCTGGCTCATAACCACACGCTATCGATGATACATCATGAATTTTAACACGATGGATTGAAAAATAGCCATCTCATCTAAATCAGCTAATTCACTAAGTCGAAATCAGCATATGCTTTGATTTCTAGAATTTTACAGATCACTGCCATCGACTGTTATTGACGCAACTAATGATAGATTTCATTTTGAACCTCAAGAACCCCTCATCATTATCAATGTCAACCGATCAACAACTCAATAATCAGCTAATGAAATGTCAACCTTGGAACAGGAAAAGTCTCAAGTTTAGCATTAATCAAACATTGGTTTGCTGAAAACCGCAAAATTTCTGCGAACTAAAGAGTGAAGAAAACCTCTTCAAAATTCTAGAATATCCATCCATACTCAAACCAAAGGTTCGACAGTCTATTGACCAAGTATTACCAAGCATATAGGAAGTATATCTACGATTCTGCAATGTGCTGCAGCTGATTTAGGTTGTCGTTTCGCAAGGGGGGTTTGCTGCGGTAAATTCAGCTAATGGAATTTATCGCAGAGTCACACGAATAGACGTAGAAACTGCCAAGCCACAAAGTTACCTCTTATTACCCTTAGCACGGAAAACGGCCCGTGAAACGTTTCCCTCTCAATATTATGAGGTTTTCTCTTCTTCGTGTAGGTGTATAGCTCGTTGACCTTATACCATCAAAACGAGGAATTCCGCAGCTTGAACTCGCTAATGGATCGTGCACAGAATATGAGACTTGTCCGGAAATGATATCATTCTTGTCTTTTAGGTCTCTCTCTCTCTCTGTGGGTCATGCATTTTGATAATTTGTTCCGGGATGGCAGGATGTGGTGGGTGCTTAGTTGAGAATTTGATGATTATTACATTCGAATTTTAGAGTGTGGGATGAGTATTGGGTTGTTTTAGGTTATCGGTGCTGAAATAGTGAGGATCTGGTTTGTTACTAGGTATGAGACAAATTTAATGATTTTTATGTGGTAAGATGAAGTTTTTGCTGAACGTTAAGGGTAGTCCGGAGAGGATCCGGATATTTTACCCGATAGATGGCGCTTTGATCGTACTGCATGTGCGATGGATGATTATGAACCAAGTTTTTGCTTCATAGTATTTCAACCTCACATTTCCGACCCAAACGAGATGTGGCAAGTGAAACACCATAGTATTTCCCATTGCATGAGTTGTTCCACACCCGGGAATTCATTCTATATCTCCAGAAAATCGTAGTTCTTTGACTCGCTGAGCAAGTTATAGAGCTCGATGCTCACACTAGTTCAAGTTTTTTGCGAACTAGATTCAGAATTTTTGAACGTGGGAGGGCTCATTCAATAGGAAATTCCAAACCACAGGGGGCCTACTATCTGATATTGCCCTGAACTGTTTTGTTATTGAGGAATGAATCGGAATAGGAGAGGACGCGTTCTGTCCCACCAAAAAATTGCCTTCAAAGTTTTCTCGATTTCTAATGAATGAAATGCCATGAAACTTTGCATGGTCTCGTGTTATAAGATTTCACAGGTGGCCTAGTACCTGAGTAACACATTTAGAACCAAAAAAAGCGTATAATATAAAAAATAAATAGTAATACCGCTCTCAGAATCATTGGATGCAGATGCAACCTGAAAGTACGCCGGTGCGTGTCTGGTTGCGGTTTTGAGGGGACTCCGGACTAGCCTTAAGTATATTGGACTATTGTGCCAAAAATTTTTTGCCTACATCTTGAGAGATGGTGAATTACCCCCACCTGATTTAATAATCTGGTTAAATTTGGTCAACAAAGAACTTCACTCTATGGGATGAAGTTCATCTTGGAATTTTTGCACTGATAATAGCTTGTTCAACTAACCTTTTTTACGCCCAAAATTTAGTACGGCTTTCTAATACACCAATCTTATTGGAAAATCCAAACTTGAGGATTTTGAGAAGAGAACCATTCATGTCCATTGTGATTGATTGATCGAGATGGCTGATGCTTGGCTTTTCATACAATTCTTTTTCTGACTGTCAGAAAAATATCTCACATTTTTCTGCCACACCTAAGTCACACTAAGTATAATCAGTATAACCACCAAATAATTTCAGCTATTCCTCGAAAATATGACGAATGAGTACAGGAAACATATCAGATGGATCATCAATATTACATCGAAGGATTATATTAGTTCCAAATTAATGCCAAAAAAGTCCCATGGAAGTCATCCTGAAGTGAATTTTTGAGGCATCGTCTCAAATTTCTGTGGATATCTCGGATTTCCGAGCATAGTTGATTGGACAGTTGTATCAAAAGCAAAATTTTTGAGGTTATGGTCGATATAATGCTATCGTATTCAATTCAACTCTGAATTTGACGATGAAGCAGTACATTCGCTGAGAGAATGCTGGGTTTATTAGCTTTAAAAACTCTGAAAAAATACTCATTCTAGCTTATAGAGTTCATACAAGTAATCAAGATTCTGAGACTGATTTCAGAGATATTCCAGTCCTACTGACCTCTAGTTGAGGTATGTACAAGTTCCATGTTTCAATGTCCAAATAAGGTTCATATCTTGGATGACCACTAGTATTCAATTAAAAACTTTTATACGTCCAAATTGAAGTCAGAATTTCTCAATACATCTCCACGCAATTCAATCAAATCGTTTCATCTCAGCATTTATGGATATCATATTTTAAATCACACCTCAAAACACCATTTCCAAACCATCACTGAATGAGTAATGCAAGTTTTTCAAGTTCATAACCCCAAATTCACTTGCAATCAAAGAAATTTAAATGTATCGTCCAATATATAGATTCCAATCGGTCCTTCTTTCAAGTTCTCAAAAGCACAAGTAAAGACTGATATATATATATATATATCTATGTACATCAGTATCCTGTAAATCAAAGTAGCAAAGCTCACTCTGTTTTAGACAAGAATAAGACAGAATAAGAGTAAGTGAGAAACTCAAAGGCATCTGAGACAAGTGGAATCAGAAGAATAAAAGTTAAAGAAGGATCAGGGGGAAAAAAAGATAAGAAAGGAAAGCTCTTCCTATATATATATATAGGACGAGCAAGCAAGTGTAAATAAGTAACGTGGGAAACTTGTCCGGTGCGCACACACCATTATACTCTTCATAGACTGCACTTTAAGTACTCCGGAAAGTCGAGAGTGTAGGCGCGATAAGCTTTTTGAACCCCTCCAACAAAACAACCCGACATACTATATACACTCTTCTTCCTTCCACCCTATACCATCTCTTTTCATTCGGCGTCTTTTCTTCCAACTCTTTGTACATGTATAGTAGGTTGTGTTTGGTTCGATATTCACCCCCCCCCTCCTTTTTCTTCTAGAGCTAATGCACGTATTAGATATATGTACTCCTTTTGTGTGAAAAGATTTTTTTTTTTTAAAGAGTTTTCGAGGAGTTGAGAATGGGGAACAGGTGGTTTCGCATGTCTTGACAGTGTTACGATATGGGTTGATACTCTTATGAAGTTTTTGAGTGATTCGTGGTGTATCACTGGCTTTATGTGAATTTAGATCATGGAAATTGTTCTTGATGGTGTCATTTACTTTGTTGAAATTACACAGAGTCCATTGGAACGATATCCTCCGAAGTACTTTCTCTGGTTTTGCAAGTTTTGCAAAGACTTCTAGATTGAGCTAAGCTTTGATTTTTGATGAAATAGAAAATGACCACCACATTACCAGAATATCATTACTAGGAATATCGATTTGGAAGTGGGACTTCTACAATATTGATGAAGTATTCAACTAGTATTTTGAAGAATCAAGAGCCACGAGTGTGAACAAATGTGGAGTTGAAAGTGTCATTGAAATTCTATCAAAAATTCTAAAATCATTGCCATTCATGGGATCAGAGGTCATGAGATCAATCAATGATGAGTCAATGTGTTTTCGACAAATACGACTTGTACTGGAAAATTTTGAGAATGCTAGACGCTACGCTGCTGAAGCGGAGATTTTCATGAAATATGGATTCGTGAGGTAACTTGCAGAATACCAAAAAGTACGGGAAATGCTGTTAAAAGACGTCTGCTCGAAGCAGTTTATAATATTTATCTCGTAATGTGCTATCCTTCATCGCACAGCTTCGAGTATAAATGTTGCCTTCGTTCTTGGCCTTCTGCAGGTGTACATTAGCACTTTTACATCATCTCACCCATCTCAGGAGTCATTTTTCTACGGCAACACGTTTCTTTTACTGCAGTTTTTTCATTCATTTATTCAGGAAAATCTCAGAGCTATTATCATCCGAAACTAACCGATGGTCAAGAGTGGACGAGGGGTAAAAATATTCCTCCTCCAAACTAAGAAGACTTATTTCCCATGAAACCTCTTTAGGGACTTATTTTTGAAATTGATCTTGAAGCAAATTGCTATACAGAATAAAGAATATCATTGGTAACTCAAAGTCATTCAAAATAAGGGGACCAGCTTATTTTTGTTGGTAGAACTTAACTTCATAGACCCTTCGATATCTTATAAAATAGATACACTCTCCATCTAGTGCTTATGACAAAATTACTCTGCTGGAAACGAGTCAAGAAGGTTGACTTACTCGCATGTCATCTGAGATCGATTTTGCACAAGGTGAAGAAGATGAGAACGGAGCAGACGCCTATCAGAACAGCTCACTCCCATCATCGGCTTTAACTTCAATTTCCGAAACTTGCAACACCTCCTCTTCAATCATTTCCATCTCCTTTTCTCTTCTCTTGCTCCCCAATACAGTTTCTCAATACCCACGTCGAAAATGAGATTGGAAGCTTTTCCTATGCGATGAACTTTCTTCCGGAATTCGATCAGTTCACATCGACTTTCAGAACTTCCTGATCCCTATTCAAAGTATCTGAATGTATGCAATTTTTTGTCTCAATAAACTTTTGTGCATTTCAAGATTTGAGTTTCGTCATGGTTTAAGTCCCTCATACAATTCGTGAGTTACAGTTAATGAGTCTTGACAAGTTTGTGGGAATATTAATAATTTCTGCTCTTATTAATATGATAGATACTTTTCTGTGAACCTATCCACAAGAAACAGCCTCGCTATCCAGCAGGACAATTCTGACTACCCTGAAAGATGCAAGATTTGGGAAGTTTGGGCGCACGCAAACATCACGAAGACACGGACAGAACACACACTAGGGCATTAGCAGACCGAATCATAACCTCAAAAGTTTTCCTCGTCTCGATTGTGGCGCAGACTACAAGTGATCTATTAAGCTGATTGTTATTAATAATTAAAAAAAATGTTGAGATGCCAGATGGTCCAACTCAACATTCCACAGTCTGAGCCATTGAAGATACAAATTGAAAAGGTTGATGGAGTACTGAGGATTGGAGTTGTTGATGACTTTCACAATAGAACGGGAAATTTTTTCCATGAAATCTACCAAACTATACAACTGGCATTACTAAAAAACTCACATTATTTACAAAGAATCTCACACAGGTGATTTCCATAACCACCTTGTATCTCACATTTTTCAACTGATAACTGAAAACCTGTCTCAGTGACAGATCATTTGTCGTCTGCACTGCGATCGAATCAAAGTTACGATTTGGCTGGCTGCAAATACGCTAGTCTCCATTATGGTTGAGGTTTTGGCCATGTCCGTGTGATGTTCGCGAGCGCCCATGCAAAGTTTGCATCCTTTAGGATAGTAGGGATGGTCTCAGGATAGGAATGTTGAGTAGTTGAGGCCATCAGTATAGTAGACTCAATTGGTTTCTGCGATTTTATTAGGTATACTCAATTCTCCTATGAAATCTGATACTCTCAGGGATCAGTCACACTGGGACTGCGAGTCCCTCCAACTTCATTTCTGATACATAAGTGAAGTACCGAGGTTCAATCCCTGGATTCACATAGATTCGATACTTGATTGATATAATCAGACTTCCAATTTATAGCTGAGGTATCGTTGATGAGACTTTCCTCGTACTACAACGCTGTCACAGATAAAATACATGAAACTCGTGGCAATTTCTGCGCACTTTGTTGGCCAGCTTCACGGTTCTTGAATAGCTGAACCAAGATAAACATTGACGATTAGTTTCATATACTTTGTCGAAGTCCCCACTATGGTCTGGGTTTCGGTGTATTTCTCGCATGACTCTGTTTCTCTCATCATCTTTCATAATTATGTCTTCGACATCGTTTTGTGCATGGATTCCCACGAAGTTCAAACAATTCTCCCCCAATTCTGCCTCTATCCGTGACTCTCTGGACATGATTATCTTTCTTCCAGCCAACAGTACAGTTCTTTTGGTACCTGATTTTGTCAAATCTTGCAAAACTGCTGACTCACTCTCGTACTCATTATAATTATTCCACACTTTGTGTACAGCATCAGTATTTACGGTTACCAACATGTTCATTGCCAAATTCAATGAGGTGGCTCTTCCTACCTCTACTGATTTGGTGTCAATAGAAACACAGCTATCACAACTTTATGCACCGATTTGAGTTAGAGATCCATTGTTCAACCTTGCAGACCCTTCACTGTCCATCTTCCCTACATTGACCATCATGTTATTGGCGCTGTTAATCACCGACCACTAACGAGTCACTGAGTCTCGTAGAAATATGCATTGAGCATCAGTAGCGACTAGTAATTGAAGAACTCCATCATCCCCAAAAGCTGAACATTCTCACCGCACGCCGCCATTTGGGTACATTACTGTGAGCTGCGGAAAGCAACCGAAGTGTGAATTTTCCGATATCTCCAGTGAGAAATTTCGGCAAGTGTCGAAATATGTTCTCTTCTTCTTCATTCATGATTTACATGGTTACATCTGTGATCCACGGAGTTCTTTAATAAATTTGACGTTGTTCTCTGTACATTTATTTAGTGTATTAGTAATATTTCTCGGGCTTGGTTCTGCATTCTTCTACGCTATTCATTTCCGAGGAGTGAATTGCGTAGAGTATGAGAAACAGTCAAGAACATCATTTTCAATCCATGAAATTCTTTTCTTCCTGTACCCCTGCATTGATACCTTCTGAAAGTGTCTTGTACTATGCATGCCGTCCAGTATTACCAGGCAGATCAAACAGTTGCTGTTACCAGACAATCTTTAGAGCATGTTACATCGTACGCAGAATAGGGTATTGCATTGTAGGGGAGGGGGAGTTGGCGTCAACGCGACGGCACCGTTCGCCTGCCACGTGACACGCATGGTCGGCGCAACAAGAGCCTTCGCTGCATGTCAATGAAATCTCTCCTGCGACTCGAATCAGAAACGTCGAGTTGGGATTTTCGCGATAGAAACGTGACTCTCTTCGGGCATTTTTCACTTTTTTGCCTTGTGACATTGCGAAAACGCATCATGTACTATAGCGTCTTTTATCAGTAGCGAGTAGTACTTGAACGTTTTTTGGTGGAAGAGGTGGGATTGCTCCGGAGAGTTGAGATGGATATCATCGAGCATTTCTGGCACATCGAAAGGCAGAGTCCGGGGTGGCATTAATGAAACATGAAAGACCTCGAAGAAAATGTAGTCATTGTAATGTGAAGTTTGGCTGGACACCTGCGCCAGTTTCACTCGACGAATTCTCCTATTTTTTTTTATTTTTGGATTTCAGTTAGAGATGTTTTTTTTTCGTCTGGTTAATATCCATCTTATGAATCTTGTGTTTCTGGTATCTCATCCGAGGTTCATATATTGCCAGTTTGATTCCATGTGAAAATTTGCTCATTCTTGATATTGCGAACGAAAACTTCTGACACAGTTCCAATGTCTGTTGCATTTGGGTGCTCCATTCTTCCATCTATCATGACAAGGAGAAGTCCCTTAGATGTACTTATTACCTCAAGTATGTCCCGGTTTATTTCATTTGTTACTCTCAGTTTAGTACCATAATCTATTCAAAGATGAGGACCGTGATGTAGACTCCCACAGATCTCTTGCGTACTCTGTGTGGATGATGATGAGTATGATTTTCGATGACTGTCCCGATCATAGGTCAATGAATCCTTCCTCGTCTTGACCTTCAAATGATATTTCCCGCTCCTCCCATCCGATCGATGACTTTCGGAGTTCAAGCAGCCAAAGTTGAGATTAGGGACGTTAGTAATAAGTTAGTATCAATGCCGTGTAAGGGATTCTGTGTGGGATTTTGAGATCTTTCAAGTTTCTAATGGTCATTTTAATATGAGTATTGAATTACAAGTTCAGGTATGAATTCAGATTTGAGAAGTGATTTTTCATGGTAAATCCTATAGGTCAGATTGAAGATACCTCTTGTGAAGTTTTTCTTTCATCTTCATCCCAGCAATACCTCAGAATTCTAATTCTGGGCGAGTTGAAGATCACACCACTTCAAAGCTTGAAATAGATGTCAGGATGGGGATCTTGATACTTTGGAAGAATTTCGACTTCACTCAATCATATTATATTTTCAGCTTCCCGTCGTCAATTGATTAGAGATATCATGCAATCAATCCGATCATCAAATATGATTCGAGATGAAATTTCAATTATCAATGCCAAATTCGTGACATGGGCAAATCTTTCAAGCAGTAGCTAAGGGAAATGCATGCAGACAGAGACGCGCGATTTCATTCGCACGTGCTCGCGATCGTCAATCTCACGCCACGAAACGAAGATAGATGGCACGCGAATTGTTCCACACCCTAAGTAGGATGTCACGAGGTGCTCTACCTTCACGCAAGTCTCGGCTCTTCACGCGCCCATTTCACGCCTTTGCTTACATTGTCACACCCTGAAACAAATGCCGACGCATCAATCATAGCCTTCTATTTGTCGAGATAGAAGATCAGCCTAGTTCAAATTGTTTACGTGCACACGTCCAAGATTGAGAGACACTGTGTAAAATTTGAGGAACGTATTCTGATCTCTGTGATAGCTCAACTTACCTCATTTTCATATAGATTCGTAAAAATTGACTCACTCATTAAAAGGTAAGCTTGAATGGTATTTCTCTCGGGTCAACGATCCTCTTCATCAATGGAATGATCCAGACTTTGGTGAAGTGTATAATATTTATGTATGATAAGTCAAAAAATTTGAAATGATTGATACGATCGATCTTGTGGTAGTTGAAATGGTGTAGAAAGAAGAAACAATCGAATGAAGTACTAAGAACGCGGTAGGACCTAATTGTTTTGGCTTCCAAATCATTTTATCAGTCAAGTTTTGAGTGGCTTCAGCTACCAACGACTTTCCTCAAGTATAAACACAGATGTACTTGTGAAGAAAAGTATGAGTGACGCGATGGCAAGATTCTTCTTCCAGTATCCGTAATTACTTAATACATTATTAATAGACGACGTCGACTTTACATGAGCTTTCGCCACCCCATTGCAACTTCAACAGACAAACCAAACGAGAAGAGGCTCGTAATCAAATATATATAGCAGGAAGCAGATAGAAAGAGAAATGGACGAAAAGTTAAGCAGATTGGTATCGCGTGTACGGGGTATAGAAGTGAGTGAGATGGCTATACTTCTGTACAACGATCATTTGCATGTACTCGTACTCGCGCATACTGAATATCTTTCTCTCGTTCTTTCACTTGCCAAAGCTCTTTTTACTATTGGTATCCCTGAGCTCGGTTTGCTTTTGGGAGAATTGGATTATTTTCCGAATACGGGAAGAGCTTGTGTGTATATATGTCTTGGTATGAGGTGTGAGATGACATCGATTCTGATTTTTTGGTGAATAGGGTAAAGGATGAATTGTGACTGAGATGAATATTTCATTGATTGGATGTTGTCAGGGTAATATTGGAGATCAATAGAATTCTCAGTACCATAAGATTTCGTTTCGAGGAATATATGATGAATAGGGGAGTACGATATGAGAATTTCTTACTATGAATGGTACATTGAGAGTATGTACAATCAATGCTTTTGACTGTCGTACATAGGTACTTGTACTAAAAATGCACCCATATGTCGATTCAGGAATGGGTTCTCGTCGATCTTCCGGAGAAATTTTTTTGGTTTATTATGTTAAGATGTAAGGTAATGAGTGGTTCAAATGAACTCTGAATGGAGTTTGCACTAACGTTATTGCCTATCTCGCTATCGCTTTTTTGGCTTGTAAATGTTCTCACGAAGTTAGAGGCCTTTTAAATGTTTTCGTAGCCCAAAACCGAGATTCGTAGAATGATGGGTAATGATCAATTTATGGTATCAAAAAAGAATTTTTTGAGAAGTAATCCCCACTTGAAGCATATGAAGATCCGAAGATGACTTTCTGCTGAAGTGGTGGGTGGCACTTATACTTACAAACATCCACCAGCCGGTCCAGCTAGCAACTCATCAACCGATCCACCTACCAAATTTCCCGCGCTTCAACCCGTAATCCACACGGCCGCGTGCTATATTCTATCAAGCCCAGCCCAGCCCAGCCCAGAGCGTTCCAATCATTCCAAACGAATCCAGACTATTTCATACCATCTCAGACCGCACTAGACCGTCCCAGACCCCACCTTCCCGTTCCAAACCGTACCAGACCAACCTAGTGCATTCCAGACCGTACTAGACTTTCCCAGACCATTTACCCGACCACTTATCGACCCTCTTACCAACTCATCCATCCGTCGACCTATCTATGACCCATACGGTCACCCATCATACTTCATTCCTTTCACGTAAGCAACCCCATACTCGATCTGGATGAACAGATTTCCTTAATCGGGCTTAATTCTTACGCTTTTCCTCATTATTTGGAGTGAGAATTTGCTATTTTTGTGTTTGCGCACCTATGGAACCCCCCTCACTATAGCCGGTGCCAACATGTTTGAATTTGACCAAACGGTACGTACCTCGAGGTTAGGGATTCATTGTTTAAAAGACTCAAAAATCCTTGTTAGTTTTTGTGTGGGGAATTTCCTTGGTCTTCAGGCTGCTAGAGTCAAGTTGAGTACACCATCTCGTGAACTCTTTGAGCATCACTTTCTTGGTGAATCAAGATAGCTCAGTTTCTATTGATCAAAATCGAAGTGACCTGAGGTAATTTCAAAGGTGTTAAGACAAACTTATGAATAAGTTGATGTGAGTTGTACAAAATTGAAGAAGGCCAAAGACACTATCGAAAAGGTTTAACGAGGGCATATTAAGTACACTGACTTTGTATCATTTAGTCATCCGGTAATATTTTGGTTCATGAAACGGGTCAACATTGTGTCCCATTGGTCTCCTGTACACCATAGAGATTAAGATTTTAATTGTACGAGCTCGCAGTAATTGGACGCGTTGCCGGAGTTGGGAAGCAGCAAAGGCAACCAAGTCTCTTGGCTTTTTTGTGTGAGTACCACTGGCTTTTGGTGCAATTTTTCCCGCGATGCGCGACAACAAAAGGAAATGAAGTATGTATAAGCCAAGCGGAGCAAAAGCCCCGGCGCATAAATGAAGAATTTAATTATGACTTTATTTGATTCAGTCGCGTCGCACTTTGCACGTGATAATTGAAAATTTTCGCTGGACCATTAAAAATGAGCGAAGGGATTTACTTGTTCAAGACTGAATTTGGAAGAAGAAAAATTGGGTGATCAAAAGAATAGGAGCCAGTGCTGAGTTAATTTTGGGATTGTCCACGAATCTACTTGTTATCATCACCGTTTTGTATCCGCGTTGTTCAAGAGGTTATTGAGAGAGGTATTATGTCGACTCTGGGACCAGGATTTCTTCATAATGATTCGTTTTCAGCTCAAATTCTCTGCTAAATCTAATCCAAATAATTTCTCAGTAGTTCATAGAAGTGAGGTTTGATTGGAGAGATATATTGAGCTTCGCGTCAACCGTTTCAAGATTATTGTACGTATGTAGGAATGAAAAAACAACCTCTAACCAAAAGTCACTTGATTAGAATCAATACGATATCATACGATCCAATCGAATCATTCGAAATATGATACCTCTTGATCTCAATAATTTGAGTCAATGCACAAAATGAAATACTCAAAGATTCTAAGAGAAAAATAAAAGTCAACCGGGATTTAGATTATTGAGAAAAATTGTGACATTCCTGGAGGAGGTATTCCAATAACATAATCATGTTTGACAAGGGGAAAGAGATATCCAAAATCTTAGAAAATATGTGGACGTCATTTCTGGAAGATTCCAAAATCAAAAGCAATTTTTCGCATCTTGTATGACATTTTCAGCGACATCGACACCTTGGAAGAAGGTTAGAATCAAAGAACGATAGTAAGCAAAATCGACATGCCGCGCAAGACGTCAATTCGAATCACTAGAAGTACGATTCGGATGATTATTTGAGTTTTGCCTAGTGAAAAAAAGCTTGCACCCTCTCGGGCACCTAAATTATGACCGGGCACCAAGCCATAAATAAGAAGCTGCACACAACCTTGTGAGAAGGTGAGGATATAACTCACTGAATTTCCATACCCATGATAAAACGGATGCTGCTTCTGCCGCGAGACCGCCTCTATGTTTCCTCTTTCACTTCCTTTCCCTCTTTTGGCTCTCGATGATTTATAAGATTTTCAGCAAGTGAGTCAAATATATATATATATATATAGGGTAAGATTCCGATATGCTTGGACTATGCCGAAAACCTTTTGGGCCAACCCCTTCAGACTCGTACTTGAATTTTCTTTCTTCTTTTCTTTTTTTTCTGTGATCTCTTTTTGATGCTTGAAAGTCGAGAGGGTGGAAACGAATCTAGACGAATGTTGTACATATCTGCAGGTAAGTATATTTGAGTGCGTATTGAACAAAATGAGATGCGTGTAAGATGATGATTGGGATGGTAAGTACAATTTTTTAGGGTTGAAATTCAATTATGAGATCGTGGAAGGTGAGTTTTGAGTGTATGTGATCTCTTTTTGAAGACTTTCTGGTGTTGAAATATGTAGTTCGAAGATATGTTATGTTGATACTTCGGATTTAATGAATTTTCATGCTGTAGGTTCGTTTGAGTTAACACGTTAACACGGTGAGCGTGGTAGGTCCCACGGGTGGGATCCACAATTTTATATTCTGCAATCCTACCACCCCATGTTATCCTGAAAGATATTCCAAGTAACAGTCTATCATGATGATTCACTTTGCCAGAGACTTAAATTTTATTTCTCTTATGCTGAATGAGGATTCAATTTCTCACGGGCGTTTCAACTAAAATGCGAGATTTTGATTCAGCACCGAAATTGAATGACAAAACTTTCAGAGAATCTTGAAGATTGAGTGATTTTTTCTACAGAATGCTATGGTCAACCTAAATAACTCGACAGTAGACGAAATAAGAATATCTGATTCTGAGAAATCATTTATGGGGTCAAAAACATACCATTCAGTGAATTCATGAGGTTCTATTATTTTACTTTTGAAACTCACGTTCTAATCCTTCCAATCATCAATTTTCTTACGTACTACACCCTCACTCTTTAATCATGATAACACTGCAGTCATATTCGAATCGAAAATCTTGAGTATGTATTCCCATCAGCTAGCTTTTCTGTCAACAATTTCAATCCCTCTTACACCAGGCGGTTCCCACTATATTTCGACCAATTGCCGTAGGGCAACCCGAGCTTGAGATACCTATAAGCTCACCCGACTGGACAACATGTTTGATAAAATATTGATGGCTCCCCGAGGGCCAAGAGTCAGCTTTCACCCTCGCATGTTATAGGCATCAAGCTTGACTCTATACGTTTGGGGGTATACTCCAAAGTCGAGATACGAAAGGAAAATTCCCTCTTTTCTTCAAGGTTGAAAGCATGTGCGTTGCTTCCGAATGTTGGTGACTTGGAGCTTTTCTGCTCGAAATATTATGGGATGTTACTGTTCGCTGAGGTCAATGGCCCTGGCTTCATAGCATTTTTGTCGAAACATATTTGGATACATTTTCAATCTGAATATTCAGATGATAAAGGATAAAGTCTTCTATCCGGGCCGAGTGAGTTTATTTTGGATAGTCTATGCAAAAAGTTATGTACAGAAATATTGGAATGTATACATAGAATCATTTTGGGATAGACTATGCAAAAACTATGCTGAGTCTATAACCTACACATAGCTCATTGATGAATAATGCAAAAATAATGTCCTTTACTGTGATGACGCTTGATCCACATTGTAGATAGCAAAGACTGAATTTCATGAGAATTCTCTGGAAAAATAGTTCACGCAGCAGCGATTGCATTTTCGAATCTCACAAGATCCGAGCTATTGAAGATAATTACTTCAACATCTCTAGGCAAATTGGAAGTTTCGAAGTTTCAAGTTTCCTATAAAGCTGCCATATTGAAAGTTCATCCAACCCAGGGGGTCGAAATACGTTATTTGGAGAAGTAAATCAGTTTTGTTTGACAGAAGGTCAATGGAGCTAATAATTCAGGACTTACCAGTGTAAAAAAAATCAAGCCAGTTGAGCCAGTTCAATACAGTGGAAGAAAACGCCAGTTAGCTTAGCAGGTACTCACCTGAAAAATAAAATATTCTCAAATTATGATGAGTCCCATATTAATTCCATGAAATTGTGGTGATTGATGAGGATATCAGTTTCAGGAATACTAGTGTAGATATCGAGGGATGGTAAAAAAATTATAACTTAGATTTTGAAGTGATTGAACTTCAAAATTTAATCGGATGCCATTGTAAACGATAATTTTACATTCTCGTGTTTTACATGTTTCATCACAGATTTGTCTATCACAATTTAAGAAAATCTTCAACGAAGATTTGTTAAAAATCTCCATCAATCCGTGAAGAAGTACTGAATTGCCTAAATTAGTACCACACATTATTGACATGTTTCCGACAGTTTTGAGACTCGCGCGTGCCCAAAATTCAATCCCCAATATTATTAGGCTCTAACTATCCTGAATTTCCATAATACGATACAGATCAACGTATTTCATGGAACTTCATAGACGAGTTCAATCTTGGAAGATCATCCACCATGTCTATCTTTCCAAATTCAGAAGAATGTATTCGATCTCCCTCAACATAAATGACCTGTTTGATTCCATTCATTGTCAAGGAGTACAAGTTTCTTCAAAGTATTTTTTTCTACAAAATTTCAAGTATCTCAACCATCTCAATTACAAATGTTGTATAGCGTATTCGATAAATTCTCTGAAGTAATTAACGTTAATTCCCAGATTAACTTGCAGATGGTGGAAACCTTGAACATAAGGACATCTTCCTGAATGTACCCCAACAAGATTCAAATTTTTATCCAAAAATGGACTTCCACTGTCACCCTGTGGAAAAAATTATATTAGATCTTCCATAATAGGTGAAAAATTAGGAATCGATGTACATGTGACCGATCTCAGTCTGATCTAAAAGTACAAATTGTCTAAAAAGTACAAGTACAAGATTTTTGGGTTAGCCCGATTCTAGGATTACTTACGCAGAGTCCTAAAGCATAAGGAGTAGCCATAAAACACAATGCACTATCGTGTTTAATGTCAATCTTGTGATTTGGTTGAAGATAATCAACTCTGCTCATGCAATCAGCTTTTGATAACATTTTCAAAGACACTTTTCGCATAATTGTTGGAATTGAACCGCCATTGGTGATTCCCCATCCTGCTAGAATGAAATCTGAATCTCGTGATAGAACTTCTTGAGGCGGTAAAAGAGTTACATGTTTGATGCCTGTATCGTCCACATTTAACTGTAAGCATATTTTCCAGGATCATTATTTATCGAAAAATTACAGTGCCACAGTGAAAAAATTCTTGGATTGCTGTCATGACAGAAAAGGATGAAATTTTCTCACCTTCAAAACTGCGATATCAGAAAAACCTTTCTTATATTCCGCTCCCTTTTTATGAGCCCAATCTTTGAATTTTAGCCATTCTATAGGCTTGAATCTTTTGAGATTGTTTGATTTTAGATTCGGAGATCCAGCGATAACCTCAACTTCCTTCATGAAACTATCTTCTACGATACAATGGGAAGCAGTCAATACATGATTTTGAGATATGAGTGTTCCACCACAAAAATGTTTTTTGTTAACAAATGGACGTCTACTGTAGCCATGTAGAGACACAATGAAAGGATACTCATTAACCTCAACTTTTTTCACATTTTTGCCAACGATGGGTTCTGCATTTGATACATTTATCATACTATCTATAAAATCATGGATCACTTCGTTAGTTTTTTTTATATGATTATTGACAGTCAGGGATATTAGTCAATCGACTTACATGATAAAAAGTACAAGGAGAACAGGAAATACTTGATCTTCATCCTTTTCCCTTCTAAGTAGTACAGAAATCCCAAATTCTAACGTATTTGTAATAAATTCATTACAATGTCTGGAGATTATATTGATTTTCTCAATTATTCGGGTTCAAAATTACTTTTCTTCGATCACCTCGCTATAGTAGAGTCCGGAAAATTAACAACACTTCACTCTAGCTCTAACTAGATACATTTTAATATTCAGCTTGTGATGAACCATGTCAAGATTAGCTCGATTTATGAATTCTAAGGTTGTATTTGTGCTTCAAGATGAAAATTGTTCCATACAAAGCTGATGTCATCGAGTTGTTCGGGCATAAAGGACTGTTTGATCAAGCACATGAAATTATGCATGTATCGACAATAGCATAAGAATTTATTATCCTACATCAACGACTTTGAATGAAAGATGTGAGTATTACTCAAGAAATATTTGCTTTACATGAATAGGAAATTATGAGGAATATTTGATCGTACAATAGGTGATTATGTAAATATCGGAAGAAAAAAATCCATCAATCGCACCGAAGTGACTGTGAGACCATCAATTTTTCGTGATATAAATCCCACAAAAGTTTCACTTACGTCAGAGTTTGATCTAGATATGTCTCATCGATGTCAATTCCCGAACAAAGTTCCACCAGTTGATGAAAGAGAATTTTATCCTACTTACAAGGGGAGGACCAGACCTTTGGATCACCAATCCTTTCCAAAATTTTTTTACAGTTTTGTGTTACCTAGAGTATGAAGAATCCAGAGTAACTCCATCGAATGGGCCTTCTGTCCAGAGCTACAAGCAAGAATGTTAGCGTTGCCAGTATATCTATATATATCACTTTTTAACATGGGCCTATATGGGCAATGTTAATGTCATGGGCTGTAACTTTGAACAGGAGGCCCATTTGACGGAGTTACTCTGGATTATTCATATTCTAGGTAACACAAAACTGTAAAAAAATTTTGGACAAGATTGGTGATCCAGAGGTTTGGCCCCCCCCCCCCCCTTGTTAGTCCACTCGTAGGACTTTTACACGGAGGAACCTCAAGCACCCACATAAAATCTGTCTTGAATTCTCATGGATCGAGCTGCAATAATACGCTCAAATCAGATTTTCTCACTGCATAACTGTGTAGAACTTGAACTGATACGGGGCTATTAAAATTAATTGGCGACTTTGCTAACCCATGTATATAGAACAGCACGAATGCCCCGAAGAAGCAATAGAGCCGCAGAGAAGCCGGAACGCGCAATCGACCGGAAATATTGGATATATAGAGGAGGGAAAGGTGGTGGTGATGGTGGTGGCGGTGGTGTGGCCTCCGGTAGTTCAAATCGTTTTGTAATTATTAATCAAATACCTCGGAACAAGTGGAAGCCCATAGCTGAATCGAGATTCAATCGACCTTGGTTGTATGCCATTGTTTAAATGAAAATTGATTCAAATATTCATGGATATTAACTATAGTTATATTCAGGGGTTTTGAAACCATTGAGATGATATGGAAGTAGAAGATTTATGTATCATATATTGTAAGATCATTGATTGATGATAAGAGCTGTTGTATTTATCATTGTTACATTTTAGTAGACTTCTCCGTGATCTTATTGCAGAACAATATTTTGTTACATTTTTAGTGTGTCAGCCTTGACTTTGGCGCCACTACTTGACATTTTACAAGCTATCACATTGTCAACACCTCAACCTCAAAGTATTCGGAAACAAAATTAACTTGGAATAGAAAGACAGGGATCAGTAAAATAAGAAACAAGACATTTCACTAACTTTGCCTATCAAGTTCCAGTAGTACGCCTGAATTTCAGGGTCAGATGTTGTTGTCAATCTGACAGTTCGCCAAATACCCGCTGGTGGCGCCAAAGTCAGAATTGACATCTTTGATAGAAAACATGATCGATTTCCAATGATTTTTCAATATATTTTGAGAAAATGGGAAATAGTCTGAAAAAACTCCGGCGGGTACAATAAGTGTGTTTAAATATCGATGGAGAAAAGATAGTTTATCGAAAAAAGTTAAGTATGATAAATGATTAATCTTCAAAACTTCATTCACAACGTCTTCCTGCCATTCTTCTGCCTATGAAACGTGTCTCAGCAAAAGAAAGTAGTAAACCCGATGCCAAGGGCGATTATCTATGAAATAGGTCAGGGGACTCCAAATAAATCGGTTGAAATAGTGACATAATAAACTCGCGATTTCGATTCAAAATACTTCATCATTTTGCTTTTTTCCAAAAACATATTTGCCCTCAATAAAAGCTATGTGACGAGAAATTTTAATGACATTTATGAATTTCAACTAGAACTTCTTCATGAATTTGATTTTCAAGAATTTATTCTATGTTTTCCAACCAACTCTGTCGAATATTCATTCATCAATTTCTATAGATTTCAACGTACCCAAGGTAGGTGTAAAAACATTGAATAGATTCCGTACGAAACTAAGTAACGAGCAAAAATGACTGTGTTGGCACGCAACTTTTTTTTCTGTTGCCTCAATTACAATAATAGAAACTCTGCTAATTGGGTCAAACGGTTCTCAACTCTAAAACCCCTGCGTAGACAGGCGAGCCACAAAATTAAGGGTTGCAAGACTCGACTTTGCTAATACCTGGCCAAAGATACACAAGAGTCGAATGGAATGCGGAAAAAGCAAGGGAAACACTGTGGTACAAAATGCCATGAAAAGAGTACGCTCTGATTAAATTCTTTTAGCTTGTTTTTTGGGTTCACTTGTGGTTTTACAGAATTGCATGGATGTTCAAAGCTGTGGAAGGAAATAATGATTCGTAGAATAACTTTATCAAGGGGTTTTTTTTTTTTTGATATTTGATGCATCGGGTGGACGCTTCGTGAAGGCTGAATATATCATTATGGTGTTCACGCGGAGGGATTTTTCTGGACCATTTTTGGTGAGTATTGATATCATGAATAATTCATCATAATAACAGCAATTCTCACATCATCCTATGAAGCATGAAATGTGGTCTGTGGGAACCTAAATATCTAAAAACGATTCAATTCTCTACATGAGTGATATGTCAGTGTCGATTGTGTTGTCAGTCTTTTAGTCTCTTTTGGACCCATGAGAAATGTCTGAAGAGAATCATACTGCTTCAATGATGAAAATGAGGCAACGGACCCAGACCATATTCTGATCTGATTTGTTACTTGGGTTATGAGGCTACTCTGAAAAGATGAGGTACAGGGATCTTGTGTTATCCATGTCTTCATCATCCGCGGATTTTAGTATCCGCGGATAGTTGTTTTGTGCCGCTCAGCGAGGAAAACCAAAATGTCCTAGCTCTAGTGCCGAATGGCTTCAGTGTGTCACTTGTGAGCTGAAAAATTTTGGGTTTTCCTATTGAGCGCTCATCTCTTGTTATGCACGGGCTGAGTTTCGTTATCCGCGGGTTGACCGTCATTACTACTCGGAAATTATCTCATCCCCATGCAACTTTGTTGTATTTATTAATCAATGATCACATCGAAGATGGTGTGTATCACAAACATGAGGCTAGAATGTGATCTTGTATCCAATCAATTTCAGATTCTCTCTTGTGAGAACCAATCTGCACCACAGAAGTGATTGAAGAACTTGCATCCGAGGTACTGATAGGAAATCTTCCTTATGATGTTCATGAGCAGCCATCTGGTTTCAAAATGATTCATATTGAATTGTGGATTGGAGACTGGGCTATGACTCATAATGACTGAGAATCTCAGTCTCTCGGTTCAGGACAACCATTTGAGGAAATGCACAAGACTACACAACACTAGCAAAACAGTCGAGGATGACTGATTCGTTCGAGTTTTGAATCAGCTTCTGCTAGATTTCTTGGGGGGTTTAGTATTCACTCTCTCTTCGACCTCATAATTCGATGTTTGCATGTATCAATATTGCAGATTGCTGCCATAATGAGTAATCTATTTGAATTAAAAATTGCTGGACTATCACATCTTTCGTGATATGCCAAAACAGTTGAACAGAAATCCTCATTTTTCATAGGACTAACATCTTTTTATCCGCAGTTTTGTTATTCGCGGTAATATTCTGGAATCGAACCTCACACATAGCGAGCGATCCCTGTGTATTTCCAAGTTTCATCTTCAAAGTGGACTCGAATGAGATCATAATCAGACACTTTGAATCCAAGAAGAGGTTACAACCATGATGTACTATGTAAATAATTCCACATTTTTATCAGTATCATCAAAGATCTAAAGAAAGAAATAAGCTCAAATTAAAATACATTCTGCCTATTAATTATCAAAATTTACTGGAGCAGAAAGTACGGATGTTATCTCGGACGTTATGGGCAGGTTTAAGACTATGATTCGATCAATTACGCGTGTAATTAATAATCCGCAAACTCGAATTGAGTTGCATATAAGCGGGCTCTGGATGCATGTTGCCGTAGAAACTTTGACAGGCAGCAAAGGTAGCAGCATCGTGATCATGCAGGGATCGTGCTCTCATAGTTATATTGGATTCCAAAACTAAGTTTCTGATCAAAATTGATGCGCTACCACAGTATAGAGAGAGCCCGCTACTCATCTTGTGGAGAACCTCGAATTATATATTGGATCAACTATCAAACCATATTTGATGTTTCAGTTGCTATATGAGCTCAGACACATGGTTGTTGTGAGTTACAGCAGAAAATCTCCTATAGATTCATGTAATTTTGTTAGTCCCGAAATTAGGGTCAGTTTTCATAAGAGGACTGGAACGAACATTTTTGTTTTTTTTTCATACCTTTTTCCAATTTTCCTCCTCTTTTGGTATAAGACAAGTATACTCAACTTGCCTCCATATGTCGATCTCAAGAATGGGCACTCGGAGACCTTCCCAATAAAGGACACCGCAGAAAAAGCCAGGATTTCTGCCCTCGGTGGATTTTCATGAGAAATCAGAGACAGATAGATGAAAACACGCTGATTTCGATGACACCCTGGAAAAGTCGGACTAAATTCGCGTTTTGTAGCACGATTCGGTAGAAAATCAGTATTCACTTGGTTAGGTTGACTATCTATTTACACTGGCGAGAGAGTTGTGGAACACGAAAAATCGATAACAGCACATCAAGATATCCGATCCGTGCTCTCGAATCGCAGAGTATTTGTATTGGGGGTTGGGCAGTTTTAAGAAACTCTTGATATTTTTATCACCTCTAGATCAGTTAAAACTAGCTTGTTTTATTGTTCGAACGAATTGATGAATTCGGACTGCATCATGAATATTATGACTAAATTCGAAAAAGTGTGACTCTGGAAAAAACTGCGTTTCGTGCAGCATACGTATAATGAGCACCATCGGCTAACAATGAAAATAACACGAATAAATCGACACGGTTCGCAGCATAACGATCATCTCGCGTGAAAAATGCATACTTGGCATGAGTCAAAATACAACTGCCAATTGCTGGGGGCTGAGCCTAATTCTCCGCTTGATGTCTGATGATTTCAGACTCGTACTGTAGCGTAACTGCCCAGCCCTCAATACGAATACTCTGCAACACTAAAATGATACTATGAATGATTCCTATTCCTATGCAAAACCAAAAGTGCGGACCAGATGGCTTGATGTGCTATTATCGATGTTTTGCGTTCTACGACTCGCCAGTGTACACATCTATGTCTATGGTGTACACACAGACAGTCAACCTAACCAAGTAAATACTGATTTTCTGACGAATCGTGCTACGAAATGCGAATTTAGTCCGACTTTTCCGCCGTGTCGTCGTAATTAGTGCGTTTTCATCTATCTGTTTCTGATTTCTTGTGAAAATCCACCGAGGGCAGAAATCCCCGCTTTTTCTGCGGTGTCCTTTTTTACACTTTTCATAATAAATATGAGAGAATAGGTGATTTGGATCGACGTTGAAGCATGTGTGCGTTCCTCAAAAAGTTTGAAGTGATCCTTTTATTTTTTGTGCTTGCAGAGCGAAGAAATTACAAAAGAAATTTCAAAGTTAGGTCAATCTGAAAGTACTCGAGCGCATTCAATTTCTTGTCTCAAATCCTTCAAAATCCGCTTTTCAGATTTGCAAAACTCGGATCCGGAGCTATTTCATCTACTAAACACGGAAATTACTTGCAAAATAAACACGCTAAGATTGAAGTGTTCCCGACATGCCCCTATGCATATGGTTATCTCAAAAGCGAGTGCAGTATGGCTCTTTCTACCATTCAGGACGTGTTTATCACGTCAAAATAGGTTGGAAACGATGTCTTGGGCCGGCTAAAAGCTACAAATGTCGCTGCACTGCGAAAAAAAACGGATCAAAACGATTTTATGCACTTCATCGCCGATTCCCATTGTTCTATATCATGGAGGCAAGTTGGGTACACACTTTTGTAAGCCCACAAGAACTATTTTTTGGGAAAATTGTGATAGCTTGGCTCTTGTTCATTCAAACTGGACGTAACTCAAGATATTACAAAGGTCTTGAAAGAAGCTTTCGAATGGGCTCAAGTTTGTTGGGAAATGTTGCGGTAAGCCGAAGTTATTGAGAAAACGGCTTAGTGGGGTCGAGAGAAATTCGGTGAAAAACACTCAGGTCGGAGTCTAAAGAATTTTCACTTTCTGTATCTTCAGTGAAAACGTGAAAAAAAAAAATTTAGGGTCGATCCGTCCGAAATTTCGGTTCTTAGATAATATGATAATTTTTAGGATCTCCTCAGATCTTCTCATTGCAGAACACGAGTTTATCAAAAATTAATTAAGGTTTGTAAATATGCAGCACAGTATTCGCTGGAAGGCTGTCATTTGCGAGGGATATTGGGATTTCAGTAAGATTTTCTATAAAATTGTTTCATCGATAAAATCAATCCGATAACCCAGCAAAAAAACTTCACGCTCAATGATCCAAAAAAATTCCAAAGAAATTCGCGAAAAAAAAACTATTTTGCGAACAAGTGGCTCATAGCAGACCACCCGGTCGATCTTAGTTTGTCGAGCTCCTAAAATACGCCAAGTCGAAGAATTCCCAAAAGGGGGGGACCTCGTAAACTTGCGCAGTGGACTATTTCCGTTCTGTTCTGCGAGTTACTTTCAGAGAGTCGAGGTATATAGAGAAGAGAAGAGACTAAGCGCCGTGAAATCGGCCACCCAGACACTTGCGGCTCTCTCTTTTCCCGCCCGCTACGAAAATATTGCGGAAGCTACGACTAATTTCGAGTGTCACGCTCCGGAACGAATACCTTTTTTTTATCTTCATTGTGGGAGAGGATTCTGCTTTGATTGATGTACTGTGGTAAAATGTTGGTGAGGGGTTTTGGTTAGCGATAACTTACTGGTGACTCGATATGAATTATTGCAAATTCCATTTGCTTACGTATGAGGGTTACGTTATATGCGTGCGTGTGACTTTTTGAGATTTTTTGAGAGGGGTTTGATGTAAATTCTACATCTGATGTTTTTCTGATTTGTGATTTTGAGTATGAGTATTCTTGTGCTCCTTTAGCATCACTTCGATTTCATTGTAGCAGAATATTTGATGAGATAGTGGGTTGTAGAATTAACCTTTTTTTCATCAGGTTACAAGCGGTAGTATCTCTTCGACATTCAAAGATCTCGAAAACTTCCTCCAGGCTCTATTATATTCAGTGGCGATAGTGCAGGTCGGCGGAAGACCAATTTTTTCATTCATTTTAGTATTTCTATTGATATTGGCTTTCAATGATCTGATAAACATTGCAAATGATTCGCAGATATGTAGAATTTTCTAGGATCTAACGTGAAAAATGAAACCGAAGCAGAATTTTGACCCATGCATTGTTCGTTGGTCAAAAAGTAACTATTAATTGCAGTAATTTGTATCGATTCCTGTTGGTTTTGAACGTTTGGAGAAGTTATTTTGTTTAGTGAAATTTCGTTGACATTGAACTCTGAACTTAATTAATGAAAGTTAGGCAAAACG
Source organism: Eretmocerus hayati (assembly GCA_029851415.1). NCBI lineage: Eukaryota > Metazoa > Arthropoda > Insecta > Hymenoptera > Aphelinidae > Eretmocerus > Eretmocerus hayati. The sequence goes on from CM056744.1 coordinate 112,305,783, forward strand.
AATGTCCTCTAATTCCCGATTTTACGGCTATTGTGGTCCTGAGACCATCGATATCGTGATTCAAATGAAACGAATGAATTGCTTAGCAGGGAACATTCATTGGAGCTCATTCACGAGAATCTTACCAGTGAGTCAAGTAGTGAGTCAAATTTTATTCCATCATAGTAAAGCCTATGTGACTAATCTGATTCTCGGGTGAGCCAAGACTAACCGTAAGAGGTTTACTGATGCTCAAATTCAAAACAGTCATGGACGAAATTTCATCAAGAATCAGTACTTTCATGAATTTATCTTGAATCCAGCCCCCCTCCGCCCACTTGACTCAATTCAAATGAATGCATGAAGTCAGTCATATGCCAATAAACCCCAAACCCCTCCAGCAAACACGACGAAAGACTTGACGAAAGTCAAGTTGACAAACGGAAAAAGGATGAAAAACGAAACGAAGGGTCGCTCACGGTGATAAATGTTTAATGAGAAGTAGAGAGCCACCTTGGTGCATAAATTTGCCTAATACCCTTCAATGAAAAGTTCAAATGGAAGAAAGTGGCGAGTGATTAAACGTCGCAGAACGCATTTTATAAGGGCATGCAGTGATTGGACTGGACGACCACGACAAAGTCGACTTCCTTCTCTTTCTCTGTGTGCAACTATATTTACCATCACTAGCTGATAATATATACAGGACTATATCTATGTGTGTGTATGTATATGGCTGGTGGTTGGTTGAGGTTGAGCTCGGGTGCTAGATAAAATGAGAGGACGTCCTCTTTAATCAGACCCGCAGATTTCTCGACGTAGAGTCACTATATATATCCTCGGCGCCTTTCGCAGTTTTACCCTGTGATCTTGTTTATCTCTTCATTTTTTGAAACTTGTCTCTTTGCTTTGCGAGACCTGTGAGCCTGATGTCGCAAAAACGGGTTCGGCAGGATTTTGAAACTGGGATGAAGAGAGAGCCTGGCTCTGATGGGATGTGGTAATGGTTATCGGGATTCTCTGGGTAGATTTTTTGGACTCATGGATGACAACTATCTTGTTGTCTGTAACTATTTCAGAAAGTTGACACAAGACTTAGAATAGTACAAAAGTTTGAGCAGAATGTAACAAAAAATTCAGTGAAATGTATCAAAATACGGTCGTTGTTAACTTTTAGATGACAAAATGGGTCAAAATGACCCCAGGTGGTTTTTAAGCATTTTTTTTCGTCAAAATCGTAGAAATCGGTCCACCACACGCCACCTGTCTTCAGTTTGAGTATCCCACAATCCGTTTTCACTAACTCACACCCGTAGACACTCAAATCAGACGTGATTCTGGTTGGGATCAGCCTGACCCCAGTGTATCATTTGTGTTCGTGGAATCTGTTTTAGGGCGAATTTTTTTCTGTCCCATGTGGACAACCACACGCCATTTATCTCTAGTTTGAGTCTCTAATTATTCGCTGAAGCAGTTGCAACGTCGACCAGGCCTCTAGTCTCGAGTCCGTCTGACATAATTCCAGCTGGGGTCAGCCAGACCCCAGTGGGCCGTTTATGCACATCTAATTTCATCCGCAGTTTAATTGGTTTCTATTTATACTACATTTCGTTGCCAATGAATACTAGTGTTCGGGGTTGTGTTTAGAATCTATACATTCATACTCCATTTTGGTATTGTTGAATATACGAGAAAGTCTCCAATAGAACCTTATCTTCCCGAAAGCAAAAATTCCATTCTCTTCCCTCCGTAATTCCTCAAGATGAATATCTCTTTTGGAGGGTCGGTGATTGGTGACAAATGCATCATGAAGTACAGTATTAGGTACAAACTACCACCAAATTTCTGCTCTTTATATGTATAGGGGAGAAAACTATTCATTTCGAGCAAAAAATCAAAGTTTTTCAAAATTTTGGTGCTACTGTCCAGGCTTTGTCCATGTACCGCCTCGTTTCAAGGACCCCTAAATATCATTAAAAAAGTTCTCAAGGCGATATACTTGATTCAATCCGAGAGGTATCAATTTTTGACTTGGGGTCAATTTGACTCCAGCGCGTGATTTTTAATCGGTTCCACAAGTGTTTCATGTGAAGGCTCGTGTGAAGGCGCATTTCCGAAATCACTGTACGAATTTTCAAGGAAATGTTGACTTTTACGTTGATTCGGAAATTTTAAAATTCAACCGATTATGCATTTCCTTGATAGCAAGTTAATTTTTTGCTTCCTTGGTTACAGATCCGTCAAAGAAGATTCCGGGATCATTCCCGAGAGTGTGATGCGTCAATCCGACGGTTCCAATGAGGCAGATTGATATAGATATACGATACGATCAAAACTCATCGCACGAAAAGAATATATCGATACCCGGAATTCAGGATTGGGATGTGACCAGAAATTATTATGTAATGAATGAATTTTGAAGTGGAGAGTCTTGATTACTTCTTCAATTATATGAAGACATATGGCTCGAGAGTTGTTCTTCAAAAGTTCAAAGATTAAGATGGACCATTCAAAATTCTATATATTTGTCGTGATACTGTTTCTATTTTATTTATTTGGAGTTGATGAGATTTTTAATGGTGTGCTCTGTCTTGAATTTTTTTATGAATCTTACTTAGCCACCCAAGTCGTTATGAAGTTTTCAATTGATATTTCACGTATAATATCCTGCCAATGCCGAAGAATCACACCTAATCTAATCTATATCTTTCACAAAATTTTCGAAAGTTCAAATCAACCAGAATACCACAATCGCTAGAAATATGCGACAACCAGAAAATGTGCCCACCAATGTTCATTTGCCTTTCATAAACCTATCCTAACAAGCTTCGTACACTATATACATGCCAGTCTCTCAAAATAAAAGCTCGAAAAGTAAGAGCTGCCTTCCCTAACCCTCACATATCTCACAAAGGTTTTCCCAATAGCATATAACATACTCTGCATATATATATATATATATATATATATATGTATAATATTTGATAACATTGTTGCGCGACTCGACTCTTGGCCATACTATAGCATTTACATATCAAATCGGCTTATCGATGCAGCCTCAGGGCAGTCCGGCTTCCGCAAATTAATGAAGATAACTTTGACGTTCTCGAGAGAGAGAGAGAGAGGGAAAGAGATAGACCAAAGGCTTGTTTCTGCGTACGTATGTACACATCCTATGATGCTGGATAATACAAGTATATACACAATTGCATATCAAGGGGATAATTTTCGTATCTTTTGTGATGTCGCTGTTCGGATCGAGAATTTCACTTCGTAATTACTACTGTATGACGTGTATTCAAGGACTAAGAGGATGAGGGGTGAATGGGGGGTGGGCAGGGGTACAGGGATGGAGAGATCATGGTGGAAGAAATAGAAACTCGTTTGAATTATTCGGCTCGGTTGCTCTAATTGGTGAGATATTTTGAAGAATTTTTTTTCAAAAAAGCTGAATTGCATCTTCAAGAATATGATTCCTTCCGTGTTCAATTTTCATTGATGAAATAGTAGGCCTTGAATTGCAATCAGATCTCCGGAAGATGATCGATTTATCTGATGGAGAATATCTTCTAGCAAGCTAAGAATTTATAAATGAATGGAATATTGTGGACGCGACTAACAAATTTGGGGTTGAATTAGAATTCGATATAAAAGTATGGTGCTCCAATGGAAAGAAAGAAAAAAATGAAGGTTTGTTTCTTATATTCTGCGCAAATTGTGTTACTTCCTGAAATGAATACATGGATCATCACAGGAGAGATGAGAAATTTTATCGTATCTAAATGAGCCAGATACCTATAAAAATTCTACGACTAGACTCATGCTGTGAGATCAACAATCAATAAGTTTCACTGAGATTACAATTCGTTGGACTTTCATTTTGATTATGAAATGCCATGATTCAGAATGTTTTTTTTTTCAGCGTAATATCCATTCCAAACGTAAATTAAATAATATTAAAACGCGTGACGACTTTTAGGTGTCCGGAATCACTAGATTTTTTCCCCTAGATACTAACCCTACCCTGCGGAAATGTCCCTAGAACTGTTTTAACCTAACCTGACCAGACTCGTTACTATGAAATATTCCCCTAGACTGTTCTAACCTGACATGGCTCGATTATCTTCTAGAGAGAAATATCCCTACATTTTTACTAACCTAACCTGACCTGACCATTATTTACCTTCTTCCCCTAGATTATTTTTTTACAATTTTACCCGTTTCATTACATCTGTTCTATTTTACCTATTTTATGGATTATTACCTTATTATCGCGGTTTTTCTCGTTTTTAGATTTTTCACCACTTTGGATTTTATTTGTTTCATTTGACTTGTTTTGTTTTTCCTTGTTTTTTATGGATTTTTCCCCTTTGTATTCATTATTCATTTATTAATTTATCTGATTTCTTACCTCTTTCGGAAATTTCATTTTCTAGGACTGTCCAAAGTCTGTTTGTTGCACCCTTGCCATGTTATCATGTTTTCGCATCGTATTCCCTCTTGAATCTCCCACTCACCTTACTTTCGTAAGGCGCCAGGCGCAGGAATACGGGCTACTAAATGTTTCCAGGCATTTTGTGGGTACCAATGTCTTTGTCTGGTTCGAATTGATGAGTGAGTTCCCCTCAAAAGTCTGTCTGTTGAACCTTCGCTTCGAGCCATCGTTGAATTCCCACCATTTTCTACACTTGCTCACCATACATAGGTATTATGATGTCGCAAGTGTAGAAAACGGATTGATCCAACGATGAGAGCTTGGGTCCCTGCGTCTCTGTCCGTGAATGGAATGTGATGGATGAGAGAATGGATGATGATAATAGCGATGATGACAATGATGAAGAAGATGATGAATTCGCCCCGAAGTAGTCGATCATTGGCTGGTTTATGATAAATGCGATGAGGTGGTGAGAATGACGTAGAGAAGGAGAAAGGATGGTGGTAGAGTAGAAATTGGTATGAGAGATGATGAGATTGAATGGAGGTAAGATAGAATAAGAGAAGTGAAGGAAGAGAGACGAATAAAAAGTAAGAAAGGAAAAGAGATGGTATGAATGAAGAGTATGTATTGACATACGAGTTGAAAATTTGGTCTCGTCGATCCTGAAGGACGGTACCAAAATCAGTATGTATTGACATGAAAAATTGGAATGGGATGGAGATGATGATGATGAAAAAAAGAGGAGGGAAAGAGATGGAAAAGAAGTAGGCAGGGAAATGAGATGGTATGAAAATGATGAGTAGAAGATGGTATGAAAGATAATGAGATTGAATGATAGGAAGAATTGCCTCACCCTCCTACTTGGAAGTGAATTTGGACGCAACCTCTGCACCCGAAGGCGGTTTACCTGCGTGCAAGAATTCGTCTCCGAGTAGGTGATCATTGGCGGATTTATGATGAATGTGATGAGGTGGTGAGAATGATGTAGAAAAGAAGATAAGATGGCGACAAAGGAGGAAATTGATGAAAGATGATAAGATTGAATGAAGTTGAGATGGAATGAGAATAGAGATGGGGAAGAGATGAAGAAAATGTAGGAAAGGAATTGAGATGGTATGGATGAAGAGTATTTGTGATGAATGTGATGAGGTGATGAGATAGATTTAGAAAAAGAGATAAGATGAAAGTGAAGTAGAAAATGGCACGGAAAATGAAGAGATTGGATGAAGGTAAGATAGAATAAAAGAAGAGAAGGAAAAGCGATGGAGAAAAAGTTGGGAAAGAATGAGATGGTGATGATGAAGAGTGTGAAATGGAATATGAAATTCAAATGAGATAAAATATGCAATGAATGACGAAATGGTCTGTGATGTATGAGATGGATGGGTGAGTGTGATGTAATAGAAGGGATGATTGCCCCACCCTCCTATTTGATGATGAATTCGGACGCAACCTCTGCACCCGAGTGTGGCTTACCTGCGTGCAAGAATTCAATCCAAAGTAAGTGATCATTGGTGTGTATGGATGATGTGACGATGTGGTGTGAATGATGGAAAAATTTGATGAAAGGAGAATGTAGAAAAGGAGATGAATTGTCTTGATGTAGATGATGGAGATTGGAAATGAGATGGAATAAGGAAGGGGAAAGAAATGGAATGAGAGTAGATAAGTCGGTATTAATGTAGAAAATGAATTGAAGAATGTAATGAATGAATGATTTGAATGAGAAAGAGATACAATGAGCATGGAAAGAGTAATGAGATGAACGAGAATGAGTTGATGTTAATGAAGAGGATTAGTTGAAGGATGCAATGAACGAATGATTTAAATGAGAATGAGATAAAGTAAGCGATGAGATGAATGAGAAATATCGCCTCACCCTCCTACATGATGATAAATTTTGTCGCAACCTCTGCACCCGAGGGCGGCTTATCTGCGTGCAAGAATTCATCTCCAAGCAGGCGATCATTGGCTTCTATGAATGATGTGATATGTCTGATCATCACACTCTTTGCGTTTACAGGGTTGAGGCTGTCTATCTCATCAATGACAGCGAAGCATTGAAAGAACGCCTGCATTATGATGTTTGATACTGAACATTAGCTGATTTAGTTATAGATTTAGTGAGATTGATAAATCATAAGCGAAAGTGAGTCGCTGGTGGAATTAGAAGAAAATTATACGTACATGCATGTAAAAGTTTGAAATTTAATCATCGAATACCTTATGGTATACCACGTTTTTAGTACAGAATGGGAGTGGAAATTCTTTTTTATTCATTTTTCCTGGTATCATGTATATTGTTTTGTTTGAGAAACACTTTGAGATTTGTACTTGATGTAACACGCGATAATGCTACATGTAGTTGTCTTTAGATTCACAAAATAAATTATTGGCTCCCTTATATGGTCGTTTTTCTTCAATTTTCTCATAACCGTCGAGTATTTTCAATCAAACAATTATGATGACCAGAAATGATAAATTTGATTGTTAGAGTACCCACAATGATTTGTATTTTTTCATTTTTCGTATTCGTATTTATTCATTCCATGAGATTTTTGAAACTCCTTTCAAAAAGTCGTAAGCGAGCGCAGCAATTCCGCTAGTATGATAATAATACAAAACCGGTCAATCGCATGCGCATTCTTTCCTATTCGTTCAACTAATAAGTGCATCTCAAAATTCTGATTTTCCAATCATATTAGAGATCGATGTTACTCTATAGATGATAACGGAATGAAGTTACATGGGTATTTTCAAACCCATAAGATCAGCAATTTTCTAAGGATATATTGACGACGTTATTGGAAAACTGTTACATCCATGAATAGTTTGAATATTTCCTCCATCAATTTTCTCAGAAGACGCTCTGCAGAGTCTTTCATACGATGTCAATATCCTATCCTATCGCCTAAATGATGCACACTTTTCTGCTGAATAAGAAATTTTCTACCTCATCATAACCGTTATAAGGACACAATCGATTTTTAAATTGTCGTATGATGATGAAGTACCATCAAAATTTCTAGACTAACAACATCATAATTCCTGATGGTTCATGCTCAAAGAAAATTACGATAAAAAACGGTTACAAGGCGTAGAAAATCCACATTCGGATAAAAGATTCCGAGACTCGGAAAGTGTCCCCACGACCTGAATACTCTACAATTTTTGCATCATAAATCTTCTCGCTCGCATAAAATATACGAACAAAATCTCTCATGCGAGAATCTGCAGCGAGTCGCAACAAAACAGTTTCAAGAATTGTAACGAGAAATATGTTGACTAGAGAGCAAAGCAGCTTAACCAGTGCTCAACACATGAACCACTGTATTCTCCAAGAAATGTAAAAAGACGAGATGACGGTACAGAAAATTGTGAACGAGGTTTGTATAACTCGCTCACTCGAAAACTTATTCCTCGGTCTTCTTCAAATTTCCTGATAATGAAGAGTAGAAAAATAAGAACAGCGTTATAATTGCAAGACTAAAAATTTTCGGGATTTCCCATATTTCCTAGAACGGAAGCATGTATAGAAACTGTAGCATTATAGAACTATGCTTATGCAATTTTCCGATGTCTGAGTGCTTACAAAATTGCATAAAATAGTATTCGCGCCTCGACCAGGAGGTTCCCCGCTTCCGAGCTACAACCTCATAATCTTGGTGCGAAATCTATTTTAGGTTTGCCAGACATGTTTCTTGATTCTTCCAGATTTTTACCATGCGCCAATCGAAAATTATCCTCGAAATCATCACGAGCATTGGTTTTTGGGCATATTCATTGTAGTAGACACAAAAAGTGAGAGGGTGTACGAAGTTCCCATCTTTTGGCATGAGGATATATTTCAATTCATGGGGTAATATTAGTACATTCCGATACAAGGGTGGAAAAATGGGCTATACACCCGTGTAACAATCTGTGTTTTCCGGCAAACTGGGCGAGAAATTGGGAAATCAGTGCGGAAAAGTGTCTTTCACACGGGTGTAAAACCTGTTTTTCGCATCCTTGTGTTAATTCCGACCTTCGCCTACGGCTCAGAAACCCATCACTCGGACGCGAAATAGTATTTTTCGCACCGAGATCATGAGGTGGTGGCTCGCTTCTGAGTGATCAGTTTTCGACCCGAGCCGAAGGCGAGGGTTGAAATGATCGCTCGGAAGCGGGGAACCTCATGTGCGAGGTGCGGAAGTTATTTTTCGCAATTTTGTAGGAACCCAAACATCGGAAAATTGCGGGAAAAAGTTTTTCCACCCTTTTATCGGAATGTACTATCTTACCATACCGATATTCGATACTGTAAATCAATACAGGCAGCCCCTGATATTTGAGATGCTCTGGCTCGCTTAATTGCGGTTTGGATCTGAGAACCCAAGATGAATTATTTCTTAAAAGTTGAAATTTCGTTGAATTTTGATTTTGGGTTTCACGGGAAAGCACCATTTCCAACGACTATCTCCTTGGAAAAAATTTGTCGGATAAATCTGCACACTATTTGGCTGGAACATAACCTTCTCACCAATATATCTAAGTTCATGCTGTGTACATAGGTTATGTACAATCGTCAAAGAAGCTGGAGATTGTACAAAGGCTCTCTGATTGAATCAACTCTACCTGGGAAATAGTTGGCTAGATTGAGTTGCCACATGGAAACTAAGTGCATCCCTGGCATCACGAATTATCAGAGAACTGTTTCTATTAATATTTCGAATGTATCATGAGCCGCAATGAGCTTTTGATAAAATTTCAAAGATAATTTGACACTCCTGTGGAAATTTCATGGGAAAAATTGGATTATTCGAGCTCAATATATGACCTAGCTGATCCTGAAAATCTAAAAAGGAATGTAACATTTCATGTGACCATCATGACCATCACGCGCAAAAATTCTATCTCACCCCGTGAAGCTGCTCGAGCCCCCTACCAAGACGTCAATTATTCTGCACTCTTGTTCAGCAAGCACAAGAAGCTCATCCTCTACATACCCATTATCACTCGTTGTGTACCCAAACGCCTTTACACTCCACTATCTTACCATTTCCTGCCTTTATTCCATTCTCACCAACGCTCAACCCTGCTTATTTTCTGCCTATTCGCATTCTCTCCATGGTTATTCTCCATTCTCACTATGCGCGACGATCTCTAATGCCACATCCTTTGGTCCTTTTCATTTCCTTATTTTTATCCTTACTTCCGCTCACCAAAGTCATTGCTATGTGGCTATTTTGTTTCATGTTACGTGGGCCACGCATGAAATGAAGATGTGCATTTTAGAATGTATAATTCATTTCTGCAATTCTAACATTCACTTGTTTTTCTTACTATTGCATTGATATCCATCTTCATATCATGGATCGGATTATACGTACTAATAGTTGATGGCTGAAATTTTCGAGAGGAGTCTGCTATAATGCAAAAAATAGTATTAAAATACATGATATTATCCATTTTTCTCACAGACAGACTTCAAAGTCCAAGTAACTTTTCGTTACATGTATCAAAGCCACCTCGAAATCTACGGTAACTGTACCTTTGGTGATTCTGTACTGAATTCCGAAATGCTTCATTTAGTATGATTCAAAATCTATCCAAAATTGTAGATCCACAAAAAAAACCCCAAAAAATGTTGAGAATGAGTTAGTGATTGAAAGAAAGAATAATCATGAAGAAATCAGTAAATCTAGCCAAATTTTAGCCAACCCAAGGGTGGGGTCCCCTGGAGTCCTATGGGGTACCACGGAGCCTCATGGGTCCTCATAGGCTTCGTGGGACCTGGCGCTGGGAAAATTTTCAATCTTGAAATTTGCAAAATTTGGCATCGGAGACGTGCAGCATACAAATTTCGACCATTATTTCTTTGAAATGTGTCGAATTTGGTCGAAGTTTGTATGCTGCATGTCTTCGATGCCAAATTTTGCAGATATCAAGATTAAACTTTTCCTCAGCGCCAGGTCCCACGAAGCCCCATGGGGTACCACGGAACTATTTCCAGCAGAGTAATAAAGAATGAAAATTGCGGGACCTAACAGTGAAACCTCATTTGCAGCTGATTCGTTGATTTGATTTTTGCTCGAGAGGACAGGCTTCTTTGGAATGAAATTACTCGTGATCATCTGATGATTTTTAAACCATACGCTGATAATGTTAATCCATTTTCGAGTGCGTGGGTGACCAAAACCAACTCTTGCAATTTGGAATGGAATTATTCCACTAGGGCGTACCCACGTCTGGATGAGATCATGGATGAGCCTATCACTCGTGTACCATATTGAGACATTCTCATTCACTCAAAAATCTCTGAAATTTTCTATGTCAGAGCTTTACAAAATTACCGATTGAGCGTAGTCCTCGTTGAATTTTTATCAAATTCTTTAAGTTTATCTCTCAATAAAAAATAAACAGTCCCGATCTAGTTGGACTAATACTCATTTATTGGGAAAAGATAACATCCCCTACGCATAGGCATTGAATTCCTTCACAACCTTCTACTTCATGAGCATGGGCTTACTATATCAGCATATGCAAACAGCCCTCGTCACATGCATAAATGAGCTTTTGCCATTGCACTATGATGGGATACTGTATATATCTTTTACCTCTACTTACGAACACGAACACACACACACACACATCCATGAATATACACGTGTACGTGTACGGAATCTTGTACACATCATGGCACGCGTATATGGAGCTAGAAACGAGGCTCTTGGTGTATTAGAGGTTATATATACACAAGTTGTATACGTTGTTGGCTTGCTCAAGTTTGTTTGCCCTGAAAGCCGTGGCTCGCGTTCGAAACTAGGAAATTCTGGGTAACTAGAGCGATGATACAACGTAGACGAGTTGAATTTACGATCGAACCAAGTCGACATACTGACGTTGATTACCATCGAAAGGGATGACATGAGTATATGTGAGTATAGTACACTATATGAAAGCTGATCTTATAGATGGCTCAGGATTTTGTGTACCTATTGATGAGATTCATACCAGAGTTGGATCAAAGAATTATTTTCGCTCAGATGCAGAGAATTGAATTTGATTTTACTGATTCAGGGTGGGGAGAAATATCTCATTTCAAAGGGACATCTGGTGGTGATCATGAAGGATTAACTTCGGAAATCAATCTCGAAATTATTTTGAGGTTATCCCGAGTTCTTTTTAATCCTACCCTGAAATTTTTCTGACAGAATGCTCACTTTTGTGGATTTACAAAGCTTACCATCCACCACACAGTAAAATGTTGGTTGACTTTCTATCAAGGCATTTTGACGACTAGAGAGTTCAACCACTGATTGGATGTCAGAACCTGACTTCGAAGCTGGATTTGGTATTCAAACAGTGATAGGAACGAAATTGCACCAACGAATTGAATATCAGGGTCAACCAGTCATTGTGATTCAAACTGCAACTAGTTTATTGCTTGCAGTTTTCCCCAAAAAATCATTTGTAATGTATTCAGCTCGCTCTATTTTACCGAGGCTGAGTAGAAAAAAATATATATTTCATATAAAATTTTAATGTTATTTTACCCATTTTCAGAGTCCAAGTTCAAAAACAGACAGATCTTGCTATTAATGAATTGCGTTGACTCCAAATGACCTTGTAAATGACCCCCTGAGATTGAAAGTAAGATCACGATTAAACATCCATTCCATGTGAGTATACCGGAGAGAACTTGTTGGAAAACTTTTCATAATTTTCAACCATTTCCGAGTTTTACAGGGCTTGAACTCATTTTTGGGACATCCAACAGGACCAATCTAAACGAATTTGACAAATTCAATTTGAATGCAACACATGAAAATAGTGATGTAATCCTGATTCGATTCAATGTGTGATTTCTAAATGGAATATATCATTTGCGAATGCAAATAATTAGACGAAAGATGGAACAAACTGAGACTAGGACTTTTCTTGAAAGTGAAACAGTCTTTGACCTTGACAATAAGGAAGATTGTTTCTTAACCCCTTGTCACACGCGCATCTCTCAAACTTCCCTTCAAATATACTATGTGGGGTTTCTTGATTCCTTTTCTCCATTAACTTGGTGGGCAGCTGCATCTTACTATGCTTTAATACATTTCTGATTACGCGCTGACATGAATCAGAGCCTATGACATCTCATTCTTTAGATGACATAAAGATGATGAGAAATTCATCCGCTCGAAGCTAAGATTCAAGTTTGGATTCGTTGATTGATAGGAAGGGTTTTGGCTATTGTTGAAAGTTTTCTAATCTACTATGGAGAAGATGAGGTAAGGAAGGAAGAGTTGAATGAGGTGAAGGCTCACTATTGTCTGGTATGATTGAAATTCTCATTTGAGATGAAGTATTGGGATGATTTTTGGTGACCTGGAAATTTGATGTGGATGAAAATTTTCATTGGAGATGAAATGAGTTGCCGACGGATGTCTTGGTAAGGAGAGATTGGATGGTCTATATTATTCAGTGATTTCCTTCCCTGAGATTTTTTCATTTGATAAGCATGGATTGAATAGTTTCACTTCTCACAAGTTTGGGTTTGGTGATTAATTCATCATTGATCTGATGGTGAATTCCGACTTACATTCGATTTTTCAAAGATGTCTAGTCCTATGATGGGTTGAAGATCAATGATACGTACCTGAAACAGAGAACGGAAAAGAGTTGTTAGTCGGGACTCTTTACAATTATTTTAGATTAGATTTAAATGACTCTCCTACACAAGAACGATTCCCCAGTCCCCAAATCAGACTTGCAAGGGTGATTTGAGAGGCTTCGACCAGAATTTTGTGAGACAGTGTCAGATTTATAAAAATTGAACTATCGGGCATTGTTTTCATTGGTAAACACATTTCAAAGAAACTATTTTGGCACTTCACAAATGATCACTGACGGAAACAGTCCATGAAATCCTAAAGCGGTTCATCGATAATTTAGAATCAACATACAACATCCCAAGAATGAGTCATCCATTTGTTAGTACTCCAACAATGATTAAAAACAGTTCAACAAAACTTTGATACAATAGTCCCAACAGAAACATGCATCGATCCCAAGTTTTACCCTCTAATAATCCCATAAAAATCTCATTCCCTATAGATCATCCAGTTTTCCCATGTCACCAACTCACTCTTTCCGATATCTCAAGCCAAAGTTTCACCTCAAAAGGGAAGATTGATACCAAAGATAAAAGAGCGAAAGATGAAGACAATCATTTTCATATTATTAGAGTATTATGGTGATATCTCATAGATCGCTTCCTGAAGGTACAAACTCTATGTAGCCTATAGACGTCGTACTCATCTTCGTCGTCGTCGTCGTCGTCGTCGTCTTGGAAAGTCAGGATATGAAGGTACAGAGCATAGTGGCAACAAAGGATATTGGATTTCCCTAGAGTAAGAGCTATATAAGAAGTACCGCACGCGCGAAAGAGTCGATCGCGCACAGCGGGTCGCTTGTTATTTGCTCAGTCTCTAAATCTATCTATATAGATCTTTGAAGGTTGGCAGATTCTTGCAAAGAGTAAACCAGACTTGGATTTCTCAATGATTGTGATTGCTTGTCTAACTGGTTTTTTTTTTCAATCGGGTCTTTTGTTGGATAGAAGAACTTCTTTTGGTCTGCGGTGGATATGTTTTTTTTTTCTTTTGATTACTATTGGGATTGATGAGATGAAAGATGAATGTTATGAGAATGGGTTTTCGTTCAGAGGGTGGCTTCTAGTTTTTTAGATGATAGAGGTTATGATTTGTGAAGTTGTGGATTTATCACATAAGGTATTCTGAAAATATTACTAGATAATAGAGTAAGTTCTGTTAGTCTTCTTACGAGGAGCATTTGTCCAGAAATTTCAAATTATTTGAAAGAGTTCTGGCAAAATTTCGAATTCCCTGATCCTCAGAAAGTCATGTGCTTCTTATCAACATAACTCTTCACAAATCAATGATCATGTACAATTCAATCTCAACCGACATAATTTCGATCCAAATCTGACGACCAGTTCAATTTTATGAGAGTCTAAAGTTGATTCATTCCACGATATAGTTTACTGTCTGTCCACATACACTCATTTTTGTATGTAAATCCTCAAATAAATGAGATTTCAAATCATGAATAGTTTAGAGATGGTAAAATCTCGAAGTGATTGAGCTAGATTTTATCCGAAATTCTTGTACCTCGTCATATTCGTCGAAGAAAACACTGAAATTGAAAAAAAACTATGTTGGTCATCGTGCTATAAAATCCTCTGATGATTCGTCATGGGAATATTCTGAGATCCAAAAAGTGATGAGCTTGGATAACGTTATGTACCTCCTTTTGCAATTAAATTTCAATTTTTCTGTTTCAAATTCTCACCATGCATCAAGAATCATCAATGACCAATGACCCGATAACATAAAATCATCTCATGTCTCTCAAATCGTATGTACTGTAAAATCCTCTTAGATTGAAATGCATCCCTTCAAAGACCAGTATCAAAATCTACACTTTTTTACGCACAATAAAAACTTCAATCGATGAATCTCTCTGAATACCATAGTCGCCTAAAAGATTGCAGAAAACTTCCATACGTGAAATCAATGACGTATTCACAAACGATCCGTAAAATCCACAAGTATCATTTCGAGTGAGAAAATGGTGCCATTACTTTTTCAAGATGTGTATCCATTCCGATACTATGAGACTTTTTTCCACCCCATTTTCTACTCCTTCTCACGCAGAAGACGAGTATAATATGCATAAAAAAACAACCGGTCGTGCCATTCCATCTATGTACATACAATTTATACATCATAATAGCATGTGTGTATGTGTGTGTGTGTGTGTGTTTTATATGGAAAGCAATATTCTGCATCCACCCTTCGAATATCTTGAAACAAATTGAAAGCTCGCTGAAAGTGCTATAGGCTCACTTGTCATCGCCGTTTGTAGATTCTTATTGTTCTATACATTATATGTATTATATATGCTTTTGTACATGATGGAGATATTGGAACTCGTCGTCTCTTCTTAGATTGAGAGTGAGATAACGCCTTGGAAAGCGGATTGCATTCTTTTACACGCTTGGAGACATCAAGAGACGCATAAAGTAATGAATGTCTCGCACTCGACTGTCTTTGTATGAAATCTTCCGTATTGTTTATGGATGTAGAGGAGGGTGTGCAAGTGAAGGATTTGGATGCCATAGATCTATGAGATCAGATTTCAAGGAGACGGTACACAGTGAGTGCGATATAATATCAAGGAATGATGTGGTATATAATAGCAAGAATTGCGATGAAGGTGAGACAGTTATCATATAGTTGTAAGATTTTTTCAGAGTCAGGTGTGATTCCAGGATACGGTGGTGGGTGATATTTTTTGATTCAACGAGTTTGATATTTATTACATTGTATTGCGATTGAATATCGAAATTTACATTTGCTGAGAGCAATTTAATTTAATGTAAAATAAGAAAAAATTGTAACACTTCTTCGTCTTTGTTTGTTTACTACGTATAGATAATTTTCTCGATCTTCAATGTTTTGGGTATGGAAATTAGAGAAATTGGAATGAGTTTCTCTAATTAGAAAATTTTTTGTTCAGACGTTTCGCCCACCTGCTCTGTGCATGGGCCACATCAAATTCATTATTTGCTCAGAAAATAATTTTAAAATAATATTATAGTAACATGGGATTCATGCAACAAGCCTTTCCATGACGATGTAAATCCACACAATAAGTGAACGAGACGAGAGTTTAAAACAAGAGGAACATCTATTACATGATGTTGATTGTATGTAATTTGGATTTCCAGCATCTTTTCTTTTGGAGTTCAGAAAATGTTACTTCGAGTGAAGCATACGGATTATAATAACTAAACGCCCGGCCAAACTTTGTCCGTC
The DNA here is from genome assembly GCA_029851415.1 of Eretmocerus hayati. Lineage (NCBI taxonomy): Eukaryota > Metazoa > Arthropoda > Insecta > Hymenoptera > Aphelinidae > Eretmocerus > Eretmocerus hayati. Next base: position 112,322,073 of record CM056744.1, read on the forward strand.
CGGATCCTACGTACCGAATTGCTTACATGGAACGGGTAAAGTATAGTGGGTGACACTGTGGGTCATAAGTGGGTTAATGAGTGGCTGGATTCGTGGGTGGCCGCGTGACGGTACAGTAGGGCTGCCAGGACCACCCTAGTACCGCTAGAACCTCACTAGTACCTCTAGTACCGCTAGGGCCGCACAAGTGCCGCAAGTTCCGCACAAGTACCGCAATAGTACCGCTGTACCGCACAAGTACCGCTATAGTACCGCAAGGGCCGTTAGGGCCATACTCGTACCGCTAAGACCGCACAAGTACTGCAAAACTACCGTTAGGATCGCAGTAGGCCCTGACTAGTACCTTTAGTACCGCTGAGACCACACATGTACCGCAATAGTACTTTTGGGAACACTAGGATCGTAGTAGTACCGTAATAGAATTACCGTACTGGTACGTTCTAACTGTGATTTTGTTAATTTTAATTTGGTCTACTTTGCCTCATTTGGTAGAATATGATCTGATTAATGGTCTACTTTAGTCCAATTCGGTCTGGTCCGGCTAAAATTTATGACGTGGCCATGTGGGTTATGGGTAGGACTGGCTGATCAATCCATTGATCGACAATATGCTACAGTCCCAAACATGAGAAATCTCTTTTCAAAATCATCATTGATCGACCGCAAATAGGATCATAAGTCCCGGGATGTGTTGAACCTCCGGCCTTAGTTGAAAGGACACCGTACTTAGGCTTCAGACCGAATCCGGTGAGGAGGAGCCTACTAGCCGCGAGACTGATGCTCGGCGTGTTTTGGCCCCTCTCTAAAAAAGCCGCAAGGGGGGTTGCGACATTTTGGTGTCTCATCCCTGGAGTCTGACGATGTCCCAGGCCCAGTCAGCGCCCGCTGGAGCGTAGAGACCGCCGCTCTCAAACCAGTGGCCACGGTGGCCATAATGCCTGAGACTGGGCGAATCCTGGGACTCGTGAGTGCGTTGCCTTCGTGGGTCATTCGCCACGAGTCCTATGTGACTCGTTCGGGGAACTGAGGCGCTCCACGGAAGCCTAAAAGAGACCCTAGCCCCCCCCCCCCCCCCCACCGAGGGGCGTATTTCGGCCTTGTGCTGGGAGCTGAGCCCGAAATTTTGTAGTTGGTGGGTATAGGAGCGAGTCATTGCTGAGACATGCGTGGCTTGGTAATCAGGAATTATTCCTAGCCCCCTCCTATGGTGGAAGTCGGAGTCGATACGCAAGTCAGGAACCCGACACATAAAAGCTAATATTCCATCATCAATCGATCATTACCCATCATTCCCAAATATCATTTTCAAGCAGCAAAAGCATTTCAGGAGCATCTGATTTATCAAGAACATTTACAAACTAAACAAGCGGTGGCGAGAGAGGGAATAATTTTAAGAGGGAATTACAGAACCCTTCATCACTCACAGTTTGTTTCAATTGTCATAAGTATTTTTGATCGACCTATTGATACATTATATTGGTAGAGTCGTAGAATGTAAGATTCATCGACGTGATAACAACCATATCTAATGGAGAAGATCATAAACCAGTGTTAATCCACAGAAATGGGTCAAGGGGTGAGATATTTGAACTAACTTTCAATCATCACCAGACTGGTATTGTCATAAACTAGAATCCAAGTCACGAATCTAATTTCAATCGACGATATTTCGAGATTTGTGGCATACATCAGTGAGTGTACCTGACATATTTTACCGATTTTTGGGATCAATACTACACATTTCTGATGGCTTACGATTCGCAGATTTGAATTATTTGAGAAAACAATAACCACGTGATGGTCACTTCTTGTGTAATCACATCTTAGAGAAGAACTATGATGGAAATTTTCAGTATTAGTAGCAATATTCGTGTTATTAGCGGAATTCATTTCCAATTCCGTTGAAACTAACTGATTCGTTACTTTCATTCGAAACCATTCTGGAAATCTATCAGAAACTTCTCCTCGTTGATAATTATGACGAATTACGATTTTCGAATTTGAGATTTTGCAATGAGTTTGGGCATCAAAATGAACTGTAGTAATTTTTCAAGATTGGAAACAAATCCTAATTTTAGTAGCAGAAAAAGTGTCTATCAAGAGCTCACGATTCGAGATGAATTCCATCTGAATTCAAGCTCATTCATTCTAGTTTATAGAGGTCATAAAATCATATCTATTATCATCGTCACAAATACAACCCGAATAAGAAGAAAAATCCAGCTAGGCATTATTGTATCGAAGATCAAACCAAGCTAAATCCTCAAATCTCCAAATTCCGCTTCCTCTCATCTCAAGTAGGAAATCTCAAGATTGAAGTCAAGTGGCCATTACGATTTCTACGCTCTAATCCCCAATCTCATTCACTCGTTCAAAGGTACACTTGTACTTTCACATGGTATAGCAAACGTAAGATTCAATCGAGTCGCTCACGCAACATTAGCCATCGCACCTCAACTTCTGCAGCACTTCTATATTGCTCTCGGTTCGTTTGCTATATACTTACTTCCTTGAAAAAGTTGAATGTGTTCGAATAGAAGGAGGAAGAGTTTGCGTGTTGGTGGTATACTTAGATAGCTCTCAAAACTCGAGCACTCGTCGAATTTCCGGCAATTTCTTGTCCAAGTTCAACATCACACTCGGATACATTATTTCCAGTGGCCACGTGTGACTGCCATCTTTTGATAAATATATCCTCACGTACACAACTAAATGGGCATGTATATAGGTAGAGATATATCGTGATCACTGGCGATTATTGCATGGTAGAAATGAAAATTGAGTTCTGAGAGGTTAGACTGTCACTTCATTGGATGTCATGGTTGATGGGTGATACATAGTAAAGAGGGGGAAAATGATTGAGATTTGAAGGTAAACTCAGGATTTCAAGGGATGAAGGGAAGCAATGGATATGGTAATTCGGAATCGTTTTGATGTGAAGTGTTTTTAGATCTGTGAATCTTGAATGGCATGGAATGATACCAATACTCTTGGCACCAAGTCTATGGAGATTAGTTTCTGCTACATTAGATTCTCTTCAATGATTTTTCCTGAAATTGATGTTTATTGTAAGTAGCTGAAACTATGAGCTCGGGAGATTGAGTGGTCTATAATAGGAGCTTAATCCACGATGCATAATTTACGGCAGAATTTCCCGTGTTTCTATTCCATCCATAAATATTGTTAGGATACTTCGTGAGTTACTTCAGGTTTCCCACAGATTCACCGGGAATTGACATAATGTATCCCAGGGGAAGAAGAATTTGGTACTTTCTCTGTGTCAATCAGTGGGAAATGTCGGACAGGATTTCCTCATTGAAGTTACAGTGAACATCATTGATGAATGAGTAAGAACTTTCACTGAAATTTCAGTGCTCCATAAGTCCTGTCAGATCATATTAACAGATCATGAATTTCAGTGAGTATATCATTAACGTTTGAACATTTTCACTGACTCGCCAGTGAGACACACTGAATCTTTAGTGAACACGATCTGACAGGACCTTTGAAGCACTGAAGTGTCTTACTGAACCATCAGAGAGGCTCACTGAAACTCCAGTGGCGAGGTCCCATTTGACACCAAAAGTCACCGAAGTTATCAGCCGTAGTTGATCGAAAGTACACTGAAGTTCAAGGAATTCCCACTGATTGACACGGGGAGAGTCAGTTTCAAAATATTTTACCAACTGATGGACGTGGAATAATTCATGGAAGACTTCTGCAAGGAAATTTTTCGAAGGGTCAACATAAGAATACCTTCTATAAATCTGCAGTATGGCAGTTACGGATCATCTCTAGGCTATCTTCTCATGGATCCACAAGATATAATTGACAGTCTAATAGCAGTGATAACGTGATCTTGATGAACTGCGAAAATGTTCATACTAGTGATCAATGTTAGGTACAATTTTTTGAATCTCTGATGCACTTATTTGTGGATAGGCGTACCTGCAAATGTTTGCACTCGTGTGGTTACACCCTGAGCTCTTATAACATTTCACAGTGCACCTCACAATGTCATCATACAGCTTTTCCTAACTGTTGTAATAATTGTCATTCAAATGGAATTATTCTCATATGAGAAGACTCAGGTAAGTATTGGGAGAATGTCAAAAACCGAGTTCAAAACTTCCTATCATCGAAGAAATATTCCACTTTACCTCACTCTTCATCAAACTCCTTCGTAATAACATTTCAGAGATAATTATCTTGCAAATAGATAAAAATTGGAGAATCTCCACTTGCATTCCCAAATACAGATCTCCATTTCAAATCTCCAGCGTCAAATTCAGCATTATCAAAGAGAAAATTCATCAAAATAATTCAAGCAAGAATTCGTCAGATGTGAAAATATATAATCCAGGAACCGGAAACTAATACGGGACAATGGCTCAATATTCTACTGGATGTCAAATTTCCTTCACCCTCGGAGAAAAGCGAGAGAAAGTTTTGAGCTTGCAGACTTCGAAAAGCCATAGATAGCTATATCAAGGCTGCTCTAAGGGATTATACCGTGAAAGCTTGAGCTTTGAGATCCGTTAAATCGACTGCAAGAATGGCTTCAATTTATACTCGGATGGCTCGTCAAAGGGGATCAACGAAGGTAACGAAGACCCTCAAAAATTTCATTCATTTGCCTGTGCAACGTCGCTCCAAATTCGCGATGTCAGCATAGAAAGAGAGTGAGTGAGAGAGAGAAGAGTAGCAAAAGCAAAAGCCAGAGGCATACTATATTCGCGCTTGGTCTGATATCCGCGTCGCATCGCTTCAACTTTTGCACCAGGCAGCACAACTCGTGCACGCGAATGCGAGCAAAAAAAAAATTTGTAAGGTAAAATCCCCACGCGAAAACTCGTCGCTTTTTAAGAGGCTTTTCCCATCGTGTAATTTTCCTTTTCCCACGGAGCAAGAAAATTCTAGGGTATGTAGAGAAACAAAATCAAAGATACCGATGCTGTGATATACTTTTGCCAACTCTTTTGCTGGAATTTTGCAGTAGCTGATGCAGAGATTTTCATGTGTAGAACATATTACGAGTAGAAAAATTTTTTCGAAGAGGAAAAATTACTGAGGAGGTCTCTCTCAAACCGAGGTACCGAGGATTTTCATCTCATTGAGCTCTTTGAAATGCACCACCGTAGGATATCTCATTCCGTTCATGAAAAGTAAATCAAGGGTGCAAATTTTTCATTTCAAAGATTACCTAGCTCAATTTCTGGAAAGGGATCCAGTTCACTGCTCGGTATAGTTTACAGAATTAGATATCTCGAGCGCTTCTCTTTGAAGATTTATTGAAACCAAATTTCATGCTATTTATCATCTTTTTTCCAAGCCAATATATATTCCTACATGATTAAAATGGCACAGACTTTTATCAAAACAACATGATTTTGTCTCACTATCTCGGAATAAGGATTTTATGCAAAAGTTCTCTACCTTACCGCAGATCTGTACTCAAAATTATGCCAACAATTCCAGTACCATGGGATTTTCCATCCGATTCCAAAATTTATGAGATATTTGTGCGTGATATATATATATATATATATTTTTTATATTATTCATTGATAACGTCTATCATAGTGACACGGAAGAATAAGTAACTTGGCCTGGTCTAAACTCTCTAGCGTGGGATACTATTCTCTCAGCAACATACAAAATGAGATTTTTTCAAGATATCTGGTCATAAATCGAATGAAAATACGTAGGTTTCATCGAGTTCACTTAATTTTACTTCTCAACATGTAAAAATGAATGCTAATCAGAATTTTTAGTAGAGCCTGATGAGATCAATATATCCGGTCAACCCATGGAATCCGGGACCACTTGAGAACGCATAAATACTACTTTCGTTGAAATGATATACTTCTAGAGGCGTTCTGATTAGCTGTAATGCATATAGAATCTCGTGAACTATTTGGATACATCACTCTTTTGACCGTTTATGTGGAGCTTTATTCACAGGTCCCTCATAATTTTGGGTACTTATGAGTATTCTAGAGATGCGTTTTTGGTCGAAAGAGTCTTATTCACGTGTCTGAAGAAAGCTCCGTGGACTCATACCCCATCAAAAACTCAGAAAAAATAAAATAGCGTACCTACAATGACGAGTCATTTCTACCAATTTAAAAATTTATCTGAGTGATGATCTGAAACTAGTTTAGAAAGTCATAGACCGACGTAAAATTAGATGTTAGACCCCTAAAAAGTATGAGATATTGACACAAGTGTCCGAGATCAAATACATTAATAACAGATCCTGCCACACCAACCATCAGGCTATCATGGGTTAACAAAACGCTGCAAATAGACAAATTTTCTAAATTACTCGTGCTATATTTTTCCCACAAACGCCCTTGTTCTCCACAATTTTGAGTCATATGAATTCTGGGGTCTTTTCTAATTATTTATTTCCTCGGACGCAGGAAGAAAAGAGCGATAATTGCCATTTTCGCTCAGTAACCTATCAGTTTGATTGTTATCAAAAAACGACTCAATTCCATAGTGATGTATTCCGTGCACCAATCTTTTGAATGTATGATCATAGAAAGTTTCTGGGGATTCGGAAGGATACGGCACAAAGTATGTTTTAGTCGTATTCACGTTGCAATCAGGGAAACAAGATATTTTGTTTACTAAATGTAAACTTGGTGAAAATGGGAACCACTGGATTTTCTTCCACTCCTAAACGTTTTAGAATAAAGCCCCTGGTTCAACTCCAAGAAATTGTACCAGCCAAATCCCTCATCCTTCACTATTCATCTCCATACAATTAGTAAAATTGGAAGAATGAATATCAACATCAGTGAACAGATAATTACTTTTGACACCGGGCATCAAATTCTAACGCAACAGCTCCTCTACACCGTGAAATTTTGTTTTTTTACACGTTTGCATCGACGATGACGTGCCAGAAGTCTACCTCATTCACTTTTTTGCACATCACATCTTTCTCGCCAACTTCCCGTCCTCCAAGTCTCTATTCTACTGCCGCCGCCACAGAGTCTGGCAAAAGGATGGATATCCAGAGCTTGGGGAGTCTGCACAACGAAAAGTGCGAGGGGAATTTCTCTAGTTCTATCCCTATATATTATATCTAGTGGCGTATCCATTCATTGCAGACGCTGACCCTGCCGACGTCACTTTCGCTTGGCTAACTATTTCACTTGCCCTTTCTTCTTCTGGCTATTCACAATGGATATTATACCACTACTATTTGTACTGGATCTCGAGGTTTCAACAGTAAAGCTAGACTATTTATTCAGGAATTCTGAATTTACTGTACGATGTAATAAATTGGGTTTGTGCAGACTTTTCAGGATGCTTATTGAGAATGGAGGAAAATTTCAAACCTGGAAAATAATATGGTGACTCCCTCTTTCTGAAGTGGTGAACAGGGAAATTTGATGTGAAGGTGAAGTGGTTGATTTGAGGTAGAACTATCGGGAACTGATTGACCTTGAGGGTTTTGATAAGATCATGAGCTAGTAATTGGCGTGCGGGTTACTCAAATGAAATTTTGGATAGGTTGCTTGTGGAAAAAAATCCCAGCTCCCAAAATGTTGTGATTTTAACATGCAGCCTTGTAAAAAGATACGTTCCTTTTTCGATTTCATCGTGTATGAGCTGAGGGATTCTACTAGATTCCCTTGATTTTGCTTGATTTGTCATGACTGGAAATATACTCAGAACTTTTTCCATGGTATCTGGTTAGCTTGCGACTTAGCCGTGAGCCAAAATGTCACCTAAGTTCTTCGTCAAGTCACGAATAAGTCACAAATAAGTTACGAATAATACGAGAATGCCCCTTTCACAAGCCTCTGGAATTTTGCGTAGACCAGGATCAGATTAACAAAGAGTCTCTGACAGCATTTAGGCTGAATTGATAACTGTTCGAAAATGTCGAAGATTTCGAAATGTAAGGTAACGATACTACTATCTGAAGGGGTAGGAATCTGCATTTAGAGTTGAAATTCGATGAAACTTACTACATGAGATCAATAAGGTCATTTTATGTCCAATAATTAACAATAGTAGTCACGCCCATAAGACGTAACAATCATTTGTTGTCCAGTACATTGATCACCATTGAATTGTCAGGTTCGCCATCACAATATGAGAAAGATAAGTTAGCCTGCTAATTCTTTTCTGCAACAATAGAGTCAGTCTTGGTAGGCACATTTTCGAGGTTACGAAATCAATTATTGCAACAACTATGAACAACATAAATGACAAAATGTCTACGATATTAATCTATCTCAGCTCTGATTCGTGGTTAGATTCACCTTAGAATACGGATGAATGACGTGATTGTAAAACCGAATTAGAATAACGAGCTTCCGTAAAGTGAGCGTAGATTCTTGGAGAAGAGCCTACTACGAAGTAAAAAGGATTGTCTCGGTGGTTTGATGCCAACGAGGGTAAAGAACAAATGAGCCCATTATGTAGAAAAACGAGAGGTTCTTTCTAGACAAATACCGGACTGAATTAAGTCTCTATCCAAGTTTAATTTCTCTTCTGTAAACCTTCATTGCCTCTAGGGATTTTCCAAATATTTTATTGCTCAATCTTCGTATTCAAGTTGCCTTGGCTAAGCACATGCAGAAAATTTGTAATGCATGTGGTTATTTCGAAGTTATGCAAGAATATGATGGAATAAACTCCTGGTACGAATTTTTTTTTTTCACCGATCAATCTATACAAAGTCATGCAAGAGTCATGATATTGACGCATAAAATTTTCGCCTAAAATCAAACATTTCCAAGAGTTTTGGGTGATACCACTTCTGTTAAGATCATCGTATCTGATATTCATGGAGAAAGTGGATTTTTCTTCACTTTCTTCACAAACTTCACACCATCGAAGAAAAATTGGACTAAATCGTTCAAAAAGCCAAAGAATTTTTTCTGGGTTAGCTGGAATGCCTGATCGATGTTTGATTTCAATCAAATTATTTAAATAATTCTGTATATATTTCTTTCATCTATACCTGGATCGCACAATACGATAGCAAAAGAGAGATTATCATCTGACAAAATCTACCCTACACATTAATTAGGCAGAATTAAAAGTGACGAGCAATATCCTATCTCGTTTCCGTGAAATGGCTTCAGTATCCTCACTCTCGAATTATCTCATGATAGTTCGATGTAATTAAATAGTAATTAAATAGTAACAATGTAGTAATTAGGTCTTTTCGTTTGATAATTCTTGGACATAGAAAATTGGCATCTTTGCGATTTTGTAAGGCATCATATCGTGATCTGATTTGTATCTGATTCCAAGAAATCTTGAATTTGAATAAGACGATAACAATCTCAACCACATCGAGTCATCTCTCGAACATGAATTCAAAAGACAATACACTCTCGGCTCGATTTCTCACAATACATACATAACAACTCCAAAACGTGACACAAAAGAAAGCTTGCACAGCTGGCGCAACAATTTTTGCATAAGCTACATATACCTATATAAAATATCCATATTCCATATCCTTACGGCCAAAATCTCGGACACGGGACAAGGATTTTACCTTTCGATTTACCGTCGCCACAGCATTGACCGTATTGAATCTCATAAACATTCCATCGTTTGCTTTTTTTACTCCTTCCAAGTCTCAAAACTTACTCTGGTTAGATACATATACATAATATGAGCTCTGCATCCTCGATGATACAGGACATTGAGAATTGAAAGAATATAAAACTACAAGTTTCGAGAACTGGATGAAAAAAAGAAGAAATCTGAAGGGGTATTATTTTTGTGTGTGAGAGAAAGACAGACATGACCACCGCTGGGAATACATGCTTGAACCATAAACAATCTTGCAAAGTTCGATTATGAAACTTTTCCTTTGGCACCGGATGTTTCGTGTACCATATACAGTCAAATTCTGAATGCCAATACATTATTTTTTAGACGGATGTGATCACGAAGTAGAACTGAGACTCTGACTGGGTTGTTTTGTTTGACAGATTGTTTTATTTGGGTATGAGGTGGGGCTGAAAAGTTGGATCATAGGCTCCTTAACAACTGGTATGTGGAAGAATAATTTCGAAATCTATATATTCTGGTGAATGGCTAGATCTTTGAACTGCATAATGTGAAAACTGGGCATCAAATAAACAAAACTACCAAACTGCCAGAATTTATAAAAATGAAATAATGTTATTTTACGGACGTTTTACATTTTTTAACATTTTACATTACATTTTACGGGCATTTTACGGACTAGTTGTTATCGTGGGATATTTGTATGTTGAATTTCTCCTTTGTTCGGTTTTCATTTTTGCATGTCTGGGCCAGTGAAACCAATCAGTGTATCAAGTGTCATCAATGATTCCGAGTTTGAATAACTTTTTCTTGGAATAAAACTTATGAATGGAATAAAGTACGGTAAAATCGGGTAACATGGGTGACTTTTTGGTTTTGCGATGACTTTGGACTCAATATTCACACAGCATTCTGCAAGTGCTTATTTTAGAGATATATGACGGTAACCCGAGCTACCTTGTTCTTTTGTACGATGATCATAGTTCATGATCATGTTGGAGAAACATTCGAATTTTGCATGGTCTCGGTTGCCGGACTATCGTAATTTTTCTCTACGTTCAAGTTCTGAAGTTTACAAAATTAATTTTGCAACTCACGGGAACCAGTCTCCTATAATGGACAGACTGAGTCCGATAGAAAGGTTGAGATTGTTCGTTCAAGTTATTCTCAAAAATCGGGAAAACCACTCAATAAAAATGTACTGGAGTGAAAATGAGTGATTATATGATGGTATCTACAGCATAATTTTTCAGTGCTCTATTGTTTTATGCTTCTCATCTGGTATTTCAATCCGAATTGATGGATAATCGAATGAGTGAAGAATCATTTGCAAAGATCTTTGGAACAAATAGTCATCCTTTTCGATATATCAAATTATTCATCATGTGAGCCTTGTAGTTTTATTATTGTGATCGCTAAAATTCGAAGATCCTCGTCGAATAAATCGACTAGCCAAGGATACGAGTAAACTAACGTGAAAAATCAGTGACAAATTGCAAGCTATTTTATACATGAGTATGATTTGACCCTCAAAAAGGGTTTTTCCCCCTTTTAATCTTTTCTGGAGATGCTTGAAACAGATGATCAATAGAGTCCTCCGACGAAACTAGCAGAGTCTACTAGGATTATTGATTATCTTCTCTTCGGGTGTTTTCTTAATCCATTTATATGGAATAATTAGCTTTTTCAAATTGCGATCATACGTTTCTAATACTGGATCACCATTCCGACACTGAGGAATGCCAATTCTGCCATAACCGTAAGTAACATACATGGGATCTGTCATCTTGTCCAATTTGACTGTTTTCCTTACTGAACCATTTGAATTGAGACTCTTGATGTGATCTCCGAATTTAGTTATGAAAAAATAGCCGGCATCTGATAAGAAAAATGTCCCATTAATTTTAAAGAGTCAGTGTGTGACAAGGAAGTATATGATTCGGTGGTAGTTTCCCTTTGTCTCATTAAAAATTTGATTATGAGGCCCAATTATCTGAAGTTTATGTCTGATTTCCCGTATTCATCTAACATAGCTCTGATGTTGACGTTTGACATGGAATAGTTCTAGAGCGGGCCATGATCAAAATAGGGATGGAAGAGATGGCGCCATGAGAAGGAATTTTTCAAAATAGTTTGTTTTCAAGATCGTCGTGGATATGAATGATACCATGATTAATTCAATGAAATATTCTAATGCTTACCATGGTCTTGAAATGAGATGGGTAAAAGATGTCTTATAGGCGTCTGAAACGAATTAGCGCCACTCAACATCTTGTCTTCTAAAGGAATATCCTTGAAGAATGCCTTTTCTTGACTGATGTATGTACCATTTTCATCGTAAGTGAATTTGATGAATGATTGATTCTGTAGATTTGGAACATCCTCAAAATCCCTTGAGAAAACATCAAAGTACTTCCCATATGAGATTATCTTGACCAAAGGATATTTTAATTTTCGAGGATTTTTCTCAGGAAAAGAGATATCTTTACTGGTACAATTACTGATACTGATCAATCTGACCATCACTTTTCGTTCATTCCTAGAAATTTCTTGAATCCACGACATTATGACTTTTTTGTTCAAGGGTACCAACTGGATCCGATTGGAATATAAACCTACGGATTTCTTCAAATCTTCTATACAAACTTGCCTAGACCTATGGAATTTAGAAAATTTCTGGCTAATTTTACATGTTTGGTCTCGTGTAGTGCCATTCCTATAGCATTGAGCTTGATAAACGTCTTCAGAATCAGTATGACCTAGCTCAGTAGTTATTGTGTTGAACTTTGCTTCCATTTTTTCATGATTTCCGCTCAGTTTATGTGGTTCCAAATCAATATTTTTCGCTTCGAGTAATAGTTTTTTCGAAGGACTCAGTAATATCATGGCCAAAATGATGTGTAACACCATTGTGGTCCAACAGTTGAAGATTACCTTGCACTCGTACCAACGTCACCATCTACAAATTGATCTAGATATCGTGTTTATCAATATTATTCAATTTAGAAGAATCCATTCATCACATAGACAACTTGATATTGTAGTCAAATTGGAGTAGCAATTATTTTGTAACATACAGTGCGAATGAGTATCGTGGATGCTCATTGAGGAATTTGGAATAACAATAGTGTGGTCCAAAACTCAATTTAGACAGATAAATCGAGCTAAGGGTCGATACCGTGTCACCTTATCAATAACACGAAGAGGTAGTATTTGAAAAACCATTCCCTGTCCAGACGACAACAATTTGTTTTCTGCTCGTGAAACCAGTCAAGATTTGGTCTTTGTTACTCAGAATATGACAATTCTATAGGAACAGATAAGGGAAATGAAATTCACTTAGGCTCAAAGACATCGATTGAGCTAATTCCCCGCAAAAACTCTTCAAATATGTTGAATTCGTCAAGGAACCAGATATAAATTTCGGGTCTTAGAAAAGTAATATGAGTGAGTCTGTATCTATTCATGGCCTACGATTTAACATGAAATTGATAAAAAGTGTATGCTCAAGTCTGGAAAACATTCTACCCTTTCTCAGCTCCCACTCACCCATGCCCGCTCAATCAGACAATAGGCAAAATTTTAGATATCTATTTTCCTGATGCATCAATCTCCCAAAGATCATATGAACACCAATTTAAAAAATACAAATCCCTCGAATGGATACTAAGGGTATGCAAGATATTGTACTTGCCTGAAGGCAGAAACGTGTATGTCACTATCTTTTTCCTGGTTTTTTTCTGATGTCTAACAGATCAGAGAACTAAATTTTTTCCAACCCTCTTCGATTATTTAAGCTAGTCTAGATCTATCACACTATTCGATTGAAATGCGTGGAAAACACGATTGATTGACTCTTCTACTTTATCAAACAGAGTTTTCCTATATGGACCTCGAATGTCAGACCGTGGCCTAAAAGAAGAACTGACTTTTTACTGAGAACATTTGCTGATGTAGTTTGTGGCTTATAATAACATGACTACGTCACTAAATAGTGCAGTGACGTAATACTACATATGAAATATCGATATCCAAGGACACAAATGCTGTCTTTGGTCAAATAACGCTAAAAACAAAGAACCCACCCGCGCGTGGAAACCACGTGCGTAGGAAGGTGAACTCTAATCATCAAAAGTTTCTCAGCACATCTTTTCATGTACCTATATATATATATTTTCAATGTGTCCTATTCTCTGAAAAGAACAGCCATCTTTGCTGATTTATTTTGTATACCTACGCCACAAATTGTTCACTCACTCGTGGTTTGATGTGCACTTATGTTCATGAAGACGAATCAGTATCCTTCGCGAGGTGAGATTACGTTTGTGAATTGAAAAACATTCATAATTTTTGAATAAGATTCAAGACGTTAATCTGGAAGCTACGGTCTCATACGTGTTCCTAATTGGTAGTCCGAAAATAATCATTAATACCAAGACAACTTTTCAATTTGTGATTGACTGAGTTCAAGGTTTTCTTTGAAAGTTATCAAAATATATCTCTTGTGATAAAGTTTACATTTTATCAACTTAGAGTGGGTTCAAGTGTCGAGGACTCGAATTCATATCCTCATTATCTTCAATTGAGCAGAATGAAGAGTGATTTTTTATTCTAATCTGGATCCCAAGTTCTTCCTCACATTTTCAATTATCTTTTCGGTACAATTTTTGTCTGTAGTCGACATAATGAACATTTTCTGTGTCAAAGTACTCAACTTATCCTCCTTCACAGTGTAGTATCTTCCACTTCAGAGGTACACTACCGGTCAAAAGTTTAAGCTCACCCAAATTTTTTTTGTTTGTTTGTGAGTTGAACTACTCAACTCTATTTGACCGTAGGGGACTCTTTTGGAGCTCAATTTGAAGTTTTTTTCACGTACTTTGAGATGGTATTATTCATTTTCATCATTACGGATCGGGATCTTTCCAGTTTGAGCTTGGAAAATGTGTCAATTTCGACGATTCTTGAGAGAATTTTTTGGCTCGTGCCAATTTGAGCCACATGAATGTTCCAATATGGGAGATGTAAGACCCAAAGGTACAAGTCTAGAGCTTTGAAATCCGTTCTTGAACGTCCCTCTACGCAACTGCTAATCCGAGCAATGACATTTTCTCTGAGAGGATATTTAACGCAAAAAATAGCATTCCAATCCGAGAGAGATACAGAGATGCATTTTTTAGCAGGTATGAACAATTTTAGCGAATTTATTTAAACAAATTCGATTATAACTTTGATCAAGAATAACTCCAAGAGGATGCATTTTACGGGAAAGAGTAGGTCAACCAATTTTATAGATCGTTCAGAGATCTACAAATTACTTCTGAACAAATTTTCTCGAAAAACCAATATTTTCCGACTTATAATGGAAAAACAGAAAAAAGGACGGAAAAATGCATATTTTTATTGTTTATTCATGCCTTGCCCCAATTTTTGAACAATATTTCTTATCAATATTGATTATTGGATGTGCCATCTATCATTTGAGCCCAAATTACGAGGGTTTGGAAGAGTTTAGCCGGTTACTCCTAAAAGGAAGCGTCTTTTCGGGGCTTACTTACTTGACTACAATCATACATAGCCACACCATACTTGATCAAAGTCTCATGTACAGAGTTTTCGCCTTGTGATGGTCTGTAGTATGCATGAGACTGCATAACCTGTGAATCAAAGTTTTGCGTAGCGCGTAACGATGATGTGCGATCCCAGCAAAATTTTTCCTTGTGTAGGGCGTCGGTAAAGTGGGTTTCACCTTCAAACTAAGTTGGTGTGATCTCAGAGATCAACAAAGAAAACAGTTGAGGAAGCAGTCATCTTGATGTGAGAGCACATAATTTTTATCATTATTTATAACTGGTGCGTAGCGAGAACCGATACACAAGGTCGTGCATCGATACATGTCCGATACGACAGTGAGCGCACATATGGATATAAAATATCGAAAAAACGGGGCCAAAATATCGATACGTATCGATCTCTACTTTGCATGGTCTTCGGTAGCCGTATATATGTTATTTTTGAATTTGGTTTTATGTCAGAAAAGTCTTTAAAGGAACCTATCATGCGTTAATTTTATTCATATGTGACCTTGGTAGTTGTTCCATCACTGTATTGTTTCTCCAAGGCCAATTTTATCACTTCAGCAAATGACGAACTCATCGCAAAGTAGTCAATATTTATATTGAGCTCTTTACTTGATCGGCTCCAAAACCAAAAATGTTCAAATCGAAAAACTATGATTATTTTGTCTCTCTCGTATATCATGATATTGAATTAGTGAATAAGCTTTGGGAGACCTAATTGATCAATGAGAACAAATGCATTCGACCCGCATACCTACATTTGCACCACTTCAGTTCGGAACGGTTCCAAACGAAATGGCTTTGAGTTGATCATTGAGTGGAATTGATAAACTCCCACTCCAAGCTATGAATTATTAACTATGAATTATGGAAAAAATTGGGTGAATGAAGAATACCTTGAATTTTTCCCTCCTTTAAGACGATTCAAACGGAAGGAGAGAAGTACCAAGATTGTTTTGAGATTAGTTTGAGGTGAGATTTGGAGGTTGTTTGGAGGAAATTTGCTGAAAAACAACTAAGTTCCCTGACGAATGTTGTTGGATACAATGTCAATCATGGAGGAAGAGAAAATATTCTCTTACGCTGCCCCAAACAAACTGATAACCCAGAGATTCTCACATAATCTGTCCCCATGCGGTATTTCATAATTCCCTATTACGTCATACTCGATGAGTGAGTGCGAAATAAAACTTATAATATCTTCACTTCAGAGTCGATCCTACTCCTGAAATTTCACCAAGCTTAATCCTTCAAAAATCTGTTCCCTTGGGGGGAGTTATTCAAGAAAATTGATTGATCTGGGAGGGAATTTATTCTGGAACATTTCCGTGCGGTGAGTTATCGATATGTGGAAGCAATCATTCCTGTTCAAAAGTTATAAAAAAATGGCGAAAATCTGGTGCTAGAAACAACATAGTTATAGGGGACTAATCTCGATTTCAAATTCATCTTCACGAATTAAATTGCAAGAGAGCTGTAGCAAAGACAAATTGTGAGAAAACAGTGAGTTCGATCCATCGGGTGATAGCAGATGACCCGCCACGATGCGATTCTCTCACCACAACATCGCATGAAATGGCCCGACATGACTCGCGATTCATTCCGGTTAGCTAAGCCATCGATGGATTTGATTCATTTTCATGAACTATGACTGGTCCTATCAATCCCACCGATGATTGGACTCGCCCGTATGAACTGCGAGTCGTGTAGAGGGCCACATGTCGCGCGATGTCATGGCTTAAGAATCGCGTCGTAGCGCGTTGTCTGTCATCACCCTAAGACAACTCTTTACAACATCACTTTCCTTGGAACTCCATAATGTTGATAGATCCATATGAAAAAGTCAGTCTCGTCGTTTGAACACATCCAGAGCAAAGCGCAGGTCTCACTTCCAATAAAAGAAAATGTATGAGAACAGGCCGAAGTGAATCCTATACTATTCTTACTGCATTGGTAAGAATCATGTTGAAGTCGATATATAATACTTGGGCTGTGTGAGCTCACTAGAGATAGAAAGAGGAAAAGACAGAACGAATTTCAATCTACCAACTCTCCTACTCTTTGTTTCTCGCGTCAAAGAAGCCAAAAGCAGTAGCAAGCTCTTGCTTCTTCGGGATAAGATTCAGACCTATGAGTCGGCCCTTCTTTTCCTTACTTCTTCTCATCCCTTATCCTTAGCTCTTTGTGAGCTTTCGATGGCGTCAGAGATGAGTTGAGAGAGCTTGCCTGGCGTCTTCGAGATCAGTCGGCGAGGTGGTCCGGAAAAAAGGTAACTGTAAATTGGTATAGACGAGTGCTGCATCTTGAGGATACGTGTGTATGTCGTTCGGAACGAATTTTATTGCCAGTTCTGAGGGAAAAGTGCTGCTTTCTGAGTGAGGCAATATTGATTTGGTTGGGCTGTTAAAGATTCCTTTTTTCTCTTTGCGAGATAGCTAGAGGTGAGGTTGATGTGACAAGATCGTGTGAGGTGGATAGAACTTGGATTTGAGTTGATGTACAAAAAAATTTCAGGGGATGATCTAGATAATTCTAGGTATTCAGAGATATAAGTCTCCTAATATTCTCAATTTTCCGGGTCTGTAAGGAATTTTTGAGCTCTATGTTTGATGTCTGATATTCCAGTGACTGATTAATACACATTAAAATAAAATTCCTGTGATTATCCTAAGATCTTCCATTTTGACTTGCTCACCCAAATCTGTAGGTTTCTGTAGAATTTCTTCCATGTTTGACTGTATTCAGGATCACCGACATCGATATTATCGGAAATCCTGGATAACTTCCACAGGTATCATTCAAAGGTAACCTGTATCGTATAAATTGAAAGTATCGAATCTTGACATCAATGAGCATCTTCATTGATAGCCTAAGAGAAATTTTTAGAGAAATCTTCATGCTCATTCAAGGAATTCTGAGTATAATTCAGGAATTTTCTGCACGACGTGTATGTTGAAACTAGGATTGAATATCTAAATTCATAAGATAACATGAGTTCGACATTCAAGATTTTCGTCAATACTGATCCCATGAGATTCCCCTTCGACAATATCTCTGACTTAAGATATTTTTGATGTGGGATAAGATCTCTAATTAGCAAATTTAACAACCCGCCAAATTTCCGCAGCATATTTCCCAAGAGCAATTCATGAATTCCCTCGTACTTCAATTTTACCACGTTCCACGAAAAATTCAGAATACCCTCAGCTGAAATTAATAATGAACGTGCTAGTAAAATTTTCGCCAGAGTCGGAATCACGCCTCGAAGCACTAATGCAATGAGCGCTAACCGCGTAATATCTCGTCATGAATGCAAAGTCCTAGATATTTTACGGCAGAAGTGTGAAGGGCAAACAAAAAACTCATACGGCCAGTGGGTACTTCTACGGACGACGACGACGACGCCAGCTGAGCGAATGAAATCACGGTCGAGCTTGGATTGTCTCTGTGTTCTTTTTTTTTCTACTACTTCTCACTCTGTCTTTTTCTCACATACTTTTTCTCTCGAAAGGATTTTAAGTGGCTCACTCGAGTGAGATTTGTCGCGTTGCGAAGTTGAGCTCTTCAACGTTCCATGAAATACGATGGTTCTATGTATGTGTATATATGTATGTATGTATCTGCGTGTGAGTATATGTGTGTATATGTCCACACGAGGTGATCCTTGGGCACAGTTTCTTGCACTGACTTGTACCTGTCTGTGATTTTCATCCCTTGAAGTGTCACGAGAGCTCGACTTTCCATCAATTCTTTGCACCCGACGGTTTCGACTTGAAATACTGATTCAGCTTCTTCCCACAAAGTATTTTCGAACCAATTTTTGATGCACTTGGATTGCTTCTATCAAATTCTGACTGTCACATGAACGTATTTGGTGTACAAAACAGATTCCAATTCGATGACCCGGGTTAACAATAACCTATTCTTCTATACTTACATTTGTCCAGATACATTGGATTATTAATTTTGCACCATCAGGCTTCCAATGTGCCATCGATACCGTCTCCACTGGTTTACAAGGGTAAGTAAGTTTTGCATACATCGATCATGTGGTGATTCACGATAAGTTTTTGAGACGTTTTGAATTAATCGAACTCTGATTCTACTTCGAATTTATCACTTATAGTTTTTTCATAGACGGCTAAAACACACATGAGTGATTAAACAACTTCCGTCAGATAGAACCAAGGAGATCATCAAAATCAGTGATCGTCTTAAGCCGAATAACTCCAAAATAGCAGTCTTTCGTGTATAACTTTAACAAACAATTCAGGGTATCCTTCCACATTCGAAACTACATCTTTTTCAGAAATTTATGTGATTTGACCTTGGATTTGACAGCTCGTGATCGTTTCAAAGTTTATGGTTATTTTGTACTCGCTTACTACCTTCGTTGGTCCAGAGCCCGAGACCAACTCTTGTTGCGACTAAAGACACCCCCCCCCTCCCGCGAGTTTTCGTTTTGGTTGGTCTTCATTGGGAAGAAATAACAATTGAATGGTCGGATTGACCTCAGCGCCATCAAGCTCTCAATGTGCTATTGATACCGTTTTCGCTGGTCTCCAAGGCGGAATTCATTTTGTTTATATAGATGACGTGGTGGTTCACGGCTGTCTTCGTAAGGTTTCTGAGAAGCCGAATAGCCGGATTTTATTGCCAAAATGCTACTCACTTCCCTCTTTTATGACAAAATACTTCCAATAGAATATGAAATTGTTAAATCTGGCATCATGGAAATTTTTAATCAAAAACCAGTGTTTTGATAACCGTTGATCAGACAGAGAACATCAAGGCAATGATTCTCACATAATGCGAATCCCAAATTGTCACCCTATATATCCAAGCCCTCGTTGTAATATCCAAACACAAGCATAACTCGTTCGTTGCTCTGCCAATGTACATATATATATCTATAGTTTTTCAACGATAGCCCGGGGCGCACGCCGCGCCGTCGCCCGTTAAACACACTCGCGCCCCGAGATTATTTACGCGCGCTGTTTATCGACGCTTCAAAATTACAAGCCTCACCCTGCAAACTCTCTCTCTCACTCATTTCCTCTGGGCGATATCACAGCCTCTGCCAGTGCTCTATATATTGTGTAATATTCGTGAAAATTGTCATTACGTATCTCTCCGTTTGAGAGGTTGGGGATGAAAACATTTTACAATCCTTTTGGAGCCTAAATCAATAACTCAATATGGGATGCTAATTTTTCAGAGACGGTGTGCCCTTGGCGAGAATCAGTTTAACAAAAATGACAACAGAATCTGAAAAGTGGGCGATTTTGGATGAATTGTCACGAATTCCATCTGATTTCGAGGAAAATCGTATCAGACCCCCGTTTCGAGTAGTTATCAAAATAAGAATTCCCCATACATTGCATTGGAGAAATTCGGTGACACCCCATTTTCTGCACATCATCGAGGTTTCCTCGCAAATACTCAGAAGAGGTGGGTTATATAGTAACAAAAAATATCACGAATACCCTTTCATAGATTCTTTAATAATTCACAAGATGACGTAGTTAGATTGATCGAGAAACTCAGGCTTCTTTGATGGTATTGAAGAGAATGGTGGAGAATTGAAAGGAAGCGCCAAGTTTTTTTGCAAAAATGTTGGGCTTTCCCACATGAAATTTCAATGCTCTTCAGTTTCGTGATAAATCCATCTACATAATCTTGTAGATCTTTAAAAATTCATGAAAATGTATTCGTGACATTTTTTGTTATAAGCCACCTCTTCTGAGTATTTGCAAGAAAACCGCGAGAAAGCGAAGAAAACGAGGAGTCACAGAATTTCTCCATAAGCAATGTATGGGAAATTCTTAGTTTGCCAATTTCTCAAAACGACGAGCTAATACGATTCCGCTCGAAATAAGGTTGAATTTGTGACAGTTCGTGCAAAAATCCCCCTTTCAATTTTTGTTGTCATTTGAGTAAAACTAATCCTCGATAGGGGCACACTGTGCATATGATGATGAGGAATGTTGGTTTGTTGTGAATTTTTTCAGTCAGAATTTGAAATTTTCTTCAAAAAGCGTATCAAAATTCAGTGAATTGGAGTTCGAGAGCTGACATGGTCTCCTATCATGTTTCGGAATAAGATTCATCATTCAAATGTCTGTTCCTCATAACAATATTTTGATCCCATTCATTCAAGCAGGTGTGTAACGATCGACATCATGGTTCAAAAATCTCGATTCAGGCCATTCTTGGTCATGTTCATGGATTGATTTTTTCCCCATCTAAATGAGTGATCAAAAGTTTCTGGAGCGTAGAAAAATCGAATCAGGATCTTGACACGTGATTACCAGTAGAAAGGAGAGGTACGAAAGTGCAGAAATTGAGAGTGAACAATGTATAAATCAGAGCAAGGCTGAATTAATGCACTAATTTGCATTCACTTTGACTGCATCCTGCAAACGTTGAAAAGTAAACTCGACAGCAAAGATGCAATGCAACTTCCCAAAACATGGCATCTATGTCAAAGAGTTTATCCCTTTGATTTTCAAACTCAATGAGATTCAATGTCTGGGTATATTTTCTGCTCGCCGATGATTTCCAAGATATTTCGAAATTTACGTGTGAACTTCGCTAATTGGGTGGTCGTTTTCTTCAATTTTCGACTCTGGTGTAGAACATGGCGGATTAAATTTGATTCAGAATGATTCAAAATATTGTATCGTTTTCTCGTTGTGTTATAATCTAGTATTCCTCAAACATTGATAGTTTTTATGAGTCTTGATTTACGTCGTGATGTTCTGACTTGATTGACATCAAGATTTACCCCAACAAAAATTTCTCTTGGACATGGAAGAATCATACATTATGATTACACGTGAGTTTGGTGAAATCAAAGTTAATTCCAATTGATACACGATTCATCATATCGAACTAATTTTTACTGCTGAGATTTACTATATTTACAGTTCTTTTTCATTGGTCGATTTGTTTAATTATATCATTCATCCTGGAAGCTCTTTGAATTCTTAGGATCTCCTCGGAAAACTTCATCTCTAGATTAGACCTCCTATCTGCTGATTAATTGACAAATGTCAACATGCTCAAAATTCTATTGAGTTTATATGAGATTTCTACGTAACTATATATCTCTGTAATCAAGAGTTAATCTATATCATTGCGTCCACATTGGTCTTGATTGGATTAAATGAGCAAACATAACCACAATATCGGTCACATTCCGCAAATTTGAATCGAGAGATATTAATATCTCAGTTGTATTCGCAATGATTCTAGATATTGAGGACGTGTTTGCATAATTGAATGGGTTGAATTTGATTTGATTACTTTGAGATTCAGTTTTGAGCCTGTTGGAGTTTGATAAAGAATTCGATTGATTGTTTGAACATGGAAGAGTACAGATACCTAAGTCCTTTAATAGCGGCACAGTTGACCCTCGCTATTTGCGTTCAATGCGTACAAAAAAAATGTCGCGAATACCGAAACCGTGTATACCGGCCATTGCGCTAATGGAAAAAAGGAGGTTACGTATACATGATAATCAGAAAGTGACTGAAAAATGCCAAACCTCATCTGGGAATAATCAGTTCTTGTAAGAATCCACACGAATTGATTTTATTTGAGGTGTCGACACTCAGTAACATCATCACACACATGAGAGATTTCTGTAATTCACTCACTCGCCAAAATCTGTTGGAAAAAGCGTGTAGTCGATGAACTCTGTCACTTTTAACTGGCGAAATCAACGAACATAGTCTTGGTACACTCCCTGATGATGAGTAGTAGCCATGAAGAGTCTAAATATCTCAGCCATATTCTCCCCAAGACCGAGAAAATCAAACAGTTTCAGTTTTTCTGGGAATCTCATAACGCATTGTCACGTTTTCTCATTGACAAAAATGCATCTTTTCCGCGTTCGTCGACAAAACTAGAACTCAGATAGTACACAGGCACACTGATAGTTTCGTAAGGTGACCAATTAATCAAGCATAGAAAACGATAACAATACCAATATCCTGAACACCCAGTTCACCAAGTTTTTTCGGAATGACATATTTTGATTATAGATTGATAACTTCTCGTCCCCGAACTTGATATAATATTGTTAGTTCTTCTTGATCTTGGAGGACATGGGTTGAGTGAAAAAAACACTCTTTGGATGGAAAAGTTTAATTGCGACGTTTCGTCAACTTTCAGTCGACCTCATCAGGCTTATTCTGATGACAATGAAAATTACATGATAAAACTTAATTCTAATCGTAGGTGGAACTATAGTCCGCCTCTCGTCAGTCAACTCATCGCAAGCGCGTATTTTGAACGAATAATGAAAATCAAATTCGTTCAAAATACGCGCTTGCGATGAGTTGACTGACGAGAGGCGGACTATAGTTCCACCTACGATTAGAAATAAGTTTCATCATGTTTTTTTCATTGTCATCAAAATAAGCCTGATGAGGTCGACTGAAAGTTGACGAAACGTCGCAATTAAACTTTTCCATCCAAAAAGTTTTTTTTTCACTCAACCCATGTCCTCCAAGATCAAGAAGGACTAACAATATTATAGACATATTTTAATGGAGTACAACGGAAATTCACGTTTCATCAGCTAAGTTATCTCGAAAATCTAGATCCCAACCGCGAATAAGCGAGTCAGGACACCGCAAATACCGGGGAATGCCAAAAATCAGAAACCGCGAATAGGCGAATTCCGCGAATACCGGAGGTTGCCTGAACTTATTGTTTCCGTACTTGATTCTAATAGTCTTCTTGGAGTAGGCATCTTGCATTTCTTTGACCCCCTCAAAAAAAAAAGGTTTGGCAAATTCGAGCAAATCGAGATGAGTAGGGTGCAATTGGAAAGAAATTCCCGAAAATTGTTTTCATCTTGAGCAAATTGTTTGAAAGTTAGACGATTGTGTCCCTATGACGTCACACGGTGCGAGTCATCTTACTGTCAAACAATTTGCGCAAGGCGAAGAACATTTTTGGGAGTTCTTCATGATTTGCACAATACTTGTCTAGATTTGCTCGGATTTACCAAATCTTTTTCTAGAGGGTTTAAAGAAATTGCAAGACGCCATACAATAGCAGCAGTTGACGACTTTGTCGAAGTGACGTCACACAGCAGAAGTCATCAGACTTTCAAACAATTTGCGCGAGATAAGAACAATTTTTAGGGCTTTTTTTCCAATTGCACCCTACCTATCTCGATTTGCTCGAATTTGCCAAACCTTTTTCCAAAAAAATGCAAGATGCCTATTATCTCATATGTATCCCAAGGTACTATCACGCGACTTCATATCTTTATTGTAGGGCTTCTAGCCTGTATATTTATGAAAAATGAGAGATCAAAATTGATTTATCCAACGTTTTGTAATCAGATTGTTTTTTTAGTATCGTACAAGTCATTATAATTATGGCCAAAACAAGTATCATCAGCTATTAGACGCTTACGAACAAGATAATATCAATAGATCAAATGAGTAACATAGCTTGAAAATGAGAATAAATCTTGAATATTTCGTCGCGGTTTTTTCACAGAGTGCCAATTTGAATTTCGGATATGTATGCTACACATATACCACCGAGTTTATGCTGACAGAGCCAGAGTATGTTGGTAGTGTATAGGATAATCCCGAATGGATGACACGTGCAGGGATGAAACGCTGATTGTTTGCCAGAGCTCATCTCGTCTAGTGCTTATATAGAGGGTAAACTTGGTCCTCAATCTGAGATCTCAATGCCTATACACACCAGAGCATACTTTTTTTGTTACGTGCTAGAGATATATCGTTACTTTGTTTGCATGATAGTTGTTTGCGGTTACATGATATCGAGGATCATGGTATGACCTGGTGAACCATCATGTTTCTGAGAGTCTTCATAGGTAAGCGTGTATGTGTAGTAGATTCTTGTCAATCCACTTGATAAGGAGACTATGATAATAATACAGTTGTGGTACAGGAGGATTCATCCGTAAATTGAGTTCTGCGCAGAATCTTGATTGCGCTACTTTACAGACTATTTCATGGTGTTTTGGGGTACGATTAATAATGAATCCTATGACCAAATTTTTCTCCTCAATTTTGAATATAAATCTATGTTTGTTTCTAGAAGGGATTAGGGAATTGACAATGGTGACATAGTCGGATAACCTCATTTTTTTAGTCATACCTCGATGAGATCAGTCTATACAGTCTGGATTGTTTGCATGATATATTTGATTAAGATAAGGTGTTTATGAGATAATGGAATCGTTGTTCAAAATGTTTAAAAGTTATCATGAACGATGAGATGTTTCCTTCAAATAGAATTATTCGAATAAAAGATTTTCTATAAAGAAATTTCTATTTGGGATAAGGTTCAAGTATTTTCAGGCTGCTTTCTGAGCCCTAGCAGATGTACATGACCCAGAGATGGTGAAAATATACCACGAGTAACACTGATTTCCCCGGTTCTAAGGCGATTCCTTGACTTTCCCATTGATGTGCATAGATCTACAAGAAGTCATTCTCTTTGTTTTTCACGTGGAATTACACAATTAATTCAACTTATGATTCCTCTAAAGTACGCTAAAGAATGTTTGAGCATAAGAACATGAATAATGGTTTCTCATCGGGATGGAGTCTCAGACCGTCTAATGCGTATCATGGCTGTGTATATTGATATATTGTCGTGGCCTCTTCGAGCCACTTTTTATTTTGCCATCGCGTCTAATTCGCATACTAATTGATAATCATTTGGAATAATTAGATCACACATGATGGAGAAAAGGATGGGTAAACCGGCCTTTCGCCGGTTTACCGCGTTTTATTCGTAGGATACATGTAAGCCAGCCTTCTACCGGTTTACGCGCGTGTTTGTTTTACGTAAACCGGGCTCCCCCCGGTTAACCCCAAATTTATATTCTACAAATAGGTAAACCAAGTTTTTCACGGTTTATTAATTTTGACATGCGAAAAGCGAGGTAAGCCGGTAAGCTGGCGGCTTAACGGTTTACCTCGCCGTGGTCTATATAAAGGGCCCGTATTCAGAGGCTAATCATCAATTGTTCACCAACCGCGTCGGGGGCAGAACCTCTGCCCAAAATTCAAGCCAAGTTCCGACTAGCCATCTCATCGGCTGTATAGCCACACCAACTACTCATATACAGATCGAAATTTTGGACCAGTGTCATCATGAGTAAAATCTTGATTTTGGACAAGAAGTGGAAAGCAGCCCAAGCAAATCGGCTCAGAGTGAAAAATTTCCGTGCCAAGCGGAAAATACTTGATGCTAACTTGCAGGAGGATGCTGTTGATGTAGACATCGCCAAAGAGTCGCGATGCTCTCAAGAACGAGCGACCGTATCATCAGCTTTTGTGGAGGGTTCGAATGCCACAACATGTAATGACGAACGTGAATCGCACCTGTATAAACCTCACAACTTTGGTCACCAAGTCGAGGCAACAGATCAGGATACACCACGTAATGATGACACATTGTCAAACAACTTAAGTGGGCAAGTACAGGCTGGGTGTGATAATAGTGGCCATGATACAAGTCAAGACCCTGTGTTGGATATAGTCGAAGACGTAAAATTATTTGCAAAAGAATTCTCTCTCCCGTACAACCATGTAGATGGGCTATTGACAATGCTAAAACCCCATCATCCCGTACTGCCTCTCACATCAAGAACGTTGATGGGACCTCGCAAAAAATATCTGATTGAAGATTTTCCATCAAATCGGACTGACTCGAAAGCAGAATTTGTATATTTTGGTGTAACTGATACATTACTGAAAATGGTCAATCCTGTCTTACATCCCCGGAAAATTTTGAAGCTTCAGTTTTCTTTCGATGGACTTCCTCTCTTTGGTTCTAGCAAGGTGGAATTTTGGCCTATCTTGGGAAAAATCTATACAGAAAATGATGACTATCGTCCATTTGTGGTGGCGATTTATAGTGGTGTCGGGAAACCCAAGTGTGTTTATCGATACCTTTGGAAATTCATCAATGAGATTAATTATCTGTTGAGAAACGGAATTAAAATTGAAAATGAGCAATTCTGCATTGAACTGATGGCAATGGTGGCAGATACTCCCGCGAGAGCGTTTGTTAAATGTTGTCAAGGGCACACAGGGTATCATGGATGTGAACGGTGTACTATCGTCGGATTTAGAGTTGATGGAACTACAATATTCCCCGTGTTTGAAACTCCACCCAGGACAGATGCATCCTTCAGGAGTCGATTAGATCCTGATCATCATACCGGCGGTGTTTCACCATTACTCCTTATAAATCCAGCTGTGGACATGATCAAGATATTCATCATAGATTTCATGCATCTGGTGTGCTTAGGCGTGATGAAGAAATTGATAGACGATTATTGGCTCAAACTATGTTTGGGGTTCCTGACTAGGCAGAATATTGAAAAGCTTTCACAAAGACTCAAAATTTCTCAACTCCCAGATTCCGAGTGAATTCCAACGATCAACCAGAAGCTTGCAAGACATAAGTATGTGGAAAGCCACGGAATTTAGATTTTTTCTTTTGTACTGCGGGATGGTTATTCTCAAAGGCCTCTTGTCGGAACAAGCGTACAACCACTTCATGCTATTGAGTGTTGCCTGCCGTATCCTGAGCAGCAGAGATTTTTACAAAATTTACCATGCACAAGCCAAGAACTTTTTGCAAACGTTCGTGGAAGCTGCTACTCACCCACATTTATATGGCCCAAAATTTTTGGTTATTAATGATCACAATCTAACACACCTTGCTGATGATGTAGAGAATTTAGATTGTCCAGTCATGGATTACTCAGCATTCTGTTTCGAAAATGCTCTGAAAGCGTTGAAGAATTGCATTGAATGTGGAAACAAGCCTCTTGCTCAAGTGATCAACAAAATTCAGGATTATATGGAGTGTGAAAAGCCTGTGGTGAAACCGGAATTTCAAGCGATCACAATAACGGAAGTTAATCCATCGCTGTTCAGTTTCAAGAAAGTGTATTTCCGTGGCTGCGAACTCGCTTTGAATGATGCCAATAATGTTGTTTCCCTGGCTAATGGAGTGATGATGAGAATTGAATCAATGACAAGCAACTTGAAAAATAGCCAACCTAGTCAGATTGTCATCAAAGGGACGAAAATCAGAAAATTTGGCCAAGCATTTACGTACCCATGTAATTATTCTATTCTCAATATTTGTGCTGCAGAGGAGAATCAGAATGAGAAAATACAGTCAACCCTAAATTTGGTGCGATACAAACTAGTTTTGCTGAAAATATTCGAAGCGTCGGGGGAGGCTGTTGAGTCGTATGCAATGCCACTCTTGCATATGAACTGAGATTTTTACAGTACAAAATTTAAGGTCAGTTTACACATTTTACGAAATCATAGGTTTGGTCCATGTCCATACATTCTATAGATTGAAAAGCAATGCTTCTTGTTTTTCGAGTAGGCGCGAATTTGGAATTCTGATCGTACCAAGCGGTCGTATGACGGCGCGAAACTCGCAAATCAATTCTAGATCGATATGAGAAGTTAACTACCTGACCGACAAAGATTTAGCGATGAGCAATCAGTCGACATTTTCCCGCTGGAATCAGATTGGTGACCTCAGTCAATGTCAGCCAACCTCAGTCGTGCCCTTCAGTGCCCTTGGCCTTGACGCTGAATCATAGTAAGGTAATAGTTGATCATATAATGAATATTGATTCTTCAACAATTACCTAAATTCCGACTAAATCGACGAATCGTACATTCATTGTAGTTGAATAATGGCTGGTGTATATCAGAGGAGAACGAGCAACGCAATTCCAAAGCCATCTGATTTGCCCGGCTTTGCGTCGGCTCGAATTCCCATAAATGAATCAGTAAATGGCCTTATTTGTACTCGAGACTTCTATACGGTGATACCTTGTTCTTGGCTCGCCAAAAAAGCAAAAAAAGAAGATCCAGATTTGGCTTTCTTTCTGCCAGGTACATTGAACGAAGAGGTTTTTGATTTATTTTTCACATTGGCTCGAATAGAAAAACACAAGCCATCTCCCTCGTGGGATGTGAAGAATGTGACAATACTATCTACTTTTGGTGAGTAGCCTTATATTCAGCTTCTAATATAATGAATCACTAACCCAAGCTACTCATGCACTACTGTTCTCATTATCAGAAAAGATTATTTTTTCATCATCGTTCCATGTTTTGAGCAAATATTTTCTATCCTCTCCCTAGATACATACGAAGGTGCTATAAAATTTATCAAGTCATTGGCATTTAATGATGTCATACAAGAAACAAGATTCGAAGGGAGAAGTGTCAATAACTTGTTATCCTCTGTAGCGAGTCTGGAAGACAACTTGACTCTAGTGGATGAACCATTGCGTATATCTCAAAACCATAGTATGGCAAGTACTTCAGCGGCTGCATATTATGAGACATTTGATGTGAGTGATAAAGTAGTAACAGTTACTGAACCAGAGGTTCCACCAGAACATCTTACGCAATCAATGTCTGACACAAAAGCTGATCCTCCCGATAACATTGTCTGTGAATCACTCCTATTAACAGCAGATCCCCAAGGTACGTGTTTGACCATAAAGTTCATTGATCTCCATGAAGCAAGCCTCACTAAAATGTTTTCCTCCGCTGTATCTAAACTATTTCATCTACTCTGTAATTTGTAAACTCTTTGAGAAATAGATCCATACCTCTGAAACCCTCACTCATTTTAGGAACCACCGATGGAATGCTTACACCAATCTTGAATGCAGTATACGGTTAGTTGCAAACAAATTAATCAAGTCTTTATTTTATCCCATCATGTTTCTGAAGATTGTTTGTGTACATTCTACAGGTTTTCAAAAACAGGTTATGGGAAAACTTTGCTCTATGGAAAAAAGACAAATATCATGGGAAGGAAAACTGAATAGCATTGAGCAAGTGACAGATGAGACTAGAGCCTTCATTGTAAGACAAAAGCTGGAGAATGGGGAAAACGTTGTGGGGTATAGTGAGTTTCTCCAGAAACATAATGTTACCCTCCCCTTCAAGCATTTGAAAAGTTTTCTGGATTTTGATGCTACTATTCAGAAAGATGTGTATGAGGATCTGGTAATATTTTTTTCTAATTTTATATTCGACTTATCTTAACATCCTTACATCCTATACATCTAATCATGTGTATATTTTGATCTGTTTAGAAAAATTTTTCATTACAACTACACCTTCTAACAATGAAGTCAAGGCCAATTTAATCAAAATGTCTCACACCTTCTTCAAGAGGGAAGTTTTGACCAATTGTACAACCTCAAAGCCAAGTGGAACAAAGAAAGTTTTCAAGACAACAAATTTTTATGCGTGTCTTTATGGTGAGTGACTAATGAAATGTATATATATATAGTAATCTGTATGTTTCATGAGCCATCCACTAATATATTTGATTCATCCTCACAGATGCATACGTAAAGGTTTACTGTCAACCAGATTCTGGAAAAAAGTCAATTCGTTTCGATGAAGAAATTCTAATTGAGCGCCTTAGGAAAATCATAGGCAATTCTGGAGACAGAGAGGGAGGTAGAGCCCTAAGAACTAAGACAGATAAAAGATCATCATTGGATAGTGAGAATAGCAGTTTTAATCAAGAAATTGATGCTGAGACAAGACCTGCGAGTAAAAGAAGAACCACTTCTGTCAATGAGGATACTCCATGTGTCAGCCCTACTAAAAGGCTAGTCCTCGAACAAATTCCTCAAAATAGTCAGAGTGCATAATCTGACTAATATGAGTGTTGATGGTACCTTGATCCTTCAATTGTACAGTTTGCAATATCTTTGCTTATTTTCAATAATGGCTGTTGGCAAGAATGTATTTATTCACTTCGCTCAAACTTAAACTAATTTGTACTTGCCAAATGAGTATTTGTTTCTTTTGGGCATTGCAATATTGTGATTTTAAAGATAGTTGTACTTGCTGAAAGAGGCTTCTATGAAATGCATGTAAATTTGAGTGTAATTACTATTAAGAAATCTTAAATGTCTTCATAATATTTTCTGTGGGTGCTTGTTGACTAGTTACGACAGAAGCGCATTCTAATAATCCTCATCGTGCATAGTATTTGATGAATCTCTTTATCCATATTTGAGTGTACAGAGCAGAGCGGCGAGCTAAGCATATAGAATAAGATGTTTGAATTTCATGTTACTTGTACACACTGTAATAAATCTCAATAATACCAATTTACTTAAAGTTTCAAGGTTCAGTAGTGGATGTCCTCTTTAATCGAATTTCAATTCATTGCTATGAGAGAGCTACTAGAAGCATCATTAATGTTTATAATTAATCATTTCATCTTATTCCCACCTTTGAAGTTTTCATTCAGAATGATATTCACTTGAAAAACATTGCCCACAAATGTGCTAGGTGCAACTTTTATTCATTGCTTCTGCTCTGAGCTGCCCTGGCACGGCGCTAAATCGGCGAGCCATACCGAAGCACACCGATGAACGACGCGCATGATGGTGTTAGTATCATACCGCCGCCATACGAGCGCCGTGTTTGGCCCAAGCGCCAAAAAGCATTACACAGCCAACTTTGGCCCAGACGCTGAAAAACGGCGCGCCGAGTTCGGCCCAGGCCTGCGCCAATTTTGGATTCCTACTCGGGAAGGGCGTGCGGACATCAGGTCAGTTTGGCGGAGTCGTGGCCCGCCAATGCAGATGCAGCGGCCGGAACAAGGCAGTCCGCCGACACCTGTGGCGCAGTGAGTACCTGCGGCAGCATCATGCCTCGCAGGGCCGCAGCCGCGCTCTCGGTAGCCGAGATGTACGCATTAGTCGACGCGTATGCTGCTCACCGCACTGCAGCCCTCGCACGTGCCCTGATGGCCACAGTCAAGGCCGATTGTGACCGCTCGCAGGAGAGAGAACGGTCCGCCGCTCGCAGAGCAGAGGAAAAGGAGTGCCTGGAGTCCTTGACCGAAGAGCAGCGCCGAGAAGAAATCCGGAAACGGAGGGCTACCCGGCAGAAACGTGCGAGATCGCAACGATATAGTGAGTCTCAGCGCACACGATCCTCAGGATCCGAACCGGACTATAGCGACGCAGACACCGGCATTCACTCGACCGGCAGTAAGGTACACACGCCGGAACCGTCGCTGTCGCCCCGAGCCGGATCCCGGAACAACGAACCCCGGAGGAAGAGATCCTGCCGCGCAAAGTCGGCCCCAACGAAACACGCCGCAACGTCGAGTGTGCATAGTGTCGATGAAGCCAATCCAGACGAAGAGAGTGCGAGTGTGCAGAGCGTGCGCACGGGCAGCCGGAACAGTGAGAGAGAAAGTGTGGTGTCGGTGCAAGTACATAGTGCTCCCCAGCGACCCCACTAGCAGCGGCGGTCTGGATATGCCCACGCTCGACGACGAGGCGGGCAGCCTCATTCACGAGTTTGTGTTCAAGCCGGCAGAAGTACCGACTGACGGCGCGGTAGAGGGCTCCGACTGGGCCTCCGCGCTAGAATAGGGCGTATGCCGTGCACCCCGAGAACTGCACGGGAGAGAGCCAGGACAGCTCTCCACCCACAAGAATACTACCGCCCCGACGGCTACAGCGACGAGCCTACATATGAACTCCTGTTACGAATCTCATTCATTAATTTTTGTGCACGCACGGTCCGACCATTCTTTTTATTTTCGCTAATAGGTTATTTGAGTCTCACTCGTTCGACTAGCATATAGATAGACATAGGTTATCAATCAACAAGCTCATCATCCCCAATGCCGGGGCATTTGTCGTGGCCTCTTCGAGCCACTTTTTATTTTGCCATTGCGTATAATTCGCATACTAATTGATAATCATTTGGAATAATGAGATAACACGTAATGGAGAAAAGTATGGGTAAACCGGCCTTTCGCCGGTTTACCGCGTTTTATTCGTAAGATACACGTAAACCGGCCTTCTGCCGGTTTACGCGCGTGTTTGTTTTACGTAAACAGGGGTCCTCCCGGTTTACGCCAAATTTACATTCTAAAAATAGGTAAACCAAGTTTTTCACGGTTTATTAATCTTTACATGCGAAAAGCGAGGTAAGCCGGTAAGCCGGCGGCTTAACGGTTTACCTTGCCGTGGTCTATATAAAGGGCCCGTATTCAGAGGCTAATCATCAATTGTTCACCAACCGCGTCGGGGGCAGAACCTTTGCCCAAAATGCGAGCCAAGTTCCGCGATTCATTTATTTATCCACCTACATGTACGGTCGGCCGTGGCGTGGAATATACGCGTGTCATTATCCAGTATAACCATGTGCCTGATCATCCATACACCGCCCGATTTCTCCAACCTCCTTGATCGGCTCTCGGCGGCGAGAAACATCACTCTCTCTCTCTCCCCAAGTCTTTTCTAGATGTCGCGTCCCCGCAAAACGGGGCTTCTACACTCACCGATGTAGCACCCGGGGGCCTGCGCACGTCAGTATATCTCTCTTCCTCTGTAAAAAAAAAATCATAACTTTGGATCATGAGAAATATGCATACAGAGTTACAGAATCTCTTGTGGTACGCTGAAACTCAAAGAGTTACCGAATTTTGGGAGTCGGTCCCAGTAACACTTTCATTCTATTGACTTTCGGGTATCTTCTCATCTATGACCTTCTCAGCGATTGGTAGAAACCTTAAGGGCATGTGAAAGCTGACTTTTACCGACTGAGCGGACCGTGCTATGAGCAAGGAAGGTTGGGTGAGATATCCTTATATATATCATAAGGACGGGGGCGGAGGGGTATCGTGACTTAGGAGAGAATGTAACTCGACGATTAGTCAACATATCAGTCGCAATACGACCTGATTTATACATAATAGCTGTATCTCTATGCTCGAGTCCATGCTTCTTGATGCATACATAGACTCATGACTGAATACCTTGCTATCTGCAAGTTATACTGATGATGGAGATTACTGATGCGAAGAATAAAGGTTCCCGTTCACATTTTTTATATACTTTCAAGTATATTTTTTATGTGACATCTAGTGATGATTCTGGTGGGGCTCACATTTTCTATATACTTGCATTCAAGTATATTTTTTATGCGACATCTAATGATAATTCTGCTGGGGCTCACATTTTCTATATACTTGCATTCAAGTATATTTTTTATGCGACATCTAATGATAATTCTGCTGGGGCTCACATTTTCTATATACTTGCATTCAAGTATATTTTTTATGTGTCATTTTTGTTGAACTATCACTTTCACTCTTAAAAACACATTTTTGTACTATGTGTATTCATTTTGAGTGAAGTGATTTTTGCAGAAATATTTTCCTTGGTAACTTTTTCTCCAAGCAATCACTTGTATGCACATCTCTACACATCCTTGAGTTACTTTGTCAGTTCCAAGAAAAGAAAACCTGTTCAAATCTGTTTTGATTCTGACACCTAACTGCCTCTCGTTGGCCAAAGTCATGTATTAATGTTACCGCTGGACCTGAAAGAATTCTTGATGTTAGTATCACTACTCATGTTTTAGGTATTCTTCAGATTGTATTGAATGTATTATTCAGATTGTAGACTCAAATTCGACTCTATTTGAGACTCAAAACAATTCCAGAATTTCATGCGGAGCAACTCGACAAAGATAATTTGTTCCAAAAATTTTGGGATACAAAGTTCAAGATTAATAATAAACAACTAGAAATCAGTAAATACAGATAGAAGCTATGAAGATATTATTGGAGTACATACATTCATGACATTCCTTGAAATGAAGATGAAATCACACCGCTGGAATACAAACATAATTGGGAGCTCGTAGCATACCCAAGATCAGCTTTCGCTTTCGAAGTCACTCAAGCAAGCTATTCTGAACAAATATTTCAAGGTATTCTGGTTGAAACCTTGAGAAGAATGATGAGATTGATCAGAGATAATATAAGGGCACACAAATAACAATGAGTTTCTGAATTCCACAAATAAATCCATGGTATTATCGAATTTACCATCTAAGTTCCCAATTTCAAGTCACAAAAGCTCCACAACTGAGCCAATTCTCAATAGATTCAAAAAAGTGAATATGAAATCACCCCTCTAAAATACAGGGATCTCAGCAGACAAAAGTTGGAGCTCATAGCAATGACCACTCATTTACTTTTGCTCTAAGAGTCACCCGGGTGCGCCATTTGATCTTGGTAATTTTAAGATATTCTAGTTGAAACCTTTAGTAACATGGTGAGATCAATCAAATATGTTCCAGTGATCAACTCATGACAATAAGATTCTCAATTTTATCATTTCATTCTTTGTAGAGTGAAATCCACCTTGTGACTTTCCAACTCCGGGTCACAAAATTTCCAAGACTAAGCTCTAATGCTCAATAGATCTAAATGAATGAATGTGGATTCACCCCTCTATAGTACAGGGATTTTAGTAAACACAAATTGAAGCTTGTTGCAAACTCCAAATATTTACTTCTGCTCTAAGACTTACCTGTGCTCGCTATTTTCACCAAGTATTTTGACATATTGTTGTTGAAACATCAAACAGAATCATTAGTTTGTTATGATATCATCTGGAGGCCTTCACATTACAGGAACATTCTGAGCTGCATCAATACATTCATAGCACAAATAGCTAAAGTTTGGTGAGACCGAAAGGTTGTAAACCTATCTGATAAGCTATCTCATGAATCTGTGTAGAGATAGCATTTTTTGCAAGTTTGGTGGAAGCATGCCTTTCTTCTCAGTTTATCGATCAAATGGTTTCTTCTCTGATCTGTTTTAGTGTATAACTTTATCAATATCTTGAGTAATGCTAACTCCACATTCTGTATATAAATATCTGATGTCCACGAAAGACAATTCCATACCTCGAAAGGCTCAGATTTGGATGTCAATATCAATAAGGCCTTGCCTCACATTACTGTTTCTGTTAATTACTAAGTCACTTCAAGGCTCAGAATGATTATCACTGTCACTCTTATATATTCACTGCTTTTCAAATCAAGGAGCAAGTAATTGCCTCAAGAAACAGGATTGTCACTCAGATTGTCAATACTTGGATTGGTTCTCCTCAGATATGAACAAAGTTATTACTATTTTTCATAAAGTTTTGCCAACGAATGAATTTTCTGTTCCTGATTTTTATTATGTGCAAGTCAAATGTGAGTACCGCGCGACAACTCACGACAGTCCATCATCGTTCATTCAAAACAATAACAACAGCTGGTGTGGGCGGTAGATGACCTAACCCAACCTTGCCTCGACTCAGCCAAAATCACAGCTCATGGGCCTTCCGCAATGTCATACTTCTGATCATTTTCTGAACTCTTTGAGGACGATTTCGGAAAAAGTACTCCCAAGTATGGAAGCTTTCGGATGTGATCTATCATTTAAAAAAAGAATCGATATAATTGATTGGATATTGCCTTCAAACTTTGGTTTCGAAGTCAGGCGTGTGAGTATTTTCTCATGCAATGGTCAACTTCGAAACCAAAGTTTGAAGGCAATATTCAACCGATCAACTCGATTCTTTTTTTGAATGATAGATCTGATTCTAAAGCTTCCATACTTGGAATCACTTTTTTGAGATTCACCGTAGAACTCGGGAGAAAAATCGATTCGTCAATGGTTAGGGTCGTCGGTAAAAGTTGGCTTTCACATGCCCTTAATACTCCCTTATTTCGACTACGCATGTGCCGTGTACAATGACGTGAGTGTCGGTCAGAATCTCAAACTTCACCGCCTTTTAAACGCTTGCGTCCGTCTTGTCTATGGTGATATACCGTGGACATCGCGAGTGACGCCATACTGCCTTGCCTTGGGCTGGCTCACTGTGGGAGACAGGCGAAAAGTTCTCATAGCTCCCCTTGCCTTCAAAATCATTGCAACCAAAGAGCCGTCATACCTCGCTAACTTTTTTCGGTGCCAAATTGACGTCCCACCTCTTCGAACTTCTAGTCGCCAGACCCCCCCCCCCCCCCCGCCACTGTTATATGTCACACCACGGACTGAGATCTTGAAAAACTCTTTTCACATCACTGCATCTGAGTTAATAAATTCTCAAGCGCCAGAAACGGTGTTCAACATCAAGCTAACTGATAGTTTTGAACGCTCAGTGCGGGAGAATCTGCTTCTTGAAGAAACTAAGGATTGGTTCACTGTAGCACATAAAAATGACCTAATTTTGAATCCCCTGAAAAACGATGACGCACTTATCAATCTATTAGAACGAGCTAAATTAGCTTGATATGACGTGTATGAAACTCCTGTCGAATAGTTGATCGATGTTCAATTTTATGCCTGAGCAGTGCATTCTTTAGAAATTTATAAGTTATCATGTTTAGCTGAACTTTTGTTGATGTCTCATCTGATTCAATATTGCTTAGTATAATTATTTGTTCTACCAGCCAAATCTCACAAAAACCGTTTTATGAGACTGCTACACAGAAAATTCTGAACAATAATCGTACCTGTATCGCCTGTGTTTACTCCTCAAGATGATCTATTGAAAATGCTGTAATTGATTCATGTATATATCATTCCAGAGCTACATAGGGTTTTACCCCATAGCTCCAATAAATTATTCTATCAATCAATCAATCAATCAATCTTCTCTAGTATCTATACACGATCAATTTCAACTGTGGTGTACACTTTCAGAATATTCGAACGAGGGAAATTTGACTAATTCAGGCTTCATTAAACGTTATCAGCTCAAATGATCGAAAAGTGATGTAAGAAGTCAAAAATTTCTGAGTTTTTCCCATACATGTACTTCTCTATCATCTCAATCTCCTTACAAATCCCGTGTGAAACATGAGATTCCATGGTCATACACGATCATGCATGTAACCAG
This sequence comes from Eretmocerus hayati, assembly GCA_029851415.1. Classification (NCBI taxonomy): domain Eukaryota; kingdom Metazoa; phylum Arthropoda; class Insecta; order Hymenoptera; family Aphelinidae; genus Eretmocerus; species Eretmocerus hayati. The sequence goes on from CM056744.1 coordinate 112,360,011, forward strand.
TTTAAAAATCTGTCATTTTTAGTCTGGAAATACGTGATTCACAAGTTTGTACCTAGCGTAACATCAATACTCTTCACAATACTGACCGAATATTACTCAGAAAAATCTTTTCCGGAGTTGTTCTCAGTTTTTAGACATTTGAAGCACTGAAGAGATGAAATCCACATCAAATATTATTTTTCGTAAAAGATGTTACTTTTTTATGAAACTCAAGACCGACTCTTGGGAAGATTTTTTTCAGCAGTCGACGATCAGTATCGTGGTTTATTGATGTTAGAACAGGTTTGAATCATTATACCACACCTTTCCGAAATGGAAAGAATTGTTTGAAGCAGTTTTATGTATGACCATAGAATCCCCGAAATCCATGATCGTATACATGTTCATGGAATCGTATGTTTTACATAAGATTACACCACTCAAAATCAAAGTCTACAAATTCAAAGACGGATACCAATTCCACGACTGCATTAAGAGTGCTCTCTACCTTTTGAAAAGCGATGGTGGCGCCTCTAGCGGTCAAATTGGTATATTGTCAAAAACAATTTTTAAAAACAAAGAGGGAGTAGACCAATAGTACCGCTCCCTTAAGGTGGCTCGAGCTCATGATGACGTATCAAGACGGGGGGCGCCGTGCTGAAGGTTTGGGTCTCTGATCTTCTTGATACGCACTGACCGCAACACATGCACGTTCCGAGCTCACCGACATCCAAAGCGCGACCTCGCGCACGCGCATCGTGAGCGAGCGTCTGCTTCTCTGATGGTTTCTCAAAGATGCATTGTTTGTCACATGAATAACTATTTATTTTGGTCGGTTTGACATATATTTTCCAACGTTGATATGTTCTTCAACATTTTATGCGAGTCTATCAATTTTTTGGGATTTTTTGACAACATCGTTAGAGAGTACTGAATTTTCTAAGGTGTACTTCCATAAGAGCACGTGTATGAGGAAGAACATTTCAACATTTTTTTTCTTCAAAAAATGGACGGCAACCCTACATTTTCTCAACGGCTATGTATTTGTTGACTCCTAAAGTATATTTGAGATTTCTTTCAGCTGGCTTAACAACATCGTTGTATATACGCTCGAGCCACCTCCACTCGTGTTCTTACACATAGAGAGTCTATACATAAGGAATCTCGAAGAGGGTCGTTTGCAGAAGGTGATGGACGAGTATATCGCAGAATAGGTCGTATAAGACTGTACGATACAAATAAGACACTCGGGTCTCGTGTTTCCGAGTTTCAAATGTTATGTAGGTATATATATATATCATGGTGTATGTGTTTCTTGAGAGATAGACGTTATAGACTGAGAAACAAATGCCGTACCGTACACTGAGTGTAACTCTCAGAGATATAGAGAAATGTAAATCGCAAGAAGGAAGAGAGATGTGAACCGGACAAAGCGTGGTAATCGTGATCCTACAGACGGAGTAATTAGTTTCTCGCGAGAGGTGGTCTCAGCGGAATTTGAGGAGCAAGGATATACAGTCTGAGGAGATAGTTGTACAGTATATATTATTTATCCACAACGGAATCTTAATCCTTGGTGTGCTATGATTTTGGTTTGGTAGCACGGATTGTTTATATGGTATGTAGTTCCCAAATTCAAGGTTATGTTTTTTTTTTAATTTTCATATTATTAGATAGATATCTATGGCTATGAGCTTTTGAATGATTGATTGTAGAGAGAGCTTTTAATAAAGCTTTTTGGAAGTTGGGAGCTTTCTGGAAAACTTTTGACGCCAATCGATCAATAGTCCCTTTTATCCTTTCCTATGAATTTTCTCAAAAGAATCATTAAACTTCTCAGTATGATATTAGACTGTTCTAGACACGGCTGAGTTCAAATTAATAACTTCATCTCTGCTTTCAGGTATGTGGAGTATCAAATTTAATGACACGATATATCTTCTCTTATTTGGAAATAGAATGTCGAGTAACTAATTTTCTGTAGTGTGGCATCTAACAATAGGAGGTGCAACCTTGTGGGTCCTGAATCTTGACAAAATTTCGGGAATCTTTTTGTTTTGGTGAGAAATAAAGGTACCCAGGAGGGTTTTGTTCAATGGGCCTCCTATCCTGAGATACAGCTATGGAGGTTAGCATTGTCCATATAGGCCCATGTTAAAATGACACCTTTATAGATATACTAACAATGCTAACCTTCATGGCTGTATCTCGGGATAGGAGGACATTTGGACAAAACCCTTGGAGATACTTTTATTTTTCACCAAAACGAGATGATTCTCAAAGTTTCGTCAAGACCCAGGGCCCGCAAGGTTGATGCTCCCCTCGTAAGTATAATTTCACTGCAATGAAGTGTATTTCATCTCAAGGGGGGAAAAAGTCACTTCTCAGAAATGTGAACCGCTATCCTCAAAAATTTTTACCAAAACAGGGAAACTCACGTTAGTATTTTTAGGATCATCACAGTGCTATTGGTTTCAGTTAGGCAGAAAAAAGTTTGATCGTCCTAGTTTATATAGGATGTCGTTAAAAACTGGTAGGCAGGAAATTTTGGTTGTTGTCCATAGCATATCGTCCATTGAGCACTACTTTCAGGAAGCGGACTAGATATGTGGAATAACAACTTTTTCAGATCCGATAAAAATCCATAAAATAATGCAAGTGTAAGATGGCCTTGTCTTTCAGATGAGACTAAGGTCAGTGTAAACAACTTGCCCCCATTAAGCCATTTTCTTAATAACTCATTTTAAACCTTGTCTTGAGACCTTCGAAATAAGTTGAGGAACATTCAATTTGAACCAACTGAAGCCAAACCGTTTGAATTCTCCCAAAAGGTGATTTTTGAGAGTTTACAAAAGTGTGTACCCAACTTGCCCCCACTGAGCCTTTTTCTTAATAACTTTGATTCATTTCAACGATTTTCAAGTGCTTTGGCTCATTTTGAAGCTTGTTTAAAAACCTTTAAAACCCACTAAACTACGTCCAATTTGGATCAATTGAAGCCGAACTGTCGCAATTCTTCTAACATAAACTATGGAAATCGGCGATAAAGTGTTTTCATCGCCGTGCACGCACATTTGGAGCATTTCGTTGGTTCGAAACACTATTTCTGACCCATTTTGACGTGATAAACACGTTCTGAGTGGTAAAAAAGTCGTACTGCACGCCCTTTCGAGATAAACATATGGGGGCATGTTAGGTACACTCCGATGTTGGCATCCTTGTTTCTCAAATCGTCTCCGTGTTTTGCACATAAAACAGCTCCATATTCAAATTTTGCAATTTTGGAAAATGGATTTTGAAGGTCTTGAAACAAGAAATCGAATGCGCTAAGATACGTTAAGATTGGTTGAACTCAAAGAATTTGGCGCCGATTTTACTGAACGAAATTCCCTCGTGGCTTCCTTAGCTAAGCAATCACGAAAAATAGAAAAATCACTTCAGATTTTCTGGAGAACGCAGGAATGATTCGGGGTCGACGCAAACTACTTACTTCCTCATATTTCAACATAACAAACGTGAAGAAAAATTGCCGGGAGGCCAAGGAGTGCCCATCCCCGAGATCGGCATATGGGGGCAAGTTGGGTACAGAGGCAAGTTGGGTACACTTACCTTATATCTCTTCATCATCACACTTTGTTTTCATCATTTAACCATATTAAATTCTCGATTGTATAAATGTGGAAGAAGAATTTGGGACGGTAATTGAACCATTTTGTACATCCAGAACATGAGTTAGGAATATAGCAAATGTTACATTGATCAATGCGCAAGAATTTAAGGACTCTGTTTTGGGTTAATGAACTTATAGGAATGGGATCATTTCTACAAAATGTGATGCTATAATGGTCTATGGTTTTATCAACTTTCAAAATATTGTGCAATTTCGTTAGTTCCTAATACCTTGATGATAGTTTAGTAGATTCAGTTGATCATAATTGCACCAAAAGTTGTCACCAGTTCGGACAGAAGACCGGTTGTAGGATTTGTGAGGTTATAATATGAGAGGAAAATTGTTTGAAGAGTTTACTTACTCTCTAGAGTACTTTTCCAGATTCAGTGATCTTCAACTTATGGATTCGATTCGATAGTGATCACGAGGAATTTGTCAGCATTGTTGTTTTCTGTTCAATTACAGATTGGTGGTCTCGTTGTCATACTGTACCTTTGAGACATCACCGTGAATTTGGTTCCATCATCAATCTCGTACTATAAATGTTCATGAAATAAGAAGAGGAAACTCTGAATCCATAGTCAGAAAACAGAAATCCCAAATTGAGCTAATTCAGTTTAATTATAAAAGTGCATTACTCTACACCATTCTCAAAAAAAAAAAAAAAAAAACATATTAACCTGACCAAGTCATCCACCTCTTCTCTTTGAGACGAAAAAGAAAAGAAGTGGATGATTTGGTCAGAAGTTTGATATATTTGAAGTAAGACTACTTCACATATCAATTTCTTAACTAGATTCCTCAATAACCAAGTCACTCGTCTATCAAAAAAATTATTTATAAATTCTTGCAATCTCTTGCAGGATGTGTTAAAGGTTATATCCATCCTTTGAGATCATTTCTCTCCTTTCAAATGCTATTCTATATACAAACATCACGGGAACCCGTTGTCTGCACTTTACGAGCTCGCTCAAGAGAACGTATATATACGCCACTTTCTGTACACCACCTGTGCCTTATATTCAACATAACACACAGCTCTTACGTTTTCCGGTATCATGCGATGCAACTTTGCTTCCTTCTTGTCTATATCCTTGTTAAACCAACACACATATATACGTATAGAGTAAAATATATTGAGTATGAAAGTGTGAAGAAGTAAGAAAGATAGAGGAAGAAGAGAGGTTATGTTAGTGGGGATAGTAAAACAGCCTGTTTATGTATTTTTCATGTAAATATCGCCCACTCGTGTTGAACATTTTTTATATATGAATAAATGTGTTGTGGAATATTGCCCACAGAAGCATTCAATCATTTTGGATTTGATGTTTGTTGGTTTTGGATGCTTGGAGAAAAAAAATTATTGTGGAAAGGTTTTGTGGGAAGTTTGTAGTGAGATTCTTTGGTGATGTTTCAACAGTTGTTGAGGGATTGAGGAAGCATGAGAACGGGGCTTGTGGAAGACTTGATTGAAATAATTCTTGAATCTATATCCTCCATTTTATGAGGTTTTTCTATTCTGTACTCATGCGAATCCAACGTATGATAATCTGCGATATAAACTGGTAATGACAGTTATTTCAGATTCATCTAGACGGACTGTACGAAAGATTCTAATGATGCCATGGTCAACGTGGGACAGATATATACCAAGAATCTCAAGGATTTTTCTCCAGATTTCTAAAAAGATGATCAAAAGTTAAGATGCTAATCATTAATATTTTCCAATTCCATGAATTGCAAGGTTATGTCAAACTTCAGGATTAAAACGATGTCCGGGATGAGATATAACATGTTGGATTCGTGAAAAATTGTGAGGTTAGTAGATGACTAAAAGAGACAATGGGTTTCAGGTAGTTCATTTGGATTTGGTATCTAGATGAACCATTTGATAATTCATCTTTTTCAACAATTGAGGTTAAACTCGAAATTTAAAAGTTTGGAAGTCTAACCTACGCATTGTGATCTCAATATTCACTCATCTAAAACTTTATATTTGTTACATAAGACTATCATAAGGATTCAGAAAACTTAATTTAAGACTTTTAGAAATAGAAGAAAATAAAGAATGATGAATGACCAGTATATCCAAGGTATCACAATGAGTCAGATGCTATCATTCATTTTTCACAGGACTTGACAGATCAAATTTAATATGGAATATTCTTATCCCTCTGAAGAAAATACCCTAAATGAGAGATCACAAGGGAATTTATGCAAAATCTCAAGCTATATAATCTTCAAATTACCCAAAATATGTCGGATGCGCATACTGTTCCCGTTCAATGTAAAGATCTTGAATAAAGTGCCAAAATACCATATTTTAATAAAAATTTCGTCAAGTATCATATTGAACAAATTGATGAGAAAAAATAGTATGAACTCAGCTTGATTCATCCGCAAAATTTAAACATCACAATCTTGTGATATCACTATCTACTTTTCATTAAAATAACAAGAAGTTGCAGTGAATGAAATGCCTCTATAAACTGTCAAATCCTCCAGGAATGCATTCAAATCCAACATATCAATGCATCAATAGATTCTTCTTGAGCTAGTACAATTCAATTACAAAATTCACTTTTGGCATCTACAACATTATACTCTAAATGCAAATCTACGGTGCGTTCAGGCAAGGTTTACCGGAAGCCCATCCATTCCTCTCTTCGCAAGAAAACAATAAAATGCTTACTCAGGATTACCATCACCAATTCTAACCTTATTCTATTTCACAATCGTATTCAAATACCATCCCAGCTAACACACCATCTATATATACTTCAACCCTATACGCACCCAGCTCACATAAAACAGTCCGATATACTTCATACACCCATACTTCGACAAATCGCAATTGTACAAATCCTCTCTCAACTGAAAAATGGCCACACAAATAGCCATATCTTTGCTTCATACACTCTTTCAAAGACTCCATAACCACCAAAATATCCTTTCACACTATACATCTATACATAACCTATAAATGTATAGGTATATATCGTATAACAGTAGCAATATATACAGAGAGAGAGAGAGAGTTCAATTCAAATGTGAGAAGAGAATCGCGTTAATCCGCTCTCGGCGTTATTCGCGCGTATGAGCGCTAAGTGGATAAAGCTCGTTGCAGGTGTCAAGGGCCTCACACACTCTCTCGATCTCTCTTGGTTTGTGTATATCACACGCATATATATATATATAGTCCTATGCAGTCAAGATACCACCAAGCCAATATATTACCCTAGATAGCCATGCTAATTCGGCCTTTACCACTATATGGTTCGTTCAAGCATGGTATAGGTATGTATGCATGTACATGTATGTATGTATGTATGTGTGTGTGTGATGTGAAAATGTCGAAGCAGAGCACGAGAATTGGTATAGACCTCCCATCAGAGCTATGGTTACTACTGATGGTTGGGGTTATGTACATTCTATGTAACCGATGGTATATAGCCTCGGGGTTAAGCGAGCTAAACGTTATTTTGGTGCCCGAACACGATGCGGACTTTGATGTAGATGTAATAGTGGTATACGTTTGAGGTTATCTGGTGTGAGGGATATGTAGTCTCTCGTGAGCTGGAATTTTTATTTTCTTTTTTTCTACGTGTGTAGAGAAATATGGAATTTGGAAGCAACTTTTTGAGGGTGTTGATTTTGTAAAATATTTTTGATTCAATGGTGAATTGGAGGTTAAGGGGATGTCGGAGTCTTATCAATATTGTACAGTTACCGACATGGTCGAGTTTTCGGATTTCTCGATGAATTTTTGAGATATCAAAAATCTAACAAGTAACGCCGATTCTATGAGCCAAATAGAATCGGCGTTACTTAGTAGAATCTCGATATCTCGAAAATCCGTCGAGAAATCCGGAAAATCGACAATGTCGGTATCCGACATCCTCTTAACGAGAATTTTGTGTTTGAAATGTATCACGCGATCGGATGCCCAATTTTACATTTGAAATAACATCCTGATACGATATGCTCCAAGTTTTTTTTCATCCGCGTCCTTATTGTTTAGAGAACTAAATGTATTCGAATTCTGCCGGAAACTATAAGAATTTCTCAAAATTATCATTTGGTTGTCACCTATGACATCAGTCTGACACACTGTGGTACAAAATTAAATGAAAAATCAAAATTCCAACCTATTGATTAATAAAATAGTGACGACTTTTCATCCATTTGTGAGTACGTGGTTCATGTCATAACCCCAATGTGCTACATGACATAGAATTTTTATTACGGTTTAGGCTGATGTTTATTGTGTTATCGAGAACACCGATTTCAGAGTTACGGTATCTTGTGTGTTTTCAGAGTCAAATTAGACCTATAATAAGTTAACTTTTCGTAACTAAAATTTTATCCTACCAAAATTTGTTACTCTTCAAAATCAATGCTAGTCATGGACTATATGTTTCTTCGATTTGTGTTTAAGGTAGTTGTAACACTAAAGCTGAAAATACAGTGAAATCTCTGGTCGCACGGACACCTCTGGTTGCATCAAAATTGTCCACTATCCGGAGGTGTTCGCTAATCAGAGGTTCATTTCTGTGATTATACTTCTGCTGGTCGCAAAAAATTGTCCGTTATTGAGAGGTGTCCGCTAATAGGAGGTATCCGTTGAGGGACATTCCACTGTATATGAGAAAATCACCAAAGTTGGGGAGGATCTAGTTCAAGTGTTAATGAACACCTGGGGGTCGATTTTAGATTTCGGTCTAGACCAGTCGCGCGGGTCTAGTGACCAGAATTCGTCGAGGTAGCGCGCGACCTGCGCGTTGATTCGCGATTTCATCGTTCCTCGCTCCGCGAACCTTGGGTTAGGTTAGCTCGTATAAGTAGCTGCGTTCTGCGGTTTTGTGGTCTGCTGTACACGTGATCGTTGTCAAATAAACATAAATAAATGTTTATTTGACAATCATGACCATGTTGTTGTCCGGCGTGAGGTTGAAAAGTGTTGATGAAATATCTCCATCAGTGAGAGTTTCATCTCTTTTTGATCAAACATAATTGACTGTTGTGATGCTGTATGTGACAGTAAAGCTTGCCAAAAAATGTTTCATTTTTACAGCATCACGACAGTCAATTATGTTTGATCAAAAAGAGATGAAACTCTCACTGATGGAGATATTTCATCAACACTTTTCAACCTCACGCCGGACAACAGCATGGTCATGATTGTCAAATCAACATTTACTTATGTTTATTTGACAACAATCACGTATACAGCAGACCACAAAACCGCAGAACGCAGCTATATACGAGCTAACCTAACCCAAGGTACGCGGAGCGAGGAATGACGAAATCGCAAATCAACGCGCAGGTCGCGCGCTACCTCGACGACTTATGGTCACTATAGACCCGCGCGACTGGTCTAGACCGAAATCTAAAATCGACCCCCTGTGCAAAATTTCAGAATGATTGACCGTTTTGTTTCGGAGTGGTAGCCATCAAAAACCCGCCACTTTTAACATTGCGTTTATATGGGAGTCGACGATCCCGCATGAGCGCCATGCTAAAAGTGACGAATTTTGATGACTACCACTCTGAAACAAAACGATCAATCATTTTGAAACTTTGCACAGGTTTTCATTAACACTTGAACTAAATTCTCCCCAACTCTGGTGACATTATGGTATATTTTGCATTTTAGTGTACAACTACCTTAAAGCCTCTTTTTAGCCAAAATTTGGGCTTACAACTAGTCCATCCTGGTTCTGAACACTTAATAGATGAGATTGCACTTGAAGGTGAGAAAAAGAACTTTAGAGTTTAAAACCCGTGGAATGAGAAGGAACAGCGTACCAGATGAACCGCCTCTTTCAACAATAAGTCGATCAAATCGGGAGACAGTTCTAAGGATGTTGGAACTGGGAGGATTAAATCTTGAGTGTTATTGTTATAAAAATGCTCTATTGTTGTTGAAAAGATAAAAACGAGAGTCCAATGATGCATTCCTACTCCATACGTCCACCTTTACACGTGTGCTAATTCTCTAAAATCGACGAGATGAGTTTTTCAATGCTTGAAATATATCAGCAATAACTGCCATAACGATCATTTGAATCGCATCATAACCATCAAGACGAACAGAATGTGCATTAGAAGACAGAAAATTTAGATCAGAATAATTGAATCTCCTAATATAATCTCCTAATATTCTAATATTGAATCCAAAGCACTCGTCATCAGAAAAATTTAATGAATGAACAGATTTGGGAATCTATTGGGCAAATCACGACTTTCCACATAAGGATTGACTTGTCGATCAAGACATGTAACACGTTTTAACCTTGTGAATATCATCTAAAATTGACTGATCATCACTTAAACAATATCACCAGTAGATAATACAATAGAATACATAGATTCAGTTATTCGCGGGATTTCGGTTCAGGAAAGTACCGCAAATAATAAAACCGCGGATAAAAAAGCCTTGGTTTCATGGGAAATGGTGGGGGGAGGGGGGGTTACGTTCCACGGAGTTGGCACATCACGAGAGACGTGATAATCTATCAATGTCTATATTGAGTAGAATACTTTTCATGAAAGCATTTTGTAATACTGATCTATGCATGAAAACATCAAATCTTCAAGGTCTAAAGAAGGAATGAGTGCTCAAATCTCCAAGGAATTTATCAGAAGCTGCTCCCAAACTAGGATAAATCAGTCATCTCTGACTGTTTTACTGGGCTTGTGTAGTCTTGTTAATTTCATCAAACTGTTGCCCTGGATTATGAAACTGAGATTTTCAGTCATTACGAGGTCATGAGAAATCGCCGGATCTTTAATCCACTATTCAAGGTCGATCATATCAACAATCATCATGAGTATTCATATGCATCATGGGAGAGATTCCCTGTTGGTGATGGGTCATATGCAAGTTCTTCAACACTACTTCTCCAGTGTAAGTTGGTCTGACCAGGAGAGGTCATCACATCCGGATCACGGATTTGGCTAAAACTTTGGGAATAGTCTTCTTTTAGTGCCAAAAGATGTAACCCAAAATTATAGACCCTAACGCTCAAGCGTTTCCGAGCTACAGCCACGAACATTAGCATTGCAGGTATACCTATATGTATAATTTTTAACATGGGCCTATATGGGCAATGCTAATGTTCTTGGCTGTAGCTCGGGAACGCTTGAGCGTTAGGGTCTATAATTTTGGATATCGTCTTTTTGTGCTACAAGAAGACATTCCCAAAGTTTCAGACAAATCCGTGATCCGGATGTGATGGCCTCTCCTGGTGAGTGAGAGAATCTGGGATTGATTGGATACAAAATTATTCTAACCTCATAGTTGAGATACATATTTCATTCGATGTGATCACGGATCATTGAATACAAACAAAGTTGCATGGGAATAAGTAATATGACTTTTGATCAGTAATGATCATCAACCCGCGGATAACAAAACTAACAAGGGGAGGTCCAACCTTGTGGAACACGGATTTTTATGAAACTCTGGGAATCATCTTGCTTTGGTGGAAAATGAAGGTATCTCAAAAGGTTTAATTCCATGGGCCTCCTATCCTAAGATACAGCTACAGAGATTAGCATTGTTAGTAGATATCTATAAAGGTGTATTTTTAACATGGACCTATATGAGAAAATTTGATCTCCATAGCTGTATTTGAAAATAGGAGGCCTATTGGACTTAACCCTTAGAGATGCCTTTATTTTTATCTCAAAGAAAATATTCAATTCAATATCGTTTTTGTGACATTAGCATATTTATGATATATCCTCGCATCATCATTTTTGATTGGACGCATCTAGCTATTAAAATCAACAAGCGTTCAAATAGCGCAAACATAAATTTAACGCCATCACTATCACTCTGAGAAGAAAAAGAAAAGTAGCAAAGCTCGTAAATATCAAGAGGCAGAAACTGTATCACCATGTAAAAATGAGACACCCATCTGTGGAAGCCTCGAACGTTTATACACCGACCGTTATAATATTTTACAACTAGTCAGGATCCTCGCTACGACTACACGATAATGTCCATGTCGTATAAAGCTCTTTGCTCCGGCAACTTGATTTCATTCCATCTACGAGCATATACACCTACACACACACACACACACATACATTAACACATATACCACAGAAACAGGTCGTCAAATAGTCTCAAACGTCGACGATCGTCCAAGTTTAGCTAAAGTTTAGCCATTTGGGTACATATATACACACATTGAGAATTGTTGTTGGTTGTTACAACCCTAACCTCAAACATCATACCGTTAAACGTCTTAGTAAAGCTTTTGGAAAGGTTTTACATTGTAGATTATATTGTGTATTAGGTACTTTGAATTTTCACAGAATGCAGTTGAGGTAAGGTCGTTGAATTTGAACCCATTATAGTGTACTGAGCATGAATTTACAGTGTATGAATGGGACGAAGGATGTAGGTATTTTATAGTACGAACTAAGTAGAGAAGAGAGAGAGAGAGAGAGAGTGAGATGTGTAAGTGTAGTGAAGAATTTTCATTGCTCTGTGTAAGTCTTGATATACGGACTCTTGGAAATTGAAAATTCTTAAGCCAAAAGATATTTACTGCCCTTGGCTATTTCCATCTTTACGAATTTTCATCTTGGTAATGTGTCTTGAGTCTTATATGTAGAGAATAGACAAACGAGATTCTTGATGAGGCCGGTAAGTGTCCCATGTAAAATATTCATCATCCATGTGATATTTTAAGGAAAAGTTCTTATCAACTGGATGGGAATTTTCACTGCTGAAGGTGAAGGATCAATGATCAGAAATCGTCCAATTTGTTTGATTTAGACCTAACTTCATGGGTCTCAAAAGAATAATCTGACACCAAACAAATCAATTTTTATGGTTGAGAAATAATAAAGAATGTAAAATATACAAAATCGAAAAATTTGGTATCTTTACACTTTTTTGAATGCACATGTGAATGGAGACTACCATTTTTTCCTCGTGTGTTTCTGAAATTTTCAATACTAAATCCCATATTTTCTAGGTCAACCAAAAGCTATCGCAAAAATAAAAAACATGCATATGTCCCTAGAGAACAAAATGAACAAGAGGATCAATGAATTCGAAGAATCATAACACCTTGAAAATTTCAAACGACTCAAAAAAAATTGAGAAAAACTGAGGAAAACCAGAAGTAAAACGGAATAGTACATTATTGTCCTGCACGGAGAAACCAAAACGCACTCGCGGGGACGTTGCGCGACCCCGCGTCTGGCTTTGCATGATCGCGTCGGGCAGCGCACGAGATCGGAGCGACTAACCCGCCTCGGTGATGTTGTGCACGTTACCGTGGTGACGCGCAGGACAGCGATGTGACCGGCTGCTCGAGACTGTTTTGAGAGCCGCAATGATGTCTTGACTTCCTTGTTCTCGTGCCAATATTATGAAAATGGGACCGCGTGTCTTTATCTCGATAATTGATCCCTTATTAGTTTCAGCGCTTCTCACGAGCGCAGAGGATAAATCGGTTTGATGGCTCTCCAGTGGGACTATTGTTTATATATGACATTCAGAATCGCTTTCGTAACTTATTAATTAGCTCAGTGGCACAACACAAGCCTCGTATTCTGAAGATCGTGGGTTCGAGACCCACCAATAATAATTTTTTTTTTTTTTTTTTAATGTAAGGTTTACAAGTTTGCTCTGAATTTCTAAATTTTCCATTTTTTTAGAATGAAAATACAGTACTCTAAAGCATGTTACAATTTTTGGGTAATATATACTCTTCCAAGAAAAAAACTCAGATCCCATTCCACGATGGATAGATCATGCATTGAATCTCCTCAGTCCTGCAAAATTTATTATATACTCCTTTGACCACTGTGTTTAAAGATTCGTTTGAAAAACCAATTTTGCAAATTGCGTGAAGAGTATTGTCCGACGCAGATCAATTCCAAAGCCTTACGGATAGTCACCTGGGCTTGACTCATCTCGCTTAAACTCAAGAGGTCGATAAAATTCCTCATAGCTAACGTAAGCTAATTTCATATACGGCTCTAACATTGAATAACGAAAAATTCGATGCTTGATATATTTATAGTGGAGTGATCCCTACGTTTTTCTTGGATAGAGAATATATCACCAAATGATAAAAAAAATGGAAAATTTAGAAATTCAGGGCATACTTGTAAACCTTACATTAGAAAAAAAAAAAAAAAAAAAAATCATCGTAAGTGGGTCTCGAACCCAAGATCTTCGGATTACGAAGCTTGTGTTGTACCATTAAGCTGATTGACAGGTTGCAAAAATGATTTTGAATGTCAAACATGAACAATAGTCCAACTGGAGTGCCATCAAACCGATTTATCCTCTCCGCTCGTGAGAAGCGCTGAAACTAATGAGGGATCAATTATCGAGATAAAGACACGCGGTCCCATTTTCATAATATTGGCACGAGAACAAGGAAGTCAAGACATCATTGCGGCTCTCAAAACAGTCTCGAGCAGCCGGTCACATCGCTGTCCTGCGCGTCACCACGGTAACGTGCACAACATCACCGAGACGGGTTAGACGCTCCGATCTCGTGTGCTGCCCGACGCGATCATGCAAAGCCAGATGCGGGGTCGCGCGACGTCCCCGCGAGTGCGTTTTGGTTTCTCCGTGTGGGCGCGCACACCCAATTTGGGCGCCATTAGGACAGTTCATTACCCGAGTGAAGCGAGGGAAATAAGTTTTCCACGCTACAAATGGGCCTGCGAACTCTGGGCAAATATGACTTTTCATCCCAAGGAGTCTGTAATCGCGACTGGAGTCGGCATTTATAGGTTAGAATGATGGAAAATATGTACACTCGGTCTCGCGGAATATTTATATCTCTATTTCAGAAGCCACCGTGGGCTCGTGGATAAGTTCCTTGCCTCCAACGCAGAAGGCTGGGGTCCGAATCTCGTCCGGCACCAATGTGAATTTTCATAAGTGCTTTTCGGTGGTTTCGGTGGTTTGGAACCCACCTTAATAAACTGTTGGTTTCGCAGAATATAACCTCCAAAAGAGGTTGATAATGCGTTAATAAAAAAAAATCTCTCAATTTCAGTCACACTCAATACTCAACCTATTGAACAAATTAGATAGAAATCGAAACATTCCGCGAGATCAAGTGATAACCAAGAGTACAATGAGGAGTGAGTAACTCAAAAAAGTGTGCGAATATTTGGCTCATTTGTGAGCTGCAAAAGCTTCCGCGTTGAATAATAATTTGCCGCAGACGAGAATTTTAACGACTTATTGCAATTTAATTAACTCTTCTTGAAACCACAGAGAAACCGTTGTAAAGAGCAAAGAGCTGTCCAATGTCGGTCTAACGTATAGCAATAAACTTGCGGTTCACCCACTCGCTTCTCTCTCCTATCACAAACTGCGGGCGCGAAAATTTTCCCGCGCACTTGGCTTGACTCGACTTGACTTGACTTGGCTTTGCAGGAAGACCCCCCAACGACTTTGTACGAAAGCTGCCAAGTCTCTGAAGTAACTTTTGCTATATTGCTCTGTGTGTGTGTGTGTGTGTGTGTGTGTGTGTGTGTGTGTGATGGTACTTACGGTGAGAAAGTAGTGTATCTACAGGAAGATTGTATAACAAGGAAGAAAGCGGGGGGTATCGTATTGAAAATTTTTATGTTAATCATTCGTTTGCTAAAGAAGAGATAGATTTTCTCTTGATGTTATATAGTGGTGGCAGATTGAGATCGATGAGATTTGAAATCGTGCAGAGCTTGATTGAATTTGATTTTTTTGGAAGGAGAAGTGTGGGGAGTAGTGTAAATGGATTTTGGTTTTTTTTGAAAATTGTGGGTAGGGAAGAGAGATAAATTCAATTTTTATTGCGTGGTGTCGGATTGTAGATTGGATCGTTGTTGCAAGTTTGAAAGGTTAGGGTGGTGCGTGGTCCGTTGACCGTGAGAAGTAGGTCACGTTTCTCTTGATGAATAGTTTTGATGAGTGACATGAATTCACTCATCAACTTGTTAACTTCAGACGTCCACATAAGTTGACAAGCCCAAAAATCTAATATTTGTGATAACTTTAGTTGGATATCATAGAAATCTATGAAAAATTTTTTAAAAATCTGTGACGATGCCAGGGAGGTATTCTGACAACAACTATTTTTTTGGAGAAGAGTGAGGAATATAAAAAACAATTTAAATTTATGATTTTGACTTATTTTGTCATTCTGTGATCAGCTACTGACTGATTCCGTATCGGAAATGCTTCGTGAGGCTGAGAAGAATTGTGATCCAGGTTAATGATTTTATAGTAAACTCGATTTTGATCAAACAAGCGCTAATTCATTTTGGACTCCAATCACCTATATTCAAGAACATTCTTGGTTGATGATTCCTCACAAAATTATATATTCTGTCATGTAGAAACTATCATCCACGTAATAGAATTGTGTAAATCGATCTTCGAAGATATTGATGATGAATCTTCATGATTCCAACTTTGATGAGTTTCCCTAATACCAAAAAATCTACAGATAACATACTTTTATCTGGAGGAGATCGTGTTAGTTCTTGACTGTGAGCCCAAAACTCATAGAATCGAGGGATAGCAATACAGAAATTTCCTGAAAATCGTCGGAAAAGGTATTCTATGTGATTGGTACCAGAGCAACTAACCTGGAACATCATTGCAGTATTGTATAGGAACTCAAAAAGAGCAAATTCATGTCCAGTATGGCGAATCACTGGAATCTTGTCCAAATTTATAAGTAGCTATGATGAAGCATTTCCATGTTCTATCGAGGTTGGAATCGTCAAGATCATCATTCTATTCTTCAAATACTCCTGTGTGAAGTAAAGAAGCCTAGATCAGATGATTCTGAGATTTAGAGAGATCGTTGCTCGAACTGAAGAGAATGAATTTGAGATATTGTTCAGGATGAGGCGAATAAGTCCAGCACTGCCGATTGCCAAATTTTCTGTCCATCCCTATAATCAACGCCTCTTTTTGTAAAATTATTTTACTCAAATTTCTCAGGCTCTCATAATAACCTTTGGATAGCTACAAAAAATTTGTCACCCTACGAAAGAAATTCTATAAGAAAAAAATACTAATGCAGTGTACTCAAAAGTGAATTGTCGCGACATCAGAAATTTTACAAAACCCCCCACGACGAAAACTCACACTTTAATCTACCACAAAATCAGCAATAACATGCCAGTGTATATCTGAGGATGCCTTACCCAAAATGAGGTCGACGTAATTGCAGAATCCCAGAATCACACAGAGAAGGAGGAAAGAGCGGAAGGAAACAGCCTCGTGACACTCCAGACAGGATATGGAGTTGTCTCTACCGTCCATTGTCTTTCGCTCCCACGCGGGGGACTCTCTCAAAAGGGTAAAAGACCCTGAACACTTGACACATCTCTCTCTACACCAAGCCTACCTAAATCTACGACAATTTTGCTGTAACATCGCGTTCTCTTGCCAAATTTCAATTTTACATACCGGGGAATGGTTGAGAGTGTAGTATTTTGGTGAGTATGAGTATAACGTGGTGTAAGATAGCAATTGTCGGTGAGATGTTAATTTTGAACATGATTTTATAGATTTATTCAAGGGCTCAGATGAGATGGATGAGATATGGGATCATGATCTTGATGGGATACGAAATTTTTTATATTTAAAGATAGTACATTACGATACAAGGGTGTAAAAACTTCTCTTTGCGTCCGAGTGATAGGTTTCCGGCCTGAGCCGTTGGTGAGGGTCGGAATAATCACGAGGATGCCCCAGTGTATCGGACTGTGTTCTTTGATTTCTTTGACAAACTGTGAGAGAAAGTGGAAAATCAGTGCGAAAAAAATACTTCCTAACATAGTGGGTAAAATGGTGGGTGTTAGATACGAGTATGAATCTCATTCAATCCTGAGGCAGATTTTTCAAGCTTATTGACACATTGCCGAGCACATTGCTGCTCAATATTGATTCAAATTAATCCCAGAGTTGTGCATCTGAAACCGTGACTAATTTTAGCACAAACAATACTGCATCGATCGAAAAGGAGAAGAAATTCCTCAAGGCCGTATGACAGAATATCTCAGAATAAGTAAACCTTGATTTGATAACTTGATCCACAGATTTTAGATTCAATTTTCTTCTCCCTGATGGATGCATAATCCTGTGGAATTGAATCTTTGATTTTGACATTAACTCCTATATTAGGTGACTCTGATCATTCTCACTACATTCATTATAAATAGGGAGTCCTACCAGCAGGATGTAATGCACCTTACACTCACTCGCTTTTAAGGAGCATACATGAGAAAACAATCTGGCTATTCGGCGGAGTAAAGCCGCGACGATTAGTAGTCTTGGGAGTAAAACTGTGGGAATATTCCTGTATACTTTTCGACAAAGGTCTATTATATCTTCGGCGAGGTTTATCTCGCTTGTAAAAAAATTCCACAGATTCTCTTACTGTGCGTCTTACCCCGCTGATCCATCCATGGAATAATATTACCTAATAATAATAATTACGGATTTGTCTGCCTTGATTGAATTTTAGGTTGACTGAACATATTAGGATGTCATAATCATAGAAGACCCAGATATTCATTCATGCTCAAACACTGTGTTTCCCATTTTTACTTCTTACAACCAGATTCGTGCATCCCGTATTAAGATCGGAACCGTGTTGTGAGCATCTCACGTAAATATAGTATTGTAAATAATGAATATGCGAAGACTAAATGACATTTGAATATTCGTTCAATCATTTTTGTACATTATGATCATCTTTCCTTCCGTCCACAGTTTATACAGTAACATTAAATTATTGAATCGCAATCTAAATCCAGAGTTTATGATCCCCAGAATCAATCTTAATCACATGGTATATCAATGAAACATTCTCATAGAATAAGTAATGCAAAACTAACTTGCAAATCTATAATCCCTCATGATTTGGAGAATCATCACTAGGAGTCCAACGGTGTATTTGAAATCAATTCTACCACAGAGAAGCAAGTATTTCCGACCATCAAACATCATGCAATCCTTCAAGAAACAGTTCAAACAAATCTCAAATCTCAACCCCATACGGTAGGCGGACCGTCGGATATCCCTTCCATAACCCTCTTAGCTCCCTCTTTTTTCTTGGATTTCCTTCCTCAAAACCTGCCCGTCCCATTTTCAACTCTTTCTTCCTCACAGCATTTCCAAGTGTAGTAGTAGTAGTAATAAGTGACTTGATTTTGGCACTTTGAAACAATCAAAGGAATCCGATTCTCCCTTTTTCCGTCTACCAAAATGTCAGAAATCTTTTGGATATTGGCGCAAGTACCGGCACGCAATCGCGATTAAAACGTCACTCTATTGAAACGGTGTATGTATCAACCAGACTCTAGAGGGATGTAACAGAACGGCTCACCGTGTAAATCGCGCAGGAAGTGATAGACTTCTCTTACTTTCTTCCTGTCTACCATTTTACTGAGTAATATGCTCACTTTGATGCGTACTAATGTTTGCTTTGCCAGTTGCAATTGGATTTCAGATTGGTTCTGATACACGAACTTCATGAGCAAGAGAAATCGGAATGAAAGTGATTAAGCTCTGATGATTGAGTCCCAAAATACGATGTCATCAATGAAACATTTTTTTTTTATTCTATAACCTAATGGTCCGGTTTGTATTTCGATCATTTAGAGAGGTCTATATTTGGATACAAAGGACCTTTGAGCTGCTATAAATCTCATCATAGAGTGATAATAGGCTTCTGGATTAGTATGAATAATTCATGCATCTTTACGTCTTTGAACAGAAATCAAAGGTAATATTCGTGAGCTGGGTATCGATTCGATTCTATGTGACTTTTTTCTTAACTATACATCTGAGTGAACCAACGTTTTCTCGATTCTGTTCGTATACTCTACATATCCACTGAAACTACTGAGAAATACGAAATCAAAGAAGACGGACACCATACGTTGAGACCTCTGTATTATTGACTGGTGGTGCTGGTGCTACCCTTATTTGCAACAATGGCTTGCCCACCTGAGACAATCATTGAATAGCTCAACCAATCTACAATTAAAAACCTTGATTCCGTATTATTCAAGCTTTTTGAGCACAATAAGCTCGATAAATTCTTCCAAAAATACTAAGAAATATCCAAATTTGGTTGGTCTCGTTCGAACCAAAGTTAGTCAATACCGAAATATTAGGTATTGCCACCTACTCCACAATTTTTTTTTCAATAATCATTTAGCATCATTCGTCAATTTTGATGGCCCAACAAAATCGAGGAGGCGTTATCCTTGATGTGAGTCATGAAAAATTATTTCAAATCTAAACAACGTTTTCTGCGAATTTGTTTCGTTTCTTTAGGAGGGTTTCAAATCTTTCACTTTTGTACCAATTTTTCAATCATTCTTGTAATGTTCGAAAGTTTTTTCATGATCCACAAAACAATACTCAAGCAAAATTTCAACCTCAAACAATTTTTGCTTGAAATAAAAATTAAACTCATAACAAATCCATGGCTTGTGAATGTTAGACTGCTTGTTTTACTAATAGGCTAGTGGCGCCCTCTCACCCAAGCACAGGTGACAATTTTCCGAACTATCTATGCTCGATTTCACCTTCCTGCTTACACAGATTTCGTTGTAATCACTCAAAATTTTGCAGTTGAACTGCAAAAAATATTCTTCTCAGGTTTTTGGTCACTCTTTCAGAGATGCGATTTCTGACGTAAAACAAGTCTTCCAAACAAAAAAAAAATACACGCACCGTCTTGGTAACATCTGGCAAACATGTTGCGCGTGCCGCGAAACTGCTCGATTACACATCGCCGGCGATGCTTCAAAAAGCAGCTGGTGAATTATCGCAAGACTAATGGCTTTAAAAATCAGTATCTTACCTCGAGGAATTTGAAAAAAAATTTGAAAAAGTGTCTATTGGACAAAAAAAGTACTCGCAATTTCTGAAAGTTGCGTATACTCTAATTGAGTCTGCATCTGCTGATTCAAGCTAAATGTACTGGTCATCGCGATTGAGATTATCATTGGAATGTGCTTAGGATACTTTCATATCTCTTTGCGGATATTCTTTAGCAGTGCAACCTGTAACTCGTACAAGTTTAAATGAATTCGCGGTTAAGAAGGAGTTTATCGATCACTAAAATAAAAAATAAAATAAAAAAAAAATGATCACTAAAAGGCGAATTTGAGACCACTTCCAACCGGAATGGATTAGGATCGGACGCAATCTAAGGTAAGTGTACCCAACTTGCCTCTGTGCCCAACTTGCCCCCATATCCCGATCTCGGGGATGGGCACTCCTTGGCCTCCCGGCAATTTTTTTTCACGTTTGTTATGTTGAAATATGAGGAAGTAAGTAGTTTGCGTCGACCCCGAATCATCCCTGCGTTCTCCAGAAAATCTAAAGTGATTTTTCTATTTTTCGTGATTGCTTAGCTAAGAAAGCACCGAGGGAATCGCCTTCAGTAAAATCGGTGCCAAATTCTTTGAGTTCAACCAATCTTGACGTATCTTAGCGCATTCGATTCCTTGTTTCAAGACCTTCAAAATCCATTTCTCAAAATTGCGAAAATTGAATATGGAGCTGTTTTATGTGCAAAACACGGAGACGGTTTGTAAACAAGGATGCCAACATCAGAGTGTACCTAACATGCCCCCATTTGTTCATCTCGAAAGGGCGTGCAGAACGACTTTCTTTACCACTCAGGACGTGTTTATCACGTCAGAATAGGCCAGAAATAGTGTTTCGAACCACCGAAAAGCTCCAAATGTGCGTGCACGGCGGTAAAAACACTCTATGGACAATTTCCATCATTTATTCCGGAAGAATTGAGACAGTTCGGCCCCAATTCATCAAAACAGTGCATTTTGAACGTCCTAAAACAAGCTTCAGAATGAGCTGAAATACGTTGGAAAATATTGAGGTGGATCAGAGTTGTTGGGGAAATGGCTTAATGGGGGCAAGTTGGGTACTCACTTTTGTAAACTCTCAAAAATCACCTTTTGGGAGAATTCAAACAGTTTGGCTCCAGTTGGTTCAAATTGAATGTACCTTAACTTATTTTGAAGGTCTTAAGACAAGCTTTAAAATGAGCTAAGGTACGTTGGAAAATATTGAGGTGGATCAGAGTTGTTGAGGAAATGGCTTAATGGGGGTAAGTTCGGTACACCATTTTGTCAACTCTAGAAAATCACTTTTTGGGAAAATTAAGACAGCTTGGCTCCAGTTGATCGAATTTGAACGTACTTGGATTCATTTTGAAGGTCTTGAAACAAGCTTTAGAATGGGCTAAAGCACTTTGAAGATTGTTGAGGTAGACCAAAATTAATAAGAAAATGGCTTAATGGGGGCAAGTTGGGTACACTTACCTTAAGTAAAAAATCAAAATTCCATCGGTTTTGTGAATTTCATTCTGGCGTATAGCGTTCGTAATCAATTAGACAATGAAGTCCACCGTAACCAATCATGAAATCAGTTCAGAATTTACAAGGTAAAAAATTGTATCCCCTACATCTAAAATACCTCAAATGGTAATAATACCCAACTACAGTTTCAACCATCCATGATGGACTATTTCCGTAACGTCCATCAACATTCTAAAGAGTGTTGTATCTCATCGCCAATTAATCACAATTCACCATAACATCCTGAACAATAAAATTAATTTCACCACAATCAATCCAATTCTTCATTCCTGCAAAACTGAAAATTAATCCATGCGTACAGTTATAGTAACACTCAGGAACACTATGTGAAAGCATCACACAGGAAATCTTTACCTATGGATAATACAGAACCGATAAAACGAGAGAGCGCAATGTCGAAGCGACGGCAATCGGCTTCCGACGGCGCGGCCGCGCAGCGGTGGCACTGCACTGAATAAACTCATCGTCGTTGTAGGTTTCAGTACATATACTTCTAAACAGTACAGGAATGAGGATAAAATGCTTCCAGGCCCGATAGAAATTTTCATCTTGCATCTCTATAGTATGTTATATAGACATATTTTACTGACAGTTTTGACGAATCGGTGACAACAAAGTCAAAGTGCCTCTGGCATCAATTTATATAGTAATAGTAGTAGTACGAAAGGTAAGAGAAATTGGAGAAAGGTTGAGTTTTATCCTTCGATGATTGAATCGTGATCGATTGACGTTTGGAGCTCTAAGGGTTCCCTATCTTTCTTTCTGGTAAATATTGTGAATCTGACTGGTACAGTATGAAGTATTGCACGTTATTGTTGAGATGTGCGAGTTGGAAATTACTTGTTGGATGAAAGTGTCCTCAGAATAGTGATTCGATCATTGATTTAAATCTTGATATTTGGCTCAGAATACATGGTACAACAAAATTTTGGGTTCGGAATTTGAAATAACTGAAACATGAGTATCCTATACGTATTTTTACCACTGAGCCCGAATTCGAGTCCCAAATCGCGTCAGAATGCCAAGATTTTTTTTTCATCAAAAACTAGTTGTTTCAGAGGTTTTCTTTGGCGTAGATGACAGTCATGGAAGGTTATCTCAAAATTGGAGTGCGAGATCGTGTTTAGATGATTATTTTGCCTCAAAAAAATATATTTGGATACTTCGTGCCAGCGAGAATTTTTTTCCCTTGTAATTTTTGAACGACAAAGATTTTCGCAAAAACAATGGTTTTTCTGTGTTTTTGACTTTCAAAAGATATGAAAGCACCTGTTTTTACGAACGTGTTAGCCGTTCGAAAATCACAAAAGAAAAAATCATTGCTAATAGGAGGCTTTTAGATATGCCTTTATTAATTGCAAAATAGCCATCCGAACACAGTTCTGTTTTTCATTTCGAACTACCTCGTTCACGATTTTTGTCTTCGTCAAAAAAAAGTCTTAAGAACGACTTTTTGGCAATTGAAAAAAAGTTCTGACGTTTTGTCGCGATTTGAGGCTTCAATTCGGTTCACCATCAAGAATTATGTGGAAGAATCATGGTGTTCATGGTGTAGTCATATTGACTATACACTCCGACCCCAAAATATTCATTTACAATGGTTATGTCGGGTGTCTAATTCTTCTGTGCCTGTGAAAATGTATTTTCTTCCAAGTCTGTGTGATTCTTCGGATAAAGTACAGCAAGTTAGCTGATTATGATGATTCAATCCAAATTCCCGGCACCATTCGCTCGTACAAAATGACTCCTAATAAAAACAGAAGGTAAAATATCCACATGGGCCTGGTCTTGACATGGCCATCGAGAAATTATTACACTCATTTTTATTATATTTTTCCACCTTGTTGAAGGTGGAGCAAGATTAGTATTGCCATTCCATAAATTTGGAAAGACTTTATGGTGAATATTCACCGGAAGGTCTTTGAGATAATCAAATTTTGTATTGCTCTCTGTTGATCCAAAGTTCGCTCTTTGATATAACGAATTTTTGATTCCAAGATTTCGGTAAAAAGATTCAGCGCGGATTTTGCAATTTCTCAAACCTAGATTTTATCAGAGCTCAATTCACTTCTTCAGACAAGATGAATTCTTTCCCATCTTACGTTCATACAAAAACCAATCATTCCTATTCTCCAATTGAAGTGCAAGACACTTAAACATCAACAGGAGTGACAAGAGTTTGGATTCGATTAGATATGTCGGAGATTCCAATTTGATTGTTTAAGGGACAGATCTGTAGTAGCTTTTATGATCAATTTTTGATCGAGATAGAATCATAAGTATAATTTGACTTAACTTGTGAAGAATACGAGTGTTTCCCTTGAAAAAATTCAATATTGCCCATTAAATATCTTTGCTATGCGAAATCAATCCAAATTGCAATTTTTTTAAAGGAAACAGTCTGTGATCAGGAGACTTGTTTCTTCTGCAAACTAGAGATCCTTGGATGAAAACACTTTCATTTTTCATTCCTAGACAATTTCAAAATACCCTTGCCTAAAATTACTCGCCTATCTAGATCTGTCACTCAATTACCAATATCTAATAACAAATCGAACCCAAAGCTAAGTAGACAGCAAAAAAAATCTGAGAAATCCGTCGAATAATATTTACACTCTACTCTAAGTACTCCTCACATATCTCTGTACTCTCAATTCCACAATCTCACTCTCTCTAGACACGATGTTTTCCCACCTCAAGAACCACTTTAGTAAATATCACAAATCTGTCAATCGACCTGTCGCACTCTCGGACAGAATGAAAAAAAAAAAAAAACGATTCTTCCTGTCTTTCATTTTTTTTTAACCACTTTCCTTCCACCTAGATACATCTTGTTCGCCGTCATATAAGTAGGTGTTTCTATAAAGACCACCCGTGAATTCTTTCCGACAACGTTTTTCTCTATACTTACGTCACCTCAACTCATACTATCTTTACCTACACTATATCAATCTAGCACTTCGTGTACCTTGAGATATTTCATCAAGATGTTCACTCTCGGCTGACTATTTCAAGTACTTGTTCATTGAATCGTTTTGTAGAAAATGGAGCTAAGGATAGATGAGAACCTATGAGATTTTCTAGTTAGATTGAATGATTTTACTCCTTAGTTGGATGAATCTGGACAAGTCTGACATATTTCCTGTGTGTTCTGTAATATGTCCATTCCGAGTGAAGTAACATTCGTGTGATTCATGTTGAGATAGAAATGATAGAAAATTGATTCTGACGCGTGAACTCTGTATGCAATTTTTTTGATTTTATTTATTAGATTTTGCTTGGGATGGTGGTGAGTCTTAATCATATAGTTTTTCTGCTGGGATTGACACGCAAATAAAATGACGGAAATATCTTAGAATGTACAGTTCAGGGTCACTTGAGTGTGTAATTTGTTCCGTCATTATCAATCATACCGACTTTTGTCGAATACAATTGTGCACATTTCCAGATGATTTTTATTCTTATTTCATTATCATCATTCTGATGGAGATTGTTATTATTTTGTCATTGAATATTTCCATTGGTGATGGTAAATATTTGGATCAATTTTCTTTTGAAGAACGTCGAAAATTGCTCAATCTATTTTTCTATGTTGAACTTTGAAAATCATCGAACGTGTTCGATCTTGACTGGAGTGATATTCTCAGATTCATCACTTGTGAGTTCGACAATATCATTTAGTGCCTAGGATATGAGTCCGATGCTCATTTTCTTAATCACTTCGTATTAAATAATCAATTATGATTTGTAACGTGTGGGAATGAATACTTCAATAATCGACCGAGAAAATTCTCATTTCATTTCTCACAGGATCTTTCTTGAGACTGTCACAAGATCATCAGTTTCACTAATTTCACCAATGAATCAGAGATTCTCAAATTGGTCTCATAAGATTCTCATTTAACACGTTTGCTGCGACGCTGTTTTTTCGTAATTTTATTCCGGCTATGAATTGGACCATCGCAACTCGGTAGAAACGTCTATATAGAGTTGAACTTTTTTTGGCTCATTGTTCACGCCCTTACTGAAGTAAACCACCTCGATAGATTATTTTGGAAGAATTTTCCGAGCAAGTCTGAGTTGGCAAAGATTGGAAAATGAAAAATCGCGGGTCCCACCGGTGGGACCCGTCGCAGCGAACGTGTTTAATCCAAATTGACAAAGCCAAAAAAATTCTTTATTATCCACGCTCACCAGGAATCGATTTGATCATCACAAAACTTCTATTTTCCCTGAAATTCACCCTGTAACTACTGCTTCACAAGTTATTATTGAGATAGTACGTCTCGAAACTCAAGAAATCCCTGAGATAAAAAAAAAATCGATGTATGAAGTGAGATGAACCCAGTGATGCATAAATTCATACCAAAAGAGAGGATGATATAGTAGAGCGCACTAGAAACCCAAATGTGCCACTTAACCTCAGAAAACAACCATCAAAAGTTCCCACAGATGACATCATGTATTTGTATGCACTCATATCTCCATGTTTGTGTAAATGTGTGTGAGTAAAAGTGAGTATTTGAGTGAGAGAGAGAGCACGTTTCAACCCTCGCTAATTGGAGAACGCTCGGCAATTCTGTCGCCGTTAGATGGGACATGTTGTTATAGAGATAGAGAAAATATATAGTCAGTAAACGTACCTTAGATACCTATATATGTACTGGACACTCATCTCCGACGAATGAGCTTGAATTTAGAAGTGCAAAAACGCCTCACCATTTGTGGCGTTATGCATTTAAGGTACTCTCACTCGCTTTCTCGTCTATCTTTTGCCTTCTGACCGAGATTTACTTCTGATGAGTCTAATTATTACGGAAATCATTCTTTGAGCTTCCGCAAATGAATCAGTGTTCTCGTTCTCTTCATGTGAGATTCTACTTTGATCCTCGTTCTGTGGTAGGGTTTTTCACCTTTTTTTTTCTTTTATTCTGAATTGAGCGTTAGTTAGGAAAACCTGGTGATTAATTCCATAAAAGTATCAGTATGTCTTTAGATCAATTGGATGGGGAAAAATCTGGTTCGAAATTGCCATCTGGTTGAAATACGAAAGCTCCGTACATTTCAAATTTGTAAAGGATTCCTATGTCACCTGGGATAGATGAACTAAAAGCATTTTCCTGATGACATCCCGAATATCCTGTCATTGATGAATGGAATATTGAGAAATTAAAAAAACCAATCGCTCCAGTTGCTCTAAAATTTTCCACTCATCCTGACATTATTTAGTAAACAATTCGTATGGGTCAATGATGTATCCAATATTGACAAAACATTATCTCCAATCTTATTACATACTAAAAATATTGCGTTCAATCTCAAATTGGTAATTACTAACTCATTAGAAGGGTCGAACGAACCTTCTACTAAACAAATTACTTGAAAATGTATAAAAAATACTAACCCTCAAAATAACTCAAATCCTCACAGCCATAATCCCACAACCTCAACATCTCCCCAAACAAATTGTATCATCTCAAAAAATTCCATCACACCCAACCTTCAATCTCAAAATCTACCCGTCACCATTTATATCCACCCTTCATAAACGCACCCTCGTGCCAAAATTCGCACGCCTCATCGGGTAACCACCAACCACCAATCCGCAAAATTCCTTCAGCATCGTTCAAGCTCTATTTCAAACGATTTCGATACGTCACATCAAAATCCCAATGGTATATTCTCAATATCACCCTAACATTTCACAGCCTTACCTTTCCTCTAAGCTCTCAAAGACTATATCAATACAATCCTTAGAGACTTGAAGAATCTCAAAACTTACCAGTCACGTTTGGATGCTCTTTGATTCACAGCAGCGTCACGCTCAATGTATTTTCAGTAGTCTTCTATTTGAAGTACGTGTTTTCTGCACTTTACTTGCTTGAAAAAACACTGGCGATTTGATTTTTATCTTTCATTTTGTTCACGAGAAGGTGAAGAAGTTTGTCACTAATGGAAAATTTCACTCGCGCACTTTGTTTTAAATAGATTACTCCAAAAGTGCGATGGGATTTAGGAAATCGAGCCTGTTTATAAAGCGCTACGGCCGTGTTGAATCGCGTGGCTCTAACGGCTGAGCGACCACGTGGCTCCCCGCGTGCGATTCAAACTTGGCGCTCTTGCTCTGCAAGCTCTGTTGGATTCACTATTCCAGTGTCTGTTTTCATCAATAGAGCTTGCAGCTCTCTGGTACTCCAATAGATATATTGACAGACCCAAAATAATCAATCAGCATTAAAAATTCTGTTGCAAGCTCTATTGGCAGATTCAGTTTTAGAGCTTGCAAGCTCTCCCTTATCATTCTGTCTACTGCATTTGCATACCGTGAAGCTTGCAGATCATTCGATGATTCAATCAATGATTACAAAGCTCCAGAATAGACATGACATCCCTGCAAGCTTCGAGATTCACTATCCGATCGACCTTCCGCAAGCTCACTTCTCCAATCGTCTATAAATATCTTTGAACTTGCAGCTCTATAAATCCCAAATCCACACTATCAGAAAATGAGGAATACCACGTTGATTCCCCAATAGCTTCACTATATCCTTGCAAGCTCCGAATAAAAACACTCGTATCACTTTCCGCAAGCTTTCGAAAGCTCATTTGAATTTTTAAACGCGATTCCCGCATTCTTCACTCACCACCATCCACCGAAAAAAGAATTTCCCCTCCCTCTTCTGAAATTGAATTTAAAAAAACGGCACTGTATCAAAAAAAGGGAGAAGAGGTTGTTGATATCGAAGGGGTGAGTGACACGTATATAAGGGGTCGCCGTCCTATCTCGGTTCGTTCACCGAACGCACTGAGGATATTGTACAGTTAGCAAGGGTAGGTTCACAGATTCGCCGCTAACATTTTGCCCGGCGCGGGCATGCGCCAAAGCTGTAACACAGGGAGCCCTACGACGACGAATCTCTCTCTCTCTCACTCTTTGATAATGTGAGAGGCAAAAGCCGGAGGGTGGCTCCACCACTAGCTATAAGTTAGAGCTTGCAAGTTGTGTATAAGATAGGTGAGCTTGCGAGAAATCATGCTGGTTGACGCTTTGCAAGAGATTGAATGTAATTGATGTTTGGTTAAATGGTCTGGTGGTGGTGATGGGATTGTTGACCTCTTTTGTTGATGTAGGGTACAGTATCATTGAGCTTGCAGTTGGTTTGAAGGATTGGGGTTGGATACTTTCATGTTAGGGAATAGAGCTTGCGATCTGAATGATTTTGGTTGGATCGTTCGTGGTTCTGTATTGATAGTGTTTGATTTTGAGGAGTTGAAGCTTTGAAGTTTTTTTATCATCACTGATGAAAGCTCGTTTTCGTTTTGCGAGATACTTCACAAGTCGATAATACAAAAATGTTGTAAGAGAATCGTTGTTATGTTTGAGGATCGAACCGAGGACGAGAACGACTTCAATATCAATTTCATTTTCTTCTCAAATTAATCACGAGTTCAAGGTTGTGACATACCTAATGGAAAAATTCAACTTGTAATAATTTTTGGAATTATTGGATGGGTATTGAGTTCTGAGATAGCTGACATTAGTTTGATCCTGGTCTTTGATCACTAAAATCTTCGGAAATTCTTGAATATGTGTCAATTTGAATCTGAGTCCAATCAAAATTAGTTTTTAATTGCACCAAAGATGTGGTAGGTGATCGCCGGAATGAACTCTCAAATATTCCCAAATTACTCGATTATAATCACTCAGGACTGGAAGGGCAGGAGTTCCAAGTTCCGAAATACACGCTTAAACAGAGATGGATTTTGTTAACACGTTTACTACGACGGCAAAAAACGCGTCCGGGCCCTGTGTAAGCAAAGTTGGACGCGTTTGTGTTCTCCAATTTGATAGAAAAGAGCAGTGGCTTCCATTATCCAGTTATTTGGAGATTCAAAAAGCCAAATTTGCGGCGATTGGATAACCTGTAGCATAATGATAGCTCAACGTATAACTTCTGATAAGCTTGACTGACTTCATCTTATTCATCAAAAGATCTCATTCTCGGATGTAATCAGTTTTCTATCTATTTGTAAGTCGTGTATTCCATGATTGAAAAGTTCCATGTCATATAAAAAAAATGAAATATAGCGACCTCGACCAAAGGACCGTGATGTATTTCCGGCCATTAACGAACAATCACATTGTTTAGATAAAATGAATGGTAAGACTCATCACAAACTTTCGTGAAATTCTACATTCTAAAATGTACACGATTTTAGCCAAAGCTCACATTTTTGGTTTAGCCCTTCGGTAACTCATGTCATTACTGTATTTTAACTCATTATTCTAGAAGAATCTGGGGGGAAAAAATGTTCAAAATGACATATGGGAGCTGCTTTGAGTAATTTATCACAAATTGATCATGAGAGTGAAGATTCGTAGGATCTTAGTTAGGTGGCTAAACATAAGCGGGCATGAACGTATACCCTGTTAGCTGAGTCCGAGGCTAACTCATGGCTTTTTTCCTCAATATTCAAGAATCTATCTACATCTACTTCTCTCAATTCTCCTCTTCTTATCCCTGAAATGCCACAAAAATTACTTCTATTGGTAAAAGTAATGAATGAGTCCTTTTTCGTCCCTCTAACCCAATATCGATACCCACAGGGGCTATTTGAGGCCCGCAGGAGGAAATAAAATGTCTGCCTCGTATTCGCACGGCTATTTGAGACCCCGGGCGATTTGTTTCCTTCGCTCCGCTCAGGATCCAACGATCCCCGGACCCGAAATAGTCGTACGAATACAAGGCAGAAACGTAATATTATCATCAGTGCTGTGTGAGAATACCTTGCGGATCAAACCGTCTCCTGGAAAATAGCCAATCCAATCTCAAATTCAATAAAATAGCTGATTTCCAAATAAAAGCATCCTTTTTTATACGATCTATCGAAGAGAATCTAACCAATCAATGAATTGATCGAATCATCTAATGACGATAACAATCGACTGACATGTAAAAATATCTACACATAGAATCTAATTTCTACCCTGAGATAAAAACGATCAACAGTACGGTTGGATAGTGTAGTAAGCAACTTTAACAAATTAAAGTTCCAACTTTTGGCACATGGATACTCACTGCGAAGCTCGATAGCTCGTTGGCTGCTGCATTTCGATGGGGAGATACGTTTTTCGTAAAATTCCCATCGTTCCTGACTAACTGCCACAGCGCAAACTCACGAAAATTACATCGGATAATGTAATTCTGGCCACCTAATAGGATCTGAAAAATGAATTACCCTCGCATTTGCATATAAGCTACCCACAATTTTGTTCGTTTTTCTCTTTCTATCTCTTCTCGTCTCCCTCTCCCTCTCACTCTTAGAAGGCAAGAGCTCATCTACTTTACCTTGCTAACTTTCACGACCGCATAAGTAGAAAATGGAAATTTTTTCTCGGGTGTGGAAAAATAGTGAGATCCATATACTATTTTTATTTCTCAAAGTTTTGCATAAGAATTCTATTGATACTACGGCTCGTGCTTCAATCTGAGAATTGATTAGTCAATTGATCAAATTTCGTTTTCAATTTCCTTTCATTGGACGCATTTTTTCTTCATAATCCCTGGTAGAAAAATGAGCGTAGTACGACCGTAGTACGACCGTAGCGCTACGGTCGTACGGCCGTACTACGACCGTAGCACTACGGCCGTATCGGTACGGTCGTAGCTCTACGATCGTAGCTCTACGATCGTACTACGGTCGTATTACGGTCGTATCTCTACGATCGTAGCACTACGACCGTGGCCTTACGATGTTATTAGTACTACGGGTTTGTATTATAATACGTATATTTTCTTTCATGATTATAGAGTCGTTGCGGAATGTTTTGATACATGATCAAACTCGTGCTCACTATTGATCTAAATAAAAGTCATTACATGAATAAAGATATTCGACATATAATGCTCAATTTCTGAACACTAAAAAATATTTCTCAATGCAGGCATACTTATGGATAATATTCTTCGACGATTCAGCTATTCGACTATTATAATAATTATATATATAGCTATTATAATATTCGACGATTCGAACATTCAGCTAGAAATTTCCGAAATCCATTGAATTTGAGTGCGCTCGCGTCAAAAAAGGGATCATTTATATCGCATCTGGTGTTGATGAGTACCCGATCAAAAATTCCCCCGCGTCAACAGAGCTTCCCCGCGGGGCCCCCGCAGGGCATCCCCGGGGCAATATTCGCATAATGTACAAGTAATTTCTCGTGAAAAATTTAGTATTTTTTTGGGCTTGTTTGTGATTACAACTCATGTCACTCTTCAAAAACTCAAGTAAGACTGGAAAAACGAGAGAGAACTTGGGTAGATATTTCTGTAGTCTGTGTTTACCTACTTCTGCTGTAAGGAGTTGGGATCTGGACTCTGCAGGTTGGTGGTGAGGAAAGTTCTCTCCCTGGACTGAGATTCGAGTTAAAAGTGAGTTCTCAGTGATTTTAGAATATTGTGTGATCACCTGAAGGAAATTTCCCTCACAGTCATTTATCTGCAGAAATGAGGTTAACTCAGGAACATTACGCAGGGATGTTATACTGAAGTGTTTTGGATGCTCTTCGCACTCCATAACACAACTATCAGAATCAACTCAAGTTACAGAATCAAGACCTGATGCTATATTACAGGTGATACACACCCTCAGCCAATTTCTACTTCTCTGTAGAATATTACATGAAATGCAGGCATAGTGAAAATACTTGGAAAAAAATCTACGCTCAGTTATATCTGGCACTATTGAGCTTGCTTGACCCAGTTTTGAAAAATGCTTTCTGCTTCACAGTGATGGGGAGTGCATCAATAATTGTCACAGCATCTTCAATGTGCCCTTGGAGTATTTCTCGCCTCCAATTCTCATGAACATTCATATTCTGTCATGAAGTTTCTTCAGAGCTTGAATATCTTTCTATAAGTCTTGGCTCTAAGTCGCTTACTTTATATTTCAGAATACTAATTGTAGAGTTAAGCATGATATAACTCATCATTACCAGAATATTCACAGGAAAATTAGTATATCCCTAGCTATCTTTTACTTTGCTATGCCACAAAAATTAATCAAGTGCAAGCATTTGGTACTTGGTCGAAAGGAAGTAGAAATTTAAAAATGTGACAGTAAACCAATTCTTGATGGCACTCATTGAATAATCTCTTGCACCTTCTTTTTTGCACCATAGAAAAGTAAGATATTTTGGATTTATGTACATAACTAAAAAATGACTGTAAATATTCCGGAGATGATCGAGTTATCATCATGTTTATCTATCCAATTAGTATTCTAGAATGTGAAATCAGTGTCTTAAAGCACCCCAAGACTCATAGTAGAATATTCAAGCTCTGAAAAAATTTCTTGACAGAATATGAATGCTCATAAGAATTGGAGGCGAGGAATACTGTAAGAGCTTGGTGAAGATGCTGTGACAATTATTCATGCACTCCCCATCACTGTGAAGCAGAAAGCATTTTCCAAAACTGGGACAAGCAAGCTCAATAGTGCCAGATATAATTGAGCATAGATTTTTTTCCAAGTGTTTTCACTATGCCTGCACTTTATGAAATATCCTACAGAGAAGTAGAACTTAGCTGAGGATGTGCATCACCTGTAATGGAGGATCAGGTCCTGATTCTGCAACTTGAGTTGAATCTTACACTTGTCACATGGAGTGCGAAAAGCATCTGATCACTTTAGTGGCCTGCGTAATGTTCTTGAGTTAACCTCATCTCTGCAGATGTGTCAAGAAAATTTCCACCAGGTGATCACACTATATTTTAATATCATTAAGCACTCACTTTTAACTCAAATCACTGTCCAGAAACAGAACAATCTTCATCACATATGATCACATACTGCAAAGGAAAGTACCCATCTCCCCACAGCGGACACAGCAGAAGTAAGTAAATATTTTGGACTCTACTTATAATAAGGCTCTTTTCCATACCTGAGATGATTTTTCTGTTTCACTTGAATACTCATCAGAGAATGATTTGAGTTATAATCACGAGTGATGATGGATCTTCATCACACCCAACGGTTGATATAAGCATGGATCTACCTCATGAATGTGTAATTTCCCAGTGACATAAGTAATAAAATTATATTTTTCAGTCATTTTTTGCATTGTAATGCTTCTTATCGATCTGACGAAAAGTTTCTCTATGAATAATATCAACTGTATCGCTAAAGTTTAATGCGAGCGTATTTACGTCGTAGAGCTACGGCCGTACCACTACGATCGTAGCTGTACGGTCGTACTACGGTCGTACTACGGTCGTAGCCTACGATCGTAGCGGTACGACCGTAGTGCTACGACCGTAGGTGGCGTGGCCAGTACTGCTACGCTCATTTTTCTACCAGGGATACATTATATCTATTATTATCATGGGTTCGTTGAGTGATTTTTGAATACTTTTGGGTACAGGATGAGTGGAAAATCAGCGGAATATTTTAACACTCGAGAGCTATTCCCACGAAATCCATATTACACCGCAGCAAAACTTTAGGGCCCATTCTAACCTAACTGTACCAAACTCTAAGCTATGCCTACCTAATCCAAAATCTATTTTATTCGAATTGAATGGGTCCGAATAACAATGAAAATGAGTTCAGAATAGTAACTCCAACACCTCCAATCAAACATTTACAAGAGTCCTACTACTTTCGATACAGAAATACTCCACCTGACTCAAATTTTACATACACTAGCATTTATTTTCGAAGTACCCATGTGGCTTGCAATTTTTGGCCTCGGTATTCGCGCATCAGGACTACATATATTGGATCCATGTGCAACACATCCACGTCGCGTTTACGCCAAGCCGGATAACGAGATTTGTCGTTGCGGATAATTAGATTACATACGGGTTCCGGACACGAAACGTACGCTCACCCGCTGAGCAAAGAGTTGGCTGCCCTTCCCTCATATATATATATACATATATATGTGTGTATCTGTGAATATCAAAAAGAAGGTAAAGGGACTGGCATTTAGTATGTTGATGAGCGTAGGGAAAGTCATGCTTTAAGAATGTGCCTAGAGCTTGTAGCATGAGAAAATGATGGAAAACTTGCGAAACTTGGATTTTTTGTGAAGGTAAGCAGAGTTTCCCTAAATTCATAGTGATTTGAGGTATTTGAGGAAGCTAAGACTGCGAATTTTTTATTATAATAGGCTAAAAAATTTTGAAAGATGAATCGAAATATTTGTGAATGAACAATTTTCTGAGTTCTTTCAGGATATAGGGTTAAACATTAATGGGGTTAGGTGACCTTGAACGATCCTTAATTCTTCTGGTTTCATTTGATCAAGGAAAGATAACAAGGTGATTCACATAAAAGAGGCTATCGATGAATGACACTGATATTTTGGCCTCAGATTCCGACAAGAGAAATTTTGGTACGAGATGAGATTGAATTATCATGTGTGCCTAATAGCTACCATCTGAGTAACTAAGGATTAAGGCGATGCGGTCACTATGCAAGCTGAAAATCATTTCCATCTCTCTCCAATTCTGTTGCGATTTGGTCTAAACGACGAGCGCACAAACATTTGTTATAATCTAACTTAGATTTGTCCGCTTGTCGTTAAGTCCAAATACCAAGAGAATCGGAGAGAGATGGAAATGAAAATGTGCGTATATTATAGGTTAGGAGGTACCCGCGGCCGAGTTATTCACACTTTCCTCCGATTTTCTTGTGATTTAGGCTAAGCGACGGATTGAGGAATACAAGTTGGACAATAAAAAGTACTCGACAACTCGTCTCACACTTTGAATCATCAAACTTTTTATGTAAGGTTTATTTTCAAGGTCCATGGTTGCGGTGCACAGACGGTGACCGCATCGCCTTAAATCGAATTTTAGTGGTATTAATTTATACATTTTGAATGTTCTCTATTTATTCTAGAAGAGCTAGCTTGATGCCACATTTGCGAGATCCCCTTCTCCCTGTAGCCCATGTCATACTTACGATCAGCCACATTTAGCTAGAACTTTTTTTCTAAGAACGTGACATGATTCGTCGATAGTCCCTAAGGTTCTGAACATATGGATGCAAAATTCTGTAATCCAATGATACTCCATGAGAAATTCATTGATTCATTCTGTCTACTCGTTTTTGTGATGGGTTCTTATTCATGCAATAATATTCGCTTCGTGGATTATCATGAATGAAATTTTTTGTGGCTTGTGTATGAAATTTGTGGTGAAGTTATTGGCGACCAAAAATTAGATGATTGACCGCAACGGATGCTCATGAATTAGAATTCTTGAATATCTCATTCAATTCAAAAATATCACTAAAGGTTACAATTGATCTTGAGGAAAGTTATTCCTCTTATTGCACCAAATTCCATTACAAGCTCTTGATCGAGATATTTTCTTTGTAAATTGTAGGATAGATACTCCTAATGACGGTTACCACAAAAGAGTCAAAAAATGCAATGTGGAGCTGAGACTGTAATTCTGAAATAAAATTTCATGTTCCACATGCCCGATTTTGGATCAAAATTTTGAATTTTCGACCATTGCACGAGCTGGTTGGTTCTGAATTTTTGCACAAAATCTCATTACACAAGTAATATTTTTTAATATAATTGACATACATGCCAAATCTGGACGCCTAATCTACTTTTTGACTGCTTATTCAATTAATCCGTTATTGATGCCCCATAGAAGAGAGGAATGAAAGTCTTGGAGAGTCGAAGTGGATTTCTAGTTGAACCTTGAGGTGAATATTCGGAAGCAGCATATCAATAGAATTCTAGTCAAGATATATTCATCCCATACTAATTTCATTACGTCTCGTGATATTGATATTTATTCCTTTCCCATCAAAGCTCCAAACATGTCAAGAAACCACTCTTAAATTGTGATGATCGAAAAAAAGAACAAATAATCAGAGGTATTTTGTCAGAGTAAAAGATAATGATCAAATTCAAACTTGCAAGGTATCAAGAACTACGAAGACGAAGGACCGACGCGACGTGGAAAAGCTCAGTCTGAGAAGGTTTTATCATTGAAAAAAAAAAAAAAAAAGGGATTTGAAGTAACGAGAAGCAGAAAACGAGCGAGCGAAGGGTGAAACGTCGGTCGTCGTGCGTTGTCGTGCAGGCAAATGTGCGCTAATTAAAAAAGTTCTCTCAGCCGGTTTCAGAGTGCGGTAGATGGTAACGTCGCGGGCGTTGGTTGGTGGTTGGATGATTTTCCTTTATTTTTGTCGCACAGACTCAAAACGTCCAGAAATGCAGCATTGCAGCGTTTTATATATACACCAAGATGCTTCTCATCCACGTGGCTGCTTGGAGCTCTGTATTTTCCTTTTGTTCATCTTGCAACCTTTCTCAGTCGTTCATATACGATGTGGTTGTGCGATATGAACAAAAAAATGAGAGTAAACTTAGAATTGTGCTGATGCAAAAGTGTTTTTCGTGTAGAAAATTTTTCAACACTTGCGACTTTTCAAATATATATCCATGTACACATGAGAGGGCTGGAAAAATTTTGAAGAAAAAGGAAAGAAAAAAGAAGAAAAATGAATCAGATGAGTTAGAGTGAGAGGCAATTAAAATTAATGAATTGCAGCTTGAATGACCTCGATTTTTCAACATTTTGTCGTCTTTGGTCTGACGCTGCGATTGACATATTTCTTACTTCCTGATGGTGATTATAAAGTTGAACTTTGAATTGATTTGTAAAATTGATTGAGACTTTGATATCGAGGAGCAAACTTCCGCTAACTAATGGAATTATTGCTTTGTTTTGTTGGAAATTTTCATAATTAAGAGCAGAGATCGTGAGTCGGATTTGTACTTGAACTGCATAAACTTCTGTGAGTGAGTTTGCTCCACTTTCGTATTATAATGCGTCAAGCTGGGAGATTACTCTGTGATTGTGTTGTCCTTTCGACAGATTTCCGATGATTGCCTACAAATTTTCCATCCGATTGTCGATCTGATTCTATTGAAAGATTCTCAAGGACCTGAGACGAGTAACAAGACAGTGAAATATGATTTTCTCACAAATTCACTATCTTGGTATGAAATCTTTCACTTTCACCGAAAGATTCTATGGTTTTACAACGTAGATGGAGTTGGATTATTGAAAAATGAGTTGCATGTCTCGGTCATTAAAACAATCTACCTTATTGAGTATATGTATAATGACGAAAAATTGTATATTAAAACAGATTTTGCACATTGTTAATCTACATATAGCATTCAAAATTTTCTTTTCATTGCACTGAAATATTCCATCTCTAGCATAGCGGAACAACAGATGAAAAAACGTCCAATTGAATGACATTTTTGGGGGAATACAACCGAAATAAAATCTTTGCTAACCTCAGTCTTACGATGTTGGACAAAAACAAGCCCACTATTTCGTATTTCTATTTCCAAGGGAATATTTAGTAACTCCACATAAGGTACATCTCACTCGAATCCTTTCTTTCGGCGATAATTTAGTGTATTTCACGCGTAACATGTGCCGTCATGTACGGCAAATGTATTTGAAATGGTTGCAGTCCAGCATGTAACAAGCAGGGACATTCCCACCGGCCAACTACATGCCCAATCAATTTCCAGCATCAGACACCGAGACACATGCCTCGCTTGGTTTCTGCGGTAATATCTATTATTCGTCGATTGCAAGCATGCATACATGCCACCCGCTCTACGATGTGAATATAGAGCAGCGACCCTCGCACTCCTGAATGTATCTTCGAATTTTGAATTTTCGTTCGGGAACTGGGTTAACCAGGAACTTACACTTGCAGGGCTGATCAATACCCCGGATTGAATTTTTGAACTTTTTTTTGAGCTCCGGATGCGTGATAGAACAGCCTTGCAGAGTGGTTTACCGCATCTTCACACTCAAAAATAATAATTGTTGGGTTTGCTTGCTCGGCATTGCCTCACTTCATATGGCAAGATTCTTGGAGTGAAAATTCCGTAACCGTATTTTTTTCCTCACATTACCTACGTGTTACTTTTGAGGTTGCCAAATTTTCGTTCCGTCTGGCGATATTTTTGCAGCTTTTCTTTTAGCGTACTGTATAGATTTCTCCAATCAAAATGAGTTGGAACATGCCGATAAGAATTACAGCAAATAGGGTCTTGAAGGCTGTAGCCAGAACACATCATTGGACATTTAACCTCGTGTCCATACAAAAATATAATGATCCAATAAGCTTTGGTTACCATGGCTAAAGCTGGAATTCGAATTCATGGTTTTCGCGACTCACGACGAGACGATATTTTCTACTACGCTGAGATGAATGTCTCGTCTAAGTTCTGTATGTTCTAAAAGCAGTTGAATATAATTTTTATCCGTCGTTGAGTTGAAATTTAGAAAAAGTGTGTGTATGTTGTCTTGCACCTGTCAATAGAAGTTCATCACCTTTACTACGAGTGCCCGGCTACCCTCCCCCCCCCCGTAGGTGTAGGATGCCAGCGCGTCGTCTTAGAGGGAGGCCATTTCAGGATCACGAGTGGTTCAAAAATAGTCCGTCTCTTTGTACCGACTACCGAATTCTGGGTCAGCCACCACCATATAGACACGGCTATGACCGCACCCCGGTGGTGGGCTGGGAACTCATCTAGGCTTCCTTGGATCCTAGGGAGAGTCCCTTGATTCCCCAAATGAGCCATTTAGGATCAGCGTCCGATCGCCCCTCAAGGCAATCCTGCTACAAGTCCTTAGACTCACTCGGACTTGGAGATTGTGGTGGCCGAAGCCACCGAATGGAGATGTGCGGTCTCGGTGCCAGTTTTGGGACCTCTAGCACATTTGGGACAGAGGCCTGGGTGCGGTGCCTTCTCAATTAGGACCGAAGGATTGTTGCACCCCAAGATATTGGGGGCCCCCTTACGGTTTGCACCTTTCAATAACTGTCATGTCATTGTAGACGGAGTTGAAAAAATTACAGCTAAATAAACAATTACTCGCTGAATTCCATCTGTTGATGGATTCCGCAGATGGAATTCAAAATCGACTCTTATGAGCTACTCATGTCTCACCAAAAATTCCTCTTAATAAGATTAGTCATTTTTCGTCATGAATCCGGTAAAGATTACAAGAAAGCCAGGAGGTTCAATTTGATGAAGAGCCAAAATTGTCCATCTTTGGAATTATCGTACCCAGTATACTCAAAGATTTCATTCCCAGGAGGGGCCTCACTGTTCAGTGCATTAAAAATGTGTCAAAAAATCCTTCCT
The DNA here is from genome assembly GCA_029851415.1 of Eretmocerus hayati. Classification (NCBI taxonomy): domain Eukaryota; kingdom Metazoa; phylum Arthropoda; class Insecta; order Hymenoptera; family Aphelinidae; genus Eretmocerus; species Eretmocerus hayati. Next base: position 112,400,297 of record CM056744.1, read on the forward strand.
CTTATTTGCGTCGTGATTCCCTTATCGTTATTTTTGCGTAGGTGATACTTCTCAAAATTTGCACGAAATCACTGATTTACTCGCAAGATGTATGTTCTAGGATTGACTTACGGAGTTGTTGCTTCAGCGCTGCCTCTGACTGGTGAAAACGTGATACCAGCTGAAAATTCAGGATTTCCCTTCATTGTATCTATTCAAGATGAGAAACAGGGAGGCGATGTGAATCAGAAACATATATGTACCGGAACTCTTATATCACGAAAGCATATCCTGACAACTGCTCATTGCTTCGACGACCAGTCCAGGTTAGATGGATATCAGATTTTGTATGGATCCTCAGATCTCAGGGAATGTGATAGGTATTCCCTCAAATCCCGAATATCCTACAAAGAATGGTCCAAGAAAACTGGTAAAACTCCGGCCTTCGTTGACAACGATATAGCTATATTAACAGTAAGACTTTCTTCATGATACCTATATCTTGTTTCCTAACATAACCTACTCTGCAACTTCTGAATGGCCCCAAAACTGATTCCACGGAATATACTCACGTTTTGACCCCCCCCCCCCCCTCCTCCTCATCCTACAGACTCTGTAGTAGCTTTATCAAAATCTACGTTGGCCTGTATAGACTAATGAACCATTGGGGGTTATCGCATCGAATCTGTAAAGATTGGGCTTTTCCGCAGATGAGCAGAGAAATATCCACTCCCAGCTTCCAACCAGCATCGCTCTCTAAAAAAAATGTGTATCAATTCTATGGACTCATTGCTGAAACAGCTGGATGGGGTGACATGATGAATCACGAATCTCCATTTTTTTTACAAACTGCATCTCTGGAGATATTGGATCATGAAAGTTGCAGCCAGAAACTCAATTTGATTCTTGGATATGCTGTGGAACTTATCACGCCATATTTATGTTCAACTGCAGCACCTTACACGAAAATTTCTTTTGTAAGTATGTGATCATTTCCATCGAAACAAGATTTTGAGAATAGTTTCGGAGCCATGATTTAGTAGCATTCATTTCAAAGTGCATGAAGATACGAATTTCAGTTTCTACTAGATGGTAAATTTTCCAATGAGGATTTGTCCGTATCAAACACTCATTTCTTCCATTTCCCACGAAACTATTCGAATAAAGAAATCATCTAAACTATTGGAATGATTTGAACTCTTTCATGTTTTCAAGGGTGACAGTGGAGGCCCCATATTCTACAAAGGACGAAAGATCATTGGCATAAATAAAGGATTCGGAAGAAGTTACAGTTCTAATCCTGTTGAAACAAATGTTCACATTGCATTGAATTTTTACAGAGGGTTCATAAGGGATGTTATTGAACATGAATGATTGAATCAATACTATGCCATTTGAAGATTCTAGACAAATTTTTTATCAGTTGAAAGACTGAAAAAATTGGCCCAGTCACACCGGAAATCATTGAAAATTCCCATGACAATGTGCAAAATTGGCCACATTACTGACGAAAATAATCAAATATGTGATCTGGAGAGTAAACCTCACAAAAATAGACAGAAAATATTGTAATGTCTATTCCTTCATTGGAACTAATTCGACTGCAGAATATGAAATTGAAAACAGGATTCCAAGAAAACATATGTAGCCCGTGGATAGTATTCTAAAGATTTCATTACCTATTGTTCAAACCATCAATTTTGTTGATTGTTATAGAAGTTAGTCAAGTAGGAAGAGTTGACATCTGTCACGTACACAAAATTACAAGAATCAACGATTTGTGTATCTCAAATACCTCCTTCCTGTAATGTGTGTCACCAAAATGCTCGGGATATCAAATTATGCATAATATATTCAAATGACTCATTTCGGGAACCTTTCAAGCAGAATAATTTCGACATAATCAATGATAATCATACATTTAGTGTCATCACTTTGCATTCATATTATCACTGGAGCCAATTCAACAGCTCAATGTTCCAGTAGCAGATAATTATATTTTACATCGCAAAAGACCACAGAATTCTTATACTTGTTGTATAAGCTATACCATATGTACATGGGCGAGCAAATTAGCGGGTCTTTCCTTTCAAAGAAGATGATGCGGGAAGGTTTGCTTGGTCAAAATTCAAAAGTGGAATAATTAGGCAAAATTGCAGCAGAGTTTTTGACCAAACATGTCCATGCTCACACATTATACAGCATTATTCTCTGAAACAACGATTATCATCATCAAGTTGAATCACCTAATTCAGTAATGCTTAAAAATAATTAGTACCTTCATCTCTATGAGTTCATTCAACGAGAGGTGTATGAACAGCTTTTGGTGAGACTGGTTTTTTAAAATGATTGTAGCATCGAGGATGTCGACTTATACTCAAAATTCTTAACATGTGCTGAGATCCAATTGTATCTTTTATCATTTTCGAAAGTTAAATCACGAGTCATTGGTTTCTTGATCAATTGACTTTTGGAGTCCCACTCAACATAGTCAGTATCCGTTGGATGAATTTGATAAATTATTCGTGATGTATCCATCAAAAATGTGCTTGAATGATAACGCAAAGGAACTTATGGGTGTCATCAAATATGCTCATGATGATAATTTTGTTACTTTGTTGTTTAAATTCCCCAGAAAGTAAGGGAACCCATTCTCTTATTGTCATTTCCGAGGTAAGATCGTCTGGTATCTCGATTGAAAACGTCAGAAGAAAAATTTAGTGTGCAAATTTAAAATCATCGCGCTTTCAAACTTTGGGGGCCAATCTTCGAGATTATGTTGTCCGGAATTCGAAAAACCGATACTATCATCGAAAAATCTGGAAAAAAATACGCTGATGAAGATGAGTTTTAATGATCATCCCAGAGCGTTTAAAAGTAGCTGTTTCCGCAGGTAAAATGCGAGCCTGGAGAGTTGACGTGACCCCCCCCCTCCCTTACATATGTTTCCTGGTGATTTTAATCTTATATAGTTCTATAAAAAAATGTGGTGTTGTATAGAAAGATAATGCCGTCAAATACTAGCCTCTAATAAAGTACAAAGGCTAAGAATGAGAAATACGCTGCTAAATGAGATTAGCAGAATGCTTTCTCTTAGCGAAATAGTTTAAGAGGTTCACTGAACCTAAAGAGAAATTTGCAAAACTGATCAAATTCCGAAATGATGATTGGGATTCCTACGGAATAGTTTTATTTTTTAATCTAATTTAATTGCATTTCATATCACACTCACAATCCAATGATTGGATCCAACCAATCGATGTAGAATGAGGGAAAAGTATCTCTCTAGTCCATTAAAAGGTGGATAGATTAGTTGTAGAGGGAGATATGAGGGTAAAATGAATTTTAGCTGCAATTTTCCTCTAATATTTTGGGTTATTATTACGAGATTCACTTTTAGGGGAATTAAGATGACCTAAACTGGGGTTTTCCATGGAATATATGTAGTATGGTTGAGGGCAAATTTTAATATAGTTGGTGTAAGGATTATAAAAATGGAGTATTCTGAAAAAATTTGGATTTTTCGGGAGTAAAACGGATTATGAATGTATTAAAACGGATTTTGAGAAAATTCGGTATCAACCAATCGATTTAGAACGATGAAAAAGTATCAACTTAGTTGAGTAAAATTTGAATAAAGTAATTTAGAGGAGAGATATGAGGGAAGTATGAATATTGAAAAAAATATTTTTGTATATTTTGAGATATTTTTTTGAGGAAAATAGTTATCGGGATTTGGGCTACCTAAAGTGAGGTTTTTTTAGCAAAACGTGTAATTTGGTTAAAACAGAATTTCGATAGAATAGGTCTAAACATGCTCAAATTGCTGTTTTTGTTGGAAATTTTGGTTTTTTTATAAAAATTTACGTTGATGGAGTTTGAATGGAATTTCGGTATTAACCAAAAGATAGATTGAGCCAAAAAAACCATAGCCTAGGTAATCAAAATTGGGGTAAGGTGAAGTTAGAAAGAGATATTTTAGTATGAAAGTACACAATTTCAGCGATTTTACCTCAAAAAACGTTTAAATCAGATTCGATTTGGAGAGGAGACCAGACAAATCACTGGTCTCATCTCTGAGTGATTCTCTACAACTTGTAGAAAAGCAAAAATCGATAAAGTGGAGTGTAGAAGAGAAAGCGTGGCGCAAAAAAAACAACACACATACACACACACACACAGACAAAGGGCCGGAGAGATGAGTCACTGGGGGGTTTTTGAGGATTCTAAGGGGAAAAGTGTTACTTACAATCGTTAGATTTTGGCGAGAGGAATGAGATGGTTAAAGCACTTTTGTGATAAGATGAATTATGTTGAAGAAAATATTGGGTTGAATGGGAGTATTTTGAAAAAATTTGGATTTTTCGGGAATAAATGGGATTTTGAATGTATTAAAACGGATTTTGAGAAAATTCGGTATCAACCAATCGATTTAGAACGATGAAAAAGTATCAACTTAGTTGAGTAAAATTTGAATAAAGTAGTTTAGAGGAGAGATATGAGGAAAGTATGAATATTGAAAAAAATATTTTTGTATATTTTGAGTTATTTTTTTGAGGAAAATAGTTATGGGGATTTGGGCTACCTAAAGTGAGGTTTTTTTATCAAAACGAGTAATTTGGTTAAAACAGAATTTTGATAGAATAGGTCTAAACATGCTCAAATTGCTGTTTTTGTTGGAAATTTTGGTTTTTTTATAAAAATTCACGTTGATGGAGTTTGAATGGAATTTCGGTATCAACCAAAAGATAGATTGAGCCAAAAAAACCGTAGCCTAGGTTATCAAAATTGGGGTAAGGTGAAGTTCGAAAGAGATATTTTAGTATGAAAGTACACAATTTCAGCGATTTTACCTCAAAAAACGTTTAAATCAGATTCGATTTGGAGAGGAGACCAGGCAAATCACTGGTCTCATCTCTGAGTGATTCTCTACAACTTGTAGAAAAGCAAAAATCGATAAAGTAGAGTGTAGAAGAGAAAGCGTGGCGCAAAAAAAACAACATACATACACACACACACACAGACACAGACAAAGGGCCGGAGAGATGAGTCACTGGGGGGTTTTTGAGGATTCTAAGGGGAAAAGTGTTACTTACAATCGTTAGATTTTGGCGAGAGGAATAAGATGGTTAAAGCACTTTTTTGATAAGATGAATTATGTTGAAGAAAATATTGGGTTGAATGGAAAAATTGATCAAAAATTTGCTGTGTCGAAAACAAAGCTTTCTCTTTAGAGAAAGCAAAAGAAGAGCACGAACACCCAAAGAATGCAACAGTGCAAAAAATACATGTACAAGAAAAGAAACGGGTAGATGAGATTCAGTTGCAGTGAAAAGAGGTTGGGGCGCGCAGTAGCCATTGCAACGCGTGAAATAAGTCAATTACGAATAGCCAGGGTACATGAAATATTCATGGACTTACTAGACTTTGGAAGCTGTGCTAGAGGATATACCAAAGGTACATACATACGCGTACTGAGATAAAGGTGGAGATAGGAGTTGGAAAAAAATTAAGCGAGGTGACTTATTCTGCTATTGTAATGATACTTTATACGGTCCAGGCTATAGGTGATAAAAAGAAAAAATCGACTAGTTGCAGGATACGTGAATGGTGAGGTATTGTTTCGATGTATCTTGTATCGAATCTTTAGGCTGCTGCGTTGTGAGTTATTATTGGGAATAGAATGATCACGAGGTTCATTGCTCATACTTATAATTTTAAGGAGCGTGATGGATATTGATTGATCGAAATGATAAGGAATGGGTTGTAGCTGCTCGTAATCTAGGGCATACTTTTGATGGGGGAAGGTAAAGCAATAGTTTTAATTTATGTTCCAAAGCTTCTAGTCACGATATCAAACTGGATGCTGCTGGATGGAAGTTATTTTGATAATTTCTTATCACAAATCGATATGATTCATGATCATCATATTTGAAAATGTCTGATGAGACAATTGATTCTTCTCCATATTACAATTACATGTTCTTATCAAGCAGTCAATACGTGACATCAAGTGGCTCACATGAATCATTCGATATTCCTGGAATTCCAGGAGTCTGGGTGAAACTCTCGTAACATTTTGAACTATCAAAAATGGAACATCTTTGAAAATATTGAGATTCATTGTCTGTATCTTCAAAATCTGCCATCAATCGTGGCTTACTGATTCAATTCATTTCCAATAATTCGTATCTCAGCCACCGGATATCACGAAAACATTGAATTAATTTCAAATTTCTATCGATTCAATAATCAGAAGTCAGTCTCAATGCAGTATCAAAGTCTTGAAAGGATGTAGGATACCGATATCGACGAATTCTCAAACAACTCCGTAAATTTTCGAGATAACGTAAATCTCGTAAGTAACGCCGATTCGTAAGGACTCAAAGGATCGCGATTTTTTACCAGTTTTGCGATATCTCAAAAATTCATTGAGGAATTTCAAGAACCCGGTGATATTGGTTAGAGTGCAATCGGGATAGGATTCCGAAATCGCCTTAAATAGAGTAGATATAATCTATCATTTGAGATCATACTTCCGGTCACAGACTTGAGTATTCTATGAGAAAAATAGTGACATCATAAAATCCTTACAATCCTGGTATCATTTCCAATCTAAAAATTCAACTTCACGCAAGAATTTTTCATCTGAATCTACATTCCAGAGCCTCAAAGCCTTACCGTCATCTCCCAAGTATCTTCTTCATCAGAGTCGCGAAAGAATAAAATTCTAATAACACATCTGACAAGATCCGATCCTTTCCAATAATATCAAACCTAGGTAATACTCATTGATTGAAGTCAAAGGGACTCAAAGCGTCGGCTGGAAGATTCTGTATTCACATGGGTATAGGCGAGTTTGTCGGCAAGAGACTCTATTCTCATTGTAACAAAAGTATGAATGCAGTTCACGAGGAGTGGCGTGGCGTTTCCGGGCGATGCATTATTTATCACGATGTATGACAAGGATTCTCATGTTCATACAGAGTGAGTTCCGAGAGGGACAGACAAACCTTGCTAACAGATTATAACAATCCTTTTGCACTTTTTTGCCGTTCATTTCAGTCTCATTCGTCGACTCATGTCTTACACATTTGTATCTTATTTTCACTCTGGTAATAACCCCACCCTAAATACAAGTCAAATCTTGAATCCTGTCATTCATCACAGACTCACTTATCTATTTCTAGTTTGTTACAGATAACTATGATCGATTATCAACTAATTTCATTTTACCTTTGATGAATATTGTTGATTTTCATTTTATCGTCGATTGAATTTTCAATCACTCGATTGAGATCATCTTCAAAGCAAATTCCGTGTGGTATATAGAATATTCAAAAAGTACCAGATCCTCCTTCCCCTAGCCCTTCAGTTGCTCTCAAGGCTGACGTCTGATGAAAATGTGTTGAATACAAAAGTTGTTGAATACCGAGTGAGGGTTGAGATGTACGATCCTCCCTCTTCCCCTCAATGTCACCTATCAAAGCGACGGTCGAACTTCCAAATCGAAACCCACATTTTTTACCCCAGATTCTGAAAGAGTGGGGAATTCTACGTTTAGATAAGTTTTTATGACATTGGTCAAGGTGAACTCCAGAGACACAAGGATCTACAAAATACAGCTCCACCCCTTTCCTCTACCACCACCACCTCCACCACCATCAGTGACTCAAACGGTGAGATCAGATGGGGATGTGTTGAATACAAGAGTTGCTGGATATCAAGTGAAGTTTCAGGTGAACTCCCCCCCCCCCCCACCCGCCCATATCTTCTAAGGGTGACGTCTAGTAAGCAAAGTTACGTGAAGTTGGCCCGCCACTTTGAGATGAATATATCAAAAAATCAAGCAAAAAATCTCGAATTCAATGGTGCAACTCCTTTAATTTGAACAATTTGACCATTTGAAAAATGAATTTTCAAAGTGCTGAAATATTACCCCCCACCAAAACACAATAAACGCTCATTACCACGCGAATATATGCAGTAAGAAAACCCACGCGGGCTCAATTGGAAGTTCTTAATTTGACCATATCGATTCAATCACCAGAACTTATCACTATTCACGCAAAATAGTTTGAAAAGACTAGGAGAAGTTCCCATGTATAAGGTAGAGACGCTCCAGATAAGGGTCTCTAGTATAAGGTATAGACCGGCAGAGGAGAGGCAGCGAAGGAGGAGCACGCATGGTGCGCATGGTCCCCACCAGTCGGCACCTGCCTATACCTTATACATGGGGACTCCTTCCAGCCTGTTTAAACAATTTTGCCTGAATAGTGATAAGTTCTGATGATTGAATCGATATGGTCAAATTAAGAGCTTCAAATTGACCCCCGTGGGTTTTCCTACTGCATATATTCGCGGTGTTATGAGTATTTATTGTGTTTTGGTGGGGGGTGATATTTCAGCACTTACAATTCATAGCTCAAATGGTCAAATTGTTCAAATTCAAAGAGTTGCAACATTGGACTCAGGGTTTTTTGCTTGATTTTTTGGTATAGTCATCTCAAAGTGGCGGGCCAACTTCACGTAACTAGTAAGCAAGTGTTCAGTATAAAATTTGTTGGATATCGAGTGAAAGTTTAGATGCCCCTTTCCATTCACGCCAACTTTGAATTTTTGAAAGGAAACCCTAATTCTCGCCAGCGACTTTGAAAGAGTAAAAAATTCTACGTCCAGATAAATTTTTATGACGTTTGTCAAGATGACCCCCAGGGAATAATGGGGGTACGGACCACAAAAATCTACGGAGTATACGGGGCCCCCATTCCTCTCAATTCGTCCTGAGGGTGACGTCGAATGAACATGAACACGTGTTGGATACAAAAGTTGTTCGATAGCAAATGAGAGTTCAAATAAAGCACCTCCATCCCCCTTATTTGCCCCATTGAGGTCAACTTTGAACCCTCGATTCCCTACTAAAAATTTTGACTCACGTTCGCGTACGCGATCACGTATGTGGTCGCGTATACAATCGCGTATGCGGTCGCGTATACAATCGCGTATGCGATCGCGTGTTCAAGCGCATATGCGGTTTACGCTCACGATCGCGTATGCGATCGCATACGAGTACGCATACGCGATCGCATACACGTACGCATATGCGATCGGAGGTGGAGGAAAAAATTATGAAATTCACCGTGGGAGAACTAGAAATAATTTCCGTTGAGTTTCAAACACGAGCAAGGCTCTCCTGCGATAATCAAGGCGAATGGTGACAGATTTGGCGTGCGAAATCGTTCATGAATATAGTTACTAAGGCTCGTTCTACATAGGATGCGTTCAGCGCGTGAGCGTACGCGCATACGCTTGCGCTCAAAGCATTCAATGCAGGGAATTCCATGAAGCAACCTTGCCAGTCATTTTCCACTCAGAATTTCACCAAAGGAAGAGTTGGTTGATGGTTGGTGGGCTTCGAATGACATTATCGAGCAAAAATCAAGTTTTTCCATGTCTTTCCACGATTAATTAGGGAAAAACATCAGCGTTGGTCACCCTAAGAATTACCCCCTCTTCCGTGAGCGGTGGAATACGGAACCCATGAGATTGATTCATGGCGATATCCGGATGACATCTTTGGGTCAGAAAAACAATTTTCTTCGTGTTTTTCCACAAACAAATGGGAGCAACCAGCAGTGGCGGGTCTACGAGCCTTTTGAAGAAAAAATTAAGGTTGACCAATGTTTTTGCAACTCAGCATCCGCATTGATGACAACCTATCTTAGTTTGCGAAGACTTTAACTTAGTTCCAGATGAAAAAATAGTCAAGAGCAAGATGATCAGTCACCAATACGGATACTGAATCGCGAAAACGTTGGTCAACCTGGATTCTTTCCCGAAAAGGCTCGCGGGTCCGCCATTGCCAGTTTCTCCCATTTGATCATGGTGAAACTTGATTTGTTGGCTCGATTATGTCACTCGGGTCCCACCAGTCATCAAGCAACTCTTCACTTGTGGAAATTCAGAGTAAAAAACGATTTGTGAGGCTGCTTCATGGAAATCCTTGCATCAAATGCTTAAAGCGTGAGCGTATGCGCGTATGCTCACGCGCTGAGCGCATCCTATGTAGAACGAGCCTAAGAGGAAGCGTATCGCACCCACGGCCGCGTATGCTTACGCATACGAGTACGCATGCAAGTACGCATACGCGATCATATACGATTTCGTATACGCGATCGCATGTGGAGGAGGAAAATTATGCAATTCAGCGTAGGAGAACCTGAAACAGTTTCCGTTGAGATTCAAACATCCGAAAGGCTCTCCTGCAAGAACTGAAGGCGAAAACTGATGGATTTTGCGTGTGAAATCGTTCATGAATATAGTTTTTAGGAAATGTTGTATCACACTCACGACGGCGTATGCGATCGCATACGATATCGCATGTGGATAGGAGAAGTATTAAATTTAGCATGGGAGATATAGAAATAGTTTCCGTTGAGATTAAAATACCCAGAAGGCTCCTCTGTGCAAATTCGAGGTGGAATCTGATAATGTTATGTGCGGAATCGTGTAAGAATAATGTTGTTGAAAAATGGTGTAGAAATCTTCTTGGAGATTACGAGAATGATTGCAAACTGGCCCAAAGTCCGCCACCATATTTGTATAGAGATTACAGAGGGGATAAAATAGAATTTCGCACGACAGTACTGAGATGAGCAATATGTAATCCCTCGAGGAAATTATGAGACATACTGGAGCACGTGTAACTGCGAGAGAGATCTTTCTTGGTGGAAATTTGGTGGAAAGTTCAAAGGCACGATTTCATCATGTACAACAGCGGTTCTAGTTGCATTGTGCTATATTTCAGAGTCACTTGAATGCCTCACTATTACAACTATATATATGAAAAATCAGAGTCTAGCGCGATGTAATACTTATTAACGAAAAATATCAATAATATGTTCATATAGTGAAGAACAAAGAACAGATATTCCCTGTAACGTAGTGCCTTACAAATTTGTTCTGACCATCAAAGATTTCTAAATGGACAATATATGTAACTCATCTGTTTGTATTGCAGTAATGGAGTTATAAATGGAGAAAGATTAGTACCTCTACAATTTTCCATTCAACACCTTAAACTGACATTAAAATGGATGAGTATTTTTTTATAACTTCAAAAGGACTGGAACGAAGGTGGATGGAATATGGGAGCTGGTGAGGTAGCTATTCGGGAATAGTCACAGGGAGATTTTACATGTCCCATCTTGTTGACAAACTATTAATAGTAACGGCTTATGATTCCACGCATCAATATGTCATCCATCATATTCAATGTTCATTCTTCACAATATAGTCGCATTTGATATACAATCTGTTTCAGAAGGTGTGTGGACATAATGTAATCCGGGGTAGCAAAAAAATTGTAAATATTATTCGTCCATTTCAAATTTTTTGTAAACTCTCGTGGTTTTTGTAACTCTTACGCAAAGTAAGGCATTTCAGTGTAACGCTAGACGTGTGATGATTAGTAATCTTTTGTTGTTCAGTTTCGCGTACGCGAGGCTGGACCTCGCGCGTGCGAGAACCTTTATTCGGCAGCGCGCTCATTCGCATACGCGAATACCTGGGGCCCTACTGACTCGCGTGCGCGAGTCATTATCACGTTCTCGTACGCGAGTCTCAGTATCTTTATATTTGCGTACGCGAATTAGCGCGCTGCCGGATGAAGGTTCTCGCGTACGCAAAACTGAACAGCAGAAGATGACTAAGTGTTACACGTCTAGCGTGACACTAAAATGCCATACTTTGCGTAAAAGTGACAAAAACCACGAGGGTCTACAAACTATTTGAAATGGACGAATAAAATTCACAATTTTCCCGCTAGCCCCCGGTTACATTATGTACACACCTTGCGGAACAGATTGTATATTTTTCAACTCACGTTGCTTTTCGCTCATTCAAAATCACGAAATATGTATGAAAAATGATATATCTTGACCTATTGTATGATATAGATGATATATAGGACTAAAACTGCTGTTTATCTGGACTTGTGTCCACAAACTTTTCACTAATTCGTACATGGAGATCTCCCTAGCATTTGCAGTGGCTAGGTTCTCCCGACGTTCTCTCGAGGGGTTACATACTCCTGATCTCTGTATTCATACTCCCTGCTATTCAAATTATATGGCAGGTTTTGTTACCCTGTTGGCCTAATCGTGACCGTTCCTACACTATTTTTCAATAACTAAGGTAAGTGTACCCGAAATGCCTCCATTAAGCCATTTCCTTGATAACCTTGTTCTACCTCAACAATTTTGACAATGCTTCAGCTCATTTTGGAGCTTGTGGCAAGACCTTCAAGATCAATACGAGTACGTTGTAATTCAACAAATTGGAGCTGAGCTGTTTCAATTTTTCCCAAAAGTGATTCTTCAGAGTTTATGAAATAGTGTACCCAACTTGCGCCCATATGCTATTCTCCGAACAACTCCGGTCCACCTCAATACCCACCGTATCTCAGCTCATTTTGAAGATTGTTTTGGGACCTTCTAAATGCACTAAGCTACGTCTAATTTTGATGAATTGGAGCCGGACTGTCTCAATTCTTCCGAAATAAATTATGGAAATCGGCGATAGAGTGTTTATATCGCCGTGCACGCACATTTGGAGCTCAATGGTGGTTCCAAACACTATTTCTGACCTATTTTGACGTGATGCACGCGTTCTGAGTGGTAAGAAAGTCTAACTGCACGTTTTTTCGAGATAAACGTATGGGGGCATGTTGGGTACTCCCGACCTTGGTAGCTTTGTTCCACAAATCGTATCCGTGTTTTGCACATGGAACAACTTCAGATCCGAATTTTGCAATTCTGAAGGATCTATTTGGTTGGTCTTGAAACAAGGAATTGGATGCGTTAAAGTACATTAAGATTGTTCGAACTCGAAAAATGTGGCATCGGTTTCACTGAACGTATATATACTCCGTGCTTTCTTAGCTAAGCATGCAATCACGGAAAATGGGAAAATCCCTCTGAATTTTCTGGAGAACGCAGGGATGATTCAGAGTCGACTCAAACTACTTACTTCCTCATATTTTGACATAGTAACCGTAAAAAAATTGCGGGGAATTTCCTAAAAACTATATTCATGAACGATTTCACACGCAAAATCCATCAGTTTTCGCCTTCAGTTCTTGCAGGAGAGCCTTTCGGATGTTTGAATCTCAACGGAAACTGTTTCAGGTTCTCCTACGCTGAATTGCATAATTTTCCTCCTCCACATGCGATCGCGTATACGAAATCGTATATGATCGCGTATGCGTACTTGCATGCGTACTCGTATGCGTAAGCATACGCGGCCGTGGGTGCGATACGCTTCCTCTTAATAACTATACTAGCAAAACTGCCTCGCTCGCGGGCTCGCTCGGCCCCGGTGCATATAAACTCATTGAACATGTGAGATGTCAATGTTTTCTCCAATGTTACTATTCGATACAAATAGTTCTATTCTTCTGAATATTTTTCTCATCTCGAAATAAATTTTAATTTAATATTTTCATCCTATTTTTGAAACCATTAAAGTGTCTCTCCATTTCAACAAATTCTGCACATACGTAATGTTTGTGAATCGGTTCGGATTTCACCGCGGTTTGAAATATAACTTTACTAAGAGTGTCACATCGCCCAAAACAAATAACCAGATATACGAGAAGAAAAAAATCTCGATGAAACTTTTTTCAAAGAATGTACGAAAATAATCTGCAGGGAGCGGTGCTATTAGTTTCCTTCACCTTTGTTGTTAAATTTTTTTATTGTCAATATTCCTATTTGACTGCTAGAGGAGCCACCATCGCTTTCCAGATAATATGAAGCACTCATAATATTATAAATACATTAACATGCAACATTCATCATTCAACAACAAAAGCAGCAAGTAATATATAAGAAACTATTCCACTATAATTATATATCCAATTAAATTATGATCTTATCACTACATGTCTAGACCTGTTTCATTTTCAGTAATACTTGAACTGAACACAATAACTTACATTCTCACGATTCACTTATACTTCAATATGAGTAACCGTGAAATAATTGCATACAATAAACACTCCACTTCTACTGTGAAGTGAATGATTGAATGAAATTCAATCTAAGTATTGACAATTACATTCATCTTTATCACTCTCAAATCTTCAATCTAACGTGACAATTTCTGTAATCCGCGTGAACTCATCAATCCAGATACAAAGTGATTCAAAACCATAAATGGGATTTTCACTTGGAGCCATGAAGACAAATTCAAACTCGATTTCTGCTCCTATCTGTAGAATTTTTCAAACATCAATAACTTGAATTCTGGGAAGATTATAACAAATTCATTACATATTAACCTTCAAATTCATGTAATCTGAGTATCTGATGGGACTCAAACATTACACGATACACTGATGAATAATGACATGTTTTTATTCTTCCACCAAAAACAATTATTCTCTAGTTTCTAGAGTTTGACATTCTATTCTTCAACCGCTTGTCCAGGATAGAATGCAAGATTGTTCAAACCATTATTGAGCAACAACGTAGCTTAACGATTTGGTCTGCTAAGATGTCATAATATGAATATAGATATCCTGATTCCATCCTTATTAATGACACTCATTTGAAACTGATTCATACCGCATATGAGCGCAGAAGGCTGGGGTTCGAATCTCGGCCGGCACCAATGTGAATTTTCATAAGTGCTTTTCGGTGGTTTCGATGGTTCGGAACCCACCTTAAACTGTAGTTCCTGCAGAATAACCTCGAAAAGAGGTTGAAAATGCGCTAATGAAAAAAGAAAAAAAAATACGTTGTACAAACAATCATTCATTACCAATCCTGGAATCTTTCAATTCCGCGAATGAATATACATTCTTCTCTGCACAAATTTCTTTTTGAGATGAAATGCAATCACTCTGAAGCACTGCTTCAATTGAAGTCTTGGAGTTATGTGACTGCATGACTGAAATACTTATCATTCAATATCTTCGAATACCATTCTGATTATGATTGAGGTTAAATTATAATTGTCATAACTTGGAATCAAATTCCACAACAGCTCATCAAGCATATTACTTATCATTCAATATCTTCGAATACCATTCTGATTATGATTGAGGTTAAATTATAATTGTCATAACTTGGAATCAAATTCCACAACAGCTCATCAAGCATATTAAAGATCAATGTATCTACTCAATACTCAAATGTGCTCAATTATTTCACTCACCTTGCTTGACTACTAATTGATTCGAGAACTTGGATACAATCAAACAGACACTTTTATCAACTCAAGTAGCCATATGCTTTCACCTGATTTGGAACTTATCAATTATCCTGTTCTAGAACCAATTACACTTCATCTGGCTTAAAACTGATGCGTTATTCCATCATCTTCATCATGTCATCAACTCACATCCTACCAGCATTGATTTACTTCAATTCCATCATATTCGCTCGTCGTCATCTTCAACATACGAATTCACATATCATAAACTGAAACTCATTCATTATCATCATCCTATCGGCTCACATTACTTCCAACACTCACTCACTCCATTTCCATCACGTTCACTTGTTATCATCTTCCACACATTCATCGTCATCATCGTCAACTCATTCATCGTCATCATTTCATCAACTCACATCACTTCCTTCATTCATTCACTCCATTTTCATCATCACCATCCATTCATCATCTCCTATACCCACATTTACTCACCATCATTTTCATTCCCATCAAACAATTCATTAATAATCATACAATGCCAATGATCGCCTACTTAGAGAACAATTCTGCATGCACGTAAGACTTCTCTAAGTAGGAGGGTGAGGCATTCATTCTCTCTCATTTCATATATTTTTCATTATCATCATTCACTTATTATCTTCATCACCTCATCAGTTCACAACTTACCAACATCCTTTCACTTCATTTATATCAATCTTGCTCGTTATCATCTTCAACACATACTAGAACTCTAACACGCGCCCGTTGCGCGCGGATGGTTTCGATGACTTCAAATTCTGGAACATACGGCAAAAGCTATTGTGTTTGAAAAAAAAGTTATGCAGGTATCTATGGTATCAGAGAGGAGCAAATATGATAAAGGATAAAAATATGGAATGGAAATGTCATTCATCCATATCGATGGCTCAGAGTAGAAAGGAACTATCTGAAATCGTAAGACTTGAAAGGAACTATCCAAAAATGTCTGTAAAAGGAACTATCTGGAATTGTTTACTTGAAAGGAACTATCTGAAAATGTCTGTTTGAGAAACGAACTATCTATAAATTTTTGGCTGAAAGGAACTATCTAGAATTGTAAGAATTGGAAGGAACTATCTGGATTTGTCTGATTTAAAAGGAACTATCTGGACATTTTTGTTTGAGAAAGGAACTATCTGTGAATTTCTGGTTTAAAAGGAACTATCTGTGACTTTTTGGTTAAAAGGAACTATCTGGATTCGTCTGATTTAGAAGGAACTAACTGAATTCGTCTGATTCAAAAGGAACTATCTGAATTAGTCTGGTTGGAAAGGAACCATCTGAAAATGTATGGTTTGAAAGGAACTATCCGTGAATTTTCAGTGGAAAATTTCGGGATAGTTCCTTTTGACCAGAAATTCACAGATAGTTCCTCTTCAACCAGACATTTTCAGATAGTTCCTTTTAACCCTCGGTTGGCACACGTGGGTCTATTTGACCCAAGGCCTTTTTTATGAGATCGCCACGCTCGTAATTCCAAGTTTCCTGGGCTCAGGGTGACATGCGGTGGTAGTCAAGATGTGCCACTTACCGACCGTGCATATAGCAACAAGACTGGCGCGTGCGTCTTCCCACCACAGCCAAGCAAAATTGCTGCGGGGTCTGAAGTATCCAGATGCGCCAGCTATGCGCACTATTTTCGATTGCTTTTTATTGTTGCAATGATATATTATTGCAAAAAATTGCGAAAAAGGCCTTTCCACTGAAAATATTCTAGAGGACGCAATTTTCAATGGAATGAGCTGAAAATTCAACTGAGTTATATCAAGATCAAGTAGATTTCAGAAAAAAATATTCCAGTGGTCGATTTTTCAGTGGAAATCTTCATTTCGGCATATTGGGTGAGAATGAAAATTCTCAATCCATCGGTCGAGAAATATCAGAATAAATACCTTTTTCTCGAGATGCGCTCTTGCGCTATTTTTTCCTTGAATTGACCTTACCTCGAAATGACTCAGTCAAATTTTTAGCTCATTTGAATGAAAATTGCGCCGTCTACAATTTTTTTAGTGAAAAAGGTGATTTTTTGCATTTTTCCAGACATTTGTATTTACACTTCTAAATAATGACTTTTAAAGCTGCATTCGGCAAGGTAAATGATTCTATCGCTCTGAAACCTATCCTTTCTTCTTGGCACACACATAAGAAATGTGTTAAGCCACCGTAGATCCCGTGTGAATGATTGTAGTCGTTTATCGAAGCTTTTTCCAAAAAAAGAGATTTAGCACCGATACTTGAGTGGCCCAGTTAGTAAGAATTGTTCCGGAACGAACTACGGGTGTGTAGTGCTACATTCCCATCACATATATCACCATATTGACAAAACCATCGGTACATTATTTACAGCATTTAGAATTTTAACGAATGAAAAACCTTAAAAAAATCACGAAAAAGTGTACCAAAGTTACCCCACTCTAGGTAAGAAGCATGAGGAGAGGGTAACTTCAGAACCCCTTCCTATGACAGCTTCTTCTCATCTCATCTCCAGTCGAATGATGGTCTATGAGGTTTTAAAATGTTTCAAACAGCTTCAAATATAAAGATCTGAACGATTAAAATTAATCCACTCGCATGTCGGTGGGCAGAGTTGAGATATTCTGTAAGTGTACCAAAGTTGCCCCATCAAAGTCTAACTTTGGTACACTTACAAAACTGCTAATAGCTCCAGTTCAGACGCATCAAAATGATTTTTGTAGCCCATCAATCGAAAGCTGAGACTGTAAGCTTTAGATTGACTACTAATAGAAGTGGGTTTTGTCTATGTATGATGGAATGCCGAGCCAAACAAAATAAAAAACACCGAAAACGTACCAAAATTACCCAATTTGACGGTAACTCCTTTTAACCAGAAATTTACAGATAGTTCCTTCTAAATCAGACGAATTCAGATACTTCCTTTCAACTCTTACGATTCTAGATAGTTCCTTTTAACCAAAAATTTATAGATAGTTCCTTTCTAAAACAGACATTTTCAGATAGTTCCTTCTAAATCAGACAAATCCAGATAGTTCCCTTAAACTCTTACGATTTTAGATAGTTCCTTTTAGCCAAATATTTATAGATCGTTCTTTTTACAGACACTTTTAGATAGTTCCTTTCAACCAAACATTTTCAGATAGTTCTTTCTAACCAGACATTTACAGATACTTCTTTCCAAGTCTTACGATTTTAGATAGTTCCTTTTTACCCTGAGCCATCGATATGTTCATCTATCTAACATGCATTGAAATCGAAATTTTGAATTGCTGATTCAGAAATTCACGACTGTCTCAGGGATTTTCCGAGTGATCTCAAAAAACTATTCGATCTACGAAGTGCAGCGCGCGCACTGGTTCAACCGCTCGTATGGTGTGGGGTCAAAAAACTAACCAGTTTTTATAAAATGTCATTGAGTGACCATCACGGAACGAAGATCATTTTGAGAACTGGAGAATTGAGCTCAAATCCAAAATTAATGATTTGAATTTATGCAACGCTTGGGAATGAAAATTTCAATTTTCACGTGAAATGAGTGGGTTTCCAATTCGATTGATATTTTCAAAGGTTTTTACTCATTCTCGGATGGAGACATATTTCTCTCCTCCTCCTTCTTCTCCTCTGAGTCGGCTATAAAAGGGAAGGAGGAAACATTTTTCAAGGATATGCACAAAGTCCAGCCAATCAGCCTCTGTAGAGCGAGAATTTTTTGATGCTTCTGTAGAAATTTTTTTAGTCCACAAATGAAAAATTTTCGATCGATTATTTCAAATTCAGTTGATCATCATCCAGAAATGAGAAAGTTATTGAACCGTTGATCGTACAATTTGAAAAGATACATTATTCACAAATTTCATTTTATTTTATTTTATTTTATTTAGGAAATATAACGGGCCTTTACGGCCCAAATTACATCAAGTATTGTAGAAGTACATCATATATATAATATTCATACAATTATTTCGACAATAAATGGGAATTAGGAAATCAATCAACGACAACTTAGAAATGGTAATAATGATTCAATAGTGGCACATACCAAGGATGCATATCAACTTGAATATACAAACGCGAATT
Source organism: Eretmocerus hayati (assembly GCA_029851415.1). NCBI lineage: Eukaryota > Metazoa > Arthropoda > Insecta > Hymenoptera > Aphelinidae > Eretmocerus > Eretmocerus hayati. Next base: position 112,419,587 of record CM056744.1, read on the forward strand.
AGCTCATTTTTAATGGTTCGCTTGAAAATTCCACCATCATTTATTGATGATGTAGAAGGCTGTAAACTATTCCACAAGAAAATGCTCCTTGGAATGATGGAGCTTGAGCCTCTTTTGGATTTGTACTTGACTGTGCGAAGGGCAATAGATGATCTAGTTTCATATGGTTGAATATAGTCTATTAATTTGTTTGCAAGATAGGGAATGTCATATCTCAACTTGAGCAAAGAATGCATTAACAAAATGTCATTGTAGTCGAACAGTACGGTCAGTTGGGCAATTTTGAACATTTCATATAATATGTTATAGTTATGGTTGAATTTATGGAATGAGAAATTACTTTTGAATGCTAGGTACCTAAGAAGCTTGTGTTGAATTTTTTCCAACTCATAATTCAAATAATCAACATGAGGTCTCCAAATCGGAGAGGCAAAACTAATTTTAGGCCTAATCAAAGTAGAAAATGAGTATTTTATACAGTCTGGATTATGAAAATCCGATGTGCTCCTCTTTACGAAGCCTAAAAGACGATTGCACTCGTTAATGACTTGTTCTACGTGTTCTCTGAACGAAATATTACCTCTGAATATGACACCCAGGTCTCTAATTCTCTCAACTCTAGTAAGTTTATTACCATCGATGCAATAAGTAAACTCTATCAATTCCTGGTTCTGGATGAAAGATATAACACTACATTTATCGATATTCAGAGATAGTCTGTTTCGTTTAGCCCATTCAACTAATCTATCGAGGTCACGCTGTAATTTCGTCGCATGTAAGACAGAATTGATCCTGGCAAAAATCTTCAAATCGTCGGCATGAATTAATATCATGCAATTTTCCATGCAATTTGATAAATGCAACAAATAAAAAATTCCTCAATCTACTTGGTCCAAGTTAGTGCTATCCACCAACTAAAGTTCTTCTACGCATTAGATCTTGAAAAATTATATTCACAAATTAAAAACTTTTTAAAAGACTATGTAAGGATATTCAACATTCACAAATAGAATTTTAGGTGATCTACCTCAATCACAGAATTTTATACATGCAACTTAAGAATTATGTTGAAAGATTCATCATTCACGAAAAAAATTCTAGTTAATCTACCCCAATCAAAAAACAGTATTGATGCAACTTCGAAGTTTGTATGAATCATTTTGAGGATTTAGTTAAGCGTTTCTGAGATCTTTCTGATCGTTGAAGGAAGATGAAATATCAGAAAATAAATCTTCAAATGATTACCATTAACCTCATTATTACACGGGATATCCGATGTTCCTGTTGTCGGTCAAGCAGCAATCGACTTCCCTAACACTCATTTAGCGTGCGATCCGATTAATACATGCAGGTGTAATAAAACTCGATATGATGCGCAGGCGCGACGATCACCTGCTCAATGTTGACAACGAAGCAGACAGAACTGGACAGAACGCCACAGTGCATAACTTCAGATGCTTGAAACCATCATTACTTTTCTTTCGATAAATCGGAAATAATCAACAGATATGATAGTTCAGGTATGTAGATCGCATAATTGAATACTTTCAACTATATTGATCCTCCTATGAATACATTCGAATAATACAATGTCATTAATCCACAGCAAGACACATTGAGACGACTCGTAAGTGGCGCGCGAAATCTCGATCGGAACGCCTCGAATCTCAAATATCGAAGTTATCCATTAATAATATAAGATTCACTAATCATACATTACAACTCATTCATCGTCATCATTTCATCAGCTCACATCTCTTCCTTCATTCATTCATCATCTCCCATACCCACATTTACTCACCATCATTTTCATTTTCATTGAACAATTCATCAATAATCATACAATGCCAATGATCGCCTACTTAGAGAACAATCCTGCATGCACATAAGACTTCCCTAAGTAGGAGGGTGAGGTATCATTCTCTCTTATTCCATATATTTCCCATCTTCATCGTTCATTCATCATCTTCATCATCTCAACAGCTCACAACTTATCAACATCATTACTAATTCATCAATCATTCATCAGTGATCCATCTACCATTCATCGAACATATAATCAATCATTCATCATCTTTATCGTTTATTATGAAGAGTTGGAGCTAAGGATGCATTATCTGCACTGCAGATGACCCTGTAGAGTGTACGAAAAGTGCAAAAAGTGCATGATCTCAGCATGAAATCGCTCGCAGCAACGAACGACGAGTAGTGCTCTGATGGTGTTATAGGTTCCTGGCGTGAGTGTGTGGCCTCATCTGTACTTGTGAGTTGAGTTTTTCCGTGAAATATTGTGTAAAAAGCGCGCATTGTTATCGAAAATCATATCAATGTTAATGTAGTCTGGCATATCGTTTGGAACTGTAAGCAAGCTCGTGATTTGTGAGTGTATGTGTGTTGTGGTCTAGCGGTTCAGGCTTGTTTACACTCATCGCGGGAGAAGGATTTGAGCTAGCTATGTATAGACTTTGTTGGTACTCTTACGTACACAAGTGAAACAACTACGCGGAATGCCAAAGATATCGAGCAGCAAGTGTAAGAAAAATATTACGCGAGGCGAAAACACGAAAATAAGATGTGCAAGTTGTAACAACCGGTACCACGCTGAGTGCATTCGTGAATTTTCTGAAAACGATAAACTTGTTCGTAAGTGTGATGATTGTTTAGGTGTAACGGCGGGAAACCACTTGCATTGCATTGAATCAGCGATCACTCGGTCACCATCTACAATTTCTGCAACCGATCGCCAGGTTAATCACACACCGCCTCGAAGTAGTACTTCGAGTAAGCGAATACGTTCCCCGCCGTCACCGACGGCTAGCGCTCAGATAAGCAAACTTGCGCACGTAAATTCTCCGACTACCGCACACACCATGGCATCCGAAGCAAATCAAAGAGAGCAAGATCTCCGCGCGCGCAGGGATCAGATTGAAGCGAACGCACCGGAATGGCATCAGCTGTTTTTGTGTGATTATCGAGCCGCGTGTGCTTCAAACGAAGCTAGATTTTCGACGATCGAGCGAAAGAGTGATTGTATCTTGCGAGCCATGTCTCATACTGACGAGAACGAGATAAAAATTACGGGTATACCCTCGATTCTTGATACGTCACTTATTGAATCTGCTTGCAAAATATTGCAAGAGGTCGGCCTTGCATCACCGTCAAATCTTATCTTAAGTCATAGAGAATGGAGGAAGAATAGCGAGAACGATTCACAGCGCGTGGTAGTTCTCAAGCTTGTAGGGGGAGTTCGTGAGATGGTTCTGCGTAGTGCAAAACAGTTGAAAGACAAAACGGCTCAGTCAATTTTTGGAGTAGGAGGCAATACTTGTATCTACATGAATTAGGTTTATCCGAGATCGGTCTACAATTTACTTAGAGAAGCTCGTAAAGCAAGCAAAACGCTCAACTACGCTCCTCCAGTAGTGAAAAATATGCTCGTTTTTATGCGTGAAACTTCAGAATCGGATCTTATTTTGATACAGGACGTCAATGACACCAAAGCTTTGCGGCCCCGAATAGTTCCTCGAGTTGCACAAACTACTTCGAATTCGTTAAACGGAGATGGTATGGAGACAGCATGAAGGCTAGCGGATCAGTCGAAACAAAGTAAATTGCTCAATTTAATTCATATAGGCCATGCAAATATAAATCGCTTGAGTACGCCTGTCCACTTTGCACTTTTAGAAGAGATTTGTGGTCGTAAAGCTTTCGATATTTTGGGTATATCAGAGACCTTTCTTTCAAATGGCGAACGAGACTCACACTTAACTTTGGCAGGTCTAAGACTTTTTAGAACTGATAGAAACGGTAAAGAAGGGAGAGGCGTTGGACTATATGTCAGAGATAGTTGGAAGGTGAAAATACTCGCCCAGTCTAGTGATGTTTTTGATAATAAACCCGAGTATTTGATAACTGGTCTTGTAAATACCTCCGCAAAGATATTATGTGCTGTTGTTTATCGGCGTCCCCCTGCTGTATATGCGGTTGAATTCTTTGACACTCTAGCTACTTTTTTGCCTCTGTATGATCATGTCATTGTCATGGGTGATTTCAACATGGATGTTTCGACGGTAAACCCTAAATCGGTTCATCTTGAAAGGCAACTGGATAACTTAAATCTCCACTTGGTTTCGACTGATCCCACACATCACATCCTGAGGGATAACATCTCCTCACATTCATGTTTAGATGTATTTATTGTAAATAATCTAGAAAACATAGTCAGATTCTCAGAATCACTCTCACCATTTGTAGCGGGTCATGATTTTATTGAAATCTCTGTATCCATTCCTAAGCCTCCTGTTACTGCAAAAACTATTCAAACGCGCATGTTAGCGAGAATTGATGGTGGTACTCTCTCTTGCATTTTATCGAGGGAATTTGCCTCACTCAGCCCGGCTCTTGTAAACAACATGTATCAATCCACTAGCAATTCGACAGAATCGAGCACGGGAACTGAGCGGATGCAAAATGTACTTGATGAGATCGAGGATAGAGTAACGAGTGCTATGGTCAGCAGTTTTGATGAGGTTGCGCCTGTTAAATTGCTTACCATCTCATCGAATAAGAAACCATGGGTCACTCCAGAAATACGAGAAGAAATGAAAAGTCGAGATAAAGTCTATGCAAAAGCCAAGAAATCTGGCTCTTCTGACGATAAAGAATTATATAAAAAACTGCGGTCTAGAGTATGTAATTTCTTAGATAGTGCTAAAAACACGTACATCAAGGATTCTCTTTCTAATGCTGGTAATCTGAGTGCTAGATGGCGAGTTTTGAAAAAAAATCAATTTAAACAAATCTGTACAATCTTCTCCATTCAATTTTTTCAGTCGCGACGACTTAAACCAATATTATGCGTCAATTGTAAACAAAGCTGAGCCACTGTCTGAAATTGATCTATTGCAAATTCTTGATGCCAATCCTCTTGGAATTGATGATCAGTCTTTCACTTTTCGATTAGTTACCACGGCAGAAGTTCGAGCTATTTTTTTAAAAGCAAATTCGAAGGGCTCTGGCATAGATGGCGTATCAGTCGAAATGCTCAAATTAGCACTACCCCACATTGTCAAACACTTAACTGATCTGTGCAATTATAGCCTTAAAAATTCAGTCTTTCCAACCTCGTGGAAAAAAACTTTGCTCCGCCCTTTGTTGAAATGTAAAGTACCATCCACACCTTCTGATACGAGACCTATAGCTCAGTTGTCTGAGCTATCAAAGGTACTCGAGCGCTTAGTCCATAATCAACTGTCCACTTATCTAACTGTTAATAATTTACTATTTGAAAGGCAATCAGCCTACAAATGTGGTCATAGCACTCAGACAGCACTTTTACGAGTTTTGGATGATGTCAGGCGAGCAATGGAAGAGCGCAAGATCACGATTCTAATTTTGTTTGATTTTTCGAAGGCATTCGACTCGATACCGCATAAATTACTACTCTGGAAACTTAGAAATTTCAAAGTATCAGACAACGTCCTACGTTTGTTCTACTCATATCTAGCAAATAGGCTTCAAGCAGTAATAGATGCAGGTGGCAAAATATCAGACTTTTTGAAGGCAGCTTCAGGAGTACCTCCGGGTAGCATTCTAGGTCCACTTCTGTTTGCCATATACGTGAATGATCTGCCTAGTGTATTAAAGTACACATCGTGTATCTTATTTGCTGATGATTCGGAGATTTATTTACATTGTCATCCTAACGAAATACTGTCTGGTTTGGCAAAGTTGAATCGTGATGCCCAATCAATTGCCGACTATGCTGGATCAAATGCGTTAGCACTTAATGAAGCGAAATCTAAAGTTATGATACTTGGAACAGCTGAACTCACTAGCCAAATTGATTACAATGCTATTCCAAAAATCAGAGTGAATGGAGTTGAACTTGAGTATGTGTTTGAAACTAAGAATCTCGGGGTGAGGCTTGATCAGAATCTCACTTGGTCAGCACACACAAAAGCGGTTGTCTCTAAGGTTCATTCTAGCTTGTTTTCTCTCAAATTCCATCGACACTCTCTTTCGAGATCTTTGCGACGTGATTTGGTACAAACCTTGATCTTCCCACAGATTGATTATGCATCAGTTGTGTATGACAGTGTGAGTGGGAAAAACAACTCAAAGCTTCAGGTAGCTCAAAATGCATGTGTGAGATTTGTCATTGGTGACTTGAGCAGGAACTCGCATATCACCCCACATCGCTTGGGTTTAGGTTGGATGTCTGTGCGTCGAAGACGCGAGTGTTTCACTTGTAACCTAGCTTATGGGGTGCTTGCAACCGGCACACCTAGTTATCTAGCGAATGAGTTTGTGAGACTCGATGTTGATATCATCCTAACGAGATCTGATCGAAACCCCAAAGAAGTACTGGTATATCCTAAAACTAACACCACTGCGTGGGAAAATTCTTTTAAAATCAAAGCGTCTATGTTGCTAAACTCTTTGAGAGTCTCAGAATTTGAGGTGGAAAAGTTAGAAGGGATGAAAAGGTTCTTCCGTGAGGAACTCTTCAAACGAGATATTGAGGATTGGAATATTCGTATAATCAATGAGGGGCTTGCCTTCGCTGAAATTGATTCAAATGAACTCCTTCGAGATCCATTTTCTTAAGTTGCTTAAATGCTCCCAACTTTTCCACTGCAAATTAATTTTATATAATCGTGTTCAATGCGTTTGTGAAATGTAAATAGTTAGAACTAAGTAGATATTATTGAATATTCATAATGTGATGCAATGTAAAAAAGTCAAATGAAACTACCCTAGTATTTACGAACAGTTAAATGTAGCGCGAAACTATAGGAAAATTGCACTGGAATCACGTACTCTGCTTACTGGATTGAGATTATGTTATTTATGTATATATAACTCTCGATTGTTTTTCTCTTAGAATAAAGTGTCCATTTTGTATTTAATTGTTGTTCTTCGATCACACCAGACGGGGTTCTACCCCAAGGTGGAATAAAGTCAAATCAATCAATCAATCAATCTCGTTCATTCATCAATACGTCATTAATCATCCGCTTTTCAAGGGTCAATTCAAAGAATATATATTCATTTCAAAGGTCAATTAATTCGAGAGATGCAACGAACGTATAAAAAACACTCTCCCTTATACGTTCCTTACATCTGCGAGCAATTGATCTTCGTTGTTAATATATATTGGGAGAATTGATCTTGTAGATTCAGACGACCGACAGATCCTCGTGAGCCGAAACTATGGGGCTTGACTCTCAATCTGCGCCTTTGCAACACTCCGGTACGCATGGTGGCGACTCTAAGGATTGAGAGTCATTCATTCATAGAAAATGAGGCGATCGAGGATGACGTACAGATAGACAGACAGACGAGTCCCATGGATAATTATTCATTGTAACGGATGCGACGAACTAGACAAAAACCACACTTACACAATCACCATATTATGAATGATAATAGATAATAAATACAAAATCTTGGAAATAAAAAATGAATCAAGAAAAATAGAGTCAAGACTGTAGAATTAACATAATAAAAATTGGACTCCGAAAACCGCGAAAATGTTTTCAGATTGGAAATTAGACTAATAAGGTCTGAATGAGGTTCAAATAAGGTTTGTATGTATGCGTAAATACATTGAGAGGGCAAAAATCTAGTGAAGTAAGGTCTAAATAAGGTTTTGATAAGGTCTGTACATTTGTATGTATGCGTGAATACATTGAGAGGGCAAAAATCTAGTGAAGTAAGGTCTAAATAAGGTTTAAATAAGGTCTGTATATTTATATGTATGCGTGAATACATTGGGAGGGCAAAAATCTAGTGAAGTAAGGTCTAAATAATGTTTAAATAAGGTCTGTGTATATACGTATATACATATAGATCGCAAAAATCTGGTACCGCCGGACGCTGCAGGCAGATTATATTATTAATTCATGAACGATTTCGCACGCCGAATTTGTCACCATTCGCCTTGATTATCGCAGAAGAGCCTTGCTCGTGTTTGAATCTCAACGGAAATTATTTCTAGTTCTCCCACGCTGAATTTCATAATTTTTTCCTCCACCTCCGATCGCATATGCGTACGTGTATGCGATCGCGTATGCGTACTCGTATGCGATCGCATACGCGATCGTGAGCGTAAACCGCATATGCGCTTGAACACGCGATCGCATACGCGATTGTATACGCGACCGCATACGCGATTGTATACGCGACCGCATACGTGATCGCGTACGCGAACGTGAATCAAAATTTTCAGTAGGGTTAATATCCAACAGCTCTTGTACTCAACATTTTTTTATTAGAAGTAACCCTTGGGAGATTTCCTATCTGAAAATTCAAAGTTGGCTTCCATTAGGCGAATGGGAGGGGGGGGGGTCTAAACGCTCACTCGATATCCAACAACTTTTGTATCCCATTCTTTTTTGTCGGACGTCACCTTTGGAAGACATGGGTGGGAGGGGGGCGGGGGGAGGTCGGATACTTTCTGAATATACTGTATATTGTGCTTGATGGCATTCAGACTACGAAAGAAAAGGACTGCCAAGTGATGGCGTGATCTTTTACTATTCGTAGTTGGTTCTAGAAAATATTCATCCTCACTTGGGTTGTTTGACGCATAGCGTGATGATGATGATATGGTATAGTTTAGGATTCAAAAAAACGGAATCGTCTGTGGCTGAGCAGAACTTTGAGGTATTGTATTTTGAGTGTTTCCTCAGATGTAACGCCGTAGCGAGAAGAATTGAGATATTTTTTATGAAATTAGACTTAGCTTGCGTGACAGGTAGCGAAAGGACGATGGACTTCGTGTTTTGGTTTCGGTCGACCCGTTTCCGTTGCTGGTTATTGAACGTTCAACCTGTTCCTATCTCACAAAAATTGTGATATTTGCTGATTGAGTCATTATCCTATTCAGACTTCCACCTTTCATTCCTACTGCTCATTTTTGCTATGATTATATGAGAATCTTGGGTGCTTCTGTATTTCTCACCGCGAAGGATATTGAATAGAAAAAGAAGAAACAAATTCGTTAATCGTTGATGGAGGCACCTGCTTGCTACGATAATCTTTTCTGTTTCTGTTGAACCATGATGATGGAGTGTGTTTAGAGTCTTTACGATGGACAACTTTCGAAATTGATGACGAAGTATAAGATAATCGTGCCCATAAGACTTCCAATCGAGTTCTCTCACAAAATTGAGTTCGGACTCAGCGAATATTAGAATAGAACCAGTGTAGAGGCTGAGGTACTTCTTTTTCATCGAGAGTCAACAAGAGAAAAGTATTGTAATCCTTCTAGAAGTCTATACGGGGAATATTTTTTGAAAGCTTCCAAAACTTTCACACACAGATTTTCTGGAGAAACACAAAATTTCACCTTCAGATGCAACATTTCTAGAGATCAACCAGCATCCAAACGAATTCCCAATCATCAAAACCACAAAAATCTTAATCTGTTATAATCTATGACCCCTCTAGAGGACAAACACTACGAACATCCATAAGTGACTGGAATATCCGCTAGCAGACTATAAATCAAGTCAACCCACAAGAAACACTCAAAAATCAACCTACATACAGTGACAATCGTCAAATCTCACTAATAAGTCATGAAACAGCTAACAACAACATCAATATGTCTTCAGATCATTTAGACTTAAGAAAATTGCCCTAAAACCACAATCTATCTCTTTCTATGCAGGATCGACCACACAATAGACGCAAACAATCCTTATAACGTCTCTGAAATAAACTTTCAATTTCAAGACAAATACTTGTGCAACAAGAGATATAAATATACCCAAGCTAGCAAGTTTGTCTGTCTTTCTCGAAAATTCGAAACAATGCATGTCCTTCCCGAGTTCCATATTGAGCTGATACTATAGTGCTACTGCTGCTGCTGCTGCTACTGCTGTTGCTGTTGCTGTTACAGCTAAAATCGGTCTTTACTGCAGCGTGAGCAAAATGAGCTGGATGAGCGCGAATGTAACAGATGTCACTTGGTGCGACTGGCCGTACTAAATTCGAAATCAAATCCAGCTGACTTCGAAATTTCAATTTTGATATTGTGCAGACAGGAATATTGGAAATTTGGATTTTGGAAAATTATTGGGTTGTTATGACTCTAGTAGGTTACAATTTCTAGTATTGGCCCATTTTTCTTTGAATGTTGCGTTATCACAAATCGATTAATGTCTGAATGTGATGTGAGGGTGTTCAGTTGTTATCCATCGCTGAGATGGAATGAGTATTTTGTCATCGTATTTACGGCTCAAGTGCTTGTATTTGCAACAAATTCTTGCGCAACAGCCATCAGAATTTTGAGGAAAATGGAGTATCTTTCACACAAGCCGATGATGATGGCATCAAAGACAAGATTCAAATACAACCTACTAGTACATTCTGGTACTTGATTTTGAATAAATAATCCCAATAGCATCATCAAACCTTATCTATTGAGTCGTATTTCAGCTATCACGATAAGACTCATCCCTTTTGATTTTGAGGGTGGACTTTTCTTGATTTCATGAGTCGTGGATCTGTGTGGAATCTCGAGCTTATGAAAGATGAACATCGATCCAAGAAGGTTTTCATTTTTGGTGTTATCTGGGAATTCTGGAACATGAAGCTCACTCAACACGTTCGCTGCAACGCCGAAAATCACAGTTCCTTTTTTGTGTACGACGGGTCCCACTGGTGGAACCTATTTAATGGGATTTTGATCACCACCGATCATCCCACCGGTGGGACCCGTCGGAGCTAACGTGTTAACTTTTTAAGATCGTGATTTTCACATATACTAAGAAAATTTATTCAGGAGTCATGAGATGGCATCAAGACTTTTCATCAACATTTTGTTCTGGGATGCATTTCATCTGGAATTCCACCGTTCAATCCTAGAATGATATAAATATAGTCTGCAGAGATTTGAGTAATCAAACTTCTGGATTATAGAATTCAAGATAGATTTATCTCAATATTTTTCATACATTAACTTCATCCTAAAATTTGGAGAGTAATCCGAAACTCATCAATTGGGCAGGTAGACGTACATAGAAACTCACTTACAATTAATCGTAGCCAGCTTGGTTGCAGCGAGTGAGTTGGAATCCTGATCATTTCTGAAATTTGCACGATGAATGTCATAATTATTTTATTCTCGTATCATCATCGGTTTCCTTCAGTATCGCGTTACAATTCTATTGCAATCCGAAGTACATCAAGTAGTTCTCGAGCTTTCAAGTATGAGAAGATGACATTCGTCGAACTCATAATGCACTAACGATACATTTCTCGCTTATACACAAAAATTCTCCAAGCCCTCCAGAAACCTCTAGAATAATTCTAAACTTTATTCAAGACGTCACAACTCAACAAAAAAAACATCTATATATGGCAACCTACAAAATTTCACCCAAATATCGGTATACAGGGAAAAAAAAATTCCGTTGCCATAATTAAAACCCTGGCACCACGTGTATGACCCAGCCATGAATTCAGTTCACCTCGTTATCCGTCGGCTCTCATTCTCATTTTAATTAGAGCACCCGCATCAATCCGGGCATGCAGCAGGTGTCGAGCGCATACGTTTATTCTCCAAAAAAGTCAGATACCAGCGTCACTTTTTTTCGTTCACTCATATTTAATCATGTACCTCACACGTTAAAAAAAATTCCTAAGATCGGTCAAAAGTGCCGAAACGTCTTCCTTCACAGCTTCTCAAAAATGTGAGCTGATTTTTATTGAAGCAAAAAATGATCGGTGAGATGAGCTATATTTTTGAGAAGAGTTGAAAAAAATGAAAGCGAATGAAAAGAACTGAAGGTCGTCGGGTGCGAAAATGCATAACAGCGCCACTTTATCTGCTAATTTTTGCAGCATCCAGAGAGCTCCGAGTGGTGTACGTTATCGTTCACTCCACTTTTCTCTTTATCTTTTTCTTTCCTTTTTTTTGTGCTTTTTCTTCTCTTTTTGAGATGGATTTATATGTTAATGTGGCTCTCTGGAGTCTTTCTCTGTGAGATGCCGCACGCCCGAGTGGTTCATTAGCCTCGTGTTCGACACGAGTTTTTTTACGTGTTCTTCGCTTGGGAATTTGCATCTGGACATTGCCAAAGTTGGATGGTACCGCGTACACTACACTTGTGCATCTCGATTTTATCGTTAAAAAACCTACAGCAATGATATTGATGTTCTCGTTCTTCGTGAGTCATTCGTCATCTCGAAAGTTGAACTCATAACATATAATATGTATTTGAGTATTGCTGGAAATTCAAATTGCATATTTCTAGTGGATCAGTACTAAAATCAGTCCACCTGAAGGGCTATGCATAAATTATGTGAATGAAAATTTTGTGATGTCGATTTGGAGCTCTTCTTGTCTTGTGCTCGATACTTTGAATACTTTTGGATGGAATGACTTTTTCTTTCGAAGTATTTGAGCAGGTTGGTTTTATCAGTGTTGTGCTGATGTTCTACTTTAAAAATTTTACACAAACCTCATCATAGCATCACGATGCCCTGAGTGAAACGTTCGCACAACACCAATCAAATTAACCTGCTCGAATACTTCAAAAGAAAGAGTTATTTCTTCCCAGAGAAAATTTTATGACTCTATACCAAACCTCCCTCTTTGTGATGTTATTTGATTGGAACAGTGCTGAGTATTATTACGAATGTGAGCAATTGAGAGACTCTTCCTCCTTCTCCCCCTAAAACCCATATGTCATCCTTAAATAGCCCCGAAAAGGGTCCATTTCAATTGTCAATTCTTTACTGTCTACAGAATTTATGGTCGCCGGGCTACAATCTAGCACATTGAGCGCGTCTACGCGGCCTTGGCGGCCCCGTCGACGGCCCGCAACGTACTAGATTGTGGCCCGGTGACCATGAAAAATCATATACACCTCGTGTCGCAATCGCGGCTTTCCATGACTTGTGCTGCAAACGAAGTTGCAGCACTCGTCATGGAAATTCTGCGATTGCGGCACTCGGGTACATAATCTACTATCTCACCCGATCTCGCGAGAGTTGAGTCCCGAGCAAATTGCAAGCTCATTGCGATTCATTCACTGATATTCAATAAAATTACGAATTATCTAGATATATTCCATTCGATGTGAGCTAATGAGACCAGTAATTCTTGATGTTTATCTCCATCAAAGCACTTTAGATGTAGTTTGAAAAAAAAAAAACACGATCAAGAATTCTGGATTCCACAAAATATTTTGAAAATCTGTTCATTGCACACCTGCTTTCGGTCAAATTTCATTAAAACCGCGAGTGATATTTGGTACACAGCAAATTTTGGCTGCTGCTTCAGAATATTGGATCTTGATTTTTGAATATTGCATGGGTATGCAATACAATGAGTGGGACATTGATTTGTGTAAGACTGTTGAGTTGAATTCTGGTGCCCCAAAGTTTCCAACAAAAAATAAGATTGATCCACAATTATTCAGGTCCATTCAATTGCACTCTGAATGATTCTCAAATAATTCAATAATACTCTTAATTTTTACTTCTCAATCTACTTGCAAGTATACCTCGCAAATTCTACATTTCATTCCAAAAAAGCTCAGGTTAGCCGTATAAGAGAAGAAAAAAGATATCAATGTTACAACACGAGATCGTTACTCCACTTCCGTATTGTCCAATTCAAGACAAGTAAGACCGATCGTTTCCTGTGATTTCCAACAATGTTGGGAGGGTGTAAAAGTTATCCCGACAACGTTTTACTTGTACAAGTATTGAGCATGCATTCTTACTTTCCCTTCAATGTGCGAAACGTTTTGCGAGCATTCGTATCCATTGGGCAGTACTTTTTTTTCGCAAGCAATGCGCGACAGGTGTTTCGATTCCTCGAGGCAGGTGACTTTTTTCCGATTGTAACTCTTTTGGTCGCCTTGCTGAGAATCTGGAATGAGAAAAAGAGTAAATGGAGCTTTGAAATTGTTCCCGCGTTTGTCATTGTGGGCTTGGAGACACGTGGATAGATTTGCCTTATTTACTGTGATCAAGAGAGAAGATTTATTTGATTTGAGGTCTTTTGTTGGCGTTTTATTCCAATTATATTTTTTGCTACACGAGAAAGAGCTTGGATTGAGTTCCGATTGTCTCGGTGATAGAGGTGGTACTTTTTCTTTCTCCTCGAATTCATGCACTTCAAATGTGCTTTTGAGAGAGTTCTACGTGTTATTTGATCAACGATATGACTATTCTATCATATCTTAGTTCAAGAAATTCTTCCGGATTCTGGAACGAAGTTACCTACCTGGAAACAGCAGCGAAATTTCTCCAAAATTGTTGAATGAGATTACATCGGTTATGAATTTCTTCAATAGATATGAGTGATTCTGCCGAAAGTGGGATTTTCTGGACCCAAACTCGTCACTAGGAGCAATTTTATTATATTCTGCTTTATTTTATCCATCAACACGGGCACACTTGCCCAATACAATTTGATTTATGACTTGGATTAAACAATTTCTATTCCAGTCCCAGGAATTCTTTGTTGTCTAGTAGCAAATGATTTCTACTCGTTCAGGCACGGAAAGAAAGTACCCAGAGGTATATAATTTACCTCAAAATTGAAGCTAGACAGAAATACGAAGTTTGAGGGGTCGCAGAGGGGAACGGTATTGACAACGTCGGGATTGGAATTTTGACTGAGAAATGTTCTCATAACTCGGCAATCAATTGTACGTTCTCTTACGCATAGATTGGGCCTAATGCAACCAAACACTGCAAGAATAGTAAATTTCGATACAAGGATGCAAAATAGTACATTTCGATACAAGGGCGTGAAACGTTTTATTCGCGTCCGAGTGATGGGTTTCCGGCCCGAGCCGCAGGCGAGGGTCGGAATCATCACGAGGATGCGAATGATATGTTTTACGCCCGTATATCTAACTATACTTTTCGATAAACTGTGAGTAAAAGTTGAAAAACTGTGCGCAAAGTGCACTTTCACGCACAGTGTATCGAAAACTTTTTTTTGCGTCTGAGTGATGGGTTTCTAGCCCGAGACGTCGATGAGGGTCGGAATTATCACAAAGATAAAATTCACATCCGTGGATCGAATTTACATCAATTCTTGCACGAGCACGAATATTTCCACTTATTGGGACTATGAGGATAGAACGAATGACACTGTAAGCGTGGCATAGACTTGACATTTTGCCACTAAAATTGATCTTGTGGACAAGCTATTTGAGCTCCAGTCTCAAGTTTTTGGTGTTCTGAATTAGCCAACAGATACTTTGAGGAAAAGGTGTCTGGAACTTCAAATGCATTTTTTCTTTGATTAACATCTTGACAATCTAACGCCGATCGATAATTTCTCATCAAAAAATGTCCTCAAATTCGAGGTCACCAATAGAGAAATAGAAATTAGTCCTCCAATTCCTATTTACGAACTCAATATCATAGATTCTATAGCCTTGCATTCGAGGGTCGCATCAGTAGGACTCGGACCTGACCAGAGAAATTAGCAAAAGTTAATTTTCGCAAGAAAGTCAGAAAATTGGTGAAGGAAGGTTACTGCACGAATCGAACAAGTAAAATTTCAGAGAATATTGCATCACAGAGTCTGCACATATTTGACAAGCCGACATTTTTTCGAATTGAATGAAAACTAATTGAAAAGTCGCCCAAAAGACAACAAGGTTGTCATGAATCTCGCAAGCGCGACTAAATTGCAGTATGTATTCAGCTTCATTATCTGAGAAGAGGGCCTTTCAAATACTTTGTAAACGGACCATGCAGAAAATTGTTTGCCCATTGACTTGATTTGAGTAGTTTGATAGATAATAGACGAAAAATTCTCATCGAGAAGATAAGAAATTGTAATGATGCTTGTAGTTTTTTCGTCCTTGAGAATTACGATGAGTAGGGTACTTTTTTCGATCTTTAAGGACTGGGTTTCAGATTTTTCAAGAGTTTCTAAAACCCAGTCCTTAAAGATCGAAAAAAGTACCCTATTCATCATAAGAAATTGTATCCTGATCATTTCAAACTCAGGGTTTCTGGCTGGTCTACTAAAAGGCACATGAAAATTGTTAAAAGGCACAAGGAACATGTTCCTTATTTCGATAATTAATGAGCAATGAGTGTCTGGTTAACCAGAAAGGTCAAATTGCTCTGTAAATGACGAAGTAATTGCCATTGTATCCATCCCAAACTCCAGAACAGCATTGCAGTGCCAAAAAACGGTGTAAAATTTATTTTCACATCCTTGTATCAAAATGCACTATTTTGAGAGTTATCATATCTATAGGATCATTGTCAGTGTTCATGAAGAGTTTTGACATATTCATAACACCGACTCAGGAATATATTCCGTAAACTCCACTGCCGTATATCTTTTTCAGCACGACTCTCAAAAAACGACGATGAAAAGACAACTCCATAAGTTCCATGCAGTCTCTATCCCACAACCCAAAAACATGATGTATAATAAAAATTACAATCTCATCTCGACTAACTTCCTGTAAAAAATCAGGCAAACTAAAGGAGACATCCCAAATTCCAATACTTCCCTATTAAACGAACGCATATAATAGCCACCAGAGCAGGCGCTAGTACAAAATCCAGCCTATATATGTAAGGTATTGAATCGCAAAATACAACGTTTGACCAAGCTCTGAAAGCATACAGCCTTGCTGCTCCTAATACTTGCGAGGGAGGAATTTTGCTCTCTTTCTTTTCCCCTTTCATCTCTGTATGTGTAGATATATATTATCGTCGTATGCCGTTGAGAGTAGTTCATTACGCATTGAAAAATAAGCAAAAGAGGCAGGAAAAGAAGTGCACTGGATGCGTTCGGCATATGTATTACGAGAGAGATAGAGTTTGCTTTGTGCTCTTCTGGTAGGTTTTCCGGTATATGGAGAGTGCAAATGTAATGTTGCTGCTGCAATCGTTATATCGCTTCAACAGCATCCATATGGTTCTACTGGTTTTCGTTTACTGGCTAGTATATAGATCTAGAATGTTTAACGTGGAATTACAATGAAGAAATTTGAAATATTTCGTGGGTAAAAAGTGTACATACTCTGAGAATAAAGAATACTTTGATGAGAATATCGTAAAAATTTGATGGTTATTTTCCACTTTTAGATAGTGTGCCATATTTTTATTTTTTTTAGAGAGCGCTGGTGAGTATTTTTTAGGTTCATACTGATGATATTCTCGCTCGAAAGATCATTTTGCTATTTCATATTCCAGAGGGCCACCAACTGGTACTTTTGTAGTAAGCATTTTCCCACGTCCAATATTCCATATCAGATCTTCGTTCATTTCTATGATTACATCTATTCAAGAGTAGCTAACTCTTGACGAATCTGTGAATTCATCCTAAAACCATCATGCATACGGTACAACCTGCATATATTAATGTTCAGACTGAATTATCGCGTGAATAATTTTCAGATTTTAAAATGCGTATGCAATATTTTTCTTTCCAAATGTAGTGTCTGGTGTACTCCCTCGCTGATTTTAAATCGTGGTTCTTTCTCGTTGTTCAAAAGGTTTCTCGTAGCCGAAATTTCCAAACCAATATCCACTAAGCAACTCTGAATTTTATTTGGACTCGTGGATCATGCGAGTTGCCTACCTCGCTAACGCTCGTCCGTCTTGGAAGTGTCTCTGATATGGTATGAGCCCCTGAAATGCTTCTGTAGTTCAACAATGTAACATTGAGATTTCATAATATAGTGAATTCGGAAAAAAATCCTTGATGTGACCTAGTAACTGTGCTCGAGAGGAATTGAGTTGGTGTAATTTTGTACAGAGTAGGGTTCCTGAATCTCCAGTAAGTATCTGGGAATTGGAAATTTTACCCAGTTAACCAGTTCCAGCGACGGCCTCAGCCTCAATCCCAGCTCTTGCCTCAGCCACGCCCCATCCACGGCCCCAGCCCCAGTCCCAGCGACAGCTCCAGCCTCAGTCCCAGTCTCAGCCTCAGCCCCACCGTAGCCCAGGGCTCAGTCCCAGCCTCATCCCAAGCCATAGGCCTTGCCTCATTCCCAGCCACAGCCCAGCCTTATCCCAAGCTACAGGCCCAGCCTCGCCCCTAGCCACAGGACCAGCTTCAACCTCAGCCATGGCGCTAGTCCCAGCCTCAGTCTCAGACTCAGCCTTGGCAACAGCCCCAATCTCATTCCCAGCCCCAGCCTCGGCCCAGCCCCAGACCAACCTTAGCTCCAGCCTCGGACCCAGCGTCAATCTCAGGCTTAGCCACTACCCCAGCCTCAGTCCCACCTCCATCCCCAGCCTCAGCTCAATCTCATACCCAATCACAACCGCAGTCTCCAGCCTTGGCGTTAGCTCCAACCTCAGCCTCAGCCACGCTCCAGCTTAGCCTCAGCCCCAACATTGGCCCCAGTCCCAGCCTAAGCCTTAGCTCCAGCCTCAGCCCCAGCTCAAGCCCGAGCCACAGACCCGGCCTCAGCCCCAGCCTTAGCCCAAGCATCAGCTCAGCCTCAGACACAGCCTCAGGTCCAGCCTTAGCCTCAGCCTCGGCCCCAGCCAAAGCCTGAGCTCCAGCCCCAGCCCCAGTCTCGGCCCCAGGCAAAGCCCAAGCTCCAGCCTTAGTCACAGCCCTAGCCACATCCCATCGATCCAAAAGAGAAGTTTTGACTGATTGGATCTTAGAACAACTGATCGGCTCATCAAATCAACTAAGTAGCCCAATCCGTAAGGAAAAGTCAAAGGCCATCACCAGCAACACCAGCAACACGAACACGGACCCACCGACACTCCGACCCGCCGGACCCACAGACCCACCGACCCACCAACAGCACCAGTGACGCCATCATGATCCGAGGCATCTGGACGGATAAAATTGGACAGGCGCTTAATGGATTTAATGAGTATTTTAGCTGTTTAGTGTTGGTCCCTTTAATTCACATGAGCCACTGATATATGAGCATTTTTGTCAAACTAATGTGGACAGATCAGCTGATCGAGATTTCTAAATTCAGCTATGAATATGTATCGGTGCTTAGCAATTTCCTCAGCCAAGAAGTGTGAGTCATACTTACAAGGGGAGGTCCAACCTTGCGGAACACGGATCTTGATGAAACTCTGGGAGTCATCTTGTTTTGGTGATAAATGAAGGTACCCAAAAGGGTTTAGTCTCATGGGCCTCCTATCCTGAGATACAGCTACAGAGATTAGCATTGTTAGTATATTTGACACAGCGGTAGTTGTGTCAAATATACTAACCTCCTCGTAATTTTCGAACATATATTAATCATCATTGCCGACCCCAAAGACACAACATTCTGAAATCAAAATCATTCAGAATCAGAGGCCCTTCACCATGAACTTTGGATCTTTGCGATTGGTCATTTCTCCGTCGAGATAAATAATATTGTATTTTGTGATGGTCGAGATCGATTTCGGAAAAATGTTTTGACGGAAGTACACATATATACTTCGCAGAGCGCGGCAAGGAGCGTCGAAAATTCGAATCCCGTAGCGCAGCTCAATACTTGATTGTTGACAAAACTACAGGCGACACAGATCAATCCGATTCTCCTCAATTTCGATGATTGATAACCCAAGAAACAAAGTCACAATACAATTTTTCCTTTCGAGTCCAATAAGTATCTTCTTTCAATCATTCAAAGTCAGTGTATTTCACGACCGAATCAACTCCAAATGTGCAAGCCCGAACTTGTGTCGTCTGCAACTACGCGAGAGTGGAAAGTGTGGCTGTGTGTGAGAATGTGTGTGTCGTCTGCTGTGGTGGGACGCGGAGGGCACGGACATTACCGATCGATGATTCGATCGATGGCTCGCGCGGACATCCGAATATTCAAAATATTGGGATGTGTGGTGCATGCGGATTTAGCTCAAGTACTGCGTTTTACACATGGACCGAGTCAAATCCGTTGGTATAACTACATCTCAAACATTCTGTGATCTGATATTACTCAAACAGGTATTATGCGTTAAAATTATGGTGGTTCATGTCATTGTCGCAAAAACAGTGCAGATGTACCACCATACTTTTGACCCATATACCTTTTTGAGGTATATGATTTGAGGTATACAAATTTCAGTGGTGTCCACGGATACAATCAAAAATCATCGAAATATATCCGCATGATCTAAGCACAACATGCTTGAGATGTTGTAGTCTATATATACAACTTTTCAACATGGGCCTATACTGGCAATGCTAATCTCCATAGCTGTATCTGAGAATAGGAGGCCCATGGGACTAAACCCTTGGAGATACCTTCATTTTTCACCAAAACAAGATGATTCCCAAAGTTCCATCAAAATCCGCGTTCCGCAAGGTTGGACCTCCCCTTGTTAGCAAAATTATGCAGGATAATGGGGACATTAAATTTTTTCCGATAATTCAGGTTACACGTTTTGCGTGCTGTCTCCTGGACAAATTCTAATCCATCAAGAACTCAATCGCACGTGTTTCCTGTTTATGTTCACTTTTTTGCGATTGAAAATTCAAAACCAGGAATTAAGTTGGAAGATGGTAAATTCACCTGTATTTTTAACTCATTGCTCCAAATAATGATGTTACATCTTGGTGACTCATCGATTCTGTTGAACTTTTTTTTGACACACTGTGCGAGAGAGTATCTTTTTCGCACTGATTTCCCACTTCCTCTCACAGTTTGTAAAAAAACACAATTCGACACACGGTTGTATAACTCATTTTTTGATTGACTGTGCGTAAAACACTGTTTTACGCATGGCAGTTTTCGTTCACTTTACGCCCAGTCGATCGAAAAACGTATTCCGATACTCGGCCGTGAAGTATTTTTGCTTTACTCGTGATAATTTCGACCCTCGCCAGGGCTCGGGCCGAAAACAATCACTCGGAAAGCAAAACCAAACTTCCCACCCTCGAATCGAAAAATAGGTTTTACACCCGTCTATCGAACTGTGTTTCTCGACAAACTGAACGAGAAAGTGGAAAATTAGTGCGGAAAAGACACTTTTCCGCACAGCGTGTCGAGATAGGAGATTTCGCACCGAGATAATAAGGTTGTAGCTCGCTTCTGAGCGATTGGTTTTCGTCCCGCGCCTCAGGCGAGGTTCAAGATAATAGCTCAGGAGCGGGAAACCTCATATGATCAGGGCACGAATGCTATTTTATGCAATTTTCCGATGTTTGAGTGCTTACAAAATTGCATAATAGTATTTCTCGCATCCTCGTGTTGATTCCGACCTTCGCCTGCGGCTCTGGCCGGAAACCCATCACTCAGACGCGAAATAGTACATTTCGATACGCCCATGTATCTAACTATACTTTTCGTTAAACTGTGCGTAAAAGTCGACAAACTGTGCGCAAAGTGCACTTTTACGCACAGTGTATCGAAATAGTAGATTTCGCACCGAGATTATGAGGTTGTAGCTCGCTTCTGAGCGATTCGTTTTCGGCCCGAGCCGCAGGCGAGGGTCTAAATAATCGCTCGGGAGCGGGAAACCTTATGATCGAGGCGCGAATGCTATTTTATTCAATTTTGTAAGCACTCAAACATCGGAAAGTTGCATAAAATAGTATAATTCCGTAATGAGCGCGGTAGCCGATTTTGGGCCCTAGGACTGTTTGTCTGTCAAGCGAAGCGAGACAGACATGTCCTCCAGCGCCCAAAATGGGCTTGCAAGCGAAGTGCGGATATATTTTTTCATTACGACAACCCTAAAATCCTATTTGAACGCGGCATTCTTAGGTTAGAATGATGAAAAAGTTTTTCCACGCTTGTATCGAAACGCACTATTTTCTCCACACTGTACGCGAGAAACTCTTCTTAATTGCACGGGTTCCCCATTTTCTTTTCAGTCAGTCAAAATATAGCATACGATACGCAGCTGGAAAACCTAGACTCCGCATAATCCGCATGAAAAGTCTAATTCTCACCTACGACTTGCGCAGAAAATTGTCATTTGAGACATGAATTTTAATTTCAGCACCCATGTATGATTATAATCTATCCTTGATGGATTGTTTCTATGGACTTGATCAAAGATTCATTCTCATGTCTCACATCTTTGAGAGAAAATCACTCCATCTACCATAATTGCTATTCATGAACTTGATTCTTTGAAGTTGGTGTTTCCTAACGTCAAATTGCTTAACGATACCTCTGAATTCTTATGTTCCTTTTCACTCAAAGTTACATTATGACTAATTGAAAAATGATTGTAGAGTGAGACGAGCATATTCCTGAGCCTCAGAAATTTATGTCTTGGTTTAATTGCACCTAATTTACAGGAAAAAATTCGTTTCGAAAATGAGAATCTTTCTTTGTAGCGGTGAGAAATCAAAGTCATGTGGCTGTGACTCATAGTCATGATACCAAATGAAAATTTCGCCACGAGTCCTCATCAATACAGTATTAATTAGCCAGCTATTGACCAATCCGAATTTACCTCTTGACGTGATCACAGCGTGAACAGGCCCACTTGATGACTGGAAACGAATTATCTCTGACTTTTTTACAAAAAAGTTTCAACAAGCTTGAACTCAACCATTAAACTGACGTCCCAACACTTGACCCCCTCAATACATTTTGCTACTGTAACTCGGCAACCAAATAAATGATATTTTTTCTCTCATTCTCATCCTCCATCTCTTCTTTGAAGGCGTGAGGGGTTGAAAAATCGCAGCAACCTTCACACAGCTTCTCTGCACACTAGAAAATTGGATGTGCGTCCACCCACCCACGCTTGCGTTAATCCCGATGATTAATGGCACAGGGCTTTAAATCATTACACGCTTGATCGGGAACAGACCGTACGTCGTCCTATACCTTCCATCCATGGCTACCTACCACAATATACATATATATATAAATGTGGATGTTGTATGTAGGCCGTGTGCAAGCGTGAAAGAGGCTGAAGCTTGCAGAGAAGTCTATGTAGGGGTTCTCTCTCTCTGATGGGATGAATGATCGCGTGCGAGAGGCATATAGAAAAGGGGTTTCGGTGAGATTGAGTTGCTACTTGGTGATTTGGATGCATGTGTGTATATGGATATATGGTTGGGTTGGGTTTCTTGCTGATGTTGGGTGCATGCAGATCGAGTGAAAAGAGCGATGGACGGCTGATACTTACTTGGTTCTATTCAAATTGACTTTGAAACTCATCGGGGTTTAAGCTCTTGGGGAAGCTTTACATATATGGAATTACGAATGTGTGGAAGAGTCGGAGATGGGATGGAGTGATGGTTGGTTTCAAATTTTTTTTTTTTTTTTTTCATGTAAATGAAAGAGGGTGGGGTTAGGTTGGTTCAGGATGATTTGGAGTATCGTGATGTGGCGTTGGGTGAAGATGGATTAACTTTAAAGAGCTAGATATGGGTTGAATTCGCTGATAATCTCTGATGGTTGCAGATTTCAGATGGACCTACTATGTGTGATATATGCTGGCAAGATCAAATTATTCACGAATGTTGAGGATTTCTCCGAACATTTTGGATCAAGCCAATTAGATTTTGGAGAAGATACCTTGATTACAAAAAAGAAATTGTTGGCTTATGCCACCACGATTTCTAGCAAATTGCAAAATATCTGATTACGGTTAAAGGAGTGAAAATCAACCAGAACAGTGACTAAAACATCGAACAATTTCCTCAGAATTACGGCTAACCTTACATTTAACATTTGGTTTCGCAACTAATTTGCTCCGGAGACATATGCCCATTTCCTTTGATCCCATAATCGAGTATCCAGTATGGAATAATCATAACTCTGAAACCGAATGTTTATTCCATACTTCAAACCATCCATTTTTACCATGGCCTGTAGTTGAATTTATAAAATTGTGTATTGGATGATGAAATTGTGAAATTTTATAGACTAAGTTCTACTCTCCAAAATCGCGTGATGACCCGTAAAATCAACAGTTTTCGGAAGACCTTCTAAAAATGCAGGAATTGTGGAAGATCCGAGATTATTGGTTTTTAAACTGATGATTCTCAGCGAAGTGATGTGAAATAGACCCAACTGAGGTATGGGTGTATATTGGATACGAAGTGACATATGAAGCTGATGCTGCATGGTCATTTTCTGGCCTATCAAAGATTCATATTCAAACATTGTTGTCATCCTCATCAAATTTCCTTCAGACTCCCAAAATGAGCAATATTTGAGCACCAGTAAATATTTTATACTGAAACAATTAAATGAGCCGGCATAAATTTTGGATCATCACATCAAGCTACAAAACAAATCAGTAATAACGTAAGTGAGCAATGTATTTTTCGACTAACAGATGGAAATATAACCAAAAATAAAAAAAAACATTATCAAATAGTGCGAGGAAAATTCTCAAAGCTTTTCGATCAATCCTCAACCCTTACTCCAGCAACCTCGTCCATTTACAGAATTGTAGGTTAGAACACATTGTGCCAAGATTGATTGCTCGGTCAGAATCGAGCATAATACTCACGCATCGCATGGCACGAAACATCCAAAGTGCAACCCAGCCGCGAAAATTAGTCTTCCTCTAGAGCTCGGCTGGCGTTGCAATCTGAAAGCTCCATTTGTCCAACTGACTCGGTACTGCGTGTGACTTTTGACTTGCGCTTTAGGACTAAATCTATTCTTGAGGGGTATCTGGGGTTGCGCATCGATGCAATGGACAGCAGGAATGAATATTTTGGATTTAATCATGTCATTGATCATGACTGAAGAATTTTTCGAGATGAATGATACTGGAGGAATTTCGATATTTGTATCTGACTGATTGAGCTTCATCTTTGTTTCACGAGATGGATCAATACGTTGTCAAGATGTAGATCCACCATGAATTAATTTAGTCTGTCAATTTATGTAGAATTATTCACATAAATATCTCATCTAAGTTCAGCGAAAATAGAGCTTGACCAATAGGAGCTTTTTCATGCTCGCCGTTGAATTTGATCGCTCAAAATTTTTCCTGACTCTTCGCAAAATTTACTCGATTGAACGAAGTACAACATTTTTCGGGATGAAAGTACAATGATTTCACTATTTTTTGACTGATTTAATAAGCAGATGCATGATTCGAAGAGGAAGATAGAGTGTAGGCTCATACGCTTTACATTCGATATTAGCTGGAATCCAAAATAGATTTCTGTCTTTGGTATCATATCACACAGAGTTTGGAGTTGAACTTTGAATACATTCTAATTTGGATTCGGTTAATTTCAGTGCAACCAAAACAAGTGACTTCCCTGATTGTTCCATCAAGATTATTGATAGTAATAAAACATGCCAATGTTTGCAGAAATTTTCCACGGATGACAGATCCAGTTTTTATAAATTCCCAGTCTGACTGAGTTCTCCCAAACTCCGACATCTCTATAACAGACATAGAGTGAGGTGAAAAGAATATTCAGCCATCATAATTGCTTCCTGCAGCATGTTCGTGAAAATCAATTGAGATTCCAGGAATAGTGATTTATGAGCCTATTTCAATTTGTGAAAGCCATGTAATCAAGATTGCAGAGTTCATGACGCAGCAAATCCGCAATATTCATGCAAATACTAAACGATGAATATTTGAAATCGCTCGAACGTTGTGTCATAAGCATCTCGTCGCGAGCTCGTGGCTCATGAATCGGAAACCCACGAGAGAGGTTATGGAAAGAGCTACACGGAAAGGAAATCTCTCTTAATGAATATGACCACTCTTGTTTGAATTTGTGTCATAGTCCATGTGTCCTTCCTTCGAGAAATCCATATATAATTGCGCGAAAGGCGTATATTTTTACTTTCTCAAGATTTGGTTGGGCTTCCATGACTCGCAAAGCGTGAGTTATCTATGAATTATTTGAATATGGAACGAAGTAATATCGTACGGGTCACATGATTTTCTGTACCTAGCCATCGAAATAATATGTTACTGTAAAAGTCCTCTCTCAGCGTATACTATTTTATCGACCTGCAACACCACATCATCTCACAATAGGCAAAATCAAAAATAATTTTGATGTTTATTTGCGGCTCCTGCATTTGCAGTCTTATCCAAAACCATAGTCGGATGAACTTGAGTATTTATATTGTTATATTGATCTAATTCTTGCGGATGGGGACATTCCTTGCTTGAAATGGAAATTTGGATTTTGAGGGTCGATTGCTTAGGACAATTTACAGCTCGATGAAATATGATATTTCTCTCTACTCATTGACATAGCGATCTGCCCAGAATTCAGTTTCAATCAGGGATGATCAATGAATTTAAGTTATCATATTCCGTTCGACTTGGGACAGCTGAAGACTACAGTAAGTGTCATAATCAAAACGTTGCGCTTGGGGATTCACAACATTATTGATTCTGATTATTTCTACTCAGAGGGGTTGACGTTTGTACAGCGGTCATCTTCAATCAGAGATTTTATCGCTAGTTTGACTAATCAGATTTCATTCGACCGGGACTCCTGGAAATTACAATAAAAAAAATTGCGCTTCGGAATCGGCAATGATTCCCCATGATTTTCGTCCAACTCTAACTATGAAAACTAAAATTTGCACAGTGGTCAACACTAATCAGGCAAATCATCACTGAGTAAACTTATCATATTCCATTTGACTCGGTACTACCAAGGAATACAGTAAGAAACGTTGCGAACAAGAATTCACAATGATTTCATATGAATTCTGGTCAATTCTACACAGATGATTTGTGATTTGCACAGTGGCTAGCTTCAATCACGGATGACATTACGTATTTCACTAATTGAATCCCATCTAGCTTGGCACTGCTATTAGGAAATACAGTGAGAATCATTGCGCCTGGGGATCCACGAAAAATTTCCATAAATCATGCTCCATCTAGCGAGAAGAATCGAGTTTTGCACAATGGCCAGCTTCAATCAGGGAGACGGCCGATGATCTGAATTCTCCGAGAATACAGTGAGAATCGTTGCTTCCAGAAATCTACTATGAATTGTCATCAATCGTGGTCAATTCCATTGATGAAGATTGCGATCAGCATAGTGGTCAGCCCCAATGGAGGAGAATATTTTGGAGTCGACTAATAATCCCCACTATTGGGAAGTGACATCAAGGTCAAACATGGCGGCCGCATACCCCGAGCTTCACACGGGCTTGTTACTAGACAGCGCCATCTGCGGCGAGTCGTGAACTATTGCATGCCCCCAGAATTTAACACGGATGTCACTTCCCAATCACTTGATACCGTTGGAGAATACGGGTGTAGTCATTGCCTCTGAGTATCCGCTATGATTTTTCATCAATTTCGGTCAATTTCATTGAGGAAGATGAGGACTTGCACAGTTCTCAGCACTACAGAGCAGTTTAATTCGGCAGTTCGATTAACCTTTCTTGACCAGTGTACAATATGTGGACACATGTTTGAGTCGGCTCTGTGGACTGAGATTTGGAGATTCACTGAAAACCCTTGTGCGATCCCTTTCTCTGATTCGAATCGATAAATATCGCATTGTTTCCAAACCAAGAACGTGATGGTTAGTTGCTCTTTTTCATGCAAATCAATCACATTGAAAAATCTGTTTTTCAAAAGTAGCGAAAACTCATTCTCACTACTTGGGGACGAGGTTTAAAAATGGAATTGGAGGGTCGTCGTGTATTTTTGAGGCAAGAGAAACTATTGCGATAAGAACAATCGCGAAAAGTAAAAGCATACATAGAATTTCTGTGCGTGTGAACTCTGTCGTACTCTCTCCGAAACCATCAGTGAGAACTCACTGAACTTCAGTCAGTCTGGGATCTACTCTGACTGATGACTTCAGTGAGTAGTTTCAGTGAGTATCCACAGAAGTCGCACTGAAACTTCAGTGACTATTGGAGTCGGGCGGGCCGTCGTCACTAAAGTTTCAGTGAGCACCACTGAAATTTCAGTCGGACCATCCACCTGAAATTTCAGTGATCTTTCGTGTTGGACAGGCCGTTGTCACTGAAGTTTCAGTGGTGCTCACTGAAACTTCAGTGACGACGGCCCGCCCGACTCCAATAGTCACTGAAATTTCAGTGGTGCTCACTGAAACTTCAGTGACGACGGCCCACCCGACTCCAATAGTCACTGAAACTTCAGTGACGACGGCCCGCCCGACTCCAATAGTCACTGGAATTTCAGTGGTGCTCACTGAAACTTCAGTGACGACGGCCCGCGCGACTCCAACAGTCACTGAAATTTCAGTGGTGCTCACTGAAACTTCAGTGACGACGGCCCGCCCGACTCCAATAGTCACTGAAATTTCAGTGGTGCTCACTGAAACTTCAGTGACGACGGCCCGCCAAACTCCAATAGCCACTGGAATTGCAGCGGTGCTCACTGAAACTTCAGTGATGACGGCCCGCCCGACTCCAATAGTCACTGAAATTTCAGTGGTGCTCACTGAAACTTCAGTGACGACGGCCCACCCGACTCCAATAGTCACTGAAACTTCAGTGACGACGGCCCGCCAAACTCCAACAGTCACTGAAATTTCAGTGGTGCTCACTGAAACTTCAGTGACGACGGCCCGCGCGACTCCAATAGTCACTGAAATTTCAGTGGTGCTCACTAAAACTTCAGTGACGACGGCCCGCCCGACTCCAATAGTCACTGAAATTTCAGTGATGCTCACTGAAACTCCAGTGACGAGGACTCGTCTGACTCCAAAGGCCACTGAAATTTCAGTGATGGGGACTCGTCCGATCACCCAAGGTCACTGAATTACCAGTGCGACTTCAATGGATACTCACTGAAACTGCTCACTGAAGTCTTCAGTCAGAGTTGATCCCAGACTAACTGAAGTTCAGTGAGTTCTCACTGATGGTTTCGGAGAGAGTACAACAGGCTAACCAAAATTTTCACCAACAATTGCACCCTTCTCGTATATACTTCAAGTTCCTCAAATTACTCACAAAATTCGAGGACACCTGCAATGCATGCTTTTAACCAAAATTGGTACATAATGCACCAAAGTAAATCCTCACCCTACCCACACTATAATTTTCTTAAAAAGATTCAATTGGAACCTATCACTACGAACGCCGAGCTTGCAAGTATCTCTAGCATACAATCATTGAGCTTTGGGTGAAATATGATAGTCTCAAACGTCGTGTGAAATAAGAGAGCCCAAGTGCAGGTTCACTTACACGCGCATGCTACGATCGGATTGAAAGAGTAGCTTACGGCCACTTGATATCTACTTATATAACGCCTTCAAAACCCTAAGGGAATAACCTCGTATCGGCACCTTTGCAAGCTCTTCCTACAAACACTTAAATATATATATATATATATATATATGTGTTCTCATCCACTTTGCGCTCGTACCTTATCGCGTCTTTGTCGCCCGCTTTACAGACTTTCGGCCAACTTTTGGATACAGTACGTAGTCCTCCCTACTACTTTAAGGCCCTAAAGCACTTTTCTCGATTTTTTTTTCTTTCTCAAGCTCGTAGTCATCGCAAGCTTCGGAAAAAAGGGAGCTTTTGATTCTACCGCAGGGGTATAGGTACTTCATATATAGATATATATATTCTGATGTTCCTCTTTGCAACTTCTAATGGAGTATTCCGATATTCGTATCTGTCTTTCCTTCTTCGATACGATCTTGATTCGTAAGTTTGTATATTTGAACTTTGAACTCGAATTATACAAGTAAAGCTCCATATATATATATGATACATGGAAGAGTTCAACGTAATATGGGATTCTGATTTTATGAGAAAAGTTGAATGTGAGAGATTCGGTAGATGTACTCTGGCGTAATAAATTCTTGGTCAAAGAGGATGTACATAACCTCCAATTTTGGTGATTCGTATAATGGCTTTGGTAGCAGTAGCGTTTATATAGCGAGTGATAATCCTGATGAATTTGGTCTAATTTGAATATTCACTGACGCATTATCAAAATGCGATATCGTTCGCTTAGCTCTGGTGTATATAAATCCTGTATATATGTATATATGTATGTATAGATGTATGTGTAAAGTTTGATATCGATGCCGTGCCATGCTTTTAATGCATACTGATTAGATCAATTTACCGTAAGCCGGTTTTGGTTGACTGCTTCGCATCTCATTGCTCAGCTTGAATGTAAAGCTTGGATTTTATGTTTATATGTATGTATATCTATATGGATGAATCTGCATGAAGAGCGTGAAAAGAGAGAGAGAAAGAGTCAATGTTGGACGTCGTCGTCGTCGTCGTTGCACTTTTCTCCGGTGTTCTATAAAACGGAATTATGTAAATCGGGCTCAGGTGTATTGATGTGATTCCATGAAGCTCGAACTCAATTGACAATCTGATGGTGTATCGTTATTAGGATCGTGATTATTAGGGCACGTACCTTTTTGGTATCCTGTGGGAAATTTCTGAACAGGGTATTTTAAAAAATTGTAGATGATGAGATTAGTATTGCATCATTCATAAATCTTTGTTAAATTATCCACGCTACTAGATGATAGAGATTACAGAAGCCCAGTTGAATGAGTCAAACGTCCTTGGGCAAGAGTAGAAATCACGAATTGAGATTGTTGAAATGAGAGGTGTCATGTAAGGAATTGGAAAGCCAAAAAGTGATTCACCGAAGAAAATGTAATGGAATTGTGGTTTGCATCAGGACACCATATCCAGGAGGAGCTCTCCAAAGATATCTCATCTCGATAAAAATCATATTATTGAAAATCGTTCTACAATTTTGGATGAAGAATAAGCTCGCACTAGAATGTTTGAGAGAGTTGATCTAAATGTGTCATCTAACAGAAAAATATTACTTTATAACTTTAGAGGACATGGATGACCATTATATTGGCCACTCATGGTGAACACTATTCAAGTGGTTCAGAATGACTCAGAGAGCTCTTTTGGGGTCTTTGAGTCTGATGGTAAAGTAGGCAAATCTCTATCTCATCAAGGGGTACATTCGCTTAACCTACTCCCATCATTGTGGTAATGTAAAAAGTTATTTTTTACACAATACTGCTAGGCGAGTTGAAAGAATTTCTCGGGGGTTTTGAGGGTCTTTGAGTCTGAATTATGAAGCCGATGGAGCCTCTGTCTTATCATAGTGTGACTCGATCAAATGAGAGACAGAATTTTGAGGGAACGACATATTATGAGGATAGGAAGTGAAAAATTTCAACTTTGACCTTGAAGATGCGGTTCTGGCAGCCGAGATCAATTCAACGATTTTTTTTCATTATTCTCTTTCTCGTACTCAGAACATCAAAGAATTCTGGCTTACGGATTTGGATGCTTGGAAGAAAAAGGGGAAAAAATTCACCCATCATTCTCCACCTAAATCGTACAAGACGGGGATGGCCGCTATGTGACTTGCCACTACGACTTCAAACCGACAAAATCCATTGTACAGTTATACGTGAACATTTCCATAAAAATCGGACGTCAACCTATTGGTACAAATCCCCGTCCTCTGAAGGTTGAACAAACAAACGGTGTAGAATTAAGGCCAGTCCGGCATTCTCACAGAACCGCGACCAGACGCGCACAGTATCTTTAGATTTTCCAACAATATCTAATTTTTAATAATTGCAAACACTTTTCGGATCAAATCATGGAGTCAGCGCGCCTCCCAATGGAATTTCCAATCATTTGAGCTTTGTTGTGTCTCAAAACTCGCGAAATATTTTGCAGGATTTGGAAATCTGCAATCTTGAGCTGGGCTGCCTCATCGTAGGAACCACGCTGTCATGCACGATTGACGCTTTCCAAATCTCGCAAAATATACCACGAGTTTTGAGACGCAACAAAGCTCAAACGGTTGGAAATTCTATTGGGAAGCGCGCTGACTCAATGATTTGGTCCGAAAAGTGTTCGCAACTATTTAAAAATTAAATATTGTTTGACTTACGCTATGCAAATCACCGTGGCGCCATCTATGAAATGAAGAACGAGTGTAAGCAGTACAGAGTTACAGACTAGCCTCAATAGACTATACAAACGTTTTAAAACTTACTGTGTCCTATCATTGCAGCCGAAACGGGGAAATAAAAACCCGAGGAATATCAGCGATGTTTCCAAGTCTTACCAATGCTCTCCAGCTGTTTTCAGTGTCATCTTGCAGTCTAAGTGCAATCAAACGAATTTAATGAATGGATTGCAATATACACATCTTGGAATTTTTCTGTATATTTTCAAAGAGGGCCGTCGTGGTTCAGTAGTTGAGTCTGCTCTCCAGCTTTCTGAAAACAGCGAAGGCGCCATATCACGATCGAACTGGTATATTGTGAATAATTAATTAATCAAAAATTTTTGAATGAATAGCAATGTATCTACATGCGAATTTTTGGAGCCACGTGCGAGGAACTTTTCTGCAAATTTTATAACAATTCCACGGAGATTGATGCAAAATTGAGTGAATACGGTTGAAGAAAAAATTTATTATTATGTTCATTATGTATACTGACTCAACTTTGCACCAATCTCAATGGAACTTCCATAAAATATGGAATTTTGTCTTTCAGCAAAATCTATAACTGTTCACTGTGACAATATAATCGCCTTCGTATTCTGTGTGCGATGGGTTTCACCAATGGGGTCCAGTTAATGGGGTTTTAATCACCACCGCACACAGAATTGGACGCGTGAGCTTCACCGGTACAGCCCATTTTAGTGAAGGTGAACTAGGTAATAGATTTTGCTAGCCGAATAAGAGTTTCAATGAGTGCTAGGTCCGGTAACGTATCGTTCCCGAATCATGATCAGATGCTCCTTGATGTTTCAAGGAATACAACGTGTATAACACTCAATCAGAACCTCTACAGAATTAAAATAACCTCAAAAATGTGCATATCCATGAATCCATGCATACTCAGACGGTCTGGGTCTTGAAGGTTCCAACTGAATATCTCAAGAAGAACTAACTATACAAGCCCAAGTCTTAAAACAATAACCTGAGTGATAAAATTGAGGAAAAAAAAATTCACCTCTGAGTCAGATCCTAATGTCGTATAAGCCACCTCCGCATTCGACCCTCTTGTAAAATATACCCAAACCTTTCAACTACTCTTATACGAGAATACCTTAGGGTAACAACATCTTCGGCATCTCTAAGGACTGACTCTTCTCATAATGTATGGCTTCTTGTAATTGCGCAGCAATAAATTAATTCAATTTCGCACGCATGTGGACCGTTGTCTACAATATATATACGAGGCCATTGTTTTGCTGAATCACTAAAGATTTCACGCAAGTGACATGAGAAGGAGGAGGATAAAGAGAAGGATGAGAAGGATGAGACGAGGGAATAAAGGAACTGTGGTTAGAATGAAGTGTACGGTTATGGTCATGGTTGCAAATACGATAAACGGGACAAACTGTTTCTTGCCATTGAGATTGATTACATTTCATATTGTCATATGTGACAATCAGGGGGGATTAATTGACTAAGATATTTTGCAGCCGGAAGCTAGCTATACATGAAAGACGGTGATATTTTGTAGAGAAATTTTTCTATTCATCGAGTAAGATAGAAATATTGAAGTTGGTGTCTTGTCGATCTTGAAAGATCTATTCATTATCAAGGACGAACAATCTACAATATCTCTCATGATTAGATAGAAATATTTCTTAGTATTGATGCAGGTAGAGATCCAAGGCTTGATGAGTGGAAAGAACGTTCTTATTCTGAATTGTTAACATTTGAATGAATTCAAAAATTAGATAGATGAAGTTTTTCATCGGGAAGTCAAGAGTACTTTTCGGAGTCGTGATCATTCGATAAAATCTTTAGAGGAAGAATATCTTCATTCATTTCTACCCAAATAAAATTCAAGAGGTGATAAAAAGGTGTTATCAAAGAAAGTTTGAACCAATGAATCGCACACGGGGAATTTGAAATTCGATTTGGGACTCAAAATTCTACTACTTGGCCTTTACGAGCAACCTTTTTGAGATCAGTACACAAATGTATACTGGTAATCCAGCGTTTATGCTGGAGTATGTCACAGATTGGCATGAATTTCTTCAATCAATATGTGCACCTTTGAGCTCCATTTCAAATATGGAGATGCATCAATGGATTTTGATGGTAAATGATTTGAAATGAGGGTATTGGAAAAAATGATTCTACTGACGTTGACGCGGGTGACGTTTTGTCCCACCGTCTACCACCGTCTATACAGCCGAACTCGTTAGCGGGAGGTAATGCGGCTATATCGTAGACAGTGCCTTCCGGTCACTGATAGCTATGTGTTAAATCGGTTTTATATACGAATCGAGGTTATCTGCAACCACTCGCGAGGACAACTGCTGGTGAAATTTTGAACTAATGATACTTTGAATTGAACCGCTATTTCAGTAGACGGGTGCAATTTCTGATATCTTTCTCATACTGTTTACAAATTACGCCAAAAAAACTCCAAAATCCTTCCGTGGATCTTTTTTGACCTAGAAGTAATTAATCTTCGTATGTCATTCTTTGATATTATTATACAACTTTCTTGTTCATTCATGAACCAACATTCCTTCGGGGACCAGTCTTTCAATGAACAAAAATGAGCCGTGGAATACATATGGGCCACTTCCGTACACTATTTCATACACTACTAATAATATCACTGTAAAAATTTTTCCGAAAAACTTCAACCAGTTTGGTTGAATACTCAACCAATGTGAATTATCACAATCTGTTCGCACAGTTCCTGCATATCAGGTTGCCTACGTGCGAGGAGTAGATTATGGTGTATGGTTATATGGATGGATAGGAATGGATGAAAGGGTGGATTGATGGATGATGGATCTATGGATGGATGATGGATGGGGTCGATGAATAAATTAAAGAATGGATGGTGGGTGGGTGGATGGATGGAGTGATGGATGGATGGATGGATGTATGGATAAAGTGATGGATAAAGTGATGGATGGCGGGTGGATGGATGGATGGATGGATGTCTGGATAAAGTGATGGATAAAGTGATGGATGGCGGGTGGATGGATGGATGGATGGATGGATGGATGGATGGATGGATGGATGGATGGATGATGGATCTATGGATGGATGATGGATGGGGTCGATGAATAAATTAAAGAATGGATGGTGGGTGGGTGGATGGATGGAGTGATGGATAGATGGATGGATGTATGAATAAAGTGATGGATAAAGTGATGGATGGCGGGTGGATGGATGGATGAGTGGGTGATGGGTCCATCCATTCATCCATCCATCCATCCATCAGCCATTCGTTCATCATGCATCTATCATCCATCCAATTACCCATCCACCCTTCATCCCTCTTCTCCACTCATCCAACCATCAACCATCCATCCATCCGTCTATTTACCCATTCATCCACCCATTACCCCTCCATCCATTCATCCATCCATCCGTCTATTTGCCCATCCATCTACCCATTGCCCATCTATCCATCTATCCATCTATCCATCCATCCGCCCATCCACCCATCATCCATCCATGCATCCATCACGGGATATAATTGCTTGGATGAAAATTCAACCAATTTTTTACAGTGTAGTGAGGCAAAACATTGGAACCTCGTGATGTCTACAAAATATATTCGGCTTTCAAAGAAAGAGTATTACGAGCATACGATATTTTCTACATATAGAATATCAAACAAATCCTACTAGTGGATCCCACAATTGAAAGAGAAGAAATTAAGCATTAACTCCATGCAAGGTTGTACTGGAAGGTTGATAAAAGAAACTCGAATATCTCGCCAGACTCACTCGTTCTTCTCGAATTTTTTCATTCCGGTTACGAGACTGCGACGCATGCAAAAAAACGAGAGATACAGTAGACATCTGCTGTGCTGTAGTAAAAAAGTTACGAATATTCTACCGTTAATGTCGCATTGGCAAGTTTCACAACCGAGAAATTCTCATTCATTGGGGAATAGGAGATCGAGAAGCAGTACTAAATCCAATTGCATGTAGAAAAAAGTGACGAGGAAATGTGTCGATATTTCGTCTGGCGCTACACTTTTCTTATGATACTTGAAATATTGGTTCTGGGTTTAACGCATTACTGAACGCATTCTTCCGGGGAATGGAAATTTCAACTTCTATTGAGGAATCTGATGTGCTATGATTAGTTTTTAAATGTACTTCACTTTCAAGCATTGTAACCATGTCTCAGTGATCGAAAGTATATTTCTCCTACAGACAAGCTAAAAACATGAGAAGTTGATCTTATTCGGCTCAAAGAGGAGAAAATGGTGGTTTGGATTCATCCCACTCACTACTCGTCAGAGAAGATAATAATATCGAATCGAATCATTATCTAGTCAAATTCCACCCACACAGAGCAAAATACATCAAAATTCATTTGAACAAGTTCCAGAAAAAAAATACATTCAAATCAACAACTCTTGAAAAAACATTTCCTGTGACTTGTATTCTACTTTTATTATGACGAACATTAGCATTCTCAAAGCACATGAAGCCTCGGACAACAAACTAGCTTCTTGAGAAACTAAAAAAAAAAAAAGGAGGGCAAAGCTTTGTAGGCGTGTTTTTCGTAAGTTTCAACACAGAGAATAGTATCGTGCGGAACAACGTGAATCATTTTCTGATTCACCATAGGGTTTTGCCGAAAATTTGTCAGTCTGTACACGTTCGACCTACAGTACAGCAAGTGAACGAGCAAGCGAGCTTGTTTCCAAAGAGGTAAAATCGTGCATCCAACGAAACAGTCAGACTACGTGAGGATTCTGTTGACGTGAGCTTTCACTTAACTCACAGATTTGACTCGACACGACAAATAATATTACCCATACGTGTATTCTATAAAGCTATAGGATTGCGGGATTTTGTAAAGGATTTCATTTTGGTTAAATTGGTTTGTAGGATATGGAAATATGAATCCAGTGCTCGCTGA
Source organism: Eretmocerus hayati (assembly GCA_029851415.1). Taxonomy (NCBI): domain Eukaryota; kingdom Metazoa; phylum Arthropoda; class Insecta; order Hymenoptera; family Aphelinidae; genus Eretmocerus; species Eretmocerus hayati. The sequence continues at coordinate 112,456,361 of CM056744.1, forward strand.
AAATATTAGATTAGATGTTTAGGTTTTCATGAAATTTCGATTACGATTAATTTTATGATAAGTAGGAAATACGATGATGATGATAATAACAGTGGTGCGGATGAGAGTTTAGAGTTCAAGAAATTTTAAAATTTTGAGGCCGGTCACGCCATCTTTCTGCACACGCTTGAAGTCTCTCACGCCTTTGCCTCTCATCCTCCTTTTACCATCCCTCTCTGATTCTCTTTGTATTCGTGCATACAGTAGAGAACATTTTCTCTTAGCCTTCTATCTTCCTGGAATATTCTACTTCCGGTTGGATGCGAATTTTTTTCAAAACCTCAGTAGGAAGAAATCTCCGAATGATTTTGTCATATTTACAGACACAATTATGTGTTTAGTTTGAGATGAATTTCGAATCATTGATAAACAATTCTCCTTGATTTCTACGTGAAAATCCATTGCAAATTAATGTATATCCATATTTGCTTATAAAATTGACAAAATGACAAAATCACATTTTATTTGATAATCAACGACAAGGTCGAGTTGGTTTCGCGGGGAAGATGTACATGTAAGTACATTACATGATTCTCTAAATGAGTATTTCTAGGCAAACTGTATGGAAAAACAAATTGGTTGATTCAAATGGGAGTTAAACATGAAATCCATTGATCCCAATTCTAAAAATTTATCATTCTAAACCAGGAAATGATGGAATTCTCACTGATCAATATCAAAATCCGAAACTGAGATAGAAAATTCATGCTCATACTCGCGAGGATGGGAAATATTCTCTCATTGAACTCTGATACCAGTGGAATGGTCGTTGACATTCGCTGGGAATGAATTCTGCTCAGATTTGTTGAAAATTCTTTTTTTTTGAGCTATTTAGAATCCTAAGATCTATTCTTGATTCGGAAGGGGCGCGGGAGAGATTCCTGATTATTTGGACGTCTTCAAACGGTCAGACATGATGTATAAACTGATGGACTTTTATCTGCTTACAGCAGTAAATGAAAAATCACAGATTACGTATGAATAAGGATTGCTCATTCATAATTTAATCGTGAATATGTGACTATGCTGTTATAAAGCTGATTTTGGAGACAGGAAAAATCGATCAGTTTTTCATGATTTGTTCAGGAATTATTTGTATTGAGTGTACTTTTTTCGAATCTTGATTTCGAAAAAAAAAAAACATCACAATACCACAGTGCATCCTGCAAAAGTTTGCACGAACATTTTTAAACTTATTTCAAAGGATAGCTCATACCAAAATCGCAAAATATAATCCATAGCTAAAGCAAGTAAGCAGTCAAACATTTCAATCAATCAAACTTACGAGTAATCATCGTGACACCGGTCGATGCACCAACCAATGCAACATTCAAGAGTCTATTGTATGATACCCTGACATTGTCTAAAGTCTGTAAGATCATCCAAGTCTAGCTTAGTTGAAATTGATTAACTGTGGGTCGTCGTCGTCGTTGCAAGGACCCCTTTTGGCATTGTGCGTTTCGCGAAGTGGTTGATTCTACAGTGCTCTAAATGAGTTTGCTACAAAGCCCCAAGAGAGATTCGTGACTATACATCTACTATATGTTTGCTATGTTCATCTGCCCACAGTTAAGAGACGATACAACGAGTAAACGATTACATGTACCAAAGGCGGTAATCACCAACAGAGTATCAATGGGGATTGTAGCATCTGTTGCAAGTTTAGATTGTCTTGATATTTGAGTTTGGTGTTAGAAAATTATCATAGATTTTGTCATTGATAGATTTGAACTAGGACATTCTAGAAGTGATTGAGTCTATTTGCTTGGAATGGTTTCCAAGATCTGATGATTGATGGAATATAAAGTGTGATGTTGCAAATATCATCAAGAGTTTGATGATTTCTAGTATGGAGACCTTCATAGACCTCTGGATAAGCTTTGAATGACTTTTGACATCACAATTCTTGACTTGCATTTAATCACAAAAGTTTGGTGGATTTTGGATTGAATTCAGGAATCATAGGACATACATACTTTGAAATAATTTGTGGAGGTGAACAGAGAAATGTGATCAAATAGTGAGATGCAAAGGACAATCCATAATTATGTTTGCAGGTCGCTCACGACAGCAGACCACAACCAAAATTATCAAGAGTTTCTTGTTTGATATGAAAGTCTCCCTCAGGATGATAGTGAGGAATGGATTAGGAGCTTATCACGGCCAATCGGCTCTGAAAGATTCTTCTTGAAAAATTACATCGAATTTTGAGTGAATTTCTTCACGAGTGATCCGTAAATTCTGAATATGTTCCAACGTAGAACGAGGCTGAACATCTTCAAGAGGATAGCTTAACCTTTGAGTAATTATACGTGAAACAGACCTACGAGAAAGGGTTATGTCTCAGATTATTTTCTTGGCTATTCCATTTCAGTCCGTGAAACTAAATCAGGGTGCAATTGCAGTATAGTATATGTCTTTTCAACATCATCACCAATAACAGAACTTGTTGCACCAGTCCTTTGAGTTTGATGTGTACACGGCTATTCGATTGTCAAAGGTTATCTACAAAATGTGCAAGAATTCACATTTCAATAAATGTTTTTCTTCTTGACCAGCTCACAAACCAACTACTGTTCAATGAGAAAATACAATATTGAATAGTGTGAGCTTCAGTCTGACCAGTAATTCACTATATTTAATGGATTTTATATAGATGAGATTATGCAAATGTTCAATTTGAGAGTCACCGAACACTTCATGGTACAAAAACGCTGATGGTATGTGCGAGGGTTATCTCTAAAATAGTTGAAGAGGGAGAAGGATCAAATTAATAGTTTCGCTTATTTCGTCTGCTGTAAACAACGGTTTCGCGACCTAGTCTTGGTGAAATCTGAAATTCCATCCCGAGCTTCGAAGGATCAACCTGTACAGATTTCAATCACGCGAAAATTCACAGGTTTAATTTCATTCCCTTTCACTTTTGTAATTTTCAAATTTGTAGAAGACACCAAAGTAATCATTCAGCTCATGATCCTCAAACCCTTGAAATTCCAGGAAATTTTGATTACTTAACATGATCATGCCCACTAAGGGCCTTAATTTTTCTAAGAATTTCAGCTATAGGAACTATTTGAATATTCTCGCCTCGTATTAGACAGGTGCAACGTCTGCAATTTTCAGATAATTTTAAAAATTTTAGAAATAAGAATTTTCAGTCAGCCACTTGTGCAGATGACCATCAGACCAGTCGTGTAAGTAGAATCATATACGTGGTGTCGGTAAAACTAATACTAACCCATATATGCTTGCAATTTTGTGAATTAACCACCGTGCATATATATATGCACGTTAGATCGATTCCATCGCGTCGCTCGTCATAACATATATATAAAGCCGATATAGATCCATACCCTTTCCAATCGATTCCTCATCGATTCACTTATACTAGAATTTGACCAATCGCTCCCGATATTCAGAGAGATATTTGCATGTACTCGTAATTACGCGTGTCTATGTCGACGCAGGGTCCAAGCCGCCGAAAAGTGTCTCGAAGTGGGGCTCTGGCCGTCCGAGGGTATATGAATCGCTGCGCGAGCAAAGCTCGCCCTCTTGCTCCCGAAAAGCCGAAGTGGAACTTCTTCCAAAAATCTATACCCACGAACGAGCAGGTCTCCCCGAGATCCAAGTAAGTCATCGCCCGGGTGCGATATTATATTAGAATATAAAAAAAATCCCACCATAAGGCATCCTCGAGATGTATTTGGAATGGGATTAGGAAATAATCGCGGCCCCGGTATGAATAAACCTGCATAGACAGGGACGAAATACTTGGGCATTATATTAGCTCGCGGTGGCTCATAAATATGAAATCCAGGCACACTGCCAAGCGTGCGTCGGCCGTCTCTTTACCCAGGATGGGGAATTGACTCACGACCGACCCGCATTACACAGTGCTTATGGATCGTGTAGGATTTTACAGATAGGAAATTGTATCGCGTCCGCGCCAGAAAACCATATTTTTCATAATTCAAATCTGTGCGATGAGCCGAAAATCACGCGTATTCGAGTCTTTGCGGTGGCCCGAACACCGTCATATAACAATTTATTACACACAATTTCAATAGGAAATTAGGCAGGGAACAGATCACGCTTATTATATGTTACAGATAGACGAGGCAGTTATATACCAATATTACTTATAAAATCGTATAAAATCATGAAAATACCAATATATGGACAAATCTTAATATTTCTATGTACGCGGTTGCGACCGTGGTTTGAAATATAGTTCCAGTTAATAAATGAGTAATTTAGTCGAACGACAATCTTTTCATGAGAGATCACCCTGATAATTTTCTTCCCCGATATTATTTTAAATATTTTCAGGTCCTCCCGTTTAAAATCAAAGCTTTTGCATAAAGTGCCACTTTGCTATATATAATATCAATCAGAAAGTAGTATCAGATCAATAGATTTCAATTATATGTTCAAGAAATAACGAAATCCTGCATGCTTGTTCTAAAGGTAGAATTTCCGTAAAATTAACGTTCAATCGCGTACACGTATGGGTAAGCCGATTTTTCTGGGCTATATTATCGTTTGGGCATGTAATATAATCCAATATCTTTCATTTGAGCCCACATACATATAGCCATAGCAAAAATTGCCTGTGTACCGGCGTGCGCATCGATTGAAATGTAGAAATACGAAATTTCGATATAATTCACTTATGAGCTTATCTTACTTATACAAAACGATATATTTGCGCTTGAAATAATTTTCTTTGAATAACGTGTGGCCGTAGCATGCCATTTCGGCTAGTATAATTCGAATGCAGATTATCCCAACAGCAGCATCCCCGATTGATCGATCGAAAATACGAGGTGTTCGATCGATCCGAATAACACGTAAGTAGCTGTTCCAGCGCAAGCAGAGTAGCAGAGCGGTATCACATAGATATATAGTTGCAAATGGTAAGCTATGCAACTCGTTTGCTCGGAAAATTATTAGTAATACAAATATACTAATATCCCAACCTCGCACAGGTCACTCCCTAATATATCTGTGAGCACGTGCGCGTGTCCTTGTCAGACGTCGATAAAAGATTCTCCAATGGTTATAGATTCAATTTTCATATTTGAATCGTTGCCTTTGTTTTTCTTGATTGTATTAGATCATCAGGCCGATCACATCCTCTTCAACCGTTTGCACCATACAGAATAGAACCATGGAAACGAACAATGACGAATCAGTTGCTCACGTTCTTCAAATTCTAAAAGCCTGGAAGTTTCCTTTTGCTATCTGTCATCGTAATTGTTAGAACAAAGTCAGCAGTGATGGCTCAAAAAAGTTTAGAGTTATGAGAGTAAACGGAATTGAACTTCGGAAAGAATGAATTTCACGTCATATTATCAGGCACTTTCCAAAATTAGTCGATAGCTGGATCCATGATACGTGAAACTCCATTCAAAAGTACGCTTCCTCATTCTAAAAGTTGTGAAAAACAGATGATATGCCTAGCCTCAACATCTGAACACAAACACAATTTTCCAGTCAATTGTAGTTTGACTGCTGATACATGAATTGTCGGTTACGGAATTGGGATCTGTGAGAGACGTTTTTGATATAAATTCCAAGAGTACTATGAACAAATCTCAGACGAAAAAAAAATATCCCAAATCAAAGATGAAGTTGCGATGGGCGTGCTCAATGAACTATAAATTATCGTCCGAAATGTGAAACTCATCAGCCTGTTCCTGGTGAACATTGTGAATGAATCTAATCTAACACAAGTCTTATCGTGAAACTCAATTCAAAATTGGGAATTCGACTAACTCCAATCTCGCATTCAGAGATGTCTGCCTACCTGATTTTCCCACTTCGACCTTGTGTTAACATTTTCTGTCAAAAACAGAACAAAATCAAACCTTATCAGATTCTTTTACAGCTCACCCTGTACATTCATCTACCTATAATGATGAAAAACAATCGCAACAACCTTCTGCCCAATCACCTTACCCAACACACCCTCACCTCTCATAAATGTGTACAAACCAATAACAGCTTCCTCAAACCATATAATAAAAATAACTATCCCATAGGTATGCTTCTTTAGCCTATCCTCCAAGGTACTTGAAATCTCTACCCGCCCCCCCCCCCTCCGCCATCTTTCACGAATAAGAACCTATCCATAACGACCAAATTTCCTTTGACCCCATGAGAATGTATCTCATCAAAACTACACCCAAAAAAATTTCTTCCTTTCATTCCAATCGCTTCAGCCCTTCTCACAACGATATAAAAAAAAAATGAAACAAATCGAAGACAAGATCATTTCTCTGTCTCTAGTAAGAGTGAGTCCAGGATCTCCAATTTATCCAGGGGTACACTTGAGTCACGTACCCAAGTATGGCGAGAAAAGGAACGCCATACCGTTATTTCTAATAGGATATTTTCAAAAGTTGCATCTAACGTATACGATATCCTCACCTCGTTACGCAGACCGGTAATTGCTTCGAGGCTCTAGAGGATGAAGTAGAAGAAGAAGAAGAAGGAAAATAAGAAGAATAAGATGCGATAGGAAGCCAACCATTCAAAAGATGAAGAGGCTACGGTTATAAAAGAAGGATCAAGTCTTGGTCAATTGGAGAATGCATCCAATGGTAGATAGATTTTGTATAGAATACTTGGGAAATCCGTCTGGAGAAAGATTGCATCTGAATGCTGCACTTCATAATCTAGAGTATGATTTTCAGACATCATTAGATACCCTGTCATATGAAATTTTAGACATCTTCAACAATTTTTTTTTGACACTGTCTACAAACTAAGTGATGGTAAGACAACTAGGGAAGCTAGATACTTATATTTCAGCACGAAGCAAACGCGTTATCGTCAGAGATCACGCTAATCTAGAGACATCGTAGTCAGAAATATAGCTGCCTTCTTTGATCCTGTGACGATGATCCTTAACGACTTCTTTCATACCTTTTCGTTTAGTTTCCTCGCGCCTAAGCTTTTTTCCCCTTCAGCGCTAATGCCACCTTCACACTCAACGCCAGATCCCAGTAGTTCTCTTTCTTTTTTTATTTTACCTTATATCTAAGCATTCTTGCTCTTTCTCGAGATAAACTGAGACTGAGGGAAGAAAGAATCTCGTGCGGTAATTATCGGATAAGCGGTTGTGAAGCAGAAGTGCTATGGATGATTCTGATTTTTCTAGAGTCGTTGCGAGATTGGATTGTGTGTGAGACAATTACGTATCTGAGGTCATTAATCTTTGCAATTCCTGGTGAAACAATGGAGTTGCGTTTGAGTTTCTTTGATATACTTTATACATTATATAAGGCGGTTCGTGTCAATTTTCCAGGCTCACATTTTACGCCCAAAAATGCTCATTTTGAGCGCTCTAGACAGATTATTCAGTTTGATTAGGAAGGAATCAACAGACTTGATTTCATAGCCATATCCGATTGCAATTCTTTAGAAAAAAATCAACATACTTGATCATATCGTAACTGACGCATGTTTTGCTCAGCTTTCCCAATGGAGATGTCATTTTTCAAATTTCGGTCAACATAACCTCAAAAATTGGGCTCCAAAGATTGACAGCGTTATAGCTCCGAATTTCAGATCCTGATACGTTATAAAATTTTTCTATCGGAAAGTTACGCAATTTCAGTTCTGAAACACGGATCGTAAATGGTCTTCCTTCGATTTTTCTGGTAAATTATGTAAAGAAAACCAGAAGCGCGTGAGCCTCTGCATGCGGTAACGTGGCTGCGAGCTCGTTGGAGCTATCTGTTATTGTTCGTTTACAGTTGCCACGGATCATTGCCGCAAAGGGAACTCTAGAATCCAGGGGTGTAACGACTCTCCAGCCTCAGTCGAGGGACACAGTGCCCGGGCCTTACCCCAAACTTGGTCGGGAGAGCCTGGCCCTGAAATTGGTTCTCAAATACTTTGGATATTCCGACACCTAAACAGGGGCTGGGTCACTTATGGCTTGACTCTGGGTTATGACGACGAGTCTCCATTCCCAGTCAGCTTAACCTAAAAATTGAGTCCGCACAGCTTCATCAGATGAACTCGGCTGCCGTAATGCTTGATGGGGCTGAGCGAGTCAAGAAATGCTTTTCGAAAAGTTGTGTTGGGCTAGCTCGCCATAAAAACTACACGACTCGTTCAGGGAACCAAGGACTTTATGGGCTTCGGTAAAGCCCAGACCGGCACACGATTCCCACAGAGGGCCATGTACACTTTTTTGTTAGCTATTGTCCCCAGAGTCAGTAATTAATAAGGGAATTCGATAATAATCGGTTTCAAGACTCAGAAACGGCCGCTCCTGAGTTGACACACTGGCAAGGTTTATATCCTTGCCCTGTGCTCGTGGTGGTAGCTAAAATGGAGTCGTAAGGGTGTGTCCAGAAATGAAGCGCCCGCGCCGCGCCCCGGCATCGGCGCTGGCGCGCGCTAGAAATAGTTTGTGTTAATTCATAGACACACACGTTGAATCCTCTTTCTGGGGTTATACTTAGTGATCCAGGTGGCTAAACTCCGGTTTTATACTTCGGATATATAGTCAATAACGTGGAGAATTTTTGAGCCTGCTCAGAGCGCCGCGCTCCGGCGCGTGGCGCCACCCCCGGCACCCGCGCTGGCACCGCGCTCTGAGCAGGCTCAAAAATTCTCCACGTTATTGACTATATATCCGAAGTGTAGAACCGGAGTTTAGCCACCTCGATTACTAAGTATAACTCCGGAAAGAGGATTCAACGTGTGTGTCTATGGCCGAGTCTACATAGACGCGCTCACTCCAGGCGCGCGCGCTTTCGCCACTCGCACTCTCCACCTAGACACCGCGGAATAGGTACCGAAAAATGATTCGAAAGGCCGAGTCTACATAGACGCGCTCACCCCGGGCGCGCGCGCTCTCTCCGCTCGCGCTCTCCACCCTAACACTGGAGTAGGTACCGAAAATGAGATTTGAAAATCTTTTGACGAGTGTTCCTTCTTAATCGGAGTATAAGCACAGTTTTGTGAGATAAAAAATGGACAGTTAATCGCATAAATCGAACAAAAAATTGATTTGCATTTAATAGAGTTCGGAAAGTGAGGGACTTGGATATCGATCGATGTGCCTGATATCACCACCCCACAACTTCTCAAGTTCCCAACCTGCCGCTCGTTCACCAACATCTAACATTTTTTTGAATTTGCATTGAGACTTTCTCTAGAAACTGTGAAATGAGGAAAGGTGTGCGAAATTGTGGTTAAGAAGAATCGAGCTACTCCATGTACACCAAAGATCAAATTTGTGTTAGAAGAGTCACTCCTCCAGAAATTTGGGACATCTCGGGTGTTGTTAATCAGGATTTCATACACTTTAGCTCATTATACAGCTTCTGGAATAAGTACCAATGTATAACCAAAATAATGCTGAATATTGCTAAACGGTTTGCAAGTTGGAGACCTGATGAAAAGTTGGGGGATGCTTATATGAGACACAACCACGCCTCTCATTTTTCGATCTCTATTCGATGCAAATCAAATTTTTGGTCGATTGACGCAATAGACTGGCCGTTTTTCATCTCAAAAACTCGCGCTGATACTCAAATTGAGAGGGAATACTCGTCGAAAGATTTTCAAATCCCATTTTCGGTACCTACTCCGGTGTTTGGGTGGAGAGTGCAAGCGGAGAGAGCGCGCGCGCCCCGAGTGAGCGCGTCTATGTAGACTCGGCCAAACCCACCTAAAAGTGTTTCCTCGCCATTCGAACACCCAGGCCAAGTTTGTGAGATGGAAAATTTTTCAATCTATCGTTGAGAATGACCCAAAAACTCATTGGCATAGAGATGTGGATTTCGATCGATGTGCGTGATATTGCTACCCTTAACTTCTCAGGTATCTTACTCACAGCCTGTTCAACAACATTCAACATTATTTTGGATTTACATTGATACTTATTCCAAAAAGCTGTGGGATAAGTTCAAATGTAAAGGAATCCTGGTTGAAAACCGACAAGTCTCAAATTGATGAAGGAGTGACTCATGTAACACAAATGTTATCTTGTGTGAATTTGCAATAGCTCGGTTCGTCTTAACCAGAATTCTTCACGATTGATTTTATCCTACAGTTTTTGAAAAAAGTATCAATGTGAACCCAAGATAATGTTGAATATTGTTGAACATGCCGCGAGTTAGATACCTGAGAAGTTGGGGGTGGCAATGTGAGGCACATTGATCGACATTCACGTCTCTCATTTTTCAATCTCAATTCCATGCAAATGAGTTTTTGGGTAATTCTTAACGATAGATTGACGGGGTTTCACCTCACGAAGTCGGACTGAAAACTCGAATCATAAGGGGACTTATGTGGGTTATTTTTCGGTACCTACTCCGGTGTTTGGGTGAAGAGTGCGAGCGGAGAGAGCGCGCGCGCGCCCGGGGTGAGCGCGTCTATGGAGACTCGGCCTATGAATTAACACAAACTATTTCTAGCGCGCGCCAGCGCCGGTGCCGGGAGCGGCGCCACGCGCCGGGGCGCGGCGCGGGCGCTTCATTTCTGGACACACCCTAAAGGCGGGTATCCGGGGTGCAAACTCTAATATCCGCTTCTCCCTCAGTTGGCGTCTAAAATTAAGTAAAGTTGTCGAATTCTGCAATCAGAGCTACCCAAAAAAATATCAAGGCATTGAATTTTGAGCTACAATATTTTCAAACTTCGGAGACTAATTATTCATGTTGAGTGAAATATGAAATACCGATTCCACCACCGAGGAGCTGAGGAAAGAGTAATTAGAAAGAACTACTTTGGTTTTCATTCACACCTCACAAACTCAATAGAAACTTTGAGAGATAGTTAATGCGCATCATTTTACTGCCTTGTTTTCTAAAAAAAATCGTAGGAACCCCGACTTTCTTCTTCGTATTTCCCGAATGAAATTGTCTGATGGTTCGGCTGGAATGATGGAAAAAGTCTCACAATGAAAAGTTCTGAGTTATAGCAGTTTCAATCTTTGAAAGACAGTTTTTGAGGTCATGTTGCCAGAAATGTGGAAATCTCACATTCCACCATCGAATAGCTGAAGGAAAATACATCGGAAATGACCACGTTGGATTATTTCCGAGTGAACTTAGTAAATAACCCAGAGCACTCCAAAGTAAGTATGGGCGATCTCACACTCTCACATTTTCGATTTATCAAATCTTGGGGGTATTGTGGGGATATGATATGAATGAGAAAACGAATGAGATTGATCCTTTGGGACTCTTCTCAAGAGGCTTTCTTGAGTCTTACCGTATGTAATTTGGTGCTGGTTTGAATCAGGGTTGAACTGAGGGTTGAACGAATGAGCTAAGAAATTGCTTGGTGAAATTGGACTGAATTGAGATATTTGCATGTGATTTGTTGTCAAGTGAAACAGGGGAGCATTTGCAGAGCTGTAGCAGATGAGATGAACTGATCAGTAAGGAGGTTTATACGAAATAAGAAGAGGGAAGGGGCAAATGCTGGATTAAATTTGTGAGTTATATGAAACTAAGGCCTGACAAATTGATATTGGATTGGGTAAAAAGTCGCATTGTAGAGATATTGCTGGAATATTATCACAAAAGTCTATATTCTGCAGCCATCTAATCTTTCGTCCAAAAATTTGACAGATTTTCCCACTGTGCATCAGATTTTCATGAATTACAGCGACGGATACATTTCTCAATTTCTTACGCTGTATGTATGACTCGGCAATTTTCCATTTGAAAAAGATCGCACAAGCGGGGAGGGTGAGACAGTCTAGAATTATAATGATTTCCCGTGACGTAATTCATGGACACGCCTTGAGTATCTTTTTTAGGGGCATTGGAACCATCTGAAGAGAGACGGAAAACCAGCGCTGAATTCACAAATTTTTTTGGCAAGTCGTATGGCACGTTTTCTCGAAAACTCTTGTCAAATATTTTCCTAAGGAATCTTCATAGGATTCAATGTATCTAATTATGTATAACCGGATTGTTTGTAGTTACTAATTTCTGTCTTTCCACAGAATTTCACGTGGCATTCTTTCCGGAGAATCATTTTTTCTAAGTGGATGTAACTTGAGAAATTTGGATCATTTCCGATTGAGGAATGTTTGAAATTACTTCTTTTACATTCACCTCATCTCCTTGCATGGGCACGGATATTTGTTTCATCCTAACAGGATTGAAATGAAGTCAAAATACCTCAGGATTCTGAAAATTTTCACCTCACAATCTCTCCCCTCGGAGTACAGAATAATTAATACCGATGTGGAGATCATAATTCAAAAACTGTTGAGCACTTCTGAAGAGTCACAAAATAAGGCTGATAATCCCTGTCGATCAAACTTTTCCACTCTCATTGAACTAAATGAATGAACTGGCTCTTCCAAAAACTCGTCAAATATCTCCCTCTTCTCTTTCCGACAACAATTCCAGAAATTACCACCAACCAAATAATGTAGTATATTTTAGCAGCGGACAAAGAGTTACTTTTCATAAATTTATGCATATTTACTAGAATATTTCTGCCTACAAAACAAGAGTCCAATTTCCTACAGAATCCAGAAAGAGATAGAATGACAAAGCAAAGGGTTTAATGCGCCTGCACTCAGCGATAAATTTCCGTTTGAGGTTGTAGAGGTGAAAAACGCATCGGTAATATGCGCCACAAGTCGATTTTCGAGAGACCCTGAACGCGATAAATGATGCGCTTTTAAATACGGATAGTCTGTTCTGTAACGATATGATGCAGTTATGGAGGGGTAAATGGTCAAACATGCCTTGTGATGTTACTATAGCCGATATAATCGACGTTCGATAATATTTGACCGATAAATTTTCATGCAACGGCAACGAACTCGCTTTTGCACCGATAACGTCGACAGGATTTATACTACTGAGCCCAGAGGCTGAACTTTGGTACGTGTACATTGGTGTATTCTCACGGGAGGGTAGTCCATATTTTTTTGGGAAGCCCTGTGGGATTGGGTGGAATTTTTTTGGTAGTATTTTTTGTGAAGATCAGAGGTTGATCTGTGAGATTCTGTCTGAATCACTGATTTATTTTGGACGACTAGTTTCGTTCAGGATTTGGTGAGATTGTCAAGTCACGCTTTGCGTCGATTTAGAGGATGATTGAGAGTAGAAATGATGGTAGGTTGATCCAGGCTTCAAAATCGTGATGAATATTTTGATCATTCCCGGGATTATCAGTAATTAAAAGTATACTACCATTTTTGCAGGGATGGATAGTGAACTTAAAAAAATTCCAGAATCATCATCCAAGATTGAGGTGATTTCATCAACTCATAACGTTCAGATACCTTCACAGCGGTTTCTCCGTCATCATCAGAACATATAATTTTATGCAATTTTCTGATATTGAGTTGCCTCTAGAAGTGTATAAAATACCTTTTCTGCCCAGTTCACGAGGTTTTTCGCGTTTGCGCAATTTTTTGGACCTTCTCAAGTGGCTTGGGCTGAGAATTAATCTTTCAGAGGCAAGCTACATTCTCATAAACTCAGTGCGGATTATACTACTATCATTTTGAGGACCCTTACCAAGTATTCGATCGAGAGGAGATAATTTCCCAGTTTTCTGGGGATTTTGCTTTCTATCAAACTACTTCCAAAATTTTTGAAGGCCTTCGAGCATCTTTTGATCCACGGTGGCTCATACAAAATGGTGATCTTCACGCGTAAATATCATTATAATGGATCTTCAATACGAGCCACGTGATTTTCTATTGCAAATATGTACTATTATTTCGTTCTGTTAATTTTTTACAACTTTTAACCCCATATCACGCTGTGCACGAAGTACATCAAACAATAATTCAATGAAAACTGATCAACGATTTAATTTTTTATGCTAGGGTATACCATGAGAGTAGTCAGAAATCTGTGCGAATCTCCTCAATGATCCATTATGGGTGTGTGGGCCACCTTTATAAATCAATAATCACTAAATCTGGTCACTCAGATGAATAAATAATGTCCTCGGGGCTAAATTGTGTTAAATCCGTACAAAATCATCACAAGAAAGAAAATGATTCAATTCCAGCTCAGTCACTATTGGTACCCCCAACACTCCGAAGCCCACGCAATTTTTATGATCAAACTTCTTGAAACAGCCATTAAAAACAATCACCAAAATCTCAATTAATAAAATGTAGAATCTGCCAGATACTCCCTCAAAGAAGGTATCATAACCACTCCACCAAAGATCCTCACGATTAAAATAACGACAAGCATCGAGCATTACCATCTCCCGCAGGCTTCGAAACTCACTCAATAACGTAATTTCGACCCCCCAGACATCATACTACTCTGACCAACCATATACTGTACCGCAGACTGTGCGAGGGTGCGAAAATTTTCCTCCTATATAACAAACGACTAGCCAATATGCACGGTATAATATAGAATTGGCTACGTTCCAGATGGTCAAGTTTTCCGATATCAAGCCGATACAGGTTTATTTCCAGATCGTTTTACCTTGTCTCTCTGCCTCATCCTACATGTGTGTGTGTGTGTGTTCATGTATGTGTGTGTATGAATGCTACCTGCCCCTCGAGAACGTTAACGCAATGGCTAATGTAATGGGAATGGTCTCAAGTCTATGAGAAACAGAGAAGCCTGCCTGCTTGGTCATGCATATTGTATTATATCTATGCCACTTGCAGTAGTGATGGTATGATAGTATCGGACTATGTTCTGATGGTGCATTGCTAATAATTGTTATGACCCAATAGAGAGCAATGGAGATGCCTCTACTATCACGTTGATGTGTAATATCTATAGATAGCTTGAAATGATAGGCTTTGCAAGAATTTTGCAGTACAATGGGTAGTGGCAGTTATCGTATCTGTTTTATGAGTTTCTTTGATTGCGAGATGGTGGTAGACAGAAGGAAACTTGGGTGAGTGTTCAAGATTTCTTGATTATTGTTCCGAGTTCACCTGTTTTGCTCTGATTGCGAATGAAATTTTATGGAAGAGGTTGTGATGTACCGTAAGCTGTGAGATGGGAAGAGAAGAATGAAATTCTGATGTTATGGAGCAAGTTCTAATTGTACGTAAAGCATTGGCATGAGTAAATTCAAGACGTTGAAGAAGTGAGCTACAAAAATTCTACATACGAAGCTTTGGTTCTGAATCTCATTCAATGAATGAGAATATCAATCAAATCAGGTGAATTTTTAGGATGCGCAGGCTCTAAAATTTTCTCGATCCAAGACTGATCTAAAGAACGAGTAATTCACAGTAATGAGCACGCAAATTATGACCAAAGTTCGTATCGAGGCCGAGAGTGAGATGAATTTCGCAGAGGATATTCTGAGGGTGTCTAGGATTTACAAGGAGTTGTATTTTGGAGACTTTGTTCGTCAATAAGCCAGTATCACTCTACATAAAATCCTAAATATCGTACACTTATGCGTTGAAATAATTTCGAGAATCATTTGTTGATTACTTGTTGTAGTGATCTCATTTTGTTACAAACCTAAGTATCTGAGTATGTCGACTTAAAATTGAAACTGTAGAAGATTTTTTTTACCTTTCTTGTTACTGTTCTAGTATTCAGCCTTTGACTGTGATACTAATCTCCTGTCTTCGATGGAAGTTAGTTACACAACCATAGATCTTTTCATGCGTTTCAAAAAATTAGTGACATTTTTTCATAGATCGACGATGTTCATTATAATGAAAACGATAGTAAATGTGTTGGATGATTCTTTTGGAGCGTTACTGTTACTGCTACTTCAATCCATGGATTAATCCTCTAATGAATAAAACCGTTCAGTGGGTATTTCGGGGATTCCAAACTTACTCATTCGGTAAACAAAAACTTTCCACCCATGTATCACTGTATCAATACATTAAACATTAATATATTAGAATCTGACTCCCAGCAAAAATGTGTAAAAATATATTCCGTACATCTATCAATGATTTCCCAACACCGCATATCAACATAAATGCAAATGAAGTCCCTCGAAAGATCATCAACCCACAAAACAAATGTGACATGGCAAAAACAAGTACACCTGAAGCAAAATTACACATGAAGAAACTACGTGATTGTAGAACGGCTTTCGTGCAACCTCGCATCATCATGACTAATTTACCGTATAACGTAATGAACACATTACAGGGAAAAAAGTAATACGACACTGCGTTACGGTCGTGCAAGCAAACGAGAGAGAAAATTTAGTCAGATATATAGATACGATTTGCATCAAATTGTAAGCCGCAACAGCCAGTGTGGCATACCGTTCAAAATTATGGGCCAATTAAATTGGTGACGGAGTCTATTAGCGCTTTCATACAACGCATTCGCACTAATTACCGATTTGCCAGCTCAGCATGGTATGTGCTATACACAATTCGTCCACCCCATTTATGTGGCTCACGCGCGCTTTCGCAATTGTGCGACATTTCACGCGTGAGCCTATAATTCCATTGAATGATGAACAGAATTGGAGGTGCTTGATTAGTAGTAGTATTCGACTGATGGGAGAAATTTTCAAATAAGTTGATTTCATTCATTTTAAAGGATGCTATAGGGTGATTTTATTGATGAGTTTTGTTGAGGTTAGAAGATTTTGGTTGAAAGGTGAAAAAAATAGATTCATGAGATTATATTTGTAGACGTGTGAAGGGAAAATGCGTGACAAGTTTTGCTGAATTTGTAAAAATTGGTATAGTTGTGTTCTGACTTTTTGAGTGAGGTTGGGATTTTGAATCGAGCTCGAACTTGATCTCTCAATATGATGCCGTAATTTATTAATGCAATGGCCTAGTATGAGCGGTTATACCATATGATTGAACGGCACTAAAGATGTAACTGATGTCGTTTTTTTTTAATTAGCTATCATCTGACAACGAAGTAATTTTTTCTCATTGTCTCATCCATTTTCTCAATATTATTTCTCAAACAGATATATCTTGATAGTGTATGAGATACTCATTGACAAATCACCATTCTTTTACATGCTCATTTAAAACTCATGTTACATTCCTAGCCGAATTTCGATTAGTTTGTATACCTAGATACTATTATTTTGTCACTATTTAGCTCACCAGACGAGGTTTCACTCTAAGTAAGGATGAAGATTGAACAAACAAATGAACGAACAGTCAAAGTGGCTATGTGTCAATTGCCATTTACCGGGGCAAAGGATTTGATGGTAGAGCTCTTATGTGAATTTGGATAATGAATCAGATGCCCATTGTCAGCTATTCTCGTGAAGTCAATGTTGATTTTCGGGAACTCAGTAGGTATTGCACTGCAAAAAAATAGTTTGAGCTTCAGTGAGTTTTGCTTATGAATATATGAACAAAATTGCAGAGAGATGAGGTTGCTCAAGTTCAAAACTTAGCATCGAATGCCAGGTTAGAAATAGAATTTCCCTTCTGACACAAGTTTACTTGCCAGTAGTAGAATGACGTTCCATTGCTCAATTTTTGACGATCCTTCAGACAAAGGGCTGTTATAGATGTAACGAATGTCTGACTACACACTGATTATACTACTGACAACAATCAACAAGTTTCTGTTACTTCTCCAATGACGTCATTCCAACTATCTAAAATATGTCTTATCATCTAAAATCAATTCAGAATATGATATTAAAAAGGACTTATGGAAAATTCTTAAGGATTGGATGATTGTTGATGTATGTCCGCGACTGTAGAATTGTGTACTTCAATAACTAGATTCAGCGTGAAATAAACAAAAAAGCATAATGATCGTCAAATTTTCTGATGTCGATGTTATTATTTTCTATCGATGTTATCATGAGTTGTCGATGTTATTATTTCTGCAATGCTTGGGAAGAGAACAATTAGTCTGATCGAGATTTCAAATTCATTATAAAGATGCAAGAAAGCAATTTGTTGGGAAAAATCGATGTTGGAAGACGTTTGAAATTGATTGTCTAGAGATGTCTTTGAATCTGGATTTGATAACTAACTCTCGAGCTGACTAAAATTAGCTGATCATATCGCCCTCTGGATTTGGAGGAATCATTTCGTGGCCTACTGTGACCCGGGGTGACTGTGACCACCGGGGCGACTGTGGCCACTTTTCGGAAAGAGATTAATGGAGTCGTAGCTTCGACGCTGTACCACCTATAGAAGAGACCTTCGAAAGCTCATTTTAAAACTTAGAAATTCTACTTTCAGAATAGGTTAGCTCATTTGTGGTAGAATGAGTTCCATTGGCCCTTTTTTCGTTCGGATGTGGTGAAAAATTTCAAGTCAAATATTCATGTCGCTAAAATCAACCTGAAAAACCCACTGAATCTACTCCTAACTCCTTCTTATAGTTTTTCCATAGTAGATAATAGTGGACGAGCTATGGGGTATAAGACCAACCCGGCATCAGACCACCCCCTCCCCCCCCCCCTGGCATCAGACCATACCGGCATCTGACCAAGTTGAATCCTCTCCCGCGACGAGGATAGCGGTACGAGCAAAGTGGTGCTCTTTCTACTCACTCAAATGAATGTGTGTGTGTATGTGTGTGGGCGTGTCAGCCGGAATAGCCTCATATGACTGAAGATCATGTGGTCCTCGGTTCGACTTCGAGTTCGGGCATATTCTTTAGTATGTTAGATCTTCTTCTTCCACGATGTCTAGGCCCAACGCCTCAATCCGTGGATGATCATCCATTTTGATGTCATTGCTCAGAATCGCTTCCACATATTCTCTTAGTCTGAGCAGATCCAGATTTGTGGTCTCACATCCATTTCTCAAATATCGATCGGTATCTTCAATGATAATGCGCGAGGGATACTCCTGGTATTTGCCAATTTTGAGATTATAGAAGATGACGTCACCGATCTATAGCGAGCTATCTAGTAGATTCCGAATAACCTTCACAGGATAACACTCTATCTTCTATCTTTGATATCTCATTCTCACGGCGCAATTCAAGCCATTGACGCTGGGGCTGTGCGGTCATTGGTCGACAGCTCACACTATGCTGCTGATTGCTTTTTGAGGGACTCAACCGACAGAGTTCAGATTGGTAAGGCCCCAGCTACTCTACTGGTCCAAAGTCTGAGGACACCTGGGAATCAAGCTGATGATTTTCAGAGTTGGATATCTCAGAACCTATTGGTCGTAGAGAGCTCTGCGTGGTCGCATTTTGTAGCTCATATCGAGCACTTGCAAATCTATTTTCAGTATTTTCCGTCCCGCGTATTATACCAAGGACACACGAGTTAGAAAAACTACTTTTTTCGCAATTTTTCAGGCAAAGTACGAACGCCTGCCGATTTTGGAGAGATTAGTAGATCGCTATGAGACCAATGACATCTTCAAGCTCATGGAAAGACCTTCATGATCTATTTTTAAAAGTCTGTATAAGTGATTCTGGTTCCAAAATCTGACTGATTTACTAAGAGAGCTTTTCTCTCAAAAAATCCCTCGATAATCCAAAAATGATGAGAAACAGCCACTTTAGGGCAGCTGACCCTCATTTCTGCAAAAGTTCAACTCAACATCGAGATAGCCATCGAAAGTAAAGGCTACCGACCTTGGACTGGGTTGTTTCTCGTCATTTTTTAACTAACCATGTAATTTTTTAAGATAAAAGCACCCGCAGACAATTCTGTCATATCTCAGTGCCAGAACCACTTGGAGAGACGTTCAAAAGCGTATTTTGAAGATCTTTTTATGGGCTTGAAGATGTCGTTAGTTTCATAGCAATATAACAATCTCTCCAGAATTTGCAGGCGTTTGTACCTTGCCTGAAAAATTGTGAAAAAAGTAGTTTTTCTGACTCGTGTGTCTTTGGTGTAATACGCGGGACGGGAAATGAAGGAAATAGACTTGAAAGTGCTCGATACGAGCTACAAAATGCGACCACGCAGAGCTCTCTATGACCAATAGATTCTGAGATATCTAACTCTGAAAATCGTCAGCTTGATTCCCAGGTTTCCTCAGACTTTTGACCGGTAGTGTATGTACCCCCAATTGTGCAGCACGGACAGTTTCACTTACTCTATACTGTTTAACTTACGATAACAAGCGTGATTTCTCTATTTCTTGCGAGGGTTTCACTTATTTTCGGGATGAGATTCATCATCTGCTTCTATTTTGGAAATATGTGACCATCCAATCTCATCCGGGGTCAATAGATCTTCCCATCGTCTTGAAATGTAATAGAGTCATCTTCTCCACGATCCCGATGTCCAATTACTCTGTACATGAACGGTCATATTCCCGCTACCCAGTGCGGTATTCGTCCTGTATACATCTAGTTCGCGTGACATTTGTGCGGTTTTCATCCACCCCGCGCGGTATTTGTGTTGACACGCGTCATTTTGACAAGTCTCTTGTCAATCCGCATAATGTTATGAGACTTGTATGTTCTGTCTCTGAACTTAGTCGTGATCATAAAATTGTTCCGAGGAGAGAATAATCGATTTTGTGTTGGAAAGTACACGAAGTTCTTGGTGTTCGATGAAAGTGGTCAAAGTCATTCCGGATGCCGGGATAACTGTGGCCAACCTATTTTCTTCACAGCTCTCAAGAATGCAAATGAGTGTATTTGAATTCTGAATACAACACTTCGAAGACGTAGGCAAGATCCATCGGATGACCTAAGATACATAGGAGTTGGATTGGAAAATTGTAATAAAAATTTATTTAGAAGCTCCATAGTATCCATACTATCCCAGTTTACGGTACATGGAATGCCAACCTATTGATGACAACTCACATCAATAGTAAAGAAAACTTGACACACTTATAAATGGATTGAAGGATTAATATGTAAGTCAATTCTCCTCTTCACATGGTAGAAACACAGGAGTGCCCACGCGACGAGCATGTGATTATCTTTCAAGATCGGCCATGTATTCATACCATAAATACCTGCCGGAAAACTCTGAATTCTAACATTTTTCATAAGCTAATCGCAGTTCCTAATGGATTAAAAAATCGTTCAGGTGGATTGTCATGAAAATATATGTTCATAATAGTTTGTTAGAGGCCATGGTGCCAATGAGATTAATCGAATAATTAGTTCCACACAAATATCACTTGTTATGGAACACATTAATTTTTGAAGGTCGAGGCGTAGCTACTCAAAAAATTCTCAACGCCGGGGAATACCCCGAAATTTCTTTCCATGATCGTCCGCCGAGGTCAGATAACATTATCTCTTATTGCAGAAGTAGGACAACTGTGTTTTATCAGCCGCCAGTCAACGTACACCGACTCATTTTGAGACATCTCTTTTGAAAGAATTCGTATGATGCACTTCATATTCATATCACAAGATTCAAACTGAACGGATAACTAGTTTTTAATCCAACGAAACGTTTTGTAGATATCGTACAAAATCAATCCATTGCGACCTATAACAATACAATATTCCAATCAGTAAAATGAACTCTTTAGTAATTTTTCTTACATTAGTTGTATCTAATTTCAGTCTCATATATTCTATAACTCCAGGTATTGTGTGACTAATATACTCGATATGTAAGCCGTAGAAGGATTCGCAGTTTGAAATTTATTTTGTTGCAGACGAACCTGTTGTTATCATTCCCAAAAATCAAGTTGGCCCAAAAATCGAAAGAGGTGAGAGCCTAGATGTATTTCTGGTGAAAATTAGTTAAGAGTGAAAAGAGTTATGATACTATGCATCTACAATATAGATCGATGATTGAGCATTTGAAGGTTCACATCTGCATAATTTGGCGACATGTGTTCTGGAAAAACAGAAAAAAGAAGAATAAGAACAACTCGCCCAATCCGTCTTTATCGCTCTAGTCATGAAAAATAACTCGGAAGCTCATAAAAAATACTCCAATTTGGGAATGGCTTGTTCTAAGCTCCGATGAATCTAAATGATCTTTCCTTCTTGGGTACAGACATAAGTTCGAGGATGGGTTATTTATCAAAATTATGCATCTGTAACTCACAAATACCAAAATTTTCCCTCTTGCACGCGAGTACAATTCACCAATCTCTCTTTTTTCAGGGTTAAGCACGAAGCCCACGGTCAGACGAAATATTGAAATTATCACAATGGATCCATCCAATGAAGAAAAAGATGTGACGACCTTAAGTCCTTCAATAACTTCCAATGGACTCGGGTATTCCTCAGATTTCTTATTAAAGAGAATCAAGGATGTAGGTTTGCAGTAGTGTCCCAAAATTTTGACCAACAATGACTGAATGGAGATTGTATGGATGATATTGAAAATACAGAAATCCAAAAAAAAATAATTTGTTTTTCACTTACCTAAGGCTGAATCTCTCAATAAATACCCAATTTGGTGTAATTTGTAACTGAATGCGATGTATATTCATTTGTCACTCCATGTCTGACGGACTTGAAATTCGCCTGGAGGATACAAATAACCAGGTTATATCGAAAAAAGCATACCTGGTCAGGAGTAAGGAGTTTTCAAGATAACTAAGCCCAAGTGGACTTGCCGTGATTCACTACAACAAACTCCGAGTACTTACGACTTACTTCTCGGGATAGTTGGACGAATGCTTTATATTTTCTAATTTCCATAAAGGTCGGATTTGATAATGTCAGCACCAAAATTGTATAGTAGCGAGAGCTGTTCTAGGAAAGGTTTTTGTATCTGCCTATTCATCCTTGGACATTCTTATATTTTCCCGACAATCTCCAGATTCGGTTTTGTCTGAATAATGAGATTTGCTATTATTAAATGAGTCGAAACTCAAAATCCAACCTCCTTTCAATTCTTGAAGAACTTGTCGTGGGGGGATGAGTTGGTAATAGAGGGTTCGGTGGTGCCCCCTGTGATCCCTCGTCACTCGTCTGGTTCTCAGCCGTTGAGGAGGATTATGAGGTTGAGGATGCGATTGTTGAGGTTGAGTGAATGTACACACAGTATCTTGACACAAATACGACACAGGAACCAAAGTGCGAAGCACAAAGTTTGAGTGTGGAACTGTCACTAGATCGCGGTGTCGACGTCCTGACGGTACTAGGAGTACGTCGGAGTTTCGGAGCAGCATGGTCATGGCTTGGCCGAATGTCACAGAGACAGCATCGCGACGGCGAGCTGGAGAAGGACTGATGATTTTCCGGCTCCGGAAGCCGGTCTTATATACCCGATATCTGATATAGATGTAATGTGGGCGAAACATTACATTGACGTAGATGAAATGCGGAGGCGTATTTTCATTCTGTATTCTGGTATCGGTTATTGTTGTAAAGATGAGATTTATGGGTTCTTGGAAAAAGTATGATTTTACGATGATACATTACTTATGTATTACATTGTGCTGAATGAAATATGAGAAGTGCATTTCTTCCGTGGTTTGCGTGATTTTTTGAAAGCCGTTAATTTATGAGCAGAGTTTTATGACCTTGGGTGAAACGTTGTGCGCGTATTTCATTGCGGGCAATGAAGTATGCAAAATGCATTACACTGACGTATTGCAAGTTTTTCGGAAAACCGTTAATTTATGAGTGGAGTTTATGATTTTTGATGAAACGTTGGGTCCGTATTTCATTGTGTGTAATGAAGTACGAATGCTGCATTTCATTGGTGATTCCTGCGAGTTCTTGGAAAAGTGCGATTTTTATGACCAAGTATGTTACTAGAGCTGCGTGTTTAAATCCGCATAATGAAGTGCGTATGAAGCATTTCATCGAAGTTCTGGCGTTAAGCGGATAAGTCTGTGATTTATGGTTGTGATTCATGAAACAACGCACCGATACTTTCTCTCGGTAAACATTGGGCTCGACGGAAGAAATAGATGTATGTGTATGCATGCGTCAAACTTGGATTTTTCCAATATTCATGAGCTGAAGCAATGAGAGCTGCCACTTAAGGCGATGCGGTCATTGCACGCTGAACTTTGTTCACAAAACTCTCAAAATCTTTTCCAATTTGGGCTGAACGACGAGTTATCCAGGATTTATTATCATCCAACTTAGCCTGGATAACTCTTCGTTGAGCTCAAATCGGGGTATTTTATGAGATTTTTGTGAACGAATATGTGCTAATTTGTAGGTTAGAAAGTACCTGCGGGCAAGTTATTCTCGTTTATTAGTGATAGTCTTGTGATTCGTGACAAATAATGAGTTGTCCACCACAATTCAGATGATAATACGTAATGGACGAATCGTCCCCAACTTCGTTTCGTGAAAATCTTTTGATTTACATCTAAATGAGATATAATTTTCGGGTTCCACGGAAAACTTCGCTATCAATCTTCGATGAGATTTTGATACAATTAGTTTGTGCTCCTGAATTCCATAAATCAAATTCCAACGAATATCTAATGTAAGTTACACCCATTAATTTTGGCCTACTTCAATATTTTGTTACCTTGCCTTAGCTCATTGTAGAGCTTCTTCCAGAATCTGCGAATATCTGAGATTTATATTTTAGGCCCCTGCTTATTGGCTCTAGGCCTATAAGGGCAGCCTGGCCTACAGTACCCTGCAAAAAAAATGGAACACGGATACCTTCACTGAAACAGCCATTACTCCGACGCGTTCGAGTTTATACCAATTTTCTAAAAAGCACTTGAAAGATGAAAAAAAAATCTATCAAATTATGTGTTTTAAAATTTTTTTTGATCGAAATCTCATGCCTTTAATTGACACTCAAAATTGGAAAAATTCTCATTCCAATCAATCATTGATCATTTATCGGGGAATTACGATAGTGTAAAAATTCTTGTGGGATGTTGTAGCTCTTTTCAAGACCTTCAAAATCATTCTTTTATACATTAATCTACGGTTTTTTACACCCGAGTTACGAGCGATCTCGTTCAAAGAATTTTGTACGGGTTGAGTGTAACAAAATTACGGAAAAGGTCATAATCTACGATTTTGACGTGAAATATTCAGGATTATATGAAATAATTGCCTGGTTCATTCCAAAAATTGGTTGAAAGGACTTCCGCCCACCTCAACTAAGAAGAACTCATGTCTCCATACTATTCATACTCTCAAGTCGTACGAAATTCTTTGTACGAGATTGCTCGTAACTTGAGTGTGAATAATCGTAGAGTAATGTATAAAAAACCATCTTGAAGGTCTTGAAAAGAGCTACAACATCCCACAAAAATTTTTACGCTATCGTAATTCCCCGATGAATGATCAATGATTGGTTGAAATGAGATGTTTTCCAATTTTGAATGTCAATTAAAGGCATGAGATTTCGATCCAAAAAAATTTCGAAACACATAAATTGGTTGATTTTTCTCTCATCTTTCAAGTGCATTTTAGAAAATTGGTATAAACCCAAACGCGTCGGAGTAATGGCTGTTTTAGTGAAGGTATCCGTGTTCCATTTTTTTTGCAAGGTACATATGCCAAGCTAGTGCGTTGGTTTGGTAGATGGCCATTCTTGAATAGCTCAGAATGGCTCAGAATGACACAGTTTTCTCGGAAACTACCGAATTTTGGGGTCAAACACCAATATGTACTCGAACCTATCCCTCGGTGAGAGATCTACGCTCCGCCGAAACCTAGGCAACACTCCAGAACATAGAAGAGTCGGAGAAGATTCGCCTAGTACTTATGGTCGTTACATCAAGCTGTACGGGCTCCACACTCCGGTGGGCGTTGACTGGCACCAGCAGATAGTCACACTCTACTGTCGAACCACTAATGTTATCCAACCCTCCTTGCGGTCCGTAGTTGAGGTAGACCTACGAAAAAGGGATTTACTTCGGATTGTTTTCTTGGCTTTTTCATTCGATTCTATGGTACGAAATACGAACTTTTCTCTAGTTATTGGACCCCGTAAAATTTTCCAGATATTCAGGACACATTCCAATTCATCCTCTTGAATTATCTTCAAAAACAAAATTCGGGTTTTTTCAATAAAATTTATATTTCTTGGATCACGTTAGAGATACCGAGATGCAATCTGCGGTGTTCGGAAAAACCATCGAAATGAGTCTTACAAAATTGAATTCGACGTTATGAGTGCATGGTTTGAGCGGGCGATAGAATGAAGAATACAAAAATATCAATTTCTCAAAAAGCCATACTCCTCATTCCTCGGAAATCTGATATCTGATTTATGATGTTGGGTTTTTTCCAGAAAAAATTTCCCGAACATTTTTATTGCGCCCAACAAGCTCAATTTTTGCTATTTTCTGGGCGATTAAGAATCGTCTTTTTCCGGCACATTTGCAGAAACTTGGATCGCTAGAACCAATTTCATTGGGAAGCCAAGAGAATTTCCTCCGAAGTAATCACTTGGCCGAATCAAATTCACCAACTGGGACCAGAGCTGCAACGTATCGAAGATGAACCCTCAGCGTATGATCTCCTCCATCACTCCCTTCAACCCACCTCTTAAGATTCAGTGGTCTTCTGGTCATTGTAGCTGTGATTCAAATGCATGGAAGTGACTCCGCTCAGTAGTCATTGTGACGGAAATTTCCTTGGCTTCTCAATAAAATCGGTAGCAGTGATCTTAATTCTTGCGCATGCGCAGAAAACAGACGATTCCCAATTACCTTGCAAACAGATTTGTGGAAAATAGTGAAAACAGACCTTGGCACACATAAAAATGTTTGGGATCATTCGATTTTTCTTTTTCTGGAAGAACACAACTTTCTACATCAAATATCAAATTTTCGAGGAATAAAGAAAATGTATTTTTGAGGAATTGAAAATTTTTTAATTTCTCATCCTTTTGCTTGCTAAAACCACCCATAACTTGAAAATAAACCCAAAAAAAATTGATTTGGATAGATTCTTTCAAGATCTCCAAATGCCGCGAAGTGCATTCCCGTATCTCTCATGTGATTCGAGAAATATGAATTTTATTGCAAAAAGAACCCAAATTTCGTTTCTAGAGATGATTGAAAAGGTCGAATGCAAATGTGTCCCAGATACCTGGGAGATATTCATTATGGGGTCCCATAGGCGATAATAAGTTCATATTTTGTACCGTAGAATCGAGTGGAAAAGCCAAGAAGAGTCCGAGACATGGCCCTTCTTCATAGGCCTGTTTCGCATGGAATTACTTGTATGAGATTACGTACGCTCACCTTATTATTCTCATAATCGAACAAAAACTGAGATTCCAATTCCCAAGTTCTGTCATATTAGGATAATACTCATATGAAATTCTCTCTATAATTTATCAACAAAAATCACTGGTCGTGAAAAATACTGTGGTCATCATCGGTGTGCGTCTGACTATGCGTTGACCACACTACTGCTACTCGTATTAGCTAATATTTCAATCCAACTTGACCAGATATATTCAGTTACTCAAACGCTCAAAGATTAATTTGTCTGATACACATTCACCATAATTCAAATCCAACTATGTGCTTGTTATCTTTAATCTTTGAAATAATGGAAAGTAAGTGAAAATTTAAGTTTCATATACGTCCAAGATTTTTATCGTATCACCCACCCCAAAATCTTCTTTCAAGTCAAATCTTCACTTCTCCCTTCTATTCCTCCGCTCATTCTCACTCCATCATTTACAATCTCCTACAATTTCCAAAATAAAGACCATCACGGACAATCAATCTAACCTCTATCTCAAAAGTTCCTCCAACGCAGTTGAAACTTGGTAAAACCGTTCATATACCTTACTCTTCCTTGTCCAACATCACCAACGACAATTTCAAACTTTTCGAAGCGGATCAAAGGGCACGGATGCATCAGTACAATCCAGAGTCTGCATATATATATATATATATATATATATATATATATATATATATATATATTTGTAGAGGGTGACTATATTCAATGAGACAGATGACTACAGGGGAGGTGGTAGTAGTCTCGTATACCCGAGACAGAAACGTAACGGAATGGAGATGGACTGTTCGGAGAATTGGAACGTAACGATGGATTTTACAGTTGTACTTGTATGTATGTATGTAGTTTGGAAAAGCTGCCACATGGATTCTATCTTTGTCCGATCTAGAGGCCGTAGCAATTTTACTGTATATATATATTTTGGAAGCATTGCGGCGGCTTATACTGTGCTTTGTCAAGGGAGACCTCGAATATATATATATATATGGAAGTCGACGATACGTATCGAAGAGCGAACCAGAAACGAACTTTGCCGTTTGGTCGCGCGAGCCTCGCGAAATCTCTTACCATCCCTGAATTCTCTACGCCTCTACCTCCTTCTCCCTATATTTTCATCCTCCTATATCTTTGTTATATCTGTATACATGTATATATGGAATTTCTGTAAAGTAACGTCAACGATCGAACCGTCGTTATTGTTGCGGACGTTCCACGAGATCGTTAAACTCTTTGGGATTGCACATGTATACACACACACACACACACTTAAAAGCTGAAGAATTTCAAGCTTTCCTCTTCCTTCAAACTTGTTCTTTGAAAATGATCGCATTTTTCTTCCTTTTTCTCCATAGATTGAGTACCTTCGTCCTCGAGAATCTTTCTACAATCGAAGAAATGAGTTCAAGATTCCCTTCTCTTTTCATTCCTTCAAAAGAAGAGTAATTAATTAGAGAGACCAACGGATGATCCAATTCTTAATCCTTATAGTAAGGTTTTTTCTATATATCTGTTACCCTACCAACTTGATTTTTTTCCCCCTCTTCTTGATCTCATTGAAGCTCTCAAACAAGTTCGTTGAAAATGATTACCATCGAAATTTCCCGCTTCAACAATAATACGATATCGTGGATGAAATCCGTAGTGCATTTTTTGAAATTCCCAAGAGGAAAGAAGAGCGAGAGAAAATTCTATAGCTACTAAAATACCCGAGCGGAAGTTAATTAGTTCAAACTGAAATTCAACGAAGCATCTCTAACCTAAAATACAAACAGGATTTAATTAGCTGGTGGATTAAGAAGACCAAATACAATTGAGTTGGCGCGGATGAACGAGATTGGTTGAAGAAGAGAGAGAAAGAGAGACAGATAGAGATGGAGAAAAGGGTTGAGGGAGGGCAACTTTGCAAAATGAAGCATCAGGGATGCAAGAGAATGAGTTAGGCAACTAAAGGAGAGAGTTGAATGTGCTGTAATGCAAGACAATAGAAATAAGTGAGGATAGTGGCATCAGATAATTCTGGGGATTTCAAAAACATCAATCTCAGAAAACTAACATCTTTGATTCGGAGACATCTTTTAAGTATAACATTTGCTCAGAAGAGTCCAATAGTGTTACCATTCCTAAGATCCACTAATACGCAAGTGTTTCTATCTCATCTCTGTGAGTTCCTAGATCACTCATCTGCAAAGTCTATTCATACTTCGCAATCATATAATAACACTGCTCAATTTTACTTATATTCTTGATTGCATCTTTTCACTTGCACTTTTGAATGTTGATTTTCTTTGGTCTCCAGAAGTTCTTATTCATTCATGAACGGTACTCACTCATACACCACTTTCATTATATCACGATTATCCAATTTATACTGTGATCAAGTTGCTAGCTCATCTAGGAAAATAATTTATTTACTCATCAGTACCTCTTGATTGCTCATCAGGACTTCCGGATAACTGACCAATGATGTTCACACACTCATTTTTCATGCTCATTCGTAATCAATATTCATCAGTCATATGTAATTGATATAACTGTCACACTGGCTATTGGTATTCAATCATTCATCATTGATTTCTTTTTTTGACTTAATAATCATTGAAATAAAGGTGGTACTGACTCATTTGGGAGTGTAGCGTCCCGCCCTCCTGGGGTGATCCAAATTACCCGAAGAAATTGTAAAATGCTGAGTTGCGATTGAGGATTGCTTGTCGTTCAAGTAACCTCCATTTGATAATGCAATTAAAATTGTAAAGACAGGTTGATTCAGCGCATTGTTGTCACCGTGCGCGTAACTCACAGTAACTCCGATTTACGCGCACGGCCAAAAGCAGGTCAAATTTCATAATCACAAAGCTATAAAAATTGAACTTCAACAGCAGTTAATTGATCAGTCTTTGATATAAACTCATACGACCATGACATTTGACTTTACCCAAATACGCCGCGTACGACAAAGTAAATTTCAATAAGTGGATAAAGTGAGTCGACTGAATCTCGCCCCGCGTCTCCGGCGTCATCCAGAGTACGTGTAAAGAATCAACCTGTGACATCAGCCTCGAGGATTCCCAGCTCTACGGGCCAAGATATCCTGGAGTAGAATTAAGATTCAATATAATTGTAATTCGAAGAAAAATCTATCATTGTTACCTTTGGATTATCTCATTTGAAATCAGTATATAAATCTCTAATTGTTCTCAAATCAACCCTTATTTATTAGATTGACCTTTTCTTCCATGATCATCATGCATATTTCATTTTCCAGAATCTGAATTGTATTTATATATGTAACCGTGAATGCCCGAAATCAGTGAATGTCGGACAATCACTAGTGAATCTGCAGATTCACTAAGGACATCAGGAACTCTGTAGATTCACTAGTGAATGTCCGACATTCACTGGTGGGCTTAGTGAATGTCCGGTATAGAATCGCACTTCGGGTTTTCTCTAGTGATTCTCAAGATTGTCTGGTGTACATCGGTGAATGACCGAACTCACCTTCTTAACGTAAGTCGTAGAATATAGAAATGGACTTGGATCATCAACCGGATCCGCGCGGTCAACCGACCCGTCAATTCCGACCCGTAGTTTCAAAAATTTCTTATGTAATTCTAGGTGTCATTATAGTCTGGATCAATGTAACAAATGAAAGAAAAATTCATATTTACATGTCTTTTCAACGCCATGATCTGTACAAATGCGTCAGATGACGAATTTTAGTTCTGTTTCAATTTGTATCATCATAGGTTAATCTTTGTGAATCATGTAATATAAGTGTGCCTAATTTGTCCCCCACTACTTTTGGTTTGCTCGCCACTCTAGCTCATCCCAATAATTTTCAACGTTCTTCAACTCATTTCAAAGCTTGTTTCAAGACCTTCAAAATGAGCTAAAGTACGTTTGGTTTTGACAAAAGGAGAGCCGAGCTATCTTGATTTTTGCACAGAAAGATTTCTTGCGAGTTTTTCCCAGTGTGTTCCTTATTTGCACCCACGGGGAGATAGGCCTATTACATGATATTATACGGGTTTTTCGTATAATCGGGATATTTCGGCTCCCAGACCTCCAAAAAGACGTACTTTAGTTCATTTTGTAGCTTTTTTTGCCCCTTTTCAAAACTCCAAGGTTAGATTAATGTATTTGAATGTAGTGAAGACCGAGTTTGGAAAAAGACTATGGGGGAAAAATTAGGAACACTGCACTATTTTTAGTGTAGAATCGGCTAGAAATCGAGTTTTGCAATTCGGCAAAAAGTATTTTAAAGTTAGGGCGAAGATGAAGAAAGTGAGCTAAAAAACGCTGGATGATTGGTCACGTCAATTTTGTTTGACATGGCTTTTAGTGAAGATCAAAAAAGAAGTCGAAAGTACCGATAACTACTTTCTTGTTGTAAGAAATATGCGTGGGTCATTGGGGATCGGTCCAAAATGTTTCTTTCCTCATATTCCAACGTAACAAACATGAAGGAAATGCGTGGCAATATCTACGGGTGCGTACATTTGAGAATTCGAGTGGGGGCAAATTAGGCACAGTTATCTTGACTGTTGTGAGAGGGATATATTAAATTGTTCAAACCCGATCCCGATCTTGTTTGATTTTCAAAAGTTAATTTTTGATTCGATTCGGACATTCACCGGTGCAGACCAGTGAATCTTGAGAATCACTAGTGAATGTCCGGAGTCACTGGGGAATCTTAGAATTCACTGACTTCGGACATTCACGGTAACATATATACAACCATAAAAAGGGCATAATATAATATACCTGAGCACCTGGAAAAATACGTACTCTTGAACAAGGTGAGTGCAACAGGGCAGTCCGCCCTTCTATGTTCCAAGAATCCACACTAAATAAATATATCTTTTACCCTGACCCATCAAGTCCGGTCTTAACAGGAGTAATAACGATGGATTAACAGTGATGGCATGGGATACATCAATCATGTTCATTTAAATATGATCAGTGACACTGACTCCTCTGTTGGCTATATCCATCCATTATTGATGAAACTGATTGAATAAATAAGATTTCAAGTCATTATCCATTTTGTTCTACTCATCAGAACTAATGATGAAACACCCATAATTCGCAATTACTATGCATCACAGTATCACTGATTGATTACTGTGATGCATAGTGATCAATCAGTGATACTGGCAAATTTATCAGCGATATTCACCGATCATTGATGGTACTGACTCTGATGAGTAATATCGATAGATCATCAGCGGTGTTAACCGACACACTAGTGAGCCTCACTTATTGATCAATGATACTGACTCTCTTACCAATAATTCCAACTCATCATCAATGACACTCGTTCATTTGAGAGTGTTACTAATAGATTATCAGTTATGTTGACTCCTTCACTGATTACACTCGCTCATTGATCAGTGACACTGGCTCCCTTCATCCGTGTCATCCACTCATCAGCAGTAACTTTATTTCATTCATAAGTGATACCAACAAACTATCAATTATGTTGACTAAAGCATCAATCATACCTCTACTAATTAGTGATCCTGACTCCCTTATCGATGACACTCACTCGTCATCTGTGATATCGATTGACTCGGGGTCAAATCAATAGATAAACTATCAGTGATATTGACTAATCATTAATCATACTCACTCAATGAATAGTGATACTGACTCTTCAACCTGCAATATCTGTTAAGCATCAGCAGCTTTGATTCATTTGTGAGTGATACAATATATCATCAGTCATTTTGAGTCACGCGTCAATCATATTCTTTCATTGATCAGTGATGCTAACCAATTGTAAGTGATACTAAGTCCCTATCACACTCATATTATTGACTAATCCATCAGTCACATCTGCTCCTTGTCAATGATGCCAATTCTTCTAGACAGCAATACCCACTTATTATAATATCATACGAGTGATACTGGCTCATTCGTTTTTTGATCAGCATCTGTAATCATGATTTGCTCTTGGGTGATAATGATTCAAAACAATGATACTAACTAGCTCATTAATCATAATGTTTAGTTATAAATAAGTGATGCTCACCTCATGTGTGTATCTTCATAGTTACGTACTCAAAATAGGGCTATGGTTAGTCAGTGAAGTTTCGACGGAATGTAAATCGTTCCAATCAATGAGGCGATCCCAATCTTTAGGAATTATTTTCCACACAGATTTCAAACATATACGTCCAATGTTGATTTCCGAAGTATGAAAATCATTAGCAGGTGAGTGATTCTATAGCTCTACGATCGTTAAGATTGGATAGATTTTGAAGAGTCATTAATTCACATCCGTATCACAGATACACAAGTCAATAAACAATTAAATCATGTGAAAGATCTTTTCCCTCACTACAAAGAGTAGACTTCATCGTCCCGATGATTCCTATTATGTCACTATCAAATTGATCATCGTTTCATCTTGAAAATACATTTTCAATACTTTGAATAATCCTGTATAACCTATAATTAGTATCTAATGTTAACTAAATCATTCCCCAAGTATTGAATTTTAAACGAATCAAACCTTAAACACGATAGATGTGAAGCAACTACAGCTTACAAAGAAAATCAAGACAAAACAAAGGTTCATATAATCGATTACCTGTAAT
The DNA here is from genome assembly GCA_029851415.1 of Eretmocerus hayati. Taxonomy (NCBI): domain Eukaryota; kingdom Metazoa; phylum Arthropoda; class Insecta; order Hymenoptera; family Aphelinidae; genus Eretmocerus; species Eretmocerus hayati. Next base: position 112,489,995 of record CM056744.1, read on the forward strand.
AACATTCTAGTTGAACATCAACATCAACAATTTCAAAGCCAACGCTCTATACCAATTCCATTTCCCATCCTAACCCTAAGCATCTATACTCTCTTCAGAGATAATGATATGCATCACACCATAGTACAGAGAGAGACACAGAAGCAGATTTGCATTGGCTTCTATTCAAGGTGATCACCTAAGGCTTTCGGTTCAAGGGTTCCAGTGTCCATCGATAGATACGATATATATATAACTGATAGATCGAGGTTGGCATCGTGGGGATATCAGCTCGAGGGATGCGTTATCATGAATTGAGCCTGAAGCACATATATATATATATATATATATATATAGGCTCATTCTCACAGAGATACATAGAACTAGGGTATATCATCATGGTTCTAGGCCGCTTATCTCGACACGCTGCCATGCTAATCAGTGTTAGCTTCGTGGAAAGCTTGGTCTCGCTACATGCTCATGGTATCGACATTCACATGTCTATACAATCATGTATATATATATATATCTTTGGTGCATGTATGTGTGTGTGGGTATATGTGAATTTGTATGGATGTGTGTTTACTCTGGAGTCCAGAAGCCTCTCGATTTGTCCAAATAATCCTTACCAACAAATCGTCTCTTCCCAATATCGACTGCTGTTAACCTCTAGAGTACTTGGTTTACTGTTTGAGCTTTACGGGATATATATATGTATACATCCGGTATATATAACCTTGGTGTTATCGTGGATAGCCGATGTACAATGTTTTACTTGCGCCTCTGTATCCCTTTTCCGAATTTTTTCAGTGATCCTAGGGTAACTAAATTCTCATTCGAGTACTTTTTTGGTGTTTATTTTTTTTTTGATGCTGGATTCGGTTCATTTCATTCCTGTGTGTAGTTTTATTTTGAAAGGTTAAGAGAGGATGGTGAGGTAAAAGCACCAATAGTGGAACACCGTATTTTATACTGAAATTTGGCACCTATACCGGAACAAGGATTTTCTCCGCAAAAAACAGACCAATCGTCAAACAAAAAATATTAACATGCATGCTCTTCATTGTAATGGAATTTGAGCTCATGCATTGCGATATGTAGAAAGAGCTTTTTAACTCCACAAGAAAATCATAAAGTATATGGTGCTCCAACCACCCACAATGGGGTGTTCCACTACAGGTTCCACCCCTGAAAAATGGGACCAATAGTGGAACGAACCGCGATTTGGTGAAATCTAGCTTTTTAAAGGATCAAAGCTAATGAACAATATCTTTTCGATTACCTAATTGATGAATTCGAGTAATTTACCTGTCAAGGCACAGTTGTGATGTAATAAGTTCACTAACATGACTGTTCCGGTATAGGTGTCACGATCTTTGAATCGGAACCTATACCGGAACAGAACCATATTTTCCAACAAAGCTAGTTATAGATAATCATTGAGGTCATGAATGATATGATTTTGAGTACAAATAGTTTGTATTTATGGCAGACTAAAGTAATTTACTTTACAAATTGCATCTGAATAGAATTTTGTTCAAGTGAAGTATCACTTAGTTGGCTGTTCCATCGTAGGTTCCATGCACTTGAAAGTAGGAGCTATACTGGAACAGGTAATTTCGAACCTTAAATGAGATTTCAAGTCAACGAATCGTATTTTTTCGAGTACATATACCTCGTATTTAGTGAATTAATCTATTCTGACACAACGAAAATACTTCAAATTAGATTAATTGTCTGTTCCACTATAGGTTCCTTTCATGCGTTCCACTACTGGTCCCTAGGTTGAAAGACGGTGTTCCACTAGAGGAGCAAAACATGCTACCGTAAAACACTAATTACTCAAATTCTATAAGTCCTTTCGGGGTTTTCTTTTTAGCAAACTGTTCGCAAAGAGTTTCTCTACAATCTAAACCAATCTGATCTTATAGCTGACTCAAATTGTTTCTCCGAAACTCAAGTGATCAAAGAGCACTCGATTTTCTGTTCCATTATTGGTGCTTTTACCTTAGTTCTGCCGAACAGCTTCCAAGGTCTAATCTCGTGTTCTTTGAATTTTATCATCGGATTTTTTTTCTGGATCAGACGATCATCTAGAATATGTTGTACAAAGAGAATTTTTGAAAAAATTATCCTGAACAATTTATATAATACATTCAATCTGTTGAACTTGATGTAAAGGAGGCTGAGTCAGTAGAGGAACTTCAAAAGATATGAGGGAAATCTATTTCGTGAATAGTCAAGAGAATTCTGAGCTCGGATAGGGAAATAAATGGAATATACCCAAGTCGTGATACATCACATTGTACTTCTTGTTTGAGTTTCTAGAGTATCAATGAATGCTTATCGCCTGGATAATCGTCTTTTCAAGATGAATCAAATTGGCTTGGATGAAATTTCATTTTTGGATTTCTACTAGAGATGGATTCGATTTAAATAATGACACATGGAGAATAGTAATGTCTCGTATATCGCTTTCTAGTAATTTTTGATTGATTGGATTGATTGATTGATTAGTAATTTATTGAGGCTTTGGGGTCAGACTCTATCTAGCCCTGATAGATATTATACATTATTGATGACGAATAGGTCATTATAATGGTAGTATGATATTTTTCATGAAGTTTTCACCCACTAGAAAGGATCCCAAAAATTTTGGAGACGCCGGATGTGCTATTTCTGTTTTGCATTTTGATTCCACCACAGCATAAAATTCATGATACTTTTTTTTACTAGATTGTATTCATCTCGAGTTGGGCTCAGAACAATGCAATGCTGTTCAAGCCATTGGAGGCATCTCGAAAATACATAACGAGAGTGCCCTTAAAAATTCTCATTTAGCTATTTCAGGCTCTCATCAGGCAAAATCCGGATAAATGAGGCTAGCCTGATCATCTAAAAGATCAAGTTTTTCTGACTTCTCCGGAATATGGTTTCTCATGAAAATTGCTAGGTCATATCGATGTAAATAGTCGGGAGTTGTTCTTTACGTATTTTACGCAATTTTTTTCGTCAATTTTCCAATTTTCCATTCTCTTATCAATGAGAAAACACCGATTTCTGCTCGTGCGCATGGTTGTACAGATTTCAAAATGATTCCAATCAAAAGCTGAGAAGATCCCTTGCAAAAATCTATTTCATATCCCCAGTTAGTAGCTACGGCAATTCGATTGGGAAAGAAGGATAGCCAGAGCGAGAGCACCTATCTATCCTGAACCAGAGACTCGAGTCCTTTCCCTGTACTCATGCTATTGCTAGTGTGGATAATCTTAAATTCTGAAGAGCCGTCTATCTTTAGTCTTACGAGGGAAGCATCAACCTTGCGGATCCTGGATCTTGACGAAACTTTGGGAATCTTCTTGTTTTGGTGAGGAATGAAGGTGCCCAAAAGGGTTTCATCCAATGGGGCTCCTATCCTGAGATACGGCCATGGAGGTTAGCATTGTCAGTATATCTATATATGTGTCAATTTAACATGGGCCTATATGAGCAATGCTAATTTCCATAGCTGTATCTCGGGATAGGAGGCCCATTAGACGAAACCCTTTTGGGTACCTTCATTTCTCACCAAAACAAGAAGATTACCAAAGTTTTGTCAAGATCCAGGACCCGCAAGGTTGGTGCTCGCCTCGTTAGTCGACAAAACTGAACTCAGTAAACAGGTCATTTTGCAGAAAATTTTCTGTTCTTCACTATTTTCTGGTTGGTCAGAGAATGAAGATTCAATAAATTAATCAAAAAGTTCATGGAACAGTAAAATAATAACTTCCCACTAGTTTAATCGCAAAGATTGTGCAATTTTGTGTAGGACATCATATTTTCGAAAATTTGGAGGATACTATATTTCGCACCAAGTTTATAGAGCTGTAGCTAACTTCTGTACGATTGGTTTCCAGTTCGAGCTAAAGGCGACGGTTGAAATGACCACTCGGGAGCGGGAAACCTCATGAGCGAGGCGCGGAAGGTATTTATTGCCATTCTGTAATGTTTGGGTATCTACAGAATTGCTAAAAATTGCTCCTTGATCTGGTAAAATTTGGCAAAATCAGGCCAACCTTATTTTGGTGGATTTTGCACGATTAGGGCTTGAAATAGTAGGGTTGCCGCGATACGAGACGACACGACATTTTACAGTTATCGATGTCGATGTCGTGATTCCAGCATGATATCGTTATCGCTATCGATGTCGTGAAATGTCGTGGATCTATTGTCGTTGTCGTGTCGATGTCGAACGATAATGTCGTCGACATTATCGATATCGTCTTCAATTTTTCTATTGTTTCAGGCAAGTGCGACACTTACAAGGGAAGGATCAGGCCTTTGGATCACCAATCCTTTCCAACATTTTTTTACAGTTTGGTACTACCTAGAATATGAAAAACTCTGATTGTTGATTTCTCGTCCCCAATTGCTTAATACTGATGGATAATTCTTGATCTTGGAGGACTAAATGATAAAGAGTAAAAACACTCTTTTATAGATGGTGATAAGATTTTATTCTTGCAACGTTTCGTCGACTTTCTTCTGTCGAACTCATCAGGCTAATTTTCACAAAACCACAGTCACATCGCAATATCAAATACGTTTTGTTTTTGACATGGGAAAACGTCCATGTCTCGTCAGCTGTCTCATTGCAATCAGGTGTTATGATTGACATTGCAATCAGGTGTCAATCATAACACCTGATTGCAATGAGACAGCTGACGAGACATGGACGTTTTCCCATGTCAAAAACAAAACGTATTTGATATTGCGATGTGACTGTGGTTTTGTGAAAATTAGCCTGATGAGTTCGACAGAAGGAAGTCGACGAAACGTTGCAAGAATAAAATCTTATCACCATCTATAAAAGAGTGTTTTTACTCTTTATCATTTAGTCCTCCAAGATCAAGAATTATCCATCAGTAATAGAATATGAAAAATCCAGAGTAACTTCGTCAAATGGGCCTCCTGTCCAAAGATACAGCCACTGTGATTAGCATTACCCATATAGGCTCATGTTAAAAAGTTACGTATATGGGTAGTTCCGCGGAAACTTTGAAATAATGTGTGCCTGCTTGTACAAACCCTCAAAATGCTTGGGAAGAAATTCGCACAGGTCTTTTTCGACGTCTTTTTGGTGCTCTTTTTGGTGCAATCGTTAGTTTGGTGATCCAGGGTTGTCAGAAGAAGTTATCATCGAAAAAGGGGTCAAAATGTCAGATCCGTGAGCTGTGGATTTCCATTTTTTCGACCTCTGTGAGTGTATAGCACCACTGAGAGGCTCGCTCGGGTTTTGGGCGGGCAAACTCATCGAATTTGATGGTATTAAGCACCAAATCCCATTGCTATGAAAGCCCAAGGACCACTTTTTGTGTGTGCGCTGAGCACGTACATTTTGTGGCGCAATTTTACCTAAAATTTTACTCCCTCAGTTTTCCTCGATAAAAGTGAATCTGCCTCATCCTAGACTTCTCTGCATCAACTTATTCTTCAAGTAAATTGTCAGTCGCAACTTGTTCATGCCTCAGAATTTCGAAAACAAAAATAGATTTTCACACTTGGCGGAGTAGTTTTCGGAAAAAATCCAGTTTTGCTAAATTTTTATGTCAGGTCCGTGTGGTATTAGTGCGACCCTTAATCGCGATACGACAGAGGTCTTAGTCAGTTTCTTTCAAAGTATTTGATGGTCAAATCGAAATTCCAAAACCTCAAAACTATAGCTCAAACCGCTTGGCCGTGAGATCAATTTTAGTGGCGAAATGTCAGGTCCGTGTGTTGCTTCAAAATTTACATACGTGCGCGAGTTTATTCATTCTCCATATGTTTCGAACAGTCGAAAAATACATCTTAGAACTTCCGGAAATGCGAATTGGGGTTGGCACACTTTCGACCCCCAAATATCGATATAGATATACTGCCAATGCTAACGTTTTTGCTTGTAGCTTTGAACAGAAGGCTGATTTGACGAAGTTACTCTGGATTCTTCATATTCTAGGTGGCACAAAACTGTAGAAAAAAATTTGGAAAGGATTGGTGATCCAAAGGCCTGGTCCTCCTCTTGTTAGTCAGGGTGAACTAAGTTGAACGTGGAAGTACGTATTAGAACATTGGGACATCACATTACTCAAAGATGATACTGTCAAAAAATTTGATCAGATATACAGAATGAAATACTATGCATCATATTCAGTGGATAATCCACACCAAAATGATCTCATAGGGGGACAAAATGAAGCTGACTTCCATAAGGTTCGATCCTTTCCACGTTGGCTATGAGTCGAATTCATCAGATGATTAGAGAGCCTAATATGCTTGGCACATGTAATAAGAATACAATCGCATTGTTCGGACGGCAATATTTTATCTTCAGTAAGGGCGAAGATTGAATGCGTGAATTGAAGGATTAAAGTGCTTTGCATATCAATTCTCCACTTTGTACGCTTTCAACGCTTTCGTTCAATATGATTTATCTAGTCCATGAATTAATGATATCAAAACGCATCTTATTTATTCCTTGGGGACTTGGAATATCTCCACTCACAGACGGAAAAATGACCATCGATAACGACAATATCGCAATATCTCGCGATAAATTGTCGAACGATAACATTTATCGTCAAGTTAATGTCGATTTCGAGATCACGATAATTGAGCCATATCGTATCGATGTCGTTGTCAAAAATATCTATATCGCGAGACGACATCGATAAAATATCGATTATCGCGGCAGCCCTATGAAATAGCTGAACGAGATACTTCAAAGTCATTTTCGATGTCTTTCTCCAATATCTTTCGAATGGTTGAATTGTCTTGAGTCAAACTCGAGATAATTGCAATTTAGTAATAGAAGATCATGATTTTGATGCTTCGATGGGATCAAGAAGCGAAACAAAAATAGTATAACGAGTCGCACACTGACTCGTTGCGGCGATGTCTCACATCGATCCCTGTCAACTGGCTATACCATAACTACGCCAGCGCGGGCGGATTTCCTTTCGAATTGTTAATGAGTTATTGATGCACCAGTCCACCAGCGGGACTTCAGCCTCACGGCTTTAGGCATACGATTTGTACAGATCTGAACAAACGTTGGTTTGAGCCTCAGTCGCGGCACTGCATAATTTGATCCCCTAGTAGAAATTGTGAACATTTTTTTGCCAGAAACTGGACAAGTCTAACCTAATTGCAGTCTTATCATATCTATATATTGCATGGGTGGCCAAAAAATTGGTCACATTTATACCAGGGTCAAGCGTTTACTTATTTCGGAATTAGAATACCGAAAGCATTAACGAATCCACGTAACAACGGCTCCGCACGGGCCTCCGACATTTCTTTAAGCTTTTCCAACGAGTGGAAATTTTATATTATTATACCCTGGTAGAAATTCATCCAAATGTAACACATTATTAGCCATAAAATGGCCATTTTCACCCAAAATTGACCTAAAATAGCCATTTTATGTCTATTAATGTGTTACATCGAAGTAAATTTCTACCAGGGATAGATTCGAATAAAAAAACGATAAACCAATCCGAGACATCAATATTTTTTATGTGTCGTTTTTAAATCTAATTCATCAAGATGATTCATTCCGGAAATCTTGAGGGGGCTCAAGCGCATTCTAGAAGGAATCCAATGAATTTTTTATCGGAACCTATATATAGTTCATCCCCGATGAACACTCTGTAGTTGATAGGAAAAACAATGTATGGGATCGTGACCGGATCAAAGAAAACCAGAGATCTTGAAACCCCGAATAATCATTTTGAAATGTGGGAAGCCAAAGAAAATGATCCATCTCGGTGACTTTATAATTTGACAAAAGACGAAATGAATTCCATTCATCTTCCAAATTCAGGTCACGCAAAAAGAATCCACGAAACTCATCGACCCAGAGATGATTCAGAGTACATTATCAGCCTTTCATGCAACCATCTTTTGAATTCTATCTTTTGAATTTAGGAGCAATGTAAATTGGATGAGCACACTATCATCCTCAGTTCTAGGCATACCTCATTCCTTTCTACTATATCGGGAAAATTCACCCAGAATCAAAAGATTGAAAATGTTAAATATCTCCCAAAGCAGAATTGAAGAAAAAAGATTTCGTACCATCACCTCAGCAAAAAACGTCGTCTCTTGATTACAATCTTCCCCAAGGAATGAGACACACGAGTAGTCCCAGGTGGCGCTTATAAGAATCCTTGATTTTAACCCCTCGACATTGCAAGTTTCTCATATATACTCTATACCGTGAAAATGGATAGAAAATTGGAACGAGACGCGTTTCTCTCAGATTTCGGGATCGGAGTGTTACGAATAGAGTATGGAAACGGAAAAGCCGGAAATATATACATATATATATATAAAATATATAAAAGGAAGAAATGAGGTGTACCATAGCCCGCTGAACGAGTGTGACAAGGTCCTGTGGGATTTTCGCGCGAATGAAATTTCATTTCAAGTGAGATTCAAGTAAAAGAGAAGTGTAATCCTGAAATTGTTACTTGATTTCGTTTGCTTGCGAGGACTTCGTTCTAGAGAAATTGAGCCAAGAGCTGCTGCTGCTGCTGCGCTATACCTCTGGCAATGGGAGTTGAAAGGAATCCGGTTTAAGTTTTCCACTTAATCGGTAGAAATCTCTTCTTCATTGTCTACTCTGGTATTTCTACTCTTGTTCCAACTTTATGACTTTTAATATGGAGTTCAACAATATCAGGGAGGCTCAGTCTTGTATTCAATAAAGGTATGATTCTATACTAGGGCAGAATTTATGAATTGATTATCTATTTCTACGGACCGACTATATATTCATTCATACTACAGGACTGAATACTTTCTCAATTAATTATTTACTACCAAGACAAGGCATATTATTTTGGAAATTTTTGATACCATAGTTCGAATGCCACTCTATCTATTGAATTCTGGAAAGATGAAGAAGTTAGGAAGATCTATTCTGAGATCCATCATGATGAATTTGTATTACAAACGAGAGTATGGATATTTGAAGGATATCGAACTCTCCAATCCAGATTATCTATTGCCTTTTGAATGTACGATAGAGTCCTTCACCCTCTCAACAACTTGTCTGATTCCGTTTCCGATATCTATCCAGACATTTGTATAAGATCACTCTTATATTCTTATTATCGAAGTCTTTGGATCGTCTATAACCCCAATGGAGTTTGAAAGTTTCTGTCATGTATCCTGATTCCTACTATCCCAAGACTTTAAAACGTTTACTCATTCCCAGGCTCAACTCACCTCAATCCGGTACACTCTGCAACTTTTTGACATCCCATTACACCGGCACACAAAATAGTATCCATACTCTTGACCCAACCTACTTTCGGCTCGCTGCAACCGAATTCGAGGTCTGTTTAGCCGGGCACCTGTTAGTTCTGAGAAAATCGTGGGAAATGGGTGAAAATCGTGGAGAAAGTACGAAATCGCGGTAGACTCTGGACAAAATATCTCAATCTGCATATTTTTCTCTGGAAACCTGCACTCGGGAGTTTTGGGGTTGCTGAACACGAATACACGGTCAGAATTATGATTCCCTCAAATCCAAAATGGTGGTTCCAAAATGGCGGGATGGAAACTCCCGAGAACTGCTAAGTTTTGCTCCAAAAACTATCTTCGGGAGTTTTCGGGGCCACTGATCACGAATATGATGTCAAAATCATCACTCTGTCCAATCCAAGATGGTGGCCCCAAAATGGCAGAACGAGATTTCCTGAAAACTGCTCATTCAGCTCAGATTACTCTTCTCGCGTCTTCGGGGTCGCTGAACAAGGAAGAGGGATCAGAAAAACAAAGTCCCCAAATCCAACATGGCGTATCAAAATGACAGGTGGGAAACTTGAGAACTGGTGACTTTACGTCTTAAGACTTTTCTCAAGGGTTTTTCGGATTGCTGATATTATTTTACAGGCAGAACTGATTTCCCCACTAGGACCTTCTCGACAGCTGGGCCATCTCGTGACGACGTGAGAAAGTGATTCACAACGAACCCTTAAGCTTTGTGGATTAGGCAGCCTTGGAGTTTGTTTCCTTTCTAGCTTTTGGGTTCCAGAATCATCCTCTCGCTTTGTATCATCATAGAACTCAATTTGGAGGTAACCAGTATTGAGGATTTGGGAGCTTGGGGGTTCGTTGTGATTCACTCTCTCATGTCGTCATCAGATTGCTCAACTATCGAGAAGGTTCCGGTAAGGGAATCAATTCTGTCTTTGAAATCATATCAGCAATCCGGAAAACCTTTGAAAAAAGTCTCAAGACCTGATGTCACCAGTTTTTGGAATTTCCTCACCTGCCATTTTGGTACGCCATCTTGGATTTAGGGAATCTGTTTTTCTGATCCTTTTTTCGTGTTCAGCGACCCCGAAAACTTGAAAAGAGTGTTCTGAGCCAAAATGAGCAGTTTTCAGGAAACCTCGTTCGGCCATTTCGTATCCGCCATCTTGGATTGGACAGAACCATGATTTTGACGTCATGATCGTGATCAGCGATCCCCAAAACCCCCGAGAAGAGTTTTTGGAGCTAAATTGAGCAGTTCTCGGGAATTTCCATCTCGACATTTTGGAGCCGCCACCTTGGATTTGACAGAATCATAATTCTGAGTGTGTATTCGTGTTCAGCAACCCCGAAAACCCCCGGTTAGGGTTTTCAGCCAAAAATATGTAGATTGATGTATATTGATCCAAGTTGTAACGTTATTCTACACTATTTCCTCGATTTCCACCTAATTTTCACGATTTCTTCGACACCAAGATAGGAACGCTCCTAACCAGCCTCGGATTCCGATTCAGCGTGCCAAAATACATTAAAAAACTAGGTCGGGTCAAAAGTACAGATACTTATTTTGTGTATGCCGGTGTTATTGAGTTGGTGAGAACATTCTAAATTACTGCGGGAAAAGATTATTGGTAGGATCACCAGAAGATCACTTAAACACAAGGATAATCCTTATTAGTTTTGGATGTATATCGAAGTATTTGTTAATTTAACAATCGTTTCGATAATTCTATTAGTGAGCTCAGAATGTAATGGCCCGAATCAAGTAATAATCAGTTATGTTGTTCATATCTTCCGCTTCTTTCCAATCCCTCCAACCCATTCGACAGATAAATTCATCTCATTGGTTAATATTCAATCAACGAGGGAAAGCAATTCAATGGGCTCGAATGAAAATGAGAAAATACATCCTTACGAATTCTATCTTGTGTACGATACTGCAATTTTTTTTGATGCAGCCTGGAGTGTCAGAATTCTGAACCTCATTCATCTTTCATCCAGTGAGTAAATAGTGATCTTTGAACCTCGTGAACCCCATCATTCTTCCCTTTCTAAATCAAATTCCTTCCACAGAAAGAATAAGTCGATTGCCTCAAAACGAAGGACATCTAAGACGATTCTTGCGGTTTTATCCTTTACAGTGTAACACTCGTGACCCAAAAGAAGATCAAAAGCAGCCAGAAGAATGAAAAGTAAGCTCCGGAAAGAATAATACAGACAAGGACCAAAATACATCACAGTACATCACGGACATAGCCAAAAAAGAACAGAGAAGTAAGAGCGAGCGATCAGTGGGAGGTTTGTCAAGCTGCGAAAGAAAATTGCATTTTACAAACTTGTTTTGAGAAAAGAATTGAAGAGAGAATCTTCAGGAAGAGAACACGAAACAGGTAAAAGAAGCCCTGTACCCTATACATACATAAACACACATATACACACAGATACAAGAAAAGAAGGAGGATGGGATGAGCTTCGGTCATATATCCAAAGTCCTCCCGATTCAGCCTCTGGACTTATGAGGAACGCTATAGGCTTTCCTTTTCTTTACCTCGAAAAAGAGGTGAATGTTTGGGGGTCTATGCAAAGTCGAGCCCAACCCTCTCTCTTCCTTTTCTTTCCTTCCATCTTTTCTTCTCTCAAGTTGTCCGATACGAGGACCCGTTCGCTCTTTTCTGTGCTACTCGTTACAAAGAGACACACAAATTGCCTCTAAACTTAGTTTTCTTGGATATAAAGGACTTTTCGATTACGTTACACTGAGAAGGAACGAGCTTCTTTTCCATCTTGCATTCCCTCTACTTTCTCATTCATCTTTTTCTTTCGCAGATAGAGTATTTGGAGAATCGATTGCTTTGGGATGATGAATGGTGTAGGGAAACTGAATTTGGAAAGAAATTGGGGCAGGATTCATTCAGGCTCGAATTTCTTGAAAAACTCTGTTTTCCCATTTGAATACGGGCTGATTTTTTTGTTCAGAAAAATCAGTGACTCTGACTTTATCTAAACCTACCTGTAGCAGAGGCTGGTATATCATTATCAATCCTTCATTTGAACAATGGCTCATGACAAAATCTGAATGACTCATTCACGAAAGCAAACTCTCTCGTTGAATAAAGTTCAATGGGCTTCGAAATTAACACAATCGTTGCGGCGCCGTTTTTTCATAATTTTATTTTGGGCATGAACTAGAACCCCGCACTTCCACGAAAACGCCCATATGGGTCTAGACTCTTTTCTTATCTCATTTTTCACGTTCTTGGCAACGTAAACCACCATTATAGATTTTTTTGGGGAAAATTTTCCGAGCAAGTCTGAGTCGACATAGAATAAAATATGAAAAATCGCGGGTCCCACCGATAAGACCCGTCACAGCGAACGTGTTAAAGTACATCTATTGATTGATCAAACTAATTTTCACACAAAAATACTGATTTAGGTGATACGAAATCAATTCAATCTCAAGAGGTTAGAATATCAAATGTAACACGACGAATCAATATTATCTCATATGTCGATTTCTCAATAGAAATTTAAAAGAGTGGGCTAAGCAAATTTCTGCAATCCTCACGGCCCGATTGGACAGTCTGATCTACATGCAAAGCTCCATTTGTTTGAGCATAGAATCAGCTAAGCTTGGAAAGACTGGGCAACTGAGTTTGGTCATTTGACCGTAAATTCAATAGGGTTGGAAATAAATTTAGAATCAAATGTTCAGAAGGGTCAGTGTACTCCATACACAAACCCAATTTCCTTTGATAGAAAGAAAAATTATGTTCGTTCGTGTGTGAATCTGTTTACAGACGTTCGGTAATCCTACCCAAGCAAATTTTTCTGTGGTGCCTAATTTGAGATAGCACTGGGGGGAAGTCTTTCTTGAACATACTCGGTGAATCGGAGTGAAAATCAGAATTTTATCTGATAACAAGATTAGGGAAAGTTTGGAAGCGAACTATGGAACTTTCACTGATCTTTGCATATATTTTTCTTAGCATGATTCGAGATGAGGTGAGTTGAAGGATCCGGATGGATACGAAGGAAATTTCCAACGCTTCCATGTCTGTCAACTGATCCAGGAGTGAAAAGTAATGAGAACTTGGATGAAAAACATTCGCTCGGCATACTTCGTGCATGTGTAGGTCCGCGCGGAAGTTTACCATGTTTCCATCTGTTTTACGGCCTATAATTGATGTCTCCATTTCCTACAAGGTCCAAGGAAGTTATTTGTATTACTGGAGAATATTCAAATGATAGTGTTTGCAAAAAAATATGAATTTTTCCAGTAAAATGCATCTAATTTCGATTTGACGCAAGATACAAATACACCGTTGACAAAATTCGGAAGTCCTCCTAACACTATCGAGATACATTTTGATAGTATTTTCTTGAGATTATGGACGTTAACTAGGATCAGAAAAGTTGAAGACAGATGAAGTTGAATCCTGCGAAAACTCTTTCTCCTACAAATCTGAAAAATCCATATTTCAATGTAAAATGTTATATTTTTTCAGAAAAAAGTAGTCCCGAAGTTGGTTTTTGCGTCCTCGACCATTCTTTTCACGTTTTATTGATGTTCTCAGCCTCCGCAGTTGAAGGATGAGTTATCCTGCGCGTGCATAGATATTTAGACTCCTGAAACCAATTTCCCTAGGGAGCTGATGAAATTCCCTTCAAATTGACTTTTGGACGAAATCAATTTAATGCACTGGAACCAAAGTTACAACGCATTGATGACCGAGCATTCGCCAGGCGTAATATCATACGTGAATCTTGTAACGAATTTCTCATGGAACATGTTTCAGTATTGCGCCTTGAGTGGGGGGGGGGCGGGCCCCGTTACTATATATTTGAACTTTGTGATCAACCCTGTTTGTTCTGGTTCCAGTGCATCCAAACTGACTTTGTCTTTGGGTCATTTTGTGGAAAATCCTTTCGGTCTCATGATTAAATTTGTTTTGCAAGCATAAATCCCTGCACATGCGCAGAAAACTCGCTTTTCAACCGAAGAGGCAGAGGATATCAATAAATCTTAGGAAGAATGGTTAAAAACTCAGAAAAAAATTCGAGTCTATCTTCTTCTGGAGAACCTATATCTCACATCGTGGTACGGATTTTGCAGATTCTGGGAAAAATGAGTTTCTGCAAAATTGAAATTTCTCTGTTCTCAACTTTCCTGCACCTGGTGGTCACCCATAACCTGGAAAATGAATTCTCCAAAATCTTTCCCCATCGGTTATTTAGGGATCTTTCGAATGTCGTCAACCTCGTTCTCGTCAAACCAGAACTACATGCTTTTTACCGAAACAAATAGATTTTTCTTCCCCCAAACGCTACCAAAAAGATATTCCTTAGGGTTCTAAACATTTTTTTGGGTCCTCATAGAGACTGGGAAGTCCATTTTTTGGATCATGAATTGGATTAAGAATAGATGAAGAATATATCCGAGACATGTCTGCAATTTGTGATCCGCTTTCGCGCGGAATTACTTGCACAAGTTGATCTGACTATTAAGTTCAACAATTCCTAAAACTTGGTATGGATCAATCTATATTATGAGTCCGAATAAACTGAAGAAAAGAGCTCAAATTGCCCGAATGAATGGCAAAATTTTGAAGGGTACCGTTGGAATGATGACCTTTGTGGTTTTTGTTCATTCCAGGGTCGGTCGATTCCACGCAAATATTCCACGATTGTTCTGAAATGCAGTGGATTCATTCTTCAATGAATCGCGTTCAGAATGTCTTGATGCAAGCTTGGACTATACTTCCTGAGTTACGCGAGAACAAATTTCGTTGACTAGTAGCAAAACCTTCCAAGTTCTCGGAATGATTCCAAGTGCTCGTATGATGAATTCTTGTTTTTCACTCACTAATAACTAATAGTCTGGACAGAATTTGGAGCATTATCCATTTCAAAAGTTCTGTTGTAAGATAATTCCGCCGAATTCCAAAATCATGAGCTTGTAGAGCAGTCTTAGGTTGGCATGTAGAATATTTAAGGTTCATCCGTTAAGGAATACAAAAAATTTATGCACATCTCATCGCTATATTCGAGTCCAACAATTCTTATCAGAAAGAAACAATGTAATACGATTGCTATAAGAATTTTCTCCCAAAGAAACAAGACCTGACCTGTCAGTACGTTGCAGCTCTTTAAAAGAAATGGAGTTGAAAACCGATATCCAGGTCTTCATTTCTGCATAATGAAATTCAAACTCGACCCCTATTTCAACAGAAATACTTTTTGAACAAAATTCCAGCTATCCACCACCCAAAAAGCTAATAATGAAATTTTCAGCAATCGAATCCCGCGAAAGGGACCAAAAATTCGCCAAAAAAGGACTCTCGAGCATCGTGAGACCCTTCAGAACTGGCCTGAATTTCGAGCTCAATTCTCACGCGTTCCACAATATTTAACGTGCTTTACGTTTATCTGTGGCGCCGCACTCGCACACGGCCTATACACTCTCAGTACATCCGACTTAATAAATATATATCTATATATATTCTTCAGCTCTATGCCGTTGGAATTTGGCCCGGTGGTGCTGCAGTCAGCTACCAGAGTGAAGTTACGATAATGTACCGTAACGCCGCAGTTGTAAAAGTGAATGGGTTTACAGGGCACAGAGACTCGGTGTTCGTTGATCCTCTTCTAAATACACCAGCTTATGAGTTGATCGTTGAAATTTGGAGTTGTGGTGTGGTTAAGCTTAGCTACTCGTATGCTGATCATAGCAAAAAATAATTAGTATCTCATATTCTTCACTCACCTCCAAGGGAAATGAAATGAATCTCGAAAGACTCATATGTTCCTATGAGACCTTTAGTGATCGTAAATTATCGATAGGTACCTAAAATTTGATATAATCCGTATGATGGACGATTAAGCAGATTAAGGTTAGCTCGTAGATCGATACGAGAAAGAATTGCAATTCGGATGTTATCCTCAATGCGGTTGTGCATGAACCTTCTGATATGACACATCTCTTCTGGGACTTGTGATCACAATTTCAACTGTGAAATATCTGTTGCTTGAGGGGACAAGCCTACAGGGACGATAATTTATCGAAGAGCGATGTGCCAATACGCGTCCGTTTTGCGTCTGAAATGGGTGTCATTCTAAAAGCATCGCTCGGGACTCAGCAGTAAAGGGGTTATCTCTGAATTTGATAGCCTCCTTGGATTGGATGAATGCAATCATAATCGATGAGAGAATAATATTGCTCGTTGGTAAACTGTGTCAACTGTTGCTTCCATGTCATAAGGGGCGTCACTTTCCCTCTGGATGGTATGGATAAATCCACACCTGGGCGAGTTACTCTGGATTCTTCATATCCTAGGTGACACAGATATGTAAAAAATTTTTGGAAAAGATTGGTGATCTAAAGGTGTGGCCCTCTCCTTGTTAGTATTTTAGTATTAATTACACTTAATTGCATGGACACCTTGCAACTTTGGCCCAACCAATGAAACTCAATTGGATTGAGCTTCATGTAATTGCAAAAGATTTTACATATATATACTCGTCAAATTCCTCTTGATCTCATCACATTCAAGAGTTGAAATTCGCACCATCTCAAATAGAGAATTTTTAGTAGACAAATTTGTCATACTCGTCCGGCTACACTCTGTAAAAAGTAATAGAAGGTGGGGGTAAAAAGATGTAATTGCTCTCCTTTCAAGGAATAAATTTTACACATCAGTTTTGAATTGATTTCTGATATAATCTCTTCATATAAATGGGAACTGTCCCTCAACGAAGGTAACGTTTGGTGCGGTGCTCACGAGATTATCAAAAACATAATCATTTGCATAAAAAGTCAAGCGTGACAAATGTAACGTATTGAAACATAATTGCCATGATTTTTGAGAGATTATCGTCTAAAAGCTTTCTTGTTTGCACTCTCAGTCTGTTTACTTCAAGCACAAATTACCTCTCGTCTGATCTGATAATGAATGGAATAATACCTTTTCGATACACTGTGCGTAAAAGTGCACTTTGCGCACAGTTTGTCGACTTTTACTCACAGTTTATCGAAAAGTATAGTTAGATACACGGCCGTAAAACCTATTATTCGCATCCTCGTGATGATTCCAACCCTCGCCTGCGGCTCGGGCCGGAAACCTATCACTCGGACGCGAATAAAACGTTTTACGCCCTTGTATCGAAATGTACTATTTTGATTAACTATGCCGTCATGTAAGACGGATCGATATCGTATAGTCTAACTTGCGGCCTCACAAAAATTGAGAATTTGAATCTCAAGCTCTTTGCCTTTGCCTGCAGACATGCGAGTTGTTGATGTCTTCTTGTCTCCTTCCTTGGCGACATATTCTTTCCTGACTCGGTTCATTTGGTACACAAGAATTTCCTTACAGCCGGAACTATCAGCATAACCTTCTCTTGCATAGAATACTATCAAGGTGCTTCCCACGATGCTCATGCCACTATCGTAATCAATAAAATCTCTGGGATTTGAATTTTGGTTATGACTAGGGAACCTTTGAGATAACCCATTCTTTTCACGTGTTTCAAGAAAGACCAAAATGCTTACCGAACTACAAATTGACTTTGCATTCAGTGAACGTAATCCCTTCACAAAAATCTGAAAATTCTTCGAAATTCTACCATCACTCATTATGTTCCACTGAAACTTGTATTTCGAAATATCATCCATATTATTATCAGAAAGATGGTATAAGTATTCAGAAAAAGATAATTATTCCACAGTGTGAGAAGGAGGTTCAGTCCATGCATACAATTATACAGTACGTTCACATTTTCTACTTGGGTGTAAGTCAGATAAAATTTAAGGAAAATATCAGACTGATCAAATAGATCTGTACAGATAAGATGATTTGATCTTTGGCAAGATCATCGATGAAAAAGATGGTAATGAATGAGAAGATGAAAAAGAATAAATGTGAGGTTAAAAAAAGATCATCAATGGAAACTCCAGATGCCCTAGTACAATCCACACATATCATATTAATTAGATTTCAGGGTCTATCGGTAACTATTTGTAGAGCCTCTCCAAACTCTATGCTAATTCTTATCTATACACATGAATGAACATAAACTCATTCTGGTAGAACAGCTTAGTTTAGTGAGTCTTTAGACAGTTGATTAGGAGCTCTTCTTGAAACACGATGGGAATTTTTAAGAATTTTTTGCTTACGTGCTCCTCTTTGGTACTCGTTTTAGGGAAACCAGCAGAAATCGAACGATCTTACGAACACAAACACTACATTCAAAGTGAATTGAGGTAAGAAAACCGTACATGATGCGAGTAAAACTCATTTACATTCATTTACCAACTAACCAACCACTTTAACCGAATCCGCGTGCTCAGCTCTTTTCTATCGTGAAACTTTGAAATTTTCTCCGAAAAACCCGAGAATCGTGAGTGAGATAAGCTGGAAAATATCAATACATTTTTATTATAGAGATTAACAAAAAATTTTTCTCAGTGTAAACAATATCACAGCATTCTAAAACATTCGATATCTAGTGCAATTTTCTATAAGAAAATGATGGTCCGAGTTTGTTCGATGTATCAGGACCGGACCCGCGTTGCGGAAAGTATTTCTATTGATAAAATTACCACATTGGATTGACTACAGCAATTGGTTCCCACACAAGACATCATTGTGCTGTGAAATAAAAAAAATTCAAAAATGGAACAATATTGTGCGTACCTGAGAGAATTCATCCTTTTGGGTGATGGCCTGGGAGACGCGGGTTACCTATTTTCCATACTTGCATCAAAAAGTTGGAAATTTTCGATGAAATTCCGGCGTGAGTCTGATGAACGATGTTCACAATTCTTGTTGCCAAGGTCAAAAAATCATTATCAGTCAAGTGGGTAAACTTCGTTTGAGCGAATCTATTCAAGTATCATATTGACAATGAAGTAAGAATAACTCCTTCGACATGAAATACCACTCATCTCTATATCTAGGGATAATAGGCAGAAAAACTCACTTATTACCGATGATGTTGCTTTTATCTCTGTGTAGTTGATCACCTTCCTTGTTCACAGAGGAAATTCGAGAATTAGATTTGATAGTACCGCATGGAATTTTTGAGAATCATTTTTAGATCCCGAACAATTTGTTGATAACGGTTTGGAAGAAAATTGTTGGTGATCCTAGAGAATCTCTATTTCACCAAGAATAGTTATCTCACGAGGATGGTAATAATTCTGAGAAACACCAATTCGCAGTTGAAATTAGAGAATTAGAGAATTCATTCACCATTTATCCTTATCCCGTATAGTGGTCGTTCGAGTTTGAGTCAAATTTCCTTCTTGAAAGACTGATGATCAGGATAGATTTTCTTCATAGTGAAAGATATAATCGAAATGAGAGTTTGCTCATCATCAACACACAATGAACGATCTGTAAATTCTCAGGTCATCTTGAAAGAAAATTAAAATATCTGAGCCTCTGATGAAAGGATTGAAATAGAGTTGAATAACAATTGATTGTTTAAAAAAACTAGTCTTGGGATATTCCTCATATTTGCTCGCACTACTTGAGCAAAGCCAAGATTTTTGAGTACAGCTATTTGAATCCTTTCACGTAGATGATTTCTTAGATAGTTACGGTATTCAGAAAATTGATTTTGTGATTTCTATAGAATAAAAACTTGGAACTACTTACATTTATCGTTTTGAAAAGCTCTAACAAAGATGATATTTGACTCAGACCATGAAAAATGCAGGTCTATACGGTATACAATAGTATGATTTTGAATAATGTTATTGGATCTAAAATTAATATCATTATCTTTAGTGATTTTGTCAGCCGAATCAATCCTGATGCATTTCCTGAACTCATAAAAGGTAAACCTGGTTTGGAATCGACTATAAATATTTAACAAGTTGCTGGAAACAAAATATGCAAATGATTGAGATGAACTCAGATGAACCGACTCCAAAATATTGAGCTATTTCATCTTTGTAGATTGTGGTGCATTCGTGCAAGAACCATTCGGCTATCTCGAAAAAATATACAAGAAAGATTACGCAGAACCGGGGAAAAAATGTTTTTGGATGTTACGTGCTCCAGATGATCAAGTCATTCACATAAACATGATTATGTACAACCTAGAAGATGATATATTGATGAATAACCATACGAGTTCTCAACCAATCACATCCATTTCTTTCTACGACGGTACTGAAACCGAGGATAAAGATCTCATATTCAGGTGAACGAAACCACATATTTTCATTCCAGTCTACTGCCAAATCACCAGTCCTCCTACATACTCCATGATCCGAATGGAAGGCTATATTTTGAAGCCTAAGACTTTTCTTTTTAACACCAAGTTTCTTTTACAGGGTGAATCTATCAAAACAAGTGGAGAATGATACTCTCACTCACAATTTATCGCCACACAACACCATGACTGTTGTGATCGATTATCATCACGATGAAAATTTAGCATCTCAAAGTATTCTGATCAAATATGAGTTTGTCAAAGTCACAGATATCTTGGAATCTACGACTGGTTATGAATCTCCCAAAATGTGATTTGTCATAACTTTGGGAATACTATCCATTCGATTAAATGATTTTCCTGATTCTATCTTGTACGATTTTTAAGCACCAGTACATCTCAATAAAATATATCCTGAATTTCATAACCTCAAAGTGTTCCATTCTATCAAAGCTATAGCTATATTCTATTGATTGGTTTCCTAGTCACGATGCTAGAAAAAAGACGATAGGTTTGACAAAAATATTGAGAAAAACTGATCACGAGGTGATTGAGTACTAGGCCCAAGGATGAATATCTCGTCAAACTTGAAATGGAGCAGTCCCCTCTCTGGAAATGCAAGCTTGATTTGTGTCTTTGCATGCAAATCAAATGGAGCGATTTTGAGCTTTTTAATTTGGCAAGATCATAATAGCTCTTCAAGCCATAGTTCAAACATATCTCAATGATTTTTAGCGTACTTGAGTTCATTCTTAAGCTTATTCTAAGGCTTTCAAAATGTATCAAGATGCATCTGATTTCAACGAGCCAAATCCGAGCTATTCCAGGAGTTGAAAAATTGAGAAGTTTTGAAACGTTAGTGGAGAGGATCTCGAGTATCGATTTGATATGAGATTGCTCAGTTCTCATTCGATGGAATCAAACATATCTCGGCTCATTCAGAACGTCTCAAAATGAAAGGAGATGCGGTTGAGTGATGGACGTTGGGAGCCATTATCATATTGACAATTGAAAGCACTTGAAAGTGCTCCATTTCATTTGCAACGGAATGTTGGTCCTTGGGTAAAATATTTGATCACTCCGTGCTCAGTTTTCCTTGACATTTTTGTCGCACTTGTCGTGCTCTTCCGAGCATCGTGTACAGGAACCAGTTCCATCTAAGTCCGAATTAGAATACAGTAACTAATCTTACACTTTATTTAGACATTTTTCCTGAATGCAATCTTGATTCTCAGTATTGCTCTATATAATCATCACTTTCCCCTCTCAACCATTGAATACTCAACCTAGGATGCACAAGAATGTAAGTTCTGTCATATAAATCACAGATGAGCTAAGTGTACCTAACTTGCCCCCATATGCCAATCTCAGGAATGGGCACTCCTTGGCCTCTCGGGAATTTTTTTTTTCACGTTTGTTACGTTAGAAAATGATATAATGAGTGGTTCAGATCCACCCCAGATCATTTCCACGCTTCCCGGAGACTTTAAAATGATTTTCCCATTTTTCAATTTTGCACAGCTGAAAAATCGGCAAGGATGATACGGTTAGTGATACCAGTGCCAAATTTTTTGAGTCAGACTAATCTCCTCGTATTACACTTTTCGAACTTGAATTGTCCTCTTTCATGAATTAATGATATCAAATTTGTAAATTTGGGATAAAAATTAGTCCTCCAAATGCCGATTCACAAATTCAATATCATTAATGTCCTCGTACTTCAGCGAATTCGATTTCTGGTCTCAAGAACTCCAAAATAAGCTTTTCAAAGTTGCCAAAGTCCGATCTGGAGCTATTTTATGTGCGAAACTCGGAGATGATTTGTAGAACAAGGATGCCAACATCGGAGTGTACCTAACATGTCCCCATATGTTCATCTCGAAAGGGCGTGCAGTACGGATTTTTTTTTACCACGCAAAACGTATTCATCATTACATCAAAACAGGTCGTAAATAGTGTTTGGGACCGGCCAAAAGATCCAAATGTGCTTGCACTGCGATCAAAAAACGTCAACGCCGATTGACATACTTTTTTTGGGTGAAATTAAGGCAATTCGGCTCCAATACATCGAAACTAGGCGTAGTTTGATTCATTTTGGGAAATTTGAAACAAGCTTCAAAATGTACTGAAATACGTTGGAAAATATTGAGGTAGACCAGAGGTGTTGAGAAAATGGCTTAATGGGAGCAAGTTGGGTACACGCTTTTGTAAAATTCAAAAAAAATTTTCGGAAGAAGTGAGACAGCTCGGCTCCTGTTGGTCGAATTCGAACGTACTTCAACTCATTTCAAAAGTCTAAAAACAAGCCTTAGAATGAGTTGAGGTACATTAAAAATTGTTGAGGTGGATCAAAGTTGTTGAGAAAATGGCTAAATCGAGGCAAATTGGGTATTTTCACCTCATATATCACCCGCAAATACCACATGAAGACGTCAGATAATCTGATTCATCTTACCATGAAAGAACCTGGACAAAAAAACCATGATTAGTATCGATCTCTTTCTTCCCATCCATCATAGATCGACCAAAGATACTCCTAGTAAAATAATGTTTTCTTGAGATTGATGGCAATGATTCGAACGAAGTACGTATATTAAAGTAGCAAATCACATGCCGTCGGAATGTTTCAAGGAAATTCATACGGGTCTCGTAATCACTTTGCTCACGCTCCGAAAAATCATCAACGCTCTGACTAATTTTCCATTAGACTGCCACCCAACCTCTCTATAAATCAGCATATAGGAGTCGTACGCAGTCGAGCTTACGTTGCATTTCTATCTAGCCCTATATACTGATGTATGTAGGGTTTGCTTTTGGCTGAGTACCCAGACTCAGACCTACAGAGTGAGAGAGAACCATGTGAGAGGAGTTGCACCCAGTAGCGAGAAGCGCCCCGGAATCAAATTAAACTTTCGAGTGTATCGAGCTTGCTCGTCGAGCTGCCTATATGCCCCCCTCCCCCCTCTCATGACTCTCTCTCTACTCTTGCGTATCACACGCTTCGTTGCGGACAGTTTGCGCCCATGCGAATATATTCTATGTATGGTATGTATGTATGTATATGTACGTGAGCGTATGTTCAGTCGAGAGGAATAGAATTGTGTGGTGTACTACTGACACGTGTGATGGTTCAACAATTTTGGTGAAAACTTTTGCGGATGAATTTTGAATTTTGGTAGAGGTAGAGGGTGCATAGACTTTTCAGTTTTAGCAATATTGGATAAGTTAGTTTGATATGATTTTTTACAGATGAGGAAGGGTGCAATATTTTGTAATCTCTTATGGCGAGTGTATTGGAGGATGAGATTCTTTTTTACATAGTTTCACAGAATTTCAGGGAGTTCAAATCACTTTCAGAAAAATCCACGGAGAAACTTGATCCATCATACACTCAATGGAATCTGTCAAATTTACAGACCTCTGTCATGTACACCAGAGTTTCTCTAGGTGAAAATTCTTATCTAGATGTCTCTGAAGACCCGACGTGTAATTCAACCTTGGGGATTGGAAAATTTCTATTTTTCAAAAATTCTTATCAGGTCACATTCAACTTGATTTCAGAATCATCACATAAAGTTAAAATCATTTCATAGAGCTATTATTTTCACTTCACTTGGATTGCTTCGAATTTATGGTATTTATAAATCACTATGTATCCGGAAAAATTACCACACAGGCATACCAAATAATACATTTCGCACCAAGTTCATGAGGTTGTCGCTCGCTTCTGAGCAATTGGCTTTTGGCCTGAGCCGCAGGCGAAGGTCGAAATAGTCGTTCGGAGCGAGGAAACTCAGCGACGAAGCGCAAATACTATTTTTTTCAATTTTGTGAGCACCCAAATATCGAAAAATTGCAAAGAAGAATTTTCTGATCAAAATTGGTCGAAGACATCTCGGACAAATCTTGGGCCACTGAACACAAATATCCGAGCTCAGAACAGCGCCTTACCCTCGTCATTCTCAAGCTATGGCCATATTCATGTGTAACAAAATTACCTAGGTATAGGTTTTTTTCTTTTTTTGGAGGGAAATTGAGACCATTCACAGCAAAGTAAGGTCGAAATCATTTGAGTTATCAAATTTCACGTCAAACACGTATTTTTCAGAATTTTTGTACTTTCTAGGAAGTTAGAAAGAACCCTAGATGTGTCAAAATTCCCTAGGCGGGGTAATTTCAACCTAGACTAGAATTGTGACTAGGTAGATCAAAACTTAGGATTGTATCGAGTTCTACGTCAAAATTTGTCGAAAATGTATTCCCTGAGAAATTTCAGCGGTACCGGGGAACTGTGAGGCAGCATGAGGGGAAGATCACGAATTCCAGGCACCTTATTAGCATATGGTTGTTGTGTAATTCGAATGATTTTCTCAGTGGTCTCTTCTCCGTCTTCTATCTCTTGTTCCGAGGGTTTCTGAAATTTTCCCGAAAAAGTACATTTGCCGACCTTACAGTTGACGTAAGATTTGATCCTGCCCTCAGTTTTGTCCGATGTAGTCACCTTTTTGATCGAAGACGGAAATACCCCGGCTAGGGAATTTCAGCACATGTAGGAATTTTCCTAGTTCCCTAGGGGATACAATAACTCTGAGATTCACGTTTGCCAGGTAAAATTGGATGGCGAAAACGATTCCACCATTAGTTCTGCTGTAAGAGGTCTCAATTTTCCTCTAAAATGCAAAAGCCCATACCTAGGTATTTCTGTAACCCATAAATATGACCGTAACTCGGAAACAGCCAAGGAAAGGTGCTGTCCTTCGTTTGGATTCATAATCAGCAGCTCAAAATACGTCAAAACTGACTTATCCACCTCTTTTGATCAGAACATTCCTTTGTGGGCGTGTGTTATCAAAAGTTCCCCGATGGACCCTCAAGGTTTTTCCATTTAGAATCCCCTGACCGATTTCTTAGGGAATGCACCTATTCCGAGGTCCATTCAGACTATCGCGAAACTGAGAAAAGTTGAGAAGAATGAACTCTGGCTACTTTAAATGGTTGCGTTTTGTCTGTAAATTATGGTTTATTCTTCCGAACTCAAATTTTCAACGCATATACACGAAATTACTCTGCGCATCGCTGAATGAAATTCATACCGTCTGATTCGTTAAGAACCACCGCGGGGCTCAAGACCAGCATCGATCTCAGTACTAAGACTCTTGAGAACCGAGGCCGATACCTAGATACCAAGCCCGTATCAGACGATCCGAGATCGAGACCGAACCCGCCTTCCTTAGTCTCAGACCCGATACGAGGCCATCTCAGTCTCACGAGACTTCCGGTCTGGTCTATAAAATTCATCAGTTTGATAAGCTTGATGCATAGCTTGCATATAGAAACGAAAATACATCGTGCTCATGGGATATTTATGTTTATTTCAATTAACACGATTAAAGTATTGGATAAAGGATATTGACAACATCAAAATATTCCACCGGGACTACCAAAATTCTAGGAATCCTGTGCAAACTTTCTTCCGGAATAAGAGCACGAAATTTTACACGAAATATCACATTCTCAAGGATCTAAAGAACTGGGTTTTTGAAAAATTGCATTTTTTTGGATAGAAACCGCCCTTCAACCTCAGGCCGATTTTAATACGTTTTTTTAAGACCTTTCGAATTCCTCAAATCGAATTTCCGTATTTCCAATCGGATTCGAGGAATATGCATTTTATTGAAAAAGATACCCAAATTTTTGTTAGAGGTGATTCAGAAGGATGAAGTGAAATACGTTTGACATAGGTATCTGAAGAATACTTTTGAGAATAGTTCATTCTCTGGACCAGGAAATCTAATGGAAGAGTCACAAAAAAATCTGAGACATGACCCTCTTTCAACTCATATATGTAGTCATGTGGGTGTCAATTCGCAGATACGAACATCCAGAGCTGAGCTCTTTACACAGGGCATAGTAAGAGAAAAGAACTGATGGTCTCGAACGAGAGTCTTGGCCGAGACCAAGGTGACAACAAGGCCGATACTCAATTTTTTTGGAGCTATCCGAAACCAATACTCGATACCTAGGCGAGCTCATGTCTTTCGAGACAGATACTGTGACATACAAAGTCTCGGACAGTCTCGTCTTGCGGTACCCCTATGGCTATTTCACCAATTTCCACTCTTTCTCCTTAGAATTTGGTGAAATCACCATAGCCATTGAGATTATGAGGGATATCAAGATCTGACACCTTAACTCTACGAAGAATGATGCCGAAAACATCCTAGAAAAGAGTCAATGATGATTCTCGACGGCCAATCGAAGCCTTTCAAATGAATTGATTGAAACGCAATTTGAATTCTGTGTGGTTATATCAACTTGATCCAAATCTACTTAAAGAAGATTTTGAGTAGGTCGCTCATAGGTTGGGTAAGTTTTGTAGTAGGTAAGGCAATTCATCGACTTGAAATAAATCATGGCTATCGCGGATTCCAGACAATGATTATTTGTGGAGTAGAAACTACGATAGCTCGAGGAAGGATCGAATTCTATGCGTGTCAACTATGATACCACGTTTGGATGGGTCAAGAAGTAAATAACCACGTCAGGCAGAGGTACTTTATATTCCTTCTTTGGGTACTAAATCACGTAGGAAACAACTCGACCCTTCTTGACTTTCGCTTTGCAGCAAGCAGGTATTTCCTTATCGGACCCTCCCGGGTGTCTTTCGATGACCAATGTATTTCAACTCTATGACAAACTGCTCTAGTTTCATCTCATATTTTTGGAATCTTTTGTTCTTCACATATCAAGCTAGAGGGTTGGAATTGACTTTTCTCTTTATCGAGAATGTTACCAATGATTGATGTCATCTTTGAGTTTTCGAGATCGAAGGGTGTTGTTAACCGAAATTTCTTGTGGCCCCGGGTGAACCAATTTCAGATCGAAATGTCAGATGAACTATTTACTCCAATATTAGAACATTTTTCGATTTTTTGTATTAGTAAAGCCTTTGGTACGGAATTAAGGCTTTCCGTAAATTGAAATCATTCCATTAGTCATGATTCTCACCGAGTTCTCCATCATTTTATGACACCTTCTCTCATCTGCGAAGAAACAAGTGAGACTCTTCCTTAGAGATCGTGTTTGCGACATAGGATACACATAGAAATTGAAGTTGTGCCAAGGAAATTGTTATCCATCAGAATTCATGAAATTTGAACTAATATTCAGGATACCTGATCGGCAATCCCTTATACCTAGGTTGCAATTTGAGAGGCCATGCTCAAAATATCGTCCAGTCTCCAAAATCCCATCCCGGTCATCATGATTAGTTACATTTCATTGGAACTCATTGAATCGATCATCTCATCGTTTGAATCAATCCGGATGAAATAAGTCAGAAAAATTATCCAGGATCTCTCTATTTCCTTCATCATAATACATGATAGGGTATTTTCAAGGAATTTTTATCTTTGTTGATTATCTGGAATCGTTGTATCTTTTTCATCAACACCAATCGCAGATTGAAGGAAAAAATGTCTGCCTTATTAGGTAAGGCCGACAGGCTGGTTACGATACCATTATGATATCCTTGTAATAATTCTCGAAATAGTTGACTGTTTCCATTGTGAACTCAGGTCTAACAAAGTGTCAACCAGAATAAGTTAGAATATATTGATCGCAACAAAGTTTAAAAATAAGATACCCCAGCTTCAATTCTTTTGAATTCTAATTTCTACCCCCATCCCTTTCTTCATCGTAATCACGGGCCTCGCTTGCATTCAATCCACAGCGTTAATAAAGTATTTACATTTGTGTACGTCGAATTATCAGCTACAGGTCTCAATCTTACTTTGCATCGTACACATAGACACTCTTGAAATTCCTAGATTCAAATCTGGCAAGATGCTTAGAAACGTGTCGCAAGCACACACACGTCTCTATTTATTTTCCTTGATTAGGGTAGGCACGAAGAGCTGATGGTAGACGGTGACGACGACGACATCGTTGACGCTGATGCTAACCGCACAGAGCTTCGAAACGTTGACACCCGTTGCCTAATACACTACTCCTGCTTTGACTATGTCACGCCTCGTCTTTTCTCATTACGACGATGCCTCCTCATTACATGCAACGCGTGTGTTTGCCATGAAACAGAGACATCTTACTGATGTTGTATCTTGTACGGAATTGATTTCAGACTTGAGGAGTGGGTGCGCGAATGTGTACGTAAGCAAGCAGGGATTCATCCTTTGAGATGTGGTTGTCAATCAGAAGGCAAAATATTAGTTCAGAGATGCTTATTGTTGTCCATTATGCTTTGTATTGTGTATAACAAATGAGGGCGACCGTATATGAGTAGTTCCGTGGAAACTTTGAAATAATGTGTGTCTGCTTCCACGAACCCTTACAACAATCGGAAGAAATCCATTCAGGGTCATCGTCGGTGTAACTTCTGGTGCTTTTTTGGCGCAATTATCAGTTTGGCGATCCATGCTCGCTCAAAAAAATTATCATCGAAAAAGAGGTCAGGATGTCAGTTCCGCGTTAAGTCACTTTTCTTTATTTCGACATTTACGAGCGTGAAGCGCCGCGGCGTGACTCGTTTGGGATTTGGATGGTCAAACTCATTCAATTTAATGGTATTGAGTACCCAATTCCATTGCTGTAAAAACCCAAAAACCATTTTTTGTATGAATGGTGAGTAGGCCTGCAACCTACCCCGATTTTTGGTATCTAACCGGCAAGATTCAGGTAACCGGTTGAAACCTTTCGCGATCGATTCTATACACCTAGGCGGACCCCCAGTAGATTTTGACAACATCTTGACCATGCAGAACATATTTATTATTGACAAAAATGCCTTTTTTCGGTTGCGGAGGAGTTCAAGATTTTCATCTTAACTTTGTCGATTCTCCACGAGTTTTGCATTTTGAGACTCCAACTTTTGAGGATATCTTCTTTCATGTATTTTAAAGGATATGGCGTTGGTCCGGGGTCGCCAGAAATCCTTTCAACAAAATGGCGGCTTTTTACAAATAATCTCTCCCGGAAATGCGACTTTTTTTTCAATTGCAAAAAGTGTTTTACAAATTTCCGAATTTTATCATCCTCGTGCACGGATATCAAAGAGCACTACTTGACGAAGATTTTGGTGGAATAACAGACCTCCAAGTTTAATAGCCGAGCAACAATGGTAATTTGTTTATAAACCGTGGCCAGGCGCAAGGCTTGTTGTCGGGACGCTGGCTAGCTCTGAGTAGGTGAGTCGTGTTCGGGAAGGTTTCAAAGTGCGTATTCATGTATTCTGAGACGCTGGATCGATTGCACGAGGTCATTTGCCCAGAAACGCCGGGATTTCATTGTTGTTAACAATTTTTAGTGCAAAATTATTGTTTTTTGCCAAAATCTCAAGAAATATACATTTTAGTGAGGAAATGCTTCAGATCAAAGTTGTAGAGCATGAAATTCTGAAGGAAAAGTATCAATGAATTTCTCGGAAAAATCCAACCTGAGCCGGAAAATTCGTGAAAAGCGTCCCCCGCGGTTGATACGGGCTGCAGAACCGACCGATGCACCGCTGATGAATTCACTTGGAGATTTAAGGCTAGGCGAGCTGGTATATCTTACCTTGGATGGAATTTCCTTCTATATGGGAAAATTTCCAGATCTCTACATTCAACAGCCGAGCGACAATTCCAAATTGCTTTTCGTGGATTTACAGCGGCCTCGGGCCGCGCGCAAGCCTTGGTCCATCTCTCTGTGTGAGCTTCTCTCAATTGAGTCTGATTGGATTCGTGGAACATCAAGGATATTTGACAAGATACAAACTTGCTTGAAAAGCCAAAAATTTTGATGGTATCACGCTTCAAGCAATTGATACAGTGGCTTGTCACTGATCAGTAGATCCGAACAAGGAGGTAATGACCATTTGTATCTACACGCCAAGGAAGAAAAATCTGCTATGGATGGGTATCAAAGGACAATTCTTTCTGTTCTTCGGGATACCAATCGTTCATTCGGCCATTCACACCTCAAAGGAACAAATGACAATTCACAAATATACTCGATTGAGAAAAGACCACGCAGAGAGATGAACGAAGGCTTACGCGCGGTCGGAGGTGGCTGTAAATCCGCGAGAAGCAATTTGGAATCGTCGCTCGGCTGTTGAATGTAGAGATCTGGGAACTTTTCTATATAGGAGGAATTTCCATTCAAGGTAAGATATACCATCTCGCCTAGCCTTAAATTTCCAAGTGAATTCATCAGCGGTGCATCGGTCGGTCCTGAAGCCCGTATCAACCGCGGGGACGCTCTTCACAAATTCCCCGGCTTAGGTTGGATTTTTCCGAAAAATCAATTGATTCTTTTCCTTCAGAGAATTTCATGCTCTACAACTTTGATCTGAAGCATTTCCTCGCTGAAACGCATATTTCTTGAGATTTTGGCAAAAATCGATAATTTTGCACTAACAATTGTTAATAACAATGAAATCCAGGCGTTTTCGTGCAAATAACGTCGTGCAATCGATCCAGCGTCTCAAAATACATGAATACGCACTTTGAAATCTTCCCAAACACGACTTACCTACTCAGAGCTAGCCAGCGTCCCGGCAACAAGCTTCGCGCGTGGCCACGGTTTACAAACAAATTACCATTGTTGCTCGGCTATTAAACTTAGAGGTCTGTAACTTCACTAAGAACTTCGTCAAGTAGTGCTCTTTGATACCCGTGCACGAGGATTATAAAATTCGAAAATTTGTAACACACTTCTTGCAGTTGAAAAGAAGTCCATTTCCGGGAGAGATTATTTGTAAGAAGCCGCCATTTGTTTGAGAGAATTTTTGGCGACCCCGGACCAACGCCATATCCTTTAAAATACATAAAAGAAGAAATCCTCAAAACTTGGAGTCTCAAAATGCAAAACTCGCGGAGAATCGACAAGTTTAAGATGAAAATCTTGAACTCCTCCGCAACCGGGAAAAAAGAATCTTTGTCAATAATAAATAAATTCTGCATGGTCAAAATGTTGTCAAAATTTACTAGAGGTTCGCCTAGGTATATAGAATCGATCGCGAAAGGTTTCAACCGGTTACCTGAATCTTGCCGGTTTTTCGATTTCTAGAGCGTTTTTCGAGGGTTGGTTGCAGGCCTAGAGCACGTAGATTGTGTCAAACAATTTCGACTAAAATTTTATCGACTCACAAAGGGGGACCACGGGGTCTGGGTTTCCAATCTTCTCCAAGATTTTTCCACAGTTTGGTGCAACCTAGAAAATGAAGAATCTAGAGTAATTTGGTCCAATGGGTCTCAGAGCTACAGCCTATCATATTCTCATTGCTCATAAAGACATATGTTGAAAAGCTGTGTGTGTATATATAAATGTCCCAGCAATGTTCCAGTTTTTAGCTGCAGCCCTGAATAAGAGCTCCCTTGCATGGAGTTATTCTGGACTCTTCGATCAGAAGATGAGGCCCCTTATTCTTCTCAGTAGAATATCATCAACAAAACTCCTAGCTCGTCAGCAGAGGAATTTTCTTGTATTCTCGTCACATTGTCCGGATGACAAATTGAATCTCAAAATTACCTTCTAGAAAATCTTGATTTGAAATGAAGAAAGCTCGTTCACGATGGTATTTAGCAAAGTGCCTCCACCGTCGACCACTCTTCGGAAAATTCGGTTAACGCCGTTGAGATGAGTCAGTGGTTGCTGAACCGCTTGGAGAGGATCGCCGACCCGAGTTTTGGGGCCGGCTGGTACACCGCTTCGGGGATTTTTTGTCTCAGAACGCGCTATACTCGGGCCTAATTCTGCGTGAGCCACGCCAAAAATAATGAATGATTCCTAAAGTTGACGCATCTTCTTCTAATCTGATCGAAAGTTTGCCAAAGTTCAGGAGAAGTTTGCTAATCTTCAGAAAAAGTTCACAAGCCAAGTGCGGGATAGTCTTATTTTTTTTTGTTCTTGTGAAGTTTTCCTGAACATGACGTTCCAAGAAAGTTCATATGAACAAAACAATTCTTACGCGGGATGATTATGCACTCACCTCGATTCATAGTGTATTCTGTGTTGATCTTTTGAGTGGCTTCACAAAATCTCCGAAACTGGCTTGAATGTTAAAAAAATTTCAAAATATCGCACGTGCTGTTTTATCGGGTCCTCGCATTCAATTCAGGTATACTCGACTACTGTTAACTCTTTCGAAATCACCAGAATGGTCTCCATTTTGTTTCAAAGCGCACCCGTACATTTAGGCATGATAACGATAAATATTGCAATAATCTTGGGTCAATATCGATACAACAACAATGAGAGGTCGTCAATAATTCCCAAAACAAATAACGATATCGATATAGACAAAGTCTTACAGTACTAATATCAATACATAGTGAATTATTGTATCGTCTTGTATTGTGGCAGCCCTGAAATTGAGGCATTAGCAGGCCACAGAGCAGGTCACTACGTCGTTGAATCGGTAAAGTGTGTATCAGCAGTCTCAGCAATGAGTCGTCCAAAGGTCACCATGTCGGTCGAATGGTTGGTGGAGTGAAGAATGAACGCCTGAGGGCTAGCAAATCATTTATCTGGACAATGGGTTGGCGAGTTTTATCGCAGGTTAGCAGGGGGAAGAGTCAATGAGTCGGCAGCAACTCGGGCTACTCGATGGGTTTGGCGAGTTGTAAGACATGCCAATGGTGATCGGTGAATTCGTGGGTCATCCGGCAGGTATCAGGTCAATGGGATATCACAGATCAGCAGGTGGAAGGATCGTCGAGTCGGCAGCTATTCTAGCTAGTCGATGGGTTGGCGAGTCATAAGACATGCCAATGGATCGGTGAATTCGTGGGTCATCCGGCAAGTATCAGGTCAATGGGATATCACAGGTCCGAGACGATTGTCGAGTTGGTAGCTACTCTAGCTAGTCGATGAGCTGGCAAGTCATAAGGCAGGTCAGTGGGTCGGTGAGTCTGTGGGTCATCCGAAATATATCAGGTCAATGGGATATCGCAGGTCAGCACATGAGAGGGTACTCAAACTAGTCGATGGGTTGGCGAGTTATAAGGCAGGCCGGTTGGTTGGCGAGTCCGTGGTTCATCCGGAATGTACCAGGTCAATGGGTAATAGTAGGTCAGAAGGTGAAAGGGTCATCGAGTCAGTAGCTACTCCAGCTTGTCGATAGGTTGGCGAGTCATGAGGTAGTTCAGTGGGTCAGTGAGTCTGTAGGTCATTCGAAATATACCAGGTCAATGGGATTTCGCAGGTCCGAGATGATCGTCGAGTTGGTAGCTATTCCAGCTAGTCAATGAGCTGGCAAGTCATAAGGCAGGTCAGTGGGTCGGTGAGTGTGTAGGTCATCCAAAATAAGGTATCTGTGCCTAATTTGCCCCCATTCCCTAATTTGCCCCCATTCAAGTTCTCACATGTACGAACCCGGAGACCTTGCCCCGCATTTTTTTCATGTTTGTTACGTTAAAATATGAGGAAATAAATGTTTTGGACCGATCCTAAATGACCCGCGCCTTTCTTAGAACAGAAGAACTGATTTCGCTACTTCCGACTTCTTTTTTGTTATTCACTAAAAGTTATGCCAAACAAAATTGATGGAATCAATTTTAACGCGCCTTAACTCATTTTCTTTGTCTTTGTCCCAACTTTACAATGCTTTTTGCAGAATTGCAAAATTCGATTTTTAGCCGATTCTACGCCCATATCACTAGAAAAAGTGCAGTGTTCCTAATTTGCCCCTATAGTCTTTTTCCAAACTCATTCCTCGGTCCATTAAGATGCACCAATTTACCTCAAAAAGTTTTAAAGGCAGTAAAAAAAGCTACAAAATGAGCTAAAGTACGTCTCATTTGGAGGTCTGGGAGCCGAGATATCCCGCTTTCACGAAAAACCCGTATAATCCCATGAAAATAGGCCTCTTTTCCCTGTGGGGGCAAATTAGGAACACACTGACAAAAACTCGCAAAAAATCTTCTTTCGCGAAAATCAAGATATCTCGGCTCCAATTTGTTCAAATTGAACGTACCTTAGCTCATTTTCAAGGTCTTGAAACAAGCTCCAAAATGAGCTAAACTACGTTGAAAAATATAGAGATGAGTTGAAATGGCGAGTAAAACAAAAGTACTGGGGGCAAATTAGGCACACTTACCTTATATCAGGTCAATGGGATACCGCAGATCAGCACATGAGAGGGTCATCGAGTCAGTAGCTACTCAAACTAGTCGATGGGTTGGCGAGTCATAAGGCAGGCCGGTTGGTCGCCGAGTCCGTGGGTCATTCGGAATTTACCAGGTCAATGGGTTATAGTGAGTCAGAAGGCCATCGAGTCAGTAGCTACTCCAGCTAGTCGATAGGTTGCCGAGTCATAAGGCAGGTCAGTTGGTCGGTGAGGCTGTGGGTCATCCGAAATGTATCAGTTCAATGGGATATCGCAGATCAGCAGGTGAAAGGGTTATCGAGTCGGTAGCTACTCCAGCTAGTCGATGGGTTGGCAAGTCATAAGGCAGATCAGTTGGTCGGTGAGTCTGTGGACCATCCGAAATGTACCGGGTCAATGGGTTATCGCAGGTCAGCAGGGGAAAGGTCAGTGAGTTGGTAGCTATTGCGCCTAGTCGGTGAGTTGGTGGATCACCAGAAAGGTTACTAGATCAAAGAATGGTGAGTTATCCAGAAAGTAGGTACCAGCACAGTGGGTTGCAATAGGTGGGTTCCATGGAAGATTAGTAGGTCGGCAGGTCACCCGACCGTTGACTAAATTCACAGTCCTATAGGTAACCTGGTAGGCTAGGATGTTGGTATTATTATTTCCTAGTAAGTTGCTAACTTCCTCCATCTAGAACCTTTCTAATATTCACTCGGAAAACTCTGATAACGTATATTTGGACTCGAAATTTTGTGCTCTCCCTGAATCTGGTGTCAGAAGATCAAAATCTTGTGATTGAAGTAAAATTAGATCAAATGTCCCAGACTCGTGACGTGCGAGGATGTATAATTAATCGACCAATATCGTTGAAGCAGTGGAGTGATTCAATCGTTGTCCTCAACGATACCCAAAACTACATCCTGATCAAATAAGGATTTTGAATCTCATACACCTTTTCAAAATCACTTCTCCAAATCAAATTCCTCATCCATTGAGAAATATCTATAATCCTTACTTCAGATCTACCTCACCTATCGTAAATCCAGATCCACAATCGGAAGAGCAGTATAACAACTCTGTACAAAACAACATATCCAAAATGAACTACATCTACTTCCCATCTCTCGTTACGGTCGACTGGTGGCATCGTGCAAGCGTGATTTGGAGCCATAGTCGAACTACTTGTCAGTTATATACACGGAGGAGTTTGTAGCGGAAGCCAGACAGCAGGAGCAGCAGAAGCAGCAGTATAGTATAGAACCTCAATGTCGGAGAGTTTATACAAAGCCATATACCTAAAGCTATATAGGCCTCACATAGTCGCGTCCAAAGCTTTGGTACCCTATCAACTTCTGCTGCCTCGTTAGGACCACCGCCAAAAGAGCGAACGACGTGTGCAGGTCTTCCTATCTCACTCGTATCGTTCCATGCTGTCGGATATATATCATGCGGTCGAGCTTGCTTTCTATATAACTCTGATGTATTTCTGTGTAGTACCGAATTGGATGTACCTACTTTCTAGTAGGGATGTACAAGGCGATGTACTGACATATAAATTCAGTCGATGGTAGGGAATCGTATCAATTTTGGGTTGGAGGATAATGAATTTGAGGGTAAATAATTCATGGAATCTTTTCATAATTGTCCACGGATATTCTCCTTGTCAATATATTCCTCATTAGTTGAATGATAGGTTAATGCTGTTCTGGACTTTTTTTCAAAGGAATAGTCTCTCCTAGGGGGTATCTTTATAAAATTTTTTAATTCTTATTGATTAAGATACGAGCGTCATCGATTCACTGACATACCACGATTCAACATTTGATGACCAACTGCTGACTTTGATTTTTTATTGACCTAGTCACTCAGTAAGGTTCGGAGAAGGTAGGTTCATCAAAATTTTATCGAATGATTCTTGACGAGTGGTCCTCTGGAAGATTATTGGAATGATCCCACTCACATTTGTTCGTAAACCTTCCATGTTTCTCAATAGTGGAGAAATTGAAGGACGAGATCTCACATCTGTTTCTACGAAATTCTTACGGAACTTTGGCGAATCTATTGTTTTGGAGAATTTCATTACGCACGAATTGACTCATTACAGCCCTTGGTAAGTTGCCACTTGGAATGTGAGCCACATGAGCCTCGAGGTGCATACGTCATTTTCCGATACGCTTATATCGAAGGTCCATGCTTTTCGATACAATGTCAGAGCCAAATTTTGCTCCTCTGTTTGAATTCAAGAATTCAAAGCATGGAATGTAGCACACCGAGGTCTGCTGCGCAAGAGCAGTCGTTTTCTGACTTGAATGAAAATGCGTCATTTTCCGACCCGGAATCGAGGTGGAAACCAGAGATTATCCATGCCAGTGTGCCAAAAATGCTTTTCTTTGGCATAGTGCAACTAAACGCCCCCCCCCCCCCCCCCAGCTCAGATCAGAAAATTGGCGTTTAGTCGCCCTGATACCAAAAATAGAATATGCACCTCGCTTATCGGACCGATTCGGGGCACTGGAAATCTTTTACCCTCGTTACACTCGGGGAAAATTGATTCCCATGCCCCAAAACAGCCTAACCTTGCATCGGTGCATAATGTACTATTCATGACGATACGTGAGTCGAAACTGTTTAATCTGCAGAGAAATTGTACGCAAATTTCTTCAAGAATGCGACTTCTGCGAGAAGTTCTGAAAAGTCCGACGAGAAAACGAAATTATAAATTTTTCATCATATGTTGGAATACGTTACCGCATCACTAGGTTTACAATTTCTTTGAACGGAAAGCAGTTGAGATATCATTTGGAGTCGATTAACCATTCTAGAAAATCTTCAAAGTAGATCTATTGAGCCAATTTTATACCCAATTTTTCTGCAAACCGTCATTATCACTCCGAACTTTCCATCACCCTAACACATAACACAACCCTCAATCCAGATTTAAATTCTCAATTCAACCCTCAAAATATTCCACATGACCAAAAACAACTATACTTGATATCCCTCACCAACCAATTCAATACTTACAATCGTAGATCATCCTCATAGAATTAAATGTCCCCTCAATAGAATCTCTTTCTAGGGAGAAGTAAATCGAAAAGCAAAGGGTTGAAACGATAACGTATGCAGAGGGCAAAATCGACCTAGGACTTCTCGTTCTCAAGTCTCGTCCCGCACGTTTCCATGCAAATTTCCGAGGACGAACAGCACTAGCAATACATATATGTATAGTATAGTAGGGATGTCGCCTGTAAAGAGGCAGAAGGCACGGATAGCGTAATGCGCATGTTAATCACGTGCGTGAGAGAGAAAATGGGTGGTAGTGGCATAGACGAGCAGGATGGGGGGCCTCGTTACTGGCATAATTTGTCCAATTTACAAACTCTACTAAAATGTGCTGAATTTTACAGTGGACTTGATGTGAAAATTGGGTTATGCTCTTCGACGTCTTTTAGTTACACTTGCGCGTCGTGTGAAAATTATCAAAACATAACACGTACATATGCGCGGCACACCTGTCTACGCGTGTTTCTTTTTGTTAATTATTGTAGAAGACACGAGGTCAAATCGATAAACGTGCAGAAGTAAAAATCACGAGGATGCATTTGATACATCGTGGATTTGTGAAGAATGAATAGATTTCTGGATACAGTATTTTTACAAGTTTTCCTTGTTTACAAGTATTTTAGGGGAAATTGAGAGCCAATCAACAGTTATAAAAATCACTTCTACCTCATCAAGGACGTAGTAACCAAGATTTCAACTTTTGCGAGACCACTTATTATCACGTACTTGAATTGGCTGGCTGTTTTAATGATCCTTTGAAATTTTTTGAGTATGCGATACATTAATATTCTGGAAGATGCAAGGCTTGTCATTCTACTATGATTGACAGGGGAAATATAGAAGGGAATAGTACATTTCGATACAAAGTTGAAAAAATATATTTTACACCCGTGTATTGAACTGTGTTTTTCGACAAAATGTGCGAGATTGTGGACAGCCAGTGCAGGCAAGACAAATTTCCGCACAGCGTGTCGAAAAAGTTCATTTGCAATCGATGCGATTTTCCCATTCCCACTTGGTTTTGACGTATTTGGGACTATTTTTCTTTAACAGAATGAATGCTCAACGATGCACTATATCAAATTCACTGAATCGCCATTTGATGAGACATAGAGTGCACCTGCTTTTAATGAAATGAATTTTCTTCCATGAAAAAATACCTACAGTAGCTCGCCGAATAAATATCTTTGGAATCCAATGGATTGGAATATTGGGCGATCCCTTTGTGATAATAAAAGAATCCTGAGTGAAAGCAGGCCCCGGTATATGCAGTTCCGGTTTTCAAGAAATTCGACACTAGGGGTCTCTTCAAACATGGCGTGCTCCGTATTCGCGGGTCCACGGTTCGGTATTTGCGGCTCTGCTCTGGATTTTCACAGTATACTATTATCACAGACCGGATTCACCGTGCGATTTCGATTCGAATTTTTTATTCTGAAATAACTGGTAGGTATTTCAGCATCGTATTCGGGCTGATGTAAATGTGTCGCTGCTCATCATATTGATGCTCATTTCTAATTTTGGTTTATTCGAAACGATGTCAAAGTTCAATAGACATTTGACATCTTGGATGTAACTGGGACCGAAGTAATGCTCACGCGGTTCCGAGTTGAAATGAAAAGTATTGGTGGATTTCTTCCTTGATCAGAAAATGGAAAACTAGTATCGGAGATGATTGAAGAGAGGGCTTATAGGGTTATAGGATATGAGAAATGTGACTTTCAGCGCCTTCGAGTGACGGAAAGTGACATGAGGGAGCAGTCGAACGTGTTTTGTGCGGGCTTCGATCTTCCCATGCATTTAGCTCGAAAACCATAGCTCGAATGAGGCAAGAGTATGCGAGGCAGGTGTAGGGTTCTCAAGACGAAGAGTTTGAGTGAATGTGCGTCTAAATCCGAGCAAAGTTAATTATAAATTAGAACAAGTTGAAATTTTCACCTACAATTTTTTGCATGGGCGTCGCGGCCACTGCTTGAGCTACCGTTTCTGCCTCGACTCGCTCCGATATTTTTCTCGCTTTGGGCTCTCTGAATCCTTCAATAATGGTCTGATTGACATGCTATCGCTTATGCAATCATCATGCACGCAATGGCTCAAAATTTTCGCAATTAAGAATCTAATAACTTCCTTGCTAACTCTTACAAATCTTGAGAAATGATTCACACAACTCGCTCAAAGACAAAATGAAAACCCTGACACGCGCCTATTTTGTACAATTTATTTCTGACTTTTAGTTTTTTGAAAAAAATCGTCGCTCAAAAGAGTATACTCATTCTAAGCGAGATAGTACTTAGGTCTTAAGTTCCAAAAATTTTAAGCTATCTTGCGTGTCAATCAGACCAGTATTGGAGGAGTTCCACAGTCCGAAGCGAGAATAGCATCGGAGCGAGTCGGAGCAGAAACGGCGGCTTCAGCGGTGCCCACATGGAGCGCCCATGCTTCAGGCATAGGCCAATATCTCAACTTGCTCCATGCCAATTTACTAAATTTTACTCGGATTCAGGTTTACAAGCACTCAAACTCTCCGTTCCCAAAAAACCCTACAAGTGTCTTGCATACTGTCGCGACATCCAAGCTATGATTTTCGAGCTAAATGCGTTAGAAGACTGAAGTCCGCAAGGCCAGTCCGTAGTCCCCGCAATACCGCAACCATACACGCACCGGAGTACATGCAAGTTTTCGAACGATATTTGATTTTTAAATGATTGCAAACACTTTTCGGATCAAATCATTGAGTCAGCGCGCTTCCCAATGAAATTTCCAATCATTTGAGCTTTGTTGCGTCTCAAAACTCGCGGTATATTTTGCAGGATTTGGAAAACCGCAATCTAGGCCGCATCATAGGAACCACGCGGTCATGCACTTTGCCATTTTCCAAATCTCGCAAAATATATCGCCAGTTTTGAGACGCAACAAAGCTCAAACGATTGAAAATTCCATTGGGAAGCGCGCTGACTCAATGATTTGGTCCGAAAAGTGTTTGCAACTATTTAAAAATTAAATATTGTTTGAATTACGCTATGCAAATAACCGTGGCGCCATCTATGGAGTAGTACACTACTTATAAGCAGTACGGGCTGGCCTTAAACACGTTCGACTGCTCCCTCCCGTGGCACGCCCCTTTCCGCCGCTTAGAAGCGCTGAAACTCGCACTCCTCGATCGAATTGGCTATTCGATTAGGCTCAGCCTTTCTGGGACCCATCTCAATGGCATTGCGCCACAGTCTCGAGACGGATTTGCAAGGTTTACGACCTGTTCATTCCGGGGCAGAATTTACCCTACGACCACCTTGAAAAGAAGAAAAAGAATCCGAATCTTAAGGCCTGATCATTGATTACGTAAGTAACTCATGGGTCGGTAGGTAAAATTGAAGCTCTCATCGCCCACTATCACTTGAAACGGACAAATTCTTACCGGGGAAGTGTGAACCATTCAAATGTAAAGAAATTTTTCTCACGTAATCAATGATGATACATTTACAATAATCCAACAGACCAGCAGATATTTCGCGAAAATGTTGACATAAAATTTCGATAGATCGAACGAGCTTCATCAGACGAGATTCGCTTTACCCACCTCAAATTCCACCCTTCGAATCCATTCAGTCCTAACAAATCCT
This sequence comes from Eretmocerus hayati, assembly GCA_029851415.1. Classification (NCBI taxonomy): domain Eukaryota; kingdom Metazoa; phylum Arthropoda; class Insecta; order Hymenoptera; family Aphelinidae; genus Eretmocerus; species Eretmocerus hayati. Next base: position 112,531,254 of record CM056744.1, read on the forward strand.
ACATATCTCAAACTTCCGATACAAAATCCTCTTTCTTCAAAAATTCCAAACGAGCGATGATATGTAGATTCCCTAGACGCTCTTTCATCCCTTTTCCGCTTGACAGTGGCAAGCGCAAAGGTGCAAAGCTTCAACATAGTAGTATAGATTTTGTGACTTATATAGATTCATGCGTTGGCATTCCCACGTGATTTACACACTATATCTTTTCACCCAGATTCTCATGTTTTATGCACACTGTATGACAATTTTATGAACCGAGGAAGCTCGCGTTCACTCGACGAACAGATTGCTATGACACTATAGATGTGTAGTGGCGTATAGCATTAGGCCTATGTGTGAAATTTTAGTGTTGGTGTGGCTTAAAAGCAGATTTTTCAGATGTGACGCTCGCGGCGTCGGTGGGCAATTTAAATTTTAAAGTGCAAATAGGAAGGGAACAGTAGTAGCTTTTTCCACTCTTTTTCCGGATTTTCGCGCGCTCTGTGGGAATGAAGAGTACATGGGAATATGCTTTGCTTGACGCTCGATAGTAGTTTTAGCTTTGAATGCTTCCCTCTAACCGACGAATGAAATTTAAAGGATTCTTCGTCTGGTTTGAATTTTTCATTGTGCATCGATTGATACCGTTTCTCTCGTTATACTTTCCATTGTGTGAGTCTCGCCTCGAAAACGCTATTATTCAATAAAAATTGCTGTAATTTAGGTACGAATCGAAGTGCGTTTTGTGCCATCCAATAGTTCAATTGGATATTACAGCGTATAGTTATCAATACGATTGAAATATGTTTTGCCTAGTATGCGAAAAATTCATAGATTCAAGTTCGAGTAACACTTAATCCCAAAACCCCTAAATCAATTTAACTCTTAATAACATGATGTTAAATACAAAGCAAGTATGCAAATATGTTTTCGGTAAACTGTGCGTAAAAGTGTACTCTGCGCACAGTTTCCCGCCTTTCACTCACAGTTCACCAAGGAGTGTTGTTCAATACACGGGAGTAGGGCCTATTTTTCCATCCTCGTGATGGAAAATGTTCACACCCTCGTATCGAAATGTATGTACTACATATTCTCATTTCTGGGGGATCGTTCAGCCGGAATCCTTTCGTAATCGATGATGGAAAAAATTGATATTGAACAGGATCAGACTTAGCTCAGAGCGTTGCATCTATAACCCATGTTGAATCCTGTATTGGGATCCATTAGAAAACTCTAAGCCTCATAAGACTTTGGTGATAGTTGAAAAAAGATCAATTTCCTTTCTTGACACATTAATATCATGGACTTGTGTTTCACAAATACATTCCTAAATTTTTTCATCCGCCATGAAATGAAACATGATCATCTTTCTGAATGGATAGACGATGATTCCCAAGAATTTGTTACATAACCAAATTCCGATTATCATGATAGAAGGTCCTCTCTGGTGAAACAAAGTATTCGGATAAAGATTCTAAGGACCCCTTCAGTATCCTTCGCATACCCAATTATTCAAAAAAATTACAACATTTTGTTCCAATTGATCCTTTTTTGAATTTGGGACCAAACCTAAAAGGCGTCAAAATAAATTGGGCAATCATAAAACATAGTGATTTTATTGAAAACGGTGACACATCATATATGAGCTCAAAACTAGGGAGTCGGTGTTGTCGAAGATGTAGTGGTTGTAGAAGTTGTAGTACTTGAAGTAGTCGTTGTAGAACTGCTGGTAGATCCAGCAGTTGTACTGGTAGTCGTTTCACATCCAATAACAACATTTGAAATAGCTCTACAGACTTCACTAGCCAACCTGATACCTTCACCCAATAGCCTTGCTCCAATAACAAAAATAGGACAACTGTGAGCTGCCGTACTGTAAACTCTAGCAATGGTATTTATAATTGTTTCAACACCAGAAACAGGATGATGACTTCTTAATGCATTCTCAACTGCACTATGTAAACCGTCATTAACTTCTGATGATATATTTAATGCAGCTCTTAGATGATTTTGAGCTTCACCCATTGCTTCACTAATACCAGGAATATATGGTCCTGATCTTAAAGTTGGTAAATCAATTGGTGGAATGCTTATGTTACTATTACCATTACGGTTATTGATTCCTGGAATTTTTGAGACTAAATCTTGGATATTTGGAAATTGAGGTATTTGAGAAGCTTGAGGCATTAAAAGGTTTAGACCAGGCATAGATTTTAGAAATGGAGTGAAAGGACCGAATGGTTGGTTGTTAGTTCCTGTTGAAGCTGAGCTGCTTGAGGAACCGGATGATGAACCAATTTCTCGGGTTCCAGTGCCGTATTGTGATCCGGCGCCATTGCTGTTGTCGAAGAAGGAGAGGAACCCTGGGATGCCAAAAATTGGGGAGTTGAAACCTGGGATCAGAGGGAATCTGATTTGGCCTCCCGCTGAAGCCTGTATAAGAGAAATTCGATTCAATACAGTTATTGTGAAATGTACCTTCTTTGGAGTCTTTTTTTATACATGAATAGTATCAGAAAAATCAATTGGCGAGCAAAATCAAGAGTACTCAAACTACAAAATACGGAAACCAAATCAGTAAAATTGAAGATGACTCCAGCATTTTTGGGGAAACCATCATTCTTTATAGAACCTTTGAATCTTCCGAGTACTGAGTATTCTGATGAAGCTTGTCGAAATTCTTTCCTCCAGATGGTGACTGGGAATTTTTATTGATTCAGTATGATTTAAGGTGTTATAAGATTTGCTATTCTCGCAACTGCAAATATATTCATATGTATTGTGATCCAATAAAATCTACCAACTGCCTTTGGTCCTCCTTTTTCAAAACTCAAAATGAATTGTAAGATACTTGATTCGCTGCTCTAGAGGAGACGGGGCGAATTTTGACAATTCTTCAAATTAATTATCTTTCTCAAAATCTTAACTTGAAGATCGAATCACATGTCTTCCACAACATCCTTCTTCGTCTCCTCCAGCCTCAAATTACCAAAATATAGTATATTACGTAACAAGTGCGAGAAGGTCAATTTCCGCACAAGTTGCCAAACGAGTGCGAGAAGTAACATTTACGCACACTTCGAAACTTCTCGCACACCCAGAAAAACACATTTATGCATGCTCGCGAAGCGAGCGTGCGTAAATATGTACTTCTAGGTGTGCGAGAAGTTTCGAAGTGTGCGTAAATGTTACTTCTCGCGCGAGTTGGCAACGTGTGCGGAAACTTCTCGCACGTGTTGCGTATACTATTTTTTGCAACTGTGCGCGAAGTTGTAATTAAATGCACCACTGTCCGAGCAAGATTATCTTGGAAACGAAGTTTTCAAGGAAGGCCAAATTCAAAGGAATGACGTGACATCATATTTTGGAACTGTGCGTGAATGAAAATGCAGTAGAGCGAGAAGTTACATTTACGCACACTTCACCAGTGCGTAAATGTAAAACTGTGCGAGAAGTCATTCACGCATTACTTCTCGCACTGTAAATAATGAAGAGAAGTCTCATTTTTTTACAACTTCGCGCACACAGTTGCAAAAAAAAAATTTTGCTAACTTAGGTCTGAATTTTCCTACGGATTTCCTGTTCTGAAGAATAAAAAAGTTGTCCAATTTCACCGTAGTCTCCCCTAAATCCATTGAGATTATTGGATAGCTCATGGGCAGATTTACAAATGATCTTTCGATTCCCTGCTGCGAGATGCACCTTGCAAGAATGATCTTAACCTTAGTCTTGTGAGAAAATAGAGAATTTCACATTGACATTTATGATTGGCTGTACTTCGATAAGGGTCGGGTTTTATCTTCAAAATTGTCCAACGGCTAGCCTCCAAACGCTGAGACAACAAGTCTTTTCGTAAAAATTTTCAGATTCACTAAATAGCACCAAAATAGTGATGGTTCGCATCAAATTTGTAGGTAGGCGCCGAAAAATGTTTGCAAATCACTTTCTTACAGATTTAATCGTCTGGAAAGTTGAACTCCTGTTTCATGTTGGTTCAGGAATGTGAGTGTCGAAATCCATCAAACAAAAATTTTTCAAAAAATGTAATCATGTGGATGGCAAACCTATCATTCTTCGAGGAATCGTTGAAAATTATGCCAAAAGAGTCATTTTGGGATACGGAGAAAACCTGATACTGACCAAAGTGGTTCTTAACTTAATTTGTGATTATTCTAATCAACTTCTGAGATGGAATTTTAGTTCAGTTCTGTCTGCCTTATTTCGATTGTAGTGATGCTGACTATAAATTGATAATTTGTCAATTGAGAAGTCCAAAATACCTGAGTAGGATCTAGACTAGCTCCTCCAGATACCGATGCAGCTGATGAACAAGCTGTGAGAGCGAAAAATACAAGCAGTACTTTTCCGTGCATGTTTGCTGATGATGGCGAACTTGACTCTGGACGCGTCGACCTTTTTCAAAATTCATTTATAGATACGGCGGTGTATCGATTCGAGACACCTATTACGTTGAACAACAGATCGAACATCTGTGCCATCACATTTTCATGCAATATACGTCTTAGAGTCATTCATTTGTTTGTTTTACAAAATTTCATTGTCGCTGCATAATGCAACTTTGTACAATTGACCATGAACAGATCCCAAGTGTCAATATACATTGACTAATGAATTCGATGATCTCATAATATTCGATAGTAGTAGCTCTTCATTCTTCTCCGAATGATATTAAGATGAGGAAAGTAATTGTCACTTTTGTAAACAGGTGACATCACAACTGGTGGTTAAAATGAGTGCATGGCAATGATCTAATTTTCGTTGATTCTCCCACTTGCAGATGATATAGCTAGAGATCTAATTGTGAGAGAGATCTCTTCATCCAACAACGCAGTGGAAACAGTTCAATTTCAAGGCATAGATCGCATTCAATATTTTAGAGCAAATCCTTCGTGGTAGGATTTGGGACGCCTAAACTGACTCATCTTTCAATATCAAATCAAATTTTCATACAGCATTCGGATCAAGATCAGACTACCCCTGCGCAGGATCTTGAAATTTGGAAATCGTCTTCGACAGTGATTGATACTATAATATGCAGTCCAACCTAGAAATATGCTGCATCATAATAATGAATGAGATCTGACTTTTAAACTAATTTTTGGGATCATTATTCTTGAAAACGATACTGCACTGTTATACACATAAGAATGCAATGATCGAAATTCACTCCTCTACATCTTCATGCCGATTTATTTTTTTTTACATGACTGATCATAAGAATGTTCTAAGTGTACATAATGTACTTGAAGGTACCAGTTGAGTATGCAGATCTCTTCCTCGTAGACTTCTCCTTCCGATCCTGCTTTGCTTTCATCACAAATTCAGGGTCATTCCATGGTTGTATCTCACCACTTCCAAAAATTACATAAACCACACTCCCCACAAGCAGTGCAATCAACATGATCCAAAAGACCACTTTAAATTCGCTAAAAGTCTGATTCGGTGTCATAATTCCAGTAAAATACGGAGATAAAATACAACTGATACCTCCGACACCAGTGACTAGACTCGTCAAAGCTCCAACATAATTTGGCCCTAAATCTAAGGTATTGACCTGAAGACTGCAGCAAATACAACCACTCAATGCCATACCCATTGTCAAGAGTAAAACAACAAGAAAACCATTGCAACCAGCATATGGTATGGCTAACCAAAGTAAACCTGGACCAATACTTGAGAAAACAGCACCAATTTTTCGTACCGTAGTGGCTTCCATTTGTTTTTTAGCAACTACTGGATCGGCAATGGCAGATGAGATAAAACCAAAAAGCCACATGCAAACGTATGGTATTGATGATACTATGCCATTGTCTCTGACGGAAAATTTTAATACATTGCTGAGATATTTTGGCATAGCGTAACAAACTGTAGTAAATGCCCAAGAATTTGCCATTGTTAGGATTATTATGGCCCAGACTGGCTTACTTTTGAGGATTATCTGCCACGGTGTTGGAGGAGATTCTTCGTTTGTAACATAGTCTGCAATATCATTGAAGTGATTATGATCTTTATCTCATCATGTTGGTGAGTAGTAAGGACTGCCAGGAGGAACTCTCCTACTCAAAACGACTTGGATCTAAAAATTTTGCAAGTCTAAGTAATTTACACGGCTCTTAATTGAAATGAATAGGTGAGATATCAGGAACATCTAAATTCAAAGTCAAATTTGCACGGTGAAACACCCTCATTTCAGAAATCATGATCTCACTTCGGGTAAAATTTTTCCTCACTCGAATTTTTGAGATTTTTCACTTTTTGTAATAAGAAGCTATCCATGAATTACATTAGGATTTTGACAGAAAGGGTTCTCCCTCATTTTTTTATATTGCGTATATGGAACAGGAATTCCTCATTCAAGAAATCTCACGGGAGGGGGTAAAGGGTGGCCTTGAATCATGAAAAATTTCCTTGCGTAGTCTGTAGATAGGCCCTAAAACTGACTTGGTGATCCACCGACCACTCTGGTGGCTCAATCAAATAGTGTACGGTTGACTTTGACAATAGTTGGAGATGATTCAAAAGGGTAATTATCCTCTACTCCTTGATTCTTTGAGAACAAAATCATTTCAGGGAAGTGCATACCTCAAAAACCTTTCTGTTCTAGTTTCTTTATCGGTTCCCCGCAAAATTCGCGGAGCTCAAGAGTTTCTGTTGTATCAAAAAAGAGGGGGAATGATCACTCACCTATTCGTTTTGAGAGATACTCAAGTTCAGCAACAGATATGAATGGATTTTCTTTCGGTCCATTGTAACAAAGTAATAAATGAAGAATCAAGACGACCAGTCCAATACATCCAAAGAAATAGAATGCGATTGGCCAATCATTTTGCTCATAATCTAAAATCAAGCCTGTCATAGACATTCCAAGGACAAAACCAAACGGCATCCCAGCAAAAACCACAGCTCCAGCCCTAGCTCTTTCATCTTCAGGAATCCAACGAGCCATGAGTACACTCAAAGCTGGATAAGTGGCGCCCTCTACGAGTCCAATAAGCATCCGTACAGAAATTAGGGCGAAATAACCTCCATAACTGATGCTGATTGGAGTTACCAGAGTCAGAATTGACGTGAATAGAATACTTATGCTGAGAGTGTGTTTACTGCCACATGAGTCGATGACGATGTCACCCAAAATGTTGGTTAACAAGCAGGTCCAGTGAACTGATGACAGAATTATACCCTGTGGATATTGAGAGAAAATTATCAATCAGTATGTGATCTTTGAATGGAATGAATTTTTAGAACTTGGACGAGAATGGTGGCCCCACACACAGAATTGAATTGAAGAGTCCTACTGGTGGGGCCCACAACAGTGAACATGTTCACCACCAGCCTTTTTTCCAGAATCAGAGCTGAACCCATTTCCTGTCTATACACTATCACTATTGAAAATCTGGATATATGAAGCTATCCTGGTTCTAGGTCCTCGTTCATAAAATTCCCATCATCTTCAATACGATTGAATAGGAGTTATGGTCAAATGAGCCATGATTACCGAAAATATTTGAGTAAAATGAAGACTACAATTAATGAAAGCGAATCCAGTGTCACTGAAGTGAATGAAATCTATAGACCATGACTATACTTTATATCAAACAAATACCTGAGTTGTTTCATCCCAGTCAAATAATTGAACTGATAGATTAGTTCCGTTAGTAGTTGATCTTGTATTTGAGCGTATTGTGCTATTATCATCTGGACATTCATCACTGGTTGATTCATCATCGTCACTTGGTACCACCATCTTGGTGATAACTAATGGTAAAAATACTCGCATGGCGAAAGCTACCAAAAATCCCAAAAAAAGGATTAAAACTGTGATCCATCTTTGCGGAATGTATGAACCTAAAATTCACAGGAAATCACTCAATTAACAATGAAACTGATTTTGGATAGTTCGTGATAAGAATCATTCTTATCCTTACAAGGGATGATTCTTGTCACCATTCTGCCAAAATACATGTAAGTCTACTTTGAATGTACAATCTGTTTCCTTTGGAGAATCAAAGATAGTCCGATGGAATCGAATTTTGCATATTTGCCACCAAATATTCGATTATTTGATAGAGAAATGAGCCGCTTAGCATCCTGAAAAAATTTGAACAAATGAGAACTTTCATCTATCTCTCTAATCAGTACGATGAGGTAAATGGGGTCATTGCTGAATTTTTCGACTAATTCATGAGTATTTTTATCATAAATGATCGTGGGTGATGTGGTCTTATTTTGAGATTTTATCAAACACTTACCATTGTCTTTGTTGACTCAACTACCTCATGACATCAAATCATCCACGATCCTGAAGCCCATTTGATCTGGAAAAAATCTGTCCAATCAAATCGTGGCAATTCTGAATTTCGAGTCAGCTATTCACAGCCTCTGGGTTCTTATCATAGATTATGATTACAAATAGGAAGTGAGTCGTAAAATTCACTTTTATGAGTAGAGACTCTGGACATAAACTGTCTGCAAATACTGATTCTCTCAGAACCATTGTAGATGCTGGACTACACTGTTCTACCTTGAGTAAATGAAAAAAAACATTTCTATCACAAAATATCTTCGCTAGTAGTTTGGACTGATTATTGGATAATTATCCACTTGGATTCATTCATCTCACTTGATTCGATGAAGTGGTGTTCCGAATGTGGTGTAACTTATTCTTGTTGTATAGAGATGATTTGGACTTCCTTTCCTGGAAAAATTTATTGTGAATGTCTTCTATCGTGAGTCTCTAAAAGAATGGATCCATCATTCACTATGTTCGACTCCTCTTATTGATGAGAATCATCATTTTCCATTACATATTATTCTGGAGAAAATTCATGAAATATCTGAAACGAACCTCAATTTCTCACTGGGCTTTCATAGTCTGTGAAAATCTTTGAGATCAAAATTTCTTCAGATTACTCAGAAGTTGAATCATTTTCATGCTGGATAGACTAATTCTTCCGAGATCCTTGAATTGAACCACGAGATAATTATCTGAACATGGAGTTCGGGCTAATCTCAATACTGACCGGGCTACTCCATTTTATTCATTCGAGTACCTTTGGATAGCCATTTGCTTACCATCAAAGTTCGAGATTTCCTCGTCGTACATTCTCCAATGATGAGATAAAAATGTCAAACACCTCGTTTCTTTCCACGAATATCCCAGTTCCAACTTTGATCACTATGCCCACATTGAATTCGCTGAAGAATATCTTTCATTCGGAGCTCGCAAATCACAAATCCGTAATCCTCACATAATTCCACCAATTCTCATTAGTGAATCTTAAAAAACTCGCGGTTGACTCTGTTCACTCATACGCACACACGCTTGAACTGTTCAATTTGCATTCCTTACTTAGAGGGAAACTCTTTCATAATTTGAAATGTACCGAGGCTATTAATATGACGGTCAAGCTCTTATCTTAACTTGTAGAGCTTATTACAATCGTTTTGCCTCACAATGTTTGGACTCATTTTTATAATTTCCTCCTTACCTTCCGAGTGCCATTTTTTAATCCGATTATTTGGTGAATCTAATTGGAATCCAATCGTTCATCTAGAACTTATCCCCAGGATACGATGATCTCCAGCTAAAATAGTATTTTGGAACAGACTGCTAACTCCACAGTCCAGAATCTTTGATAAATGAACTCGAATTAAGAAGTCACCTTTGATGAGATCATTTGTGTATTGCATCAATTTCCATGAAAAAGTTTGAAATCATTCTTGTGGTATTATTTTCTAAAGAAACGTTCGGTAATAAATCACATTGTGTGATATCTTATTTCATAATACGAACCAAGGAGCCCATATATAGAAGGTACCCAGCCTTTTCGACACGCTGTGCGGAAATAGTATTTTTCGATTCGAGGGAGGGAAGTTTGGTTTTGCTTTTCGAGTGATTGTTTTTGGACCGAGTCCTGGCGAGGGTCGAAATTAGCACGAGTAAAGCAAAAAAACTTCATGGCCGAGTATCGAAATACGTTTTTCGATCGACTGGGCGTAAAGTGAACGAAAACTACCATGCGTGAAGCAGTGCTTTACGCACAGTCGATCGAAAAGTGTATTTTCCGCACTGATTTTCCACTTCTTCGCACAGTCAGCCTGTCGAAAAAGACAGTTCAATACACGGGTGTAAAACATATTGTTTCAACCTTGTATCGAAATGTACTATTTCATTTGATTTGTGATCTTTGGTAATCCAGAGGGACTTTTGGTATATTACTGACAATGAATAAGGTTTGATATCAACTCATAAGTGTATTTGGCAAGAACGTATCGAGCATTTATGAATAGCATAATCAAAAACACTTCTCAGGAGCACAAATTTTTTGTATACATGATCGCGGAACATCATCCAAACAAACTCATTTCCATCTCGTTTGTGTGCAAAAAATATGATTTTCGCACAAATTATCATGAAGATAGATAAAACCACGATTCTCTCAAGTAAAGTAAAGGATAGTATTTTCCGAAAATCTCAGGATTCTCGCGATCTACTTCCATTCTTTGATATTTTGGAAAAAATTTGATCCTCTGGATATTTTGATTAAAAGTGACTAGTCTCGGGAAAAAATGTAGGTATAGAGGCACATTTGTCTCGGTTTTCTGTGAATTTTCAGCTTTCTATTGGGAATAGGAAATTTTTTTCATATTTCTGTTTCAAATCTAGACGTATACTTTACTTATTTCCTAAATCATATATTCTACAATAAGCATCTCAATTTCGACAGACTTGTCAATCTGAGTATTTTCTTCTAGAACACAACACTCCCAGTAATTAGACTCGTTCCACTTTATCAGTGTCTTCATTCACTTTCCTGGAATCATTCCAAATTTGTGGTTCACCACTCCCAAATACCAAAAATACAATATTAGAAACAACAAAAATGGCAAAAGTTATACAAAATATAAATTGCCATTCAGAAATCGTTTGATGAGAAGTCAACACCCCAATCAAATAGGGTGCAACGATTCCACTCAAAGTACTTATTCCATTGGTAACACCGGATAAGGCACCAACATAATTTGGACCAAGATCCCATGCATTAACTTTTATACTACAATAAGAGCATCCATTCATCATGAATCCAATAGTTATTAGTATCACTGCCAGATATCGATTGCAGCCAGCAAATGATGCAGCAACGATGAAAACACTCAAACCAAGTGATGATATGGTTGCAAAAGTTTTCCTAGCTGTTGTAACATCTAATTTTCCTTTTGCAATTTGCCAATCAGATATGGCAGCAGAAATAAATCCGCAAATCCACATGCATAGATATGGTAATGATGAAAATAGACCGTTATCTTTGACGGAAAATCTTAAAATACTGTCCATGTATTTTGGTACTCCGGTGGATAATATTGTTAAACCCCAAGTTGAACTTGTTTCCATAAGTATTAAAGCCCAAACTGGTTTACTGGTTAGTATTGATTGCCAGGGCGTTGGGGGTGAATCAGTATGATCACATTCTGAAACGGTGAAAATTGGATTAATATGGATGAGCAGAAAATGGCTCGAAGAACAATTCCTAAAATCACTCTAGTAGATCCCAAAGTCTTGTAATCAATGATTTTTTTCTTCGTTACAACTTGAAGTGACGTAGAACTAATAACTAACAAAATCTGCATCAATTCAAATCAGACAATTGCATGGGGTCGACCTCCAGCTGTCTTTTGCCAAAAATAAGGCATTCCGTTTCATTTCCCAATCGGATCACCATCTTCAATAATATTTAGCAAAGTTCAATTCATGCGGTGATCCTTGCATAAGCACAGCTGAAGAGTCAACGATCAAATTTGATCAATTTTAGTTCCGTGTAGACAGACAAAACTAATATTGATATTTTAATGTGCTTAATTGATCATTTGGAAAATATGATGCTCCGCAATATGAATTGGAAGCACTGAATGAAACCATTACAGCTATCAGCGTATGAGAGTCATGTGGTGACACTTAAGGAAACTACTCATCCGTAATTCCAATTTGAATGACACAGTCAGACTTGCTCGAAAAAGAATAACACAGAAAAATCCTCAAGCAAAGCATATCGTCTGCTTTTCGAGATCATAATGAGGATGCTGACTTTCTACGTATAAAAGTAAATGTAGTACAAAAGAGAAACAAATCAGTGGAATGAAATCATTCAGAGGCAGAATCCTATTAATATCAGTTAGAATATATGAAAAATATCATCCCTTATACCTACCCAACTTTCCCTGTGACCATTTATCATCTGCAGCAGGTGCTGATGGATTTTGGCTCGGTTTATTCGAACAAAAAATACAGTTTATCACAAAGAATAGCACTCCAGAGATTCCAAAGAAGTAAAAAACTATAGGCCAACCATCCTGTACATATTCAAGAATGTAACCTGGCACAACCATGCCAAAAACATTTCCCAAAGTAGCTCCTGCTATGGCTAATGTTGTCGCTGTAGATCTTTCGCTCAAAGGAATCCATCGAGCCAATAATACAGCTACAGCAGGCATAACAACTCCACCGGCAATTCCAGTCATAGCTCGCAGAAAAATTAAAGCAGTATAATCGCCTAGGGTGACGCTTATAGGCGTCACTAGCATCAATATTACAGATATGAGTATGCTGTAATTTAGCGTTTGCTTACTACCGATTTTTCTGACGACTAAATCTCCCAAGAGGTTAGTCACTAAGTAAGTCCAGTAATATGATGATAATATGACACCCTGTGAACGGAATAAACAGAGTTAGCAATGGATATTCTTCAACTCTTACTTCATCGAATAATTCATTTGACTTTTCACTTTAATGCGGTTTCTAGAAAAATCACCAAAGAAATATCACTACCGCTGAACAGCTTGTATTTGTCGTAGGCGGTTAGAATTTTCAAGACATTAGGTTGCGTCCACAAATGGAGCGCACGCGCGTACCCCCGTGCTCCCGCGCGGCTCCCGGCGCACGCGCTGCTTCTACCGTTGAGAAATTACGAGTTTTCCTCGTTACCGACTACTTTCAAAGTATATAGAATTGGAGCACCCATCAGTTGTGTATACTTTGAAAGTAGTGCACTACCTATGGGTGACAAGGGAATTTCGTAATTCTTCCATGGTAGGAGCAGCGCGCGCGCCGGGAGCCACGCGGGAGCACGGGGGTACGCGCGCGCGCTCAATTGTGGACGCACCCTTAGGATTTCTCGCGCCTAAGCGCGTAAAAAGCATCACAGAAGACCAAAACCCTGGTAGAAATGTGACCAATTTTTTGGGCCACCCATGCAATATATAGATATAGTGACAATGTAATTAGGTTAGACTTGGCCAGACTTTGGTCAAAAAATGCTCACAATTTCTACCAGGGAAAAGCAAATTCCCATTCCGAAAATTTGATATCTCAAATCTCATTAGTCGAAGGCAACTCCAGTTTAGTTCATTTTAGACCTTTTCCCAAATATTTCCAGAACTCTTGAAAGTTTCTTCCCCGCCCCATGGCAACTGGGTCGAATGAATAAGACTCCTCAATGCGATAGTGATTAAGTTCAAATTGAAATCTTCACGAAGTCGACGAAAGTTGATACATCGAAATGACTGAAAACGCGTCTGAAATTAGGAGTCCGGAGCTTCGGTATTTGTTTTTATAATTCATCCGAGGTCGTTCCATGGCCAAGATATGACGGTTTTTCTAAGAGGAGGTTCTGCTCGGAGAAGAGCCCTATCAGCCAAAAAAGCGGTGAAGAAATCGTACTTCGTGATACTCTTTTGATTTTTAGGAATATTCACTCAAAGTTAACAAAGAAGAGCCAAAACTTGAGCTCGTACCACTCCGATGCAGCGTATTCTGATCATCTACCAGGAATAGGTACGATTTTTCAGAGAAATCTCTTTGTAGCAGAACAGTCATATATCGAACCAAGAATAATCTACAGTAACAATCAATCACGGTTCCTGAAGCTTCTGATTCTTACTTCAGAACGCGCTGTGAGTCTTCTCAATGCATGAGATTCCGCCTGATTGTCAAAACTTTAAATTTGGACTCAAGTTTTATGAAATTCTACAAGGTTCCGCAATCTAACCTAGATGAAAGCTGTCTCATCGCTCGAAAGAAATTCGAAAAAATACTCAAAAACACTACAGAATGAGCCAAGCTGAAGCCTATCAGACCTGATGATTTGCTCTTGGAAATGACACATGAAAAATAGTGATGTCTCAACTCGCTTTCTCATCATTTTCATTCGATTTTACGGTTCATAATGTGGAGTTTTCAACCATTGGGAGAGCCCAAAAAAATTCTGGAAACGCATGTGGAGCTAATTCTGTTTTGCATTTTGATTCCAGCAGAACACAAGAATTATGGCTTTTTCTTACTAAATGGCCACTAAATAGCATTTATCTCTAATTTGGCTCAAAATAATGTAACGCAGTTTGCGCCATTCAGAAGGGCGTGAAAAAACCTATAGAAAGTGACCTTGAAAATTTTCGATCAGCTATTCTAGAGGCTGATCAGGCAAAATCGAGGAGAATCAAGCATGCGAAATTACACGATCTTCGCGATGAAATAACTCGTAAGTTGTTCTTCTGTAGTTCCACGCAGTTTTTTGTGAAATCTCTGTATTTTCTTCATCTGACCAATCAGAAAACAGCGATTTCTGCGCATGCGCGTGATTGTACGGATTCAGAAGTGTTTCCAATCAGAAGCCGAGGGAATCTCCTTTGGAATGACCACTTGCTGAGTTTCACTTCGCCGGATGTGACGGAAGATATACGGATTTTCAGACATTGAGATCATTAACACCACCAACAGCATGGATGCAGAGGAAGGACTCGAGGGTCTTGTTCAAGGTACAGAGATTATCTGATTTCGACCATCCTCCTTCTTCGATCAATCCGCCGATTACCGGACAGAGGCCCGAAAATACCCGCCCAAAAAGACATTTGCCCGGAATCGAATCGCCTTAATATCATCCGCCCGAATCTATCAACCCGAATCCATTCGCCCGAATGCTATTACGCCCAAAAAAATTTTATCGAGATAAATCATCCCAAGCTGTCCGAGAGGCACAAATAAGAGATCACGGTTCAATAATAAGTTTCCCCGGCATCTTAGAGATATTTGACGGAGGAATTTGTATTTACAGACAAAAGTTATGATGAAAGATGTCAAAACTATAACCAAATTTGTCAGTATCAGGAAGAAAAGAAGACCGACATCACAATAAAAGATGTCGCAATTGCGGCGGAATAAGTCGAAAATACAATAACAATCAGCCATCACATTCTAGAAAAATACAATGGCTCAAGACAAAACAATATTATGGGCCAAATTTTCCAAAAATCCCATCATTATTCCTTCATCTTTATATCTTCCAAATCCTCCAGTGATCGTACAATATCGGCGTTGGAGCGCGATTCAACGTCTGCGACGAACAGCTTTCACAGACCAACCGAGGCTCAGCACAATAAGGCAGGTTTCTGCATCCTTCTGTTCTTTGAGAATTCCATCGAGAAGGGAGAACAGATCGTGATGGTTCTAAATTTGATCCTGAATTAATACCCGAAAGACGGTGTATTTTTTGAGAATTTTCCTTAATAACATCTTCTTCGGTTGACAGGATTTCCAAGCGAATAGATTAGGGCATAAGGCATTGGGGCATATGTATTTTCGGGCTAATTGTTTCAGGCAAAGTTGTTCGGGCGATTTGATTCGGGTAAATGACTATTCAGGCGAAGGACTTTTCGGGCGAATAGATTCGGGCAAGTATTTTCGGGCGAATGGGCGGAAACCAATCCGCCGTAGCTACTAACCGGAGACATAAAATTGACTTTTGCGAGGAGTCGTTTTAAAGGAGATTTCCTGATCTTTCGATCAGAATTACTTTAGGATTCGTAATACCACGTGCACGAGCAAAAACCGCTGTTTCCGGATTGGTCAGTGAATGAAAAATCCTATCCTTGTCGGTGATTTTAATGCACATAATACCTCATGGAGTTGTAATGGCACGAATAGCAATGGTTCGAGATTTGCTAATTCCATTGATAATTACGATCTTTTCCTTCATAATCCTGATACGCAAACTCGTATTGATATTCAAAGAAACAGAACGTCGAATATAGATTTGATCTTATCAACAACTACTATTGCTGATAGAATCAATGTGAGAGTTGAAGGAGACACTTGGGACTCTGATCATTGTCCCATCATGATCGAATTTCAAAACGAGCGCAATATTTATGTTAAAAAAACCTTCAGACTGCGATCAGTGAGAACTGATTGGAATGTCTTCTCTAAAATTCTCGAAGGACAGTATGAAAAATTCTTTTCAAATGAGTATGATCAACTGCAACCTACTGAAAAATATGAATTCTTCCTCAATATTGTCACAGATGCAGTTCAAAAATCAACTCCTCGTAAAAATCAATCAAAAAATGTTAAAAATCCAGTGTCATGGTGGGACAATGAGTGTGTTGCCGTGAAAAAAGCTCGCTCTAAAGCATATAGGAAATGGCGCAGGTCAAGAACTATGTTGAATCGAATCGAATACAATCGATGCGTTGCAGTAGCAAGGCGTACGTTCAAATTCAAAAAGAAAGAATATTTCAAAAAGTTCTCGGAAACGCTTAGTATCAATGTAGACTCCGGATACGTCTGGAACAAATGTAAAATCCTCAAAAATAAGTGGGTAAAGATACCACCAAAACATGTTTCTCAAAATCTACAAGCCGAACAAATCGAGAAAGTTCTAGATAACCTGAGCTCCCCACCGCTAAATGATAAACTGAAAGATACGGATGCCTCCATTCTTGATTGCCAGGAAAACGAATTCTTTGACAAACTCTTCAGCTTCTTCGAATTTAATATTGCTCTTGATGGAAAAAAGTCCAACTCAGCCCCTGGAATGGATGGAGTTGACTTTGAAACGATCAAAATGCTTCCACTCAAATATCGTCTTCTTTTACTAGATATCTACAACGAAATGTACAATGACAGGAAATTCCCAAATAGCTGGAAAGAGTCTTTTTTACACTTGATTCCAAAAAGTGATGGTATTAACCTACGACCTATTGCACTCACTTCTTGTTTCTCTAAACTTTTTGAAACACTAGTAAAAAACCGTTTATCATGGTGGGTAGAACATCATCATCTGCTACCGCCCAGCCAACATGGGTTTCGTAGGGGGCATTCTTGCTCCGACAATCTCTTGAACTTCTTATTGAAAATCGATGAATCATTCTTGGAGAAAAAAGACGTTTTGGCGTCTTTTCTCGACGTAAAAGGCGCATTTGATGGTATTGATATCTGGTCTTTACTGAAAGTTCTCACAGATGTAGGCTGTTCGGATAGAGTCATCCATTTCGTCTATCATTTACTCTACAGGAGAACTGTTCATGTTGGAGAAACTACTAGAACCATAACAAAAGGAGTATTACAAGGTGGCGTGCTGAGTCCACTCATCTATATCCTCGCCGTTCGTCATATTTTGAATGGTCTTCCAAAGAGTATTTTTGTATCCCAATTTGCAGATGACATAGCCCTCTATATTAAATTTTCATCGGAGAAAAGAGCGATTAGCATCATGAAAAAATCAATCTTGACGATCACAAAGAATCTTTCTGAAATAGGACTAGAACTTTCTCTTCCCAAAACGGTCTTGTTACATTTTAATAACAAGAACATTCAACCAGGCAACATCACAATAGACATGGGTAACTATCATTTAACTTCTAGCGCTATTGCACGCTTTCTGGGTATTCACTTCGACTATCAACTCAACTTCCGAGAACAAATTGCGAAACTACTCAAAAAATGCTATCGGGCGATGAATATGTTGCGGTACCTCTGTGGCACATGGTGGGGGGCCGATCCTGAAACACTGCTCACTTTATACAAAAGTTATATCAGATCATCCATCGATTATGCTTGTTTCATTTACTATCCGAAAACCAAATTTCTTCAAAAAAAACTTGAAAGTGTTCAGAATAAGGCCATCAGAATCGCGCTAGGCTATCGCAATAGCACTCCAAACAATATTCTCCTTGCAGAATCTAATTCGAGCTCAATAGAAAACAGAACCAAACAACTGTGTCTTTCTCATCTCGTCAAATCTTTATCATGTAAAGGCTCATCCACAGCTCAATCTATCATCCGATACCATTACATATGCTCGAAGTACAAGAAAGGTAAAAAGAGGCTGGTGAAAAATTGTATAAAAGATATCTTACCACAAGCGAGTTCCATTGATTCAAGCGAAAACTTTTTCTTGTATAGTTGAGAATATGACACATGTACCGCGGAGATCCCAATAAATTTAGAGCTTGGTAGAGAGCTCAAATTATCAAGAAATCCTAACGAAACACTGTGTGAGTTCCTGTCTCAAAATGATGCCCTATCAATCTACACAGATGGTAGCAAAACATCTGGAAAAGTTGGCTCGGCATGTTACGTCCCTCAAAACGATTCAATCATCCAAAGAAGTATCAACCCTCTTTCATCTATTTTCACTGCTGAATCAATTGCTTTAAAAGACGCATTAGAAGTTGCATTGAAATTTACTGATCAAAATATCAACATTTTCACAGACTCTCTCAGCGTTTTAATGGCCCTTCAATCAACTAAACTCAATGTTAAAATGAGTAGAGCAATTATAGAAGCAAAGAGCAAGTTCTTAGAGTTCCACAAGAAAAGTAAAAATGAAAGGGTGATAAATCTTATTTGGATTCCCGCCCACCACGGGATATATGGAAACGAAAAAGCTGATGCCTTAGCTAAATCCACTGAAGAATCGGTCGATGTGAAAACAATTCCATTCACGGACTTTCAAGTAAAGTTTAAGAGAGAAGCTCATCTCAATACTGAAACCTACATTGTAGAGCGTGGACTCAGCACAGGCCGTGATTATTTTGAAAAATATTACCGTAAGAACCGAAGACGTTGGTTTGCAAAGATAGTCCTAGAGAGAGAATTAATTGTTACTGTCTCTCGCATAAGAGCTAATCACTATGGTCTTGCGGAATCTCTAGCACGGAAAAATATTGTATCGAGTCCTCTTTGTAAATGTGGAAAAAGCGACGAAGACATAAACCACGTCTTGTGGAATTGCACCCTGTATAGTAGCTTCCGTAGGAAATTGTTACAAGAATTGCATGAGCTAGGTCTTCATGATCCACTCGATGTAGAAAAAATAGTTCAAGAACCCAACATAGAAGCCTGTAAGAGCATGTTAAAGTTCCTTAGAAAATGCGAGTTGAAAGTTTAGTGCAAAAAGAAGCCTAAAGTATGATAAACCTTGTTAAAATACCCTTTACCGTTATTATTACTATTATTATTACTTTTATATATATTTTTTCCATATCTGTAAAAATATCTGTATGATGACTATATGAATTCTATGGACGCTAAATAGCACCCTGAGTGCTCAACAGCGTCGTTAAATAAATAAATAAAAAAAAAAAAAAAAAAAAAGAATGAAAAATCCGAAAATCTACCGGAAAGCGCATAAAACAGCAAACGAACAACTTCCGAATAGTTTTATCGAGAGGATCGTGCAATTTTAAACATGGGATCATGTTATGGGGAAGTTGAAAAAATTGCTTTTCGAGATAATCAGGCTAGCCTGATTTTGCCTGATCGGGACCTGAAATAGCTAAACGAGAATTTTCGAGGTCACTCTCGTTATATATTTTCAAGATCCTTCCAATAACTTCAACAGCATTGTTCTGTTCTGAGCCCAACTCGAGATAAATGCAATCTAGTGAAAAAAAAAGCATGAATTTTATGCTCTGGTATAAAAAGCAAAACAGAAATAGCTCATCAGGTGTCTCCGGAATATTTTGTGCCCTCCGAGTGGGGGAAAACTTCATATTATGGACCATGGGTTCGAATAAAAGATACGAGAAAGCGATCCGAGACACAGCTATTTTCATGTGCCGTTTCTAAATGGAATTCATTAACATCGAGCCCAACTATATCGAACTTTTAGAAATGGATTTTTTTGAGACTCTTTTTGAATGAAGAGTTGATTGAGAGTCGTTTGTTTCTTAAAGACTCTAATTGTCCCCGAAATACATGATGGATTTCAATTTTATCACCTGAATGTGTGCAGTCCAGTGAAAGTGTCCGTCGATCGAAATCGTCATATTTTCCGGAAGATCTCTAAACATCATAGGATCCTCATTAAATAGACAAATGCTATTGGCGTATTTGCTAGCATTATTTACAGCTCCAGTCATCTGAGTCATAGTTATTGGCAAAAAAGAGCGCATTGCATACAAATACAGTAGAGCAAATGATGAGATCATAACAATAATCCATCTTTGTGGGATGATACGTGCTGTCATTGGAATGAAAGAGCAAGGGTCAACCACAACATGTGGAATAGCTTAAACACAGTAATCTCAGCTAGGAAAATGGGAATACTCACGAATATCAAAGCAAGTAATTATCATGTTGAACCAAAAAATTGCCAGTCGAATTGCTAGTTATTTTCAGCTACAACACGAACACTTGTTGTGCCTGAAGAATTGTGATTTTTTCATGTTTGGGGCCATTGAATACAGTGCTCGCATACTTGGGTGCTGTATTTCTATCCAAATATCTGCTGGCAATTCTCTGGAACCAATCATCAGGAATTTCATAATATGATTTGATTGGTGGAAAAGCTGCAGTGACTAATACATCAAGATGTAATAAATTTTATTTTTTCACGAAATGGTCTTTGGAAAAAAAATCGAGGAAATTGAAAGCAATGCGTAAAAAGCGCCAGACTCATCAAAAGTTGACTGAGATTTTGACTGCAATATGAAATATATGCATTGATTCTCACCTCAGCCAGCTGCTTCAAAATTGAGATTTTGGGATGAGTTCGCGATACTTTTGTAAAATTCATAAGCACTTGAGCTCGTCTTCATGTCGATCTTAATTGCACATTTTGACACGTTAATGGAAGTAATACTCTTGTTGGAATTTTTTATGGCCATTTGTCTGTGGCTTGAAGTCATTCATACTCGTGAATTTGAGTGTCAGTTGGAGGTTAGTATTTTTATTCTGTTTGGAGAACATAGATAGAAAGATAATATCCGGATTAAATATGGTGTTATTATACCCTCAGGATACCGAAAGATATAATTTTGGAATCTTATAACGACAAATAATCTCATTTGACATCAGTTATTGGGTCATGAATTTTTGAGGAAATATCAAGTTGAGATGAAAAGAAATTAACTCCAAATCGATCACAAATTACTATGTGCATCATTAAAAGTTGTGGAACTTTTTCTCCCCATTGATCCAGATAATTTATGGACCATATCAGATTATTATACATGATCAGTACTTAGAGTTACTCGGAGGATTAATTCAATCACTGAGATCTTCTTTCACTGTCGACCTAATTTTTCTGGATCAAAAGCACATCTGAAAAAATCTCAAATTCGAACTCCTGGGAGACTTGGTTCTCGATAAAACTAGTTACTCATCTCATGTCAGTAATAAAAAATATTGTTATGATATGATGATATCAAGTGAATCAAATTGCGTCTGTCTACGTGAGAAATTAGACATCGTGGTGGAGTATAAATGTCTATACCTAAATAAACCAGTGGTCCTGTCACTCCATGAAAAATTCCAAAATGGACTCCACATTTTGATCATCATGATTGCAAAGATTGAAACCGCTGAAACTCTTTTTATAGCAATAAGTTCAACTATTTGGTAGAATTGGTATATCTCGGAATTTACAAGATATCTACACTGTGAAAAATTGGTTGAATCTTGATCAATTGATCGAATCTTCCTTTCAACCAGATGATTGAACTTTTCTTTTAACCACATAGTTGAGATTTTTTAAGGAATTTTTCTCAGTGTATGAATTTTTTCGTGTCCTCATGATTTCAAGAAGATTCATTGGATTTATGTATATTTTGTAGGGTGCTAAATTTATAAAACATTAAATCATTCAATCTCGTGTACATCCATATATAGAGGATACTGAATTCGATGAATGGAATGAGACGTAAACAAAAAACTCAACGACTTCATGTGGTATTCTGAAATTGACCGATGCATTTATTGATTCTATTGTCTCACTCATAAACTACCGACCTATTAGTAGAACGATTCATTTTCTCAGCAATTATGTTTGATCTTCATTTTGAATGTTATAAGTCAACCATGTACAGATAACAATTGAGCAAATCAGGATCATGTTTAGTAATTACAACATAATAGGATACTTTTTTCTCAGATAAAAGTATACGATAGAGTGAGATATTTTGAAGGATGAATCTTCTGATTCGCCAGAAATATTAGTTCTCTGATATAAGATTCCAGAAAACAGATTTCGCCTTCCCTTGGCGAACCGCAAAATTGTTTTACAAGTCAATTTAAGGTCGGTCCGGACAGGATCCGGATATTTTGCCCGATAGATGGCGCTTTGATCGCACTGCACGTGCGATGGGAGATTATGAATCAATTTCTGTCATAGTATTTTAACCTCACATTCCCGACCCAAACGAGACATGGCAAGTGAAATGCCATAATATTTCCCATCGAATGAGTTGTTCCTCACCTGGAAACTCTTCCGATATCTAAAAAAAATCGTAGTTTTTTGGCTTGGTGAGCAAGTTGTACTGCTCAATGCTCACACTAGTTCAAGGTCTTTGCGAGCTAGATTCGAAATTTTCGGGCGTGGGAGGGCTCATTCGACAGGAAATTCCAATCCACGGATGGTCTAGTATCTGATTTTGGCCAAAACTGTTTTGGTTTTGAGGAATGAATCGGAATAGGAGAGGACGCGCTCTGTCCCACCAAAAAATTGCCTTCAAGTTTTTCTCGGTTCCTAATGAACGAAATCCCATGAAACTTTGCATGGTATCGTGTTATGAGGTTTCACAGGTGGGCTACTATCTGAGTAAGACATTCAGTACCAATGAAAGCGAATAAACAATAATACAGCTCTCAGAATCATTACATGCAGCGGCAACCTGAAAGTACGCCGGTGCGTGTCATTCATTAGGAATCAAGAAAAACTTGAAGAACAATTTTTGGTGGGACAGAGCGCGTCCTCGACTATTCCGATTCATGGCCACCTGTGGATTTGAATTTCCTGTCGAATGAGCCCTTCCACGTCCGAAAATTCTGAATCTAGTTCGCAAAAAACTTGAACTATAGTGAGAGCATCGGCCAGAATACCTAGCCCAGCGAGTCCAAGAGCTACGATTTTTTCGAGATATCGAAAGAATTTCCGGGCGTGAAACAACTCATTCGATTGGGAATATTATGGGGTTTCACTCACCGTATCTCGTTTGGGTCGGAAATACGAGGTTAAAATACTACGAGGCAAAGAAGTTGGTTTATAATCTCTCACCTCATATGCACCTCATGTGCGATCAAAGGGCTATCTATGGGGCAAAATATCCGGATCCTCTCCAGACTGGCTTTAAATTTTTTTTTATTTCACATTTTTGTCAACGGCCTCCTTGCTCAACTCAATATCATTCTTCAAATAGGTAGGATCATTCCATTTTTGTAAGTCACCGCTCCCAAAAATTATATAAATTATATTGGTTAAGAACAGTATAATAAAAGTCATCCAAAAAACTTCACGCCATTCACTCATTGTTTGATTGCCCGTCATTATACCCACAACATAAGGTGACAAAATACTACTAAAGTTACTAATACCTCTAACGAGGCCAGTAATTACTCCAACATAATTTGGTGAAAGATCTCTCATATTTAATTTGATGCTAGAGTAAGAGAAACCTTTTAGCAGAATACTGATCGTAAATAGTAATACTACAAGTACACCATTGCAACCAGCATAAGATGCACCAATAACAAAACTTCCAGCAACGACTGATGATACAGTTGCTCCAATTTTTCTAACTTGAGTTATTTTCATTTGGTTTTTTGCAATCAGAGAATCTACTATAGAAGATGTAAAAAACCCGATTACCCAAGAGCCAAGTACTGGTAGAGATGAAAATAGAGCATTATCTCTGATAGAAAATTTTAATACACTGCTCATGTATTTTGGCATTCCATTAGCTAATGTTGTTGCTGACCAAGATCTTCCAACAACACTGATGATCAGAGCCCATACTGGTGCACTTGTCAATATGAATCTCCATGGCGTTGCTGGTTTTTCATCGTGAATATCCTCTGAAGTGAAATTTTATATATATCAGTACTTATCATTGATGTATAAATTACTATCCCTAAGATCATCTGTGATGACATAAATGAATTCTCAATGAATATTCCCATAAGGGTCCTCAAAATAGCCTCGAAATGAGTTTGAAAATGCTCGAATGAATAAAAATTATGAAAAGAAAAAATTGCTGTCCAATTTCAAGTGTGTAAATGTTCTGCACTAGACCGAAAGTTCACTAAAATTTGAAATTTTCAGAATTCTCGGAGAGGTATGGTCCTCAAATTTTCCTCGAAAAAGTTTATGAGAACACTTGAGATTCCATCAAAGACACATCAAATATTGTGAAGAAAAGAATTCAAAATTTTGCCACTCACTCAGATTTTCATCCAGATACTGAACTTCAGAATGACTTATGTAAGGATTTTCACTTGGTTTATCATAGCAAAGTGCATAATGCACGAAAAATGACAAAAAACCAAGACTTCCAAGTGCATAAAATACAATAGGCCATCCATTATCTACATACTGAAGTATCAATCCTGCAATTGTTGTTCCAAAAACAGATCCAAATGGACCACCAGCCAAAATTAGAGTATATGCCCTTGATCTTTCACTTAAGGGTATCCATTTAGCTGCAAGAATTTCCATTGCCGGATGCTTTATACCCCCAGGCAATCCCATCAAAGCTCTTATGCATATGAATGCAGTAGATCCACCCCAATGAATACTCGTAGGAGTTAACAGGGTTAATACTGAAGTGAATAAGATGCAAAGTCCCAAGCATCGTTTGCCACCGTATTTTTCAGCTATTAAACCACCGAGAATGTTGGTTACCAGGAATGTCCAATGAAATGATGATAAAATTATGCCCTGTTCAAACAAAATTAGAATTTTTTGGGATTTGACATTTAACCTAAATAACGGAAATATAGTACCTTATTGGTATGATTGAGAGTTAGAATTTAACGTAGGTGAAAAATGGGGAACGACCGCATTCAATGGTGTAGGTGGCAAGGTTAGGTCAAAGGATTGATTGTGCAATCATCCGATGAGATATATAAACTCATGTACTGATCAGGGATTCCATTTTGGAATCATTTAAACTGAGCGATATGCCAGATTCTTCCAATCTGGATTGGGAACAAAATTTTGCAAAATTTTGCTTACACGACTACCGAATGCCTTTAACTCGTTCGCTGCGAATGACGGGACTCATCTGTGGGTCCTGCTTTATTCTTCTCTCTGTGATGAAGCTTTTCATCTTATGGAAATTCACCATTACGAGGGACCCACCGGTGGGTTCTGTTGCACACAGAGATGGAACCGCGTTTTTCGGCTCTGCAGCGAACGTGTTTGACTCAGAATTTCTCGTATTTGCTATCTGATTTGTGAAATCCTACGTGAAATTGTGCTACTCATACCTCTTTGAAATTGTGCATAATTATTTTCTAGCACGATTCTTCGAACAAAATTCTCAAGTATTTGAGGATGGTTAATTCACCTGCGTATATTCACTCCAATGGGAAAGTTCTCTAGTTGATGTCCCATTCGCGTGATGATTGCTCGTGAAAGTAATATTATTACTATTACTATCAGGGCATTCTTCACCCATGAGATGCTTATCCTTTTTTACTGGAGCAACCATTTGGGTGATGATTAGTGGCAGAAAAGTACGCATTGAAATGATATTGAATGAGCCAAAAAAAATGACGAACACTGTGACCCATCGTTGAGGCACTTGTGACCCTAAAAAAATTTTCAAAATATTAATTTTATTGTTTATCGCAACTACTCGTATGTTGAGAGTAACCTCCACTCACAAAATTTTCTGGGAATCTTCATTAATTTCTGATTAGGCTTGCCACAATCTTCTGATTTATTACCAGCTTATTCTGCGAGTTTTTTTTTCGAAAGAAAATGGATGGAATCTGGTGGTTGAATGATGAGGACATTTTCGAAATCAAAACATGAACACACTTATTATCAATAGCGATGGTTTTTTGAATGATGCACTAAAATAATCGTTTTCACATCTTCTATTCTCATTCATGCATTCTGTTTTACACACAACTGGTCAACTTTGAAGAAAAATAACATATAATTCAGAAAACCAATCACTGACCAAATCTAGTGAACACCTGTAGAGCATATGTCTATTTCACATTTTGAACCACCATAAATAATTGATGTAATACTTGATTTGTTTCAGACTTTTTCCACGGAGGCATGCAATCATAGTATAATAATGCTGCCGCACAGCACGTAAAAGGTGTGAGTAACACATTTGTAGAGAACAAGTCGTAACACGTCAAGTGCGATCGCAAAAATCATGTCCAGGTCTCATAAGTACGATGGGTTTCATCGATGGGGCTCTATACATATATAAAAATGAGATTTTCATCCCAGAGATGAACGTGTTGATAGTATTATAACGTGCTGTAATGAACGTGTTTGTGAAATCATTCAATTATCGGCAGTGTGTATTTGAACATGCAAATTAGAGACATCAAGAAAAATTTCGACCCATCTTGCAAGGAGTATATACGCGAATTACTCAGGCCAAACAATGGTCATCCTGTCTATAAGCTTATTTCGAGCTACATATCGAGACAGTCACATATTTGACTGCCAAGGTCACCAAAGTTAAACAGAAATGCAACAAATCATTCATTCGGACATTTTTTTGGATCAATATGGATCTGAGTGCACCCAGAAAAATTTTATTATACGATTCCATGAGTGAGAATTGATACAATTGATAATGAATATGAATATGATATAGAGCAATTTGATATTACCTCAAATTCAGTCGACCCAGGTCATTGCAGAAAAGAAGTCAAAGTATACTGATACAAAAATTTGTAAAATTCTGTCAACTTACGTGAGTCATGCGGATACCGAAGGCTATTTCATTCACAAATTATCCAGATAAATTGCACTCACAGTCAATTCAACACGAGGAGCATTACAGCTGATTATGAACAACAGAACATGGTAACAAGATAATCTTCCTAATTCACATTCTATCCATTGTCAGTTTGAATGTTTTTCAGGAATCTTGATCGGTGTACGTTGTGGATAGTTTCGTGGCACATTTTTCTTCACTCTTTTTGCTCGATTCACATGATAACTGTAGTAGAGATAAGACACTCTTTACTATCACCGACGGTAAGACCAATTTATAAAATTTGAATCCACTGAGACTGTCTAAACTACTTTTATGACACACCATTCGCTTTAGAGCTCTAAGTCACATTTTGGAGTCCGGTTAAAAATATTTCACTGCCGATCATATTTTTTTCTCACTGAGCTTTTTCACGTTTACGCGAATTGCAACTGAAAGACTAATATCTTCCGCAAGTGCATGCGTTATGCAGTCATCCAGTTACAGCATACTAACTACATGTCAACATCAGCAATGATCGTATCTTCAGTCGGTTAATATTATCCGAGATGGTAACGTGACTGACCAAAAAATTGTGATATTAATCTAGAATAAACTCATTCGTCCCCATTCACACTCTTCCAAATTAGAGCTGGAAATTACACCACATTAACTTTATATAGGATTCCTTGTAGCGTCCTCAATCGAAAGAGATATAATGCAGAGTAGCGTGCCAAATGATTCATTTTCCACTGAGACTTTTTCTTGATTAGAAATTTTTTGTTACGTATCTCTCCAATATTGAAAATTACTAGGATAACACTATCCTACAAATTTTGACTTTTTCATGTGAATGGAGTCGTTGATACCGTTTTCAACTTCTTCAAATTCTACCCAACGAAATTAGATATTTACAGGCAATTCAGAACTTCGGAAAAACTATGATGATATGTTTTATGAAGATCGAGAGAGTCATTGTGTGGCCTCATATAGACTCAAAATTGTACAAAAAAAAGCACTCTCCAACTGAATAAACGGATCCCTACTCTTTAGTTCTTTCACTCAAGACCACACTTCCCGGTCTTGGAGAAATTTTCTGATACGGAAAATTTCAGTAACCAGTTGACAAATGACGAAAAAGATCAAAATTACAGAATGGGGAATTTTCAGGGTTTTTTTTCCATTCTCCTCCTGAACAGAACAACATAGAGACTCTGGTTTCATGGGACTATGTTTTTGGCGTCATCAAAGATTGTTTGGAACTCTTTCAGACTCTCAAGATGGATGCAACTATAGTCATCACGAATACCAATTTTTAGGAATGTCCACTGTAGTGAATGTGATGAATTTTGAGTAATGCAATATTTCGAAAATCGATTCGACCTCACTCTATGCCACCATAACCGCTGTTCACTTCAGCTGAACCACTTTCTATGCTCAATTTTTGGAACCAAACTCAGTGTACCAACTTCCTACGTTCTAAAATCACCAGAACAACTTGCTAGATTCCTTCTTTCTACTTATGCTCAGATGATATGACTGTACCATTGTTACGACCTCTATGTCGATCAGATGGCGTTGTGGTGCCAATTGGCGGTAGGTTCAAATCCAGGAATTGTAGTCGGCGAGTAAATATACACGCACAGAATTTTTCGATAAAAATTACCAGACTGGTAAAGGAAAAATTACCCTACATGCCGGCAATCGTGGGACGCGCCACCTAGGACCGCCAATTTTTACGGGCATGTTGGGTAATTTTTCCCTGTACCAAGGAGATGGTTTCTGTCATGCCACTTAACAGTGATATTCCTCTGTTCAATATTAAAATCACCAGGAGTAAAAATGAAGATGATTGTACAAGTTTCAATTGGTTTCATCACTTTGTATGCATTGACCTCGAATCCAAATCCAGGCATCTTCATCAGAACGAGTCAAATAATGTATTACTATACCGAAGTTTTTTTGAGGTTAGATGAGATGCCGAGCTGGCGAGCTCGCGGCGCGCGCAGGCGCACCCGCAGCTCTTTATACTGGTACGGTAAAAATTACCCTACAAGTGCCCGCAAAATTTACCCAAATTCACCGCACTTTTTCACCAAATTCGATACAATTTTTGACCTGAAATAAAATTTACCTTACAGATAGGTAATTTTTCTCGACACTCATCCGCAATAAGTAGGCTGAAATGTCATACGTCCCACGATTACCCTAACTGTGCCCGTA
This sequence comes from Eretmocerus hayati, assembly GCA_029851415.1. Classification (NCBI taxonomy): domain Eukaryota; kingdom Metazoa; phylum Arthropoda; class Insecta; order Hymenoptera; family Aphelinidae; genus Eretmocerus; species Eretmocerus hayati. The sequence continues at coordinate 112,560,480 of CM056744.1, forward strand.
ATTTTTATCGAAAAATTCTGTGCGTGTCCTGGAGATTCATTGGTCCTTTGATACAATATTTGAGGTAATATCTTCGTCACATCTGACAATGTACAAGAAATGAGGTAGTACACTGAGTTGATAGTATGTAATAAATCGAACTATCTACGTTGGGAGATTATGTTGAGAGATGACGAGTATACGTGTGAGCGGTCTTGACAATATAATAGAAATGCCCAATGGCCGGTTTACTCCGATATTCATAAGCATGTTTTGAGGGGCTTGCGTGTTGGACTAACATGGGAAAGATAGAATTTTGACATGACCTGGATAAATCGATAGTGCATATTGCTTGATGTGTTTCGAATGTCTACTACTTTTCACCTGATAGTAAGAGTGCATCACGTGCACTGCTCTCTTAACTTTTCCGAGTGAAATCTCACTCGGAAAGAGTGAGTTCTGACTCGGAGTTCGGAGTGAAATCGTGGCAACTCGGTACCGAGTGAGTTTCACTCAGAAAAAAGAGTGAGATTTTTCACTCGAGGAATCCGAGTGAATCCAAATGTTATTTAGCTGAAACTGAATATTTTCGTTTAATCAATACGTTGCGAGCTATAAAATTAATAAATAATTATTAGTCATCCGAAGGTTAAAAAAAAAAAAAAACCTATTCTGCCTGTAGTTGCATGATAATTTCGATATTTTGTAATTTGGGAAGTGCGGGGAATCGAATTGGGGTCGTCTTGCTTGTCAATCGGGCTGCTTCTCCACTGGGTTACTGCTGCTGTTAACATCTGAGGTCCATAGCAACCTGTTATGTGAATGATGCACTGTGTATCTTTATACGTGTCGTATGTGGAGATGGAGATATGAAAACTAGCCATTGTTTCGGGTGAAGAAATAACAAAAGTGAAACCTACATTTCCCCGGTAACAGGGCATTGCTTCTATATTAATAGGGTTGATTAATTTGTACGTAATTTGATATAATATTGGTCTGTACATGCATTTATAAAACTTATGGAAGACGATATTGACATTTCTTAGCTCAGTTTTTCAAGGAATATTGTAGGAAATCTACTATTTTCCTCTTTGTGAGCTACGCATTGATCCATCAGTAACAAATAAGCGTCAAAACATAACCTAAAATTTGATTTGAGCGTCTCACTCTAGCATCCGAGTGAAATTTCACTCGAACTTCCGAGTGAAATTTCTGATTTTTTTGATATCTGACTCTTTACCGAGTGAAATGGACTTTCACTCGGAATCCGAGTGGAAAATCTCACTTGGAGAAGTTAAGAGAGTGTGATGCACTGCTGAAATACTTTGATCGATCTTGCCCCAGCATTGATAAAATGAATTCTATGAAGTTGTATGGTTTTTTTATTATACATAGAGAGCGAACGGCCCATTGTTTGGCTTGAATACAACTCTCTTAATTTTTTCGAGTGAAATCTCACTAGGAAAGAGTGAGTTCTGACTCGGAGTTCGGAGTGAAATCGTGGCAAATCGGTACCGAGTGAGTTTCACTCAGAAAAAAGAGTGAGATTTTTCACTCGGGGAATCCGAGTGAATCCAAATGTTATTTAGCCGAAACTGAATATTTTCGTTTAATCAATACGTTGCGGGCTATAAAATTAATAAGTTATTATTAATCATCCGAAGGTTCGAAAAAAAGAAAAAAATCAATTCCGTTTGTAGCGGCACGGTCACTTCGACATTTTTCTTAATTTGGGAAGTGCGGGGATTTGAACTCGGTTGCCTTGGTTGTAAATCGGACTGCTTTTCCACTGGGCCACTGCTGCTGTTGACATCTGAGGTCCATAGCATCGTCTTATAGGAATGATGCACCATGTAACTTTATACGTGTCGTAAGTGGAAATGAAAATATGAAAACTATCTATTGTTTCGAGTGAAGAAATAACATGAGTGAAACCTACATTTCCCCGGTAACAGGACATTGCTTCTATATCAATAGGGTTGATTAATTTATACGTAATATGATATAATATTGGGCTGTACATGCATTTATAAAACTTATGGAAGAGGATACTGACATTTCTTAGCTCAGTTTTTCAACAAATATTGCAGGAAATCTATTATTTTTCTCTTTGTGAGCTACGCATTGATCCACCAGTAACAAACGTGCGGCAAAACATAACCTAAAATTTATTTTGAGCGTCTCATTCTTGCGTCCGAGTGAAATTTCACTCGAACTTCCGAGTGAAATTTTTGATTTTTTTGATATCTGACTCTTTACCGAGTGAAATGGACTTTCACTCGGAATCCGAGTGAAAAATCTCACTCGGAGAAGTTAAGAGAGAATGTTGTAGTATTGATTCGACGTTTTGCACAATGAGCTATTAACCGCAATATATTATTTTTGAGTGCTTTAAATTCGATAAACAGCACCGTAAGAATCTGTAATTAATATTCCAATAGAATGTATTCGACTTGAATTACGCGGTGTCGCGTAAGTATGTTCTTCTAGAGCATCACTGTTTAGAGCGCCGGCAAGCTATATTTTTGTATCTTGGCGCGTCGTGCTCTTCACACACGCGTGTAATGTGCGTGCGTATGTGAGAGAGCTCGCATACGTCACACCATGTCTCAACTATTCTTTAAATATTTGGAATGGAATCTCTGGGGCCAAATTGAACATTTCCGGGACAGCTGAAACAAACCACTATTATGTAAAAGTTGTCCGTAGTCCTCCGAAACATTAGTTTGCGGTTTGCGGTCAGCACTTTGCATTTTACGTTTCAGTTTGCGAATTTTTTGAGTTGAAATTTATTAGAGATTGGTACATAATGTGTAAGCAGCGCAAGAGCGAGTTTTGCAAGTCTTCGATAGTGACGCTCAAATACACGTGTGCACACGAATTACACAATGTGCTTTTCATAGCAAGAACCAGTGACAGCCTCGCGGAAGATGTAATTTTGAGGTTAGATTGTTAAAATGGTTACTTATGATACCGCATGTTCACAAGTAGTTTTGTGTGAAGGACTAGTTATGACACGAGTGAGGCGAAAAACAAAACTAGCCGTCTGCAGGCAGTGTCATACACTATTTTTATCTTAAAAGTAAGTACCTGAAATTCATGTTCAAAGTTGCGACTTTCAAGCTGAAAGAATAGAATAGTACATTTCGATACAAGGTTGAAAATAGTGTATTAGAAAATAGTAGATTTGAAAATAGCAGATAGAGCTACAACCTCATAATCACGGTGCGAGATCTACTATTACATCCGTGTATCGAAGTGTTTTTGACACACTGTGCGAGAAAGTAACTTTTCCGCACTGATTTTCCACTTTCTCTCACAGTTTGTCTAAAAATAGTATTCGATACACGGGTGTAAAACTTATTTTTCGCATCCTCGTGTTGATTTCGACCCTCGCCTACGGCTCAGGCCGGAAACCCAACAGTCTTGACTAACTGTGCGAGAAATTTAAAAATCAGTACGGAAATAGTACATTTCGATACAAGGGCGTAAAACGTTTTATTCGCGTCCGAGTGATGGGTTTCCGGCCCGAGCCGCAGGCGAGGAGGCGAGTCCGAAACTCGGACGCGAATGAAACGTTTTACGCGCTTGTATCGAAATGAACTATTTCGGCATAGCGTGTCGAGAACTATTTTCGTAATTTTTCGATGTTTCGATGCGTACAAAATTGCGAAATAGTATGTTTCCGTACTGAGCGCGGTAGCCCATTTTGGGCACTAGGACAGTTTGTCTGTCGAGCAAAGCGAGACAGACATGTCCCCCAGTGCCCAAAACGGGCTTGCAAGCGAAGTGCGGATATATTTTTTCATTACGAGAACCCCAAAATTCTATTTAAGAGCGGCAATTTTAGGTTAGAGTAATGAAAAATAACTTTCGTGCCTCGCACATGAATTTGCCGGTTCCGAGCGATTATTTCAACCCTCTCCTCAGACTCGGGTCGAAAACCGATCGCTTAGAAGCGAGCTACAGCCTCATGAACTCGGTGTGAAACATACTATTTTCACACCGAGCTTATGAGGTATACCACAGGCTAAGGTCGAAATGATCGTGAGGAAACAATGAACTCCATGGACAATTCCTATGCACAGTTTAGTAGGCATCCAAATATCAGCAAATTGCATAAAGGATATTTACTTCTTCTCCGAATGCGTAGTTTATAACCTTAGCTCGAAAGAACAAACTGATGATATAACGGTACAGGTTTGAACTTGAATATCACTATCGAAAGAGTTATTAGAGAAATTTCTTGAGCTGATCATCTTTTGATCCAAAAATCCTCGAGTCGTCAATTTGATCGATCGTAATTCAGAAAGATTCACATTTCGTCTTGATTCATTGGATCATTTGAAACAAGAAGAATATTCTCCTCCGCCATGATCGTAAGACTTGTCAAAACGATATTCGGAACAGATCGGAGGTATAAGTCATAGAAGTGGATTGAAAATTATTCGTACATTGTAAAAAATTACAAATTATTTTATAATTCATTATCACCAATATCACGTGAAATCTCTGACTACTCGACAGCTATTGTATCAACCTAATCGTATTTTCGCAGCTGCGAATCACTTCTAATAAAATATTATCCTTGCGTACCTTCGCTCTCTCTTTTCATTCAAAATCATCTATGAATAATTGCTGAGTAAAGAGGATGATTACATTTTGCGACCGTTGAATTGAGCTTTGGAATCTTTGAGACGAGTGGATAGATCTATCATCGTTTCCTCTCTGTTCTTATCTTGAATGCTATATAAACGAGTCTATTTTGTCGAAATGGCCTAGCTCATTATTTGCTTCAGAGAATAGTATTGGAAAGAACCTGTTCATAAAGTCATGGCAAAGTCTAAAAAATTGTTTCTCATAAACGTACTTTTTTTGGTCATGGCTTCACATGGCTCAGCTTCTATCAATCAGTCTCACCTACATCACCATTATATGCCGAGTGCCAGTAGGTATGTGGAATTATTCTGATGATCTTGTACGAATATTGACGACTGCGGAATCGTTCAGGATTTCAAAATCGTAAGTTTGGACAAATGACCAAGAATTGTCTCGAATTAGTGACGACTTCTTGATGACAAGAATTGGACCATGACATTATAGCACCTAGAATATCTCATTGTCGCTCATTCCTTCTGCCCTGTCAACTTATAATTGAAAAAATCATCGAATTTCCTTCAGGATGAAAGCGGTGCACGCTTATACTCAAGTAGCTTAGACTCCGGTGATCTGTGGTTCGAGGAATAAATCAAACTTTGCCTCAATTCATCTGGTGAACTTCTAGTTATGGCAACAATTTGTTGAAATTACCACAAAACTTTGCTCTTGTTTCAATATCTACCACAACAACTTCATTCAAGGATTTGTGAAAATTCTAACCATATTATGGCTCAACAGACTTTGTGACCAATGAACCTAGTTCAGAGAATTACGAAAATTTGATCAGACACATTCTACATCCACTCTATAGAGTGATGTGATGAACATAAAAGGAAAAAACGTTGAACGTGTATAGTTACAGAACATAGGAATTCAAAAAATCTGAAATGTGTTAAACTTTCATGAATAATTTCAGCAATGCTATTAGTCAACGACGGCCAGATGTACTTCCTGTTATCATAAAAGGTGAGATTTTAATTTTTAGATTGATATATTACCCCTTCATTTGTTACAATAGAGTCCAAATAATTCATTAAGAAAAACTGAGCAGCTCAATTTTCCTTAATAACAAAATTCTGAACGAGAAAATTTTTTTTCATTACTGTAACGTAGAAATACCAAGTTAAAACGAGCTTCTAGGACTCATGTGATAAAAAAAAGTAGTATCCATATTCCAATTGCAAGCTCATTTGGGGTACTGAACGAGGGATCTGTCCAGCTATATTAGTGGATAAACTCCCACTGCACAAAATAGTCTAACCCTTCCGGTAAAAAAGATCCACCATTTTCCGTCCTATTCTCAAATATTTTCGATTCGCAGATTGTGGTGCAGTTGTTCAAGAACCGTTCGGTTACCTTGAACAAATGTTCAAAAAAGACTATGACAAGCAAGAACAAAAATTTTTTTGGAAATTGCAAGCCCCGGTTAATCACATCATACATATCAATGCTATACTGTACACATTAGAAGACGAAATACATATGAATAATGATACAGATGTCGAACCTAGCACAGTTTCATTCTATGATGGAAACGAAATTCTCGAAGAGAGACTGATATTCAGGTAAATGAGTTCACGAATCTCTATTTTCCTACATTGGAATCACAAGCAATTGCTCAGATTCTTCTCAAGATATGAGGGCTCCGAACACGTTCTCTGCGATGAGCCCACCAGTGAGACACATGATCTTTCACAATTCAATTCCTACTGACTCAAAGGATATCTTAATAGAAATGCTTCTTGGTGGTTGAAAATGTCAAAGGAAAAAATAACTATGGTAAGTGTACCCAACTTGCCCCTGCATTGAGCCATTTTCTCAACAACCCTGGATTACTTCACTAATACTCTGATCCATCTCAATATTTCCTAACCCATCTTAGATCATTCTGTAGGGTCCAAAACAAGCTTCAAAATGAACTGAGATTCGTTGGAAAGTGTTGAAATGAGCCAGAGTAGTGAAGTAAACCAGAGTGGTTGAAAGAATGGCTCAATGCAGGGGCAAGTTGGGTACACTTGAATTATTGAGTCAGGAAAAAGTTTACCACCATACCGGTGCATCGTTTAGAGAGTAAAGATGAAGATTCTGACTAATCAAAATTCAAGAAAAACTACTTTCGGAGTGAACGTGTTATTGTCTGTTTCTTGGCTCACTCATTTTCAAAGGATGAATTGATGACCTTTCGAGATGGAACTCACCTTTGCGCCTTTTATCATTTGACGATGAAATTTTACCTAATTTTCCAGGACACAGCTATCAAGAAAGAAGGAGACCAATTTTATCACTCGTAGCCTGTCTTCACAAGATAATTTGATTATCGTAATTGACTATCATCGCAATGAGAATCTTGCATCTCAAAATCTTCTAATAAACTACGAGTTCCTCGATGTCTCGGATATCAAAAAATTTTTGATGAGTCAGATACCACCAAGTGTTTAGTGTGTCCCGATGTGTCATTTCTTCATAATTAAATCTAGATATCTCACATATTCTGGAAACCATCTTTTATTCCTTGACATTAACCCCTTTTTTATCCCATCCAAGATGAGAGTAGCATGGTTTCTGAAAGAATATCCCAAGATTTCTCACATGGAATAAGTGAACAAATCGTTGCATTTCAGTTACATCTACCATACACTAGGAACACACCTATCAAGTATCCTGATTCCGATTTTCACTCGAATCAACCAAGTTTAGATGATGATATGTACTGTTTCTTTACCATAGTAAAGTTTGAACATCTTCAAAAAGTCTATTCTAAACTACGAAAGCATCGTAGGAATGATATCACATAACACCAACAGAGATAAAAATTTCACCTGCAATCGAAGACTGACAAAACAATCCTCTGCTCACCCCCTAAAAGAACGAGTTCAACGCAGCGATATTTCTTTTCGGGGTGATATCTCGAAACAAGGATATCCTCTTGAGCATGTAAGCAAAGCAAGATTTGTGACTGGGTCTGCAAAGAGCTTTGACATTTCTTTACGGAATACTTGGTGAAGGAAGAAGCTGAAAAGAGCCTAGTTGTATCTGTAGGGTCTTATGATATATGCCGCCTCAAGTTGCAGATGATCCCAACATCAATCATGCGAATCCGAGAATTTGCAAAAAAAAAAGGCGAGTGTAACCAATACACGTGTTTTAAGCATCAGTGTAGAAGGCTATATGTAACTCTCAACGGCTTTCTCAAGAGAGAATTCGACATCCTCGCGATGAACATTCACGTGCCCTTCTCCTATTAGGGACTGGAATTCGAAATGATATTTCCGCAACTTCCCGATTTTTGGTGCCTGAAAAATTGCAAAAAATAGTATTCGCACCTCATTCACGGGGTTGAATCACTCATGAGCAAACTAAAACCTCATAAACTCGTTGCGAATTGTATTATTTTGCCCACGAGCTCATAGTATAAATCATGAAGTTAATTTTGATAGGGATCTTTTTTACTATTCTTCCAATTGAATGAAGTTTTTGTCCAGATCTATGAGCATGATTATAGCAGGATATGCTCTCCAGAGTCACAAATATGATCTGGCATCTTGATATATCAGAACTATGTACTGGATACCCATTCAACTTATTGGATCACAGGTTGTTTGAGTGTTTGAAAGTTAGCAGTCTCAAATTACAACCTGGTTACAAATTTGCCAGTCAACTGGCCATCCATTGAGAGATGCAATCCCCACGTGGTATCACAGGGCTCAGGAACTTATCTACAGTATCATTTCTCAATGGAAATAACAGATGAAAAATTCTCAGAAGAACGATGTGACTCGCATCACAATTTTCAGATGACTCATCAATCTAGTGTCACTAAATATAGTTATTCATCATCTATTAGTGTTCCCTGTCTAAAAGAGAAATTCGTTTCAGATGAGTTAAATAAATTGGATATGAGTTAATCTCCTCACGATTTCAAGATCATCCCTCTAAAAGAATCTTGACAATGAGAGCAGTCATGAAAAATTGAGTCGATTCATTACAATTTCAGTATCACTGGCTGGCCCCAAATCCTCCTGACTTTGATGAAGACTCTGCTGAAACCCTTGACATTCATTCCAATCCACAGAATCCAAATGATCACCAAAGTTCTTTCACAAACCCCGTAGCCATCAAAGAAACCAATAGGAAGCCCTCAATATTTGCTTCAAACAGTGCGCGCAATCACATCAGGTACAAAAGCACATATTATATAGAGATATACCTATATGAAGTACTATCCGATATGTCTATGCATAGAGCACTACAGTAACTGCAGAATATATAGCATTCAAATCGGGTGTCACGAAATGAGCGACAGGAATTAATTCGACCGCGCTCGGCACAATTTCTGGCATACGGAAATTGCGCAAGATGCACGCTCTCCAGCTCGCTTTGTTACGAGGCACGCTAGGCGTTTGTCATTGCCTCGCTATTGCAAAACATACGGTGCAATATCTAGATATAGAGACATATGTGTGCTATATTATGCATGTGCGAATGGAACAAAGAAACAGTGCAGATGTGACTAGCTATTAGATTGGTGTGTTTTCAATGGTAACCTTCGAATCTGGGGGGGGGGGGGGGAATTTTTTGGTTCCAAGACGCTCATCATTATTGGTATACCATCTTGGGAGTGCATCGATTATAATCTATCATGGAAAAGAGGTTGTTAGGGAGGGATGATTGCAGGGATTTGTCTTGGAATCTAGTTCCGGCGTGGGCATAAAATATTGACTGAATATTCAACGATGTAATCTGATTATGTCCCTGAGGAAATTTCGTATATTATTGAAGAAAGTCTGAAGATTTTCAGAGTGTTCTTTTCATTTGTACATCCTGAACTCTCTGCTATTATCTCCAAAACAATTTCGAATTGAGCTGCCTACGTGAGAGATGAAGTATGATGAGTGGCCGCAGTTATGGTTCATGGATCGGTCGATGGGCTAATGAGCTGGTGAGTGGGTGAGTAGGTGTTCGGGTGAATGGATGGTCTGGTCCGATTTGGAACGGTATGGGACGGTCTGAAACGGTCTGGAATAATTTGAGACGGTCTGTAACGGTGCGATGGTATACCAAGCAGTCAGAGTCGGTTCGCAACAAAATGAGACAGTCTGGAACGGTTTAGAACGGCCTGATATGGAATTTTCAAGAATCCTCCTTCGAACATTAGAGGGACTAACCGGGAGAGTGTTCCAGATCCGGGACACGAATTTGGTTGAAAATCTGGAAATAGTCCTTTCTTGGTGTCAAAAAATGATATCCAAAATTCTAGACCCTAACGCTCAAGCGTTGTCGAGCCACAGCCATGGACATTAGCATTGCAGGTATACCTATATGCATAATTCTCAACATGGACCTATATGGACGATGCTAATGTTTGTGGCTGCAGCTCGGCAACGCTTGACAGTTAGGGTCTAGAATTTTGAATATCATCTTTTGACACCAAAAAAAGACTATTCCCAGATTTTCAACCAAATTCGTGACCCGGATCTGAAACACTCTCCTGGTAAGCAGAGCGCACACTCATATCTAAATTCATTATGCATGAACTGCAAAGTTTCCTCCTGCGTCAACCTCATTAGGCTCGGGAAAATACAACATGAGGTGTCACATTCCTCTATAATTATAAGAGTGAGCTGTAGTGGTCGCTATATATCCGAGAAAGCTAGTTAGTTGGTTTGGTACAATGTGGGAGGGCCTGGTATGATCTGGGACGGCCTGGGACAATTTCAGATAGTCTAGGATGGTCTGGAATGGTCTAGTACGATCTAGAATGGTCTGGAAGGGGCTGGAATGATTTGAAACAGTCTATCATGGTTCGGGATAGTATAGTACGGTCTGGGGAGTCTCGAAGGATTTAGGACAGGGTGAAATGAACTGGTACGATCTGGAATAATTTGGTACGATCCAGGATGGTCTGGTATAATCTGGAATGGATTCGAACGGTCCGGTACAACCTGAGACATAATGGTACAGGAATGATTTGAGACATTCTCGGATGGTGTGGAACTGCGATAATCTGAGATAGACCAGGATGGTTTAGTACCATCTCAAACGGTCTAGAAGGGCCTGGGATGGTATGAGTACGATCCCGGACCGTTTGGAAGTGCTTGGAACGATTAGGGACGAATCGTATATTTCCGTACTGAGTGCGGTAGCCCATTTTGGGCACTGGGACAGTTTGTCTGTCGAGCGAAGCGAGACAGACATGTCCTCCAGTGCCCAAAATGGACTTGCGAGCAAAGTGCAGATATATTTTTTCATTACGAGAACCCTAAAATCGCGTTTAAACGCGGCATTTTCAGGTTAGAAGAATGAAAAAAATAGAGTTTTGTGGTTGGTTAGTATCAAACAAATAACTATTTGAGTGATCGCTGGTGGTTTCTCAGTCTGGAATGGCGTGGAATAGTCTGATACGATTTGGAATATAGTCTGGGACAATCTTGTATGATCTAGAATAGTTTTGAACGGTCTGGGACAGTCTGTCTTAGGTTGGGCTGGGCTGGCTAAAATATGACACGTAGCCTTGTAAGTTATCAGTGGGAGCACGAAAGGTTTGGTAAGCGGGTAGATTGATGGTCGGGAGTGGGTGGACAAGTTGATAAGTGGGTAGCTGGACGGGCTGATGGGTGGTTGTAACTGTTAGCGGCACCTGCTCGATGAAATTTTATTTGAACAAATTTCACAAGGAACCCGTTCTTAATACGACCATTACCCATTTCCCCACAAATATCATGTATAGGCCACGAAAGCATTCTAGAGACCTATGACTCATCCATAAGATTGACAAACCGAACGAACGCTAGCAAGAAAGGCAATAACGTCAGTCTCTTCTATAAAGATTCTGGTGGGTAAATCATATTCGTAACTCCCTCTGACTTGAACTTCGATTATTCAGCCACTCGTTTAAATTACTGATCCCGAATAAAATTCTCAGTATTGTGAATGCCCACTGGAAAGAGCGCTCGTGACCTGTAAAATCACCCCCATCAGCTGAGGACTTACATTTAGATCAAATCCGTGCTTAGCTCACTGGAACAAGGAACTCGTCTCAAATCCAACATGACAAGGTTGAGACGTTTGTCGTAATTCAATGTGATTTTTATCTGAATTTAAGACTTTCTCCATACACCGTTCGTTGCATGATTGGATTTACCGAATATTTCACTTTGATGTATCGCAAGACTCGTGTGAAAGTTTTTTGAAGCTCATCAATGTCAACTCCATCGGTGGTCGCTAAAATACGACGTATTTACACTAGAACGAACTGGAGTTTATCTCAAATTTGCATATCTCTGTTGAATTCCAATTCAAAATTTTCACAAAGAGTCACACCCATCCTTATTATTCAGTTTGAATACCACAGAAAGAGTTTAAGAGTGTTGAGTTTACTCTTCGAGGAGAGAAAGTTCTTCCTGAGTTTTGAATTAGTAAGAAGTTCGAAAAACTGAATTATGATCGTTCTTCTTCGGCCCAACTCATGAGTAAATAAGTGGCTTCCCATCAATTAATTCAACAGTTTGTAATCGGCTGAAATTAGAGTGTTCATCATTGATGGCTGATGGTCTAGCTACAATCAAATGACAAAAGGTTACCATAGAAAGAAAGAACACAAATACTCGTGGTTTTAGCCTGACCAGCTCAATGACCTTTATGAGCAATCCCCTAATGATAATCATACTAAGGCATCGGTGGGATCACGTATTGTACTGATTGAAATATCTTGAAATGTCCAGTCACAAAGTATAAAACTACAATGAGTCCACTCAAGAAGCCTTCCATGCTGATAAATCCAACCAATAGAATTCATAGGTTTGTTAGCCCAAGCCACGGTAAAATTTCAAACCATCCAATAGGAAGAAAAAAAAATTTTCAATAGCCAGCCTACCAAAAAAAACTCCATCCGATCACTCTCCAACATCACAATCAAATCGATATTACAGTAACACTCTTATCAGAACGTGAAACCGAATGTTCCAATATAAAAGCGAACGAGCCCAAGGCAGCTCTAGAGCTTTTGCACTGATGTACAGCATCAAACATACACACACATACGGTCATTCAGTATTGGAAGCCTATTCATCGCTCAACTCGTAAGTAATTCCATTGGAAGTTGGTGCATTGATAGCCGATGAGTGCAGTGCAAAACTATTATCCGAGCTTTGGATCCCATCCGCAAACAGTAGCACACTGCACGCAGTATATACTCTCAATACTGCATCTGCATTGCACTCGACTCTTAGTACATACATATTGTCTATATATGTATGTTGAGTTCGATTTCTATGTGTGTACGTACGCATTTGCAAATATACGGATAGTCCAAAAGCTGCAGCAATAGTCTGTAACAGCAGGGGGGTCATACCGATGTTTGCTCTTCAAATAAACTTTATAACTAGATGATCCCGCGTGGAAGTGGGCTGTGAACGAGGACTGAATCACGAAAGGAACTTCGAAATGTAGCTCTTCATGCGTTTTGAGGGTGATCAAGTTTGGTCGTTCGATGATTTTGGATCATCGATTTTGGGTGATTTATAGTGGTTTGGGGATAGAAACGTTCGAGAAAATTGCTCCGTGGAGGTAAAAGATTCATTGAGTTCTCAGTTGAATCAAACATAAGAATAGCATAGAATGTACTGATTTTTCGGGGCGGAGCTTTCAAGTAAGAGTGAAGTGCAATGTTTATGGGACTCAAGATCTTAGCTCTTCAACCCATTCACTACCGTGAGTTCGAAACATCGAGGAACGTATAATTTAGACATTTAGAATATGTTTTCCTGATGGATCTTGGTCAAAAACCGATATACTCGAGGAAATCCGGAAAATTTGGTTTTTTTCCTTGTGCTATATCGACAGTAAAAATTTAACGTCATTTTACAGTCAATAATTTGCTTTTGGGACTGAAGTTTTCTCTCATGCCTCAGGATCGTATTTAACGATAGCAAACGATCTAGTGAAAAGCTCTAGTACTTTAATCGAAATGAACAGATGCAATATGTACTCTGGAACATTGGAAAAGACTCCAGTCTGCCTGAAATACTTAATATTTTCACGTGTGACACCACTTGGACTAACTAGGAAGAATACCATCAGTAAAAATATGACCCCGACTAGTCTTACTTTTTATACGTTTTTATTGAAGTTCAACTAAAACGAAAACTATCTATTTCACACCGTCCCAAATTCTACAATGCTTTTTGCGCAATTCATGAAAGCGTATTTTCTTCATTCTTTGTAACTCTTACTTAAGTTCAAACCACGATCATGGAGAGAGGTCTGGCTACTCCGTAGAGCGCACGCGTTGCTCAGGTGATGCCACCGCAGTCGGCTTTTGCCACTATGGCCACCCCGGGGGAGGCGATCTGATTGTCTGAAAGAAACAGCAGCTGGCAATTTTGAAACTTCAATATTCACAACAGTGCGGCGATGTGTTATGAATCTTCAATAGCCGGACAACCGTCAACCTGGAGCAAATGTTTGCTTCAGTTTGTTGTTTCTTTCAGCCAATCAGGTCGCCTCCCTCGAGGTGGCCATATTGGCAAAAATCGACTGCGGCGGCATCACCCGAGCAACGCGTGCACCCTATTAGTCCGGCGGCTGCGTAGGTGTCCGTAGGCTTTTGGGTGTCCCCGAGTAAACGAAGGTTTTTCCTACGTATTTTGACCCGCTGAATCCGAATTTCGATGGTGCGAAGTCGAAAAGTCATGCAATAATTTGTTATTAACAAATTATTATAAACAATCAAAAAGTTGCATAAATCGATCCGGAAAAATTTTTTTCGTATTTTTTGGGCTATTTTGAGTCGAAAAGGTCTCTTGACATTTTTCATGAAAACCCTTAGTTTTCCCGCAAAAAATTCACAAAGTTTCCAAAAAGTCGAATTTCACGATTTTTGAGGGCTTGTAGCGTTGAGTCAAAAAGATTTTTTTTCACCTACCTTGGCTTAAATTGCTCCTCCAAGTGTCAACTTTACTTGGAAAAAGACCAGAAGCCGGAAAAATGCAACTGGTCTTTCCAGCATCGGAAACAAGTTGGCCTGTTTTCGCGGTCTCTGGTGGCTATCTCCTACCACCAATACACTGAGCTATATATAGGCGGTCGTGCTATTACGGGTGTCCCCAGATGAACGAAAGCTTTTCCCTAGTATTTTTACCCGCTGAGTCCGAATTTTGATGTTGAAAAGTTTAAAAGTCATGCAATAATTTGTTATTAACAAATTATTATAAACAATCAAAAAGTTGCATAAATCGACCCGGAAAGATTTTTTCGTTTTTTTTGGGCTATTTTGAGTCGAAAAGGTCTTTGCATATTTTTCATGAAAACCCTTAGTTTTCCCGCAAAAAATTTATAAAGTTTCAACAAATTCGAAATTCGCGATTGCGTTTCAGAGACGGTAAGAATATTTTGATATACCATGGCTCAGATTAATGGTCGTGTCCATCATTCAATGTCAGTTGAACTGTCTTGATTGACTTTTGTAATGGTCAGATAATAACATTTTTATTCCATAGCACACTCAAATCCGTATTTAAAAAACGCGCGTCGTTATCAAGCATGCTCCTGCATGCGACTTTCCCGTTCTGACAAGCTCAGCGAGGCGCGCGCCGCCGTCACTGTGCACCGCTCAAACACGCTGCATTCTTGTAGTAGGTGGCCCGAGACAACAATTAGGATATCCTAATATGAGTGAAACTACAAGTAAAACAGTGAATCTGAATTTGTGTATTATCTGCCAGAAGAGGAAAATAGGGGTTTCCCTATCTGATACGTCGTACTGCAGAAAACGTATCCGGGATGAAGCTGAAGCTCGACGTGATATCATCTTCGATCGATTGACTACTATATCAAAGTCAGGTATGTGATCAGTTTCTTTTTAAGAAATCTTTCATTTCTGAATATTTTTTCTGTTAAACCATCTTTATGGCACTTCGAATCTGATCACTATACGTTTTTTCATCTTTTTGGTGTGATACGATGGGGTGAATCGTTCAAAAAATTTCCGTTAGATGATTGATAGGAGATTTTTCGTTTGAACATAAGGTTTGTCCGAATAATTTTATGAAATTCCAAAGATATCAATAAAAAAAGGACAATCCCTCGATTCTATATCAAACTTTGTTGAAATGGGGTAATATAGAAAATAGTGTGCTTATATTCGGCGACGAGCCGATAAGATGGTTGATAGAAAGATTCTAGCACCACGCTCCTATAAATGAAATGTAGTTTTCTAACTCGCGTATCAAATACCAAAAAGTGATGAGTGTTAGTCGATGGTGATAATCATGAGTTGAAAAAGAAAACAATTTTCAATTATTTTACACCCCTTTGACAAGTCAAGTGACGTTGAAAAGTTTCCAAAACATTCCCTTATAGCTTTTCCATTGTCTTTTTTCCATTTAGGCAGTTTCCTTTATAATATAGATCAATCCACCGATGGTAAATACGAGTTTGTTTGATTCATCTTTTTCAGACACATTCAAGTACCATTTGAATAATTGTTACAAAAATTACACGAAGAAAAATGATGCGACAATCAATTGCTCCAATAATAATCTAGGAAATGAAGAAATACATGAAATTACTCATGCTAGTCCAACAAAAATTTCGAAAACCCTCGAAGTAGTGAGCAGAACAACAAGATCATCAGGGAAATTTCAAATCGCGGAAGACATTTGCATCATTTGTGGCAATAGTAGATTTGGCCAATGTCGAGATCTGAGTCAGTTGAAAGATCCCGATAGAGCCAGAAGGTTGTTTGATTCTTCGCGATTTTTCAAAGATGAAGTTTTCACCAGAACAGTATCGATAGACGATGTCAATAGATTCATAGATTTAAAATGCAGGTATCACAAACCTTGTCTTCGAGGATATGAATTGAAATACCAGCGAGCATTAAACCCTCATCAAGTCAGTGGTCCAGAACAAAAAAACAACGAATCAGTTGAATCTAAAGATCATATAATCAAAATCATACAATCAATTGAGTCAAGGTTAAATTTAGGCGAAACTTTCTCACTCAGCGATATCGCAAGTCTCGTAGAAGCTAAATTCGGTGACCAGAATAGGGTGTCGAATAAAAAAGTCAAGTCCTGCCTCATAGATTATTTTGGAGAAAAGATTAGCTTCGTTTATCCAAGAGAGAAAAATAAACCACTGTTATTTTATTGTACTACCAACCAGAATTTCATAAGACACACCCTGCACAAGAGTCACGAAATAGAATGTGCATCAAGCATGGAAAATTCTCTGAAAAAAATGAACTTTGACCTCGACGACCGCTTCTGCGATGTTACCGATCTGAGAATCGCAATGGACGAATCTACGATCCCAGAACCGTTCAAAACGCTTTTTTCGAAGCTATTTAATTTTGATATCGCTGAAGCGGAAAATCAGAAAAGTACCGACTGGGATGGTCCAATAGACTCAAAAAGGATTAAGCTCTTGAGAATGAAATGTTTGACACAAATGATGTATTACATGAAAACAGGTGGCCAACATAAAACTCCGTTACACACACTTATTGGTGTTTCCATATATGATGGAACGAAGAGTAAGGCTGTGATAACCCTATTGAATAGGTTAGGACTATCAATTTCATACGACGAAATCCTAAGAATAAAGACTCGGATGGCTTTTTTCGCTCTCAAATGCTGGATAAGTAGGGTACCCTTGCCTAGTCATTTCAACCGTCATGCATACGTCTCTGCTGCTCTGGATAATTACGACGATAAAAAGTCACATGATTCGGTCAGTGTTCTATTTCAAGACGACGATGATAATCCCGAGAGGAAGCCCAAAATATCTGAGTTTGACATTGATAAAAGTAGAAAAACCTTAGACGAAATTCTTGAATGTCAGAAGCTCGTCGAATTTCAGAAACCTGCAGGAGATATAGAACTACCTGCTTCGTACATTGTCGAAGAAAACGTCGTAAACATTTCAGCAGATAGTTTAAGAACAAATGTAGAATTATATGATTTCATTTATTTACTATCAAGATCGGGATTATCAACAAATAACGAACCCATTACAGCTATCAAAGATAACCAAACTGTACCCACTTTGAGCCCATTCGTTTCTCTACTATTAGAAGATAAGCGTTGTAAGCAGAGAACTGGATTCTTGCCCGTATTTCCTCATCCCATCACAGAGTATTCCACCGTTTACTCGTGTATGTTGAATTTTCTGGATGTATTAGATCAATTAGATCAAGAATACTTGCCTATAGCTTGTGATGAGGGCGTTTATCGAATAGCGAGGCATATCAAGTTTCTTGAAGAAAAGAAGTTTGAGAAGCTAATCCTTTTCATGGGAAATCTTCACTTGATTAAAGTTGCCATGGCCTGTGCCGGGAAATACCTGAAGAATAGTGGCATAGAGAACATCTTGATTGAAGCCAATATTTTTGGAGTTGGAGTCACAGAGCAAATACTGGCAGGTTCTGATTACGCAAAATCATTAGAAGGATTGAATGCAATCTATGAACCGATGAGACGACTTCAATTACAAGAATTCTTCACCGAAGAACGTTTGATAAGATATGAAAATCAAATCGTTACCATCTTAACATTGCAAGAGTCTTTCGAAACGAATGATATTGGAGAGTGTCAATTACTCTACACTCAGTTGAAAGAAACATGTTCGAGTATGATGAACGAGTTCAAGGCTCACATTTTGAAAAGATGCGAGGAAAGTGAACTTTACCACTTTTGGAACAACGGTCTCACTTTGATAAGTTTGATCCGTGACTTGGTCCATGCAGACCGAACTGGCAACTTCCCATTGCGTCTACAAACATTAGTGAAACTCCAACCAATTTTCCACATTATGGACCGAACAAATTATTCAAGATGGTGCGCGATATACGTGGAAGATATGCTGAGACTCGAAAAAGAAGCTCCAGAAGTTTTTAGGGAATTCATGAAAGGTCGTTTTGTGGTCAAAAGATCTGATACTCCTAACACTTCTGTTGCAACAGATCAAGCATTGGAGGCGAGTATCAATCGCATGTCTAAAGGTTCCGGAGGAGTTGAAGGAAATTCGGAGAAAAAAGAATCCGTCACTGTGTGGGATTTGACTGTTCATGAGTTCTTGTCAATTTTCAACTATTTCAAAGAAGTCACTGGCGTGATAAATATAGACGACGAATTATTAACTCATCGAGAGAACACCACAAATCATACACAGAAAGTTGAATCATCTATCTATAAGATTCTCACATACATGGAGGGCAAAAGTATTAATCCCTTCTTGCCAGGCAGTCATACCCTCAAAAACATTACGACCGAGGAGCTCACAGATCGACAAGTGACAGTTAAACTTCTCAATGTATTTCAGAATGGTATTGATGCATATGAAACATTTCGTAGGGAGCGGCTTATACTTAGAACGAAGTCGATATCTGCTCCCATACCTAGGCATAATTTGCCGGAGTTCAGTGCAACTCTACCTATTTTGGAAAAACAATCTGGCGAGAAAAAGAAGAAAGTAGACACAAGTACAACTCAGCGTATTATATCGCTGGCTAAAGAACGCAATTATCCAATAGACAAGCTATTAACCTATGATCTCACCTATATGAATTCATTGTTTGACAAAGATGGTCTCTTGAAAAAGGATCAAAATAAGAGTCTTCTGATTCGTGAACTGGAGAAGGGCATTGCGACGGCAGATGTACATCAGAATAGTGACTTGGAAACTTGTCTCATAATAGACGTTATGTTAGCATTACGACAGATAGGGTGGAAAGGTTTGAAATATTTTGACGACTTGGCAAAAATTTTTTGTCGAAGAATCTTGGAAAAAGCTCAAATGCGAAAAACCATGAGGATAGACTTCGTATTTGATTCTTACTTTGCAAGTTCGCCCAAACACTCTGAGCGTTTGAGGAGACAAAAAGAAGCCTGTGTAACGTACCACCAAATCAATGGATCAATTGTTTTACCAAAACAGACTGAAAAATTCTGGGGATCTTCGCAGAACAAAATTCTTCTCCAGAAATTTCTGAGATCTTTCTTGCAAACTGAGGAAAAACTATCCAATTTTGAGCTGGTATTCAGTTCTATGAACGATCTTCCATGTACATCGAACAACAAAGATTTACTCATAGACGCCCTCCAATGCCCTCAGATCGAAGAAGCAGACGTGAAGATGATCCTGCATGTCAATCATGCAGTAAACCATGAAATAAAAAATATCTACCTGTTATCATCCGATACTGATGTGATAGTCCTGGTTATGCATTTTTTCAAGACTTTTTCACTGAATGGGCTCAATGTGAGTTGTATTTCAAATCCTTTTTCGATTTATACGCATGATCTGTAATTTGTCATTAAATTTTGCAGACTTTGTGGATTCGAGCGGGTAATGCAAAGACTGTGAGAGATATTCCAATCCATTTGCTTGCAGCTCATTATGGAGAAGAATTCTGCTCTGTTTTGCCAGCCATCCATCACCTTACTGGATCTGACTACACGAGTAAGATTGGTACAAAAACCAAAGCCTTACAAGGAAATCCTGTGCATTTCCTCCTGAGATTTGCCAAAGGTACGCAATGAACTGTTATACAATCAGCAACATGATACTTATCAGACCTGACAAAAATATCTTTCTATTACAGATGATTCAGAGATTTGTATCGAAGAGAGTATCAAACTCGCTGAGGAGTACCTCGTTAATATTGTACAAAAATCTTCTAAGTGTGATACGTTCGATAGGTTGCGATTGTGGTCTTATTACCATAGTAACAAATCTCTAATTGAAGATTTACCTCCCACAAGCAAATCTATCAGATTGCACATTTTACGTGCATTTTACGTTGTGTATGAACAGATTCATTGTTTGAGCCCACAAGTGAAACAGCTAGACCCACTAAACTTTGGATACGTGAAGACGACGAATGATATTATGATGCCTCAGAGAGTCGAGATTTTGATACCTCCTGCGAATGAATTGATCTCTAGTTGTCAGGGGCATAAAGTATGTTCGAAATCAACTTGCGTATGTGTTGCTGCGAAAGTCGCATGTTGCTCGTTCTGTTTCTGTCATAGGAGCGAAGCATGTAAAAACAGATCTGTAGACGAAAGTCTGTTAGGCAAAGCATCGGAATAGAACAGTATCCATCCACCAGAATGATTACAGATATTATGATTTTTTCCTTTTTCATTCACTGAATGCCTTTAGCGTTGAAGATCGTGGGATGTTGTCACTAAAACATAGTTGTATCTTCTTGATCTCGTTTTATTCATCAGAAGTATAATTCCACACAACGATCAACTAAAGCCACGGAAAATGTCATTAGGATATTCTTACCGTCTCTGAAACGCAATCGCGAATTTCGAATTTGTTGAAACTTTATGAATTTTTTGCGGGAAAACTAAGGGTTTTCATGAAAAATATGCAAAGACCTTTTCGACTCAAAATGGCCCAAAAAATACGAAAAAAAATTTTCCGGATCGCTTTATGCAACTTTTTGATTGTTTATAATAATTTGTTAATAACAAATTATTGCATGACTTTTAAACTTTTCAACATCAAAATTCGGACTCAGCGGGTAAAAATACTAGGGAAAAGCTTTCGTTCATCTGGGGACACCCGTAATAGCACGACCGCCTATATATAGCTCAGTGTATTGGTGGTAAGAGATAGCCACCAGAGACCGCGAAAACAGGCCAACTTGTTTCCGATGCTGAAAAGACCAGTTGCATTTTTCCGGCTTCTGGTCTTTTTCCAAGTAAAGTTGACACTTGGAGGAGCAATTTAAGCCAAGGTAGGTGAAAAAAAATCTTTTTGACTCAACGCTACAAGCCCTCAAAAATCGTGAAATTCGACTTTTTGGAAACTTTGTGAATTTTTTGCGGGAAAACTA
Source organism: Eretmocerus hayati (assembly GCA_029851415.1). Taxonomy (NCBI): domain Eukaryota; kingdom Metazoa; phylum Arthropoda; class Insecta; order Hymenoptera; family Aphelinidae; genus Eretmocerus; species Eretmocerus hayati. The sequence goes on from CM056744.1 coordinate 112,581,970, forward strand.
AGGGTTTTCATGAAAAATGTCAAGAGACCTTTTCGACTCAAAATAGTCCAAAGAATACGAAAAAAATTTTTCCGGATCGATTTATGCAACTTTTTGATTGTTTATAATAATTTGTTAATAACAAATTATTGCATGACTTTTCGACTTCGCACCATCGAAATTCGGATTCAGCGGGTCAAAATACGTAGGAAAAACCTTCGTTTACTCGGGGACACCCAAAAGCCTACGGACACCTACGCAGCCGCCGGACTATATGGAGTGGCCAGACCTGTCTTTATGATCGTGGTTCAAACCAACACTCGTGGCGCGGAGTAGCATCATAAATGCTTTTGAAATTACCTAACGAAAATGAGTTTAGGAACGCGGTAGTAGAAGGTTATAATGCTCAAATGAAGAGGAGTCACTTTTTGTTGTTATTGGAACTGCGATGCCTTATTCCATAGGGTTCCTAGCGCCATCCGGTACAAGGATAATCCAGATTCTGGTCGGGAAGACTTTGATGATGCCCGATAAGCACGGACTTGGGGGTTAAACAGGAACTTGCACGAGTTGTGAAGGCTTGGATCAAGGGTTCCGAACCTTGGAACTGGATTTCGGAATTTGAAATCACAGTGTCTGAACAGGAACAAGAAGCGTCAATTGGAATGAGTGTCAACTTGGAGTCATTCTGCCAGACTAGAAATGCTTCTGCTGTTTCTCTGAACTTAAAAAATGATTCTGTTCCTGATGTTGAATGTCTGTTTCCGTCTCTAGAGAATCTGCTACAGACTGAATCTTATTTTTCCTATCAGAGTGCTAGAGACTCCCTGGACTTCATATAGACTTTTTGGTTTTCATACCCTCAACCAATAACCGGGAGCCTGATGTGACGTAGGGATGGATCTCGCAGATGGAAGGCGGGAGCAAAGGGCTCCTCTTTTCTTGTTGATTCTGCAGGCTGTGATCATGAGGAAGTGGGGGTGGTGCATGATCGCGGGGCCTTCTGGGGTGGTGCCAATATTGATTCCGTCAGGTGGCGATTACATTACTCAAATGAACCTTCAATTAAATTTGTCTTAACATTGTTTGTTGATTACGATATTGCCCATCTTTGATGGAGTGATAAGAAATTTGACAAGACAGATAAATTGATGTACTCTACCACCATCCCCAATAGGGACTATATGGACAGCTCCAGGTTGAATCCAGATTATTGGAGGATTGACGAAAATAGCGAAATCCTGAGTGAGATAAGGATCAGAACGAGGAAAAAGATGAAGAAGAAGAGAAGAAGAGTGAGATTAGTGAGCTGCTGAAGCAGATAAGCAAAGTGAAAATTCAATGACTAAGAATATTCTGAACTTTTGGTGCTCATGAAAAAAGCGCCAGTTGTGAATATGTACATAGGATATAGGTTTAGTATAGTATTGTAGTACAAAATGGTAAAATGTTCTGATGTTTGTTTTTCATATGTTTTTTTCATACGAAAACCTCTTCCATGGATTGGAATTTTAGTATAGATGAGTAATTTATCAAGAATATTTTTTGACGCAAGTTGAACTTCTCAGACCGAGAACCCAGTCAGGGACATTGTCTGATGTAATCAAGAACCTTATCGACAGGATGATTTTTGTTCATTCTAAATCCACAAAATATGTAACTAAAAAGTTGAATAAAATGGAGTATGAAACGTAGAGCATGAGACTCTGGCGCATGCTCAACTACCAATAAAATTAGAAATAATATTTTGAACTCTTTTTTCTTATTTTTACATCCAAATCTCGCGCGCGTATTGCGGCATAACCGCAAAGATACGGACACCATTCACGTCATACGTTTTCCATGATCGCTCAGTATGATAGAAGTCATTTGTCATCATCAACGCGAAAGAATTTCAAGTAAACAAAATTCCAAAGCAATGAATCACACGTACTGTTTTCGTCATATCTTCTCGATGATTCGCCATCGAGGAAACATGACTCTTGCCACGAATCGTATATCCACTTTGTCATACCTCAGTTATGACCGGTCATGGGGGAAACATGACGTTTTACTAACAAAAGAATCATGGGGGGGGGGAGGGGGAACATGACGTTCCGTTAACAAAAGAAACACGGGCTCAGTCATACTTACCGTATGACTAGCAAGAAATCATGGTATCTCCATGACGCGTCATATCCAACGAATGATCCGTCATCAAGAAACCATGACGCGCGCCACGGAAAAGCATGCAAAATCATACGTTTTGCATGACTCTCCGAAAACAAAAGCAGGAAGCGCGTCATGCGTGAGATATGACTCGTCATCGCGGATCTATGACGCGGGATACGCAAATCCATACAACATCATACATTTCGTATGACAAATCATACACCGCGTATGATTTCGTCCTATACAAAGGCCCGCCGCGTAGCCTCGTCAGCTCATTCGACGCCTAGCCATCGCTCGACCACCTTCTCGACAATTTGTCCGCGCTCACCGCAGCCGGACCCGCACCATCCGCCCGTGCCCATCCGGAGCCGGGTATCTGACGTCGCCGAGCCTTGCCACCCGACGCACAGTGGGGCCAAGAAGTTCTTGGATGATTCGCCTTCACGTGAATTTGCAACCAATCGACATATGCGCAGACGCAGGAGGTTGCTCTCACTCATCCAAAAGTCTTCTGTTTGCGCATATGTCGATTGGTTGCAAATTCACGTTATGACGAATTATTCAAGAACTTCTTGGCCCCACTGTGCGACGTCACGCCACTCCGGGCGTCTCACGCCATCTCGTCACGTAGCATCGTCTGGACCACCCGCTCCAACCACATCAGCCGCAACACCAGGTTAGTCTCGGGAGTGCCGTGCCACGATCTTTGTGAGGGTCGCGAGTGAACCACGAGTGTGCTACAGTGTAATCATAAGCTAGATTGTATTGTAGGTTTCCTCAGGCTTCCTATTCAATGTAAATCGTGAGTGTTTATTCCTAGCCAGACCTTTCTCTAGTATTATCAAATCATAATCGAATCATTAGCGACTCATGGAGGATCGGAACTCTAAAGTTAAACCTGTGCGCGCATTTAGCCTTCCTATTGATCATCGACACGGAATCCGCGAAGCCAAGAAGCTTGCCTGGCAAGCTATTTACCAACAAATCGCACAGCAAAACGAGGCATCTCAAGCTTCGGCTCCTGACGAGCCCCGTCAATAAATTCATTCATCCAGCACAAGTGCAACCGGGGCTCATCCCGTTTTTTCGAGTCATTGTGAGCCCTCTCACACGATCCACGCGCATTTCACATCCCGGGACGACCCGATTGAGCTGGACCGACCATTCCCCGGACAGGCACACGAGCCGGCCTGCCCATAGGACAACAGGGGTCAATTTCTCAGTTCACAGGCGGACCCCAAGCCGTCGTCATCTCTTAATCTCATGGTCGTGGGTTTGAGCCCCACGCTGGGCGAATTTTTTTTCTTCCATTGATACACTACTTCATTACTATGACTCGAAGATTACCACTTACGTTATGTAGGGAATTTTATAGTACAATGTAGATGCAACATTCTGATGCACCCCAATTGCGGAGTGAACATTTGGAAATTCATAAAAAGTCCTCAACTCCCAAGAAAGTAATTTTGTTTCGAATCCGCCAACAGCTTTGGGTATCTCAGATTTGTGATAAATATCGGGGCAAATATGCCAATGATATATTAATATGTCATATATTTTCTGATGAACCATTAAGTTTCAACTGTCAGCCAGATAATTCGACTCTTTTTAATATGGCTGGGACTTTTATCCGGATTTCCGAAAGATCCGAACTATCCGGATATCCGGGCTCGGCAAAAAAATCCGGACGGATCCAACTATGCAGGTAGTATACCTGGTCATCCGGAGATTCGGATCCGGCGGATCTTACAGACGCATTGAAATATATATCCGAAAATTCGGATCCAATCCGGGCATCTGCATTTTTGTGTACGAGTGGATATCCGGATTCAAGGATGTTCCCAGACTTACTTTTCAGTATCCGCGTGGTGAGTTCTACAATACGACTACGATATTTGTAATTTGATCCGAAGCAATGTGAAACATAGTGGGATAGGAATCGAAGAAGGAAGGGAACGAATGAAGAAAATCTTGGCTACTTCACTAATATATAAGAATCCTTCCAACGTCAAACGAGATCTTTGATTGCCTTAGTAGGAGAAATTCAATTCCCCAGTACAAAAGAGCGAAGAGTTCATGAAATATGGAATTTTATTTGCACTCAATATGAGGGAACTCATCAGTGAGAAAGTTTCCCGACACTGAAAATATTCCCATTCACTTGATGAAAATTATGTAAAGTTCGCGTTTCATCACGAAAAGTAGATACATCGCAGTACCAATCGATCTCTAAAATTCACCCGAATTGTCGATTTTTGCATATCAATTGCAAATCGTCGACGTACATTCAGCCAGTGAAACGATTCCTCGCTCACTTTCCAATCGAAAATAACCCCGTTGCAGAATTTCCATCGGTTTTCACAGCTCACACCTTCGAATGCATGCAAATGAAGCTAAAACCAGCCTTCCACCATTTGAATTTGAAATATCGGCTATATTCAATTCTCATCTCTCTAGCGATTTTTCTCCCAATGATCCGAAGATACATCACCATAGACTACACATAAATATATAACACATACATAGATGCATACATGCAATCTCAAAACGATTAAGGGATCCGATTAGCTAGAGCTGAAAACAAGTCGGCTAAAACCGAAATATTCATAGAGCTACCGTGTCGTATAAGCCCGTTGAGCGCATCCAAACCCTGAGGGCAATTTTGCTGATGTGAAACCCTCTCTATATTCGTATTCATGTATATGTGCTTGGGAAAGACCACTCGAGGTGAAAATTCAGACTAATCGGGTTTTGATGCTGACTCTTGCTGGGTATACATGTAGTTGGATAGAATCGGATCGGACGCAACTTGATGAGACCCTCAGGGCTATTCGGGTGTATCACGAAAACAATGGTATTAATAGATGCTGTGACGTTCAAAATTTTGAGATGAGATCCCTTGGGATATTCTTGACTATGAATTTGATATGTGATCCTTCAGGGATATCAAGTTTGTACGGATTTTTGAGGTATTACTTGGCAGATAAAAAATTTATGTTTATTGACAACGTGATGTTTTTATTGTAGCTGTTTGTGATTGTAACGGATGATCCAAGATTTTAGAATGCCGTTCTCTTTTTCAAATTATCCCAGCTTAAAATGTAGATGGGATCAGCTTGGCGGTGAATAATTATCAAGAACCCACTCGAATCTACAAAGCCTGCTCTGATATTCACCCCATCGCTCTCAACCCTATATTCAAAGTAATTCCGTTGACTGCCATGGCAAAAATCTTCACAAACAAGTTGAGTATAATCAGGTGCAAATGAGCTGGTTCAAAATACTGCTGGTGGGAAGTAATCTCCTCAGAAATCCTGATTTATTCTAGATAGACAAACCTGCGAGGATACACTTTTCAGATCAAACTTAAACTGAAATTCAACATTGCAAGGTTAGGGGTCTTTCTTTGATTCATCATGATTTTGAACTAACTTACGAGAAAAGGTCATGACATCCAAATTACGAATTTGGCTGATGAAACTCTGGGAATCATCTTCTTTTAGCATAAGAAGACGACATCCAAAATTACAGACCCTAACGCTCGAACGTTTCCAAGCTACATTTTCAGGCAATAGCATTGTTCATATGGGCCCATGCTAAAAAGTATACATATAGGTATACCTGTAATGCTAATTTCCTTGGCTGTAGCTCGGAAATGTTTGAGCGTTAGGGTCTATAATTTTGAGTTTCATCTTTTGGCACCAAAAAAAGACTGTTTGCAAAATTATAGCCAAATCGATGATCCGAATGTAATGATTTCTCCTGGTTAGAGAATTTCTCCTCACAATGGAGATTGGGGGGGGGGGGGAGAATTAACTCATTCACTGTGGTAGGTCCCATGGACTGCCATCTATCCATCTTCATAATTTATATTTGGTGATTCTTCGATGTGATTTACTTTGACGAGGACTCAAGCAATAAACCATGAAGAAATTCACTCATATACCTAATGCTATCTACCAAGACAATACGGAAGTTCAATGCACGATCGAGTTAAAATCATGATTGTTCCTCGAGATGAACGTATCAATTGAATCCTCAGTCTCCACAGAAGCCACCGCCAGACCCTCTAAATCATGAAGATTAATTGCAGGAATTATTCAGGAATAAGATTGATATTACACGGAAAGCTCCATATCTTGTTCTTCAGTAAGATTCTACGAAATACTCTACTCTTTGCCGAACTCCAGCAGAACCATTCAAGTAAAGACTGGGCTGCAATAATGGGATGACGCCGATAACATTATACCAACCACTCATGCAGAAGAGGACCAGAGGAATGTCATTCTCTGTGGTTTTGTCTTCTTTGAGACTATCATGGGGTAAGAATATTGTGGTGAAATTCACATACTTCATCGCATTTTGGATCTTCAGTAGCTCTTACTGGCAATTCAGATTCATACAAATTTCTTCCTATTAATTTATCTTGAAAAAAATCATCTCCCAATAAATTTTAAAATCTGCTAGAGTTGTAGGTGATCTTGTATGGCTTATACATATATGATGAGACAATTATCACCTCAGATTCATTGGGCGATATCTCAAAATGACTGATTATTGACCTTCTTTCCGAATCCAATGAAATTATGGTAGAAATTGGTGCTGGAGGTGAAATTCACAAAAATATCAAGTAGAAATTGTGCAAAGCTCGGAATAAACACGTGTGTCATCCCCATTAACACATTCATTGCGATGGGCCCCACCCGTGCGCCCACTTTTCATTGAATTTCAGCTCACGTCCAACAGTGGAGACATATCCAATGGCTTATGTCGTGATTATTTATCGTTGTTTATGTTTTAATGAACATGTGTGCGCAGCAGTTTCGGTATCAGACTCGATTCCGCCGAGCTTTTCTAAATTTTCGATTTTTACGCAATTTATTCATCAAATACACGAAATCAAGCGATTATCAGCAGACCACTCACTTTGAGGTCGACGATTCCCAACGTATTTTAGCTCATTTGAAAGCTCATTTCAAGACCTAAAGACTGAGTCCAAGTACGTTGGAGAGTCTTCAACCTCATTTGAGTAATCTTCAATTTACGCGAGGGAAAAAATTAGGCTAATTCGAAAAACGTGGGTTCTTCCAAGTACAGCCTTAGCTCTATCTTATCTATATACTATCATGCACTGTAACTTTCGGAATTCAAACTAGAGAAGAAATTATTCTATTTGAATATCTGGTTTCAAACGCTGCAGACATGGGAAGTACGTCAATGAACCACAGCCCAAGATCCAGGCTCAGCAATGCTGAAGCACGCTAGAACCATGATTGAACATTATTGTCTGGACGGAACAGATATTGAAGTGCAGGTTCTTTTGGAGGCTCATAACATTGAATTTGATGATTTTATCGATACTACTGATGATCCTCATGAATATTCTTCATATCAGAGAAAAAAATTTCACTATAATACTGTACGTATACGCCAAATATTGTAAATAGTTGCCAATACTGTAAATAGATGCCAAACTAATGATTTTCCAAAAGGTTTGGCTTCCGAAAGTGCTGAAACGTACATTTGTACTCTCTCGCAATCCAGACCGGAATCGCGATTTCGCCTTCGCAGTGGTGGTGTTAAGAAAGTAACCCGCACCAAAGGTAAAAATTTCAGGTTTCCGGTAACTTTCGATCGTATTTTGCATGTATCATAGTTCAAATAAGTGTAGAGTTATAGCACCTGAGGTTTCCGAGATATTAATTGTAAAAGCTGGCAAAATACAAATCCCCATAGATTAGATTGCTAGTCTTGTGTTGTATTGTAACAAAGATTGACGTGAGTGACATTTCGATCATTCTACTAACATTTTGCTCCAAGTTAATTAACGTGTAGCGTGGAGCACAAGGTCGACTGTCGAGAATCAATGCTGCAACGCCGGATACGCGCATATTGAGACCTTATCAGGGTCTTGATTTCGTGCGAGAGACAATTTGAGAGTAATTTTGCAGGAAAATGGAGTGCACGATGAAAAATTGAAGCAAGAATGCTCACAGAAATGTGACTTGCGGTGCGACAACATTCCTTAGAATCCATCTATTGTATGCACTTACACTCGTCTTGTTTCGATTTTTGTCGTGCCCTTCATTTTTCCCAAAGTCTCACACAAATTCTTCCTCGCACAAAGTCAAGATCCTCATATGGTCCAAAAATGTACTTCTTCGACGTTGAAGCATTGATACTCGTCAATGAATCTTATGCCTTATATATGACACTTGTCAGTTACATTTGGTGCACAATGTTGGTGTACAAAAATTGATGCCATGAACATCATCAAGTCTCACTACATTTCAAAATCAGCACTTCTAACCCTAAAAAGAAATTTTGTTTTGCCAACTCGTAAAATAAATACATCAAAAATCTCAATCGCTAGAGTTTTACGGTCCTTTGAATTATTTTTTAGCGTATTTCGATCCATTCACGTGCAAAATACAGTAAAAAAGAACTAGGAACCAAAACGTATGCATTTAGTACGGAATCCTATGTCTATCATAACCCTATGTCCAACACAATGAAAGGCAGATCACGAGTACGTGATCCTTGATGAAGAGACCATCAACGCCAAATGATACCCTCGGTGAAGCCATCACGCTCTTGTACATGGACTCTAGCCACTCGCTTAGATGGCTTACTATCTAGTGCTATACAAGGTCGATAACTCCTCGCTGCTCTGTAGTGTTTGTGTAAACAGAGACTATAGAGCTCGAGTATTCAGCCCAAGGGAATCCTCCAAATGCTTACCCAGATTTGCTAACGTGTTATCGGTGCGATCAAACCGTATTGTTGAACTTGACTGTTATGCGTGTGAGGATTTTCCTGTAATGATCAGTGCAGGATAGTTAAAATCGATTCTGATTAAGTACATCGTGGGATAAACGTCCCGTAAGATTTAGCGACTGTTTAATTTAATGTTGCGTATTTTCTGTATGAAACAGAATGTTTATTGTAATGAATGGTATCCTGAATTAACACGTGTCGAACTCGTGATGTGAAAATCGACGGCACAGAGTAAAAAAGGAACTATCCAAAAATTGTAGTAAAAAGAATTATCTAAAAATGTTTACTTAAAAGGAACTATCTGTATTTGTCTGATTCAGAAAGAATTATCTGAATCCGTCTGATTTGAAAGGAACTATCTGTCAATTTTTGGTTTGGAAGGAACTATTTGTAAACTTTTGGTTAAGAGGAACTACCGGGATTCCTCTGATTTTAAAGGAAGTATCTGAAAAATTTTGTTATATAAAGAAACTATCTGTGCATTTCTCTACAGATAGTTCCTTTAAACCAGAAATTTACAGATAATTCCTTTTTGAAACAAAATTTTTTAGATACTTCCTTCCAAATCAGACAAATTCAGAAGATACTTCCTCTCAATTCTCACGATTCTAGATAGTTTCTTTTAGCCAAAAATTTATAGATAGTTCCTTCCCAAAACAGAAATTTTCAGATAGTTCCGTTTAATTCTTACATTTTTAGATAGTTCCTTTCAACTCTTATGAATCTAGATAGTTCCTCTCAGCCAAAAATTTATAGATAGTTCTCTTTACAGACACTTTTAGATAGTTCCTTCCAACCAAAAATTTTCAGATAATTCCTCTTAACAAGACATTTACAGATAGTTCCTTCCAAATCTCAAAATTTCAGATACTTCTTTTTTACTCTGAGTCATCAAAATGCTCTGTGTATGCGCAAATCTTCCGGAGATGAACCCAATACTTCCTGTAAAATGAAGCAAAAATGAAAGGACTTGAAATTCAAGGTTAGGACTTCTCGTCCTTTATTTTAAATCTTTAAGGTTATGTCATAGTCTTGATTAATACTGAGAAAGATAACGTCAGAAATATTGTGGGAAAATACAATGAAAATGGATGGCACAGCTATTTTAGTCATTCTTTCCAAGAATTTCTGAACGGACACAAAGTTGAGTTACTCATCTCAACATCAAAGGGATCAGACAAAACAGTTGAACAATTAAACTAATTTGCACTACACAAAGCTTGATGATGAGCAGTCAATACATCGGACGATTTTCTTAATCATTTTGTTCAATATCATTATATTTCTGCTCATTCACTAACCACTGATCAGCGGTTATAGAAGTATCAATAAATTTGTCCCCATCTTCTCCCATATTTGTAATATTTATTCGCCACCTTGATGCTTAATACGCTTAGGAAAACGAAAAAAAAATTGAAACACGGTTGGACATCACACCGCACCACACAGTACGATGCCCAATGTCCACCGATGTAACAACGGAAGACGATTACGTGAAGCTGCATCGGTTTTGGTGTCAGTTAGGTCTAGACTCGGCTGCGATGCTGCAGTTTGCAGATAAAGCGGTTTCCTGGTTCGAAAGCGAGCAATGCCCAGAAGCAAACTGGATACTATACATTGAAGCAAGCAGGCTAGGAAAGCCTCTTAAATCACCGGTAATCATTTCTGACCACTCGTAGTTGCTCTAGACCCAAGTACCCATCAGATATCCCTGCTCAGCTTTTTTTTTGTATAGTGACTATATGTACTCGTGCAGGCATCCACGTCGTCGACCTATTCTGGTCATAGCTGCGCCGAAGTTGATACCCCCCTTTGAACATCCGATTAGTTTTCAAATCATTCTCTTGTGTGAAAGTTATCGTGATTTACGGCTTGTGCGAAAATTTGAGGATATTTACAGGCTGACACGAAACGAGATTGTTTCTCGTTTCATTTATTTTGTTCAGTGAAATGGGTCTTCTTGCTAGCACCTAGAGGATGCTTCTTCTTTCCTTCGTGTGAAGTGAGATTTTGTACATCATGACCAACTGAAGATTTACCATTACCATGCTCAATTCCATCATTTGATTCATACCAGAACTCAGTTTTACATTTGAAAATTACAAATCTATGATCATATTTGATCGTGGCTTTTTGAAAGATAGGCGATTGGTTCTCTGTGTACATTCATAAGATAGAATCCCCCTGAAGGGTATCTGCTTATTATACATCGTAAATCTACTCGAAAAACCGTTCGCTGAAGTCTATGCGATAAACTAGAATGAGAAGAAATATAGAAGAAAATCATCAAGTTTCTCCCCGAATTTACGTTTCAAGTACCTCGATACTTTCTTCATTCCGAAAGAGCTATATTTCTTGTCCTGATTTATTGAGTCAGCTTATCTAACTTTGAAAAGAATTTTGTTCACAAAGAAATCACACCAACGAATCGAGTAAACGTAACACTCAGAATAGTAAAAAATTAACTGAGCGAAGAGGAGCACTCCATTTCTCCATAGTTTATGATTATGTATGATTTCATAGTGTTCGGATTACATATAGGTACTTCAAAATGAGATATTTTGAAACTTTCAGACTTATTGGACTTTTTTGCATTTGTGGAATGATTTCCAAGCAGTTGAGATTAGAATACTTTCATCTTGATACTTGATACGGAGTCATGGACCAATTTTGGGGAGGGTGATCGGATCTTTCCAGGCGGGTGGGGGGGGCGGATTCGCAGAATGATCAGGATGCACGTGCTTCCGCACGCGCGTTTACCTATGTTCCCTTTACAATTCATTTTTCCTTGGGGAAAGCTAATCGCTCCTGCCATCCACACCCCCCCCCCCCCTAGATCCACCTGTGCATGATACTTTCCCGATGATAGTTCATCTTTAGATACAGTAGCAATAGGGTTTACTTCAAAGTCATCCAAATTTCTCAGGTATCAGCTAATTTCATTGTGGATTGTGAGTAAAATTTGTTGATATTAGGGGAGAGCGGGGTATGTCGGGCATAGCTAATTAAAACCCGTTTGGCAACTACGATTTTCAATATAATCGGATCTGCGAGTGGTCATTCGACAGAGAAACATCTCAGGAATGATGGGATATTTTCTTTTTAATTTTTTCACTCGCACATTTTCATAGAAATGCTATTTCCTAAACGTTAATCATTGGGGCACGATGGGTAATCGCGGGGTATAGCGGACAGTCGTTGTAGGGTATGATGGACACTCACGATTTTTAAGTATAATAATAACACTTCACATACAGAATTGTTGTCATTCGCATATTTGAATATTTTTCTACCTAATCTGATGCCTCAGGTCCATGTCATGCCGTGAAATGATGGTGAAACTCGATAATTCAACAAAAAGATGTCTCAGCTCGGATCTCACTCGCTCGCACACACGAGTTTATTATGCATTCTAGATGCATGGCACGAATCTGGTGGTCATATTATGTGATACAGCTTCTAATCCACCACCCACGGCATTGATAGCACTCACTTTTCACTCACATCGAGGTAAAATTATCAATAATATCGATAAACAATCACATCCGTGGTGCAGCGAGAGCAGAATATCAACAACACGAGGCGCCGCGAAGGTTAGGTTAGGTTGGGTGGCGCCACGCGGCTCGTGTGCTGTGGCTATATGTTGGAATTGGCCAACGCGCCCCGCTTTTTGCGTCCCACTCACCTTCGTATTACCATTATTGCTCAAAAACTACTCATCGGATCACTTCGATTCAAATTGGATATTAAAGCTAACGAACAAAGCTACCGATGAGAGATGGGTACCCAAGTATTCTCGAGCAAATTGGCGCACGAACGGTAGAGTGCATACAGGCGTGACACGCGATATTTTACCTCGAATTTTGACATACGATTTTGAAGGGTCAAAACATATTGAAATTTTTTGTAACTCCCCAGGGAAAAACTAGGTGATACACTTATGCGAATTCATGAACATTCGCATTTTTAAATATTTTTTTGTATTTTATAACTGGGGTGCCCAAATTTTCGAGCTGCCCACCATACCCTGCTCTCCCCTAATCGACCTCACAGCACGATCAATCTTGTTTAGTATTTTCTTTAAAAGACAATTCACATCGTGTTACAGATAGTAAGTAAGGTCGTGATATCTCCATTTGTAGAACTGTACCAGAATTTTAAATATGTCTTATCCTGATTCTCCATTTGATACATTTCCACTTCTATGTTCCAATTCCTTGGATTTTTGCAAAGTTTGGAACTCCCTGCATCGATCATTTTTTCCCAAGATCCGAAAATTGTTCATCGTCCTGCTCTCTACGGTTAACCTCCTCCCACATAAAATAGTTGAGCAAGCGTGTCCCACTCGGCTGGACGCAATGGCTGAATCAGCTGAGGGAGATTCTAGACCATCATCCCTATACGTGTACCTCCTCAAAATCACAGCCTCGTCATACACGTGAGTACGAATTTGATACGCCTATGTGCGATCAGACAACCGTGAATCTCAATTAATCTGAGTGGTGGGATGCATGAATGCCAACGTTGAAACGCTGTACGAAGATTGGGATTACAGGATTGCATGGTTACCTTGCTGAGTCAGCTGATTAGTACTGATGTTGCTCATTGATCGCAAATTCCTGTTACGAATTTAATTGGAATTAATAGAATTGTGAGTAACTAATAGTTAAGGTTTAGATGAGTATATTTGAACTTGAATTATACGCTTCTATGAATTTCAAGCATGAGTTTTCATTGATTTTCTCCACAGCCATTCTTAGCTGTGAAGAAAATACACAAAGAAAAGCCACACGACTTGACCGTAGAATTTCCCCAAGACACCCTTCGGGACTTTATCTGTCTCATTTTCTTGCTATCTACGACTCTACATTTTTTTACTTAAATCCTGCACTAATTCAAATTTTCTCTGAATCGATATAGATATTAACCAAAGGACTACTGTTAAAAGTTAAAGTTAGCAATGAAGCTTAGTCAGTTCATTTGGAATAGGTTGTTATCACCATGATTATTAACAGAGTAGATGAGATAAGAGAACCCTAATTCCAGAAATCAGGTAAATTCAAGATTAACCAATATCAAAATTGTTCTGCGATTAATTTCCGAGTACGTTCACGGTCATTTTTCCAACGAATCAAAAATCATCCGTTGATGAAATAAGTAATGGAGTCAATTTCTCAAATTTAACAATAAGAATGATACGTAAGAACTCAGATTTCTCGTCTTTTGTCTGATTTCTCCTAGAAAGTCGAAAGGAATGAGTTTCATCGGAAAGTGTACGGAGTAGTTTTTACTTCCTCTTGGCACGCAAGTACGTCCTTTCGTGCCTCGTTTCAGTCTAGAAAGCTCCACTTTTGCTGCCAGCACGAGTAAACTCGCGATCTGATTGGCTGTTGATTTTTGCAGCCCCTGCATGTCACTACCGCTGCTCCCCATATCTGAGTGCAATACAAGAAGAACGAATTAATAACATACACTAGAGACATAACTTATCAAGGTTTATCAATGTGTTAATTCATGACGTAAATGTACTCGGCAGGCCCCAACTTCTTGCGAATACCGTGGTTTGAAGAGAAATCTGTCATCAGCTGATCATACATCAGAATTTCTAGTGCATGATCTAGATCCAAAGTATAAATACTCAGTGACAAAAGTTTGGAGCCATAGTAACCATGCAAACAGCTTGCGCAAAGATGGACTATGTGATGGTATAGCATGAGCTCTCAGCAAAGTTTTAGATATCTCCGTGAAATACCATGTGCCATGATTTCAAAATGCATACATCCTTGGAGCCCAGCAACTCTTTCAATTAACAGCCTCTCACTGATTTAAATACCCAGATCACACATCTCAGATTCAAAATGATGCATATCACCGTGTGCAGTATTTTTTACACATCCCTAGCGACCGATTCCAATTCCAATATCGCATCAGCGTAATGGATTCGTCCCGTGCAATCCCATCACTGATATCGCCCGATCGTGGCAATAGGAAAAAGAAGTAAAAAGACAGACATATATATATATATATATATAAAGCCTAACATTGGCCAGTGAAAGATATAAGCGTGAGAAGAGCGCGGGAGTTTTGAAAGAGCGAAAGCAAGCAAAACCCATAGCGATGGATGGGGGTCGGTAAAATAAGCGGGAAGTTGGATAGTCCAGACGGGAAGTATTGTAATTATGCTAATAGCTTTGGTTCTATGATGTGGTTGGCCTAGTGTTGAGCTTTCTACAGCTTCAAAGAGGATTCTCCTTCCCTGATCAAACCAACTTTTCCTTCTACTTATTAATATTAGCCTAAAGCTTTACCTTCACTGGCCACCGTTCTTTCGCGTCTTCTTACCCTTCTTCACGCTTCACTGCGGACTCGATTTTTGAGGCTACGAAAAGAGAGCCCTTCGCGAAAAATTTGCGACGGTTTTCTCAAGCCTCTCGTGGGAGTTTTCCCTCATGGGAAGAAGAGAGATAGTAGTAATATGGAAGACGAATCAAGACAGACTTTTCGACATTTCGCGAACGAGTGGTGCAGTAATGGAATGGGCTTCCCTCTTTACTCGAGTACTGCACCGGAGGTTTGATGACTTAGTTGGCAAGTCTAACATCTTTGGTTTCTATGAGATGCAAGAACTTCACAGAAATTTTCTCATTTTGATAAACGCTCATTTTTGCTGGCTCATTCCATTTCTTTTCGTTGATCGCCATCTGTTTGAGGTTTGATCGAAACTTCATGGGAACGTTGTTAGAGCAGAAGTCAGTTCGGAGACTCACGCATACAATGATTTATCTCCGAATTAAGCTGAAGATTTCTGCTGATTCCACGTCAAGAAGTACATACAACAATTTAATTCTCAATGGGGTCATCCCGGATCCAAGACTCTGGTTTTCAGCGATAACAATTTCAGTTACAGTTTCCGAATTACGATCTGACCTGAAATTATGGAACTAAAATTCCCGATAATTGAGAACATTTATCAGAAATTCTAGATGTTTTCCCGGTTTTTTTCCCGATCGCGACAAATTCCCGATAGATTTTCAACATATTCTGGCTTTCCTCTTCTGTAGGCACCTTGCATGAAGAATGACTCCGCATACTATAACGGAGATGATACTCGATAAAGGCCAATTAAGTAGCCTTATCCGACTACACGCATCATACCCATTAAGATGTTTCCCCCGTACAGTCAATTTCTAAATGATTCTTTTCAACTAAAAATCCAAGTAGTTCCTCTTAACCGAAAATATTCGAATAATTCCTCTGAACCAAAAAAATTTTTTTTCGATCTTGTCACTCCCGATGGAGAAAAATACCATCATCAAAAATACATTGGCAGAACAGCGGAAAGGGTTTCTCGCCGTCTAGAGTGACAGCATGTTTTCAATAAATCACCAGTTACACTAAAGTCTACACCAATAAAAATATACGCATGATACGAATGATTTATCTCATTTCCGAAACAATCTATCCGAAAATTTTCATTCTCGCCCACACCAACATCACAATTTTAACCTTAAAAAATGTGAATGTTCAGAGAATGGCTACAGCCTCATTTCGATCGGTCTGCGGTCGAATCCGGTTAAATTGTCAGGATGCTTCGGCCGCAAAAATTCTGCACTGCCACAAAACGACTGCTACTATTTGGTATCTACATACATAGTTAAAGAATGTGAGAGTGCGGGTGGATGGTGGCAGAACCAAGCTTTGGCAAAGGTTCGGTACTATAACGGACAGTGACCCGGGCGAGTTGCGGTAGACTGATTCAGGATTGGCTGGTTAATTTCACACTTCCATGATTATATAGACGAAATCGAGGGCATTTATATTCTCGAGAGCGTTGGGTATATGCGACTGACGCGACTCTAGCTTGGAAAGAGAAAACGAGAGGGTGCCAAGGATTCGCCTGATTGCTCCGTGGATATATTTGCTACCCCTCGCCCCTCTTCTTTCACAAAGTTTTGCTGTTTGAGGTATGGGACGTTTTTGAGAGTCTGGTGTGAGGATGTTTGGCGGAGATCTTTTTAATTTTGAAATCGTAGTTTTCGGGATTCAGTGGTTTGATTTCATGCTGAACTTGTCAGTGATCAACCCAATTTTTCTTCTTCCAGAATTAGGTTCAATTCAGGTATACTTTTTGATTATCACCCATGTAAAAAACGAATGACTTGACAATGACTTGCCAATGACTTGTGTATAGCTTGTGAATAGACAGAAATGGGCAGCGTTTGTCAAGCTATTGACAAGCTATTCACAAGTCATTGGCAAGTCATTGAATGTAGTCCTACGAAATTTATCAGCGATGATGCAGTTATGGCTGGGCCTTGTGTAACTGCTGCAACTTCGGCACGGGTGCAGGTTGGCCGTCGGCGCATCCACCCACACTGATCGTGGTGTGGGCGGCGCGGGAAATCGTTGAAGCTTGCGGAAAACGTCTAGTGTGCTTGGAAAATTCGGATGAGATGTTTTCGTTGTCAACGCGGGGCCTCATGCTGACTTCGGCACGGGTGTCCTCCACCTACATTCTGCGTGGGTGGAAAGCATATATGGTGTGTTC
Source organism: Eretmocerus hayati (assembly GCA_029851415.1). Lineage (NCBI taxonomy): Eukaryota > Metazoa > Arthropoda > Insecta > Hymenoptera > Aphelinidae > Eretmocerus > Eretmocerus hayati. The sequence continues at coordinate 112,599,425 of CM056744.1, forward strand.
GCCTACACCTTGCGTAGGTGGATGAATCGCGGGGGCGGGTGAGGGAGGCAAAAATTGTGTGAACGGCAAAAACCGCAAGAAATTTTCTGAGAAAGTATAGATCTTGTGTTAAAAAGTAAGACGGTTGTCAGCGTGATAGCGTGGTATTTTTCATGAATACCAGTCTTGGGAAAGTTTCGTTCTCAGTAACATATTTCTAACGCGAAAATTGACTGTATTGAGTGAACTATTCTCATTGTGTTTTATTCAACATGACTATAATATAACCAACGAATTTCTAATTTCACTTGTGGTGTCTCCTAGATAACACAACAAATCAGAAGAGAAAGCACCGAGCTCACACCATGAGTCCATGACACCATGAGTGAGAAAGACGATTTGAGGTTATCGACGGATTTTGGTGATTAGCACTGGTGGTTAGAGTATACACTGCTTGACTGAAAAGTTCATCCCGATCTCGGAGCTCTCGTATAGCTTTTTTCGATTGTCGATTTGTTGATGTGGGCTATGGCATTGGATACTTCAATTCACGAAGTCACAAAAAAAATAAGGAAATTTGAGAGGTGATTAGTTGTTTGTTGTCGACGTGTTTACTCACGACAACTATATCGATTGAACATAGATGCCGATAAATATAAACAAGAAATTGACATCCGTCAAGACCTCGAGACCAAGGGCAGAAATCTTTTTCTGTGGTGTATTCAAAAACTGGATCATGTCCCCAGACTCTCTAATTGACTACACATCGGGATCTACGAGAAAAACTATACGAATACTTCGAGATCGCGGCAAGAACTTTTCAGTCAAGCAATGCATATTCTACTCACCAAAAACTGTCGATAACCTCAAATATTTTTTCTCCCTCATCGCGATAGCGCACTTTCTTCCCGTTTGTTGTGATTTTTCATCCTATTCTGGATATACTAGGACTAGGAGACACCACAAGTGGAATTAGAAATTCGTTGGTTATATTATAGTCATGTTGAATAAAACACAATGAGAATAGTTCACTCAATACAGTCAATTTTCGCGTTAGAAATATGTTACTGAGAACGAAACTTTCCCAAGACTGGTATTCATGAAAAATACCACGCTATCACGCTGACAACCGTCTTACTTTTTAACACAAGATCTATACTTTCTCAGAAAATTTCTTGCGGTTTTTGCCGTTCACACAATTTTTGCCTCCCTCACCCGCCCCCGCGATTCATCCACCTACGCAAGGTGTAGGCGAACACACCATATATGCTTTCCACCCACGCAGAATGTAGGTGGAGGACACCCGTGCCGAAGTCAGCATGAGGCCCCGCGTTGACAACGAAAACATCTCATCCGAATTTTCCAAGCACACTAGACGTTTTCCGCAAGCTTCAACGATTTCCCGCGCCGCCCACACCACGATCAGTGTGGGTGGATGCGCCGACGGCCAACCTGCACCCGTGCCGAAGTTGCAGCAGTTATACAAGGCCCAGCCATAACTGCATCATCGCTGATAAATTTCGTAGGACTACATTCAATGACTTGCCAATGACTTGTGAATAGCTTGTCAATAGCTTGACAAACGCTGCCCATTTCTGTCTATTCACAAGCTATACACAAGTCATTGGCAAGTCATTGTCAAGTCATTCGTTTTTTACATGGGCACTAATCGAAGTCCGAGCCACGGGTACATTATTTTGAGGTTGGAAATCTATTCAGCTCGTAATATTCGCCATCAAGAAGAGTGAGTTTCGTGGATAGTCCCACGAATAGATATGAGGAAAGTTGGGCTATCATAAGAGAACCTGATTTTATTCCGGTATCTGCTTGTGAATCCAAATTCAATGAAATTTTGCAACTGTATTAGCAAAATTTTGGAGATCATATGGAGGAACTGGCTAAAGTTCGTTGAGACTACTCGAATGGACATTCATTTTATTACTTTAGATAGTGAACCAAAACCAGTCCATTTTCGTCTGGGATTGGAACTGTTGAATAATATGATGCAAGCAAACTCGTAGATCTTTTTTCACTCGGCGTATTTGTTGTAATCTCAACTGAATTCTGATCGATTAGTCTTCATGGTATTCATCCGACTCTATTATTTGAATTCAAAAATACCTAAAACGTGATTAAAGATCAAAAGAGTTACTCTGATAATCATTCTGGGTACCATACAAAGTTTGCAAGGAATCAAAGAGCTACCCCCCCCCCCCCAACAAAATATAACCTGTATAATAATAATTTTTTTTTTGCAAACAATAAGCAGATACTCGTACCTGCATACAAATCGGGTGAAACATTGAAATGTACACATCTGCAAGGTCTAAAACACTTCGGCAGCTGTTTCTTTACATAGCCACAAGATACTAGAAAGATATCGTTCATCAAACTTCCACTGGCATAGCATTTTTTACAAGAAAAATCGCTCATGACACCTTCACTCCTCTCAACAAAGTTATTCTTGGATTCTTTCCGACTATACTCGCGCAAAACTTTCCACCTATTCTACCTCTTATATGCTTATCCTGAAAAAATAAGACGAAGGAGGAGGGGAAGAAGAAGAAGAAGAAGAAGTAGTAGAAGAAGAACAGGAAGGAGACGTTGGATGTCTCCTGTTCAGCGTTCACTATCAACCCGTCGAATCGAAATGTTCGATCATACGCGAGATTGGCTCATTTTTCACTCTATCTCACTCGTATTTTTCGTTCAGCCAATATATATTCCATCGATCTATTTTCATAGCCTACCAAGACTAAAGAAAGAAAATGTGTATATATCTAAGATGGCTAGATAAAAGCCGTCCAAACGGGATATCGTTTGGAAGAAAGGCAGATAAATCGAGAGAGGCCATCGATGGGATTTGGCCAACTTTGTTCAAGCCTCGCATGCAGATTGAAGAAGACGCAAGAATGGAAAATCTTTCAAGGCTTTTGGCTCTGTCTTCTTACCTGTGCAGAAAATTTTCAGGCTTCACGCAGCGTTTGCCTCATTGATTGAATGCTACGGTAGTAGCGGCCGAGGGCCAGACTTTTGATAGAGAATTTACTTGACTATATATAAAGATTTCTTGCCTTTGTTGAGATTGAACATTTTTCACAATTTCCTTATGGCCCGTTAACTTTCTTGGCCCTGTTTCTTTAACCGATCGACCGTTGAGATGAAGATATTTATTCGAAGGAGATTTTTCTATCATCGTAATCGATGCAAACTTTCCATTTTCGTTCTAGATTAAAATTAATTCGAAGTGATTCCTTCTACGAAAAAAACGAATGTGATAGCCAATTGACAATTTTTTTAGTTCTACCTTGGAATCATCGTAGACTTGAAATAAGCAAGAGAAGCTATTTTTGAAGGGTAGAAGGTAAATACAAGATTGACTATGTTACCGACCATGAGATTTTGATTTAATTCATTGTAGAGTTGGATTTTGTAACCCTGTGATTGCCTCATTATCCTCCGTCTAAATCTGTTCTGGAATTAAGATGATCTAGTCCATAAGAATGATCTTCAAAATATGACAAATAGACTTTCAGCCAAGATGTCCACCGAAAGCAAAGTAATTTGGGAGACTGACAAGTATGAAGTCTTACGATTAATTGGAAATGAGGAAGAAACGTCAAACCAGCCAGAATCACAGTAGATCCTTGAATAGCGGACATCTTGGAATAGCAAATACCTCGATCTAGCGGACATTTTTCGTCGCTTGATTTGATCTCCATTGGAATTTAAGACACTAAACCTTTGGGATAGCGGATACTCGCAATAGTGGCCACCCCGAAATAGCGGAAGATTTTTGCCGACAAAGTGTTTCAACCCTGTGTGATTTCACCTTACAATAGAGCACACCCAATTTTTTCTACCGAAATCGAGTCAATCTGAAACATTGAAATTTATTAGAAGGAAAATTGGAACGCACGGAATACAGCGATTCTCATTGTGAGTGATCAACACAACTGTTGAATTTTCACGAATATTGACTTCGTATGTTTATCCAAAGTAATCGTTCCGAGCTATCCTCATCAGTACTTTCTCGCGTTTCAAAGTATATCAAAGTAAACATGGCACATACAAACGGGAAAGATTGACGATCAAGGATAAATCAATATTTGAGTACTTATCTAGAGTCCTATTATATGCGTATCTATAATTTTGCTATGTTGACTGAATTCAGATAACTCTGGTGAGAATGAAACACGTGTGAAGAGGGTTCGTGAATTTCGAATGAATGAATATATGACAACTGACATGATTGATTCAGAATTATCAAAATCTTCAGTATAACGGACATCTTGAAATAGCGGACACTTTTTCAGGCACACAAGGTGTCCGCTATTGCGAGGATCTACTGTATTGATTTAGACGAGAATCATTACCAAGGATGAAAATGATTCCACTCCTTTTGCACCGTCAACATTTGCCATGAAGACTGTGAGGGAAATTGAGAATTTGATATATATGGAAGGCAATTCTGTAACGACTGTTTAGGTTTACGAGTTCATACCGAATTCATTTTGACCTCACACAACGGAAATCTATTGATTCCTCTAGAATTGGAACTCTTCCACATCTACACAAAGTTTGCTCAACTATAACCACCGGATTTACTTAGTATTTTTCTACGATTACCGTCAACCGGGGTTACTTTGAACACTTTTTGAGAATTTTGCTCGTAATTTTCCCGTAACTTGTTCGTCTTACATTATAATGGCGTTTTATTCAGATTCAATTGAAAGCTTGTTGTCTTAGCTTTCGATTGCGCCGCAGTAGAGTCCGATTGGATGTTGTTGACGAAAGTTATGAGCATTTGAAAAGTGTTCAAAGTTAGACCCCCTAGTTGGGGTAACTTTGAACACTCGATTAATTAAACGTTAGATCCTCAATAACGGACATGGTAATGCTCTGTGTCTGTCTCTATGTGACGAGTTTGCATTCGGAAAAGTATTATAGACTCATTTTGAGTTTTTTGAAGTTGGAACGAAGGCTCAAACAATGAATCAGTTTTTAATTCAGTTTCAAAAAATCATCTGAATTGTGATTACAATCTGTATTTGACTGGGAAAATTCGCTTACACAAAGTTCTAATCTAATCCAAAAATGTTTGGTCCTCCATGTATAATAATTGAAAGAGTCGAGTAGGGCATTTTCAAAATCTAATGATCTTAACCACAAATCTCAAAATCGAGAATTATCGGAATACGAGAATTAATTCGTATGATCTAGAGTTAGCCCGATTTTCGAGTGACTACGGTTTTTCAAGTGTTCAAAGTTACCCCGTTCGTCGAAAAAGCATGTATTTCCCCATTTAAGTGTTCAAAGTTACCCCGGTCTGGAAAAAAAATACGCACTTTTCAGTTTTTACCCTACAAAATTGAGTCAAGGTGAAAATATTCGATTGTAACGATGAATTCTCCAAGATATCGGTAGGGGTCAGTGAAATTCAGCGCCGGGGACTTGGACTCGCCCCGGAAGTGCTCAAACGAGACCAATTGTTTGGAGCAACTTTTTTCCGCTCCTAAATCATGTCATTCAAAATGTTTGTTGGAAACTCGCCTACAGTTGATAGAGACCCCTACACCGGTGCAAAATGTTGTACACGTATACCACTATCAAGCAAATTACTTCTAGAACCCTTGCACATACCTACTTTGCTGATTTCGAAAATTGAAAACTTGTACCTCGAGTGTTCAAAGTTACCCCGTCTGTTCAAAGTAACCCCGTTTGACGGTACTTGAAATTAGTCAAGATTTCATAAAAATTCTTTCCATCGTTAGAAACTTGATTTTAGAACACCACCACTGGTCAACCACTCAGGTAGACTTTTCACGCAAGACAAAATAATTACCGTTAACAGAGGTAACTAGTCAACAACCATGGGGAAATGAATTGTAAAAATACGTTGGTCTTAAATACTCAGGTTGAGTTTTCAAATCGAAGAATCAGGAATCAAAAAGGTCCTATCAAAATGAATAATTTTCTGATATATATCCGTAAAACTAACTAATCAGTAAATAGTAATAAGTCAATTTGGTAATCACTACGGTCAAGCTAGTGACTGAAAAACAGTCTTATTCAGTCTCAGAATGGGAAATTGGTCTCAGAATCTAATACTGAATTTTGGACGGTAGTCTGATGACGGTAGTCTTCTAGTCATATTTTCATAAGTGTCTTCAAGTCAACATAGTTAACGGTATCACGGGTCCAAAACTTTTTTCAATGGGACAAAAATTCAACCAGTGAACTGCTACACATCCTCATAAAAATCCACCAATCTCCAACCAATTTTCACAGCCAATGAGTCTTACTTACAGACAGACATTACACAAAGTTAACGAGCCTCATCAATACAAATTATCCATCCTTAAGTTTACAAACGAGGCTAAGAAACGTTACTCTAGTAAAAGACAGGCGAAAAAAACTATAGAAACTACTTTCAAATGAAAAATAAGTATTCCAATGTCTATAATACAAGTCAGTCCTTAGTCCAAAGTTTTAATTGCAATCTGCCACGATGCAGACTCACATACACCTTAACAAAAGCTGTATATCGTAACCATAGCAATTGGTAAACCCTAGCTTCTGAGAAAACCATTACACCTAGTCTACTGTAACCATAACTTCTCATGTGTACAGAGTTGAGAAAACGATTAGACGGTCGAGATATCTCGCATCTCCAAGTTTTCCTTATTGCTTCAATTACAATTCTTACACCTCTATTCACACCTACACTCTCTTACTAGTAGTATGTAGGTGTATATATCTGTGTGTAAGTAAATCTAGGCTTCTTGTGAGCCATTTTGAGATTAGGTGTATAATATACAGAGCGCATCCAACGTCGATTATTAATTAAATCTCTCTATACGAATCCTTCATGCATGACTAACTTACCTAACCTCAAAATTCGAATATTGCTGAATTTGAACATTCTATAACGTACACGTGGCTCAGTAGATGAATATATATCATAATCTGCAACGTCATCTTTAAAACATTGTTGTAATAATCGACGATGGAGTATATAATATAGTTTAAGGTAGTACCCCTTCAAAAGTTGAAATCTCATATAGGTTGAAATTGGCTTGCATATATAGGTTTGCACGAGTATCTTATGGAGTATATAGATGTATGTATAGAAGTACCTTTGGGGTTCTGGTTGATGGTGTGGCTGATAAATGGCAGTTATTAGCCGGCTAATTGACGTTTTGTCAAGTGGATAGCTTTTGGTATATAGTGTAATACTGGTGATGGTGGTAGTAGTGCAATTGAGTAAGGGTGATGGGTTTATATGGTTATCGGTATATTGTGATGGTGGATATCGTATTTCTGAAAAGGATGAGCGTCTTTTATGGGAATGAATCGTTAATCAAGTCTCAAGAGTAGAATGGTTGAGAGGTTGATGATTGAGCCTTTTAGAAGACGTTTTGTGAATGCAGAGTGACAGATTGGCCTATTGAGATTTAGGTAAATGGTGCAGAGGTTGAACTTCGTGAATAGATAATACTTGAGAATCCACTGTGAAAGTTCTTTGGGTGGATGTTTCTTATTACACTGTGAATAGTTCAAGCAAATGCTAGGATGGAGCTATGGATGGAGAATTGAGGTATATTTCGTGATCTTCTTAATAAGGATCCGTGAACTGAAAATCCCAGAAAGGCTTCACAATCGAAGAATTTTTTGGTAAGAAAAAATTATGTGTGCATAATGGACTCCAAGGATGGAATTATCTAATTCGTACACGGTGTATGAGCACTGCAAGCGCTGCAAAAAATGAATGCAATGGTCACTTTCTTGACGAACGAGGTGGGTTCCGAAACTTGGAAGCACCTGTATTCTCTCAGAGTGAGTATTCGCAGAAATCCATTTTTCAGAACGCTTTTATGCACCCCTTCTTCATGCATCATGAGAACCGCAAAAAGAGATGAAAATAATCGATTGTATGGTTGTAAGGATGCAATTTGTTTTAATTCTTATCGACCGATTCCATGGGTCCAGATGATTAAAACCTACCTATAAGAAAGTGAATGGGATGTTGCAATCCTTGAACAGATTGATGAATTCTTGGAAGTGACTAGAAAGATAAGAAGGAGGAAGGTATTTAGGAATAGCTATGTGATGAAAAATAGAGCTTGTTTCACGCTCCAATATTTATCGAGAATAACCAAGCCTAATATATTCTAACGTCATTGCTTTTCCCTTAACCTCTCGTTCGGTTTGTAAAAGCGCACGAATTTGATGGAAAATTTTGAATTTTGTTGAAGGTATGATCTTTTCAGAATAGGCTGAGAAAGGGCCCCAAAATGGTCTCTTTATGATCCCTAGGGCCCACAGGGAGGGTCAAAAAAATGTAAAAAAAAATATTTTCGTACTAATTCAACATAGTACTGATTAAGGGAATTCTTTTCATTTCTTCCCAGACCCCCCTTGTAACGGTTTTTTCAGCTTCCTTCATGATGACTCATATACACTCAAGTCATCAGTCGGAAATACTCCAAAATATACTGTGGTTCAGTGACTCCCCACGCTTTGACACGGAAAGAGTGGGAATGAAATCTTGTTGAATTAGTGCCACCTGTACTTATAACCACCAGCCGGTCCGTCGAGTCACCCACTCATCAACTTGTCCAATTACCCGCCTGACTATTAATTCACCCACCCATCAAATCTCCCGCGACTCAACCCACAATCCACACAGACACGTATTATATTATAGCCAGCCCAGCCGAGCCCAGCCTAGACCAAACTTTTTTCGATCGTGATAGGCCATTTTAGACTACCCCAGACCATTCCAGATCATCCCAGACCGTCCTAAGCTATTCCAAGCGATTTCCAATGGTACCAAATCGTTTTGAACCATATCAGACCATCCCAGACTAAACCAGACTGTCCAAGACTATTGCAGACCATCCCAGACTGCTTCAGACCGCTACAGCAGATTTCAGACTCCTCCAGGCCACCCTAGACCATTTTAGACAGTCCCAGGCCATTTCAGGTCGTTTCATACCGCCCCAGACCATATAGACCGTTCCAAATTGCATTAAGAGGGCCAAAGGATCCATCTACTCGACCATCTACCTACCCACTACTCACTAACTAATTCACCCTTCGACCCATCTACGACCGATATGGCGACCAATTATACCTCACCCTTGCCACGTAGGCAACCCGATACAACGGATCGGGACGGACAAATTTTGGCTAGGTGTTCTATTACCATAGTTCACGATCTGACGCAGGCACGATTTTTCATTGAGACTTACGAAATTGGAATCATGCAGCCACACAAACAAAAACATTTCAAAACCGCAAAAATCTAAAAAATTCACACGGACTGACCCGAGGGCGAGATTTCACTCAAACGTTCTGAAGTCGACTGACATGGACCAAAATGGATGGGCTTACTCGGGCTGATAAGTGCTCGACTTTTTACTTGAGCAGATCAATACAAATCGAAACGGATTAAGACGGATCGATTTGCATGGTTTCAAGGAGGCTTTAACACTTTTGCTGCGACGCTGTTTCTTCGTAATTTCATTCCGGTCTTGAACTGGACCTTCAGAACAGAATAGAAAAGCCCATATGGACCTAAATTATTTTTTGATCGTCTGTGCGCAAATGAGTCATTTGCACACTGTTTTTCGCTCTTCATTTGCTCGCAGAAGATCAAAAAACATAGTATGATACTCGGGTGCAATGGTTTTCGCTTTCTCGTGACTATTTAGACCCTCGCCTGCGGCTTGGGCCTAAAAAAGTCACTTGCAGTGCGAAAACCATCGTTTGCGCCCTTGTATCATAATTAGTATGTTTTGCACCAAGCTCATGAGGTTGTAGCTCGCTTCTGAGCGATTGGTTTTCGGCCCGAGCCGCAGGCGAGGGTTGAAATAATCGCTCGGAAGCGGAGAACCTGAAGAACGAGGTGCAAATACTATTTTATGCAATTTTACGAGCACCCAAACATTGGAGAATCGCATAATATACTATTTTGGCTCATTGTTAACGCCCTTAGCGAAGTAACCCACCTCGACAAATTTCCTGGGGAGGATTTTCCGAGTCAGTCTGAGTCGGCGAAGATTGAAAGATTGAAAGATTAAAAGATCGCGGATCGCACCGGTGGGACCCGTCGCAGCGAACGTGTTTAGATGGAAGAAGGATGGAAATTTTTGAGAGCACGCCACGCTGTTCCACATCCTGAAAATTTAGTATTTTCACATTTCTCTACTTGTGCAGACTTATCGATCTTTTTATACCCAGAACTTTCAGAAAATTGTGATCAGTGTTGCCAATACTTCTACACCTCCATCAAAATCATCCGCACCGTGCTCATCTCTACGGAAGTCGTTACTCCAAACTCTACCCACCTATTCAATTTTTAATTCAAACAAAATTCACGACACATCATCAACTCATTCCATCATCTTCACTTCCTCCAAGCAAAACCATCACAATATCAATCCCATTCACTTATACATCTACAAAACTACGAGTCTGCACCATATACTATCTTTCAAGAGTATCGTTGCCTCTTCTCAAAAGCATTGACACATCTTCCATTGAGATCCAGTAAAAAAAGAACTTTACAATCCATGCAACCGCCACACACTTAAACTTTGAAATCTGAATAGATATAACTCTATATGTAACTATTTCAACACATGGCATCTCGCATGGATACACTATAGAAAAAAAAAATGATGGACTCCGGAAACTCGTTTGAAAGGGTCTCTCCATATCTCACGATTCCGTGTAATAAGGGTTTGGAGTGGACTCGGGATCGAGGACTTGCACCATATTCTATGTGAAAGGCGCGATACTATGGAATTGTAAAAGATGGACGATCGCGTAAGAGAGCTCTCGAGTATCAATTTAAAGGGATATGCATGTATGTATGTGTGTTCGACATCGACCAAGCCAATTGCGAAGGGGAATAGCTCAATGTATGGTCAGACGATGATGTTTATTTGCGAGATGGTACGAATGGAAAGGGTTGCGAGGGTGTTGCACTGTATGTAGGGTGTATTTGAGAGGGTCATTTGATGGTGGGATTGGAGACCGATAGCGAAGGAAGGAATGACCTCGTGTGAGTGAATGAGAGACTAAAATATGCATTCAAAGCTAATTGTGATGCAAATTTTTTTGGACTCATAGATCGACTTTGATGAATGCAAAGGTCGATGCATGCGAATTTTAGATGGGAATTGATTCGATACCGTTGACTAGGTTGTATTTTCATGAGTTTGAGGAGCAGATAGACCGTTATTGAGGAGGATTGGTGTAGCATGGTGTTATGTGAATTGCCAACTCTGACAAAAACTCATCCACTTTCATCTGGTATTGATGAATCGTCGTCTCTGCTCATTTGAGTCTATAAGTTCCATATTATTCATTCTATTTCACAATGGATGACTCAGGGATGCAATAACCCATCGTCTCACTAGAAAATCAGAGAAACTGTGAAAGATATCAGGGAAGACATTGCTTGGAAATTTTCTAAATCTACAATATACCACTTTCATGTACCAACCTTTCATCAATCCCTAGGATTTCATCGTCAACGAATTTTGTCGAAATCGATATTTTTTGGAGAAGAAGTTGTCCTACGTTAAACATTCATTCAAAGTAGTGATATTATATTCCGAATTGAATGAGGACGCGCTGAATCTTAGCAATGTATCAGATAAAATGGTCATTAATTTCGTCCTATGACCATTCAACGGAGTCACGTAAAAATTATTAAGAACATTCTACATGATCTCTGTGGATCTTGACGATCTTAATTATATTGAACCATATTCAGACATCTGTTTTATTGACACTAGCGTCATTGCCTCCCTCGCTAACGCTCATATGACTTGGAAGTGTCTCTGATACGGTATGAGCCACTGAAATGCTTCTGTAGTTCAACTATGTAACATCAGGATTGTATAATACAGTAAATTCGGAGAGAGAAAGATATTTCCTTGATACTAATCGTGATTGAAAACTTTCGAGGTGGTGTAATATTGCGTGGAGTGAAGTTCTAAATCTCCAGTCAGTATCTGAAAAATTTATCCAGTTGCCCAGTTCCAGCCCCAGCCTCAGCCCCAGCCACAGCCTGAGCCACATCCTCAGCTTTAGCCTTAGCCCTAACCTCAGCCCCAAGACAGCCACAGTCCAGCCTCATCCCGAGCCACAGCCCCAGCCTCAGCCCTAACCCTAGCCCCAGCATCAGCTCGGTCACAGCCTCAGCCTCAGCTTCAGACAGAGGCACAGCTACAGCCCCAGCCTCGATCCCAGTCACAGCCCAGCCTCAGCCCCAGCCACAGCTCATCCGTCCAAAAGAAAAGTTTCGACTAACTGGAGTGTGAAACAACTGATCGGACCATTAAATCAACTCAGTAGCTCAATCCGTACGGAATGGCCAAAAGCCATTACCAGCAACTCCAGCAACTTCAGCAACACTAACAACACCAGCAACACCAGCGTCACCAGCTCCACCAGCAACACCAGCAAATCCGACCCACAGTTTCACCAACCTACAGACCCCCCGACCCAACATCGGCACCAGCAATCCCGCTTACAACGCCACTACGATACGAGGCACCCGGACGAACAAGATTTAGACAAGAGCTTAATTAATTCAGATTAGAAATAGGCTATAATTCAAGCTCAATTATGAGTTTGGGACTTCAGGGTGAGCCACCTGATATGACGAAATCCAGAACAAAACAGCACCAGACAAAATCTTGAAAAAAAAATCATTGACGAAAACTCCGACCTTTGTTGTAGCTGGCTCCGGCCTGAGGTAGAATGGCTCTGGAAGTCCAAAAATGGCACCTCTTCAGCAACATAACGTCACAATATTTGGATTTTGTTAAAAAATAATCATTTCTCCAGAGATCCTGAACTTTTGACCCCAGAATCTGAAAATCAGCCTATTCCGCGAACGGATAGTGATCATGAAATTTTTTTTATGTTCTCCATATATAGGAGCCCGCATACACACCTCCGACTCTCGAAATTTCGACAAATATTGAAAGCGGTACTAGGTGACCAAGTATTCTGGCCTGCAGGTACTCTGGATGATACTAGTGGTCAAGTACAATCTGGAGTACTCGATTACGAGTACTATTCTGAGTATTTAATTCCTTTGCTCAACTGACAAACTGTATTAATATCCGAAATATGCTGACAAGGTATACAACTACGAAAGTATGATTTTTCCTACCAAGATCATGGAATTGTTAGGAGACAAAGCTGAACGAGAGGCATCCTCAAACTTATCAGGTAACTCACCCAAGACCCACGTCAGTCTTTTGGTGAATGATTTTCCTTTCAAAATGTTGGCAATTGTAATAACCCCCGTCTATCATGAGGTCTCAAAATTTTGTAAAACGATAAATAAAAGTTGCATCGCAGTCATCAAACTCCTAATCATGTACAACTTCATCCCTTATCTCACCAAGCTCTCGCGAAACCTCAAATAACATACGATCATCGCATATCATATTAAATACTTAGAATCCATTGAAATTATTAAGAGCCCTCGGACAAAAGAGAAAATGTTCCCATCCATTAAAATAAAAGCTAGCCCCCAAATCCCATCTACGTAATCGAAAAGACAATTTAGCATCGAAACATATTGAAAATCTTCCATAAGAGCACCTCCTGCAATTATTATCCATTTATATATATACCGACCATTGTTCCAAATCGCTTGAATGGAAAAGGTACTTTCAACCTTCTATACTTATGCTTTCATATACCGCGTGAAACACACTCAGAACACGAGGCTATTCCAAAAGCACCAATTTTATACCAAGCCAGAAACCATTACACAATACACATACATACTTACAATTGGCAAAGCTTACATTGTCGACCAGTAATCCCCTAATCCAAGCATCAGAATAGCAGTGGAAAAAAAAATCGATTCAATTTACGCTCACGATATCGTTAACGACTTCAATTCCCTTTCAATAAAAGTATCCCCTTAACCTTCAAAACTCTGAACACCTCTCATGAATGAAAATAAAAAATAGTAACAGAATGAAAATAATGATACGAAAACATTGATATTTTTCAAAGAGGTAGGCGCAAGACTGGATGAGAATGAAAATACAAGAAAACGAATAAAAATAAAATAAAATCTCGTATAGCAAAAGCTCTCGAGCTGTTTCAGGTCATTCACATACGCGTGATTGAACTCCAACGAGTTGGTACTATATATAACGGTTAGATTCGAGAGTGTGTCTCTCTTTCTGTACTTTTCGAGTGTTGGATAGGGTTTGAGTGGTTTTTTGGTGTGAGAGAGAGACAGAGACAGAGATAGAAAGAGAGAAAGGGTAGATAGTGGCTTTTAGTGTGAAATGAATGCTTGTAATTACGCTCTCGCATGCTGTAGAATGGAGGCTATGGGGAAAAAGTGAGAGAGTGGATGTGGAAGCTCGACGTACAGACAAATACAAATTGTGATCATCAAAACGAAAGAGAATAAATACTATGGGTTGCTTGTGTAAGAGCGGGGAAAAAAGATGAAAAGCTATGGGTTTGAAAAATAGAAAGAGAAATGGGTATAATAGTGATCTGCAGGGATGTGATGGGTTGGTTAAAATAATTACTGCAGATATGGTATATTGATTGGAGATACTTTCCATAATTAATTGCAGTTGAGTTCATTATTCAACTTGAGGTTTTTGAAACATTAAAATTTGATTTTTTGGGATGATAGTTTGGTACCAAAATCCTAACGAATATTTTCATCTTGAACTCTTGTAATGACTTGATAATTTTAGTGAGTATCGAAATGATTCACCGTGAATGATTGAAAAGTCTTGCAGCCTATTCAACGCACCCTTGATCAGATATATTTTGTTCCGTAATCCAAAAGTTGACTTCGATACTCACTCAATGCCTGCACAGGATTGCCCATATCATGGATAGAATCTCGTAATATATCATCAGTTCAAAGTTCAGCCAATATATTTGAATTTCAAACTCGAATATTGATGATAATCATCATCATAAGAATCTTCCGAAATTACATGATGATAATTCAATCACGGTCACTCAAACTCGAACCAAACCTTATAAAAATTACGATGGCATTATCAAGATCGTGCGTGGAAGAAAATTGCGATGAATTATTTTCAGAAACACGTAATTTTTAGCCGATTTTGGTGTATTTTTGATTGATGGATCATGAAATTTTTTGCAAAAAATAGGCACTTGCTGAGATAGATTTGATACTCTTGCATTGGAATGATGAGTGAATCAGCTTCTTTCAAGGTAAGAACTTTGACACCTCGAAGATGATCTCATTTTGGAAGAGCCATGTTTGACATGTGAATTCATTCATTTCTGATTTGATGACTCGTAAAAAGCTCTTCTTACATCCTTCTTCAGCCTAAGTGTAAATTTTCATACAACAAATTCTGTCCGGGATTGACGTTGTCAGGTCTGAAAAATAACTTTGCGTAGACACTTTACATTGATTTCACCGAACATCCTACGAAACCTCATTTTGCATCTAATGAATATTTCAAAAGTCCATCCACCGTCCTTACGGATGCTCCATATAAATAAGCTAATTTTTGCAAAAGAAATCTGATAGACCACGATCAAAATCTTTGCCGCACCCGACCTCATCCCTCTAAAAATTGCAAAAAAATCTCACTCAACTCAATGCTAAGTCATCCATGATCCAAAATCAAGTCATCCTAGTTACACCACCATCATCTACTTTCATATATATATATATATCCCTATCAAACCGAATATCTCGCACAACTGATCCACCGGAATCTGGAAGCGAATATGAGCTTTGGCTCGCCATACTCGGAACGCCTCGAGGCATTCGACTAATTGCCATCAGCCACAAACTGTTGCCTTATCTATATATACACACCATCACTGAGTGACCCCCTACTGAGCCAACCCGCGGCATGGCGTGGCAACGCTTATCAAATTCTAAAGGCAATAATACCAGCAGCACCAACACCATCGACAACGCTTTCACTATATTGCTATTGCTTCTGCTATCCAAACTATATATATTGTATGAATCTATATTTTAGGTGTATCAAGACGGGTGCACTGCGATCTTGAGAGAAGAGCTTTGAATTTCGATATTGGCCAAGTTTGTGGGACTCTAAGGAACTTGGATATTGTACAGAATCTGATCGACATGCAATAGAGATTGAAGATTCGATAGTGAGAAATTTTGGCGGGGGTTATGTGAGGTTATGTTTGCTGTTTTTTTTATTTGTATGACGGTAGGAACTTTGTCCCCCCGGCGAGAGTAGTGCCGCGGTACGGCGGCCACCGGCAACTCGGTTCGCGGGGTGAGCCCAGATCACACGAGTGACCTCACCGTGACAGAAGGGCAGATCGAGGTCGATTTTACAGATGAATAGATGCGGATGCATTAGATGACGTCTAATAATACTGAGAGCTTTCGACGTGCGAGACTTGTTGAAATTTCGGCAATAGTGCACGCGGGGGAGGCAAGCGTATAAGCAACCACATTAGATTCGTTGATATCTCTTTTTCGATGGGGTAGAAGGGTCGAAAAATATGCTGATAACTTTAACAAGCCTTTATGAGTTTCAAAACTAGGTTTCGAACTCTAAATTCGTAGAAACTTCCGTAAATAATTTTGATCGTGAGAAAACATTTTCATAATGTTCAAGGGGTGTGTATTGAATTGCAGTGATGATTTTTGGAGAAATATTTCGATCTCCTTCTTTTTGCACTCAATCACATGCCTGTTCTAAATTTCCCATACCTTATAAGCAATCGATACGTTTCCGAGTTTCCAAAATGAGTGGTGATGACGGCTCATTTAGAGTTGAAGTTTTCATAAAATGGTAGTCTTTGAGTATTACATGCCTCAAAACTTCAAGCCCTCTCCGCCATCGTGCATCGTCATAAAATTGTTCGTATGAAAATCAGATGAAATATTCATCAATTCTTTGTTGTCACTACGCTTTGTGATCAATATCAATCTCCGAGTTAAAAAAGCAATGTAAGTGTCTTCAGGGCAATATGAAAATGGCGACAAACCCGCAGTAGGAGTCCATCGCAGGTAAGTATTAATTTCTACCATCCATCATCGATTGCATGCACTCTTTCCCTCCCGCAAATATCATTTCAATGTTTTGCTATGCAGGGCGTTTTCGCGATCGTCAATTGTTGCTTCGCGCATCCTTAGCTTCTTGGGCGCGACGCGCGCGAGCTTCACTCGAAAGCGATAAGAGCCGATGCGCTTTTTTTTCGGCTTGCATGCATATGCAACCCCTTTCATTGTTATTCAATCGGTAGCAGTTTTGTAGTTACATCGGCTCTGAAAATGGATCGAGATCCTAATAGACGTGGCTACCACTACCTAGATCGGTTCTATAGTTTGAAGGAAGAAGACGATCGGAGAATGTGAGTCCAATATTTCAATTTGAATCGGGGTTGCTTATTGAATTTTCATGATCCGCTCCCTAGCGTAGAGATCATTTCCAAATCAAATAATACTTGATTTTTAAGCTCGTCGTTCCACACGTCATCTCGGCAGAGTTTTATAACAAATAACTGCTAGAAAAATTTCTCTCAAAATTCCCGAGTGAGATTTTCACTTGGATTCCGAGTGAAGCAGCTTTCTACTCAGACTATGAGCATCTCTAGAAATGTCCCGTTTCAGCGGGATATAACAGTGAGACGACCTAATAAATTTTTCGATTATATTTTGCCACTCGTTTGTTACCGATGGATCAATGCGTAACTCACAAAATGGAACTGGTAGGTTTACTGCAAATTTTGTATGGAGGCTTAGTAAAAAAATCTCAATCTCATTCCAGAATTTCTAATTTTATACAGCTTGATACTACATATTGTAAAAAATCCATGAGCCCCATTCATATTGAAGCAATGTAGAAGATATGGATGTAAAGTATTTTGAAATATTGTATAGTCGGCAAGTTAAACAAGGCTCGAGACAGTCGAAAATCTGGGAGCGAAACTTGCGATGCTGACTCGTTTTTGACTTCTAAACCTTCGAACAATTCCAAATTCTTTCTATTCCCAAAATAGTTTCTCATGATTTTTGAGAGAGTGTGGGAGAAAAGCGGACGAGTTATGAAAAACTCAAAAAATTCGAAAATATGAAAAGATGACTCGCTTTTGGGTACTCGTTTTGGATCTAAAATTTTTCAATAATTCTAAAAATCCCCCTGAGCTATGGAATACATTCTCGGGATGTTCGAGAAAACGTAGAATAATGTTTGTGAAGGGTTTTGAATAATTGTTAAACAGGTAGGCTCTACAGACAGTTTGAAAAGCTCCAAAATATGAAAGTAAGGCTTGCGTTCGAATATTTTTTTTGGTCCTGAAAATTTTTCAACAATTCGAAAAAATCTCTTGAGCTTTGGAATACATTTTCATGATGTTTGAGAAGGGTTACGTTGATCGCTAAGATGATTTTCCGAAAAAGTTGTTTAACCGGAAATTTCCACAAGGCTTGAGATGCTACAGGAGTTGTAACGGAAACCTGCGCCAGCTTACTCGTTTTCAATCGCTATATTTTCAAACAATTCCGAAAATAACTTATATTTGGAACATCTTGTAATGATATTCAATAGCGTGTCGATTCTTGTCGGCTATACATCGACCATTTCATGGATTCGAAGCCATTGACCTACCCTCCTCCGTAGTGTTCCGAATTTTTTTTCGAACTTCCAGACCCTCCTTTCCCTGTAGCTGGCTACGTAGTTTGTGGGTGGCCTCAGAATTCTCTTGGATTCATGTTTATGCGTTGTTTTGCTAATATCCATTCTACTCTTAGTAAGATACCTAGATGACTTTCACACATTCATCCAAGTTGTGATATGTCTTTCTAATCATGAAACAATCTCTGTCAATAGCCGTTACAACTGTATCTATCGAAGAAATGGTTGTAAAGGCACCCTCACAATCATAAAAAAAACCGGGGCAATCAATTTGGGTGTCCATCCTCATACATGTGACGCGTCGATAGAAAAACGTCAAGTTTTTGAGAAAATGCGCGGGGCATTTTCAAACCCATACACTCAAGATGCGCCTACTAGATCCGTCGTAGAAAAAATTTTGCAAGAGTGAGTATGATGAATTCTCTTATTTTGATAAATTCTATTACTCTTCTCTCACTTAGTTCTCTTTTCCTCATTTCTCTCATAAATTCTCTTATTCACAATAAATTCTCTTATTCTAAGATTTTGCGAGAGTGAGTACAATAAATTCTTTTTTCTTCCACTAAATGATACCTTTTCAATGGAAAATTGTCAAGACTTTATTCAACCAGCTTCACTTTTTCCCTCTGAGCATGATGAATAGATTTTGATGAATCTTTACCAAAGAATGAGGCAGAGCAGTTCTGTTTCGTCACA
Source organism: Eretmocerus hayati (assembly GCA_029851415.1). Classification (NCBI taxonomy): domain Eukaryota; kingdom Metazoa; phylum Arthropoda; class Insecta; order Hymenoptera; family Aphelinidae; genus Eretmocerus; species Eretmocerus hayati. Next base: position 112,618,786 of record CM056744.1, read on the forward strand.
TGAGAAATAGAACAAAGATGGTTAAAGTAGTATGAGGCCTAATCATTGCATCATTCACCAAATCATTCATCGAACTCCAATTATATTCGATTGTAGTTTTGATTCCTCAAATTTTCAGTTTGAATGAAAGAAAAATAAACTGTTCAACTTGATGTGAAAATCCAAGTAGATAGGTCCAATAGTCAATCGAAAACTACGTGAGGTATTGTGAATTAGATTTTACAGAATCTATCATCGAAGATTATTAATCAAATTATTGAATCATATGAATCTATTAATTAGCTAATCATTCTCATTCTGAGAAAGCATTCTTCTCGCACATATTTATAACAAACTCGGACACATTTGCGCCCCCCCCCCCCAGCATAAATGAAAGTTAATACGGCAATCATCAATCCTTCGCAAATAGGCATCCAAAGTCCCGATGAGAAAGGATAGTACTCTGCGAAACGCTCGGAAACAAAAGGATAAACTCAAAGTTCCCATTCCTTTGCCACGCCATAGAAAGTCTGACACGCTTGCCACAGTTGGCAACCAGCTTCAAGATGTGGGTGGATTTATCCCCTACAAAGATGATACAGGAAAAGAACGCAAGTTAGGTGAGAAGAATTTCATTGATATTCCATCCCTCTTGCCCAATACCAAAGATTATCTCGAGGAGGATCGTTGATTTAAGAGACTATATTAGTAATGGAATGAATGGTAAAAGATAATTATACAGTATGGAGTCATGATTATACAGTCATAATTATACAGTACCAAATCATGTAAATTCGAAAAGTCTTTGTTGAATTAGGATCAGTGTACTAAAACGAAGCGGCGACGTTTTATTCTACTCCAAAAAGCTCGCCAAGAATCTTTTCGCTAATATGTTATAGCAGGGCATTTTTCTGAAACACTATGTCATGCGTGACCTCGACACGTCTATTCTCTGAAATGAAAAATTTATATGATGTTAAATGGATCAATTCTTCATTCTGGATTGCTGCATTACCAAACTAATTCACCCATTTTCATCCCGTTGTAGAAACCATATTTGTGGAAGGGAGAGGAACACAAGGAGATATACTTGTAACATTTGACCGAGATATCGTAGAGGAGGCTTTATCTAACGACGAAATTGACATTGACATCGTGTATGGCGATGCCACATATGATGTAAAAATGAATGTTCATAGTTGCTATCAACATTTCACTGTGATGGGAAAAACAAATGGGATGGTACGTATCCATCGTATTTTTTTATTTTCCTCACATGCTCACATGGTTCAGGATTACTTTGAATTAACAGACATACGTTCTCTTTTGGGGACTCATGGGCAACAAGCACGAGTCTACGTACGACCTTTTCTGGGAAACGATAAAAAAGAGGTTTCCAGGCTTCAAGCCCAAAAGATTTATATCTGATTACGAGAAAGCCTTGCGCAATTCAGTCGAAAAAGCCTTCCCAGGGATAGAATGCACAGGCTGCATGTTTCACTATGATCAAGTGAGATACATGTCATTACTTATAATCCAAAACCATTCTTGATGTATCCGTGATTAGGCGCGCTTGCGTCGAAAATGCAGACTTTTGTCAGTGCTCCAGAACCCACTAGAGATATTGGCAATTCGCTAGAACTATCCATTAACTTTGTTGATTCTGTAATAATACACATGAGTACAAGCTTTCCAATTTTCAGGCCTTGTGAAAAAACGCCGTGAAACATGGTGTCGCAGAAAAGAATAATAAAAAAAATAATCCAACGTCCCACAAAGAAATACGGAAACTAATGGCCTTGCCCCGACTACCTCCAGACTATTACGAAAGAGGATTCGAATTAGTGAAGAATGAGATCTAGAGATTATTTGGGACTTGTTTTGATGGATACTTACAATATATAGTCAATCAGTGGTTCAAAAGGGAAAATGCAAAAAGTATCAGTGTATTCGGAATGGAGGACCCTACCAACAATAATGTAGAGAGGCACCATGCTCTCTTTCCCGCAGTAATGCGATATCATCCAAGCCCGAAGAACTATTTCCGTAAGTGTCCCATTTGTAAAATAATTTAAAGAGAATAGTCGCGATGATTTCGTACTCGGTGAGGCATTTTTACGTTATAAAAATTTTTTCGCTTGGTTTGGTGAGGGTGAAATTATTTCAAGTTAGGAACAATCTACGGTGGAACTCGGCTAATTCAAGCGCATTTCCAGAATTAACTCGTTGCTCTGTTCAATCGACGAAATAAACAGTGGGTAGAACTAGCATCGATTATTGACGAGCATTCTCACCCGAGCCCTTACAGCTCGTTATAACCGAGTTCTACAGCACATATACGTATGAAGGCATAATAGGAACTCGAACTGATACGCAGAAGAATTGAGTTTCGAGGAATTTTGTTACTAAATTCTATCAAAAATAATTCGTTGCAAAATATTGTATTGTTCCCGATATATGTGCGAATACGATTATTCGGTGACAGCTTCTAAGATATTATGTAGATGTGTAGCGTGGTCTGTAGATACGAATGCTGCGATAATGGAAGATTTAAAGTGTTGAAAATTTCAGGAGGCACGATCCACATAAGTAAGCAAACCTGGCACACTTTCAGCCAGATATCGAAGGGGGTTGTACACACGCCTCGAAGGACTGAAAAACAAAAACGCAAACTTGAAGGAATCCGTGCTGCGGAAGAGACATTTTTGCGTGCAGAAGAAAAAACTGATGCAGTGATCATGCAGTTCCTTGATGAATGCAGTCAATTTGTTGAGGAAGGAAACGTCTCATATGTTCCTGAATATCTTCGTACGTAAAAAGTTCATAAATACCATAATTCAAATTATTACAAAAAACATATGCTTTATATTTTATTATCATGTTGTCGATGGGAAATTCACCAGTCTCATGGAATTCACCGTATTTATGGAAAACCAAAATTGCACGCTGGATCTTGCCATTTTTTAGATATTTTGCTAGTGCCCAAGATTGTTCAATTTACAATCGTGATTTCTAAAAACAGCTCAATTTTGATCGACTCTCGCGCATTTGCATCCTCGACTCCACCACATTAAAAATACATCCACTACTCCGGTCCTATTGCATCGAATTGGCTTGCATTAGTGGTCATTTTCAAGAGAACCGTACGGGCTATCGATCGACAATATGTTTTAAGTCGTAGAAAATCACACGTGTGCAGGAGAACTCGCAATCCGAGTTAAAATGTGACTTCAAGACTGTATTTCTGATGTTCTGTTCCGGTTCTGGCCCTTAAATTCAAATAAAACTAATCGTTCCGCACATGAACGATTCCGAAAGTCCTTCCAATCACCATTATCCAGCTCGGTTTGCCCCATGTATAAAGCTAACGAGTTTTGCGAAAAACCGTGGGAAATCAAAAATGTAAGTCAGAATGAGCATATGAAGGCTGTCCTTGAGAATCTGGAAATGATTGCTTTCGTATTTTTCCACTCTAAAATTGAGATTTAAGGGTGGGCAGACAAAATATCAGAGTTTGAGAAATGAGTTTCACCCTGTTGCATAGTTACCTCCTTATACCCGTAACTGCTGAAATACATGAAGTGATATTTTCGTGCAAAACGTAAATTACGATCCAGTATAGTCGACATATAGTTCTACATCATTTTATCAAAACTCGTTTTTCATTTGCTATAGAAACTTACTTCGCCACGAAAGGTCAGTTCAAGAGAAGGAAGTATCAAGTTCAGTTCTTGAATATGAAGGCTACAAAAGAGGCGAAGTACAAGAAAGGTGAGAAGCGAGATTACTCAGTAATATGGTTTATCGACATCGACGTCGATTATGTCGATGGAATTCATTCTATTTTTGAACAACATAATATTATTCGCATCGTTTGTCTTCACAGTCTCGGGAGAGGACATCCACAACGCTCCCATTAAATTTTTGCCTCCCGACTCCACCTCCGATTTGAAGGAAAACACATTCAGCTGTTCTGCAGAAGTGGAGATCAGGCTGAATGAGAATATAAGTGAAGAGTTCTTGGATCTATTTGGAATGACGGAGATGACCGCCGCAAAGAGATACAGTTTGAATCCTCCATCTGCAGAGCAAGATGATGAGCTGACTTATGATTTTGGTCCGTACATCACGGATTCAGATACATCAATTTCAGATGTGAGCGATGCGTACGACTCAGAATGAGAATTTTCTGGAGACTCTTAGAACTGGCTCATTAGACAATGTTCTGAATTTGGCGGGATCTTTATTGTAAAGTATGAGGATGTAGCTAGAGAGAATGCTTCAGAATACAGTTGAATCTGTCTGCACTAAACAATGATATGAAAATCGATCTTTTTTCTATTCTCACTTCTTCAAAAGATGTGGAAAAATGTGTGCTGAATACTAACAGTGCTGGGATGAGTTATTTTCTTGGATGGCTTATTGACGAGCCATTTGATCTCGGAACTCTATTTTTTATCTTTTTCTTTTTCCATATTTTTCCTGCTATTTTAGCCATGCAACTCACGAATTGTTGAATATTAAGATATCCATTTTTATACAAAATTCTAATCAATTGTTATCAAAATTTTGAATATAAAATTACCTATAGTTCGTTAAATTTGAATAAGATATTTTATTGAAATTATATCAAAAATATCTCGAATTTACTGTGAAATGATCTATGGAACCTTGAATTTCGGATGAGAATGATAAGTGAAAATAGAATAAAAATGAAACAATTACTTCCAATTAATAAGATCGATTGATTCACAGCTTGTCCACTATTATTTTTGCAATTGTTTAAAAATGTTGATATCTAATTCACGCGATGTTCGCCTCCAGAGCCTCTCAAGTGCTCCAGGCATTTTACTAATCAAATCATCAACATTTCTCAAAAATCATCACTGAAATTCAATACACACCCCTTGAACATTATGAAAATGTTTTCTCACGATCAAAATTATTTACGGAAGTTTCTACGAATTTAGAGTTCGAAATCTAGTTTTGAAACTCATAAAGGCTTGTTAAAGTTATCAGCATATTTTTCGACCCTTCTACCCCAATGAAAAAGAGATATCATCGAATCTAAGGTGGTTGCTCATACGCTTACCTCCCCCGCGTGCACTATTGCCGAAATTTTAACAAGTCTCGCACGTCGAAAGCTCTCAGTATTATTAGACGTCATCTAATGCATCCGCATCTATTCATCTGTAAAATCGACCTCGATCTGCCCTTCTGTCACGGTGAGGTCACTCGTGTGATCTGGGCTCACCCCGCGAACCGAGTTGCCGGTGGCCGCCGTACCGCGGAGCTACTCTCGCCGGGGGGACAAAGTTCCTACCGTCGTATGGGTCAGACTTGGTGGAAAGAATATTTTACGAGTGACTGGGATTTTTTAAGAATTTGGAATTCGAAATGACCAAGGTATACAATTAGATTGTGAAGTACTCGACCAGCCGGAAAATTTCGAAAGTCCGACGCGTTGTGAGTTTTGCAAAATTTTCTCGAAGTTACTATAGTCGATTTGAATATTTGCGGGGGTGTTGAAAATTATCAGATTTTCGTTATCAGGTGGATCAGGAAAGGGATCAAAGGGATCAGTCACGCGCGGATCACATGTCATCGACAGAGGGATCAGTTTGTTTTGCTGCCACACACGCAGCATAAAATTTATGATCTCTTTTTACTAAATTGGATATATCTCGAGTTTAGCTCCAGATAATACTAGGTGGATTGCATCATTTGAAAGATCTTGAAAAAAGCTATCAAATATGACTTTAAAAATCCTTATTAAGCTATTTTAAGCTCTGATCAGGCAAATTTTTCCTACTTTCCAAAAGTATGATTTCTCCTGCAAAATTGCACGATCTTGGCGATGAAATTAGCCCGAAGCTGTTTGTTACTGTTTTATGTGTTGTTTTGGTCAATTTTCTGATTTCACATTCTCTGACTGACCCGATGTAAAGTAATTTTCGTGTCGAGATCAGAGGGGGCCTCTAAGACCCTGACTCCACAACAGCGATTTCTGTTTATGCAGAAGTGTGTTAATAATCTTAATGTCTGAGGAACCGTGTGATTCGGGTCTCAGTCGACGAGATTGAACTAGGCAAGTGGTCATCTTGAAGAAAATTTTTTTAGCTTTTGATTGAAACTACTTTGAGATCTGTACAATTACGCGCATGAGCAGAAACTGCTGTCTCCTAATATGTCAGATACTGAGAAATCAAAAAATCAACCAAAAACACATAAAAAAGTAGATAAACAACTTCGCACTAATGTTATCGTATTGATCGTGCAATTTTGCATGAAAATTCATATTCTTGAAGAGTTAAGAAAATTTGCTTCTTGAGATAATCAAGCTAGTCTGATTTTTCCGGATTTTGCCTGATAAACGCCTCAAATGAGAATTTCCGAGGACTTTTCCTATAGGTTTTTTCAAAATCTTTCGAATGGTGCAAACCACGTCACATTATCTACATCCAAACTCGAGATATATCTAATTTAGTAAAAGAAGATCATGATTTTGATGCTCTGGTGGAATCAAAAAGCGAAACAGAAATAGCTCCACATGCGTCTCCGAAACTTTTTTGGGACCTCCCAGTTGGTGGAAACTTCATATTATAGATTATGGAATCAAATAAAAATCACGAGTAACCGATTCGAGACATCACTATTTTTCATGTGTCATTTTTAGATGAAATTGATCAAGCATCAGTCGAAGTGCACAAAGTATGACGACTCCTCTACCCGCAAATATTTTCTATCTTTGTAACGACATGTAAATTGATGTCATAAATTGCGTGAACCAATGTGACCTCTACGATTCCATTTTCATGTTGTTTTTTTCTTGTCAATATCGATCAAAACTTGTTACACTTGTTTAAGTGTTAGCTTAATGAAAATATTGGAGAATGTCATCGTTCTCGCAGCCACATACATTGTACACCTCAGCCATATCACTGACCGAAGATACTAATGTCGTCATGTTATCCACTATGGAGTTATCAACTATGGGCCATTGTTTCAAAATCATTCCAAGGTGAGTAAGTGAGCAAAAGGTTGTCAGATTGACTTCCCATTTAATCGTAAACAGTGTATTGGTAACGAAATTTCTCGAATCTTCGTGCACGATGCCTGTGCTCAAATCATTATCTTTGGTAGGTAAAATACACATCTCCATACAGTAACTCAGTAATAAGGCGTCAAAACCCACTCAACTCTTATTTTTCATCCTATGTGAATGTAATGGGTACATCGACCACATTTCGATGATGTTCATCGTTCATGTACACCGAAATAGATATGGTTGTAAACTCATAGCGCACAATGACTATCAACTTGAATGTTATCAAGTAAGCAAATATTTCGGTAGCACCATCTAGTCATCGAAGAAAGAATAAATTCATATTTGAGATCCCAAGAAACTTTTGGATAAGCTCATAACTTGTCTACCATTGGAGAGTTCATCTCGTCGTACGGTATTTTTACTGGCTTAATGACTAACTTATTGTTGATCAACGTCAGCTCAATTATCTAAGTTTGCGCCAAGTATGTCTGTATATTTATTTTGATCATTTTTAATCGAAGACTATATCATCTCATTGTATTCTAGAGTAATTCTATGTTTGGCTTGCAATTTCTGTTTTGATACCATCACATTTCAGGACTGTGATCATCAGATCTGAGGAGGATCCAGTTGGAAAAATTTCAACTTACTGTAGATGGGTTGTTGAGGAACACGAACGATCATAAAATAATAGTGAGACATTCCTCAATTCATATCTTTCCATGAGAATATTCAAAAACAAATGATGTTCACATCATCAACAATCTCAAGATCGTAATAACACGAGCATCAATTTGGAAAGGAGTTTTGAATATATATCTTTTCCTTCGGTTTAATATACTAAAGAAAAAACAACTCGATACAAAACATCCATTTATAGTCGATAACAATGAAAAGATAAATTGGATCAATATTTTGATAGATTCCGTAAAAAAATGTTAGCTTCGATGAACAGTTCACAGATCCATAACACGACGTCAACTTGTGGAACATTTGATCAAAAACACTCTGTTGTGAATACCATTGCAAAAAACGAAGCGATGAGTCAAAATACACTCGTTAGTTTCAAAACACACATCGAAGAGTCTGTCAAACCAATCTTAGAGACTTCCATAGAGTTCTGAAGTTCTAAATTTCAGTCCCTGAATGTGATCCACAGTGCTTGAGAATTCATCTGTTCATCAGTAACACAGCACAATGGTGTCTTCGAAAATTACTTTGTGGTCATTAATTGCGTGTGTTGTTTCACATGAAATACAAGGTGCTCAAGGTAAGTTCAGATCTTATGTATCAAATGACTTTTAATAAAAATACAGAGATGGGTAAAACAATACATAGATGTTTCCGAACCAGGACGGTCTAATTGTAAGTCTATTTTGGATTTTCAAAGGAATCGCTTTATTGATTCGAAGACTGTTTTCATCAGTGATGACTCTTTGAAAGAATTACCTCTAGATAATACAATGAGGATCCTATTCCAGAAGACGTTATTGAAATTTTCGTCGAGTTTTGATGACCGACAAAAATAACCTCCAAAATACCAAAGCAATTTTTTGGTGATCTGAAATTAACTCAGACCGTTTGAGTCTGGAGTCATTCGCATATTACACAATTCTTAAACACCTCATTGAGGCTTAAAATTAGCTCAAACGTCTCATTTGGAACTTGTTTTTAGGTCCCTCAAACTTTAGAAGACGATCACGTAGGAGTGTAGGTGGTTCCAATGCGTCACAAATTTCTGATTACCCCTACATGGCATCAATACGTTACGCTGGTCACCATATCTGCGGAGGATCAATAATCTCCTCAGATATAATTTTGACTGCTGCTCATTGTGTTACAGAAAATTTATTTTTAGATTTACTGTACGTCAAAGTTGGCCACACAGACATTAATTACAGAGGTTCTTGGTATCCAGTTTTTTTGGTAGTTCAACATGAAGGATACAAGAAGTACGATTTATTGGGAGAAAATGAGCCCCAGCTGTTGAATGACATTGCTCTAGTAAAACTGGCAAATCACATCCAATTTGATAATATAACAACCAGACCGATTCAGTTATTTAAAAAATATGATGAAATACATAATTTTAATTACGGAATTATGATAGGTTGGGGACAAATTCCAACTGTTAAAAGTAGATTGATCTTGGATCCAGAAAATATTGGTTATTTTGTGTTTAAACAAATGGTGCTACGATCACCTTTAGAATTACAATTTGTGAAATTGAATATTGGCTCGGAGGATATGTGCTCAAAATTATATCCGAGTGCAATTTTGGAAGATCAATTTTGTACAAATACCTTTGGTAAAAAGCCGTGCGCTGGAGATTCTGGTTCACCTTTTGTTGTGAATGGAAGACTAGCTGGTTTAGTTAGTTCGGGTAGCCATGCTTGCTCTGGTGATGAAAATTCAGCTTTATTCATTAATATAGCCAAATTTGATAAATGGATCAAACGTACGATGAAAATTTTACGAGACATCGATGTGACATGTGGAGAAGATTGCTGAGATGTACAGATTTATTACTTCTAATTTTCCTTGGGACTATCGATTGTAAAGTCCTGAACAAGTTTGAGTCAGTTGACAACTGTCATGAGTGATACATAAGAAGAATAAATCGAATTCGTTATCGCATTGTGCATTGATAAAAATGAATTACGAAGCAGGTGAGGCTTTGTTATAGTTCCACGAACCTGAACATCCTGTAATATATTTTGTGAGGCAACGTCTCATTACTATTTTTCATGAATACTCCACTGAGCCTACGAAAAACTCACTTGTGACACGGAATTATTTATAGAATAATCGATAATTCTAAGTCATGTTTCCCGAGATACTAGAATCGTTATCCCAACAGCAATTCAATGATCCTCTTTATCTTTTTCTATGAGAAAACTTTAAACATCTCCTGAGGTTATTCGGCAAATTACAAATATGGAATAAAATTGACTTAATCGATTTCGAATATTTCTAATTCTCCTTTACCAACTCTCATACCAATATTTCTGGCCCCACATTGAATCAGTTCTCAGAAGTGATTTTTTGTAGAAATTTCAGTGGATATCAATCGAAAAAACTCTATAAAACCTTGAAATCCACACGTGTTTTTGGGATTCAGAAAAAATTGTTATGGATTCTTGTTATGCATATTGGTATATAAACATTGTTTCAGAATACTTTCACAAGATTTGATCTCAGTGTTGTAGTTTTCACATTGATTGGGCTAAAGAAATCACATTGGATCCCGTCGACGAGGTGAGGGAAATCAGTCTCTCAAGCTTGAAACGGTTGATTGTTTTGAACATGTTCATAGTTCTTTGGCGTCGTGATATTCAAGACCCTATATCTAAATGATGAGCTTCAGTTAACCATCTCACATATAAGTTCATATATACCTTGGTAGAAATGGTGAGCATTTTTTGGCCAATAACTGGCCAAATCGGATGGCCACTGGCCATAAATTGGCCAACTATGTAATGCTTTTTTGGACAGTTTTTGGTCAATCGGATTAAGTACGAATCTATTTCAGCGGCTCTTCGAATGGTTTCATAATGAATTTTGTCAATTGTATAAGCAATATCTATCTTTCCTGAAATTCTTGGCCGATGAGCACGTCAAGCTTCAATATATTATACAAATGAAGTTGGAGATCTTGATAGATATTGTCTTTCAGAACTACTGGAACTACCAGGATTACAGCATAGTTTTATTATGAATATTTGTATGAAACTGTCAAGGACATTCATAAAATGAATGCGAGATGACGGTTCAAACATTCTGGAAATGTTCGTTAAGTAATCAGGAAAGATGAGGATAGAATTCTAGGATATGGAATAGTGTTCGCGAGAAAAAAATTTGACCAAAGAGTGTGGTTAGCTCAGATACTCAAAATGTCAAACATAACCTCAATACCCGTAATTTTATACATAATCTCAAAATAGCTCTTAATAATACAATTAAATACCAAAATCAAGGTTGGCTCTTACTCTTTCGATGATCATATCTGGGCTTGGAGGGGTATTCGAAGACTCAGAAGGCAATTTTCTATATTGAGATAATGATGAAATCCATTAATCAAAAATCCTGAGAAGATGTTTATCAATGATTTCACGTTGATAATTCAATAATAAATACTAAAAATTATATCAAACAAATCACTCTCAAAGATGAATTTTACCATTATCTCAACTATAAAAGTTGCCTTGGGACCCTACGAAATCACAGATGTGTTCATCGATAGAGTAAGCGTCCACCTCAATTCTGGTATTTATGTGTATTCAGTTTTTTTTTTTGAGGTTATGTTTGACATTTTGAGTATATAAGCTATCAGAATGGCCAATTTACCACATACATAAGATACATTTGTGGGTATTTTCATAAAAGATGTAACTTCCCTGAAATATGTGATATGAGCTCTAAAATCACTAATTGGGGAATTCTCAAAAATTCATAAACACATGTTAACCGTTCCCTTGAGAAACAAAATAGACGATTCATCTTTGAGTTATCACCATTTTGAAACTTGATTGTCAATTCTTGAGGTTATGTTGGCAGAAATATGGCCAAAAATTATATGAGACCATTTTTAACCCAAGAAAACTGGCCAAGAACTGGCCATTTTTTGGCCATTTACTTGAGACCATTTTCAACCTATGAAAACTGGCCAAAAATTGGTCAGGTGGCCAAAAAAAATGCTCAGATTTCTATCTGTAGAAAGAACTTCCAAAGTTGAGGGGAGATGCAACCTTAGTAATGTATAGAGACCGAATGTGCAAGAAAAACTCGAGATCAGCAAGATTGTTTTTGTGATTCTGATGGCTCAAATTCGTTCATTCATCGATAATCATCCATGTAAGTATGGATCCACAGCCCCTTACAATTTGTTAGGTGAGCCTTCCAAATAAGGGTTGCACCTCCTCTGTCGATTCAGGAATGCAATCAATTTCCAAAGATTGAATAGGGATCAGGACTGAACCATTTTCTATAGGTCTGAGTGTTGATCATGTTACGCTTTTTGAGACGAAAATCTAATTGCTACATACACCATCCAAGATAAACCCGGAACTGAGGTTTGCTTAAGCACATTGCTTGTATTTATTATTTCAATTCTCAACGTAAAGAATTATCTCAAACAATCAGAAAACAAAAATAACGTCCATCAAACTGATACACTTGTCCCATTGATGAAATTCCCAGAAAGGAGAAATATGCCCTCATTACCAAATTCGCTCGCTTATCCAAAAAAAAAAAAGGAAAAAACACAGGAAAGTGCTGAGAAAAATTATCCGTATGAAATGACACCTGGGCAAGCAATAAGTTAAAAAGTCAAAAATTTCTCCTACACATACGCGTACAAACATGTCCTCCAATACTATCTCATACACATACATACTTATACGCTTGAGTAATTGATGAAGCCTGGCTACGGTAATTAATAGAAGCTAACCGGTATAGCAATAGCATCGTATATGTCATGTGGAACGGGGTTAAACGTAGCAACGCGCTTTCCATGCAACCATCGCTCGTGTCAGAGCGCGCGCGATTTAAAACTCAAGCAAGCGCGGCAGCACACACCAGGGCTAATTGATACGAGCCCATTAATTATTGCGTCATTTCCGTTAACAGTAGCCGTGTTGCATGCACCGCACGTGCCTCTGACAAGTCCAGAGTACCTATATATATGGAATACGAGGTGGTAGAAAAAAAAAGGAATAGCCTTCCGGTTGGGTTGGAAAGAGAAATATGCCAGTGCCGTATAATTGATCGTTGGATATAGGTATATAGTCCAATTATAGATACGGATGTAGGTGAATATCAGTTAAGTGAGAGTAAGCTTGGGATATGAAGATGGAATGTCGATAGGCATATGGTGAACTGACATGACATTTCTAGAGAAAATGGAAAATTGCGGTGTAGATAGGTGAGGTGTGATGAAATTTATACGCTCGATGCGTTCTCGACTAGTTTTTTAATTAAAAATCAAGGTGATTGATTGACATACTTTTGTTCATGCCGATGCTTTTCTTTGTGGATAATTGCGCTCAGCGCGAGTTTGTCATGAATATGAAGATTTATTTATGATGATTGTTGAAAAAATAACTCACAAAATTCTAGGTTTATTTATATATAGACTTCTTCCCAGAACAACAGCATAACAATAACAACCCGAAAGGGTTCGCAGAGAGATAATGATCAAGAGGCGCGGTAGCGCCTCGCTGGCGAGTATGATCGGCCGAAAAATCGAGCGAGACGCTGTGCCTATCTATACTTTGAATTGGGGTTTTTTAACCTCACACTTTTTTTCCACTTGGATTATTTATCTCATTAACGTTGCTCATACAGCTCTGCCATGCTCTAACAAACCCTTTTTAATACGATTCAGGGTTCTGTACAATTATTTTTTCCGATCCGAGCACTGGACGCGTTTTATTCAACACCGCGAATTTTCATGCCTTCGTTTTACATCTCAGTTCAATTTCACCAGCCCCGTATTTCGACTCGAGAAATATCGAAATGTTTCTACACATGTTATCGGTATATGATTCTTCTCCTTCTGAACATTTGAAGAACGAAGGGGTATATACTATATATATAATATCACATGCCTACATATAATAGTAGAATATACTGAGGTAAATGAATATATATATATATATATATATATATATATATATATATATATATATATATATATATATATATACATTCTCCGCGTGATGATCGTGCAGCGAGGAAGCGTTACAAAAAGACAGTAGCAGGCGGTATTTGAGTGAGCTATAAGCTCATTAATTAATCACTCAAGTGACAGATTTTGATTTCAATGGGAGGTAATAGATTGGTTCCCACACTGGAAGCGAACAACAAAGAATTTTATACGTACATACGTAGCTGTTTCTGCGTACGGACGTATAAAACTGCATACGCGTCTCGTGGGGAAACATTTTTCCAGCACTCGACGCGTCATGTACTATTACACGGCTCGACGCGCCGTGTAAAGCGGCATATGCGTCTCGTGCCAAAAACTTTGTTCTTCAGAATAACCTTGTTGGACGTCGGCTTCGCCGATTTCAAAACATTGATAAATGAACTAATTTGGAATAAACGACGAATATCATGATAGCCCATAGAATGGGAAATACGAACGAGTCATGGACTCGTCTGGTTGGAACCGTGATACGATACACAGGCTTTCGAGTAAGTGCCTTTATTTGTGGCCACTTATGACAAGAATTTTCTTGCATACATTCTCATTTTTTCCACATACTTGCCGGAATCTTGCTAGAGGCAGGGTTCAAAGTTGTCGAAGGAAGCCTAGGAATTTTTGGGCCCAGAAACAACGACTTCCTCGCGTGTGAATTAGTACCTATCATTGACAGTTGAACAGGTTATCTCAACTAGACGAAATTCGATTCTCATGACCCGACCTGAATGTATGTATGTACCTCAAGCGCTAGAAACGAGATATTAGTGTTTCCCACCAACGAAAAGTCATTGATTGTATGCGCAGCTATTCGACAATTCGTACAAAATTCATTAATTGAAGTAATATAGGAGAACGGTATTCTCGACAACGCTGACTGAAAATTCTCATGATTGGCACATATTTCTCTTTAGAACGCCGTGGGACATGGATATTTGCCACTCCTGAAAGACATGGAACACTACAAAAGATAACATACGAAATGCACATGACTGGTTGACTGATGGGCTGTTAGTCGATTTGCAAAGATTCCGGCAGGTATGTGGGAAAAATGAGAATGTATGCAAAAAAATTCTTGTCATGAGTAGCCACAAATAAAGGCACTTACTCGAAAGCCTGTGTATCGTATCACGGTTCCAACCAGACGAGTCCACGATTCGTTCGTATCTCATCCTATGGGCTATCATGACATTCGTCGCTTATTCCAAATTAGTTCATTTATCAATGTTTGAAAAGGAATTCATGTGAGAGAGATACTCCACTATCTTCATCTTATTTCACTGCGTTGTCTAGACTGAGGGCGAAATTACATGACCGGAAAAAATTCGGCCGGAACGGAAAAAAAGCCGCCGGAAAAAAATTGTAGTCTGCTACTTGTGGAGGTTAGGTCTGCCATCGAATGATATTTCAATGATTTCTATTCACAGTTTCACACTCTACCGACTCGCAATATTCTATAAACTTCATAATCTACATCAGTAGATAGCTTTATCATAATATAAGGTATTCGTATGGAATATAAACTTTGATGAGCTATCGTTGTTGACGTTTGAACAAACTTTCCGTCGCTGGCAAATATGGGGTTCTACAATTTACATGGACGGAAAAAAGTCGAATTTTGCCGTCCGGATCTAATCATTATTCGGGAAAGCAGTAAAGATCTCTTGTACTAATTATTAAAACCGATTAATAACCGACCAATGATCGACATTGACAGTCTCAAGCCACGTCAAAAGCTTCATACATTTTATAATTCGCATTGCAAAATTCACGATTCCGGCCGTTCTGGTATTTTTTCCGTCCATGTAAATTGGAATCGTCTGTTTCTCCGGCGACGGCTTCGCTCTGATTGGTCAGATTTCTTCCGGCCGAATCACTTTACCGTTCCGACCAAATTTTTCCGGTCATGTAATTTCGCCCTGAGTTATACATTCTGCGATTGTGGAACACAGCAAACTCTTGATATTTGATAATCCCATATCCATGTATTATTAGGATACTTTCGAATATCGATGGATGATGTTGGCACTGAACTGAATTATAGTGATCTCATATTTTTTACTAGATCAAATAACTTAAGATATCACTCGACAGATTTTTTAATTTCATTCCTTTCACTGGATTAAAATTTTCCAGATTGTAATCAACATGTTAATCTCATTTCTTTCACTAGATTTCATTCATTGAGATATCACTCGACAGATTTTCTTTATTTCATTTCCTTTACTAGATCAAATTTTCCCAGGTAGTTTTCAACAAGTTATTTTCATCTCATCTTTCCCTCTAGATTAAATTATTGAGATATAGTGCTCAAAAAAGTTGTAATGGTCCTATTTATTCTGCCAGATATGATATTCTGAAACAGTATGTAAGTAACACAAAAGTGTGAGACACATGTATTTCCAAGAAAATTTACTTCGGTTATGAATCCAATGATTGAAACTCAATCAGATGAGTCTCTTCAAAAGATAATTTCAACTATTAACAGGAGGGAGGGCACTCTCATACTTGCCTGGTTATACTTCTTGGAGAAGTGAGTGGAGGGGGTGGGATTTCCCCATACGGTAAGAAATGATGTAGTCTGATTAACCCTCTAGCGCCCAAGGTATCAATGACACGGAATTTTTTTCCTTTTTTTACTTCAAATGTTTTCATTTGACTCCTAGATGGACGTGATAAATTGCAATTTCCTCAAAATAACCGGAAACAGCATTTTTTCGAGTGGGTCCTGCAGGACCCATTGGGCGTTCAGGTCATAATATTGAATCCACCCAAACAATATTCTTGTTTCGAACAAAGGGCTTGTATTTTGAAATTTTGAGAGTGAATTCGTGACGAAGAAGCTTCCAATCATGGATCAATGAGAACATTATAAAATTGCTCAATTAATCTGAATTATTATGATGGAAGTCATAGAAACAGTTTCTTGGATACATTACATCAAAGAGTTATTGGACACTTCTCACAAAAATACGCCATAAGCAGAGCTTACATCTTTGTTTGCAATCCGCAAACTTGAAAAAGTGCTCTTGCGAGTCATACTTCATATCCACGACAATTTTCTTAGAGTTTCGACGGCTGGGATTCTGAGCTAAGCTTGATAGAGATCGATTTGAACGACCACGTGACTTCTGGGAACGCGAACGCCCAATGGGTTCTGCAGGACCCACTTCACGCACAATTACACGCCCAAATATTTTTTTACGTGAAAGATATTCATGCATGTGTGACGTGGGTAACGGGTTTCCGGAAGGAACACGAATAAATATGTAATAGATGGACTTTTAATCAGAAGGATAATTTGAGGGCTCGAGAGAGAGTGAAGTGAGTGTTAAGGTTGGTCAGAGCGGTCTGCCGGCTGCGCGGCTCGTCGTCCACGACGACGGGTCGCACCGCAAACTAGTACCTCAGGGGGAAGGCGCGATGCGCCGTCAGAAACGCTGACGGTGCACCTGCGACGGACATCGAGCAGCGCACGGGTGTTGCGCGGTTCGCGGAGCCGTCGCCGGTGAACCGTCATGGGGCGGGGTGAGGCGCGGGCAAGGGGCCCGAGACTCACCACGTCACACATGGATACCATGTTGCGGAAGCCCCGTGGGTCCTGTGGGACCCACTTTCTAAATTGACCAGCCCCTAGACGATTTTCCCTTTTGAACCATTCCAACGCATGGATACCTTCAAGGGGGGCTCAAAGAAGATGTTCCAATAGGTATTGGATACTTAGGAGTTATTCGCATCTCTACACGAATCGAATTAGGGTGTGTCCACAAGTGAAGCGCCCGCGCCGAGCCCCGGCGCGTGGCGCCTCTCCCGGCACCGGCGCTGGCGCGCGCTAGAAATTGTTTGGGTAAATTTATAGACACACACGTTGACTCCTCTTTTCGGAGTTGTACTTAGCGATCGAGGTGGCCAAACTTCGGTTCTATACTCTGGATATAGTCGGTAACGTGGGGAATTTTTGAGCCTGCTCAGAGCGCGGTGCCAGCGCGGGTGCCGGGAGCGGCGCCGCGCGCCGAGGCTCGGCGCGGGCGCTTCACTTGTGGACACACCCTTAGACCGTAAACTCACGTCCTCGTCGAGCGACGCGCGAACGCTGAGTTTCGTGTGATCCCGAAAACTATGTACGCTTTATCAGGGCCTCGTATCATGACAGACTTTTAGTTTTGGCCTAGAAGAAAGCCATTACCACGCACAATTGCTGAAATATTGCCGTGGTGCTTGTCGTGTCTGGATTTTGGAAGTGGGTCCCACAGGACCCACTGGGCGCTAGAGGGTTAACCATGTAAAACTAAGAATGGGGCATTAGGGGGCCCCATTCGCCAAATTACCATCAAATTTTCCTTCACAGACTTGGCATATCTAGAATGTACAAAATTCTCCTAGGAGTATCTTTGTCAAATGAGTTACCTGTCCGAGGAATCAACCAGAAATATATTGGCATTTCAAGTGTAGCTATGTAGTATTGATAACTTTTTATATTGTCTTGGTGAATTTCTCCAAGTAATTTGGTAAATCGGTATTGTCTTGTAGACCGAGTGACATTATTCATAGTTGGATTTCAATCGCAATTTATGATCCAGCTATCTAGTTGTAACAATACCAAATATTGACCTACGAGGAGGTAATCCAATCACCTGTTTACACAAAACTCCGAATTTTACACTACAAAATATTAAAACTCAATTTTTAACTCTACCTGTAATTGAATTCACGAACTGATTGTTGTGAGAGCTCTCCAAAAAATGGGCCTTTATATTGAATTATCAATGATATTTTTTATCGAAAATTTCTGATACAATATTGTATATTTTCCTTGACCCATTCTCTAATTTTCTTTCACCGTCTCTATTTAATGAATTTTCTTTCTTCCTCTCCTATACTCTTTCAAATCTTTGAGTAAACAATGCAATATTTCAGTTACACTGCACCGAAAACCCTTACTTGTTCCCAAAACCGGCTTCTGAGAGGACAATTCTTGTCGAGGATTGATTATATATGAAGTTTATTACCTAACGCTAAACGAGCATTGCTCGGTTCTCAACTTATTGATGACCCACTCTCCAGAGATGTTTGAAACGCATCAATGAGACGAGAATTACATAAATTTTCCATGAATGATTAGCCAGTAATGATACCAAGATTTTGTAGTAGGTATGCTGATTCATACATGCGAACAGACATCATTTTCGTGTATATGATCATCTTGATTACAGCTCACTACTGACAAAGAACTGAATATCCATGTTATTACGCAGCATGTACCTCGGTATGAGACTTACGTGCACATTTTTAGACAATCGTTTTCTCAAGCAGTAAACTTTTGATTTGAGAAGTTGAGCAGTGAATCTGTGCTATTGGTGAAATGGCATACATGAGGTTGGTTTTTCACATAATATACTGAATTAGGTCATTCACGTCTGACACTTTCAGAATGATCACCCTGAAAATGCACACATGTTTTTCATCACAAAGAATTTCATTTCGAACGAAAATTCACTGAATATATCGAGATCAAAGGTTAATTTCAAACTTTGGTTATGTGAACTATAGTGAGGAGTGTTGTGCAAATATACCGTTTTTTGCTTATTCATTTTTGAATTCTCTTGTGGAAGAAGATCAGTTCGGATTGATGTTCTATATAATCATATTCTTTCTCATACCTAAACTGCCCTCTATTTCAAAAGCCACATGAAAGGTTCGAAATTTACATCCGTGACGTTCTAATCTTCTCGATTCCGCGAGGTCCATATTTAAAATGATTAATCAACTTTGGAATGGATTTGTGCAAACAAAATCGATGAATTCAAGCAGTGTTTGCTGCGATATAATTTGTAATCAAGAATTTGAATCTTACATCTTAAAATTGCTGGGATAAAAATGAGGAGGAAAACCAAGTGAAATAATGTGAATCAACGATTAACCCCTTGCAGCAGGCTTTTCAGTATCTTAAATATCATCTACTATTCATCAAGAGTTAATGCAGAGATACCATCGGTGAAATTATCTTCTGGTTATGAAGTTTCTACCATTGGCTTTCTTGAGTGGCTGGTGAGTTAGAATCCCAAGTTTCATCCGAAAATTTCCTCATTGTATCAGTACAAAATTCTTGACTGACAAGGGGAGTCCAAGGAGTTCGAGAGCTGAATTTGTCTGAAACTTTGGGAGTCATCTCCTTTTAGTATCAAAATATTATAAGTACCCATAGCCGCAGAGTCTAACGTTTAGATGTTCCGATTATAGCCTATGATTCATATGGATTACAGTATATCAATATGGGTATTATTGCAAAAAATTACACATTTTGGATTCCAAAATCCAGAAGTTGAAACTAAATGCCGCGCATGCTTGCGACAATTTTCTTGATTCATTTTTGCATATAGAGCGATAATCTATCATGAGAATTACAGAGAAACTTTTGAACAACAAGCTATCATAGATAATTCATGCAATCCGCAAAAGTGACACCATATGGATCTAATGATAAATTCGATTACACGACAATATAATAGAGAGAGTCTTCTGCGTCTACGTGATACATCAAAATACTTCGATATGGCTCGAAAATACCATCTCAATACTATCCCGCAGTCTTTTTTGAGCTTACTCTTTCGTACTTTTGTCTCCGTTTACATAGCTAATTTCTGTGGCGGTCAGACTGAAGGGCGTAAGTCCAATTTTCATAAAATTTGAGTTAAGGGGTCTACGATGTTCTACTGGATCATCTTAATCACTTAAAACTCCTTCCAGACCAAAATGTTGCAGTGACCCTCAATCTTTGAATATAAAAAACGAAGATTTGACGGATACATCTGAAACTTCAGTAACAGGTGTATTCTGATAAAATGTGAGTAGGAAAATCTGAATGGAGAGATTCGGAGTTTTTTCGTGGAAATGCAAGGCCATAACAAGTTCCGTGTGAGTTCTCGCGATAATACAGTAATGCGTCCAAATAGGTGCACATACCAGTATTAGTTGAGATACGTATCGCATTCGTCAGGTATTCTCAAAATTCCTTCAATAGCTCCTGATTTTTGTAACTTATAATGAAAATACTATGTTAAGCAGCTAGGAATTGGTAGCAATCTCTTCATAAAATTTAAGCTTGAAATTAAAATGACAATGTCCAAAAAAGATGCACCATACCCGATGACTAATAAGGGTGCGTTCACAAATGAAGCATATACAGTGAACACGTGCAAATGTGCAGCTCATCGGACTTGAGCAAAAATTGAAGGGCTCACATCAGAGAGTTTCTGACTTGAATTGGTTTGTGTCTTTGCTCTGTTATCGGCTGATCCAAAGTAGAACTCGACGAGTTCCATTCGGTATTGGCTGAAATTTGATGAGCTGCACATGTTCACGTGTGCATTGCATATGCGCAGTGTGCACTGCATATGCATATTTGTCGACGCACCCTTAGTGTCCAATATTTGGGCAATGCCCGAGAGGGTTTTTGCAATAATTTGAACAATTTAAGCAGAAAGTGGGCAATATGTGATTCTTCCAGCTCAAGCACGGGATTCAGTTTTTTTTCGGCTAACAAATACATCCTCACGTATAAGGGTGTGTCCACAAATGATGTATATGCAGTGCACACTGCGAATATGCACGGCACACCTGCACATGTGCAGTTCATCGAAGTTGAGCGAAGATTGAATGGCTCAAATCAGAGACTTTCGGATTCGAACTGGTTTGTGTCTTTGCTCCGTTACCGGCTAATCCAAAATAGGAATCGACCGTTTTGGCTAAAATTCGATGAGCTGCTCATGTGCACGTGTGCAGTGCATATGCGCAGTGTGCACTGCATATTTCTGTGGCGGTCGGACTAAAGGGCGTAAGTCCATTTGAATGAAAATCGAGAAAAATGCGTTTGAATGCTATCATTATAATACAGGAGAGTGGGCTTACGCCCTCTTACGAATTGAATTTTTTGCCAGTAATGCAACATTTTGGTCCGGAAGGAGTTTAGAGTGATGGAGATGATCCAGTAGAACATCGTAGATGCCTTAACTCAAATTTTATGAAAATTGGACTTACGCCCTTTAGTCTGACCGCCACAGATTTGTGGACGCACCCCAATATACTCACATTTTTGTTCTAATTATTCTCGAATTCCTTTGCGATTTGAGCTAAACGACGAGTCATGCCATTCACATTGGATAAAAATTTGAATTGCATAACTCGTCGCTTAGCCCAAATCGCAAGAGAATTCGAGAATAATTGGAACGAAATTTAGTTTACCTATACGACTACCGCATGCCCGCTGGCATGTCTACCGCATGCCATATTATAGGGTGTGTCCACAAATAAAGCGCATGATCCACCCACGGGCGTACGCCAGGCGTACGCCCAGCGCATGGCTCATGTGCCGCCCGATCACGCTTGTGCGTTTCCCACATTACAGACTGATCCAAAACAGAACTCGAGGTTAGCGACCAAGAACGATAGACGATTTCGTAGCAGACCGATGTTTTGTTTACGGAGGCACGCGCGCACGGCTGCACATACATGCACACACACAAGCACGTTGAGCCTAAAAACATCACAGTTTATACAATTACTTAATTAATTCATGACAGGCTCAGCATAGTACCCCGAGAATTACACTCTCATTACACTTTCAACGCCAAAAGATCCTCTACAAGTCGAGTCCACTCGAGCCGCATAAATACACCGGCGTGAAACACGTCACACGATCCCGCGACGACGAAGTGGGGCCGGTCCGACGTCTGCATGTGCTCAAGTATACAGAGCATTTTTTTGTTGTGTTGGGCGAATATGAGAAAGACTCTCGCACTGCAACGAGTAAATTCCATAGAGATATAATACCAAATTAAATAAATCCTCATCACCGACACTGCATATTCGGAACTCTAGTATAGTGATTGGCCTATTGACGGAGTCATGATGTTAATCCTATGTGAAGTATTCAGATAGCATCAGCAGACACCAGTCGACGCGGGATCGCTATACTTATATATATGACTCGCTACGGCTGCCCCCGTCGCTGGCCCCCGTGTTTTTGTGTGACATTTGGCCACCATGAGCGCTACAGTCAGAATTTTTGCCGCCAAATAATAGTGAGCTGAGCGAATACGATGATCCTGTGAAAAATGATATTCCAAAGCAGGTGGGGTGTGATATAAGAACATTTTTCGCCGAAAAAACCTCAGAGAAAATTTCCGAGGGATTTCGCCGGGAATCGAACCCATGACCCCTCGAGCAGTATTGAAACCAAAACTAGCACGCTACCGACTGAGCCAACACTGCTCTTCGAGCGCCATGTTATTTACTATACCTATATTTTGGCTCCGTCGATATAGGTACAGTCAATAACACAGGTTTTGGGCAAAGTATGGCGGACTGAAAACACAGTGTCTCCACCCCCTAGTAGGGACCCAAATGTGCTTAGCCAGTGTAGATTAAGCAACCTCAAGATTAGACACGAGCCTGGACAGCTTCTCTGCGTGCAACTCTTCACGGGGATCTTGACACATCTTTTAGCTATTTAGTCTTAATGAGTCTCCTCCACAAGACTTTCAACAATAATGTTGCAAAACTTTAAGCAAGACTTTTTTCTGGGGTGTTGCTCAGAAATGCTTGAGCGTTAGACTCTGCGGTTTTGGGTATCATCTTTTTGTACTAGGGGAGATGATTCCGAAAGTTTCAGCCAGATCCAGGTTTCGAACTTCTACGATCTTCCTTGTGAGTGCGGTATATATTTTGTCTCGTCCAAGTGCAATCACCAAACTCCACGAATCTGTGGATGAAGCTTCCAAATCATCCGGAAAGCCTCACAGAATACGGAGAAATTTCTCACCATCTTAGGGAACCACGAGTTGTAATCCACTATCAAATCATGCCAGGGGAAACAATGAGAGGAATGAGAAATTTGCAAAACGTCACATGAACTATAGTTAGTTAGGATAGCTATCCTCGGCATATTTCTCGTTGAAAAATTGTTCTCAGGTTGTTAGGAATTTTGGCTCTGTGTACATGTAAACCAACATTGATCCGAATCCAAGTTCAATTGAATTTTGCTCTGCCTTGTGATTTTTTTCTACTATGTCTGACATCCCACGCTAGGTCGAGCCAAATGCTTTGGAGGATGCTGTAATTACTGCATTTAACAATGGTGTGACACATTTTGACATGAGTATCATTTTCGGCGGTGAGCAATTTGTTGGTCGAGGTTTGAAAAAGATATTAGAAGGAGGTGTGAAACGAGAAGATATATCCGTTACGGATACGGTGAGATCAAGTGACATTTCTAGTTCATTCTGAGAGTGAGTTATAGAATTCGACGTTAACCATCACTGATAAGGAAATTTCTCATGAATCTTCGAACGTTAGTCAGCTCCGTTTGGCAACAGAGCATCGGATGTGAAAGAATATTTGGAATTCTCACTGAAGAATACAGGACTGGAATATTTCGATATATACATTTTTGGAGAACCTTGGACTGCTCTGAGAGATTTCACAAAGGAAGTAAGTAGTATGGATTTGATGTTGAACGCTAATGGCACTGTTGCTTTGGATTTTGATGCCGATCACATAACAACATGGAAGGTATGCTGAACTTGAGACGATTGTACAGAATACCAAGACTTACTTGCTGATTTTCAGGAGAATATATACTTATTATGTATGAATAGGCACTAGAAGATCAAGTGGATGCTGGATTGGTGAAATCAATTGGTCTAATGAACTTTAACGAAAGACAAATTTTGAACTTGATCAATAACTGCAGAATTAAGCCCAGCTACTTAACGGTAATTATTCCTTCACCATACGTCTCAATGAGTCATCGAGGTTAAATATTAATCAATTGGAGCAAGATTTGACGGAATACCTCTCCAAAACAGTGTTCGGCAAAGGAAAATAGATTTGACAAAAATATCATGAAGAACTGAGCACGTGATGAATTATTAGTACTCTTCGTAAAGAAGATTAACCCTCGGCTGTCTCTGTGGGGTGCATTACACCCCAGGCCTCCTTCATGAGTACGCCACGCGCGTAATTCGAAGTTTCCCGGGCTCACAGTGACATTTGTTGGTAGTCAAGATGTGCCACTTACCGACCGTGCACATAGCGCCAGTTTTGGCGCGCGTGTCGCTCCGCAACAGCCAAGCAAAATGGCCGTAGGGTTTAACACACCCCAGAGCGCCAGCTATGCGCGCTATTTTTGAGTGCATTTTGAATGCAATAATAAATTATTGCAAAACATTGCAAAACAAGGCCTTCCCACTGAAAATATTCTAGAGGACGTAATTTTCAATGGAATGAGCTGAACATTCAACTGAGTTATCTCAAGATCAAGTTGATATGAGAAAAGAATAGTCGAGTGGTCAATCCTTCAATGGAGGTCATCATTCCAGCATATTAGGCGAGAATAAGAATTTTCAATTCATGCGTCGAAATATGTCACAATAAACACTTTTTTTCCAAGATCCATCCTCGTGCTATTTTTTCGTTGAATTGACCCCATCTCGAAATGAGTCAGTTGAATTTTCAGCTCATTTGGATGAAAATTGCGCCGTTCACAATTTTTTTTTGTGAAAAAAGTGATTTTTTGCACTTTTTTGGACATTTGTATTTTTTGGAATTTTTTATTCGACCTTCGAGATTATCTGACTACATTGGCTCATGAAAAACATATTAAAGAAGCTACAAAGAAAATTTCAAGTCTAAATATTCAATATGATAGTTACAGCTTCAATTTTTTGACTGGTGTGCAATGAACCCCAGTCAGCCAGCTATGTCATTTGGCGGAGCGGCGCCAGCTAAGGGTTAAGATCCCGTTGGAATTGAAATAGAGCACCCTCCTTCACAAGAATGCGAGGCGATCCGTGTTTTTGCATTTTAATCTCATGAAGCACCTATGAACACTTTTATTTGTCAAGATGATAACGGCTCCCAAACTCGTTGAGTTGCGTTTAAAACTCGAACGCAATTCAACATTTTCCGGTGAGCTTCAACTCATTTTAAAGTTTACTGCAAGAACTTCAAAATGAGTCGAGGTACATCTGATTCCATTGAATAAGAGCTTAGCAATCTCATCTTGGATTGATATCTAAAATATCCTCTACCAGAGAATTAAGACTTGTCGAGCTTCCACCTCCTGAAATCGCTCGGTTCTGGTCCGTTCTAATCAGACGCACATCAGCTCATTTCAAAGGTCTTGGAATAAGCTTCGAAATAAGCTAAAGTGCGCTGAAATTTATTGAGATACGTTTGAGCAGGCCTGCGTTTGAGTTGAAAATTTTGGGAGCTACTTTCGTTTTGAATAGAAGACAGGCTCAAAAGTGCTCCGTTTGATTAACTCTTAATTATTCTGTTGCAAATTTTGGCACATGTCAATCTCATTCTCGATCAAAGTCTACTCAATCAAATATCAAAGAAACAATGAATTCACTCACTATAGTCTAAACCTAAGAATATCCCGGAAGTAGAAGTTCCGACTAAGATTATCAAGAGTTAATATGTGGAAAGACGAATTAAGCTCGCATTGCCAAGAAGGGGGTCGCTTGATTTCAATTCCATCGCGGTATTGATCCTTGGGCGTAATACTAAATCACCACGTGTTCAGCTTTCCTTGACATTTTTGTCGAACCAATCGTACTTTTCCGAGCACTGTGTAGGAGAGTTACCAAATGGAATTTGAATTTCTTCGCTCTTTATTGGATGGATAATAATGTAAAAGAGATCGGCCATTTCCACAGGAGGTCATTATATCAGATCTAACAATGGTCAGTGTTTTCAGAATTCAGAAGCTCATTTCATTTAATCAGAAATGTATCTTACAACTACTCTTCTTCTCAACCCTTAGAGGGCCAGTAAAGTACGGTTCAAAAGTTCTTGATGGGTGAGCCCTCAAATGCCCTGACTTGCAACAGCGATGAGTCAAGTTCTATGCGTCATGCGGGAATTTTTAAACAAGCATTTCAAAGAGCAGGAAAAATACTATTTTTTGATGGGTTTACATGCTTTCTACGGAATATTTTTGAAGGTCCTACTTGCTGGTGAAAAAATAAAATATCTAACATTTTTTTACTTTCATTGAGAAACCTGCAGTTTTGATGCCAATGAGGATACGGCAATTCTGATAGAAGCATCTTGTAGAGCGGAGAAAGGCTATCTGGGGCTATTTTTCGATTATTTCTTACGTCCCGGGTATGAACCCGTGCGAGCTGTCCAAATCCCCAAAATCATGGTTTTTCACCGTTTTCTGTGCCGTTTCCGGTGATGAACAGTCATTTTGGGTAACTAGAAAGCTCGTACGCTCTCACACGTGGGACGTAAAAAATGATCAAAAAATAGCTGCACATAGCATATTTTTCGCTTTATGACATGCTCTTCTCAGAATCGCCGTATCTTCACCTGCATTAAAACTGCAGGTGTCTCGAAGAAAGTGAACGGATTTTTGATTTTCTATTTTTGACCAGCGTGTAGGACCTTCAGAAATATCCGATAAAAAGCATCCGTACCGATGAGAAGTTAGTATTTCTCTGCTCCTTGAAATGCTTTTTTGAAAATTTCCGTACGATGCATAGAACTCAACTTATCGCTGTTGCAAGTCAGGTTACTTCAGAGATCACCCATCGAGAACCTTTTAACGGTACTTTTGAACGGTACTGTACCTTAGACATTTTGAAAACGTACACTGAGTTGTTCATGAAAAGTGCCATCAGACTTCCACGCATGTTCAAATTATAGGTCAATGTTGTCTGATTGGTACATAAGGCGCTATAGTGTCATACCGCAAGAGCCGTGTAGAACAAAAATTGTGTTGAATTTTCAAGTGTTGGAAATAATTTTATTGACACACTGTGTGAGAAAGTAACTTTTTCGCACTGATTTCCCACTTTCTCTCACAGTTTGTCAAAAAATAGTATTCGATACACGGGTGTAAAAGTTATTTTCCACATCCTCGTGTTGATTCCGACCTTCGCCTACGGCTCAGGCCGGAAACCCAACACTCGGACGCGAAAAAAAGTTTTTCCACCCTTGTATCAAAATGTACTATTCATATGTTCAAAACTTCGAACATGTTGTGTTCAAAACTTTCTTGCGTTGAACTCAAAGGTAGCCCACCTGGATTTTGACAACATATTCCAAAAAAAGGATTTTCCTTGCCGATTGAGTGAATCCCAAATGAAATAATACTTTTTAAAATTTGCTTTTATGTGAACTGTTGGATATAGTCGCGACTCAAAATGTGAAAATGATCTTAGACCCGTCATTTGTTTCTGGCGTAGACTTTGGCTGAGACAATCTCACGTGCTCCAAAATTTTTATAACTTGGTTTGAAAACGATAAAAGCGTGGGTTGGATGTTGAAAACTACTATTGATGGATCATATCTACAACCCACGCTTTTATCATCTTCGAACCAAGTTATAAAAATTTGGGAGCACGTGAAATTGTCTCAGCCAAAGTCTAAGCCAGAAACAAATGACGAGTCTAAGACTATTTCCACATCTTGAGTTGCGACTATATTCAACAGTTCACATAGAAGCGAATTTCCAAAAGTATTTTTTTTAATTGTTTTAATTTCATCATTTCAGTCTATACTTGATCATTTAAAAACTAGCACTGAGCAGCGACGCGTGTATGTATGTCAATAGTGATCGCGTGATAAGCGCCCCGAAGAGGTTAGACTAGGTTAGACGAATTGAGCAGCATGTAGCAACATATATACTGCAGTATAGCTTGGCATAGAGCTCTTAATCGAATTTTCCGGGGAGCATATACTGAATTAATAAATGGTCACTCATTGAATACCGATGAATCTTCATTCGTAGTTTTCCAATCGAGCAATACGACTACCACCAGCATGCACGGACAGAATGGGATCGAGACGGATTGTGCCGGCTGCTGTGATCAGCTGTGATTTTGTTAGGGGAGAGTGGGGTATGACGGCCACTCTCTCTTTTCAAGCCGCACAAACTTTCATTCAAACTCTCTAACCAAAATCAATGGCATACATTGAAAGTAGAGACTCTAAAAAATACAATACATCAATTTAAACATTTTTTCAGGCAACAATTTGTGAGTAAATGAATTGAACATTCGAAGTGGCCATTATGCCCCACTCGGGCATGATGTCCAGTCGAGTCGGGCGCGTTGGCCATGGGAATGAAGGTTTATAAATTGTGATTTTTCCGTATAATTTGACATGATTTCACTATAAAACGTCGAAAATGATTGTATGAATCATGAATCAACACCAGAAAAGCGCCGGAACATAAGTTTTCTAATATATCAAATTTCGCTACAACGCATGGGGTTATGTCGTCTGCTCGTCGGCTGGCGCCGGACTGCAAATTTTTCATGGCCATGGCCAACCGACTGCGTGGCCATCATGCCCCACCCAACATCTCCCCTCCCGATCTAAAATATTTATTGTTAATGTTGTTCAAATACAAATCACCATTACATGGATCGAAACCGAAAGCTTCAAACTTTCTGATAAATTGACTTATGGAAGTTGAGAAACAATATTTAATAGATTTTTCAAGCAATGAAAAATGCTCAAAGTTTGGTGAAATCGGGGTCAAAATACGACAGTGTTTTTCCGAGAAACAATGATAAATTTCAACTATTTCGCGTGATAGGCAAATAGACGGTGTCAAAATCTCTTGTATAAAAATTTTTTCAGATTTTTATTGTCATTACTCTTTGAATAATTCAAGTGGCCATTAGACCCGCACTGGCCAACAGACCCGCCTCTCCTTATTCTGATGCGAGGCTCTTGCTCGCGGCTGTGGACATATATGCATCCCATGAGAAAGAGAGAGATGTCCGATGTTGCGCACATACCCATTTTGCGTTTACCCGATGTTGAATCGCGCAGAGCCTCGAAACTAACACAAATGCACGCGATACCACGCGATTTCACGCCATTGACACGCTCACACGGAGAATTCGGTGACAAGATTCCGGCCCGCCGCGGCCGAGTTCAATAAAAGCGAATAAAAATGTTTGGAGTCGATTAAAGTTTGAGAAACAAATACGAACGGCAACAGAACTGGATTATTATGAAAAAAAAACAAGATGATTTGCACAAAGATCAAAGTCCCTCTACAGATTTCTTTGATTCTTGATGGAAAATAACCATGAGAACACCCTAAGACTTATCCAACAAAAAAATCCCATGATTACGCACCTTCCACTGTTTTGGCTTTCCAAATCACCGTGTAAGTATAAATTTACTTCTTCGTAGCTTTTTAACTCGTTTGAAACTGACGAGGGGAGCACCAACCTTGCGGGTTTTGGATCTTGACGAAACTTTGGGAATAATCTTAATTTGGTGAGAAATGAAGGTATCCAAAAGGGTTTTGTGCAATGGGCTTTTCATCCCCAGATACAGCTATAGAGGTTAGCATTTTCAGTATATCTATATCGATGGCTCGGAGTGAGAAGGAACTATCTGAAAATGTAAGAGTTGAAAGGAACTATCCAAAAATTTTCGGTTAGAAGGAACTATCTAAAAATTTTTGGTTGAAGGGGACTATTTGAGAATTTCTGATGTTAGAAAGGAACGATCCATAAATTTTCAGTTGAAAGGAACTATCAATGAATTTTTGGTTAAAAAGAACTATCTGAAAATTTTTGGTTCGAAGGAACTATCTAAAAATTTCTGATTCCAGAAAAGGACAATCTATCAATTTTCGGTTAAAAGGAGATATCTAGGAGTTTTTGGTTAAAAGGAACTATCTCAAAATTTCCGATTAAAAGGAACTATCTGAAAAATTTTGGCTAGAAAGGACTATCTGAAAAAGACCCCGCACTGAATCATAGGATTTTGGGTTTCGGTCAAACATCTCACAAGAGTACTCAAACGATAGATCTCAGAACACTGGACAAGAGTCTCCATGGCCGCAAAACTCAATGCCCTCCCCGTTTTGAGTTATTCAATCTGGAGAGTACTCCTCATCGCTTAGGAATAGTGCGGGATCGTTTTCAGATAGTCCCTTTCAACAGAAAAATTTTAGATAGTTCCTTTCCACCGGAAATTTTCAGAAAACCTTTCAACCGGAAATCTTTAGATAGTTCCTTTTAACCGAAAAATTATGAATAGTTTCTTTCAACCAAAAATTCATAGATAGTTCCTTTCTAAAATCAGCAATTTTCAGATGGTTCCTTCCAACCAAAAATGTTCAGATAGTCTTTTTCAATCCTTCCGTTTTATAGTTCTTTTCTTCCAAATTTTTTTGGATAGTTCCGTTCACAGGCACTTTCAGATAGTTCCTTTCAACCAAAAATTGTTAGACAGTTCCTTCCACCAAAAATATTTGGATAGTTCCTTTTAACTCTTGCGTTTTTAGATAGTTCTTTTTCACTCTGAGCCCTCCGATATGTACAACTTTTTAACGTGGTCCTATACGCGCGATGCTAATCTCTATAATGGGCAGGAGGCTCATTGGCCAAAACCCCTCTGGGTACCTTCATTTCTCCAAAACAAGATGATTTCCAAAGTTTCGTCAAGATTCAGGACCCACAAGGTTGGGGTTTCCCTTGTGATTCCGATTGTCAATCTGATTGTAGAAGTGTTTTTCATTGTAATGGGTGCTAACAATTGGAAAAAATGTTAAATAATTAGAATAAGAAAAATGTCTCGTGGATCCAGGATTGGAATGGAAGAACCTTCTGCTCGACGAAAAAAATGCTATAGACATTCAGCGTTCTAGACCTCAGAAGGTTCTTCTCTGGATATCAATCCGATCCTGATCAGAAATCGCCATGCTTCCACCGCGGTTCCCCTCGTGGCCCTCACGTGGCAAAAGTCGAGGCGGCCGCGGGGGCCCAGGGAGCTTATACATTGAAATGTAACCCTCGCCTTGCTTGAGCCCCGCTCCGTCAAGTGCCGTCAAGGTTGGTCAAGTATATGCTATTCCTAAGTCGAGAAATGATGTTTTCGTTTGAATTTTTCCGATCACTCGGCTGTAGTATTTCATCCCTGTTATCTAAATTACTAATGCTGGAGTAAAGAAATCGACGACTTGAGAGAAGTCTAATATACACTGTGGTTGTGAATGTGAAAATGAAACATAACCTAGATAGGTTATGTTATGATTGAGCATTGAGCAATGATTGAGCAATAATAAATCAGCGAGAATCAGTGAGTAGCAGATAGATGTGTGTTATGTTTGTAAGCTAATCTCTCCATCAGAGTTCACTCAAAATATATCGTGCATCTTTTCATGTGAAATGATTATTCACATGCAAGGGCTAAATTTTCTCTCTCTATAATGTGTTTGATTACTTTGTGTTGCTGGCATCAGCTAGCTATATGGTTTTGGAAGATGATACAGTCGCTATTTATTTCATGAGCTAGATGGAGTGATATTCTTAGTGTGCGCCAATGCATACACTCGATGAACAGATCCACACGAGTGGCTTGTAGAACCCATCACCAGTTCCAAGAAGAAATGATGAATCATTTTATATCAAATTTTTGCCTTCTCTCGAAGGTTATAGTCTCTAAGACGGAGGAAGGAATCAGTTTTAGAGTTACTAAACCTTTTATTACTATCACATATAGCCAGTCTGAACGAATCTCAATTACCTAACAGAATGAAACTGCAAGAAGTGAAAATCTGCTCAGGGAATGTGGCTCGGGGCTCCCGCGAGGGGGCCGTTACATCCCACGCGTGGCACACTAGTGGCCGCCACGCGAGGCCCCGTATGGAATCTCTTAAATTTTCTGATCGGGATGCTATAGCATCGCGCACCGTTTCAAGTGTTCGATTTGAATGTCAAATTTTCATTGTTCGAGCTATTTTCGATGTCACGACTGTGACTCAGAATTTCGGAATTTTTGAAAGTTTCTCAAAGTTTGACGCTATTTTCTACTCCCAATTTGGCTAAAGAATGAATCAAATCGCATGTAGTATTTATTGGAAAATACGAGTGCGATGCACACGTCACATCTTTCATTTTGAATTGAGATAATCTCGAGCTCAAATGGAATCAATCTATATCAATAAGTTTTTCCGTTGTCACGTCTATCTTGTCCCTTCTAACTAGATTGATTGACCACCAATCAACCAGAAACTACATCCGACAACGTCATATACATTACATTCATTGGAAAATCGTTCATTCATGAATTGTCATGCTATGCACCCACGGCGTAATCATAACAGCAATAGAAAAGCAGGTTGATGGCTGAAAATTCTCTCATATTCACAGATTGCTGCATATTTGTACAATCAGGAAAAAAGTCTTCGCAAACTTTGCGCAAAACACAACATAGCCGTAGCCACGTGGGCTCCTATAGGCTGTTACCCAGATTTAATAGAGCAGGTCGCCAACAAAAAGTGTTACTCATTGCCCAACCCTTTGGAAGAGCCCGTTGTTTTGGAACTAGCAAAAAAATATGGGAAAACATCGGAACAAATACTGTTGCGACACTTACACCAGGAAGGCCTAATTCTAGAGATACCTCGTCTATCGCAACCAGAGCATCTTAAAGAGGCTATAGATATATTCGATTTTCAGCTTTCGCAGGATGAACTTAGTCAGCTGGATGATCTTGACAGAGGTGAAGATGGCCGGTTCATCGATGATGCGAATCTCCCCGGGTGAGTCTTGATAACTGAGCTCGTTACGATAATCTCATTGCAGTCAGATGACCATTCTCGATTCTCACTCCAACTTGCGTTTCACTCCACGACGGTCCCTTTGAAAAATTGAACTTTTTCCACAATCTGGTAAACAATCATGTAATGAACCTTTTGAACAATATTGGAAACGGTCATATCAACTTCCTTTCTATCTAACTGGTAGCCAGTTAATAGAAGGGCATCAACTTGCAGCTAAGATACTCAATTCTATATTCTACATGATAACAACATCTCTTCCTCTGATGGGAATGTGTTAGTTCGATCTATTTAAAAATTGGCTTCTTTTCCAGTATCGCCGAGCATCCAGAGTACCCACATCCAACGCATTCGTGCTGCTAAACTATATAGTGAACTCCCAAATAGGTGAATAGCTACCGCATCATTTTTTTTACCGTTATAGTGGAGGTATTCAGTGTATTTACTAAGGTGCAAGAAGAAACGTTATGGATTCCATAGTCTTCTGATCTGGAGTTAATCCAAATTCGGCAAATGTTTCAAAAATTGAGAGAGTGTGCAACCTTCAGGGATCATCATCAGACCGGTTGGCGCTTGTATAGCTTGTAACAAAATGTTTGGTGCATGGCATGACGACCTACTGCTCGTGGTGCGCATTCATTCACGACCGCATACACAAATCAGTGATACATAGTTGTGCTTAACTCATGCATGAATAATAGAAAATGTAATTCTCTTATAGAGATTCTATTGCATGTTGTGAATTGGATAAATGATGTGGAACAGTGGAACGCTATCATATAATATAATATACACTTTTTACCCAGAAGCTCCGAAAATAACCTTGCCTTTCGTGAATAATTTCACCTCGATTCTGAATGAGATAGCAAAAATTTCTCTCCAACACCGGTTAATATCAAATGGAATTATTTATGCCATTTTATAAAGGTAGCGGAAGATTGCATGCCGAATACGGAGAAGTCAAACATAGTTTATGAGATTAGCTGGGAGTAACTGTGACAATATTTACGTTGGAACAAGTAAAGAAGAACTAAAAATGAGGGTGGGTGAGCATGAAATTGATGTATGGTACAAGGCAGAAGCATCAGCCTTAGCCTTACACGCCATACTTTTTTGCATCAGATGAATTTTGAAAATGACAAAATTCTAGATATGGAACATACATACAGATCGAGATTTCTTTCAGAAATGTTGAATATTCATTACCATCCGCATTAATAGAGTGACGATTAACCTTAAGGAAGATGTGAAGTTTTTGATAAACAAAAATATAATTCACTAATGAATTAATGAAGTGTTTCAACAAGGTTAGGGTGGACCAGTATAAAGTATCGTTATACGGTCGCTCATTTTTTTCGAACTGACACTCGCCTACTAAGGTTGTGTGCCCGTGCGGTCCGATATATTTTGAAGGCAAAACTTGGTCTTCACGGGCTTCGTATTCGCGTTTAGATGTAATGAAGCCCGAATTCATCATTTCGCAATTTTTTACACCGTGCTCGCCGTTCTTGAAACATGCATTCTTTCAAGAATTCCAAAATTTTGAAGGAAAGAATCATTGTGTGTCTACCGAAAAATCGTCTCCAAGTCATGTACGATTCTTGTGCTGTGCTCATATTTCCATGAGCAACGTTGGAACAGTCTCCAGAACTGGAAAAAATTGAACAGCTGGAACCCACTCTTACAGCTCAGCCAATTTTTCCAAGGATGGCTCCAGTTCAGTGGACAAGCGGAGACTTCCTAAGCTTTGATCTGGTCATGTCCAGGAGTCTTCTTTTCAAGATGAGCTGTGAAGCTGCAGTCGAATCATATTGAGTGATACAAGTAGATTTTCTCCGCAGAGCCAGACATTCCGGAATAATTTCATTCTGCTCCAGACAACAATATTCAATCCTTCAGTTCTTCATGAAACTTCTCAATCTTGGAATCGTGCCTGATCACGCGATAGATAAGTGAGACAAATAATGGCAAATTATGATTTCTAGGGGACAATGATGATTCTTGTCCGCGAAATTTGGCATTTGCGGTGTTTTTGGGGAACGACACTACTGTGAGTACGGAGTTTTCTTCGTACTTTTGATGGGTTGTCTATCTCTCGATGAAAGACCCATTTGATCAGGTAGATACTTTGGATTATGCATGCTCTACCTAGGTCTTTGCTGAAAATAATTCCGTGGGACCCATGGGACTTCGTAGGACTTGGCCCTGGGAAATGTTCGATCTTGTTCTTGATGGAATTTGGCATTGGAGACGTGTAGTATACGAATTCTGACTATAATCGACAAAATTCAACCGTTTTTGGAAGAGAAATTGTCAAAATTTGTATGCTGCATGTCTTGGATGCCTAATTTCCCAAGTGTCCAGATCAAATATTTTTCCAGAGCCAGGTCCCACGATGTACCAGGTGATCCCATGGGTTCCCACGGAATTTTTTTCAGCAAGGGTGGTAGGAAGCTGTACAATGATCTTTAGAAATATCGACGACTCGAATCTCGCGCAATCTGCCCGTATAAATATCCGATCAAAGACATTATGAAATATTTGTAACCAAGTCGTGTATGGTGACCCAACATCCTACTCTCCTGATAGCTCCATAGGACTTGTTATTGGAATGATTCCTTTATCAACCAAACACGGTGCCCCCCTGGCGGAGATGAATTCAACAAAGATGACAACAAGTCTGAAAAAGAAGTGTTTTTGTATGAATCGTCACGAATTGAACCTGATTCCGAGTGAAATCGGATCAGCTCGCCGTTTCGAGTGATCGTCAAACTAAGAATTCCCCTTACATTGCTCATGGAAAAACTCAGTGACTCCTCGTAAACTTCAATTCTTCGTGGTTTCCTCGCAAATACTCAGAAAAGGTGGGTGATAGCGATAGATGTCTTTTATACATTCTTTAAAAATCTACAAGATGATGTAGGTCGATTCATCACAAAGCCCAAGAAGATTGCAGTTTCAAGTGAAGAAACCGAAGTTTGCTGCAAGAAACCTCGCGCTTTCTGGTAATTCTCTACAATTTCCTACAATACGATCAAGGAAGCCTGAGTTTCTTCAAAAATCTAACCCTAGCATCTTGTAGATCTTCAAAAAATCCATGAAAGAGTATTCATGAAGTATTCATGACATGTTTTGCTATAACCCACCTCTTGTGAGTATTTGCGAGAAAACCGTGAAGATGCGAAGAAAATGAAGAATTGCCGAATTTTCCCCATAAGCAATGTATGGAGTATTCTTAGTTTGACTTTCACACGAAACGGGGAGGTGAAACGATTCCGCCCAAAATCAGGTTGAATTCGTGAAAATTTTCAAGTGGGAAAAATGAGAATGTTTGCAAAAAAAATTCTTGTCATGAGTGGCTACAAATAGAGGCACTTACTCGAAAGCCTGTGTATCGTATCACGGTTCCAACCAGACGAGTCCACGACTCGTTCGTATGTCTCATTCTATGGGCTATCACGACATTCGTCGTTTATTCCAAATTAGTTCATTTGTCATATGTTTGAAAAAAATGTATGTAGAAGAGATACTCGACTATCTTTATCTTATTTCACTCCGTTGTCTAGACTGAGTTATACATTTTGCGCGTGTGAAACACAGAAAACTCTTGATATTTGATAATTCCATATCCATGTATTATTAGGATACTTTCGAATATAGATGTATGATGTTGGCACTGAACTGGATTATAGTGATCTCATATTTTTTACTAGATCAAATAACTTAAGATATCACTCGACAGATTTTTTTATTCCATTTCTTTCACTAGATCAAATTTTTCCAGATTGTAATCAACATGTTATTCTCATTTCATTGACTAGATTTCATTCATTTGTGAATACTACACGACATCTCGTGAAGGATAGAGGAAGAATTCAAGGAAATTAAGATAATGAGTGGGACTGCAAATGGGCAGGACGATTGTGGATATAGCGAGCAGGCGCCAGGAGAAAAGGGACAAGTTCCACCTCTCGGATCTAAAACGGTGAGACAGGGGCAGACGGTGATCTTTTGCTATCCTGTCTACAACCTGAGGGACCGAGACTTGCTTTTCCTCTCGAATTTCTCTGCACCGGTCTGGAAAACTGGCAACGCCGCTATCAGTCTGGTGGAGAAAACTCGAGAAAATGGCAACACCGCGGCTACCAAAATCTATCGCTGAGTCTCTGCTTCAGCAGTGGACCCACAACATATCTGTGCATTGGTGTTTGTGAGGTACAACGAGGGTCCGGATGCTGTGGAAATGAGTATGAATGACACAGCCGGTCCCATCCGCGTTGAACTTGTCAATTCCAAAGGGCTTCTTGTCCTTCTCTTCTCTCTCATTCTCGAAGATGGCTGTGGGCCCCGATCATACGCAACGAGCAAACTCGCCTCGCGTCGTCTGCTACATGGTAGAGTCACGTGGATGGAGTGAAGAGAGAGAGTAAGAATAATGTTGCTCACTCTGTCTGCTGCGCCACGACGCTATAGCCAAATCGCCCCTTCTCGATGTTAATGCTCCCCTGATACTTCGATCTTACGGGACTCACTCGAAACAATCTGCGGGAGGAGATCTGACTACCCCCCTAACAGTTCACCACCCCCTCGAAATACATGAGGCACATGCGCGTCTCATATCCGCGCATGTGTTGATGAAATTTGGATGACCTAGCGCATGATATCAGAGCAGCGCGGACTCACTTGCATACACATTGCAATATTCATTCTCGTAGCCTCGGCATTCTCCTTCGACCATCGTCGCACAGTTGGGCCAAGAAGTTCTTGAATAATTCGCCATTACGTGAATTTGCAACCAATCGACATATGCGCAAACAGAAGACTTTTGGATGAATGAGAACAACTTCCTGCATCTGCGCATATGTCGATTGGTTGGAAATTCACGTAAAGGCGAATTATCCAAGAACTTCTTGGCCCCACTGTGCGTCGTTTTTTTTTTTAGAAGTGAATCCTACCTTTATACTCACTTTCTCTGAAAAATTGAGAACAAAGACCGATTTTCCATGACCCGTATTCTCGGAAATTTATTCAAACAATTACCGCTTGCTGTTTATGAGCCCAATAAAATTGTCAGATTTCCATTCATTAACCACCTCAGTATTCATGATGGACATACACCTTTGTGCAATCGTCCGCTCAGAGGAAAAGCCGAAGTGTAATAAACATTTCAAACATCCCCGGTTCCACATCAATGCATTTCTTATTCAATCACTTGTCCCGGAATCATTGTCCATCTAGAAAAAGCGACAATAAGCAACACAGACCAGGAAGAACAGACGATAGTTTATAGCGCCGCATCCGGAAAACTCGCGACCTCATTTCATCATCTTAGTCCAAGACAAGACGCTAGACCCTTTGTTCATCATCAGCTGCGCGGTGTATCCCTGATAGAATGATTTCCTAACTTGAATTCACGATCAAACGAATCCACAAGAGTATTGTGAGCTTCAAAATTCAGAGACTTTGATTGCTACAAGAATGCGCGAGTACAGAGGTTCGAGCTCACCCTCGGACTGAAGAAATGCCTCTTGATTGCATTTTTATTACCTACTTTAGGAAAAAAGGCTGTTTCTTTGAGCTCGCACGATCCCGTCAGCTCTGCTCCAAAATTTTTGTACCATTGGGAATATTATTTATGTAACAATGTATGTATGTGTGTATGTGTGAAAAAATTATGAATTAATTGAAGATCGACATTAAAGAAAGTTTAGCAGTTATAATATTTATCTTCCACATAAAAATTAGCGGCCTCAAGTGCCCGAGTTTTACTCTGAAAACTAACTTGAATGACATATTTTAACATCAACAATATTCAAAACATGATATCGTGTCTTCATCACGCATATATCAATTTTTCCGCAACCACATTTAATTATTGTATTTTTGCATCGTGTGTGTTTTCATTATTCCATAATCAATCATTAGCTTATTCATGTGTGTGGGTCATGCCTGAAGAAAAGGAATAATCGAACCATCATTTGCAATATATAGTACTCAATCAAGATTGCCTCGAAGATAATCAATATACCAATCGAGTGAATGTATTTAGGGCGAACTTAGTTAAGATCAATAAGAATACATACAAATATTTAAGCGAAATATTAGCCAGGAAATGTCTGGTCATTAAGCATTTATTTAACATTGTAGGCGCCACTGGTCGGGAACCAAAAAAACTCGATAGTTTCCAATCTTCGGCGCAACGAACGCCACTTGCTGGGGAAAGCTTGTACGTCCCATCAGGCCCCTCTCCAAGATGTTGCCGCCTTCAAGTCTATAAAATCACCCCCTCGAGTCAGACCCATCAATAGCCGAGTCTGGATGTCTCAACTTAGGTTGACAAAAGGCATGTATAGGCCAATCACGAATCGAGTTTTCACAGCACCACTGGGTGGCTTTGTTAATTTTTCCCTACCCCTAAAATGCAAGTTGCCTCCCAAAGATTCATCGGGTCTCCGCACAGAACCCCACTTCTCACTCTGTCCCTAGACCTCGAACGATCCAGTTCGAGGCAGTTTTCTTCCAAATTTTAACTTTGTTTGAGCAGTTCTCTTCAAGTACCACTATTCTCAGGACTTACAATTTTCACCCTGCGTCGTTTATTTTTCGGGAAAAGTCACCCAGCCACATCATCTGAACGCAATCATCGAATTTCTTCTCACTTCCTCACTCACTTTTTGGCACACCATGCTGAACCCGAGATCACTACCCTCTAATCTCAACTTCGCAGTTTGTCACGAGTGCTGCTAGGGACCATTTCTGAATAAACTCGACAAGATACACCACAGAGTAGGTTTTGTTATTTTTGTATATTATTCTTCTATCCCGCGTTTCTAAAATCATCCTGATCTGTTAGTTTTGAGAATATTTATTTTGGATCTCCGCGCCACGAGTGTTAGTTTCAAGTACAGTGAAACTAATCGGGCTCATATTTTCACTGGAGGTATTCTTCGTGGTTCTCCCAAGTGGTGCCAGACAGTGAAAATACTAAGTATTTCAGAGAGACTCCAGAGTGTTCCAGAGTTCCAGAATACCGTATCCGTTTATTTCTTTTAAAATACCACAACTTTCCTCGATTGATTCATTTGCTGTCTTTGATCACGATTCCGATCCATTGGAGGAAACTCTAGGCTCAAAAACAAATTATTAAGCGCAAAATGACGCTAAATTGTTGCTCCCGATGTAACACATTGAGATATCACTTGACAGATTTTCTTTATTCTATTCCTTTTACTAGACCAAATTGTTTCAGATAGTTCTCAACGTGTTATTTTCATCTCATCTTTCCCTCTAGATTAAATTATTCAGATATAGTACTCAAGAGAGTTGTTATGGTCCTATTTATTTTGCCAGATACGATATTCTGGAACAGTATGTAAGTAACACAAAAGTGTAAGACACATGTATTTCCAAGATAATTTAGTTCGGTTATGACTTCAATAATTGAAACTCAATCAGATGAGTCTCTTTAAAATATAATTTCAACTATTAACAGGAGGGGGGCACTCTCATACTCGCCTGGCTATATTTCTTGGAGAAGTGAGTCCAGGGGGGTGGAAAATCGAACTTTACACCCTTGCAAAAATCGTTTAGATTCCTCCATATGCCCACTTATGTCTTACCTCCGTATTATTCTATCTCCTCTCTAGACTGCAATAAATTCTCCATTCTCGCGACTTTTTGACCCTCAAAATTACCTCTACGATGAATTCTCATTCTACATTAGCTACTCCGTCCTACATTGACTCTCTTCACAAATCCAGAACATTCGTGTCAGAAAGACATATATCATCATTCTTTTCCATAGGGTTCCAATGACTTCAGAGGATGTCTTTTCACCTATGCCGGTCTGCCATGTTGTGATGAATATTCCT
Source organism: Eretmocerus hayati (assembly GCA_029851415.1). Lineage (NCBI taxonomy): Eukaryota > Metazoa > Arthropoda > Insecta > Hymenoptera > Aphelinidae > Eretmocerus > Eretmocerus hayati. Next base: position 112,659,993 of record CM056744.1, read on the forward strand.
TATGGAAAATGATCCTTTCCATGATGAGAGAACGCACTAAACAAAGATACCATAAAAATTCCTGCCTTTGGGTACGAAAATTTTCCGATAGATGAATCACACTATGAATATCTACTAACGATTCCCTGGTGTGATAAACAAGTTCCAAGTCTTTTGACCTGATTCTATCGACAAAGTTAGATATTTACAAAAAAAGTATGTCTGTTTGTTCGTCACACACGAGAAGAGGAAAATTCATTTTTTTTTATGACTCTGCAAGAGACTCTGGAAACTATTTTCGATGATACGTCACGCCTTCGTCAATATTTGGGTCCCACGTTTACTTTACATCTATACTTTATTCCTACCACAGAACAATGATCATTACCCATTAGACACCAGCTATCGTCAATGAATAGAGCTAGCTGTACTCAACGTAGGCATCCAAATAAAAGTTCTGCGTCGCCAAACGGTGAACGTCAGCCCAATTACGGGAAAGTTTTAACTTACTAACAGTTGAATCCTGATCCGAGACTCTCGCTCTCAGGCTCTCGCAAGTCAGAGCTTTGTTATAATGATGAATATTCGAACTTGGATCTCCATACTTGTTTTGGTTGTTTCGCTGATTGTGGGCTGCGAAGCATGCATATCAAGATATTCGCTATCGAAAGGTTAGTCTTGTTATTCAGTTCATCCGAATAAACATGGAGACTTTTATGCATAAACAGTTATCCTCGTGTTGTTTTGGAATGAGGATGCATTTTATAGCATGAAAAGGCATCTTCAGCATCGTATTTCACTCTTAAAATGAATCCCTAGAATAGTTCACTCAAATCGTGAACGAGAAACTCAAATCCTTAATCAATCATTATATCATTGTACAATTCGATACAAGCTTGGGAAACAATTTTTTTGCGTTCGAGTGATGGGTTTCCAGCCCGAGCCGCAGGTGAGGGTCGGAAACATCACGAGGATACAGAAATAGGTTCACTTCCATTTATCGGACTATTTGCTAATGTGAGAGACTCTCACTGAGAGTAGTAAACGTCAGACTGAGCATAAAGTACACTCTGACGTTCAGTATATCAGGAACTATTGAATGAATGGAGTAATCCTGGATAATGAAGTGATACGAATGCCAATAATGAAGAATTGTATTCCTTGAATTTCCAGATAGGATCTATCCTTGCAGATCCCATAATTTCTGTGATGATAAATGCAGAGAAGAGCCAGGTATAGAATTGGGCAGATGTTACTGTCAAGGTTACAAATTTTCATGTTACTGCTACGATAAGGTGGAGAAGAAAAAACAGTTAAAGGAAAACATTTGGGAAGAATATGATGACGAGCAGTGTGTGTATAATGAAAAACCAAGAATCGAAAATTAGATGACCACGGATGACTCACCATTCTTTAGTTTATCCTGCTGCATTGCATGTAGCTGTTGAAAATTTTCTTAAGAGGATGTAGTACTCTCTTGGGTTATCAGGCGGATTCTAAGTGTAGATGGCGACACGTAGAATGAGCTTCTCATATGTAGTTTTTTAATGTTGGCAGCACTGATTTTCTAGCGTACGAGTAGACGACTTGGAGACTAGCTCGAATGATCTGAAAATATTCCAGATCTCGTGAAACCATAATGAATCCACCATTTATACCCCTGCATCCAATATATCCACGCTCACAAACGTGGATGATTTGAAAATAAGACAGCATTTTCCCCAAAACGAGATGAATTCAAAGATTTAGAGTAGACGAAAAGAGTATACCCATTTTTCAACAAAAATGGGATTCCTAATCAGTGAACTAGGATTCCTCATCAAAAGCAGAAGACCCATTATTGAGATTTGCCATCGATGCAAAAAAAATTTTTTTATCATGAGTATCAAAATTCATGTTCAGAAACAAGAGTGAATCCAGCGCTTCCTTGGGAAAGAGGTTGATTCGCACAAACAGATCCTCCTTGAGATTCACCATCTGTCAATTCCTAAATTCATGTTCAGAAACAAAAACGCATCCAGAGTTTCCTTGGAAAGCAGGTTGATTCTCCCAAACAGATCCTTTTAGAGATTCAACATCCGCCAATTTCAAAATTCATACCCAGAAACAAGGATGCATCCACAGCTTCATCGGATAGCAGGTTGATCCTCCCAAATAGATAGTTATCTCCATTCGTATTCATCCGCGTCAATGCAATTCACACATTGGGAAATACACATGAGGCATGCAAATTCATATGAATAAAAAAATAGCAAAGTTCGCATACCAAGTACTATCATGAGCCATCATTGAGAGAAAATCGATTATACCTTGGACAGCAGGTTGATCCTCCTGTATAGATAGTCATTTGCATCCATGTTCATCAACATGAATTGAATTATCTTATTTGATAACATGTACATTCATTAAAGAGCATCCAAATTCACATGCATAAAAAGATATCCAAGTTTGCCCACTAAATACTCACATGAGCCATTATTGAGAGGAAAACGATTATCCCTTGGACAGCAGGTTGGTCCTACCATATAGATAGTCATCTGCATTCATGTTCATCAACATGAATTGAATTGTCTTATTTGATAGCATGTACTGACGTATCCCGGAATGCGAGAGCGTCGGGGCAAATTACCACCGAGAGGACGCGTGAGCAGCGTAGTCGCTCTGGTAGGATTTTACGTCAATGGCGAACGCCTTTGCGAGAGATGCGATCGGTACGTGCTTTAGTCGTGAAGCGATGGGAAATGTTTTTACTCAGAGTAACGAATGACTTCATTCCTTGCCCGGCGTCGCGTTAGGAGAATTTAAAGTGTGGGCCTGAGGGGCCGGAGTCGCGGCTTTCATGGCTCCGAGGCGGGCAAGCTTCTTGGCTTCACACATACCACACGGGCTGTCGCGACATTGGCCCTGGGTGGACACAGCACTGACTCGAGGTTTGGAACCAGAAGAGTTCTTACGTTCCATTTCAATCACAGAAAAATGCTTCTAACACTGTGGACACAATGACTTTAGAGCGAATTGCATTTGGACTTGGGTTGGGGTGGCGGTGTCTGGATAGGAATGCGAATGAGTCAAACAGACTTCAGATTGAATTGTGCCGCGTCTGCCGAGGTGCGAAACACTAATGCTACACACACGTACTCATCCATACTTAGTACACTGATTTTACGTGAAAAAACTCGAACGCGTTCATCGCGGTGGCCGTAGCACGACCGGGTACGACAACTACAGGCAAGGTACAACCTGGTTGGTGACGTAGGCGTAGGCAGCGGGTCGATGAACTTGGAGCGTGCGGGCCGGTGACTGCCGCGTCGGGAAGCCGACGGGCCTGGTGACGAACTGACGAAGACTCGGTATGTTGTAACGTGCAGAGAGAATGAACTCGACTGAGCATGCTGAGCCAGAGGAGCTCGGGTTTATATAGGGAGGCTGCGTCCCTTGAATCCGCGGTGTCGCGGATGGTTGAAGTGTTTGAGATGTCCGGTACGCGAGGAATCCAGGAAAGCGTGGATATCGTCCAAGTCCCGTCTATTCAGCGGCGGGGACGTCGGGTTCGTCCATGATTTCCGGGACGAGTGTTGATGGCTTGATTGCAGCTCTATTGTATTGACGGTTATAATCTCGGAAAGTCCAGGATTTTCTGGACTCGGCTTAATGACTTTATGGTTCCGCGTAATAGGCTTGTTTTTACGGGCTAAAGATCCCTGAAAACCGGGACAGTTTGCGCGTCCGAGATTTTCAGGATCAAGATTTATGAGCTTGTTTACTTGTTTTCAAGTACTTCCCGGTTTAAAATAACAACATTCTCATTCATTCAATAAGGCATGAATCGAGGCGTAAATAATTGTAAAAATAGGAGTGTGTTGCGCACGTAAGTACATTCATTAAAAAGCTATCAAATCAACATCCATAAAAAGATATCCAAGTTCGCACACCAAGTACTTACATAAAACGTCATTGAGAGGAAATCAATTATTCTATAAAATCGCTTCTAGAGGGCTATTAGAGTTATTCATGAACTTTAATTATCTTGCATGATTCAAGAATTTGAAATTGAGAATGAGTATAGTCTTGCGTCATCAAGAATCTGGGTAATTGAGTTGGCAGATATTTAATTTACCCATGGTCTTTTCCAACAACGTATAACGTGTCACTGCAATCATCTGATTATGAGAAAGCAAGCTTTTTATTACAATATAAAAGATAATTCAGCTTATTTCTGAAAGCTTGAGGAACTGCTGCTGACAACTAAAAATCTAACTCCATAATTCCTTGCCATGAGTGCATGCTAATCATACATCTTGGTGAACTACGATAATTACGTTTAGGGGTGATAATTGAGAAACAAGAGACCAATAACAAGGTCAGAAGCAATGTTTGAGGTTGATGCTACTTGCGGATTCTGAACCACGATATTTACCAAGTCAACTATAATAACTTCTAGACAACTATTCTACTTCATTCCACTTGCATACAATATTCCATATTCATCACATTATTTTGAATCCAAAAACTCTTTCAAAACTTCTCTCAATGAATGTTTGGGGGTAAATCTAAGAACTGACAAGAGCAATTGCATGCATTCAGATGGGAAAAACATGCTGTCACATATTTCATTATTCATATGAACCATCACTCACGCTACAAATACACAAACAGCAGGTTTTCTCTTGGTCTCGCTGGCTTCTAGAAGGTCTTTCAATCCTCCGTCACGACATTTTTTTAATGATCACAGACCAAATTTTTGTTATTTTGGAGAATAACAAAGCCGTGTCAGAGGTGGTGGCCACGGTAGTAGCCCAGATGCATCCTATCCCACCCGCAGGATGCGAGCATTGGCGGTTGTACACTAGCACACTCAGCACAGCACAAGACACCCGCTGCTATCGCACTTTCACACGACCCGGACACTCTCATCTCCACCAGGAAGCCACGATTTCCTCGCAAAACGCCGACTACGAGGATTTGTGGTATACTGAAGAAAGCAAACATGCGAGCAACAGCACGCGCTTTGCGATTGTTCGATACGTCTGCTATTAGCAGCCGACATCAAAACAAGAGACCACGGCAATGCTGCCAACTTATGAGATGCAGTTCTCAATTTCGCGATACAGAATTTTACTCGCATTACCCCAAACTCGTATTTATAGAACTACGGCTCCAAAACTCATCGAATCAATCCCAAATTTTTCACAGAGTTAGAAGATCCCAGTAGGATTGGTGGAAAGTCCCTCGTGGAGCAATCCAGCTCACAGGAATCCTACACTGTGAGTATAATAGTAGCCTAACCTCAAAGAGTTCCAACATTCAAGACAGTTTCTGACTGACACAGATCTTTTCCAACGAAATCACTGACTTTCCACCATTTCCACGAGGATCTTCTAACTCCGTGGAAAATTTGGGATCGCTTCGATGGATTTTAGAGCCGTAGTTCTTTAAATACAATTTTGGGGTAATTTAGCAGACGGATTTCGGCCGGTATACGCCATCCTCTTAACAAATGGAATAGTAAACTGATGCATACTAAGAAATTCTGCAAGTACTTGTATAGAAAAAAAAAAAAAAAAAAAAAAAAAGGGAAAATTGATTGAATCTTGGTCTTTTATTCCACTGTTTCCCTTGATTTTGATAGAAAATTTGCGGATTTGTTAAAAGTATGACTATGCTCATAGATCGGGTAGAGAAGATACCGAAGCTGTGCTTTCACCGACCTTGGGTTCCGTCACGAAAAAATTCATCACTCGTGATTTACACAATATCCTGGAAACCCCCCTTTATTAGTGTAAATCTGTGGATCGTATGCACATGGAATAGCTCTAGTTCGGAGTTTTGCAGATCTGAAAAACGGATTTTAAAGGTTTTGAGATAAGAAATCATGTGCGCTAAAGTACGTCAAGATTGGTCAAACTAAAAAAAATTTGGCACCGGATTTACTGAACGCAATTTTTTTGGTGATTCCTCATGTATGCAAACATGAAAAATGTAAAATCCCCTGAATTTTCTGGCGAACGCAGAACTGATACGGGGTCGATCTAAATTACTCATTCTCTCATATGGGCGTATCTCAGAATTCGAGTGGTTTTGTGATTATGACCTATTTTACGTCGAATGAGACATGATTTGCGGGAACTGGGGTCTTTTACTGCAAATCTTTGAGGATTCATTCATTCTCAATAGTTTCAGAAACTCTTGAGGTCTATATCTTACTTTGGCCCAATGATACGAGATTTGTTACGTGGGAACATTCGATTTTTGCCGTTACAAGGATGGTCAGATCCACGCCTTAGCTTGTGGGTTCGATGGCGATTGATCAACCATATTGGGAACTGGATGGGTGATTGGTTATACTTTGGAGAATCGAATCTTTCCCGCCTCATGGCCAGCCTCACCGTGATGAGAGAGCTGGTAGAATTTGTTGGTGTGTCACAAAACTTTTGTCAATTTAAGAAATCGCTCTTGCTCACGACCCTGTGATCTAGGCAATAGAAATTATAATATTCTGGAAACGTAATCTGATTGAGCATGAAGAAGTTCATGAATCTAGTTCAGTCCCATTGATGTCATCGAATTCTGGTGGCTGTGGTCTTGATGAAAACAGAAATTGGTTCTGCGTAATTCAGCCTTGAAAATATCTTTTTTGCATGGGATATGGAAATGTGGACCCCGTTGCATCTGCAACCATTGCTGTACAGAAGAGATTGAACTACTCGTACACGTGTAGTATAATTTCTAGGAGAACATGAATGTACATAGGAATCACCCCACATTATACATCCATCCCAAAAGTAATGCAAGGCTTATAAGAATTGAGAATTCACGTAAACGTGCATTCTGGTGAGTGTAGAGTATCTTCAATTCGTAAGAGAAGCCATTGGGAGGTACTGTAAATTGTTAAACATAACTTTTTCCACCTCTCTGATACCAAGGTCACCTCATCTCCACGTGGGAGTGAACTAACAAGGGGAGGACCTGACCTTTGGATCACCAATCCTTTGCAAAATTTTCTTACAGTTTTGTGTCACCTAGAATATGAAGAATCCAGAGTAACTCCGTCAAATGGACCTTCTGTCCAGAGCTACAAGCAAAAATGTTAGCGTTGCCAGTATATCGATATATATCACTTTTTAACATGGGCCTATAAGGGCAATGTTAATGTCATGGGCTGTAACTTTGAACAGGAGGCCCATTTGACGGAGTTACTCTGGATTTTTCATATTCTAGGTAATACAAAACTGTGAAAAAATTTTGGACAAGATTGGTGATCCAAAGGTCCGGTCCTCCCCTTATCAGTAGAATGATTGTGATACGGGGTCCCCATTTCAATGCATTGGATTATTTGTTATTTAATCGCATGTGCGTAGTAAAGCTGCAAAATAAGTTACGCGACTATTTTGTCATTGTTCGGGGTGTGATGACCCTCCAGCCCCAGTCGCACTGACCGGGGCACGGAACCCACACAACTTTATCTGGTGGTTCGTGGCAGCTTAAGCCATAGGAACCCAAGTGAATAGCAAGTTTCATGGCGAGCTACCCTTAGCTCCCGCTCCACGTGACTTAGACCATTTGTCCAGGATTTCGGGTTTCCTGAGCTCTGTAGCAAACCCAGAAGAGCCCACAGCAAGCTCTCGATCAAAGAGAGGGCTCGTTCATGTGCTGGCTTTACACTTGATTTGTGAATATGAAGATCATCTGGCACCTTGGAAGAACCAAGACCACGGTTCAGTCGTGAAAACAAGGCAGGTGAGCTCGGAATATTGGATCGCGATAGAGCCAATCATCATGAAGAGACAAATACTTGAAATACGCGAGATGAATGGTGGTACGAATCTAATTTATTCCATTTTACTCAACCGCAAAGGAGACAGTAAGTCCTGGGATGTGACAAACCTCCGGCCTCAGTTAATGGAATACCGTACTCAGACTCAGGCCCGAATCCGGTCGGGAGGAGCCTGGCCCCGAGACTAGAGCTCGGAGCATGCTTTCGCCTCCCCCGAAAACTTGCAAGGAGGATTGAGGCACCGCGATGTCTCAGCTTTGGAGTCTGACGAATTTCCGGCACCAGTCAGCCTCCGCCGGAATGCGGAGACCGCACATCTCCTCCTGCCGGCTGGGAATGGGTGAGTCTAGGGACTCGTATTGGAGTCGTCTATAAATGGTCACAATGCAAACCTGGACGACTCATCCAGCAACTCGGAGGGGCTCCCGGGGCTCTAAAGAAGCCCAGGGGAGTCCCAAACTCCCGACCGTGGGGTGAGCTCATCCTCGTGCTGGGGGCTTAGCCCGAATTTCGGCAGTCGGGGAGGAAGAGCGGTCATTGGGAGTAAACCTCTGTGTTAATTTAAATGGGACTGCAGCGACAATATGGCGGCGCTAGGGATATCTTCCATAAGAATAACACGGACGAAAGATAATAGCACTTATTGCATGTTTAGTCCCAATTGCAGAGTCATTCGTGGCCTCGTGACGGCCTTCTTCCAAACTGACGCGAAGGCACGGCGTATCCTTGCCCCATTCCCATGGGGGCAACCGGGGTAGAAATGAAAGTCAGGGACCCGGAATATAAAAGGCAATATTCCTATTCCGCTTTATTCATATGGTAGGGACCTTGTTTCTTATTGAGACTCATTCATCATTTCTTTGAAGCCAACCAATTTCGAGTAATGATAATATCCAATGGATTTCGAAACAGCTTTGGTTGAAAGTTAGAGATCACATCTCACTGTATATCAGGATTTGAATGAACGTATGATCTCTCAAAACAGCCAGAATCAGGCAGAAAGGAAAGAAAAAGGTAAATTTGAGTCTGAGGAAGCATCTATGTGAGACTTGGAGTCGACATAAGCAATGAAATTCTGAATACTCCGGTAAATAGAAGCTTTCACAAGATTTTCATACGGATTCTTATTACAAATTGGAGTGCTGGCATCATTTGAGGTTCATGCAGTCCATAAACTTCAGCAGAAGATGAAGACTCATTTTACAATCGACAGATGATCGAGTAGAGAGATTCTTTTTCAAATAAAATGGAAAAAGAATACAGAAATGCTTATCATCATGTGACTAGGAAAAAAATCTCACTATTTCAAGGTAGTCCAGAAATGACATGTATTTATTCTACCACTCACTGCACTTTATCTGACAAGGGGAGGTCCAATCTTGCGGAACACGGATCTTGATAAAACTTTGGGAATCATCTTGTTTTGATGGAAAATGAAGATATCTCCAAGGGTTGAATCCCATGGGCCTCCTATCCCGAGATACGGCCATGAAGATTAGCATTACCGATATAGGCCCATGTTGAGAAGTCGTATATTTATAGATATACTAATAATGCTAATCTCTATAGCTGTATCTCAAAATAGGAGGCCCATGGGATTAAATCGTTCGAGATACCTTCATTTCTCATCAAAACAAGATGATTCACAGAGTTACATCAAGATCCGTGTTCCACAAGGTTGGACCTCTCTTTGTGAGTCTACCTGCAGAAAGTTGTATTTTGACCAACCAGACAACCATGCCCTGTAGATCTCTGAATACTCCAATGGATGGCCAAGAACTGCTTAAAATCGATCGTTGGGTCCTGCATCAATATTCAGGAGTTCAAGTAAGCCTCTTCAAAGCTCTGCTTAAGTTTCGTCTCAGTTCGTAGAACTTTGTTTCAAAATTCGAGGTCCTGAGAATAACCAACAATCAAGGAATCTTTCTGACATATAACTCAGACCGATTCTCATAGAGAGATCATAATTTTACAATATTTTCGATTTAAAAAAATCTGAGTCTGATCAAACTTCAACTTCATCACTTCATGAAGTTGGAAGATACCAGACACCCTAGCTCACATCTACTTCTCTCGTAAGCGACTCGTCTCAATTCTTGCCTTGAAATTTTATCGAAACCTAGCAAAATTCGAGTATGGTATCACGGGATCCTGCATCATGGAAAATTTTCAAGAGGACAACATCGAATTTTCAATAACTATCAAGAGCCTTCTCCAGTCTGCAACAGTTAATGGATCAAAGGAAGAAGAGAGTATCATCATCAAAGAAAGAAAGCGTTCAAGAGAAAAAAAGAAGGAGAAAAAGATACTCGAACCATCGATGAGATGAATGATGCGGAGGGTAAAGAACCGCCCGCCTCAGCCGCAATACTCTACACGGGCGCGCGCGCGCGATTTCGCCAAGGAAGACGGACGCCCTTATTTGTCGATCTTGGGGACTATATCCTTGCCACTGAGCTTTCGCTTCATCGAATATAAGAGAGAGATTTGAAGATATATCCCATTGGCGACGTGATTGAACTTGGACGAGAAGCTCGCTTTTCGCCCCGTTTCTTCTTTGTGATGATCGAATTTGAACACCCGCAGAATCCGGCTAATGGTCTGGAGGAAAAATTTCACATTCTCTTGCGCCTGGATCCCTTCAAAAGCGGCTTCAATCACGATAATATATATCTTAGAGTATTCTCTAGCGTGGGCTAGATACTGGTTTGATTTGAAGTCGGTATGAGACAGCTGATTTTGGGGAATGAGCTTAGTTGAGCGCTCAAATTTCAACGAGATTTGTAGTATAGCCACCATATGATTGTTAGAATTTGAATAGATGTACAATTACATGATGAAGATGTTGAGGATTAACTTTTATTGTGTATATTCGAGAGCGTTGGGGGAAAATTTGAACAAAAACGTAGATGGAATGGTTATCGTATGATCTCATATTCAAGATATTCGTTTTACATAAAGATTCCTCGCTAAATTACCTTCATGAATGTGAAAATTTGTCATTTGAAAATTTTGTTTCGAATGTGTATCGAATTTGACCGATGTCGAGCGAACCTGTAACATTTGACAATTTAGAATCCACACGAATGTAATAGAAGTTCTGTGACATGATTTGTATGAATCTGCGCTCACCCATGTCCGAAATTTGTCTGTTGGTCATGCCTTGAACACGTGATGGATCAGACAACACGTGATGAATCGACCAAATTGTTAGCTATGAATCTAGTCTGAACGCAGTCCGAAATGGTTGATTGTCGGTCTTCACCTCTTATGATTGAATTAATTTGATCAATTTCCACGTCTCAATCGTGTCATAGAATTGAGAGTCATGAAACAGTTAGGGCCAAATTGAACAGTTCATCCTTACAGATTTGAATTTTTTTAAGAATAAGTTGCCAATCTTGTGAAGAGAGGAATATCTTTGTCTAGAGTATATTCATAATGCACACAATGGGATGAGGAGAGTGAAGTATCCTGAGATTCGAAAAATTCGAACTATAGAAGCCATAAGTCACATTTTTCGAGGCAGCATTCAGTGGGGAAGGATTGAAACATGGATGTTCCACTTGGGAGGAGTTGGTTTTAACAACTTATACTTTCCATTAATGGATAGAGGAGACCTTTACCGTGAATGTGATGAGGGGTGGGCACATGAGTTATTGATATATACGTTGTTCGACATCGACCTATTGGCTGATCTAGTATTGGCAGTGCATTCTCTTATCTATGATGCACAAAATTGGGAATACTTACTCAGTAGCCTTGGATCAAGCAAATAAATACATTCACTGCGACGGGCGCAAGCGTTGGGCCCCTCTCGTCCAAGATTGTGTGCGGCGGTGATCAGAATCCTATTAACTGGTCCCCACCGGTGGGGTGCGTCGCAGACAGAACCCGAACGCGATTTTTGCCGTCGCAGTGAATGTTCAATGAAGAAAAATTTCCGAAATTTCAGGCAACGTTATCGATTTATGTGGTGGAGGGCACTTATTTCGAGTATTTTTCCTTAAGCTTGCGATGTTTCTATTCAATATCTTCAGGGACTTTGAAAAATGAGGTATTCTGGCTATGGAATAAATGTGACTTCTTATCCCAATCGCAAATTTCATTTTGAGTCTGTCATGTTGAAATACGAGGTAACTAGTCATTTCGACCGACGCTGAATAATTCGTATAAGTTCCAGAAAATTTAAAGTGACTTTTGCATTCTTCGAATTCGCACAGCTAGGAATTTGCTGAGCCTTTGCGTTCAGTAAAATTGCTGCCAGATTTTCCAGGTTTGACCCATGTTAATGTACTCCAGCGCATTCAATTCCTTGTCTCATGAACTCTCCAACTCGTTACTCAGAGTTGCATTACATAGATCTAGAGCTATTCCATGTGCAAAATACGAAGATCACTTGCTAAACAAGAAGGGTAACATTAGAATGCACCCAGCATGCTCCCATATCCAGGATATGGTTATCTCAGAAGGGTGTGCAGTGTGACTATTTCATCACTCGGAACGTGTTTATCACGTCCAAATAAGTCAGACCGGCTTGAATTATTTTATGCACTTGACCGTCAATTCATATCTGAGATGATTATTTGGTCTCATCGATCTTGAGGGACGGTGGGGAACTAAATAAATTCCCAAAATTTCGTGATGGAAATTTTATTGCAACGTTTCGTCCACTAGGTTTCGTGGACCTCATCAGGCTCCAGGTTTGTTATTCTTTAGATCGTCATGATATATTGAACGATCTTATAATAGAGCACAGACATAGAATAGGATTCTATATACACAGGTAAATAGAATGAGTCTCATAAAATTACTCATGATATGTCAATTCATATCGTTTCCAATTATGCGGCAAATTGCTTACGCACTTTGGTAAAATTTCGAAAATCTTTCCCTAGGAAGATTGAGACAACTCGCTTCCAATTGGTCAATATTAAACGTACTTTAGCTCAATTTTACGCTTTGAGACGAGCTTAGGAATGAACTGGAGTACGTCAGAAAATGTTAGCATAGGTTAGAGTTGTTTGAGAAAATAGCTCAATGGGGGCAAGTTGGGCACACTAACCTTATATCCTAGCAAAAAATTCCAATTCTCATTAGTTGAATCTTCCCAAACATTCGATATTTTCAGATGAAAATTTCTTCACTGTTCAAGTGATAGATCCGTTTCTTCTCGTTCTATCTTGTAGCACTCTACAGCTCCAATTATTACTACATTGGCAATCTATAATCACAATGAAAGTAACGCAAGCAACAAGAATTATTACGTATTTTTCAGAAAACCAATGAACATCAAGTCAAGTTTTTTGTATTGCTGGAGCAACATCTCAATTAAAAGAAAAATGGATGATTCATCAAATAATACTACAAACATAAATATCCCATTCTCAACCTCGTCGATGCAATTTGGAAGCCGATATAAGCTAAATAACGATATCATTCAGAAAAAAATCATATAATCGTTCAAAATCCCCATACTTGTCACTAGGATCACGTCTCTGTCACAAGCAAGAATTTTATCTCCCCAAATCTCTGACAAAATAGAGAAATGATTCTTCTTGACTGTCTGCCAGACTGCAATTTTCACATCGCACAAAGGGTCGGTAATGCACACGATCTCAAAGCAGTAGCACTACTGCCTCGCAATTGAAATGGACTAGATATAGTAAAAGTCAGGAGAGCTTTACTCAAAAGATTGAGAGGTCAAAAAGGAAGGAAGTAAAATCGAAAGGATAAAAGAAGTCAGGACATAGTATATAGTGTGCTCGTGTGGCCAGACAATAGGGAATGAAAAACGTGTAGGAGATAATGAGTTTAGACTTCTTAGGAGAAGCTTGTTCTTCTAAAAGACAGTCTCACGTATGTCACATACTATACGTTCTATATATACCATGAATTCAACACGACAATCGTGAACGATCGGGAAGTTGAATTATGGTACGATTGTTCAATGTGCTGCCCACACGTCCAACTCACCCACACACACACGCACCCACCCACACACACACACACACATACACACATACTTGGAAAAACAGACGGATACGGACATTCACGAAGGTGTCGGTCAGAGTACGAATGGCAGAAAGTGGACTTTGAATGGCGAAAATTGTAGGATGAGTAAAGAGAAAGAAGAAAAGGATGAGATACTGATGTGTCATCGGAAACGACCCCTCTTTTGTAACAATTCTGATTCTGAGTGAGAGAAACCAGTCAAGTTCCAAAAGGAGGCAAATGATATAGACATTGTCGACCGCTAACGAGGACCGGAGACTGTATATTGTTCTTCAAACCACGATATTCTCGCTAACTCAGCGTCAACCACAGTGATTCGAATCTGAACTTGATTTTTCACAATTGTTTTGTGAAGATTTTTGTCCTTGACAAGACTGTTTTGTAGTCTGCAATGATGAGGTGGTTTATCTTATTGTTTTAGGTAGGTGGTAATGAGGATAGACAATAGACTTGTAACAAGTTTGCGGTAACTAGCTGACAAGGTGGCTATAGTTGTTGTCAAGGGTGATAATGAGTGTTCTTCAATGTAGACGTTAATGGTCTTTGGATGAGAGGATGAACGTTCAAGATTTGCTGAGAGTATCTTGGGGAAAAGTTATCAGTATGAAGATCATTTCAAAAAGATGTCCGACATTTCGTTGTTTCGAAATAAATCATTCAAAGGATCATTCATTCAAAATTCTGAAAGAAATAACTAATAATCCGAATCTTCAACCACCACGAGGACATTCGTCAATAATCGAGATCCAGGGAAGAGAAGTGATTATTATTCTATACATTCTTCAGTTTATATACAACTTTTTATGGAAATGACCGGCCCTCAAGAGTTAAATCGTTCTAAGAAACCTACACCAGCAAAAGAATGGCCGATGAGGAGTTTAGGAATATACAGGGCATCCAAAAAGTAAGCAGTAAGTACGCCTATCTCCTCATATGAATGGGAACATCCGATGGTGATCTTGGAAATCATTTTCAAGATCATTTAGAGGTCAACTCGATCTCTTCATTCCTTCTTAAAATGGAAACTCTTACTTTCGACCTTGGATTCTGAAGGAGCGAGAAAAATTGAAGTATATTCGTCTGGAACATTCCTTGATTTGACTTGATCTTGGAGAGGTAAATGGAGGTCAGGATGGTCGGATGGTGACCACCGTGGCCTCAACAGTGAGCATTTCATCGGAAATTGTCTCGGTTGTTCATGATGACCGCGAAAATGAGTTGATGATCTTGGTTTTGACCTTGGAGGTCATTCTTGAAGTCACTTGGAGGTCAAAAATTTTTCCAAATGGGAGCACCGACTTTTAACCTCGGATCCTGGAAGCGCGTGAGAAATTATCAAAATCTCGTCTGAAATACTTTTTGATCCGACTTGACCTTGGCTGGGTGAATGGAGGCCACTCGCACCTCGCTAAGGTCAGTTCGGATCAAAAAGTATTTCTAGCAGGATTCTCATTAATATTTACGTTGTCTGAGAATCCGGGGTCAAACGCTGGTGTTTCTATTAGGAAAACATTGACTTGACCTTCAGGTGACCTCGAACACGATCTCCGAGATCGCGAATAAGGTCACTAACTCATTTTTGCTGTAACCATGAACAACTTTTATCCTAAACCTTTTGTAATGAAATGCTTACCCTTGGAGCTACTGCGGTTACCGTTCATCCGTATTGATCTCCATTTACCTCGCTGAGGGCAAGTCAGATGGGTAAATGTTTCAGACAAAAGTTTCATGATTTCCCGCATTCCCCAGTATCCGAGGTCCATAGTAAGTGTTTCCAATGGAAAGAACTCGGGTTGACCTCCAAAAACATTGAATAAGATCTCCAAGGTCAAAATTATAATTTTTATCCGATGTCTCCTTCAAAATAAGGGAAGGCGTGCTCCTGGGTTTCTTGCGTCACCCAACCATTTCTGAAAAAATGAGAGGGGGACCTTCCTTCAAACCTTCCAAACAGACTCACTCACGAGTTCATGAGTGAAGATTTTCGTCTGAATTGCACATCTCGCAGAGCCATTGGAAAGCCTGTGAAAAATGAAAAAATCTTACCTATATCCGAATGCTCAATCCAGCAGCTCTTGAAGCATGATGTTCCGGTAATAAAGATTAATTGAGTTGATTGTGATGTGCCATTGCTCTAATCAACCTGGGGTGGATGTACTGATTCGTTCGTCAACGTTGGGAAAATATGCAGTATGAACGCAGTGGACAATGTAGCTGACCAGTTTTCCGAGTTTTTCTGGGGTTACAAGAAACTTTGATGCTGAAGCGAGTTATGGAAGTTAGATGGCAGTTCGAAATTCAAAAAAATTCTCTTCAGATGCTCCGGGTTTGTTAAGAAAAACTGGGCAGTACTCTAGAAAATTGTAGAGGTAACACAAGTTCATGAACTTCTCCATCACTGGTTAGTGTAACGGTGTTCAGGTTACAGATTATAAAATTTTTATATTGTCTCAAATAGTAAATCTTTCTTCTCTACTTCATTAAAGGACAAACTCGCGACTCAAATCTCATATTAAGCATCGGTATAATGATAATATACGATGTCCCATGGGATCGGTGTTACCCAATATTTATGAATCACAGCCGGGCCATTATGAGGGTAATTTGGACTCCTATTCATCAGTTGAAATGGCACCCTCGACAGCCTCGAGCCTTTCGTAATTTGCCTCTAACGATTTCCGAGAGGGTGGTCTCTCTACAACGCGATTCTCGATCGGTGGCGTTTCCGCGAGAAATTCTGCCAAGTGCAGAGTCTGCCCCTTTTCTCCCATTGACTTCGTCCTATTGCAGATGTTCACGATGAATGTGTATTACAGGCAAGCTTTACGACGATTCGCGCCAACTTTGACAATCGGCCAAACTCGTGGTTATTCTCATCATCCATTTCTCTAGTTCAATGAAGATTTACGTTGACACAGCGGTCTATTTGGTATGGAAGTTTTTGGGATAAATGACCAGAGATCATGAAAATTTAGGTGTTTTCGATATAGATTCTAGAAAATTGTGAGCTGAAAAAGACTGTTTCAATTCACCTATTACTTTGTCGATTCTGTTTTTCAAAATTTTCAATTAGGTGCAAAAATCAGAAAATGTGGTGGAACCTCCAAGCACATCATTTCTCAGACCGGTCATGAGTCATTTTAAGCAATATTCAGAGAATATTTCAGATTTTGAGTATTAACGAATATTTTGGGGGGGGGGGCATCCTCAGTGGAAGGAGTTTTAAATGCGCCACTGTCTGAAATTTGTGGACTCGAATCCAATCAGAGACTCGGAAAGCTTAGAATAGGACCCGTACCGCGGCGAGTTTATTTTTGGCAATTCGAGAATTTGGACGCAATTTGTTCCGAAAAAAGACCATCAGAAGACCTCAATAACCTCACAAAACAGTTGGGTAGGCCCCAAGTTAGGATGATAGAATTTCGAGGAATGAAATATTGTTAGGGGTGCACGATGCTCAAATATTGCCGATGGGTTCCACGAGATCCACTAGGCTATAAAGAGTCAAGGATGGAGAGTATTATGTAGACCTCATCAGTTTTTTAGATCAAAATTCACGCCCTTGAAGTTGAATTTCTGAATCATCTGCTTCGATAGTTTCTCTATTGGGAAAATGATCAACGGAAGAAAATTGTCTAGGTTCAGGGGAGTGTAATCCATGTCATGAACAGGGAAAACTATATGAATAGTATACATGAAAGAACTGATTTCGGAGGATTCCAACTTTCAAATGATTCAAGGGTTGTGAGTCAGCATTCTTACAGATACAACAATCATCACAAATCTATGTAGCTTTTATTTCTATTATGTTAAACTACTGTGATTTCAAAGGTGAATGAGTCATCTCACAACCAAAGTGAAAGAATTTTTAACTTTTCAAGGGTTTTTCTTCTCAGTTTCGCTGAGCAATCCTAGCATTCGTGTTTCTCGAGCCCATATTTTTTGGATTCATTCATTCTACATGATAGAAGGTGAGTACTTTCAACATCAAAATACTGGGCATATTTCATAAGAACCAACGCACGAAAAAAATTATTCCCGCATTATTTGTAGAATTTCATGATCGTACAGCTATTATGACTAATTGTTGACGAAATTGTCTGAGAGAGTCTTTCAAATATGTAATAACATGACTGAACCGTCATAAAAGTTCGATATTTCATCACTTCATGTTTCTACCTCCTCTTTTACAATGAGTCAAATGGGTCCATCTCGTCTGTTTCAAATATTCTTACACCTATTCCTACATAAAAATTCACGCAAAATACCCAACATGACTAATTAGCGATGTAAACATTCATATTCCAACATAATCTAGACTTCGAATAACATTTTCGAAAGGTTCTACCGAAGCAAATACCACCCTCATCACCACAGGAGTTTCTCAACACTTGGAAAGCTCCTCGAACCACTCTAAATATGCGACAACGTTGACGTCGTCACTACCAGAGAAACGAGACAGCAATCCTCATTATTACTCGTCGAACCAACTGGCGCGTATACATACAACCACATACGCTCAGCTTTCGTAATAAGTTTCCGCCATTACCTACATCTATCTCAACCAAATATATATACACAACAAGAGAAGCTTCCCCTTAGGCGCTTATACCTTCTACCAATCGCTACGAATAATATATATATATGCAATAGACTTGTCGTTGACGACGATGTATTTGACGATGGAATAACGATTCACAAGTAAAGTCAAGCGCATGCGTGTGACATTCGACGTGACAATTTGTATTCAGTTTGAAAAGCCCTGAGGCTATTTTTAATAGGCATTCGTTTCATGAAGGCCAATTTGATATTATATATGTCTGAGTCTCTTGGGTGTTGGTATGGTTATGGAACCATTTGTGTCTGTGTTTGTTTGTGTGTGTGTGTGTGTATGTGTTAGAAGGGCGATGTTTGGATGTAGGTGGTTTGGCTGGACTTGGAGACATGACGAGTGAGATGTTGTGCAAATGAGCTCGTCTGATTCTGAATGGAAGCTCGAGGCTTAACGAAGTCATCAGAGGCGTTGCTGCTGTTGATGCAAGTAGTACGAGTCGACGACGAGTCAGACGCTAGATAGAGGCTTTGAAGGTTTTGAGAGGTGTGAGAGGTTGTTTGGATGCTCGTCTGTTGGTTGTTCTTAGTGTTGCTTTGATTTAGATTTTTTTTTTCGTGAATGGGAATCCTTCCGATTCTTTTTGTGAATTTTTTCTTTTTCAATGGAATGTTGTTTATTCATAGGGGTTCCATATCAAAATTTATCTTCTCCAAGTTCTTCTCAAAATCTATGTCAACACTACCAAGATAATTGTATCCCATCAAAGATCTGAACAATCTTAGGGTTGCCTTTCGAAATTCATCAAGGCTAGGTAAAATCTGGCGGAAAAATATATGTGAAAATCATCAAATTATATTTGCCTAAGGATTCATGTGGTAACACTACATTATTACATCTCATCTGAGTCAAATATGTCACATTGGGGTAGAAATGATTCTTGGAGAGGATTTTTCGTACATCTAGAGCATGCCATCACCTGGAATGTAATAAGATGAGTGTACTCAACTTGCCTCCATCAAACCACTTTGTTGCGAATGATCAGAATAAAAAATTTTGGCAGCGGTATTACTGACCGCAATTTTCTTGGGAATTTCTTAGCTGTGCAAACATGGGAGATGGAAAAATGACTCTGGAATTCCTGGGGAACTCACAGACAGTCCGGGATCGACTCAAATCACTCATTCCCTCATATCCTAATGTAACAAATGTAGAAAAATTATCGGAAGGTTTACGAGTGCTCATCCCTGAGATTAGCGTATGGAGCCAAGTCGGGTCCAGAGGCAAGTTGGTTACACTTACCTCACAACTAAAATTCTGTCACGAATTTTTTGATTTTAAGTAATTCCATCTCTTCCTAGAGGAAAATTGAATGAGCTAGATGAGTTACCACCTATGATCACTACAATACCCGCCCAAATGAATGTAACACGTATCCCTTCACGCAAAACAGCGATTACTCCGACGTCCTTAGGTGTACGGCAATTTCACAGAAAGCATTCTAAAGATGAAATAAAAGCTAATGATTCGTGTCCTTCAAATAAATTGTCTACTCAGAATTCATGGTTCCAACTAGCTCCGCAAAGTGAACAATTTTTCATTCCAATCTATCATCGATCATTTATCGGGGAATCACGATAGCTTAAAAATTCTTGCCGAATCTCCTAGTTCTTTTTAAGACCTTCAAAATCGTTCATTCATACATTACTCTGCGGTTTTTTACACCCGAGTTACTAATGATCCAGCAAAAAGAAGTTGATGTGGGCCTAGGGTAATACTGGTGATATAGTAGTATACAGTTTCGCTTCTTGATGCTGTCTGAGGTCGTTTCGAGTGAGTTCTGAAACATAACTGATTCATATTTTATGATTTTCAGAAGATTTCACGTCGAAATCGTTGATTACACATTTTTCTGTATCTCCGCTACCCTCAACGTGTGTCAATTAGCTCTCGATCAATCACTCGTAACTCGAGTGCAAAAAACCGTAGACTAATGCATAAAAAAACGATTTTGGAGGTCTTGGGAAGAGCTACAAGATGCCGTGAGGATTTTTGCCCTATCGTATTCTCTCTGATAAATGATCGATAATTGATTGAAATGAAGAATTTTCCACTTCTCGTAGCTAACTGAAACCATGAATTTTGGGTTAAGAATCCTTCTGAAAGACATAAATTAATAGCTGTTCTTCTCATCTTTGAAATGTTCCCTGTAGAATTGTTGTAGACCCAAAGACGTTGGAGTAAAGGCTAAATCAGTGAAGGAATCCGTGTTTCATTCGTTTTTGCGGGTACTGTATATCAATACGAGTCCGTAAATGGAACAATTTTTTTTTTCGTCAAAGTGGTCAAAATTTTAGATTCTTACATCTTCGAGGACTCAATCTACAGATATTTTGCAATACTTCTTTGTTCCGCGATCGAGAACAAACTTCTTGTCGATATTTGCATGCCAAAGTTGTTGGAACAAAAGTTGCGATAAAGCAATGGCAAACTCTTCTTCGACGAGTCCTCTTCCGCATAGATTTCTCGAAACTCATATTTCTTCGCCCCCTTTGCCATACCTCTTGTTTGATAAGCGAGAAACAGGATAGCGATAGAAGTGGAAAATTTATCGCCAGCTCGACCGATATCTCGTTTCCTCCTCCTGCTGTGCGTCATAAGCTCCTTCACTTCGATCTCTCTACATCTAACCTCCCCGAAAATTTTCTTACTAACATCTTTGATGCTGGACTAGAATTTTTATTTGAAAAATTTGCTTAACTTATTCGAATGAGTCCATCCTGCCTATCCGGGGAAAGTTTAGAAAGTATTTTTATGGTACACCAGTATCGATGTCTAAATCGTCAGGCGCAAATTTCTGTAATGTATTCCGTTTAGTGAGGTTTGTCGTCTTTGATGCCAGCAAACACTAGCGATCAAATCAAATATCACCAGATGAAGAAGATTATTCTGAAGCTTAAAAAGGGCCAGTCTAAGAATTTGAAGGAAAATCCTTATAAATCGAGTATGATTCAGAATAGAAAATGGTAGTTGTGACTTTAATACTGTTTTTAAACTGTCCTAGAGTGGGGATGGGTAATAGAGTGAGTAACTAAGCTTGAATCTTACTTACACATTCTACTACCCATCCCGACCTTAAGTGATATAATTTAATCTGAAGACGGGCCTAATTGGAGGTCCGAAACGTTGTTCACCTAATCATAAGTATATTTGAAAGGACAGTCCAAAAACAGCATTGAAATCACAACCACCATTCTTAATGAATATTCATTATCTTCCCAATAATTCAAATGCGATGTCACGTAGGAATTTTGGGGAGGTCGAGATTTTTGTGGAAACGTAAGCAATCGCTTCCAGATAGAAACCGTGGAGATTCAAACTCCGGACCTCCTTGACAAAAACCAAGTGCCATAACTACTGGATCACGACCACCCATTCCTCCATAATGTCCATCGATGTATATCTCCATAATATGCAGATCCATGAAGTGCAAATCTCTTGTTAAACTGATAAAAAGTTTTTGTTTAGAAGTAATTAAATAATATCCCACTCTATTCTATCCTATCTCCAGGAATATAGTCCGGGGATGCCTGCGTTACGTAATTCCATGGCTTGGCGTACAGTGGCGTATTTCGGATCAGTACAGTTTACAGGACTTGGCGAGTTGTTGGTCATATTTTTTTTTGTGGACAAGTAAAGAATTCACTTTGGTGTTCCCACGTTGAACAGATCCTGATCATTGAAGATATTTTCAGTATTCTATAAAATATGTCAAAGAATCTTGATCATAACGAGAAACGATCACCTGGTGGCCTAGTGAGTCATACTTTTCCTTCGTTGAGAGCTCCTGACCTCGAGAAGAACAAGAGTGCATCTCTCAAAAGTTTTCTCTTAATTTTTAGTGTGCAAGCATCAATATCTTCCAGGAACCATCGTTGAATATTGTTGAATTTTAAATGTTTTATTTGATATCTTGAAACCCGACCAACAATTACGAGTTCTGAACAACGCAAAATTTTCCCAGCATCGACATAATTAGTCATTTTTTGGTATTTTCAGGGATTTGCATGAAGAATTCTTTGTACGTTCACTCATCAAAATCTTGTCAACGTCTACATTACCACTCAAAATCTCGCCATTCATCTCAAATACGCCCAATATGGCAATATTCACCGAATTTATCTCACAGTCACGACCTTTAAGATAGTTGTACGCCAACTACGTTAGTCGAGAACATTTAACCTCATTTTTCCGACTAAATCAATTTTTTGTCGAAATGATTAATATGCGTGATAAACGAGTTTTTTCGTCTAACAACAAACGAAACATTTACCTAACCCTTTTCAAATAGGAATAGGCTCAAATTTCATAGTAGAGTGTCATGAAAACAAAATTTCGTGTTGAATGTTTTGCATTTTGAATTCTCTACATACGATTCCTCAAAAATGATATGGTCAATCGTATAGAGACATAGCCATGTCATTCATCAATTAAATTTTGATCAATCAAGCTTCAATTGATCAACTAAACTTCTCAGCTCTCAATTTTGTTGATTTTCTCTTGGTCAGATTTTCTTTAGAACCTATTTTGTAGCATTTTTTCCCACCGCTCCCATAAGCGCAATGTTCAAGATGTCGAAAACATTCCTATTTCTCTTATCCATAGCTCGGAAACGGTATGATCAATCGTCCTGGGATTTTGCATGCTTACTTCTGAATACTTCAACTCCATATGTGCGAAGTCTCAAGACATTCTGTTGATGAATAATTTTGGCGTGCAACTACCTCGAACCCCAACATAAAATGGACAGGACTTGAATCCGATGCGGAAACAAGTATTTCTCCAAAAGCAGACGAAGACGGATGTACAAGTGATGGGTGTGAGTTGTGCTTGAATAAAAGCAAGGGCGTAGCGCTCAATTCTTCCCGTATAACCGAAAAACTTTTCTTTTATCCCGACAAGCCTCTTATTGCAAAAGACAATTCCGCTCGAGTCAACGGCCACGAAAAACCTTCCTATCTTCCTTATTTCTTCCATGTCGCACAGCCGTTGCTCATCTCCTGCTTGTACATACTACATCTTATAGATAGGTACATTATATTATATATATATATGTATATATGTATAGGCAACTCGTGTGTACACCTACGAGTAGGCCGAAAATTGGGATCTCTCGGGTGAATTTTCACTCTAAGAAGGCGGGTTGTACTTTGTGTGTAGGGAATAGACAGTGGCGGCTGGTGCGTCTTTTTCTGATTATCGTGGCAAGTGAGAGAAGTAGTAGTAAGTAGAAAGAGGATGAGAAAATTGAGATGCCGAGCGGAATGAGATTGTCTCCGACGGTGTCTTGGCTATTACGAAGAAAATTCACCCGAGCGTTTATTTCAAAGCCGAGACTGTGTCCTGAAGATTTTCGAATCTAATTTTTCTTTCCTTTCTTATGCCTATAGCCGGATGACGGTTGGATTCACCGTTCATTTTTTGAGCTAAGAGGAATGTAGGTGTTAGTTGTCGAGGAAGTGAACTTGGTTCTGGATGAGTATGGTTGATCCGCTTTGGTCTTGAGGATGAAAATGATTGGAGACAGTTCCGGACTTATCAAAGGCTGATGATACCGGTACTAGCCTATGCCAGCTTTTCAGATTGCGGATTTATGAATTTACTTGCTCTGGGTTAAAGTTTATACCAATCCATGACCAGGTCAAATTGATAGAATCTGGGAATTGTAGATTATTTTAAAAGCCATTGCTGATCAAGTACCGGACAAGTATTGATGAAGTACCGTGAGAATGCGGGTCCCCGTGATAATGTACATCATACAAGTCTGACTACAGTGTTAATTAATACACTACCGGTCAAAAGTTTGGACACACCTAAAAAAAATTTCGATTCTGCTCACTCGACTGCTCGGATCTCCTTTGTCCAAATCAACTCTACTTGGGCTCATTTTGTAGCTTTCTTCAAGCACTTGAAGAGCTATTTGGTATTTTTTGTGCTTAGCTCAATAGATTCTTGCAAAATCAATCTGAAACATTGTGGAATTCCACATAAATCGGGTCATTACGCAAACCTCCGCAAGTCTGGCGAAAATTTATGGATTAACTGATTCGAGAAGCATCTGAAAGTAGAAGTCAAGAGCTTCAAAATCCATTTTTGAAAATTATTCTAGCCTGTTTCAGGTCCGAGCTGTGACTCTTACTGTAGAGGATGATTTTTCCCGGAAAAAAGACCAGGCATTGAGAAATTACGAATGGACTCATTTTTCCATTGGTATAAGCACTGATCTTGGTCCCTCTCACCAACAACATGGAAAAACTTGGTGAGAATTAGAGATATATAAGCGTGAGCCCGATTTCTCCACCTTTCATTAATATTGGGACTTTTCTTCGAGATAAATCTTGCCTTACAAAAACAGTCACAGCTCAGACCAGAAACAAACTAGAATAACTTTCAAGAACGGATTTTGAAGCTCTTGACTTCTACTTTTAGATGCTTTTTGAATAATCTAAATCCACCAATTTCCGCCAGACTTGCGGGGGTTTGCATAATGACCCGATTTTTGTGAAATTCTACAAGGTTTTCAGATTGATTGTGCAAGAATCTATTAAGCTGCGCAGAAAAAACACTAAATAGCTTTCAAAGTGCTTGAAAAAAGCTACAAAATGAGCCCAAGTAGAGTTGATTTGCATAAAGGAGATCTGAGCAGTCGAGTGAGCAATATCGAAATTTTTTTATTAGGTGTGTACAAACTTTTGACCGGTAGTGTATGTATCATGGAAGTGTTGAAATGGTACCTCTGAGTTACTGCGACATTGATGGACTTCTGATGTTGTTTTTTCAATAGATAGGATCCTGTCTTATTCATGCCGGATCCACCAAAGTACCTACAGAGTACCGCAGAAGTACCGCAGAAAAACCGCAGAAGTACTACTGAGATTCCGCAGTTGTACTGCAAGTCTTGACGAGATATGCATCGAGTATTGCGAGAACTGAATATTGCAAAGTAATTTTACAAGTCTCTCTAGGGTACTGAAAAACTGTTCATTACACAGGTCCTGACTAGATGGATCCGAATTACCGTGAGAGTAATGATCAGGTACTATTACCGTACTCTAAGAAAGTATTTTTTTCACGTGTCCCGGTATCATGATCCAATCGTCGTTCTTATATCACCGCCAAATAGTCGAGCATGGTCCACCAAAGTACCTACGGAGTACTGCAAAATTACTGCTGAGATGCCGCAGGTATGATGCGGATCCTTGTGAGGTACTGGGTAATTAATTCGTGAATTGAATACTTGTAAAACTGCAGTGTAGTTTTACAACCCCCCTACGGCACTGAAGGACTATGTGCGATACGAGCGCTATTAAGGTGGCTTTTATTATTGTAAGAGTGATGATTCTGTCTTAATGCAGGAATCTATGAATTGAATACTGTCAAATAAATTCGCAAGGTCCGATAAAGTACCTGCAAAGTAATGCGAATGTACCGCGGAAAAACTGTTAAGAGTACTGCTGAGACACCACTATCATATTCTGGGTATTCACGGTTTAAACTGTGATGATGGAGGAACACACACACACTCTTTCGAACACACCCTCACACTCACACACACACAAACACTAACGAACACACTCATACACAGGCACATGAGGGTACAGAGAATGAGTTTGTCGAGGTTCCTCTCAATGATTTGCAAATCCCATTCTGAGAAAACATTCTGCTAATAACTTTTAGTAGCATACACTGTAAAAATTCCCGGTGTACTTTTACAGTACTAGGCATTGGGAACCATGAGACCAGTGCTCAGTATGGTAGAAATACCGTGCTGAGAACGTGACTTTTACCGGCCTGACGTGATTTTTCACCAGGTCAGAAACTGTCCGAACACCAGGACGCCCGCAAAATCACAGGCACCGTGGATTTTGCCCTGTTCAGCACTGGTCCCATGGTTTCCAGTGCCCAGAACTGCGAAATGACGGGCGCCTGAGTTTTGACAGTTCACAGAAGGTTATGTATTTAGTAGCTGTGTATGAATTATCCAGACGCGTGTTATTTAACATTGTCGACCACTTTAATAATAACGTTCTCAGAATGATGCTGCCTTGTACGGGCTTTAATGGGAATTCACAGACGCGCCCATGAATTCACACCAGCGTTTTTACAATGTACTTTTTGTATCTCTATACATTATGTAACGAGTCGTGATGAATTGTCATCAATTGAATGATTCTAAAAAAGAGGGGGTCTTATACTTCAATTTATCTTGATCTACCACTCAAGCCAATCAATGGACACAATTATTCGCTTTGCACGTCAAAAAATTCAAATGAGGATATCAAAATAATGGTAAACAGTGGAATAAAAAACTGGAATCCAATCAATCTCGTCCTGTAATTGTCAATCTATACAAGTATTTGCAGAATTCCTTAGTATGTCTCAGTTGACTATTCTGCATATTAAGAAAATTTCAAATACCTTCATGCAATACAACCGGATGAATTGAAAAATGATAAGTAATCCGTGATCAGTTAATTATCAATTTTGGATTATACACACACTGCTCGTCATCATATTCGTTCCAAGATTTTTTCCTCAATTGTTCTCTTTTCTCTAATTCATCGTAACAGTGACATACGAATCTGTACTCGTGACAGTAACACCGGCCCAATGCCATTCCTGGCCTTTCTCTACACTTGTCATTGCAGAAAGTATGTGTTCGGCAAGGATAGATCCCATCTGGAATTTTAACAGATGTAAATTTTCATTATTGTCACTCATCTTACACCATCATTTAGAATTATGTCAATCATGCATCCATTCCTATGATGAATGTTAAAGAAATTGGATTTTCTAGCCTGTTGGAGAGTGAAATAAGATAGCGAGAATGATTTTTCACTACGTAAAATTTCTCCTCGATAGTCTCTTTGTCTTGCCTCAACATCAGGAGATGGGCTGAAATAGACTTTGCACCTGGGAAAAATGCAGCCTGGTCCGAAAATGGAGTTGATACACGTGGATGAATGTTTATCTATCTCACACTCCGAATTTATTTCGAATTAATCTAATGAGGTAACTCACTCTTCGATACTGGAGGACTTGGCATGCATGCTTCGCTGCTCACAATCAACGAAATAACCAAAACAAATGGAGAAATCCAGATTGAAAAATTCATTATCGTAAAAAATCTCTAAAGTATGGAATACATTGATAATCTTGTTCGAAAATCAATTTTGTTGAGACTTCAGCTCGAAAGTCTCGTATCGAAAATAAACTGTTAATGAGTTGGAACTTCCCGGTGGAAGAGGCAGATGTTGATTGTTCAGATAACAGAAAATTTTAATTGAACGTCTGCGTTGAACCAGCTGACTCATATTATTCATGGCTGATAGTTGATATGTACCAATTCGCAATCGTTTCCTTTGGTGGCACACTTAAGATATGAATTGAGTGTGTGAGACAAATATTGATGTAGATGTGACGTTTGACCAAAAAATTTTCAGGTTGCTTTTCACAGTCATTGGAAACAGGTAAATCACTTCTTCACAGAGAGCAAGAAATAATTCTTTCCTTTCATGGCTAATGTGACCAATTTTTTCGGCCACCCATGCAATACATACACTACAGGTCAAAAGTTTAAGCTCACCCAAAATTTTTTTTTTCAATTTTGTAAGTTGAACTACTCGGCTCTATTTGACCGTAGAGGACTCTATTGGAGCTCACTTTGAAGGTTTTTCCACGTACTTTAAGATGGCATTATTCATTTTTATCCGTACGGATCGGGATCTTTCCAATTTGAGCTTGGAAAAGTGTCAATTTCAACGACTTTTGAGAGAATCTTCTGGATCGTGCCAATTTGAGCCACATGAATGTTTCAATATGAGAGTCACAAGATACAAAAGTACAAGTCTAGAGCTTCAAAATCCGTTTTTGAACGTCCCTCTACGCCACTTCCAGTCCGAGCTATGACATTTTCTCTGAGGGAAGATTTTTCGCAAAAACTAGCACCTGGATCCAAAAATGACGAGAAAATTCACTTTTTGGGGCATATTCCAAAGGTTTCTCGTTTTCTCAATCAAGATATAGATGAAAGATGACAGAAATAATGATTATACTTCATAAAAATGCGTCTCTGTATCTCTCTCGAAACGGAATGCTATTTTTCGCGAGGAATCGCCCCTCAGAAAAAGTGTCATAGCTCGGACTGGAAGGGGCGTAGAGGGACATTTAAAAACGGATTTTGAAGCTCTAGAATTGTACTTTCGTATCTCACAATTCCCATATTGAAACATTTATGTGGCTCAAATTGGCACGAGCCAAAAGATTCTCTCAAAAATAGTTGAAATTGACACCTTTCCAAGCTCTAATTGGAAAGATTCCGATCCGTACGAATAAAAATGAATAATGCCATCTTAAAGTACGTAAAAAACCTCTAAAATAAGATTCAGAAGAGTTCTCTACGGTCAAATAGAGCCGAGTAGCTCAATTCACAAAATTGAAAAAAATATTTTTGGGTGAGCTCAAACTTTTGACCGGTAGTGTAGATATGGTGACAATGCAATTAAGTTAGGCTTGGGCAGTTTTTTGCCAAAACATGCTCACAATTTTTACTGGGTAATTTTACGTGATAGATGGACCACAATAAGGTCCAAAAAATCCGAACTTGGTTATCAAATCTTAAGATGAGTGACGAACATTCATTGTCAAATTCTTCCTTTGTCTAGTAAGTGAAATTACTGTCAAAGGCATCGACTATATCACTCGGTGTCGCTTAACCAGCCTTTTTCTGCATTTCACCAGTACTTGACAAGTCTCTACGAGATATCAGCACCATATCGAGGCTTATCTGATCCTTCCTCACTTTTTTTCTCGTGAAAATTACATCAAATTTTTTCCTGATGACGTCTCATGCTTTCTTTGAGGCATTCACAACTGCATTGCAGTCAAGGAGCCTTGTTTGTGCGTTTCGGTCAAGAATTCTGCATAAAAGGATCATTCTATCCTATTCTGTGCATGATCCGACGAGAATGATCTCGTATGGCTATCGTCCAAAAATCTGCTCATCAATCCAGTGATGATTTATCCAGTCTATTATTTATACAGTGAGCACACTGTATAAATCATAGACATACTTTAAAATACCATCCAATGGCTTAGTCACAGGTTCTACCGTCTCCACAACAGAGTTCTCAAAAAAATTTCCACCCAGCACAGAAACTCGCCTCAAAAATCTAATTCATGCTCACCCGATGCATTTTTTTCTTCCTTGTCCTTTTCTCGACCCGGTCCCGCACGTAAACACGGCTGGCTGAAGTCACGAAGAGCAAGAACGAACTGCGTAAAAGCTCACGTGAGAAGCAGCGGGTTACATTCGGGTCTCGGTAGTGAGCTTTGAGAGTGAGATCCTGGCTTTTTGTGGGCCAAGCTAAGCGGAATGAAAGTGAGGGTCTCTCACAAGGCTAGACGTCGCTTAAATTAATAGCCGACAACGTAGACCCTCTGAGCTCTTGGGACTTCCCACAAGGGTGAAAATAATTATTACACCCCTCGCGCGATGCTCAACAATTTTACTCACTTTTCGAGCTTTACTCTGTGGCCTCTACTTGGGCCGGCATTTAACTCGTTGCTGATATTTACCGACACTTGTATCTTTTTTTGTTGTTGAAAATCAACGGTGTAATGATTTTGTCTAAATTATAGTATATAAATTTCGGCAGGCACTATGTGCTATTGTTTCAGGGAATCTGTAATCTCTTTGAGTTTGTGGGTTTCTCTCGACGTCGCACTGTCTTGATCAGAATCTCGAGTGGCTTGAAATCTTTTGAGAATATTGATAGTCGAACTTCTCAATGTACAGAAATGTTCAAACTTCAAACCCTGAGAGAATAACTTTTTTGGTTGAAGGTAGCGAAAATAGGCTGTTGATAGAATAAACAAAATAGGAAGCATGATCAAAATCCAACGGAATAACGCTGGAATATTATCATGAGGAAGTTCCCCGTTGAAACATATAACGTTGTAAATAGTGGTGCACCCCACGTTGAGTACATTGTTGTACACCACAATGTCAACAACGAAGTGTACAACGTTATGATCATCGTTGTGTACAACGTTGTACACCACGATGTGATTGTATCAGAGCTCGAAAAGTGGGTGAGCTGAGGAATGGTTTATGGATAAATTATGCTTAAGCTACTCCGGCCGATTTTTCAGAGATAAAGTTCATTTTTCCCATGGAATACAAGACTTTGACGAGTTTTTTTACTGGAATCTGATGAGATGTAAGAGTTGAACCAGTCTATTCGCTTCGCTAATTGTTTCTGGCAAGTCATTTAATCTGACCTCAGTTCGAAATTCTTAAACTAAACTGCAGAACTGATTTTTCTTACCAGTAGGATGATCAAATCAAAAATGTAAGTTAATGTTTAGGTGATCAAAAATCTCACTAAGACCTCTTAGATCATACTTATAACACGCGCACTCACTTATCAAACACGCCAATGATTGCCTAGTTGGTGATTAATCCCCACACGTACGCATTGTACGATTCCATCACCAATAGTGAGGGTGAGATGTTCATTCCATTTTATCGTTCAGTTTCTTCTTTTTTATCATCTCATTACCATACATTACCACATGTATTCTCACCCAATCATTAAATCTAGCAAACTCCACTATATTACTCATCTCAATCATTTCAGACCATATCACGCGTCACCGGCTTCGTGACGTGGGCACCCAAGTTTGCAAAAAATTCTGGAAAAAATATTATCTAATTGTGCGTCTTAAACGCGTTCAGAAATCGTTTGGAAATCAATTAAGATGTTATAGTTTCTCCAAGATAAAATATAGGAGTTTCCGGGTGCTGGGAAACTCAACTATTATTTTCTCGACAACCGTAGAGTCTGGAAATTTTGCGTTTCGTGCGATCAATTGCGCGTAGTTTTTTCTACTAATGGATATTTTTACTTCATCGAAACACAACTTATCCCTGTGAAGAATTGACGAGAACAATTTTTAACGGTTGTGCATGGTCACCGGAGCAGACGACGAGTCAGTCCCCACACTTCACTGACTCATCCATTTCTTTAGTCATTTCATTCCATCTTTTTCATCTTCATCAGCTCCTTCTATCTTACTATCCATATCATACATTACATTTTTATTTCATCATCACCGCTCCCACATCATCATACTAACACACATCACATACTCATAAAACACACTACCATTTGTCATATACGCCAATGATCGCCTACCTGGCGATGGGTTTCCGCACGCATGTAAGTCCCCTCTTGCAGATTATCTGTCCAAATTCATTGCCATTTAGGGGAGTGAGGCGATCATATCATCATTTTTCCCGTGTCATTCATCCTCATCATTTCATTTCCTGCTTCACATCACACATGACCGCATTAGCCGGTCCCCATACCTCATTGATTCATCAATTCCTTCAGACTTTTCATTCCCTCTATCCCATTCCCATCATCTCATGTTATCCCTCCATCAATTCCATGAATTCAATTCGATTACCATTTCTTCATCTTCTATCATTCATTATATTTCATCATCAGATAAGATCGAACTGTTCAAGCTATTTCATCGTGGGAATAGTCCATAGTCCTTCACTTGCGACATAATAGTACGTATATATGATGAGCAGTTGTAGAACTTACAAGGGGAGTCCGGAGTCTCCGGGTCCTGAAATCGCACCAAAATTTTTTCACAGTTCGGTATCACCTAGAATATGAAGAATCTGAAGCAACTCCGTCGAATGGGCCTTCTGTCCCGAGCTACAAGCAAAAATGTTAGCGTTGCCAGTATATCTATATATATATCACTCTTTAACATGGGCCTAAATGGGCAATGTTAATGTCATGGGCTGTAACTTTGACCAGGAGGCCCATTTGACGGAGTTACTCTGGATTCTTCATATTTTAGGTGGTACGAAACTGTAAAAAAATTTTGGTGAGATTTTAGGACCCGAAGACTCCGGACTCCCCCTGTTAGTGTAAATTCAACGATGACTTATGGGCGAATCTCAGAATTCGGGCCACTTTCGTTGAAAAATTTTGGAATTTTCAACGTGACAGGACATACCCGGCAAACTTTTGGGTAAAGTAGTACTCAAACAATGATAAAATAGTCGCGTAATTCATTTTGTAGCTTCGCCGCGCACTTGCGGTCGAATAACAAATAATCCTATGCATTCAAATGGGGGCCTCGTGTTACAATCATTCTAATGAGAATACTCCCTCACAGAGATGAGATGACCTTGGTATCAGAAAAGTGAGAAGAAGTCATGATCAACATCATACGATGCTTCCCAATGGCCTCTGTTACGAAATAAAGATACTCTACACTCACAAAATGCACGTTTCGGTCAATTCTCAACTTGTATAAGCCTCGCATTCCTCCTGGGGTAGATCTACGATGGGGGCAGTTTGTATATACGTTTCTGTTCTCCTAAAGATTAAATTACACATTGTTCCAGCTACAACAGGGTCCACATTTCCATGTCCCATACGAAAAAGACATTTTCAAGTCTGAATTACGCAGAAGCAATTCTTCTTTCCATCGTGACAACAGCCACCAGAACTTGATGACATCGATGGGACTTAGCTAGATTTATAGGTTTCTTCATGTTGAATCAGATCCCGTCTCCAGAAATTCATTATTCTTATCGCCCCGACGACAGGGTCGTAAGCGAGAGCGATTCTTTGAAATCACAAAAATTTTGTGACACACCACCAACTTCCGTCAGCCCTCGCATCTCGGCGAGGACGGCCGTGAGGCAAGAAAAATTCAATTCTTCAAAGTGTAATCTATCACCCATCCAATATCCAGGATGGTTGATCCATCGCACTCGAACCTACAAGCTAAGGCGTGCACCTGAAAATCGTTGACAGCCAAAAAATCGACTTTCCTCACACAACACATCCCGTATCATTGAGCCAAAGCAAGATATAGACCTCAGACGGATTAAAAAGTGTTGAGGACGAGTAAATTCTCGAAAATTCCCAGTGGAAGACCCCACTTGTCAAAAACCATGTCTCCTAAGACGTAAAATAGTTCGCAATCATAAAGTCGCCCGAATTCTGAAATTCACCCTTATAGCAATGGTTCAACTCACAGACTTGAGACAAACCCACTTCCAAACATGGAATCCAGTCAGACGAAGACAGCGGTACCCATATAACGCTCAGAAACATTACAGTAGCCCATATTCCTGCGCCTGACACCAAACATAAGTAGGTCAAGTGGGAGCGACGTATGGTGCAAAAACAATGATGACACAGGAATTTGACTTTTATATCCCGGGTGCCTGGCTTTCACCTTCACCACGGCTTGCCCCCATGGGCGCGGGGCAGGGATACGCCCTGCCAGCGCGTCTGTTTGGAAGATGGCCAACACCGAGCCAGGCTCGATGATGACTCAGTCCTCCTCCCCGACTACCGAATTCTGGGCTCAGCCCCCAGCACAAGGCCGATGCCCACCCCTCGGTAGGGGGTTTTGGGACTCGTCTAGGCTTCCTGAGAGCCCAGGGAGTCCCTCGGGATGATGGATGAGTCTTTCGGGCTCGCATTGTTATCGCCCGAGGGCGATTCCAATACGAGTCCCTAGACTCACCCATTCCCGTGGTGCCGGATGGAGATGTGCGGTCTCCTCGCTCCGGCGGAAGATGACCGGGACCGGGAGCTCGTCAGACTCCAGGGATGAGGCACCATGCCCCAACCCCCCTTGCGGGTAACAATGATGACACAAGAGAAGGGTATGACCAGAGAGTCCTTACATGACAATATTTGGGTTAGGTGGTTGGTTGTGCGCAGGTGTGACTTATGCCTTCTGCCAGACTCTTGTTCTGTCCTATATGAGTAAAATGCAAGACTTTTCATATGCTCACGAGGCCAGATGAAAATTGATTAAAACTTTCAGGTTCTGCGAAGTTTCAGAAACAGGATGAATCAAACGGTGCTATTTTCTCATTATTCAATGTTGGGAAAGATTTTTCGATCATTAATTAATATCAAAATGAAGTTCCTCAATGAGGAGTGAAATCAAGGTTATATTCATACATGAATTTTATAAAGCTTTTAGCTTCAAGTTTCATTTGATCCTATGAATCATGATTGATGGATCTTGTAAAATTGTCCAGGTCCAAGTTTTAATCCTCTACTCCATGTACAGGGTTAGGACCACGTGTCCGTAGCTGTAAACTACAGTAGACTCACAGCTGTAAACACTCGTAAGCTCTGTATTCTGGTTACAGTCGAATCACAAAGATAAGCTGTGAAATACAGCTGTAATACTTCAAGGAGCCCTGATGAATTTCCTACAGGAAAAAGTGAGATATACGAAGAAAAGTGAAGTAAATCGAAGGAGGTGAAATTTGGGAAAAAATCTAGGGAAGGAGCGTCAATAGAAACAACGCTATACATGATTTTCGGACTAGGTCAGGGTAGGTTGAGAGAATCTAGAGATATTCTTCTCTTGGGTAATATCAGATAAGGTTGGTTTGAATGACATATGAAGGTGGATTTCTCACTTCGACGGGTCGGGTCAGGTCAGGTAAAACAGATCCAGGGACATTCTTGCAAGGTTAGGATAGTATCTAGGGTATGAATCTAGCGAATCCAGTTATCGAATAGTCGTCAAGCGTTCTAATATTATGTCATTTTTGATCGGCTGTTGTAGAAAATTTCTTTCTGAATGACCCCCTGATGGGATAGATTGAATGCGTTGTAGTCAAAGTTAAGACTAGTTTCGGGGAGTCGAAGAGTTTGAAGTATCTGATCTGTGAGTCAAACGAAGGTAGTCTGCCAGCCTTGTGCTCGCGAATTGAACATCTTGGACTTCTTTACACGTTTTGGAATCAGTTCCAACTCTGGGAGCATCAAATAGACTCCATCAGGGAGTCATCATAGGGTACACTTTATCAATTATCGATTACGAATACTTTTAAAGGCAATTGAATACACGCATGGGTAGGAGAGGTCAAAAACTAGCGGAATAATTTTGCTTGAATATCACAAGAATGGCTATGGAGGAGCTATCCATGTTCTGATATTGATTTTTAGCCTCGAAGAGGCCCTCTCAGACGCAGAAAAGTATATGAACGAAATTGAAAGATGACGGACAATGTGATGCGAGCTTAAGAGCATTGAAAGCTCAAATTTACCCAAAACTTGCGTTGTTCACGAATTCAGCGAGAAACGTTTGAAATCCATATGGACCCTGTGAATTACTGGTGGTTCCCTCCCTTGTAGAAGTGATCTGTGGTATATGAACGAGGTCAATACTGAATAAGTACAACGAACACGTCGTACTTACTCAGGAAAATGAATGAATGCGGATCATGGAGTTGCATTGTAAGGCCAACTGCGTCGAGCCAACGACCGAGTGTCAGATTGTTGCACGCGGCTGTCCAAGACAGTTGTACATACGTGGAAGTAATGAAAGTGATAGTATATGGACGATTCGATAACTTATTCAAGCTGAGCGTACCCCGGGTGCAAACACTACAACTGGCGACGAGGATGAGATTGTATACAAGTGAGTGAGATACAATTGGACTTACGTCCAAAAGTGAAATTGAGGAGGGCAACGTTACAAACAATATACGAGAGACGGCGCGCAGGACAGAGTAGAATCTCCCAATTTGGAGACACAAATTCGAACAGACAACGCTCACAACGAAAGATAGGAACAATCAGTTTGGAAGTAAATCCAAACAGATGACGTTTACGACGAGAGGTAGAAAAACTCAGCTTGGAAACACAAATCCGAACGTGCAACATTCACAACGGATTCCGGAGAGGGACTTAACAAATGGCCAAATGGGCTCGAAAACGAAGATTTTCTCCAAACTTGAATCAAATGACTGGGAGTCATTCTCAGGAAGGCTTGAATTGGATCTTTTTGTGGAGGAAATTACTGATCCAGAAGTGAAGAGAGCGATGCTTCTGACACACATAGACGAGAAGACATACAAATTATCCAAAAATCTATGCACACCAAAAAAACCACGAGAAGTGTGATACGGCGATCTCGTGGAATTTTTAGCAGTACAAATCAAACCAGTGCCATCGGAAAACATGGAACGCTATACTCCCAACCGTGCAAAACAGAATCCCGAAGAATGAATAGCTGAGTTTGCAGCATGGCTGAGACAATTATCGCTCAATTGCAACTTGGCTGATTTGAACACAGCTTTGAGAGATCAATTTGTGTGTGGCATTCATGATGGAATAACCAGAGTGGATCTATTCAAATAAACAGATCCGACTTCCGATAAGGCCCTAAGAGAAGCTCCAGCTCGAGCGATTGCCATGAAAAATGCGGCAAGTGCACTAAAACTTTCCTCGTGCGGAGATCGTTTTGAACAAGAAATTTTTGCCATGGGCAGTACAGAACGATACAGTTCCAAAAAACACCAACCCAGCGGCGGAGGATACGGACGCACCCAGAACACTGAAGAATACCCAGAACAAGCACGTAACAGGAAGAAGAGCGCAGTGGACAAATTCATCGAACAAGAGAACGACGGCGAGCAGCAGACGCCCAACAGCGACGACGGACAATACATCTACATGGGTGAAAACCATCATATGAATTTCCATGCGATTGATTATCCACATGATTCTCATTTCAATTGTGATCGTATAGGAACAAACCCAACATTCGTGAATTGTGAAATAAACCGGAGAGAAGTTGAAATCGACGATTTCGACATTACTTGGGAATATGACGAAGACCCACATACAGTCCAGAAAGACAACTTGAAACGCAAGAAAATTTTAGAGGATATTGAAAAACTTTCCTTCGAAGTATCGGTGCAAGAAATTGAAAAAGAGTTTCACTCAACAATACATATATCCAGGAAGTCCGATGAACGGTAAGTAGGCTTGAGCCTAATGCATTCATATCAAAATTCGAACATGAAAGCGGGAACGCACGCAAACCGAATATTTTAGTCGGATCAAAACCGAAAGAACGGCCAGAACCGTCATTCGCGGATATTTAAATAGATTTGAGCCTGAAAGTGATCAAGGTTACAGTTGTCGATCCGAATACCAGCATCAATTTTGGTAGCAAAGAACGTAACACAAGATTATCTCATTTTGGTTTTTGGTACGCATGCAAGTTACACAAATGTGTTAATTCCGTGATACGACTGATATCACGCGTGAGTGAAATGATATTACACGGTGAATTTTCAGAGTTTTCCATGTGTAAATCAGGATTTTGGTTCAATTATGCAGATTATGAGATTGATGAAGGGTACAATGGAAGAGTATCAAAAATTTACGGACCACGTACTCATTTTCACTTGTTCATTCTTTTATCTGTTTTGTACCTCTCCATGAGTAGCTTACAGTTTCCGGAACTGTGATACTAACCCTTTTCAAACTAGGTGTCGAAAGTATTTTGTTCAAAAGGGAAAACGGTCCAGACCTCGAGATGAGGAGAAATATTTTCAAAGGTGAGACAAGAATAGATTCTAAAAAAGAGGGAGGGATTGTGTTATATGAATGAGGTCAATACTGAGTAAGTACAACGAACACGTTGTACTTACTCAAGTTGTTGTACTTACGTGTTCGTTGTACTTACTCAGCAGAATGGAAAACTGCGGATGATGGAGTAACATTGTAAGGCCGACTGCGTAGAGCCAACGACCGAGTGTCAGATTATTGCACGCGGCTGTCCAAGACAGTTGGAGATACGTGGAAGTAATAAAGGTAATACTATTGTATATAGACAATTTGATGACTCAATTAAGCTAAGCGTACCCCGGGTGCAAACATTACATGATCAATTCCACGTTAATTTCCATGTTTGAGGACATCCACGAGCAAATCGAATTAACCATGAAAAAATCATGAAACTCGGCACTCATGAAGATAATCGTGACAGAAATGCTTGAGTTGATTTTTGAGACTCTCGGGTACCCGTGAATTGAGTTCTGAGTATTTACGTTAACACGGGCTGTTATATGCGGTGGCCAAGATAACAATCTCGGCGTCAAAACACGCCCTGACCCACGCAGTCACTCGCGAACTTAATCCTTCCAAGTAATTATGCCGTCCCCGAACGGAGTTCTCTGAGAATGTCAAGATTCTCCCACCAAAGGGGGAGAACATGGAACTAGTGACATTATAAGCAATAAATAATGAGCAAACATGACAAACCTGGAGAAAGCGCGTAGCAAAATTTGCCGCAGCTCAACCTCGAGATCTTAACCCTCACGGGTACACATTTTCTTGACGAATTTTGACTCAATTCCAATTCTTATTGAGAATGGCCATAATAATTAGTACCTTCCACAACTCCTTAGAAAAAAATATTTTCTCGGCATTGTTCAACCTGCATCTTTTAAAGAAAAAATTCGGAAGCAGTGATTTGATCCCGAGATCATACTTGAGTGAGACCTGAATGATTCCCAAGAAAAACGTTTGGATTTTATTTGGCATTTATGTTTAATCGCCATTCGAATCTATTCCGGATGCAAATGAACTATAGTAATCACCTGAATTTGCTCTCGGAATACATTTGAATAGCGATTAAACATGAATGCCAAATGAGATTCAATGGTCACTATAGTGAACACCTTACCACAAAGGGTGAAGGGAGGCAAATTAGGTACATTTCCCTTGGTAAGAACAAAAATTGATAACCAAACCTGATTCCGAAAAATGTGTGAGCTAAGACCATCATTCCCAATCCATCAAAACATACTAGTATATCTTCCCCCATTCTATCTCTACCAAAAACACAACCTCAATTCTTTAATAGCCCTCGAAGACGAACATCCTAACAACCACAACCGTATATCCTCATTGCTCACCCTCCCACACACACACACACACACTGACATAGATATACATATAATCCATTGCAGATAATCACGTTATTAGAGTCTCTGCAAGAGTCTATTCGAGGGAAAAGGCCACAATGCTATCTGGCCGAGCCAAGCGGTGGTTGTGCCTCGTTCGTTTCCTTGAGCGCCTCGAATCTCTCTCGTTCGCTCGCTCGTTTGTTCGTTGGCTCTCATTTCGTCGGTAACGAGCTGCCGAATTGAGATTCTAGAGCTACATATACTATACTACACAAGTCAGTCTGCGCTTAAATTAGCGCTGCTTCGCGCACAAAGTTGGCTCCCCTGAAAACTTTTAGCTTCGACATATATAGATACACATTGTAAGCAGAGATTTCAGGAAGCGAAAGAGGCCCTGTTTTCCCTACTGATTACTCGAGTGAAAGTAGCGGTAATAGTAGTAGTAGTAGTAGTGGTGGGCATAGTGATGGTACCTATGCAGACGTGCAATCTTTGAATTTTAGAATCGTTCAATCAGCGATCAACTTGGTGAGAATGAAGTTTCTTTAGTGAAGGAAGGGAACTAGAATATGCCAAGATCGCTTTGATGAGGAAAGATTTTTTAGTTTGCAATTTGGCGTTGCGAGTTTTCAATGGTTCGTTGAAGGTAACGCAGGTCAACTTTTGCCGGATGAGCTTGAGTTTGGAATTAGTTTTCGGCGATGCTTTTGTTTCGGATGAAATTCTGGGGAGTGGGGGAGGAGGAGCTTACGTTAGTTTGCGAATACGGAATTGGAGATAATTTTCACAGTTGGATCAATATGGGATGGAGGGAGCAAAGGGAAAATTAGGACTTTGAGTGATGATTTGTGAAGACTTCATACCCTTTTGATTATTCCTAGACTCTTGGGTTGTTTGCACTTCGAAAATAGTTGAGGCATGCAGAGGACTCGCTTAATAATTTTGTATTTTCTTCGATGGATGACGTGTGTCTCTAAGATGTGATAGTTCGAGCCGTCATTGATTGAGTAAGTATACTTACTCAAACAATGACAGAGGGTTTATCAACATATCTTATGAGACACGTTGATAGACCCGAACGAGGAGATTCAGATTATCATTGTAAATCTACTAGTATCTCACAAGACTCTCAAATTTCCCATGGAAATCATTCTATCATTGGAGAAACCACTACAATATGATCTCTGATTGGGAGTGAGGTTAGAAAAATCAAAACTGAATCCAGGAGCGCAATACTCAAGATCATTGTTGTATGATCGTGATCCACGTGTCAATTATATGATAAGTTTCAAACCCCCTCAACATCTCTTCCATGTCTGTAAAAAAATTCACTGGTGTCATAGAATCGGCAAGTGTTTTTATTCCATCCATCGTTCAAAAAAAAATACACGGTCCCATCTCTTTGTGGCATGGTGAAGTTTCTCAAAGGCTAATTTATGCATTTTCACTGAATTTCTCCTATAAATTCTGCTTGAGTTGAATTCTGCATCACACCAGAGTCGGTGTTTGTTCGTGAATTTCTCAAATGAACAAACAAACATGAAAATATTGT
The DNA here is from genome assembly GCA_029851415.1 of Eretmocerus hayati. Lineage (NCBI taxonomy): Eukaryota > Metazoa > Arthropoda > Insecta > Hymenoptera > Aphelinidae > Eretmocerus > Eretmocerus hayati. The sequence goes on from CM056744.1 coordinate 112,700,701, forward strand.
AGGTTTTCGATAAAAAAACTACCCGGTTTCGATAAAATTTGACAGATTCCTATAAAATTTGTGAACAGTGGTTTTCGAGATGACTCGTCGTGGAAATGAAGACAGATCTCGGAATTTCACAAAATACGGGTCCAAGGTGGCAGCCGGAATTCCCAAAATGACTTGGATCTGGCTGAAAAATTCCATACGGGGATTTCTGGGGTTGCTGATCAGGAAGTAGAGTCTGATACTAAAAACTCACGACGGCAGATCCAAAATGTATCCAGATTTTGAAAACCCAACTGACATTTTTAATGTTTGAAATCTGACTCTATTCTTGTGATGAGTGACCTCGAAGAACTCTGTATGAAATTTATCAGCCTGGTCTAAGGAATTTTGAAAATTTCGTCAACCATCTTAGATTTGCCATTCTCAATTTTTAAAATCTGACTCCATTCCTGTGATCAGCGACCCCAGCAATCCCTATCGACAATCTTCCAGCCCGATCCTAGAGATTTCGACAATTTTGGCCACCATCGTGGATCCGCCATTCCAAATTTCCAAAATCTGACTCCATTTTCGTGATGAGCGACCCCAGAAACCCCCAAAAACCAATTTTCATCAGAACAGTTGCTTCAAAAAATGTATGCCACGAAGGGTTATTAGCCGAATGTAACAAATGTGATACGGTATCAAATTACTTGCTCATTTAGATTGTTGAGTTTCGTCCATAAAAATACAAATGACAAGAGAAAAAAAATTCATCCCGAGCTTGAAATGACAACCCACTAATCTGAAGAAGGATCGTGAATCATTACAAGATCAAAATGCTCGGAATGAAGTACTCAAATGAAATGGGGAAGTTCAGGAGCCTGTTGAGATTAAAAATCCGCCCCCCCTTCAGTGTCATACTCGAAAATAATTCCAGAAAGCCTCGATACTACACCCACAAACATTCTCGAAAACATTGGATCAAACGATAAGAAAATTCCATTTCAAACACCTGCATCAGGTACAAAATTACCAAAAATTACACGTACCAAATCAACAAAATAGACCTATCAAATCATACCCACCAAAAACGTATTCTGTCATAATTGATGCTTTTACGTCAGCTCTTCTGTAAAATCACAGAACAGAAAAGAAAGTGAGGCGAGAGCTTCATCAAATTGCATTCCACGCTCGAAAAGTCACACAACAATTGTTGCAACTGTCTATCTCTCTTATACCTCTTGTGTGCACCATCACAGAACGTTTTACTCGCAAAAGCCTCGTTTTAATTTCATCCCATTCCTCCCGACTGACTTGGTTAAAATTACAGGAAAAAAAGGGTTGCTTTTGCTACTGGACGAGGGAGGCACGCTTGACGCGTCATAGGTTAACGAGCGCGACGACTTTGCGTCAAATGGTCAGAGAGAGGGTGGCAAAGCACCATCCGTACGCTATCCCAAGCATCTATAACTGTGAAAATGAATATCCGCATGGGTGAGCGGGTAGCCACGCGCCAAATGTGACCACCCCAAGCGCTTCTCTCTCTCTGCCTGGCTTTCTGTGTATGTATGTGTGATGTTTCTTTTTTCTGTTTATACTGTTATAGGTTGTGCTGGTGCAGGTACTTTGCGATGCTTTGTTCCGAGATTTTGCGGAACTTTCAGAGTTGAAATAATGGATGGTTGGCCTTTTGTTCAGCCTGGAGTGTGGTGTTCTGATTTGGTCGTATGTTTTGTTAAAATTGGGTTGTAATTGCGTGGTAATTGAGGTATTTGGAATATTTTCGATATTCTGGGGTACCAAAATTCTAGAATATCCTGAGTGTTTTGAGGATCTTGATCAATTCAATGGAAATAATTGTCAAAAATGGTCTTGATGGATTGTCATATATACGATTAATTTTATGATGAATCATCCGCGGAGATCAAGAAATTCAGATGAGACTAGGCCACTCGATTCTATTACTAATCCACCGCTGGTGATTCCCTCGAGGATAAATCATTCAAAATCAATTTTTTCATCGTAGATGGTGAAAATTTGACGTAAAGACTCCGTGTCCTCATTCGAAGCAGCTCGAATTGACACGTCCAGTGGAAAGATGGTTTTGGTTGATCTATAGCGGTAATGACTTGAACTCAGAATATTTTTGACAACACGAAATAATAGGGGTAAAACTTGTTTTCAATCATTCATCATCTCCTTGGCAAACTGAGATCCGTTGAAGATTCAAACAAACTCTAAACAAATAGGGTAAATTACAACTAGAATGTGAGAAGATGCATTATCGACGCACGGTGAGACCCACTGCCACGATAGTATTCAGAGTCAGGATCATCGACAATTTTCTCACGATGAAACTGGAATGTTCTCAAAATACTTATTGGCATACTTTGATGACTCCTTAGATTGTTGGTCCAAGGCATGATCGTCCTATGAAAATCAAAGCAAAATCCAGATCTTAATCCATTGGTGGTACTGAGAGGTGGTACATGAAAATTGTTTCAATTTAAGCTAATAGAATTATCGGCTCGCAAAGCTAGAAGTAGATTCATTGTCCAGATTCACAAATATTAGTGAACTTTGAATCCAAATTATGGGATCTCAATTATCTATCATACGTAGGTGTCACATGATGCTTGTAGTCCCTCTAATCATGAAAATAAATAGCTATATATTCCAAGATTCACTGAGGAAGCGGATGCTTTGTCAGACTAAACCCTGATTCGTACTACTGAAATTTCACCCTTCGACAGATGTAAAAATGATAAGAACCTAATTAACCTTTTGTAAGTTGCCTGATTACCAATCAAAGCTATGAATAATAATCTGACTCTCAGAACAAAGTACGATGAGATCGTAACGGGATATCAACAAATTCATCATATCGAAAGGATATTAGCACAGTCTTAAAAATAACATCAACCACCCGTGAATAAAGTCTCGCTGTCCAAACTCTGCAAAACCATCAGCTCTGATGGGAGGTTCCAGCATTCCACCATCACCTTGTACCATCTAGCAACAAAAGTCACACCGAAACGGGAACTCTCTCTCACCCCCCCCCCCCCCACACACACACACAACCCCCCACACACACCTATTCGTCTAAACTCACGCGCGATCATACGTTACATCGAGAGTGACACGAGTTAGATACATGGGTGATTCTGATTGAAGTAAAATTTGTTTATGACCAAAAAAGGCCAATGAGTGATTTCGGTTGGAAAGTCATTTCAGCCCCAGAAGAGTTCTTGGTGTTCTATTGGGATAATTCCAACTTGCTCGGGTACTGAAGAATATCATTCAAAACAACGAAGCTCAAAATTGAATCCAGACAAATATACGCCTTAAACAGTCGGGAAAGGGGACGGAATCAACATTTAATTTTTTTAAGAATAGTTAGAAATGGAAGAACTTTGGAATCGTTTTGAGACCCATTAATTATAGTTGCACACCAATGGAATACATTCTAAAAAATCACTATAAACATGATTGCAGGTTACTGTCGCTCTCATAATCTTGCAACACAAATGATCCCATTTCTCACGAAATAACTCGTATATTATGTGTAAAATATGAACGAATTGTACATTGGTCCAACAGAGAGATACAGAATCACACATAGTTCAGGTCAAAACGTGCTAGTCTATACTATATATATATGGACGGTGGGAGTGGCTTGTGAGTGGCAGGAGCAAATGCGGTTTCACGCTCGGCCGGCCAAGTAAAACGCAGCGCCGCGGGTAATTGGCGCACCTTTCAAATGTAAATGCGGTTCGTTAGGGACGACGCCTATATGCATCAAAACCCGAGTTAGAGTGAGATAGCCACGACGATTACCCGACAGGTTACTCTCCTCGTTTCACTATATTTCTCTGGGTCTGTGTGTGTCTGTCGCTTTTAAACGTACCTAGATATATATATACAGACTTGACGTGGACTAACCGGGTGATTCTCACACCCTGAGCTTTATATGCATGCGCTAGTTCAACTATACACATCTCGATACAGAAAAGACACCTCTGATGTACTAGTAGTCTGTATGTGTGCCTGGATATATTTCTGGGTTTGTGATCAAGTGTGTGTGTGTGTGTGTGTGTGTGTGTGTGCGCGTGTGTATGAGTTTCGTGTACTGATGGTTTAATACTTGTTGAGATCTGAGGGATGTGAGGGAGGTTGGGGGGGGGGCTTAGGGGGAGGAGTGATACGAGTCTGGACGGCAATTTCGATTTGATCAATGGCTGGTGAATCGACGCTAGATTCTGTGAGCTATATGATCAAGCGCTGTTGGGAATTGCTGGGTCTTCATCAATGTTCGATCGGTAGTTGGATTCTTTCTTTCTTTCTTTTTTTTTGCTTTTTTTTTTTACTTTTCTAGGTGATGGAGAGAGGGTTATTGTTTATCAGAGTGCGATTGATGGATGATGATTCGGGAAGTGATCACTCCTAGATACGGGCTTCCCTCGAGAGAAGTAGAAATATCTAGGATCTGGAATTCGAGTTATGATGAACTGGGAAAAAGGCATGATAATGATGTCACTAAAGGGTAGTAATATTCTCAGTTTTACACATATTTGAGTCATGGAATACAATTTATTCTTTGACAAGGTCCGATAAAATGCAGAACTTAGGAAAAATTTAACATATCTATGGAGTACATTTGAGATGTTTCTTTGAGTATCGCTGAAAGTTGAATGCACTGATTTTGCTGATGAACAAATCCACAAAAACACAGACATGAGGACAGAAAGACAAAAATAATTGTTTAATGCTTTCATGACGCTTCAAAAATTCTGAAGAAAATCGTACTGATAGCAAAAGTAGTGAATTACATGATACACTGAAACACTCGATGGAAATATATTATTTATGATTGAGTCAAGGTTGAAAAACGCGGATTTTGCATCCATGCGACAGGTTTTTGAGGGAAAATGAAACTCTTCATGAACGATTATGACAACACTCTTGTTGCATTTAAAATTTTGTTGATATTTTTCAAAAAATCTCAATGAGTCGCTTTAGAAGTTAAGATTTTTTGCATTCATCTAAATTGGCGAGGAAGTGGTCAATTTATTGATCCGAAAATGATCGGAATTTTTACCCGTGCAACACGTCCGTGCGAGATAGTATTTTCATCTGATTATCCATTGATCAAGCTGTGAATTTTTTAATGAAGAAAAGGTTTGAAATGTTTTGGATAACTGATTCATGAGCTATCTCGTCAAATTCATAACAGAATACTATCGTTCATAGATTTGCAAATGATTAATGAACGAGTCCAATGTACCAAATTCCATTTCCGAAATAAGTCCGTGTGACAAGCGACTTTCGTTGAATTTTCACTTTGAACCTATCATCGTGAAAATTCTCAAAAAATTCCTCGAAATGTACAAAGTATCTCGGAGTAATATTCTTGGATCAGTGTCTCTTGAAATCCATTTAGAGCAAACTTATAGTTTGTTTCCTCATCAAAAATACCGTGCAAATGTCCGTGCAACTGTCGAGGAAATGCCCTGATCCTAGATCATAAGATCTTCGGAAGTGATCTAAGCATTTGAAAAATTTGAAAAATATCCCAATTTAGAACATTATGAAAATGTGAGTTAAAACCCGACGAAGACTTTTTAATGAAGAACATGTTTAGAATACCGTCAACCGGGGTTACTTTGAACAGAAGAGGTAACTTTGAACACTCGAGGTACAAGTTTTCAATCTTCGAAATCAGCAAAGTAGGGATGTGCAAGGGTTCTAGAAGTAATTTGCTTGATAGTGGTATACGTGCACAACATTTTGCACCGGTGTAGAGGTCTCTATCAGCTGTAGGAGAGTTTCCAACAAACATTTTGGATGGCATGATTTAGGAGCGAAAAAAAGTTAATCCAAACAATTGGTCTCGTTTGAGCACTTCCGGAGCGAATCCAAGTCGCCGGCGCTGAATTTCACTGACCCCTACCGATATCTTGGAGAATTCATCGTTACAATCGAATATTTTCACCTTGACTCAATTTTGTAGGGTAAAAACTGAAAAGTGCGTATTTTTTTCCCAGACCGGGGTAACTTTGAACACTTGAATGGGAAAATACATGCTTTTTCGACGAACGGGGTAACTTTGAACACTTGAAAAAACGTAGTCACTCCGAGGTCACTCGAAAATCGGGCTGACTCTAAATCATACGAATTAATTCTTGTATTCCGATAATTTTCGATTTTGAGATTTGTGGTTAAGATCATTAGATTTTGAAAATGCCCTACTCGACTCTTTCAATTATTATACATCGAGGACCAAACATTTTTGGATTAGATTAGAACTTTGTGTAAGCGAATTTTTCCATTCAAGTGCAGATTGTAATCACAATTCAGATGATTTCTTGAAACTGAATTAAAAACTGATTCATTGTTTGAGCCTTCGTTCCAACTTCAAAAAACTCAAATTAAGTCTATAATACTTTTCCGAATGTAAACTTATCACATAGAGACAGACACAGAGCATTACCATATCCGTTATCGAGGATCTAACGTTTAATTAATCTAGTGTTCAAAGTTACCCCAACTAGGGGGTCTAACTTTGAACACGTTTCAAATGCTCATAACTTTCGTGAACAACATCCAATCGGACTCTACTGCGGCGCAATCGAAAGCTAAGACAACAAGTTTTCAATTGAATCTAGATACAATGCCATTATAATATAAGACGTACAAGTCACAGGGGAATTACGAGCAAAATTTTCAAAAAGTGTTCAAAGTAACCCCGGTTGACGGTTCCTATGATACCATATATTCTAATGAATCTTTTTTCCGTGGATAATTTGGAAAATTCATTTGAAATAGATCTTTCGTGATATCTCCTTTTTGTCTCGAGAAATTTCGCCAAGATACTGCAAAACCGCTGATAACTGTGTTCAACCAAAGTCACGCAGGATTCCTGGCGAGATTCATCCCCTGAAGTTTCATGTAGATGCTCGAAAAAAGTACGCCTCGGCAGATCAAGATCGGATCACTTATCATGGATCCTCACAATGTTTCTTTCGAACAATAATCTCAGAAATGCAGATACTCCCGGGGATACTCCACACTCACTCGCAATATTACAATGACAAATTAATTTTCGACAATGATACAAAATTTTTAACTCCATTATGATCATTACGACAGTGAGACATCCATTCCTTGACCTTACGTCCGATTTTTAGCAGATTGACAATAAATTACGACCTCATTGTCCTTACGACATAATCACTTGCAATATTGAAAACAAAAAATGATCAGTCTTGCATTGAGAGTCATTCTTGCACAGGCAGTCCGTCCAATAAGTAATTTACATACTCATGTAAATTTATATCTGAACATCATCTCAATTATAGCTCAATTGTATCCTGTACTCTCATCTACCAAAAAAATCAAAACCCTGTTACAAAATACGCAAGTCTGAAATTCCTCTCTATTAATCACTCTCGAAGATATTGTTGAATCAAACTATACGCCAACATCATGGTCGACAAATATCTCACTATTGAAACTCACAACCACTTACCCATAGAAATTCAAACATTCCACCCAGAACTCATCCACGATATCGTTTCACATATTTTAAAGTGCACCAAAATCTCGCAAATATCGACGATACCTTCCTGTATCAGAAAAGATATCCTCCTAGAATGTGGCAGTCTATATTCCAGAGTATTTTCAACTTTCCTCGCTCCAATCAGGTTCCTATACGTTTCTTTCATACTTCAAGACTTCATCAATCTAATGGACCAACTTTCCAAGAAAACATACTCGTATCGCAGTATCGCGAACTAAGCGGAAAGCATTACGTAGAGAGTTGGTTGAGTATATATAGCATTTCAATCGGGAAAAGTTTGTGTAACGATCAAATTTTATAATGGACTAGATATAATCGTCATACGTGGAATAATTGTCAAAGAATGTCGTTTGAATGGGCTGTACAGAGCAAAATGAGAATTTCATTCATGATTTTATATCATTGGCATTATGAAGTTTCGTCCATTCTCATTGAACGAACACATTGTACCTTTCTTATAAATATCTTCTTGGTTCTATATATAAATAATTTATAGTTCAACATGGATTTCAAGAGTATGCTTCACGAAAAATATTTGCCCTCTGGTGTTATGATGACTGTATCGAAAAAATTCACAAAATTTTTTCTATCACGCAACCATTGATTTGTATACGGTTTTGTCAAACTCACCTTGCTCATATTCATAGAATCGCCTGATTGCATCAGATTCGTGAATTTTCAACCATAGGCTCGAAAAAGAATGATATCTGCATACCAACTGGTCATTTTAGGTAGACAAGATCAAGAATGACCAAACTGACGACTGGAAAAATAGGAATATTCAGGACTCATTCCAAAAACGACTTGATGGGGTCATCTCAATTTTAGGATCTCAAAAATATACTCCATGGAATCTTTTCGATTTTTCAGTCTCGAGGGTCACGAAACGTCTTACTATGGGGAACTAGAACAGATTCGTGGTATTTGGCTACTACCTCAATGCTCACTGCTAAATATCAAGAATTTGCTGGGATTTCCAGCTGTCGAATAAGTGTACCAGAAATGAGTAATCAGTCAGGTTGAAGCTCAAATTTACATCCTGTCAACCTTGATTAGTCGAATCTGATGAACAGACAATTTCGAAATCGTACATAATAAGATCAGAAAGTCACGAACGTATTTCGAAATGACTTTTATCATCCTGCAAAAATTTCTAAGCTCAAAACTAATCTCCCATTAAATCAAGATATAATTCAGTACTCCACACCACACTTACAAAAACACCAGGAAACATTCTAATCTCTTAACCCAAGTATAAATAAACTTACTTATACCCGACAGTTATCCATAAAATGTCCACAAACAGTAGCTTACGTGACGACAAGCCGTCTCCTAACGACTTTCGCAAGCTCTCATTAAGTTGGAGACTTCGTTGAGTAAATTTGAATCCGTAGAGACAAAAATTATGAGCTCAAGCAACGATTTAAGACCTAAGGCAACTGCTTTCCTGCAGCAAGAAGTACCGTCTCATCCAAGCACGTAACTTGCGCGTGTGCAATAAACCAGAGACAGAATGAGCCTTTCTCTTTTGCTTGAGCGCGTGTTGATGACACTGGATCTCCATTATCCGTGCTAATTCTTCTAGAAGTGGGGTTGATGTAGACTTTTTTGGCATGTGGAATGGCAGTAAGAGTAGGCGACAGGATATTATGTACATAGCGTGGCTAATCTACGGTTCAGAAATGTGTGAGAGATGCAATAAACTGTATTCTTGATGGAGAAAACTATTGTAATACTTCTTCGTCCTTTCCTTTTTCACTATATACGGATGGATTATGAGGACTGAGATATGACATTTTTGCAAAAATCCATTTGTCTATATTGTGTTCTCGAGATCACTTTCGTAAGGCTTGGGAGACACGAATTCTGACGGGTCTTATGGTTTAGAAAATTTCATGCAATCTTGAGTTGGGAGGTTTCACGGATACTCCAATGTTGAAGCTATGGGTACTGAATCGGAATCTGTCTGAATGTTTTCATGACCAGTGTGTATGTTCATAAGAAAGATCTTTGTACGTTATCTATGCTGTAAATAATTACCCAGAGATTTCATTCAGAAGTATAGAGATCTCTGTTGTCGATTTGACATCATTTGATGATCGATCAACGTGAACGATCTGAGATTTTTTGTTTTCAATTCGTTCACAATTTTGTCTCTTATTGTGAATAGGAATTTAAAATATTCGACAATGCGTGATTAAGCTTTGACAGTGCATTAAAAAATCGGAAGAATCCTGAAACTTGAGGAAACCTCTGTCAATACAGGTAGCATACTGCCATTTGTGTGAGGCGTCAATATAAAATCGTGAAGTCAGAGGAAATGAAGAAACGAGGATTGAGATTTTGATGATAACTGAAAGCCCAGCCGAAATCTGTCCATATTCTGCGAATTAGGTTGCCTACGTCGAAAGAGAAAGATATAATAGGTCACCGGATGGGTTGAGGTTGGGTGATTAGGTGGGTGAGTGTACGGTTGGATGGGTGAAATCGTGGGTGAGTGGTCGGGCGAATAAAGAATTGGGTGGATGGGTGGGTATGTCAGTGGGTGCGTGGGTGGGTAGATGCATGGGTGGGTGAGTTAATTGGTGGATGGGTCTGTGGGTAGTTGAGTATGGATTGAAAGGTGGATGTGTCGGTACTTAAGTGGGTGAATGGGTAGAGGAGTGGTTGGATCAGTGCGTGGTCAGGCTTGGGTGGGTGAGTCCAATGCGTGGGTGGGTGTATGGGTGCGTGGTTGCACGAATTGGTGAGTGAGCAGGTGCGTGTGGGATAGATGGATGCGGGATAGGTGGATGCAGTGACATTTAGGTGGGTGGACGGGCGGAGGGATGGAGTGATGGGTAAGTGGTCGGGTGGATAAAGTCGTGGGTGGATGGGTGAGTGGGTGGAATTGTCAATCGGTAGGTGGGTGGGTAAACGTATATGTGGGTGGATTGGTAGATGTGTCAGTGGGTATATTGGTATCCATGGACAGGAAGGTGGATGTTCCGGTAGTTAAATGGGCAAATGGGTAGATGGGTGGCTGGGTCGGTGCATGGCTAGGCTTGAGTGGATGGATCCAGTGTGTGAGTGGGTGTGTGATGGATGGATGTGTAGGCAGTTAGAGTGGTTGATGGGTGGAGGGATGGGCAGGTGGATCGTTGGATAGGTCCATGCGTGGGCACGCGTGGGTGAGTAGGTCAATGCGTTGATGGGTGTGTCAGTGCACGGTTGTGCGAGTTGGTAAAAAGGCAGCTGGAAGAAAGAGGGAAGGTGTCGCTGGATGTGTCTGGAGGTGGGTAGATGAGTATAGGGGTGTAGTGAGTTAGTGGGTGGTGGTGGGTGTGTGAGACTAGCCTTGTTCGTTGGGTAGGTGATCGTCTTAGGTGGACGGGTTGGGGTTTTGGAAGCATCAATCGATCAATACTTTATCAATATATGCTTCAACTTCAAAAGTATTGGAGGAACCCACGACTTATCGGGAACATTGGCAAGCAGAACTAGTGGTAGCGAGAGAAGCAACCACTGCTGGTCTTTGTTGTTTCCTCTTTTGACACATTTTTCCTCAGAAGAATTTAGGCTTATGTTTCAACAAGAGAAAAAGTCTTGTTCAACTCAAGGGGAAATTAGCGGGAAGGAAATCACATCTCGAGATCGATAAGAACCTGAATAGATACTTTGTCCGCATGGATCAGTCAAATTGATTCCCATCATGCATCGCATTCTTATTCACCGATCATCACTCTCTTTGCTCTGAGGGACAATATCGATTCCCAGTATTTTGAGACCGTTTCCTTGCGATGCGTCAAAGAAATTGAAAAATCCCGGAATATATCTGTTGATTTGGGAAACATGAAGGAACACCAATAGCGGCTTAACATGGAGCTATAAGGGAAAAACACAAACAATTGGAAGAATCCTAATTTCCATAAAATACCGCAGAAACATATGAAGAATATGAGGAAAAGAGCAATCTTGATGCCACGGGGGATTCTGTAGTGAACAGTCCAAACCACAGTAAGACGCTAACATAAATAAGTAAAATTTCACTAAAAATCGTTGAAAGTCAATGATTGGGATCAAGTTTTACCGATTCATCCACAGTAAGTGAAGAGAACAATAAAATCAATCTGCAACCGTAAAATATCAAAATCTCGATCAATTTCATCCCACAATACACATTCGAGAGTTCTACAACCCTATGATCTCCATAACAAGTGAAAACCCTCTCATTCTTGCTGAACTATACCAATCCTTCCATCTACTCAGCATTACCTAGACGAACCTCTTGAGTTTAGCCTACGAAGTTACAAGCATCAGTGTGGGGTGGTATCAACTCTATTTGCCCGTCAAATATTTGTGCTTTTACCGTTTGCCACGGCCTTCTCCTTTACGTCTCTGCACACTTATACCTCTCATGGCTGTAAAAGATACTCTACCTAACCTATACATCTACATATATACTTATTCAACTACTACTTGCACTACATATACATAGAGTGAAGCCAAATCTCGATGAAGCCACTTTGTATACTGTAGCAGGCGTAGAACTGAGATTTCCCTAACGAAAACTCGCCCTACCGAAAATTTGCAATTCGTAAAGTAGCGCTCGCGTTCGCGTCTCTCGCGGAAGGATAGACATATATATATATGTATAGAGAAAGAGAAAAGCAAGCCAAGTTGTCCCGGACAAGTATATACGCAAAGCGTCGTGCCTTAACGAGAGGCCGGAACTTCCGGTTCAACCTTCCCCTTTTCCCCCTTTTATACTTTCTATACTTACACAGTCTATCTATCTGTCTATATATATGTTGAAGAGAATCGTGTCTCTGTCGAGCAGGAGGCGATCTCATCCGAAATGCAAATTTCTGTACGCTAGCTGAGACAGAAGGTAAAAGAGGAAGATAGATATACGATGAGTGATTTCGATTTGGAGTTTGAATTTTTAGGTTAGGGGGTAGGGGGGGGGAGGGAACATTGAGAAAATTATGAGGGTACCCGGACGCAATGTCAGAGCCAAAGCAAACTTTAAACTATGGAGAAAGAGATGAGATTGAAGAAGACAGAGAAGACGTAAGTTTGCGGAAATTTTATCGGGGTGCTCTTGATGCTGATGAGATTTACGAATTTCAATGATAATATCGGGTTTGAGAATTTTAATGGCATGGTGAGTGACCGAGTTGAGGATTTGGTAGACGGATGTTCGGGAAAGTTGAGTTTGACTTGGTTGGTATTGAGATAAGTTTTATATTGATGGTTAGAGTGACCATGAAGTTTCTCACTGTTTGCGTGAGAAATTTGAATTATCTTCGGTATTCGCACTTTTTGATTCACTAATTTTATCAGCTTATTCTTAGTGAGGCTATTAGTGAATTTTCGACAATGGTAAATTCTCCATCCGTGAAAGCAGCTGCATCATAATTTACGAATTTCATACGACACACAGGTGGGCTAAAAACGGATTTCGGAACAAGATCCAGCACCACGCAAATTCTCAACCGATCCACACAATTGAAACGGGATTCCTTTCTCTTTTAATCACTCTACGAGATACCTTCCCCAAGAATTTGATTCGGGAAGCTCTGGTGATACAGGTTCGTGTTGGAGGGCGATAAACACGAAGAACAGAAAATATCAGCTTGTATTGACGAGTGATAAAAAGTTTCTCCTTACTCCAATCGTTTCCCAATCCAGGTGTGAGTGTTTGGAGAGTTCTTGAGGTGGGAGTTAACACGATGAAGAAACATTTTGTGAGGTTACATCGACTTATACTCCAAGATGTCGTCAATATCGAGGATATTCGAGTACTAGGTTAGTTGGGGCGATATTGTGGAGCTCCGAATCCTTTGGATTGAGCTCACGCATTTTTATGACATGGGTAGTAATAAACATACTATTTGTGTATCTCTAAATCATAATTTGACCCCACTTAGAACTCCGTACATTGCCGCCAGGATCTAAGAAAGTCGATTTTCCATGATTGGGGTTGATCACCAAGGTATTTAAGCCCAAAATCCTGATTCAAACCTGGGTTACCGAAGTTCTGCAATAATGAGAGTATTCGTCTCATCAAGTGAGACCGAAAATACATCTTTTGGCCCTGGTGGAAATGTCAAACATTTTTCGACCAGAAACTGGCCATTTCTAATGCGCACCGGGAATTTTATGCCCAATTCTTACGGCGAGAAAACGGACATCTATGAAACGGTATTTCAGCCAGTTTATGGGCATTGAACATTTTTAGGCCATTTTCTGGAGTACTATTTCAGGATTTCATCTGTGCAAAGAGATTGCATACGTGCTACTAATATGTTTATGTTACAAAATAGAAAATCAAATCAACGTGGGACTAAATGATTTTCTTGCACGGGTGTAATATTTCTATCTAAGAAAATTGGGACTTGATGATGATATTGGAGAGAAATTTAATTATGAAAATTAGCAGCTGGCGGGGATCGAAACAGGGCCTACTGCGTGGGAGTCCGTGCTGCTAACCATTACCCTAAAACTGTTATTGGTAGGATAACGTTGTCTTACCTACTTGGGGTGTGGCCTCAGAACCAACATTTTAGATATTGTTTATACAATATTTTTAGATGCAAAATATTTACACCATATAAAAACACAGAATGTGATTCACAGTAGCTCTCGATCATGAAGTATGTGCATATCTGAGTATGCGACACATGAAGTAGTGGAGTCACAGCATTGGCAGTGGTTTGTTGTAAAGAAAATAGAAACAATAAGGAGTTAAAGTAATTGTTTTTGTGGAGAGTGCATCAAAAGTAGATTACAAGTGTCAGTTGGTACTGTCACGTGTAAGGGGCTTATCAAACTATGATGTAATTTGCTATTATAGAACTTCAAAGTTATTTGAATTTGAAAATTTGGTCTTGGAATAAACAAATGCAATTCAAAAATTCAAAGATAAATCCTTGGTCATTTCTGCCCATAAGCTTTTTACTAAGGGGATGGAATACCTAAATTGCACAAAAAATCGCTGCAAGTTATTGAAGGTTATGAATATTCGAAAAATGACTCGCTATAAAATGCGCAGAAAAATGCCTCAAAATTTTTCTTCTTCTCCGATTTTCAACAACAGTTACGACGGGCATTTTATGGACAGAAACTGTCGCGATACAAGTGAAGTCAGGTGAATTTTGTCACATTCTCACACTCGTCGCCGTAAACTGCCCGGTTCTTGGCCAATTTCACTTCAACATTTTTTGCCTGTAAAAACTAGGAGGAGACTAGAATCTCGAAGATTTTTGGTTGATCGACCAACACGGTTCTCTGACTGTGCAGGTCTCCAAATAGAATACTCCGGGTGAGTATCTTGTAGAGTGAAAAAAAATCAGAATAATTCCGTTGAAATCATCCCATTTGGTTAAGTATCCGAGTGGTGCTGAATTTTGTTCTGAAATCGATTTTAAGCCTCACCGTGCGACATGTGTATTTGTGAGATACTACATGATACTATGTAATATATGAATCGTGGAGCGCCAGCTCTTCCGATCATTGAAGTTAAGCAACATTGGGCGCGGTTAGTACTTGGATGGGTGACCAGTGTCTCCATCTCTTTCTAACCAACTCCAGTATGCTGAATTTTCTGATCGGTTGGCTGTAGCTTACGACCTTGGAATGTATTCTGGAGGTATAAAGTGCCATTAAATCGGTATCACCCCTTGTCGTTGCAAGGGTTAGAGATAGATCCTCGTGATTGCGAGACATCTAGGATCAATTGGCAGAGCCATGAATGCGTGCCATTAAAAAGTGATATGACCAAACCAGGAGTGAGATCACTAATAAAACTACGATTCACATCAAATGACCCCACGATGAATCGATAGCGAATTGACTTTGGGTAAATATTGATAAAAGTTAACTTCAAAGGTAGATTTCAGAGCACTGTTGGAGAATTTCCAATGGATCGAAATTCAAAATATCATAGAAACGAAACCCAGTGAATGATTCCACTGCAATTCGAGAGCGTTGAACAGGGTTCGAAATGCAGATTTTTAATGGTTTTCAATATAATCAATTCTGGTTAGCTCCTACGAGCTCAAACTACTCCATATCCTGTGTAAAAATGATCACACCATGATCATATTGTCTTAATCTTTGATGCTGATTCCCTGAGGACATCAGATCTTCTGTTACTTTGACACTTTCATTTAATTAGTTACGTAAATTCCTCCAGGAGAACCACCGGTTGAAATCGATTCCGTGAATCAAAATTCAAGTCAGAAATTTACACGAACGATAAAAAGATTCCTGCGGTACCAAAGTAATAGTGATTTAGTCAAGAAAAGCTCCACAGCTTTCTGTTGTATATCCTTTTCTCTTATCATTGTGGCATTTTGAATCGCAAATGGAATTTTCGGCGATGTACAACGATCAAATAGTCCTATCTCACCCATCTTTCAGACTTCTTATATGAGCAGTCTCCTCGGCAGTCTCTTATCACCAGGAGAGGTTATCACATCCGGACCACGGATTAAGCTGAAACTTTGGAAATAGTCTCCTTTAACTGACAAAAGATGAAACCCAAAATTATAGACCCTAATGCTCAAGAGTTTCCGATCTACGTCCCAAAACATTAGCACTGTCCATATTAGGTCCATGTTATATATTATGCATATAGGTATACCTGCAATGCTATCGCCTGAAGATGTAGCGCGGAAACGTTTGAGCGTTAGGGTCTATGATTTTGGATTTCATCTTTTGGTACTAAAAGGTCTTCCTTCTCTTCTAAAATAGTCTTTATAATTCAAAGTTTCAAAAAAATCCCCGATCCGGATGTAATGATTTCTCCCGGTCAGATCTCCGGTTCAACTGAATCAAAATGACTCCAGCAGATGGCTATTGTAAAGAATATCACGTTGGTTGTTCATCCATGAGAAATAGATTCAGATCGGTGGTTTTTTAAAAATATATAATCAATCCAAAACAAGTCTCTCGGAAAAAGTAGTAAGTTTGCGAAATTTGCAGGATGACTCTGAGGTAACTCACGAGGAACACCCACGGATTGAAGAACACGAATTTTACTGAAACTCTGAGGATATAGTCTCCTTTTACCGCCAAAAGATGAAACCTCAGAGCCGCACTTGCAAATGACCAACCGTTTTCCAGCTGCAGCTTATAATAATACCATTGGGAGTATATCTATATATATTTTTCTTGAACATGGTCCCATATGGGCAATGCTAATGTCATGGGTTATAGCTCGAAAACGGTTGGGCATTTGCTAGTGCGGCTTTGGGTTTCACCATTTGGTGGTAAAAGGAGACTATCCCCAGAGTTTTACGAGGAGGGGGTCAGGCCTTCGGATCACGGATTCGCCTGAAACTTTGGGAATAGTCTTCTTTTGGCACAGAAAGAAGATATCCAAAACCGCGCTTGCCAACGCTCAAGCGTTTCTGAGCTACAGCACACGACCCATGCATTACAGTATACCTATATTCATCAAAAATGAGATATATAGATATATTGTAATGCATATGTTTTAGCCTGTAGCTCAAAAACGCTTGAGCGTTGGCAAGCGCGGTTTTGGATATCTTCTTTCTGTGACAAAAGAAGACTATTCCCCAAGTTTCAGGTGAATCCGTGATCCGAAGGCCTGACCCCCTCCTCGTTAGTCAAATCCGTGACCCACAACATTTGCGTGCTTCTTGTCGGCTATATTTCACTTATCACTATAGCTATATTGACGAATCCCTCCTTGCACAAGGGTATTTTTACGTAGTTTCAATTTTTTAGAGTAAAACTGAAAAGTATGTGTATTTTCTGCAAATCGGGGTAACTCATAGGGACGAGCGCCCTTAGCACCGATCACGAACGGCCAAGTATACGTGTATATCCGTAATTCGAAAGCTGAAAGTATAAGTTTTCGATTGGCCACAGACACAATGCAATTCTAAGGCAAGATGTACAAGTTACACGAGTGTAAAGGGAAAAATGCGATGCTTCTCCCAAATTTACTCTAATTCACGGTAACCATGATGTCTCCTACGTAATGAAGGCTGGCCCAAAGTTACCCCAAACCGATTTAATTTTGTGCCACAACTTTAAGCGTTCATAGCTTTGACCAGAGATGTCCAAATAGACTATATCAAACTCGCAATTGAAAGCCGAGACTGTGAACTTTTGGTTCATCACAAATACAATGCGATTCTGATGCAAGTGTTACCAGTTACACAAAATTGAAGGAGAAAAAATGAAAATTTTGTCTTAAAATTCACTGCAGCGTCTTGGTTTCCATCATAGCATACCACAAACTAAGCCTGAGAGTTCAGTCACAAACTGAATTCCAATGAATTGTAAAATTTAACTCGTATCAAATCATCCAATCAGTGCATTGAACTCATGGAGTATCTTTAAAATCATCGTCCAAGTTACAATCGCAAAATGACAATAGAGAAACTATGAAATACTCGGTATGACAAAAAGTGTATTACCCAGATATTTCATAGGAAACATTCACACCATGAAAATCTCTAAAATTGAAGCTGCATCGAGAAACAGCTCCAATTTATAATTCAGATCACGTATGCTCTATAGCGAATATATACGAGAGCATAAGCATTGGAAATATTCGCCTCGTGTGTCCCGTGACTCCGCATCACGAGTTCGAAGAAATCGATTCTGTAAACACATTCGCACTTTGATTTTTCTCTCCCTAACCTCTTCTCCCCGATTGTGGACTTTCCAAAAAATTCGATGAAACTGCAAAATACTAACACTAAGGCACACCTCACTCACACAATCATAACTATAAAAACGAAAAAAAAAAAATGCAACGTGGCTCTAAGAATCGACAGAAAACCCTTTTTTACCCTTAAAATTCAATCGTCCCTCTTGGACATATTTCGATTCTCGTCATATAAACTTCCTCTAACCCACTCATACTCACACACACATACGTACATAACCTCGAAAAAATATAAGACACAGTGAAAATTCGATGTAGTAGTGTGACAAGGGTTACACCCAGAACTGAGGGTCCGAAAAAATGAGGAAGAAGAAATCTGCCCAATCGCGCAGACGACTTAGTTCTCATAGTAGTATTCCATGCGGGTCGGCAATAGTATAAAGAGGAATAAAAAAAAAAGGAAGACACTCTGTAAAGTATAGCAACGGGCATTTGGCATGATGTCAAGTCTCAAGGATATTGAGGATTGCTGGCTTTGGTACTGCAGCAGCAGCAGCAGCAGCTACTGGTAAGGAAAAACTTCGTGATCTGCCTACTTGAGAGGCTAATGTTACTCACGCACGAATCGGTCTCTGACGTATATATATATATATATATATACATATATATCAAATGTGCTTTATCATCGATGGCTCACGTATTGGTTTTGAGCTACTATATACGAGTATAGAGACTCTTCTAATTTTCTCGGACGAGTGAATTTACTTTCAATGCTGGTGGTAGTAGTTCGTGTTGTCCAACGTAGGTAATTTTCAAGATGTGAAGGAACTCGGCGATGCGTGTCACTAAACTGAGATAGAAGAAGAAGCTGAATTTGGCAGGAGTACTACTTTCTTCTACTGGGTTCATTGGACACTTGGCATTGAAGAAATCGAGCACAGAATTGACAATGACCTACTGATTTAATGAATTTGAGAATTTGGGAAGGGTAGTGTTATGGCGATCCTACTGATGTGTCTTTTGAGAATAATTGAGGGACTACTTAGAACTTGTACTGGAGATAACATAAGTTAATTCTCAAAATATAAGGTTAGTGTACCCAACATGACCCCATTAAGCCATTTACCCAACAATTCTGGTTAACCTCAACATTTTTCAATGTAATTCAGCTCCTTTTAGAACTTGTTCTAAGGCCTTAAAAATGAGCTGAAGAACGTCTAATTTTGATCAACTGGAGTTGAGCTGTCTCGATTTTCCAAGAGAAACTATGTAAATTGTCCATCAAGTGCATAGAATTGTTTCTATCGGCGTGCAACCACATTTGGAGCTTTTCACCGGCTCCAAACACTCCCTTTCAAAATATCTACATGGGGGGCATGTTTGGTACACACCAATTTTGGCCTCCATTCTTGCAAACGATCTCCGTCTTTTGCACATGAAATCGCTTGAACTCCGAGTTTTGCAATCTCAGAAAACGTATCTCAAAGGTCTTCTAGAAAGGAATCGAATGCGTTAAATTACGGCAAGATTGATAGAATCAAACATTTTTGGCATCGACTTTACTAAATGCAATTTTGTTGGGGATTTTACAGTGCGTAAACATGGAAAATTCAATAACTACATTCTATATTTCTCGGGAGACGCAAAAATCATTCGGAGTCGGTCCGAACTAATTTTTTTCATAATACTTGAGCGTAAAGTTAGTGCGTAAAGCACCGAAAAAGTGAGTAAAGCAGTGCTTGACGCATAGCGTGTGTAAAGCAATTGCTTTATGCACGCTGTATTTTGCTTTACGCACAAGCCTCTAAATTCATGGAGATTCGTGTAGCTTCGACAAATTCAAAGTTCATCATACTAAAATTGGACACTGACGGGGAAAATTATGGTTCTTTTCGTTTCAATAACGAGCCAAGTGCCGTTCCCCCGTATGGTGACGCAGAGGGCGACTTTCCTGCCGACCCCGATTCATTTTTTCCGAATCTCACCACAGAATTATACAATTTGAGGTAGACAATTGTTGATAACCTCACTGTGATTCAATAAACCTGTTCAATATTGTATCTTGTAACCACCAGAAAGTCCTTTTTCAAAGGTAGTCCTCCGTGAATGCATCTCTTCTGCGTTGCGAGGTTGGGATATTAGTATATTTGTATTACTAATAATTTTCCGAGCAAACGAGTTGCATAGCTTACCATTTGCAACTATCTATCTATGCGATACAGCTCTGCTACTCTGCTTGCGCTGGAACAGCTACTTACGTGTTATTCGGATCGATCGAACACCTCGTATTTTCGATCGATCAATCGGGGATGCTGCTATTGGGATAATCTGCATTCCAATTATAATAGCCGAAATGGCATGCTACGGCCACACGTTATTCAAAGAAAATTATTTCAAGCGCAAATATATCGTTTTGTATAAGTAAGATAAGCTCATAAGTGAATTATATCGAAATTTCGTATTTCTACATTTCAATCGATGCGCACGCCGGTACACAGGCAATCTTTGCTGTGGCTATATGTATGTGGGCTCAAATGAAAGATATTGGATTATATTACATGCCCAAACGATAATATAGCCCAGAAAAATTGGCTAACCCATACGTGTACCCGATCAAACGTTAATTTTACGGAAATTCTACCTTTAAAACAAGCATGCAGGATCTCGTTATTTCTTGAATATATATTTGAAATCTATTGGTCTAATACTACTTTCTGATAGATATTATATATATCTAAGTGGCACTTTATGCAAAAGCTTTGATTTTAAACGGGAGGACCTGAAAATATTTAAAATAATATCGGGGAAGAAAATTATCAGGGTGATCTCTCATGAAAAGATTGTCGTTCGATTAAATTACTCATTTATTAATTTTAACTATATTTCAAACCACAGTCGCAACCGTGTACATAGAAATATTAAAATTTGTCCATATATTGGTATTTTCATGATTTTACACGATTTTATATGTGATATTGGTATTCAAACTGCCTCGTCTATCTGTAACATATAATAAGCGTGATCTGTTCCCTGCCTAATTTCCTATTGAAATTGTGTGTAATAAATTGTTATATGACGGTGTTCGGGCCACCGCGAAGACTCGAATACGCGTGACTTTCGGCTCATCGCACAGATTTGAATTATGAAAAATATGTTTTTCTGGCGCGGACGCGATACAATTTCCTATCTGTAAAATCCTACACGATCCATAAGCACTGGGTAATGCGGGTCGGTCGTGAGTCAATTCCCCATCCTGGGTAAAGAGACGGCCGACGCACGCTTGGCAGTGTGCCTGGATTTTATATTTTAGAGTGGGTTTAAAATTTCGGAAAGCCAAAAATTCGGAAAGTCAAATATTTGGAAAGCCAAAATTTCGGAATGTAGGATTTCGGAGGGTTTGAATTTTGGAGAGACAAAGATTCGGAATGCAAGATTACGGAAAGCCAAAAATTCGGAATTTAACATTTCGGAAGAGCGAAAATTCGGAATCGAAAAATTCGGATGGATAGGAATTAGAAATGGTGAAAATTCGGAAAGGCAATAATTCGGAATAGTAAAAATTTGGAAAGGCGAAAATTCGGAAAGGCAAAAATTCGGAAAATATGAAAAAAGTACTCAGAATTGATTAAACTTTTGCGTTTTCCGAAATTATGTATGAAATCGGAGAGATATACGCATACTCGCCAAGTGACTGTGGTTAGTCAGTTGTAGCAGCCCGTAGACTCGCAGGAGAAGGAGAAGAGAAAAAGTGATTTACTTGCAGGTACGTACCATTGAAACATACATTTTGCAGATTTCCCAGGATTCATCTTATCATGAAGATCTCCCTATCTCTTCTGAATCATTATTCCTCGGATCGAGTTGCTTCCTCCCCTTTTTTGATTTTATTCTCCCTAATCCTTCAACTGGGGTGGTTGCAGACACGAATCCACATGCTAAAATTTGTAACTTTACTATATATTTGTAAATGTACTAAAATATGTAACTCCATGCGTCAATTCGATTACTGCTGATATAAGCTTGAGATACTTGATTAGCTTCGAGGACTATTCATCTTGTGGTAAGTGTACCTACTTTGCCCCATGTGTATAATTTCCCTCTACTTAAGATCGTAGAAATGAGCTCTCGCAAGACTTGGCTCCCGATTTTTCTCCAAGTTACAGTACCTTTTATAAATAATGGATAATGTAGGGTCTCAATAAAACAGTGATATTTTCAATATACTTTGTCGTACGGGAATTTTGAAAGAAGCATCTGAAAGATCATAAAAAAATCTATCGATTCATGTGTTTGAAACATTTATTGCGTCCTTTTTGATCGCCCGTAGTCAACGATGAAAATCTAAAAAATTTTCCTTTCAATCAATCACCTACAACTTTGGCGGGAGTGATCGGATCACATGACGGGATCTTGTAGATCTTTTCAAAACTTACAAATTCCTTCTTTTAAATTCTCTCTATGACCTTTCCTATCCAAGTAACGAGCTTGGAAAGAAAACTTTGTATTACATGAACTGCTTATGGAGATACCGTGGCTGGCGCCTGTTTCGACTCGCCTTGCTCTATTCTGGTGCAAAAATTCATCAAAAAAATATCACGGCACATGCCCTCGACGTAAAATGATCTCATCTTTCAGAATATTTGATCAGATTTTGTCTCGAATGTGATCTATAGGGACAAAACATGAGATGAATCAATTCTTCCAATAAAACTTGAGAAATCGGGGTTCCCTCCAATCCAAGACAAAATCTGATCAATTCTGAAAGATGAGATCATTTTACATCAAAATCATATGCCATGATATTTTTTTGATGAATTTTTGCGCGAGAATAGAGCAAGGCGAGACGAAACAGGGCCAACCGCGATATTTCCATAAGCAGTCCATGTAATACAAAATTTCCTTTTCAAGCTCGTTTTTGGGCTGGAAAGGTCGTAGAGAGAACTTCAAGAAGAGGAAATTGTACATTTTGGAAAGATCTACCAGATCCCTTGAGAATTTTTGTGATCGGCTCACTTCCGCCAAAGTTGTAGGTGATTGGTTGAAGGAGAAATTTTCTAGCTCTTCATCGTTTATCACGGTCACTCATATTTGTCAAATCCTCGCTTTTACCTCGGATCGAAAACCCAAACACGAAATAGTGAATAATTGCCGTGGGCGCGTACATACATGAAGCTCGGGGGCTAGGACAGTTTATGCGCCCGACACTTAATACCTACAAGCTCAGGACAATCGTGATTATTCATCGTGAGAATTGAGAGACGCGTTCACTCCCGATTCGAAAAGCGTCAGTGTCGCAAGTTTTCATTCCTTCGCACTAAGTAGTACAATACGCAACTGCGGAGCAAAGAGGTTGAGTCGCTCCCAGGTGAATATTAGGGCTCAAAAAATAGTTGAAGTATGTACTATATTAAGACCTTGTGTTGAAATGTACTACTGTAATTCGACGATGTACACACCGAATCTCAAAATGGTATTGTACATGATTGGATTAAGGACATGTGAAAGTCAACTTTTACCGACACTCCAAATCCTTACTTATTTAATTATTTCTACAAAATCTACGAGATATATCAAAAAAGTGCTTCCAAGAAGCCCTGCTACAGCTTCAGATCTATCAGTTAAGAAGAGAAACGAGTGAATTGAGTAAATATAGCGTCCACAATCAACTTTTGAAGATTACAATTGAATTGAGAAATCTGCACTTTACCGACACTCCAAATCGCTACTTATTTAATTTTTCCCACGTAATCTAAGAGATAAATCAAAAAAATGCTTCCAAGAAGCCCTGCCAAGTCTTCAGATCTATCGTTTAAAAAAAGAATCGAGTGGATTGAGTCAATATTGCCCCCACAATCAACTTTTGAAGATCACAATTGAACAAATTCGACTTTGACATCCCCTTAACGCGTGAAATAGTATATTATGCGTCGAGTGCCAAAAATCTTTGTTGTTTGCAATAACTTTTTTGGACGTCGGCGAAGCCGTTCCAACAAAGTAACTGTCCATCCAACAAGGTTATCGTAAAGAACAAAGTTTTTGGCACGAGACGCATATGCCGCTTTATACGGCGAGACGTGCAAACTGTGTGTTTCCATGCTTTCTCGCTGTACGTCGAGCCGTATAAAGACTCGGTTTAGTCCTCATAATATAGTGGTTAAAGTAAGTACTTTAGACCTAATAGGCTGAAAAATTACGAAATTCTGCACGTAGATTTGTGTCTGAAACTGCCCAAGTTAGATTATCAGTGGAAGTGAAATAAAAAAAGGACAGACAACGAATCGGTACGAGAATTAAAGATTCTGAAGAGATAGGGACTGAAGTCATATTCAGATGATCCTAAATATGACGAGACTGAGAAATCTGCCAAATGTATGCTTCAACAGTACGTACCTACAAATAAATCAATTTTTCTCTCATTCTCCTTCTCTCTGGAAGGCTACAGGCTGCTACAACTGACCAACCACCATCACTTGCCGAGTATGCGTATATATCTTTCCAATTTCATATATAATTTCGAATCACGCAAAAGTTTAATCAATTCTGAGTATATTTTCCGAATTTTTGCCGTTCCGAATTTTTGCCTTTCCGAATTTTTGCCATTCCGAATTTTTACCCTTCCGAACTTTTACCATTCCGAATTATTGCCTTTCCGAATTTTCACCATTCCTAATTCCTATTCATCCGAATTTTTGGCTTTCCGTAATCTTGCATTCCGAATATTTGTCTCTCCAAAATTCAAACTCTCCGAAATCCTGCATTCCGAAATATTGGCTTTCCAAATATTTGACTTTCCGAATTTTTGGCTTTCCGAAATTTGAAACCCACTCGGCCGCGATTATTTCCTAATCCCATTCCAAATACATCTCGAGGATGCCTTATGGTGGGATTTTTTATATTCTAATATAATATCGCATCCGGGCGATGACTTACTTGGATCTCGGGGAGACCTGCTCGTTCGTGGGTATAGATTTTTGGAAGAAGTTCCACTTCGGCTTTTCAGGAGCAAGAGAGCAAGAGAGCGAGCTTTGCTCGCGCATCGATTCATATACCCTCGGACGGCCAGAGCCCCACTTCGAGACACTTTTCGGCGGCTTGAACCCTGCGTCGACATAGACACGCGTAATTACCATTACATGCAAATATCGATTCCGAATATCGGGATCGATTGGTTGAATTCTAGTATAAGTGAATCGATGAGGACTCAATTGGAAAGGGTACGGATCTATATCGGCTTTATATATATGTTACTACGAGCGAAACGATGGAATTGATCTAACGCATATATATATATATATATATATATATATATATATATATATATATGCACGGTGATTAATACACAAAATTGCAAGCATATACGGGTTAGTATTAGTTTTACCGACACCAACACATATGATTCTACTTACACGATTGGTCTGATGGTCATCTGCACAAGTGGCTGACTGAAAATTCTTATTTCTAAAATTTTTAAAATTATCTGAAAATTGCAGACGTTGCAGCGTCGCGACGCGTCGGTGGAATACAGTTAAAAGATAATAAGGTAAGTGTACCCAACCTGCCCACATTGAGCCATTTTCTCAACAAACCTGGTTTACTTACCAATACTCTGGCTCATTTCAATATCTTAAACGTACCTATATCTACTCATTTTGAAGCTTGTTTCAAACTCTACTGAGTGAGCTGAGATTCGCTGGAAAATATTGAGATGAGCCAGAGTATTGGTAAGTAAACCAGGTTTGTTGAGAAAATGGCTCAATGGGTGAAAGTTGAGTATACTCGACCTAGTATATTTCGCACCGAATTTATGAGGTTGTAGCTCGCTTCTGAGCAATTGATCAAGATATTAGAGTTATCAAGATTGCTAATACATCGATCGTCTTGTTGGAGAAATTTATGTCAAACCAAAATTCTTCCCAAAATTCGGTTGAAGCTTTCATCAGATGTAATGCCCTTACATCAGAATTTTTTGTTCTAGTGGGGGGCTTCGCCCCCTGGACCCCGCTGCGCGCCTTCAACCAATTATTTGTAACCCTTGAGAACAACACCTTATTCGAGCGTGGCCTTGGTAAACACTGCTCAAGTTTGGACAAACTTGTATCCATGATATGCTTAACACTTTCCTCAACCCTGCCTCACCCTGTACACCGGCTACTTGCAACGTCTAGAATACTCCTCTTCTTGTTTCAATATTGACAGGTCGAGACCCTGTGTAGTTTTACCATGATTGCTTGATTGACAATTTTCTGTATCTTGGGCTTGTTAATGGCGTGTTGCTAACTTTCCGCTCATTATTATGGAAAAATCTCTACGCAACTCTGGCGAAAGTCTTTCGGAGTCATTGCGTATAATGCTTTTTCTCATATTTTAACATGACGAACGGAAAAAATTATCCCACAAAGGTCAACGAGTGCGCAGTTCTGAGATCGACACATGAAGGCATGTTGGGTAAACTTATCTTAGTTCAAGATTTCGGTTAGAACTCATGACTAATTAGTTTTTAATATTATGTTGTACAAAGTACTCATTTCGCAATCAGTATTGTAGACATAGGATATAATTTGAAATCACGTTTCGAAGTTTTATGACTCCAATAATGATGGAAAACTGACAACTTGCTTAATATTATTTCTTAGAATAATCGTGGTATTCGGGAAACCAAAACCATAAGAAGATGGAAACTGCTTCAACAAGTTACCCTAGTCCTTATAAATTCCCTTGCATTGTTGGTACATCGGAGCTAGAGATACCTGAATTATAGACCCTGAGCTGTGGAACGCGTAACATCACCAGAAATGCAATTTCAGGACTGCTTCCTGCTCGCGTCACCTCCAGTCTTTGATATTAATTTGCACCAAAAAATTTCGATTTCACACTCATTTGTAATCATTTATCTTAATCTATGTGTCGAAGTTTGAACATCGTTTATCGTGGGCACGTTGGCACGTAGTTGGAAATCCTGTTTTATATCTTTTTCACAGAATTTTCGTGAATTTTCTGGTTGATATCCTTATGAATCACAAACGATTTGAAGGATCTGAAAAATGAAGGGATTATTTATTACAAACTCTTGGAACCCCCATTTCTATCTCACCAAGCTCAAATATCAACTTTTATAGCAAAAACACATTTTTCAAAACTTCCCTGAAGTACGTTTTTTTTCATAACAAAAAGTTCTGTTCTTTACTGTATAGTATACTTCGGTACAAGAGTGCGAGGACTTTTTTCGTGCTCTCAATCAAAATTCGCATTTTTGAGAGTGGTATTCAGATTCTGTCATTCGAATAAATATCGACAAACTGTGCGTAAAATATACTTCTACGCGAATTGTGTCAAAGAGAGTACATTTCGATCCAAAGGTGTGAACACTTTTTTTCGGTTTATGAGTTTCCAGCCTTACCCGCAGGTGATGGTCGGAATTATCACGAGGATGCAAAAATTAGGGTCCACTTCCATTCATCGGATTTAATCTTTGATAAACTGTGAGTAAAAGTTGATAAACTGTACGCAATTCACAACTTATTCACAGTGTAACAAAAACCTATTTTTTTGCATCTTTCCGACCCTCGCAAAACCATCATAATAGGGGTCTCGGCCTGAGCTATAGGTAAGGGTCGGAATCATCACGAGGATGACGAGAATAGATTTTACTTTAGTAATTGTTGATAAGCGGTAAGTAAAAGTCGTCATACCTTGCGCAAAGTACACTTTTAAGCAGAATGTATCAAAATAGTACATTTCGATACAAGGGCGTAAAACGTTTTATCCGCGTACGAGTGATGGGTTTCCGGCCCGAGCCGCAGGCGAGGGTCGGAATCATCACGAGGATGCGAATAATATGTTTTGCGGCCGTGTATCTAACTATACTTTTCGATAAACTGTGAGTAAAAGTCGAAAAACTGTGCGCAAAGGGCACTTTTACGCACAGTGTATCGAAAACCAATTTTTTTTCGGCGCCGAAAAAATTTCGTTCGAGATGAATCTTAGCAGAGTATAGTTGTCTTGATTGAAAATCAGTTGATTTCTCAGCCTACCATAAGAGCCTTCACGTAAAAGTGATCATCACTCAAAGCAACAAAAACTCTGAACGTATACCAACGAACTCTCAAAAACTCATGAATTATCAGTATAATACGAGCCCGACGAAGAGAAAAAATGAAATACGCAATCGTGATAATTGATCATGATTAAGAATTCATTATCTTCATCTGCCGTCGCGTTCGTCAAGGTAAATGACCATAGCGCATTCCTCATCAGCGTAGCTTGGCAAGTGCTTTTAAGAATCCGTGGACGCGTCGAATTTAAAAAAGCTTGCCTCAGTAAAAATAAGCGTTGGCAAAACTCATTCCCGGCGAATTTAACGAGTGACGAATGGAAAAAAGCAACGTCGTCGTCTTCTCCTCTTCCTTATTCTTCTCGTCACAAAAAGATATAAAAAAGACAGATAGAACGATGATCCGTGAAGCTTATACCTTTCAAAGGTTAGCGTAGCTTCTTAAAACAGCAAATTATTTTCTCAATTTACTTTCGAATGAAACGGAAAGACGCATATTTTGTAAAGAAGAGGGCCGATTAAATCGGTGAGCATTGAAACTCAAGCTGCTGCCCCTCTCGGCATTTTCTTTTCGTCAACTTTTAACACAATCTCAGAGTCTTTCCATCTCATTCTTATTCAAGAAGCTGACAATCGAGGCGGGAAAAATATGAGACAGGGAAAGATATCCAAACGCAACAGAGTATTATATTCAGTGCGGATTTTTATTTCCAAGCTCAAAATACTACCGATCTGCCTCTTTACTTCACTCGGAGCGTGAAAAAACATCACTATATTTGAGGTTATTTTGCAAGCCATCGACTCCATCATCAATCCCAGAAAAAAAAACAGCTCGAGTGGATGCGCTTGGATGAGAGTCTATTCATTACCGGGTTTTCATTCATCATCGCTGCTATAGTGCGGATCATTATCGAGAGGCCCCGATACTCTATTCTGTGCTATAGAAGTTCTTTTGATTTTTTATTACTGGTACCAGGGATTTATATTCAGAAACGATGCAATGGAGGCAATGGATGGAAGTACTTGCCATTAGAGACTCTTGGAGATGACTTGTAGTTTTAGCAAATTAATGGGCATTGCGTTGAGCATTTTGTTCAATTCTGTGTTTACCTCATTATAATTCCATCCAGTGGCTTAGCACTTGAAGTATTGCTCCTTTGAGCTTCAAGATTCTAGAGATTCATCTTATGAAGATTAGAAATTTCAGACTGTTTGCCTCCCGAGACAGGTATTAATTTGATATCAGCTCAAAAATTCCAATAAGAGCACCTCCCTCCTCCAAGATAGATTCATCTCCGTAATTGAGTCGTGTCGAGAGAAACTGTGGAACTTAATCTGCTCGAAACGAGTCAAATATGATACAGAAGATCTGGTCAGGATATTTATCTCACCTTCACAATGTATACTCAAGATTTGTTCATTCTTCAATTTATTTAATCAAATGATTTCCTCCATGTCAGGACAGTTTTTGAGAAATGACAAAAATTGACCCAAATTGTATCAAACTATCCTCGTATCGTGAGTAAGTGTTCAGTAGATCCGATTGAAGATCTCGTGATGGTCATTCCGTGTTCAGACAACAACTACCACCCTGAGAATTAGGTTATCTATGAAGGATGAGTCTGGAATCAAAATCGATTCCTAATCGTGGTAGAGATGAGTATAATGACTCGGTTCGCGACCCATGGAAATATTTGAATCAGTTCTCCTTATTTATCTGCTTATCCAACATTCTGCAACTCAAAAAGTGGCTTACACAACAAACATGTTAGGTGAGATTATAGTTCGAAGAATTTTTCAATGTATTGGATAGGCCTCGAAAGAAGAAGTGGAACTAAGTACAAGTGTCTTCCACATACAACCTCGTAGGAACTCCAATCTGGTTCGGTCTCATTGATCAGATCGGTAATGTTACAAACTTTTAATGGGCTGAGCCTTTCGCGTTGATAGAGAATTTCACAGAGCTCAATATTTTCTTATCAAACGTTTGTTTCTAACTGGAAGCTATGGCCCTTACAATTCCAATAATAAACAGCTTCTGTTCAGTTTTCTCTCAAATCCTTGTTTCCACTTCGATAGTTCGATTCATTTCGAAACGCGTCAAAGTATGTCCTGATTTGTTATTGTTGGATAGAATCTGTTTCACATCTTTTGACTTTCGAATAATACGAAGTTTGTGATCAAAATTTCCACCAAGGTTGTAAATTTCACTGTAGATCAGAAATCAAACCTGATTCATACATCTCAATAATAAGCAAGAACTGTCGGCAATTTTTGAGGTTTGGATCAAATATCACCTGCTGTACTTGAACTCACACGGTGAGTTTTTTCTCAAGTTTTTCTTATTACTTAGCTCTCGAAATTAACTTTCCTTATTCAATTAACTTTTCAATACATCGTCACAGAATTGATCACTCCACTCATTATACAGGCCCACATAAGAGAGAGGTACCTCTTTCCAGAGGCTGGACCTACACATTTCTACGAAAAATCGTGAATTTGATTCTTAAATGACATCAATTTTCTTCGAACACCCACTCTTTTTCGAAAGTGTCGAAAAAATATTTCAAATCCAGATATTGGACTTTTGGCTCCGGATCCTGGAAAGAGGGGGAATTTTACATCAAAATATGCAAAATATGGACTTTCGGGTGAAATACATATTTGGCGTCAAGAGGGAGGAAACCCAAACCCCCTACAGGAAGCGTCTGGTCTGGCTACGTTCGGACTCACGTTGACTACACTTTGCAGCCATTTTTGTGTATAAAGCCATTAGAATGAAAGATCCCGAAAAGTTATCAGCAATCCAACGAGTACCAGCACAGACCTGCCAATCGCAGTGATGAGAGAGACCTGAGAATTCCCGGAGTCGGGCTCAAAATTACTGAATATTCCTTTCAGTATTGTGGCGCCAAGCTTTGAAAATCTCTCCCACCCCTCCTACGCAACTGACCTTCACTATCATTATTCAAACACTTATTGACACTTCGTTCAATTCAACTTGACTCCCATGGCACCTAATAATTCCAGTTGTCCTGGAATGAGCACTTTCAGTAAGCAGAGTAGGTTGTATGTTCTAAATTATGGAATTACGACATGAGTATGCCCGTGTGTACCTGATACACTGTGAATGACGGATCATTCTGTGATAAGAACAAAACTGTGGACACCGCTGACCAAATATCGAATATTGATTTGTCTATACTATCCTGGTAGAAATGAATATCAGGTATTATTTATATTCTTGGAAAATGTTACAACTCAATCTCATATGTAATTAATGATCATTATTTTTTTCGCCCATTGTCAGAATAATGCGTATATATATATCTATCTATCTATCTTGATCCAGGGCACAGGCTGACACTAATGACCAAGAACCTATTGTGATAATCGTGAGTGAGGACTTGATTTGGTACTTCTGATCCAAAACTGAATGTCGTACTAGAGGTCAAGAATTTAATGTGGTACTTGTGATCGAAAACTCAATGTAGTGCCCGTGATCGAGAATTCAATATAGGTCCCATCATAGAGAACGGAATGTGGTACTCGTGACCGAGAAGTCCGTGTCACTCTCGTGATCCAGGACTCAATGTGGCACTCGTGATCCAGGACTCAATGTGGTTTGTGATTAAGAACTCAGTGAGGCACTCGTGATCGAGAACTCAGGCTGATGGTCCTGATCCAGTATTGAATGTGATCGTGAGTGCCACTCTGATTTTTTGATCACGAGTACCACGTTGATTTCTGGTTCACGAGTAGCTCATTGAGTTCTGGAACACGAGCGACACATTGAGTTCTGAATCACGAGAACGACATTGTATTTTTGATCACGAGTACCACACTGAGTTTTGGATCACCGATACCACATTGAGTTCTCGATCACGAGTACCAAATTGACTCCTGTATCACGAGTGCCATATCAAGTCCTGGATCACGAGTATCACATCGAATCCTTGATCACGAGTCTGACATTGAGTTCTCGATTACGAGTACCACATTGAGTTCTAGATCACGAGTACAACATTGAGTACTCAATCATACGAATCACATCGAATTCTCGATCACGAGTGCCACATTCCTTTCTCGATCACGAGTACCACACTGAGGACTCGATCACGAGTACCACGTTGATTTCTGGGTCACGAGTAGCTCATTGAGTTCTGGAACACGAGAACGACATTGTATTTTTGATCACGAGTGCCACACTGAGTTCTGGAACACGAATCCCACATTGAGTTCTCGATCACGAGTACCACATTGACTCCTGGATAACGAGTGCCATATCAAGTCCTGGATCACGAGTATCACATCGAATTCTTGATCACGAGTCTGACATTGAGTTCTCGATCACGAGTACCAAATTGAGTCCTCGATCACGAGTACCGCGTTGAGTTCTAGATTACCAGTACCACGTTGATTTCTGGGTCACGAGTAGCTCATTGAGTTCTGGAACACGAGTACCAAATTGAGTCCTCGATCACGAGTACCGCGTTGAGTTCTAGATCACCAGTACCACGTTGATTTCTGGGTCACGAGTAGCTCATTGAGTTCTGGAACACGAGCACCACATTGAGTTCTGGATCACGAGAACGACATTGTGTTTTGGATCACGAGCAGCACACTGAGTTCTGGATCACGAACACCATAGAATTGAGTTCTCGATCACAAGTACCACGTCGACTTCTGGATCACGAGTGCCATATCAAGTCCTGGATCACGAATATCACATCGAATCCCTGATCACGAGTCTGACATTGAGTTCTCGATCACAAGTAGCAAATTGAGTCTTCGATCACGAGTTCTTCATTGAGTTTTCGATCACGAGTGTTCCCTTGGCAATTGGATAAGGATCACAGCCGAGGATGAAAATCCCCCAAAGTCCATACTTGAACATAGAATTCCCGCTCCTTTCACAATCCGATATTAAAAATCCAATATCTTGCTCCGAAATTTTTATTCCATTCCCATGAAAATTTGGGGATGTCCGGGTAAAACTGAGATCAATTTTGGTCTCAGTGCATGAAATTCCAAATTGATATATTGATCTGATTTCTACGAATAGGAACCTTTCTTTCTTTTGTCGGATTGTGTTCTTGATACAATTTCATAGGCTTGATTCCTCGGATGGTAGTCCATCATTTGAAACCAGTCTCATCTAGAACATATTCTGGATAAGGCTGGTTTTGAGTGATGAACGAACATACAGGCGAACTTAAATAGTGAACACCTAATTATAGTAGATGGTTTTGGGACTGTATTTTTGCTTTCATTGGTTTTCCTGCAGTAAAAGCTTCTCAATAATGGGCATCTTTTTGATCTTAGATGAAACAATGGTAAGCTAGTTCGTTCTCGCAATGCTATATATTTGAATTTTTGAATATACTCAGCTGAGTTTCTCGCTCAAATCAGCTTGGACACAATACATCCAAATCCATCGAAGAGTATTTGACCAGTCAAATCGAAATATCATATGATGAAGCTGTCACGAATGACTGAAGATTTGCGGAACGATGAGGACATAATAGTCTCTTGGTCTTAAGCATACGGTTGTATCATCAAGTTGAGGAATTTTTTCAAAGAATAATCTTGGGGGAGCGTTTCGAATGATATCAGCATTTCAAACATTTATTTGAAGGTAATTTCTTGCGTGTACAAACAATCATATTCCTATGGCCTCGATTATTCTCCTTGAGGGCTTGTTCAGAGGACTATGATCTCATATTTACATTAGGGTGAAATTATTGTTGTTGTGGACAAACAGGATAGTTTCATTGAAAACTGATCAGGGCAATTTCCTGTATTCAACATTTGAGGAATGAATCATTCAATATTCTGAAAAAATGATGGGTCATTCCAGAATTTCACCAAATGCCATTTTTTGCAATATAAGAGAACCACCTACCATCAGTGGACATATTTCTTTCATCCCGGAGATAATCCACTTCTGAGGTTCGACTGTTTTCTCA
The DNA here is from genome assembly GCA_029851415.1 of Eretmocerus hayati. Taxonomy (NCBI): domain Eukaryota; kingdom Metazoa; phylum Arthropoda; class Insecta; order Hymenoptera; family Aphelinidae; genus Eretmocerus; species Eretmocerus hayati. The sequence continues at coordinate 112,734,900 of CM056744.1, forward strand.
AAAACTTCGAAAGATGGCTGATAGTAATTTACGTAAACTCAATTCAATAAACGCATATTTTCAACATATTCTGCATACTCTTAGTACTCCATGTACATATGTCAACAACAACCTGTACATCAGAAAGAAAAGTCGCATACTCTCAACCATATCATTATGCAACCAGTAGCCAATACACTTCAATCGCCAAACACTCATCAAAATTCCATGTAACGGCTGTATAGCAGCCAGAGCTCATGCGCGGAAATTAATCATCAAGCGCGAGAGTTTGATTGAGCTTTCAGCGCCTACGCTCTTTATCTCTCTCCAAGTTTAGATTTAGGCTGATCAAATAAGGGGAACCGCCCATGTATTTTATATATTTGTACACGAACCATTTTCAGAGTCCGTGTCACCAAATTAGGATAGCCCATCTAATGCTGTACGAATCAAAACCTATATAAACGACTCGCACTCTGAGTGCGCGCTTATTGTATTCCATCTTGTTCACTTGTAATAACCGCTATATTCCACAAGTCTCAATAAACCAACAATAGTATTTCATTATATGTGACTCTTGTGCCATCATCTAACCCGTGTTGAACCCACAATTACAAACCAAGCATTACAAAATGGTGACAGCGGTAATGGGTTAATATTGGCGAGCAAGGATTCCGTAGCTGACGGAATAATTCGGCCGAGCAGATAATTTGAGATTCAAGACATTTTGGAAACCAGTTCTATGTGTTGAAATGGAAGGAATTGAAGTTTAGTGGGAAATTGAATGGTGAACAAGTGAAAAGAAAAGAGAATTGAGTACAGTGAATCCATTGATTATTTTATTTTATCTGCTACGGTGAACGAAAAATTTAAAGGAAGATATATTGGAATATAAACCGTAAAAAGTCCGTGTTTGCAGTTAGCAAAGGATTTCGTAGTCCACTAGCATATTAGGTGAACTGACAGTACTCATTATCAGTGGTACATTAAAGAATCTCCAGGAAATTGGATCAGTTTCTCTATAGCTGAAAATTGAGTTCCTGAATGCTGTTTGATACTGATTTTACGAAGCTGAGTTCTTGAATGCTGTTTGATGCTGAAATTGAGTTCCTGAATGCTGTTTGATACTGATTTTACGAAGCTGAGTTCCTGAATGTTGTTTGATGCCGAAGCTGAGTTCCTGAATGCTGTTTGATGCTGAAGCTGAGTTCCTGAATGCTGTTCGATGCTGATTTTACGAAGCTGGGTTCCTGGATACTGTTTGATGGTGATTCAACGAAGCTGAGTTCCGGAGTTCTGCGGCTTTTTGCTGCCGATGGAGTAAGATTGAATTCCTGAGTCATGCAGGGAATGCTGTTGATGTGTTGTTGTTGTTGAGGGGTTGAGGCTGGATTCCTGTGATTACTGTGTATGTTGCAAATCCGTGAAGTGATCTGTGGAAGTGAAGTTACGCAACTTTGTGAATTTTATTGTGCTTGTGAACGAAGTGGTTTCATAGTGACTGAGGAGAGGTAAGGAGAATATTGAGAAGATAAAATGAACAAGTGAGCTATTAGTAGGGTAAGATTTATGTCACCCAAAGAAGATAGAATTCCTTTTGACTATTTTGAAGAACGGAATCAAATTTGTAGGTTATCAGAAGGTGCATTTTTATTAATAGTTGATCGCCTCAATTCGTATTGTATGAGAAGTATTAGTTGGTTTTGTGAAGGGAAATTGGATAAGAAAACGTCTTGCCGGCAGTGCTTCAGACGTGAGAATTATAGTGAAGACGATCAAGTAATAGTAATAGTATCTTTACATGAAACCGTTCAACCAGAAGATAAAGTAGTATGTTGCGACTTTTGTGGTGACATATTAGTTACAGTTAGACCTGTAATATTGTGTCCCGATTGCATGGACCGCATTTGTAGTAGATATTATGAGGAATTAGGGCATAGGTAAGAATTTTGGTTATTTGTATGAGAAGGTACGCGTATTATGCTGAATATATAGGATTCCAATGAGTGGATATAGGGGAATTTTAACATTAACAGATAGCGAATTTTCGAATACTTTTGAGAAATTGAATTGTCTGTGCATAAGGAATAGTACGCGGTATTATAAAGGTGCCAGAAGTGGTAAAATTTCCTGCGAACAGTGTCTACAATCCAATACGTGTATTAGGGATGAGAGGATTTTATGTTCAATTCAGGGAAACCACGAAATCACACGTCACTTTTCAGGAAATATTTCTTGCTGTAACTGCAGGTGCATTTTAGTAGTGATACGCCCTATAACGGAGTGTAGATATTGTGTACGGAAAGTTTTGAACGACTTGCTTGCAAACAAAATTGCGTATTTCGAAATACCTAGAATAAATTAGTTCTTCTATCTAGTAGGTGTTTTGCCTTCTGAAATTGTTTATAATCGACATGCCCATTGATGGTCACGGTGACTTTGGCTATTTGAGTTACTTGGAAAATTTGTTGGATCAACAGAAGTCTATGATCGAAGAATTAGAAAGACAATTCGAAAGTCACGAGCGCATGATAAATGAGCAGTCCACCATCAACAATCAATGTGAAGAAAGATCGGAGAATCATATTGATGAGATAAAGAATTTAACGGATAAATTAAGAGAAGTTGTTACGGAACTTCATAAAACATTACGCGAACTTGATTTGGATTTTGAAAGATTGGGTAAGAGAATTGATGAGTTAGAACTTGTGTTGGAGAACGAATCTACGAAAGAAAATCCACGAGGATCTGAAGAGGCTAATAACTGATTATGAGTGATCAGTTGGTGTGTATGGTGAAAGATCACGATACATTTTTCAGCTGTCAGTGGTGTGAAAACGATAGGTGTGAAGTGCGATCGATCAAAATTTTCAGAAGAGCGCATGAACTATTGAGACATTTAAATAGGGTACAGGTAGTTTTTTCAAGTAAGTTCACAGATAGACAAAATAAAGTTAAATACTTAAATAATAGAATCAGTAAAATTGAGGCAGCATTAGGGATTTTCGAAGAATAATCGCAATTGCATAGTAAGTTATCGTGCGGTGTCCTATGATAAAATCACAGAGTAAATTGGCGGTTTCGGCTTTTGGGGATTTCCAAAACCGTTGCAATAGGCTGTTGATTGATTGGTATTGGCGGGAGTGTCTACGTCATTTCATACACAATCAATGTGGAGCTATTTATGTAGATGATTTGATTATTCCGAATGAATACATAGCTCTCAGATCAACTAGGAGGTCAGGCAGATAATTCGAATAGAATTGAGTTGACTGCACATCTTTTGTTTTCTTGTCTCAAAATTGGGATCGCGACATTCATAAGATAGGAATTGCAAAATGTCAAGAACAAAAGAGTATACACCGATACGAAAGTCCCCGCGTCTGAATCCAAGCTCTAGGATATCAGATAGTGTTGGTTCTGAATCAAACACAACTATCGAGGTGAACATGAGACCCGACGGAAGAAGCTCGAATCAGTTGGACTTGTTGCGACCACAAGTAACACAAGAACCTATTGGAAATATTAATCATGAAATAATAAACATCACTCCAAGTTATGGAAGAAACTTGACAATTTCTGAAGCTATAAAGCTGTTACCTAACTTTGATGGGAAAAATATTCCGATATCATCTTTCATTCGTGAGTGTACCGATGTCGAGTCATTGATAAGTTCGTCAGATAAGCATATTTTTGTCAGAATTGTAAAATCAAAAGTAAGTGGAGATGCAAAAAGATACGTGGAGAGCACCGACTATAATTCATTATCGGATCTATTCATAGATTTGAAACGAGCATTTGACCCTCACAAAAATTATTTCACCATGCAACTAGAGTTATCGAAGATGGTCAAATCAGAGACGGAATCTGTAGCAGAATATGGATTAAAATTCACTCAAATATTGTATAAGATGCTTGAGATGCACAAGTCCCAGTCTTTGGGATACATGAATGTTGATGCAAAGGAAACAGTGATGAAAAATGTAATATCTTGCTTCATACGTGGTTTAACTCGCGACTATCTTGGACAGATGAAAGAAAACGACTACGACACGTTAAATAAAGCAATTGATGCGGCTGTGGAGATTGAGCAACGTTTAAAAGATTTTAATCTGCTTCACAGTGTCAAGTCGAGTAATTCGATGGATGTGCATGTGGTAAAATCAAAAGGAACGTCTGATGAAAAAGACGTTAGCCGATGCTTTAGATGCGGCGATGATGGACACTATGCACGAAATTGTCGGGTGGAAAAGAAAGAAGACGCGAAAGGGAGAACGCCGTATAAGAAAAAATGCAATAGGTGCGGATATAATAATCATCTCTCTAGAGAATGCCGTCACAAGAATAAGAGATGCAACTTCTGCAAGATAGAGGGCCATTTAGAAAAAGTTTGTTTCAAGAAAGCAAAGCAAACTCAGGGGAGTGATCAAAATGTTGTAAAAATAAAACAAAACGAAGATTCTTTAAACGAGAAACCTACTCATTGAAAGAGTGCGTCAATGAGGAGGAAATTGAAGCTATGCACTCCAAGGATTATGAGAGGAGGATAATTCTAACGTCTGATATCTTAAACAAAAAGCAATGTCCATCTATAGAATTCGATAATCCATTATTGAGAAAGAAAGTCACTTTTTTGATCGATACTGGTGCCGAAGCGAATATATTAAAAATTGGTATGTTAAGGGAAGGACAAACGTACAACGCGTCGGTCCGTGTAAAATTGACAGGTATTACGGACAACATTGTCGAAACACTGGGATGTATTTCAATCAACTTGGACGGGTGCCCATGCATATTCTTTCTTGTACCTGACAGTTTTCCCATTAAGTACGATGGATTACTTGGAGCGAGATTTTTGAGGAAGTATCGCGCATCGTTATGCTTTGAGACAAATAGGATGAGGCTGGGAGGGAAGGTGATTGAGTTTAAGCCAATAAAGGTGGTTGATCAAATTTTACCTGCACGATCAAAAGTTTTGATAACAATTCCAATTGAAAATGATATGCGAGAAGGATATCTGAAGAAATTACCGGCAGGGCCAGGTGTATATATAGGAGAGAGTCTGGTGAAAAATATAGATGGGCAAGGCAAACTTTATGCGCATAACACAAACACCAATGACATTTCAATAACGATTCCACCTGTGAGGTTAGAATCATATGATACAGTACCTTGTAAAATAAATCAAGAAGAGCATGGAAACAAGGAAATCATAGAGAAAAGGATTAAATTATTGATTGAGACGATGAATTTAGATAAATTGAACCAAGAAGAAAGAGAAAGCATGATAAAATTGATAAGTGAATTTCCTTTTCAATTCTACTTGCCCGGAGATAAGTTGGGATATATAAAAAATGTTAAACATCGTATTAGAACGACAACAGAGACGCCGATTAATATCAAGCAGTACAGAAACCCGTATGCGCTGAAGGATGAAATTGAAAGACAAATCCAGAAAATGCTTGATGAAGATATCATTGAAGAATCGACTAGTGGGTGGAATTCACCGTTGTGGATCGTTCCTAAAAAAGATAACGCTCAGGGTGAAAAACAGTGGAGATTAGTTATCGATTATAGAGCCCTAAATAAGGTTACGGTCACTGAAGTTCACCCTTTGCCAAATATAACCGATATCTTGGATAGGCTTGGTGGAGCAAAGTATTTTTCGGTTCTTGATTTGGCTTCGGGATATTATCAAATTTTAATTGATGAGAGAGATAGAGATAAGTCGGCATTTTCTTATAACAAACATTATATGTATCGGAGATTACCAATGGGGATGAAAAATTCGCCAATTTGCTTTGTAAGGGCCTTATCAGGCATTCTATCGGGCCTTAATAACATAGATTGTATGATTTACGTCGATGACGTCATCGTCTGGTCTTCTTCAATTGAAGAACATTATATAAAAATGAAGAAACTTTTAGCCAGATCGAGAGATCATAATTTGACGTATCATCCTGGGAAGTGTGGATTCTTACAAAAAGAGATATTGTATCTAGGGCATGTAGTTAGCCAAGATGGGGTGAAACCAGACCCAAAGAAAGTCAGGGCAGTTAGCCATTTCCCAATACCAAGAAATGATAAGAATGTAAAGCAATTTCTGGGATTAGCTGGGTACTATAGGCGTTTTATCCCGAATTTCGCCAAGATAGCGAAACCTCTGTCAATTTTGTCGAAAAAGGGTGTCAAATTTCGTTGGGAAGAAGAGCAACAAGCTGCATTCGATAGGTTGAAAGAAATATTGTGTTCAGAGATCATTTTACAGTATCCAAAAATGGATCAAATTTTCAATATCAGCTGTGACGCATCATCGAGTAGCATTGGAGCTGTATTGAGCCAAGGTGAGATAAATCACGATCTTCCGGTGGCATATGCTTCGAGAACGCTTAATTCTGCAGAAGAAAGATATTCCGTAATAGAACGTGAATTATTAGCAATAATTTTCGCTGTAAAACAGTTCAGACCTTACATTTTTGGAACAAAATTCATTCTGATCACGGATCATAAACCTTTGGTTTGGTTGAACAATTGTAAAGACCCTTCGTCACGATTGATGCGTTGGAGGATGAAGCTCAGCGATTACTCGTTCGAAATTTTTTATAAAGAAGGAGCGTTAAATAAAAATGCTGATGCTCTGTCAAGAAATCCTGTGGTTGATGTGAATGCATGTGATATTGAGGATGATTCTGATTATGAGAGTTTTGATGGTGAAGCACACGCTTTCAAAGGTTTCTTGCAGGAATGCGATTGTCCATACTGTTCGGATCTGCACAATAAACAGACAAGTGATGAGTACAATGTTATGAAATGTGATACCGGAACGGCTCCGATGGAAGGAAATGAAAAATCTCAGTCAGAGAATGAGACTGACGGATGCACAATGGCTTACGCAAGCGCAAATGCCGACTATGTGAGAACAAGAAGTTCAGCTGCAACAGTCGAAGAAGGCCGGATAATGTGCTTTGATCCAACTCATTCAAATAATTTTCCAACTACACAAACCCAGCAGAACCATCACGTACTAACTAACATTAATTTCTCACCATTGTCCAATGGCCATAGTCTGAATAGTACTGGAAATGCAGCTGCTTCGTGTCTAAACATGAGTCGAAATATGATGGATACCAATGATTTGGAAGAACGAAGGATCTCAGACGTAAGGGTTGAGATGCAGTCTAAAGGACAAAGTATGGTTGAACCGCTGACACACGCTTACAGAGTGAACAGTTTGGAAATCGATTCCACGAGAGAGCTATGTCCAATCATTTGCAATAGAATATCACACAGTAGAGATCCTCTGTGGTTACGGCGTGATAGCTTGGTACACTTTTTCACGACAGATTGTGCCGTGAGATCGGAGATAACTCGAAAACTCTTGGAAGAAAATTTGTTTGATTTGGACGATATTGTAACTCAATGTCCACAAGTCGGAGAAATACTAGTAACAAATAATTCACGCAAGATTTTTCATTTATTCGTAAAAGACAATCATGAAAGTGCGGTTTTCACTTTTGACCTTCTGAAAATTTTAACATTATTGAAAAGTTTGGTAAAGGGAAAGAGAATCAAATCTTTGAGCTTTGAAAGGAATTATGATGTTCTCGAGCAGTGCTACTGGGCAAAGATTGATGAGTTTTTAGAAAATGGATTTGATCCGGAAGAAATGAGAATCACAATGTGTACAGGGGAAGTTGTGGTACCAGAAGTAGGTGATAGAGGAGGTATAATAAGAGAGAGTCATGAGTCATTGATTGGTGGTCACAAGGGAGTATCTAAAACATATTCTCGTATAAGAGAGAAATATTATTGGAAAAACTTGAAGAAAGAAGTTTCTCAATTTGTGAAAGCATGTCAACAGTGTCAGAAAAAGAAATTGACCAGAATCAAGACACGTCAACCAATGGTGCTGACTGATTGCCCAGAGAGAGGTTTAGAAAAAATACAAATTGACTTAGTAGGACCTCTGCCCATCACTCAATCAGGAAATAGGTACATTTTGACGTGGCAGTGTGTACTCACAAAATACGCAGGGGCTATACCACTATCAAACATAGATTCCGTTACAATAGCGAGAGAATTCGCATATGATTTCATTTGTAGATTCGGTTGCCCAGAAATTATCCATTCAGATCAGGGCACGAATTTGATTGGGGGAATGATGGAAGAGATGGCCAAAATTTTCAAAATCAAGAAAATAAAGAGTTCGTGTTATCACGCACAATCGTTGGGATCGTTAGAGAGATTCCATCACACCCTCGTAGAGTATTTGAAGAGCTACGTGCAGTCTGATGATTGGGATATGTTTTTAAAACCAGCTCTGTTCTCGTTCAATTCAGTCAAATCTGAGTCAACTGGATTTTCCCCATTTCAACTCATTTTTGGTCGAACGGCAAAAATTCCGTCGGAATTCTCAAGCGGAAAAGTGCCACGAACGTACAATTTGATTTTCGATAATCTATTGAAACAAATTGAAGAAACACAATCACAAGCTGCTATAAGGTTACGAGTTGCCAAGGAAAAAAATAAAAGATTATACGATAGAAAACTGAATATTAAGGTATTCAAAGTAGGAGACATGGTTTATCTATTGAATGAGCCAAGGATCAATAAGTTCGATGATCAATACAAAGGACCGTATGAAATAACAGAAGTGCTAGAAAATGAAAACATAAAATTGAAAATAGAAGAGAATAAGCACAAAATTGTTCATGCGAACAAGCTCAAATTAGCTTGCATACCCATGGATATTGATGTGAGAACCTATTGATTCCATCAAATATGGGTAAAGTAGACAATGTTTGAGGTACAGAGTCACATCCAGTGACTTTCCGTCATGCAACTTGAGTGTAAAAGTGCTGAAAAAACAAGAAACATTAATAAAGCACCGTTCTTTTGAAATGCATGCAAAAATCTAAGATGCAATGATATGAATATATATCATAAGTCAAGAGTATAAAGACTAAACCTTCTTAACTCCCATTGTAATGCTTGAGATTTAATTGGGTGTAAACATGGTTAGTGAAGATCTCATAAAAACGGTATGGACGTTCTGGAATCGTAGAGTCATGAAACACAGACACCTGCGAACACATAAAGAGTATCAGATATAAATATTGAAAAAATTATTGATTCATATCAATGAGTACATTTGGAACACAAAGTTGGGCAAGATCAGCAAAAATATTAAATAAGTTCAAGATAGACATGTTCATGAAGATGCTTTTGATGATAAAAGTAAAAATCTATCAGGTTTAAAACCCAAGACATCATTGAAAGATATTTTCAACTATCAAACATGAGATTTACCATGGATTCGCCCATATAGACATGCAATGTAAATATATTGTGGATTCACCCATATAGCCATACAGTGACATGAATCTGAGTTAGGTCAACTTGTGGAAAAGTGATAGATATTTAGAAAATCAAAATGTTCTCTTCATGTCAAGATGTAGACAGATATATCAATTACATACATTGTGTGATCATAGCATAAAGGTTTGATGACTGTCGACAATACAAGTCAGCTATGAATACATACCTGCGTCAAGTCAGATACACTAACCACTTGAGGTGTAAAATAATTAGTGACTCATATCTGAGTGTCTGGAGGATCAATGGGCAATAGCGAGCATTGCACCCAGAGTTCAATGGTCTCAGCCTTATAAAATCTTGACTTTCTATGTGAGACGTTAATATCTCTTGATGCACAAACCTGTCAATAAGGGAAGAATAAGTATTAAATGTAGGTATAAGATATAAAAGGCTATTGCAGATTTCAGATAGAGCTAAAAGAATCATAATATGAAGATTGTTCTCAGATAAAAACTTGAGGCGTGCAATAGTCTGATATTCACAGTCAACAGAATCATCATATACTGAGTGAAACTACTTGTACGCACTAAAATGAATGAGAATTAGGAGTTGAATGAGACTTGAATTGGTGTGATTTGATGAGGAAAGAAAAAAAAAAAAAGATCAAGGTTTGGGAAAACAAAAACTTGACTCAACTTGAGTACCTGATGGCTGATCTTGACACGCAATATATGATGGACTGTTCAGACATCCAGTAAGTCTGCACAAGATTCTTGTAACAATCTGTCAGCATCAAGTTCTTGTTGCACAGAAGTGAAAGACTGACAAAAAACTTGGTGACAAAAAACTTGATATGATCTGAGAGTGCTGTCTCTTCACATGACTGGGATGTCAAATGATACAACCACAGGCATTTAAAAATGGCAGACCTGATGGGATTGAAGAGTGAGAAGTGAGATAAGTGTGATATCTGTTTGATCGGCTGAGACTGGCGATGAGAGAAACAATTCACTTCTATAAAAATCTGATGAATGATCAATAAAATCAACCCACAATATTATTGTTGTAATGATTTCAAATGAAGCTACAAAATACATCAAGAACAGACTGAATCAGAGTAAAATTGTCATGCATGGGAAGATACTCACAGAGCAAATATAGAAGATTGCAAAACAGGTTTACGCTTACTTGATTTGAACATGTTCATATGTCTCTGAGGATCTCACAAATTGTTTCCTTGCTTATTGGAAAGCTGATGAGTACATACATATAATTCCAAAGTTGGAAATTATGAAAATCTTAGGCGCTCGTACAAAATTGATTCATCAGGATAGTTGTGGAACTGCAAGAGAAAAGTTGAGCAAATCATGATTTATATCAACAGAGTAGTCACATCGTTGTAAAGATTTAGGTAAAGGTTTCATATGCAAGGAAAATAATAATTTGAGAAATGTAAGGGCTATGAAGGTAGATACTCGACGTAGGGCTATATTGTGACTGTGTAATGACTGAGTATGGTTATCTGTTGTTAGGGAAGTGTGTTATAAGAATGGAATGGGAACAATGATTTGAATGGTAATAAGAAATAATAAGAAAAGTGTACCTCAAATTCAAGGAATTTTTTTTTTATAAGAAAAAAAAATATATATGAAAGCATGCTTGCATATGACAATGTGAGAAGTGGGAGGTGAGCATCTATATACCTATAGGTACCTCAAAACAAAAAAAATATATCAGTCATCGACATGTGTGAAGTGTAATGACCCTGTAGAAAATACATAAGAGAAAGTTTATGTTTCACTCACCTCATCAAGATGATGGGAAATATACAGGAGCTAAAAACACGTTGAGGTTAGGATGTCGGATAACGTCATTGCACGTGCTGATGCATGAAGATGCAGCCGCGTTTCTGTGAGCGCAGGTATGCTCAGGTGAGAATACTTATCACCACATGTGATAAACACGGGTGAGGTTAGACATTTTTACGACCGCACAAACAATGAAACCAATACTAGCCGATCGAAGAAGCGCAGAGTTTGAATTGAAGTCATTCTGATGTTATGATTATTGATGGTCTGCTAATGAAGCAGACGGAATTTTCCTTTTTTGGTATGCAGGGTGAAGCGAGTGTCAAAAAAAAAAAAACAAAGTCAGGTCAGACTAGTATACCAGATATGGACCCAAAATAAGGCGCATTTACGATCAGTCGCGAATTGTAAGTGGTTTGTACGTTGCGTAGTGAGCATAAACGTGAAAAAAAAAAATGAGTGAATTAGAAAACGATCCCCTTTTAATTGGGCAAGTGGACATTGAAGAGAGTGACGATAGGGTTGTACAAATTCTCAACAACCGATTTGAGATGGTTTCACCACCAATTGAGAATTTTGATGATGCTGATGCTCAAATACAAAGATACATTGAGCAACTTGGACCCATCGATGTTTTGTCTGACATTGGCCTTGATGATTTGGACATGATCCTTGCCCCGTTGGAAGGAAGAAGTGTGGATGTGGACGGTAGGATATTATTCATAATAGATATAAGTAAAATAAGTGAGCCGAATTTGAAGGCAAATTTTTTGTAGAGTCAAGTAATGCGCATAGCGCACAGCGACCTGCTGTCGCACAAGACATTGGTGTACAAGTAGATGAGCCAATTATTGCCGTTGTAACGATACAAGATGATCGAAACTTTTCTGAAATTGGAATTCAAACGGAGTCTATTAACACAACAGACGCAATGAATCAAACGCAATTTGCTCGTCAAATATTACTCTTAGCAAGAGTGGCAAATGGTGCTCAACCAGAGAGACGCGATGCCGAAGTTCAAGTATCGAACAAACTCCAGGTGGAGAAAACATACCTGGTTTTGAAAACAAATGAAGATATGTATGTGCAGGAATATTTGGGTGAATTGCGTAAGATGAATGTCGACAAAGAAGATATAAGTTTTGCTCAAGCTCGCGACGCAAATGTAAGTCTTAACGATAGTTTTTGGTCACACTTGGCAAATTTAGTGCATGTCCATGCACTATTCTATGTAAAACATAAAGAGAACAGCCAAAGCATTGAAAAGTATAGGTGTGTCGGGTGTCAAGGGCAATCAACTATGCCGGATTTTGAATTGGTAGAGAGACACACAATTGAATACGAAGTAGGAGCAGAATTTCCGCGATGCAATTTTTGCCATAAAGATCGTCTTCACAATGTCGAAGAGGCTATCAAGTGCACATCGTGCATACGCGCATTTGTCGTTTTTAGAGGAGACCTCATACGGGGCTATCGTAGAAATGTGAACAATCGAGCCCTTAGAATTTTCTTTGAAGGTGAAGAGCCTGTACAGAAGAAACGAAAATTAAGTCCAAATAAATAAGTTGTGGCCAAATGAGCTCATTTCATCTCATATCGATCCAAAACTGAATTGCTGATCAAGTTTAGTATACTTTTCTGCAAACACCAGTCAATCATTTCATAATTTACAAATAGTACAAAGATTTGAGTCGAGTGCCTGAAAACAAGTTCCTAGATTGCATTTTTTCTCCATAATATATATATATTTTTTTAAGAATATATGAAAGTTCAAAATATACAAGACTTTAAGAGCCTCAATGTACAAATATGGGAGCAAGAAAAGTGACGTGGTTGATTTTGGGTTTCATAAAATGAGAGAGTAATAGAGAGAAACGGGAGGGAAAGAAAAGCGTGTCGCAAGACACTGTAACATTCATCAAGGCATGACAACATGTATTCATGACAAGGTCGATTTTAATAATTTTAAGAAATGATAATTTTACATGACAACGTCTATGCATGACAAAGTCGATTTTTATAATCTTAAGAAATGATAATTTTAACAACAATTTTACATGACAATGTCTATACATGAATAATTCGATTTTTATAATTTTAAAGAATGATGGTTTGCGAAGAATTTTGGAAAGGGATTTTCTTTGATTTGATCGAAAATATGACGAAGTGGCTATACATGAATAATTCGATTTCCATACTTTTAAGGAATGATGATTTCGCAGAAAAAAAAAAAGAAAAGATTTTCTTCTGAAAAGAGATTTTCTTTGATTTGATTGAAAGTATGACAGAGTAGTAAGCGTGAGACAGCATTTAAGCATTAATGAAGAGGAATAGTAGTGTCGTAATTTCTAAAGTAAGTGATTTCCTACATAGAGTATTATGAAGTTGCAATGTGAGTCAACAATATTTGAGTATATGTAGGAATAGGAAGATTTATAATAGAATCATAAATGTTTTGCTCTCATCGTTCATCTCGTTCCTAAGATGTGTTTAAAATTTTATGCTTGAAAAGTTACAAACTAGTTTTCAAAAAAAAAAAGAAAAAAAAAACACCTTCAGTTGAATTTGACATTTTTTCAACATCTTGTATTTCATTTTTATTAGGTTGATAGAGGTTGAAACAGGGTAAAAATTCAAAATATACTTTTCCTAATTATTATTGGAGTAAATTCATAGTATTATAAAGAAATACAAAAAGACTTAGCTATTTTTCTGTCAAAACTATTACATACGAGAACTCAGAACTCAAGATAAGATTATGTAAACGATAGTGATAAGTTATAGAATGTTTTCAGAAAACACGAGAAAATTTTTTTGAAATAGTTATAAAAAATATAAAACAGAAAATACAAAAAAATAGGGGTAGGAGCAGTCATGTACAACATTTGTCTTTGAAAATAAGGGTAAGCGTGTAAATCAAGAAAAAAGTATTCACGATCTTCATACTTTTTTTTTTGCAAAGGGGGAAGGTGTAACGGCTGTATAGCAGCCAGAGCTCATGCGCGGAAATTAATCATCAAGCGCGAGAGTTTGATTGAGCTTTCAGCGCCTACGCTCTTTATCTCTCTCCAAGTTTAGATTTAGGCTGATCAAATAAGGGGAACCGCCCATGTATTTTATATATTTGTACACGAACCATTTTCAGAGTCCGTGTCACCAAATTAGGATAGCCCATCTAATGCTGTACGAATCAAAACCTATATAAACGACTCGCACTCTGAGTGCGCGCTTATTGTATTCCATCTTGTTCACTTGTAATAACCGCTATATTCCACAAGTCTCAATAAACCAACAATAGTATTTCATTATATGTGACTCTTGTGCCATCATCTAACCCGTGTTGAACCCACAATTACAAACCAAGCATTACATCCAACTCTCGTGCACGACCCCTATCGGTGGCGCAAATAACTAAGCTATACCTCAATCCTCTGGCTTTCGCTCATTTTCAGTCTGATGGGATTGACGAATGGATGAGTGAACTTCTAAGAGCCAGTCACTATAGAATCTCATATACATATATACCAATGAACCAATGCTGGCATCTGCGGATTATAAAACAGCTAGAGATGATGAAGTGGATAAAAGAGAGGGATGGGAGGAGGAGAATCGCTTTAATTACTCAGCTCTTGAATGCCGATGTAAAAGGCAGTCCAACCTATTTTGACCATTATAATACAAAGAGAATGCAGGAATACGAGGTTGAGTAAGGCTTCGTATGTATGAACTGTAAAGTGCACGGAATGGTGGTCAAGTAAGAGCTCTCGTTCACTGATGTAGAGCTATGGACTCTTGAAATTGGTGCTAATTTGCATTATCGGACGATCAGGCTCTCTCACTCTCTCACTCTTGTGATTTTTGCTTACTCATATGTGCGCGTGTGGGAGAAGGGGGGGGGGGGAACTCAATGGTTGAGCTAACTATGCAGGATTTGCATCGATTGGGGTTGTTTGATTGTTGGATGGGAATTTGAAGAGTATGGGGGAGCAGTTTTAGATGTATTGCTAATTGTAAAAAACATGAAAATTGAGTACGCCACTGAAATACTTCAGATCTCTGATGGGTTTGTCAATAGTATGTCAATAGATATCAGATGTAGTTAAATGGAAAGGTAGATGCTATTTCTGTACAGATGCGAGATCACTGACGTACGAATGTCGTTCAGTCAATATTCGTCCTAAACTATTATTGTCAATTAGACTCGTTGATGAATCTCAGATTATTCATCTGCTTATTTTGCCAAAGACTAATAAAGTATTAATGATTTATGATAATTGGAATTCGTCAATGTGTGCCTTTCATAACACTCTCAGTCATTATTCAGGATCTATTGAAATCGTCATAAATATTCATCAGTGATTATCTGCATTGGGGAAGTGTGAATAGGTTCAATTTCCCATCATAATTCCGATTTATTCTGGACTGATTGTCAACTGTCGGAACAGTTGAAAACTGCAAAAAATCTGAATTTCGGGTCCTCTTATTTTGGGTGCACGTCTGATGCACTATTGTTTTCGAAATTCATCATCAGGCGCAATTTCTTCATACTCTACAGTATCGAAACAAGTTTATTTTCACACTTTGGGGAGTACTTTTTCGCGGAAATCTACTCTTGTCAAATTTTTCAATATCCTAAAACCTCAAGGCTGCAGTAGTTTAAACCGTTTGACCGTCAGATCAATTTTAATGGCAGATGTCAGGATTCCGTGTTCTGTCACCGTATTATCCGTGTTATTTTTATCGTGCCCATTAACGGAAATATTTACATTCGTGTGGGAGTTGAATTGTGCTTTTGTGCTTAAGATGTTTCAAAAAGTCGAAATATACATCTTAGAACCTTCGGAAGTGAGATTTGGGGTCGCCAAGGTCTCAACCCCGCTCTATTAAAGTTTCTACGGAACTACTCATGTGAGACTTCACTAGCGTACATCACGTACAAATTTCGGATCAGTCTGTAAGGGAATGCAATATAGCGTGAGACAATTCGGACGATACGAATCCTCAAACCGTGTGCACAATTCCGGTGAAAATTAGACCGGGACATCACTTGAGATTGTTCCAAGACTTAGAGAAGAAATAGTTCTAGATTTTAGTACTGCAAGTGGGGCTCAATTTCTGCTTTTCAAGTTGCCAAATTACATTATCCATTGTGAATCAATTACTGACTAGCCTAAACCTAAATAGCCTAGACTGACCCTTGAATATATACCACAAAAATGTACTATTTCATCCTCCCTCTGGATGCGCGGTTCAATTTTTATCACCATTGAGCACACAGGAACTACCATCCAATTCAAATCATAAAACTTCTAAGATAACGAAAACGCTTTTAATACAAAGAACATTCCAGTATCCAGAGCACGAGTCTGAAAATTTTTCCCTCGGTGCCAAGAAAGAAGTGCGCTTTAAGCAAAAGTTTATATAATTGTCCCAGTTATCTCGTACAGAGAGAAGCCCCTAATTATCTTGATAAATTATGCGGGTAAAATTTTCAGAAGTCCAAAGAGCGGAACAAGGTGGAGAAGAAAGTCACACCATACACAAACTGCCTTAGGGTCAGGAAAAAATACAGTCGGCGAGTAGTCAACAATATTTTGCGCAACAGACAGAGAAGCGCAATTACACTTGGGCGCAAGTTTAATCCTAGCACGTGAAGGAATACCAGTCTCCCTTGGTAGCATTTTCAAGAAAAGACATTCGTTAGTACGAGTTATGCGGTAGATATATGGGCGTGAGGGTAAGGGACGGAAATGAGTGGCCTTAGTGTTATACTTGTTCTTCACTTGACCGCCCTTTTTTTTGGACATTAGGGTGTTATTCATGTCTGTGAGATTGTAAAGGCAGAAGTTCGGTACACTAAGAGTTGGTTTAGAATTTTTTACTCGACTCGTGTCTCTCAAACTTTTTTGAATTTGTTAGGTGACTCAGAATCCACTGTATTGTCAAAATTATTATTAGGAATTTTACATCCAGCTCTCAGCTTTGAAAAATTTATTTCAAACATTAGACCAGAAATGATTATTCCTACTATAAAATTTTGAATACTAAAGAACTGACTCTTTGAAATGAGTGAGCCTATTATAGCGGTCAATCGAAGCCTCAATTTTGGCAATGAATTATATTCAGCACCCAAGAGAGATACTGATTACTTTTTCATTGAAGCCCGCAAAGAATCCCATGAAGAATTCTTGTGAGGCTGCGATAACTTACCTAACCGAGACTTTTCTCGTAAGAGTGGTGAAATGTTTCGTTCGGACCATGAAAAAATGAGATAAAAAAAAATAACCAAATAATCCTGTTATTTTATGTTTGTTTCCTGTTATTTAATGTTGAAATAATTGTTTCATGGTCCCAACGGAACGAATTCATTAATTTGATTCAATAGATAGCTATTCAGGATATGATCCCTCTTGTGATGTTAAGAACGAGACTGAACTCGAAGATGATTGATTGATTGATTGATTGATTGATGCCATCGCAAAGTCGCGCAAAGAAAACTCACGCAGAAGTGAGATTGAATACCAACAACCAATAGGATCATATATCACAGTGAGTTGTAAAAATTTAGTCAGGACATTTTCGATAAAATTAATAATTAAATTACAATAGGGATATCAGGGTCTTGAATTCTTCCATATATTTGGAGTTTATTGAAGAATAATAGTTACGAATTACTTATGAAAAATATACCAACTCGCTCTTTAGTGCCTTGGAGAGCGGAATCATTTCTGGATGAAAAATCTGTTCAACAAATTTTCGCTTAGATAATAAAATGTGAGCCCAAATGATGAATTACCACAAAGGAGAATACAACAACCAGTCTCAAAAGTACCACACGCGAGCATCAAACTCACAAACCGCAGTATACACCTCCTAGAGCATTCCATTTATCTATTTACCTCGGCAAGTTGGGCGTTTGAAGCAGTTCTGAACGCTCGAGCGACGACGATGCGACGACGAAACCTCGTCTCCAGGGATCGTTCAAGAGCCTAGGACCATTGTCACCGCAATCAGGCTTGGATAGCTTGGCATCGCCAAACTCTTCCCCAGGGATATGCTCGTCGACGACGACGACAGCAACAGCCCAGAGCATCCTTTCCATCTAAGGACATCGCTCTCTTAGACATTATATCTCGTTCTATAGGTTTTTATGTTATTCGACCGGACTGCTACACATTTTATCATTTGGGTCGAGTGGGATGGTGAGGTTTTTACCTCTTACAGCTTTGAGGAAGAGTTGATAAGACGAATTTAAAATTTGTAGTAGATACAAAAATTCTGGTTTCTACACTTTTTGGTTATGGAGATTGTTATAGAGTTACACAAATTCATGAAATGGAATGATTTTACTTATGAAGACAATTTCCCAAACTTCGGTCTGGAGTTCCGACTCATTGATCATTCCCTCTCGGTTAAGAAGAAACATTTCAGTCAAAATGACCTATCAACAAATTCCACGCAGGATCCTTTGTGTGGAACACTTTAAAAATTCCCCTCAGACTTCATGTGGAGATTCAGTATTCTATGGCATTTATTTTTTGTCAGAAGATGGAAAGTTCCATCTTAATTCAAAGCTTCTAGGAGCTTCCTGACACCTTTACTAAAAACGTTATAGTTGCGTGCTGAATTTTGCAGGAATGAGCTGATTCAAATCTTCCATGACTGTTTCTGGACCTCTTCACGTAAAATTTTCAGACTAAGACCGAGAGGAATTCCAGTTAAAATTTTTAGAAGCAATGGTCTTTAGAGGATATTGGATACTACCGACTTTGCCACATTTTGAACTGTCAGAAATTTCACCGAACAACGAAAATTATACCGACTCTGGACTATCCAGATCAACGATGGCTCGAAAATTTATCAGGAATATTACTGAGATCTTAGCAATTTAATTGAGTGGGCAATACCGGTAGAACTCCACCATCTCCTCCATAGTCACTATCCATCAGATATTTTACTGTAAAATAATTCACTTAGCAAGACTAGTCCACACTTCTCTGTTTTACCGACATGACATGGTAACGTATTTTACATGACACCAAATATTCTTCATGCCACTTGAGATAATGAGTAAGAATTTGTATAAATAGGCTGATTACTTGAGTTTTATTGCGTTACTCGATACAAAATCCATTCCAAATACAATGGCATGCTGCAATCGTGAGAATGAACAAAACCCTCAAAATAGCGTTGATAATAATTGACAATTACTCAATTTTATACTGATTGAAATGAATGGTAAAATTCAGGTGCAAGGGAGCTAAATTCATCAAATATTCCACAGAAAATGCCACTGAGTCACTAATACGACCCTAGATGAAGTCATTTGATAAATTTCAAAAAAATGATATTGTGGTAACCGCGTTAAGCCGATAAAAAAGACAGTAAAAACTAAGCTTTAAATCATCTAATATCTCAAGATTTTTTCTACCGGACCTCTTCCACCAGGATACTCTAACCAATCTCATAGTTATTCATAAAAGAGCAACGGTAATTCTACCTTCCAATCCCAGACATCATTACCATATATCGCAAACGAATTCACACCTTCAAGCTTCCTTTGAATACCAGATTCGAAATCTAGTCTCGAGAAATCAAGACATGGGCAAAATCAGAATCCAGACCGAAACCGTATCCCCGTCGAAGCTGTTTCGAATAATCGAAGGGGCGAATCGTCGAAGGGACACGTCCGAGTTTGAAATCCAAGCAAATTCACACGCCAAAGTACTCGAAGCGCGAAATGAAATTACAAGATTCGAACCTACGTACACTTAATGCATTGAGACCGATAGAGATGGAAATTTGTTTGCAATTCAGATTACACAAAGCAAAGCGTGTGCGATTGACTATGTAACCCCGTCTTGATGATTCGACAGTTTGACTGGCTTGATTTAGGGTGGACGAAGTTATCGTATTTGAAGCTTCGAATGCTTTCAGATGCCATGAATCGATGACTCAGCATGCATTGAAATAGGATAGTGATTTATCTGGTGAGATTATAGAATTTGAAATCATCTTGAGCAATGACATGAATCCAAATCAATCTTGAAATAATTTTCATCAAAGTTGGAACCGTGATTGCAGAGAGAGTCGATCTATGCGGGAAAACGTGTGTCAAATCCATGATTCTGGAACAGCTGACAATCGGTTGGGATTTGTCACTGTAATTCAATTCATCCTTCTTATATGTGCGATATCTCTATATTTTGTGCAAGAGTATGATAATTTGATTGAGGAAAGCTTCAGACGAAGCTGCTCGGAGTGCAAGAATTTTCCAACACCGGCCGGTACATGGAAAGTCGAGTGATTCTTCGAGCGAGTTCGATTTTTCGTGCATCAAAAATGACAAACTTTCCCAAAGCAGTTTTTTTTACCTTCTCCGTTTGAAACACTTCTAATTCACGTTTTTGAAAGCCAGAGCTCATCAAAGAGGACCTAAGATTCAGCATCTCAAAGTCAGCGCAAGTTTCCCTGAGCCACCCCTGTGCACGCTAGACAGGCCAATTTTTGGGTGATTTTCGGAAGGCCAATATATCAAAATCAAGCCAAGTTCACTCATGCAATTGATTACATCTTGTTTGTCTTTAAAAAACCTTTTCCGTTTTTGAACGTCAAAATCGACTGATAGGGACCTGAGATAGAGCCATCCAAAGTATACAGTGCATTATAACATGGGCCGCTACCACTGAAGACCGGTATGACGCCATATGGCGTCATGGTTTGATCGACCAACATCCACCTTTGGTTTGGACATACATAAGGGTCATGTAGGCACTTTGATGAGAGATTTCGGCGCTTTCTGATTTTCTAAAATGCCGGTACTCTAAGGGTTAAGATTTTGATACTGAGGTGGTTTATTTTGGTATTCAAAACCCCAATAAGACAAAAAATGATACACAAAATAAGAGAGAGACCTTTCTTCTCAAGAATTATTGAAGTTTTCCTATTACGTTGAAATAATTTGGGCTGAAGTATTCCTATGTTTTGATCGGCAAAACCTCACAACAAGATTTCAATCATATCATGAATGAATTAGATTTCAAAGATTACTATTGAGTCGCCATCCCATTCATTTCTGTCGAGTCCTGTTACTATGATGAGAGTCCATCAAAAGTATATCTCATGAATACAAGAATCTCACGCACTCTGGTGAATCCTACTATTTAAGATTACCTATGAACTCAATACTCAAAATTCAAATCTGGATTTGAGAACTATGATGAATGGAGTACCATTCTGTTTGATGGGGAAAAAAATGAATTTCAAAGTACATCTTGATTCAAGGATGTAATGTTGAACTTGAGGACGAATTGGAATCAACTTTAATAATATTTCGAGGTGCAGAATCGAGATACCATTGAAGAATAATCCAATGAAAGGGAGTGAAATACGAATGTCATACAAATATAAGCCTTCCGAGTTCATGAAATTTTCCGACTATTGTATAAGTTAACAGGAAATTCAAGAAGAAAGTGGAATACTCGAAAGGAAGATGGCAAAGAAATTCAGTATTCTCGCAGTCAAAGCAATAGAGAATGAGATGCGCAATGTAATCGTCAGAGCTGTCAAGTTGAGAAAGTAAAATGTGTGAAATAGCCCGTCTTCCGATATCACTTGGAACTTTAATATCTTAATTTTCTCCGAGCCGAGTGCGATGGCGCATTATCATAGCCAACCACTGAATAATCTTCACTCTTTTTCTTTTACTTCACCTTCTTACGCATTCATCCTTTTTTCCTATTTTTACTTCTAAAACACCAGAGACCAGACTCGCAAGAATATTCCTTTACATTCAGTGCTATCTTTATCGCACAACTTTCTTGGCATATTGATTTGTTTCGATATCTTGAATATTGAGCACAACATTGCTATCTCAACATGCATCTATCATTCAATCTGCGGTCTGGAAACGGTTTTTGTTCTTATGATCTTATAACATCCTTCTTCCAGAATATCAGAAGAATCTGAAGACATTTTGAATGTTTTCGAGTTAGTATACATCATGTTCCCAAAAGAGTATGCCAAGATTCCATTTTACATTTTCTAGGTTTGAAGGGCTCTCACTCCCTTGACAATACCCTTGTTCAAAGAGTCCTTGAAAGATTTCCTATTAACAAAGTCTCCTCAGAGGATTGATCCAGAGAAGCAGCATTACTTTAATCTTTGATGGGCTAGGGCTTTGTTCCTTTTCTTTCTATCTCTTTTTAATTGTAAGTGACCTTCTGTCACCAGACTGAAGAAAAACTGTGATATTTCTGTGAACCCATGCCCTTTATCTCATTTTCTTTCAAGTGAAATCGTAAAGTGTATGACTAGTCACAATTGTGATATATCTATCCTTGACCAAATTATTTCTTAATATGATTTTATCGGAATATTTATTAATTTTATATATATATATACACTACCGGTCAAAAGTTTAAGCTCACCCAAAAAATTCTTTTTCGATTTTGTGCGTTGAACTACTCAGCTCTATTTGACCGTAGAGGACTCTTCTGGAGCTCATTTTAAAGGTTTTTTCACTCGCTTTAAGATGGCACTATTCATTTTTATCCTCACGGATCGGGTTCTTTCCAATTTGAGCTTGGAAAAGTGTCAATTTCAACGATTTTTGGGAGAATCTTTTGGCTCCTGCCAATTTGAGCCACATGAATGTTTCAATATGGGAGTTGTGGGATACAAAAGTACAATTTTAGAGCTTCAAAATCCGTTTTTGAACGTCCCTCTACGCCACTGCTAATCCGAGCTATGACATTTTCTCTGAGGGAAGATTTTTCGCAAAAACTAGCACTCCAATTCGAGAGAGATACAGAGACGCATTTTTATGAAGTATAATCATCATTTCTGTCATCTTTTATCTATATCTTGATCGAGGAAACGAAAAACCTTTGAAATATGCCCCAAAAAGTGAATTTTCTCGTCATTTTTGAATCCGGGTGCTAGTTTTTGCGAAAAATCTTCCCTCAGAGAAAGTGTCATATCTCGGACTGGAAGTGGCGTAGAGGGATGTTCAAAAACGGATTTTGAAGCTCTAGAATTGCACTTTTGTATCACACAACTCCCATATTGAAATATTTATGTCAAAAATCGTTGAATTGACACTTTTCCAAGCTCAAATTGGAAAGATCCCGATCCGTAAGAATAAAAATGAATAGTGCCATCTTGAAGTACGTGAAAAAACCTTTAAAATGAGCTCTGGAAGAGTCCTCTACGGTCAAATAGAGCCGAGTAGTTCAACTCACGACATTGAAAAAAAAATTTTTGGGTGAGCTTAAACTTTTGACCGGTAGTGTATATGTGACACATATGAAAATATGTAGGTGTATTTTGTCGTATGAGGAATAAAGGATATCTATCTATCTATCTATCCCTCAAACATGCTGATTCTTATCATTCTTCTATTCATTCCGATGCTCTTCATTTTAACGGGAACAACTTCTCCACACCCACAAGTTTCAGCATCAAAAGGTCAGTCTTATTAGAAAGAATTATTTTTCCAATCATCACTCTGACCAGATTCCGAATCATATTGTTACGTTGCTATTAGAGCACGCCTGTATTCGTGTACACTGGAAGGGGAGCGATATTCGTGTTGGGTATGATTTGGTATATCTGTGTGATTACAACTCAACAAGAACAAAAATCTCGACTGAACCATTTTTCAGAACCGTAAAAAAATGTGTCATTTTCGACACTTCTCACTTCCCTCGAGTCGATAACCTGGAAAGGAAGAATTCAATGGAAAATAAGTAAAGCATTGATATATGAATTTGAAAAAATTCAACATAGTCTATTAAGGTATCTTTGAAGAAAAACGAACCCATGCATAGATTTGATCATGATTATGAAAGTCAGTACAAAAAATTTGGTATCGCTACAATTACTAAACTATTTGATTACCACGACATTTTGACCTTAAGGGGTGCATTGTATCTTCGTGATTCGAACTCATACATTCAATCTAAACTGATTGATTTTGAGCATTGTTATGGCACGAGATCTACTCAATCTTTCAGAATACCACCACATAGCTCTCAAGGTACGAAGGAGTCGACACTCCGTCGTTGTATAAAACTATGGAATAAGCTTCCAAGCCATGTGGCTCAGAATCATTAGTCCCAATTTTAAGTTCTTGGTGAAGAACAATATGTGTCTTCATAACCCATAGATATGGTAACTTGGTCGTCATCTGGAATTTTCAGTTGCTGAATAATTATTTATGATTCATTATATAATTATGTATTTCCCTGATAATTTATCGTTGCATTTTGTTATTCTTATCTGTGATCATATCTTTTTCAAAGAGTCTTTATATCACCTATGTATATAGGGCCTCGTTGCCCGTTCGATTTTCCTAAATAAAATAAAATAAAATAAAGCAACTTTTGATAGATCCTCAGTAGATGAACAATGGAGGTTCTAACATATTTCTTCGTGTAAGACCCCCTGTTCCCGCGATTAATGTATTTTCGTCCAAGATCTACATTTTCTCAAAAAATCGTTAAAACTGACAAAAATGACAAGAAATATGGGTCTTCGACTAGAATACGTCGATCACGAAAACAGAAGGTCTCATACTCATTTTCTTGTCTTCAAAAGATCTCAAATGAGTTGTTCCGCACATTCCTGATACATTTGACTGCCTTGAGTTATGGGGTTCGAAGCGTGATAAATGACATGAATGTATGGATTTTGGACGTAAATACGACAAGGACATCCATTGCAGGCACTATTGAAGGTGATTCGTAGAGACTTTTCCTGTTAATTTTTTGAAGATCTACAAGAAGTGCTGCACACATTTTCCATTACAATGCGTTTTCTCAGCGTGATCGAGGCTAGAATAGCAAAATGTATCGAAAAAATACCATTCCCACATTCTCCTCAAAAACAGACCCAATGACAATTTCGATTCTTTCGTCATGTTGTGATTTCACCGATGTCTCGAACCATATCCATCAATAATGTCAATTGCGGTTGGATAACAAATACAGACTTGCTCAAAGCAACTTGTTTCAGGACTATCGTTATATACAACAGTTACGGCGGAGAATTCACTACCATTTTTACAACCACTGTGGATGGTTTTCTCATTCTTTCTTCGAGTAAGGACCATACTTTGTAATTTGGTAAAAATTCAGCATTCCACTAAATTATTCCCATAATGAAGCAAAATTTGAGTCTATTTTCTCCTTCGTCAAAAGAGATGGGTTTCATTTGGAAGTAACAGATCGTCTGGAGAATTCATCTTCTCTACGAGATTAACCCTTAATTACCTAGGTGGTACACTTTTGGCACACGCAAAATTTTGATCGCGTCTCGAAGTCGGAACTAATTTTTTGGGGATCTGGGACCTACATGTAATTTCATATTTTAGTATTATCTCTCGAATGGACCGAATTCAAAATATAAAAAAGAAATTTTTTTGAAAATATCACCAAAATGAGTACCTGAAATCTATCACCGCCAAAAATCAAAATTTTAATTTTTGACAATATTCTTTCAAATCAAATGGAAATAGCTTCTTTGAAGTCTATTAGTAATAAAAAAGTGACTTGCAGAGCGACCTGAGCCATAATTGATATAGTTTTTTGAGAATTTGAAAAATTCTTCATCAGCTTAATCTAGGAAAGAGGCAAAAAGATGACATCTTCTGGAATTTTTTGAAAAAGTATGTGTACTCCAAACTTTGGGGGAGAAATTCAGATTGATTCTGGAATGGTGCAAGCATATAAAAGTAATTTTTATTCGTGGTATTTCACAAGAAAACTGCGGAAGTGTGCCATTTGGCTACCACCTAGGTTGGAGTGTAAGTAAATCCCACCTAGGTAACTAAGGATTAAATATGTCAACATAGCATTCCTGAACTAATCAAACAATCGCATATCACAAACCAATCGATCTCATTCATAATACAGTCACTGAGTCCGTTTGAATCCCAAATCATTAAAAATCTACAAATTTCAACTTCACGAAAAGAATTCAGCCCCTTTTTCTTCCCAAAAACCCTTCCACATGAACAATTTGTCAAATACAAAAACATAAAACAACCCAAGGTCCCATACGAATTGCAGGATCATCTATTCATGAATATCTTTCCTTCCTGAACACCCTATTTTCCTTCTTTACCATCACACAGCAGCATAATCTACTGCCACACAACAACGAGTACTAAATTACCAACCCAATTTTCGTCCCTGTGCCCTTCCACATTCAAATAAATCATAACCTGGGGGGCCGCCTGTACCACTTCTCAGCTAACCTCAAATGCTTCTACTTTCATTCTACTTTCTACCATATCTTTCAGTCTAACCAAACTACTTATACTCAAGAAGTGAGATAGAAGAAGAAAACGATGCTTATGCAGGTTCAGTTTTAATCTAATCTTCGGGATCATGTAAGAATATATTAAAGAAAAAGTTTCAGTGACGTGTTTGCAAAAATTATGCGCTCCCGACTTCCTACATTTTCTATATATACGTCTTCTATAGTGAAGATGAGGCCTGTAAAAGGGGAGAAGAAAAAAAAGTTTTATCATCTCGATCTACTCTTGGTCCACGTGTATAATGTATATCACATGGAAGAGGCTTGGTAGAAAAAAGTGAATACGGTGAGAAGATGTACTATGGAAGAGACTTCACTCAAGGAAAGACGGAAGAAAGTTTTGTAGCAGTTGTGACTGTCTTCTGTTCTTTCTTGTCTTGTCAAGATAGGATGTAGTAGTTCTCGCGAATGATGTTTCTGATGTACATTGGAATTTGATAGAATTGGGATGGAGATAGTCTTTGATTGGTTTTTAAAAGTTGGCGAAAAGAGAACGATTCCACATCACGGAGATTTTGAGAAGTGAAATAATACCAGATGAAAACACTGATAGCTGATTTCAAATTTTTGAAAAATCGAGTATATATTTTAGAAACTCTTCTTTCCCAGGGATTGTTCTTAACATATAGGCATCTATTTCAACTGTCATTGTATGAATTTTTCAAAAAAAAAAAATGGTCACGAATAAAAACAGCTCATA
This sequence comes from Eretmocerus hayati, assembly GCA_029851415.1. NCBI lineage: Eukaryota > Metazoa > Arthropoda > Insecta > Hymenoptera > Aphelinidae > Eretmocerus > Eretmocerus hayati. The sequence goes on from CM056744.1 coordinate 112,762,026, forward strand.
ACATTTTCCATATGATGAAAAATGAAGAATTGGTTCGTATGATTCTGGTCCAGAGCTGTCCGATTACATTTTATTTGTTCACGAGTTTTCTCAGGTAGAATAGATCCAATGAAAGGAACGTATTGGAGGATTTGCGATTCTAGATATTTTGGATAGCAAAGTTCAGTCAGGATCTCGAAATTTCCTCTTAGCTCCTTTGAACCTGAAAAAATGGAAAAGACGTGTGTGCCTGGCTCAAGAGAATTTCGACACAAAGTCTTAAGTGGAATTGAGGGAATGAGCAGAAAAAGTAAAACTGTAATCCAAATAACCTGCGGTGGTCAGAGTTAGGCAAGCTGCAAATCATGGATGTTTCACCTAATAGAGCCTTACAATTTTGGATGATCAGGATTCGAAAATTCACATGGAGGGATGAGTGTGTCAACTTATTATCATTTCAATTCTCTTTTTGATAGGCATACAAGAGAGAGGAATATGTTATCTTTACGTCTGTGAAATATTTGGATTACATTGAAAATATTCAGATAGACAAACCTAATCATATCCCAACAAATGAGATGAACTCGTAAATATCCCTATCACCTTCAATGATTTGCAGCGTCAGAGTTACAAAATACTAGAACTGTGAGACAAAAAATAGGAATTCCACGTAACGAATATGAACAACCTCCTCAAAATCGAACGACTCACTTTAAAAATGATTTTGCCTGTTGATCTCTATTTGCACATCTCATTCCATTAAAATTAACGTAAACATCACAATGTATCAAATCAAATTACCCCCGAACAAACTTTAGCCTCAAATTGAGCTCTGTAACAAGAGGAATTCGAATAATGTCAAACGTTGTACACACAAACTTGGCCGAATGTCTCAAGTTAAAATGAACTCTTGGCTTCGAAGTATCAAAATTTCACTCCTTCTACCTACCCCGTAGAAGGACAATTATCCAGGGATGCCACGTTGAGAGTTAAATATATACTGATGCTCGCATCATTTGCGGCTACGACGATTCCTCCTCGGACTTTGAGTCTGTCTGTTGTTCAAAATACATACAATATATATACATATCTACTATTATTACCAACGCGGAACCCGAAGCCGTACTCGTATACTACTCTGCAGTTTCCTCCCTCTTATTATTCGTAACTTTGGCTTGGTACAGCAGCAACTATCCAGACCCATACATTCATTTACATGTGATTACAAGTGGTACCGTATATAGCAATGGTAGTGCCTTGAAGTTAGCAAACTAATAAACATGCATGATGGGCAGAGATGAAAAGAGACGAAACGTAGCGTGAATGGGACATAGAGATCATACATTTAATTCTGTTCAAAGCTTGTTCGATCGTAAATTTCTGTGTTGCTCGACCTCGTGCGCAGGAGTTGCACAGCCCGAGTCTTTCTTCGTAAGCCGTACTGTAAAAAATTGGTTCAATTTTCAACCAACATCTCAACCAGACTGGTTGGATTTTCAACCAAGCAATTATATTCCGTGATGGATGGATGGATGGATGGATGGATGCATGGATGGATGGGTGGATGGATGGATAGATAAATAGGTAGATGGATGGGGAATAGACGGACGGATAGACCCATCACCCATTCATCCATCACTCCATCCATCCACCCACCATCGAATCCTCAATCCATTCATCGACCCATCCATCATCCACCCATCGATCATCGATCCATCATCCGTCAGTCCACCCCTTCATCCATCCTTATCCGCCCATATGATCATCCACCATATTCTACCCCCACACGTAGGCAACCTGATATGCAGGAACCGCACGAACAGATTGTGATGATCCACATTGGTTGAAGTTTTTTGGAAAAATTTTTTACAGTGTAGATACACTTGTAATGCTAATGTTATAAACTGCAGCTGGAAAACGGTTGGGTATTTGCAAATGCAGCTCTGGGGTTCATCTTTTAGCGGTAAAAGGAGACTATTCACAGAGTTTCAGCATAATCCGTGTACCACAACCCCTGGGTGTTCCTCGTGAGTAAATACTACATGTCATTTTATAAAGTTAGATCTTTATCAATATTTCACCCACTTCTGACACAATACGTATTGAAAGTTCGCCATCATTGCGATTCTCACGCGTGAAAATGCTTCCATGTACATTATGTTCGTCAATAAGTAAATACCTTAATACCAGGTTTTGGCACAAAATTGAATCTGAATTTTGTTTCATTTTTTATCAAAGATTAGAGGATTGTCATAGTTTGAAATTCCGGATCACTCAATTTCATTTCCATGGAAATCAGAAGATCAAATCCAAAGATATCACAGGAATATGAATTCTCCGACATGAATTTATGGTTTCGTTTAGAACCATGAAAAGCGAATCAACCTCAGATGGGATTCAAATACCACTCCAACACACTGAGGCTCTAATTTTTGTTCTAATTTTTGCTCTAATGGTCCAAGATACGCTGAAAATATTCTCTGGCAAGAATGTACTCAAAGATTATCCATCAAAAACCTCACGGAGTGAGCCCGAAACGGTGAAAGAATGAGCTCAAATGTACTTTTCTTTACCCAAAAGTGAGAAAATCATTTACACGTTCCTGTAAAGTTACATATAACCTTCACGGATCATTCCTCACTTCGCAGGAAGCTGACGTCGCATCTGAAGAAAATACGCTCAGGCCAAAAGAGCCAGTAGTATATACCTACGTTAAGTCAGACGGTGGCACTGTAATACTATATATATTCCAAGCTCAGTGGAGCGCCTTATCTCCGCGAGGCGAGATTGACTTCCTTTCTATCTATTCAGCCGCTCAAATGAGTTCCTTTGATGACTGTTGTGTGCTTCTGTATGTATGTATGTGTGTCTGTATATATGTGATTAAGCGTGGGGCAAATTCCGAAGGGCTCCAAATCTCAGACTACGCGAGAGAAATGCTGTACGAAAGCGGAATCGTTTTGGTTGACGCGAAACTAGGAGTGAATGAGAGAAAGATTTAGGAAGCTTTTGAAAAAATTTTTAACAGTGAGGCAGTATCTGATTGAAACTTCCTGTTCGGGATCATTATAATTCGAGCATTGTAAGCAATAAAATATGGATGAGGTTAGGGTTTGCAGGCTTATAAATAATAATTTCGTTCCTAGACATGCCCTTGGAGATATCAGATTATCATCAAGTCTGATAGTACATTTCAAAATATCTCGACGTAAAATACTTCTCCCAGGAATGGACAGAGTTTGCCGATTGATGCATCATCTTGTTCTGGATCATAGAATCTGTTCAGAAAATAGTCAAAAAAGAAGCAAAAGTCATCATTACAATATTGTACAATAATTATTCATATATCTAATTCTGAATGATGCTTCTTATTCCTTGCTGTTTCCTACTCGCTATTTTGATTTTCTGCTTTTCCCTTATCAGACAGAAAGAATCATGTAGATTTTCAAAGAAATCATTATTTTCAGAGTTCTGAGGCATTTTGACGCAAAAGTTTAGACATTCCGAGGAGGCGATTGATCGAAATGGTCATAATTGGGGCGAAGCCCCTTTCCTTACCGCGACTCAAACCAGCTTTTTCGCACCTTTATTTGAAGAAACTACTGAACCGATCTTTACCAAATTTTACATACATGTTCGGGGCATACCCAAGGGTGCATATCTCCAGAATCGCAGTGGTCCAATGGCTCAAATTTGAAAGAGCGTCATGAATGTGAAATATGCATTAAAGACATAGCAGACTATAGCAGACCGCTGTCCTCGGTGTCTCTCTCTTCTCATATTCGCGTTGCTGCACGGCTCGCTGTTTCGCGGCACTACCACTAGGTGGCAACGCTCAACCTCGCCCGCTCACTAACGAAAAGCAATAGTGCGGAAACGAAAGTAGGCTCTGCAGCAACCATAAATCACTACGTTGTATCCTGCGTCACCAGTCCCCGTGGCTGTTGCTGGTGCTAGGAAATCGTGTATACCACTTAGGTAATCCTGCCGTGTAACCGCTTGATCAAGTCCCTTTTCGAACTGACGAAAACATAAGTCGACAATGCCTCCACGCAGACGTCGCGGAGCTGGCGCATTGGGCCGTCATTCTCGCTTCCAGCGTTACCGTGCTTCACTCCATGTCGATGAGGCAGAATTAGCAGATGCGATACCTGACATCCGTCAAATTCCACCCCCTGAGAATCGCACTAATGGTGCATATCGCTCACTCCAAGTCGAATTTGAGCATTCTCTCGAAATGCTAGAGCTGTATTCTTGCAGCAATTGCGGCAGAACTTTGTTACAAGATCGAGAATTTGTACTCTGTCCACCATGCAAGAAAAATCCGGCAAAGTTTACTGCATCCAACAATATGGATCCGGGAGAAGTGCCGGATGAGCTCCGAAATCTCACTCACGTTGAGCAGCTTTTAATTGCCAGGGTCCAGCCAGTAATTCGAGTCTATCGGATAAATTGTCGTGGTAACCCTGGCCAATATGCCTACAAGGGGAATATTATCAATATAGGTCAAGATATCACTGAGATTGCTGATCATTTGCCCCGAGTACCATCATCTTTGGATGTCGTGGTCGTTAGACGTGGCTCAGTCCCAGAGCATCGTGATTTTCATGTTAGGCGTGAAAAAGTCACCACCGCGCTGAGATTTTTGAAATCAAATTATCCGTATTTTGCTGACATCCATATAAATGAAGATCATCTTTCACAATTACCTCTGGATGGTAATATTTCTGATCAAGTACGGGAGGTTGAGGTCCCAGAGATAGTCGATGGAGATGGGGAAGTCGAAGATAATGACCAAATATATGAAAGTGTTATTCCCAACGATATACGACTTCAAGAGATTGAGCGTATCCAAGATGCTGTTAATGATGTAGTATCATGGCCACGAGCAACTGATGTTATCAACGAATTTACTTGTGAAGGGTATGTTTCAATGGCTTTTCCTGCATTGCTTCCTCGCGGATCTGCAGAAATGAATGATTTTTCGCGCCCCAATAACATGAAAGTCACTCTCCTAGAATATTTCAAATTCTTGATGCAGTACAAGGATAAACGCTTCGCTCAAGATCCTAGATTCCGCTATTTTGCTATGAATACTGTTCAACGGCATGATGCATTGAAGAGAGGGACTGTTTTTGCCAAGAAATCGGCATTCAATGGGACTGTGCAAGAGCTCAGAGATTCAATGGCAAACAATCCGCAAATAGTAAGAAGCCTGTATTATTGGTGTGCGAAGGTGAGGGGTTCCAATTCTTACTGGTTCCAAAGGAAAAGCGAATTACAGTGTATGATAGATCAACTTTATGAAGATCATGGAATCTTGCCAACAGCGTTTTTCACTTTGAGTGCTGCAGACTTATGGTGGCCTGATCTAGCTAGGCTCATAGGATGTCAATTTGAGCGAGAAGAGCTTCTGAGTGAGAGCCAGATTGCGCAACAGAGGCAGAGACTCGTCAATGAAAATCCGTTGATTGTTGAAGAGTATTTCACATTCAGAGCGACAATTTTCGTCAACAAAGTGATAGCCAAACGGTATGATGTCATCGACAAGTGGTTCCGTTTTGAGTTCCAACATCGTGGATCATGTCATCTCCACGGTCTGCTATGGATCGCTGGTGCCCCTGATTACAAGCATTTCGATGATGCTTCAGAACATGAGTTACTTGAGATAAAAAGTTTCTACGACCAACTTGTGAGTGCTGTTATTCCATTACAAAATATTCCACCCGCAGCAAAGCATCCATCACGGATTCGGTCCACCGATGTTGAGATTGACAACGAACAATCTGTTTCGGAGCTCTTGAATCGATTTCAACGTCATACTCGATGTACTAAGGGATATTGTTTGAAGTGGGATGGAAACAAATTCGTGTGCCGTTTCAACTATCCAAAGCCATTACAGGTCGAGTCCACTCTAACAAGAAATGACAAAGGGCGATGGGTGTATACTCCGGCAAGAAACGATGAGAAACTGAATCAATTCAACCCATTCATAGCCCAAACGTGGAGAGCTAACACTGACTTCCAAATCATTACGTCGTACAGAGCTTTGATTAGTTACGCGGCAAAATACGCATCAAAATCTGAGCCTGCCTCCAAGACTTTGCTCGAGATGTTCGAAGAAATCGTCCAGTCCAGAGAGGCAACAGATGAGTCTTCTAAAGCTTACACCAGCCTGATGATGCGGGTAATAGGTGAGCGAGATATTGGTGCATGTGAATCTTGCCATATCCTCATGAGCCTACCATTATTCCATTCCTCAAGAAGTTTTCAAGTACTGACCATCAAACTGGATGATTTCATTGCTGTTCAAGGTAGTGAACATGAGGCCACTAGCACATCTTTCATTGACTTCTACACAAAACGACCTCAGAACATGGAGAATACGAACCTACTTGAATTCTCAAAAAAGTATAATAAAGGTGTTCAAGGTAGGATTGTGATTTGTAGAAAAAATAAGATAGTCCAGATATACCCCAAGGTAGATGGCCGGACGGATGAACTCAGCATCGAGTTAGCCGCAAAGCAACATTTGATGCTAAAGAAACCTTGGAGAACTGAACGAGACTTAAAAGATGATAACCAAACTTGGAAATCTGCCTTGGAAGGAAGTGAATTGGTTCCACGACAACTAGCAGACTCACAATTGGACTCTGATGTATCTTCTGATGAAGAACTGCATCACCAACATGGTGAAAATTTTGACACGATCATGAATGATAGAGATTGGGTCGCCATCGCTGGAGTTATGCCAAATGATTTGCCACCTCACGTTCTCCTCGGCAATAGAGATACGGACGTACATCACGATTGGGGACAAGCATTTCATACTTACGAGAATATCAAAAATAACCTCGACTTTATCGAAAGGTGCAAAGTTATTGATGAATCTCGAAATGAAACATATGAGTCTCCGAACATCGAGTTCAATGAAGAACAGACGAAAGTCCTTTCATTTTTAAACAAACAGTTGGCGAATTACAATAGCACTGAGGACAAGCTTGCAATCATTCAAGGCAAAGCGGGCACCGGTAAGAGCATTCTCATAAACGAGATGGTATGTCGCATTAATCGATTCTTCCAGTGTAACGCTACTCTCATAATAGCCCCTACAGGAGTTGCAGCAAATAATATCAATGGCACTACTATTCACGCTGGTGCCAGGATCTGCGCATCAAAGGGAGCAATTTCTGCCCTTACTGGGGAGGCTAAAATCGCTTTCCAAGAGGATCTCCGAGATATCAAATTTGTCATCATTGATGAAGCCAGCATGGTCGGACTGAACCTCTTCTTTAGATTGGATCAAAGGTTGAGAGAAGCACATCCACAGAATGCACATCTTCCATTTGGTGGTTTATGCATCTATCTGGTAGGAGATTGGTCGCAACTCCCACCAGTGTGTGACCTCAGTTTATACAGCTCTGGTAAGAGCGCAATGACAATTCAGGCAAGTTTGTTGTACAAGCAGTTCACGAATGTATTTTTCCTGAAACAAATTATGAGACAATCTGGCGATGATCAAATAGCTTTCAGAGAAACTCTGGACAGAGTTTCAAACGGAACTATCGTTGATCAAGACTTCGAATTATTAAGCTCTCGTTTCTATATCAATAATCTTGGGCTAGTACCACATTTTTACGATGCTATCTGTATTATGGCGAAAAATGCTGAAATTGATTCGTTCAACTACAAAAAACTAGAGAACAACAATCAGCCAGTAGCTCTGATAAAAGCTATTCACAACTGTCACGTGGCGTCCCAAGCTTCAACCGACGAAGCTCAAGGTTTGTTTGCTGAACTACGTTTGTGTAAAGGAGCAAGGATTCTTTTGCGAAGAAACTTATGGGTTCGAAAAGGTCTCGCAAATGGTTCCGTAGGAACCGTTACTGACATCATCTACGATCCTTTGATGAATGACGGCATCTATCACGAAAATATGCCATTATGTATTCTCGTGCACTTTGAAAAATATACTGGACCCACGCTTTATGGTGATTCGATTCCTATATTACCTACTACTTCATCATTCAAAAAACAAGATATTTCTTGCACTCGAAAACAATTTCCTCTTATGCTTGGATACGCTGTTAGCATTCATCGATCTCAGGGGATAACCCTGGATAAAGCAATTGTTGATATCGGAGATAGCGAATTTCAAGTGGGACTGACTTATGTTGCTCTGTCTCGAGTCAGAAAATTAGATGGATTGCTCTTAAAACCCTCATTCAATATTGATAGACTTCTCAGAATCAATTCAAGCTCTTCAATGATAGCGAGACGGAGCGAGTTACAGAGACTATCAAATATTGCCAGCCGACTATCGTAAGAAAAGTTGATGAATGCCCTAAGGTGCTTCGCCCCGTTTCGTCCGCAGCACGGACTCCTAGTTAAATTAGTCGGTCTCAATTTTTTCTGGGAGTACCCTCCAAGGTTCTGAACAAGATATTATATGGGTTTGGTAATCCGTTCAGGGGATTGCGAAATAAACAAGAATAATCTCACTTTCATTGGAAAATACAGACAGCGATCGGACAATCAGTCTGAACATGATACAATTTCAAACATAATCTTGAGGGCAAGATCTTATGTCACCCGATTTTGTCTGACTTGATACTGTCGAGGATACTACAACCTGATTTTGCGTGAGAGCAGGAATTCCTGTAATTGAATAAGTTGATGAAATATTACCAGGAAGAGGTGTGAATTCGATCATATCCTAAGGTTCCATAGCGTTTCTGTCCATGATCCACAGTTTTCTCGTAGACGCCAAGAATGCATCACAAAAAATATGAGTAATTTTCCAAAATATTCCTTCGCCCTTCTGAGGTGTTCCCACCAATTCAAATCAATTAAGCGCCTGTTCAATTTTATCCGTTCGGATGCCTCGGATCGTGATGGCATCGCTGGTACTGTTGGCGGGTCGGTGGCTGGGGGGGGGGGGGGGGGGGGTCGGTTGGCCGGTGGGTCAGTGGGTCCGTGTTGATGATGCTGGTGTTGCTGGTATTACCGGTGTTACTGGTATTACCGGTGTTGCTGGTGTTGTCGGTGTTGCTGGTGTTGCCGGTGTTGCTGGTGATGGCTTTTGACTTTTCCGTACGGATTGGGCTACTCAATTGATTTGATGGGCCGATCAGTCTTTCTAAGATCCAATCAGTCAGAACTTTCCTTTTGGATGGTTCAGATGGGCTGTGGCTGGGGCTGTGGCTGTGGTTGGGGTTGTGGCTGGGGCTGGGCTGTGACTGGGGTCGAGGCCGGGGCTGGGGCCAGGGCTGGGGCTCGGCCGAGGCTAGGCCTGTAACTAAGGCTGGAGCTTAGGCTTCGGCTAGGGCCGAGGCTGGGACTGTGACTAAAGCTGGAGCTTGTGCTTTGGATGAGGGTAGGCTGAGGCTTTGCCGAGGCTGACGCTGGGGCTAAGGCTGAGCTGAGGCTGAGGCTGGGGCTGTGGCCAGGGATGATGTTGGGCTGGGTCTGTGGCAGAGCTGATGCTAGGCTGGGGCTTGGCAGAGACTGACGATGAGGCTAAAGCTGGGGCTGTGGCTAGAGATGATGCTGGGCTGGGGCTCGGGTTGACGCTAGGCTGCGGCTGGGGTCGAAGCTGGGTCTGGGGCTACGAGTGGGGCTGAGGCTGGGCTGTGGCTGTGTCTGTGTCTGAGGCTATAGCTAACCTGATGCTCGAGCTAAGGCTGGGGCCTAGGCTGGGGCTAAGACTGGGGCTGAGGCCAAAGCTAATGCTTAGGCTGGAGCTGGGGCCAATGTAGGGGCTGAGGCTAAGCTTTGGCGGGGCCGTGGCTGAGATCGGAGCTAACGCTGAGGCTGGAGGCTGCGACTGTGACTAGGGATGAGGTTGGGCTGAAGCTAGGGATGGAGCTGGGGCTAAGACTGGGGCTGGAGCTAAGGCTGGACTGGGGCTGGGTCGAGGCTGGGGCTGGGACTGGCACTATGGCTGAGGCTGAGGGTGGTCTTGTTGCTAGGGATGAAGCTGGGCCTGTAGCTCGGAATGAGGCTGCACCTGTGGCTAGGGATAAGGCTTGGCCTATGGCGTGGGGTAAGGCTGATCTGTGGCTGGATCTTAGGCTAAGGCTAGGGCTGAGACTGAGACTAGGCCTGTGGCTAAGGCTGAGGCTGAGGCTGGGGCTGTGGTTAAGGCTGAGATTGTGTCTGGGACTGGGTCTGGGGCCGTGGATGGGGCGTGACTGAGACAGGAACTGGGATTGGGGCTGAGGCCGTCACTAGGGCTGGCCAACTGGGAGACATCTCCACATATTTATTGGAGATTCACGAACCTCACTGTGCGCAACATTACATAAACTCAATAGTTCTCAATCACAGTTACTTGGTTACATCAAGAACATTCTTTCCCCGAATTTACTGTATTATGAAATCGTAATGTTACATTGTTGAGCTATAGAAGGAGGGGGGCTTATACCATATCAGAGACACTTCCAAGACGGACGAGCGTAAGCGAGGTAGGCAATAACGCTAGTCAATATTAATTTGGGGGCCTCGTTTACGAGCCAATAACTTTACTCGCAGATTGCGAGTAAAGTTGTGAAGTCCGTCTTAATTTGCGAAGCCTATCGCTCTTGTTTGGGATCAGAAACCAGGCAAACCCAAGATGAGTGGTCACCAATCCGGATATTGAATCGCAAAAACGCTGCTTAACCTGAAATTATATTCAAAAAGGCTCGCTCTGACGCCACCGTTGATTATTTCTATTTGTTCGTTAAGAAACACGTTGAAACTCATTTTTCTGACCCAGAAGTGTCAGCCGGAGACCACCATCTACGAATCTCATGGGTCCCGTAATACACCCATGATCAAAGAGTGGGCGAAAATTTTTAACGCGAGCTAAGCTTAGCAGCCTCGACCGAGCGGCCACCAATCCGGATACTAAATCACGAAAACACTGCTTAATCTGAAGTTTTTCCCGAAAAGACTCTCAGCACTGGTGCTGTTGTTCATTTCTATCTGTTAATGAAAAAAAAACACGCAGAAACTTGTTTTCCTGATCCAAAACTGTCGTTCGGGCACCACCACTTACCAATCTCATGGGTCCCATATTCACTCTTGTATTCATAGTAGGTCGCCGACAATCAACTAATTGGTCAACCACTGGTCGAAGGAAAAACTTCCACCAATTGGTTGGAGTATTTTCCACAAATTTTCTACAGAGTACGTTTGAAAAAGTCGGAAAATCCATCTTAGATCCCTCGGGAGTGAAACTTGGGATCAGCACATTTTCGACTCTCAAATATCGAATTTCCCGCGGAACTACTCATATATAAAGACTGCACCACATATAATTCCATTCATGATCACCTTTGATTGATTCGTCATAAAAATGTGACTCTTTTCAAACATGATATATAACCCATACTGTAATAACCAAACGATGCATTGAAAGCGACACTCATATAACACAGGTATAGGTGGATAACATTGCGACCCAGTACCTTGGAAGCTTTTAATTAATGGCAACTAGACAGTACAGTGACTACGTTCTAGGTACCCGTATACTTACTCCCGGAGGTAGCTTTGTTCAAGGTGGTACCTTCAAAGCTTGTAATCTCACGATGCCGTAACTTATTCCAAATGCCACAGGAGTAAAGGCACCATGTACCGTGGCTACGGTGATATCCCTAGAAAGCCTCAAGTCTCTACTCTGCCTTTGCTCAGTTTTACTTTAGTTATTTGCACTGTGTCTCTTCACTTTGCGGCTTTTGGCTTCCCACGCATAGTGTCTAAATTATCGAAGTGGTATCAGTTCAAATCCCCCAGCTCTATTATCATCTTTCGTTTTTGACTCTAATGTCCAATAGCAGAAGTATTTCTGATTGAATCCAATGCTATTTACATGGATTACATTACCGGTCAAAAGTTTGTGCTTACCTAAAAAAAAAAATTTCGATTTTGCTTACTTGACTGCTCGGATCTCCTTGGTCCAAATTAACTCTACTTGGGCTCATTTTGTAGCTTTTTTCAAGCACTTTAAAAGCTATTTAGTGTTTTTTCTGCGCAGCTCAATAGATTCTTGCAAAATCAATCTGAAGCCTTGAAGAATTTCACAAAAATCGGATCATTACGCAAACCTCTGCAAGTCTAGCGGAAATCGATGGATTTAGATGATTCAAGAAGCATCTAAAAGTAGAAGTCAAGAGCTTCAAACGCCGTTTTTGAAAGTTATTCTAGCTTGTTTCTGGTCCGAGCAGTGACTGTTTTTGTAAGGGAAGATTTATCTCGAAGAAGAGTCCCAAAGACACGAAAGGTCAAGAAATCGGGCTCACGGTGGTATTTCTGTGATTTTTCCCAAGTTTGTTCGTGTTGCTAGTGGTAGAAATCAAGATCAGTGCTTATACTAGTGAATAAATGAGTCCACTCATAATTTCTTAATGACTGGTCCTTTTTTCGAGAAAAATCACCCTCTACAAAAAGAGTCACAGTTCGGACCAGAAACAAGCTAGAATAATTTTTAAAAACGGATTTCAAAGCTCTTGACTTCCAGTTTCAGATGCTTTCTGAATCATCTAAATCCATCAATTTCTGACAGACTTGCAGAGGTTTGCGTAATGACCCGATTTTTGTGAAATTCTACAAGAATTTAGATTGCTTTTGCAAGAATCTATTGAGCTGCGCAGAAAAAATACCAAATAGCTCTTAAAGTGCTTGAAGAAAGCTACAAAATGAGCCGAAGTAGAGTTGATTTGGACAAAGGAGATCCGAGCAGTCGAGTGAGCAAAATCGAAATTTTTTATTAGGTGTGTGCAAACTTTTGACCGGTAGTGTATATCTGGGTGATTCCGCCTCAAGTGGGTTTTTTGGGCCCAAAATCGTCACGGAGAGTGATTCTGGTCAAAAAGTTATTTCATCCTCAGTCGAGTTTCGGTGGCTCATATAGCAGTGATTTCCACTTGTTTTGATACAAAAAAGAAGTACCTAACCTGGTGGAAATATCAACGTAGCAGTACTCCCTACTCCGTATTAAAGTCGTAGACTACGATCGAAATACTGGGCTTATTACAACCGTAATCCCGGCGTAGACTACGGGCGGCGGGAATACGGACGTACACATGTTCAAAATACTAGCTCTGAGAATATTCTCAGGTGTGATATAGTCGATCAAACAAATACGCCATAACTAAACTGTGAGACTGCAGAGAATTGGCCCCACAGTGATCATGCCACAGAGTCTCATCGTACTCAACATCATACAAAAAATATTGCAAAATCAACCTTCATCTATAATCAATCATCCCGTTCCATCATCTCGTCCAGATAACTAGCAAGGAACGAGTCGGACAATCAAATTTACAAAATATCCCAGGAACACGTGCCTTTTACACATTCAATGGAATACCCTTGGGTGTAGCTAAGTTTCTCACGTACCTACGAAAATCCTCACCATAAATCAGTCCCGTTAACAACTATTTAGGCGGACGACGCGTGGCACTCGAGTTCGTCCAAGAGGAAACAATAAGCATTTTCTGAGTGAGAAAGAGAGGCAACAAGAGATACAGGGGTAGAAGTCTAGGGTGATAATTACGGCTGGTTATATAACCTTCGTCTACGGATGTAGCCTCAACCCTGAAAGACCGTAGATTAGATTCTCGATTATATCAGAGTTCCGTTGCTTTACCAAGCTTCGAGGTAGCACCGGAAGGGTTCTGATAATTCATTGGACATGTTCTAGGAAACTGGTCGAGCACCAATTCGATCTCCGAATCCTTTTATTGAATGAATATGATTACTATAGTCACCAAGGTCAATGCGTAGGATCACTTCAAGGGATATCATTGTTACATTCCATCGTTACATGTGTGGGCACCGTAGTCCAGAATTCATTTAGAGCAATATTCTCTATTCTTATTACGATGACAGTGATTGTGCGTGAAATAAAACTGGAAATACTCAAACGACAGGGACAATAAGCATGACTTGTGAGGGGACTCGTCAATTGTTCCGAAAAGCACTATAATTTTTAATAGATCAAGATCAGATCCATCAAGATCACTGTTTCGTTCTCTAGAAGTCAAAATTTCAGATCAAATTTCTAGATTTGATCCACGCCTAGAATCATTAAGTTGATCTCTCAGATATAATGATATCAGGATCATATCAAATGGAAAGAATGTGATGATCACAGAAGTATTTGGAACATTTGATCCGCACACCAATTGCCACAGGCAGAATGTTCAATGACTAATTGACAGCTAAAATCAACTTTTCAACGATGCTATCCCTCCTATTAATCCGCAAGCTAATCGAGAAGTTGGCATGTCTCTAATTTTTCGATAACTCATTTTTGCGTGGGGAAGTATGTGTTTGCGTCGGTGTTTTGAATTTGATATCTCATATTTTTGTTGTGATTGAGAGAGTTTGAGGTTTGGAACAGAAATTTTCAACATCCAAGAGACATCAATCTTTTTGTGGATCAACGACCAATCCTTAAACATAATTTTAAAGTCTGCGGATATATGAAGAAAAATGAAGCAAGTGAGTCGAAAGATAGTTCGTCTGAGTGGTTTCACACTGAAGAATGAATAAAATCTCTGAAGAGCAACATATAAGGTGCAGGAATCATTTTCTGATGCAATGCAATTTTATATGTGCATGTAGATTCGTGTGTAGATTCCCGAAGTGGAAAGTTGGAAGGAAAAAAAACTCTCGATGATTGTAGCAATCATCGAGAAGTTTATCTCGAATTCTGCCTACATTCTCTCGAGAATCAAAGCTTGCGACGATCGTAGAAACTCAAATCATTCTTTTCAGGAGTTCTCAATTCTGCATCAGTTTCTTATCAGAATCAGGATGTGATGAAGTTCAAAGCCAATTTTTCAGGACCAAATAAAATCATATACATATCTAAAAGTGCAAGGTAACGCGCTTTTACCGCTGGTAGATACCGTTAACCCCTAACATGAAAATGTAGCAACGAATCGAGCTTCTGCGTCCTTCTATTTGATCACATTTATGTTTATTATAAGACATACCGGACAACAGCCTAAGATTTCACTCGATCCCGGAATTCGGGTAAAAGGTGCGTAAACTCAAACCTGCGCAGCTCATTATGTAAGTGCGCGTAATCTGCACTAAAGCACCTGTGTAAGATTTTTAGATTTTCTCTCTCTTCTCACATGAGTAAGAATGGTGTAAGGTTTCAGATTCTGCTGTTTGTTTCATCAAAACAACATTCAATTTTCCTTGAAATTTCGCATTGCAGGTCGAAGTTATGAGTTTGTACCCCCCCCCCCCCCCCCCCAAATTACACACGTACTATTCATTCAACTATTTGTTCAAGGATCTTGAGTCGAGATGGAAATGTGATTTCAAACAACATGAAATAATGATAATGCTTATTGTCTATGATGAATGTTGTTATCAATCATAAATCTCTGTTATACGTGAAAATCAGACGCAGAATATCGTACCCTTACGAAAATATTCACCGGTTGTATCACCCGGTCCCATCCCCGCAGGGGCATCCCTGTTTGTTTACTCGCGGGAAACAGACCCAACAAAATTCCTGGTGAGACACCCACGGGGATTTCTCGCATTAATTCGTACAATAGCCGGTGATGATTGGCGTGAGAATTTTTTTGTTGAGAAACAAAATTACTCAAGAAAATTGAAAAGAATGAGGAACAAATAAAAGCGCAGGCGCAGCGTTGTTGAGGTCACAGATTGAGGTCGTATTATATACTTTATGGTTGACTCAATCATGACCTCAACAACGCTGTGCCTGCTCTTCTATTTGTTCCTGATTTTTCCATTTTCCATAAATAATTTTGTTTATCAACAAGAAATTCCTAAGTCCAATCGTCACCGGTTAGTGTACGAATTAACGCGAGGAATCCCCGTAGGTGTTCCGTAGGGATGTTGCCGGGTCCAAATCTCGCGAGAAAACCCACAAGGATGTCCTTGCGGTTATGGGACCGGGTGATCCAACCGGTAATTATTTTCGTACAGGTAAATCTCACTTTTGTCACTTAATTTGAGATAGGCGTGAATCAGCTAGTTGGTTTTGATGAAGATACCAAGGGAAAGTCTATGTCCATCCATTGACAAGATATATTTGGATGAGACTTTCTATTTCAGTTATTCATTTTCAGGATATTTTTTGCTATAACCCAGAGGTATCAATTCCTTCCATCAAATCGAGGGAGGGATACATTTCTAACTATATCTGTATTCATCCAGGAATAAGGTCTAGATAGATTCAAATGATTATATGCTGCAGGACATCTGTACTTCAGCATAATTATACCGAAGAAATTCCATATTCAAATTCTTTGATAACAGCTGTTATCAAATAGGTTGTCGCAAATGAAACAATTCATTTAGAGATCCATTATAGGAAGCTGCTGTTTTTATACGCTTTTATTTCGAGTACACAAGTGAGTTGTTCTGATGAATTGACTAATCTAAAGCTCTTGAATGCTTTTTTCGGCTACACTCATTTTCAACGCGATTAGTCTAGGCTCGAGCCTTAGTTTTGCAATTCAACGGATGTTGTTATATATACAATTTTATTACTTCTGAAATAGGTTATAAATTATCATGTCATTCATCATGTGATTCGATGTCGAAGGAATTGAGATCCGCGTAAAAAAGAAATCCTCTACGGATACAATACCTGTCAATGATCCAATCGAGCAGAAAGTGAGTTGTCCGTGTATTCGGCAAAAGTTGGTTACAGTCTCAGATGGAAACTATTAGAAACATGGCAAGCCAGCGCTGGATCTACAGAGTAGGCCTGAAGGCCTAGGCCCGAGGAGGCCCACAAGCCCCCACCAAAATGACTCTTAAAGGGGCCTTCACCATTTTTTCGGTGTTAAATACATTTGGAAGTTTTCCGTTCTCGGTTCGTTCTATCGGCTACTTTGGCGGGACATGAGTTACTTATGTGTACCGAAAAAATCGATGACGTGATGAGCAATATACTTCGAAGAGCAAATTTATGAGATAATTTTATCTAATTTACCAAGTAGTCGACTAATTCGAAGTTGAATTCAAACACTAAGACATCACCACCATTGTAAACTGTATTCTCCATCTTCCATGCGGTAAATGACTTTTCCGCGCCGTTTTTTTGATTTTTTTCCCCGCACAGCTGATGGAAAAATAGCATGATCCCCACTCGGACTGGGTGGTTTCCGCATGATGGTGATAATTTCCATCTCCACCTCCGGCTTGGGGCAGAAAATATCACTGATTGTGCAGAAACCAATATTCCCGCCTTCGTATCGAAATATACTGTTATTTAAGCGGCTAGTAAGTCTATATATTTTGTTGAAAGAATTTATTGGAATGATGCATAAATTTACTAATGAAATACAATCGTATTCGCTGATACTTACATCTTTGATCTATCCATAGTGATATTTGGTCATGCTTCCTAAACTCTCTACTGATAACGATCACAACAACATTCGCAATAAAGAAACTACTGGAAACTACTGACTTTTTCATTCTGCCATGCTCGGTGTATAAAAAAAAAAACATAAAAACAAAGGCTGCATCCGTCACATGAAACAACATGAAACTGCAGGGTGAATTCAGCACCGATTCTCATTCTCCTGAATTGGCGCTGATTTCAAGATTAGTTTTTTAAAGGTCGCAGTTTTGCGCTCAAATAATGCTCAAATGCGCTCAATTTCAAAGACCGAGTGGGGTGGGGGCACTTGTAAGGAGAAGGAGAGAGATTTGTCAGTGATTACTACTCATCAGTGAACGAAATGAACGAATCAACGTGAACGCGCGATTGTCAGCTGTTGATTGTTGTGATTTGTTCCCACCTAGACTGACAACTAATACACCAGTAGTCAGATTGCACCTATATACCCACAATTAGTAAGTGATCATTTATTGACAAAAAACTTACAATTGCCAGATGACTATAACCTCAAAATTTTCAGGAGCTAGGTGAATTTTTGCACAAAAAGAAAGACCATCAGTTAGATTTCTTGCTACCAATATTATTTTGACATCTGTCAGAGTAATCTCAGGAGATTGTTTGTTTGTTGCACAAATAAAGCTGCAGCGCTCTACTGAATTTCTGATAACAACCAGCATCAATTATTGTGTCGAGATCACACGAGCACAGTATTAGTTGCATCAACGAGTTTTCTCCCTCAAATCCCATTCAACCAAACTAGCAAATAAGAGGTTTCAGATCTACTTTGACGATAAATCTCTACACTGGTCATCAATTCTTGGTAATTTGTTGCCCTCTTCTACTTTTGCCATAGCCTTGACATGGATGAGCAACCTCTAGAAATTGGTGTACAGGATGTTAAGTATGACTTGCGACGAGCAGACCTACCAAACTATTTTGAAAAATCCAGGCAGTTGGATTCTGCTGTGAGACGGGGGCAGATAAAGATTGTGGAATTGTTGCTCAAAGAGTGTGCCCCAGTTAATCGTCACCCTGATGTCAATCACTATTATCACTTCTTAAGAACACCATTGCATTCATCGGTACATTCTGGAGATCCAAGAATAGTGAAAATGCTCCTTGATAAAGGAGCAAATGTTAATTCTGTGTACTTGGGTAATACCCCTCTTACTTTAGCTGTCAAATGTGAAAAGTATGAGATAGTAGATCTGTTGATGAAAACAAAAGAATTGAAGAACTGTTCTAGTGGAGAAGGTATAACTCATTTCCACATTGCCTGTATAAGAAATCAAGTCGATGTTGCTATGACTCTAATCGAGCACAAAAAAGATATCAATTCTGTTATCAATATCAACTCTGATTACTGGCCTGGTTGCACACCATTGCATTTAGCTGTACAATTTCAATGTGTTGAAACAGTTCAATTTTTACTAAGTGCTGGTGCTGAAATCACACTGAAAGATGTTAGGCAGTGCACGCCCTTACACTTAGCTCATTTGCTGAGGAATGAGCAAATTATTGATATGATTCTTCTGAGTCACAGCAAAGTTGTAAGCAATCCATTAACTCAAAAGGGCTATCTCATTTAATATATTGCTTGCTCACGGAATAACCCAGAAATAGTTGAGCATTTCATCAATCTTGGTGTAGATCTCGATGCTCCTTTTTATGGTATGTCTACGTATACTCGCGTATACAGACTGCAATTGATTTGGCAATACATTATGAATGTGCAGATGTTGTGAAATTACTACTAAGATCAGGCAATCTCTTGCGCTATCCAGATACTGACACTTTCAGGCGAGTCAAAGATGCTCATGGTACAGGAAATATGAATATTGTCAATTTGCTCACTGCAGTTGATAGACAGACGATATCACACCAAGTTGAACGGGGAATAAGTATCCCTCTGCAAGAAAATTATGGAGATACTGGGTGTGTAGAAAGTTTGTTGAATCAAACCCCTAGTGCTCTAAATCTTCCAATTCATCCAACTGGATGCACACTTTTACATGCAGCAATCCAGCATAATAGTAGGGAAGTTGGGAAATTGCTTCTAAACCGTCATGCAGATTTTACTATCCAAGATTTTCAAGGTAAATCACCTCTTCACTTGGCATTTGAACGCGAGATGGATGACCTTGTGGGCTTGATGTTGGAAAATCACAAGTATTACGACAAAAACCCGGTCGACGATGATGGTTTGTCACATCTACACATTGCTTGCGCGAAGAATCATGGGAGTGCTATCAAGCATCTACTAGAAATAGGAGCAGATGTGAATAGTCCAATGAACTTTGACTCGTTATCGTGGCCAGGTTTCACACCTCTCCATTCTACTGCCAAATTTGGAGCTAGCAAAGTAACTGAGATCTTACTTGAACATGGTGCAGGATATTCAGCTACCGATGCATTGAATTTGACTGCCTTCGATACTGCCTACATAAAACATAACAGAAAGTGCAGGGAAGAGGAACCACTTGAAGTCATGAAGTCAGTACTCAGATACCATTCTCGTGTTCTGGATACAAAATTTAACGATAGAGGAATTTCTATGCTGCATTTTTTGTGTATCCCTTCTGCGCCAACTGCGATTGGAGAATTAATTGATACTCTCAAAATTTACCCAGATGAGATAAATAAGTCTATACACGAAATGAATTCGAGTTGGGATGGTTATACGCCGTTACATTTTGCGGCACGGATGTTTAGAGAAGACCGAGTGATACTGCTGATTGAGAAAGGAGCATATGTCTTGAAAAAAGCAGTAAATGGAGACACTCCTCTACATTTATGGACTAAATCAATGATTATAGACTATCCTCGAGATCTACGCCTTCTTCAACGAAATTATATGGGAAGCAATGGTCACTCAATTTTCCATCGTGCCTGTGATAATTGCACTGTGTCATTGATAAAATATTTCCTGGAGAATGGCGTTGATCCAAACCAACGCAGATATAATATAAATTTTGGATACGAAGATGAACCACCACTCAATTTAGTCATCAACAGTGAATGCGACTCTACTAAGGTAGCTGTAAAATTACTTCTAAAGTACGGCGCAGATCCAAATTTGGGTGATTCTGAATATAATACAACGTTACATTGTATGAATTCCAATCCTCAGTCGAAAATAATTGATATATTAATTGGCCATGGAGCTGATGTAAATGCTCAGAATGTATTTTTGGAGACCCCTTTGTTCTATATGTGTGATGGACTTTGCATAGATCCCGAGCCTATGAGTGACCATGTTGAATTATTTTTACGAAATGGAGCAGACATCAATTTAGCTGACGAGAGGGGTTTGACTCCGTTAACAGTTGGATATTGGGAGGAGATTGAATCTAATGAACGTGCAGAAATCGCCACTGTGGTTGATAAGCTATTGATGCATGTTGTAAAGTTGGAAACTATTGGTTTTTACGTCAGTGAAGAAAACAAAAAGGGTTATTCCTCTCTCCTAGAACTCTTCTCGGATGATCTCCAATTCGATCAAGAAATTTACGTTCAACAATGCATGGCAGAGCTCGAGATTATGAAATTGACTCGAATAGATAGATATACGACGTTGTATGATGTATTGTCTCGGGATCTCAATAAGTTGGCATTTATTAGTCAAAATCAAGTTTTTCAACAACTTATCGTTTCAAAAGATTTTGTTGGTAGATTTCCAATTTACGGTTTCATGCTAAAGTTACGATTAAAGCAAGGCAAAATAAGATGCCCATTGTTGAATGAATCTTTGGAAAGTATTGGATCTTTGTTCGGCATTCCGTTGCCACGGGATTGCTCTGAAGAAATATTACAGCATCTTGACAATAAGACTCTGAGCAATGTTATCATGAGTCTTCGATAGTCTTCATACTTTAATCTAACGGATTAATTGTACTTTTGAAAATATTTTTCTTGTTTTTATACAGTAGCATACCTACGGATCTAACTTTTGCGTAAGCAACATTGGAAGGAATGTGACTGTGGTGCTTTTCGGAAAAAAATCTCAGTGTGAAATTTGAGAAATTATCGAAAATTTCGAAAAGTGAATGTTTTTACTTAGAGTGATTCAAATATATCTGTGAGCTTGAAAGTAAAATCACCTGCGCTTGAAGACTTTTTTCCCTCCGAGAGATTGACATTGAGACCAGACCATCCCACGCCGCCGTATCAGACCGTTTCAGACCATTCCAGATTATTCTAGATCATACAAGACCATGACAGATCGTATCAGGCCGTACCAGACCATGCAAGACCGTGCCAGATCGTTCCAGTCCGTCCCGGACTGTATGACCTAGCTTGCTCGAGACCGTGACAGACCATCTCAGACCATTCCAGTCCATTCTAGACTATGCAAACTCGTGCCAGACTATGCCTGATCGTGCCGCGAGCCCGCCCCAAACCGTACTAGACGTTCTTAGACTATGCCAGACCCATCCGGGCCAGATCATCCATCTCCCCGACCACCTACCCACCCACTCAACAACCCATCCACACATCGACCAGTCCATGACCCATACACACAGCCATCATACTTCACCCCTTTCTCGTAAGCAACCTGATACGCAGGATCGGGAGTAGATATTTCATTTTTTGGCTTGATGCTCTATTTTGCAAGTTTCGATTAGGTACAATGCACGTAGAATCTCATGAAAAATTCAAGAACGTCACTTGTACCCTTCCTCTGTCATCTAGAGTGCCAAAAAAAGACTTCTCACAATTTAGGTTATTCGTGACCATTTCATAGGTGCATTCTCGGTTAAAAAAAGCGCCACTCACATCACTGAAAAGCCCTCTGAATTCGAACCCGATCAGAAACATGGAAAACATGATATAATGTTCGTACAATGACGAGTCATTTTTGACAATTTGGAAATTTGTCCGAATGATGTTATGAATGTAGCCTGGAAACTAAGAAGCCCGTTAGTCTACCATGGCATTATTAGAGTTGAGATCTATCTTAATCACTGTACAAAACAATTACGTAGGGCCTGAAACAAGATAAATGAACCTTAAGGGGAATGCAATATTGATATGGATGTATGAGATTCAACAGATTGTTAATGGGTCTTGTAGGACCCACTAGACGCTTATGCGTTAATTATTATAACTGCCTCAAATAAAAATTCTGTTAGTTCAGCATCCAGACCCCAATGTACGAACTCTATGAGTCGATTTTCTTGTCAATCTATTAGGACATATGATCAGAATTATTTGTCTTCCTTGCGTTGATCCAAACAAACATGCACATAATTCACAGAAAGTTGAATCATGCTCAAGGGGTGCGAATTACTATATCTGTTCTCTAATCTGAACATAACTTGGAAGAATATGAATTTCATTAACATAGCTATGATTTGGGATGATGTAAAAGCCATATGAATAACAGTAAAAAATGTGATCTCGAAACTAAAAACTTGATCGGTTATATTCGTGGGAAAAAGATTCATATCTGTAGAGGCTGCTCATTAATTATACGTGAGGGTTCCATAGAAAATCCTAGCCAGTCCAAGATATTAAATTCGTAAATCGGCATTTGGAGGACTATGTTTCATTCCTCTATTGGTGACCTCGGATTAGAGGCCATTTTTAATGAGGCGTTTCTTCCACCTAGTCATTCAAATGCATTTTTCTTTGATTAACATCTTGACGACCAAACCCTGATCGATAATTTCTCATTAAAAATGGCCTCAAATTCGAGGTCACCAATAGAGAAATGAAAATTAGTCCTCCAAATGCCGATTCACGAATTTAATATCATTGATTCATAAAAGAAGACGATTCAAGTTCGAAAAGTGTAAGTTGAGTTCTAGACAGTCCCTTACAAACAAATTTTATACAAGAAAAATTTGATGAGTAGTAAAACAGGCTATTCAACGTCAATTGGAAAAAGTTTCAAATTAAGTATTCAGATAGCATTAAAAAATTCTGTGGGTCACTGCTTTGATTTCCTAAAAACTGATCAACTCTTTCGTTATAATAAATATCGAAGAAACGCTTACACCAGCAACTAAAAATAACCACACACACACGCATTAACAAGAATAAGGCCTCAAACATGAGAACCCGATGTGTGGCCATAATCGACAAAAGTCAACTCTTTGCAGCACAAATATACTTGGAAAAACGAATTACATCTAACATTCATTCGAGGCACGCCTTCGGGAAGCAATGTTGAGAAAAAAAACTAGTCCCGAGAGTTGTTTCTAGACTTGAAATGTAGGGATACTCGCATCAGGTTCAAAAATGCGCGAATGTACAAATAAGTGGTATCGCGCGTGCGGTACACTCGATTGGATCAATGTCCTGGTGATGTAAGCGTATTTTAGACGTGCGCTAGGCTTTGGTGAGTAAAAAACGTTAGTCTGAGTTCAGATGACTTACTGGAATTTCCTGTTTTCAATCGAATGACTCTCTGATGGATGTGATCCTTCTATCTGATTTGATTTTATAAAAAGAGATGAGTATGGGTATAGGTCATTTCACTGACTAGTGTACATGTGAGATTTGTAAGACAACCAAAGTGGAAGCTCAAAACCGAGCCCGGGTTGGCGTTACCGTAACTTTTCGTTGGTAAAGCATATCAAGATACTTCGGTATAACGCGAAATTTTTCTTACGTTGCTTTTTGAGAGCAAATATTAATGTAGAAGGAGATAATAACCAGGAACTTCTGTATTACATCCAATCAATCTTATCAATCAAACCAATTCCATCAATCAAGACTAATCAGGACGAATTATATTTATTTGATTATGATTTCATGCCCTTGTACATTTTGTGGGTGAACATTAGCAATTGAGCAGCCATTTAGAGATCCACGTCGATGAATCAATGCGACAAGTATTTCTGAAGGTGACGATTTTCAAGAAAACCATATGGCGTACCACAACTGCGTTCCGAACCCATTACCATATCAATGATTTGGTAATGCCATCTAGTAAGGTCTGTGTGTTACAGACCCACACCTTGAGTAATTGTCTCCAGGCCAACAAGGATCTGCTTCACGTCCTGAAAGATTGAAAAAAGAAGCGGTTAGTCATGTGGCGTTGACACAGTGAAGTGAACAAAACGATGAAACACTCAATTGTGATGTTGTGATCTTGATAATGAGATTGCAAGGATCCTTGACTCAAAGAATGAATCCAAATCTGAGGAGAACTTGAGTTATTTTCTATTTATGATGAATTGAGTTAGTGTAGTTCGGTGACAATTTTTCCTCAACATTCATTAAGGAAACTGTGAATGGTCTTTTCTTAATCGCACTGTCGAAAATATCACAAAAATGGGCTTAATTGAACCCACTATGTGCACGATCCATGAGAATTCGATCCACCGATACGAATATTCAAATATTCACGGTGGTCCTCAAGTTCGAAAAAAATGGACTAAAATAACAAAAAAACCGTTCGGTATCATTTTATTTGTCGTTTTTCACGATGAAATTCTTTTGAATTCGCCTCTGTTTTGGATTGTGACAGTGGATTGTGTTTTCACATTGGAACTAAATGCTTTTGAGGGCTATCTGGTCTATCTAAGTTTCTAGCTCCCACCCACACTACTACTCGTATTGTATCTGAACTCATTTTGTAGATATCGACAAGAATTTGAGGATCAGCTGAAGTACCTTGGTTTCTAATTAAGCAGAACTAAAATATTCCAGTCTTGTAGGGTATGCGATTCATTCTTCGAAAGCATACAATTCTCTTTTCATGAAGAATTGAGGCTTCTCGAGCCTCTAATTCCGGCTCATCGCTGTACTTTTCAAGGTACCTGAGCTCATTTTGAAGTTGAAGATAAAATCTCGAAAATGAGATGTAGTGCATTGAGTTTGAGTCGATTGGGGGGGGGGGGGAGATTTTTTATGTTGATGGAGCATCAATGTGGTTTTTACGAAACAATTCTAGCCTTCTCAAGCTCGCGATTCTGGTGCATATGTCTCTATTTTTTCGTCCATCTCAGCTCATCTCTCAGCGTTTCTGAAAGATCACATTTATGCTCCATCAAGATAGAAAATCTCACAACTGGAACTCAACACACTACCTTTCATTTTAAAAATGTTATCATAACTTGCAAAATGCGAGGCAAAATGAGCTCAGGTACTTTGAAAAGTACAGCAATGAGCCGGACTTAGAGGCTCGAGAAGCCTCAATTCTTCATGAAAAGAGAATTGTGTCCTTTCGAAGAATGAAACGCATACCCTACAAGATTGGAATATCTTACTTCTGCTTGATTAGAAACCAAGGTATTTCAGCGCATTCTCAATTCCTTGCCAATATCTAATTCAACATGAGTTCAGATACAACGAAAAATAGTAGTGTGGTCGGGAGCTAGAAACTTAGATAGACCAGATGACCCTCAAAGTCTATAGTTAGGCTGAGTGAAAACACAATCCACTGCCACATTCCAACATGGAAGCAGAACTGAATAGATTTTTTAGTGAAAAAGTACAAGGAAAATGCTAGCGTGCTCGGTTTCCTCGCGTCATTTTAGTCCATCTCTATCGGGCCTTTGGACCACCGCGTACTGTAAAAAATTCATCCGAAAACTTTGGCAGGTTTTTGTTCTTGAATGTCAATATCCCCTGAATAGTTCAATCTTCAGCATGAGATTCTTTCACAATAAATATCACTCACATGATCTAACGTATGATCATGGAGTCCTAATTTTTATTCAGGTCTATACAAGATAGATATGGCTTTACGTCGAAAAAAATCCTGAAAACTCAGATGGATCCTATCGAATAACTTATGGATTTATTTATACTTACTCTCAGCTGGGCCTGCAGAGACGACGTCTACCATCATAATGGCAGCGCAAACGGCCATGAGTAGAGCAATGTAAGACTTCATGTTTGATCGTAGAATCGAGACTTTCGAAACTTTTCTGTTCGTGTAGGCGAACGCCCATCCTATATATACCATAAAAAATGATTGCATGACCCAAATTAGTCCAACGAGCAGACAATTTCCTGTATAAATCAATCAAAAAGCTCTGAAGAAGACCTCTTCTTATTTGAAGAAAAAAAACGGCGGAAAACTCTAATTGGGGTGGTACGCGAGCTTTATGATGCACTAATTGTCGTTTGCAACTTTTTTTCATAATTACTCAAACAATCAAGAAAGTTCGTTGACTTCATATCAAACTCTGTTGTTGCGTTTATCAGAAGATGAGTTTGATTGGGCCCGTTTACACTCGCTTTCTGCAGACAGCGAATACCTCTTTTTTCATAAAATGAACACTATGTGTACGCTGTAAAACTTATGAAAAATCTGCAAATAAAGAGGATTCGTGTCCAATTCTAACGGTTCCTGCAAGCACGTTCCAAAAACTACAATTTCCAATCTTATTATTTTTGAACATTTTATTTCTAGAGCCCTGAATGAAAACCTACAGGTGGATGCTATATATACTGACTTTTCTAAGGCGTTTGACACCGTTAACCATAAACGCTTGCTAGCCAAACTATGGAACCATGGCTTTCAAGGATCGATTCACGACTGGATAAAGTCATACCTAAATGGAAGATCTCAGAGAGTTGTAATCAATGATACGTTCTCTAAAACGATCCCAAACTCCTCTGGTATACCACAAGGATCTCATCTGGGTCCGCTACTATTTTCTGTTTATATTAATGATCTTACCAGTGTAATTAAACACTGTCAATTCCTTCTTTATGCAGATGATCTGAAACTTTATTCGATCGCTAATTCAGTAAATGAGACTCTAGGAATCCAAGAAGACATGAATGCTATTGTTCAGTGGTGTGAAGACAATGGTCTCAATCTTAATGCCAAAAAATTTAGTTCAATATCATTCTATAGAGGTACTAGACCATATTTATTTGATTACAAGCTAGAAGATACTATGCTAGATAGAGTCTCAGTAGTAAAAGATTTAGGTATCTTTTTTGATTCTAAAATGGAATTTCGCCATCACATTGATTTTTTAGTTGGTAAATGCAGTAAGCTCATTGGATTGGTAAAGTATCACACAAAGAATTTCACAAGTGTAAAATGCATAGTGAATCTCTATGAATCCCTAGTTCTACCATCGTTCCTTTATGGTTGTCAGATATGGAGACCCCACGTAGCTTACAAACTAGCAATGCTGGAGACTGTTCAGCATAAAATGATGAGATACTTGGCCTTCAAAAGTGGAAACCCTATGCATTATACTGATCATGATTACTCTTCTATTTTCAGTTTAACTGGCATTATGCCTATTGATCTTTACTTCTCCTATCATGATTATTTGCTTTCTTTTGAAATTATGCATAACCATATGAGTGATCTCAAACATGAAATCAATTTCGAGTCGAGAGCGGTAAATTATTCACTCCGTCAGATGAGACCCCTTATAGACATTATCTCTACATGGGATAAGCACTTCTATTCCTGCGCCATTAGATTCAAAAGAATGTGGAATACACTCCCCCAAGAAACCAGATCCCTTAGATTGGGCCAATTCAAGAATCATATAAGAAACTCTCTGATAGAGTAACTAGTAAATAATGCCTAATGTGCTGATTTCTGTTGATTATGTATCTATATGTAATGACTCATTTTCTCACTCATTACTTATTTGGTTGGATGATTTATTTTTTCTTTCGTAGGTCATTATCTAAGCGTTACCACATCTGGAATATATATTATGTAAGGGCTTTTTAGCCCGTAAAATTTTTAAATAAAATAAAATAAATAAAAACTCTCATATCATTTTTTCGGTTTAGAGTATTGTAGAGAATGATATTGCCCATAGTCATTAGAAAGAAAATTTTTTATTCGATACACTGTGCGTAAAAGTGCACTTTGCGCACAGTGTATCGAGATGTACTATTTTGCAATCATATGCGTATAGTTAGTGCGCAGAGACCATTTTTCCGTTGCGTAAAGTTTTCCCTACTTGCTAACGCTCGTGCGTAAAGAATCTCAACCGCGCGTAAAGTTGTTACCCTCGTCTGTAAAAATTTCCGGCAATGCGTAAAGAATCCAAGTCGTTTCGTAATATACTATTCCCTCATGGCTTGTAGTAGTAGTTGCACCGAAAAATTAGGAAATGATACTATTAACAGTGCGCATCAGTCTAATACTGAGGCAGAATAATATTTCAATTTGTGTGAAATCCCAATAGTTTGATAGTTTCTAGTCACCCACCCAACCTTTGGGACTCTCTGGCTCTTGATTGTGTCCTAGCTATTGGAAAATGTATCAAGTTTGATGAAATATCACAGATTCATTGAATGTTTCATCACTACTCTAGAAATATGAAGATCTATGGCATACTCTTGATATCAACAAGATCATTAGATGTATTCCCATTGTTATGAATGTTTGCCGTCTTTTTTGAGAAGTCTCTTGTTGTTTATATACAGTTTCATGCAAAAATTCCTGAACGGTGGTATGAAATCTTCTCTAGCGAAAACATCAATTGCTTTAGCCCAGGTTGATGTAGAGGGATTTTAGAAAAGGTATCTTGAAGATGACAGAAAATGCTAACTTTTTGTGGTTTTTGATTTCTCTCTCAGCCCTTTTTGGTACCTCAAATAGCTGATGTTATTTCAAGGATTTCGAAAATATAACCATCTTTCCTATATGGGCTGTAATGTGGACACGGATAAGGTAGAACAATTTTATTTGGCAAAAAGCATCTTGAAGAGCGGGAAATATGCCATTTGCAATGATTTTTTGATTATTTTTTACGTCATGCGTATAAGAGTGTGACAGATTTCAAAGTAGCTAGATTCTCGGATTTTTAATGAAATACGGGTGAAAACAGAAGAAAATGGCAAAAAACTACGGTTTCGGCTTTTTTGAGACCCCTCACACTCTTATTTGCACGACGTGAGAAATAATCAAAGAATTATTGCGAATGGAATTTTTTCCGCTCTTCAAAATGCTTTTCACAAAATTTTTCTACCTTTATCCGCGACCAAATTACAGCCTTTATAGTAAAAATGGTTTTTTTTTCGAAATCCTTGAAATTACATCGGCTATTTGAGGTACCAAGAAGGTCTGAGAGAAGAATCGAGAACCACAAAAATTTAGAATTTTTTCTCACCTTTACGATGCTTTGTTCAAAATTCCTCTACATCAATTTGGGCTCGAGCAATCGACATTTTTGCAAAAGAGGAGTTCGAAATTCCCGCACGGTATTGTACGTATGTCCGAGTTGATAATACAATACAGCAAACGACAAGGTCACTGATAACTCACCATTTTTTCCGTAAGTCTCCGTGTGACACTCGATGATCACCTAATTGATTCAAAAACAACAAGATGATGGCCAAATTAGGAGTCAATACTAGTTTCTTCCTATGTCCAAAAAATAATCACGAGTTGGAAAGCTATATTATAAATTCACAGAATTGAGCAGAAATTTGATTTAAACGCTCTACTTTGCAAAAATTTACAGATAACTGCACAAATGATTGAGAAAATAATCATGATATGCTTAACTCTGGATCAAAAGTATAGCACTAGATATATAGATGAAACTCTTAATCCAAAAACTTGACGCACCTGGAAAATTCTTGGAATGATCAAACCACTGCAAATATATGACTTTGAATTGCTCTCCCAATAACTTCACGCCCACCATCAATCTTCTAAACCACAATCAAGACATTTACTTTCGAATCTATAGACTGGCCGTAAACGCGGTGACAGAATTCAAACAAATGACGAAAATTAGCAGTAATTACCATCTTGCATGAATACGCACTCGAATCGTAACATGCCTGGATCACCAACTCATAAATACAAAACGCCTCACAATATATAGTACCACTGTATACGTCGAAAAGTAAAACTCAACTCTGCTTTCCGCCTGGTTCGTTCCGAAAACTGTGCGTGTAATAATGCGGAGCAAAATTTGCCACAATTGTCAAGGACTCCTCCCATCATACCCTATATCTATTGCCTAACTAGCTCTTGTTGTACTATCCATAATATATATGTATATAGTTGAAAATTCTCCATCTGTCCTGTCAATTCAGAACCCTTGTGAGATATGCAAAATTCAGGGAATACCGAATATTTCGACAGTTTGAAATATCGTAAAGCGTTTACGGTTGAATGAAGCTTGCTATAGTGCCTCCTTTAATTAGCCGCGAAATCTGGAGAGAGCAGTCATGTGAGCGGGAATTTCAAACTAAGTACTAGAGGACGGATTTTAGAAATTAATTGCCTGCAAGAGAATTTCTAAGCTGTTGTCAAGCTTATGTACTCTCGAGAGGCAATGTCGCATTGAGCTTGCCAGTGATTTTAAGTATAGTTTGTATGCTTGATAGTTCTGTTTAGTAGATAGTTGTTCAGGTGGAGCGTACGAAATTTTGTGGAACCGAATTGGTATTATGAGTGTCAAATTTTCACTGAAGTATTGATAAACAGTCTTATACGTACATCGTGGAGTTTCTATTATTGTCTGTCTCTTTGTGGTAAAGAGCTATCATTATCCATGATTGACTTAATTTTTTTCGAGACTCATCCAAGATAGATTGCCTTTTACATCTTACTCATGTGAGGACTGGAGTTCGGACTGCCCTGAAAGACTGATCTGATCTTGTTTCAGCAATTTCCTCCTTCTCTTTCAACCCTTTCCTCCCTTCTTTTTTCTTGATCAAATCATCATTTCGTTGGGAACACTCTCAATTCCCAATAATTTTTGGCCACCCCTTGCCTAGGAAAAATCTGGAGAACGAAACGCTTATGAAGAGTCCATGAATAAAAAAAATCAGCTGGCAAAGTAATTGCAAAAGATTCTAGAATCGAACAAGTAAATCCTGAAAATCTCAAATCTATCGTTGTTCTTGCCTTTCTTCACTTCAATATATGTTACATCAAGAGAAAAAACCTTTGATGCCGGAAGCCATTAGCTGGAGAAACGATTGAATATTTTCAATTTCACTCCATCAGATTGTCGGTCTCGGAACACAGCTGACTAATGCCCGCACTTTTTGCTGCTTACTGCATAGAATATGGAAATGCAGAGTCGTCACAGTCAATCTTCCTGAACCATTCACTGACAGTATCCATAATATTGGAAAATTTTTCCTTTTATCGATTCCCAACAATCGGTTATCATTTTTTTCGGGCACGTCAGAAAGATCTCGAAAAATTCTCAAAAATGTCCATCGATACGAGAAAATGATCAAACCAGAGTCCGAGGCCCGGATACCTGATTGCGAACGAGAAGAATGCATAATAACCGAAAAAATTTCAAGTCCTAATTTTGCCTCTTTTTGTCCTATTTCCATCAGGAAAACATATTCTAGATGTCAGAAATACGTTTTTCAACGTCCCAAACACACGTTATTGGGCAAATTATACGAGACTCGTATACCAAATCTCACTAGAAATGCACTTTCACGATAAATAGAATGTCAAAGTACATAAGGTGATATCTCAAGATCTGTAAGATTTATCTTACTGATGAAGATCTCTCCATATTCATTTCTCGAAAAATCTACAGCAGTTGGCTCAGAGTCACATTCGGAAGCTTCGAAGCGAGTGCCGGCTTGGGTAATCGAATTTGAGATCAGCTACGCGAGCCAAGTTTCACCCAGATCTATATAGTGCCAACACGTACTAATGCAATTTCGACGAATTATTGCTCATTTCGTTTTCGGAAATGCGGAGAAAAAAAAGATAAATACTGCTCGTGATGAGAATATGTTAAAGTACACCACTTCACTATTCATTTCATTCCCGAAATTTCTGCTTTTTTCGATGATTTGGATTATATTGTTGGTCATTTGATAATTAACGCAGTGTGATATGAACAATGTGGATGAGAGAAAGAAAATATCACATCACTAATTACGTAATTTTCGAGTTCATTCGATCCGCGATCCATCCCTGCGTTAGATAACTATTAGTCCTTTCTTGAATAAGAGATTATGGTTCAAATCATTGTTGCCTATGATATTCTTCCACTCATGGAACAATATCTCAACAAATTCCTATTCCACAACTGCAGGAATGTGTCGATTTCGCACAATCTTTCGATTTCCTTCCCTACACAGCTGAAGAAGAGATATAGTGTTGAATACTCGATAGGAGTCTTTTTTGCATCTTTATGATGATTTCGACTGTCGCTTTTGACTGAGGCTGGAAGACAATGTACAAAAACCATTATAACCACATCCATATCAAAATATCGTATTTTTGAATCTCCCGTTGACCCTTACTTATGGCAGGTGAACCTACGATTTCGAGAATGTAAAGATGAATCTGCGGTGACTTGGAGCTCGAGTTTTTTTTCGAAGCAGGCACAAAAATTGTCCAAATTCTCTTCATTCGTGAGTACTGAAAGCGGATAGTTCGAATATTCGAACTATCCACTTCGTATAGTTCGTACAATTATTGCGTATTGCACGTATCAGGAAAACGTGAGATATTCGAAAACGGCCGACTAGTAGATTTCCAATTCAAGGATGCTATGGTTGGATCGCTAAATGAGCCCTGATCATTCATTCAAGTCATGATCATTCAAATCGTCGAATGAATAAAAAACTTGCCCACGTTTCAAGAAGGTATAATAGTAGGGATGATCTTTTTACTCCTTCGTAGGAACGGCTACATCTACATCTACTACTAGTTTCCAAATGAAATGCATCAAAAAGATGCATTCTTTTAAGGAATATCCTTGTAGAATGCTTTTGAGCAATTGAAGTGGGAAGATGTGAAAATTTCACGTCAAGCCTAATTCCACACTCAATTCCGATTCTTCCGAGTCGTTTTCATAAGGAACTGACATGATTCCCAGGGAAGCTATATTTTTGGAAGTTGAGAACAGAACGAAAGGAGTTCAGGATTCTCCCAATGCTCTTACGAATTTTTAAAAGTTAGTGCTATTGAGTATGGCAGTGGCTGCGTACGAGACACATCATTTGTTCGCTGTTTTGTGACCATTTCCTATCGGGAATTTTTATCTCAACAACACATGCAAGCTCATTTCATCAAAATAACAAGCATTCAGGATAAGAGAACAGTGAATCTGCTTCCAAACCATCATGAAATAAAGTCGTATGTTACTTGACTCATATGCATCGTCCGCCATTTTGAATAGAGCTAGTTCGAACTTTCGGAATCGTCAGATTGCAATTCAGATTATTCTTGGAATAAATAGTCAGATAATTTTTTTTCTTTGCGAGTTACAAATTGGATCGAAGTTGATTCTTACATGGTTCGACCTCCTGCCTTGGATGGTGAAGTGAACAAATTGAGAAAATGGAAAATTCGATGCGAATGGGAAAATTTTTTTCGAAATATTCAAGAAAAATAACTTTGCGATACGGCATCGTGTAGCTCATCAAATTTTGAGTCCGAAATGACTTGTCCGATAATTTTTTCATTACTCAATTTTCCAGGAAAACTCATGGAAAAGAGCTGATTTTGAATTTGCCACCACAATTGTTGCAGAGGTTAGACGCTTCACCCGTTCAGCAATGTTATTGTTTGGATGTAATGCCACGTGCTCTTGTTATTGTTTTGGTGTTTAACCTATGATCACTTGTAGGTTATCCAACCACGGCGTTTACGATGAAAACTCGAGATTGAGTGGCAATGATGATCGGCTTTATACCGCCGCAAAATATTAGATGCATTGAGCATGTACTCTTGCAATTTCAAGTACAAGAGTCCAACATTGCGTGGAAAACTTCATGGTAATCATGCGATCAAAACTCTCTAATATAGATCAAAATTTGAACAATGCCGCATTCAAACCTGTTAAATGATAGTAATGCCTAGCAGATTCAGGCGGTGGCTCTCAATTTTAGAAGTTTCATCGTCCAAATTCTGACTACAAAGTTTGAGAAGTAAAAAAAAATCCGAAAAATCGTGGCTTTGAGTGCTTCCCCACGAGATCAGATTTCTATTAAGTGGGTGGGATTTTCGAAGTTTGCAAACGCGAAGCTAATAAAGAATGGTGATACCAAGCAGATTCGATTTTTGCATTTTGATTATAGAAGTTTTGCCAGCTAAATTCTGACTACAAAGACTGAGATGAGTTTGCATCAAAGTGAGTTGTAAGTTCGAGTAGCGACAGTAACCCGTAACTGGGGATTTTAGGAAATTATTTGAAAATTGTGACTCTGACTGCCCAGCTATGGGATTATGATTTTCAGAGGGTTTTTGAAGAGTTCTACACGCGAACCTACTGGAGATCGTAATATCAACCATATTCAGGTTTGAAATTTTAAGAAAAACTCACTCACTTTTGAAAATTTTGTAATCATGTTTGGGGGAGTCGAATCCACGATTTTTGTCAAATATTTTTCTACTCCTCAGCTACTGGATACCGGTTCAACTCATGTTTATGATCTACCGTTGATGCAAACTTTTCCGAACTTTGTAGTCAAATTTTAGCCGACAGGACTTCTAAACTTGAAGAGCAATACTCGAACCTGCTTGGTATCACCAATTTCTGAGAGGTTCGTGCTTGAAATTTCTCGAAAACTCAGCCACTTTCAAGAACTTCGATATCATAGCTGAACAGTCGAAGCCACAATTTTCGCGTATTTATTCACGCCCCTATGTTATGAGATACTGGCCTAACTTGTGCCCATTAACTGTCTTACTATAATGCAAACTTTTCTCAGGCTTTGTGTTCAGATTCTTGTTGAGAAAATGTTCAGAAGTCTGAAGCAGTATTCAAATCTGCTTGACATCACCATTCTCTAGTAGGTTCGCGTTTGCAAACTTCGAAAATCCCACCCACTTAATAGAAATCTGATCTCGTGGGGAAGCACTCAAAGCCACGATTTTTCGGATTTTTTTTTACTTCTCAAACTTTGTAGTCAGAATTTGGACGATGAAACTTCTAAAATTGAGAGCCACCGCCTGAATCTGCTAGGCATTACTATCATTTAACAGGTTTGAATGCGGCATTGTTCAAATTTTGATCTATATTAGGGAGTTTTGATCGCATGACTACCATGAAGTTTTCCACGCAATGTTGGACTCTTGTACTTGAAATTGCAAGAGTACATGCTCAATGCATCTAATATTTTGCGGCGGTATAAAGCCGATCATCATTGCCACTCAATCTCGAGTTTTCATCGTAAACGCCGTGGTTGGATAACCTACAAGTGATCATAGGTTAAACACCAAAACAATAACAAGAGCACGTGGCATTACATCCAAACAATAACATTGCTGAACGGGTGAAGCGTCTAACCTCTGCAACAATTGTGGTGGCAAATTCAAAATCAGCTCTTTTCCATGAGTTTTCCTGGAAAATTGAGTAATGAAAAAATTATCGGACAAGTCATTTCGGACTCAAAATTTGATGAGCTACACGATGCCGTATCGCAAAGTTATTTTTCTTGAATATGTCGAAAAAAAACTTTCCCATTCGCATCGAATTTTCCATTTTCTCCATTCGTTCACTTCAACTCCCATCCAAGGGAGAAGGTCGAACCATGTAAGAATCAATTTCGATCAAATTTGTACCTCGCAGAGAAAAAAAATGCCAAGGTGTGTCCACCTTTAAATGGTCATACGATATTTCTGTTAAGTCTATTTCTGCCAATGTGAAGTGTCATCATGAGACGACTTTGAAACCATCCTTAGTATCGAATCGATTCCCTACTGGATATGGAAGTCAATTTTTGAAAAAATTGCTTTAGATGTTTCAATTTTATTTTCATAGAAATTGAGCTGTGGGTAGGAATGGATTTCCCACAAAGAGCTTGTATCCGTCAACTTAATGATTATCGATACCTCAGCAGCTACCGTAATTATATAGGAGTATCTGAATGTGATAATTCAATACAGTACCTTTCATAAATAATGGATCATGTAGGGTCTCACTAAAACAGTGATATTTCCAATATACTTCCTCGTAAGGGAGTTTTGAAGTAAACATCTTGAAGATCACAAAAAATTCTATCGATTCATGTGTTTTAATTATCTCTCAAGTGCTTTTTGAGTGCCCGTAGTCGAGAATGAAAATCTGAAAAATTTCTTCTCCAATCAATCACCTACAACTTTGGCGGGAGTGATCCGATTACAAAAATTTTCACGAGATCTTGTAGATCTTTTGAAAACCTCCAATTTCCTATCTTCAAAGTTCTCTCTACGACCTTTCCTGCCTAAGTAACGAGCTTGGAAAGGAAATTTTGTATCACATGAACTGCTTATGGAGATACCGCGGCTGGCGCCTGTTTCGTCTCGCCTTGCTCTATTCTAGCGCAAAAATTCATCAAAAAAATATCATGGCACACGATTTTAATATGGAATAATTGAATCTTTCAGAGGATTCGATCAGATTTTGTCTTGGATTGAAGGCAACTCCGATTTCTCAAGTTTTATTGGGAATATTGATTAGTTTCATGTTTTGTCTGTAAAGATCACATTCAAGGCAAAATCTGATGGAATATTCTGAAAGATGAGATAACTTTACATCAAAATCATGTGCCATGATATTTTTTTTGATCAATTTTCGCGCTAGAATAGAGCAAGCCGAGACGAAACAGGCGGCAGCTTCGGTATCTCCGTAAGCAGTCCATGTAATACGAAGTTTCCTTTCCAAGCTCGTTACTCGGACAGGAAAGGTCGGAGAGAACTTTGAAGGAGGGAAATTGTAGGTTTTTAGAAGGTCTACAAGATCCCGTGAAAATTTTTTCCTTTCCGCCATAGTTGTAGATGATTGATTGAAGGAGACATTTTTTAGATTTTCATTGTTGACTACGGGCGATCAAAAAGGACGCATGGGATGTTTTGAACACATGAATCGATAGATTTATTCATGATCTTTCAGATGCTTCTCCCAAAACTCCCGTACGTCAAAGTATATTTAAAATATCACTGTTTTATTGAGATCCTACATGATCCATTATTTATGAAAGATACTGTACATCAAAGGGATTTTTATTAGATCTAGGTAAAAATGATCTCATCTCCGATCTCGTCTGCTCTCTCAGAGCTCAAAATTCATTCACACGCTAGCTGAGATTTCATTTCTATGAAATATCATCCCGTCATCATTTGTCACACTGTGTCACACTTTCAATCACAAAAGACTTAACAGATCCATCAAAATCAAACGCCTCTCATTCAAAAAAAAAAGAATAATAATAATGTCTCACCCAACTCTGCAACTCCCTCATCTTCATATTTCATGTATCAAGGGCATTCGTTAGAAAAATTCGCTCCCTCTAAAAAATCCACCTCTCGTCTTATATATAACATCTCAAGCTTCACGATATTGAATCTGTACACTTCCGGATATGAGCGGTACGTTTCACCCCGTCGACTTAGTAAGGAGAAAAAAAAATAAAGAAAAAAAAAGTCAGTCGGAATGAAGCAGGCGCGAGGTGGAAAAAAGGCCGAAGCGAGTTATTGCAGAGTGAGAAAGAGATGCACAGTACACTACGATGAAGCGAAATTTAATGCACAGTAGACATTCGGGACGTTGTGCCAGTAGGGACAATAAGACATGCGCGAGTAGGATGGTAAATTGTTAGAGGGGTATGGGGGGAGGGGGGTGGGTGTAAAGGGTAAGAAGGCAGAAAGAGACCCGTGGGAGAGGCGACGACAGGACAATTTGCTCGCATAAATCATCCAGGCCGTTTGTTCTGTTCGGACGGATGAAAAAAAAGGGCAGCGTGTTTTAGTCGTACCCTCATAATCTGCGACTCCGTGTTGCACATCTACTACAGTAGCGCCGCTCTGGGATAATAATATATTCGAGTGAAAGAAAAAAGTGGTCTGTTGGATTCTGAGATTGATTGTTGAATCGAACGCTCGAGTTATACGAATGTGACACATTGGTGACTTGCACCTATTTTGACAAACGTGAATCGTTTTGGTGTCTGGAATGGTTTCAAGTGGAGGAAAGTAGCTTTGGTCGGACATGATCAAAAAAAGGGTTTTGAGTAGCTCGTACGTCACAAATTTTCTGCACAACATGTAAAATAGCCTTGATTGCGTTGATATGATACTTCAATACAATTTTCATGTACCTGTTGCTGTATGTGTTAACGTTGAGAAGAGGAGACGCTCAAAATGTTTCTTCGCGATTTGAAAACTTTTCATCAATTTCTTTGGTATGTTTGAACTGCGGACCCCAGAAGGGGAATGAATTCTTAGTAATCTCACAGAAAAACACGTGGAACAGGCAAACTTTGTTATTATCTCTACACGGTTGAAAACTCATTTATGTTCCAAAATATCGCATTGACTCGAATGTAGATATACACAATTTGTAATAGGGTAAGTGTACCCAAGTTGCCTCCATTAAGCCATTCTCTCAATAGTTGGCTTACCTCAATATTTTTCAAGGTACTTCAACTCATTTCAGATCTTGTCCCAGGAACTTCAAAATGAGCTAATATACGTCTAATTTTGACGAGCTGGTGCCAAGCTGCCTTAATTTTTCGAAAAAATAATTGTCGAGAGGTGACGAAAGTAATACTCAACTTGCCCCCGTCATTTTAGATAATGCAAATTCCCGATAGAATGCATTAAATTGTTTCAATCGATTTCCATCGGTCGTGCAACCACATTTCAAACTTTTCGCAGGTCCAAATTACTATTTTCAACCTATTTTGACGTGATAAACACGTTCTGAGTGGTAAAAAAAGTCGTTCTGCACGCCCTTTCGAGATAAACGTATGGGGGCATGTTGGGTACACTCCGATGTTGACTTTCTTGTTTTACAAATCATCTCCGTGTTTTGCACATTGAATAGCTCAAAATCTGAGTTTTGCAACTCTGAAGAGCGGATTTTGAAGGTCTTAAGACAAAGAAGCTAATGCGTTAAAGTACATTGAGGTTGGTTGAAGTAAGAAAATTTGGTATCGATTTTACCTCGGTGATTTCTTAGCTGGGCAAACAGGAAAAATAGTAAGATCCCATAAAAATTTCTGAGGAATGCAGAAATTATTTGGGATCGGTCCAAAACACTCATTTTCTTAACTTTCAACATAACAAAGGTAAAATGATTATTGGGAAGCTCAACGAGTGCCCATTCCAGATCGGCAGGGGGGGAGGCAAGTTGGGTTCAGAGACAAGTTGGATACACTGACCTTATTTATGATGATTTACGTTTGATGCTTGATAAATTCTCAGAAAAATTCAAATAAATTTCCGGGAACACACCATTATGAAAATGTAGTTTGGATACGTTCAAGTTTTGTAGTAATATGGAGAGGACGAAACATTTCAATTTTTTTCCCCAATTTTGCGATGACTTGAAATGATCTCACTCGAAACAAGGAGATAATGATCAGCATTTTTCCATCAGGATGACGAACGATATTTACATTATCAGCTATCCGTACTCGGCGCATGAGAGGACTGAATTATATCCCCGCACACTTCCACTAATTTACATTTTTCATTACTAATGTTCTTTTACGCTCAATTTTGAGTTAGAATGTGTTATCCAAGATGGCCAGGTTTATATCATTTTACTATCCATAGAAAAGCTCAGGATATACGATTGGTAGAATATCAGGATCAAAATTTTCTCTCAGATCAGAATTGATTAAAATCTCGTAATATTCAACCGTATAACTTACCAAAGTGAATCATGTCTTGAATAACGCTGTGGTTAGCCTCACACAGAGAAGAGAAGACCAGCTGAAATTACGATGGTGTATATAACAAATGTTGCATAATTGGCCAAGGCTCCTGTGAGCAAGCCAAACCACAAAAGCGTTGGACCGTAAACTGTGCTCCACAAACGTTCTACTACTACTAGAGCTTGAGCAGCTCGGTTAACATCTCACTGTACCACCTAAAATGTTTTCAATTTTGAAGGTAATAAAGGGTATATATCAATGAAATATTGAAATAGGGCAGCAATTTTACGCAATGCGTATCTTAGTACCTGAGATTCATTTGGATGAACCAAATGGATTCAAATCTGACATTGTCCCTTCTAGTAGATGGAATATGATGCCAATGAGTGAGTCTTATTTCTTTCTAGCTTTTATTGTAAGCCAACTGAAGTGAGTGTACTTAATATGCTTCGTGGATTCAACATTTTCCCGGTATATTGATTTCAAGAGTGAGATCCCATTGCAAAGGTATCGCTGCATACTTCTAGTTTAGCTTATGAGATAGCAGTGTTAACGATTCGAATCCTATGAGTACGAAAAAATGCCAAAAAATTCCAAGTTCCCTCTGACGTTGATTTTTTATATTCGGGAAAGAAGCACAATAACTAAGGATGAATCAATGCTCATCCATAAGCCCCACAGCGGGAATGACGTAGAAGAATTAT
The DNA here is from genome assembly GCA_029851415.1 of Eretmocerus hayati. Lineage (NCBI taxonomy): Eukaryota > Metazoa > Arthropoda > Insecta > Hymenoptera > Aphelinidae > Eretmocerus > Eretmocerus hayati. Next base: position 112,802,631 of record CM056744.1, read on the forward strand.
GCTCTAGTGAATGCATGCCTTTAATCCAAATGTATTGATGTCCGATTTTTTCCACGCTTTTATTACACTTCGCCTCGCTCCCCTCCACCCATTTTACAGCGATTTTAGCCAATCGGGGCGCTTATTTCATGATGTTGGAAATACGTTGGAAATCCGACAAATTTTACCGTGATCTGGGTTGTTCTGCATGGCTTTGGGCGGCCGGTGGCTAGGACCCAGCTCACTCGCGTCGGGCGTTTAGCTACGCTTGTATGCACGGTTGTGCACGGTGCATGCACCAGGTATCGGCGACTAGCGCGGCTCGGTAGCGTAATCCTCATCATCCTTGTCGTCGTGGCCCCTTCACACCTTCCTCCGCCGTCTCCCCGTGCCCGTCCAGGACCGTCATCGCCGACCCAGAGAGCGGACGATGATTTAGCAGTAAGCCGATACCCAACACGTTGCGCGGTCCCTGTGTCTGTCGCCATAACCTCTAAGTAAGAATTTTGCGACGAAGCCGCCTTCGCGCCCACCAAGTGCCCGCACTTCCCGCAGACGATTTCTGATTTTGACCTCCTCGTGATCGTCGCCCGGGACACGGACGGCATATACAGTCATATACCCCAAAGCACTCGCTCTCAACGCGCCCGGGTGCCCACGTTGAGGCACAGGTACAAACAAGTACATGGCATAACCTCGCGCCAGGAATTTTCTGTTTGCTTTTGCGAGGCCACCGGTTGCTTTCCCGTGATAATCATGGTGGAAAGGGGTTAGTGATAATTGTGTCGTGGTTATCAGAAAAGAGAGATGAAGTAGAAACTGAGAATGCTCATCATTGGCAACGAAGATAGATTGGTATTGTCACCTAAAATCACTTCTACACCAAACATTCATTTTCGCTCCCTTGTGTCACCAAAGTTCATTAGCATTATTGACAGCTCCGCTGTCAGGTTTGAATATTTCATATGGTTTGTCGTAATGATTTTGTGATGACTGTGAACAAGTTTGATCAAAGTTCTCGTAATTTACTTTCTTCGTGGTCGAACCAGGGATGAGTATGAATACACTTCTAGCTCTTCACACGACTAGTTATCCCTACTACACAAAATATATTTGAAAATATATTACAGTGTGTGATGGCTTCATGCCATTTAGCTCAAGTGGATGAATCATATGAAGAATGATAACGGAGTTATGCTCCCTTTCAACAGTGAATATAGGGCACTCATTCAAAGTCCAGATTGGTTTAATTTGCAAAAAAGTCGATAGACTACAAAAGTGTTTATAGTGTATAAGAGAACAATCAGTGAAATTGTGTCCTGGTGTATATTCTTTGACAACATTCTTTTTCTTCAATGATAGTTAGGTGGTGACACGCTGTGATCAAGTATCGCCCAACAAATGTCAACCAACTGGTGAGAATCTTGACTTTCAAGCCATTGGTAATTACCAGCAATGTACACTACCGGTCAAAAGTCTGAGGACACCTGGGAATCAAACGGATGATTTTCAGAGTTGAATATCTCAGAACCTATTGGTCGTAGAGAGGTCCGCGTGGTCGCATTTTGTAGCTCATATCGAACACTTTCAAATCTATTTCCTGTATTTTCCGCCCCGCGTATTATACCAGAGACACGCGAGTTAGAAAGATGGATTTTTTTGCAATTTTTCAGGCAAGGTACGAACGCCTGCCGATTTTGGAGAAATTGTTGGATCGCTATGAGACCTATGACATCTTCAAGCCCATGAAAAAACCTTCAAAATCCGTTTTTAAACTTTTCCCAAAGTGGTTCTGGACTCGAGATATGACAGATTGTCTGCGGGTGTTTTTCTCTCAGAAAATCACACGGTTAATCCAAAAATGATGAGAAACAGCCCACATTGGGGCATCCGACACTTATTTTCGCAAGAGTTCAACTCAATATCAGAATAGCTTTCGAAAATGAAGGCTACCGATCTTGGACTGGGCTGTTTCTCATCATTTTTGGATCATCGTGTGATTTTTTGAGAGACGAACAACCTCAGCGAAATCGGTCAGATCTCGAGTCCAGAACCACTTTGGGAAAAGTTCAAAAACGGATTTTAAAGGTTTTTTTATGGGCTTGAAGATGTCATAGGTCTCATAGCGATCCAACAATTTCCCCAAAATCGGCAGGCGCTCGTACCTTGCCTGAAAAATTGCAAAAAAATCCATCTTTCTAACTCGTGTGTCTCTGGTACAATACGCGGGGCGGAAAATACAGGAAATAGATTTGAAAGTGTTCGATATGAGCTAAAAAATGCGACCACGCGGACCTCTCTACGACCAATAGGTTCTGAGATATTCAACTCTGAAAATCATCCGTTTGATTCCCAGGTGTCCTCAGACTTTTGACCGGTAGTGTATGTGGAATCAGTTCTCTCATAGAACATCCCTGTTTCATGTAGAGTATTAACAACTGATTTCTCTGGTCACTGAAGGAGTTGAATGAATGCCTTAAAATTGGTTGCTTCCTACATACATTTAATCAATGTAAGTCAGAACTCGTCAAGCACATTGAGGGTATCATGAAAAAACTCAAAAAGATATCCAAACGACTGATGGAACAGCTTTTTCAACCTGGAATGTGATTTAAGATGACAGTGACATATCTAAGTCATGAATCCAGAATTTGACTTGTTATGAGAACCTACACTGACATATCTTTGCCCTTTTTCCATACAAATGTGCCTGAGAGACATTTTAACAATACTTCAGGATTTATCCAAGTGTTTTGTCGAGCATGATCCATGGGTAACCGCTTGAGTGATAATACTTATTCGGTATTGACTTTGAATGAAAGTTTCAGAAACTTCTATTTAGAGAAACTATTCAGAATAGCTCTGAGGAATAAACTTGAAATTCAAATTTGGTCTGATCCCATCCATAGCAATTTCAGTAGGAATAACTTATGACTAAAAAAGAAGAAATAAAAATTGAAAAAAAAAATTTTTTAAACACGCTTTTATTACACAAGTTGGATCAGAAAAAAAACGACTCAAAAAGAAAAAATAATTTTCCCTACCTTTTATGCCCATCTTTTGTTTGGGGAAATCTCATTGTATTCCACTACATACCCTGGGAGTTTTCATTCCAATGTGAAATTTATCCCATAAAAGCGTGAGGTGCTTTATCTAAAAATTGAGATTCATTAATAAGCCTCAGGAAATCTCCAATATCTATTTCTGATGGAATATATATTATCGTTTGCACCTACAGAATTGAAAATTGAATAGTTTCTACAGAAGCACCTCAAGCTTTTTGGGATAAGTTTCACATTGAAATGAAAACTCCCAGGGTATGTAGTGGAATACAATGAGATTTCCCCAAACAAAAGATGGGCATAAAAGGTAGGGAAAATTATTTTTTCTTTTTGAGTCGTTTTTTTTCTGATCCAACTTGTGTAATAAAAGCGTGTTTAAAAAATTTTTTTTTTTCAATTTTTATTCCTTTTTCTTTCCTCAAATGTCTGTACGGATAAGTAGAATTTCTGCTCATTTTTTCTTATTTCTGCCTCACACAGCTACTTACAGGATACATCGTTTGAAACTCGGGCGGGATAGGTCTCGCTCCCTCGTGATGATCTCGACTGTTAACTTTGGCCCAGTCTGGAAAAAGTTGTTCAGTGTGTGGAATTCAAAATTTTTGTCCTAGTATCAAAACTCACTCTTCTGGCCACTTGCCGAATCACAATATGGCGAGATGCCGGCTTTGACGATTTTATAAAATTTCCTACCTTTGTCCTACCCCATCATATCTATGAGGTTGAAACGAAATGATGCTGCAATTACGAGCTTGGAAATTTACAAAACATTCCAAGCATTATTTCTCCAGAGTCGCCATGAGACACAGTGTCCGCCAGAAATGATGGAACACAAAAGGTATCGAGATCATTTATTGCATACACTGTAAGGATAAGTACCTTATGATCATATACGTAATCAGAAATGCCAATAGCACTTGCAATAGCATCAATTACATACCAGAAAAAAAGCAAAAGTGATGCAAGACAAAAATGAGTCCTTCATCGAATAAAATATTCATCGGAAACATACCAGGAAACTTAAGAAACATATTTAAAAAAAAGAATAAGAAACTAGAAGAAATGTCAAATTCATTATTCACTGCTATGAATACCCACAGCCTTCTGAAAAAGGCGTTAAGAACGATAAGGATTTAGAGTATATCCGCGTAGAAAGAAAAAGAATCAAAGGCTGAAACCTAGAAAGTCACTTGGCTGTCTGAGACACGTCTCGTTCTTCCTCATAATAATATTTAATCCGATCCATTGCAGAGAACAGCGCTTCGCTCTTAACCGGGCTTGAACGAAATCCTTGAAGGGTTTCAAAGCTCGTCGTCGAGACTGAGGAGGAAAAGGATATACGGCAGTACAGTAGAAACAGCAGCAACAGCAGCAGCAGCCGGTGAGAGTCTTTTCCGTAGTTACAGTCGCGTTTGCCAAAGCTTAGAGATATATAAGTAGCGTAATTTCCCGCGACTCGAAAAGCTAATTCATTATGCATCAGGCTTCGACGTGAGCCTTTTCCGCAAGTAAAAGTCATTCGACATAACACTTTGGTGCTCTCAAAATCTCTGCTGTTGCATACGATTTCACTCAGTTAGGATAGGGCGAGAAAATCTGACTGGTTGTATTGATTCAGCTTATTCAAACTCATGTAGACTAGCGTTATTGCCTACTTCGCTAACGCTCGTCCGGCTTGGAAGTGTCTCTGATATGGTATGAGCCCCTGAAAAGCTTCTGTAGTTCAAAAATGTAACGTTGAGATTTTATAATACAGTGGATTCGGGAAAAATAATTTCCTTGATGTAACCTAGTAACTGTGATTGAGAACTATTGAGTTGATGTAATGTTGCGCATAGTGAGGTTCCTAAATCTTCAGTAAGAATCTGGAAATTTCGCTTAATTAATCAAATTTGGTGGAAGGATATTGCGAAATCTACGATTATTCGCCGTATGAATCCTATCCCACTTATGATTTGTACCTAGATGAAAAACTAATCACGAAGGATATTTCTCTCTTCAGCAATGAATAACATTTATTATACCCTTATTGCCCATACTCGTTTGACTCACGAGGAGGGGGTCAGGCCTTCGGATCACGGATTCGCCTGAAACTTGGGGAATAGTCTTCTTTTGTCACAGAAAGAAGATATCGAAAACCGCGCTTGCCAACGCTCAAGCGTTTCTGAGCTACAGCATACGACCCATGCATTACAGTATACCCATATTCATCAAGAATGAGATATATAGATATATTGTAATGCATATGTTTTAGCCTGTAGCTCAAAAACGCTTGAGCGTTGGCAAGCGCGGTTTTGGATATCTTCTGTCTGTGCCAAAAGAAGACTATTCCCAAAGTTTCAGGCGAATCCGTGATCCGAAGACCTGACCCCCTCCTTGTCAGTCAATACACTGATTTCGAAATAGTTATTTACATCCAATGATGCAATTATACTGAAATAGACAACTATTCGAATCTAATAGACAGTGGAAACTTGAGCGATTTTCACTGAAATTTTAGTGAGAGTATCACTGAAACTCTAGAAATTCCCATAGGAATTTTAGTGAAAGTTTCACTGAAACTTCAGCGATTTTCAACGATTTTAACTGAAATTTTAGTGAAATTCCCACTGAAATTTTCACTGAAATTTTAGTGGAATTTCCACTGAATTTTCGGTGGAATTCGACTAAAATTCTAGCGATTTTCACTGAAATTTAGTGAAACGTATCACTCGAACTCTGTTGATTTCCACTCAAATCACTAAAGTTCAAGTACATCCATCCATCCACCAACCAACCCACCTGACCACTAACCCCCACATACCCACCAACCCACCCATGACCCAACCATGACCCATACGGCCACCCATCGCCCTCCACCCCCTGCCGATAGGCAACCCGAGACGCGAGATACTGACGGACAAATTTTGGCTGGGCTCTTAATTATTTTCATTTACGATTATTTACCTTATGAATCCTATCCCACTTATAATCTCCATCTAAATATGAAAAAATGATCATTAAGGATATTTCTCTCTTCAGTAATGAACAACATCTATACCCTTATTACCCATCTCGTTTGACTCAATCAATACACTAATTTTGAAATAGTTATTTATATCCGAAATGTAATTATACTGAAACAGACAACCGTTAGAATCCAATAGACAGTTGGAACTTGAGCGACTTTCACTGAAACTCTAGGAATCTCCTATGAAATTTCAGTGAAAGTTTTACTGCAGCTCTTGAAATCTCCACAGAAATTCCAGTGAAAGTTTCACTGAAACTTTAGCGATTTTCACTGAAATTTTAGTGAAATTTCCACTGAAATTCAGTGAAACGTATCACTTGAACTTGAGTGATTTCCACTCCATTCATCCACCAACCAACCCACCTGACCACTCACCCACTAACCCACCCACCCATGACCCAACCATGACCCATACGGTCACCCATCGCCCTTCACTCCCTGCCGATAGGCAACCCGAGACGCGAGATGCTGACGGACAAATTTTGTCTGGGCTTTTAATTATTTTAATTATTGAGATTCGCGTCATTCTCGTTATATTTTGGTGATCCTTTCCTTGACACGAGTTTCGGACAATCAGGGGCTCATCAACATCCAAAAATATTCTCCTAAAGAAGTCATGATGGAAAATGATAGAATTAGAATTTTGGAATTTTGTTTTTGATTTGATTATTTTGTTGATCCGGTCTTCGACCCTAATTAGGAGCTCAGAAAAACATACAGGAAAATCAGAATTAGAACACTTCTGGTTACTAAAATACGAAAGCTTACGTAGTATCTACTATAAAATCATGGGAAGTCAGACTCACACTCAATCCAGAGTAATTCCACGCAAAACAAGCCTACGAAAAAGGGTCATGTCTCAAATTGTTTTCTTGGCTTTCCGATTCGATTCTATGATACAAAATATCAACGTTTCACCACCCATGGGACTCCATAAAAATTTTCTAGGTATCTGGGGCACATTCCAATTTATCCTCTCAAATTATCTCCAACAACAAAATTTGAGTTTTCTTTGCAATAAAATTCATACTTCTCGAATTACATGAGAAATGCGGTTTGCGGCATTCGGAAGGTCTCACAAGAACCTATCGAACTTCACAAGAACTATTTCGATAGATTTTTCCAAGACCTTTCGAATGCCGCAAACCGCATCCCCGCATTTCTCATGTAATTCAAGAAATATGAATTTTATTGAAAAGAAGACTCGAATCTTGTTGTTGGAGATAATTGGAAAATATAGATTGGAATGTGCCCCAGATACCTGGAGAATTTTCATGGTGTCCCATGGGTGGTGAAAAGTTCATATTCTGTACCATAAAATTGAACGATGGAAAAGCCAAGAAAACAGTTTGAGATATGACCTTTCTTCGTAGATCCGTCTCGCTTGTAATTACTCTTTAGTGAGCATGGTCTCTTCGGACTTCGATAAGCATGTTTTATCGGATCATTCGAAGCACTGAAATGTCAGTGAACGGTCTCAGTGATTCATCAGTGATACTGACTGGAACTTTAGAGTCGAGAACCCAGCCGACCCCCCCCCCCCCCCAACCCCGATCTTCAGTGTATATTCACACAATCTTTTCACTGAAGTCATCATTTGAAGTTAATCCGAGATCAACTGAAGCTCATTGACTTCTAACTGACGAGCTCAAGTATAAATTAAAATTACCAAAGTAACTGCGTACAGTGAATCTTGATAACGATGAAATTTGCGAAAGATTGGCAGCAAGCAACACTAACCGTTCGATATAATAATCTGACCAGATTTTTCACGCCCATCATAGTATTTAGCATTTCTCCTTCCTATCCATTCGGCACACTACTCAATTCCCTGATTCATCCACTTGCATATTCAGATTTCGTTGGCATCCGTACAAACTTGTAGATCCGTTTATCGAGAAAATCACGGTTGAGCTCTAACCAAGACTGCTTGTAAAATTAGCAATAAAAGATCCAAGTCTAATGAGTAAGTCTCTGGATAAGACTTGTTCGTGATTGGCGGAAAGAAATCAGAGAGAAAAGAGTGTAATCTCCGCTGTTGGAGAATTTTAATTGCTTCCCTCGAGTAGACAAGGGAATTAGCCAAGTTTCTCTCGAAATATTTGCATACTAAAACTATCGGGCAAAGTAGTAGTCCATGCCACGAATCGACTTCGAAGCAGTTTGCAAATTATCCCAATCACCAATTGGATGCAAAACCAGGCTGAAGGCTTTGGATTACCGAATTCACGTCAAATGCATTCCGCTAGGTTGTTGAAAGCAGATGATTAAGATCTCGCGATTGCGGACATCTGTGAATTTTATACATCTCATTAGCGATCTATATTCCTAATAAGATCTGACATTTCCCTAGAGTCAGCTGAAAAATATGTACTCAAAATACATTATTGGACTTTTTACACCGTCTATACGACGACGATAACTGCCTCGGTGGGAAGGGCTCATTTAAAACTGTGCATGAAAATTCTTCCAGGAACTGTCAGCCAATCTTTATGCCGAATTGTTATGCAAAAATCTAGGAATATATAATGGGAAATGAAAAGAAATCCGTGGAAAATTACGCGGGAATACTCACATTGCATCACGATTAGCACAAAGGATTTTTGAAGATAATTCTCAATAATGCGATGGATTATTCAAACATTTTCAAGGATGTGTGTCGAGACCAGATACAAAACAGCATAATTCCCTCCATGGATATCCAAATAAAAATATCAACAAGGACTGTTCAACAGTTCAAAAAAGAGTCCCTGTTGTAGCAGTTCACTCAAAATGACCATTGTCGTGTCAAAAGTCATTTGTTTTTCATTCAGGAAATTTTAGACCTCATTGAGATTAAATAATGCTCATAAATTCGTGTTATGTCGATGGCTTATGTTTCAAAGTCAAATTCAATCTTCAACATATTGAATAAGTATTAGGAAGGTAAAGTTCTCAAAAAACTAATGAATTCTACGGAGCAGTAGATTGGCAGCTAGATTTGTGATTCAATACTCAATCTTGATTCAACTTGGGAAAATTTTAGCGTTCACATCACCTCAGGGCTTGTAAAATTCGTAAGATCGTTTGCATCTTCGAGAAAGTACGCCTACGAGTTTTCCTTTCACAAAGCTTTGGCTACACCTTATCTGCGGCTCATCATATCCTTCGTCTTCTTATATACACTGCTCACCAAGAGAAGAACTTTTAATGTAATTGCCGCAGGACGTGCAAACCACTGATATCTTCGATCGCAAAAGCCTGCAAAGTCTTTCTTCCCGCGTCGTTGGAGGTGACTACTTTATCACAATCTCGTTCTCGCTTTTGTAATTCCACAGGGGCAACTTATTAAAAAAGTTGCGCTTGAGATACGACTTTATAGTGCGGTTAATTTGATATTGCTGGAATAACTATTTCAACTTCATCAAACGGTTTTGTATCATCATTTCGAGTTCTTAAAGGAAAATCAATGAAATATGATCATTAGTGGAGATTTTTGAGTGAAAATCCTGACGATTCATCTTTCTTGGCAGCACTGGCCCTTTAGGATGAGAAACCCTAAATTGTGAATATGATAGTATTTCATATTACTCTTGATGCAATACGATGGGATTATCTGATGATATTTCAGGACGTGTCTCTAGATTTGAGAATTGTGATCGTACGAGACTCTTACCTCTGCATCTCATAGTTATTCTGTTCTCTGAGTTTGCCGAAATGGAATGTTCATAAGGCTTTCATAGTCAAATTATGACTTTTCCAGCTTTCGATCGTGAAACCAATTCGGCATTCCAAACAACTTTTCGAATTTCTCATATTGATGTATGTTTGAGTCAGAGTATTAATTAAGTTGGGGTATTATTTGGGCTGAAGATAGTGTAACGATAGTGCATATGTATGCACATTTGCACCACCGTTCGTTCGGCTTCGCAACAGTGCGATGAACCTCGAAAGGCATCGCCCGAGTTGTAAGTTGCCGAACTTGCACATTTTGGTCAGTCACGACGCGGCGGACCGTGGGCATATAAGCCACCGCCCGCTCGCGCCGCGCCAGACCGCTCAAAACTCCCAACACCACATTCTAACTTCATACATACTTCCATAGAATACATGAGTATCAAGTCCACCTATTGACTCATTCTTTCCGCCCCTTCCTTATCCATCCCACGTCACAATAGGCAAAAAACATCCAAATCAACAATCCTGAAATCCTCAATAAATCTCATCCTGGCGAGCTCTGAAACCGAGATTTGAGACCAAGATCTGAGGCCAACTAACGCGGTAGACTTCTGCCACGTTCCATTATGTTTATTCGATTTCCATAGCTGGTGCAGTTAGTGACAAGAAAGAATAATTATATGCTTGAAACGCAACTATCTAAGAGATAGTATCAATGTTTCCTGATTGGCGAAAAATCCTTGAATTTTCCTGAAAAATTCTTCGATAAAGTCCGATTTTAAGGTTAAGCTGATGAGTAGTTTCAAAATTTATTGAGAAATTATGACACATGTTGCAAACACTTCCAAGATGGTTTGTGATGACTCTTTCATGAATAATTGTAGCTGAGTTTGGGAAAATATCCTTAAAAATAAATATTCCACCTTTAACCAATGATGGATTTTAGGCTCTCAAATTATTTATGAATAATCTAAAATAATTTTGGAGATTCTGCAAGGTACATGTGTAAGAGAGGGTCGGATGTGAATTGACACTCAAAATCTGAGTCGTGAAATGAAAGTTTCGGCGTTTCAGACGCGAAAAAAATTTCGAGAGTGCCTGAAGTCTGCCATGTTAGTAATTAAGGCTCAGAACAATGGTCTCGATGACGATCCCAATCTCCTCAAATCCAATCTGACATCACAGAACCTCGTCAATATGTAAAAAAAATTCCAAGCTAATCGGATTACTATCGACCATCAGAATATGTAGAAAGTTACAGAAGAAAAAAAGAAGAATACTCGAATCCGCTTCTAATTTTCCTGCAGGCATCTACAGCGACAATCAGAGATTCGAACGTATTTTTGTCATATATACCTCGCCACCCGTTTCATTTTTTCAGCCTCCTCGCCTACTTCTTTTTTCAAGCCGAGGATATCACGAAGAGACGAGTCTCTTGCGATTCTTTTACCTATATGCATTTAGCTCTGTGCAATCCGATTTGGATCATTTGATTTTACATCCTCCCATGCATATAGGCAGGCTGGGATGATGAGAGTGGAAAACTACGACAACGACGAACTGACGTTGAATTCTGTATATTGAGCCCTGACAGATATTGAATTCATACCCTACTTGTCGTGGATGTCTATGGATGTTCTCATATTTTTGCTTATTTGCCAGTTGTTGAATCTGTTGTTTGCCTTCTTTTTTCGTGGTTTTGGGAATTCTAGAGTGCTTATATTTGTAGATATCTGTAAAATGGGTTAGTATTCAGCTATTTTTCCGATTCCGAACTCAAGCTGTCTTGGAATTGGCTAGATAGAAATCTTTTTTAAAATTGACGAAAAATGAGCCTATGATGAATGACGCAATGAAGTAAGGTTAGGTTGCTATAAGAACTCAGAAATCAACAGTCAAGAAAATCTAGGATTCTTTCGTGGGATATATGAACCCGTTCAATATTTTTTACCTCTACAGAGGACATTATTCCAATCTTAATTTCACAAAATCCTGGCATCTTGAGACTATTTTAGAGGTATCAAACTCCTCCTAGAGGCTTCAATGGCAAGTAGAGATCGTTCCTATACCCATGAATCGACCAAGGATTTTTCGAATATGATTTCAAGAAAATACTCCTGATAGCACTTATAGCCTACAGCTATATTTTTTGGATAAGATGGAGAATTCTCTCCAAATCAATCAAAATGGTGTGAGATATCACTTCTGAAATTCAAATGCATCAACTCCCGCTACTGTCAGCTATGAAAATCAGGAAAGGAAAAAAATGTATGAGGTTTGATTTTATTAGGCTGCGATTTTCTCGTATGGGACTGTGATTTCATCGTTCTTTGATTATTGTTGTCGTAACCAAGCTCCCTTTCCCCTGCATTTTTCCGTTGTCGTAATTTCACGATGAGCCCACGTCAATGAATCCAAATACGATCTGACTTTACAAATTTCCAGAAGATGTTCCACGAATAACTCTTATAAATGTTGGCAGAGATATTCAAGAAGTTTCTATTCATGAATCAGTGATTACGTCATTTCCACTATTCGGAGTCAAAAGATCTCAATTCTTTCGTCGGTATAGAAGTTCTAGAGTTTCTATATGGATCAAAATAGCGCGGGATGGCTCTAACTATCTCTCACAATCTGATCACTTCTGATTCTGATTTCTGATCACTAACACTTGTTAAAAAATAGGAGTAAGAGAGAACCTCTCATGAATTATCTTCTAAAGAAGAAAAAGACCAATAATCATGATGGTTTTTAAGAGGAATACGTCAGATTTTGTCTGGGATTATAGTTTCAAAGGTCATTTATTGATTCACGATCCTCAAAATCTCATCAAAAATTGAGCGTCGGAGTTTACCGAAGCCTTGTATTTTTGTTCAAGTGAGGGTAATTTAGTCACATACAATCAAGAGAATCTATTTGATCAATAATGACTTCATTCGGAGTGAAACAGTAAATCAGATATAAGCTAATCATTCGAAAGATGTGGAAGTGACAAATCTAGTGATCTCATCGCTGATACAGTATATTATTACACATCGATGCCAATAAAATAGTGTATCAAATTGAAAATATGAGTGGCGATCAAATCCTCACGCTCTCAGAATAGAATGACTATGATTAAAATTTTATTCACGTCATACGATTGAAAAAATTTCCTCTATATCCTTCCAAAAATATTCACTCAAAAAACAATTCATTTCATAACTCCTCATCCACGAATATTATACGTCTAAAATAGAAAGAAAGAAAAAAGAAAAAAATGATACATTATGGAAGAGTGCAAAGAGGATCAAAAGCATGAAACGAGCATAATGAATTTTTCACGGCTGACTAGACGTTATTTCAACTCTTTGGGCATCGGTCAGCTTCGTCAGTCGCACAATACTGCATCCACATTCAATATGATTCGCTCGACTGAGCTCGCATTCGATATTTGATTGGCCAAAGCAATATATACGATGAAATTCAACGAAACGAATCAACTATATCCATACACATATCTAACCGTTGCACTTCAACAATCGACACCAACCGCATCGGGCATGCGGCTATACTCTTCTCAAAAAATGAAACCGCGCGAGCATTCCAGAGGCCACGATGCAATTCAACCCCATACAGCTTTACACCTCGATGAGCCCTGATAGGCAATGCCACAGAGTACCTAGAGATTTGAAATTTGTACGGTGGTATCTATGAAACCGTCGTTCTGCTGATATTAGCTAGAATGTAAAAAAGTAAAATTGCGAGGTGGCATTTTAGGTAGGAATTTGATTAATAGTCGGAGGAAGCGTGCGGATTGATTGATGAAAATTTTTTCTGTGTATCTGTGAGCATTTTCACCGAAGACAGTAAGATGATTTCCGAGAATTAGGTGGCCTTACAATCATTCAAACGCTGAATTTTCACGTAGATATATGGTTTTCGTAAGATTACATGTGAGCAGTTACACGTCGAATGAATTTTTGATAAGACATCATGTTCCGGATCGCCTGTGCATGATTCTTTGCCAATTCTATACCTCAAAATATGATGTACAACCAACTTTCGGGACCCTAGAAAGATTCTTCACGCAGCTGGTGAGCAGATCGATCTTATTTTTGATTGTGTTTTTTTCTTCTATTCATTGAATGGAGCGCTGACTTTGTCACACTAAAATAGCTCTAGCTCTGAAATGCAACGAGATATCAGCAGGCCGTTCAACGCATCTGAAAGCTGAGACGAAAACCCTCCATAATCGACCTTCTGAACATTTTTTCAAGGTAATTGGGCCAATATATGGGAGATCCCGTCAAAATCACTATTCAATTTTTTCCTCAGACGCAACCTCGCGTAAGATTCGATGCCCTTTCCGAAAGAATGTTTGAGAGAGAATTTCCCACCCCCAAACAAGTTTTGATCGATTTTTTGCAATCGGATTTTTCGACCAATCAGAATGCGTGAGTTATCCGCGCATACGCGTTATTCTACCGGATTGAAATCCCGCGTAATCGACAGCTCGTGAAATTTCCTGCAAAATGACAACTAGCCTAGTCCATGTCCATCCTCATGCCGTGGAACGAGAGTTCTGAACTTCAAAATAGAACAGAAACATTTAGGGCCGCGTATCTCAGACACCCATACCCAATGATCGATCCCACCGTTCTGAGATTCCCGTGCAAATTGATGACGCAAGTCTCGCAAAGTATTCCACCTTTTGTGATCCCTTAGAAACGCTATACCTTTGGCTCTATAGTATGAAAATGGACTTATCCTGTGGTTACTTCGAAGAAATCTCACGGGCTATCAGTTTTGCGAGGCCTCAATTCCGTAAAATAGCGTGCATGCGCAGAAAACTCTCGCGTTCTGATTGGTCGAAAAATTCAATTGCAAAAAATCGTTCAATCAATTGATTTTGATAGATTTTTGTCTCAGCTCGGAAGCTGTTTGATCTATTTACACATTTATATTTCCTCTTCATTCATTTTTCCAGATAAAAAGCTGTTAGATTAGATGCATCTAACTGCGTGTCAATATCTTGTTTTGTTCTAAGCTAGAGCTGTTTCAGTATGAAAAATCTAGGGCTTCATTCATTCGAAAAAAAACGGCAGATTTTGAATCGATTTGCTTACCAGCTGCGTAAACAATTTTTTTGGGATTCTGATCGTTAGTTATTCATCATATTTTAAGATATAAAATCAGCAAAGAATCATGCGCAGGCGATCTGGAACATGCAGTTTCATCTACGACTCATTCCGCGTGGAATTGCTCATGTAAAATTGGCGAGATTATCACGACGGTATATTTATGTGTCTACTTGATCCTGATACGTGGAATTATGAGGCAATATATCGGGACTCCTACCTTGATTAATCAAAACCGATTCCCGTCCTTTTTCACGAATCGATTTTCACGAATAGCAAAAGTCACAAATGACGTTTTCACGAATGACCTTTTTCACGAATGACTTTGTTCACGAATAGAATTGTTTGACTTGTAATTTTATTTGACAGTACGATATTACTTCCAATCAGTTCTAAGAATTCCAATTCTTCATCACTCCTCATGTATGCGTCATAGTCACTTGTGATGTTTTGAATCCTCATTTGATAATCAACCCATTCTTTTTTTGGAGCCGCCCTTGCTTTCTTTCCCAAACACAGTTCCGTAACAGCGATTTCTGTATCAGCCTGTTCTTTCTGAATCTCTACAAGTAGAGAGTAAAGATCAGGGTGATCTTTGCCCACAAGGAGGTGGAAACGGTTATGCCAACCCTCGCTAACGGTATTCGTCTTATGTTCTCCAGCAAGAGCAGCTTCCCGTTGATTCCACAGTTTTGGTGGGTATCTTGCATTCACGGCTTGCCTTCTGCCGCGAGCAGGAATTCCAATATAAAAATTCTCGAAATATTGCATAATTGGACGTAGATCTGCCACCGCAAACACCTTTAACTTGCCGAAAACACGCGGTACATCGGGTACAGGGACAAAAGCCAAAGCCAACATCATATGTGTCTGGGTTCTCAAAGTTGCATCATTTGGATCTCGATATTGTTGCTGCAAACCTTTATCTTGAACATTACGGTAAACTGACTGGCTAAGATGAAAAAAAAAAAACAGCTAGAAACATCGCAATCTTCGAATATCTCGAGACTAGTTGATATTATTCCTTGCTCAAAGTCGGTCACAATCCGTTTTGGCTCACAATCATCTATTCTGAACTCTTCAGCTTCAGATGTGATAGCTTGTAGCGAGTATTGACGAGTTTCTTTTGATGAGAGCAAAGCGTAAACAAGTGGAAGAGCAGCAAAGTTTTGATGTCTTTTAACAATACCCAGTACAGTAAATAGCTGAGTGAATATAGACGGAGAGACCTGAAAATAAACGTTGGTCGAATTATAAATGGAGAAAATTCTAAGAAATCCAATAATCGTACACATCTTCGAAAGTATTATATACCTTGAAAGTCCCATGAAGAAACCAAACGTCACTCTCTCTCAACAACAGTAAATTGCGTTCTGTAGCAAAAACAATAACTCGGCCAACATCTTCGACTTCTCGTGAATCATAGATGAGAAATTTCTCCCCAGTGAGAGTTATGGTAAATCTTCCAGGTAGATCCAGCAACTCATCTAAGCTTCTAGGATTTGCCGGTAAATGTCTCCTGCGTACCTTGCTCATGGATCTCTTCAAATTTCCTCGTTCCGGAAGGCGAGCAAGAACGCGTTGAGATAAGTCTCGTGTTGCATCTCGGGCGATTTGGGATGGAGGCCGCTCCGGATGTCTCTGTGCTTCGTTTTTCATGCTATATTTCACAACTTCTGCTTCGCACTCGTCTTGATCTGGAGCATGACTATGAAATGGTTCGTGCTGTGGGCCCTTAAAAATCCGCGGGACCTCACCATCTCGGGCAAGGGTTGATATAGCTCTCGCACGACACTCTTTCTTCCGTAGTCTTGTGCAATCCCAATATGTTTTCTCCAGCTCTGGTTTATCTCTCGATTCATGGTAAATGAATCCATCTATTATCAATTTACTACCTACCAGGATAATGTTTTGCTCCATCGCATATATGAATCACTTCTCTCAGATAAAATATACTCAAAAATAGAATTTTCAAAAAATAAGGTTATGAAATAGTGTAGATATTAGTTGTAAACAGTAGCAAAGACAAAGGTTACGACAACGTGGTTCAAATGTCAGTTCTCGAGGAAAAGAACGTATCATATACCATATAATCATTCGTGAAAACAGTCATTCGTGAAAAAGTCATTTGTGAAAAAGGTCATTTGTGAAAACGGCCATTCGTGAAAAACCATCCGTGAAATAGGTCGGATACCCCCTTCGTGAAAAAGGACGGGAATCATAAGGGGGTCTTATAAGGACCCATCTCATATCGAATCCAATAAGTATTTTCCAAGTCATCCTCGTTATAATCTTTTGGATCATTTTGTTATTAGCTCAAAAATTTCCGGTTCTGATAGATTTGTTCTTCATCATCCCAAAATCTGCGCAGGAGTCCAGGAAAATGATCAAAATTAGTTGCTCCAGTCTCTATGAATAAATCAAACAATCATAGCCAGCAGATTCTTCTCAGACCTGTGGGCAAAGCTGAGCGCAAGGCAGCTTCTCGGAGTCCTTTGGATACTAGTACGAGCTTTCATGAGTACTAACTAATGCTCTTACATGACTAGAGTTGGAACCCATCATCAGCGATTACTCAATTTAATTGTAAAACCAGAGATTGAGCGACTGGGCTCCTGATTT
Organism: Eretmocerus hayati; assembly: GCA_029851415.1. NCBI lineage: Eukaryota > Metazoa > Arthropoda > Insecta > Hymenoptera > Aphelinidae > Eretmocerus > Eretmocerus hayati. The sequence goes on from CM056744.1 coordinate 112,820,081, forward strand.
GTTCTCAAGTACTCGGATTTTAAGCCCCTGTCCTATCCTTCTGTATTTGTTTTGCAGCCTTCTGCCTTGCCTTCTGACCTCATGATTTCACAAAAACATGCGAAAGTTTATTTTTACTGACTGAGTATTTGCATCTAAATCAATGGTGGGCCAACCGTGTATTTCATGCTTCTGGTAATTTTATAAAATTATCAAGGCTATTTTCGGAAAAAGTGGCTGCAACAAGGTCTGTGATCTTCATTTACATTTCAGAAGAATAAAAGGGTAAATCGGTTGAATTGTTTTTCTAGAATCGTGAGGACGGCATGAATGTCAATCAACGTGTTTTGCCATCCTCACGATTCCAGCTGAATTCCTAACTTAATCGAATTCTTTCTATCTCCAAATGGTAGAAAGAATATTCATCTCTAATATGTGGCAGACTTTTTCTCAGATGTCTCCTTCTTTTTTTTTATAAAACTCATTTCCTTGTGTTCTTGCGAAGTCAGTAAGGGCTAAGTCCATATTCCTCGATTTTGATATGAAGTCTGAAATGATAATCCCCGGTTCTGTTTTATTAAAACGTTGAAAAACAAGACCCCTCAAGAATATTCTAGTTCTGGTCGACACCTTGCTCAACATTCATACAATTTTGATTAAAAATGGAACAAAAAATACAGAGACTCGGATATGACAAAAATTAACAAGTAATATCGCATCATCACTATAAACAACTCACCCATGAATCACTCTCGATCTTATCATTCTTTATCTCGACGTCATGGACATACTTGTGAGGATGATTTTTACAATGCGTACAAGATAATTTAGAACTCCAGCAGCGATTTCAATGAGACAGTGTTTCGCCGTATCAAATTGCTCTCATATAAATAGAAGGTACATCAATCTCCGAGTTTTCAGAGTCTTGCTCAGCTCGTGATCAGAATAAAATCTGTGGAAATGGCAACGATGAAATTCTCTCTCGTGGTTCTAACTCTATTACTTGCCATTGCCAGTTCTAATTCCAGTAATTACGATAGAAAGTTCAATGTTTCATCAGATAAGGTTCACGATCTGATAGTTGGTGGAAGACAATATGGCGATCGAATTGTGCATCAGGAATACGTTTACAAGCCATCAAAGTGGCTTGGTACAGTGACTTTAGACAAAACGTTCAATCTTGGCTACAGAGAAAATATAACCCAGGTCAAGGTTTTGGATACTAAGGCTGATGGTACAGGTGCTTATCCAAGAGTGACTGGTGGAGGTCCAGGCAATAGTTGGGTCAGTCTACATTTTGAAAGTCAGAGAAGTCATGGGATCAAGTTCAATGTTGAAATCTACGCCAAAACTCGTTACTGAGTAATATCTGAGTCGACTTCATGTGGCTAAATTAGCGATGAATTTGAAGATACAGCATGATCAATGGACTATGTGAAAAAAGTGCTTGAATAAAGTAATTATCATCAAATCATGGTAAAGCAAAGAGAACTCTGTTATTATTTACCCGGCCTCTTACACGTGAATATCATCTATCGAAAACAAAATTGGGACTTGTCAACATTCTTTTTGATTTTCACTCACCCTGGGTTGAATATATTCACCTCGATACGAACGTCTTACGGATGTAAAAGTCTTACAACACCTGATACATCTCATGATATGGATATCATTTGCTCATGCTCTTTAGTTGCCATTATTAATCAATATTTTGGACATTAATCTTACGGAAAAAAAATATCTCTGTTTGCCCATTTTTACTACAGTCCTCACGTTTCAGGTATCACAATATTAACACACTCACTGAAGTGGGCCAGTCGGATAAGTCCCACGCGTCTTTTCCTGCGTGCAATGGGCCCCACCGGTGGGGTCCATTTTTCCTTGAGTACCAGCCCACACCAGATAGAGGATACACATCCAATTGCCTATGTCAAGGGTATTTTTTGGCGTATAAATTACAATGCAATCGTCTCCAAGCCAGTTATTGAATCAGACTTGATTCGTACGAGTTTTCACACGAATTCCATTTTTTACGCGATTACTCACTATTTATACAAAATCGAGCGATATAAAGCAGATGATTAACTTCTAATTCGACGATTTTTTACGTATCCCAGTCTATTCTTAGAGACATACAAATTGAGTTAGAATACGTTGGAAAATATTCAATGTAAGTCGAGTAATCTTCAATTTACGCTAGGTAGGGAAAGAGTTTCAGCTAAATAGAAAAGTGGAAGAAGATTAGATTGAGCCTATGATTCCTCGCGATTGAGAGATTTAGACTACGTCGATGTGAACCGCAGCCCAAAATCAGGTATACTTAACAATGCATAAGAGCTGAAGCGCGCTAAAACCATGGTCACAATTATTGTTCACTTGAAACAGATATCAAAGTGCAGGTCTTCCTGATACTACTGATCATGTTAGTGAATAACATTTTTTGGGTTTCAACGGTGGGGCCCACCGTACAAAAAGATGTCTGCCAATTATGTGTGCGATGAGACCCACCGATGGGTCTCACGGAAATTTTGCATAAATACTGTAAATAGATCTGCAAAACGGATGATTTTTCTAAAGGTTTGACTTCCGCAAGTGCTGAAATGCACATTTGTACTCCCTCGCTATCTAGACCGGATGAACGTGTTACATGCTCGGTTAAATCTAAGTGCAATCTGAGAATGTGTAATTACGTGACTTACATAAGATTCGCATGAGATGATTTCATCTCAATATCTAAGTTAAGTTTGCCTGATATGACCCCATTCCCGAATATGCCCCCACTCAAGTTCTCAAATGTATGTACACACCGGCAGACCTTACGACGAATTTTTCTTAATTTTTTTACGTTAGAAGATCGGAAAATCAACGTTGTGGACCGCCTTCAGATGACACGCGCATTTCTTAGAACAGAAAAAGTGATTTTCGGTACTTTCGACTTCTTTTTTGTTAGTCACAAAAAGCTATGCCAAACAAAATTGATATGATTCCGAGTGTGATTCATTCCAATGTACTTCAATTCATTTTCTTTGTTTTTGTTTCAACTTTGAAATGCACTTTACAAAATTGCCAAACTCGATTTTTTGCCGGTTCTGCGCTCAATATGACTGGAAAAAGTGCAGTGTACCTAAGTTGCCCCCACCTCTTTTTCCCACGAGTAAGGCTTTATGCAATGCCGCGACCACTCCTTATCACTTTCTCGTCTAGATTACAGCAGTTACAGGTGTATTTTGCAATATCCAGTAGCGTGGAGCCTTCAATACGAACCAGATCTCACAAAAATGCTAAAAATCGATTTTTATGTTAATTTTGAGGTTATGTGCTTTCAGAGTTATTGAAAATATTTTAAAATGCAACGACTTGTCCATTATTACATTAGAGTTATGCTCCGGAACCGGTATCGCTTATCCAGAGCTTCAGAATCACGAAATGACCATGGGCTCGACCATGGGGGCATATATGAGGAATACATTGTCAAAAACTCGCAAAAAATCTTTTTTTGTAAAAATTAAGATAGCTCAGATCCAATTCCTTCAAATCGGACGTATTTTAGCTCATTTTGAATGTATTGAAACAAGCTTTAGAATGAGTTCAAGTATGTTGGAAAATATCGAGATGAACCAAAAGTATGAGCAAAACCAAAGTAGTGGGAAACATTACGCACCTTTACTTTCGATATTTTAGAATGGTACCCTGAATTTTGAGCAAATAAGCACATAACGAATCACGGTAACGACGAGATGAACTCAAACGTTTGAAACTTACTAACAGCTCCTACTCGATGCGAACCCAACATACACCGATCATGATTGCGTTGCAATTACGCAGGCTGATTTTTCATCGATTCAGAAGTAACGCGCTGATTTTAATCAAGCTGGTGATGACTCGGAAGGGAAATAAAGAGAGGGGAGTGAGGCGCCTAATAGAAGCGAGTGAATCAAAGTGAATCTATCAATTAAAACAGATGAGACCCAAAGAGTCCCAGACGGAGCATGATGGACTGGAGAGGGGAGAGAGGAGCGAATGATTCGAGCATTTAGTATGATTTGAAATTCACGCGATCGAGTCAAGTAGTTCACATTGTCACTAGTTGTTGGCGAATAAACGACCGAGATGGAATCATATGGGAATAGCGGGTTGAATAAAATCTTACTCGCAGGTGGCTGCGCGTGAGCCACTTTTATATCTATACAAATCTCGATTATCAAGCCAATTACGCTAGGTGCCGTCGGGGACTAACCCAACATATCCCTTCAGTCCCCCTGAAGAGCCGGATCTGTCCAAAAAAGGCAAAACGCACCAAAATCAACGTAGAGTCCAAAATTTTTCATATCTCATCTCATTCCATGTATTTGAATTTCCCATCAAAATCCTTTTAGTTGCAATACTCGAATTACGATTCACAATATACCTGATTTTTGATTTTGTAAATTTGGTGATTTTTACTCATCTCACCCAATCCAAAATTGTCAGGAATAGGGGCGAAGCGCAATTGAAACACAATTACATCTCCCATTCATCATATATTGAAAAACGACATCCGTTGGAAAATGAATGAAAGCACACAATCCGAACATATTACTGGGGAGGAGTGTAAGAATCTATTCCAGCTTGTTATCTTAGCAGAAAATGATGCTGATTTTGAGTAACTTACATTCAGATACCCGCGATGTTTTCTATCTCATCTTTCAAGTGAGCTACATCGGATATGCTAAACAACGGCTCTACTGATTCCGTGAAGTAGACCCTGTTCATGAAACCAGCTAATTTGTCACGAATTATTACAACGGAATCGTCGTTACTCGGGCAATTATATTGGAAAGGAACATTGCAGAAAGAGTTGGAGAAGCTACTAAATTCTTCGATGTCTGATCTAAGATATAACAATTCCTTGCAGTCATTGACATCACTTATAGTAAAACTGGTTCTGAAATTTCCTAATATTCTCTCTGATCCAGGATTCCCAACCAGAATAGTCATTGTTGCTTGTTCGCCTTTTTTTGGCTTCTGATCAATCAACTCGATAGGCTGAGCATTAGAATCGAAGGTTAAGGGCTCCTCCAATTCTAAAAGGCTGAGATTTTCATTCCTCTTAATCTTTTTGAGCTCAGCGTTGTACTTTTTACCGCCTTGGTTATGTGCATCTGCACCCACTAGTACGGTAAAATCACACTTCCCTGACTGCACTTGCTTGTTGAGGCTGGTTAGAACATAGTTGTTTGAAATGATGGCACCAAACTTTCTTCCAGAGTCACCATCCTCGAGTTCATCTTCGCAAGTGTAAGTGACAGTCACTAAATATGGCTTCTTGTCTGTTTTTATGATGTTCGATGTGCATGCTCGAGAAATTTTTTGTGGTTCTGGAAGCAAAAAAATTACGATATACTTAGTTTCGTTCATAAACTCAAATTCAATCTCGTTCAATTCCCTTCCTGTTCATCAAAATGTTTTTGCTTGTGATATTTTTAGGACAAGGATTTCAAAAAGAATTGAGCCACACGAGTGATGTCAATCTTCAGCTCTATCTTCATCGGGATAACTGATGTTCATTCTCCGTTTCAACCAAGGGTTTTGAAAGCAGGTGACTGATGTGTTGAACTTATACCATTTTTCAAACTTTGTAAAGACTTCCCATCGAAAGTATTACGAGAATTGAAAAATTTGGAAAAAACCTGGATACTAATTGTAAATATGTATTACATTTATCGAGAAACTCATGTAGCTCGGCAAAGGAGGTATATTTTGGGTAAATGTATAGAAATGAAGGAGAATGATTGACTAATATTCCAGCAATTTTTTTCATCGACTGACTTTGTTACTTTTCATCACTTCCACGTCATATTTATGAGTTATCATATTATTCTGATTGCTCAGAATTGGTTCCGGAGTGAGTGCGATATCATGCTCATGATGTTTCGTGGGCGATTTCAAACAGACTTTTGATGTGAATTGGGCTCTCTCTAAGATCATGACATTGTACTCTCAAAATTAATATCATAAAAAATCAATGAAACCGTCTGCAAAATTCGGTAATCTCACATCTGTAAGAGTTTATTGGTCTGGATGAAATTCATACAGGAATGATTTTACATACATATATTTAATGAATCAATTTATCGTTCTTTCGAGCCACTTATAATCGCCGCGCTCAGGCGAGTGAATACGCCATCGCCTCGGTGGTCTAATTGGTTAAGAGGATGTCGGAGATCGACCTCTAAACTTCTGCTAGGATATAAAATTTTTTTATTTACAAACTCACGCTCTCAATTTCCACTCAATCGATCTGAATTTTTCTTTGAGAGGTAGAAAATGTCCGTAAAAAGGGTGCTCTGGTGCGTTTCGCACGCAAATGTACCGCTCCGAGCCAAAATCGATGTCAAAGGCAAATGCACAGAGAGGTTAGGTAGCTATTATCCTCAATTATTTAGGTTCCCAAAAGCCGAATCAGAACGAGTGGACCAGAGCACCCTTTTTGCTGATTTTACGCATCAAATAAATCATTCCCGCAGGCATTTGATGCTCAAATGAGGGAATGGTTCTGTAGATAAGATTTCGGTAGCAAAAGCGAGTATTTTGAATTGCGAAGTCGACATACACATAACCTTGTGTCGCTTGGTATGTTGGCAGCATTGGTCATGCTTGAGCTGCGGCTGTCGCGCTGTCGGCTGCTCTACCACTGCTAAGCAGACGGCGCGCGTTTATGCTTCGTAGCCGGCGTAGCACGAGGAAATCGTGGTTTCCCGGTGGAAATGAGAGTGTCCGGGTCGGGTGAAGGTGTATCTGTTGTGAGTGTTTTGTACTGTGTTGTGTGTACACCCACGCGACGTGCAAATGTTCGCGTGCGATGGTTGTCTTGCGACGGATGCAGCTTCGCCGCACCTCCGTGGCATCCCTCGAAAAACACGACTTTGTTATTCGAATAACAAAACTGCGACCCAGGATAAAAAAAACGTCGTGTCGGAATTGTGTTAGGCCTTATAGAATCTAGCCAGCCCATGGAAACATTTGTTGCTCTTGCCCTGATGGTATGAATGATGTTACAATACGGCGTATTTCTCCCATTCCAGTGTATGTATTTTCTTGTGTCACTTCATAGATATTGCACAAAATATTCAATATGAGACGGAGTATTGTGCTTTATACATTCAAAATGATGTAAAAAATATGATTTGATGTGTACAAGTTGAATGGAATAGAATACTTGTTTAGAAGTTACTTTGATTGAGTTACTGAATATCGCTGTTTAGAATCCGCAAGTACCATCAACCTCGAACTTTGTCTCTGACCTTGCTATTGGTTTGTTAGTGGTTGATGGTGGATTCTGAACTATTCAAAATTCATAGAAACCTCATTGACCGTAATTTTCACTCCCCAAATGTGAGTTTGTGATGAATACGCATTCTTGTCAAGGAAACGCAGAGTGAGTCATTTGATTTTGAGCTGCTTCTGTGGCTCTCAGGAATGCGTTGGAGAGTCTTTTACATTGAGATGATGTGATACATGAGAAACTTCTAATGAATGCACTTCTGTAGTAGCAACCTATTTTACTTCATCGTAAAAGACCATTGATCAACCAAAGATTTGTCAAGTCAACTTCCCAAATTCCTGATGACTCAGAATTATAATAAAATTCAACTCCAACATTCTGAATCAGGCAGAATTTTTCCAGTTCATGAAGAATCCGTGGAACTAAAAACAGTCCAAAGTCTGTTTTGTAGAATAATAGAACTTCTCTCAAGAATGGTTGATATAAGTACTTGGTGTGCGAGCTTGGATACTTTTTCTGTATGAATGAGATTTTGTATGCTTTTATATGCATTAACCAATGACGCAGTTGAATTCATATTGATGAATATGGATGCAGATAATTGTCTATTTGGAAAGATAAACCTGCTTTGCAAGGAAGCTCCAGATCCATTCTTGTATTCGAGTATGAATTTTGGAACTGTCAGATAGTAAATCTCAAGGAGTTATGATTTTCTGATGTTGATCAGGAATCCTTTAACTCTGATAAAGAATCTCATTCTTGTTGAAGGATGAGTAAAGTCTCTCAGACAACATGAATTTTTGAATTCATCTTGTTTCAGGAAAAGGACTCTTTTTGGAGAGTATCTACAAACTATTCAAGTTTGTGAGCGTGAATGTATAGGATGCAGAGATATGGATATTTTCAATTCATCTCGACTTGGAAAAAATGACTCTTTTTGAAGAGTATTTTCGAATAATCTACAATTGTGAGCGTGAATATGTTGTGTGCTTGATATGAATTTGTGAATCCATTCAAATCCGAAAAATAATACTTTTTGGAAGAGAATTCTCAAATCATTTTCGTGGAGAAACGTAAATTTGTTGATGACTAAGACTTGCCTTTTTGGAGTTTAACTCAAATGTTTCATGCTTGTGAACGTGAATAATCAGATTTTGAGCGCAGGCTCTTGCTTCAGCAACTCGTCTTTCCCAGGATATGGCGACATCCCATCAGTGTTGCCAACAATAGAAAATTACACGTGGGAGGCTCATTCTAAGTGTCGCCATCTACACTTGGAATAAGCTAACTATCGCCAACCCGCCTGATAACCTGCGAAGGTCCGACATCCTCTTAAGGCGCCACCGGTCCGGAGTACTGAGATCGCGAGGTTCAAGTCCCACCCGAGGAAGAATTTTTTCATCTCTTGGCCAATTTTTCAATAAAAAATTAAATAATCTAAAAAAGTCAAAAAATCCTTCGTAATGCAGCCACTATGAAAGTAGAGCCTCGAAGGTCGCAGTTTGACATTTGTCAAACTGTGATCGCAGCCTGAGCGTGGCGATTATAAGTGGCTCGAAAAAACGACAAATTTATTCATGAAATGTGTTTCATCAAATCGAGCAATGGAGTCAAAATATCGATGAGATTTACCTTTTCGGCATAATTTGGATATCTGATTTTACATATAGTTGCCGAGTCGTAGGGGTGATATAAATGGTAAATTTTTAATTGCTCTCCTTTCCGGTGCCTAAACTGGGCATATATAGATATTTAGCTATGTAGCTCCGCAGATATTCCCCTTTCAAATTCCAAATGAGAGAAATTCTCCCCTAATGGAGGCCACCAAAACTCGGATGTATTTGAAACATGTAATTAATTTTGACACTCGATCGATATGATCGGATATCGTATTTATCACTCGCGGGAATTTCAAATTATGAAGATATAATTTTTTCGGTCTTTGCGAGTTAAAGTCAGCAGATATTGCTGACGTTTTCCACCACTTTGATAAGCCCGAGCAATGAGAGAAGGGCGAAACACGCATAATATCAGCGTAGAATCAAAAAATTTTTCATAAAGTTTCTCATTTTCTCATCTTTACTTGTCATTCCTTTCCATCAAAATCCTTTAGATGCATCCTCGGAACCATACGAGTCTCTAAAGGTGCATTGATCGAGAGTGGAGTAGTATTTGAAACAATTTTTCAAGACAGATCAGTCCGTGAATGATTTTTCGGACAAGAAAAATACCACTTTCGTCGGAATCACTTTATTTATGGGTAACTATCACATAGGATGTTATAAGTATCATTCAGATTTTCTGTAAGTTGCTTTGGTACTTTGGTTACTGTGATAATCGGTGGCTATTTTTTGGGAGAATCATTTCTCACCGTATAAACGGGCTTCTCTTCCAAATGACGTCATTGGAGTTCTTCCAGATAGTGATGGTCGATAAATGTAGTTATCGAAATACCTTTTTGAAAAGAAACAACTTTTTGAAAATCTGGGATGAACTCCCAACGACCGTTGCTACTTCATGTATATTGTTACAAAAATCTGAATCTTGTCGTTTTAGATTGACAACAGAATGAAATCAATAATTGATTTCATCTTTCATCAATTATTGCTGAAGGATCGATATCTAAATTTCTTAACCAAAAACAGAAAATGTAGAACCATTCGCTAGCGAGAAATATAATGCTACAAAAGGACGAATTCTCCAAGGCCAATGTGATTTTTCAAATCGATCAATCCAACTTACAGCCCACGTCATAATCATTCATCTTCTCTCACGTTGAAAAATAATCACGACAAAGACACTCACCTCGTTGTACTCCAAACTCATCGGGACAGGACCCAATGGCACAACCCATCAGTGCTTGGACTCCCAATAATAATAGAAACGAGCAACGTAAGAGGTTCGACGCTGAACGAATCATTTTCTTATGTGAGTTGTCTTGTTCCTGCGAAAGAAGACTGACTGTTCCAAAACATATGGCCAAATTTATACCAATGTGTGGAGGCGTAATGAGGGGAAGTGAATGTTTAGATAAGAACTGGTGACCCCGATTGTCAATTAATTGGATGAAATTAAACGGTTAAAATTTGAATGCCTCTAGACTACAGTTCAGGCCAAATGGTATTCGGGCGGATTTTTAGGTGGATATTGGTAATCCTCCTCGTCAAATGATTGGTTAGGATTTGGTGATTGAAGATCATTCCATCCTTCTAGAACGCAATTCTGGACACGTGTGCAAATCTATGATGATTAGATTTATAAAAGTCTGCTTAAAAGCGAGAGGACCACTTCGAAACATCTGTGTTCGCACTTCTTCTCCTCTGCGAATGGAGATTCTGATGTGCTGAAAATAGCTAATTTCTGAGTATTCAATGACGGGTAAACAAATAATACTGGTAATGGCCCGATATTTCGAAAAGTCTTTATGTATTTCCGTAGTTCACTTCTGAATGTGATCGTGAGTGAACTGATGTCTCGACTCATGAGTAATATCGCGGCAAACCACGAATCCAGCATGTCTCGGATTCTTTTTTTACTATTTTTAATTGATTTTGTGGACTGAAACATGAACTTTTTACCCCAAAGGCATACAGAATTTTTTTGTATGCTTGAAGAATAAGCTCTGATTTTTTCGAGGGTAAAAGGAGTATGAAATTTTTTTAGTAGAATATATCTAGTTCTGACTTGGCGCAAGATGCGAATACGAGGTTAGCAGCGTTCGCAGAATTTCCAAAAAGTCTATGGAGATACTCCTTGGGATAAGAGCGATCAAGTAAAGAATAGAAACAATTCGATTTGTCCAAAACTTATTTTCTCTTATTTTAAGAGTTCATACTTCCTAATGGTCCCAAACATTTTTTTGGTTTCTCTCGCGTCTTATTGATGTTTCCATCCTGCCTAGTTCGAAAAATGAGTTTTTCTCCGAATGCGCATAATTTTGGGATCCAATTCCCTAAGTGTGGGGGGGGGGGGGGGGAGGAACCGATTCGACGTGAAAAATCGTCGCATGACCCAGAACCAGAGTTGGGGAAATATGAATTTTCGAGACTTTTGGCAATGCGGGTTTTGAAAAATAAAATTGATTCTGTTTTTCACTTCTTTGCTAGTCGGATACGTACATGACCTCAAAGAAAGAAAATTTTAGAGGTGTACTTCGATGGAGTTTCTGGATACTTTTTAAATGCCGCCTATCCTCGCATCAACCTCATATTCGTATCTTGCGTCAAATCCGACGTTCACGAATTTTCTTCAGGGAAGATCGTTTCGTTTTGGTACAAAAATTTAGAAATAAATCCATCAAACATACAGAAAATTATTTTTGGCCTCCATATGTAGGTGAAAAGTTCATATTTTAGACCATAAAATCGATCAGAAATAATTTTGAAGAATCCGAGCCATGACTGCAATTTGTGGTCCACTCTCACTGTACACACAAGTTCCTAGCAATTTATCTAATCGTGTTCGATGAGATATTTCAAATCGATTCTTTGAAAATTTTGAAGCCCGTGATCAACCAACGAGCACCAGATAGGCAAGATATTCAAAGGTATTGAACTGGGATAGCTCCTAATGAATGTCAGGCAGAAATACGTGAATGAACATCTTGTTACATATATGAGAGGTTCTACAGAACTTTCAAAATTTGGGTTGCTGAAAAGTGAAATATTTTTTCTCATGGCACGCGTCTGGAGCCAATTTTGCTGGTTAGTTGGATTTCCAAAATAAGTAGAAAAATGTGTGCCCACTGATTTGGAAGGATGTTATTTCTGTAATTAATAAATACCATGATCAGCCATCTGAAATACATTCAGTACGCCCGATTGAATCCTAATCTACGCATCACAGCAAAAAGGATTTCTCAAAGTGGCTTCATTTCTCGAAACAGTTTTTTCTCAAATTGAGGAACAAAATCGAGCGATTTTTCTCAGTATGAGAACTCGTTTTTTGCAACGAGAAATCGTCTCTCTAAATGAGAAATCATCCTCTCTCAATGAGAAAACTATTTTCTCAAAATATATTATGACAAGAAAAAACTCGCAACTGAGAAATAGTTGTTCTCGAAACGAGTAAAAAAAGTCTCATTCTGAGAAAACACTTTTCTCGTTAGAAATTAAATGGGGTTATGATCACGACAAATCGTCAACATTATGGTCTATTCAGATAACATGCAGTGTCAATGCTTTTATCAGTTGGCAAATTTTGGAAAATGAAAAAGTACAAGTGCATGCCGGGCCGGTTTGAGGGGTTATGCCGAAAATTATCCTATTGTAGTTTCCTAAGCTTCCGTGTAATGTCGAGCTTTTTCAAAAGCGATGGGTATATAGCAGTCTTCGCTATTCAGTGATTGTGCACAAGATTAACACTGTAATGTGTTAGATTTGGCAAATAGAAAATCTGGTGAGTTTCTTACGCGGTTTGGGTCAATTTTTTCATGTCCGAAACGCTTGAAAATATTCCAAAAAACAAATCTATTATGCTCTTCTTGTTTATCGAGTTCTCTGTTCATCTTGTTGATCATAAATGCTGATTGTTAATCAGACAAAATAATGTGTTGATCGGATTTAAGTAGTTTTCTCCGTATTCTGTTTCCAAATATGGCTAAACGAGGGTCAACGAGCACACAATCTAAAAAGGTTAGTTTTCGAGTGTGAAATACGAGTTCTCACAACAAAAGATTCTATTTCTCATTCTGAGAAATTCCTCAGACGAGAAATGTGAAATTTCTTACAATTACACGTACTTGAAACGAGAGAAAAAAGTTCTCATTTTGAAAAAATCCTTTTTGCTGTGATACACAGCATGCAAAACTTACTTTGGACACACATACACACTGTATATCACTAGTTTTCTGTTCCATGCTGGACAAGTGGTAGTACTCGAGTTCCACCTATTTGCGTTGTGGCGTCCCCGTCCGTATTTTCACAGAATCCACTATAAAATTCTTAAATCGAGTCTACAGTGACACTTGTGGAGGAGAAATGGGTACTTTAGTGTATTGCAGCTGTGTTTTAATTTCATATGGACGAATGCAATGTCATATAAGCGCCCACATGATCTCGATCACATAGGTTTTCATCGATAAAATTTTTGTAATGTTTCTCATCCGAATAGCATTCGATGTCAGGATCTAAAAACTGTGGGATATTCTTTGTAATAAGGTGAAGAAGAATGGGCAGAACAGTCCAGGAGCGTGCCCCCCTCCCCCTTCCCATGCCATGAGAATTTGATCTTTCTCAGTCGAGTGGGCGCATTAAATTACCCATCTTTTTGAAGCACTCATTTCAACGCAGTTGGTCGCACGCACCTAAACCAAACGGGATATGATTGGTGTTATTTCAAACTGTCGAAGTTCATTTTGATCATGTACTTATCGCAAATATTTTGTTTTTTTTAGCTAAGTACGGGGAATCTCAACTTTTCGTGAAAAATCCTGCCATGTCCAAAACTAATGTTTTCTCAAAATATAAGGTGTTGAGATGGTAACTGAATTATGACAGAATTTTTCGAGCAATATTATTTTCGGAGCATGCTCAAAAAATCAGAAAATGGCACGAGTACGCTGAGAAATGCCCAGAAAATGAGGGTTGCGGGCCGTGCTGCGCATAGCCAGTTTCCTTTGACAGCACAACGAATCAAGTACACATTCAGAAGTTTATAAACCTATCAAATTCAGCTTCAACAACTTGACGATCATTTGAAGATTCAGAGACAGCGTGCAGTACGCACAATATCACAAGTTTTGTAAAATCTCTTATATGTAGGCTACATTAATATCAGGTCTCTCGCGGACGGAGAGGGTGTTGTCACATATATCCATCACAAAAACAGATGAATGAATAAAGGGGTAACGATACCCCACAGAATAATCACACATGCGTATTCGGATATGCATATGGAGGCGAAAAACTACTCTCGGAACCAATCAACCGATACCGAGATACGCTGCAGAAAGACATGTAAAGAATAACTTCTCGTTATCTGTGAATCATTTAAATATTTAGAACAATGAAAAATTGTATCAATCATTATTACATATGGATTAAAGTCCAAATCCAATTTTTGTCGTTGACATTCATTATCGGAAATAATTTCTCCAGCTTTATTATAACAATAACGAATAGCCCAATCGAAATTTCATCAAGAATGTTTTCCAAATCATTTTCATCAAAAAATCTATCATACAGTCAAATTGGGTAATTTTGGTACGTTTTCGGTGCTTTTCATTTTGTTTAGCTCGGCATTCCACCATACATTGACAAAATCCACTTCTAATGGTAATCAATCTCAAGCTTACAGTTTCAGCTTTCGATTGACGGGCTACAAAGTTCAATTTGATGTGTCTGAGCTGGAGCTATTAGCAGCTGAAGAAGTGTACCAAAGTTAGACCCCGACTGGGTAACTTTGGTACACTTAGGAAATATTTCAATTTTACCCGCGACCATGCGGGTGAATTGATTTTAATTGTACAGAAGTCTTGTTCTAAGCTGTTTGGAACATTTCAAAACCTCATACCATCACTCGACTCAAGGTGAGATGAAAAGAAGCTGTCATAGGAAGTTGTACTGGAGTAACCCTGTCCCCATGCTTCTTACGTAAAGTGTGGTAACTTTGGTACGTTTTTTCATGGTTTTTTTCCTGTTTTTCATTCATTAAAATTCAAATTGCTGTGAATACTCTAATGTTACGATGGTTTCTTCAATATGGTTATATATGTGATGAAAATGTAGCATCATAAAACCGTAGATTGTCCCAGAATACTTCTTGCCTGGTACACTAACTGGACCACTCGTGTATCGGTCCTAAATCAGCCATTTTGGAAAAAGCTTCAATAAACGAGTACAACCATCCACACGGAATCTATGGTGGCTCGACACATTGTTTATGTGTGTGTCAAGAGGGGACAACAGGTTTCTGAGCGATGGAATTATTTACCTTGACGAACGCAGTCAAAAAAATAATTCTTCAGGGGTGTACCAAAGTTGCACCCACTGTACCAAAGTTATCCAATTTGACGGTACTCCTCCACGGATAAAATATACCCAAATCGTATCAATTACTAGCATGTGAACTCTTTCATCACTCCAGATTGTATTATTAGCAAGTGACATAGAATTCAAAATCGAGAATTCTTTTTTGCAAAATGGGAATTCTGATTAGATTTACATATTAATTAACCAATTCCTTCAAAATGACCAGATATATTTCAAGTCGATGATGGAAAGATTCACGTGATAGATATTTGATGCCAGAGCATTTGTACAAACATCTTTTGAAGATCATGTTGAATTCATAGCAACCGATTAGACGTGAGAGAAGTGTTAGGAGTAAGAAGCCGAGAGTAGAATGGGGGCATTGCAGATAAATTTAGAACGAACCCCTCAACTTTCACGAAGTTTGGTTAAAAGATTTGGGAAAGATAGGATGACTAATAGTAAAACAACATACAGACACAAACATGCGAACATACACAAGGTGTGGTTTAGAATAATTCACAAACAGCGTTATGTATTGGGAAAGGAATGTATTAGGGTACTATTTATTTCTTAGATATCGGCGAGCAAAATAAGGTGGATCCCTTTTCATTTGGGTTGATGTAAAATTACGAGGGAAAGATGTGCGTGGCAACCACGTACGTAGAAAGGTGAAACCTACATTCACACGAGTTTGATATTAACTTTTAGTGGCAAATAAATAGATATGACTGTGACAATATCAATTCATGAGAGAATCAGTCAAAAAAGCTACCATCATTTGATTGTATGAACATACCAATTCTTTCGTAAAGTGAGTGATATTTGTGTTCGTCACCGTGAAGAGTTCACTTGTACATTGTTACATGCTCTGATATTTATGAAGAGATCAAATATTATCTATGTTGATTTGTATGGAGAGTTACAGTACGCCAGAGGATGCTATGATTCTTAATTTATGATTTTAGATGCCTCTCATACTCACACTCCTCAATAAGAACAAATTACATGCTTAAGATCATACCATTCTGAAGATTATCTGGAATTCAACTCCTCGTGAACATCTTGATTCGCTACAAATCCAGTGACCAACAAGTGAATGTGTGGATTGCATGGAAAACTTGCCATCACATCTCTCGTTACCTGATTTAGACATCATCTAATTTGGTTCGGCATGTGAGTGGATTAAAGTAGGTCTGGAAGTTTTTTGCGGATTTTCGGAAGATTCAAACCATCCGGATACCCTGGTATCCCGGTTCGACAAAAAAATTTGGACGGGTCCAAATATCCGGATACTACCCACTTGTTGGACATTTAAATCCGGCGGATTTTATAGATGAATCGAGATATATATCGGCGATGTTTCGGTAAAATCATGGAACAGATTTGTGAACCCAGATACTATCCCGTGATCCGGATCCAATCCAGATAGTTATATCCGGATCTTTTCAGTTTGCGCGGATATCTATCCGGATCCGCGGATATCTCCAGCCTTGGTTTGGGTGTATTCGAGTCCATTACGTGCTCATAACCCTGGAGAATGTTACAAACTAAATTCACTTTGTACGGTTGTAGGATCTTGGATTGGAAAATTTTCAAGATGTGTAATGTGCAGTTTGCACATTTAGCAGGTTTTACTTTCTCATGTTAGCATGGAAATGTATACTCAGGGGAATATTTAATATCCAAGTTCGATATTTGTCAATTCGGTATCTTTTGCCAAGGAGAGCTACGCCTGCACTAAGGATATATCTTTACTCTCTAGATCAAACTCGAAATCTTCATCATGAATGGATATTATATTGAACTAAATCTGAAATCCAATTCCCCGTCCATCACTACAGCTGTTCACTAGTAAATTTCCAAGCTTAGATTGAATGAGAAAAATTTCACCAAAAATGTTTTCAGAATTCAACATGAAATATAAAGAAAATGAAAAAAAAAATTTGAACATCCTCAGCAAGAACATCCTCATCACACATTCGTTGTGATTCTGGAAGTCTTAAAATTAGAATAATGATGATGATGGGCATGAATTTCGAATCTGTAAAAGTAATGGTGATTCTGAGAGATGAATTCTGGATCCCAATATGTAAAATCTAGACTTGAACTCAAAAGTGTACTCGCTTCAGATATTGTTATTTCCGAAATTTCTCTGAGCATGTTCCGTTAAAATTACTTCTCTCGATACGTGAGGAACGTGGTTCTGCTGTCCATCAGCCGCAGCACGGGTTTCTTATCTGTCACTACTTTTCGTTTCTCGTGCATGAGAGACCCTCGTCGCAGATAGTGTATCTGTACCTGTAGGCAACTGGCCACCAGTAAAAGTAATTCGATTCAACTGTTTAACAATTTCCTTAGCAACGCGTTGTCAACAAAACGAAAACATGTAAATCGTTCGTCAGATTCGTTCAGGCTTTGAGGCGAGCACAACAACGTCTAACCTAACGAATTCTTCCACATTTCTATACATAGTTGAGACATTTAATAAAATACAGTTAAGAAATTTAATAAAATCCAGTGTTTTCAATTTGAACTGTTTCTTATGTCCCTGCGCAATACTTGCGGACCCGCGAGCACACCCTTTTTTCGAGAGACTTCGACACTGTCTATTCAATCCAATAGATCAATAATATTTCGCAAAACATTGCAACACACATCATATACATCTTAGAATTGAGAAAAATCGTAGGTATTTTGGACTCGTTTTGCACATAACATCTAATTTTGTGGTGTTTCGAAACTCCGCAGATTATCTCATCATCTCAGACCGAAGATATCTAGAGGCTTCCGTGAACAAAAATTCAGTATCAACCAATTGCTTGAAAAGTGATGATGAATGATAGAGATATATTTGCTAGATCTATATTTGAGCGAATTCTTGATATTATCTTGATCCGAAAGTAATATGAAAAATGAGATGTTAAATATAGAATGAGTGGGATAAGCATTGAAGTGAGCATGGAGCTTGAAATGCACGAGGATGTTTGGTGGATTAAGGCTAGTCCGTAGAGAATCCGGATATTTTGCCCGATAGATGGCGCTTTGGTCGTACTGCATGTGCGATGGGAGATTATGAACTACTTTTTTGCCTCATAGTATTTTAACCTCACATTCCCGACCCAAACGAGACATGGCAAGTGAAATGCCATAATATTTCCCATCGAATGAGTTGTTCCTCACCTGGAAACTCTTCCGATATCTAAAAAAAATCTTAATTCTTCGGCCCACTCGGCTAGGTATCCTGGTCGATGCTCTCACTAGTTCAAGGTTTTTGCGAGCTGGATTCAGAATTTTTGAACGTGGGAAGGCTCATTCAATAGGAAATTCTAAGCCCCAGGGGGCCTAGTATCTGATATTAGCCGGAACTGTTATGTTATTGAGGAATAACTCGAAATAGGTGAGGACGCGCTCTGTCCCACCAAAAATTACCTTCAAAGTTTTCTCGATTCCTAAGAATGAGATGCCATGAAAATTTGCATGGTATCGTGTTACAAGATTTCACAGGTGGCCTAGTATCTGATTTTGGACAAAACTGTTTTGTTATTGTTGAATGAATTGGAGTAGGGGAGGATACGCTCTGTCTCGCAAAATATTGCCTTCAAGTTTTCCTTCTTCGACAATGAACGAAATGCCATGAAACTTTGCATGGTATCGTGTTATAAGATTTCACAGGTGGCCTAGTATCTGAATAACACATTTAGTACCAATAAAAGCGTATAAACAATAATTCCGCCCTCAGAATCATTACATGCAGCGCCAACCTCAAAGTACGCCGGTGCGTGTCTAGTTGCGGTTTTGCGGGGACTCCGGACTAGCCTTAAGAGGAAGAGGTGGTTGAAATTTGGTGGTTATTGGCTGGATGATTCAGGATTTATGGGAGGAGATGTAATAAAATTGAAAGGAGAAATAGGATTTTTTCTCGTAAAAATTATTGAGGGTGACGAACTAATCGATGGAGTGAGCTCAAAATAGACTCACCGCTGACTAATGTTTAGTAGTCCCACAAGATTTCAAGACGATCGGTGGAAACGCCAAAGAGTTTTCGAATGCCATAGGAGAGCTAAATAGCAAAATCGACATTTGGAAAATAGGGGGGTGAATGGAAATTGGGTATCAACCAATCGTTTGAAAATGGCAATCAATTATACGAAGAGAGACTCAAGATTTTTTAAATGAAGGGAGATTGATGATATGATGTTTGGACCAACATTGAAAAGAAACTATGTTGAATTCTCCGCGGAATAATTTATGTGGAAGTCAAATTAATCCGTCAATAGGGCTCGAACTCAGTGACGATAATCATGAGCTAATTAAGCATGAACCCTCGAAATTTCACGGAGATCGAAAAAAGGGGATAGGAGTGGTTGTATGGTAAGCGATGGACAACGAACACACATACGGACATATGCACATTGCAGTTTAAAATGACTTGTAGCAGATGTTGAATGTGTTGGGGTAATGGGGGTACTAATCGATGAATCTCGTCGGGTAGGATAAGATAAAATATGATTCTCATTTGTCGGAAAGAAATATAGAACGGTAAAAATTGAAGAAAACGAAAACATTTTTAGCGAAAAACTCAGCACCATTTCGAAGCTTTCTCTTCGAGAAAGCAAAATTGGTATTGCTCTTCTGGCGATACCACTTTTTGGTCGCATGGCAAATACTCGGAAAATGGCATGGCCGTGCGACCAAGAATTTTTTCTGTGTGAGGGAAAAAATATCCAATTATTTGAAAGGTAAGATTTCAATGAATTTGTGCACACAATTGTAATAAATATGACTAACTTTGTTGGGAAAACCAAGAATTCACAATGTATTACAGAGAAAATTATGCGACCATCTATTCTTGAAGGAGCTTACTCCTCTATTCGTATGATTAATTCTAGATAGTAACGTACTTCACGACTCAAATGTACATACAAACGTGGGTTCATAGATACAATTATTTTTTCGAACCTTGAGACTGAGTTCATTTTTATTACTGATTCTCGCCATTTTCTGTGTGCACCAAGGCATAAATCTCCACTAAAAAGTCGATGCCATACCAACTTTGACTGGTAAACCTGATTGTAACATTATTGAAACCTGAACCACCACTAATCAACTCTGGATTTGCTCCATGTCCGTCTGTAAATTTGTCCAACACTCTTACTAGTGTGATATTATCCCTCTCATCAACACTGAAAGTTTCCTCCACCACAACGACTCTGAACGACTTCCACGGTTTGATCACATCAGTTTGGTACATAAACTGATCGCCTTCTTGTCTTTGGCCAATGATGAGGTCGTGAGATTCTTGAGGTGACTTTTTAATATGATTCCATCGTCGAGAATGGACTCCGGATCTAAAACTGGGAGTGGCAATTGCAAAGGTGTAAATCACAAAAACCGAAATAAACCTCCAGACAAAAGCCATGCTTGCGACTGAACTCAGTTTTTTTGTTCTTGAAGTGGTTAAGCAAAGCGCAGATTGAAAACTGAAGTAATCAACGACAATTCAGCTTCTTGTCCACATTTTTTTATTATCAGATTGGAGTTCCGTTCTCCAAAACTGATTGCGTTTGAGATCTTATCGATGTCTCTCGGAAATCTATTTCGGAGTTTCTCGTCATCGACTCTTAGAATCAATATCTATAGCTTATTCTTGCCACGTCTCAAATATTTTTAGTAAATTGTTGAAGTACCCTTGAGGAAGCATGACCCGATGATGGCTATGAAAAATTTTCGGGTGATTTATAAGATGTAAAACAATTCTCAGATCGTTTGAAATTTTTTTCATCCCAATCTTCGAATCACAATTATGATCGAAATAGTCTAATTGTCTCCAACAAATCTATGAATGATTCAACTCATTCACGATTGATATCAGAGTTTGATTACTGATATATTCAGCATTAATTAGGAGATCGATATCTCTGATCATTCGAGAAATTTAGTGAGATACTATCAAAGAGTGGAAATCCATGTCTCCTGTGGAGACAATCCCCATCAATTTGTTGACGATATTTAAATCTCAAAGAATCCTGGTTGGAATGTCCAACTATTCATAATCATGATTGCAAATCAACAAAGTGGACGAAAGCTATGAAAGCATCCTACATATCAACAATGAATATATCGGAAATGCACTCGAATCTATTCAACAACGAGAGGTCCAAACTTGCGGTGCTCGGATCTTGATAAAACTCTGGGGAATTATTTTTGATGAAGAAGTCATCTTTTCCTGCGTTCAATTTTGTGTAGCATGTGGACACGAATATTCGTAACATTGATGCGCGCGCAACTCCTCGAGCCGTAGTATTATAGCAGCGTGGCTTTGTGAGTGTGAGTATAGTGATAGTGCATGCATACAGATGACAGCTATATCAGACTAATATTATTATAATTCTTCTGTACTTCCCTTGTATTGCTTGTATTTCTGTGATGTGGTGGCTTGGGACTTGCAAACTTCAGTCATGATATATAAGTACAGCAAGAGTTGGCAAAAGTTGAATACGAATCGTGATTGGATGGTTCCCCAGTGAAGAAATTACTATGAATGGTGATTTGGATATGATGGGCCTGAAGACTAGAATTATATACCATCCTCAGTGTTTTAAAATTCCGAGAATGATCTTCAGACATTTTTGAAGGATTTCAGATTTGACTCAATGTAATTATGGGTGCCAGAAAGTGTCTCCAACCTAGCAGAAATAACTTCCGTGATTCCTCCATCCAGACCCAACTTCCAAGTTATAATTTCAAAATAGTCTTTCATGCTCAAATTACTCTAGTCACAGAATCCCACTGTGACTGATGAATTATCTACCTTGCTGCTAACTATGTTTCAGTGGAAATCTGTTTCAATCAATTGAGAAAAATATCGTCTCTCACATTCAGATGTGAGACTGGTATCAATCTGACTGATAAATGTTCATAAACATTCATCCTAATATATGCAACGATGATCTTTAAGGCCAATCCGGAGTCCCCGCAAGACCGCAACCAGACACACACCGGCGTACTTTCAGGTTGCAGCTGCATCCAATGATTGTCTCGCCTATTCCTATTTATTACTCAACAACATAACATTTCCAGTCAAAATCAGATAGTATCCCGCCTGCGTATTGAAAGATCCATTGGAATGAGCTCTTCCATGTCCGAAAATTCTGAATCTAACTCGCAAAAACCTGGAAAGAGTGCGAGCATCGAGCAGTATAACGCCCGGCGGATCAAAAAATTACGATTGTCTCGTATAATGAAATTTCCAGGCATTAAACAACTCATTCGGCTGAGAATGTTATGGTGTTTCACTTGCATTATTCCTTCCGAGTCGGAAATGTGAGGTTGGAATACTATGGGGCAAAAAATTGGATTCATAATCTCTGATCGCATATGTAGGGCGATCAAAGCGCCATCTATTGAGCGAAAAATATGAGTTCCGCTCCGGACTGGCCTTGATGCTGTTTTAACAATTTGAAATATTATTATGTGATATACATTATACATTCATTGCATATTACTCTGATCCAATAATGCTTAATGAATTTTCACTCGTCGTATATTGATCTGTGCTGTTTTGACGTTTCGTTCACACTCATGATAGACTTTGTTGGGAACTAGCTGACATGGGTTAGTATCTTAACAGACACAGAAAGTTGTGAAGCACTCAGCTGTACCAACAGGAACATCATCAAAGCAGGTTAACAGATTGAAGCTCTTATTTAGATTTTGTAAATTAAATTTGAAAAGGTCTTGCTAAGGAGTTTATCAAGATAGGAACTGGATCCATACATCCATCTGATGTGGATGAGTTTGAAAAATGATTTTATTTGGGCTCAGACTATTTCTTACATGATGCTATTGAATCTTCGTTCTCAAAATGAGATCCAATGCATGTATAACTCGAATCTCAGCAACACAGCTGTGTTACTGTAAGGATGACCTAAGTTATTCATGTCCAGCTAAAAATTTACTCTAGTCATTGGTCTTCAGATAATGTTGAGGAACAGATGTATCACCTCGTGTATCACCATGATTGCATGTTTCATTTGGAACTCACTGATTAGTTGATCACTTTGATAGTTGGCATCCTCTCTTGTTGAAAACCAGATGGATTAACTCGTGTGGGTAACTCTCACGGTCAAGTTATTTCTCATCATCTGAAAACGCCCTCTTGTAAGAACCATGACAAGTTGGGCTTGGGAGTCTTTGCATCAACTCAAACAGGATTTGATGGATCATTTCAAGCTTCAGTACCCAAAACACAAAGTTGTACTGTTTCACATCTCTTCGCATCTATATAATCTAAAAGTATTCATTGTAGAATTAACCACACTACTATTTATGGAAAAATTGTCACAAATGGACAAATTGTAATATGGGACGAATTGACTGTCGTTATAGTGAGTTAGAGCAGTATTTTGGATTCTTTTGCATGCGACCATATGCAACCTATGCGTTTCCTGAAATTTGAGGGTCAAAAATAGCAAACTGTCGGTTCGTAAACTTGATTAGTGAACAGGAGTGTTTGACACGTTCGATGCGGAACCGAAAACCGCAACGGATCTCACCAGTAAGGCATACAGAAGAACGAGGAGATTCAAACGGTGTAGGGACCCACATCAAAGCAAACGTATTAAATTTCATTTGGCCTTTATGGTTTAAGCTTATGGGTTATGCGATATCTTAAGCTGAAACAAACAAACCGTAACCGAATTTTGCTTTCTTGAAGAGAAAGTATTGTATCAGTGCGAAATTTTTCGCTTAAAATTCTTTCGATTCCCTCATATTTCACCACCACTCAGTTTGAACCCTATCCAAAATCCACTCCGATCATCTCATTTTACTCGTTGAGATCTATCGAATGGTACCCCCATATATACCCCCAGATATACCTTCATCTCATATACAACACTCAGTGGATCATTTTGACAAACTGCTGATAACATAAGATTCGGTCACTCAAAGAAAAATACTTTATTATTATAACTATTGTAACGCCAAGGGGAGATGAGAAAGCACTCCGCAAATGTCATATTGCAGCGTATTTTTGCACTAGCAATAGGCTGTCACATGTACGCAACACCAATGCGTGTGGGTTCGCGTGTGTATTTCGGTGGCTACCCGGATGATGTAGGAGTCACGTGACATCGATTTGAATCGGGACTCTTTCGCGGGAAAATTTTAACATTAATAATTAAGTGATCGATGGCCATAAAATGAAGAACTGTATTGTAACTTTGCTCAATTTGATGTGATTCATCGATTAGAATAAAGTACGATAATTTTCATGCAAGTTCCCTATTGGTCAGAAAGTGATGTCTTATGAATAACTATGCTTGCTGCTGAATCGTGAAATATTATGACGATTTTTGTACCTAGTGGAAGACTGATCCATGTGCCATATACCCTTCAGAAATTTCTGATCAGGTCTAACGATAATTTTCACTAACTAACGTTAGAGCAACTGTTTCATATAATTCAAAATCCTCAAACTGATAAATCTGGCGATGAAACATTTACCCATCAAGATCCCAACCTGATCGGATGAGAAAATCTATCATTGTTACGAATACAAGGACCAAAATTTCAGCATTATGTACGACACAGTGACCAATCAAAGATGCTCGTAAAATTTGTCTATGAGTAAATTTTCGAGCATAGAGTGATAGAAATCAAAATTTGGAAACAGAATTAATCATACAAGTACAGTTTGTATTATCTTTAATATGACTCCGAGCCCATGCTAGATTGAGTTGGGATTACATAGAATCAGCATTACTGAATTGAATCTCCAAATAAGAAGAAACTGATCTACCATTCAATTGTTGGGTTGGTCTATTGTTGTGGTTATCATGGTTAGAGAGTCGCAATCTCCGAAGTGAATCCAGCTGTTTGAGAAAAAAAATATCGTTATTATCTTTAAACCTCAATATCTCATTTGTTACTATGTCAGCCTCAGAATAAATCCAACTTCATTAAAAACTGCAGCTCGAAGATACCTTACATTTATGGAAAGAGAAAAAAAACGTTTTGTGTACCTGGTGAGTAGCAATGTTTCCTAGTCGCACTGACAATAACCAGGTAACTGATTCGCTGCAAGGTGGTGTTGTGAGTGAGCCTGGATAAGTAAAGTATCTTGCGGTCTTTTGTCGACTGACATTCGGATCGAAGAATGATAATGGAAATGGATCAATCTTCGTGCTGCGGCTGGGTTCTACGATGTGTTGGAAACCCATTTGCATCATTTTTAGACCACGGTTGGGAGACTTATGAATCTTGAAAAAAGAAAAGATGAATAATCATCTGAAGAACCTTGACAAATTTGATTAAAATTTTTTTATTATCAGTCAATATGTCTCAAGATGATAAATTCCGCAAACCACAAAGAATTGCATTGTTTCATCTTTAAAGATCCGAGCTCATGACCACCATGAATATTAATTTAATCGGAGTCCACATTACGAGTCAATCAAAATCATCGAAATATGTACTATAAGTATCGTCTTATCGTTTATACCTCCATATTTCTGTTTAGAGAGAAGGCTCATGAGCTCGATTTACTCACGTTAAGATTGTTCACTAATTACAAAATATATGCATTCCGTGGAGAAAGCGGAAGACGCTAATGTCGAAAATCTCTCAAAAGACACTAGACATCATGATTACAGCTTGATTTCTGTATGAAAATTTTGGTATCTCGCGGGTCAACAGAAATTCATAGTTTGAGCTGTGGGGATGAGTATAATACTGAGAAAACTTGAAGACATGGTACATTTTCAAACCACTTGAGCATGAAATTTCCAATAAGATTGATAACATTCTTTTTGAAGTAACGAAGAATACATGATCAAGAATCATTCAGATACGCATGTACAGTTGATGATTAGTTCAATTCTTGTTATCACACATCTCTATCAAGATAGGTGAGATTTTCCATCCATCATCGTTGATGTTGAATCTTGCATTTCTCATATAGGTGTAAATTAAAAAGCACTCACTGACATGAGATATCCAAGTACTGCAAGTCCATTAGGGTGTTTTGTGGCTTCGGTTTTATTTCCATATGTTTCCTTCCAGTGCACAATATGCATTTCGATGGGGAAACTGTAATCAATAGTTCATGAAAATCTTTGGGTTAGGCACTCACTATTTGCGTCTCATCTAGTGATAAGGTGTCAAAAATATAGTGATACTCGCCTATGATTGTTAATCAGATGTTCGCTACCCACAAAATTGTTCGAACCCCAGTGGAAGTGTAATTCAGAGAACTGGTAGGTACCATTAAGTGGGCCCCCAGATATTGTCGGTGTGTAGCCTTTTTGCCATTCGCCCGTGAGTTGCACTGCAAAAAGTTTCATTCATCAACACACGACTACCACGGAAGAAACCCCAGTTTGCTGGCCTGTGACGACCGACTATGCGACTTGCTGCGATTGAAGACTTCTATAGACCCTCTGAACTGACTTAAAATCCAGAAAGGGGAAGCTGTCTGTCCACGATACTAGTCTTCGCGATTCGCTGCCACCAGCACGACCTCCCCCCCCCCTCCCCTCCTGGAGCGATCCCAGTCATCGGCCGATCGGCGTGGACATGTCATATCATGGTCATATCTCCATCTAGTGGTCACGAGATCAGCAGTGCTCGGGGACTGAGTCAGTCGTGAGACTCTCCAGACACACACGAAAAAACTCTCCCATCACCCGCTGCTTCCATACTTGCAAAATGATTCAATAGAATACTCATCAAGATTGCCTTCCGGAGTCACCCACGGTGAGGCTTATGTATCAGTGGTTTCGTCGAAAGTGGGATTTTCTGTGTTCCATGTTCCCCCAAGATTTTAAGGGTCGGGATGTGCACTGTAGCAATTTTCTGGGGTGTATTCTATTGGTTCGCGACTATGTTGATAGTTTTTGAGACGATCCTAACGTTCCTGTATTTTGCAGTGCCTGCTAAAGGGTCCAAATGTCCATTCCGCCCCCTGTAGTAAACTGAACTTGGACTTTTGAATTCATCACGACGCATATGCGGAGTCAAGAATCCCTATATGTAGCTATGCACTTCAATTTGTAATACTTTCAAATAACATATTTCACCACTTTGCGAGTCGAAATTACATGGTTAGTTCACGAAGGGACATCCGACATTTCAAAGACGTGTTTACACCAAAACTGCTTTCACAGCACTAATTAGCTTGGCAAAATCTCCGATCATCTATCGAACGTTTTTAACCAATGAGGTTGTCACCTAGGGACTCACACGCACTTGCCGCCCCTGTGTTGCGCTCCTCCCTGGCGCGCTATATTGCTTCGTAAAACACATTTTCTTGTAGTGTTTGGTTGCATTAGAGCAAATCTATGGGGAAAAGTAGTTGTCGAGCCGTGTGAGCGATATTAGAAGTGAAATGTCCATCCCGTCTCGTTCTACGACAAAGGCCGGCTCACTAGGGAGTAGCCGTAAACAATGCCCGTTAATACGGCTAGTGCAGCGGCAAATGAGCGCTACTGCAAGAGATCCTCCACGGGTGCAAGTAGACAGAAGTAGCCAAAAGTGGCCGCGCTGAGATTTGAAAGAGTAGCATTTAAGGAGCCACGTTCTACTTCAAACTACTTTAACGCCATTAGAATCTACTACTACTTCTGGCTACTGCAGAGGTTGTGTTGCGGACCCAACAAGCGACCAACAGTAGTCAAATAGTAGCTCGAAGTAGCCACGAGTGGTCCGCACAGTGTGAGAGATAAGCGCTGTCCTGCACTGGGTTCCAATGACAGCTAATATCAGCTACTTCCAACTACTCTCACAAACTTACTCGTTTTCCTTCACTTCATGAAATGAAGCCCACCGTAGTCGATATTAGTCATTTTGTAAATGTCAAAATGCGGCAAAGCTCGCCTCTTTGATGCACGCTCCAATATATTCCTGGTGGAGGCTACTTGAGACTACTATTGTCTATAAAAAGTATATGCTCATTTTGGAGATTTCCGGCTAGGAAAGTCACCAGAGAGATTTGGGAAATCCCAGAGAATTTTTTTGATAGTTCTATGTGGAGATAGCATTGAGAACTCCAAATTTCATATTCTAGTCCCCCTCTAGAGCCCAAATTCTTTAAAAAAGCCATTCTCTCCAGGAAATATTCTCCCAAGCTGAGGGAGGTTAATTAACCCGGGAGTGGGCGAGCCATATGTCAAAAAGACCGACTTTTTTTTATTTGGACAAGTGAGTTAAAAAAATTTCCACCAATCGTTCCAGCGATTTAGATCAACTATTTGAGCGTTCCCGAGGCAATCCGACCACACCGCAGTTTCTGAGAATTTTATCAAAACAGAGTCCGTCGAAATGACAGTCGCGCGCCTACTAACGTTGGTGCCTCTCTCGGGCCCCTACTTATGGGATAGGATATCAATAAATTCTTCAAAATTGAATGCAAACCACGGGAAAAACGTTTTGGATCGTACTTATTGTTACTCTTATTCCTCCAACAGTAGAAAAAAGACAATAAAACTGGTTTAATTGATTCAAAATGAAGTTTCAATATGCGTGCCTTTGTCGTGTGTATCGAAGGTAGTGGGACCCACGGTCATGTTAACGCAGAGTAATTCCCTTTCCAAAAGAAGTCTCTAATGCATGAAGGTGGTCCAAAAAGTGTACTGCGTATCATAGATGACTATGAACTTGATATTGGAAGTATTTTCAAATTCACATTATCATCTAAATGTATACAATCACGGATTATAAAAGTCGGTCTAAATGACAGACAGCGCGCCTACTAACGTTAGTCCGTTTCGCGCGCCTACTCCCGGGTTAAGGAGCCTGCAGGGTCACAGCAGTCGCATGTAATCTCTGAGCTCACTTGAAGACAAAAGCTCGAAAGAAACGGTATGAATTGCAAACAATTATGACGAGATAGCGATCCCCATACCCTCCGCACTATGCTCAGCTCCCGAACCTCGATGAACTATGTGCATGTACCGAATTCTGTGTAATGAAGTAGCCGATAGTAAGTCTCAAGTAGCCTCCATTGAAAATATATTGAAGCGTGCATCAAAAAAGCGAGCTTCGCCGCATTTGGGCCATTCAAAAAATGGCTAATATCGACTACTGTCGGTCTTACTCCATGAAAAGAAGGCAAATGAGTAAGTTTGTGAGTGTAGTCGGAAGTAGCCGATATTAACTGGCATTGGAACCCAACGCAGGACAGCGCTACTCCCACACCCTGTACGAACCACTCGTGGCCACTTCGAGCTACACTTTGACTACCTATAGGGTCGCTTGTTGGGTCCGCAACATAAGCTCTACAGTAGCCAGAAGTAGCTTCCAATGGCGGTAACGTAGTTTGGAGTAGAACATAGCCCGACAAATGCTCCTTTTTCAAATCTCAGCTAGGCCACTCTTGGCTACTTCTGTCTACTTGCACCTGTGGTGGGCCCCTTGCAATAGAGCGCAGTAGTCGCTGCACTAGCCACATCAGCCGGCATTGGCCACCACAACACCAACTTGGCACATTTTTCTCTAGGTTCTATATATCTTGAGATACGTATCTCTAGATACTCTTTTTCCGTACCCAAACAAGTGTAAATCAATTGCTACGGCCCACTGGAACTCATCTGGGACTGGAATAATTTTTTGGACCAAATTACTCCTCGTGACGATTTTGGGACCAAAAGGGCCCCACTTCCAGCGGAATCACCCATATATATGACTTGTTCAGAGAACGAAGAAGAAGCTTTCGGGGCTCTAGCAAAGCCTAGATGAGCTCCCAGCCCTGCAACGAAGGGCTGGTTTAGGTTATGTGCTAGTGACCGAGCTAGCACAAGAAGTCGATAGTTTGTGTGAGTTTGGACTAATTGCTGAAATATTTTTCCCAAATCAGTAATGGCCCTCTTTATGATCACCGCGATGGCTGTGTGTTCCCTATCTCACGCCCACGGACGCAAACCGGAATCAGGGTAAAACCTGGTATCCGCTCAATAAATTGAAATATTCATCACCACGGAGCATGATTTGATTTATCTCTTAGTGACACCGAAAATTCTACAGAATGCGCACTATCATTCCAAGAGTTAGAATAAGTATCTCAAGTTTTTTTTCCAGCTGTACATCTAATGGAGATTGTTGGAACGATTAGGAACGAAACTTCGTGTTAAAAAACTCTGTGAAAAATGTGTATTCTTTGTTAGGTACTCGTTAGGGTGTCAATATTCACAATGCTACTCCGTTATATGTATGTTCAAGTACAAATAGATCACACCCATTTCAAGAGAAGCAGAGGTCAATAGAGAATGCTCATCGGATTCCAAACGAGGTTCTGAAACTGGTCTTCAAATACAAGCCATACTTACTCCTCGACCTCTTCAACATCTGTCTGAGCGCGGGAACTTTCCCGGACAAGTGGAAACGCCAGAAGCTGGTCTTGATACCTAAAGGTCAAGGAGGTCAACGCCCTCTCAGCATGCTCGACAATATCGGGAAGATGTACGAGAGCATGGTGCTTAACAGGGTGGAGAAAGCCTACGAAGAGAGCGGCGGGCTATCACCAATGCAGTTCGGGTTCCGGAAGGGACGAAGCACTGTGCACGCGATTGAGGAGGTCCAAGAACGGGTTCAAGCGTCGGTAGGGAACCCATACCAAGGAAGAGGAGGATTCTGTGCCATCATTGCGTTGGACATAAAGAACGCGTTCAACTGCGCGAGCTGGGAGCGAGTCTATCAATCCCAAGCAGGTAAAGTGCCGCCCTATCTACTAGCCGTCACGAGTGACTATCTGCGGAACAGGACCCTCGTATACGACACCGATGAGGGACAAGAGATCCGGGAACTGTCCGCCGGTATTGGACAGGGATCGGTTTCCGGGCATTCAACTGGAACACCCAGTACGACAGCTTACTGTCTATCGAACTGCCAGAAGGAGTGATAATAGTGGCTTTTGCGGACGACGCGGGACTCATAGTATGGGCTGACAACTCTTGGGTAGACGCGCGAACGAAGCGCTGGCCCGAGTCTACGAGTGGATGATCAGCAGGCTCCTGGAGCTTGCTGTCAGGAAGTGCGAAGCGATTGTGGTCACAAGACGCAGGAAGTTTGACTTACCCCGTTTTTACATCAACGGGCAAGAGATCCCACGCAAGACAGAGCTGAAATACCTCGGGGTATGGCTTGACCACAAGTGGTCGGTCAAGAAGCACATCCAGGAGGCCGCCCAGAAAGCGAGCAGGGTCAGTGCGGCGCTCCAGCGGCTGATGCCGAATATCGGGGGACCCAAGGAAAAGAGGCGCGCACTTCTCAACACCGTCACTACCTCCATCATGCTGTACGGTGCACCCGTGTGGGGGAAGAGAGTAGAGAAGACCATCATCGAGAAGAGAATGGGGCCTGTCCACCGAAGAGCGGCCCTGAGGAGTATCCGTGCCTACCGCACTGTGTCAGGAGATGCGGCTTACGTATTGGCGAGTACTCCGCCCATCCACTTGCTCGTCGCGGAGCGAGTGAGGATCTGGGACCGCCAGAAAGTGATCGGAGCCGAACGAGTACTCACTCCGACGATGAAGGAGATCATCCGCGACAACGAGAAGGAAATCACCCTTGAGCAGTGGCAAACATAGTGGGACTCGCCATTCGCGAATGGCAGATGGACGCATCGGCTCATCCGCGACGTAGCCAAGTGGGTGGAACGCACCCACGGAGATATAGATACTGGACGACGCAAGCACTGAGTGACCACGGTTGCTTCGGTGCCTATCTGACCCTGTTCAAGAAGAGGACATCCCCAGCATGTCGGTTATGCGGGGACAACTGGGATGACGCTGAACATGCGTTGTTCACGTGCAACGACACCCGAAGAGAGCGCGCCGAATTGGATGGGTGGCTTGGTGCTCAACTAACACCTGAGAACCTCGTCCCGTACTTGCTCTTCAACCAAGAGACATGGAATCGAGCCACCGGATACATCAAGCTGGTGATGACCCGCAAGGAGGAGAAAGAGAGGGAAGTGAGGCGCCTCGAAGCAGGCGAATTACAGTGAGTCTGCGAATTCAAACAGAAGAGGTCTAAATGGTTCCAGGAGGAACATGATGCACTGGAGAGGGAAGGAAGAAGAGAGAAGATCGAAGATTGAAGAAAGAAGAGAGAAGAAAGAAGAATGGAGAGATGGAAGAAGATCGAAGAAGGAGAAACAAGCGCTGCGAGTCGCGAGAAGAGAGACGCTCGATCCTGAGCGCGAGGCGCCGCCGGCCCTGAAGTAATGCTCACGCGGTGCCGGGGCCGGATTGGTAAGTTGGTGGATCTCTTCCTTGTCCAATAGCCGGCACCAACGGAGAAGGAAGAGAGGGTTTGCCCGGTTCGGATAGCCGTATAAATGCGGATTCCAGCCCGGGACTGTTGGGGAGGTGCTGGCCAGCTGTGTTTGGCTGACCGGTGCCTCTCCTTCGTACGTCGCAGCGTATTCGCCCTACAACC
Source organism: Eretmocerus hayati (assembly GCA_029851415.1). NCBI lineage: Eukaryota > Metazoa > Arthropoda > Insecta > Hymenoptera > Aphelinidae > Eretmocerus > Eretmocerus hayati. The sequence continues at coordinate 112,852,733 of CM056744.1, forward strand.
ACCTTTAAGAAAAAAAAATGCTCATCGGGAAAAGAATATTTCCATTGAAACGCTGCTCATTTCATTGGGAATCATAGGGACAGCAGTCGTTTCGCGCCTTGTCAGTCAGAATTCTCTATCACACATCTGTGAGCTAGGTTCGTATCGATATGGGCGTATTCAAATTTGAATTCAAAATAAGGTTCAAACTGACAACATTTGGCGTTGAAGTTGGAAGTTGACAGGAGCTCGGAGGGTTGATCAATTTCTTTATTTCACATAAACTTACTTGACCGTTATTCTGGGACAATCAGAAAGACCAATAAACGATATTGAGGCAACACTGTGCTCTAAAATGGAAAATCTGTTGGATCTGGTGCGATTTTGCTACCTCAGGAGATAGAATGAGAGTGAATCCTCAGAGTGTGTATCTGATTACCTATCAAATCTTCGATTCTGCTCGTAAGGTTCAAAACGGGGAAAAAGATGGAACGATATCGCATCAGAGTTAGAGTTAAAGTTCGCATACTACTACCCATACTTACCCTGTAAAGTGATTCTGAGTAATGGCAAAAAATAATGAGATTCATCATACCCTTCACAATTTTTAGCTCTACCATTGTATATGAGAACATCTCGGTAAATTAATGTGCACCTCCAATTCAGTACGTGCCACAAAGCCACGGTAAGGACATTTTGAGCAATTTTGGTAAGCTCAGGGCCATATTGAACTTATATTCGCTCCCGGAACTATTGGGATGAGATAACAACTCGTGGATTGCCGTGCGCGGCAACGAAGGGATTCATATATCCCAACTCCAAGCTCAAGCATTGACTTGGCTAGATGAAAAACAGCTTTGCTACGCACAAGTCACGGTAAAATTGTGTTACAGATACACCTTACAAAGGTACAAGTTTTGAAAGTATGGTGATGCTGTTTTTTATGAAATGAGAAAAAATTCGTTCGATTTTTTCTTACGAAATCAAAGGAACCCAGAGTATATCTCGCTATTTACCATAGGCAATTTTCACCAGTAACGAAGTGATTGATATCTAAATATTTCATTGCTCAAGTACCTATTAAGAATGGAAAAAGGAAGCACAACTACGTTGTCAAATTAATTTTGAGTGGGTGGTGTTGTGTCACGTGCCCCCAATGAGCCTATACATAGCTTGATATCATAATTAAACAACGAATTTCTTTCGAATCTCGACGGTCAATTGATTCGAAGCGGCTTAGAGAGAATTTCATCTCTTGTTACTCGAAGTATCTGAGAAAATTAATCGAGATTCGAAAGAAATTCGTTGTTTAATTATCATATCAAGCTATGTATGGGCTCATTGGGGGCACGTGATACAACACCACCCACTCAAAATTAATTTGACAACGTAGTTGTGCTTCCTTTTTCCATTCTTAATAGGTACTTGAGCAATGAAATATTTAGATATCAATCACTTCGTTACTGGTGAAAATTGCCTATGGTAAATAGCGAGATATACTCTGGGTTCCTTTGATTTCGTAAGAAAAAATCGAACGAATTTTTTCTCATTTCATAAAAAACAGCATCACCATACTTTCAAAACTTGTACCTTTGTAAGGTGTATCTGTAACACAATTTTACCGTGACTTGTGCGTAGCAAAGCTGTTTTTCATCTAGCCAAGTCAATGCTTGAGCTTGGAGTTGGGATATATGGATCCCTTCGTTGCCGCGCACGGCAATCCACGAGTTGTTATCTCATCCCAATAGTTCCGGGAGCGGATATAAGTTCAATATGGCCCTGAGCTTACCAAAATTGCTCAAAATGTCCTTACCGTGGCTTTGTGGCACGTACTGAATTGGAGGTGCACATTGATTTACCGAGATGTTCATTCGATCCCGGTTTCGCACCACTCAAACATCGAAATTGGGTTATGGAAAGGTTATATTATGTACAAATCGAGTATCATATCAAGTCTTACTTCAAAATACTTCAAACAAAACCGACATTTTGTCCTGGAATTTTGCAAATTTTCCAAATACTTCCCGATAAAGCGACACCGGGCCTGAATCGCTTCAATTTGCTCTACAACGGCGGTAATCAATCCCTAACACACCAGAAAAATTTTTTACATTCAGCGGAGTGATAAATTACGTGAACAGTCCCCCGCGTTAGAATAGAAGAAAAAAAACCCGCGTGATGATTTACGGGCAATTTTCCCGTTGCAAAATAAGAGATGTCTTGAACGTTTTCACTGGCTCTTAATGCAAAAAACACTAATGCAAGATTCGGGCCCGACATTTTTCTCACATTCAACTCTCTCCGTGAAAAAACTGTGTTCGGAAAAACGATCCGTTTCGATTTACGCCTTTGAGTTCAGTTTTTATGCCAATTGTCCTTACTGTGGCAAAAATATATCGAAAATTGCCCATATCTTTCACGTAGATTGACTAACGTTTATGCCCGTCTGGGAGTTGTTTTTGGATGCCAAATAGGTTGGAAAACACCTTTCAAAAGTCAGATTGCAGCTATATTTCAACTACCCAATTTTGAAGCCAAATTCCGACCTCCGCCGTTTTTGGCTTCGAAATACCCAAGTTATGTCCTAATCACGCATGTACAGATCCCTTCGTTACCGCGCGCGGTATCACATCCAAACATGCATCGCACACATACATAAGCATTCACATCTCACACATGACGCACCATGCGTGCCCGCCCATGTCAGCGTTCACTCATAACGCCATCGCATGCAATCTTGATTTCTAGGGACAATTTGAAACTCGCACTCACATAAATACACACAGACACGTACACTCACGAGAGAAGTTACATCTACGGTCACACTGGGAGCGGATGTGAATTGCATCACTAGATGGCGGCGGAAGTGGTTCCCTAGATTGAAAGTTGCTCAATGAGAATTGAAGTCAATGCATTGGGAGCACCAGTATATTTATCAAACTTTTAGAGGTAACGTCGGAATTGCTTTTGGATATTGTTGAAGGGGTAAATAGAGGTCCTGAGGAGTAAGCATGGGTATATTGGAGGGAGACAAAGGGGAGATAAATATGTTCGAAATTTTTTGAGGTTGGGAAACCAGCCATTCAGCTGTATAGTATAAAGGTAGTGAGGCAGCGATGCGCCATGCTATATACTTTCGCTGCCTCGCTACCGCGAGGCGTGATATGAAATTGAATTGAATGAGAGGAAATGATATGATACAGACCAGTATGTCCGTTGTTGGTGATGGTCATGCGTTTGGGCTTGGCACCGTATCTATTGCGATAAACAGGTTGTTGCCCAGGTTCTATCATTCCAACATCTTGCAACTGGATATTAATTGGTGACTGTCTCATTCCCCCACACGAAGGATAATCTTTTGGCCAATCTTTAGGATTCCCGTAATCGAAATGAGCACCCGATACTTCATTGTTTTTGTTCATTTTCCATTTTTGATCTGCAAAAATCAAGTCCATGTTTCCAATGGTATACATGATGATGAGTCATTCTATGATTCCTATCGTACAAGATATCACTTCGATAACTAGTATGAAGAAAAACACTTCTCAATTTATGAGCATATGGCTTATACATTGGGAAGTCTTTTTCTTCGTAGGAGGTATCGACTTGATTGATTCTATTCAGTTAATTTCATCCATCATAATCATATGCAGTCTCCAGGGAAATTGTGTCCCCAAGTCTCAGACTTTCTGAGGTGTGGACAAATTTAGACTGGATGTGGAGTAGATGTGCACTTATCTAGCGCGATGAAGTAACACTATCCAACAAAATTTTGGGGTCGAAAGTTCTCATTGACCGGACCATGATTTCTGTAGATATATATTTCGACGCTGAAACCAAATCCAAGACACAAATTACTCGAGAAAGTTAAGGCTTTTTCAGATCGCGCAAAAATCTTTTCCTCGGAGGGAATCTTCGATGTAGATAAGAATCCTGATATGATAGCCAGAAACGAAGCATGGGATAGTGTTCAAAAGGTCATCTTGCGTCGGAAAAGCACATTTGGATACCCGGTGTTAGCGAGAATTTTTTCCCTCGTAATTTTGAAAGAGTGAGGGTTACCGCAAATACAGGTGCTCTCACGTATATTGGCGAGTGATAAACACCTGTGTTTTTGCGATAGTTCTTGCTGTTTCATAAATACGAGGATTGAGATTCTCGCTTTCGCGGGATATTCAGATATGCTTTTCCGACGCAGAATGGCCGGCTGAACACGATACTGTCCTTTGTTTTGAGTAATTACGCCAGAATTTTCGTCTACGTCACAAAAAAACTCTGAAATAACGATTTCCTGCGATTGAAGAAAATTCGGACGTACTGGAACAATTTGGAGCTCGGAATCGGTTTCAGCGTCAAAAATATACGTATAGAAATCATGGTCCAGTCAATGTGTCATTCCGACCCCAAAATTTTGGGGTACAGTGGTATATGCCCAGATAAGGACTCGATATCGGTGCTCTGAGATCTTGAATAATCAAATACTGATCGCCTGAGTAGCAGAATGGGTTGAAAAATCTCTGTCACAGACTGAAATTTATTGAGCTCTTCGAAATACCACATTTCTTCAGGCCAAAAATTGTCATCTTACGATTGGAACGACGACTGTTCCAAGAATTCTTTAACTTGAGACCAATATAGTGCAACAAAAAATAAGTAGTACTTTAGCAGTTTGGGTTTCTTCGTTCACTGACGCGGATGTTAATTATAAGAAGTTGGCATGTCTCGCATTCTTACCGTTAACGTAAAATCTCTTAATCAATTTTCTAAATCACTACGGTCTGTTAGACGATTCATCGCCGTCATTACCTTGATATGGGCTGTCCTGGAATCTAATTTCATTCGTGTAATCATCCCAATGATCAGGATAGGTATCTGGAATCGAGACATTAGAATGACTGATACTAGCAAAAAAAAATTGATGATCGACTCATGAAGTCCTAAGATAATGCAACTAGACATATTCATTTCATTCATATCCTTAATAACCAGACAAATTAGCGGAGCAACCTGTGGACTTGGCTCAAATAACGGATCATACGCACATAACCAGAACCGCGTTATCCGAGGAGCGCCTGTACTAAACTATGACTCACAAGGGAAACATCAACCTTGAGGGTCCCCAATCTCAACAAAACCTTGGAAATCATCATATTTTGATGAACAATAGAGGTACCCAGAAGGGTTTTGTCTAATGAGCCTTTCATCTCGAGATTCAGCCAACGTGATTAACATTGCTCATATAGAACCATGTTAAAAGTTGTACATATAGGTAAACTGACAGTGCTAATCTCCATTGCTGAATCTGGGGATGAAAGGCCTATCGCACGAAACCCTTTCGGGTACGCTCATTTCTCATAAAAACGAGATGATTCCCAAAGTTCCGTCAAGATCCAGGATCCGCATGGTTGGTGCTCCCCATGTCAGTCGAATCCGAAAGACATCTACCGATGTTTTTTTGCTAATAATGGCTGAGTTTCGTAAGAGAACCACGAATTCTCCAGATAGTTCATCACAACAATGACTTACAGACTGGCACATCTTACCAGGGATATGTTTCACATCTAGATTACAAATTCAGTAGAAACTCTGCAAACGGTTTGCTTTCAGTGCCAAAAAGAGGTACCGAAACTTTCAATACTGTTTTACCCTAAATCGTTTCCAAGCTCTGGCCAAATTCATTATGATTGCTCATAAAAGCTAATGTTTAACTATGATACGAAGAATATATTTGCAACGCTAATTTTTTATGCTGCAGCTCGAAAATGCTTGTGATTTGATATCCATGATCCTTAGCATCATTTTTCCATCTGAAATTTCATCTAAATCCATGATCCCGATGTGAAACACCCTCCTTGTTAGTCTCTACGAGCAAAAAAGTCACATCCTTGATTAACAGTTGTTCTGGTAAAATTGTATGCTTTTGATGTATACGTGGAGGAAAACCTTGATGTCATCATCATTTACGTTCTTCTCGACTCCAATAAATTGTTACTATCCTAGTTCAATACACTTTATAGGCAATATCAATTCCGAGGGAAATTACTATAGCTCTTAAAAAGTTGTATAAACTATTTGTAAAATTAGTCTTACAATTAGTAGCATCTCGGATTTTCTTGAGAGTCATTAGCTTGGACGAATCTATGACTTCTCTGAATAAGACAAAAATCTATGACTAAATTCAATGCAACTCACCTACAGAACCATCAAATTTTTCTTGTAAATGCAATTCCGAGCAAGACGAGCCTGCATGAGCGAATACAGCTCCAATCACGACGATAAGAGAGAGCCACATTGCATCTAGCGCTGCGAAAAAATTTTAGAAGTTAGGGGCATGGGTCTCTCGTCGTTAATGCCATTGTGAAATTATTACATCCGTGAAATTCGTCATTGATACAAGAACAATTAAAAATGAGTGGACAATCAGACAATTAGGGCTTTGACAGAAGCAAACTAATTCTTACTTCCGGTCAAAAGTTTGTATACACCTAAAAATCACGAGTCCAAACTGAAAAATTTGATTTCTGCGGCCTCGTTGGTCCAGAATAACTTCAACTAAGCTCATTTTGTAACTTTTCATGAGATATTTCAAGAGCCTTCTGTGGGATTTCCCCTCCAAGACAATAGATTTCCCGTAGGTCGAGTCGAATTCTTGAAGAATTCATGAAAATTGGATCAGATCTAAGAACCTGCTCCCAATCACTTTGGAGTTTTTGTATAGCGAAATAGATTCGATATTCTGAGGCTATTTTGAATAAAGTTCAAGATTTTGAGGCAGCTTCTTGAGACCTAGCAGATGTACATCCCTCAAAGGTGGTGGAAATGTACCACGAGTAACAGTGATTTTTTTGTAGTTGAATGCAATTCTTTGACTTTCCTGTTGATGTGCATTAGATGAATCTGCAATGAGTGGATGTCTTTGTTTACACGTGAGGGATACAATGAATTCATTGCGGAGTTCCTCCAGAATGCGCTATAAGCGTATGATCTCAAGAACAGAAGTAATGATTTTGTATCAAAACTGTGTATCGATGCGCATATCTCTCTAAGAGAAAAGTTCACAGCTTCGGATCATTAGAAACATGCTTGCAAATCTACATAATCTGCTGTGGTACGCTAAAACTATGAGAGCTTAACGAATTTCGAGTGTTGGTTCAAGTGACACGTCATCACTTTGTCGATTTTCGGCTGTTCTCTCGATCACGATCAGCTCTAGTATTTATATAAATCCACCAATCGATCCCGAGCTGAGTGCTTACTTCCAGGATACCCAAAAGAAGGAAGTTTGACCTTGAAAAAAGTCGAACTTGGAACTTGACGAGTATGACTGACCCCTTCCCTCTCTAATTTCATCTGGAATCAGATTACCAATTTCAACTATTGAAAGACATGAGGAGAATATGTTGAAAAATTCTGTATCCAAATCCGAATTAGACTAAACTTGATTTATTAAGAGTTGTTTGCAACTTTCAACTAGTTCAAATTTGGCTACAGAATTGCTCAACATACTCTCCTCATGTTTTTAAATAGTTGAAATTGGTAATCTGATTCCAGATAGAAATGGAGGAGGAAGGGGTCAGTCATACTCGTCAAGTTCCAAGCTCGACTTCTGAAAGAAGTGAGGTGGGAGGGGGAAGTCGCTTGTTTTTGGATTTTTCAAAAATAATCTCTTTTTGGAGCAATCGAGATAGATTGGCTCGGGTTATTCGGAATTCGACGTACTTTCGCTCATTTTTTAGGTTTTGTGACAAGCGTAATAATGGACTGAAACACGTTGAAGAATGTTCAGATGCGCCAGAAATACAAGCTTAGTTAGGAGGGAGAACCCCCCTATTTTTTGAAAAATCTAATGATGATGATTTTTCGGACAAATTAAGATAGATTTGTCCTGGTCAGTTGAAATTAGACGTACACTCACCGGACATAATATCTGCAAAAATTAGAAAAAGCTTTTTCGTCCCACAACTGCTAGTTGAAATTTTGATACTTGATCCCAATTCTAAAATGTTGAGGGTGAGGTTGCGATCATCAAAGCACCAGAAACAGTTTGATCGATGTTAAAACAACGGCCTAGGGACAAAATAACTTTTTAAGATTTGTGCAGATATTTTGTCCGGTGAGTGTACTTTAGCGCATTTTGTAGGATTTGAAACCCAGCTTCAAAATCAGCTAAAGTACGTTGGAAAGTGCTTGAATGCGCCAGAAATGCAAGCAAAATTAGCAAGAAAAGAGTGTCGAATTAAGCACATTCCCATTCAAACCCGTGTTCATTCTGATAAAAGCTTGATGTTTCTTGCTGGGACCTAAAATCTCATTTCTCGGCGTCCAGCAAAAAATTTTTCACATCAATATACACAAACACAACGTTTCCACGCTAGGGCGTATCGATCCTCGAAAATAAGCCCTTTTTATTTATACACTTTCATTACATTTCACCGAGTTGGTGTTTTCTCCGTCCTAGATCTAGTGATTTTGGTCATATCACGTGACTTCCGATAATTAACTTCCGGCTAGTCGCTCCATTTGATCTCGTGGGTGTGCACTGTTGTGGGTGATCAGAATACACAATATCGTGTCATTTTAATCAGCGCAGTGTTAGATTATTGGATTAATAAAAAAAAACTATTGGTGCCTGCCTCGGGACGTCCACGTGGCAGGCGAGGAATGCCGCAAATCGTCTGCTGCATGTTTTTTACTTCGGGACTTCGCGACATAGTGGCGCCTTAGCTCATTCTTGGGAAACCCGCTGCACACACGCGTCTCAGATGCTCATGTATTGCATTGCACTAGGCGCAGTTCATAAAAGTGTATTTTAAAAATTCTTTTCATCTCTTATTCTGTCTACCATAATGTGTAGTTACGACTGTAATACCCCTCAGAACGTGTTGATCATGTCAAAATAAGTCGGAAATAGTGTTCCTAACCGATAAAAACTCCAAATGTACTTGCAAGGCGATAAAAACACTTTATCGCCGATTAATATCATTTTTGGAAGAAAATTATGACAGTTTGGCTCCAGATCATTGAAATTATACGTAGTTCAGTTCATTTTGATGGTCTTGGTACAAGCTTTAGAATGAGCTAAGATACGTTGGAAAATGATAAGGTAGACCAAAGTTGTTGAAGAATGATTTAACGGAGGCAAGTTGGGTACACCGTTTTGTAAACTCTAAAAAGTCACTTTTTGGAAAAACTATCGGCTCCAGTTAGAGAAATTTGAAAGTACTTCAGCTCATCTTGATGACCTTGAAACAAGCTTCAAAAAGAGCTCAAGTACATTGAAAACTGTTGGGGTGAACCATCAGAGTTGTTGAGAAAATGGCTTAACGGGGGTAAGTTGGGTACACTTATCTTATATTTAGGATTTCTTTATATGTCTTTAGAATGCGATCAACCATGTTCACATTGTTCCTCATCCCAAGCTTATGTGAGCATTTTGATGTGAGCATACAACTTTCGAGATCATTCGGCGCTGGATATCTTGGGGTAGTTAGAGAGGACATTACTATAGTTGAAAAACTTGTCAGATAGGGAAACTCGAAAGGGACTAGGCGGGTAAGCATGGTGAATCGGCCCTTGTCAGGTATGGCCCCGGAAGCAATTTCCCCCAGTTTCTAACCCCAAACTATGAGGAAAGCAATAGTTTTTAAGTCCCGAAGTCACCCCTATGTTTTGGGGCAGCCTGGAAACCCTCTGAAATACGCTAAAAACCAATGTTCCTTGTATTGAATCGCATTCTGACGCATCGCAAAGAATCGTTCTGAAATTTTTTTGACATACTTTTGAAACATCAACAATTCGAAGGAGCGTGGTTTCATCTCGACAACTTTTGATCCAAGCCCCGGAAAAAATTATTGAAAAATAAAAATCAATTTTTAACCCTGTTATTTGTGATTAAGACGTTAGTGAACCATTTCATCGTATTTGTCGGCTCGATTTACGTCGGAAACCACTTTGAAATATATCATTTTTGGTGGTGGAAAGTGGTCGAAAACGTCAAAAATCAGTTTCAAAGCAAATTTTTTTTCATAAACTAGCCTCTCCTGCGCATGCGCGTTGATTTACGATCCTAAAAGTATCTTTAATCGATAGCTGGTGTAATTTCCTTCAAAATGACCCCTTGCAAAAGTCAATTTGATGCAATTACAGCTGAGATATGACTGGTGCAGAAAATGGAAAAACCCAAGGTATCAAATCCGTGAATCCGCGCTTCCTTCAATGGCCTTGGAAAATGCGAATTTTGAATTGGGCCCTTTCTAACATGCGAACATGTGTCCCTGATGTATTTTTTGACGTAGAAACCGAATACGCGGTCAGTTTTGTTCCAAACCTTCAGGATTTCTCTTCAGACTCATAAAACCGACTCGATAATGGATGCTCATCTTCAGCCTTTTTAAACTTATTTGAGATGAATTGTCGGTGTATGGGGAGGTTTGAGTGGATTCTGTACCACATACAACTATGTTTCCCAATGTATTCTGATCAGCTGATGACAATGGTGATGGTTTCGAAGCTCGAGGAAGCGCTGCTATCCTTATATAAGCTGGTCGATATAGTTTCCTCATATGAAATTAAACAACAAAATCCAGCTCGAACAGACGTCACTCCCAGAAATCTCACTCTCACCGCTTCCTCGAGCCTCAAAACCACCGGGATCGTCTTCGGCTAGTCAGAATACGTTGAGGGACATAGTTGTGTCTAGTACACAATCCACCCAAACCTCCCCAAACACCGACAATTCATCTCAAATAAGTTTAAAAAGGCTGAAGATGAGCATCCATTATCGAGTCGGTTTTATGAGTCTGGTGAAAAATCCTCAAGGTTTGGAACAAAACTGACAACGTATTCGGTTTCTACGTCAAAAAATACATCAAAAACACATTTTTGCATGTTAGAAAGGGCCCAATTCAAAATTCGCATTTTCCAAGGCCATTGAAGGAAGCGCGGATTCACGGATTTGATACCTTGGGTTTTTCCATTTTCTGCACCAGTCATACAGTACCGTGCAAAAGTTCTGGAAAGGTACGCTCGTAGATCACCCAACACTGAACGACGATATTTCGAGTTCCATAGCACCTAGAGAAATTTTGAAAAAAGCATCTTGAAGGAGACAAAAAATGCTAACTTTACGTATGCTTTGATTATTTTTCAGGGCTGTTTTGAAAGCCTGAGCACCTGACATAATTTTGAAAATTTTCCAAAATCTTTCTCCGCAATGAATCACTTGTGGTTCGTTTTCTGTACTAGATAGAAGAATTTTGAAAATGGCATCTGAAAGTACGGAAAAAATGCTATTTGCAATGATTTTCCAAATTTTTTGTCACATCCATCTGCGGACAGATAGGCAGCATCTTTGAAGGATTTTTTTTTTCATGAAAAAATGAACGAGACGTTTGTAATCTCATAACTGATGGCGAATTCTTTTATTTGTATCAATGTCATCGAAAAATACATCAAAGAGGCAACAGTTACTTGGAAAGATCAGTCAGCAAGACAAAATTTATCAGTCGATAAGTAATGCTTACTCTTCAATTACTCAAATAGTCAAGCGAATGCAAGAAAATGTGGAAATGAACTTTACAACAACAACGAATAAATCTAGCATACAAGAACACATTTAAGGATTTCATCAATCCAATCAAATTGTGAAATCAAAATACACGCGCGATTGTTAACATCTTCGTCACTGATAACGATCAACTGTTACACTTTCGATTCATCAAAAAATCGTCCATTAGCTTTAATTACAGCTTGGCAGATCCTTGGCATCCTGTTGACTAACTTTTCGAGTAAGCTGGTTTCAATTGACTTCCAACAACTTTGAGCAACATTCCACAGATCAGATTTGTTCCGTTTTGCTTCTGTATTGAGTCGTATCTTCTGGTCCAATTCCTCCCACAATAGTTCTATTGGGTTCAAATCTGGTGACTGCGGGGGCCAAACCATTCTCTTCAGGGTACCATCTTCCTCTTTTCTGTTCAAATAATTCCTACATAATTTTGAAGCGTGCTTGGGATCATTATCTTCTTGGAAATGGAACCCATTCCCGATCAATCTCAAGCCACACGGGATACCATTACGCTGCAGTATACCATGATAGACTTTTTGGTCCATGATTCCCTCTATCTTTTTCAAATCACCAACTTGGTTGTTGCCGAAACAGCCCCAAACCATGATACTCCCCCCTCCATGCTTAACAGTAGGCACTAGACATTGTTCAGAGAATCTTTCGCCAGGTCGACGGCGCACGTATGTGCGACGTTTACTACCGAATAACTCGAATTTGGATTCATCCGTCCACAAAACTTTTTTCCAATCATTAATAGTCCAGTACTTATGTTTTTTCGCCCATTGGAGTCTTTTGATGCGATTAGGGCGTCGGAGGAGAGGTTTCTTAGCAGCAACACATCCTTTCAAACCAGATTCGATCAGACGACGTTTCACTGTTGAATCACTCACGGGTTTTAATCTTGAACGATTGAAGTTTGCTGCTAATTCAGGGGCTGTTAATCTCCTGTCACGTTTACTCTGAACAACAAGCAAGTGGTCATCTCTTTTGTTGTTACTGCGGGTCGACCTGTGCGATGATGATCGTTATTTGTTGAGGTCTCTTCATATCTTTTAACTGCTCTGTAAGCAGTGCTCGATGAGATTCCAAGTTTCTCAGAAATCCTAGGATAGGAATATCCTTCACCTCGCAAAACGACAGCTTGCGCACGTAGTTCTTGTATCGACAACGATTTACTTTTATTGCTTTTCCTGACACTCCTCTTTCCTCGCACATCGTTTTTCTTTCTTCTGGCATTATTATTATCTATGGCACCACTTTCTGCACTATTTAATTGCACTCTTTGAACTCGCGAATACGGTATTCGTAAAAGCTTTGCAATACTTCGAGAAGATTTTCCTTGAAATCGCAATTTACAAATCACCGATCGCTCCTCGCTCGAGGTCCTCTTACGGTGTAACACCATGTTAAACTGATTTCTTGATGGAGATTTGAAACAATGAGGATATAAGCGCTCAAAATGTAAATAAACATTGTGATCAGCCCGACGACAATATAATGCTCGCGCTATTCCGAGACTGGCCGAATGAACGTGTATTCCGAATATTCTCTCTTTTATTGACACTTGCCACAAGAAATTACTCGTAGTCTGTGTTCAATTTTAATATTCGACGCGATTTGCGAGAATCGTACTGTTTCTCCAATCCATACGATAATGTTTAATTAAAGCGAAAGTATTCACGGTCAATCATGTGATTTAAAACGTCTTTTATTCATTTTTTCATGACAAAAAAAAATTCCTTCGAAGGTGCTGCCATTCTGTCCGCAAATGGATGTGACAAAAAATTTGGAAAATCATTGCAAATAGCATTTTTTCCGTACTTTCAGATGCCATTTTCAAAATTTTTCTATCTAGTACAGAAAACGAACCACGAGTGATTCATTGCGGAGAAAGATTTTGGAAAATTTTCAAAATTATGTCAGGTGCTCAGGCTTTCAAAACAGCCCTGAAAAATAATCAAAGCATACGTAAAGTTAGCATTTTTTGTCTCCTTCAAGATGCTTTTTTCAAAATTTCTCTAGGTGCTATGGAACTCGAAATATCGTCGTTCAGTGTTGGGTGATCTACGAGCGTACCTTTCCAGAACTTTTGCACGGTACTGTATCTCAGCTGTAATTGCATCAAATTGACTTTTGCAAGGGGTCATTTTGAAGGAAATTACACCAGCTATCGATTAAAGATACTTTTAGGATCGTAAATCAACGCGCATGCGCAGGAGAGGCTAGTTTATGAAAAAAAATTTGCTTTGAAACTGATTTTTGACGTTTTCGACCACTTTCCACCACCAAAAATGATATATTTCAAAGTGGTTTCCGACGTAAAATGAGCCAACAAATACGATGAAATGGTTCACTAACGTCTTAATTACAGATAACAGGGTTAAAAATTGATTTTTATTCTTCAATAATTTTTTCCGGGGCTTGGATCAAAAGTTGTCGGAATGAAACCACGCTCCTTCGAATTGTTGATGTTTCAAAAGTATGTCAAAAAAATTTCAGAACGATTCTTTGCGATGCGTCAGAATGCGATTCAATACAAGGAACATTGGTTTTTAGCGTATTTCAGAGGGTTTCCAGGCTGCCCCAAAACATAGGGGTGACTTCGGGACTTAAAAACTATTGCTTTCCCCATAGTTTGGGGTTAGAAACCGCGGGAAATTGCTTCCGGGGCCATACCTGACAAGGGCCGATTCACCATGCTTACCCGCTGAGTCCCTTTCTTTCATCACGGGCAAGCTTGAATTTATCTCATAAAATGCTTCAAATGCATTTTTCATAGTCACGAGGAAGCAAAAACCGTTGCTCCCGAGTATCATACTAAACTTTTTGATCTTCTGTGAACAAATGAAATGCGACAAACAGTGTGAAAATGACTCATTTGCGCACGGACGATCAAAAAAGTTCATTAGCACAGCCCAATACTTGTGGAAGTTTGGATTTCAATTATAAAGAAGCGCCAGAATTCTTCATATGAGCTGGTTTTCGAATCCATACATCACAGTGTTTTTCAAATGTGGATGAAGAACACGGTCTATCGTGATCATTCCGAATACCCGAATCGCTTACTATGAGCTGTATGTGAGTTCAATGGATTTCATTTGGAATGAATTATTATCTTTCACTTGTTGTTTTCCCGATTTCTTTTCCATCAAATTTTAGGAGATGGTATCCGTTATACTCATTCTTTGAGATTAGGTCTAGAAAAATATGTCACGATTGAACCCGCAGCGTGATATCATTTTGTCATAATCAGGTTGTAATTCCAGCCCCATACGCTTACAACGAAAGGAGGTCATAGGATGAATACGTTTGCGAATTTAAGAATAATATATGCACGCTAAAAACAAATTGGCTACGTTAGCAAAATTTTTAGGTAACCCAACGTTTTGTTGATGCTGTATTCGGACAGAATGAGTAAGCCTGCTGTCCTTGCGGCTCTAACCTTCGAAGTTTTTGCAAAGAAAATAAACTCGTCCAGCAAATTTTGGTGCTAAGCTAGCAGTTTGACGTTTCTGGTCCGGCAAATGTTTTGAAAAGTTCGGACCGCTTTGCTGTTTTAGCAAGGATTTTCTGCTAGAATAGGTGAACAAATTGAATACACCAACAAAACACACTTTAGCACATGCCTTCTGCTGGATTAGTTACGCGAAGAAGTGCTATGTCAACAAAAAAAATTGCAAAGATATCGAAGAGGTGTTAGTCATATCAACAAGTATGTGGTTAGCGAAAACCACTTTGCTGTCGTAGCCCAATTATTTTTTAGCGTGTGACTCGTTCAAAAAGTATAGATTAGTTGTGAATTCACCTCCTGGAACTATCTTTCTTGGCAATCGCACGAACTCTTGCCTATACCTGTAACATGCATCGCTCTTCGAGGATTCTGACATGATATATGGGTACAAATGAATGTGATATAGCTAATATGGATTATCTTGGTGTTTGAACGGTTTTGAGCGATTTTTGATCGAAATAACGTATTCCTCCTCGCCGAATCTAAATTAATATCACCACAGCTCCATCTTTGGTTGGGTCAGGCCGAACCAACGAGTGATCTGGACAAATATACGAGGAAATATTGTGGTTTATTCAGTTCTCAGGGTCGTTGTGATTCGGGATATGATATCTCGAGTGATGGGCAAAGGATTGTTGTAAGTATCAAAACGCGTAAATTTGAATAACACAAAAATGACTGTTATTTTGAAAATCCCCTACCAATGATTTTGATTCTTTTCGGAAAATGATCTAGAGACTACTCCAATACAAATCTAATTGGTATTTTTCATGATCACGGTTCTAACACTTTTTCACCGTTCCAACCCGCCGTGTGGATAGAAATTCGGACATTTCACTCGATCGTAGACGTGTGATTTCCTTGAGGGAAATTTTCTGCAATCTGTAGAATTGTCAATGTTATAGGCACTGCGAGGTTTTGCAAGAAAGAAGTAATCGCATTGTATCAACTCTCGAACCTCGTGCTAGCATTGCGCGTTGCTCTGTTTGAAGCTGATCTCTGAGTCATACATACGGATCATGATTGTCAAATAGGGAGGAGCTCTTCACGCCTGGTTATGAAATTGCCCGCGCCAATGGGTGGCAAACTAACTTTTAGATTCTCGGTCCGCATCAATCCGTTCTTGATTTCGTGTTATATTGCCACATTGGATTTTATTTGAATTTTGTCATTTTACTTCAGAATATACCTAATTTTTGAATTTCTAAATTCGGTGATTTTCATTTATCTAACCCAGCCCAAAATTGTCAGGAACCAAGATGAAGGCAATTAAAACACAATTTCATCTCCCATTCATCATATATTGAAAAACGACATCCGTTGGAAAATGAATGAAAGCACACAATCCGAACATATTACTGGGGAGGAGTGTAAGAATCTATTCCAGCTTGTTATCTTAGCAGAAAATGATGCTGATTTTGAGTAACTTACATTCAGATACCCGCGATGTTTTCTATCTCATCTTTCAAGTGAGCTACATCGGATATGCTAAACAACGGCTCTACTGATTCCGTGAAGTAGACCCTGTTCATGAAACCAGCTAATTTATCACGAATTATTACAACGGAATCGTCGTTACTCGGGCAATTATATTGGAAAGGAACATTGCAGAAAGTGTTGGAGTAGCTACTAAATTCTTTGATGTCTGATTTAAGATATAACAATTCCTTGCAGTCGTTGATATCGCTTATAGTGAAGAGTGAACAGATTGGTTCTGAAATTTCCCAATATCCTCTTTGATCCAGGATTCCCAACCAGAATAGTCATTGGTGCTTGTTCGCCTTTCTTTGGCTTCTGATCAATCAACTCGATAGGCTGAGCATTAGAATCGAAGGTTAAGGGCTCCTCCAATTCTAAAAGGCTGAGATTTTCATTCCTCTTAATCTTTTTGAGCTCAGCGTTGTACTTTTTACCACCTTGGTTGTATGCATTTGCACCAACTAGTACGGTAAAATCACACTTCCCTGACTGCACTTGCTTGTTGAGGCTGGTTAGAACATAGTTGTTTGAAATGATGGCACCAAACTTTTTGCCAGAGTCACCATCCTCGAGTTTGTCTTTGCAAGCGTAAGCCACAGTCACTAAATATGGCTTCTGGTCCGTTTTTATGATGTTGGGTATACATTCTCTAGCAATAAAATGTGTTTCTGAAAGCAAAAAATCACGATATGGTCCTATTTATGAACTTACATTCAATCTCGTTCAATTCTCTTCCTGTTCATCAAATTGCTTTTGCTTGTGATATTTTGACGACAAGAATTTAAAAAATAATTGAGCCACACGAGTGATGTCAATCTTCAGCTCTATCTTCATCGGGATAACTGATGTTCATTCTCCGTTTCAACCAAGGGTTTTGGAAGCGGGTGACTGACGTGTTGAACTTATACCATTTTTCAAACTTTGTAAAGACTTCCCATCGAAAGTATCACAAGAATTGAGAAATTTGAAAAAAACCTGGATACTAATTGTAAATATGTATTACATTTATCGAGAAACTCATGTAGCTCGGCAAAGGAGGTATATTTTGGGTAAATGTATAGAAATGAAGGAGAATGATTGACTAATATTCCAGCAATTTTTTTTATCGATTGATTTTGTTACTCTTCATCACTTTCACGCCATATTTCTGAGTTATTATATCATTCTGATTGCTCAGAATTGGTTCCGCAGTGAGTGCGATATCATGCTCGTCATGTTTCGTGTGCGATTTCAAACAGACTTTTGATTTTTAGCAAGGGTCGTGAATGGGGCTCTATCTAAGACCATGACATTGTACTCTCAAAATTAATATCATAAAAAATCGATGAAACCGTCTGCAAAATTCGGTAGTCTCATATCTGTTACAGTTGATTGGTCTGGATGAAATTCATACGGGAATGATTTTACATATGAGGCAATTTACGTCAACTCTCCAAGAACTTTTTGAGCGCAAAAACAGCCCTTTTCTAACGTTCTGTGTCGGCCTCAAATTCATCACGAAAAAATATCAGAGATATCGTATCTGATGTATTTTTTTCTCAGCTTCACAATGGTGGGGTCCATTTTTCTGAATAAGGTCAAAATAACCTCAAAAACTGTTTTTGAAGAATAAAAAGCTTCATAAATCAAAATTGCCTATTTTTTATTTTTTTTATTTTATTTTATTTTATTTTATTTATTTATTATTATTATTTTTTTTTTCCATGGAAAGATTAGACAATTTTACGTCGATATAGCTTCAGGAATAATAGACGTATTTTTGATCCCATCGAGATAGAGAGCAAGGAAGAAGCAGCAGTGCCATACTCAAGTACCCGCGAGCTCATCTCTCCGCCGCTTTACGCATATGATGGAATGTCGATTAGAAATCATTTTCAATGAAATATTCAATATTCAGCCTTTGACTCCTTCACTACTTTTCTGATCTGAAGACGTTTGACTGGTTTTGGTTCGATCTGAGAACGTTGCACTGGTTTTGGTATTGTATGAGAGTTCTTCTTTGCCGGAGGGTTTCTCTTTTTACAAATTGACTCGCTTCTTTCGGTGCCTTCTTTTTCTGGAGGAAGACATTATATTCAGAAACCAGAGAATACTTTTTGAACATCAACGAGCCATCAAATGTTGGGATAAAAGCATAGGACTGCTGAGTTCCGGGGATGGGGTCAGTATTACTATCGAATCTTGCTTTTAACTGATCTTTTACCTACTCATAAACTTCCTTTCCACTGAAAAATACCTCGGTCTCCTTGCAATAGTTTTTGATGACACCGAAAGGTTCGAGTCGAGTTGTGAAAAAAAGAAATCCCCGGCAAAGAAAAGCTCTCATACGAAACCAAAACTAGTGAAACGTTCCCGGATCAAACCAAAATCAGTCAAACGTCTTCAGATCGAAAAAGTAGGGGAGAAGTCAAAAGCTAAATATTGAATATCTCATTAAAAATGATTTCTAATCGACATTAAAATTTTATACCTCCATCATATGCGTAACACGGCAGAGAGATGAGCTCGCGGGTACTTGAGTATGGCACACCTGCTTCTTTCTTGGTCTCTATCTCGATGGGATGAAAAATACTCCTATTCTTCCTCTAACTATATCAACGTAGATTTGTCTGATCTTTCCATTAAAGATACCCCACTGAAAATGGGAGGCCGGCAGGGTGACCGGCAAAGCGGGTGGCAGGCCGGGAGGTTAGCGTTCATATATTTTGTTCCAAAATTTCGGCCGGCAGGACGACCGGCAAGGGAAAATTCGAAAATTGAAGAAACTCTTCTCTTGGGGACGGTTTTTTTGCACAATTCTTTTTCTCAAGAAATTTGTCGCCATGCAAATAATTGAAATTCAATAGTTTCGTTTCGTTCAAAATCAGTCGCCGAGGACTGTGAAGACGATTTGATGATCGAATCACGTCGAAATAGTGGACGAAAAATCGCAAACTAAGGGGAAATATCAGAAAATTATGAAATCATATATATGTCCGACCTTTTAGCAAAAAATTTCCGACTTTTCCATATTTTTTCTCACCATTTCGATGTAAATTTTTCATCTGAACATACAGATATACCTGTAATTTTCCAAAATAGTCAATATTTTTTGAGTTCTGAAGCATTTTAGCGAGATCAAAAGGCGCGGTAGCGCCTCGCTGGCGAGTATATGAAAGAGAAGAACATATGTGAGAAAGAGAGAGAGATCGTACGCAAGGCCGCCGTGCCTCATATACGCTGAGTTGGGCCGTTTTAACCTCACACATTTTTCGAACTTACTTATTTCATGCTTTTCTGGGTTCAGGGGGGGTCTTAATCCCTCTGGACCCGTTATTTCGATCCCCAACAAGGATATTGGCGAGTCATTTCATCGCTGACAACGTTCAGTGCCAAAATATCTCGCTCACTAATCTCGACCCTTCAGAATTTTTTCGCGATTTCAGCCGCGTCAAGACACTCGAAGTCGAACAAAATCGATTGTGATGTCGACCACGCGGGATGGTCGAGCGCGAGGCGCGAGATCGCGGGTGATATTTTGGATGCGACCGCGCGTGTATGTATGTATGTATGTATTGAACTTTATTACACCTTGGGGTAGTACCCCCATCTGGTGTTTACGAAAGATACAGATATATACAAAAAATACTCAAAACTAAGTCGCAATTACAGTAGGAATATCAAAATAATATTAAAAGTTTCGACAAATGAGAGCTCAAGAACAAGAATATTGATTTTACATAATCGGACTTGCTAGAGAGTTACAGCTCAATATACAGGGCAGCAATATGGTTGAAGTGCAGGGTAGATAACTAGAATTTGACAGTATCAACAATACTTAAGATTAAGATCAAGATTAAGTTTAAGAAACTAACAGACTGAGAGACTACGGCTAAGTATGAATTAATAATTAAATGAACAGCTAAGTGAAATTAACCCCCAAGAAGCAAATTTATGTCCAGAGTTGGGGAAGAGAGACCTTCGCTCAGTATTCTTTGATTCCAATCATTTGCATCGCGCTTGAGAAATTCTAGCCGGAAGAATTTTTTCATCGCGTTTAACCGTTCAACTTCGAATTCAGTAACATGCAGGGAGTTAAGAAGCATCGATGCTTTGATCTGGAATGAATTTTCCCAGGCTGTTGAGTTGGTTTTTACCAGAAGTAATATCCCACTAGGGTTCCTCTCCGACCTTCTCAAAACTACATCCAACCCAAGTCTCACAAACTTCTCAGCTAAGTAGTCGGGAATACCGGTGGCAATGGTTTTATATGCTAGATTGCATGTAAAATATTCACGTCTCCTGTAAACAGACATCCAACCGAGCTTCAGACGATGGGGAGTTACATACGCATTTCTCTGCAAGTCACCCACAACAAAACGTACACAAGCATTCAGAGCAACTTGGAGTTTTTGATTTTTAGAGGAATCAACACTATCGTACACTAAAGAGGCGTAATCAAAGTATGGAAAAATTAGAGTTTGAACCAGTTCGCGTCTCAGTTCACGAGTGAGTGAACATCTATAGAATTTCAAAGATTTCATACTAGCATAGACTTTAGATACAACTGATTTGATATGTGGTGCCCAGCTTAGATTTTGGTCAAGGATAACGGCTAAGTTTTTGACCTGAGAAACATAGTCTAATTCAACTCCATTGACTTTCATTTTCGGGATGTTATCGAAATCAATACGACTAATCAGCTCTTTAGATCCGAGGATGATGACTTTGAACTTCCTTTCATTGAGGGCAAGTTGATTAGATCCTGCCCAATTAGCCATTGCTTGTGCATCCTCGGCAATTTTGGTTAGGGCATTCAGCAATTCATCCAAGGTGCAATGCAGATAAATTTGAGAGTCGTCAGCAAATAAGATACACGCAGTAAACTTTAAGACGCTCGGCAGATCATTGATGAAGATTGCAAATAAGAGGGGTCCCTGGATGCTGCCCTGAGGGACACCGAAGGCAGCTTGTAGAAAATCAGAGATTTCGCCTCCCGAATCAATAACTGCTTGAAGTCTATCGGCTAGACATGAGTAGAACCAACAGACTACTCGATTAGATACTTTGAATTTTCTTAGTTTCATCAGTAATAGCTCGTGGGGTATCGAATCGAAAGCCTTAGAAAAGTCGAACAGAATCAGAATAGTGATTTTTCGATCTTCCATTGCACGCCTAATATCGCCAGTGAGTCGCAAGAGCGCTGTTTGTGTGCTGTGGCCTGGTCGGAATCCGGCTTGTTGATTGTAGAGCAGGGAATTCGAATCAAGATAATTAGACAGCTGTGCATGATCCAAGCGCTCAAGAATTTTGGAGTGTTCGGGAAGTTGTGCTATAAGTCTAGTATCAGATGGAGAGGATGGTGATTTGCATTTGAGGAGAGGAAGGAGAAGGGTTTTTTCCAGGGTGAAGGGAAGAGAGCAGTTAGCATACTGTAGTTACAGAGATCGGTTAATGGGGTGATAATATCGGAAAAGGCAAGTTTCAACATCTCAGCAGATAATCCATCAATACCTGACCCTTTTGAGGAAGCCTTGAGGAGAATTTTTGATACCTCATCTGAGGTAACTGGATGAAAGTCAAAGCAGTGGTCAACAAGACAGTCCAGAACTCTCGCCAGAGCAGCCTCAGTCAGAGGTTCGGCTCGATTGACAACTGATGCATAATATTGATTTAGTTGACTGCTGTTGAAAAAGTCAAACGGAGAGGAGGGTACTTGCTTTGTTACTTTACGTTTTTTCAATGCTTGCCATCTGGCGCTTAATGTTTGAGCAGAAGTGAGAGATTTTTTGATGTGTTCATTTTTAGCAGTATCTAAGAGGTTACAAATAAGAGAATGCAGGCGTCTGAAGAACTGATGATCATCCACATTTCCTGAGCGTTTGGCAATTGCATAAGCCGCATCGCGTTCTTTCATTTTACTCAGAATGGTAGAAGTGACCCAAGGTTTGTTTTTGGACGATATAGTAATTGTCTTGAGAGGGGCAACTTGATCGAAGGTAGTTACAAGGGAGTCAGTAATGTTTTGTAGTGTCATATCGACGTTCATTTGGGCTATTGAGCGGTCTGCCACTGAAATATTCGAAGTGCTAGAGAAAAAATCAGTTATGATATCAGGGGCAGGGCCAATCAAAGTAAATTTACGTGATAAGGTATCAAAAAGTAAAGTACGATCTATCTTCTTCAAGCTACGCGATTGTATCGTTTTCACTGCTATTGGGAACTTGGGGATTGATAGGGACACTTCTATGAAATCGGCGCAGCAGACGGCGTTACTCCGCTACAGCACTAACATTGAGTAACATGTTGTAACTTTTTTTATGACTATTTTGGTTATATTATGTAGAGGTAACAACAGAGATTGAATTCCTATTGATGCCAGTCGTAGCACCGCCTGCAGCGAGCTTGTAGAAATCAGTTCTCATTGTTGTAGGGATAAGAGCCACCGCAATTGTTGTGGGTTTTTTTGTCTGGAGTGATATACGAATAATCCAAAAAGTGTGTCATTCTCGCTATTGTGCAGTGTCCAGAGTTTATCTTCGAAAATATTTGGGGAATTTAGGATTTGATCGTGAGAAAAAATGAGTGCCTATCAATCTACATTTCACAGCAGTGTATTGACTTTCAGTTTCTTTTACTTCAGACAGACCCAATACTGGAGCTATAACTTGTGCATCTCAAAGAAAAGTTCATCATAAACCACTCTAGTTGAAGAAGAGTGCAACCAATAGAATGTCCTTCGAAGTGCTTCTCGTGTCTCAATACAAATCTGTCAATGTCCAACACCTTAAGAGGGATCGTCTCTCACGTTTAGATGTTGTAAGACAGGTCAGTCCAATTGACGACTGCACAAGAACAGTTGTTGTGGTATATAATCACTGATCTGTGGTGCTGCTCTGGTTACTTTTGAATATTATTCTTCCATTGCGCAATACTCTAATCCAAAGGTATCAGCTAGACTCTTTGGTATATGGATTTTACTTTCTTGGCGTGTCACTCACATTCTTGCCATATACTTTGTGAGCGTGATGGCAGAGGTTAATTTCTTATTAGGATTAGAGAGTTGTAGAGGGTTCTTCTGTTTCATCAAGAATATTATGGAGAAAGAAAGGCACATGTACGCTCTTGGTGGGAAGTGATGAGTTCAAATTGAAAAAACGATCGGTTGAGAAGTCAATCACTGAACAAACTGGATCCATACATCTCTCTGGAAGTATCTTGAGGGTCATTTCATCAGGAATCTAAACACATCACATATTGCTATTGAACCTTCATTCCCCTCAGGATGAGTTTGCACGGATTGCTCCAACTTCTTGATGTGGTACGAATTACCAATGTGCTACATGGAATTTGTTTCAGTATTTGGTTTTTGAAAAATGTTGGATAACAGATGTAGAGTCATAATTCTATGTTTCATTTATCAATTAGTTATAAGTTATTCACTTTGATAGTTAGCATCCTGTCTTGTTGAAGAGTGGATGTGGTTCCTCATGTGGGGAATTTCCACAATCTAGAAGTTCCTTGTGATCCGAAAACTTTCTCTTGCAAGCATCATCACAAGTGGAGTTAGAAATCTTCGATCAAGTCAATTCCATGAACTAATTCCAAGAGTCTTGATATCAAAAATACAAAGTTGTACTTCTCCAGATTTTTCTTCGCTCATGATCAAAATTGTTCATCTTGGAATGAAGAACACTAGTATTAATTAGGAGAATGATTCTTATGGATGAGATACATAGAAGTTTTCTGTGTTTTTCCACATGCTACTATTCACAGCATGTTTTTCAATCTGAGAATATTCAGTCATTACCATAGCCAAGTGTTGAAATCCCCCCCCCCCACTTCACTTTTTCCAAAAGTCTAACTTGGCGAGTATGGCCATCCTTCCCCCCTATCACTTCATCTGGGATCAAAAATTGGATTTCAACTCTTGAGGGTTATGAGATCAGGGGAAACATGTCGAGTAATTATTCAGCAAAATTTAAACATCATAAAAATGGGAAGAGAATCAAAAATATTAATTTCAACTCTTGAGAGTCGTGAGATCAAGAAAAGTATGTCAAGTATTTGTTTCGCAAAATGTGAACGTGAAACGCATGGAATAGGATTGATTACATCACGATTTGACTTTCTCGGTAATTTTGACTCAACTTGAGTTACTCACCATCTCTACTGATTTTTGAACTAAACAGATCAATGCTAGATTGAATTTTCTGGTTTCCTTTTCTTCTCAAAGGTCTGAATAAATTATTTTTTTCATTACATTCCGTAGATAAAGGAGATGGTGAGAAACTCAAGTTGATTCAGAATTACAGCGATGATCAAATTGTAATTTAATCAATCCTTTTAAATACGTTTCACGTTCAGCTTTTGCAAAACAATTACTTGACATACTTTTCTTGATCTCACAACTCTCAAGAGTTGAAATTAATATTTTTGATTCTCTTCCCATTTTTATGATGTTCGAATTTTGCTGAATAATTACTCGACATGTTTCCCCTGATCTCATAACCCTCAAGAGTTGAAATTCAATTTCTGATCTCAGATGAAGTGATTGGGGGAAAGGATGGCCATACTCGCCAAGTTAGACTTTTGGAAAAAGTGAAGTGGGGGGGGGGGGGGGGTATGATTCCGATTCTTGACCCGAAAAAATATATCCAGTCCCACAGAATTCGATGGATCGGTCTGTAAATTCTTTTGGTAGTACTTTTCATGGTTTCGCACAAAATGTCGTATGGATTTGACGATCCGACGGAAGGGACGCGAACCAGAAAATAAATTTGTTCGAAATTTTTTTTCATGAAAAATCGACCACGTATCGTTTTTATCTCGAAAAATGACGCGTGGATCCAGATATCTAGGCCCCCCCCCCCCCATGATTGTTCAGGCCAGACTTCAAAATTAAGGTGTAGCCTCCCCCAAAGCTATCTTAGAAGCTATGCAATGTTTTCTCCCCTCTCATAAGGTTTCACAAATATCATTGGATGAAGTTCTTCACCGGGATCAAACAAGAAAACATGATATTCACATGATCAATGGCCTTCAATCGAAATTTCATGGGCGATGACAATCCAATGGATGACCTTTGTATTATGAGTCAACCACTCCTTTGGTGAATATTCAATCCCTGCTGAGGATGTCAATGACATCTCGGCGAATTCGTTTCCAATTCAATTTCTCAAAAAAATCCATTTTTTCAATTTCCAAAGTTCATACTTCCTCATAGTCCCAAACATTTTTTTGGGTCTTTCGCGTCTTATTGATGTGTCCATCCTGCCTAGTTCGAAAAATGAGTTTTCTTACGAATGCACAGAATTTTGGGATTCATTTTTCAAACTATGAAGGGAGGAAAGCCCGTTTCAACGTGAAAAATCGTCGTATGACCCAAAACCAAAGTTAGGAAAAAATGAATTTTCGAGACTTGTGGCAATATGGGTTTTCGAAAAATTAGATGGATTCTATCATTCACTTTCTTGCTCCTACACATGACCTCAAAGAAAAAAGATTTTCAACGTGTATTTCAATGGATTTTTTGGATACTTTTCAAATGCCACCTACCCTCGCATCAACCTCATATTCGTATCTTGCGTCAAATCGGACGTACACGCATTTTCTTGAGGAAAGATTGATCTGTTTCGTTACAAGAATATCAAAACCATATTCATCAAGGGAACAAAAAATTATTTTTGGCTTCCGTATAGAGGTGGAAAATCTATATGTTAGACCATAAAGTCGATCAGAAATGGTTCTGGAAAATCCGAGCCATAACTGCGATTCGTGGTCCGCATTCGCTCGGGACCACTTTCTAGCGATTTATCTAATCATGTTTATGAGATATTGCGAATAGATTCCTTGAAATTTTCGAGGCCCATGATTAACCAAAGAGCACCAGATAAGCAAGATATTCAAACGTTTTGACTTCGGACAGCCCCCAATGAATGTCAGCCAGAAATACGTAAACGAACATTTCGTTACATATATGTAGGCTCTATTCATATCAGGTCTCTCGCATTCGGAGAGGGTGTTGTCACATATATCTGTCGTAGGCCGATAGAATTTTTAGCTAATAGATAGCTATCTTCCGCGGCCCGTATAGCTATCGGGTGGCCGATGGAATTCCCGACGCGGGAGGAGTCTATCCGAGGTGTC
Source organism: Eretmocerus hayati (assembly GCA_029851415.1). Taxonomy (NCBI): domain Eukaryota; kingdom Metazoa; phylum Arthropoda; class Insecta; order Hymenoptera; family Aphelinidae; genus Eretmocerus; species Eretmocerus hayati. Next base: position 112,879,396 of record CM056744.1, read on the forward strand.
AAGCGTGGCCTAGCAGACAATGTATAAGAGATAGAAGTTGGCAGAGCGACAGTTCAATATTCCGCCACCTTACGCGTTCATCCGTGGTATTATGGCGCTGTAGTCAGGGTTGACAGCTCGAATCGGGCTGGAACTTTTAGGCCGATAGACTCGCGTTGGAACAGGCGGCGTGGCTATCGGCCGGAAGCATTTCAGCCCTATAGCCACTGGACTAGGCCGATATAATTGGACGAGTCGTGAGTTTCTATTGGACTGAAATGGTCAGTCCGATGGACTCGACATACTTCGTCTATGCAGGCTGTGTCACCCCAGCACGATAGGATTCGTACTCTTTTGCAGTACCACGGCTATACGCCCATGTTCCACAAGGTATTAAGATATCATTCGTAAAAAATTCCAACAACACGAATTTTTCAGATTTTATATTTAAAGTTGATGTTGAAGAGCTCATAACAATAAATCACGAATGTTAAAGAATATTGACAGTTCATTTTGTCGCACCATTCAAATCCAAGTATAGAAAATATCATCTCATATAATAGAGTATATTCAAGTTTCGCTTCATTTATTACAACAAGTAGAACTCTCATGGCGTTTCGAGTCACTCTAAATTGCCAATTAAAAACAGGAACATGGTTTGTTTTTCACTGGTTGCTATCAGCTTTACAAGGACATTTTCTGTGACGCTGTCCACCAGTCACAGATTGAGCTGCCGATGCTCCCCTCAGAGACATGGGAATATTTTCAGGCGCATCATTATTAGTTAATATATTTGTTCCTTATTCTGCAATCTTCTGGGGAACTCACTCTTCATCAGACCAGCCTGGTGCGATTTGATTTATTTCACGCTGCAAATCACAAATCACACCAATAAAATTTGAATAGTTTAAAAAACCTCGATCGACATCAGGCACGGACAATGTTACATTTTGATACACTGTGCACAAAAAGAAACTTTGCGCACAGTTTGTCCAATTTTACCCACAGTTTATCAAAAAGCATAGTACGATACGTAAGACCGCAAAGAGGGCTGGCTCACCTTGGTGGCCCGACTCTGAGGTCTGACAGTCACCCGGCCCCGTCAGCGCCGGTCAGAGCGTGGAGTCCGTACAGCTCCATCTGGCAATCACGAGCACTGGGTATGTCTTCTCCGACTTCCCTGGTGCTCGAAGGGCTCCCTAGCCGAGCCTGATGGAATCCCCCACCAAGGGATGGGTTCGGCCATATGTACTGGTGGATGGTCCCAAAATTAGGTAGTTGGTTGGAAAGCTGTATTTTTCTCGAGTTACTCGAGAACGGACTATTCCCAAACCAACGCGCTAGCAGGGCGTATCCCTGCCCGGTGCCCATGGGGGCAGCCGGGATGGAGCTAATTGGCAGGAGCCCGGGATATGAATCTCAATATTCATAGTCCGATACGTGATAAAACTATTCTTCACACCCTTGTGATGATTTCAACCCTCGCCTGCGGCTCGGGCCTGGAATCCACCACTTGAAGGCGAAAAAAAGTTTTTATACAATCATTTATCTCCCACCGAAACTAAAGAGAATGGGTTTTGTGACGCATTGATCATTTTGAAAGCAGTGAGTTTTGTCTGTTGTAACAATCTCTTCTAATCTCCATCAAATTCTTAGTTCTAGCACACAAAGAACAAGAAGAAATGTTGTCTTGCTGTATATTGCATCGCCGATGTCGATCTGGCTTGCAAATCTAATCATCCCGGAGTGGAACCAGCCTGATAGATGCATAAAGTATCTTGAGTCTATCAGCCTGACTATTTCAGTCCAATAGAAACTCTCAACTAGTCCAGTGGCTATTGGGCTGAAACTTCTCCGGCCGATAGCCACTTGCCCCAACGCGAGTCTAATCAGCCTAAAAATTTCAGCCCCATAGACTTCTCCCGCGGGGTGAATCCAATCGGCTACCCGATAGCTACAGGCCGCGGAAAATAGCTATCTGGCTGAAAATCCTAGTGGCCTACGACATATCCATCACAAAAACAGATGAATGAATGGAAGGGTACTGACCCCTCACAGAATAATCACACATGAGTATTCGAGTACGCATATAAATTCGAAAAACTATTCTCGGAACCAATCAACCGATACCGAGATACGCTGCAGAAAAACATGTAAAGAATCCCTTCTCGTTACCTGTGAATCATTTGAATATCTAAAATAATGAAAAATTGTATCAATCATTATTTCATATAGATTTGAGTCCAGATCCAACTTTTGTCATTGACATTTTATTATCGAGATTGATTTCTTTAGCTTTATGATAACAATCATCAATTGTACAATCGGATTTTCGTCAAAAATGTTTTCCAAATTATTCTCATCCAAAAATTTATCATATTCCTCCACGAATGAATTATACCCAAATCGTATCAATTACTACCATCTGAACTCACCCATCACTCCAGATTCTAATATTTGCAAGTGACATAGAACTCAAAATTGACTATATTTTTTTGCAAAATAGGAATTCTAATCAAATTCAACCAATCTCTACACAATGACCAGAAATATTTTAAGTCAATTATGGAAAGATCCACGTGCTAAATATTTGGTGCTATAGCATTTCTGCCGTCCTGAGTAAGAAAAGGCGTATGGCGTACACATTTCAGCCAAAATGAGATAAAAATATGGGCGTATAGGACTTTTTGAGTCGGATCTTATGGTGCAAACCAGATCACCCTATCCAGTTTTTTCACTGAGATAAAAAATAAAAACGTATGGCATTTGATCAAAACCACGAGCAATACTGGGCAAAAAGAGCATATAGCAGCCAATACTGCGCATAAAAGGCATATGGCACGACTTACGCTTTCCTTGTCAAGTATAGGGTAGAGCTGGGGAGACAGCGCTCCAGAATTTCATCGTATATGGCAAGGATGATGAGACATACGCTGTTCTTGCCAAGTATTTCTGCTTGGCAAAATCAGCGTAAGTCAAAAGTCTCCTATCGGGGGCTCTGCCGTCCACTTCAAGAAATGTCGTATGGCAGAAAAGTTGAAGCTGAGATATTCGACAAAACGTGTTTTTTTGCCGTAAAACCTTCAAAATCATCGGATTTCAAAAATTTTTTTTCCCCTTATACATATGACGAGTATGCGGATATGGTGGTATACTTTTTATCTCGTTATCATGCTTACTTTTTGAGATATTGGACATACGGTAATCACGCACATCAGCAATACTCCGTAAGAAAAGCGTATGTCCCTCCTGTCGGACATACGGCAGCGCACCGATCGGCGAGTGGGGGTCAATACTCCGGAAGACTACCGTATCGCAGTCAGTGACTGCAGCCAAATCAACCCAAATCAGTCGTTGGTCCAAATTTGGCTCAAATTCATGCCAGTATCGACTTCGACTCGATCGAATTGGGTAAGTTCAACGATATTAACGTAGATCATGTTTCCATAATGGATTTTTGTCTATTGGGGATAAATTTGCCAGAAGTATTGTTTGGAAAGAATGTAAAATTGGTGAGTACTCTGGTTGCGGCGCATCGACAATTTCATGCTGCGCTGTAAATCTCAAACTGGGAAAAAGTATAAATCGAATTTGTGAAAAAAACTTTCACAAATGAATTTGTGGTATACTACAAATGAAAATGTCGAAATAACACATAGAAGATTCATGATTTTTGGAGGAACCGAATCATTTTGAACCACTCAATTATAAATTCTTGGAAAAATTATGCTTCTCGAACGGCAGCCCTCAAATATCTCAGATGGAGTGCGTTTCACGAGGTCAAGTGTGGGAACCTTTTTTGTGCAGTTCTTAAAGATCTACAAAAGATGTCTTCACACGTTTTTTGATAAAATGAGTCTTTTTCGAGTTTTTGGAAGAGAGAGATTGGGAAAGGGCCAAAACATGAATTTTTTGGACTTTGATCGAGAACGGACCAAGTGCTGATTTCAATTCCTAAGAAAATGAGGCCCGAAGTCCCTAAAAACATATCCCACAAGAACCCCGGAGACGGTCGTCAACGGAATCTAGACGTATTTCAAGACCACCGTGCATTCGTTATTGTCCAGTGAATTGATATAATATTCCAGGTAATGCAGATCTGAGAACACAATCACCATATTCGTCGAAATCTTTCTTGACAATAACATCCAATCGAGGTATCCAAATGCTCCCATTCCTCCTTCTCATTTCCACTCGCATTTCCATCATTCGTCCATTTTGGAGGCAAACATGATTTCCTATACAGTAGCAGAATTTGAGTAAGATCATCTTTTGGATGATTCTTTTCCTAAATGAATGATTCAATCATATACTGTTTATACTTGAACAGAATTATTCACATTCTAGTATCCAAGTCTCACATAATCTGAAGATCAGGCTCAAGTGATCATAGAATCTTAGATGTATTTATAGAGTCATTTCTTACACATATGAATGTATTTGATGATCAACAAATCAATATTGCTCGGTCGGCGGGGCAAACGTTACAAATATCTGGGTATTTTCATCTGTATTTTCAATTCATGTGAATCTATCGGTATCAGGTAGCTGCGCAATGCGGGGCGAATTTTTGTCAAAATTTCAGGCGGGTAATTTAAAATGTAGTGACGCATTGGCTGAAACGAAATTTCTAGTGCAGTTTATCTTTCAGGCACGGAGATAGATAAGGAAGTAGAGCTCCACAAAATCCTGCATCGCACAAGCCGATGAGTAATATGAACTCTCACAGATGATTCCACGCTCTAGCACAAGGAAAAAAATATCCAATTCTTTGAAGGGTAAGATTTCAATGTATTTGTGAACACAATTGTAATGAATATGATTAACTTTGTTGGGAAAACCATGGATTTCTAATTTATTGCAGAGAAAATTATGCGACCATCTATTCTTGAAGGAGCTTACTCCTCTATTCGTATGATTAATTCTAGATAGTAATGTAGTTCACGACTCAAATGTACATACAAACGTGAGGTTATGACAGCAATCGTTTTTCTGAATTTTGAGACTGAGTTCGTATACATCACTAATTTTCACCACCTTCTGTGTGCACCAAAGCATAGATCTCCACTAAAAAATCGATGCCGTACCAACTTTGACTAGTAAACCTGATTGCAACATTATTAAAACCTGGACCACCACCGATCAACTCTGGATTTGCTCCATGTCCGTCTGTAAATTTGTCCAACACCCTGACTAATGTGATATTATCCCTCTCATCAACACTGAAAGTTTCCTCCACCACAACGACTCTGAACGACTTCCACGGTTTGATCACATCAGTTTGGTACATAAACTGATCGCCTTCTTGTCTTTGGCCAATGACGAGGTCGTGAGATTCTTGAGGCAATTTTTTAGTATGATTCCATCGTCGAGAATGGACTCCGGATCTAAAACTGGGAGTCGCAGCTGCAAAGGTGTAAATCACAAAAACCGAAATAAACCTCCAGACGAAAGCCATGCTTGCGACTGAACTCAAATTTTGTTCTTGGAGTGGTTAAGCAAAGCGCAGATTGAAAACTCAAGTAATCAACGACGATTCAGCTTCTTGTCCACATTTTTGAATGATCAGATTAGAGTTCCGTCATCTAAAACTGATTGCGTTTGAGATCTTGTCGATATCCCTCGGAAATCTATTTCGGAGTTTCTCGTCATCGACTCTTACAAACAATATCTATAGCTTATTCTTGCCACGTCTCAAATATTTTTAGTAAATTGTTGCTGCACTCTTGAGAAAGCATGACTCGATGATAGCTATGAAAATTTTTCGGATGATTGACAAGATGTAGAACAGTTCTCAGATCGTTCGAAATTTTTTCCATTTCATTCTTTGAATCACAATCATAATCGAAATAGTCTAATTGTTTTCAACAAATCTATGAATGCTTTGACTTATTCACAATTGATATCAGAGTTCGATTACTGATATATTCAGCATTAATTAGGAGATCGATATCACTGATCATTCGAGAAATTGAGTGAGATACTATCAAAGAGTGGAGATCCATATCTCCTGTGGAGACAATCCCCATCAATTTGTTGACGATATTTAAATCTCAAAGAATCCTGGTTGGAATGTCCAACTATTCATAATCATGATTGCAAATCAACAAAGTGGACGAAAGCTATGAAAGCATCCTACATATCAACAATGAATATATCGGAAATGCACTCGAATCTATTCAACAACGAGAGGTCCAAACTTGCGGTGCTCGGATCTTGACCCCCCTGAACAAGTCACAGCTCCACAAAGGCCATTACACACGGAGAATTGCATCTATATCGATCAAAAAATGCTAATTTTACGAAATGCCCATTGTGTTGCTCCAATGAAAAAAATTCGATAACTTCGTTCAGAGCATGATAGGGCAAAATGCAAAATCACGTGTCTCGTTAATTTGTCCTCAGAAACATATATTTCATCCTGGAAGAGATTTGAGACTTGAGCAATTTTCGACTGCCTGATCTTACATGGAATTGGTCTCAACTGA